>CM062816.1:1067667266-1072467266 GCA_031772625.1 Pinus tabuliformis
GAAGTTTAGAAATTCATTTTATAAAAATAAACCATTGCCAAACTTGAAATTGTCATGATTGTGGTTTAATGTTTTGGGCATGGTAGATGCAATTTTATTTATGGAAACCACTCCCAACATGTTCTTCGATCTTACATATTTCCATCAAGATCTTGGTTGTTTAAATCGGTCATTGGTAACTCATGTTATGGCCTCTAAAAATTCATGACTCAACCACCACTAATTTGCATGAAGTGATGTAACAAACATTGATTTACTCTACATAAATATTGGCCTTTTGATTTATAATTCTACCCTTCTCATTCCACATGCATTATGGGAGGGAATTCACAATGCTTTATAAAGAAATGGGAACCTTATATTTTTTTTGTATGAAGTAGAAAGAACCGTGAAACTGTGAGTCGCTTAGACATAATGTAGTGTTTTGTTGCCATCACATTCCTCAATCATCGTGCTAGGATATTTCTCATTCATATGTGTCCAATCACTACCTTCCAAATGTCACCATGTTATATGTCCAACTAGTTTACATGTGCCAAAAGGAGATATGCCAAAGGTACTTAGGATAGAAATGATGCGAGAAATATTATAATGCAGAAGTGAGGTGTACGATTTTAGAAAAGTAAAAGGGTAAAAATGACTAAGTAATAGATAATGGGTGTGAATACTGTAGAGAAAAGTGTTGGGCAGAGGTTAATTCTATGCAAAGGTTAAGTTTTTTGGAGGAAAGGGTTATGGTTTGTGTGGAGGATGTGGTATTCAAGACCTTCTACACATCCTTCAAAATGTCTATATATGGACTATAGTAAATGGATGTGCAAAGAAAGGAGAGTGTGGAGGAATGGTTGAAGTAATGTGCAGAAGAGTAGGATGTGAGATAATGTTCTACACACTTGGAAAATGACTAATTAAGAATGGAAGACAAGGTAAGGTAATTTGACACTAAATAACACTTAATTTGAAAAAATGGAAAATATATAAATGACATAAGTAATGGAATTAATGATAAAAGAGGAAGTATCCTTTCCCATCAGATAGTGCTTCCACTTATTCAAATATTGCACTAGGTCATAGAGCTCCTTTTCATAGGTAGGATAGTTGAGAAATGCCTCATGAAATACTTTATAATGGTAGCATGCAATCCTTCCTACCTGCATCAAGACTACTCCCATATCATACCCACTCACATCTGTCTCCACTTCAAAGAGTTTTTGCAAGTTTGGTCATGAAATAATTGTTGCTTGAATGTTCTACTTCTTTAACTCCACAAATTCCCTCTGCTAACATGTTCCCCACTAGAAACTCTTACCACTCACTATTATGGCATGAAGTGGTGTTGCTATTACTAAAAATGAGGCTATGAATTTCCTCAGGGATTGTGTTAACCCAACAAAATTCTTGACCTCAAAAACATTATTAAACATTGGTCACTTCATGATGACATCCATCTTGGTAGGATCTATCTTCAGATCTCCTCCACATATTAGATACCCCAGATTCACCAAGTGACTATTATGTAAAATCACACTTCTTGAGATTTTCCTGTAGCTAGTCCTTCTTTAATGTCTCTAAAATATGTGTCAAATGCAAGACATGATCCTCCCATGTAGAACGATATACCATTATATCACCCAAATAGACAATAAAAAATGAATCTATAAAAGGTTGTATTATGTCATTCATTAACCTCATAAACATAGTTAGTGCATTGCATAGGCCAAACAACATAACTAACCACTCATACAAACCTTTATTAGTTTCGAAGTTGACCTTCTAGCTATCTTCTTCTCTAACTCAAAACTGGTGATATCGAAACTTTAGTGAATTAATTTTCTTGTTGCAATTAATCCAAAAGATCATCTATCTAGGGTAGGGAATACTTGTTCTTGAACATAATTTTGTTTAAATCCTTGTAATCAATAGAAATTTACCATGCCCCATTATTATTTGGCACAATGATGATGGGTGACCCACATGCTAAGGTACTTGATCAAATGACACCATGTTCCAATAGTTATTGCAACTACTTTTCACATCACTTACACAACAAAATTCCCATAAAACCCCATGTTTTGCAATGGGTAGTTTGACAATATTTGGATCTCAAGCTCCACTTCCCTCTTGGGGCTAGCCCTTTAGGCTCCTAGAACACATCCCTATATTCCTATGAAAACTCTTCCATATGTTATTTATGTATATTATTCACCCATATAGGGATGATTTTTCTCTTAATGACTCTTTTACAGGTTGGTTTTCTCTTTAAAACAATAACACATACCTTTTGTTGGAATTAATAAATTTTTTGGCTTGGTTGGAACTTACCAATGAAAGTTTGGACTTTCCCTTGTGCACATTGATGGTGAATGATTTGATATCCTTGATGAGGTGGTATTGGTTGGCCCTATGCATACACATTTCATCCCACATGTATATATAAGGATTTACAAAAACCACTCCACATGGATGAAGGGGAACTACATCTAGTTCTACTTTGTTAATATAATCAACACTAATGGAAAATATGTTTTTTCACTATTTGGTCAGCCTTATTTCCACATCATTATTTACCTATCCCAATGGATATCGGATTGAAAGATCAAAAAGTTCCAATCCCATTTTTTTGACCAACTTTGTTACAATGAGAATCATTTGTGATCTTGCGTCAAATAGAGAATCAATATTTCTCTTCTTTACCTATATTTTTATATGAAAGAGTTTGGTATTTTTGTTATATTCTTGTTGTTGAAGGATACTCATATTCACCTCCTTCTACACTAATGTATAGATGATCTTCTCATCCATGTCCAAGCGATGCTCACCCTAGTTGCTTAAAACGATGGTCATGAGATTCTTCTTCTTTGAAACTTTCTTTTTGTTCTTTAGGTTAAGCTCTGAATGAAACTTCCCACACTTCTGCTCTATATGATAGTCAATGTTACAGTTGTTCCAGTGGTTTTTGGGATATTTGCACTAGTGTATTGTTTCTGATGTATTCTTATTGTTCCCCCTTTCCACTTCTTCCCATCCTCAAAAGCTTCCTTATGCTCTTTTTGTTTTAACCCACTTAATTTCCCTTTCTTATGGCCTATGTTCTATATGTATTGTGCTTGTACACAAGCCTCATCCATTGATTTAGGTTTGAACAACTTCACTTGATTTTGTACATGGTTATGTAGGCCCCCCAAATAATTAAGGAGTATGTCTGGGTTATTTGAGGAGATACCCAACATTATGGCCATGTTTTTAAATTTTCATAGTGTACTCGTGTACATTCCATCTCCACTTCTACTTGAAGTAATGCCACAAAATCCATTGGTCCTCTACATACCCGATAGGGTAAAATTGTGAATTTACGAGAGTTTTGAATTCCTCCCACTTAGTCACTAGAGGATATCCATCCAGTCTTAAGGACTTATTGTGTCTTTCCTACCAAGTCAAGGCATGGTCCTCTATTTTCAATTAAGCAAATGAAATCTTCTATTCTCCCTCTATACGATGAGCACTAAACTAAACTTCTAATTTTTGCAACCCTTGATTTAACTTCATAGCATTAATATCACCTTAATACAACTTGAATTTTACCTTTGCTTCCATATTGAATAGGGACAATGAAAGGTTCATGGCATTTGAACTGGGTTGATCCTTTTTGGATTCTTTCTTAGGTTCACTCTATGGTTCTTTCCAATATTATGATTTCACCTCCTATCCAACCTCTGCATTATAACCTCCATATTCTCTTAATAACCCAATATTATTGGTTAGGGTTGCCATGAGTAGGCTCATATTATGTTTTATTTATGTGCCTTATGCTTCTATCTATGCAAACCTCTCCTCTGTGGGATTTTGAGGGTTATTGACATATTCATTAGCCATGGTTGGGATTTTATGATTTTCAGCTTAGCATATCTTTATCCCCTGCAACTCCCCACAATATACCCAATGAAACCTACTCTAATACCAATATGATCCATAAAATATTGTGAATATTCCACTAGACAGTTCGTCACAATTTTTTTAATAATATTAAGCTTAATTTTTGAAATCTACACTATGAGGGTTTATTTCTCCTTAGGTTTCTAGATCTATTGATTATTGTTTATTGTGTATGCATGCAAATTATAATTATGTAGAAAATAGAGAATAGTTAAATAAAACTCACAAACCACAAATTAGCACAAGATATAACGTGGGAAATCCTTTCGGGAGAAAACCAACTGGAAGGTGAGGCTGCTTTACTCTCTTTCTATGAATGAAAAATGGATGCAAATACAAGGAAGCGATGCCTTTCACCCATGGGTTGATACATTGCAAAATCCATCTCTATTTTCTCTCTTCCTACCCACTCTCGAATATTATGCTCATCTATGGAAAAAAATGCACTATAATAGAATGGGACCCCTTTTCCTCCTAGTGGCCCATTTATAACACAACCTGATAGTCTACTAATGGTTAATTTTGACTCCTTTAACTCTTAACTAGATTTAAAAGATGTATTTTTCTATATTTTTCTTCATCATGACCATGTGGCCAACCCCTTTTCCATAAATAATAGGGGCTTATGTGGCATCCTCTTGAATCATGGTTAAAATAGGAAGGTCAACTTATAAGTGGCATAACTTTTTCATACTGACTCTGTTTGAGGAAATTATTTCTTTCTTAGAAAGGTATTTGAGTTTAAAATAGCCCAAAATGGCATGAAACTGAAGTCACAAAGTTTTACCGCCCTCCAACCTCGCCCAAAAAAAAAAAAAATCTCATTTGATGCCTCAAACTACTCTTAGAAGATTTAAAACTCCAATTCGCCAAACTAGGAACCTCTAGTAAAACTGGTCATATGAGATGATTCCTCCACCTTTTCCTCTCTAAGAGAATTAATATGGATGAAAAATTATATAATGATCCAATTTTAAACATCATAATTTTTTAGTGCCAAAGACATCAGCTAAAGCCAAATTTTCAATATAAGGACATTGAAGCTTTGCCCCCACTAATCCAGCTGGATATTGGTGGCCACCCGCCAATTCCACTTGGACCCCTACCATTGCTTCTTTCAGTTTGTCAGTTTCCTTAATTGTAGCACAGTTTACTATTTTTAGTAGTTTTTTAGGTCCTAAACTTCTGGAGCCATTTTGAGGCCCTAAACGACATTTTTTTTGGAAATCTACCGCCAACAAATGTTTGCCTAAAATCATCTTTTCTATCATAGTCCTCGGAGAGATCTTTCCACGGGCTATCATGCGCGTCAAACAGAGATAATATGACCAAGTCGCGACCCCGAGAAGTTGGTTGTCCAACTCACCCCAACGGGGCCCATAAACTCTTGGTGTTACATCTCCTCGGGTTAGGGTTTTGGTTGTTTAGAGTTTGCTCTTATTGTTCAATAATAAAAAGGCCCTTGAGCCTCATTGTAAGGCAATTCAGAGGCATGTAGCTGCCACATCTCTTCTTAGAGATAAGCTACCATCACCCTAGCTGGTTTATTTCCATTCCTGTTTGTAAGCATATTTCAGTATTTTACATTAATGAAATGAAGTATTATTTCTGCTGCATATCTGTGTTTATGGTTGTCTCTGTAATTTGTTACGTTCCTGTTTAAATTCGGATCACCCACTATTCCCTTATTTAGGTAGTATATGATGTGCTCTTTTTTCCATTAATCTTAGACAAGGATGATTTTGATTGTCGAATAAGAGGATGTGAGATATAGAATGAAATTTGTGTTGTAGTTAGGAGGGCATAATAGCGGGGTTGATATCAGGGCCTTATTCAAGGCATAAGAAAATCAATGTGCTTGGTCATCCCATACAAATGGTGCATATTTTCTTGAGAAGAAACATGAAGCCCTTTGTGATTTCAACATAATTAGCAAAGAAAAGAGGTAAGATTTTTTTCTTCCCTTGCAAATTTTGAAGTTGACTAATAGTGCATGGAGGAGGTAGATTGGTGATCACCTAAAACTTCAAAGGATCATCGTGATTCCATACTTGGATGTGATGAATCTTAGTAATTACATGGAAACAACACATAAAATGTAATTATGATAATTCAAACAAATATTATAATAGCAAAAGGGCATAAAGATGGCATGTAGAGGTGTTGAATTATAAGACCTTCATTGGGAATGGACAACAATGTCATCAAGGTATGCCTTAATTTGTTTAATGTCATGAAAGGAATAAGACATGGCCCACTGGAAAGTGGCACCAATAGTTTTACTACCAAACAATAGTTTCCTATATGAAAAATTACCCCAAGGGCAAATGAAATTTATCTTGTGCCTAGCCTTTTGGTTTGATTTTAATCTAATTCTAGTTATAAAATGCATCCACGAAGGAGAATATATTGCTTCTATCACATTGATAAAAAATATAATCAATGAAGATGGTTAGGTAGTTGTCTTTTGGACATGCCTTGTTTAGGTCCCTATAATTGACATAGACATTAATAGTACCTTGCTTCTTTGGGATAGGAGCGATGTTAGAAAGCCATTTTGTCAAGAGAACTAGATATATAAACATATCCTTATGTTGTTTTTTGACTTTTGTCTTAATGGCAACAACCTTATAAGGGTTAACCGACTAGACCCTTTGCCTAAATTTTTTGTACATGGTTATTTCATGTTCAACAATATGGGGATCGATGCATTTCATCATATAATCAAGAAAAATAATTGTCGAATACTTTGAAGAGAGGTTGTAAGTGGCAATCTCATCAAGAGTTCATTCTTCATGAATCAGGATGTTTTCCATGACCCTAGGTTTTCAATAAAATATCAATTGGGATGGTCTAAGAGATGTTACCTAAGTTCCTTTCAGAGAACACATCACATGCCATTATGAGATTTTGCGACCATTCTACATTAATAAATGTAAATAGGTGTTTCAAGTTCTCATTCAAATGTTCTAAATCAGGGACAAGATGAATGATGATAGAATTCATTCCAAGGCTGATCGAATCTTGTCATAGCTTCCAATATCAATTCATCATATGGAATCATACCATCAAGGAAGTCATAGTAACTTGAGTGATCAATATCCAAAACAAGTGAGGAGTAAGGATCAAGTTCCACAATCTGTTGGAGGTAGGTTCAGGGGAAGTATTGGCCATTTTCATAGCTTGATAAGCAATTTCAGTGGGGATCAAAGGAATTCAATCACCATACATGTCTATGTCAAATGAAGAAGGCACCACCCAAGGATCATGAGGCCCTTGGTATCTATTATTGATTGATGAGATCATGTTAATAGTGGCTATAAACTACGATGGATATAGTTGAGAAAAGGGGAAGGTTCCCATTAACAAAGTGTCTTTAACATCCATGCTCCAATATTTTTAGAAAGATGAGCGGAATCTCCTACAAAAGGAATTAACTAACTATCATGAATGTGAAATTAGGGCTTCCATTATGTCAATTGATTAATAGTGACAATATTACCTCGATGAGGGAACATAACAACCCTAAAAATAAAGGAAATAATAGTTTTCATGGCATAGAACCAACTTCATCCAAGCAATAGATTGTCATTTAATGGGGCATTGATGACTTTAACTTCCATTGATATTGTTTTACCCCGTAGATAAATATGAAAGAAGTAAATACCCCTTGTTGTTACAAGTTATGCCCATCAAAGGCCTTTAATGTAGATGTTAGTGATGGCAACGTAGGTGATCCAAGAGCTTTCCAACACTTCGATGACATGATGCATGTAGATGCCCCTTGTTCCAAGATTGTCTGATGGATATGTTTTCCAAGCACATGTACCATTATATAATAATGATTAGGTTTCCATGAATTGGGTCAAAAGTGATGAGACTTGGGTATGAGGGATTCACCCAACCAGTGGTAGTTAGAAGTGCTTTGTGTTGTGTGGGAAAAAATTGAAAAAAATTGAGAGCGGAAATGGAAATGGGTGTTTGAGTCAAATACTCAACAATAATATAATTGTGAGAGACCCATACATTGGAGTTATGCACTAAATTTTGAATTGTGCCTTTTGGAGGATGTGGCATAACATTCGGTGATGGATTTTCTACGTGAATGGGGTCATCAGGTTAGGTAGGTATAATAGGTTCTTCAGTGGAAGGACCACTCTTAGTATGCCCATAATTATGTGCTCTAGTGGTCACGTGGATAAAATGATTGACCATGAAAATATCACGCGTGGAAAATGAGGTATTATGTGAAATAGTGCCCCCACTTCCCCCTTGTTAAGGAGGCGGAGTGTGTTATAAATTCGGTTAGAGTATAGAAGTTATGATTTGGATAATAATTGTGACTTCAATTTACATTTATCTTAGAGTTTCCTTTCCTTAATATGTGTCATCAACCAATTATACACTTATTAACAAATATCATAATGCACTAAAGACAAAGGACAACAAAAGTTATGCTAGAGACTAAGGAAAAAGCCACAAGGGGAAAACCCACCAAACATTTCCTTATATAATCAAGTAAACATGAGATTTATACAAATCAATATGGCCTCCAAAAGTGCTAAGTCAGTTTCTTTAGTTTTTCAATGTCTTTTCCATCAAGATCATCAAGAAGATAGTCCTCTTACAATTCCGTAAAGACAATTCTTGAGTGTTCTCATTCCTTGACCTCAAAATATTGATCTCTAGACAACTGAAGTACTTTAGACCTCTTTTTGCAAGACTTCGGACCTCTTCTTGCAATATTTTAATATAAAAAACCCCTGTAGTAGATATTTCAATCTCTGTGATAGAATTCCATACCTCTTGTTACACAACATTTTATCACTATCCCTGTACTCCCCGTTTCTTGATCCTGGAGGATCTCTACAGTGAACCCTGCATGATTTGCCTTCATGAAGAAACTCCCATTATGTCCCTCTTCATGAGAAGATCATTTCCATTTTGCACCATTTCCCTTAAAACTTTTGTTTTTCCCAGTTTACAAGACCGATGCTAATGGCCTTTGTCTCCCTTGCGACGATGTGCAGAGATTAGCACTACTCCTCATGCCGACCGGAGCGACTGAGCTGTGTTCCAGTCATGCCGGTCTTGTTATGGAATTTTTTTTTAAATTAGAGCCGAAGCTTCCAGCTCTATAAGGTCTGTAATGGAAGTCTGGTAAATGGTTTGGCCAGATGGGATCGAGGATGACAGTTTGGGATCCTTTCCCCTATAATGATGGAGCTACCTCAAGGGATAAGTCCTTCTCCCATGAGAAGAGGATTCATCTCCCATCCATATTTCCTATATAAACCTCCCTTCATCCCAAGCACAAGAGAGTCATAGTTACAGTTTTGGCTAAGTGTGAATATACTATTTTGAATTAGACAAGCAAGCTATTACTAGTTGTAGCCATCTAGTTGTGTGAGGGAGAAGTGTGTTTGATTTGGATTGAAGCCTAAAGGGAAGAGCCTTTAAACTATTGTTGTTTGAATCCATCATGGAATGCTAGCAGAAGTGTGTGAGACCTAGTCTTGTCAGAGGAAGATTGTGACATCAAGACGAATGGTTGTAATCTCTCTTTGATATTAATATATGCAACTATCGATTGATTTCCTACATGTTTTGTAATATTGCATATCCATTTCTTAATTCTTCTTGACTTGTTAAGTAAGCTGAATTGCAATTTGTCTATTATTACGTTTGTGTGTTGTTGTTGTTCACTTGTTTCATGAACTTGAAGAATAATTAATTAATTCATCTTGAGTTAATTAGTTGGTGAAAATCAAACATGAAGTCTATGTGAAGACATGCAACAGTTCTCCATTGATTGAGGAAGTTATCCCTTGATTAAAGGAGATCAGTATGAGTTGTAATTAGTTAGCTCAGTTAACTGAGTTAAGTCCAGTTAGATTAGTTCCAATAGTTTGTGGAATTAATTGTGAGTTCAATTAGATAATGCTTGCATGCATGTCACTGCTACTCTCCAGATAACTGAATATTCTCTCATAAATAACTCATGCATGTCAATTTAGTCAGAGACCCAATTGAGATCAGAGGAAGGGGCAATGTACTATTAGTTGGAGGATTTTTCCTATATAGGAAACTCATCCATGCAGAAGGAATTATCTCCTTTAGGATTGCACAGTTACTACTGGGCCAAGTGAGCAGTGTGAGGTGGGAATTCACATGTGTGGAAGCACTGGACCCCAAGAAAAACTGCACAAGGAAATAGGAGGCTTGGAGGACATAGGAGAAGGTTTGTGAGAGCCCTTTGACTGTCTATGAGTAGCAGAGGGATTATACTAATAGCTGGTTGGCTTCCAAGCTAAGGATTTGTGTAATTCTGTGACTATTTTCCACTTGTATGATAATATAGAGATTGGGGTTTTAGGCTGAGGCTTTCCCTAGGTTATTTCTTCTGTGTTATGTGTGATTCATTTCTCGTTCTTAGTTATACGTGTTCCCTTGATCTTGCTCAATTCGATTAAGCTTCCGCAAAGTGTTGTAGAAGTAGATCTTGTATTGTGTTTTAGTATATTGCATAATTTGTTGATCTACAGTGAAATTTCTACACCTCTTGATTGATTCTAACCTAAGGAAATCTTCCATAGAATGTATCTGTTGTGGATAGACCCATTATCGGGCTAGAGGAATTCGTTCATGTTTGCACTTATAATTTTACTTCACCACAAATTGGTGACTCCAATGGGGATCCCATCTTTTGTTTGTTTTGGATTTCATGATTTCGTGAGAACTTTTTTAGTTTCACATTTTCCCTTTGGTTCTGTTCCTTTTCTCCTGCTTACTAGCCTAAGTCTTAAATTCATAGTAGCATATTTGGTCCCTGTTTTGATTTTTTCCTTTTATTTTTCCTTAGCTACCTCAACCACCATGTTTAATCTGCTGACAGTTGCACCGACCAGTGTGAATTGGTAAGGAAAAGTCATGCCGACCAGCCTCTAGCACTTGTTGTCAGTTAGGCAGTTGCACCAATGCCTGTAAGTGAAGATTAAGGCTTGACCCCAATCTTGGCCACTGTGTTCTGCTCTTGTGTTTTTGACACCATGAGTTTTTTTTATTGTTTCTCCTTGATTAGAAAGCTACTTTTCGTATTGGTTTTTCTTGCTTGTTGGCTTGTCATCTTTCTATTTGATTGATTGAGTCATTGAGTGGCCAGCGACACTAGGGCATCTAGTTAGTTGCCCATTCAGCAGCTTGTGGACTCATTAAGTCCGATTGTAGGTGTGTTTATTCCTTGCATTTTATTTTTGGTCCTTTTACGACTTTGACCTCTTTTTGCACAAGTTTGAAAAAGTTTCATTTACTAGCTTGAACGTTTCTTTTCGGCATGGATTACATTGTTGGCCTTGTGTTTAGTAAAGTCAGTGTTTCATTGATCTGAATGAACTTCTCTTTTCATGTTTTCATCTGCTTGAAGATCTCATTATCTCGAAAACTTTTTCATTGAAAGTTTGTATGCGAAGTTTGTTTTGTGGTTTCATGAGAAAGTATGAAATTCTAGCCTGTTGCATCATTGTGATAGGAATTGTGCATCTTTTTAAAGACTAGAATTGCATCATCATTTGAAAAAGGAAGATAATTTTTTCATTTTGAAAGGACTAATAGATAAGTGCTTGTCAGGAAATTAGGAATTAGAATGCATTTTTCATTAGTTTATTTTTTGAAAAAGTGAATTAGTGAAAGATCATTTCGTTTTCATTTGCTTGATTGTTTGCATTTGATTGAATAGTTTCTACCCTCTATAGTGTATACATTTCATCGAATTGAAAGGGTCTTGTCCCATTTAGTTGCATTTTAGGTTTTTTCGAGTAGCATCGCTAAGACCTGAAAATTGAAACTTAACTCAAGATCAACTCTAAAATGAATTCAATTAACCTAAGGCACATTTGACATTAACGATCATATCTAGAAGGTCTAGGCTAGAGACGTGTTCTGGCGTCTTTAAACCTAGCAGTTGTCGTTAGCTTCGGCATTAGACAATGCTAGTACGGATTTGTGCTCCCCGTACTGTCAAGTATATAACGGGAGACCCCACTAGGTTGCAACCCTTTTATCCTTAGGAAGTCGAGTTGGCCGCCTTGCGAACATGATACATCGAACATAGCATTTGGGGAGATTGCCTGCTCGTACTTCTTGGTTCGCCAGGAGGTATTCTGCAGTTCACGGTTGCCTGGTAATCTTGTTTACCTAGATCATCTAGAGTAGTCATTCGATCTTTTTGACTCATTAAACTTAAAATATCATTCAAGCACTTGTCCTTTCGAGCTTGTTTCCAGTCGAAAGCAATAGATTCATCTTTATTTCTTTCTCGACTCTTAAAAAATGAAAGAACATCAGTCTTTTATGTGTCTTAATAATTGATTGCCCACGATCCAAGAACATCCTGTTAGTCTTTTTGACCAAATCATGAGTTCCCTTAAAAGGACATTTTAAAGCCTTGAAGTTATTTGTTTTGTCGACTAAGACAAGGTCATCGTGGCTGAACCATCTGGTTCACCCAATTCCTCTTCCTCTCCTCCATCTGAAAGATTGTTTGAGGAGCCGTTTCTTGAGTTATTAGAGTCACTTGAGGACCAAAATTTTGAACTCACAATCATTTTGAGTGTTCAACCATTGTCATCTCATCCTATGCCTACTTTTGATTCAGGTTCATTTACTAATCTTGACCCAGAATCTCTAGACAATCCCGTTAGAACTCCAGAGAACTCGCCGACCATTGATGGTCAGTTTGGACTAGTTATCTATCCTCCAAACCCTTTGTTTGATGTTGTTGTGATATCACCGCAAAGTCCTTATAGTACGTACGACCAGTCGGGTGTTCCTTTAGAACTATCCCCCAGTACACGTTCGACCATTCATCGTCGTTTTTTTTCAAACATGGAACCCGAAGGCGATGCCCTAGTCACATCTCTGGATGAGTCCAAAGTTTCTACTCAACACACTATTGAGGGAGAAGAATTGCATTTGTAGTTCCCTCCCAAGGGTTTCCCTTATTTGGAAGGTATTCCCGCTAGTTTTCCACCCAGATATGTTTCTTTGGGGCACTTAGTTTCAGGCACACCTAGTGCCTCATCACTCTACCATAATTCTGTATGGGTGTCAGGTGTCAAGCCTACATCAGGTACGTTCGTCAGGTGTTACTTCAGTCCTGGTGCAACTCACTGTTTCGAATACCTTTGTGTCATCGATCCCAGTTACACATCATCCACAACCGGCAGTTTCAAATAATGTCTTTGTCAGTTCCTCTGTCCCATTAGTCAGTGGCTAGATTGTGCCACTGTCTGGGGGGCAGAACCTGAATGTCTCTATGGTGTCATGTGCCACTAATGTGAATGGCTCACAAGCTCACATGCTTGGTATAAACCAACCCTCTTTTGGTATTATTTATAACCCTGCTGACCCTACTGGATCAAGCAATGTCCAGTACCAACAGGTTCAAAATCCCATCGGTCCATCTGGATCAACCAATGTTCAGTATCAACAGCCCTATGGGGCTCAGATCCAATACCAAAAACCTTACATTCCATATGGTTCTCAAGGATTAGTTAATCAACCTTACACCCTCCAATCTAGGCAGTACATCGAGCCTGGCTACAGCCATATTTAGTTCAGTAATTTCCCGAGCACTGTTCAAGTACCCTTGCAACAACAAGGACAACCTTTACAATAACCAGGGTAGCCTTTATTACCATAAGGGCAACCTTTGTTGCAGCAAGGGCTCTTCGCGCAACAATAAGGGCAATTTATCCCGCAGCAAGGTCACCTGCAACAACCGCAAGGTCAATTCTTACAACAGTTGCAGCAGGTCGTGCAGTAGCAGATGCAATATGCTTCACATACCTCTCAACCCATACCCTCGCAGGGCCAACCTTTGTAACCCCAGGGACAAATTTTGCAACCGCAAGGTCAACCCTTGCAATAGAAAAACCAACCAGGGCAACAACAACCCTTGTATACATACCAACAAGGTCAACCCTTGCAGGGGCAGGGTCAAGGTCAAGTCCTGCAACAGTAGGCCCAGAATCTTCTTGTTCTAGGTCAACAGGTTTAGAATCCTGCTGGCCAAGGGCACCAGGTACAAAACCCATAATTACAAGGGCAACAAGTGTATCAACCTTATGCCCAAGGACTACAGGTCCAGGACCCTCTTGTTCAGGGACAACAAGCTCAACAACCCTATGTTCCAGGACAATAGGTCCCATATCCATATGTCCAAGGTCAATAGGCTCAACAACCTTTAACCCATACGTTGCCTATCAGCAACCTATGCCTGGATAGTTTCAAGGTATTCAAGGTTAGAATCCTCCCTATGGTCAATGTAATCCATAATGGGGGAAGCCTCAGATGCCATATGCCCAAAATCCCCCACTGTGCAGCCAAAATCCTTACCAGTAGGGATGGGCTCCTCCCTATGGGCCGGCTTATCAACCTCCCATGCCTTTTAATACTCAATTACCTTTCTTGGCTACACTTAAGTTGCCAGATGTATCGCGCCTTACGAATGATCCAATCCTTCATTCGCCGTACTGGCCTCCGGTATCGTCCAAGATACCAAGTGATTGCCCAAAGTTTGATGGAAAAGTTAAAGAAGATCCTTAGGCCCATGTGATGACATATCACCTCTGGTGCTAGTCGAACTCGTATGTGGACGATTCCATCCGTCTTTGTCTTTTCCAACAAACCCTCACAGGTGTTGCAGCGAAATGGTACATTGAACTACCTCAAAGTACTTTCCATGACTTCAATTCGTTAGCCATGGCTTTCCTCACGCATTTTTAGCTGCTGGTTCACTATGAAATTGGCGCCTATTTTCTCACATCGCTTAAGCAAGACACTGCGATGCACATCTCTGATCATATCCATGAATGGAGGCATAGACGTCACCTGATCAAATTCGAGAGTAAAAAGCTGATTAGTTGCTCACTAAATGGTTTACCAAATCATTCGTAGCCCCAATTGCTCGCGATATAGCTATGGGTGGATGCGTCACTGAAGAGCAAGCCATTGCTCATGCCCAGTACTTTGATCTGGTTTACTCTCAGTCTGACACTTTATACAAGTTGTTACCCAATGCTCCATGGTCATCATCCGATCCCGCAACATCAAAGTCACCAGTTGTTCCTCCCATTGATGGAGTTATTGGTTCAGTATCCTAGACCCCTGCCAAAACTTCTTCCAAACAGAAGTCAGTCTTGAATGCTACTCCTAATAGTTCATCTCAGAATCTGTCTGGCCCTGGTAAAACCTCAGAGGTCCACACTATTTAGTCTACCACAGCAGACAAATCCTCGAAAGGAAAAAAGAAAGGAAAAGTCAAAGCTAAAGCCAATGCCCCGAAACAAGGTCCTCCCAAATCGTTTGCTGGCAAATCTTCGCAATAGAAACCTAAGTATCCCTGCCTCATTTGCGAGGAGGATCACTACACTAAGGATTGTCCTCGATGATCTGAAGTTAGTCGCTTGCTCAAAGGGACCCCTGTTGTCCTTAAAGAGCCATTTCTGTCTCAGCAAACCCAAATGGTAGACCAACCCTGATTTTCTTCCTCTGGATCTCAAGTGTTCATGATGAGCACGCCCATTAATGTGGCCACCCAGTCGAAATATTATCAAACTCTAGCTTCGGCAGCTGGGAAAGAAAAAAAAGTTGCGCCTTCTTCTTCTAACCCGAGTTCTGGCCCTCTGCAAATCGAGTGCCCTAACCTTGATTCTGCTACGCGGCCACCCTCTCGAGGTGTGCTGTGGAAATCCTCGTATAATCCCAATGCCCGAGCTGCTCAGCACTACAATATTTTTGAGGATTTGGCTCAGGCACCATCAGCCATGTCGGCTCTCGAGGTACTCCAAAGCTTCCCATTGTAGTGGAAATCTTTGCTGTCAGCTATCGGGGGCATCGATCCCACCGATTCTAATTTGATATGTTTCGATATAGAGAACCATGTTCCATGGCTCCCTCATAAGATTGCCTTTATTATTCAGGTAATCATTAATGAGAAGACCATCCACCACACTGTCATCGATGATGGTGCCTCCACCTGCATCATGTCAACTACATGTTGGAAGGCTATTGGTTCCCCAACACTGAACCAGTCTCCGAACACTTTGGAAGCTTTTGATGGGCATGATTTGCAACCCTTCGGTGTCTTACCTAACCTTGCCATCACCCTGGAAGGAAAGATAGTCCAAGTCGTAGTAGAGATTGTTGATGCCAATCTCAATTATAATCTTCTACTTGGCCGAAGATGGACTCATGCCATGCATGTCGTGGACTCCTCTTTGTTTCGTGTGATCCATTTTCCCCATCAAAGGAAGATTGTCACCGTCAATCAGTTGTCTTTCTTTGCCTCTTCCTCCTCAAATGGAAATGTTTTGTACGTCAACTACTCTGGTGCTCCCTATGAGAGTGTGGGGGCGGGTCTCTTCAAAGATTCTTCCTTAATGGGAATTTTTCCACTCCCACCTCCTCATGTTGCCTTTGTCAACATGATCTCTATTTAATCTGATCGTTGGGTCATACTTGCGCTAGATCTTGTTAATACTTGGGGCGAGGTTATGCTGCTTAGTCCCACCAAAGTCAATTACATGGAAATTATTTCGGCTTCAAACTCTGCATCCTCTGATTCTCATATGTTGAAGACCTCTCTCGATATGTACTCTCAATCCCCTTGGCTTGGCACTTTGGAATCATCTGATCCCTTAGTCGAGACCTTCCTCACTGATGAAGGTATCATGGAAATCATGTCTCTCGAGGAACCACCATGGATTGATACTCATCATGACTCCTCATTCCTGCCTCGGCCGACAGTTATGTCTACCGCTTTCAAAGAATCCTCTTCTCCATTTTTGCCACCGACCGTTACTCATGAAATATGCTCGGAAGGAAATCTGGGTAATATTACCCAAACGATGCCGATTGACATTTCTATCAAACCCGGTATCGTTGAACATGTTCATATTGGGGTATCTTGTTCTCCGAATGAGATCAAGACATATACTCGTCTATTTCAGGAATTTCGTGATGTGTTTGCATGGTCTTACGAAGAAATGTCTGGCATCGATCCTAGCATTGTGGTGCATGAAATACCAACGTATTCGCATGTGAAGCCCGTTTGCCAACGGCTTTGCCCGGTGCACCCTAGGAAGGTCATTGCTATTAAGGGTGAAGTCGAAAAGCTTCTCAAAGCTGGGTTCATTTATCCCATCCCCCTTACAGACTGGGTGTCCAATATTGTCTCGGTGACTAAAAAACAAGGCATGATCTGCGTTTGCGTGGATTATCGAGATCTTAATCGTGCTCATCCTAAAGACAACTATCCTACTCCCTTCATTGATAAAATCATTGATGAATGTGCCAAGAGTGTGATATTTTCCTTTATGGATGGTTTTTCTGGTTATAAACAGATTAATATCGCACCGACCGACCAAGAAAAGAAAGCCTTTATCTGCCCATGTGGTATGTTCGCATACAAGAAGCTCCCTTTTGGCCTCAAAAATGTTGGAGCCACATTTCAACGGGCAATGTCCTACGCGTTTCATGATATTTGCAACATTGTCCAGCCTTACTTGGATGACCTTCCTTCCCATTCTCGTAAGCACCAAGATCACCCAGACCATATTTGACATATTTTTCTACGCTGCAAACACTATAACATTCGGTTAAATCCACACAAATGTGTTTTCTGTGTGGAATCAAGACGACTTCTCGGCTTCATCATTTGCAAGGACGGTATTCACCTAGATCCACTAAAAGTCAAGGCCATTGTAAATTTACCCCTCCATCTTCACTGCACCAACTCCAGAGCCTACAAGGGAAGGCCAACTTTCTCCATCGTTTTATACCCAACTATGTCGGGCTAGCCACAGGATTTACCTGGTTGCTTACACAAGGAACACCCTTTGCATGGGATGAGGTGGCCCAAAAATATTTTGATGATCTTAAGGTCGTCTTCATAAATGCTCTTCTGTTGCATCCATTAGACTATTATCGATATTACTTCCTTTACCTAGCCGTGACCCCTAGCACTATTGCTATGGTTTTGGTCCAAGACGATGATGAAGGCATCAAACATGTGATCTACTACCTTAGTTAGAATCTCCTCGACCTAAAACGCGTTATGCACATGCTGAGAAGTTGGCTTTGGCTGCCGTTTAGGCTATTCAACGCTTTTGACACTATATCCTTTTACGTACGACTACAATGATTGATGAACGCAACCCTATGACCTATATCCTGACTCATCAGTTACTGGGGGCAAGTATTCTAAATGGATAGTTATCATGCAAGAATTCGAATTGGTCTTCACTACGACCAAATCTAAGAAGTCACTTGTTTTCGCTGAATTGATTTGTTCCCTTCCCTCCAAAGCTCTCCCTGCTGGTATAGATGAACAACTTCCAGATGAGACCCTTTTCGTGATTATCACCCTTGATCCATGATACGGACCACGGTGATATCATCGTGTATCTCCAAACCTCCACGTTTCAATCCGTGTCAACCATGGATGATCGTTGAAGGATTCGACATCATTCCCAACCCTTACCACATTATTGGTGATACTTTATACCGTGTCAGTGTCAATTTTCTTCTTCATCGATGCCTCACAATCGAGGAAGCTGAAAGAGCTCTCAATGATTGTCACTCTGGGGCATGTGGTGGTCATATGTCTGGTTACACTACAGCTCAGAAAATCCTTCGTGCTAGTTATTTCTGGTTGTCTATCTTCAAAGACTGCATTCTTGTTGTCCGTAAGTGCCACTAATTCCAAATTTACCAACGCAAGATGCGCACCCCACCTGCTCACCTACACCCCGTCATTATCGTTGGTCCCTTTGCCAAATGGGGCATCGCTTATATGACATGTAACCCTCATTTAGTCGGGGGCATGGTTATATTATCATCGTTGTGGATTATTTCACCAAATGGGTTGAAGTAATGCCTACATATTCTGCAAATGGTAAGACGACGACTCAATTTCTTTTCAACCATGTTATTTCTAGGTTCAGTGTACCCCAAGACATTGTCACAGACCATGGCTCCCATTTCAGAGATTACATGATGGCAGAACTGACATCTTCATTGGGCTTGCACCACGATGGCTCAACCCCATATTACCCTCAGGCCAACAACGAAGTTGAAGCTGTGAACAATGCTTTGGTCACCATGCTTCAACGTACTATTGGGATGCACAAGTCAAATTGGCACCTCATGCTCTTTTCAGCTTTGTGGGCTTACCAAACTTCAACCAAAAAGGAAACTGGTTTCACACCATTCCAGCTGGTCTACGGTTTAGAAGCAACATTACCAATCAAATGCAAGATTCCTTCACTCAAGATAGCCGTTGAACTCCTCCCCGAAACATCACCTCAAGAGAAACACCTCTTATATTTAGAACGACTAGACAAGACTCACCCTCGCTGCCTTGGTAATCGAAGCACAAAAGAAACGGGTCAAATCTCATTTCGATCAGTCGGTCTCCCCTTGCGCTTTCTCTGAGGGTGATTTGGTCCTGCTATACAACCAAGCTAATGATAAGCTAGGGGTAGGTAATTTCGAACCTATGTGGCATGGGCCCTATATTATAAAACACGTTTTGTAGAAAGGAGCCTATGAGCTTATTGATTATGAAGGAAATCCTCTTGATAAGCCCCGAAACTGGATTTACCTCAAAAAGTACTATGCTTAGGTCATCTTGCATGGTTAATTATGTTCATTAATGTGTGATTCATTTTTGTACAACATGGTTTTGTGTGATAGTTTTCAAACATCTTTCCTGTTTACTATGCTTTTCTTGCTTTGTAGATGTTTGCAACTCCTCACGTTGGTTTTGCCGATGGTGCTTGCCGTAGTGCCCAAACCTATCATCCGCGGCATGGGTTATCTATGACCCTAACAGTGATTTGATTGACCTTCAAGGTATCTCCCTGGGTTGTAAAACCAACAACATTGCTGAATACAATGCGGTCATCGAACTGTTGTCCGAAGCCATTGCTCCAAGCATCAGGGAATTAGTTGTCAACCTGGATTCACAGCTTGTTGTCCTTCAACTCAATGGGCAATATTCCATCAGTAACCCTCAAATATTACGAATGTATCTCCATATCCGTCTATTAGAAAGGCATTTCGATTATATTACATATCATCATATTCCTAGACGCATGAATACATTGATAGATGCATTATCTAATTATGTGTTGGATAGACATGTACGAAACATGTAAAAAGATAAGACAAACCATTTGTACCATAATAGACTGGAAAATACAGCATATATATATATATATATATGATGAGAATGTTTGATACATCAGAACCCCAAAAAAAATATGTGTCTATAATAACATCAGCGGCTCGTAGGCCTCATACATCTGTGGCACGCAGGCCTCAAAAAATATGTAAGTGCTAGACCTAGGAACTAATTAGCATGGTGGTCATGGTAGCACGAGATAGCTCGTGCTACATGACTCAGCAGTCGGCGGATCCGATCTAAGACTCCCACTGTATGCCTCTGGTACTGACGGGGAATATCTCTTATTCGAGCATACTGTGGAATACCATGAGTTAACCCCTTGAGGTTCCTCGTGATCTCCTCCTCATTGTCACTCCCTTCTTGATAAGGGGCGATAGCATCAATAGGGTGAGGGACGCACCTAGCTATCGGGGACATCCCGGCTGGCCGCTTTGGTCCAACATCTGCATAAACAAGAGAAATGTTATAAGCATGCATATACCAAAAAACAATTAAAAAATCTCAAAATTAATTTTTACTTTTATTTTTTACCTTCATCATAAAAGTCCTATCCATCTAGTAAGGGCATATCTAGATCTCCACAAAAATCAATGTCAATGTATGTCCAGTCCTCCACGACGATCTTCTATCATCGTAGCCATGAGAAGAATGCAAGTCGGTATGAGATATGCTAACCCCCATTGATCATGGGCATCAAACGACTCCAGCAGGCCATCCGCGGATCACATGGCGCAGGAGGATCAACCTCAGTCAACTGATACTAGAACAGTGGCACTTGTTCTAGGAAAAATGTCACAAGCACTGATCCAAAGCCAAATTGCTTTAGATTCCCCGCCTTGGCCTTGGACAACTGGCACTTGATGTTCATCTCCATGGCCTCTGCCCAGTTGAAGATTGTAGGAGCTATGCAGTCAATAACATAAAGGAAATTTGACTTGTTAGTCTCATGTTTCGCCTGGGACCCCGCTACTCTGTTGATAGTCAACAAAAGCACCCTCAATGTCAAATCCCGCACACTGGAAATCTCTATCTTCCCACTATTTTATTTTAGGGCCTCAGGGAAGTGTTTGGAAAATAGAGAAGATATGCTTGCCCCGACTGGATGTGACCCATACAAGTTCACTGGCTCATCTCTAAGAGATAGTCCAATGATGAAGTAGATATCTGAAGTTGTCAACTCCAGCTCTTGGTCCCCAATGAAAAAAATCTCGCGATTAATGTCCCAAAGGCTTATCAAGTATCGAATCAACTTGGTCTGGGCCCACATCCCTAGTGTAAGGAAGAATTTGAGGAGCTTGCAAGCCCTCAAAGCCTCCAGGCAGTTTGGATCATTCAGTGCCTAGGTGTCAACATCTTCATGTTCTCTTTCCTTCCAATCCACCATTTTTGGCAATTTCTCTCCTGCAAAAGCCATTAATTTAAGTCAATAGCCATCATTGGCATATAAAATTCAAGTTGAAATGGTCAATTCTTGAGAAAATGGTTTTTTCCCTATCCACAGTACTGGCACGCCTATTTTAAAAACAGTTGTGTCGATCGGCGCAGATGGTCATGCAAATCACCCTCGGTCAGTGCAATCCTTGGCCCTGAAATCATGCCGACCGAGGGTGAAATTTTTTCTCAAAAACCTTCCTAAAAATCCAAAAGGTGGCTAAAAACATAAATGAATAGCATGAAAATGGAGCTCTGGGCTTCGATTGTTACTTGGAACCAACAACTCGTCGATTGACCTCCCGAATTGCCCGCAATCTGCTCCGGAACAACTAGGGCAAAAGTGGGGAAAAGGTCTTCACTTTAAAGGTAAAATGGTAAATGGTATAAATATATTTACTTTCCCCCTTTTTATTCATTTTTTCATGAAAATATCAGGTTTTGTAAATATTGTTGACCTATCTTACCTCAAGGACTCGATAATATGCTTTTCCTTATTTGTGCAGCAACAGGTGATGGATGTTCGATGATGGCAATGAGTTGCATTTCAGCTCTTTTCTTGACTTGTTAAACTCATATGAAAAGATTGCCGAGTATTTTTCCCTTTTTGACTTGTTAAAGAGAATAAAAATGGGGGGTTTGCTTTCAGCTCTTTTCTGACCCTTTAAAAGTGAAAAGATGGCTGAGCCCTTGTCATTTCAAACTCGTTAAATGGATGTGAAACGTCATGCACCCAGTATAAGTTTACCCTTTTTTTGGGTTGGGATGCACTATTTACAAAAAAGATACTCCTTGACTGAAATGGTCAAGCGGTTCTCTCAAGTATTGTTTTCTACCTTTTCGGGCTCAAGGGACACAAACATATGAAAAGGTACCATGTGGTGTTTTCTTTTACGTGTCTTTGTCAAACTTTGTAAACATGAAAAAGATACTGAGTTACACCTTTGTCGGACCCGTTAAACTATTAAACGACATCGAATTCGTAACCATGACGCACATGAGCTTCTCCTTACTAGGGCTCTTTAAACTTACTAGGTCGGATTCATCCAAAGGATGAACTTACAGTGCAAGCATATGCTATCCCCTTGAAGCTTGCGATTAAAAAATAATTGGGGTAATTGCCAGAAATGGTGGGGGAAAATTTGGAAATCTATTAGTCGTGTTGACAACTCACTCTTGAACATGACACTCTTTGCTTCGTGTCAGGTTGGGACATCCTCCTTTATATCGTTGGCCTTCCTGGGTTTGGGCCATTCATTTTTGCTTTCAATTTGATCTCTGCCACATCGTCATGACCACCGGTCCTATGGATCTAGAAGCTGCCAAAATTCTAGTTGCGTCGCCGATATGTTCAAGAGTCGTCCTTCTGCAGTTACACTTACCTCTGATTCTCTATATCGTCCAAAATCATTTTGCATCCTCTTGTCTCACGTCGATGATGTGGGATTCACTATGGCCCTCCTTTGACATGGTCGCTTTCTGTCGACTTCAACTCATTATCCGGAAAGTTGATCGAGAAACTCCCTTCTAGTACCTTAGAGCTCGCATGCCCTAATGACAAGTTCTTCGCACTCAACGACAAGTTCACATCATTGGATTTCGATCGAGTGATTTCATGAGTGTTCAACTTTAGTTCCTGTATTCACATTCTGTGGATTGTGTTGATAGTACCTTGAGGACCATTGTCATTATTGGCGGTTTCTCTCGCGCTTGTTAACAATTTACATCATTTATTGGTAATCAAGTGACTTTCTAGCATGTTCGACATCAACACATCTATTCGCATGCTAGGATCTGTTACTTTGATCGGGTCGTGTTGGAGCACAAGACCCTGGACTTAGTGTAGAATTTCTCACTGTAGATTAAACTAATTATGCAATGTACTAAAGCAAAATACTTATTCTACTTCTACAATCAAACTTGTAGAAGCTTAATCGATTTTAAGTAAGATCAAATAGAACACATATAACAGAGAAGAAGATTCAATCACACATGAAACATAGAAGAATACTCTGGGGAAAGCCTCAGCTAAAAACCCCGTTATCTGTATTATCATACAAGTGGAAATATCTCAGGATTACACAGAGCTTTAGCTCACAAGCTATTCAACTCTCAGTACAATCCCTCACCGTTGCTCATAGACAGAACAGACAACACATATGCCTTCCTTCAGTCCTCCAAGCCTCCTATTTCCTTGCGCAGTTTCTCCTAGGTCCTCCAGCTGCCACCTGTGTGATTCTCACCTCACACAGTGCTCTGACCTCTATAGTAACTGCGCAATCCTCAGGGAATGAATTCCTTCTACATGCAAGAGATATTCACATGGGAATATTCTAGAAACTGATAGTACATTTTCCATGCCTTTAATCTTAACTGGGTCTTTGTCTGAACTGACATGCATGAGTTATTTATGAGAGAATATTCAGTTATCTGGAGAACACTAGTTGTATGCATGCATGCATTAACTAACTGAACTCACAATTAGTTCCTCCAATTGTTTGGAACTAATTTAACTGGACTTAACTCAGTTAAATGAGCTAACTAATTACAACTCAAATACAACTCATCCTTATCTCCTTAATTAAGGGATAACTTCCTCAATCAAAGGGATAACTGTTGCATGTCTTCACAAAGACTTCATGTTTGATTTTCACCAACTAATTAACTCAAGATGAATTAATTAATTATTTTTCAAACAACTGGTGAGACTAAATTCGAATTTTAATTCAATGATAAATTAAAATTGGAATATATGCTGAAATGCTATCTATAGCAATGCTATTTTTAGCATTTCTTGTTGTTATTTTCAACACTCCCTCTAAATAAGAAAGGGATTATCTATCACCCCGATCCTGTCTCTGTAATTTACACTTTGACAATGCCTTAGTCAAAATGTCAGCATCTTGTTCCTCAGCCAAAACATACTGCAACAACATGATCCTCCTCGCCACACAGTCTCTGAGATGATTATACCAAATGTCTATGTGCTTGGACCTGTCATGAAATACTGGATTCTCAGAGAGTTTGATACAACTCTGATTATCACAATAGATCACAGTTGGATCCATCCTCTGATCAAACAAACCAACTAGAATTTTCCGCATCCAAATGGCCTCACATGCTGCCTAACTTGCAGCCATGTATTCAGCCTCTGCTGAGCTAAGTGAAACTGACCTCTGTTTCCTGCTGTACCAAGAAACTACAACTGAACCAAGGTTGAAAATTCCTCCTGATGTGCTCTTCCAATCTGATGGACTCCCTGCCCAATCTACATCTGTGAAGCCCTATAGCTTCACTCCCTCTGACCATCTGTACCATAATCCAAACTGAGATGTGCCTCTGAGGTATCTCAAAACATGCTTCGCTGCCTTCCAAAACAACTTGGTAGGCTGAACCATAGCTTGACTCAGTTGGTTCACCGCAAGGCATCGTGTGTTCACTAAGTACATCAGTGAACCCACAAGCTACCGATACATAGTAGCTTCTACTACCTCACCTGAAGTAGCATCCTCCTTCCTCCAGTTACCTACTAGAGGAGTCTGCATGGGCTTACACTTCTCCATGTGGAATCTCCTGAGTATCTCATTGGCATACTTGCCTTGAGACACAAACACTTCCCCATCCTTCTGCCACACTTCCATGCCTAGAAAGTAGTGCATGAGACCCATGTCTTTCATCTCGAACTCTCTTGCAAGGTCCTCCTTGCAAGACATGATCAACTGATCATCACCTGTCAATATCAGATCATCAACATAAAGAACAATGATCAACTACTTACCTTCCACCATGATGTGGTATAAGTTTGCATCCACTTCACTCTTTGTGAAGCCCAACCCAGTGAAGTAGTTGTCGATCCTGGTGTACCAAGCATGAGGTGCTTGCTTCAGCCCATACAAAGCTCTCTTGAGTTGGCACACATGCGACTCACAATCGAAGGTCTCAAATCCTTCCGGCTGCTCTATGTACGCCTCTTCCTCAATCTTGCCATTGAAGAATGCAGTCTTCACATCCATATGATGGATCTTCCAACCCATCTGTGCTAATAGTGCCAACATCGATTTGATAGATGAGTACCATGCTATAGGAGAAAAATTCTGATCATAGTCGATCCCCTCAACCTGTGAGAAACCACGGGCAAAAAACCTTGCCTTATGTTTCTCCACACTACCATTAGCAGCATGCTTTACCTTGTAAAGCCAACGGGAACTCACAACTGACTTGTTCTCCGATCTTGGAACAACATCCCAAAGACTATTCTGAACTATTGAGTCATACTCCTCCACCATAACATCAACCCAAACTAGCTGCTGCACTGCTTCCTCAAAGGAATATGGTTCGGTCTCTACACATTCCCCAACAAGGGCCATGTAACCAGTGTACCACTCAAGTGACCTCCTCTGTTTGCACTGAGAAGATGGTTCTCCCACATTCTCTCTCACATCCAACAACAATCTGTCAGCTTCTCTCGTGCGCTTCTGCCCATCTCTAGAAGACTCTACATGAGTTGATGTCTCCACTCTTAAAACCTCTGCATGTGGCTACTCCGCATCAGTTTGAGGCTTCTCCTCCTTAGGAACCAAAAGTTCCTCCTCTGCCTGCATCTTGAGCTCCCTCTCAAGGGAAACTTGCATGTCCTTCAGCTCATCAAACTTAAGATCTCTGCAAACCACTGTCCTTTGACTGGTAGGAAAATACACCCAATAGTTGTGGGGAGTATCAGTGTACCCCACAAGTATCCCCAACTCTACTGTCGGCACTAGCTTCTTTCAGGCATCCTTGGTCACATGGCAATAAACTGATGAGCCAAATATCCTGAAGTGACTCACATCTAGTCTCTTCGGGGAGAAAGCTTCCTCTGGTGTCCTCATCCCTAGTATGCGATGCAGGCTTCTATTCTGCAAGTAAACCGTTGTGTTGCATGCCTTAGCCCACAAATGAAGTGGTAGGGCTTGGCCATGCAACATCACCCGAGATGCTCCCACAATCGTTCTGTTCTTCCTTTCGGCCACCCTATTCTACTGTGGGTTATGGGGTGCCATCAACTCCCGTTTAATTCCTTCTGCAACACAGAAGTCCTTAAACTCTTGATAGACACACTCTCCACCATTGTCGCTTCGTAAGGCCCTGATCTTCTTTCCTGATTCTTTCTCAACCAAGGCTTTGAACTCACAAAACCTTGAGAATGTTTGATCCTTCTTCTGCATGAAATAGATCTAGCATATACGCGAAAAATCATCAATGAAAATAACATAGTACCTTTGTTTAGCAGTGGAGGCTGTTGAGAATGGTCCACACACATTTGTATGAACTCGCTCCAAGATTGCTTCAACTCGACTGTCTTGATCATGAAAGGAATATTTTGCATACTTACCTTAACAGTGCCCGGTAGAAATCTACTACATTATCTTCAAGGCCCCATGGTGCAAGTGGCCCAACCTTCTATGCCCTAACTCACCAATATCTCGGCTTTGCACCAATTATTCTTTGGAACTCAATGCAGCACAGTCGTCTACCTCTAGCTTGTAGAGATTCTTCACTTGTATCCCAATCCTCTTGGTCTGACCCATGGCTATGTGTCTCAGCAACGCCTTTCCTTTACTGAAGACTACATCATAGCCTTTGTCTTCCAACATCACGACCGATACCAGTTTTTCTTCAGTCCAGGCACATACTTTACATTAGTCAGGGTGAGAGGAGCTCCATGCTCCCTCTGAAACACAACCGTACCTTCACCTGAAACATGGTACTTTCCATCATCACCCATCTCGATGCACATCTGGGGGTATTTCTCCTGCAAGGTACTGAATAAACTCTTGTCGTCAGTCATGTGGAATGAGACTCCACTGTCCAGGTACCAAACACAACCCACCATCGATGAAACCATGCATGCGATGAGGGTAAAATCCAATTCAAACTGTGAGGCCATTGCCTCACCATCTGATCCTTTCGAGGATCCCTTCTTGGATTTCTTCAATGGACAATTTGTTGCATAATGGCCCACCTCATGAGAATTAAAGCATCGCACTTTAGATTTGTCATTTTTCTTCCCTCCATGGGAAGAACTCGATTTGGAATGGGAAGCCTTCCCTTTCCCTTTCCTCATATTATTCTCTAAGGCTAGATTTTCTGCATCGTCATGCTTTGATGAAGAACCATCTCTGGTGCTTCTCCTGATCTCCTCCTGCATTAGATCCGACCACAGTAATTCCCAATCTGGCAATTTCTATCTTCCATTCATTGAGTCTTGATAGCTATGCCAGCTCTTAGGAAGAACGAGGAGAGCAAGACTCACCATATCATCATCAACTGTCATGATTCCTACACTTCCAAGCTTATCTTTGCAGGTGGTGAGCGTGTTCAGATATGTAGAGATCTTGTCGCCCTTTTCACACTTGATTTTACGAAGCTTGTTTTTCAGCGATAGCTTCCTTTGGTCGCTGTTGTTCTGATATAGATCCTTCAATGTCTTCCACATTGAAAACAGAGTCTCCTTCCCATGGAGACTCGAGACAATATGGTCTCAAACTCCCTCCAAAATAATCCTCCTCGCTCTCGCCACACATTTCTTCCATTCTGGCAATTCTTGGGCATTAGCTTCTGCTGGCTTGGGGACTTCTCGATCAATGAAGTACTTCAAACCATTTTCCTCTATTACCACTTCCATGTGATCCTTCCAGGCTATGTAATTCGAGCTGCCATCCATGGCATACTCGAGTCTCAAGCCATTGAACGCCATTTGTGAACTTTGAGATGTGATAAGAAATCAATTATGTACCTACAATCAAGAACTTCAAACTTCTCCCTTCTCCCTTCTTTGTATATTTCTCTCCACTTTGATCACCTTTGCTCTGATACCATGTAGAATTTCTCATTGTAGATTAAACTGATTATGCAATGTACTAAAACAAAATACTTAATCTACTTCTATAATCAAACTTGCAGAAGATTAATCGATTTTTAGCAAGATCAAATAGAACACATATAATAGAGAAGAAGATTCAATCACACATGAAACATAGAAGAATACTCTGGGGAAAGCCTCAGCTAAAAACCTCGCTATCTGTATTGTCATACAAGTGGAAATATCTCAGGATTACACAAAGCTTTAGCTCACAAGCTATCCAGCTCTCAGTACAATCCCTCACTGTTGCTCATAGATAGAATAGACAACATATATGCCTTCCTTCAGTCCTCTAAGCCTCCTATTTCCTTGCGCAGTTTCTCCTGGGTCCTCCAGCTACCACCTGTGTGATTCTCACCTCACACAGTGCTCTGACCTCTGTAATAACTCTGCAATCCTCAAGGAATGAATTCCTTCTGCATGCAAGAGATATTCACATGGGAATATTCTAGCAACTGATAGTACATTGTCCCCGCCTTTAATCTCAACTGAGTCTTTGTCTAAACTGACATGCATGAGTTATTTATGAGAGAATATTCAGTTATCTAGAGAACACTAGTTGCATGCATGCATGAATTAACTGACTGAACTCACAATTAGTTCCTCCAACTGTTTGGAACTAATTTAACTAGACTTAACTCAGTTAACTGAGCTAACTAATTACAACTCAAATACAACTCATCCTTATGTCCTTAATTAAGGGATAACTTCCTCAATCAAAGGGATAACTGTTGCATGTTTTCACAAAGACTTCATGTTTGATTTTCACCAACTAATTAACTCAAGATGAATTAATTAATTATTTTTCAAACAGTTGGTGAGACTAAATTTGAATTTGAATTCTCAATTTTAATTCAAGGAAAAATTAAAATTGGAATATATCCTAAAATGCTATCCATAGAAATGCTATTTTTAGCATTTCTTGTTGCTATTTTCAACAATTAGATCACAAAAGTCCAGGTTGCGAAGTGGTGTGACATGATTGTGATGATATTCATGTCTCTTTCAGATGGCTGGCTGCGACCAGACCATGAGTTATCATATGTGATCCTTCTTACTATTGGATGGTTGTGCCCATACCTGGATCCATTAACATGATCATTCTCTGGATGGTTGCGTCCATGCCACGATTCATATATCATTTGACATAGATCTCAGTTTATGTATATGTATCTGTACTTGCTTGCAGGTTTTCCGACGACAGAACAGTTCCCCGCTCGATTTATAAAGCATTTAATCCCTCACTCCAGCTCGGCCTTCACGCTTTAGGGGGCATCTATTACACAACATTTTGTCACTATCCCTTTACTCCCCATTCCTTGATCCTGGAGGACCTCTATAGTGAACCCTACATGCTTTGCCTTCATGAAGAAACTCCCATTATGTCCCTCTTCATGAGCAGATCATTTCCCTTTTGCACCATTTCCCTTGAAACTTCTGTTTTGCCCAGTTTACAAGACCAGCGCTAATGGCCTTTGTCTCCCCCGTGTCGATGTGTAGAGATTAGCACTACTCCTCGCGCTGACTGGAGCGACTGAGTTGTGTTCCAGTCACGCCGGTCTTGTTATGGAAAGTTTTTTAAATTAGGGCTGAAGCTTCCAGCTCTAGAAGCTCCGTAACGAAAGTCTGGTAAATGGTTTAGTCAGATGGGGTCGAGGATCACAGTTTGGGCTCCTTTCCCCTATAATGATGGAACTACCTCAAGGGATAAGCCCTCCCATGAGAAGAGGATCCATCTCCCATCCATATTTCCTATATAAACCTCCCTTCATCCCAAGCACAAGTGAGTCATAGTTATAGTTTTGGCTGAGTGTGAATATACTATTTTGAATTAGACAAGAAAGCTATTACTAGTTGTAGCCATCTAGTTGTGTGAGGGATAGGTGTGTTTGGTTTGGAGTGAATCCTAAAGGGAAGAGCCTTTAAACTATTGTTGTGTGAAGCCATCATGGAATGCTAACAGAAGTGTGGGAACTTGGTCTTGTCAGAGGAACGCTGAGACGTCAAGATGAATGGTTGTAATCTCTCTTTGATATTAATATATGCAACAATCAATTGATTTCCTACATGTTTTATAATATTACATATCCATGTCTTAATTCTTCTTGAATTCTTAAGTAGGATGAATTGCAATTTGTCTATTATTATGTTTGTGTGTTGTTGTTGTTCACTTGCTTCAGGAACTTGAAGAAGAAAGCGAGAGATTGCTGGAGCGAGCAAGCAAGGACATCATCTAGTAGGATAAGAGACCAAGAGGTAGGCCCTATTGATTGATTCTAACCTAAGGAAATATTCGATAGGATGTAACTATTGTGGCTAGACCCATTATCGGGCTAGAGGAATTCGTTCGTGTCCGCACTTATAATTTTACTTCACCATAAAGAGGAATTCATTCGTGTCCAAACTTATAATTTTACTTCACCACACCTCTATTCTCTTTGTGGACTATTTCAAACTTCGATTCTCACTATGATTTCAAGCTTCCTACAACTTTGAATGCTTCAATAGACTTGGATTTCCTTCTAGACTTGAAATGCCTCCACAATGACCTCAGATTTGTACAAAAAAAAATCTCTTTCTTTAATGTCTTCTTGAATGCTCTTTCGTGTTCCTCATAGATAATAGAACATATTGTTACAGACTTTACTACCTTCAGTTAATTTTGGATAGCAGATAGAAACAAACTTCTAAGCAACTCAAATTCGTATAAGATAGAGACAAGTATTCCTTGTGTTGAAGCTCTTACTGCAAACCTTTGCAGGAGATAATGATGAATTATGACTTGATTGATTTATCCTCCAATGAGTATGAACCTAGTTGTATTATATTCATCACAGTGACTTGAATGGGTGAAAATTAGGAGGAAAGATGACTTGATCTTGATGTTGGTCGACTTAGCAGTTTTGGGGCATCTTATCATTACAAATAAATAATAGTTTTCCTTCTTTGATTTTCATGAAGAACATGATTTACAAAACCATAATAAATAGTTTTTCCAAATACAATGATAACAATGGCATTATGAAGACTGATCATATCTAAAGTGTCCAACAAAGTGTATGTACCATGTGTTGTTGTTACGCTAATAAAGGATTCTTTAAAATAATGGGTTGAAAAGAAGGGTTCCGCTACAATAAATATCAATGAATATCATCCATCTACGGACACTCATGAGTGAGATTTTCTTCCCCACAAATCTTGCAATGAAACCTATTTTTCTTCTTCTTCTCTCTTGTGACACCCCTAGTAGTGTCTTTGGTCAAAGGGGCCCCATTTTTATTGTTATAATGTTCTTCATCTTCTTAGCTCTACATTGTTGAGTATACTTCAAGGGAATATATTTCATTGAATTCACCTCAAATGTTTGAATGGGACACTAATAAATATTGACACAATTTTCAACAGTTATTTGTCATTCTTGCAATGAGGTTTAATAGCTATAATGACAAAAGGCATGAAATGTTTTTTTCAGTGCAGTCGCACATTTGACACCTTCTAGTTCATCAAAATTCCAATGCGAGATATCGACGAAGTGTCAACACCTGTTCGTCACAAAATATTGTCAGAATTTCTCATGGTTGTGACGTTGTTTCCATTGAAAATTGCGTCGCAAGACTGATGGATCTGATTTTTTTTTTAAACATATTGCGATGAACATGTCATGGTTGTGACATTTTCACCATTGGAACCTTCCTCGCAAGACCAATGACATTGCCACTTTTTTTTTTAAATATATTGCGAAGAACTCACTATGGTTGCAATGTTGCTTCTGTCGAAACCTACCTTGTAAGAATGACGTGCTCACATTTTTTTTAAAAGACATTGTAGTGAACTCTCCATGGTTGAGACGTTACTACCACCAGAAGGGTCGTTACAAGACTGACACATGTAATTTTTTTTAAAGGATATTGTGACAAACTGTTACACAAGATTTTGTCACACCTCCTGCACTTCCCTGTGAAATACCCTGAAGTGCTCGAAACATGACCATAATGAAGTGTCATCATTCATATATGCATCTCAGATCCTCCCCAAGACATTGATTAGAAAATGCCTTAAGCTTCCCGTGAAGGAAATAGCTCTAAAACCCTAATTTGAGAATCATTGCTCTTAAGAGACTAAAAACTACGATGGTCGCCTTTTGCATTATACTCAACCCACGATGGCATATCTATGTTTGCTTTTATACCTGCGATGATCCCAAAAATGAAAATTTTCCAAAGAGGATGATAAGCTTCGTGATCTAGAAGCTTCTAGAGTGGCGAGTTGGAGGTTGTTCGGTGTAGATGAGGTCGAGTTCTCCTAACTTGGCCTCTGGTCTTATCCCTATGAGATACCTCCTTGCGATGAGGACCTTCTCCTATCTTTGGATAGATCCTAACTCCCTTTCCATACCTATATATTCATCATCTCCCATTCCCAAATGGCTGATCTATTTCTATTTGCACCCTTATGCTAAGATTGTGCCTATATGCTACTCATTTGGCTTGGAGAGCTTAGCTTGGACTTGGACATTCATTCAAAGAGAGGTTATCAACATCAAGGCTTGGTTGTATGATTCCCCTTCTTTTCTATTAATATCCAATTGTTGGTTCATTTTCATTGATGTGTATGCTCATGTATCATCTATCTTAGGATTCCTTGATTAGTTAAGTAGGTTGTTTTTGAATATGCTATTTGTATTTGCATGCCTTGTTGTGTCTTGATCTCTTGTGTAGGTGCATAAACAATGTAAGCAGTAGGAACAAGCTCGTGACGCAAGTGATTCAAGGTCTTCAACAATGAATATTGAGATAACATTAGAATGAGGTAGGCCATCTTCTTCATTTCTATTTTCAATTGTAACTTAGGAAAGTGTCTAGTAGATTGTCACGTAGGTTTCTAGTCCCACTCATTGGGCTAGAGGGATCATCTCTGTCTGCAGAGAGGATTTACCTAGACAACAAAATGGTGACTCCACTAGGGAGGCTATAACCCTTTCCATCCATTCCTTCGATCAGATCCTTTGACTAGTTAGACCAACTGTTGATTTCTCAACTTGTCTGCATTAGTCTCAGTTTATACCATCACTGATTATTGCCTTAGAGTGCTAAGTCTGGATTGTTTCTTGGAATCTTTTTTGTTTTTTCCCATATTCCTTGCCCATATCGAGTTTAGATCTAACAGGCACAATGGCATCGCGATTTTTTACCAGTACAGTCGCGATGGAAAAAAAATTCTTCATTTTTGGTTGCATTGAAATCATCACTACTTTTGCTATACAAAGTAGTGATGATGATCCCGACCATCGTAGGTTTGGCTATGCAAAGTAGCGATGATAACACAATCATCACAGGTTTGGGTATATAAAGTAGCAATGATCCTTGAATTTGAGATTTTTTAAGGCTTCTTCCTTAGAATCTAGTGTGCCTTGGCCCCTAAGGTCTTTTCCTATCCTGTATTCTTGGATTTGTCAGTTTTTGATTGATTATCTTGATTAATTTGCAAAATTTGTCTCATTGGATTTGAAGTGAAATTTGATTGAGTTCTGGGGTTTCTAGTCAATTGGTCATCACTTGCTGCTTGTTGGTGTCATTTAGATGTTTGTTTTTCTGATTGATTGAGTGTTGTTTTCTGTGGAAATCATTGAAAACATCGTTTTGTATTTGTTTTAGCTTGTATTTCGAAATTTAATTTTTGTGAAAATGCATTAGATTAGTTGCATTGAAAAGTTATTTTTTGGGATTCATAATTGAAAATAGATCACATTTTTTAGTGATTGAAAGCTAAAACTTGTATTAGGTGCATCAAATAATTCAAAATGGAAAGGAAGCATATTTCATATAAATGCATCTTAGTAAAGTCAAAGTCATTTTGCTTTTGAAAAAGTTGCATTTAGGATAGTGAAAAGTCAGAATCATTTTTACTTTTGGCATTGCATTTGGAAGATGAAAGTGAAAGTTAGTGGAAGGAATTTTGCATGATTCATTTTGTTTGATTCATTATTGATTGAAATTTCTTCCCTTGATTAGTCTAGCTTTCATTGAAACGAAAAGTTTTCCTTTTCTCATATAGTTGCATCATAGGTATTCAGGTGACATCGTTTTGAGCCTTAAAACCAAAACATAATTGAAGATAAACTTAAAATTTACCTCAATTAACATAAGGAGCATTTGGAACTTAACGTAAATATCTAGAGGTCTAGGCTAGAGACGTGTTTTGACGTCTTTAAACATGGTAGTTGTCGTTAACTGACTGCAATGTATCCCGGGGGTGAAATCCCGTCCTAGTATGGAAGTATATAGAAGGTTCTCCAATACTTTCAGGTATATTGGAGACACTTCAATATGGTAAGTATATCAGGATGCTCTCATCGAACGGTTCTACATTAGACAACGCTAACACGGACTTGTGCTCCCCGTACCATCGAGTATATATTGGGAGACCCATTCGGTTGCTATCGTTTACCCACAGGTAACCGAGTTAGCCACCTTGTAAACGTGATACACTGAACACAACATTCAGGGAGATTGGTCACCGTACATTAAGTCCTTGGTTTTGGCTAAGGTGTATATTGCGGTTCATGGATACTTGGTAAACCCTTTTGTCTAGATTACCCCTTTTTGATTTATTTTTGTTAAAGTTATAAATTCAATTAATTGACGACAAAAAACATCCTTCCTATGGAAATACTCCTCCGTAGATCTTAGGTTGATACCAATGGCAACATTTCCCGAGTCTACCATGAAGGAAACCCCTCTGATGGGAATCCTAGTCCTTTTCCTTCTTTCAGAAATACGGTGCTCCCTATATGGCAATGTTGTCCGTGTTGGAAATACTGGGGGGGTGAATCAATATTCCTTTCAATTAGTATTATTATTAATGTTTCATAGCATTAGTTAATATTTAATTATTATCAATGTTCGTACAATGATAGTAGTAAAGAAAAGGAACACAAATGTACACAGCTTTTAAGGTCGAGACCCCCTCCGGGACAAAAGCCACCTAAAAACTTTTCTAATAATTCTTTAATCTTCAACTCCAATTGAAAAGAAAGCTCCAACTTCCTAGAATCTAGAAAAGCATTCTTATCCAGCTCCCACTGGATGGATGCTTCAATGCCCGTGATTGTTCAGTAGTCAACTGAACAGATGCCCCAACACCCAATGAGCTACAATTCACCCTAGTACCACCCTACCACCCTGAAGTTTTCACAAGCTTGAACCTATTGGTGACTTCATGCACTAGCCTAGCACCACCCTACCACCCTATAGAATAATAAAAGAAGAATGCACTCCCATACCAGGGAAAATGGTCCATTTTAAAATGATTTAGAATGATGTAGAATAAGAAGACACACTAGACCATAACCCCAACTATGACACAACCACCTAATGATGATCCTAGACCTCCTGACACTACCTCTTCAACTCTTGGCAGATAGACACTTTTACAACTTTTACAATGATTCTTTTACAATGACTCTGTACAATGATACTTTTATAATGACTGTGTACAATGATACTTTCACAATGACTGTATGCAGTGATGCCCCCTAGAAATTCTGGTCCTTTGCAGCCCTTGATAGTACTTGATATAGTCTTTTTTCTTGCCTTCTAGGAACACGATATTGAATATGATGTATCTCCGTGATTTCATATCCCCAATATTTGATCTTCGGAATTGTAGTCGCCCTCTGAGTCTTCTTTCCAATGCCACAAGTCTGACTCGATTTGGATTCTTCGAGGCAAAGTTATTCCCAATCTCTCACAATGACCTAATTATGGATTAGTTCAGTAGAATGAAATTGTACGGTGTGCCACGTGCCATTGTTTCCTCCTTCAGCTCTAAAATTGATATACAGAAAAATACAGTCCATGCACTATCCTCCACCTTTTATAGAATTCCAATCCGATTCTCAGAGAGAGAGTTATGATGATTTTCCCAAGGTCACCTCTTTGAGAGGAAATTCGGGAGCCTGCACAAACCCTAACTTCCATAGTTCATATCTCCGAAAATATAGAGAACCAAGATTGGAAATTCTATCATGAAATTTATCAGAGTTTTGGATCAAATGTGTTTTAATTTCAGCATCTAAGACTTCATAGAAGTAACGTTATAGTGAATATTCCACTATCACTTCTTTTGGAGGATATATGAGATTTCTTTTTATAGAGTTGAGAGGGGATTCTATAGAGAATGTTGGAGGAATTTTACGAGGTTAAAAAATTATTAATTATTGACTATTCAATGAAAAAAATCAATGATAAATGCCATGCTGCAACCCCATGGGGTTTTATCCCACTAATTTGGGTTACTAACTTCAATCTTGAATAACTTACAAACCATGAGGAATTACGAGGAGAGCTATATATCGATAGAAAGATACTTTTGAGTAGAGTATTACTATAATGGTTATGAGACAAGAAGCCATGAATGATGATGCCCATTGTGCCATGGAAGTTTAGGGTCATCCTTGGTGCTTCTTGGGTTGACATCAATGACAACCTCAGATCATATTTAGATCAACAATATCCCCCTTTGGCATTGATGGAAACACAAGTACTCCCCCTATGATCAGGGCACCTCTTCCTACTACCTTCTCTACCCCTTTGACATCAATGGCAAAGGTTAACTCCCCCTGACACACAACCATCCTGCGGACCTATACACACTTCCACCCTCCCTTTATTTTTTGAATAAGGAAAATCTAATGAGAACTTGGGAGAATCCCAAACTTCTGGTGAAGATATTCAAATGCTTCACGAGGTAAAGGTTTAGTGAAGATATCATTGATTTGTTCTTTTTTACCAACATATTAAAGTTTGATATTCTTTTTAGCGACTTGTTCTCTAACAAAATGATATTTGATCGGAATGTGTTTTGTTTTTTAATGCATGACATAATTCTTGGAGATGCTGATGGCACTGATGTTATCACAGAAGATGGGAATAGGCTCATTGAATTGTACTTGAAGATATTGCAAAGTTTGTTTCATCCAAAGGACTTGAGTACAACAATCTTCCACTGCAACGTATTCTGCTTCCACTGTAGATAACGAGATTGAGGTTTTGTTTTTTCTCAACCATGATATGAGACAACCACCTAGATAGAATGTTGCTCCAATAGTACTCTTATGATCATCAACACTTCCTGCCCAATCTGCATCTGTAAAGGCTTGAATAATGAGATTTTTTTCCTTGGGATACCATAAGCCATATTTTGTTGTGCCCTTTAGATATCAAAGAATTATTTTGATAGAAATAATATGTGATTATTTTGGTGCTGCTTGGAATCTTGCTACTTGCATAACATCTAGTCGGGAGGATATTATATTAAATAATACTACCAATCATAGATCTATACAACCTCTGATCCGCATCCTTAGATGAGTCGTCTATGCTCAATTTGCAACATGTTACCATCAAAGTAAGGACGGGTTTGCAATCTTCCATTTTGAATCTATTGAGCATTTCCTTGATGTACTTGGCTTGACATATAAATATTCCTTTCTCTTGCTGAGATATTTGAAGCCCTAAGAAGTATGTCAACTCACCAAGTAAAGACATCTCGAACTCACTTTGCATCTTTGTAGCAAAGTTATTACTTAGTCAATCATCATTGCTACCAAAAATTATATCATCCACATATACCTCAACCATTGTTATATTATCTTTATCTATTTGTACATAAAGATTTCTATCAGTAGTACCTTTCTTGAACCCTTGTTGAATAGATATCCATCAAGATGAGCATACCATGCTATGGGAGCCTACTTGAGACCATACATAGCCTTCTTTAACTTGCAAACATAGTCTTTTTTTTTTTTTATAGTAGAAAACCTTCAGGTTTTTTGACGTAAACTTCTTCTTCTAATTCGCCATTTAGAAATGCCGACTTAACATCCATTTGGTAGAATTTTATTTTTCTTGAACATGCATAGGTGAGAAACATTTGGATGGCTTCCATTCTGGCAACTGGTGCAAATGTTTCGTCGAAATCAATTCCTTCCACTTGTGCATAGCCTTTGCAAACCAATCTTGCTTTGTTTCTGGTAACCTGTCCATCTTCATTCAATTTGTTCCTGAACACCCATTTAGTCCTAATGACATTTTTATCTTTTGGTCGTGGAACTAATTCCCAGGTGTTATTCTTCTCGATTTGATCCAATTCTTCATTCATAGCTTCTACCCAATGTTCATTCTGGTTGGCTTCCTCAAAACTATTAGGCTCAAAGGTTGCTAGAAAAGCAATATGAGCTTGTTGTGATGAACGAAGATGTCGACCTTTTCTTGTTCCAATTCCTTCATTTATGTCACCAATGATTTGATTTGATAGATGGTTCTTTTGAATCCATTCTTTTTTTTTTTCTCTTTGGTGGAGCTTCTTGTAGTTGTTCCTGTATATCTTGTTGATAATTATTTACTTCTTCCTGGTTGATAGTTTCTTCTTGTTCTAGAATTTTCTCTGTACCTTTTTTAGTCTCTGTCTCAAGTTTTAAAGGTTCTAGATCCTCATCATTATTCATTAGAACACCATCTTCGTCAAACGTAACATTTATGCTCTCCATTATCTGTTTTTGTCTTAGATTATAGCATTTATAGGCCTTCCTTTTGCGTGAGTAACCAACAAAGATACCTTCACCAACACGTGATTCAAACTTACCCAACTTTTTATCTTCTCTTTTGTTATAATATTTGCTTTCGAAGATTCTGAAATATTTTACATTAGTCATTTTTCCTTTCCACAATTCATATGGGGTCTTGTTGCAAATATTCCTGAGAAGACTTCTATTGATGATGAAGACTGCCGAATCAATTGCTTGAACCCAGAATTTTTCATCCAATTTTGAGTCCTTCAGCATTGTTCTACCCATTTCTTGTACGGTTCTATTCTTTCTTTAAGCAACTCCATTTTTTTGAGGTGTTCATGTTGTTGAAAATTGTCTTTTTATTCCATTTTCATCACAATATTGATGAAATAATTCGGAAGTGAATTCTCCACTATTATCTGATCTTAGACACTCTATTTTCAAATCAGTTTCATTTTCAACCAACTCCTTTTATATCTTAAAGCACTCAAATGCTTCATATTTTTTCTTTAGGAAACTGACGGTTGTCATCCTCGTATAGTCATCTATCATTAACATGAAATATAATTCTCCATCTAAGCTTTTTTTTCTCATAGAACCACATAGATCAGTATTTATCAATTCCAATGGATGTGATGCAAAGTGTTCTTTTGTTTTAAATCCGAATTTTGTCTGCTTGTCGTGCCAACAGGCCTCACATAGTGTGTTGGAAGGTTTTGAGATTTTCGTCATTTCTCGTACTGCTTCCTTTTTTCTTATCCTGAAAATATTGTCAAAGTTTATGTGACCCATTCATTTGTTCCATAACCAGCTTTCATCTTCTTTAGCTAGTAGACATGCTTTAGTTGCTTCATCTAGAACATATATGTCATTTGGAGCTCGACTTGCTCTAGCCACAATTTTACCAACCTTCCTTTCCTGGCTTCACATTTTGTGGAGTTGAATAGCATTATGTTTCCTTGATCACACATTTGTCCAACACTAAGTAGATTGTGATTCATGTTTTCAACCAATAGAACATTCTTGGCTAGAGAATCTTTGCTTTCCGAGACTGATGGTACCTGATCCTATACCACTTGAAGATCCATCATTTCCAAAGGACATGGTTCCATCCTTCTTCTCTTTCAGAGATACAAATTTCTTTCTATCTCCATTCATATGCATTGAGAAACCGCTATCAACAGACCACACATGTTTGTTGTTTTGAGCCTTGAGAGTGAGAGCACAATTATCAGTCTTCTTCTTCTTCCATGTTCATTCGTTCTGTGGTTTTGAAGGTTCTTCTGAAGGATTTTTAATTATGCAGTCTCTAGCTATGTGTCCAAAGTTTCAACATTTGTAACATTCAATATTATTTCTTAAATGTTCAAATCTATTGATGTTTCATTGAGCCCTAGGAATTTCATATTTGACAGATCTCCTGGAATTGTATTGGTTCCTAGGGTACGTGCGACATTCTATAGCTTTATGACCAAATTTTCCACATGAATAACAATAGCTATGAAAAATATGTTGGTACCTGGATGGAAATCTTCATCGGGGAATTGTCTTCCAAGGTTGTTCTTCTAAATCTTGTCCAATGAAGTCTACATGCCTGTCAGATCTCATAGGTTCATTGTATTTTGTTGTAGAAGTTCCTGCTTCTTCTTCTTTGTAACCGAGGCCAGTTCTGTCATTGTAATATCGTTTATTGTTGATGAGTTCTTCCAATGCCCTTGAGTTGTTGGCATAGTTTTGGACAGTGTTTCCCTTCTTCACTTCCTTATGTAGCGAGACTACTTCAACTTCTAGTGCTTCCCTTTCTCAGTTGCAATCTTCCAACTTCTTTGGAAGTGACTCTTCAATACCTTTGTGTTCTTCAACTTCAATTTTTAGACCTTGAACTTGTTCTTCAAGAGTATTGGAACAGATCTTCTCAGCCTTAAGCTCTTTTATAAGCTTGATTGCCTCCTTAGAAAATTCCTCCATGGTCAACCCTTCTTCTTCATTGTTTGATATCTCTTGTTTATTGTGCTTGGCCATAAAAAATACTCTCTCATTGGCTTCTTCTTCATTGTCACTGTCTTCATCAGATGATGAGCTATCTTCTTTAGAGAGAAAGTTCCTTTTGAATCCTTTCTTCTTGCCTTGCTTGTTGAATTTCTTAAAGCCTTTCTTTCCTTTTGAGTTTCCATCACTTCTATTCAGACATTTTGCTACGAAATTCCCAACCTCACCACAACTGAAACATATCAATGCAAGTTTACGTTTGAATTTTCCCTTACGAATTTTTAGTTTTCTCATAAATTAAGCATATTCTCAATCTGAAAAACCTTCTTCATCATCTTCCTTTTCTTGACACTTACAGGTGCAGGTCTTTTCCTTTGAAGGTTGTTTGTCCTGATTGGTTTTCTTAGATGCAGCGAACACAATTTCTAGATACAAAGTACCCTCTTCTTCATCAAGTTTCATTTCATATGCTATGAGAACTCCATGTAATTCCTCTTTGCTGAGTTTGGCCATATTTGCACTGTATCCTAAGACCGATACCTTTGGGTTGAATCTTCCTGGTAACGTTCTAAGAATCTTTCATATAATAGTCTTCTCATCAACAATCTCTCTCAATCCTTCCAGAGTCTTGGTTATTTCATCAATGTGTTGGAAGTATGCAACACTGTTGTCATCTTCTTTCATTCTAAGTTGCTCAAATTTTGCTCTGTAGATTTGAAGCTTTGCTTCTTTGACATTGGAGTCACCTGCATATATATTCTCAAGCTTGTCCCATAAATTTTTGGCGGTTTTACAACCCAACACCTTATGATAATCAGATTCAATAAATGCACTGATAATAATATTCTTTGCTTCTACATCATTTACCAAATTCTTCTTACATTGTTCATTTGCGGTTGGTGTAAAGACATTTTGAATAGTGTCCCATACTTCGTAACCTTGCGCCAAGAGATAGACCTCCATTCTTCCTTTCCATAGTGCATAATTGTTTTCATTGAACAAAGGTACACCATCTTGGTATGCTCCATGATCTCCTTCCAGTTGTTAAACTGATATTGAAGGAACCAAGCTCTGATACCAATTATTGGAAATACTAAGAGGGGGGGGGGGTGAATCAATATTCTTTTCAATTAGTATTATTATTAATCTTTCACAGAATTATTTAATCTTAAATTATTATCAATGTTTGTACAATGATAGCAGTAAACAAAGGGAACACAAATGCACACAATTTTTAAAGTGGAAACCCCCTCCAGGACAAAAACCACCTGAACGATTTTCTAATAATTCTTTAATCTTCAACTCCAATTGAAAAGAAAGCTCCAACTTCTTAGAATCTAGAAAAGCATTCTTCTCCAGCTCCCACTGGATGGATGCTCCAACACCCGTGATTCTTAAGTAGTCAACTAAATGGATTCCACAACACTCAATGAGCTACAGTTCACCCTAGCACCAACCTAGCACCCTAAAGTTTTCACAGGCTTGAACCTATTGGTGACTTCATGCACCAGCTTAGCACCAGCCTACCACCCTATAGAAGAATAAAAGAAGAATGGACTCCCATATGAGGGAAAATGGTCCACTTTACAATTATATAGAATAACGTAGAAGAAGAAGACACACTAGACCATAACCCCAACTATGACAAAACCACCTAATGATGATCCTATACCTCCCGACACTGCCTCTTCAACTCTTGGAAGATAGACACTTGTACAACTTTTACAATGATGCTTTTACAATGACTCTGTACAATGATACTTTTACAATGACTGTGTACAATGATACTTTTACAATGATTGTAAGCAGTGCTGCCCACTTGAAGACTTCATGTGGTGAACTTCTTACTATTGTTCTGCACATTGATTGTTGCTCTTGTCATGGTACCACTTCTCACTCTTAAAAACATTAGATTATGCATTGAGTATTCTCTTGATGAATATATAATACTTGCAAAAAGTCTTCAAGGAAATACCCATGACATGATAATAGTAAAACTTACCTCATCCTGCAGAGCATATGTCAGTGCTAAACAAAAAAAACAAATTAGAATACAAAGAACCTAATGAAATTAAGAGATGAACATGCATATACAGAAGATACTTACCTGGAGCTTACCTCTGCTACATCATTTCGCTACACCTTGCTCTTTTCTACCCTAGAAAGTCAGGTCCTTTGCAGCCCTCCATAGAACTTGATCTGGTTTTGTTTCTTGCCTTCTAGGAGCACGATATTGAATCTGATGTATCTTTGTGATTTAAGATCCACAATATGTGATATTTTGTCCTATAGTATCCCTCTGAGTCTTCTTTCAATGCCACAGGTCTGACTCGATTTGGATTCTTCAAGACGAAGTTATGCCCAATCTCTCACAATGACCTAATTATGGACTAGTTCAGTAGAGCTAACTTGTACGACGTGCCACATGTCACTGTTTCCTCCTTCAGCTTTGACATTGCTACATAAAAGACTACAGTTCATGCACTATCTGCCACTTTTTACATAATTCCAATCCTCTTCTCAGAGAGAGAGTTATGACGATTTTCCCAAGGTCACCTCTTTGAGATGAAATTCAGGAGCCTACACAAACCCTAACTTCCACAGATCATATCTCCGAAAATATAGCGAACCAAGATCTAAAATTTGGTCACAACGTTCATCAGGATTTCAGCTCAAATGGGTTTTAATTTCAGCATCTACGACTTTGCAAAAATAAATTTATAGTGAAAATTCCACGATCGCTGCTTTTGGAGGATATATGAGATTTCTTTTTATAGAGTTGAGAGGGGCTTCTATAGAGAATGTTGGAGGGATTTTAGGAGCTTAAAAAATTATTAATTATTGATTATTCAATGACCAAAATCAATGATAAATTCCATGCCACAACCCCATGGGGTTTTAGCCCACTAATTGGGGTTACTAACTTCAATCTTGAATAACTTACAAACCGTGAGGAATTACAAGGGGAGCTATATACCAATAGAAAGATATTTTTGAGTATAGTATTCCTATAATGGTTGTGAGACAAGAAACAATGAATGATGATGCCCAATGTGACATGGAAGTTTAGGGTCATCCTTGGTGCTGCTTGGGTTGACATCAATCATAACCTCTGATCATCTTTAGATCAACAATCCCTTCCTGGATTGACCATTGGTCTGCATGTTTGGTTATTTGCAACCTCGGTATTTCCGAGTGTCCAAACTTATTTTCAACCAAGTTCTCCTCCACTTGAGCAATGTCAACCTCATGTTGATCCTAAATTTGATCCCTTACCTTCTTCGCCTATTTCTTCACCTCGCTCTTCCTCTTCGCCTGGTGAATTTCTAGATTCTACTGACCAAGAAGCTAAGAAGAAGAAGAAAAATAAGCAAGGGGCCAACCAAACAATTATTGTTGCTGATGTAACTGATGTAGAAAAATCTTCCAACTAGCCTCAGAAAGTGAAATTCCCTTGCATGTTATGTAGGGGCAACCACTTTCTTCGAAGTTGTCCTAATATTCCCAAGGTCTTAGAAGTGTGGTATGCATGTTCACATCGACCTTTGTCATCAACCTCTAGCAATCATGCTAGTGACAAAACCTCAACTAGTAATAGTAAATCCCATGGGAAAAAAGGAAAATTGAAATTTATCTGTAAGTTGTGTGAAGGTAATCATCCCATTCACCTTTGTCCTCTTATGAATGAATCTTCCAAAGAGTTGGAAAACCTTACAGCTTCTCAATCTCTTCTTCCAACTGGGTATAGAAAGATTTCTCCTGATCCTTCACTAGTTGATCTAGTGATTCATCAAAAGTCATCTTTGGTCAACCCCACTCTCTCTGAAAGTGAGTCTCGTGAGTCCGTTCTCGACCAACCATTGGTCGAGAAAATGGTAGACTTGACTCCACCTTCAATTAATTGTACCTTTCAGGTAGAGAGTGAACCCCATACTGCTCAGGTTCTTTTGGTTTCTTCAGTTTGGAATGAACTGGAGGGAAATCCTCTCATTCCCGAGCTACATGAGAGTCATTCTCCTGTTCCCATAACGCAAGAGGAAAACTCTCACATTCTTATGACACCCCCTCCAAGTAGTTTGGTCACTTCTTTTGATTGGAGTCAACTGGCAGGATATTGCCTTCCATCTTATGTGCCTTTACAGATTATAGTACAGGCTTACCATATGGCCATACCTAGCATAGTTATAGATGAAGGTGCATCTATTAGCATTCTATCCTAAACTGTTTGGCAAGATTTAGGTTCTCCTAAGCTTGTCCCTGTCACCAAAATCTGTTAGCTTTTAACATACGAACTAGTTAGCTGTTAGGGATCATTCCTAAGTTACCTATTACTTTGGGAGAAAACACTGTCTATATAGACATGATGTTTGTCCAATGCCCTTTAGATTTTAATCTACTCCTTGGCCGTGTCTATGTTTATGTCATGGGAGCCCTTGTTTCTTCCCTCTTTCGAGTGATGTGTTTCCCACATGAAGGAAGAATTGTGATCATTGATCAAGCTACATTCATTGGTCCTGAATCAACTCCCCATCAACCATCATCCCTAAATGGTTCTCATATGCAAGAAGTGTCACCCTCACCACAGGTTAATTATGTGGCCACCTATTCTATGCCCACATATACCGATGATCTAGTAGGTGATGTAGTACATCATATACTGGGGGTATTGGAGCCTGATTTTTTCTTGGATCCCTAGACATGTATCCCTTCTAGAGTGATTTTCTACCATTTGATGGGAACCTCTTGGAATCCATGGCCTCTTTTGGGTTGTGATCAAGGGTTTGGAGCAGATTTCCCTATCCTGTGTTAAGCTCCTTAAAAAATGAAACAAGGGATATGGAGCCAAGTTCCTTGTCCTGTGTCAAGCTCCTTAAAAAATGAAAAAGGGATATGGAGCAGAGTTCCTTGTCTTGTATCAAGCTCCTTAAAAAATGAAACAAGGACCATGAGGATAGTTCTTTTACTATGTCAACATCATTAACAAATGAAATAGTTTCCCATGAGGATATTTCTTTTACTATATTGTCAACCTCGTTAAAAATGAAATAAGGACCATGAGGATAGTTCTTTTACTATGTCAACCTCGTTAAAAAAGGAAATAGGTGTCATGAACATGGTTCTTTTCCTGTTTCATGCTCGTTAAAAAATGAAACAAATCCCTTCCAATTCGAGTCTTTGATTAGATCTCTTAAAATACTAGTAGAGTCTTTCACTTGATCTCGTAAGTGAACCTTCATTACATCCACCTGTCAGTAACCAGTAGTCTACTTAGGTGAATGAAATGAAGCTTGGGGACCATGTATCTCAAATTGAGTCATTATGCTGGGGGCATGTAAACTTATCTCAAGTATAGTTTATCTTTGTTTCAATCTTGTGTAAAAATGAAACCATATCCAAGCATAGTTTGTTTCCGTTTAAGGCTTATGTAAAAATGAAACCAAATCCAAGCATAGTTTTTTCTCATGTTTCATGCATGTGAAAAAATGAAACCATCTTCAAGTATACTCAAGCATAGTTTCTAATGTTTCAAGCTTGTGTAAAAATGAAACCATTCCCACTTTACATCCCGTGATTTCCGTTTTTTATCAGCCTTTTTTTCCAGATGAGCTTTGGTTTTTTCATTCCATCGTCACCATCTCTTTAGCCGATCATATGCTTTCAGTTGGTTGTTTTTTCCTTGCTTGGGGAACATCTATGATGAGTGGTTTGATTAGCCAGCCTCTTGACCCTTACATGTTTTGAGTAGTTCCATCATTACTGGAACCAGTTGATATCCTTTTATACCACTTGTTTCTCCAGGAGGAGTCATCTTTAAGCTCTTTTATGACTCTTGAAAAATGAAAATATTTCCGAGCACTTGTCTTTCAAACTTGTTAAATTAAATGAATTGACATTGTCTCAGTTTATGTTTACCCCTTTTTCAGGTTGAGATTGACTATTTACAAAAAAGGCACACCTTGGTCGATATGGTCAAGAGGTTCTCTCGAATATTGTTTTCTACATTTTCAGGTTCGAGAGATAAATTACGAAAAGGGACATGATGGATTTTTCTTTTTCGTCTCTTTTTCAAACTCTCTAAATATGAAAAAGATATGAGTTATTCTTTTTTCGGGATCGTTAAAAACTTTTTACGATGAAAGAATCGTCACCATGACGAGACCAAGTTTCTCCTTCCTAGGACTCGTAAAACTTACTAGGATGGATTCATCTGAAGGGTGAACTTATACGATAAGCATATGGTACCCTCTTCAAGCTTTTGTAAAAATAAAGAGGTACTCACTAGAAATAGTGGGGAAAAATTGAAAGTGAAACATCTCTTGTATATGCAGCATGTCACTCTTGAGCATGACACTCTTTTGTTTCTTGTGTCGGGTTTGGGATATCATCACTCAGTCACTTGTCTTTTTGGGTTTGGGTGATCCATTTTTCCTTTCATCTGACTACTCCACTTCATTTTTATGACCCTTGGTCCTATGTTGAGTCTAATGCTGCCACGCTCCGGAGCCGTGTCACCAATATGTTCAAGAGAAGTCCTATCTGTAGTTTACTACCTATACATTGTCTGACCTTTTGTCATAGTCCTGGATCATACTCGTTTATTACACTTTATTCCTTGTTTCGTCTCGATGATGTGGGAATCATTATGACCCTCCTTCGATGAGTCACTTCCTATCGACTTTAGCTCATTATCCAGGAAGTTGACTTAGAGACTCCCTTTCAGTACTTAGAGCTTTCATGCCTTAATGGCAAGTTCTTTGCATCCGACGATAGGTTTTCACCATTGGTCTTCAATCAAGTGATTCCATGAGTGTTCGACTTCATCTTCATTTTCACATTCACGGATTGACTATCATACCTTGAGAGCCATTGTCATTCTGGTGGTTTCTCTCGTGTCTGTTAACGATCCACGTTATTAGCTGGTAATTAGGTGGATTTTTAGCATGTTCAACTTTGACACATTCATTCACATGTTAGAATTCATACTTTGATTGGGTTGGGATGGAGTGCAAGACCCTGATTCTTGTTCAATATGACTCAGGATGCGCAGAGTTATTTGTTATTCATGATTGTACGCATGTTTTTGCTATGCAGATGGTTGTGACCATACCATGGGACTTTACATTTATGATGATCCTTCTATATTGGATAACTGCATCCATACCTTGGATCTTATATTTACATTTCATTTGGATGGTTGCGTCCATACCTTGGATCTTAGATTTACAAATGATCCTTTTCATTTGGATGGTTGCGCCCATGCCATGGATCCTTTCCTATAGTCCTTATTATCAGGATGGCTGCGTCCATACCGTGGATTCATGTTTTTATATCAGATATGTATATGTATATGCGTCCTTGATTCGCAGGTCTCCTGACAGTGTTTGTTCTCGTCCTTTCAAAATTTCGTAAAGCATCTCAGCCATCACTCCTTGTTATGCCTTCATGCTTTAGGTAGCATCTGTTACACAATATTTTGTCACACCTCCTGCACTTCCTTGTGACATTCCTCGAAGTGCCTGAAACATGACCATCATGCAATGTACTCATTCATCTATGCATCTCAGATCCTCCCTAAGACATTGATTGGAAAATTCCTTGAGCTTCCCCCGAAGGAAATAGTTGTAAAACCCTAATTTGAGAATCATTGCTCTTAAGAGACTAAAAACTGCAATTGTCGCCTGTTGCATTATACTCAGACCATGATGGCATCGCTCTATTTTATTGTATACCCGTGATGATTCGAAAAAGGAAATTTTTCCAAAGAGGATGAGAAGCTTCGTGATCTAGAAGCTTCCAGAGCAGTGAGCTAGAGGTTGTTCAGCGTAGATGAGATCGAGTTCTCCCAACTTGGCCTCTTGGTCTTATCCCTATGAGCTACCTCCTTGAGATGAGGGCCTTCTCCTATCTTTGGAGAGATCCTAACTCCCTTTCCCTGCCTATATATTCATCTTCTCCCATTCCCAAATGGTTGGTCTATGTCTATTTGCACTTTTATGCTAAGATTATGCCTATATGCTACTTATTTGGCTTAGAGAAGGAGTGCTTGGAGAGCTTAGCTTGGACTTGGACATACATTCAAGGAGAGCCTATCAACATCAAGGCTTGGTTGTATGCTTCCCCTTTTTTTTATATTAATATACAACTGTTGGTTCATTTTCCATTGATGTGTATGCTCATGTATCATTTATCTTAACATTCCTTAATCAGTTAAGTAGGTTGCTTTTGAATATGTTATTTGTATTTGCATGCCTTGTTGTGTCTTGATCTCTTGTGTAGGTGCATAAATGTTGTAAGCAACAGGGACAAGCCCATGACACAAGTGATTCAAGGTCTTCAAGAAAGAAGATCGAGATAACATCAGAACAAGCTAGGCCATCTTCTTCATTTCTCTTTTCAATTGTAACTTAGGAAAGTGTCTAGTAGATTGTCATGTAGGTTGCTAGTCCCACTCATTGGGCTAGAGGGATCTTCTTTGTACGCAGAGAGGATTTACCTAGACAACACAAACCCACCATTGTTGTGACGACATTTAGATGGAAAAGATGTTGAAAGATCGATAACATTGGAAATTTAAAAAAAATGGTGCTTAGAATTTCCATAACTGCTATAAACCCATCCTCACAATTTTTGTAATGTCCATGATGAGAAATTTGATTTGTCCTCCCCACATTTCTCTTCAATGATTATAACCTTGAATTGGCTAGCATTGGTCTTTCATTATCATCTCAAAATGACTGGGCAGATGAAAATTTACCATGTCTATCATTATCACTTCACGCTATCTCATAGATGACCCCTTATACATATTATATGCATGAATTTCTAGTTAGCCATCCCCTCTACCTAGCCTATTATTGATTGTGACAACAGGTGGATAAAGGACAATATCTAAGTAGAGGATTTTCACCAATTCATCCTCCTCCATCCATCCCATAGTAGGCGATTTCCTCATTTTCCACTTCCAACATTCTATTCTGGAAATTCATTTTGTCGGCTAATTTTGTTGATAGTCACAACACACTTATAAGTCAAATAAATTTTCATATACACTGCTAAACTTAATGAACTTTAAGTTGCTTTTTATTGGAAAGTCTAATAAAAAAGAATGTGGAGTTCATTAAGTTCAGTAGTGTATATGACAATTTCTTTGACTTCCAGGTGTGTTGTGACTATCGATAGAATTAGCTATGAAAATGAATTTCTAGAATTAAATGTTGGAAGTGACAAATTAGGAAATCAGTAGCTATGGAGTGGATGGAGGAGGATGAACTGACATTAACCCCCTGCTTATCAATTGTCCTTTATTTACATGTTGTCACAATCAATCATAGGCTAGGTAGAGGGGATGGCTTGCCATAAATTCATGCATATAATCTATAGAAGGGGTCATCTATGAGATAGTGTGAAGTGATGATGACAAACATGGTAAATTTTCATCTACCAAGTCATTTTGAGATGATGATGATAGACCATTACTAGTCCATTCAAGGTTATAATCATTGACATGAAACGTGGGGAGGACAATTCATACATCCCATCATGAACATTACACACCTATTTACTAAAATTGTCATCATAATCACAAACTATTATGAATTGGAAACTAATATATGTTAGAATTTTGTTAGACTAATATAGATTAGAAAATGCAACCAATATATAATATAATTTTGGTAGATTTTCCATGATTTATACTCTAAGTATTTGGTGAACTCCAACCATATAGAACCTGAAGATTATAATTTAGATCCATTGGGAATACCTTAGAATCAAGTCTTTACAACTGAAATGCATACAAAATACTTCATAGAAACACATAGGACATGCACAACATGTGTTGAAAAATGTATTGCATTATCTCACATGCCTTTGGATTGGGGTAGCTCATCCTTTTTCAAAATCATGGAGCCCAAATCCTCTTCTTGTTTGGTGGGTGAATTATTATATTTATCTTCGTATAATTGTGGTTAGTAAAACATAATATGATTATCCAGGTATGTTTATTTGCATATTTTTTATGTTGATGTTAGCTAGTTATGTCATTTTGTCTCAGCTTACGAGCCTTAGTTTTTATTTCTTGTTAAGTTAGTCTATAGGGTGGAGAAGCCCATACTCTGGATTTGGTTTGATAGAACTCTTATCAATATTTTGATAGATTTGATGGACCTATCCTCAATCCTAAGATTTTGCATTACTCTAGTTTACATACTCGTAGGCCATGAAATTATGAGAAGCTTGTTATGCGATGTAATTTTAGTGTTAATTAAATACATTATATGAGCTTTTAAAAAAAGGAAATTGTTATATATTCTCTCATAATTAGTGATGTATCTGTGTTCCCAAAGGGAATTACAATAAACATGAATGGGATATTGCTTTGTATCTGACATGATCCACACTCGACTTATTGATTGGGAGAAGGAGAAAATAGTTGTAGTCGGTTGAGTGCTTAACCTAAAGGCATGCTATACATGAGACTAGCTTAGGTGTGGATGGATCAAAATGAAGTGTTTCTAAAACTACTTAATCTGGACAGTGGACTTTCACTTCTTAGTAAATATAACCTCCACTTCCTTATTCACCTAGACTACTGGGATCCCATCTTGATCCTGCCTAGTTTGCATTATTGGCAGGGTGGGGAACACCTCAATTATTAGGTCTAGTATTCCACTGTCAATTTGTCCTTTGGAAATGGAAGTTCCAGTTTTGATTGGTAGTAGTATGTTGAGGTTGGTTATGAGGAACTTGCCTTTTTTTAGAATTTCATTACTTCATTTATGTACCATTTTCTGCATATTATCCCATTTGGGATTAGGAGTAGGGATTAGGGCTATATTTTTTTGTTCCTAAGGACTAGCCACAAAAAAATTAGCGTTAAGAAATGGGGGCATGACTTATGGGAGTTGTGTGAGTGGTGTAGCTAAAGACATTCTAAGTTACTTTCTGACCATCTAAATATGTAGGCATTGAAGTAGGAGTAGGTAGCACCTAAATTAGGGGTGTGGGAGTGTATGGTGGAGTGGAATATGGATAAAAAGTAGTAGATGCTTGAATTATCATGGGCATGGATTGTGTCAAGGCTTAGCTTAACACGAGAATCTAATTATAGGATCTTGGTGTTCCTAATGGAGTTAATTGACTTATACCACAAATTTATCAAATTTTTATATATATATATATATATATATCTATATCTATATATATATATATATATATATATATATATATATATATATATATATATATTAAAAATTTGATAAATTTGTGGTATAAGTCAATTTTCTTCGTTAGGAACACCAAAAGCCTATAATCGGATTCTTGTGTTACATACACACACACACACACACACACACACACACACACACACACATATATATATATATATATATAGATATATATATGGTATTCTATACCCTCCCTGTATTTTGGGTTAGTGAATAGGGGTTATCAAGCCTAGGTGGGATAACATGTCCCTGGTGTATAGCCTAACCCTACCTATCTTTCTATTTTTATGGACCAAACTAATGATCTACGAGCATATTTGTGTAAGGGAAAGGTGGACCAACCTATGAATCTATGATGATTGTACTAAGCTATAAATCTATGACTAGTCCATCACATTGATCTGTAACCCGATCTGTAACTGAAGCCATGGCAAGATCCAAGCTTGAAAAGGGAGTCTACTATCGCTGGTAAATTGTGGATGATCAACCTTACTATTGGGATCTGAGCATAAGTTATTGATATTTTAAATATGAATAATGATATGAATCTATGACATTATTAGTACAAAATCCTACATTGCAAGGAGTTGATCTATGTCTCTTTGGAGAAGCTTGAAGAAATTGTGATTTGACACCATATTTGAAGGAAGAAAAAGAAGGAAAGCATGTTCCCTATTCCTATATTCCCTACTTCATTTCATCAATACTTTTCATAATCCAATCAAATATATAAAATACATTCACCAAAATAATTATTATTCCTAATTCAATCTAGAGTCCAAAACTCATTGACGAACTTTCACTTCAATGCACTCTTGTCATTTTCCTTCCCACTAGGAAAACTATTAAATATTGATATGTCCACATCTCATTAAAATCATAAAGAAAATAAAATCATGATCATTGAATCCACTAGGTTAATTCATCATATGTTATCTAAGCATCACATAAACTAATAATTAAACCATTAAATTATCATCAACTACTCATCATAAAATAAATATTGGGTTTTATCATCATAATAACAAACACAAAACTAGGTCATTTATAAACCATCGCCCTCAAATAATAAGTCTAGTTTTTCATAGTAATTAGATAAAATGGGTCACTATAACAATACTCTTATGCTACTAGGTTAAAAACTCACATATGATGATCAAGGAGAAGACCATCTCTGGTATAGCACTTGTAGATTCTTCAGTGTACATTTTGATTGAGTTGACTTCTCAATTTCCTAGTTCATCACCGAATTTGGCTTATATAGTAGAATTCCAACTAAGATTTACCCATTCTTAAATGCTAAGAGCTCATGACTATAAATTGCATATTACAGAAGACATGGATCTCAAAATGAGGATTGTAAGGCTCACTTACTCACTAGAAATCCATGGAGAACCATATTTTTTTAAAGTAAGAATATTTCCTTGTCAATTTATTCATTCTTAGAGAATATTATATTTGAGTAAATGAATACAATAGTCTATGAAGAAATTTTGAATAATATGACACTTATTCACAGAGATTATCCCGATTATACACTATTGCAGAATACATGCACAATACATAATCTCCTCTATGTTGATCATCAATTTAGCAGCATTAAAAACAATGAAACATCAATCTCATGCACACATTAACACAGTATGTAACCCGGGGAAAGCATACAGCTGAAAACCCCACACTATCTGTATATTATAATGATAGAGAACATGTAACAATACATAGTACAATACTCCTCACAAGTACTCAGTACTATCTCCACCTGTTACACACAAACTAGCTCAGATCTGATGCCTCAAATCTTCTCCACTGTTTGCCTGCCTCCATTGCGCAATCCTGCAAGAGAATCAATCACTCTGTGAAATCGAATTCCTTTGGTTATACTACGCAAGCCTATCTCCATGCAAATCTCATGCACAACTATAGTCACAACTGGTAGCAATCTCAAACTCTAACACCTGTCTCCACTGAACTGTACATGCACTGAGTTAACTAATGTATTCTTTAGTTGCTTTATGAGTTAATAATTAGTGAATTAGTTTAAAAATTAATTCACATCACTCATCACTAGTGTATTTTCAGTTAGACTAAATACAACTAGTTTAACCAAGTCAAACTGAACACAACTCCATCAACTCTACAATCAACTCCACTGAAACTCAACCACGTGAGTTCTAACTGAAGTCCTCAATGCAATAGCTCAACTGACCCAAAAGAAAAGCGTATTTCCTTCTGACAGCTGCATGTGCCACATCTGTATCTCAAACTGAAGTGCTCCAAGAGGATAAGATAATGTTTATAATCCAAATATTATTATGAGACAATAATATTCGACTGTTCTATTTTTAGCCTGGCAGTCTAAAAATAGAAACTGCCCATATGTCTAAAAATAGAAGTCCATCTATTTTTACCAACATGACCAATCATCCACAAATAGCATCCTGCAACTCATAGACCATGATCCATATGTCTAAAAATAGACATAGTCTAAAAATAGACTTTGCGCCAAAAATAGCCTGTGGGCCCACTTAGTGAAGGCAACTTCTTTCCACTAAGCTCCATCATCTTGTTGAAATCTCAACACTCCCTCTCAAAAAGATACGGATTATCAACAACCCCTATCTTGCCTCGGTGGTATTTGAATTTTCTCTTGGTTAGCGCCTTCGTCAAGATATCAACATCTTGATCCTCCGTTGGAATGTATGAAAGTAGCATGATTCTCTGCTGCACAAAATCTTTGATATGATGGTACCTAATGTCAATGTGCTTATATCTATCATGAAATACAGGATTACCCGAGAGTTTAATGCAACTCTATTTATCACAGTAAATCACAGTAGGCTCCAAGTAAGAACTGAACAACCCGACTAGAATCTTCCTCATCCATATAGCCTCGCATGCAGCCAAACTTGCTGCCATATACTCAGCCTCTGCTGAACTGAGTGCCATGGATCTCTACTTCCTGTTGTACCAAGAAACTGGCGTCGACCCGATATTGAATACCCCTCCTGATGTGCTCTTTCTGTCCGTTGGGTTCCCTGCCCAATCTGCATCCGTGAAGCCACATAGCTTCACCTCATCCTCCTGTCTGTACCACAATCCATATCCCAATGTGCCTCTAAGATAACACAATACATGCTTGCCTGCCTTGCAGAAGAGCTTGGTTGGCTTAACCAGATACATAAGCGACCCCACCAACTGTCGATAAACAGTGGCATCCACTACTTCCACCGAAGTAGCATCCTCCTTCCTCCAACCTCCAGGAAGAGAAGTATCAACAGGCTTGCAGCCATGCATGTTGAACTTCTCCAGTATCACCCGAGCATACTTACCCTGAGAAACAAATAGTCCATCACTGCGCTGCCAAATTTCCAATCCCAGGAAATAATGAAGGAGGTCCAAGTCCTTCATCTCAAACTCCTTAGCAAGATCATCCTTGCATGAAAGTATCAACAACTCATCACCTGTTAGAATCAAATCATCTACATAAAGTACAATGATAAGAAACTTACCCTCCACCACAATCTGGTATAGGTTAGGATCTGCCTCACTCTTGGAGAATCCAAGTTCGATGAAATAACTGTTTATCTGTGTGTACCAAGCACGTGGTGCTTGCTTCAACCCATACAGTGCTCTCTTGAGCCTGCACACATGACTCGCTGCTAAAGATCTTGAAACCTTCGTGTTTTTCTATGTACACCTCCTCCTCAATGACTCTGTTGAGGAACACAATCTTCACATCCATTTGATGAATGTGCCATCCCATCTGCGCTGAGAGAGCAAGAATCGTTCGTATGGAAGAATACCTTGTGACAGGTGCAAAGGTCTCCTCATAATCGATCCCCTCTATCTGTGAAAAGCCTCAGGCAACAAATCTTGCCTTGTACTTCTCCACACTCCCGTCAACTGCCTGCTTAACTTTGTAGATCCATCTCAAACCCACCACTGATTTCCCTTTCGGTCTTGGGACAATCTCCCATGCACTGTTTCTGACAATCAAATCATACTCTTCCACCATGGCATCTACCCATGCGGGATCCTCCACAGCTTCCTCGAAAGAGGATGGCTCAGTCAGAACACATTTGCTCACAAGAGCCATGTATCTAGTGTACCGATCAGGTGACTGTCTCTGCCTGTGTTGGGTTGTAGGTGGTCCTACAACTTTCTCTGCATCTTGAGCCAGTCGCTCAGCTTCTGTCAAGCGCTTTCGCCCTCTGATGGTTAGCACTGCATGAGTGGTCTCTTCCACTCCATGAACTTCATCCTGTGGCTGATCCACATCCTAAAGCTCATCCTTAGGAACTAACAGCTCCTCATCTGCGTGCAAGTGTGGCTCCCTCTCAAGCGAACACTTCATTGCTTTCTCCTCCTGAAATTTTATATCCCGTCGCACAACAGTTTTGTCACTGTCAAGCAAATACACACGATAGTTGTGAGGCGTATCAGTGTACCCCACAAATATCCCAACCTCTGTGGTCGGCTCCAGCTTCTTCCTAGCATCCTTCGTCACATGCATGTAAACGTTAGCACCAAAAATCCTCAAATGAGAAAGATCAGGCTTCTTACCAGAATAAGCCTCCTAGGGTGTAATCATGCCAAGTATCCTGTGAGGACAACGGTTCTACACATATATTGCAGTATTGCATGCTTCTGCCCACAAGTGAAGGGGTAGGCCCTGATCATGCAACATCGCCCGTGCAGCGCCCATGATCTTTCTGTTCTTCTGCTCAGCAACCCTGTTCTGTTGTGGGTTATGGGGAGCTATGAGCTCTCTTCGAATCCCTTCTGCATTGCAGAAATCCTTGAACTTGCCAGAGATGTATTCACCACCATTGTTGCTCCTACGAGCCTTCACCTTCTTCCCCGACTCCTTCTCGACCAGTGCTTTGAACTCACAGAACTTTGAGTATGTCTCGCTCTTCTTCTGCATGAAGAACATCCAGCACTTTCGAAAGAAATCATCAACAAAGATCACATAATACCTATGCTTTGCTGTCGAAGCTACTGAGAAAGGTCCACACATGTCTGTGTGAATTCTCTCAAGGATCATCATGGCACGACTATCCTTCTTGTGAAAGGTGGCTTTCACAAACTTTCCCAAAGTACACCCCTTGCACTGATCTGACTGCGCAAGAGTTCCTTTAGGAAGCCCAGTAGTGATCTGCTGCAGTATCTTCAAGGCTCCATGGTGAAGGTGACCAAATCTCCTGTGCCATAGCTCGCCATCATCCCGGCTCACAAATCCTTCTGCCTTGCATGCCATTGCTGCGCAGCCATCTACATGCAACTGATAAAGGTTCCTCACTCGAACCCCTATCTTCTGGGTTTCTCTAGTTGTCTTACTGCGCAGGAAGGCTTTTCCCTCGCTGAAAACAACATCATATCCCTTGTCTTCTAACATTGCCATAGAGATAAGATTTTTCTTCAATCCTGGAACATGCATCACTTCCTTCAATACGAAGGGTTTACCAGACTCCCTCTCAAAGGAAATGATACCGATACCGGTCGCACTGTATCTACCATCATCGCCCATCTCGATGTGCACTCTAAGATCTTTCTCCTCCAAATCAGAAAACAAATCTCGATCTCCTGTCATGTGAAAAGATGCACCACTGTCCAAGAACCATACCAATCCCATCACACTTGATACCAAGCATGCGATCAACGAAAAATCAAGCTCAAACTGCGAGGCTAGAGCCTCTCCCACTGCAGATCAAGTAGCTTGCTTGTTATTCTTCTTCTGTGGACAATTAGTGGCATAGTGTCTGTGCTGGTGACAGTGAAAGCACTTCACCTTGGACATGTCCTGCTTCTTGCCTTTCTCACCAGACTAAGAAGCTTCCTTGTTCTTCCCCTTCTTTGCTTTGGCAACCAAAGTGCAATTTTCTTCATCAGTTCCCTTTGATGAAGATCCATCCCTGGTATTCCGTTTGATCTCCTCCTGCACAAGATCTGACCAAAGTCTCTCCCATCCTGGAAATTTCTCTCGAACATTGACAGAGTCCTGATAGGAATGCCAACTCTTCGGAAGACCAAGGAGAGCCAAGCTCACCAAGTCATCATCATCGACAGTCACCCCCACACTTCCCAGCTCATCCCTGCACTGAGTGAACTTCGTGAGATACTTGGGCATACTGTCTCCCTTCTCGCATTTAATGTTTCTGAGTTTATCCTGGAGCGCCAGCTTCCTCTGATCGCTATTGCTTTGGAATAGATCTGTCAACGCTTTCCACATCAAGTATGGAGAAGCCTTTCCTTGCAAGCTGGACACAATGTGGTCCTTCACGCCCTCCAACAGAATCCTTCGACACTTTGTTGTCTTCTTTTGCCAAGCATCAACTTGCACAGTATCAGTAGGCTTTGGGACCTTAGCCTCTATGAACTCCTTCAACGCATTATCATCTAACACTGCCTCCATCCTGTCCTTCCATGCAATATAGTTCGAGCTGCCCTCAAGAGCATACTCCAATCGCAATCCGTTGAAAGAAATTGCCACGTTGGAACAAAGAAAACACTGCTGCAAATTCGAATTCCACCAGCTCCAAACTCAACCGCCTCTAATCTAGAATTTGTGAGAACAAAGTATTTCTCGTACAGAGATTGACTGTATGGGCTTTTACCGGATATCTCACCTTCCAAAGGAAGGATGAATCCAGTGGCTACCTGGCCCGATTACAGACTCTGCCTGAAGAAATAAAATGTAAACACTTTCTAGATAATAGATCTGATGATTAACAGCTTCGATACCATGTAGAAATTTTGAATAATATGACACTTATTCACAGAGATTATCCCGATTATACACTATTGTGGAATACATGCACAATACATAATCTCCTCTATGTTGAACATCAATTTAGCAGCATTAAAAACAATGAAACATCAATCTCATGCACACATTAACACAGTATGTAACCCGGGGAAAGCATACAGCTAAAAACCCCACACTATCTGTATATTATAATGATAGAGAACATGTAACAATAAATAGTACAATACTCCTCACAAGTACTCAGTACTATCTCCACCTGTTACACACAAACTAGCTCAGATCTGATGCCTCAAATCTTCTCCACTGTTTGCCTGCCTCCATTGCGCAATCCTGCAAGAGAATCAATCACTCTATGAAATCAAATTCCTTTGGTTATACTACACAAGCCTCATGGGAAATCTCCATCCATGCATGTTCAAATCTCATGCACAACTATAGTCACAACTGATAGCAATCTCAACCTCTAACACCTGTCTCCACTGAACTGTACATGCACTGAGTTAACTGATGTATTCTTTAGTTGCTCTATGAGATAATAATTAGTTAATTAGTTTAACAATTAATTCACATCACTCATCACTAGAGTATTTGCAGTTAGACTAAATACAACTAGTTTAACCAAGTCAAACTGAACACAACTCCATCAACTCCACAATCAACTCCACCGAAACTCAACCACATGAGTTCTAACTGAAGTCCTGCATGAAATAGCTCAACTGACCCACAAGAAAAGCGTATTTCCTTCTGACAATTGCATGTGCCACATCTGTAGCTCAAACAGAAGTGCTCCAAGAGGATAAGATAATGTTTATAGTCCAAATATTATTATGAGACAATAATATTCGACTGTTCTATTTTTAGCCTGGCAGTCTAAAAATAGAAACTGCCCATATGTCTAAAAATAGACATAGTCTAAAAATAGACTTTGCGCAAAAAATAGCTTGCGGGCCCACTTAGTGAAGGTGACTTCTTTCCACTAAGCTCCATCATCTTGTTGCAATCTCAATAGTCTAAATGAATGTTTGTGGACACTGATGAGAGGATGGGGTTTCCATAGCTAGTTTTCTATAAGAGTAGCCAAGTTGGATGTAGGGTGAGATTGTCACCATTGATGATAGACTTAGAACATGTGGAAGACATCATGGGGAATTATGAGGAAGATGTCAACCTCACTAAGAATCCCTTGAAGGCTTAAGTGATTTGGTCTAGAATTAGCGTGCGTAATTTGGATGCATTATGAGATTCCAAGAAGCTGCACCTGTTATGAAACCAGGTCACAAAAATATAGAAAAGATAGATCAACACCTTCGAAATAAGCCTCTTCAAGGGGGAAACCTCCTTTACATTACACAAATGAACAATTCTTAGATGATACAAATGACAAGGCCTCCTTTATATATATAGGAGTCTAAGGGGTCATAACATAATCAGAGCCGACATAACAATAATAATGTAAGGGCACAATAATAACAATAGTGGGCTTCTATGGGGCACAATAATAACAATATGGGGACTACATGGGCACAACAATATAATAAGGGCGTTGTACTAATAACAATAAGGGGTTACACTAGTAGTATAGGAACCTAACATTCCCCTCTCCTTCAAAAAGTGTTGTCCTCAACGCTTGAGTAGTTCTTGATGCTTCTATATAAAATTCTTGTCCTCCCATGTGGAATCTTCAATAGTTAAGTTCTTCCACTTGATGAGATACTCTAAAATTGATCGATTTCATAGCTATCGGGTTCTCATTTCTGTGACTTTTCCAAGTTCCAATATGGTTTTTCCTTCCTCGTCAAGTTCTGGAAACATTGTTTGAACTAGGACCTTCTGCAACTTTTGAATGAATGGCCACACTTCTCCATCCTTCTTCCATTCATCCCTTGCTTCATTTATACAATTTGGTTGGATAATAGAAATAGCATAAAACAATGCTTCCACATCCTCATCCTTTCTTGAGAGTGCATCTGCAACAACATTTGCTTCCCTTTTTTGTAGATAATTTCAAAGTCATAACCCAACATATTTGTGACCCATTTTTTTTGTTCTTCTAAAGATAATATTTGTTCTAAAAAGCATTTAATACTATCATGATATATTTTTACCTTGAAGTGTCTTCCCATTAGGTAAGGTCGCCATTTCTTAAGTTCATGTAGTATTGCCAACATTTCCTTCTCATAAATAGCTTGCTTGAGATGTAGTTGTAAAAATAACCAATCGCCTACATCAAAACTTCTTTCACTGCAATGTTGATATGCCTGTTGTTTCATTCGATTCTGCACCAAAGTGGCATTATCCTTTAAAAGTTGGAGAACTTGTTGTTGATACTCGATATGATATTTCACTGCTTGAATCATTTTCTTCTTGATATGTCCTTCTATCTTGAGAGTTTGAGGAGTGGTAATTTCTTCCAATGCATTACAAGATATGGCTGGATTCATTTCTTGATGCTCGATGTGATGTTTCACTTCTTGAACATTTTTCTTCTTGATATGTCCTTCTATATTGAGAGTTTGAGGAGTGGTAATTTCTTCCAATGCATTACAAGATATGGTCGGATTCATTTCTTGATGCTCGATGTGATCTTTCACTTCTTAAACATTTTTCTTCTTGATATGTCTTTCTATCTTGATAGTTTGAGGAGTGGTAATTCCAGCCAATGCATTACAAGACATGGTCAGATTCATTTCTTCTTTCTCGATGTGATCTTTCACTTCTTGAACCTTTTTCTTCTTGATATGTCATTCTATCTTGAGTATTTGAGGAGTAGTAATTCTTGCCAGTGCTTTACAAGATATAGTCGAATTCATTTCTTCTTTCTCTAGGGTTGGGTCCTGGTGTAAATCCTCTTCTTTTGATGTTTCTTGATCCTTTTCTTCCTCCTCTTCATACTTTATGTAAAATAATTTCTTCTTGGCACACTTATGACCTTTAGAACATTTGCTATCACAATTGTAACAAAGCCTTTTTTCTCTTTTTTCTTCCAATTGTTGTGGTGTAAACCTTGTAGGTTGTGGAAGGCTAGGAGAAGAAACACTTTCATAATTATAGTCATGAGTGGTGGGATTCATTGTTTCCATAATTTTTCTTTCAATTTTTCTTGCCCACCTGAATGCCTTCTCCAATGAATCAGGTTCCCAAAGACGAACCTCATGTTGAATGTTATCCTTTAAAGTACCTATGAGGACATCAATCCTTTTCTTCTCTGGAATATCATTTACCCTTATATTCAATTTTTGAAAGTCCTCAATGTGCTCTGCCATTGAACACTTTTGTTTGAGACTTATCAATTGGCTAAAGAAGGTGTTTCTCTTCGTATCCTCATAATGTGCTATCATTTCCTCCGTTAAAATTGACTACGTGGCAAGTGGTTTACGAGAACAAAGCCCTTTATACCATAAAGATTGATTCGGTTCTAAGTAATTAGATGTAATACCTTTTGTAACAGTGGTACACCATATAGATCAAAATATTTTTCCATTTGTAGTATCCAATTTACCGGATCCTTGCCATCAAACTTCCTCATCTCGCTTTTTCTTGATTTTATGAGCTCGATATTGAAACAATTGTAACTCTATAATTTCAGATCTTATAGTTCTGAAATCATGATCAGCAGTAGCCCTCTGTGTCCTCTTTCCAATGCCACTAATCTGATAAAAATTGGATTCTCCAAGAAAGAGTTATGCACAATCTCCCAAGATGACCTGATTATATACCTTTTCAGAAGAGCGTACTTGTATGAAGTGCCACGTGTCACTGCTTTTACCTATGGATCTTAAAACTATATACAAGAAACTACAATCTGTCCTCTTTCTGTAACTTCTTATGAAATTTCAATCTGATGCTCAGAGAGATAGTTATGACGATTTTCCCAAGGTGACCTGTTTGGAATGTAATTTGGGGGTCTGCAAAAACCCTAACTTCCTCAGACTATATCTCCGAAACTATAGCGATACAGGATCTAAAATTCGGAACCAAGGTTCAGACCGATTTCTTCTCAAATGGGTTTTTGTTTTAGCTTCTGAAACTTTGTAGCAAAAGAGTTATAGTGAAAATCCCACGATGACCTGTTTTAGTTGAAATTCTAGAGCTTGCAAAAACCCTAACTTCCTCAGATCATATCTCCAAAAATATAGCGAGACAAAATCTGAAATTTGGACCCGAGGTTCAGTGGGATTTCATCTCAAACAGGTTTTCTTTCACTCCTGAAACGTCGCAGAAAACAAGTTATAGTGAAAATTCCACGATGACCTATTTGGAGCAGCAAAACCCTAGAATCCAAAGCTCTGATGCCAAATGTTATGAAACCAGATCACAAAAAGATAGAAAATATAGATCAACGCCTTAGAAATAAGCCTCTTCGAGGGGGAAACCTCCTTTACATTACTCAAATGAGCAATTCTTAGATGATACAAATGACAAGACCTCCTTTCTATATATAGGAGTCTAAGGGGTCATAATATAATCAGAGCCAACATAACAATAATAATGTAATTAGGGCACAATAATAACAATAGTGGGCTTCTATGGGGCACAATAATAACAATATGGGGACTACATGGGCACAAAAATATAATAAGGGGGTTGTACGAATAAAAATAACGGGTTACACTAGTAATATAGGGACCTAACAACACCACTTGGGATCCAAAATCCTTAAGGAGGCCACCATGGAAATTTTAGGAGAGTTGGAATGAGAGATAAGTGTATAAGGAGCTAAAACCTTGATACACATTGAGAATAAAGTTGCAAGACTTCTTGATGATTAAACCAAGGACCATAACTACTTAAGTGCATAACATATAATTCAGCTTCTGATGCTGAGATTGTTGCACCAGGTTTGACAAGTAGCACATCCAACTTGTATGAAGATACAAGGATAGATTTACCACCAACCTTGGGGATAGAAATTATAGATTATGTGCTCCACTGTGTGTGGGATGTATGATTGGAATGTTGTGATTTGTAATGATGTATTTAAAATGAAAACCACAGTGATGGGAGCATCTAAGTGTGTGACATAAAAATCAATTATCAAATCTAGTTTACTTTTGTCGATTTTCTTCATGCATGTACTAGATTTGTGTCCCTAGTGGAAGGCATGCAAGTTCATGGCTTTGAAAGCAAGACTATAATCAGGTGAAGAGTTCAAGTAGTGACTAGAGATTTTTTAGAAGAAAAGTTGAATTCCACTGGCCAATTTTGATATGAACTGGATTTCTCTTATTGACAAAAGATTCTATAAGGAAAAAATTGCTAGATTCTCCCCTTGTGGGTTTTTCCCTAGCCTTTGGCCTAATTTTTGGTGTCTCTTGTCTCTGATTTCTTGTGCACTAAAATCTCTACCTGAATGGATACATTATTAATATATAATTTCTTGATGACTTAGCTAAATGAAATGAATACTAAAACCATACACATATATATCACAAGTAATTATCATGATAAGAAATTTTCTCTTGCATTGGGATTTTAACAACAAGATCCAGTGCTTGAAGATTTCAAGAGTTTAAGAAACTTGTGCAAGAAAATAAATACTAACAAAATCTAAAACATAAGAATAATAATAGCACAATCACACATTATACATAATATTTGGATATATTTTATGAAATAAAAAAGGTAGGGTGCACACCTGACAGGGAATGCCTACTCAAGAAGAGAAATTCGTCGACTTGCTTTCCGACCATGTTACATTTGTGGAGATGTTGACGTGTTGAAATTTGTCAACCAAGGGGGTCTCCCCGATGTAAAGTCCCAATTAGACCTCACACCATTTGAAGTAGGATCCCCATCCAGAGTATCATCCTGACTGCCATATATCATTATAGATTTTCCTTGGCTACAAAGTTCAACACAAGAGAGTAATACACAGGTATTTTCGGATTAGCAAGTGAGTATGCCTTGTGAAATGTTCAACTGCAAAAAGTATCAAGGTCCTTCTACCGAAAGGGAAGAGAAAAGTGGGTCCTTTAAAGACAAGTAATAGTACTAATCTAGAAAATCCACACGAGCATATACATATGAATGAACCATTGATCAACCAACGAAATAGTTCACAAGGAAGCAATGATTGTTAAAGAAAATACAACATGTCTTCAACAAAATAAGTACCAAAGCCACCGAAATGTTTCAATTTCATTAGTACAGATGAGAACAACATACATCGCCAACATTTAAATAATAGTCTTACAATGTTTACGACATATGAATGAAATCATGTTGGCTCAACGAGCTTCTGAATTAAGTGAAAGTCCAAGATACATCAAGACAGTGAACACCACTAGCCCCAATAGCAGAGCATTAGAGCAGTCACTTACTCCTCCAAAAAAACTATCTTCCTCTCCAATGCCTGGTAGGAGGAGCCAAGGTGAAAATTCCTTTACATGAGCAATGAGGGTGTCTATATAACAAATGGGTTGATCCTTTACCTCCCTTATGACTCTTGGACTACCCTCATGATTGTTTGACTTCTCATGACCTTTTGACTTCCTACCTGACTTTTCACATTACATAGATGACTCTTGGACTTCCACTTGGCATTAGAATTTCCAATATAGAATTAAATGCACAAATGATGTGGCATATGATTTCTGATGACCTGACATGACATGCCACTAATGACATGGACTACATGATGACATGGTAATGTCAAGTCATTCTTTGTTGTTGCTTTCTTTGTGTCTTCTTGAAATATGGTGCATGTTCTTCTTATTCCTCCTCCTTATGAATTGAAGATAAGGAGTCTTCAATTTGGTCTTGATAGTCCATCTTCTATTGTAATATGGTGTCCCTTAATCTTCTCACCTGATAATCATTTGGTATTCTTCAGCTCCATAGGTGTCGTCTAGTGTGGTCCCCTTCTCCTTTTCCTCCATCATTATCCTGTCATGATAAGATAACATAACTGCGACTAAAAATCCTTCATGACAAGATAAAATTAGTCTAAAAACCCCTAATCTAACATGTTTCAAGAAATCACTTGTTAGGTCTGGAACTGGTGACTAGTTGAGTGACTAACTTAGCAATTGTATAGTTTCAGAGGTCAAGGTTTGGGACTAAGGCTCGAGACATGCAATGCATAGTTTAGGATGGCCCAAGTTAAAGGATTGCATAGTTTATGGGCTCAAGAGCTCAGGGATGGGGCTTAAGGCTTGAGTTTTCCGAATGCTCAGGTTTGGCAGGGAACAAGCTAGGAGATTGTGCAATTGAGGGGTTTAAGGGCTCAAGTTGAGGGCTTGAGCACTAAGTTTTCCCATTGTGTGGTGTTGGAAGGATAAGAGGCCAAGTGATTGTTGCATAGTTCAAGAGCTAAAGCCTTAGGATTGAGGTCTGTGGCTACGCAATGCACAATTTAGGTTGGGATGGAGACAAAGATTGCATAGTTACAAGGCTTAGGGGTTGGGCTTGAGCACTGAGATTGCATAATGCACAGTTCTGGGAGGTAGAGACTACACATTGTGCAGTTCTAAGAGGCAAGATTGATGCTTGAGGACTGAGACTGCGCAATGTGCAGTTCAGAAGGGTTGAATGAGGTTGAGTGGCTTGATGGAGAGTTTTCCCATCTTTGACTAAGTTTTGGATCAGTGAGATGAAGTTGAAAAAAATCAAGACTTGAACATGATCACAAATTTATTTCACTTGACGACACAACATAGAACACTCAGAACACATGAACATACTTTCCTCAATGCGACGAAATTGCAATGACTCACTCCAAGTGCGATAATAAAGATACACTTTGTGACGAAAGTGACAACACTTGTGTGACAATGATTAAAACTTTTGAAATTAGTGTGAAACATATCTATACGATAAGGAAAACTCATTAACACAATGATTACCCCTTGAGGCTAACCAAAACTTCCTTTATACAATGTGCGACACTTCTCATGCCAAAAGACAACACTTGGGATATGAAAAGAAAAGTGTGAACGAAACTTGCAATATGTGAACAACGATGAAAGTGACTCATGCCAGGGTGAATATAACATAAAAATGACACTAGTTAAAGTGAAATCAAGCAAAATTGACAATCAAAAAAATGAAAATGACATTAGCGAAAATTAAGGTGTGCAAAAGTGACAGTTTGAAAAACTCACCGAAATAAAAGTACAAACGTAGCTAGAAGTGAGATACTGTCAATGAAAATGTGCACTAGCTATCAACATAGTTTGATCATTGCACAAGAACGGTCTTGATGGACTTTTATATGCATGTGTAAAAGAATGCGCTCATAAACTTGTTACAGACTAAGCATGTGTGAGCAAGTGAATTCGAGACTTACAATCCAAGAAGAGAGCTCAAATACTTCACAAAGCATCCACAAACCAAGAAGATGATATAGAATGATTGATCGCAAGATCTACAGTAGGCTCCAAAATTCAAGTGTAGCAAAAATTTGGGAGGGTGTTTGTCAAAGCAACAATAGGACGAAAACTTTTTGGAATAAGAATACATGCAATTCACATAAAATGTGTTAAAGGTAGATAAAGAATAAGAAAAATAATAAAATAAATTAAAAACATTTGTATGACTAAATAAAAATTAGTGTAGCCTTTATCTTGGAGCAAACATTCCTCGATTTGACGAAGCAAAAGCGAAGTCAACATTGACTTAGTTGTTCATTGATGGAATGAGGGAGGTTTTCTCCAAGACTATCCAAATAATAATTATTCTCCACTCAATATGGCCAACCACATGAAGGTGGAAGCTCTTACGGCGTTGGCGCCACCCCCCCACCAACCCTATTGTAATATGGTGTCCCTTAATCTTCTCACCTGATAATCATTTGGTATTCTTCAGCTCCATAGGTGTCGTCTAGTGTGGTCCCCTTCTCCTTTTCCTCCATCATTATCCTGTCATGATAAGATAACATAACTGCGACTAAAAATCCTTCATGACAAGATAAAATTAGTCTAAAAACCCCTAATCTAACATGTTTCAAGAAATCACTTGTTAGGTCTGGAACTGGTGACTAGTTGAGTGACTAACTTAGCAATTGTATAGTTTCAGAGGTCAAGGTTTGGGACTAAGGCTCGAGACATGCAATGCATAGTTTAGGATGGCCCAAGTTAAAGGATTGCATAGTTTATGGGCTCAAGAGCTCAGGGATGGGGCTTAAGGCTTGAGTTTTCCGAATGCTCAGGTTTGGCAGGGAACAAGCTGGGAGATTGTGCAATTGAGGGGTTTAAGGGCTCAAGTTGAGGGCTTGAGCACTGAGTTTTCCCATTGTGTGGTGTTGGAAGGATAAGAGGCCAAGTGATTGTTGCATAGTTCAAGAGCTAAAGCCTTAGGATTGAGGTCTGTGGCTACGCAATGCACAATTTAGGTTGGGATGGAGACAAAGATTGCACAGTTACAAGGCTTAGGGGTTGGGCTTGAGCACTGAGATTGCATAATGCACAGTTCTGGGAGGTAGAGACTACACATTGTGCAGTTCTAAGAGGCAAGATTGATGCTTGAGGACTGAGACTGCGCAATGTGCAGTTCAGAAGGGTTGAATGAGGTTGAGTGGCTTGATGGAGAGTTTTCCCATCTTTAACTAAGTTTTGGATCAGTGAGATGAAGTTGAAAAAAATCAAGACTTGAACATGATCACAAATTTATTTCACTTGACGACACAACATAGAACACTCAGAACACATGAACATACTTTCCTCAATGCGACGAAATTGCAATGACTCACTCCAAGTGCGATAATAAAGATGCACTTTGTGACGAAAGTGACAACACTTGTGTGACAATGATTAAAACTTTTGAAATTAGTGTGAAACATATCTATACGATAAGGAAAACTCATTAACACAATGATTACCCCTTGAGGCTAACCAAAACTTCCTTTATACAATGTGCGACACTTCTCATGCCAAAAGACAACACTTGGGATATGAAAAGAAAAGTGTGAACGAAACTTGCAATATGTGAACAACGATGAAAGTGACTCATGCCAGGGTGAATATAACATAAAAATGACACTAGTTAAAGTGAAATCAAGCAAAATTGACAATCAAAAAAATGAAAATGACAGTAGCGAAAATTAAGGTGTGCAAAAGTGACAGTTTGAAAAACTCACCGAAATAAAAGTACAAACGTAGCTAGAAGTGAGATACTGTCAATGAAAATGTGCTCTAGCTATCAACATAGTTTGATCATTGCACAAGAATGGTCTTGATGGACTTTTATATGCATGTGTAAAAGAATGCGCTCATAAACTTGTTACAGACTAAGCATGTGTGAGCAAGTGAATTCGAGACTTACAATCCAAGAAGAGAGCTCAAATACTTCACAAAGCATCCACAAACCAAGAAGATGATATAGAATGATTGATCGCAAGATCTACAGTAGGCTCCAAAATTCAAGTGTAGCAAAAATTTGGGAGGGTGTTTGTCAAAGCAACAATAGGACGAAAACTTTTTGGAATAAGAATACATGCAATTCACATAAAATGTGTTAAAGGTAGATAAAGAATAAGAAAAATAATAAAATAAATTAAAAACATTTGTATGACTAAATAAAAATTAGTGTAGCCTTTATCTTGGAGCAAACATTCCTCGATTTGACGAAGCAAAAGCGAAGTCAACATTGACTTAGTTGTTCATTGATGGAATGAGGGAGCTTTTCTCCAAGACTATCCAAATAATAATTATTCTCCACTCAATATGGCCAACCACATGAAGGTGGAAGCTCTTACGGCGTTGGCGCCACCCCCCCACCAACCCTATTGTAATATGGTGTCCCTTAATCTTCTCACCTGATAATCATTTGGTATTCTTCAGCTCCATAGGTGTCGTCTAGTGTGGTCCCCTTCTCCTTTTCCTCCATCATTATCCTGTCATGATAAGATAACATAACTGCGACTAAAAATCCTTCATGACAAGATAAAATTAGTCTAAAAACCCCTAATCTAACATGTTTCAAGAAATCACTTGTTAGGTCTGGAACTGGTGACTAGTTGAGTGACTAACTTAGCAATTGTATAGTTTCAGAGGTCAAGGTTTGGGACTAAGGCTCGAGACATGCAATGCATAGTTTAGGATGGCCCAAGTTAAAGGATTGCATAGTTTATGGGCTCAAGAGCTCAGGGATGGGGCTTAAGGCTTGAGTTTTCCGAATGCTCAGGTTTGGCAGGGAACAAGCTGGGAGATTGTGCAATTGAGGGGTTTAAGGGCTCAAGTTGAGGGCTTGAGCACTGAGTTTTCCCATTGTGTGGTGTTGGAAGGATAAGAGGCCAAGTGATTGTTGCATAGTTCAAGAGCTAAAGCCTTAGGATTGAGGTCTGTGGCTACGCAATGCACAATTTAGGTTGGGATGGAGACAAAGATTGCACAGTTACAAGGCTTAGGGGTTGGGCTTGAGCACTGAGATTGCATAATGCACAGTTCTGGGAGGTAGAGACTACACATTGTGCAGTTCTAAGAGGCAAGATTGATGCTTGAGGACTGAGACTGCGCAATGTGCAGTTCAGAAGGGTTGAATGAGGTTGAGTGGCTTGATGGAGAGTTTTCCCATCTTTAACTAAGTTTTGGATCAGTGAGATGAAGTTGAAAAAAATCAAGACTTGAACATGATCACAAATTTATTTCACTTGACGACACAACATAGAACACTCAGAACACATGAACATACTTTCCTCAATGCGACGAAATTGCAATGACTCACTCCAAGTGCGATAATAAAGATGCACTTTGTGACGAAAGTGACAACACTTGTGTGACAATGATTAAAACTTTTGAAATTAGTGTGAAACATATCTATACGATAAGGAAAACTCATTAACACAATGATTACCCCTTGAGGCTAACCAAAACTTCCTTTATACAATGTGCGACACTTCTCATGCCAAAAGACAACACTTGGGATATGAAAAGAAAAGTGTGAACGAAACTTGCAATATGTGAACAACGATGAAAGTGACTCATGCCAGGGTGAATATAACATAAAAATGACACTAGTTAAAGTGAAATCAAGCAAAATTGACAATCAAAAAAATGAAAATGACAGTAGCGAAAATTAAGGTGTGCAAAAGTGACAGTTTGAAAAACTCACCGAAATAAAAGTACAAACGTAGCTAGAAGTGAGATACTGTCAATGAAAATGTGCTCTAGCTATCAACATAGTTTGATCATTGCACAAGAATGGTCTTGATGGACTTTTATATGCATGTGTAAAAGAATGCGCTCATAAACTTGTTACAGACTAAGCATGTGTGAGCAAGTGAATTCGAGACTTACAATCCAAGAAGAGAGCTCAAATACTTCACAAAGCATCCACAAACCAAGAAGATGATATAGAATGATTGATCGCAAGATCTACAGTAGGCTCCAAAATTCAAGTGTAGCAAAAATTTGGGAGGGTGTTTGTCAAAGCAACAATAGGACGAAAACTTTTTGGAATAAGAATACATGCAATTCACATAAAATGTGTTAAAGGTAGATAAAGAATAAGAAAAATAATAAAATAAATTAAAAACATTTGTATGACTAAATAAAAATTAGTGTAGCCTTTATCTTGGAGCAAACATTCCTCGATTTGACGAAGCAAAAGCGAAGTCAACATTGACTTAGTTGTTCATTGATGGAATGAGGGAGCTTTTCTCCAAGACTATCCAAATAATAATTATTCTCCACTCAATATGGCCAACCACATGAAGGTGGAAGCTCTTACGGCGTTGGCGCCACCCCCCCACCAACCCTATTGTAATATGGTGTCCCTTAATCTTCTCACCTGATAATCATTTGGTATTCTTCAGCTCCATAGGTGTCGTCTAGTGTGGTCCCCTTCTCCTTTTCCTCCATCATTATCCTGTCATGATAAGATAACATAACTGCGACTAAAAATCCTTCATGACAAGATAAAATTAGTCTAAAAACCCCTAATCTAACATGTTTCAAGAAATCACTTGTTAGGTCTGGAACTGGTGACTAGTTGAGTGACTAACTTAGCAATTGTATAGTTTCAGAGGTCAAGGTTTGGGACTAAGGCTCGAGACATGCAATGCATAGTTTAGGATGGCCCAAGTTAAAGGATTGCATAGTTTATGGGCTCAAGAGCTCAGGGATGGGGCTTAAGGCTTGAGTTTTCCGAATGCTCAGGTTTGGCAGGGAACAAGCTGGGAGATTGTGCAATTGAGGGGTTTAAGGGCTCAAGTTGAGGGCTTGAGCACTGAGTTTTCCCATTGTGTGGTGTTGGAAGGATAAGAGGCCAAGTGATTGTTGCATAGTTCAAGAGCTAAAGCCTTAGGATTGAGGTCTGTGGCTATGCAATGCACAATTTAGGTTGGGATGGAGACAAAGATTGCACAGTTACAAGGCTTAGGGGTTGGGCTTGAGCACTGAGATTGCATAATGCACAGTTCTGGGAGGTAGAGACTACACATTGTGCAGTTCTAAGAGGCAAGATTGATGCTTGAGGACTGAGACTGCGTGTTGAAAAGTGTGCAACAAGAAATGCTTGTTGAGAGTGCAACAAGATGATGGAGCTTAGTGAAAAGAGTCGCCTTCACTAAGTGGGCCCGCAGGCTATTTTTGGCGCAAGTCTATTTTTAGACTATGTCTATTTTTAGACATATGGATCATGTCTATGGATGATTGATCAAGTTGGGAAAAATAGATGGACTTCTATTTTTGATGAAAGTGTGAGTGATCACAGTGTGAGTGATTACAGTGTGAGTGATCACAGTGTGAGTGATCAAAGTCAAAAATAGAAAAGTCAAATATTATTATCTCACAATAATATTTGGACTATAAACTTAATCTTATTCTCTTGGAGCACTTCAGTTTGAGCTATGGAAGTGGCACATGCAGCTGTCAGAAGGAAATTCGTTTTTCTTATGAGTCAGTTGAGTTGTTGCATGCATGACTTCAGTTAGAACTCAAGTGAGTTGAGTTTAGTGGACTGGAGGTGCAGTTGATGGAGTTGTGTTCAGTTTAGCTTTGTTAAACTGGTTGTATTTAGTCTAACTGATCAATAGACTAGAGATGAGTTGGGTGAATTAGTTATTAATTAATTCACAAGTTATTAACTCATAATACAACTAATGAATACATCAGTTAACTTAGTTGCATGTCAGTGCATGTTCAGTTCAACAGGGGCAAGTGGTAGAGAATCAGATTGCTATCAGTTGTGACTATAGTTGTGCATCAGATCTTGCACAATCAAAGGATTGAGTATGCCAATGAGTTTTCTCACGTATTTGGCCCACATTTTAGCCTTTGCTCACGTCCACAAAGAGTGAGTGACTATTTTGCAGGGGAAAAACGAGTTTGGGAAGCTATTCTCATCAGTTCTCGAGCAGGTTTGAGCAGTGGAGGCAGGCAAGCAGCGGGAGAGATTTGGAGATCAAATCTGAGCTGTATTGTGTGTAACATGTGGAGATACTTGTGAGAAGTATTATGCTTTGTATTGTTACATGATTCAATCAATATAATATACAGATAGTGTGGGGTTTTTAGCGAGATGTTTTCCCCGGGATACATACTGTGTTTATGAGTTTGATTGATGCTTCTATGTGTGCCTGTGGATGTTTCTGCTTCTGTAATTTGATGATCAACGTAGAGGAGATTATGTATTATACATTTTTCGCTTAAATTGTATGATCAGGATAATCTCTGTTGAATATGTGTCATATTATTCAAAATTTCTACACTGCGCAATGTGCAGTTCAGAAGGGTTGAATGAGGTTGAGTGGCTTGATGGAGAGTTTTCCCATCTTTGACTAAGTTTTGGATCAGTGAGATGAAGTTGAAAAAAATCAAGACTTGAACATGATCACAAATTTATTTCACTTGACGACACAACATAGAACACTCAGAACACATGAACATACTTTCCTCAATGCGACGAAATTGCAATGACTCACTCCAAGTGCGATAATAAAGATGCACTTTGTGACGAAAGTGACAACACTTGTGTGACAATGATTAAAACTTTTGAAATTAGTGTGAAACATATCTATATGATAAGGAAAACTCATTAACACAATGATTACCCCTTGAGGCTAACCAAAACTTCCTTTATACAATGTGCGACACTTCTCATGCCAAAAGACAACACTTGGGATATGAAAAGAAAAGTGTGAACGAAACTTGCAATATGTGAACAACGATGAAAGTGACTCATGCCAGGGTGAATATAACATAAAAATGACACTAGTTAAAGTGAAATCAAGCAAAATTGACAATCAAAAAAATGAAAATGACATTAGCGAAAATTAAGGTGTGCAAAAGTGACAGTTTGAAAAACTCACCGAAATAAAAGTACAAACGTAGCTAGAAGTGAGATACTGTCAATGAAAATGTGCACTAGCTATCAACATAGTTTGATCATTGCACAAGAACGGTCTTGATGGACTTTTATATGCATGTGTAAAAGAATGCGCTCATAAACTTGTTACAGACTAAGCATGTGTGAGCAAGTGAATTCGAGACTTACAATCCAAGAAGAGAGCTCAAATACTTCACAAAGCATCCACAAACCAAGAAGATGATATAGAATGATTGATCGCAAGATCTACAGTAGGCTCCAAAATTCAAGTGTAGCAAAAATTTGGGAGGGTGTTTGTCAAAGCAACAATAGGACGAAAACTTTTTGGAATAAGAATACATGCAATTCACATAAAATGTGTTAAAGGTAGATAAAGAATAAGAAAAATAATGAAATAAATTAAAAACATTTGTATGACTAAATAAAAATTAGTGTAGCCTTTATCTTGGAGCAAACATTCCTCGATTTGACGAAGCAAAAGCGAAGTCAACATTGACTTAGTTGTTCATTGATGGAATGAGGGAGGTTTTCTCCAAGACTATCCAAATCATAATTATTCTCCACTCAATATGGCCAACCACATGAAGGTGGAAGCTCTTACGGCGTTGGCGCCACCCCCCCACCACCACCCCCCCCCCCCCAAAATCACTAATTATTACCCAATACCCAATCTATCTACTATAAACAAGTTGATAGCAACACATTAAGATTCATGCATACAAATTAGCAAAACATAAAATTGATAAATAAATATATATGGTTTTGTACATAAAGAAACATATAACAATCAGTCATTAACATATGAAATTCATTCATTCATTCATTAATCATTAACATAGAATACTTCATCCCAATAAATTTTTTCATTAAAAATATGTTTTCATAATATGGTACTTGATGTTTCTAATGATATAACTAGTATAATCATTTATTTTTCTTTTTCTTTATTTTTGACGATCTAGTCATGTACTCATGGAATCATCGAGGTTACTGCAAGATGGGTGGATCATCATCTGTAACAAGAGATAAATGTTAAATTCATCTTTTTTGTTATTATTATTACAAGTATTTCATTAATAAAAGGAGCATTAGAGTTTTCTTTATCTGCTTCAGTAGCAAAGGAAAGAGGAGTAGTTTCTGGTGCGACCATATGTTACTTTTCTTATGTAGCCTCATCCTCTACATTCTCTCGAGTTGAAACAATAAATAAATACACCATTTGTATTTAAATAATTTTAATTCTAATCCTCTTTCTAAATGAAGAAAAGGTGTGGCTACCCAACGATTCAAACAACTCATTCAAAGGAAATATCATTGAAGTAGTTCATTAATACTAAAAAATACCTTTGCAATGTAATTATTTACCTCATCCAGTAGTCGACATTGTTGGAATGGCTTCCTTGTGCTCCTATTGGGGTAGAGGATCCTCATGTATGACACTCTCTACCATTAAAAGTTGGCTTGTGGTGGTTGCATGTTGTGGTGTGATCTCTACCAAAAAATCCTATATAAGAAAGGAAATTCTTTTTTGATTAGATAATGTAAAAGTTCAAAAGCAAGAATTCATAATTGAACTTATGACATTAAAAAAAATCAATTTAAAATATGGTTATTACCTAATATCTCTCAAGATGTTGGTTGAATATGTTGATCCTATATTTAATCACATGAGTTTTATCTAATGAAAATCAAACGAGCAAGTTATTTTTTCATTCTAACCACAAGCTTATTGATTTTTATGATTGGGTCGGGAGAAATGAACAAATCATCCCCATCAAACCAATTAGGATCATCGTGGTCATCTCCCCTGGACTGCATATTTCAACAAATAAAAGTTTTTTCAATTATTTAAACAAATAATCAATCTCACATGAACATATTTCAATTATTTAAATAAATAATCTCCTACCTTCTTTTCAAACCTTACCAATATTTCTGAAATATATCTTCAATGAAAGAAAATATTTTATTTTCCTATCGTAAATATCACTGGAAGTAGTGAAATAACGAAAACATTTTTTTCTTGTCATAAACATACTTTGAAGTAGTGAAATAAAAGAAAATAAATTTGGTAAAATTGTAAAATTGATTGAATAATCAAGAAAAGTAATTTTTGTCTCAAATTATGTAAGCGATGAGTTCCTTTCATTCCTTTAGTCAACAAGAAATTCACATTTTAGTTAAAACATATTAATTCAACTTGTTTTATTTGTTGTGTTAATAGTCTTTCCACCATTTAATATTTAGAGTAGCTAAATAGTTGATTATCATATTTTGATGTGTTTCTTGTGCCTTTCGATGTTCCACAAATTGTGTACAGGAAGGCACAACAATTTCCTGAAAGCAAGAGGCACATTAGCCCTGAATTCTACCTTCCCTAGCCAATAATCTCCCTTGAAAGGGGTTGATATTTATTGGCTAGTTTGAGAGATTTGGCTAGCCTTAGGTCTGAAACCCTAGTTTCATCCCTAGGTCTTTTCGGGCAAGTCTCTTTCCTTTTAGGGTTAGAGCGATTTGATTAGGTTTTCCAGACTCAAATACTTGAGACTTTGGAGAAATATAGTTAACTTCGAGTTACTATTTTCTCATGAATGCAAAGAAACATGGCAGAGTACTCATTTTGGAAGTGATAGGATGAATGAAAGATGATCCTATACTGATATATTCTAGTTGGGATGCAAAGGAGAACCATGCTTTCCCCTAACTCTAGGCTCTATGCTATGGTTTTCATCTATGTCTGTGGAATTCAAGATTACTATAGTAACATCTTTCTTTGTCGAATCTGAGCTCATTGTGGCTATTAGAGCTACACACAACAATAGCCTTATTTTATGTGATAAAAAATTTCAAATGCTATGCAAGGAGAGGTTGTGCGCTTTGCACCACTATATGGTAAAAAAAATTAAGTTTTAATCAAGAAAGTATTCATCCAATGTGAGAAATATTACATATCAAAAGGATTTCTTTAGAGATGGCCAACTACCACCTGATTTACCTTATTGGCCCCCCCTTAAAAGTGATATTAACAAAAGTGCATAGGAAATTAAGGTCAACTTATATGATGCAAAAGAAGTAATTTCTCCTCTGCAAATGGTGTATCCACCTATATATATATATATATATATATATATATATATATATATATATATAGATATATATATATATTATATGTAAAATTATGATAACAAAGCCTTACAACTAGTGGAATAACAAAAGGATGAATGCATATTCTAAAACTATATTGAGTATAAAATTTGTTCAAATATATTATGAAATTTATCAATTTCAAAGCATGCTCACTGCACCTTATTTTAAAAATTATTGTATTTATAAAATATATTTGGGGTTGATGGTTGAGGGTATTAAGGAAGTGTGTCTTGTGAATCAAAATTCAAGAAGAGAATTTGTGCTAAATACTTTGGCATCAAATGTTGTTATTTCCAGACAAGGGGAAATAAATAAAAGAGCTCTACTTACAATGAAGTTGGAAACATTTAATGTCTATCAAAATGCATGGTATAAGTAGGCTTTTGGAATGAAAAGAAGTAATTGATATTAAAATGGTGACTTAAGGGAAATGAATGACAATAGTGCACTAAAACATAGATCTAATACAATTGTAATAATGGATATTCTTAATGATACTGTGGACAAAATTTCAAGGTTCGACATATAATGCTCTTGATACTTCAAGATGGAACAAACGAATTTCTCATATTATTTCCTTCAAACATGACTTGGACTTCACTTGGGAAAATGTTTAATGAGGGCATGCAACTATTGGAAATGTCATAATTTTATTTTCAACATAAGAATGATAAACCGATTTCTAGAAGTGTTGATCACAAAGAAGAACTTTGAAAGGTGTGATTATTATTTCTCAATCATCGACATACTTAGGGCCATCACTAATACATTCAAATAAAAAAGATGATGGGTAATTAAAATGGCCCATAATAACTATATTGCTAGTTAGTCATAGCGTGCACTATACCCATAAATTGAATTTATAGAAGCATTCTCATACCTACTTGAAATTTTTTTATGACAAAATGGACAAGGAAAAGACTTCTATACCAAGGTTAGGTAAGAAGAAAAGAAATTTTAGTAGTGTCATGAATCTCTCAACTTATTTACCTAGGATGCTTACATATGGACACAAGATTGGGGGCTTTGTATGCTTTAGCCTTTCCTTTCACTATGTGTTTGCATTTACATCCCTTTTAATAATAAAAAGGGTGTTTTAAATTCTTTTATTTGGTTCCCTCATAATGTGACACACACATGAAAACATATATGGAACTTATGAGATGATATAAGCTGGAAAATAAAGTGGAAAGACATGTTTTCATTGCCATAAATGACTGACACATACAATAAATTTGAGGACCATAAATCCTTTGCTCCATATCTAATTGATGAACTCTTTAACTTCCAAGCTTTATGGATCCAAACATGTTGGATGGTAACTCAAGATAACTAGTATCAAAGGATGTCAATACTTCAAATTTAAACTCATTAACTACATGCCTATTATGCAATATAAAGCCTTGGTTTAGGATGAAAGTGGTCACCTCTTGTTAAACTATGGCATTCTTCTCTTGAAGGCCATCCAAACTTACTTACATGACAACCTTATTTGTCAAATCTATAAGTAAATATAACTTCTAATATGGAAGATATAAAGAAGGATTGGAACCATATATTTTATTATCGAAGAAATGGATTGATAATCGGGGGAGATAATATTGGCATCCTAATATAGCTTATTTGGAGAATATATAAAAGTCCATGGACGTACATTTTTTACCATTGAGCACTCAACAAATAATTATTGTCCATTCCTAATGTAAGAAAAAGCAGTGATCATATACAACCCGCACATGAATTCGTGGAAGCTTACTTAAGTGATAATGTCTATACTATTGAGAATCTCTACATTGGACCTCTTATGTAACAAGACTAGACATGAATTCTCTCCGAGAGAAGATGTGAGAATGATCATAGTGCGATAATCAAGCTCACATTATTAAATATTATTAGATATGATAAAGGGTAATGTCTACATATATTTAGATGTTGCCACTAAGACATACAAAATAGTGGTTCATTTGTGGAAGCCCATAAGAACAACAAGGAAAAATAAAGTTTTGTTAAAAAAATTGTTTAGAAAGAACACAATAATGAGTTGTTGGAACAAAAATAATGGTCTCCATATATGAATAACATCATATGGGCATGGTCATCAAAGGTAGGATGAAAGGGAGAGATAATAAAAGTAAATTGGAAGGGAATTGAGGCAAATGAGGTACAACAAGAACAAGTTGAATAAAATTGAGGGAGTGATAATGATGTAAAAAAAACACTTTATTTGAACAAAGAACTAAAAACCTCTACACTTGTCATTTTTTAATGCCTTATATCCTTTAAGAACTCATAAATTAGTAGTTAGTTTTAATTAATACTTGTTGCTTCATGTAAATATTGAATGTTGATTTCTCTCTTCTCTTTTGGGATACAGGTTTTGTCAATAAATTTTCCACATTTAAAACAAGTTATAATTTTTTTAGCTAAGGTGAGGGAGATGGTAAAAATTAACTAACTCATAGTCATCATTTTGTTTATATGGAACCTTATTGTACATTGCCTCAAATACTATTGCAAAAAAGTTACAAATCTCAATGCAATGATTGTTATACTTTTTTTTACTTTATTATTTCTCTTCAATATTGATATATTTAGCAATGTATGTTATTATTATGCTATTCATACACACACACACACATAAAATTTTGACAATTATACATAAATCTTAGATTTAGATATTTTATACACATTAGAAAATAAATTCAAAATATTAAAATCAAAATACGCATTGTAACAATTCAGTATTAACACTTTTGGAATAAAAATTTATAATTTCAAAATTGGAACTCATCATTTTGGGATAAAAATTGATATTAAGCGTGGGATTTAACATTAATAGCAGTGATCTGAGAGCTTGATTTGAAGTCCACTAACATCAATTCAATTTTTTGTTGCATTGATCAAAGTCTACAACACATAACTGAATATTTGTGATGGTTTGATCAAGGTCTATGTCTGCTATCCAAAATTTGTGGTGACTTGACCAAAATTTTGAAGTACATATCCGAGTTCTGTGGTGAAATTATGTTGCATAGATTTGAGTATGTGAGATAGAGAAAATGTTTTGAGATCTATAGCATATTTCCAAGGTATGTCAAGATACACCATGATTTATGTGAAAGACCATATCAAGGGACCAAGTCGAATTTACACACTGAATCCATACCCCGTGTTTGGTTTATTGGTTGGAATTTCAGTATCTAGGTATGTTTATGCCCCATAGGAAAGAGCATAGGATGTGGATACAGTAAGCTCATGAGATAGCTCATGGGTGAAGTTGTGAGTGACCATAGCTAGAGAATGAGAGTGATTTAGATGTGATATGGTAGCTGCAAGACGAGTTGTAGGTCAAGCTGCAAGCTGACTTGTCAGAGGGTAGCTCGCAGGCTGAGCTATTTAAGTTTAGGAAGATAAGCATTATTTCTTAATTATCTAGTAAAGGATCAGTGTAACTCATGGGTTTTTGTCAGTAATGGGGAATATTGGACAATGGGCTCATGCTCGATTTAGTAATATCATGTGGTTGAATATGGGCACTGTTACTTGTGAGCAAGGTATACCAACTCTTTCTCATCAGTTATGTCGATGACCTTGTAACTAGCCCACTTTGAAGTTCTGCAGACTGCTCCTGAAGTGTTTTCCTTTTGATCTGGGTCTAAAAACTAGAGTAAACAACTCACGAGCCAAGTTTCAGAAAACCATTTTTGAACACCCACATTCTCCAGTAGGAAGAATGACCAAGTCGAGGGGGCAAGTCAAATTTACACACCAAATCTATCGATGTAAAGGGTAGTATAATTCGAGTGAAGAAGAAAAGGTATCAATGGGAAGGTTCAATAAGCAGTGAAGGGAGAAGGAAGAATGGGGGGCATGAAAGAATGGGCAAGTTTATACTGTAGTCATTGTTTAAATTTAAATTAAACAAAATTTGCATCATGGAAGGGATTTTACCAGAGACTGTAATCGCAGTTCATATTTCAATTAAACAAAATTTGTATGAAAATACTCACAAAATTAGGGTTTGACTGACATTACCATTTTTATCTCATCCTTTCATTGTCTCCTTTGATACGACACTAGAATGGGTAGGTGCAATGCAACCTCTTCATCTCTCAACGTGGAGCAAGAAGCAAGGATTGAATGTAGAGATCAGGGAAAAAAATTAGAGCAAGGAGTCTCATCGAAGCTTAGGGAAAAAATATGGAGAAAGGAGTAGCCACGTTTCACGTCTCATCAAAGGTTAGGGAAAAAAATTTAACTGGGCAAAAAATTTGGAGCAAGGAGCAGTCACGGTTAGAGTCTCATCAAAGCTTAAGGAAAAAAAATTGTCACAGGGAAACAAATTTGGAGCAAGAAGCAATAGGGAAATTATTTTGGAGAAAGGAGTAGTCATTGTTTGATTCTCATTAGAGCTCAAAGTAAAACAATTGTCATTGGGAAAAGAAATGGAGCAAGGAGTAGTAATGGTTCAAGTCCTCTGAGCTCAAGGCAAAAAAATTGTCACTAGGAAAAAAAAATTGGAGCAAGGAGCAATCAAGGTTCGAGTCCTCCAAGCTCAGGGAAATGTTCATTGAGTTACAGCATCGGAGCTCAGTTGGAAACAAATGAATTATAAAAAATTGAATAGGTGGTTCGAGTACTCCAAGCTTAGGGCAATGTTCATCAAGTTGTGACATTGGAGCAGTTGGAAACAAATGAATTATGAAAAATGGAATAGGTGTATATATATATATATATATATATATATATATATATATATATATGTATATATACACAAATTACGCCAAACAATATATATACATATATTAATGAAAGATATATTACTTATAGCTTCATTGGACCTTATCCCTAATCCATAACAACAATGGATGGGATGCCATTACTTATAGCTTCATTGGACCTTATCCCTAATCCATAACAACAATGGATGGGATGCCATCAATGTGAATTCTATGAAAGGTGCACTTATCACACGAGGTTGTAGAATATTATATAAATAGTGAAATCTAAATGTTTGTCCCATAGTCCATTTACCAGGAGGTTGAGTATGATCAATTGAACCTAAAGTTCATTAATATTTATTATGAAAGTTTTATCATGTATATTAAACAACCTCCATATGATCCTCTTAGCCTTCTACAATGAACTCTAATGAAATCTTCTTCTTCTTCAAAATCTTGTGAGGTACATAATGGATTGTAATAAATTCAAAATTAACCATGAAACTTTCATTTGAACAAGGGGATTACACATAAGATTCACCATGCATCATATTCTAAGACCTTGTTTGATTAAAATATTCATAGGAAAGAATATGAATATTGTGACAATGTACTAATTGTGGTTGCAATTATGGTAATGCATTGTGTGTTCCATATTGTGTAGAGGAAATTGTCATGGGTTAATGACAACAACATCATCACGTTTTGTTGCATGAATTTAGAAAGGGGTGTGCACGTCATCATTCATAGTAATAAAACTGAGAGGCCAAATTCTCCCTTTAAAGTGTTTATGCCTCACCTTTTAAAATATCTCATAATAAAAAATACATCAACAATGTTTACAACAAAAATGAAGTTAAAATAATGTAGTGTGTGTGTGTGTGCAAACAATGCTTACAACAAAAAAATAAATATAAAATTGTGTAGTATAATTTGATTTATACTACATAATTTTCTCTTCATTTTTGTTGTAAACATTGTTGATGTATTCTTTAACACACACACACACAATGATTTCAATTGATATTAATAAAACTAGTTTTGTGTATTAAACCACTTCATGTAGATATAAATTCACATGTTTAATATTATGGTGGCATATGTGCATGACATCCACATAAATTTCAAATATTAGTTCCCAATAGAATGTTCCAACAATGGAAACCTCTACTAAACAATCTGACACTTCCATAGTATATGAAAAATTTAATGACTCATATTTATACATGCAAGGCAACTTTTCATAATAAATATGGACGTGTACACCTACCTTTATGGAAAAATAAATTGGATTTGTGCTATACACAAAAATATCACCCATTTTGTTATCTCTCATAAATTTCCGTGGTTGTAGAAGGAAATAACTGAGGTAACCTCTAACCAATCTGTTGAACTGAAAGTTATCCCTTTCAAATCGAAGGGCGATCCCTTCTATAACTGAATCAAAATGATTGGTTATGTACATAACACAATAACTAGGTCTACTGTAATAAAACTTCAAAATTTTGGAAGGGTTTGATAGATTTCCATTGGGCATGGAATAAAATATTTGGCTTAACAAGGAAGCAAACTAAAACCTTCACAAAGGTAGGGTAGCTAAGGTACTATGAGATTTAAAACAATTGAGATGGAATGAAGAATAATAAGGCAATGGTATACCTATAATAGAGCCAAACGGATTAATTCTACAAAGCATAAGTTAGAAATTTGTGAAAGACTGATCGTATAAACAAAGCATAGTAAGTATGATTTCTATTTATTTACTCGTATCAGTCCTAGAAGAACATACATATGACAACATAGAAAGAAAAAAGGAACAGGGCAACACATATCCAAAATATCTCAACAAAAGAATCTATGTTGTAAAATTAGTCTTCCTTTATTAAACTTTTCATAAATATACATAGGGCGCAATAAGTTTTCTGATAAAAAACCAACCCTCTTTCATTCTACAGAGCTTGTCTTTATAGCAAAATTACAAAGTGTTCAAGATCCAAAAATAATGGATCTCAAACCTCTTCAACTATCTATAGCTTACTAAATCAAATAATCAAGGAGATAATTTCTAACCCCAAATCGAATGATGAGGTGGATATCCAACTGATTGGGCATTTTTCTAAAAATAGAACAAATCAATTTTGGCGAATTGCTGAAAAATAGGCTTCAAATATCCATTAGAAAGTCTCAAACCATGATATTTGTTCAAAATATGAGAGAGGTTTTTTTAATAGGCTTGTTCCCGACAAAAATGTCTTTGGGTTTTGAAAAATTCGTTTCCAGTTGTTCGGAAATCGCGCCCAAAGTTACTACCTTTACAAGAAAAAATGTCTAAAAAGCAGAGTTTTGTCAAGTGAAAACAAAACATGCTTTGGCACCTTTTCCTTTTGACTGTTGAGTTTAGGTCATTATGTTTGAAGTAACTTTTTCATGATTCTTGGGCCAAATCCACTGAAATAGGAGTAATTTATTTGGTCAACGCTCGCTTTATCACACTTCCAAATTGGCATTGATAATCCAGTTGTCAACACTTTAACTTTGGTTTTTACAAATAGACATTCACATTGAAACTATCAACACTTTAACATTGTTTTTTAGAAATCGACATTCAGTGCTTTAAAAATTATTAACTAAAATTGTGATAATAGCTGGCTCCACGAGGTTGTCGTCGATCATAGATGGTGGCAAGAACCCCATTGACCAGAAGCATATTTATTACAATAGATTTTCTTAAAGAAACACTTTGAATGGCTTTATTTTGATAAGAAAATTGTTTTCTCAAGCTTATTCATTTATAGACTCTTTGGAATTGGAAAATAAAATAAATAAAGTAAAACAATTTTTATTCTTTGATAACCATTTATGAGAACCTTAGGGCCTTCTCCTGGGGCTTCAAGTCCTTTAAAATGTTTATCCACACCAGCAAACTAGAAATTAAATGTTGAAAATTTTCTTTCCTTGAAAATTTTCATACATAACAGACCTCTCATACATAACAATATTTTCTAAGAGTGACTCTTCATGTGATTCAATTAGAATGTCGTCTAACTTTTCAAGAATTTCAGAATTATTCACTTGAAAGGTGTAAAATCCTGAACACTTTCTACATTTTCCAATGAATCTAAAACAACATGTTCTTCCATGAGTAATTCAAGGGATAAGAGAACTACAAAAAAAATTGATTGACTATCATAAACTTTCTCTTGGTCACCTAAGATCTGAAAATACTGCTAAATATCTTCATCAAACTCAGGAGAAGGTATATGAATGTTTAACTCAAGATCTTTATCAATTTCATTTTCAGATATGGGAGAAATTAAGACTTGCTAAAAAATTTGTTGAATATTATGGCAACTAGATTCTAACATTTCCTGTTCATGTTGAAAATGGTTTTCATGAAGGCCTTCTAAAATTTCATCATTCATAAACACTTCATCTTCGTATATATTTTCCAAATGTTGAACGAAATATTCGAAACGATCACAAAAATTTTGAACCAACAACAAAGATGAATAGGACTCTTTATAATTTTAAAAAACACTGTATGAAAATCCTTTAACGAGTATAAAATAGCAGCTGGAAATTTTTCATACAATCATCTTGCCTTTCCATCCAAAGTATCCATAAACATTTTCATCAGATAATCCTCATGCAAATTAACTCCAAGATTTCGTACATGCATAAGAAACATAATCAAATGAAGAGAAGCATCATTGTCATCCCGAATTTTAAATCTTAGTAGATATGTCTGCGAATCTATACAAGGAATGCGATTTGGAAAACTAGGAATATGAGAGTGAATCATTGGAACATGCCTTGTAGATCCATGATCCATGTTTATCTAGTGGAGTCACCGAGAAAGTCTTCAGGCTATTTAATCTTTGGATAGTGGAGTGGTCATGAAAATTTTGAACTTTGCATTGTTTGACAATGGAGTCGCCAGGTGAATGATGTACAACTCAATCGTGTCTAACTGTTTTTCACCATCAACAATTAGATTTGGATCTTGTCATTCTCCTAGGGAAAATTTCACCTTCGCTCCCCGACAACGGTGCCAAAATGTTATCTCTCAAATATTTCCCTGGTTGTAGAAGGAAATAACTGAGGTAACTGTTATCACTCCAGGAAACTCTCCTAGGTTGCAGCTCGGAGATGCCTGGTAACATATAATCTTCAATATTGTTCTCAGAACTATTGGAATGGATGATGGTTTGTATCAAGTCAGATAACCATTTCAGCTCTATTCTCACTCAAGACATGCATGAACACTCTCACCAATACAAGGCTTTAGACCACTAATGCTTAATAATTTATAGATTCAATGGATAGATGGAGAATACTGACTGTACCAATAGATTGCATACATAAACACATATGAATGGCTAGCTACAGGAAGTAAATGAGACTTGCAAATCTAATTTATCAATGCAGAGATAAGATGACAGATATCTAGCATTATACACAGCAGAAAACCTAAATAACCTATTCAAGTGCAAGCATAGAACAACAAAGAGAATGGAAATTGAACATATAATAGCAAAAGAAGCTTATATTTCTAGAATGAAAATGAGAAGCTTGAAGGAACAGAGGAGGAAAAATCTCTAGAAGTTGAACCTGTATTACGTCTTACTTTCAGCTCTTTATAGCCTGTTTACAATGCTCCTGAGCTCTAAGAGGCTCGGAGTCTTAATCTTGTCTGATCTGTCCCTTAACTGTTTGATTCCCTCTATGGGCAAGCGTGGCTTAGATTTTTTCACCTTCTGACAGAGGAATAACCACCTTCAGGTAGTTTGATGTGCTGTTTGGGAGCTGTCTCGTGCCAGGGATGCTCCATGATGTTTGTTTGATAAGCTGCGCTGTGCTGCTTCTCAGCCTCTTTGTCGGTTTGGGGATGAATTGCGTGTGCTGTGGCCATTTCAAAGGTTTAACAATGCATGCTTTCTGTTAAAAAAAATTAGTGTTGCCATATTGTGGACTTCTGCCTTAAACAATGATTGTTTCTGTTTTAAACAGAAAGCACGGCAACACTAAGAAATCCCGCCCCTCTGTGTCCTTTTCAGACTTCAAAAGTCCTCAAAAATGGCTTATTCTCCTCTCGAGTCTGCCCTTGCAGTGATAACACATCTCCACCATTGATCTGGGAGTCCTAGATCCAACGGTGGTGATCCATTTCAAGCACCTCTTTTGTACTGGAGTTAACTGCCCGATGAGGGTGGTTTTCTCTCTCCTCGTCCTGGACACATGGCGACCGCTATATGGCATCAGGCGGAGTTTGGCCTAAACCACTTATCGCCTTTGGCTCCCCCGAAATCCTGCCGGTTTTGTCATTTTCCCTTTATATTGGAAATATGTCGAAACATTGGAAATTATGAAAAAACGGCCCTGGCAGACTTGAAATGTTTATATATTTCATTCCTGAACCCTTTCGGGTTCGGGCCTCATTTAATTGATGTCGCTCTATGTCTCCCCTTTGTATTTCGTTATATAACGAAAATACGTAAAAAATGCATAAAAACTGGCCTTTGGCGGACTTCAAAAATTTATATATCTCACTTCCCAGACCCTTTCAAGTCCGGGCTTCATCGCTATTGGCGCTGCCCCAAAGTTTCTTTGTATTTCATTCAAACAACGAAAACACACATAATACATTGAAAATGGGCTTTAGTGGATTTGAAAGATTATATATTTTCATTCCCGAACCCTTTTAGGTCCGAGCTTAATCGCAATCGGCACTGCCCTGTTCCCCTTTGTATTTCATTATATAACGAAATACATTAAAATGCGTTTAAAATAGGCCTTCTTGCGGACTTCGAAATTTATGAAATCTCAGATATAATGCCATTGGATCCGGTCATTGGGTCGCACATATGCCTGTGCATAGGCCCTACCCATGGTATAGTGCCGATGCGATATAGCGATGCGATAAATTGCAATCACGCGTCGCTCACTCCCTGAGTCCTTCATATAACATGGCATATGCTCCCCGCCAATAGCGATATCACCGATATTAGTGATCGGCATATCGCTCGGCCTGATCTCATCGTGACTATACTCTGACTGCCTCCGATGGCCACTGCCAATGCGATTAGCCACTTAGATCTGAGTCGTTGATCGACCAAATCTAACCGTTGTTGTGCGCTTGGACTGTTAAGCCTGCGATACTTGGTTTTTAACTGATTTTTTAGTGTTTTAGCCTCCTGATAGTGTATTTCCGCCCTTCCAAGGGCTCTACTCTTGCGCTTATTTCCATCTAAGGATGATCTTAAGCAAATTTGAAGACTTCAAAAGCATATTTGGATCCAATTTTGGGCCTTTTTCCAGCGAGGCTAATAGTAACCTCTAGCCAATCTCTTGAATTAAAATCTATCCATTTCAATCTGAATGGGGGTCCCTTCTATAACTCAGTCAAAATGACTGGTTATGTACTTAACACAATGACTAGGACTTCAAAATTGTGGAAGGGTTTGATAAATTTCCATTGGTCATGGAGTTAAATATTTGGCTTAACAAGGAAGCAAACTAAAACCTTCACAAAGGAATGGTAGATGAGATACTCTAATATTTAAAATCGTGGAGATGGAATGAAGAATAATAAGGCAATGGTATACTTATAAGATCACCACAAGGATGAATTATACAAATCATAAGTCAGAAATTTGTGAAAGATCGATCATATAAACAAAGCATAATAAATGTGATTTATGTTTATTTACTCTTATTAGTCATGGAAGAACATACATATGACAACATAGAAGGAAAAAAGAAATAGGAAACACATATACAAAATATCTAAACACAAGAATCTCTATTGCAAAATTAGTCTTCCTTTATTAAAAGTTTCATAAATATACACAAAGCACAATAAGTTTTCTGATAAAAAACCAACCCTATTTCATTCTACATGACTTGTCTTTATAGGAAAATTACAAATTGTTCAAGATCCAAAAATAATGGATCTCAAAACTATTCATATATCTATATCGTACTAAATAAAATAATCAAGGAGATAAGATCTAACCCCAAGTCGAATTGATGAGGTGGCTCTCCAACTGATTGGGTTTTTTTTTCTAAAAATAGAATAAATTAATTCTGGTGAATTCCTAAAACATAGGATTCAAAGATACATTCTAAACTCACTAACCATGATAGGTGCGAAAAATATGAGAGAAGTTTTAGGTAATGCGTCCATTCCTGGAAAAAATTCTTTTGGTTTTTAAAAAAATATTTTCCAGTTGTTCGAAAACCACACCCTAAGTTACCGCCTTTACAGGAAAAAACATCTAAAAAACATAGTTTTGTCAAGTGTAAACAAAAAATTCTTTGGCACATTTTCCTTTCAATTGCTGAGTTTGGGTCATTATGTTTGAAATAGAAACTTTTTCCATGAATCTTGGGCCAAAGCCACCAAAATATGAGTCATTTATTTGGCCAACGCTCGCTTGATCACACTTTCAAATTGGCGCTGATAATCTAGTTGACAATGCTTTAACCTTGTTTTTTACAAATCAGTGCTCACACTAAAACTGTCAGCACTTTAACATTGTTTTTTACAAATCGGCATTGACACTCTCATTGTCATCATTTAAAAATTATTAACTAAAATTGTGATAACAGCTGGCTCCATGAGGATGTCATCGATCATAAATGGTGAAAAGAACCCCATAGACCAGAAGCCTATTTATTACAATAGATTTTCTTAAAGAAACACTTTCATTGACTTTATTTTGATAAGAAAAACGTTTTCTCAAGTTTATTGATTTACAGAATCTTTGGAACTGGAAAATAAAATAAATAAAGAAAAACAACTTTTATTCTCGAATAACTATTTGTGAGAACCTTAGGGCCTTCTCCTCGGGCTTCATGTCCTTTAAAATGTTTATCCACACCTGCAAACTGGATATTAAATGTTGAAAATTGTCATTCCTAAAATCTGAAAACACGCACTTCTGAAAGGGGTGTTCAAAGTGTTCAGCTTATTCATCAAACCTACCTACTCTAAGTGTTGAATGGACTACCAAATCAGGTGAAATAAAAAACCCAATGCAACCATGCAAGCAACTGGCTTAATGTCTAGACTTTGTTTTTATTGTTCTAAAAAAAGAAAAACTTGGAAAATGGCAACCCAAACTCCAGCTAAAACCGAAACCCATGGTCCATAGGCAACAAAAAATACGCCTACACTGATGACTCCAACAGGTTGGTAAAAGAATCTTCAAGAACATAAAAAACTATTCTTTCTAGATAACCTAAAAAAGAAGGATATTCTTCATTTATAACTACTCCTTATTCTATGTTCTAAAGTTCAATATGATTCTCAAACTAAAAAACAACAATCTATTCAGTCTTGCTTTCATTCTCATTGGAGATCAAATTTATCTTTCCTTGAAAATTTTCAGATATATCAGACCTCTCATACATAACAATATTGTCTAAGAGTGACTCTTCATGTGATTCAATTAGAATTTCATCTAACTTTTCAAGAATTTTAGAATTATTCACTTCAAAAGGTGTAAAATCCTAAATACTTTCCACATTTTCTAATGAATCTAAAACAACCTTTTCTTCCCTGAGTAATTCAAGAGATAAGAGAACTGTGCAAATCTTTGATTGACTATCATAAAATTTCTCTTGGTCACCTAATATCTGATAAGACCACTGAATATCTTCATCAAAATTAGGAGAAGATATATGAATATCTAGCTCAAAATCTTTATGAGTTTCATTTTCAGCTTGGGAGAAATTAGGACCTGCTAAAAAATTTGTTGAATATTATGGTAGCTAGCTTCTAACATTTCCTCTTAATGTTGAAAATGGTTTTCATGAGGGGCCTCTAAAATTTCATCATTCATAAACACTTCATATTCATAGATATTTTCCAAATGTTGAATGAAATTCTCGAAATGATCACAACAATTTTGAACCAGCAACAAAGATGAATAGGATTCTTTATAATTTTCAAAAAACATTGTATGAAAATCCTTTAAAGAGTGTAAACTAGAAGCTGGTATTTTTTCATACCATGATCTTTCCTTGCACTCCAAAGTATCCATAAAAATTTTCATCGAATAATCCTCATGCAACTTAACTCCAAGATTTTGTACATGCATATGAAATCTAATCAAATGAAGAGCAGCATCATTGCTGTCCTGAATTTTAAATCTTGACAGATATGTTTTCCAATCTATTAGTGTCAGTCTTGTTAGCCTGTCACCTAGATCAAAAAATCGTTTACCATGGTCATTTTAGGGTTTCATCGTCAAATTTTTCTGTTACTAGGTTTACACAACAAATTTGGTCATTGTATGGTCAGTCCAAGATAGAGTCATTGTCTAAAATTGCACTCATGCTGGTTGCTTTTCATATACCATGAAAATTGGTCAAGTCATCATTATCATTCCATTAGGTCTTAAGTCATCCATTAGGTCTTAAGAGTCCCCAAGGTCCACCATTTCCACAAAAAGTCAGAAATAAGTCAAAATTGACAAAGCAAAGAGTTCAAGAAATGAAACATGGTTTATTTTCATTTTCATGACATCAAAAAGTTTCAGGAGAAGAAAGCACCAACACTCAGGAGATGCAGAAAGCACATTTGCAAGGGCAAGGTAAAAGCTGCCTTAAGAAAAGTGAAATCAGTTCACTAAAGAGGATTAGTTTCTTTTTACTTTTTGAAAAAGTGAAGAAATCACCCCTATATAAACTCAAAATGACTCAATACCTTTTCATTCATCTCTCATTCACTCTTCATCATCGAGCTCACTCGCTAAAAAAGGCAAAAATTCCATTTCCCTAGGAGAATTTGGCCAAAATTTGTAGGTGTTGTGCGTAGATACACTGCGCTGCTCTTTTGAAGCAGGTGTTGCGCATAGGAGAACCGTGTTGCGCTTTGGCGCTATGCGTAGAAGAACTGTGTTGCGCACAGGATAGAGTGTTAGAAAATCACCCAAATTTTCCCAAATTTCAAAATTCTTCCTTTCAAATGATCCGGATTTAAATAGGAACGCAATAAAATATAGAGATAACCATAAAGACAGATATGCAGTGGAAATAATACTTCATTTCATTAATGGAAAATACTGAAATATGCTTACAAATAGAAATAGAAATAACCTAGCTAGGGTGATGGTAGCTTATCTTTGAGAAGAGATGTGTCGGCTACATGCCTCTGAACTGTTCCGAACTGTGTTTACAATGAGGCTCAAAGGCCTATTTATTATTGAGAAACAATGGAAAACCCTTCACATTCCAAAACCTAACCCTAGAAGATGAAACGCCAAATTGTGGGCCCCGTTTTGGGGTGAGTTGGACAGCCAACTTCCCGGGGTCGCGAATTGGTCGTATTATCTCCGTTTGACGCGCATGATAGCCCGTTGGAAAGATCTCTCCGAGGACTACAATGGAAAAGACGATTTTTATCAAGTAGGACAAAGGAAGATGAGATTTCAATCATGAAGTAGACCATCAGGGACAAGGACTACCAAATCAAGGAGGTGGAAATAAACATGGAAAGAACTAGGTTCATTATATCATTCCTTGAACAAGAAAACAACCAACTCAAGGCAAAAGAATTGATCTTGGAAAAGGAGAAAGCCAAGTTATTGAAGCAGGTTGGAAACGGTAAGGAGATCATAGAATCAAGCGAGCCGGAAGGATCAAAGGGTACAAGAAAGAGGAAAATACCAAGAACCAGAGGTCTCAAAGAAGCTTTGCAAGAGGAACAAAAACAAATATTGCTCAATGAAGACCTTGACCTAGAAGAGAGGATTGCCCTTGAGGTACATCAAGATAAAGAATATTGGCTCAACAAGGTGAATGAAAATTTGGAAAATCTCCTAGAGAAGGAAAATAGAGATAATCAAATGTTCAGGCACATGGCACATCATTATCAAGCTCAAAACATGATTGCCAATGTCAAAGTGAAACAACTCAAAAACAAGCTCAAGGAGACCAAAAAAGAGCAAAAGGATGAGGGAAACTTGGAGATGCTTGCTGAAGCATCCATGAAGCTTTAACAAACTCATTTTTACACCTTCCCTCCAATTTTGAGCCAATTCTGAGCATTTTGAGTTTTTTAAGAATTTTTTGTCTAAATTCAGAAAATTGGCTTTTCTAGAAGCACAACGCCTTTGAGCTGCGCTTTATCCTCAGGCATCCATTTGAAGAAAATTTTATATTTTTGGAAAGGTCTTGGCATCCTCTAAAAACCCATTTGCCCAGATTTTGCAAAGGTGGCTTGGTTTGGGAGGAAAAGGCAAAATAGTGCCAAAAAACTAGCATTCTAGACTATTTTTTGACAGGCGTTGCGCTTCTGGAGTGACCTTGGGCGAATGGATTTTTGAAGGTCTTCTCGTGCTCAAAATTCAGAAATTCAAACTATTCTGGAAACTAGACTTGAAGGGCTAGTTGACCATTCTCTCAGATTTTCATTTTGACCCCTGGAAGGCACCGAAAAATCAGCTCAACATTGGCGCTACACTTCTACATTTTCTGTGTTTTTATTTGTAAAAATTCACTGTGTAAATTTTCTAGTTTCTAGTCAAACTTGGTCAAAGTCAAGATTCTCTTTGTAATGGCACAAGTTACGAGGCTAGGTGATGTAGGCATGAATAAATGCATATCATAGGTTGTTTTTGATGTTCATTAGGCTTCATAAAAGAAGAAAACTCCTAATCAAACTCTTCATGAGGTGTTTGAGTTACACCTTCTCACTCTCACCTGTTGGTTGAGAGAATATTGGAGTCAGTTCCTCCACCAAGGAGTTCGACTCCTGAAGGTGGGAAAGAGGTCTAGGAGAGTCTATAAATACTATTTCACCTCAGGAGAAGAGGGTTGAACTTTTTGTGAAGGAAGGCTTGCATTGTAATCATCTTTCAGCTAATACAGATACAGGTTGCAACTATTTTCAAGGAACTCTAGCACAATGAGTTCATGGTGTTTGTGCTTCATTCTTTTTTTTTATATAATGGTATAAACATCTTTACATACATTTAATCTCTTCTTTCTATGAATACCTTTGAGTGAAATATTCAGAATTCTTGTTTTTCAAGCTCCGTTATCAGGTTTCATGGTTATATGTTTTGTCTTCTTAAGCTAATGAAATCATTTTTAATGCTCATTAGTTTCTTCCTTTCTAAATCCTCTATACTACACTGAAAAATTACTCCAAATACACCATGGATTCTGACATCTAGCTCCTTCTTATGCTTTCCCCTGTATTCCCACAGCCTAGACCTACTTGTGGCCCCAAACCCTAAGTTCAGCAAACCCTTTAAAAACCAAATTTTCACAAACAACTACTTATATCTAGTCTAAAATCCATTTTCTTTAAATTCATATCATTGATAAAAGACTTAGAGAGATCCCTCTCATGCTCAGTAGGGCTAGCTACTGAGCTGAAGTGGTTTGAGGTTACCCTTGTCGACTTCCTTTCCAACCTAGGAGATTGTAAGGACTAACATTTTTGGTGATGTTGCTGAGGAACTATTGTTAAATTATCCCTTGAAAAAATCTTAAGAGCTTTCAAGAGTTGGTTCTGTACCTCTCAGTTTCCAGTATCCGAAGATAGGTTGAATTCATAGATCTCATTAGTTTATGGTTTATACATTATGGCTTCCAAAAGGCATACCAGGTCAAATCCTGACCCAAAACCACCCTTTATTTTTGAAGACCCTTAAAGACTGCTCAGAAAACTTAGACTACCTATCACTAAAAGTGCAGTTCAAAAAATTAAAAGAACAACTTCTCTGCCTAAAAACCTATTCGCCTTTGAGCAAATTCCATTCGAAGAGTAGATAGAATTATCACTTACCAGGTCTAAGTCTGACTCTTGCATCTCTGATACAACACTAGAACCTTTCAACCTAGAACCTTTAAAGGTTGAAACTCACTCTCTTTCTTCAGAATATTTGTCTGCAAAGACTGATCATGAACTGTGGTTAAATTTTGATAAGCTTCAAAGCCTTGCTGACCAACTCCAAATCACAACCGAAAAAGCTTTTGTTCAATATCAACTTGAATACTTAGCCACAACTTCATCCTCTTTTACACCTCCAAGCTCATCTACCACATCTCCTAAAGCTTCAGTTTCATCATCTTTCTTGCCTCCTCCGTTCATTCCATCCTTGCCTCCACAACCCATTTTAACAATTCCATCATCCTCATCACAACCTTCACTTACACAAACCGTTGTAACACCTCCACTTCCTCCAGCAGTCATGGTAAGATTTGTGCCTCTTTTACTACCTACTCAACTTACTGCTTTGCCTCAGAATTATGGTCAAAGACTTCCTTTGTTTGATGCAAGTGCAAAAATTATAGCTTAGCAGCATGTTGACAAGTTAACAGACTTCATTGATTTAGAAGAGATTGATGAGGAGAATGCTAAAATGAGGATTATCACTCAAAATTTCTCAGGAGATGTTAAGAAATGGTTTCGAAGTTTGGCTGCAAATTGCATTAACAGTTCTCAAATACTGATTGAATTATTTCTAGATCGTTGGCAAGAGAAGAAAAATCCATTACAGATTTTGGCTGAATATAATTCAATGAAAAGGAACACCAATGAAACAGTTCAAGAATTCACATCAAGATTTAATACAGTGTACAATACTATATCTGATGATATGAAACCTCCTCCTAGTTTAGCTCTTCTTTGTTATCCTAATGCTTCTAATCTAGAGATGGCCTATCAGCTTAGAGAAAGAGACCCAAGTACTCTTGAAGTAATGCAGTGGAATGCAATCAGTGTTGAAGCCAATCTGCTCATTAAGAAGTCAAAATCAAAGCCAGAGAGGGCAGAAAAGAGAGTTGTTTTCAGAGAAGATCCTACATCATCATTTGATGCAAAGCTTGACAGCCTGATAAAAACTATGGAAAGGATGATGGATAAAATATCAGTAACTGATCGACAAGTTGAACCATCAATGAGGAATCCTAACTTTCGCGGACAGCAGCAATAGCAGTTCAGAAATCAATAGAGAGAATAGTGAAATCAAGATCCTCAAGGTCAGGTGAAAGCTCAATTTTAGCAAAACTATACTGAAAGCCAGGAAGAAGATGAAGAGGAGATCGTAGAAGCAAATCACTTCTTTCAAGAAGATGAATTGCCTACTTTCGTAACTGAAGAAGATCAGTTTTCTGAAGACTCTTTTATAACAGATGACCAACAATTTGTGCTTGCAAGTGAAGATCTGTGGGTTGATAGGAATGAAGAGTAACAAAGAGGATATCAGAATGCCCTCAGTCATCTCCAAAATCAGTACAATTTGAGAAACAGAAATGTGCCAGTTACTATAATTCAAAAAAGACAAAATTTGCAAAAGGACACACCAAGCAAAGAATCCCCTCCTACAGGCCAGAATAAAGATAAAGCTATTGTCACACAGAATCGGGATAGAACTAATGAAGCTTCCATTAGCCATGTGAGGAAGGATAGAGAAATGCAAACTGAAAGCCAAAAGAAGGAAACTCAAGCTAAAGGCCAAACAGAAAGGAAGGACATTGTTTCGAAAGAGGTAGATAAGCAATCTAATCTTTTTAGTTTGGAAAATGAAATTTCTAAATTAAAGATAGCCATTCCCCTCACTGAGTTGGTAAGGAATGACAAATACAAATTCTAGATTGCAAAAATGCTTAGGGTTGATCAGATCTCTAATATAGTCAATGTAGCTGATGATGAACCAGCCATCCTTTTTGGTCCATCCTTAGAAGGAACTCTTGAAGATAGTGAAATTCCTCCTTTTATCTCAGTCTTAAACTTCATGACATCATCCTTCATAATGCTATGCTAGATTCTGGTGCCTCTCATAATTTGATGCCTAAATCTATCTTGGATAAACTAGGATTGAGCATCACCCGACCTTATCATGATATTTATTCTTTTGATTCTGGAAGAGTGAAATGCCTTGGCCTTATTAAGGACTTGGTAGTGTCCTTGGATCAAATCCCAGCGAAAAATGTACTTATGGATGTTGTAGTGGCTGATATTCCCCCTAGGTTTGGCATGTTACTTTCAAGATCTTGGGGAGAAAAATTAAAGGGCACTCTACAGCTTGACTTTTCATACGCCACTATCCCTGTTTTTTGACAGCTCCAGAAGCTTTACAGAGAAAAGAAGATGAAATTTATGATCAACAATAAAGACAAGCTTGTCAATCATCCAATACATGCTATTCACACTGATCTTGACTCTTTCATTCTGTTTAGTGATATGGATTCTGTTGATGAAGAAAGTTAGTTAGTAGAAATTTCAGAAGTTCCTAACCTAATGGGCAGCATACATGAAACTATCACAGCAGAAAGTAAAGAGATTGGTGAGGAATCTAGATAGCCTACAAATCCTATTGAGGAGATTCAAAGAATAGTGCAGAAAGCAAAAAATTTTGAGCTAGCCATTCAAGATCCAAAAAATCAAGAAATTCAGATTTCAGAAATTCTTTTTCCAGAAGAAGAAAATGGTCTTTGGACTATGGAGTTTGATGGTGCATCAAGAAGAGAAGGAGCAGGAATTGATGTTTGGATACTTGGGCCATTACATCAGCCAAACAAAATCCCTCCAAATGTGAGAATGAGTTCTTACAAGCTAGCATTTGAATGTTCGAATAATGTGGCAGAATATGAGGCATTGATTGTTGGCCTCAAAATTCTGAAAAAGTTGGAACAAAAAAGACTTCTGTTTATGGCGACTCTGAGTTAGTGATCAAGCAAGTCAAAGGGGAATACCAGGACAAACACCCAAGAATGAGAGGTTATCGCAATGTTGTACTTGATATTCTCAAAACTTTTCCAGAATATACATTATCTCTTATTCCTAGAACTCAAAATCTCATAGTCGATTCACTTGCCACTGCAGCCAGTATGGTGAAAATTCCTTTTCATTCTAATCATAAATACTCCATCCATGTTAAGCATCACCCAACTATTCCAGATAACATGAGGTTTTGGCAAGTATTTGGTGATGATAAGCAAATCAATAGTTTTCTGCAGTTGGAAGGAGAATTTCAGAATTCTCACATTGATGATGTATACAATCTTGATGATTCCCACACTCATTCAGCTGACACTGAAGTTTTACAGCTCAAGGACAACAACATTCCAAGAGGCTTGGTGCCTTTGGAAGAGTTATTTGACAAGGATGATATCGCCAAGAAGCCCACCATGGTTCCTACTGAAAAAGGAGTAGAAGATGTTAACATTGGCACAGCTGAGAATCCTAAATTGGTCAAACTATCAAAGTCTCTATCTCCTGAAACAAAAGGTAAGTACATGTCTTTAATGAAGGAGTTTGCTGATGCATTTTCTTAGATTTGAAATTTTATGATAAGAGTATCATTTAGCACATCATTCCTATAAAGCCAGATCAGAAGCCATTTCGCTAGAAATTGAGAAGAATCAACCCCAAGTTGCTGCCATCAATTGAAAAAGAGGTAAATAGACTTTATAAGTATGGAATAATTGTTCCCATTCAGTTTTCTAAATGAATGTCTAATCTAGTACCTGTGAGAAAAAAGACTAGGGAAATTCGTCTATGCATTGATTTCAAAAATCTCAATAAGGTGTCCCTGAAAGACAACTATTCCCTGCCTAAGATGGACCACATGCTTCAGAAGGTGGTGGGATCCTCTAGGATTTCATTGCTTGATGGATACTTTGGGTACAATAAAATTCTAGTACACAAAGACGATCAACTCAAAACGGCCTTCACAATGCCATGGGGTACATTCATGTATGCCAAGATGCCTTTTGGGCTGAAGAATGCAGGAGCTACCTTTCAGCGCGCTATGGATATAGCATTTGCAAATGAAAAAGATATATTTCTGGTTATTTATCTTGATGATCTAACAATATTTTCAAAATCTGATGAAGATCATTTGCATCACTTGAGGATTGTTTTTCAGAAATGCAGAAAATTTGGCATCTCACTTAACCCAAAGAAGAGTTTGTTCGCCATGGAAGAAGGTAAGCTACTAGGACACATCATCTCTAAAGATGGCATCCGCATTGATCCTGCCAGAGTGGAGGCTATTCAGCAATTAGACTTCCCTAGGAACAAGAAAGAGATTCAGTCATTTAATGGGAAAATTAATTTTTTGAGGAGATTTATTCCTAATCTAGCTGAGCACTTGAAAGAAATGACAAATATGTTGAAGAAGGACAGTGAGGTAAAGTGGAATTTAGAGGCTAAGAAATCATTTCATGCGGTAAAGTTTGCATTATCTACTGCTCCTATTCTAATTAGCCCAGATTATACTTCAGATTTCATCATTTTTTCTTTTGCTTCTAAGCACACATTAGCAGCAGTCCTAATGCAGAAAAAAGATCAGAAAAATGAGCAGCCTATAGCATTCTTTAGTCGCACTATAAGAGATGTAGCATTGAAATACAATATTATTGAAAAACAGGCATTGGCATTGGTAAAGGCCCTCAAAGATTTCAGAGTTTATATTCTACATTCACATACTATTGCTTATGTCCCTACTGCAACAGTAAAAGAAATTCTTGTACAAACAGATCCAGAAGGCAGAAGAGGAAAATGGATTGTAGCAATGTTAGAATATGACCTGGAGATCAAACCTACAAAGCTCATCAAAGGACAAGGGTTAGCCAAGCTTATGGCAGAATCAAATCTACATGCACTGGATATTAATTTGATGGCAACACTATGAGAAGAACCAGAAGAAAAGGAACCTTTCATGCAAGTGTCTAATATGTTCATGTCTTCTCCTTGGTACACTGACATTGTCTATGTCTTGCAACACTTAAATCCTCCTCCAGAAGTTCCCAAAGGTAAAGTTAGATCATTGAAACTCAAAGCTTCAAAATATTGTATTCTGGATGGTATTTTATTTTTGAAAGATCCTAGAGGTGTGTTGCTGAATCGTTTAATAGAGAATCAAGTTAAATATGTAATGAATGATTTTCATAAGGGAGATCGTGGAGGCCATCATTTTTGGAAAACTACAACAAACAAGATCTTAAGGGCTGGTTTCTATTGGCCCACCCTCTTTTCTAATACATACAAAAAAGTAATGAGTTGCCATGAGTGTCAAATTTTTCAAGGAAAGAGGAAACTTCTGCCATTACCATTACAACCAATTTTGATTTCAGCTCCTTTCCAGCAGTGGGGCCTTGATTTCATTGGCGAAATCCATCCATCATCTTTAGCACAACACAAATGGATATTAACAGCCACCGACTACTTTACAAAGTGGATTGAAGCTATCCCAACCAGGCAAGCTACTGATTCTATCATTATTCAATTTTTGGAATCTAATATCTTGTCTAGATTTGGCTGCCCACAGAAAATAATAACAGACAATGTTGTTGCTTTCAAATAAAAAAGAATGGTGGATTTCTATGCCAAATATCATATTGTGCTAGGACATTCCATTGCATATCATCCACAAGGGAATGGCTTGGCTGAATCTTCCAACAAATCTCTGATCAACATCATCAAGAAGGTCCTGGAGGCAAACAAGAAGAATTGGCATAAAAAACTCATCAATGCTTTGTGGGCGGATAGGGTCAGCACCAAAAAGTCAATAGGTATGTCTCCTTTTCAGCTGGTATATGGAGTTGACACAATATTTCCTTCATCTCTTGTTGTCCCAGTAATGAAAATCCTACAAGAATTGGATAGTGAAACTAATGACATACAAAGGAGAATAAACCAGATGATTCATTTACAACAGACAAGAGAGGAAGTTTTTCAGAACACATCCAAACTCCAAGAGAAAATCAAAAAGATTTATGATTGCAAAACCAAGGAGGACAATTTCAATTTGGGAGATGTAGTCCTTCGGTGGGATGCCAGAAATGAAGACAAGGGAAAACATGGTAAGTTTGAGAACTTATGGAAGGGACCATACAAAATTTTTGCATTCAGAGGAAAGAATGCTTTCTTGTTGGAAGAGATGGATGGAAGAGACTATTTAGGAGGGGCGATCAATGGTAGGCTTCTCAAGCACTACTATGTCTAAAAATCTAGAAAGGTCATCATCATTGTATATATTGGTGTGTATTTTACTTATAGCATTTTAGATAACTGTCATTAGAGTTTGAAGCCTGAAGTGAAGGCCCTAAGGCTCTTTCAGTCAGTATTGTTTTCATTTTTTTAGTTCTTTTGTCAGTCAAAAAATCAATTTTTATGCATGTTGACTCCATTGCCCAATGAATAAGGCTACTTGGTCTACGTTGTTCTTAACACCTCCAAGGAGCTGCCATCCCTAGTTGGAGCCAGTGTTAGTGTCAGTCTTGTTAGCCTATAACCTAGATCAAAAAATGCTTTTACCATGGTAATTTTAGGGTTTCATCATCAATTTTTTCTGTTACTAGGTTTACACAACAAATTTGGTCATTGTATGGTTAGTCCAAGATAGAGTCATTGTCTGAAATTGCACTCATGCTGGTTGCTACTCATATACCATGAAAATTGTTCAAGTCATCATTATCATTCCATTAGGTCTTAAGTCATCCATTAGGTCTTAAGAGTCCCCAAGGTCCACCATTTCCACAAAAATTCAGAAATAAGTCAAAATTGACAAAGCAAAGAGTTCAAGAAATGAAACATGGTTTATTTTCATTTTCATGACATCAAAAAGTTTCAGGCGAAGAAAGCACCAACACTCAAGAGATGCAAAAAGCACATTTGCAAAGGCAAGGTAAAAGCTACATTCAGAAAAGTGAAATCAGTTCAATAAAGAGGATTAGTTTCTTTTTTCTTTTTGAAGAAGTGAATAAATCACCCCTATATAAACTCAAAATGACTTAATACCTTTTCATTCATCTCTCATTCGCTCTTCATCACCGAGCTCACTCGCTTAAAAAAGCAAAAATTCCATTTCCCTAGGATAATTTGGCCAAAATTTGCAGGCGCTGCATGTAGATACACTGCGCTACGCTTTTGAAGCAAACGCTACGCGTAGGAGAACTGCGCTGCGCTTTGGCACTGCGCATAGAAGAACTGCGCTGTGCACGGGACAAAGTGTCCAAAAATCACCCATATTTTCCCAAATTTCAGATTCTTGCTTTCAAACCTGGTCAAATTTCTTTCTAAGGCTAAGGAACAAGTAAGTACATCATTTCCCTTGATTTTTGCTTTCCCATTTGCATTCCATGTTGATAATATCTCAAGTTAGAGTTTGTAGCAAAAATGCCATGGGAAATGTTAGGGTAGAAATGGTCATCACAATTTTTTATCTCCCAAACATGTAAATTGACTTTCTACACCTGCACACATGTATGATGAGTCATCTTTACCAATCCATCCACCTCTAAATCAAGTTTAAACACTAAAAAAAACAAAACCCTAGCTCATTCCAAGAGTTATTTTACAAAATCAAACCATAAAACCTTCTTCGTCTCACTTACCAGCAACACATTTGTGCACCATCTTCCACACTCATTTCCATCAGTTTCTCAAAGCCATTTCATCTTTCACAAAGCCCTCCCATCATTTTGTCAAAATCCCTCATATATCACTTCATTTTCATACTCACTTCACATCTATTTCACTTCTTGCTACTAGGATTTTGTGTCATCATGGAGATTGATTCTTCACCAGAGAGAAAGAGATAGCACAAAGGAGGGAGGATTCTCAGATATGAACCAACAAATTACAATCATATCAACTCTTATCCTTTCATCAAACAATGTTTTGAATATGTTCACTGTTTGGAATTTTGCAAAAGAGTAAGTGAAGCAGGGTTTTATGAGCAGCTGACAGATTGGGTGGCTACACATTTGAAAGGGGAGACTTTTTTCATTGCTGGTATTGAGTTTAGCTTCTCAATGGCCTCCATCTCACTAGCAACTGGTTTACCAGACAATGGCAAATACTGGTTCAAAGGAATGAATCTAGATCTTGAAAACTACAAGCCCTTCTTAAAGACTCCATACAGAGACACACATACTCACCTTATGCCTTTTAGATATTTTCTTGAGAAGTATGCTCCTTTAATGAAGACCATCATGAGGTTCTTTACCTATGAAGGTAGATTCTCAAGGTTGTATGCATATCACATTCGCCTCTTGATGCACTTCACATCTCAAAAGCCACTCAACATGTGCAATTACTTGTTCAGGAGTATTTCAAAAATGTTTGAAAAGATACAGTTGAAGGACAAAGAGCACTCTCCAAGCCTATTCCATCATAATCTCATCAAAACCATTGTCCTGCATCAGTTGGCAAAGAAGGGTGTGGCTTGGGAAGCCTTCTTATAAATAGCTCTAAAATGGCATGAGGAAAACGCAACATCTCAGTCCATAAGCGCACCAAAACAACAAATAGAGATGGGGTCATCTAGCAGACTAGCAGAAAAGATTCAGCTACCTAGGCTAGAGGTTACCAAAGTGTATAAGAAGGGGCACATGCTTGTGTTTTCTTCTCACAAAGATAAAGGGGCTAAGCCTTCTTCATCGGCAAAGCAGGCATCAACAGCAAAGGGTAAGAAGACAATTGAGCAGGAATTTGAAATCATTGATCTAGAAGAGGAAGATGAGATTTCAATAATGAATCAGGCCATCAGGGACAAGGACTACCAAATCAAGGAGCTTGAAATAAACATGGAAAGAGCCAAGTTCATTATATCATTCCTTGAACAAGAAAACAGTCAACTCAAGGCAAAAGAGTTGATCTTGGAAAAGGAAAAAGCCAAGTTATTGCAGCAGGTTGGAAAAGGTAAGGAGATCATAGAATCAAGCGAGCCTGAAGGATCAAAGGGTACAGGAAAGAGGAAAATACCAAGAACCAGAGGTCTCAAAGAAGCTTTGCAAGAGGAACAAAAACAAATATTGCTCAATGAAGACCTTGACCTAGAAGAGAGGATTGCCCTTGAGGTACATCAAGATAAAGAATATTGGCTCAACAGGGTGAATGAACATTTGGAAAAGCTCCTAGAGAAGGAAAATAGAGATAATCAAATGCTCAGGCACATGGCACATCATTATCAAGCTCAAAACATGATCGCTAATGTCAAAGTGAAACAACTCAAAAACAATCCCAAGGAGACAAAAAAAGAGCAAAAGGATGAGGGAAACTTGGAGATGCTTGCTGAAGCATCCATGAAGCTTTAACAAACTCATTTTTACATATTCCCTCCAATTTTTAGCTGATTCTAAGAATTTTGATTTTTTTGAGAATTTTTGGTCTAAATTAAGAAAATTGGCTTTTCCAAAACTGCAAGGGAAACGACAATTGTAATCGACGATCACTATCAGAGATAGCATGGAGCACTTATAAAGGCCCGGGGAGTGAACAACGCGCGATTGTGATTTATCGCATCGCTGACATCGCATCGGCGCAATACCAAGGGGCCTATGCACATATATACGGGTGAACCGATACCCGGACCCGACCACAATATATATGAGAATTCATAAAATTTGAGGTCCGTGTGAAGGCCCACTTTTAATGTATTTTAATGTATTTTGTTGTTTAAACAAGATACAAAGGAACATATGACAGCACCGATAGCGATATAGCCCAGACCCGAAAGGGTTTGGGAATGATATCATATAATATTTCAGGTCCAGGGAAAGCCATTTTTCAATGAATTTCGTGTATTTTCATGTTTAACGAAATACAAAGGGAACAAGCCAAATGCGACTTGCGATAGCGACAATGGTGGACCTGATGGGTTTCAGAGGTGAAATATATATCTTTTCAGGTACGCAAAGGCCGATTTTTCATGTTTTTTAATGTTTTTTCCATATTGCAAAATACAAAGGGAACAAAGGGACCAGGCCGTCTGCGATTGGTGACAGCAACCCAAAGGGTGGACTCGATAAATATATATGCCATGTTTAAGACCTTTGAAGTCCGAAAGGACAGAGAAGGCGGGATTTAGCAGTGATGACTATGTTTTCTGTTTAAAACAGAAATACACATTGATTTCAACAGAGGTCCACCACAGGGGCAGCGTTGTTCTGCTATAACAGAAACATGCCTTGTTAAATCATGGGAAGGGCCCCAACACGCTACAACCCGAATCAAAAATATCTAAAATTGGTTACTCTGCTGTTAGAAGCAGAAAAATCAGATCCTATGCTTGCCTAGAGGGCATCAAACCAGTTAACAATGCATATCAGGCATATTAAGACTCGGAGCCTTCTAGAGAGCTTAGGAGCATTGTAAACAGGTTATAAATAGCTGAAACTAAGATGTAATAGAGGTTCAACCTTTGGAGATTATTGCTCCTTTGTTCATTCATGCTTCTCATCTTCATTTTATGCAATATAAGCTTCTTTTGCCATTATATGTTCAATGTCCATTCTCTTTGTTTTTCTATGCTTGCACTTGAACAGTTTGTTCATGTTTTCTTTGTGTCTAAGGCCAGATAACTGTCATCTTATCTCTACTTTGATATATTAGATCTGCAAGCTTCTTTGTTGCCTATAGCTAGCCATCCATATGTGGTCATATATGCATATGCCAGTACAGTTAGTATTCTCTTTTGCTGCCTATAGCTAGCTATTGATGTATGTTTACGTATGCAATCTACTGGTATAGTCAGTATTCTCCATCTATCCATTGAATTTATAATTTATTGATTATTAGTGGTCTAAAGCCTTGTATTGGTGAGAGTGTTCATGCATGCATTGTGTGAAAACAGAGCTGAAATGGTTATCTAACTTGATCCAAACCATCATTTATCCCAATAGTTCAGAGAACGATATTGAAGATTATATGTTACCAGGCATGTCCGAGCTACAACCTAGGAGAGTTTCTTGGAGTGATAATAGCCCCAAACCCTAAGTTCAACAAACCCTTTAAAAATAAAATTTTCACAAAAAACTACTTATATCTAGTCTAAAATCCATTTGCTTTAAAGTCATATCACTAATAAAAGACTTAGAGAGATCCCTCTCATGCTCAGTAGGGCTAGCTACTGAGATGAAGTGGTTTGAGGTTACCCTTGTTGATTTCCTTTTCAGCCTAGGAGATTGTAAGGACTAACACAATCTATGTGAGGAATATGATTTGGAAAACCAAGAATGTGAGAGCGATTCATTGGAGAATACATTGCAGTTCTGCAATCCATGTTTAGCCAGTGGATTCACCAATAAAGTCTTCAGGCTACTGAATCTTTGGACAATGGAGTCGTCAGGAAAATTTTGAACTCTGGATTGTTTGACAATGGAGTTTCCAGGTGAATGATATACAACTCAATGGTGTCTGACTATTGTTCACCATCAGCAATTAGATCTGGATCTTGTCATTCTCCCACGGAAAATTTCACCTTTGCTCCCCGACAACGATGCCAAATTGTTATCTCTCGTAAATTTCCCTGGCTGTACAAGGAAATAACTGAGGTAACCTTAGTTATCACTCCGTAATTTCCCAAGGTTGTGGAGAGAAACCTAGAGGTAACCACAAAACTACTTTTAAACCTAGGATCTAGCCCTTCTAGCTTCAGAGATGGATCTCTCTATCTGATTTGAATTATGTCTTAAGGTATTAGGCTAGTTATTGAGTTTTGAGGTTGGTCTTTTCAAATATTTGGTTGAAAATTGTAGGGAAAGACCATTGGGCATGGAGTCATGAGTCATAGGGTGATCAAATACAAAAATAACACAACAGCTATAACAGGGCAGGATAGTCAAGCTTTTGGATCTTTAAAAGTATTTGTGGAGTGAATAATATGAATATGATTTAGGTTCAATTAAATATATAGCATGCTAGGATAAATTATATACTTAACATTAGAATGAAAACATTGATATTGTTTACAATCCAGAGAAAAGTGTACTTAAACAAATTCGAATCTTTATCTTCTTGAAGCAATAGAGATAGAAAAACATATGGGAAACTGAGAAAATAATAATTTCACATGAGAAGGAACATCACCAATTTCTTGACATGAGAATCCTGGAACAAACTCTTTTTATTATTGAAATTGACCACTTCAGTACATGCACAACTTACATCAAAATTTATGCTTTCTTCATACAAGTTCCAACCTTTTCTAAGTCTTATTACAAGGTATTTATAGAAACTATTACATATCAGAGCAGAATTCAAAATAAAATAGATTTACAAAATAATATATGTTAAAGACACATATATTTTAGATATAGAAAAAAAAGGACATTTTGGTGAAATTTGTTGCGTTGTTGAGGCTTTGAAGGAATCTGGTGTTGATTGTGGCTATTTTGCTACAAATGTTCTTCCTCTACTACCAAAATTTTAGGGCTTCAGTTATGCTTTACTCGATCAACTCTAGCAACTGATCCCACCTTTCTTCACTTGGGATGGAAAAGTTTACCATGTTTATGAACCTTTCATCCACTTCGTTGTAAATGTCAAAAGTTGGCTTGTTGACAAAAAGGTGGTGAATATCATGTTGAATATTCAAGTCAAACTGTAGGCCTTCTATAAATGCTTCTCCACTAATAATTCCTTTGGCCCTTACAAACTTTGAAGCATCAACAACTGTGTTACACAATTGCTCCTAGTAGTTTTCTAATGGAATCATTTTTCCATTAGAATTCCTCAGAGTAGGTAGACCCTTTTCCTCCAGTAGTGTGAATTTTATGTTGAATCCTCTTACTTGCAACTCGAGGTATTTAAATTTGTTCTCCATCTGTATCATCAAATTATTTTTGTTTAAAACTCTTTTAACACCCATAACTATTGTTGTCCTGTCTCGAATGTTCAGGTCCTCTGATTCATCCTTGTTCTTCAAGTTTAACAGTTTGATGATCTTTTGTGCCTCTTCTACTCTGTGCTCCAAAACTGCTTCAGCATTCAGTATTGTTGTCTTAACTCTTTGCATGAGTTCCCCCTACTCAAAAGATATTTGAATTGATGGCCACATATATGTTATATTGGCATTTATATTCTACCAAATGCTATTTTTGGCCTCCACCAACATTTGAATGACAAAAGATTGGTCCTCATATTTTCTGAAATTTCTAAACGAGCTTGTAGTTCTTCTGCATTTCTGTCAAATATGCATTATCAGTTTTAATTTTATTCTCCTCCATACGAGTCAATGTTGCTGATAACTTCTCTTTCTCTGCCTGAACTGATGATAATTCTTCCAAAGCTTTAGCAAGCTCTTTTGTAGAATCTGAAGATGTTTCCTTTGTTGAAGATTATGTTGTTGTACCTATGCTTGATGTAGATGTCCCTGTTGCTTCCCACTGTTCTTTTTCTTTCAACATTGCTTCCATTCCCTGCTCCATCTTTTGTATCTCTGCATTCTTCTCAACAACTATGGTAAAAAAAAATTCCTTTTCTATTTCTATGTTGGCAACTTCTTTAGCTTGAGGATTTTCTATGGATGGTAGCTTTAGTTTCTTTCTTAATGCTTGAATATCTACTTCTTTGTTCTTTATGAGCTCTTTTGTTGCCTTCATATCAGCAAGGTCATGTCCTAGTTATATTATAAAATATTCTAGAGATTTGATTTTGTTGTCTTTGGAAGATGAGTACATCTTCTCAATATTCAACTGGGAATGCACTTTGATCAAAGATTACTGTAGTTTGGAAATGGCCATGGCCAAAATTGTAAGTGTTGAAAAGATCAACTCCTTTGTTTGCTTGTTTAAATCAATTTGATCGATTTCATCTATCTTCTTGGTATCAATTGAGAAAATGGAGGCTTTGTAGTCTTCAACACTCCTGGGAGCTGGCACTAAAGGTTCCATGAAGGCCATTTGGAACTCTCATTTCTCTGATTCGAATGCAGAGAGCAATATGTATTGCCTTTTAGTTGCCTTCTTCCAAAATGTTAAGTAAGCTGAAGCTTTTAAAGCTTAATTTTTCAACTTTATTTCCCTATACCTTGAAAATATTCTCTGCTGAGTTGAAATTTGAGAACTAGAAGATACTGGAGAATGAAATGTCATTTCTATAGTAGGTGATTGAATTGTTTCCTTTGCTTGAGGAAAAGGATTTACAAGAGTTCCTGTCAAAACTACCATGGCATGTTCTTGTGTATCTCTTTCTTTTGGAGATTCATCTAGGATAGCAATCACCAGAGGATCAACTTGAGGGTCTAATTTTGTAGTAGTGTTTGGGTCCTTCCTTTTCCTTTTAAAAACAATAAATTATGCATCTTGTGTTTCAAAGTCAGTAGGGGACATGTACTCTCTCCCCCTTTTGGCCTCCTTCTCCTTAGGATAGGTGTCTACATGGATCACTGACTAACCAGTCATTCTTCATCTTCTTATAAATTTCCCTCTGTCCATCCCTCCTGGTTAGCATACTGTTCAATTTCAGGCCTTGGTGTATGTGTATAGGAAGTACTCTTTTTCTCCATTCTGAGCTTTGAAATATTGCCTACAGGGTAATAAGACTAGGAGAAACTAGGCTTGAACTTTATTTGACTTAAAATAGCTTCCACCTCCTTTGCTACAACTCCGTGTTAATTATATAAGGACCTATATGAACTTTAAGCTTGAACTGTGCTTTCATTTCGTAAGAGACAAAGTGCAACTCATCCGTATTTAGCATTTGCCTTGTGTATTCTAATGCACATATTCTGATGGGTACAAACATGAGCAACCTGTAAGGAGGTAATTCTAATCCAGATACTCTAATTTCAGTGTAATTCTGGTATAAATACCAGTCTCCAACTTTAGATTTCTCTGACAAGTGCAAAAACTTATTTATCTCTGATGAAATCCCTGGGATCATATCAATGCTAAGCAAACATAATGACGTATGTAGAAATTTATCAACAAAATCAGTGTAAGTATACTCCTCTGAGTTATTTCTAACCATAGAAGTCCATTGAATCACTGACAAAGGATTGCCCTCATTATCTGCCTTCTGTAAAGGAAATATGAACTTGTCTAACTGATGAAATAACATAAGATAAACCAAAATTGACTGATATTTAAAAACACCTTCTTCTTTGAAATTTAAAAATTGATCATGAATTGAATTGGATAGAAGTTGACTATAATTGGACAAAATGGATGGATGTTTGCCAACTGCAAAGATTGACAAAACTCCTAGAACTATTTCATCTACCCATTGGTCATTCTGATTCCCAAGCAGTAGAGTTACCATAGAAATTACTTGTTCGGACATTTCTAGGAAAGTTGAGACTAGATATGGGGGATTTGTCTGGGGCAATTCAACATTTTCTAGAAGGACACATTCAAAAATTTGTGCTCTCTGATGGAAATTCAGCTTTTTATATAATTTCATCAACACATCGGCTAAGAAAGGATGATGAGTGGCTTGGTATTTGAGTTGCAGGGCCTCGCAGATGTTTTCGGGTGAAATGGATAAAATGATTTCATTATTGTGAGAAATAAAAACTTTTTGGCTTGGCAAGTATCGAAGATGGCACCAAACGGAGAATTCTAGGAAAAAGTGAGTTTGGTGGAATATAAAATGAGGGAGATAGGACTCCCAAATGCTAAGATCATCACTTTTTTCCATGAACTTTTGTTTTGCCCAATTATGAAGTTCATACAGGTCAAATTCACATTGGGTCTCGGTGATTTTATAATGGGTGTCAATTAGAGGAGACTTGTCAAAATCAGGGAGAGGGGGAACCATGGGATTTGTCTTTGTAATTTTCCCCTTTCCTTTATGGTTTGATATCTTAGGAAATGAAATAAAAGGTTGGCAGAAGAAAAGTACTAATAAACACTTGACAAACATAATTCTAAAGGAACAATGGTTACCTAGGTGGAAATTGTTCGAATTCGTGGAGGAAAACGGTTATTGAAGGCTAACAGTTGGTGGCAGATTGATCTTTGACCTGTAGGATCAATGGTGTGCTCAAAGGAATGAATTATTGGCCTCCAAGGGGTTTTTATAACAGTGTCAATTGGTTGTGTAATAGAAATATTAAAATTTATGGAGCGGGACTGATTTATTGAACAAATGGATAAACCGCAGAAAATTTAATGAAATAATGCTCATTATGGAGTTGGTGGAAAATATTCAAATGTTGAACAGCTATCTAACGCGAAAGGGGGTAACGTGGCAAGATAGATGGTGGGAGCGGAGTGGCAAGGTAAAGGGTAGTTGGTGAAGGAGAAGACATGTGGCGGGAGGTGAGTGGCGGATGGTAATGGGTCATCGGTGGGAGACGGAGGGGTGGTATTCGAAGGGGGTGTAGATGGTTAATGGTTTCAGGAGGGGACCCCCTGAAATGCATCAAGTGCTACCACGTTAGCCCAGGTGGTTTGGGCGTAAACCGTCCCCCCCCCCCCCCCCCCCCCTTCGTATTAATCGTTGGGAGCGCAGGGGGCGGAATTACTCCTCTGTTGTAGATCTTGGCGGAGATGATCATGGATGTTGATTCGAGCACGCTAATTATCCAGAAATGAAAAATGGAATTTTTTGTATTATTTCATAACATAAAGCATTATAATCCAAGTTTATAATACTGTAAAAAAAGGCATAAAATTGAGATTTTTTCATTTAGAGCAGCATTTTGATTGGCTCGCTATAGGGTGTAATTTTTCTATTTTTCTAATTTTTTCATTATTTTTTTTCACACACAAATATCTCTCTCTCTCTCTCTCTCTCTCTCTCTCTCTCTCTCTCTCTCTATATATATATATATATATATATTATCCCCTATTTATTTCTTTTTATTTTTCTTTTTCTATTTTTCTTCTTCTTCTTTTTGAACTTTTGAAAATAATTTGCATAGTGAAATAATTATTTACAACCTCTCATGGGAGAAAAATCAACAAATAATCACTAATTGATCCTGTTAGTGTCTATTAGTCCTGCATGTCGCCAGTGATTAAATATACTCTTACAAGGTTTTTATTAGGGTCTCAAGTCAAATTTTTATCATTTCATTAGGTTTTCAAAATAAAAATTTAGTCACTCGCTAGTGTGTCTAGGTCTATCACTGCTCCTTTCAAAAAATTCCATGTTCCTGTCATTGCCATAACTTAGTTGGATGTGTCATCATCTCAGTCATATCATCATGGTCCTCAATCAGTTTAGTGTCACCATTAAGTCATTAGGGTCAAAGTCATAAAAATCTGTCATTTCATTCATAAATCCGGCAAATGAAGGAGTAGTAATAGGGTATTTTCTCAAAAAAAATTGTTTCAAAGTGTAATTTATTTCAAATATGATGTAATAAGTTCTAATTTTCCAAAGCTGCATTGAATTTTCCAAAGCTACATAGTTTTCAAAGCAAAAGTGAAAAACATATGTTGGGCCACCCCACCACTATGAAGAAATTGACTTCTACAAGCTATAAAAGACCATCACAATTTGTTTCTCTCACTCATTTCATTAACAAATAGCTCTCACTCACCAACAAGAACTTCCTCAACATTTTCAGGGCCAAAGGATACTCCAAAAAGTGATTCCAAACAGCTACGCTACATTTTCAGCAGTCACGCTGCGTTTTCACTCCAAAAGTCATAAAATTTGTTTTCAAGGGTTGTCAAAGGAAATTGAAATCTTCATTAGCAGTCTACAAGTAATTTAAGGTCCTTTATACCTCCTATCATCTTTATTTCCTTTTTTTTATGGTTCATAGCCTCCATTTGTCCCCATGTTGCATTTTTGGCAGTTTTCATACCTGGGATTGTATAAAAATTCCCTAGGCTAAATCCTACACTCATTTCATCCCTTTCCACTTCCCAAAGTTCCCTAACACCCTTACCTACTTCCCTAAATTTTCCTACCCTCATTTCCCTTCCCTAAACCCTTCATCCTATCCCCTCACTCACTTCCCCTGTTTTTCCCACTAGGGTTTTCTCTTGCAAACTATCAACATGGAGGAAGAAAAGAAATATTATAACAAGGGAGGTCAAGTATCAAGGTATGAACCACTCAACACCCATGATCTGATGTCCTCCTCATTGTCCAAGAAATGTTCTTAGAATGTAGGGTGTTTAGGGTTTTGTGAGCAAGTTCAATAAGTCAAGTATCATGCCAAGTTGACCAGCTTGTTTGCCGCTAGCCTTAGGAGAGATGAGGTCACTGTTGTAGGGGTCAGCTTCGCAATTTCAACTGAAGCCATAGCAGTAGCCATGGAGATACCAAACAGTGGAGGAAAGTGGTTTAAGAGCCTAGACTTGGATGTGCAAAACTACAAACCCTTCATCAAAGGTCACTACAAAGACACCATTAAGAATTTTTTTCCTTTTGGACAGCTCTTTGAGAAGTTTTCTCCATTGATGAGGGTCATTATGAAGTATTTTACATGTGAGGGAAGATTTTCAAGATTGTACAAGTATCATGTCAGATTTCTCATGCATTTCACAAGGGTAAAACCACTTAACCTATCCTACTACCTCTACAAGAGCTTGGCTAAAATGGCAGAGAAGGTGCAGCATAGACAAAGTGATCATCAAACCAGCCTTTTTCACCATGCCCTCATCAAAATCATTGTATTGCATCAGCTTGCACAAATGAACATCACTTGGGAGACATTCATTCAGTCAAATGTCTTTTTGTCTTCTGCTAGTCAGTCTACTAGCCAAAGTACACCATCAACACCATCCAAGCATATGGAGATTGACTCATCTAGCAGAATTTCAGTTAAGAGGACACCTAGGGCTGACGTGACTCAAACATATCAGAGGGGAAGGAGGCTTTATTTTACTCCAAACATTGTGGAAGGGGCCAAGTCTACATTAGTAGAACAGGGATCACCATCACAACGTGAGGCACCTTTGCAAGATGAGGAGCCATTCCATATTGACATTGATATAGTAGACTTGAAGGTTAATGAAGAGCATAAGACAGTAGAGTAGGTCATCATGGAGAAAGATTCTAAGATCAAAGAGCTTAAGGACAACTTGTCTAAGGCCAATTTCATGATTTCATTCCTAGAGCAGGAGAATAAGCAATTGAAGGTAAATCAACTACTCTTGAATAAGCATAAGGTTGATGTTAGCAAAGAAGATGTAAAGGGAAAAATAGTAGTTGACATAGATGATTCAGATGAGCATCAAGAGTAGGTGACAAGGAAGAGGCCAAGGACTAGAGGCCTCCAAAGGGAACTTTAGCAACAAAGAGAACAATCTCCACCAAAAGAGAAAATGTCTTCAGATGACCTAATTGCAGCTGAAATCAATCAAAATAGGGAGTTTTGGCTTGACAAAGTAAATTTCCATTTGGAAAATCTCCTTAAGAGGGCCAAAAAAGACAACAAATTTCAAAGACACATAGTTTCTCATTATTATACAAGGAATCAAGTCTCCAAAGTCATGATCACGCATTTGAAGTAAAAACTCAAGGAAACCCGAATCAAGAAAAAAGAGAAGGTTAAGTTGAATTTGCTTGCTAATGCTTCCCTCATAGAATAACATACCATCTCATGTCTTCATGGAGCAACTCTGGACCAATTTTGAAGAAATTTGAAGAAATTTTGGGGAATTGTGAATTTTTTTTTTGGCAATTTTTGAAACAATCGCTAGGTCAAAAACGTAGTGTGACTCATGTTGCGCTTTTGATGGGGAGCTCCACATCACAATTTTCTTACATATTTGGAATTTTTATGATTGTACATCACTTCTAGATCCCGGGGGAAAACTTTCAGCAAGTTTTTGTAGGTGAAAAAATCCAAAAACCACTCAAAAATCACCTCTCTACCCTCTTTTTGAAGAACTCATTGCATTTTTGGAGTACCTCTAGGAGAATGAAGTTTGGATGGCTAGTAGAAACATTTTTCAGTGGTTAAGGATTTTATCATGTAGAAGACATCCAGAACTATCTCCATCATTTTTCATATCAGGATTTAGACCTTGGGAAGGCCTCCAAAAGTCACTTCTACCAATTTGCGTTGTCTTTTCTCCTAGCACGTTGCACTTTTGCTTGAATTCACTACCTTTTCACCTGAAAGCTACTTTCCTTAGTTGACTTAGTCTAGATTCGACCTCCACTAATGTAATTTGTCATTTTTGATGTTATGATGATGCAATGAGAGGTAAATTAGCTTGTTAGAGTTATTTTCATGTAAATTTAGGCCCCATTTATGAGGAGCAGTTCAGTCAAAGTTTAAAAGGAGGATTTTTTTTAACCTCCCTAGACATTAGGGTTTTGTTGAGAACTCCATGTAATCAGTTCCTAAGCTGAAGGATTTGACCCTGAGAGAGGGGAAATGGTTATTTGGTCTATATGTATATAGTTTTTAGTCATAGAACAAGTTGGACATCAGTGAGTATAACTCTTGGAGCTTGTACTTCATCACTTTTTTTGCAGGAAATCAAAGGACAGTTGTAGCTATTATTCAGAAATTCTTGTGTTGTGAGTTTATGATAATGTTTTCTCTCTGTTATAGCTTTACATGAATGATAAATCCATCTTCTTTTCATGCCTATGATTTTCAATCATTTCCTAAGAGGTTTTAAATAGAATTCTTAGTTTTAAGCTTTGTTTTGTTAGGAACTTTATGTTTATGTCACTTGTCTTCTGATAAATGAATTCATGCTTGCCATGCTCATTTTGATCTTTTCTTTTCCACCCTACACTACATCAATAAAACCCCAAGGTATCACAAAAGCATACCTACCCTACTCCTTTATATCTCTTGTAGCTGAAACCTTTTATCTTTTGACCTAGTTCACTGATTTTCCCTCATGATCTAGAAAAACCCTAAAATTTTCAAAACCCTAGAGCTGAACATATCTATCCTAATAACTTATCCCACTCCAGTCATCATTGGTTGTGATTTCATAGATAGATCCCTCTTTGGTTTAACAGGGCTAGCTGCTAAACCCTAAGTGGTTTGAGATTACCTCCTTCGATCTCCTTTCTCAGCCTTGGGATATTGTGGAGGATAACAAATCCTATAAATTATAGGACCCTATAGTGGCTCCAATGGGGATGGCATCCTCCCTGTGAGGTGTCAAGAACACTGTAGATCAATAGCCCTTTTCCATTGGGTAATGGTCCTTTATTATTGTTCTGTAACTGAATTGATTAGTTCTTGTTATTATAAATATTGGCAATAACTCATCAGAAGCTTAGGTCCTTCTCTACAAGCTTAAATTCCTAATGTCAACGACCCTCACTTGCAATAATAGATAAGATGATATTTACAATGACATGTATGAAAATTTATCTATCCTTGAGTGAAATAGTGCTTGAGCAACCTGCCATTAACAGGCCCTTTGGGCAATGTTTCTCTAGTAAGATATTCCAACAAAAATGCATGAGCTCCTCCGACAATTGTAATCCTATAAGGGCCTTTCCACAAACTGTCAAACTTCCCATGTTTCCCTTTATCTTCATTCCTGGCATCCCACTTTAAAACAATATCATCTAGTTGAAAATCATCTTCTTTAATCCTCCTGTCATGAATTTTCTTGATTTTATCTTGAATGACATGTGTATTATTGTAAACCTCTTCTCTAGTCTGATGTAAATGTATTAACTAATTGATCCTTCTTTGAGAATCACTTTCTTTTACTTGTTCTTCCTACAACAATTTTTCAACACTGAAATTCCTAGGGAAACAGGAAAAACTACATCTACTCCATAAACCAATTGGAAAGGTGACATTCCAATTGATTTCTTTGTACTTATCCTATCAGCCCATAGGGCATTCATAAATTTCTTATGCTAGGATTTCTTCTTTTCTTGCAATAGTTTCTTTATGATGTTCACTAATGATTTGTTATAAGATTCAACTAACCCATTTCCCTATGGATAATAGGCAATAAAATGACCTAACACTATATGATACTTGTTGCAAAAATCAATCATATTTTTTTATTTAAAAGTTGCAGCATTATCTGTAATAATTTTATGGGGACAACCAAACCTAGAGAGAATATGGTCTTGAATGAACTGAATGATGACATAATTTGTAGCTTGTCTAGTTGGGACTGCTTCTATCCATTTGGTGAAGTATTATGTTGCTGTTAGGATCCGTGTATGTTGAACTGAAGAGCTTGGGTTGATTTCTCCAATAAAATACAAATCCCACTATTGGAAAGGCACCTCCACTGAGATATGCTTGAGGGGTAGAGGTAGGAGTTTTCTCTTGCCTTCAAAAATTTGACATTGATGACAAGTTGAAACTTTTTTATGAACATCTGCAAACAAGGTAGGCCAATAAAAACCAGCTCTCAGGATTTTGTTGGTAGTGGCCTTCCAGTATAATGTCCTCCACAATCACCTTGATGAAACTCCTCCATGACTTTATCTGCTTCATCCTTTAATAAACAATTAAGTAAAATGCCTCCAACATCCTTCCAATATAGAGCTTGATTCAAAATGAAAAACTTTACAACTTTTAGTTTAAGAAATCTAGCCTTGGTTTTGGTCAAACCAATAGGAGCTTGTAGATTATACAAAACATACACAATATCTGCATACTAAGGGGAAGTAAGAAAATTTTCTGATACATGTGGAGTCACCATATCTTGTTGTTCATCTAGAGTAGCTACAAAATTTATGTCCAGTGCATGAAAATTTGACTCAGCCATCAATTTGGCTAGTCCTTGACCTTTGATGAGTTTAGTAGGATTTATCTCAATTTCATATTCTAAAATTACTACAATCCATTTGCCTATTTTCCCATCTGGATCAATCTGAGTGAGGATATCTTTCACCACTACACTTGGAATGAAAGCAATTATGTGGGAATGTAGAATATACACTCGGAATTCCTTTAGTGCCTTTACTAAAGAAAAAGCTTGTTTTTCCATGATATTTTACTTCCAAGAGGCATCTCTTAAAGATTTGTTGAAGAAAATTATAGGTTCTTCATGTCCCTCCTTGTTTTTCTACAACAAAACTGTTGCAATAGTGTGCTTTGATGAAAAAAGAAAAATTCATGAAATCTTTAGTGAAATCGGGGCAAATTAAAATAGGAGCACATGTCAAAGCTAATTTCACTTCGCTGAAATATTTTTTAGCCTCACTATTCCATTTTATTTCAGTATCCTTCTTCAGCATGTTTTTTATTTCTCTCAAAATCTCAGCTAAGTTTTGGATGAATCTTCTCAAGAAATTTATCCTGCCAATGAAAGACTGAACTTCTTTTTTGTTCGTGGGAGGATCAATCTTCATTATGGCTTCAACTCTGATGGGGTCTATTATGATACCATCCTTAGAAATAATATGACCAAGTAGCATTCCTTCCTCTAAACAAAAAACAGTTTTTTGGGGGTTCAAGGAAATACCATATTTCCTGCGTTTCTAAAAAAAAATCCTTAAGTGAAGCACGTGATCTTCATCTGTTTTCGAAAATACAGTAATGTCATCCAAATAAATCACAATAAATCTATCCTTCTCATCTGCGAAGGCAATATCCATTTCTCTATGGAAAGTGTCCCTTGCATTCATAAGTCCAAAGGGCATCTTTACATACATAAAGGTTCCCCAAGGTGTTGTGAAAGTTGTTTTATATTGATCACTAGGATGCACCAAAATTTGGTTAAATCCTGAAAAACCATCAAGCAAAGAAATTCTGTTGGAACCAACTACTTTATGTAAAATAAGATCCGTTTTAGGTAGATGGTAGTTATATTTGAGTGACACTTTGTTCAGATTCCTGAAATCGACACATAATCTTATTTCTCTTGTCTTTTTCCTGGTTAGCACTATATTTGACACCCATTTGAAAATCTTAAAGACACTATGATTTTGGCATCAAAACATTTTTTATCAAGGGTAATAGAATTGGATTTATCCTCCTTAATTTATGCTTGAAATGTTTTTGGTCCTCTCTGATGGGAATGGTATGTTGTATAATACTGGTATCATATGCCTTTAGGTCTTCATAACCCCAAGCAAACACATCAGAATATTCTTTTAGTAGATCAATGTACTTTTGTTTTTCATTGGGAGGTAAGGACTTGGACAACTTTACAATATTCGGATTTTCCTTAGTACCTATATTACAATCTTCAACCTCAGCTCCTACAGGTTCTATCTTTGGCTTTTTAGCCACATCATTAAAATCAAAGAGCTCTTCTAATGGTACCAAACCCCTTGGAAACACATTGTCTTTCAATTGTAGGACCTCAAGCTCTTCTGGATTTTCATCAATCTCATTCAACATTATTTCATTCATATCATTATCTACATTATTATTTGAATCAATATGTACATTCTCAAATTATTCTTTTAACTGTAAAAAAAAATTATACCTTCTTATCACTACCAAAAACCTGCCAATATCTAATGTTATTTGGGACAGCTGGCCTATGCTTCACTTCCACCTCAAATTTTCTATTAGGATGAAAAGGCATCTTACAAGTGCTGGCTAAAGTAGCCAATGCATCAACTAAGATATTTTGACCCCTGGGAACTAGAGATAATTGATATTATAGGATACACTGTAGAAAATCTAAGATAACATTTCTGTAGGCCCTTAGTCTAGGGTGTTTAGTTGAGTACTCACCTTTGATTTGATTAATGATGAGTTCAGAATCACCATGTACATAAATCCTTTTAGCTCTTGACCTTTTCAAAAGTTGCAGTCCTAAAATCAGTGCTTCATACTCAACTATATTATTTGTGCATTGGAAATTGAGCTTGTAAGAATATCCCTTTGCTATACCTGTTTGTGAATTTAAGACCCAAACACCTGCCCTTTCTCCTTCCTTGCTCACTTCCCCATAAAAATCCATGTTCCAAAGGGCTTCACTTTCTTCATCTTCCTTCTCAGCATCTAATTTCATCTCCTTTTTTTTTCTCAATTCAAATTTCAAGTCTGACACTTCCTCTTCTACACATATTTCATTATAAAGGATGAAGGAATCCATATCTAAATGCATAGAATACAAGGGATAATTATTTGGTTTTTCTTTGATTCTTACCATATACTTCATTAATGTTTCCCTGTAGAACCTTCTTTGTTGACCAAAAATAGTAATTGTAGCATATGTCATGTCCATTTGCAAGGTACCCTGTAATTTTTCTCCCCATGATCTTGATAGAAGCATTCCATATTTGGGAGGTATGTCTGCCACTACAATGTCCATTACCAAACTCTTTGCTAGGATTTGAGCCAGAGTCACACATAAATCCTTGATGAGACCTAAGCATCTTACTTTGCTAGAATAAAAAGAATATAAATCGTTGTAGGGTCTTGTTATGTATAATCCTAGCTTTTCCATAATGACTCTAGGCATAAGATTGTGCGAAGCACCAGAATCAATCATGGCATTGTGTGGAATGTAGTCATGGATGTTCAAACTGACATAAAAGGGTGGCACACTACCATTCTGAGACTTCCCTTAAACTTTAGGTCTAAACAATAATTTAGGTTGGTCATTAGTTAAGTTGACAATGTTTGTTCCCTCCCCTATATTTAGTGCCTTCATGACTTGAGATATATATGTGTTCTTATTAATTAATTATGTCATAGGAATAGAAATTTTAACCTTGGCTAATTCATTTTCAATACCAAAAGAGGTTTGAGGTTTATCAACTTCCTTGATACTTACATCTTGTTTTTGAGAAGTATCCCTTTGAGAATCATCCTTTGCCTGGTTGGTGGAAGGAGCATCACTCTGAATCTTCTTGGGAGGATTTGCAACAATCTTCTTACTTCTCAAATTGTATTATTTGTGTACCTCCATGATGGCATTTTGATATCCCTTTCTATAATCATCTGACTTTGCAGAGATGACTTCTGGATGTGATAAAAAGAATAGATATTGTTCTTCCTTAGTTAAGAATATTGTCAATTTCTCCTTCCCCAAATAGATTTATCTGATTTTCTTCAAGGTCCTTAGCTATCTCAACTTCTTCATATGCATAATTCTCTTGGAATGGAGGTATAATTTTTTGTTGATCAATTGGGCCTCTTTTCTCTCTCTGTTTAATTTGGGGTGGATTCTTCCTAAAATTAGGATTTCTTATTTGGGGACCTCCTTGAGTTTCTCTTTGTGGAGCACTATCAGTTAAACTTATCCTTTCCAATGTCTTTTCCCTGGTTTTCACTAAGGTATCTAAATTTGCATATGATGAAGAAGAATACGATTCTTCTTTGATTGTGACTCTTCTCTTAGCCTTTAACCTTTCTCTCTGAGCCAATAAATTGTCTTCCACACTAACAAAATTCCTTTGCATTTCCTCTATGGTAGTAGGATTTCTCTCCCTTGGTTGATAAGATATATCTGCATCAAAATCATCTAGAAATTTTATCACAGCTAGCCCTGGTGGAGGTTGTATTGTTGTTGGAATGGAATTGTAAATGTTATTGAACCCAGTGCATTATTCTTGAATTGTTTCACCAGGAGCTCTCTTTATACTCTCATATTCAGCCAATATTTGAATAGGATTCTTCTTTACTTCCCATCTTCGGAGAAAACTTCAATGAAATTCTAGGAGGTCTACAATACTAGCTGTTGCCAATGCCCTGAACCATTTTTTAACTTCTCCTGCCAAACTTTGTGCAAAGAGCCTCATTTTCACATCATCTTCATCAACATCTTGCAAATTTAAATGATCATTCATTCTATCTATGTGTTGTTGTGTTGTGGTTAGCCCTGTGCTATCAAATTGAGGTATTCAGCTATGATAATCATGTGGCATGGCATTAAGTTGTCCAGGCAAGACAAGGGGGGCATAATGAGCTGCCATGACTAGTAAATGGGAGGAAAGTGAAACTACAATTGATGTGGATGTTGAGGGTGGTAAAGAAAATTGGATTATGACCTGAGTTGGTATAGAAGTAGTAGAGACAGTAGATGAAATAGGGACAATGGAAATAAGAGAAACCACTAGAGGGGTGGGTGATATGGTTGAAAAAGAAGAAATAGTTGATTGATCAGTAAATGATTTCTGAGCAACTAGATTTAATTCAGTCACCAAATATTCAAGTCTATTAAACTGTTTTATAACATCTTCATCCGGATCTAAAATGACAGGTTGATGTGTTGAGATATAAGGTTTCAAAAAAAATTCACCAAAAACTATCTTAGGGACAATACTTTCTAACTTGGTTCAGAAAATAATATGCTCAAAAGGTAAGTCAAATTCAATATCTTCTATAGTTATGAAACTTTCAGGGAGAGAATTAACTCTGGGCAATGGATTATTGCTTGCTTGGCTCTTAGTGAAACTCTTCTTCCTAATAAGTTTCTCAAGATTATTTACAATTTTAGGTGGGTTAGGATCTGGATGGGATCTAGTGTAGATCTTTCTGGGAGCCAGATCTTCAATAGATTATTTATAGATGGATGTATGTACACAATCTGGGTGGAAAAAATAGCCTTAATAACATTTATTGCATAGTCAAACACTGGAAATAGATTTAAGATTTAAAAGGAGTATTTAGCAAGGAAGTAATGCATTTTGTATCAGGTTGTTCCCCAGTATGGTCGCAAAAATGTTATCACTTCATAATTTCCCAAGGTTGTGGAGAGAAACCCAGAGGTAACCACAAAACCACTTTTAAAGTTGGGATCTAGCCCTTCCAGCTTCATAGAGGGATCTCTCTATCTAATTTGAATTCTATCTTAAGGTATTAGGCTAACTATTGAGTTTTGAGGTTGGTTTTTTCAAATATTTGGTTGAAAATTGTAGGGAAAGAAGATTGGGCATGGAGTCATGAGTCTTAGGGTGATCAAATAGAAAAATAAGAGAGCAGTTGTAACAAGGCAAGATAGGCAAGATTTTGGATCTTTAAAAGTATCTGTGGAGTGAATAAGATAATAATTATTTAGGTTCAATTAAATATAGAGCATGCTAAGAAGAATTATAGACTTAACATCAGAATGAAAACATTGATATTGTTTACAAGCTAGAGGAAAGTGTACTTAAACAAATTCGACCCTTTATCTTCTTGAAACAATAGAGATAGAAAAACATATGGGAAACTGAGAAAATAATAATTTCACATGAAAAGGTACATCACCAATTACTTGACACAGGAATCCTGGAACAAACTCTCTATATTATTGAAATTGATCACTTCATTACATGCACAACTTACATCAAAATGTGTGCTTTCTTCATACAAGTTCCAACCCTTTATAATTCTTATTACAAAGTATTTATAGAAACTCTTACATCTCAGATCAAACTTCAAAATAAATAGATTTACAAAATAATATATATTAAAGACACAAAGATTTCAGATATAGAAGAATAAAATAAGGAAAGTCTGGTAAAATTTGTTGCATTGTTGAAGCTTTGAAGGAATTTGGTGCTCACTATGGTTATTTTTCTACAAATGTTGTTCCTTTGCTGCCAAAATTTCAAGGCTTCAGTTATTCTTTACTTGATCAACTCTAGCAACCGGTCCCACCTTTCTTCACTTGGGATGGAAAAGTTTACCATGTTTCTGAACCTTTCATCCACTTCGGTGTAAATGTCAAAAGTTGGCTTGTTGACAAAAAGGTGGTGAATCTCATGTTGAATATTCAAGTCAAACTATATGCCTTCTATAAATTCTTCTCCACTAATAATTCCCTTGTCCTTTACAAAATTTGAAGCATCAAAAACTATGTTACACAACTGCTCCTGGTAGTTATATAATGGAATCAATTTTCCATTAGAATTCCTCAGAGTAGGTAGATCCTTTTCCTACAGTAGTGTGAATTTCTGTTGAATCTTCTAACTTGCAACTCGAGGTCTTTACATTTGTTCTCCACCTGTATCATCAAATTATTTTTGGTTAAAAATCTTTTAACCTCCATCACTATTGTTGTCCAGTCTAGAATGTTCAGGTCCTCTAATTCAACCTTGGTCTTGGAGTTTAACAGTTTGATGATCTTTTGTGCCTCCTCTGATCTGTGCTCCAAATTTTCTTTAGCATTTTGTATTGTTGTCTTAACTCTTTGCATGACTTCCTCCTACTCAAAAGTGATTTGAATTTATGGCCACATATCTATTATATTGGCATTTATATTCTACCAAATGCTATTTTTGGCCTCTGCCAACATCTGAATGACAAAAGATTGATCCTGATATTGCTAAATTTTCTGAATGAGCTTGTAGTTCTTCTGCATTTCTGTCAAATATGCATTATCAATTTCAGTTTTATTCTCCTCCATACGAGTCAATGTTGTTGATAACTTCTCTTTCTCTACCTGAACTGATGATAATTCTGCCAAAGATTTAGCAACCTATTTTGTAGAATCTGAAGATGTTGCATTTGATGAAGTTTTTGTTGTTGTACCTGTGGCTGATGTAGATGTCCCTGTTGTTTCCCAATGTTCTTTTTATTTTAACAATGCTTCCATTCCTTGCTCCGTCTTTTGTATCTGTGCATTCTTCTCACCAACCATGGTAAACAAATTTTCCTTTTCCATTTCTATGTTGGCAACTTCTTTAGATTGAATATTTTCTGTGGATAGTAGCTTTAGTTTCTTTCTTAATGCTTGAATATATGATTCTTTGTTCCTTATGAGATATTTTGATGCCTTGATATCAGTAGGGTCATGTCCTAGTTTTATTATCAAATCTTCTAGAAATTTGATTTTGTTGTCTTTAGCAAATGAGAATATCTTCTCATTCTTCAACTAGGAATGCACATTGTTCAAAGATGATTGTAGTTTGGAAGAAGCCATGGTCGAACTAGTAAGTGTTGAAAATATCAACTCCCCTGTTTGCTTATGTAAATCGATTTGATCAATTTCATGTATCTTCTTGGTATAAATTGAGAAAATGGAGGTTTTGTAGTCTTCAGCACTCCTAGGAGCTAGAACTAAAGGTTCCTTGAAGGCCATTTGGAACTGTCCTTTCTCTAAGTCGAATGCAAAGAGAAATATGTGTTGTGTTTTAGTTGTCTCCTTCCAAAATTCTAAGTAAGTTGAAGCCTTTAAAGCTTCATTTTTCAACTTTATCTCCATGTACCTTGAAAATATGCTCTGCTGAGTTGAAAATTGAGAACTAGAAGATGTTGGAGGCTGAACTGTTGTTTATACAGTAGGTGACTGAATTGTTTCCTCTACTTCAGGAAAATGATTTACAGGAGTTCCTGTCACAACTACTGTGGCCTGTTGTTGTGTATCTCTTTCTTCTAGAGATTCATCTTGGACAGTAATCACCAAAGGATCAACTTGAGGGTCTGGTTTTTTAGTAGCGTATGGGTCCTCTTTTCTTTTAAAAACAATAAATTCTACACCTTGTGTTTCAAATTTAGTAAGGGACATTTCCTCTCTCCTCCTTTTGGCCTCCTTCTCCTTAGGAATAGGTGTTTTCGTGGATGACTGACTAACCAGTCATTCTTCAGCTTCTTGTAAAGTGCCCTCTGTCCATTCCTCTTGGTTAGCATACTATTCAATTTTAGGCCTTGGTGTATGTGCATAGGAAGTACTCTTTTGTTCCAATCTTAGTTTTGAAATAATGCCTAGAGGGTCATAAGGCCAAGAGAAACTAGGCTTGAACTTCATTTGACTTAAAATAGCTTCCACCTCCTTTGTTGCAACTTTGGTGTTGATAATATAAGTACCTATATGAGCTTTAATCTTGAATTGTTCTGTATTTTGGTAGGAGACAAAGTGCAACTCATCCATATTTATCATTTTCCTTGTGTATTCTAATCCAAATATTATGATTGGTACAAACACTGGCAACCTGTAAGGAGCTAATTTTGATCCATATACTCTAATTTTAGTGTAATTCTGGTATAAATACCAGTCTCCAACTTTAGATTTCTCTAACAAGTGAAAAAACTTCTTTATTCTTGGTGAAATCCTTGGGATCAGATCACTGCAAAGAAAGCATAATGACATATGTAGAAATTTATCAACAAAATCAGTGTAAGTATACTCCTCTGAGTTATTTCTAACTAGAGAAGTCCAGTGAATCACTGACAAAGGATTTCCCCTCATTATCTGCCTTCTGTAAAAGAAATCTGAACTTGTCTCGCTGATGAAATAACATAAGGTAAACCAAAACTGACTGATATTTAAAAGCACCTTCTTCTTTGAAATTTACAAATTTATCATGAATTGAATTGGACATAAATTGAATGTAATTAAACAAAATGGATGGTTGTTTTCCAATTGCAAAGATTGACAAAAATACTAGAACTATTTCATATACCCATTGATCATTATGATACTCAAGCAGTCGGGTTACCATAGAAATTACTTGTTTGGACATTTCTAGGAAAATTGAGACTGGATATGGGGGATTTGTCTAGGGTAATTCAACATTTTCTAGAAGGAATCATTCAAAAATTTGTGCTCTCTGAGGGAAAGTCAAGTTTTTATATAATTTCATCAAGACATCGGTTGAGGAAGGATGATGAGTGGCTTGGTATTTGAGTTGCAGGGCCTAGAAGATGCTTTTAAGGGAGATGGAGAAAATGACTTCATTATTGTGAGAAATAACAATTTTTTGGCTTGGCAAGTATCAAAGATGGCACCAAACAAAGAATTCTGGGAAAAAGTGAGTTTGGGGGAAAATAAACTGAGGGAGAATGGACTCCCAAATGCTAATATCATCACTTTTTTCTATGAATTTATGTTTTTCCCAACTATGAAGTTTGTACAGGTCGAATTCACACTAGGTCTCAACAATTTTATAATGGGTGTCAATCAGAGGAGACTTGTCAAAATCAGGGATAGCGGGAATCATGGGATTTGGCTCTATAATTTTCCCCTTTCCTTTACGGTTTGACATCTTGGGAAGTTAAATAAAAGGTTGGTGGAAGAAAAGCACTAATAAACATTGAAGAAAAAATTCTAAAGGAACAATGGTTACCCGAGTGGAAATTGGTCGAATTCATGGAGGAAAACAGTTATTGAAGGTTGACAGTTGGTGGCAGCTTGATCTTTGACCTGTAGGATCAATGGTGTGCTGAAAGGAATGAATTGTTGGGCTCCAAGGGATTTTTATAACAATTTCAATTGGTTATGTAATGGAAATATTAACGTTTATGGAGCGGGAGCAATTTATTAATCAAACAGATAAACCGTGGGAAATTTAATGAAATAACATTCATTATGGAGTTGGAGGCTGGTATTTGAATGTTGAACGACTATCTGACGTGTAAGGGGGTGACGTGGTAGGACAGATGGCGAGTGTAGAGTGGCAGAGGTAATGAGTATCTGGTGGGAAATGAGTGGCAGAGGAGAAGACATGTGGTAGGAGGTGAGTGGCAGATGGTAATGGGTCATTGGAGGGAGATTGGGGGGGGGGGTGTAGGTGGTTAATATTTTCAGGAGTGGACCCCCCAAAATGCATAAATTTCTGCCATGTTATCCCAGGTGGTTTGAGCGGTAACTGTCTTTTGCACCCCCCCACCCCCCACTCGTATTAACTGTTGGTTGCATGGGGGGGGGGCCAGAATTACAAGAGTCATGGTCGTTGATTCAAGCGCATTGTTTATACAGAAACGATAAATGGAATTTGTCATATTATTTCATAACAAAAGAATTATAACCAAAGTTTATAATACTATAACCAAAGTTATAAAATGGACATTTTTTCATTTAGAGTGGCATTTTGATTGGCGTGCTATAGGGGGTAATTTTTCATTCTTTTCTTTTTCCACACACACACACACACACACACACATATATATAGAGCCCCTAGTTTTTTCTTTTTCTTTTTCTTTTTTTTTGAACTTTTGAAAATAATTGCAGAATGAAATAGTTATTTACAACCTCTCATGGGACAAAAATCAATAGATAATCACTAATCGATCTTATAAATTATAGGACCCTAACAATCTCTAACCAATCTCTTGAATTGAAAGCTAGCCCTTTCAATCCGAAGGGGGATCCCTTCTATAACTCAGTCAAAATAACTGGTTATGTACTTAACACAATGACTAGGTCTATTGTAAAAAAACTTCAAAATTGTGCAAGGGTTTGATAGATTTCCATCTGGCATGGAGTTAAATATTTGGCTTAACAAGGAAGCAAAATAAAACCTTCATAGAGGCAAGGTAGCTAAGATAATGTAAAATTTAAAACTGTTGAGATGGAATGCAGAATAATAAGGCTATGGTATGCTTATAAGAGCATCACAAGGATGAATTTTACAAAGCATAAGTCAGAAATTTTTGAAAGACTTATCATATAAATAAAGCATAGTAAATATGATTTATGTTTATTTACTCTTATCAGTCATGGAAGAACATACATATGACAACATAGAAGGAAAAAAGAAATAGGGAAACACATATCCAAAATCTCTCAACACAAGAATCTATGCTGCAGAATTAGTCTTCCTTTATTAAACTTTTCATAAATATACACAGAGCACAATAAGTTTTCTAATAAAAAACCAACCCACTTTCATTCTACAGAGCTTCTCTTTATAGGAAAACTACAAATTGTTCAAGATCCAAAAATAATGGATCTCAAACCTCTTCATCCATATATAGCTTACTAAATCAAATAATCATGGAGATAACATCTAAACCCAAGTCAAATTTATGAGGTGGCTCTCTAACTGATTGGGAGTTTTTCTAAAAGTAGAAGAAATTAATTCTTGTGAATTCCTAAAAAGAAGTATTCAGATATACATTCCAAACTATCAAATTGTGATAGTTGTGTAAAATATGAGAGATATTTTTTTAATGTCCCTATTCCCGACAAAATCCTCTTTGGGTTTTCAAAAATTCATTTCCAGTTGTTCGGAAACCACACTCGAAATTACTGTCTTTACAAGAAAAATGTCTAAAAAAAAGAGTTTTTTCAAGTGAAAACAAAACATGATTTGGCACATTTTCCTTTTGACTGCTGAGTTTGGGTCATTATGTTTGAAATAGAAACTTTTCTGTGAATCTTGGGCTAAATCCACCAAAATAGGAGTCATTTATTTGGCCAACGCTTGTTTGATCACACTTTCAAATTGGCGCTGATAATCTAGTTGTTAGCGCTTTAACCCTATTTTTTACAAATCAGCGTTGACACTGAATTTTTCAGTGATTTAACACTATTTTTCACAAATCAGCACTGACACTCCTGTGGTCAACACTTTAAATATTATTAGCTAAAAATATGATAAAACATTTGAATGATTTTTTTTTTACCAACCTTCACAAAATGACCATCTCTCAATAAGGGAGTCACATCTAAACATGATCCATTATAAAACCCTCATCTAGCAGCTACATTGGCCTCATTCAACATAGGTCACATTGCAACGAGTTGAAGAGAAGTATGTGGCCCTCTTGAAATCGATTCACTGAAACTTGCAAAAAATTAATAGAGAGAATGAAAAACAATAAATTATAGAATCAAATGATAACACTTTCAGATTTAACAAATATCTGCAAATACCTCTTTCTCCTTGTTCACGATGAAACACAATGGCAAAATCTAGGTGATCTCACTTGATTGTCGAATTCTTTATGTGAGTCATGTTTGAGTCTTAAAACCTTCCCACGTCTTCAATGAATGAATCTATCATATCCATGTCAAATGTCATGGCATACGAAAAAAATAAAAATAAATAAATAAATAAATGTTGGCCCCATTCGTAGGTCACACAATGGCAATCTCAAGATACTTTTGCAGCCCTCTCAAAATCAATTCACTAAAACTTGCAGGTAATATAGAGAATGAAAAACAATAAAGTATATAATTAACTAATAAATTATGTCATGTATTGGCCATGACAACGAGCTTGAGATTGGTGCAAATAATGAGTTTCTCTTAGTTTCAAGAATAATATAATATTCTCTACTAAACAAGGCCAGCCACTTGAGACAACATCACAAATGATTCTTTGATTGAGTTAAGGAGGGAAAAATGGAGCTAGGGTTTTTTCTACCCAAGAATGAGTTTCTTGGTGTGGCCGCCTTGCCCTGTCCGTTAGACGGCCTGAAGGGTGGTCATGGTGGCTATGTTTCATGGAGGCAAAGAAAGGGTTTATACCATGTGGCTTCATCGCCCTCACCCCGTCCCCCTTGTTATTCTTACCTCATGGAATTTCGGTGTCCGTTTCTTATTGGCCAACTAGGTTGCTGCAAGCGACATGTGTATCATTGATCCAGATGGATTTCGAGTCTAGGCGGCCATAGCAGGCTTCCCTCCATATTTTGCTTCACGCTCAGGATGTGGTTCATGCAATTTTTTCTTTTGGAGGTGACCCAAGTATTGTGTATGGGCCTCTGTCTGCCTAAGGTATGTCACAGGGGGTCTGGCTGGGTTATCTCGACAGAACTTCTGAATCGGTGGTGGGGGTTGTACTCTACCTGCTCTGGTCATTTGCAAGTTCCCTTGATGCTGCTGCTGACAGTTCTTTCCTTCTCTTAGAAGTTTTGGATGCTAGACAAATAGAGGAGGCATTTCTTAGACTCTGCTCGAAACTGTCCCTTTACAAACCAAGGGTTACCTTGATGCTGTTGACCCGCTTGTTGGGTTTGGTAGTGGAGGCATTAGCCTTGGACTTTTCGAATGCCATCATCTGCTCTGACCGGCCCAGGTGACTTCTAAACTTCTCCCCGTCGCATGGCCTAGTGGAAACATGCGAGAGGAAGGCCCTAGGTTCTAGGTAAACCCTTCCAGCTTTCAAATTTTTATAAAATCCCTAGAGGGGCTTACCTTTTCAATCTGGGTTAGTCAAGCAGATAGTGTTTATTACCTGAAGCAATCCATTATGCAAAAAGCTGGATATCCAGCATATGTGCAAAATTTGATTTATGGAGGCAGAGCTTTACAGGATTGCAGGTCTCTGTAGGATTACTATATACAATTGACATCCACCATTGTCCTCAACCTGAGATTAAGGTGGGGGGCAGGGTCTGTCAAAAAACCTTCCAATGCAAGTAAAGGTTTCAGGAGCTATACATTGAAATACTCAGAAGTCAATAAGAACCAAATGAATGAAGGCCCCTCGTTTAAAAATATTTTGCAAGGGAATAGAACAAAAAAAAAAATCAACAGGAAGGAACTACCTCTAGCCCATACATGGTGGAGCTAATGAACTCAATCCCGGAACTAAATATAGTTGATTCTAAAGTAGATCTGCAATGTGCCTCTTTTGAATCACAAGCTATTATTTGTCGATTTAATTGTTTTTGGCCAAAACCTGAGGAACTCTTTCATTGGATTTTGACCAATTGGTCCCTTGATTGTGAAATACACCTTTTCTCTAAAGGATTTTTAATAGTAAAACTCCCTTCTCTAGAGGCTAGAGACTGTATATTGCAGGAGGGGCCATGGTTCTAGGGAACGACGGGCCTTTTCATCACTCCTTGGTTCCCTTCTTTCGATGCAAACACCATGGTTATCTCCAGAATGCCGGTGTGGATTCGTTTGCACAATCTCCCCCTTCATTTATGGGATGAGTGCATACTTTCAGATATTGGGAACAGCATTGGGAAATACCTCAAGATGGATTCCCAAAGATTGGATGAAAGGATCTACACACATGCCCGGATTTGTGTGGATGTAGACCTCAGCAATGGCTTGCCAGATCGTATTCAACTTATCCAAAAGCAGATGAATTGGACTCAAACTCTTGACTATGAAAACATAGCCTTCAGATGTAGAATCTGCATACAAATCAGGTATCTTCAAAATATATGCCCGGAAGCCAAAAAAGACAACATCAGAAGGAAGAAGAATGGGAAGCATACAAAAGGATGGAACTTCCATCCATCCCAATAGGAAGTGGGGGAAGACGCAATTGAGGAGGATTCCCCACATCCCGGGAACAACCAAACATCACAAATACCATAAAAACAGGAGGAGTTCGCTCATGATCCTAAGGGTACTCAGGAAAGTCAGGCATCAAAAAACTAGGGGGAACACACACAAGAACCCATGGAATCATAGAAAAACCAGGTTCAAACAACAGATATGCCAGATCCAATGGGACCTAGCAGGTACAAGCGTACACATTCATCAGATAATTTAGATTCAGATAAAGACACTCTTCGCCCGGATGAGTCTATGCTCGCTATGGTCACCACTTCACCGTCTCAAGGAGGCTCGTTGATCGAAAATGGATTCAGCATAGCCTCCAGATCAAAAGTATTCAAATACAAGTGAAAGTGGAATCATTTTGAAGTGCTTGTTAATATGAAGCCAACGGTGCAAACAGTGTGTAAATCCAAGTTCGGATGAAGAAATTAGAGCCAATTAAAGATTAGGTCAAAAACTCAATGCCTACGTTAGTAGGACATGTGGCAACCTGAGAAAGAGTCACATGTTATTTATGATGTCAGCGTAGAAGGTGATGTGGTAGTTTGCGATTGGTTCATACCACAGGCGATGGGATCAGCAAACAAGAGTGGAGATCGACGCATATCACGTCAAAACATGCAGACAGGTTATCCTGGAAAATGGACGTGATAAAGTTATGCAAAAGAAGTTAAACTCCTTTGATTTCCGGTAAGGAAGCGGCAAGTGGCTTATCACGTGCCTTCAAGGCAGGAAATGGTTTTTCAGAAATCTATGCGATTCCATTCAGCGGTCGACACGTAGCATCCTGAAACCACTTTCTCACATGTCTTCGAAGAATTAGCAGACATGCTAGTTGAAGTGCGAGATCGCGCGATAGCCATCAGATTCCATAAGATAGATCGATGATGCAAGTTGTTTGGATTAGGTGATGAGTGGGATGCGATAGTCGTCAGATTGTTTGTTCTCGAGATCAGTGCCAGAAAAAGGTCGGACGGTCGAGGTCCACCCCGTGCCCGCCAATCCTTTGGTTTATAGTCTGTTTCTATTATAAACGTATTATTATGGGTTTATTGTAGTTTGTAACTGTACGTGGTATATAAATACCATAACACAGAAAAGTTGAAAAAAAAGTGTGTTGTGAATTGTGCCAGGGGGTCTGAAGGTCAGAGTGACCAAGTACAGTCGAGTGTATACTCGTTTCGACTCAAGGATTCGAGCTGAACACAGCGGTGAGATCCATTTTCATGTTTGAGACTCTGTTTTTGAGCTCACACCTGTAACAACTATTTGAAGAACATAATAAAGAGGTCAACACTAGAAGCTAAAGGACCAGGAGATGTAGCCAGGAAGTTTGGTGAACTCCTTTATCAATTTTGGTTGTGTTGATGTGTTTGATTGTGTTTTTATAATTGTTTAAGTGTTTATGTTATTTGCAATCTTATCAATCCATTGCACTAAGTAACATAGGCAACTTCACACATAGTCTGTAATACCTTTTTCAATTTCAGATCAAGTGGTATCAGAGCTTAAGGTTTTTAAGGTTTGACAAGTTTGTGTGGAGATTTGAATGCTTACTAGGTTGAGGCTTGGACGAGGTAAAGGTGAACTTGTTGAGGCAAATCCAGAGATTGGAAGGGTGTTTTCATGAAGAAGGATGGCAGATGAAGCTCCACTTGGGTCAGAATCCTAGTTCTTGGATAGTTTCATGACGATACGTGCCCTAGTTGAAGAGATGTATCATGAGTTTAAAAAAGGTAGAGGTGAAGGCACTTCATCACCTAGACCAGACAAAGGAGCAGAGGAACCTTTTCTTTTTGTCCCTCCAGATAAAGAAGATAAAGGAAAAGGAGGAATGCAGCCTCCACCATCTCCTCCATCATCACTATCATCGTCTTCTTCTCATCAAACTAGTTCTTCTAAGAAGAAGAAAAACAAATCCTCTTTGATCAAATTAGATGTAAAATTTGATTTGCCAATTTATGATGGAGAACTTAATGCCGAAAAACTTGATAATTGGATAAGGAAAATTGATGTATATTGCAGGGTGCAAAAAGTTGATTCAGAAAGGAAGAAGATCCAGCTGGCTAGCCTTCGACTTGGAGGAACCACACTTGTGTGGTGGGAAGGCAAGACATAGGCAGATCTCCAAAAGCATGGTAAAATCATTTCAACTTGGATTGAATTTTTTTCTGCCATTAAAAAGAAATTTTATCCTTTGGCTTATATGCAGCAAGCAATGATGAGTTGGTAAACACCATGCCAATTGAAGGGTCAAAGTGTTCATAGTTATACTCAGGAATTTCGTAAGAGAGCGTTAACATTAGGCATATCATTGGACTCACTAGAGACATTGTTAAAATACATAGGTAGTATGCATAGTTATTTGAAGCATACTATACTTATGTTTAATCCAACTAGCTTAGATGATGTATCAGTCCAAGCAACTCATCTAGAGGCTAGAGGTGAAAATGTAACCCCAGATGTTGGGAAATCAATCAAATCTACTGAAAGCAAGAATAAAGGCAAGAAGAAACTGAAATGGAAGGAGAGGAAAACAAACACAGTGAAGAAGGATAAACCTTAATGCACTCATTGTAAGAAGGAAGGGCATGATGAGGCACACTTCTGGTCTTCGCATCCAGAATTGAAGCCTAAGAAGTTTGGGAGTAAAGAGCGAAAGAATGTTGCTGCTATTCAAAAGGACTTGGGATTAGACTCAGGCGATGAAACAACGGTTACGGCTACATGTATAAAAGGTAAAGATTCTGAAGAAGCGACAAGTAATTCTTCGTATTATATTGATTATGAAAGTAATGAGAGGAAAAGAAATGAGCTATTTCATATTAGAGTCATTTCCAAACACACTAAAATTGATACTTTATTTGATAGTGGGTCACAAGTTAATTTGATTTCTGAAACAATTGTAAAGAAGTTGGATCTAGAAACAAAACCTCATAAAAAGTCATATCCATTAGGTTGGGTGTGTGATAAAACAAAGCTACAAGTTACGAAACAATGTAAACTTTGTTTTGTTATTGGGTCAACATTTGTAGGTGAGGTTGAGTTATACATAGTCCCATTGGACATATATGGAATTGTATTAGGGAGTCCATACTTGTATGATAGAAAAGCTATCTTCTATCGAGTTGAAAATAAGTATCAACTCACTAAGGATGGAATTGAATATATTGTAAGGGCTCATAAACTTAAAGATAACTTCTCTATCCTAAATTCAGGACAGATGAAAAGAATTTTAATTCAAGTAAGCAATTTTTACTTATGATTGTAAAAGAAAAGGATCTTGATAAATCTGATGCATTCCAAGGCTGTAATCCTAAACAGAAAGCATATTTAGTTAAAGTTGTTTCTGATTATGATATTCTTTTTCAAGAGCCTAAACGGCTTCCACCCAAGTGAGAGATAGCACATGAAATTTATTTGCAGCAAGATGCTCCACTACCTAACATTGGAATGTACAATTTATCAGCTCTAGAGAATGCAGAGATAAAGAAGCAGGTACAGGAGTTGCTCAATAAGGGGTTTATTAGACCAAGCACATCACCATGCGGATCACCTATTGTGTTGGTGTGAAAGAAAGATGGTTCGTGGAGAATTTACATTGATTTTAGAGCACTAAATAAAATCACAATAAAGAATCGTTACCCTCTTCCTCGTATTCATAATTTATTAGATCCATTAAAAGATGTAGTTTACTTCTCTAAATTAGACTTGCGAAGCGGCTACCATCAGATTAGAGTTGCAGAACAGGATGTATGGAAAACTACTTTCAAGACAAAGAAAGGACTTTATGAATGGTTGGTTATGCCTTTTGGCTTAACTAATGCTCCTGCTACGTTTATGCGAGTCATGAATGATGTATTTAGACCATTTATTGATGATTTTTTAATAGTCTATTTAGATGATATTCTTGTTTTTAGTAGGACATGGGATGAACATGTAAAGAATGTAAAGAAGATTTTAGATGTTTTAGAAAGAGAGAATCTCTATGTGAAACTCTCAAAATGTGAATTTGGCAAAACATCTTTGAATTATTTGGGTTATATTGTAGGGGGTGGTGAATTGAAGATAGATCCCTCTAAGGTCGAAGTCACTGTAAATTGGCCTAAACTAAATACTGCTACAGAAGTTAGAAGTTTCATAGGGACAGCACAATATCGGAGAAAGTTTATTGCTAACTTTTTGTTGATTACAGCTCCTTTACATGACTTGACAAGTGTGAAACGGGTGTTTTAGTGGGGAGGCAAACAACAGAAAGCCTTCGACACATTGAAAAAAAGAATCAGTACAGCGCCATAGCACTACCAGATCTTCAGCATCCATATGAGATCGAGACAGATGCAAGTGAATATGCCACATGGGCAGTGTTGATGCAGCACAAGAAGCCTATATGCTTTCATCCTAAGACATTTACATCAGTAGTAGTTAACTATCCTACATATGATAAAGAATTGTATGCATTAGTTCAGAGTGTTAAAAAGTGGAAACATTATATAATGGGTAAAGAAACAATCATACACACAGATCATCAACTACTTCAATATTTACACTCACAAACTAAATTGCAACAATCAAAACATTACAGGTGGATGGGTTTTCTACAGCAATTTCATCTTGTTATCATATATAAGAAGGGCATACATAATATGGTTGCAGACATGTTATCAAGACCAATTATAAATGCATCCACAATACTTAAGCATAATTCAGTAATTCATGAAAGTTACATTGAACAATATGCTCAAGACACGGATTTTAAGGATGTATATGCAACTTTAATTCATGGCAAGTAGGTAGAAGAATTGGATTATTATATAATGGACAAACTCTTATATCATTTGGGAAAGTTATGCATTCCACAAACTGAAAGAGTTAACATAATTCGAGAAGCACATAATTCTCTCATATCAGGTCATTTTGGTGTAAGTAAAATAGTGGCACAATTACAAAGGTTCTATTATTGGCCATGAATGAATGAGACAGTTTCTAGATATATCAAAGGATGTACTATGTGTGCTACAATCAAGCCAAGTAATAGAAAAATAGTCTTGTATACTCCACTTCCAATTCCTTCTCATCCTTGGGAAATTGTTTCCATGGATTTTGTTGGGGGATTGCCAAAGTCTAGAAAGGGTCATGATTATTTGTATGTAGTTGTGGATAGGTTCAATAAGATGTGTATTTTGATACCATGTAATAAACAGGTCACAGTTGAAAAAACTGAAAAGTTGTTCTTTCAAAATGTATGGGTTCATTTTGGGTTACCCACTTCTATTGTATCTAATCGAGATTCTCGATTTGTTGGGAAATTTTGGTCAAGTCTATGGGAGTTAATGGACACCAATTTAAAGAAGAGCACAACATTTCATCCAAAAACAGATGGTCAAACAGAAGTCGTCAACAGGACAGCGATACGTTGCTTCGAGGATATTGCAGCAAGTATCCCAAACTTTGGGATGAGCATTTGTGTTATGTGCAACATGCTTACAACCATGCAAAACATTCTTCTACTCAAAGATCTCCTTTTGAGACTTTTTTTGGTTTTATACCAAAGTCTCCCTTGGATTTTGTCTTTGGTAAAGACATAGCAGTTGATGGACACAGTGATGTGGACAAAGCAACCAAGTTCATTGAACAAATCTAGGAAATTCACCAGGCAGTACAGGAATAGCTGGAAAGAAGCCAAGCAAAGTATAAGGCACGACATGACAAGCATCGAGTTGAGCATAGTTTTCAAGTTGGTGATCAAGTCTGGTTGTACATAAGCAAAGAAAGACTACAAGGGGAAGGTAAAAAGTTGAAACCAATTAGATATGGTCCTTTCAAAATACTTGATAAAATTGGTGAAAATGCTTTCCACCTTGATCTACCAGCTTATATCCAAATCTATTCAATCATTAATGTTGAAAACTTGATGTTGTATGAACCTTCATTGATTGAAGATCTTGAAGAGCAATGTCAGCTACCTTCCATTGAGGATCTATTGCCTGAGTATCTCAATGAGTTACAGGAGGACACAGTTCTTGACAGGAGGATAAGAACTTCACAACGAGGGAATGTTGAGTATCTTCAAGTTGGACTCAAAGGTACAAATCCAAGTAAATCACGATGGATAGAGATTGGAAAAGTGAAGGAACTTTATCCTCACTTACTCGATAGCTAAAACCAACTTTTAGTGGACCAAAAGATTCTAGTGGGGAGGAGTGATCCAAAATGGATTCAACATAGCCTCCATATCAAAAGTCTTCAAATACAAGTGAAAGTGGAATCATGTTGAAGTGCTCGTTAATACAAAGCCAACGGTGCAAACAGTTTGTAAATCCGAGTTCGGATGAAGAAATTAGAGCCAATTAAAGATTAGGTCAAAAAGTTAATGCCTATGTCAGCAGGACATGTGGAAGCCTGGAAAAGAGTCACAGGTTCTTGATGATGTCAGCGCAGAAGGTGATGTGGCAGTTTTCGATTGGTTCATACCACAAACGATAGATCAACAAACAAGAGTAGATATCGATGCATATTGCGTCGAAACATGCAGACATGTTATCCTGGAAAAAGGATCTGATAAAGTTATGCAAAAGAAGTTAAACTCCTTTGAGTTCTGAAGGGAAGTGGTAAGTGGTTTATCGCGTGCCTTCAAGGAAGGAAACAGTTTTTCATAAATCTACGCGATTCCACTTAGTGGTCGACACGTAGCATCCTGAAACCACTTTCTCGCGTGCCTTCAGAGAATTAGCAGACGTGCTAGTCGAAGCGTGAGATCGCGCGAAAGCCATCAAATTCCACAGGAAAGATCGACAGTGCAGGTTGTTTGGATTAGTTGATGAACGGGACGCGATAGCTGTCAGATTGTTTTTTCTTGAGATCAGCGTTGGGAAAAGGCCATATGGTAGGGGTCCACCTTGCACCCGTCGATCCTTTGATTTATAGTCTGTTTCTATTCTAAATGTATTATTCCGCATTTATTGTAGTTTGTAAGTGTACGTGGTATATAAATACCATAACACAGAAAAGCTGAAAAAAAGAGTGTGTTGTGAACCGTTCCAGGGGGTCTGGAGGTCAGAGTGACCAAGTATGGTTGAGTGTATACTCGTTTCGACTCAAGGATTCAAGCTGAACATAGCGGTGAGATCCATTTTCATGTTTGAGACTCTGATTTTGAGCTCACATCTATAACAACTATTTGAAGATCATAATAAAGAGGTCAGCACTAGAAGCTAAAGGACCAGGAGACGTAGCCAGGAAATCTGGTGAACTCCTTTATCAATTTAGGTTGTGTTGATGTTTTTGATTATGTTTTTATAATTGTTTAAGTGTTTATGTTATTTGCAATCTTATCGATCCATTCCACTAAGTAACATAGGCAACTTCACACATAGTCTGTAATACCTTTTTCAATTTTGGATCACTGGCGCAAGGTTGAGAAGAAAAAAGGGAGGAAAACTTAGTTTTACGTGCCCATTGTATATTAGTTTTTTGTGTTTTCTCTTTTTGAATATTTATGCCTATCATCGACCAATGGCCTGATGATGCTTGATTATCAGCAAATGCAACATGTAATTTTATTTTCATTAATAAAATTACGCCTTTTTCCTTGGAAAAAAAGGCTAGACACTTGAAGGTGGAAGCTTATATGCCGCCATGCACCCCCCCCCCCCACCACATCACTCTCAATATTCCCAATACCCAATTTATCTATTATAAACTATTTGAAACAAACATAGTAAGAATCAATCATATATAAAAAATACTAAAAAAATAAAAAATAAAAATTAAGTTAAATGAAAGAGAACAAATCAATTGAAAACATATAAACACATACCTCTAGCATTTCAACATTTTAATATATCATTAATCTTCTTCATCATCCAACTCAACATCTATGCCATTTGGTTGAAAAATGACATTGAAATGCTCAACCATTTTAGTGTAATCATCAATGTCATCAATATCATCATCATGACAAACATCATCTCCTACATTTGGTTCAACTTCTTAAAGGTTTTCATCTGGAAGCACATCATTGATATCATCCTCATCATGAACATTATTTAGAACATCTCTTTGAACTTATTTGACATCTTCATGATCTAACACATCATCAACTAAATTATCCTCTACATCATCATTCTCTTCAACATTATCATCTTCTTCCACTACCTTTCTCTCTACTGACCTTCCTCTTGGATCATATCTAACAACATATGACCAACCCACTCTACTTGGAACCTATGAGTAAAAGGCATGTTCACATTGGCTTTGAAGAACATAACTATTTGATCCTAACTCAAATGACCTTGTATTAACCATGGTAAATCCATTATCATGTCGAATAAAAATTCTATTGGGATCATGTTCGTTCATTCATAGCCTATATCATTTCATGTCAAACAAAACCAATTTGAAGGAATCAAAGCCACACTAAAATATTTCATCCAAATACCCATAGTAATTTTTAGAGACTTGTGGATTTTTACTTCTAGAGGAAACATCAGTGACCTGGAACACTGAAAATATCCCACAATGAGAATTTTTCCTCTTTTCTTCCAACTTTTTGATGTGAAATTTACGGTCATTGTACCACATAGCCTTGTGGTGTTTCAACTGTAATATGCCAAACACATAAAAAGGAATTGTCAATTAATAAAAATATTCATATAACTTGGAAAGTATTTGAAAAAAGCACACTTGCATTCACTTTAATAATATATTTACAAAATAACTTAATAAAATAATGCAGACCAGTGAAAAGGCATGTTTTCCTGTTTATCTTTCAAACGATATGCTAAATCAAATTCCCTCTACATAATATTGGCATGTTGAGCACAATGAGCTTCTTTAACTATTGCAGATACCCCTTTCCATGGTAATGTAGCATGGGATTGTTCACATATTTCAATCCATGGCTTCATCCAATCAAGATTGTTTGTAATGTATAAATGTAGGGCATCCCGCTCTTGATCAATTATACCAGAAAATCATAATTCACCAATAAATATTAGTTACCGTGTTCCATATTCATAATTGATGAAAGAATAAAAAATAAATGAGTATTATATACACAAAAATGAAAAGTCTTATAATTTTTATGAAATGCCTTATAAATATCCACATTAAATATTTAATTACCTCTCACTTTCGTCATTCTAGCTTTCCCCAATCGGTGCTCCCCTTCAATTCTTTTAATGGAGTTCAAATCCCAAATGCAATCCACACACATATTTGACGCTAATATAGGAATATAATGGCTAATATACACCATGGATTGATATGACATATATCCCTCCACCATAGAACCCTCAAGATGTTCTCTTTGTCTAACCAAAGCCTTCAATGGTTTCAAGTACCTCTCCACCATCCACATTGACCTTGTGTGTATAGGTCCACACAATTAAATATCCTCAACTTGGTGTATTAGGTAGCATTATTGTGCATTGAAAAATTTTGGAGGTAGATACTTTTGCATTTCACACATTAGCCGAGGAATTTCTTTCTTCCAATTCTTTATATCCTCTTTATGCATTTCTTTCAATGACAACCATCTACAGATTATGCAAGAAAATAACATGTTTGAACAAAAAAATAATATATTCAATTACAACTAAAACACATGTCATTAAGTTGATCAACAACTAATTGAAAAAAAACTCGGTATATAGATCGCTATTTACCTCATGTATTTGCTAAGATTATATATAACTTGTTTGACATCATTGTTGAACTCGTCTGGGAGAGATAGAGATAAAACATATTGTAACAATATAAATGAATCATTATTTATTTAATCCAAAGTAGGAAAAAAAACCATAAAGATGTATATATACAAATATAGAAATATATATACCAAAATAATTACCTTAATGAAGGTATGCCAATTGTGTGTTTTTACCCAACCAATTTTACCTTTCTTTGTTAAGATATTTTTTATGTTTGAATAAAATCTTGTGGGAAATTTAATTCTTCGAATGACCTCTTTTTGATCATCACTTTTCTTCTTTGTTAATAACCATGGAAGGTTGTTTCCGTCTCCATCACCAGGGATAATTTTAAGGATGAAAGTTTTATCTTAATGTTTAGAAACCTTGGCAAATCTTACTAGTCCATAATATGCAAATTGTAAAAAAATTGGTGATATTTTAGTAGAAATATTTAGATTTCCAATGGTTTTATATTAGTCAATATAATAGTTTGGTGATTTTTAAGGTAAAATAATGGTGTACTATAAAATTTGGGCGAAAAGTTTTAGAAAAGAATGGAAATTGGCGAATCTTTTTTTTTGAAAAAACATGGAAAATTAGCCCATCTGCGAATATTAGCCCCTAAAATTTTTCCTGTCCATCACTACTTGATCGTACCCCATTTTTCATTGCATGATTGGCTTCCACAATGTCATTACAAATTTTGAGGATTTTTCTTTATCCCTCTTACCATCTATGATCCGCCATAAATTTTCGGTCACATTCATCCCTATATGCATTGTATCAAACAAATAATCTATTGTGAGGTGTTCATAGTATGACAACTCATGAATTGAGAAGGATAACTTTTCATTCCTCATGGAAACCCATGTCATTCAGGATGATTTATGTTATATTCCAACTTCCATAAGTGAGGTGTCATTCTTCATTGTTTCAATCCAATCTCTTCTTTCCCATTGAAATGATGCTTTTCAGTAGCATGATACCTATCTTTATTAAAGAGGAAGTGCCCATACTCGTCAAAAACTTCCTTTCTTAAACTTTTTGAACAACGAGATTTCATCTTAGGACCACAAACTGGACATGAAAATTTACCCTTTGTTTGAAGGCCTACAAGAGATGGATTAATCCCAATTAATATAAATGATGAGATCATTTAAAAAACATGCATGATATGATCTAATTGAAATAAATCTATACTATTAAAGTGCAATGGAATGTTACATATGAGAAAAATGTGTTAGTCGAGGAGCATCATGAATTTTTTGTACAAGTATTCCATAGAATTGAAATTGCCTCTCCTTTATTGGTTTACATATGTCATACATAGTGATGCCAACCTATAACTTCATTAATTCATCAATAAAAGGCTTGATATATACATTCATATATTTAACTCAACACTTCCCTAATTATTTAAAATTACACATAATTACTACCATTATATGTACATATAAGTCAATAAATAAATATAACATATTATGCATCAAACAAGATCACAAATGAAAGTGTTACAATATTTGAAAATTTAATGTAAACAAATACCTGGAAGAATCATGGTCAACATAATTTTCTCCCTCTTTATTAACATCCAAGCAGGAAGGTTATTATTGATAATAAAAAATGGCCACACTAAGAAATAGACATGAGCTCTCCAAATGGATTAACACCGGCAGCTGCCAATGAAAGCCTAACATTACAATGTTCATCTTTAAAATGTGGTCATTTTTCCTCAATTTGTTTAAATGCATAACCAACTACAAGCATTCGAAGAAAACCATCTCCACTTCTCTTCCATGCAACGTAATCCATAAACTTTGTTATGCTTTGACAACTAAACATTCATTGCAAATGTGGAATTATGGGAATATGGCAACAAACCTTTAGAGGCACCTTTTTTGTTATTTGATCAGTTTTATATCTACTACTATCACATTTCAAGAAATTTGTTTTCGATGCATGTTTTCCATAATATATAATATGATCATTAGAGCATGCATCTATAGATTGACACTCAATTCCAATTTCTTTCATAACAATGTATACATTTCAGTATGTGTGAGGTAACTTATTTCGAAATGGTAACTGAAATTCACCTAACAATCTAGTACAACATAAAAAATCACTAGTTAGTGTAAAGAATATTAATCATAAATATTGCATTTTTATTTTACACATTAATGAACACTAAAAAAGGCAAAAAAATCAACCTTTCATGTGATGAAACATATTATATTATACATTAGGATCTGTGTCATACAAGTGTTTAAAAAACCATTTAAAATATTCAAGTTCACCAATAGAGAGAATATTTTCTTTTGAACCTTCATAAAGTGGTGTCGTTCCCTTCTTTAACACAAGTTCATCATCACAACTAACGTCATTGTTCTCATTGTCGAATAAGTCTTGGATCAATTCATTTGTCCTGTCATATTGAACTACGTTATTATTGTCATCTTCTTCCATATAATAATTATCTTGATCTTCCATATTCACTCCATATTCCTCAACTTGTAGAGCATAATTTCTAGTACTACTACTTTGCATATTCGGATCACAATACCTAGGGTGCCACCTTGACTTTATAATAATTACAAACAATCATGTGAAATTAGTCTACAGAACAAATATTATAACAATAAAAAAAATTACAAATACAATTAATATAAAGAAAATATATTTAATGAATTATAAAATATAACTTACCACCGAACGATATTAGTTCCCCCATCAATTTTCTCGTTCTTCCTACAATGCATATCAGTTGTTTCATATGAAATTCTCTACAGATCTTCGCACCCACAAACTTTGCAAGGAAAATAACATTTCCCATTAGTGAACCCTAGCTTATTAGTTCCCCATTTAGTGTTTTGTGATATTCTTCCCAACCACAAAGCAATTATATAAAACAAAATATGTTTTTCACTAGCGAAAATTACCTTATAACCTTTCATGATTATTGCAATTATAGAAAATGTGTTGCGACATCTCTTACATGCGGGATATTTATGTATTTATTTATCATCACAATTTTTGATGTTATTTGACTAGTCAAAGCCAAAGATAACTATCAAATTAACATCAAAATGGAAAAATCCATCTGTCATCACAATTGAGACTACAGATGCTCTTCGTCGCAATTGTGACTCCTAAAATAGGTCGTTCTAATTACAACCAATAGAATCTATAATCACAATTGTGGTGACCTATAAATCGTCCATCACAATTCTGAATGCATATAAATTGGTCATCAAACTTGCGATGAACACGTGAACTTCACACAAAAAAATTGAAAAATTTGACATTTTTCTTGTAATTTGCAACATTGTGTGCCATACCGTTGGACTATGTGATCAGAATTTAGTCCTATATGTAGTACTGGGAGCATTGTGAGTTTGGGCAATAGGCTTAGTGGTCGAGACATTATAAATAATGTTTAATTGGACCATGCGTGTGGCTAATTGCCTACATTTCCTAAGGATATGGACCCCACCACACCATTGGCATGGTACCTTAGCTAGGATTTCAAAATAGTATTCAATGATTGATGGGAATTATGGATGATTTAATATAGAGTGCCAGCTTGAGAATATATCAATTCAAGTTAGTGGGTATACATGATTACTTGATCCTCAATTTGGAATCCTACCTTTGCTATGTCTTCAACAATTCTAGGCAATAGATATTTGATGAGTCATTAATGAACCATATCATCAAGTAACTTAGTTCTAAACAAGATTTGTCTTCACCTCCATTCATGTATATGATTAGAGATATGAGTGGATGTGTCTTGACAAAAGTTTATCAATGTGTTTATTCCTATTTCCTACCTAACATGAAATTGATAATGATTTTTAAACACATATGCTAAATACAAGAGGTTATCATAAACATTACTTTCAAGGTCGACGTACCATTTAGTGGCACAACTAGCAAGAGTCCTCTAGAAAATACATAAATGTATAATACCATCCATGAATGAGTTGGATGAACACCATAGATGAAAAGTTTTAGTTGTATACTATCATCCATGACTGGGTTTTGACTATGATATTAAAAAGGGTTCTCTCAAAGACAATCTTATTAGTAAAATTTAGAGTTCTCGAAGCTAGGAAGATTGATGAGGCCATAGTGTATACTCAGGAGGGATTGTGGGATATTATCTAACAAAGTGGAAATCTATTATGAATTCTGAAGAAGATGGTGTTTGGGGATAAGAGAAAATTAAACATTTTAGTAAGTCATTATTCAAAAATTATCTTGAACCTGATATCCAAACATAATTTGTGGAAAAAAATAATAATTCAAAAATAATTTTCACTAGCCTCACTAATGGTCTCAATTAGAAGTTTGAGGAAAAATATCAAAAAGTATATGACTAGTAGAATGCATTAGTGGGTTTTTTCTCTCATTGGTTCTTTTCTAGATCGAAAGGTTGGAAATAGAACCTAGATTAATCTAAGAGTAGATGAAATTACGGGCTATGGAATTTTCATTTTTCTTCCCCAATTATTAATGCTCCATCGATAAAATGTTTTCACTTAATCAAATTACAAATCATGAGACCATAGATATTTGGCAACAAGGTTGGAAGTCATTCATGATTCTAGGATTAGAAGGTGATTTTTTGTTTCTTGGAATCGTTTCATGGGCGAGCTAGAGAGACCCGATACTAGAATAAAAGAAGAACTCAATGAATTGGTATGGGAAAAAGAAAGGATTCAATGATATATATAGACAAAATGGGTTACAGTGCTATGACAAGATATGAAAATCTTGGAAAGGATTGGTGGAAAACCAAATTTGGTAGCCAAGGCTCCTAAAAAAAAATTAAAATATTTGGAAAATTTTAAGTGAAATGAATTCCAACATAGGACGTTTTGTAAACGAGAGACCAAGAGGGTCCTAGTATATGTGTGGCATGTATGAGGAGTGATGAATTAGGTGTGCATTACCTCTTTGTAAAATATATTTTGAGTGATATTATTTTTTGGTTCATCTAGATTGGATCATTATATTGTTTTTCATCCTTCCCAATTATTTTAGAGTGGAAAAACTGGAGGAATCAGTTCACATGACCATTTTTATCGGTGACACCCAATTTGGCAAATTGGGGTCTGAAACCTATCAGGAGCATTTTGAGGCATCAAATGAATTTTTTTGGGGGTAATTTTTTTTTATTTAGTGTGAAACCTTCTTTTCATATTCTACGCACAAACACCTTTCCAATGGCCTAAGAATCACCTCAATCAGAGTCTATATGCAAAAGTTATGCCACTCATAAGTTGACCTTCCTAGTTTGACTACCATAATTCAATATGATGCCACTCCAACCCCCATTAATCATGCAAAATGGTCCATCCACGTGATTATTATGAATAATACTCTAGAATAATCCATATTTTAACTCTGGTTAAGGGTTGAAATAGTAAATCCTAACCACTAGTAGGCTATCAGAATGTGTTATAATCGGGCCACTAAGAGGAAAATGGGTTCCATTCTTTTTGAGTGCATCTTTTCCATAGATGAGAAAAGTAGCTAGGGAGGATAGGGAGAGAGAAAACAAAGAGTATTTATGCATTGTTGTAGCCCACAGGCCACTGACCTTACTTTCTTATACTCATAACAATTTTCTATTCAGAGTAAGACAACAAAGAAACCTCATATTTCGACTAGGTTTTCTCCCAAAAGGGTATCCCAAGTTATATCTTGTGTCAAATCATGGTTTTCTGCATTTTTATTTTGTTTCTCTATTTTCTGCATAATTTTAAGTTATATGCATATGAAATTAATAATAATCTACATGTCTAGAAATCTAAAGAGAAATAACACACTAATAGTGTAGATTTTGGATTTTTAAGTATAGTTTTATTAGATTTGTTGTGAAGAACTATCCAGTGGAATATCCATAATAGTTTTTGGATAATATTGGTATTAGAACAATATTCTTTAGGTATATTGTGTATATTTGTAAGGGATCTAGATCAACTAAGCCAAATTTCATAAAACTCTAATCATGGTCGATGAATCTGTGAATAACCCTCATGATCGTGTGGAGGAGAGATTTTTGTGGTTGAAGGCACAAGTTGTAGATATAAGTCATAATTTAAATCTCCTCATGTCAACCCTGAACAATAAGCTCTAGCTACTTAGAGAATATGGGGGTTCTAATGCATAAGACAAATCAAAGGGGAGATCAAGAGACCAGGAAGAAACATAGAACTATTCGAAGAAAGGACCCAAAAGAGAACAATGCAGTTCGAGTGTCGTGAACCATTCATAGCCCCTACTCAAAATGGAAGTGAATGTCAATATCAAGTCATGTCAAGGTGGTATTGACGCTTTGAAGCTAAATCATTGGTTGCAACAATTAGAAGTGTATTTCAGTGTTCATCATATTGAGGAAGAATAAAATATTTCAGTTTTGCGACTGGAATTGGAGGGTCATGCCCTGACCTAGTGGAAAATACACATGATGAACTTGAGGTTGGAGGGAAATCCTCCAGTGACTTAGTGGGAGGACTTTAAAACCCTCTTAAAGTCACAATTTACCTTGTCATGTATGTAGAGGACTAGTGAACCCAGTGGCATTACTTCAAGAAAAAGGAGGGGAAAAGTGTACAGGAGTACGCCACAAATTTTAAAAAGATGGCCATAATGCTAGTTATCTCCCTAAATAATCCAGATGTACTCCTCAAGTGTCTGGGGCATCTACATAGCCATATACATAAGAAAGTGACATTATTAAATCCTAGATTAGTGGTTTAGGCTTGTGTGCATGCACAGTACCTACAGAACACAGGGTTGAAAAAAGGGAAATCAATTGGATTGAAGCAGAAGGAGAAACAAGACACTTCTAAGGAGGGGAAGACGAAGTGGAAAAAGGGGAAATATAAAAATATGATAGCCATAGCACACCATTATAAATATTCCAGCAATCGCTGCAACATTGATGGCCATATAGAAGATAAATGTTGGAAGTTGCATCCAAAGCTTAACCCAAAGAGAAAAAAGTAAGACAGTAAGAAAAGAATTTCATGGAAACCAATTCAAACAACCAGATTTAAATTAGCTCGAATGTGGATGAGAATATTGTTTATACATCACTACAAAAGGATGTGAATTTGAATAGCCTTCAGTAATAAGAAGAGAAAGAAATGACCAAAATATTCTCAATAAGATATAGGTCAAGGAGGCAAAGATTGATGCTCTGTTTGACTCAAAATCACATGCGAGTCTCATCGCAACAAAGTTGATCAAGAAATTGGGATTGGAATTTCATGATCATACAAGCCCATACCTGCCATTAAAATGGGTAAATAAGGATACAAATTTGAATCCTGTAACAAAATAGCGCAAAATTGTATTTTCCATTAGTGTTGATCTCATTGATAAAGTAGAACTAGATGTAGTTCCCATTTATGTATGTGGAGTTGTGTTTGGAAGTCCTTACACATACATGTGGGATACAATCTTCATGTGAAGAGACAACAAGTATCAGCTCACTAAGGATGGAAAATCATTCACCATCAACATGCATAAAGGCAAGTCGAAAATTTTGCTAGTAAGTGCCAACTATGCTAAGAAATTTAATAGTTCCAGCAACAAGTATGTTTTACTATTTTTAAGTGAAAATCAACCTATAGAAGAGTCAATAAGAGGTAAGGAATCCCTGGAGGGTTGTGCTAAGAAACTCAAACAACAAATGGAAGATTTTCTATAGGAATATAAGGATGCGTTCGGGGATCCTGAAGCATTCCCACCCAAGAGGGAAGTGGAGCACGAGATCCAACTATTTCCAAGCTCTCTATTACTAAACATTGGGTTGTATAGGAAGTTTGTTATAGAAGCAACTACTAGAATAGGGTTTCATTCAACCAAGTACATCACCATGTGGGTCACCCATCATATGTAGGTTTTAATCATGTACATAAATTACTTGCAAATGAATTTTTAAAATAGAAAAATAAACAATGGCGAGAACATAGAATATGCATAGATATTTTCTCTTGGAATCCAAACTAGGAAAACGAGATTGATTTTTCAGTATATTCTTTTCAATGTTACAATATCTATATATATATATATATATATATGTTGAATAATTCATAAACCCTAATCGATTAACCCTAGATTAGAACATAAATGTAGCTCCCTTGACTAGATCTACAACATACAATGGAAAAAAACCATCATAACCAAAACCATGTGTGAAAACCATAAGCAAAACCATGGGTAAGTCTTCCCCCCGTCCTTGGCTCCACCTAACTATTATTGGGTCTACATAAAATAAAATAAAAAAACTCAGGGTGCTGCCCTAGACCCCATGTAGGGGGCTACCACCCCCTGCTACACTCAGCATAATGTAACAATGAATGGAGCTAGTCGTGGAAAGAATATAACACACCCAAAAGTATCCCACTTTTTGTTTTCTTTCCACACAGGGGCCACAGGAGTTCTTAGTCATTGGTCCAGCTCGGCATAGCCCATTGTTTCTTTACACCAAGAAAACTTCTCAATGCTCATAGACTTTGTCGATGCATCTGTAACATTCTTCAAAGTGTCCACCTTTACCAACAAAACCTTTTTGTCTTTAACCATAACCCTCACAAAGTGATGTTGAACATCAATGTGCTTTGTCTTTGAATGATAAGCAGGGTTATTTGCCAAGAAAATTGCACTTTGGTTATCACAACCTATCCTTATAACTCATTGTACCAACCCCATACTTGAACATAATATTTACAATCAAACTACTTCCTTGCTTGAATGAGTGGTTGTTAGGTATTCAACCTCTATAGTTGAAAGTGTCACCACAGACTGTCTATTTCTCATCCAACTGACTGCTCCTCCAAATAGGTTAAACACATAGCCACTTGTAGATATTCTCTGATCCAGATCTCCAACCCAGTCTACATCAACAAAGCCATGTATGTCCAAAACTCTGTCCAATCCTAGTATTTCTTGGTAGCACAAACCATAATCACTAGTGCCATGCAAATACCTAAAAACCCTTTTCATTGATGTTCAATTCTCCTTCCCTAGTTTTGACATAAACCTGCTCAATACTCCCACTACATGTGAAATGTATGGTATGGTATAGATCATTACATACATTAGGCTACCAACAACACTTGCATAAGGAACATGAGACATGTCCTTTTCCTCTTCTTGTGTCTTGGGACACTGTTTAGCAGATAACTTTACACCTATATGAATAGGAACCTTCATTGGTTTGCTATCATGCATATTAAACCTCTGCAATATTGTCTCGATATACTTCTTCTGGTTTAAGCATAGGTTCCTCTTTTCCTAATCTCGTTTAATTTCCATGCCAAAATATAGTTTATAGCACCAAGATCCTTCATGTCAAATTTAGAGGACAATTGGATCTTCAAATCCTGGATAATTTCTTTGTAATTTCCAATCATCAACATATCTTCCACATACAAGACCAAATAAATAACACGATCACCAATTAATTTAAAATACACACAATGATCTTCTTTTTTCTTGGCGAAGCCAAGTCCCCATATATATGTATCAAATTTTTGATACCACATCCTTGGTGATTTATTTAACCCATACAAAGACTTTTTTAACCTATATACCAGTTCTTTCTTACCCTTCACCATAAATCTTTCTGGTTTCTTCGTGTAGATATCTTCGTCTAGATCCCCATGAAGAAATGTTTTCTTCACATCCATCTCTTCTACCTCAAAAAAAAAATCAACAACAATAGATCAAAGTAATCTAATAGAAACTAAATTGGAAAAAAGAGAAAAAATATCACCAAAATCAATTCTTGGCACCTAGGAATAACCTTTTTCTACCAACCAAGATTTGTATTTCTCCACCTTTCCTTCTATATTCATCTTCTTCTTAAACACCCATTTGTTGCCAATGTGTTTCCTTCCAACTAAAAACTCCACCATATCCCAAGCTTCATTTTTTTATAAAGAAGTCATTTCTTCAACGATGGCCTCCTTCCTGAGTTTTCCATCCTGTGAATCCACTACCTCCTTGAGGTAGTGAATCCTAATCACTAGTAGGCTATCAGGTTATTATATAACTGAGCCACTAGGAGGAAAAGGGGTTCCATCATTTTCAAGTACATTTGTTCAATGGATGAGAAAAATAACTTAGACGGATAGGGAGAAAGCACACAGAGAGGATCTGTGCACTATAGTAGCCCACGGTCCATGTGCCTTACTCCCTTGTACAGACAACCATTTTCGATTCAAAGAAAGATAGCAAAGTAGCCTCACCTTCTAGTTGGGTTTTCTCTCGAAAGGGTTTCCCAAGCTATATCTTATGTCAAATTGTGGTTTTATAAGTTTTTATTATGTTATTCTCTATTTTTTGCATAATTTTAATTTGCATGCATACATAATTAATAGTAATCTACAGATCCATACATCCAAAGAGAAACAAAACCCTAATAATGTAGATTTGAGATTTTTAAATATAGTTTTATCAAATCTGTTGTGACGAATTGTCTAGTGGAATATCCACGGAAATTTATCGATCATTATTTGGGTGCACCAAATATATGCCAAAATAATTCAATTAACTTAGACTTGAAAACATGGTTCTAGAAGAAATAACTCAATTATTTAGATATATTCCTTTCATTATAACTTGGGGCATATGGTTAGCTTGTAATTCTATCATCTTTAAAAATAGACAAATGTAGAAAAAAAAAATTACCAACTTAATGTGAAGTATGACCTCAAAATGAGAATTCTAGCCCTAAAAATCCATATTTTTGTGTAAAAAAACATGAACAACACCCAAAATACAAAAGTGGTCATGCAACTTTACCCTTTTTCCATTTTGGGGTTAAAATTTCAATATTTTTCAACTACAACATTAAAAATCAAATATCATGACTATAAAAAAAAGGTTATGAAAAAACACTATGAAATGTAAAAGTGGTGATGCAACATCACCCCTTTTTTTAAAGTTAAAATCCAACAATTTTCAACCATTGCATTAAAGCTAAATATCATGACTACAAAAAACCTCAAAAATCAACACCTAAATCAAAGAGTTGTTTTACCGAGAGCAATTTTTTAAATATTAAAATTATAACTCATTGGAAATCTTACCTTTTGAATGGGGCATTAAAATTGTAATTTTTTTTTAACTATGGTCTATAAAATCACCACTAGTGTAGACAAAATCATAAAAACACCAATTAAGAAAAGAAAAAAATAAAAGACAACATAACATAGTTTTTTAAAGATTTTTTTAATAAAAAACTAATTTCTTAAAAACAAATTAAATATTTAAAAAATCCACATTGAAAAAAGAGATTAGAGATTAAAAACAAAATTTTAAAGAAATTGAAAAAAATAAACCTAAAAAAAATTAAGAAAAAAAATGATTACTAAAAAAATAATAAAACAATGTGTGTGTGTGATGATGATGATGATGATTAACATCCATTAAGACCTATATGGTATATTGGACCTTAAAAAGGTAAGAGAATAATCAGAAGTCTTTAATATTTTATTTCTATGTTGAAAAAGTAGCGAGAGAAGTGTTCCAATATCACCATAGTTTTGCTGACTTAAAACATCAAGAAGAGTAGTGTGACAAATATTTTGAAAATTAGGTTGAACATGAGGATAAGATGGATAATCTAAGAGAAAGTGTTTTCAATATTTCACCCTCTTAGTGTCGCAACCATTGGTGTTTTTGGAATTGACCAATGCATGGTTTCACTATGAAGCTCATGAGAATTAGTTCTTATCTTAGCAATGTTCATTTTCTTCTTAACGCTAGTCAAGATAGATATATTTTTTATATTCAAGATTGGGGTTAATCTTCTCCTTATAATATCTTAGTTTCATTTTTCCCTCTGACTCTTTATCACCCCACAATTACTCCTTAAATTTTGAAGTAATGATGTCTTTAATGTTATCCTTATTCTTCAAAATGATCTCCTCCTTTATCCCTCAATGGTCTAGCCAAGATTGGGTATCCCTTTGTCATCCTCGCTTGAGCTAAAGGTGGGGGTTTTGGCAAGAATTAGAAGCAATTTTAGAAAACCTCTTAGCACGTTGTATAACTTCTTGTAAATGAGATGCATAGTCATAGCCATTCTTTCATTAGGGGAAAGGCTTGTTTCAAATAGGAGAATAAGGTGGGAAGTACTTCCTTTAATCTTGAGATTCTAATTTATAAATTGCTTTATGATTTGTTCAATATTCCTCCATGACTCTCTATAGATACTACAACCCCAAAGCTCACATCCATACAAAATAACAAGAGTGATGAGAGTCTCAAAGAGGAGTTTTTTAATCCCATATCTAAAGTTTTGTTGACTTACAATTGTTTTCAGCCCATAGTAAGTTTTCCACCCTTCATTTATCCTTTTCTCAAAGTTATAATTCCAATTGAGCTTGTGATGGATGTCAATTCCAAGATATTTGTATGGAGCAACTTCCTCCCAGTATATATATTCATAAATGAAAGTATCATATGTGATATTTTTGGATTTAATTATCATGACTCTAGCTTTCTCATTATTAATTGTCATGCCCATCTTGGAGGATTCTAGGGAAAAAATTTACGTATGAAAATTTATCTTAAAGTTTATAAACCTTAGCGAATTTTATTAGTCCTTATATGAAGACTATGAAATGTTTAGTGATATATTTCTAAAGGTAATCAAATTTCTAATGATTTTACATATAGTCTCTATAAAATTTTGGATACTTATAAGGTAAAATAATTTTGTATTATAAAATTTTGGTGAATCATTTTTAGAAAAATGGACTCTTATCAATTTTTATTTATTTTTTAAATAAACATTAGTAATTAGTCCACTTGCAAATATCAACCCCTAAAATTTTCCCTAGTGTCTTACCAAGATTGCAATGGCTCCTTGCTAAAAGAACAATATAATCAGCATAAAGGAGAAGAGTTATGACTATACCAGTGAGTGTAAGGCCAACACGTTCATCTTTTTAACATTATACTAGCTTATCAATGCATATGCCAAAAAGGGTAAGGGATGAGGGACACCCTTGATTGACTCCAACATTGTATTTAATTTCTTCTGACCAACCCATAGTGGTCCTAAGCTTGGTAATAACATTATCGTATAGTTTTGTCACAGCAACCCTCAATTCAAGAGGAAACATTATCTCTTATAGCCTATTCTATAGTTTTTTCCTAGAAATAATGTCAAAATCTTTTCCAAATTCAATGAAACAACATAAGAGATCAATTTTATTATTGTAGCATTATCCTCTGTAGTGATTCTGAGAATAACAAGATGGTCCATAAGTGAATGATATCTCCTAAACCCAACTTGGCATTTAGCTCTTTCACCATGGCTTTTAAACCATAGGTAAATATTCCAAATAATACTATGTATCTTGGTTAAAATGTGGCTAATTATATTGGTCCTACAATTAGAGAGAATGTTTTTATCCCCACTTTTAAAGATAGGAACAATGAAAAAAACAAAAAAAATTCTAAAAAACATATAAAAAATAAAACAAATAAACATAACTTTTAAAAACAATATAAATCATTATGGAGTGTGGTATGATCATGAGGGAAATTCCAGGTATCATCCTCAACTCCCCTACCCTTCCCCTATGCCCCTGCGGTAGGTTGGCATGGCTCTCGGGCCTTCCCCTATGTGCCCCTCGACAACAACATGGTAGGAAACCTACCGCAAGGGGTATAGGGAAGGCTTGGGGGCCATGGCTACCTATTGTGGGGGAATAAGGGTAGGCCAAAGGAGCCATACAAACCTACCGCCTGGTTGTCATAAGGGTGTGTGGGGGAAGGTTGAGGGTGATGCTTGACATCACCCCATGACCATACTAAACCACGACACCATACTTTTTTCTCTCACACATACGCATACTATTTTTTAATTAAATTTTAATTTATTAACTTTTTTATATTTTATAATTAAAAAAAATGAATGCTTTTTTAATAAATTATTTTATTTTTAATTTTTAGGCTTTTTTTAATATTTTTTAATTTTTATTTAATTTATTAATTTTGATTGTTCTGCTTAAAATTTAGGGTTTTCTTCTAAAATTATATATTTTAATGTTTTATTTTCTTTTTTTTCCTTCTTTAAAAGAAATGTTTTTCAGTTTTTTTAGAATGCAAATGCGAATTTTTCCTCCTTTTTTCCCTTTAAAAATTTTAACGAGCTCTCATTTTTTAAGAGATCGCATAGTGGTGATGCACCATCAAGGACATCACTCTTTTTTTTGGTTGGGGTTTCAATTTTCTAACATTTTAAATATTTGTATCAATAACAAATTTGAAAAACTTTTCAAGGACTAACATTTGAAAAAAAAACAAATAGACAAGTTTAAAAATTCCTTTAAAAAGAAACATTTCAATAAAATAAAATAAAAAATATAACTTGAAGAACAATAAACATACTTGATTTCTCTTATGTCATTTCTGCTGAAAAACTTTGCTTAACATTTGAAGAATGCTTTAAAAACTAACAACTCAAAAAAAAAAATAGACGGACTTGGAAAACATTTTAAAAATCAACATTTGAAAAAAAATGATACTTTATTGATAAGAAGATTTGAAATGTCGAAAATTCCACCACCCCCAGTTAAAAAAGGAAAAGGGGGAAGGGCGGGGGTCGATGTTACATCACCACTTTTCAAAATCAATACTAAATGTGATCTCTAAAAATATGAGAACTTGGTCAAATTCTTGTCAAGTTGGTAGCTTTATTGACATTTTTAGGTTTTCTCCGAGATCTATCTTTTTTTCCAATAATGTAAGGTGACTCCATATATGCCTACTCCTTAACATGTAGGTTAAATCCACAAATCTTACCCTTGGGGTTTCTTTGATGGGGCATGCTAAGGCCAAGATTATACTAGCAATATTGGAGGCATATTTCACTTTAGAGACAATCATCATATCAAACTTAAAGCACATGTGGGATTGGCATGAATAATTATGTAGATTTGATGGACATTATAACTATTATGAAGCTGTAACTCGATAAACATATTCTACAAGCTTGTATTTGTGGTTATTCTGAACTAGTATATATAAAATCTTGAATAATGAAATTTATATACATGATTTAGTAATATAAGCTTTGGAAATTCAACTCTAGGAAAAGTCTTAGTTATTTTCACACATCAAATTTGCCCATGTGTACAAAGAATTGAACATTTCAACTTATGCATTATAAAAGGAAGGTCTATAATTGGATCCTAGTCATGTTGAGTTGATGGTATTCTTCGAAGGAATCTTGACTAGATCAAGGATGAATTTTTATCTATTTATTTTTCATGTACTATTCATTGAATGATCATAAGGTGCTTTAATTTTGAGAATAGTATTCAAGAAAATTTCTTACGAAAAAATATAATAAATAACCTTTAAAGATTGTTAACGTTTTGAGCTTAGAAATAATTTTTTAACTTTGTGATATTGTGATGGTGAGAGTAACAATAATAAATAATTGTGAACAATAAATGAAGATTAAGAATTTTGAAACCATTTTTCCTCTTTATTAGTCCCTGCCCGGACTATAGCGTTCGATCGAACGTTTGACCGCCTATTAATCCATCCGTTGACCGTTTTTTTTTATGTTTTCTTGTGTTTTAACCAAAGTTTAATCGTAGCAATTTTGTTCACTTAAATTTTATCCAAAGTTTTAACCCTGAAAGCGCATTGTACCTCTTATTGCAGGCTTCACGTGGCCCGATGCAAGAAAATTGTGGCAATACTATTTTAACCAAAGTTCTGTCATTTTATATACCATGTCATTTTATATACCATTTCCAATTTGTATTTTATCCAAAGTCTGGAAAATTATGGTGACAAACATGAAACTTAGGTGCATGCAAAGTTTATTATATAGCTGCCACCTCTCACGCAGCTGGCTACCACTATCTGCCACCGTCTGCCACCTCTCAAGTAGCTCGCTACCACATTAAGGTACCTTCCTAATTTCTGAAGGAAAGGTGATTCTGTAAGCCAAATTGATCGACACAATTTCCATTGCTTATCTCTAGTTTCCACCGTCTTCAATCAAAACTTCATGCTCGAAATGAGTTTCCTTCCTTCCCACTTTCCCTCATCTCCATTTCCAGGATCTGCCCGAGAAATTAAGTAAACGACCGCAATATTTAACTGTAACTTGGAAGAATTCCCGCTTCTGCGACTATCTTGGTCCCAGCCACTTTCCGGGTTGTTTCGATCTGTTCCGTGAGCGCACTTGGCTTTAGGAAGCTTCATATGTGCCGGCTTTAGGTAAATTTGGTTGAATAAATCAACTCTTCGGCTTCAGATTGAGGAAACTTAGTTTTACACGCAAAAAACTCGCTATATTATCTTGTTATTTTAGTTGTAGAGGAAAGTTCCAGTTTACATCGCAAGGAAAGGAACCGTTGATATTTAAAGGAATTGCGAAAAATTTACTGTGTTAGAGCGAGGAGTCATTCTTTTGTGAGCTTTTAAACTTTTCCGAACTGGTCTTATTCAAAATAGTGCTGATCGGACTTTCTTGTTTTCTGTTTTTAAAGTCTGAATGAAATTATATACATATGATAAAATTGTAAAGTTTGCGAAAAAAAATGTTGTTTGTGGGTCTTCCATGCCCTCCATGCCGTCAAATTTGAAGTTCATTGTAAGTTTCCTGAATTTTTCAAGATGGTAAACGTTTTCGGCGAGGGATTATTTTATGTTGTTTCCGAGCTCCTGCTGTCTTAGCCCTTTGTGAAGTGTATATCTGATGTAAATTGCATTATAGCGTGGATTCTCGATTTTGAAAGAGACTTTCTAAGGCATTGAACCGGGAATCATAACAGGAGCTTCACTGCAACTCCGCTTACTTTGTATATCAGTGGAAGGGTTTGGACGGAGAAAGTTCTCTTCCGCTGCCTTCAGAGCGTAATATTCTAGAAGGTAGGCTCTCAGAAGTTGCCTCGGTGGAATTTTCAATCTTGAGCAGGGTTCTGTGCTTCTGTTTTGAGCGGATTTGCCTTCTGTGTATTTTTAAATATCGGAAATCCGAGGATTTGTTACAAAACATCATCCTGAACGCACGAGGCCTCTTGCATCGAGTGTTAATGGGATTTGCATGTTATCTGTAAATGTGCTGAGTTGTACTTACAACCTGGTATATATCACCGCATTTTGTTTTCCTAATTTTGTTTCTTTTTCATTGGTATGAGATCGGCGAGAAATGGTGGGATTTTCTGTTATCAATTTGTTTTTAGTAGCAAGGCCGGGTTTTGCAGCAAACTTTTGTCCTTTACTTCCGAAGCTTGATCCACTTCTTATTATATATATATATGTTTAAAAGCTACAATGTTTAGCTTGGCAAGTCTTAAAGATATTTTTTCTTCACAAGATCAAAAAGTTTCAAATAAGTTGTATTTAATTTGGTTAATGAACATGTCTAAAAACTGTTTCTCCAGGAACCGTTTTCTTTATGTTGCAATTTTAATGTCAATATTCTAATTTATTATGTTGGTAATCCTTTTATAATGTTGCCATTTTTCAGATCCAATTTCCTGGGATTCTGTTTATGTTTTCTGAGGCAAGTTTATCTTCAATTCATTAGAGTTTGTGGAGAATATTATGTGCCATACCTGCAAAACCTTGCAAAAACTCAAAATCTAGGCAATGGGAGGCAGACATTCAAAAAGTATTTGCCCGAGGCGTTACAGTTCTTCTTCGTATGGCCCTTCACCAGCATGGGATTCTTCATCCTATGGTCCTTCACCAGTAGTTCCATCGGAAACTTATGCACAACCAGCGACTAAACAGAAGTTGCAAAGGAGATACTCCCGAATCGCTGACAATTACAATTCACTTGATGAGGTATTCTTACTCTCCTCGGTTTTTGCATACCATATATGTTGTTAAAAATTAAGTGTTTACTACTTTGCACTTTGGTTTTTGGATGCCATACATGTTAAAAATTAAGGGTTTACTATGCATTTTCAGGATGGGTTGTTGTCATTTCTTTGTGATGGATTTGAAGTCATATGGTTTTTTCTTATTATTAATCAGATATGTGCCTTAGATTATATAACTTATTCGTTTCACCGGTTTTCATATTTCTTAAAGCTTAGTAAACATTTAAATCCAGTGGAATACTTAATTTGAATTGAAAAATAATGCTCATTGTTGAGATCATATTCAGTAGTATTAATTCAAGACAATTAAGTAATTTATTTAGGTCAACAAACAACGCAACAATTTTGGTCAAAGGTTTAGTCAGATTGTAATGCTCTAAAGAACTGGCTTTGCATGGGTTTCGATGTACCTGATTATGATATTTGAGTAATTAGCTTGTATTATCGCATGTATTTCAGTGTGAATTGGCTTGATAAGTTATGGTTATAAGCGCTATGGGGAGAATTCTCTGATTTGTTTCTATTTTTATATTTTTTGTAGGTGACTGCATCTCTTGCACAAGCTGGCCTCGAATCTTCCAATTTGATTGTAGGGATTGACTTCACTAAGAGCAATGAGTGGACAGGTAAGTTCTATTATCCATGATCCTGAAGTTTTTAATGTCATAATTTTCATGCAAGTTAAAATTTTAAAATAGCCAATCTGCCTCTATCTAAATGTGGCCCGCTATGTTTATTTGCTCAAGAACTGTTAGTGTGTTTCTGTAGGCAGCTCATATATATTGAATACAACTTCAATTAGTTTTTTAGTTTAAGTTGATAATTCTGCAGGCTTTTTACTTTTCAATCCAAATCAAATTAAAGTCACCACTTCAACATTTTGTTATGGATTTTAGGTGCAAGGTCTTTTAATCGCCGAAGCTTGCACCACATTGGAGACACTCCAAACCCTTATGAACAAGCGATTTCGATAATTGGGAGGACCTTATCTGTATTTGACGAAGACAACTTGATCCCTTGTTTTGGTTTTGGGGATGGCAAGTTTTGATCTCTATTTCGATTGAAAATCTTGTTTGAATTTGGCTCAATTTATTTTTCTTATGTTGGTTAACATGAATTCATAACATATGCAGCAATATGGTTATTGCTAATAACGTGTTGTTTCTTTCACAGCTTTGACACATGATCAAAGTGTGTTTAGTTTCTATCCAGATGATAGGTTATGCAATGGATTTGAAGAAGCGTTGAGACGGTATAGGGAGATAGTCCCACATCTTCGACTGGCTGGTTGGTTAATGAAACTTTGACATTCCACCTGAAGATATGAAGATTAATTACCTTTAGCATTATAAGCCTTAAGCTAGGAAAGAGTGTCTGACTGGTTTACTTGATATGTGTATATGTTGCGTATGTCCTGTGTTTTCTTATACATTTCTTGTATGTTCTTTTCTTATTTAGGGCTAACATCTTTTGCCCCAATTATTGAAGCAGCAATCCGTATTCTGGAACAGAGTGGTGGGCACTACCATGTTCTCTTGATAATTGCAGATGGACAGGTTGCAAATCTTCTCTATATGGATTGGTTATTAAAATGAATTGTTAGTTTTGATGAAGGGAATGCCTTGTCTATTGTATGTTTAGTCAAAAATTTTAGCATTTCTTGATTTATTTATACCACATACCTTGACAGCAATGGGTGTTATTATTGTTTTACAGGCATTGTTGTTGCATCTGTACAGTGAGCAAAGTTTTGATCCTTATTTTGAATCTTAATGAGAGTCTTCAAGTCCTCTTAGGCCCATTTTTTTTTTATGGTCATTAGTATTGTTTTGGTTCTAAACATAAACTTTTGTGAATTGTCATTATGGCCTTTGTTGTTGTGTAAAGTTTTACATTTTCATCGTTGGTTGGATCTATACAAACTAGCAATCTTCAATTCCTCTTCGGTACAAGATTTCTGCACTATTTATAATATATATATTGAGCATGGTTGTTCATGTTGTTTGTGCATTAAGTGTGGTTTTCCTTAATCATGAATCATGATCATAACCTTCCTTGATGCTGCACAGTTTGTTGTTTTTTTTATCATGACAAAAAGTAGAATCTTCAAATCCAACAGACCTGCGGATGGTTACACTTTTTAAAAAAACATTTGGTTCCATCTCTATTTCGTGGGTTAAATATTTAAATCATATGAGAGAAAGCGAGTAAGCATAAATCATATAATGTTTAAACCATAAGTTTGGCAATGCGCCTGATGAACATAATATTTATTGTATAATAATAATGTCACGACAAGCTTAAGCCTTAAAGTACGATTTTTCTTCTGCTTATACAATCGACAAATGACACCAACGACAAACAGTTAAGAAAGGTGAAACAACGGCTTGCTTGTTCTGAAACTGCTGGTTCTAGGCTTCTTTTCTACATGTCTTGATTATTCTATGTCTTGCTTATTCTAAGAGTTTGCATTGTGGTTGTGGCAGACCCCGGCAGGGACTACCGCCACGGCAGTGGCTCTCTTGTTTACTAATATGGCACTATCATGTTCTAAATGTCTGTTTAAGTCTACTCCAAAATAAAAATATGTGTTTTTCTTCTTTGGAAAAAAATGTTATGTTGTTGATTAAATAAAAATATGTGTTTTTCTTCTTTGGAAAAAAATGTTATGTTGTTGATTAAATGTGTGGATGATTTACATGTTTACTTTGATTATATGTGTAATTAATTAGTATATTTCTTTAAATGATACAACATATTAATACAATGATTACATCGAACATGATAATTAAAATAGAGAAATCAATATATTGTAAAAACTATTTAATTTTCTAATTATTAATTGAATTTTTGTAGAAGGTAATTAAGAAGTTGTATTTGCATGCCGACAACATGGAAAAATATAGAACTATAACATACTTGTGCATTATATTCATTTGAACATAATGGGATAATTCATACCTCTTTATGTACCATCATGTTTTAATGAGTATTACACATTGGTGTGTATACCTATCATAAAAGCATCAATGCTCCTAACAACATCAAAAGCATCATTCCCTTCAATGATATTTGTACCACTTTTGTTATTGTTATCAAAACCATTACAAGATTTTATGGTGCAATTTAGGAGAAATTTAGCTCCTAAATAATAGGGAATTCTTTATTTTCTTGCACAATTCCCAAGGAATTGATCATCTCCTTAATTACCCAGCATGTACGCTCAACTAGTATACAATTGATAATTGCAAGGTGCCATTTCCTCCACTTCAGTTAGGCAATTCGATTTCCATGCATGTCTAGGCTATATTTAATTGATTGACTAGTTAATTGATAGATCACGGAGTTAACAATAGTTCTACTACTCAACTGACTTTTAACTGACTCAACTAAAGACTTGAGCTCAGTTAATTGAGATCAACTGAATTAGATTGCTAAATTTTAGGAACCACTACATGCACAACTCTACTTCTAGCCTCTCACTCAAATTTATTGAGCTAACTATTATACAAGGGCATGTCACACAAGTTAACTACAATCTAATTCATCATGTTGATCTGGAAAATCGAATTACTCAATTTGACTAAGGAAAAAGTTAATTTGAGCATTTCTTGCTACACTTTCTAACACTCCCTCTTACCAATAAATGGATTTTTCACCACCCCAATCCTACACCTGTGGAATTCGAATTTTCCTCTTAATAATGACTTTGTTAAGATATTTCCATCCTACTCCTCATTTGGAATATACTATAGAAACATAATTCTCCTCTACACACAATCCCGCAAGTCATTATACATGATATCAATGTGCTTGGACCTATCATGAAAAATTGGATACTCAAAGAGTTTGATACAACCTTGATTATCACAGTGAATCACTTTCAGATCCATCTCCTGACTAAAAATCCCAACATCATCCATATGGCCTCACATGTTGCTTGACTTGCAGCCATGCATTCAACCTCTGCTGATCTGAGTGCCACAAATGTTTGTTTCCTATTATACCAAGAAATGGTTGCAGACCCAAGACTGAATATAGCTCCTGAAGTACTCTTCTTGTCTGATGGGATCCCTTCCTAATATTCATGGCTAAAGCCTTGAAGCTTCACTCCCTTTTTCTTCCTATACCATAAACCATACTTGGTTGTGCCTTTGAGGTACCTTAACACATGCTTTGTTGCCTTCCAATATAGCTTGGTAGGCTTCACCATGGCTTGACTCAACTAAATAACTACATAGCATATGTTGGGCCTCATGTTCGCTAGATACATCAAGGATCCCACAAGTTGTCTGTAGATGGTAGCACTTATTACTTCTCCTAATGAAGCACTCTCCTTCCTCCAGTTTTTAGCTAGAGGTGTGGCTATAGTAAGTATCAATTCATCAACATATAATACCAAGATAAGAAAATTTCCATCTACCACAGTGTGATAGAGTTTGGAATCTGCTTCACTTTTGGTGAAGCCCAATCCACTGAGATATGTGTCAATCTGAGTGTACCATGCTTGGGGCACCTATTTGAGACCATATATGGCTCTCCTGAGTCTACACACATGTGTCTCCCTGTCATATGTCTCAAATGCCTATGGGTACTCTATGTAAATTTCTTCATCAACAACACCATTGAGAAAGGTTTTATTCACATCTACATGGTGGATCTTCCACTCCATTTGTGCAGTCAATGTTAGAATAGTCCTGATGGAGGAATACCTTGCCACTAGTGCAAATGTTTCCTCATAGTCCACTTCCTCTACCTGTGAGAATCCCTTAGCCATAAATTTGGCATTTTACTTCTCGATGCTCACATCCATTGCATGCTTCACTTCATAGATCAATTTGGAACCAATCACTGATTTGTTCATTGGCCTCGACACCACCTCCCATACATTGTTCTTCATGATGGAGTCATACTCCTCCAACATGGCATCAACCCACATTGGTTGATAAACTTATTCCTTAAATGAAGAAGACTTTGTCTCAATGAGTTCTATCATGATATCCATACACCTAGTGTACCTATCTGGTGACCTCCTCTGCCTGTGTTGAGATGTAATAGCTCCTACATGCTCATGTGCATCTTCCAACAATATGTCAGCTTCTCTAGTTCTCTTCCTCCTCTCTCTGGAAGTTCTTAGTTGACTAGGTTCCTCCACTTGACCTCCTGTCTTCTCCTCCATATGTGGTTTCTCCACAACATCCTGAAGCATTGCATGAGGCTCCTCCTTAGGAGCTAGAATCTCCTCCTCTAGTGGGATACTCAAATCTCCCTCTAGAGAGCATATCATAGCCTTATCCTCATCAAATATGACATCTCTCCTCACCACTATCACCCTGAGTGAGGGAAAATACACCCTATAATTATGTGATTCCTTTATGTATCCTAGGAAGACTCACATCTCAGTTGTAGGCTCAAGTTTCTTCCTGTTATCCATGCAAACGTGACAATACATAATAGTTCCAAAAGTTTGAAAATGAGATGCATTTGGCTTCCTCCCACAGAAAGCTTCTTCAAGTGTGATCATGCCAAGTATTCTATGAGGGCTCCTCTTCTACAAATAAAATGTGGTTTTGCATGCTTCTTCCCATAGATGTAATGGCAACCCCTGATCATGCAACATGGCTCTTGCTTCTCCCACTATGTTTATGTTCTTCCTTTCATCCACCCCATTTTGTTGTGGGTTATGGGGTGTTGTCAGTTCTCTTCTAATCCCCTCTTTGGCACAAAATTATTTGAAGGTGTTAGAAACAAATTCACACCCATTGTCACTTCTCAGAGATTTCAATTTCTAACCAGACTCCTTTTCTACCAATGCTTTGAATTCAAAAAATTTAGAGAAAACTTCATCCTTCTTTTGCATGAAGAAGATCCAACATTTTATAGAAAGGCATCAACAAACAAAAACATAATACCTATGTTTTGTTGTAGAGGCTGTCGAAAAGGGTCCACATGCATCAGAGTGGACTCGCTCCAAGATTACTCCCTCTCTATTGTCTTGGCCTTGGAAGGTGGGTTTGACATATTTCCTAATGTGCATCCCTTTTAGACATCATGCTGGTGAAAGGTTCCTTTTCAAAGACCCGTGGTAATATGTTGCATGAGTTTCAAGGCCCTATGGTGTAAGTGTCCCATGCACATGTGCCAGAGTTCTCCAACATCTTGACTTTGCACCTTTTTTTCCTTTCTGCTCAGTGCAACACAAGTTTCCACCTCAAATTTGTATAGGTTCTTCACATGAACTCTAATTTGTTTCACCTTCCTGGTAGCTACATGTCTTAGAAAGGCTTTCCCTTTACTGAAAACAACATCATAGCCACAATCCTCCAATATAGTTATAGAGATCAAGTTCTTCTTCAATCTAGGTACATACATGACATCTTTCAGATGTTGGTGGGAACCTAACTTCCTATCAAAGTTTACAGTACCAATTCCCTTGGTATTGTACCACCCGTCATCCCCAAGTTTTATGTGCATCTAGAGATACTTCTCCTCTACGCTACTAAAGAATTCTTTGCATCCCTTCATATGGAATGAGGAACTTGCATCTAGATAGCACACACTCCCAACTATAGTTTTGGTCATGCATGTAATCAAGGTGAATTCTAATTCGAATTGTGGCGGGTGTAATTTTTACAGCGGTGTTTAGGCTAAGTTCCCTATACTTGCTTCGCAAACGGGGCCGCTCCTCTAAGCATGTTCACGGGGAGGTTGCAAGGTGGTATAGTTGGTTGGATATTTAGGATAATTTGACAACCTCCCTTTGGATTGTCTCCTCGGTTGAATTCTCTACATGGATTAGGTCTACACTCTCATATTGTATACAACACTCTCTTTCTAGGTGAGTTTCTCTATAGTCGACATGGTGGTGTGGACTTTGCAGGTTAGACTCACACAGATTTCTTTGTAAGTATTATTTTCTCTCTAGGAGAGCTAGAAGTATTTGGGATAACTAGAATTTGTCATCATATTGGTCTTCACTCATTCTTTTGGTACTCATCATCATGGTGTGAAAAATAACCTACTCTAGGCACAGAGCCAGTAGTTGAGACAGGATGGGTAGTTCTCGTACTTGCTCTTGTGTGTAGTTGTTGGTTATATTTTTAAAATCACATACACCCATGAATATTCAACAAGAGATTTAGGATATTGAGGAAGATGTGGTTGTTGAAAGAGGGTAATCACTCTGATTATAAAGTAAGGGTCAATGTTCAATATTGGGTAGATCTAGATCATACACATAGATAAGTGCATCAGTTTGTTGTGTTCTCTACCAAATTCATGGGATAGTCTGGTTATTGCAATAGGTAGCAATGCAACTGCCTTGCATTTTGATGAAATAGTCTCATCCTTGCTGACGGAGGGGATGAGACGGAAAAATATGGAGAGCCAGAATGGTGATGCCTTGTCTATATGAGGTCGGTCCTAGAACAGAAACAAAAATAAGTCATCGAGTGGTAGATCTAAATCTAGAGGGAGATATAAATCTCCAGGAAAACCTGTAAAGGTGGTGTGCTAGAAATGCGGAAAGGAAGGGCGCTACAAAAGGGACTATAAATCTAGAGCTCTTGATAAAGGAAATGGATCTGATGATGCTCCTTCTATAGAGGCGAAAACCACCTCAGATGAAGGTGGGGATGTGTACTTGGCTTCTTCAAGTACACATGTAGATCATGAGGCATGGTTGATTGACTCAGGTGCATCCTTTCACTTCACTCCCCATAGAGAGTGGTTCTCTGAGTATGAGAAATACGATGGTGGTGATGTCTTCTTAGGGGATGATAAGAAGGCTAGAATCATTGGTCGCGGAAAAGTAAAGTTGAAGTTGCAAGGTGGAAGGGTTAGAACACTTCAGAGTGTTCTGCATATTCCTGCATTGGCCAAAAATCTAATTTTTGTAAGTAAGCTGGATGATGCAGGTGTAAAAACAGTGTTTGAGAAGGATACCTACAAAATGGTTCGAGGAGCAATAGTATTGATGCGGGTAGTTCGAATTGGAAATCTATACAAGATGCAAGGTAGCATTGTTATTGATGGGTGCAATAGTTCTATGGTTCTTGAAAGTGGAGTAGAAAATCTAGTGGTCTCTGGAGAGAAGACCATGTTGTGGCATCAAAGGCTTGGACATATTGGAGAGAAGGGCGTTCGAATACTTCATGGTAAAGGTATGGTAGAAGGTATGAGCAATAGCTCTCTGGATTTTGATTTCTGTGAAAATTGTGTATATGGGAAGCAGAATCAGGTGAGTTTCCCCTCTGGTAGTAAGAGGGTGAAACAGATATTAGAACTTGTGCATAGTGATGTGTTTGGACCTGTGAAGGTTCCATCACTGGGTAAGTCTGTGTATTATGTATCATTTATAGATGACTTCTCAAGGAATACATGGACATATTTCCTTAAGAAGAAATCTGAAGCCTTTGACAGGTTTAAATAATTTAAGGCTCTTGTGGAAAATCAGACAGAGAAGAAGATAAAGGTGTTGAGGACAGATAATGGTGGAGAGTTTTGCACCAAGGAATTTGAAGAATTCTGTAAGAGGTGTGGTATAGCATGACATAAGACTACTCCATATACACCTTAGCAAAATGGAGTTATAGAAAGAATGAATAAAACGTTGATGGAAAGGGCAAGAAGCATGCTTAGTGGAGATGAGTTAGGACAGGAATTATGGGCAGAGGCAGTGGATACTGCACGTTACTTGGTCAACAGGTCACCTTCATCATCATTGGAGGATAAGACTCCACAAGAGGTATGGACTGGTAAGAAACCCTCTCTTTCACATCTGAGGCTATTTGGATGTGATGCATATGTACACGTTCCAAAGGAGAAACGAACCAAGTTGGATAGTAAATTTAAAAAGTGCATATTTATTGGGTATAAGGATGGTTTAAAGGGTTATAAGCTTTGGAACCCAGTCACACGAAAAGTTGTGTATAGCTGAGATGTGGTGTTCAGAGAGGTGAAAGATATTATTAAACATGAAGTCCAACCAAAGGAACCTGAGAAGATAGAGTTTGAGCTACAGGAGGAAGAATCAGACTCTACAGCAGAGGAGGAATTAGAAGATGAAGAGCCACAAACTCCAGGTGTAAGAAGATCAGTTCGAGAAAGAAGGAAGCCAGAAAGGTACAGTCCATCTGCTTTCTATTCAAATTTTGCTTTATTTGTTACTAATGATGATCCCAGAACTGTGAAGGAAGGAGTAGATTCTGAGGATGGAAAACTCTGGAAAGAGGCCATGGTTGATGAAATGGCATCTTTGCACAAAAATGAGGCTTGGGATCTAGTGGAGTTGCCGGTTGGAAGGAAACCCATTGGTAGCAAATGTGTGTTTAAGAAGAAGACAAATGCAAAAGGAAAGGTGGAGAAATACAAAGCTCGGTTGGTAGATAAAGGTTATTCCCAGGTGCCGGGAATTGATTTTGGTGATATTTTTTCTCTTGTTGCCAAGGTAACTTCTATTAGATTACTTTTATCTGTTGTTGTTGCTTTTGATTTTGAGGTAGAACAGATGGATGTGAAGACAATATTTCTTCACGGGGATCTAGAAGAGGAAATATACATGAAACAACCTGAAGGCTTTGCGATGAAGGGTAAGAAAGAACTGGTATGCAAGTTAAAGAAGTCTCTATATGGGTTAAAATAGTCACAAAGGATGTGGTACCAGAAATTTGATACATTTATATGGGCAATTGGCTTCACTAGAAGCAAAGAAGATCACTGTGTGTATTTTAAATTAATTGGTGACCGTGTTATTTATCTGGTCTTGTATGTGGATGATATGTTGCTGGTTGGAAATGACAAAGAATTATCCAAGATTTGAAGACCCAATTGTCCTCCAAATTCGACATGAAATATCTTGGTGCTGCAAACTATATTTTGGGCATGGAAATTAAAAGAGATTGGGCAAAGAGGAAGCTTTGGTTAAATTAGAGGAAGTATGTTAAGACAATACTGCAGAGGTTTAATATGCAGGATAGTAAACTGGTGAAGGTTCCTATTCTTGTAGGTGTAAAGTTATCTGTTGAACAGTGTCCCAAGACACAAGAAGAGGAAGAGGATATGTCCCATGTTCCATATGCAAGTGCAGTTGGTAGCCTGATGTATGCAATGGTCTGTCCTAGACCAGACATTGCACATGCAGTGGGAGTATTGAGCAGGTTTATGTCAAAACCAGGGAAGGAGCACTGGACAGCAGTGAAGCGGGTTTTCAAGTATTTGTGTGGCACTAGTGATTATAGTTTGTGCTACCAAGGAAGACTAGGATTGGATAGAGTGTTGGATATTCGGGGCTTTGTTGATGTAGACTAGGCTGGAGATTTGGATCAGAGAAGATCTACAAGTGGGTATGTGTTTAACCTATTTGGAGGTGCAGTCAGTTGGATGAGTAAGAAACAATCTGTAGTGGCACTATCAACTACAGAGGCAGAATACATGGCAGCCACTCATGCAAGCAAGGAAGCAGTTTGGTTGCAGAGATTGTTCAAGTATGGGGTTAGTACAGGGAGCTATAAGGATAAACTGTGACAACCAAAGTGCAATTTTCTTGGCAAAGAACCCTGCATATCATTCAAAGACAAAGCACATTGATGTTCAGTATCACTTTGTGAGGGATATGATAGAAGATAAAAAGGTGTTGCTGGTAAAGGTGGACACTTTTAAGAATACTGCAGATGCATTGGCAAAATCTATGAGCTCTGAGAAGTTCTCTTGGTGTAGAGAGACTATGGGCGTTTCAAGGCTGGAAAAATGACTAAGCTCTCTTGTGGCCCCCTGTGGAAAGAAAACAACAAGTGGGAGAATGTTGGGTTGTGTTATATTCTTTCCACAACTAGCCCACGTAGTTAACCGGGGAGTTAGAGGGAGGGTGGAGCCCCCTTTCGTTGCGCGGATTGTGTTGGGGGGGGAGGTGGGGGGGGTCACAGGGGGTTTGAGGCGTACTTGTAACCCCACTTATGGGGTCCGGGGCAGCACCCCAGAAAATTTTGGATTTGGACCCTATGTTAGGATGGGCAAACCCACCTATGATTTGTGCATGATTTTCGCACATGTTTTTTGGACGCGATGGTTTTCACACACAAACAAAACAACTCCATGTCCTCAAAGCCATCCAATCCAAGAAAAAAGCACTCAAACACATTCAATTCATATTGTCACCAATTCTCATACCAATTCAAATTTATGAGTGAGAGAGATAGAGATGTATGAGAGAGTAATAAAAGAGAGAAAATTAGAAGCTTAAGAACCAAGAAGAACCATTTGATTTCTCCTCCCTCTTATTTTTATAATCACACCTTGACCCTAAATTTTCCCAACCTTTCAATTTCTTGGGAAGGCTAACAACCACATCAAAGGGAAATATTCATCCAAGGCATATTTTTCCTCTTAAGTCAAGTTATCCCCTCCCTAAGGAATAATAATTTGTGGGTTATCCCTGTTGAAATTTGGCAACAAGAATATTCCAATTTAATTTATCTTTAAATTAAATTGTGAATTAAAATCGAATTTAGTCTTAACAGCTACCTGTAAATAATTAATTAAGCTATTTTGACTTAATTAGTTGGAGAAATTCAAGTTAGAAGTCTTTCTAAAGTCATGAAAGAGTTATCCCTTAAATTAAGGAGATAAGCCTTAAATTAAGGAGGTAAGATTCAGTTCTATTTGAGTTGTAATTAGTTAACTCATTTTACTGGGTTAAGTCTAGTTAAATTAGTTCCAAACTGTTTGAAGAACTAATAGAGAGTTAACAGTCAGTTGATGCATGCATGCACTCAACTAGTGTACTCCAGTTAACTGAAGATTCCCTCATTAGAAACTCATGCATGTATATTCTGAGAAAGACCCAATTGAGATTAAATTCAAGGACAGTGTACTATCAGTTACATGTGTTTTCCTATAAAGAAAACCCATGCATGCAGAAGGAATAATTCCTTCAGGATTGCGCAATTCTGACAGGGTGTGAGAAGAAGGCTTGAGAGAAGCTTTGATTGTGTGTGAGCATTTGTGAGGATTTTACTAAGAGCTGGCTAGTTGTGAGAGCTAAGGCTTTGTATGACTCCTATGTATTTCCACCTTGTATGATAATACAAATAGTGGGGTTTTTAGCTAAGGCTTTCCCCAAAGTATTTTCATGTGTTTCATGTGCATTGATTCTTCTTCTTTTGGTTATATTGTTTAGCTCAATTCAGCTTGATCTTTAAGCTTCCACAAAGCAAACTTTGATAGTAGAAGTAGGTTATAGTATTTTGCTTTGATTTATATTGCATTATCGGGTTAATCTACACGCAGATTTTCTACATGGTCTAAGAGGTATATTTGTAGAGAATTTGCAGAATTTTCTACAATCCCCTTTCTTCAACTCTAGAATTTTTATTAATAAAAATAAGAATTACATCATATAATATAGTTTCACATGAAAGCATCAATGTCGGTACCCCAAAATTATGTGTTCTTAGTTACATTACAAAATTTAAGGTGTTGAAATGGGTGCCACACTTACCATTCCATATTCATTGTGGCATTTATGTTTTAATCTATTTACAAGCATGTATGGGTGCTTTTTATTAGGTGTTAATGTACAATAAATAACCATTTGAACATCAGATTAGGATTAAATATGTGTTATAAATATATGTTGGAGCATCAAGTACTAACTGAACAATTTGTAAGTAGCTATAATATTTTACTTCCCTTATTTTATAATTAATAGAACAACAAGAAAACTTGTATTATATCTATGCTTTATCATGATGTACACAACTCGTAGGAAACAAAGTATGGATTGCAGCCAACCAAAGATTTGTTGAGAGATGACATGAGGAATGGCTTTGAAAAATGTATCATTATTTATGAATCACTTAATTATGTGGTACACATTTTGATTTGTGCAGGTATATTATACTATAAATGTAAATATACTCATTAAACTTTATTTCTATGTTTGTAGATGGGACATGAAGAGGTTGCATAAAATAAAGAAATGGAGAAAACATTCCAAATAAACCAAGTGTAATATCTCACGTAAATGATGAATAAATGAGTCATGGGAGGACCTCCAAAAATGAAAATGGTTTGAGCAATGAAAAATGGTCACTGAAATTGAAAGTTACAAGTTGTATATCTTAGAATGTTTGTTTAGGAAAACTAAATAAATTTTTTAATATGGACATATCATCCCAATTGGATAATGATAAGCTATTGACAATGATAACAATTATTTATTGACATTTTGATATCATGGACCTTTGTGTTGTCCCATTTAATATGATGAAGGCTCACTTATTCATATATATATAAAATGATTTTTTTATTTCATTATAGTTTCCACTATTGTAAAATGTCATTGTTGATTAAATATATGAATGATTTACATTATCACAATGAACATGTGTGTAAGGAGTGGAAGGAACAAGGGGATACTCTAAAATCATTATAAAAAAAAACGATGGAGATAACTTATGCCTAGGAATTATGACAAGTTACAAATAGCCAAGTAGAGGCCTATGCACTCCTGCAAGGTCTTCTTCTTGTCAAGGAAATCAATATCAGATCCTTGATAGTCAAAGGAGATTCCAATGTGTTCATTTAAGAAATGTTAGGGAAAGCATATCCCTTAGATAGTAGGCTTGCATTAATCACTTCCTTAGCCAGAAAGGAAGAAAGCATCCATGCCAAAATTTCATTTTACCATGTGTTGTGTTCCCTCTAAGAAGTTGATCTATGGACAAAGAAAGATACTTCACTAAGTATAGCAAAACTTGAGAAAATGGGGTAGATCATTTTTTCATATTCCCAAATTCATTAAGGCATGCAAACAAGCATTAACACCCATTGAATCCTTACCAATTATATTGATTATATCATAAGGGGATGGGTCTTACAAGGAAATTTTCCCATGAATCTAGCATGCAAGGTCTTACCATAGTCTTTCATCTTAAATATGGCCTCATGGTTGTCTATTAGAATTATGGGATGATGGCTTAGCGATTGTTTGGAGTTTACAACATTTGTGCATTTGGTAATAGGGTGAATTTCAACAAAGCAATCAAACTAATAGATCATTTTCTCCTTTTCCACTATAATCCAATGATACAAATTTTCACAAGATCATGAATTTAAGTTGTTAAAAATGAAATTTTGAGTGTATAAATGGATCAGTGCCTCGAAAAAAAACCATGGGGCACTCGATTTTTGTAGATTACATTGTTGAAACTTAGGATTCCAAGAAATTCCTATCATATTTTAATCAAAATTGACTAGAAAGGTCACCCATAAAAGGGTAAAAATGTATAATAGTTAGATTATTGCATTTTAACCCTCCAAGGAAGCATGTAAGGCATTTCTTGGCCCTTGGATCATGTCTAGAAATTAGGACTTCTTACATCAAATTCAAAAGGCAATAAAAAATAATATGTCAATGTTTATAGTCTAGTTTCTATGTCTTGGACTTTGTCTTTTGGAACTAGTTTCAATATCTTGTATTTGGCTCATTGGAAGGTTTGTTTAAGTCTTTGGTCCACCTATATCCAACATAGTATTTATTCCTAGATTATTTATTTTCTCTATGTGTTTATTTCTTGGAACTTCATTTGTTGGGATAATTTCAGGGATATTTGGGCCAAGAGACTTAGCAGCAGTACAGGGTGCTTGCAAATTCTTTGTCAATTATGTGGGTTAGATATTATCTCTCTATTCTCTATATTTTTAGTTTGGTTTAGCTTGTAAGGAATTGTGATCTGGGTTTAATAATTATGGAGAATAAGTACATATTGGAATTTATAAGAACTTTGAGAAGATATGAGAAGTATATCCAGTCCAATTAAAACTCTCTCTTCTCAGTGACATCAAAATTTCATGAGAACAAGCATCATTATGTTTCTTAGCATGTGACCATTATGAATTTAATAGTTCAACAAAAATAGAGGATATACATATTGGAAGTAGAATGAAACATGGTAAGGAACTTAGCACTCAATTTTCACAAAGACTCCCTATCTTCAACTTCAAACAAGAGAACATCTATCAATTATGTACATGCATAATTCATGGAAGAGGAGATAGTTCATCCACTGAAAGAAGCCATGGACATCATGCAATATAAATCAACCCCTCATGTGTTGGTTAGGAAGACACAAACATTTAATACACATTTTGTAAATTGTTTTTTTTCTTTAAGTTATTAGACTTTCAGGTGTTTTTGAAAAGTAGGCTACCTACAAGAAAACATGGAATGTAATTATTATAGTCTTTAACAAACTCTTGATGAAGTATCTAAGAATTTCTTATTTTTCCAAAGAATCTCTAAAATAATGTTTTTTCAAATTTGTTGTTAGCATGGCTACAACCCCTTTTTAAACTGATATTCCCCTATTTTAATTAAAAAAACAAAAATCAATGAGCATGTGTGTAATCATCTACTATATTTGTTAAAATTATATAATGCATTAATGCAATGATTATATCAAAACACAACATTGAAAAGATAAAAGTCAATAGTATCATTAAAATTTTGATTTTCTTATGATTAATTAAACTTCTATAAAGAAAATAAACCACATTTGCATATTTGCAACATGGAAAAATTTATCACCAAAACATATAGGTTCATTGCATTAAGTTGACTATAATAATGTGGTTTATATGGTTTCTATATATTTACACATTTTTATATTTAAATGTTTGTTAAGTACCATGCCCTATACATCTATAAATGCAGTGTGCTAGTAATTTCCATAAGCGCACTAGTTCTACTAATGACAACAAGAATGCCATTTCTTCAACTCCACTTTTTTCTTTAATGACACAATGTTAAACAAAAATATCGTCACCATGATTATTTGTAGTCAGTATGGGTCTACCATCACTTGTATTGTCCTCCTAAGCAAGTCTCAGACCTCAGCTCTTCAAGTCAAGCTTTGAAAATGAGAGAAAGATATTGAAAATCAACAAAGCTCTGGTTCCACACTTTCTCTCACTGTTGTCTGCGATCCCGCACCTCCTGTTTACAAAAACTGCAGACCTGCCCGCTCTGTCCCTAAAGGAGTGGGTGCGGACCCCTGTGAAAGTCAAAAAGGCGCAAGTTTATTTTAAAAAACTCACTTTGGGTTAATTCTAGATGATTCTAGAAGGAATTTTGACGTGGATTGGTCGCTCTTAGGTGGTTCATGCATCCCAAAAGAGAAGGAGCTAATCCCTTGATGAGAGGAGCTATCCCTTTGAAGGAGGGCTTTATCCCTTTGAAGGAGGACCTAGTAACTTCCCTCCATTGCACTATAAATTAAGGCATTGGGCTGGTTGCTAGAGAGGTTAGAAGCTGAACATTTTTTAGGGTAAATGCTGGTGGAATTGAGACTTCCTAGTTAAGCTTGAGAGGAGAGATCACATACCTTTTTGGCTTCATTGGGAAGAGAGTGAAACTTGTCAAAGTAGAGGAGACTTCTTGTTGGACCCTGGGAGGAGCTTGTACAACGTCAAGGCACAGGTTGTAAAGTTCTTCTTTGATTTGAATTAATACAATCAGATTCATTTTACTCAACAAATTGTCTTATGTCATTTGTTTCATGAATTCCTTGACCTTCATGTTAAATATGTTTTATAATATTGGCTTTTTAGGTGCTATTTAATTTGTTTGCTTGTTTGTTTTTGCAGATTCGCAACAAGGGAGCTCACTTGGATCAAAGGAGCGAGGCTTCCACAAACTTGCATTGGACCCAAGGTAGGCCTAAAACACTTGTTTTCCTTTGTTTATAAATTCATATTTAGGGAAAGATAGTTTTTGATTGGCTTGCTTGTCATTAGATCTCTTTAGATTCTAGGAAGGTCTATCTTGTCCACAAGATCGACTCATTCCGTGTGACAAAATGGTTGCATAGTTACTGGTAGCTTTTCATCTACTAGTGATATAGGTGAGGAACCTGAAATATCCGAACCTGAAAGTGAATTTGCTGCTACTCCAACATCGGGGTTTGCTTCTCCAGCTTCTAGTGGTCCTGGTTCACCTAGGGTAGAAAGAATAATTACCCAAAATATTCCTTCTGGACTTATAGCTATCGAAGAACTTGCTACTCCGGAAGAAGAAGTAGGCATCCCTATCCCTGAAAATCAACCTGCTATTGAACTAAGGGAGCGTGAATCAATTTTTTACAATCCACCTAGGAGCAGTGCTTGGTATCTTTCTTTGACTAATTTCTTAGAAAACCCAGGGTTAAGTTTTTCACCACCTCGTGTTCCTTATCACCCAACACCTAGAGGTTATTATCCTCCATTAAATATGTCAAGACAGTCGTCCATGTTTACTCAATCGCCAGAATCCTTTTTGTATGGCGGTCCTTCTGTTCCCTCTGGGTATCAGTCACTTTCTGGTACTTTTTCGGGAGCATCTCCTCAACCCATTGAACAAGGGTTATTAACTGGAAGCAATGGTACTAAGCCGTTGAGCGTAGAAGATATTCTCATGATGTCAGGTACTATTCCTAATCCTCAACCTCAAGGTGGCCAGTTACCGCCTGGGGGGCAGCCTCAAAATCCTCAATTATCGCCTGGGGGGCAACCTCAAGGTACCCAATTTGCGCCTGGGGGGAAACCTCAAGGACAGTACATACCTACGGGACAGTACGTTCCTCAAGGTCAACCCCAGACTCAATATGTACCCCAAGGTCAACCCCAGTATCAATATGTACCTCAAGGTCAACCCCAGTATCAGTACGTGCCTCAAGGGTATCAACCCCAAGGTCAGTACTCGAACCAAGGTTTCCAACCACCCTCCAGTCAATCATATGTTCAAGGAACGGGAAATGTACCTTTGAGTTATCAATCCTATCCTCAACCCGGTTATGGTCCTCAATATTCTCAACCCGTTATGGGTCCGTACCCCGAAATGAATTTAGTGTGGGATCCATCACAAACTCAACAAGTCTTGCAACCGAATGTAGAATTGTCATCTCAAATTGGACAACCCTTAGTTTCTGGTACACCCCAGTAACCTGTCTAGTCTATTATTCAAACTTTTGTACCTTCGGTAGTTTCTCAGCCTAGGCCTAGTACGCCTCGTACTCTGCCTCAAACGACTGCTACAACTGCCGCAACATTTGTTTAATCTACCCCACCTACTTCTGGAGTATCGACAGCTCTGGTTTCTGCTGTTCCTGTATCTACTCCTCAGACATCTTTACCTCCATCTAGATCCACGATTCAAACTTCGGTTCAGATGCCTGTAGGACAACCTGGTTCAAGTACGGTTGTCACAAGTCAACCACAATTTACTTATCAACCATACCAGGGACAGTACCAATTCGGTCCTGCTGTGCAGCAGCCAGTCTACCAGTATCAACCGTACCCTGGGTACACATATCAACAACCTTAACAACCCTAATACGGTCCAGTTAATCCTGGTTTTCCAGGAGGATACAATATCCCAAATGCAATTCCGATTCCTAGTTATCCTGGATATCCTCCTCCTGGGGCTGGTCTCATGACCCAGAGTTTTAGGGACCCTAATCGTTAGTTACCATTTATCGCAACTTTGGACTTGCCTGACTTGTTGTGCCTAATGAACGATCCCATTAATTATCTTCCGTTTTGGCCGCCAATGCCGAATAAGTTGCCTAGTGATATTCCTAAGTTTGAATGCAAATCAGGAGAGGACCCGTCAAACCATGTGATGACTTATCACCTCTGGTGTGCGTCTAACTCCATTTCAGATGATTCAATCCGTCTAAGGCTTTTCCAGCGCACTCTAATTGGTCTCGTGGCCAAGTGGTACATTGAGCTACTGCGAGGCACTTTTTATAATTTTATTTAGTTAGCTACCTCATTTTTAACTCATTTTCAGTTGCCAGTCAGATATGACAATGGCACGTAATTACTAACTTCATTAAAGCAATCGACGTACACTTACATTTCAGACCACATTCATGAATGGAGACGTCGACGGCGTTTAGTGAAGGTTTTTATTCCAGATCAGATCTTGGCTGAATGGTTTGTAAAATCTTTGTTGCCAAAGATCACTGAAGATGTAGCTAAGGCCGGAGTTGTTACTGAGGAGCAAGTAATTGCTCAAGCACAGTACCTTGACTTGGTCTATACTCAGTCAGGTACGTTACACGAGAAAATCCCCGATCTTCCCAAGCAAAATCAAATCGCTGCAGCTCCTTCAAGGTCTCATGCCGCTGATGGTATGATTGGTACGATTAACACTAAAATTAAGAAGAAGTCTTCCAAGAATTCTTCTCCTATCATAACCTTGCCAGACTCCCCGACAGGAGATTCTTCCACGGAGATTTCCGCCGATATTCACGTTGTAGAGTCATCTACAGCCAAATCAAAATCCGGTGGTAAGAAGAAAGGGAAGAAGAAGAATAAAACGGACAAAAATTCAAAAGAGAAACCTGAAAAATCAGAATCCAATGATGAAAAACGCAAAACTCGTTATCCTTGTCTCATTTGTGACGAAGAACATTTTACAAGAGACTGCCCTCATCGTGCAGAGGTTGCGAAGATTGTCAAAGGTTCCCAAATGCCTGCTGTTTTTAAGGATCCTTTTCCAAGTCAAGACAGTAAGATGACAGGTTCTTCCTCAAGTGCCAATGAAGAACCCATACTGATGATGTCCCATGTTAGGATTGCGACTCGATCGCATGATTATGGTAGTAAAAGTCCTGTTGATGGTAAAGAAGCAGAATCTTCTCATTCTAACCCATCAACCTCAGCTCCCAGTTCCGATCCACTACAGATCGAGAAACATAATCCAGACTTGGTAATCAAACCGCCCGCCAAGGGTATACTTCGAAAGTCAGCTTTCAATCCACATGCGAGAGCGGCTCATAACTATAACATTGTTGAGGATTTATCTGTTTCACCCTCAGCAATGTCGGCTTTGGAAGTGCTGCAATCATGTCCAACACAGCGTAAATTACTTTTGTCGGCTATAGGAGCTTTTGACGTTCAGGACTCGAACTTAATAATTTTTGATCTAGAAAATAGTACACCGCGCTTACCTCATCAAATGGCTTTCCATATTCCAGTGATAGTCAAAAACAGGCCTATTCATAGGACTGTGATTGATGAGGGAGCCTCAACGTGTATTATGTCGATACAGTGTTGGAGATCGCTTGGTTCTCCTTCACTAAATCAATCCCCGACGATTCTAAAGGCCTTTGATGGCCGTGGGTTTCATCCTTTTGGAATTCTACAGGATTTACCTATAGGGGTTGAAGGAAAAACCGTTAATCTAGATGTGGAAGTGGTTGATGCCCCTCTAGATTACAACCTTCTCTTGGGTCGTAGTTGGTCTTACGCTATGACAACTTTCGTTTCATCGGTCTTTCGGGTTATAAAGTTTCCTCATAATGGAAAGATCGTAACAATAGACCAGCTGGCTTACTTTTCATCCGACCCAGCCTCTTCTAAAAGTATTCAGCATGTCGATAAAATGACTATCCCGTATAAGGATGTTGGAGTAGGACTAGTTAAAGATGCCGGTTTACTAGGAACTTTTCCTTTTCCTCCGATCAATGCATCATCTTCATTTGCAACCATTCCTATGATTTCGTCAGACACCATTATTTATGATGACCCTTGGATCGTTCCTTCTGAATCTGAGATAGACTCATTTGGTGATGTTATGCCTTTGAGTCCATATGAAATTGCGTATGAGGTCGTGCAATCGTTTACCGACCCATCTTCAACCAAAATTGATTTAATGAATGTGGTCCGTGAGGAATCACTTTTCACATCAAGCTCGGATTCAACGACATTTTTCGAACTTGCTCACTCTGATGAGCAAATGAAATACTATGTGTAGATGATTTACCATGGGAAGATCTCCATCACAGATCTTCGTTCTTACCCGAGAATGATCGTTTTGAAAATTATTTTTCATCAATTTTTACGACTGAATATGTCAAGGAACCTCAGAATCCAATGAAAAATCCTGATTGAGAGTTAAATTTGGGAAACATCTCTCGAACTATTCCTATTGACATTTCGGTTAAGCCTGGAATTGTTGAGAACATTCATATAGGTGCCTCGTGTACAGAAGACGAAATTCAAATATATAAGGCCATATTTCAAGAATTCCGCGACGTGTTTGCCTGGTCCTATGAGGAAATGCCAGGAATTGATCCCGCGATTGTTGTTCATGAAATCAAGACTTACCCGGACGCTAAACCCGTTCAGCAATGTTTGCGTCAGATTCACCCGAGAAAAGTTGCTGCTATTAAAGCAGAAGTTGAAAAATTACTCAAAGCAGGTTTCATTTATCCGATCCCGTTAACAGATTGGGTATCGAATATTGTTCCGGTTAACAAAAAGCAAGGGACAATAAGAATATGTATCGATTATAGGGACATTAATCAAGCCTGTTCAAAGGACAATTACCCAACTCCCTATATCGATCAAATCATTGATGATTGTGCCGACAGCGAAATATTCTCCTTCATGGATGGTTTTTCCGGATACAATCAAATCAATATTCTACCTGCCAATCAACCAAAAACGGCTTTCATTTGTCCATGGGGGACATTTGCTTATTGCAAATTACCTTTTGGGCTCAAGAATGCCAGAGCAACTTTTCAAAGGGCCATGTCTTATGCGTTTCATGACATCAAGCACATTGTGCAACCCTATCTCGATGATTTGCTTACTCATTCATTACATCGAGCTGATCATCTCATCCATTTACGAGCAATCTTTATGAGGTGTAGGCATTATCGGATTCGGTTGAATCCACACAAGTGTGTTTTCTGTATAGAAACGGGTCGATTGCTGGGTTTTGTTGTTTCGAAAGCCGGCATTCGCGTCGATCCCTCGAAGGTCGAAGCTATTGTCAAATTGCCTCCTCCTTCGAGTCTTCGCCAACTCCAAAGTTGGCAAGGGAAAGCAAACTTTTTACGACGATTCATTCCTAACTACACCGAGGTTACAAAGGGTTTTACCCGGTTGTTGAAACAGAACACTCCATTCTATTGGGATGAGATAGCTCAGAAATCTTTTGATGCACTAAAACACGCGTTGACCCATGCACCATTATTGCATCCTCCCAACTACAACCAAGACTACTTCTTGTATCTCGCCGCCTCTCATTCCACCATTGGAATGGTATTAGTTTAGGAATATGAACTCGGTACTGAACATGTGATATAGTACCGTAGTTGAACTTTAAATCCAACTGAGCTAAAATACTCACATGTGGGGAAATTGGCATTGGCAGCTGTTCAAGTTGTCCAACGTTTTCGTCACTACATTTTATTACGTAAAACTACAGTAATTTTTGATTGCAACCCTATGATCTACATTTTTACCAAGCAATTGCTAGGGGGCAAGTACTCTAAATGGATTCTTATCGTGCAGGAGTTCGACTTGGAGTTTGAAAAATCTAAGTCTAAGAAATCTTTAGTTTTTGCAGAGTTAATGTGTGACTTCCCACGTGCTGACACGGAAACTGTGGCGGAGGAGCCCATTGCGGACGAATCCTTGCTTCTAATCAGCACTTTAGATCCATGGTATGGGGGTATCATCGTTTATCTCCAGACCCAATCCTTTCGGCCAGAAATTTCAAGGTCAGAACGTCGAAAAATACGATTCCAGTCCCAACAATTCAGGATTATTGGAGATACTCTTTATCGCCGTGGGGCGGACTCTGTTTTTCGACGTTGTTTAACTCATGAGGAAGCTAAAAGGGTTCTCAATGACTGTCACTCTGGAGCGTGTGGCGGTCATATGTCTGGGTATGCCACAGCCCAAAAGATATTGCGCGCTGGCTACTTCTGGTCGTCTTTGTTTAAAGATTGTATTAACGCGGTCCGAAAATGCCACAACTGCCAAATTTTTTATCGAAAGATGCGCGCTCCACCTGCTCCTCTCCACCCTATAATTGTCGTTGGTCCTTTTGCCAAATGGGGTATCGATTTTATTACATGTAACCCTCACTCAGCCAGGGGGCATGCGTATATCATCCTTGCGGTAGATTATTTTACCAAGTGGGCCGAGGCGATGCCTACATTTGAGGCAGACGGCAAGACAGCTGCAATTTTCATGTTCAATCATATAATTGCTAGGTTTGGTTTCCCACAAGTGATTATCACTGATCATGGGCGTCATTTTCGAAACGTTATGATGACCAAACTTACAGGCCAGCTTGGTTTGCGTCACGAAAGTTCAACTCCTTATTATCCACAAGCTAATGGTCTGGTTGAATCCATCAACAAAGTTTTAGTCATCATGATCTGACGAATCATTGGGATTCATCGGTTGAATTAGCATAACATTCTATTTTCAGCGCTTTGGGCGTATCGAACCTCAGTAAAAACATCAACAGGGTTCACTCCTTTCCAACTAGTTTATGGTCTGGAAGCTGTGTTACCCATTGAATGCGAAATCCCATCATTGCAAATGGCCATCGAGTTACTTCCAGCCACTTCCGAAGAGGAAAATTTTTTGTTATACTTGGCTCAATTAGATGAGAATCGACGTGATGCTGCATTGGCAATCGAAACTCACGCAAAATGTATGAAAGCTCAGTATGATCGAAATGTGACCCCTCGAAATTTTTTGGAAGGAGATCTAGTCTTAGTGTACGATCAAGCTAATGATAAATTAGGCGCTAGAAAATTCCTTCCTATGTGGCATGGTCCCTATGTTGTCAAGCGAAAGCTAGCAAAAGGGGCCTATGAATTGGTAGACTTTGACGGGGACTCTTTAGGTAAACCCAGAAATGGTCTTTACCTGAAGAGGTATTATGCTTAAAGAATGGGTATGGAGATTTTTAGTTAGGATAGTTTTTCTTTCTAGCTGGTGTGTTTTAGTTTAAAAAGTGTGCTTAGCTTAGAGAGTTTTTTTCTTCATCATTCCTGCTTATCTTGGTTTTACTCTTGGTATTGCAGATGTCGATGCCTCTCCAAACATACATTGGTTTCACTGATGGTGCTTGTCGTAATACACAGAATATTTCTTCCGCAGCTTGGGTTATCTATTCGCCCTCTGACGAGTTGGTATCTATGCATGGGGTAAGCCTCAGTCAAACAACGAACAACATTGCCGAGTATAGTGCAGTGATTGAGTTATTATCTGAATCTATTTCATTTGGGATTCAGAGTTTGATAGTGAGGTTAGATTCTGAACTCGTTGTATTACAGCTTAATAGAGTGTATGCCATTAGAAATCCAGTGTTATTGAGATTATTTTTTAGAGTGCGTCTCTTGGAACGTAAATTTGATTATATTGAATATCAGCATATTCCAAGATCTTTAAATACATTAGCAGATGCAATTGCTTCTCGAATGTTAAGTAGACATTTGCAATAATCATACATGTAAATTTAAAACCATTTCATAACATGATTTACAAGATAAGCCAGTAATAGTGATATATATATATAGGAGTGTGTCAAAAAATACATCGTCCTCGATCATAGGTTGAAAAACACCTTATGATCAGCAAAAATGATAAGTACAAAAAGCAAAAATGTCATATGTGCCTACAATAGGCGATCATCCTATCACTGGTGATGATCTCGATAAGAAACCACTACACGGGCCACCTTGCAAAGGAACCTCCTAAAAGGTCCTGGGACCCCAATCACATAGCGCTGAAGTCGACGAGGAATTTCATCTATGCTGGTCTCCGGAATATCTCCTGTCAAGCGCTCTAGATGACTCTCCAACTCGGCCAAAGTCTCTGTTGATTCGTCCTGTGGGGCTGGCACGGCTGCAACTGGTTGTTTCCTCTCATAAGGCCGGAGAGCGGCTGGTCATTGTGGACCCACATCTGCATTTGAAACTTTTACTTTCAGTTTTTGGACGATAGAAAAATAAAAAAAAAAAAAATAGGAAAATGTTGAAAATGATTTTACCTGAGTCATCCCATTGCTCTCCTGGTGGAAGTGCCATGTCTGGGTCACCACGAAAATCTACCCCAGCGTAAGGGAAGTCCTGAATAGAAAAAACCTGGTTTTCCAACCATTGGAAATACTCAGGTTTGAATCGAACAAACTCTGTCCCCTCGTCCGGATGACGGGCCATAACTGCAACCCATCGCATCAGTTTGGGCTCTCGAGGAAGCTCAGCTCCAACAGTAAGGTGCTGTGGGATCAACATTGGAACCCTCTCCAGACCAAAGCTCACAACCAAAGCCCCATAACCAAAGGTCTTTAGTTGTCCCTTCTTGGCTCTGGTCAGTTGGCCTTTTACATTGGCCAACACAGCATCGCACCAGTTGAAGATGGTGCCTCGAAAGCAGTCAACTGCCATCCGCATCTGGGATCTGGTGGCAATATGTAATGTGACACTCCCGCAAAGTCTGGTGACAGTAAATGCAATCACCATGAGTTCAGGAAGGGATATGGTTTTAATGTCTATCCCTTTGTCTCTAGCCTGGCTGTTGCAGAACTCTAGCCGGAGGCTATCGACAGACTGGCCACCTGGCCTAGTCCTGAATAGAGTCGAGTCTTCGCCTCTCTTAGGCAAACCAGTCAAGAAGTATATGTCTGCCGGCTCGATTTCGAGCTGGTGGCCACCAATGAAGAAGCATTGGTCCTGTATGCTCCATCTGTCAACCAACCACTATAAGAAATCCACCTGGGCCCTCATGCCAGGTATGGCCCAGAATTTGTACAAGCCACATGCCTTCAATGCATCAATTGAAGGTTGGTGATTCAACGCGGCAATATCCACGTCCTCATGCTCTCGTTCATGCCAATCTAGCATGATGTACTCTCTGCATCCAATAAAAAGATAAATTAGAATGCTAGAAATTAATTTGTTTGGGTCAAATTTGAGAATTTTTGGGTTAAAAACCCTTGCTGCGGGGAACGCACCCTCTGTGTTAGAGACAGTGCGTGGGTCCGCACCTTGCCTACATGGAAGGTGCGAACCCCTGACTTTTTCCCCATTGAGAAAAAGTCGGGGTCCGCAGGCTGCCAGTGTTACGCCTGCGAGCCCCTGCGCGCGGGTTTTTAGCCTAAAAAACCTCCAAAAAATGAAATAAAAGCCTAAAACAAAAAATGAAACGGTTAAAAACGAAGAGTAGGATGATATGGATTACCTGGAGAAGACTGTGTTCGATTCCGACGGTTGGATTTTCCGCAATCTTCACGGGAATTTTCTGAACAAAAGCACTATTTTCTCACCCAAATCTCAAACGGTAAAAATGAATTGACGAAAGCCCTTTTTATAAGTTTTTTGAGTAAATAAATTGCAAATTTGTTTATGTTTCACTTTGGAAAGGTAATTTTTGCAGCATTTTTATCTATTTCAAATAGGTATGAGTAATGTTTGCATTTTTGTTCAGGATAACGGATTATTCAGGCGAAATTTATCATTTTCGACGAAAAAACATTTAGAGTCACCTTTAAAGCTCTTTTCTGACTCCTAAAACATGAAAAGATCGCCGAGTTTTTCTTTTCAAACTCATTAAAATGGAACTAAAAAGACGGTCCACTTACAGCTCTTTTCTGACCGTAAAAACATGAAAAGATTACCGGATTTTTGTCGTTTCAAATTCAATATTGGTTATAAAACGATGTGTCGTTGATCGTTTTTTTACTTTTTCGGATTAGGGGCACTAATTACAAAAAGTACTCCTTGGTCGTAAAGATCAAGCGGTTCTCTCAAGTATTATTTTATACTTTTTCGGGCTTGGGAGACACAAATTTACGAAAAAGGTCAACCCTGGAGTCTTCTTAAGTTTTTTCAGACTCTCTAAAGTTGAAAAACGTCGAGTTTCTCCTATACTGGACTCGTTAAAATTTCACAGTAAAGGACCTGTTCAATTACAAACAGAAACGAACCACTCCTTAGGGTTCGAATTTAAACTAATTTGGACTCATCCGAAGGATGAGCTTATAATCAAGCAAATGTTATCCTCCTCAAGCTTGTCAAAAATAAAGAGGTACTTGCCAGAAATGGTGGGGGAAAAGAGAGAAAAATGAGACTGTTTGTCATACTTTGTAACCACTTTTGAACACGACACTTTTATTCACCTGGGTTGGGAAATCCTTTGCCTAACAGTTGATCAAACCACATTGAAAGTCTTCAGCCGGTTTCTAGGTATTAACTTTGGGTCAATTGTCACCAAACCATCGGTTGTGTCGTTATGTGTTCAAGAGGTCACTACCAATAAGCCATTCATCTGCAAAATATCTGTCATCCATCTTGACCATCCCTGAGTCAGTCCTTGCAACTAAATTTCTTCAACTTGATCTATGATTTCGTGTTGTAGGCTTGCCTGTGACGGATCGCTTTCTATCGACTTCAGCTCATTATCTAGAAAGATGATCTAGAAATCGTCAGTACCTTGGGATTTGCATGCCTCAATGGCAGGTTTCTCGCCTTTGACGACAGGTTGCATCATTGACCTTCGATCAAAGGATTCCGTGACATGTTCGACATCAACACATTTATTCACATCTCATGGATTGTACTGGGTACTTTGAGAGCCATTGACATCACTGGTGGTTTCTCTCACACTTGTTAACAGTTTACATCATTGACTGGTAATCAAGTGGTTTCTACCATGTTCGACATCAACACATTCATTCGCATGGATAGAATCGTGCTATTTCAAGAAGTAGAAATGAAGACCCTGGATCTAGTTTCTGCAATCCAGGCTGCAAGGAATTTTGTATTCATTATATGATGAACTATTCATAAATAGATGGTTGCGTCCATACTGTGTCCACATGAGTCTATACTTGTGATGTATTACAAGATCATTCCTGTATTAGAGCAGTAGTTAGTTTTCTAAGTCAGTTTTGATCTGAGTATGGGAATGCCTACCTCAGCGATGATATGATCTCATATATATATCTTGCATTGAATGTTTTTACAGGTTCCGACCGGGCTCTCCACAAGATGATCCTTGAAATGATAAAGTACTTCACTCTTTCTAAATGATAAATGAAATACTCATCTACTACAGACTTCGCACTTTAGGGGGCAATCTGTTACACAAAAATATCGTCACCATGATTATTTGCAGTCAGTATGGGTCTATCATCACTTGTATTGTCCTCCTAAGCAAGTCTCAGACCTCAGCTCTTCAAGTCAAGCTTTGAAAATGAGAGAAAGACATTGAAAATCAACAAAGCTCTGGTTCCGCACTTTCTCTCACTGTTGCCTGCAGTCTCGCACCTCCTATTTACAAAAACTGCGGGCCTGCCCACTCTGTCCCTAAAGGAGTGGGTGCGGACCCCTGTGAAAGTCAAAAAGGTGCAAGTTTATTCTAAAAACTCACTTTGGGTTAATTCTAGATGATTCTAGAAGGAATTTTGACGTGGATTGGTCGCTCTTAGGTGGTTCATGCATCCCAAAAGAGAAGGAGCTAATCCCTTGATGAGAGGAGCTATCCTTTGAAGGAGGGCTTTATCCCTTTGAAGGAGGACCTAGTAACTTCCCTCCATTGCACTATAAATTAAAGCATTGGGCTGGTTGCTAGAGAGGTTAGAAGCTGAACATTTTTTAGGGTAAATGCTGGTGGAATTGAGACTTCCTAGTTAAGCTTGAGAGGAGAGATCACATACCTTTTTGGCTTCATTGGGAAGAGAGTGAAACTTGTCAAAGTAGAGGAGACTTCTTGTTGGACCCTGGGAGGAGCTTGTACAGCGTCAAGGCACAGGTTGTAAAGTTCTTCTTTGATTTGAATTAATACAATCAGATTCATTTTTCTCAACAAATTGTCTTATGTCATTTGTTTCATGAATTCCTTGACCTTCATGTTAAATATGTTTTATAATATTGGCTTTTTAGGTGCTATTTAATTTGTTTGCTTGTTTGTGTTTGCAGATTCGCAACAAGGGAGCTCACTTGGATCAAAGGAGCGAGACTTCCACAAACTTGCATTGGACCCAAGGTAGGCCTAAAACACTTGTTTGCCTTTATTTATAAATGCATATTTAGGGAAAGATAGTTTTTGATTGGCTTGCTTGTCATTAGATCTCTTTAGATTCTAGGAAGGTCTGTCTTGTCCGCAAGATCGACTCATTCCGTGTGACACACAATTACCACAATTTTTCTTGCTATCATCATCGTTACAAGGCTTTATTATGTAAACAAGGATATATGTACATGTCATTTTACATATATGATATGCACTAGTGTTCTAAAAATATGTAATATACATTGGTGCCTTAAAAATATGATACACAACAATTCTTTAAGAAAATATAATATGCATTGCTGCATATAATTATGGGTATAACAACCCAACCCGAAATTGGATTGGTTTTGCCATGTAATTTCATCATGTAATTTAATTTTAAAAATTAAAATGGGCTAAGGTAAGGGACACAAATACCAGAGCTAAGGAGGTTACTTGCTTAGGATGATCAAGGTTTCCTTGTTGTAGTAAATATGAACCGTTGTTGATAGTAATTAAAGGCTAGTTGTTAATTCTTAAATTTCCTGGTTCGTGAATTAAATTGAAATGAAAAGAAGGACGAAGGCGATGTTACCTTAGGACAAATTTACAAGGTGGAGAGGATAAAATTTATGAAGATGGATTGCACTAGCAGTGAGGATAGAAGAGATCAGTTTGAGGAAAAAGGAGAAAAACACTGGGAGTCAATGACTATGTAGCAAGAAAGAAAACCACAAGGGAAGAGAGGGAATTCAAGGGGGAAAGCTCATTTAACAAGGGAGCAGAGCAGAGAAGAGGTAAGGGACGATTTTTTAATAGCCTTGGTCAAAATCCATGTAAAAATTAATAAAGGTAAAATAAGACTTTGGTCATGGGACATGTATTCCAAGCTGAATGTTGGGTAGAAACATAGTGATGGGGATCACTTATGATTAATTAATGGCTAAGGCTTTGGAAAGGAGAAATGGCATTTATTTATGAAAATAATGAAAATTAGGAGAAAAGGAAGGTGAAAGGTCATAGGTTGCATGTGAGGGGGTAAATGAAGGAAAATAATGGGAAAATGAAGAAAATAGAGGCTGCATTAATAAAAAGTTTTATGAGGATTAGTTCATGGCTTTTAAGCAGTTCAGTTTTGGAGCTCTCATTTCTCTCTCTCTCTCTCTCTTCGACACTTAGATTTTTCTTGGAGCACTCTTGGAGGAGTGTGGAATACTTGGGATTTGGAGTAAGAAGGCAAAGGAAAAAAAGGAAAGAGAAATAGGACATCGGTATCAACAATTTCAGAAGATTTTTCTTGCAGGCACCGAGTTGCATGTATGATTTCCTTTCTAGTTTTGGCATGCATGGCATATGCATGTGGTTATTGGTTATGATTCGTCATTGGCATGGAGGATTTCCACAATTGACAGTGTTCTTTCCTAGCCTTTCTGTTTCCTAGATAGTCATGGTGTTGTAGGTTTTACTTTTGTTTTCTAGTCAATTTTCCTGTGCCTTTGGTTGTGGGTTGAGTTATTAGTTCCTCGAAGCCTTGATTGGAAAAACACTTTGGAAGCCCTGTAACAACTTGGGTTTAGTTACTAATCCTAGAAACCTTGGTTGGAAAAATTCTCTAGAAGTCCTTGGTGGGTTGAGTTACTAGTCCTGGAATCCCTAGTTGGACAAATTCTCTCGAAGCCCAGCACCAATTTTGGGTTGAGTTACTAATCCTGGAAGCCCTGGTTGGAACAAATGCTTGGAAGCAATGGATAGCTTGGGTAGAGACCAATCTGGTGATGGTTAGTTATGTTCAACCATGAGGTGGAATCACTAGTTGAGGGTTGAGGTGGTTTTGCCTCTGGAAGCCCTAGATGGTTTTGGATTGATTTTTTTTATGAGATCCCACATTCATGCTTGGAATATGTCAAGGCGGTCACTGGCTGAAAGAAGATTTTGTTCATCCTAGTCTACGGCCGGGTGGTTAGTGGAGTTCCATACCTGGTCGGCCTATGCAATCATCAATAAGAGCTCTCTTTCTCCTTGGTATTTTATGGTTAAATATACTTGTTTATATGTGGCTTATATGTTTGTTATATCCTTGATATTTCTATTGGTTATACGCTGGTTATGAATGAGTTTTATGGCAATGAAAATGTATGGACCTTGTCATGTTTTGGTTAATCACTAGATGTACAATGAATATATGGCTTAATATATGGTAATGCAATTATTTTGATGAGGCATCAATGCTTCTTAGAGATTCTCAGATAAGTATGAGACCCCTATGCTCAAATCTATTGTTTAAACCTGTAGCATGCTTATTTGTGACATGTTTGAGGAAATGCATGTCATGGATGATAGGGGTCCAGTTAAGTCCTTGTTTAAGTATTTTCATTTGTATCATTGTTTTGATGTTATTTTTCATTTCTGGAAGTTTCATGGAGTTCTGGTTAGTGGCCTAAGTCCTGGCCCTGAAAACGTTGCACAAAATCTAATCGTTGGCATAGAACTACCTGGAAAATTCCCCAGTCGCATGCATGCCTTGTTGTGGGAGTGACCGTAGGGTCCCATTTGCATCAATACCCATGTCAAGGGAGATACGGAGGCTTTAATGCAATAAAATGTCAGTTTGTCTTAGGGGCTTGTCACCTGGATGGGTTGGATGGCTCCTGGGTGTTATGTTGTATGTGTAGAAGATCAAGATGTCTATGTTCCGTCGGTTCCACTTCCTTAACTGATACATAGGGAAAATCATATCATAGTAACTCTTTGTCACATGTTTACCCTAGTTGGTCGGTTACTTGGGTAGATGTTGGAGCAGGGGGTTACAGAGTGGTATCAGAGCATGTTCCACTCCTTAGACTGGATGGGCGATGTGTTGGTCATGCATTCATGTTGGTTGGATATGTGTGTTCCTTATGCTTGTGGTCTATGTGCTTGTTGCATATGCATGGTGTTGGTCATGGTTACAGTGATGTCGCCATGTGGAATTTGATGGTGTTGTTGTTGTATGTGGTCATCATGAGTGTATGTCAATTATGCATTAGTTATGCATGTCAGTGCTTATATATCGTTATGCATACATTGATGTGGTTGTAGTTGTCATGCATGAGGTCATAGCATGTGGTTGGTATGGTCATGCATTGATGACTGGATAATGCTTGAGATGATGATTAAATGCTGATATGATATATATATATATATATATATATATATATAGATAGATATAATCTAGTTGGTCTTGCATATGAGATATCCTTCCCTGAACAACACTGAGGTACATTAGTTTATTTGTATTTTGGTTTAGCTGACGTGATATACCTTGCGGGAAGAGAAACAACAAGGATGACTAGAAATATGGTAGACTACAGTTCCTGAGACTCTTCCTATGGATCAAATGAGTAGCGTGGTGTTTGGAATTCTTCTAACTTAGCAGACACATTGAGAAGTTTGAAGGCAAAGATAAGAATTTGTAAAGCAGATAATGATAGAATCATGCAGGAACAAGAGAAACAAGCAGAGGTTAATGCAGTAATCCTTCAGATTTTTTTAGAATTGCATAGACAGGGACCACTTCGTATTAGTCATGGACAGGAGGAAAAAACTAATGGGGCATTTGGAAGTAGGTCTCATGGTGGGTACATGTTAGATAGAGATGACACGATCAGAGATGACAGGTTCTTGTATACTCCGAATAGGAGAGGTGATGGGCATAGGTACTATTCTAGTTCTATTTTTGATAGGTATCATGGTCATCATCATTACAAGAGCAGTGATAGGAGATATTTTTTGAATGAGTTCAAGAAAGAAAATCCACCTACATTTAATGTGGAAGTGAAGAAAATAAAGGATGCAGAAGCATGGTTGCTTGGAATGGATAAGTTCTTCACATTGCATGATTACTTAGAGAACATGAAGGCCAGAATAGCTACACTCAGTCTTAAAGGTAAAGCAGATATCTAGTGGGAAGATGTAAAGAACATCAGAGATATTTATGAGGAGTTGACTTGGAGTGAATTCGAGAGACTATTTGGGAAGAAGTATCTATTAGAGAGGTACTATGAAGACATGGAAAAAGAGTTTTATGAGCTAAAGATGGGATCTATGACTAATGAGGAGTACACTAGAATATTTCTGGAGTTGTTGAGATATATGCCTTACCTCAAGGACTTACCTCAAGGAGAAGGCCAAGATTCTGAGATTCACCAGTGGGTTGGAAATAGCATTCAAAGACATGATTGAGTTTGATGATCCTAGATCATTAGAGGAGGCCATCTTGAAGCTAAAGCAATGTTATGAGCAATCAAAGCATAGATATGAGACTAAACTAGACTGGAAAGGTACTGCAAGGAATAAATGGAAATGGGATAAGAAGCGAGCAAGGCATCAGGACATAGGTAATAAAGATAATGCAGCACTGCAAAAGAAGTTAAATGCATTTAACAAAGGGCAGGGATTCCAGTTTGAGGAGTAGAACAAGGATGTAGGTTGGAAGCCTATATAGTCTTAGAATTGTGGCAAAGATCATCACAGGAGAAATTGTCCACAGCATCAGGGTGGTAAACCGCAAATCTACATTGCTCAGAAAGCACATACAGTGGGGGGTGTTTGGACAAATTAATCCTTGAATCTATGTGGTATTGTATAACAGGCAGGAAGATCGCCAGGCGCCTATTATTGAGATGGACGGTAAGCTTCGTGATCAATTTGTTTCTATTTTGATTGACCCTAGATCTAATTATAGTTATATTAATCCTGACCTGGTGGATAAGTGTGGTTTGAATAAATAAGTGCATGTAGAATCTTGGTTGGTATAATTGGCTACGGGTACAAAGAAGTGAGTTCATCATTGGGTAAGATCTTGTGCATTTGAGTTGAATGGTATGTCTAAATCAACACATTTGAATGTATTGTTGTTGGGTTCGTATAACATGATTTTGGGTATAGACAAGTTGTATCTCCATAGGACCAAGGTGGACTATTATGACAAAGCTATTGAGTGTTTGGATTATAATGGAGATAGAGAATCTTGCAGGATAATAAGAAGGCAACATCAATTAGAATGGTTAACAGCTATGTAGGTGAAGCGTAGTTACAAGAAAGGGTGTGTGTTATATGTGGTACATATATCTAGTGACAAAGGTAAGGAAGTTGATGATGCGGATGTTTTGAGCAAGTATCTGGTTTTACAACAATTTCAAGATGTATTTCCCGTAGAGATTTCAGAGTTATCGCCTCACAGGGAAGTGGATTTTTCTATTGAGTTGGTACCAAGGGAAACACCAGCATCAAAAGCACCATACAGGATTAGTAGTCCAGAGTTGGTAGAGCTAAAGTTTCAGTTGAAGGAAATTTTTGACAAGGGATACATTACACCAAGTGTATCACCATCGGGTGCATCGATATGTTTTTTCAAGAAGAAGTATGGTACTCTTAGGTTATGCATTGATTACAGGCAGTTGAACAAGGTGACCATTAAGAGCATGTATCCATTTCCGAGGATTGATGATTTGTTCAATCAATTGAAGGGAGAATCATTGTTCTCGAAGATTGATCTGAGATCAGGATATCATCATGTACACATTAAAGAAGATGACATTCACAAGACAACTTTTCAGACCAGGTACAAACATTATGAGTTTTTTGTAGTTCCATTTGGTTTGACTAATGCTCCAACTACTTTTATTTGCTTGATGAATAATGTGTTGCGTCCTCATATGGAAAATTTTGTTATTGTGTTCATTAATGACATCTTTATATATTCTAAAAATGAAGAAGAACATGGCAAACATTTAGCAGAAGTGTTGAGAATGCTAAGAGAGCATCAATTGTATGCTAAGCTTAGAAAATGTAGTTTCTTTCAGATAGAGGTACATTACTTGGGACATGTTGTTTCAAAGGAAGCATAGCAGTAGATTCAGAAAAGATAAGGGCTATTATGGAAGGGGCAACTACTAGGAATGTGGATGAGGTAAGACTATTATGGGGTTAGTAGATTATTATAGGAGGTTCATTAGGAACTTCTCTCGCTTTGCATATCCTATAATGTCATTGCAGTGAAAAGGTATTTGAATGGATAGAATAATGTGTAACAAGTTTTGAGCCATTGAAACAGTTGTTGACAAATGCTCCAGTGCTAAAGATTGCAGATCCAGAAAAAGTGTTTTTGGTATGCACAGATTCTTGCAAGAGAGGACTTGGTGGAGTTCTTATGCAGGAAGGACAAGTGGTATGCTATGAATCACGGAAACTGAATAAGCATGAGAAAAATTATCTAACACATGATCTTGAGTTGGTAGTGAGCATCCATTCATTATAGATGTGGAGGCACTATCTTCTTGGCAAGAGATGTGTACTAATGAGTGATCACAGTGGATTAAGGTATCTATTTGACCAACTGAATTTGAATGCCAGGAAATCTAGATGGTTGGCCATGATCAGCGAGTTTGACTTTGATATCAAGTACATTAAAGGTAAAGAGAACAGGGTTGCAGATGCTCTTAGCAGGCAGATATAGGTGAACTACATAACAACTATTGGTTCTTATCGGACAGACTTACAAGATCGGATCTTATAGGTAGGTCAACAAGATAATAGGTACATCGAGCTCAGGCACAGGCTACAACATAGTACAAGTATAGGACCAGGTATAGGTACAAGTATAGGTGCATGTATAGGTGCACAAGATGTGGATTATTGTCTCACAGCGAATGGATTCTTGATATTTAGGGATAGGATATATCTGCTTGATGACAACGAGTTCAAGAAGCTTATATTGAGAGAGTTTCCTGTGAAACTGTATTCCGATCACCCGAGATATTAGAAGACACTGACATCAATGAAGAAGTTCTTGTTAAAATTGGCAACTAGGGCCAAACTCCATGTGGGTCATCTTATTAATGGAAGCCGCTATTTTTCTTGGATCCCTCTCATCAAGAGGTGTAGGATTGATCTAAAGATCATCTAATTCCGATAAGTATTCATGGAGATATGAATTTATTTGTGTTATGGGACAATTCGTCAAGGTCGACCAACAACCAAATAAACCCCACTTGTGCTCAACGTTTTAGTATAAATAGAGGTGGCCTTCAAGTCATTTTCAACACACTTGGGATCTTTTCCTCTCTACTTGTCTTTGGGTTTTAGTAGGAGGAGAGATCCTAAGGGATAAAGTTACCCTAGTCTAGAGAGCAGAAGCCAGAACTGCCAGAAACTGCTGGGAACTGCCAAGAACAACCGGAATATCTAAAACAGCCGAAACAGTTGAAACTATTGGAACAGCGGGAACTGCCGAAACTGCAGGAACTGCCAAGAACTGTTGGGAACTGCCGAAACTTCCTAGAACTGGAGGAACTGCCAGGAATTGCCGGGAACTGTTGGAACTGCTGGAACTGCTGGGAACAGTAGGAACTGTCGGTAACTGTCAGAACTGCCAGAATAGCCGGGAACTGCCAAAACTGCCGAGAGCTGCCGAAATTATCGGAACAGCCGGAACAGCTGGAACTGCCAGGAACTGCCGAAACTGTCGAGAACTGCTAGGAACTGCCAGGAACTGCTGCGAACTTCTAGGAACACCCGAAACTGTCGGGAACTGGCAGAACTGGTGGAACTGCCGGATCTACCGGAATTATCGGGAACAGCTGGAACAACCGGAACTGCTGGAACTTTCGGGAACTGTCAGAGCATCTATCTCCGAAGGACAGCAGCATGCAAGGGACAACTAACTAACATTGGGACAGTTGTATGGTACTTAGCAGCAAATACACCAAGCATGCAATGTTACAGCTAGCATGCAAGGGACAGCCAACATGCAACAACAAGCATGCTAAGGACAACAAGCATGTTAAGGATAACAAGCATGCTAGGGTCGAAAAGCAAGCAAGGGAAAACAAGCAAGCAAGGTGCAACCAGAGCATAGGTCAGTATGGCAACCTGGTGTAGTAATGGCACATAATGTAGTACAATGATGGGTACAGTCATGATTAATGAAGCGTGATGAGATGCAGCATAGTGATGATGGGTGCAACATGGTGCAGCGCGATGAGGTGCATCATGATGACGAAATGCAACACAACGATAGGTGAATGAGTCACCTTGGAGAATCAGTTGAAGCAGCATGTCTTCAACTAATCTCATGTATCATCTTCTTAGAGATGATCTATGCTCTTATCTAGATAAGTCAAAGTGTTGACTTCTGTTGTAAACGTACTATCTCTCTCTCTCTCTGCTGAACTATTGAAGAACATATAAGAAGAATTGATCAAGGGTTTCCCCACATTGGGGTTTATCCCTAGCTAGCACCACATCTTGTGTCCTATTTTCTTGACTTGTCTTCTGCAATTTATGTTTATGTTCTATCTGCAGTTTACTTTAATGCTGATGTGATTGCTAATCTGGAAAAGATATTAAGCTAACTATGAAAATTGAAATAAATTGCTCTAAGCATAGAACATACCTAAAATTAACATGGTATCAGAGCTGAGGTGAAGACAATGCCCAAGCAAGAGTGAAAGAGCAATCACCGAAGATAGTTGGGAAAGGACAAAAATATCAGTGGATTCCTCATCCCTCTTTAAATTCACCGAGGGTGAAGTCGAAGAAGAGAACATTATCAGAATGGCACAACGGAAGTTTCTAATGGCCTACCTAAAGATCACTTCATTGGGAAGTCCGGATCTAAGGGTGGAAGGAAAGGCAGATGCCTTGGTTGCAATAAGTTCGGCCATTATGCGAAGGAGTGTCCAAATGGCAGAGACACATCTCTTGATGAAGATAACAATCATTCCAGGGACATCTTCAATGATCAAAGGAATGACAGGTAACACAGGTCATCAAGGAAATGGCCGACTCTTCAAAGAAAGCAAGGAACCCCAGGTATGAAGAATCAAATGTTGTTTTTGATAAGATAAAGAGGCGTTATCTTGTATTGTCCCTCTCCTTTAGATTCTTTGGGAATCTGGCTTATTGATTGTAGTGCTTCAAAGCACTTCATTGGATAGTAGGGTGCACTCTCTAATTTGGTAGAGATGGAAATAATCATGGGATTATACTTGGAGCTGATGCCACCTATCCCGGAAAGGGTGTAGGGAATGTTACCCCTCAATTGAATGAGGGTAACTCGATTCATTTACAGAATCTCTTTTATGTACCTGATCGCAAGAAGAACCTAGTGTCCATTTCAGCAATGGAAGTCAAAGGTTATAGGGTGGCACTCATCGATGGAAAGGTACGTGTTTGAAAATAGAATTTTCAAAGATGTTTTTGAGTTCGGGGATGTATCAAGTTGCAGGAAGTCCACTGGGGACCATGTCCATTGACACATAGCACCGGAGGTATGTGAATCAAATGGTGACAGGGATGCCTGAATTCAAAAAGAGCATGAAAGTACATGTTTGAGATGTACCGAAGGAAAATCTTACAAGGGGACCATTCCCCTCATGTAGCAGGTCCACAGGTTTGGAACAACCCGAGGGGTTTGAGATTCATGATCAGGAATCTCACGTATGAAGGTGGAAGAAAGCCCTCTATGGCTTGAAGCAAAATTCCCTGGGCGTAGTATGAGAGGATTGATAACTATCAGATGAAGCTGAGATTCACTAAGAGTGAAGCCGATCCAAACCATTGTTTGAAGGTTGTAGATGATAGAACTCTCATACTAGCACCTTCTGAGGACGACCTATTTCAAACAGGTGCAAACCCTCTCACTTGCAGAAGTAAGAGGGAGTTGGATTCCGGATGTGGAATGGTAAACTACAAGCCCGTGACTAGCTCGAGGATCTTAACTTTAAAAAGTTATATGGTGATGATGCCGGACCAGATTTGGGAAATGCCTCTAAGTTCCTTAAACTCATTTGTGTTGATGTTCTTGGTGAATTTCCGTCCGAACATATGTTTTGTAGTTAGCATGGTGAGCTCATATTTGGTTGAGCCTCACTGGATTGGTGCTAAGAATCTTATGAGATATCTTTGGGGCACAATCTCTCATGGATTTAGATACACTACCAGAAATATGAAGTTGCATGATTACTCAAATGTTGGCTGGGCAGGCATTGTGGAGGATCACTAGAGCACTTCTCAGCACTGGTTCTCTTTGGGTTTTGCTTCGATATTATGGATAAGCAGGAAGCAGAAGTCGGTTGCTATAAGCACTGTTGAGACCGAATACATAGCTGCGAGTATGATCTCGTGTGAAGTTTCCTAGTTGTGGAAGCTCTTCATTGAGCTGTTTGTACACATGATGAATACCACTGTGATTCTCTATGACAACCAGAGGGGGGATTTGATTATTGAGGAATCCTGTATTCAATGATTGCTCGAGCAAATAGACATCAGATACTGCCTTATCTGGGATATGGTAAGTTGATGAGTGAGGAGGCTCCATCGCATTGAGACTGATGTACAGGTCGTAGACATTTTGTCAAAGCCTCGGGAAAGGTCAAATCTGTGACTTTCTTGAATGACTTGGAGTCGTTGAGAGACCTTCCTATAAGGGTCCTGCATGTTGAATGCATTGAGCTCTGGGAGATCTGGGGAGCTTGGGGTACTTACTGGAGCAACATACGACCACAGGGTGACTCACCCTCCCTTGGTGGTGCACTATGTATAGGATGATAGGTTCAACCTTCCCCTGTGATACCCCGTGGCGACTATGGAACAGGATGATTAGTTCTCCTATGGGCCGGGATGATTAGTTCTCCTGTGGCAACTATGGAACAAGATTATTAGTTCTCCTATGGGTCGGGATGATTAGTTCTCCCGTGGCAACTGTGAAACATGATGATTAGTTCTCTTGTGGGTCGAGATTATTAGTTCTCCCGTGGCAACTGTGGAACAAGATGATTAGTTCTCCTGTGGGCCGAGATGATTAGTTCTTCCATGGCAACTATGAAACAGGATGATTAGTTCTCCTGTGGGCTAGGATGATTAGTTCTCTCATGGCAACTATGGAATAGGATGTTAGTTCTCTTGTGGACTGGGATGATTAGTTCTCCCATGGCAACTGTGAAACGAGATTATTAGTTCCCCTGTGGGCTGGGATGATTAGTTCTCCCATGGTGACTGTGGGGCAGGATGATTCATTCTCCTGTGGACAAGATGAATAGTTCTCCTATCGAGGCATCCTACCCGTGCAGTCTGGGACTCATGGGAAGTACCTCTCATATGATCAATGAACAAGGAAATGGGGTTAGGGAACATAGTAGTACTATCTATGGACGCGTCAGTGTATCTACCATACTCCCTATGCTAGGATGATATCCATTGATCTGGGATCAATGAAATTGATCTGGGATCAGTATGAGTGGTTTGAGACACTCTCTTGTGATATTGATCTAGGATCAATAAAACTGACTTCGGGTCAGTAAGAGTGATGTGACACACTCTCTTAAGATGAAACTGACTTCGGGTCAGTAGAGAATGGTATGAGACATTCTCGATCAATTCTTCTTCTTCATGGTTCAGTAGAGAAAGGCAGAGCTCAGCATAGCAGAGTAGTGCAGGGCACTAATGGCAGAGATAGTACAATTGGACATATGGATCAGCGGATGGAGTTCTCCCTAGTTGAGAGGGAGTGTTAAAATTGGAAACTAGGGCCAAACTCCATGTGGGTCATCTTATTAATGGAAGATGATATTTTTCTTGGATACCTCTCATCAAGAGGTGTAGGATTGATCTAAAGATCATCCGATTCCGATAAGTATTCATGGATATATGAATTTATTTGTGTTATGGGACAATTCGTTAAGGTCGACCAGCAACCAAATAAACCCCACTTGTGCTCAACGTTTTAGTATAAATAGAGGAGGCCTTCAAGTCACTTTCAACACACTTGGGATCTCTTCCTCTCTACTTGTCTTTGGGTTTTAGTAGGAGGAGAGATCCTAAGGGATAACATTGCCCTAATCTAGAGGGCAGAAGCCAGAACTGCTGGGAACTGCCGGGAACTGCCACGAACAGTCAGAACAGCTGGAACAGTCATAACTACTAGAATAGTTAGAACAGACGAAACTGTCGAAACTGCCGAAACTGCTAGGAACTGCCGAGAACTACCAGGAACTGGAGGAACTGCCAAGAACTGTCGGGAACTGTCGGAACTGTTGGAACAACCAAAACTGTCGGGAACAACAAGAACTATCAGGAACTGTTGGAACAATAGCCGGGAACTGCAGGGAACTGCCGGAACTGCTGGAACTACCGGGAACTGTAGGAACTGTCGGGAACTATTGGAACTACTGGGAACTGTCGAGAACTGCTGGGAACAGCCGAAACAGTTGGAACTGCCAGAACAGCCAAAATAGCCAGAACTACTGGAACTGCTGAAACTGCCGGGAACTATCGAAACTGCTAGAACAGCCGAAACTGCCAGGAATTGCCAAAGCTGCCGGAACTGTCAAGAACAGCCGGAACAACCAGAACTGTCAGGAACTGCCGGAACTACTGGGAACAGCCGGAACTGTTGGAACTATCGGGAACTGTCAGAGCATCTATCTCCAAAGGAGAGTAGCATGCAAGGGACATCTAAATAACATTGGGACAGTTGTATGGTACTTAGCAGCAAATACACCAAGCGTGCAATGTTACAGCTAGCATGCAAGTTATAGCTAGCATGCAACAACAAGCATGCTAAGGACAACAAGCATGCTAAGGACAACAAGCATGCTAGGGACAATAAGCAAGCAAGGGACAACAAGCAAGCAAGGTGCAACCAGAGCATAGGTCAGTATGGCAACATGGTGTAGCAAGGGCACATAATGTAGTACAGTGATGGGTACAATCATGATTAATGAAGCGTGATGAGATGCAACATAGTGACGATGGGTGCATCATGGTGCAGCGCGGTGAGGTGCATCATGATGACGAAATGCAGCACAATGATAGGTGAAGGAGACACCTTAGAGAATCAGTTGAAGCAGCATGTCTTCAACTAATCTCATGTATCTTCTTCTTAGAGATGATCTATGCTCTTACCTAGATAAGTCAAAGTGTTGACTTTTGTTGTAAGCGTACTATCTCTCTCTCTCTCTGCTAAACTATTGAAGAACATATAAAAAGAATTGATCAAGGGTTTCCCCACATTGGGTTTGTCCCTGGTTAGTGCCACATCTTGTGTCCTCTTGTCTTGACTTGTCTTCTGCAATTTATGTTTATGTTCTATCTGCAGTTTACTTTAATGCTGATGTGATTGCTAATCTGGAAAAGATATTGAGCTAATTGTGAAAATTGAAATAAATTGCTCTAAGCATAGAACACACCTAAAATTAACAGTTCTACTTTTGGCCAAACTTGAAGAAAGAAGTGGCAAAGTTTGTGGCTAGATGCTTGGATTGTCAATGGGTAAAGGTAGAATGTAAGCATCCAAGTGGGTTACTACAACCAATCTCGAATCCATAGTGGAAATGGGAGTTCATTTCCATGGACTTCATCACAAGTTTTCCAAGGACATCTAGATAGCATGACTCGATTATGGTTGTTGTGGATAGGTTGACCAAGGTAGCGCACTTCCTTCTAGTGAAGTCTACTTATTCATCTAATGATGTAGCACAAGTATTCATCAGTGATATAGTGAGGTTCCATGGTGTACCAAAGAAGATAATATCAAACAGGGATGCCAAGTTCACTTCTAGGTTATAGAAAGAGTTATTTGTAGGTTTTGGGATAGAGTTTGCCTTTAGCACAACTTATCATCCACAGACAGAAAGGGGCAACAGGATATTGGAAGATATGTTAAGGATGCATGTGATGCATCAACAACGAAAGTGGGAAGAGTATCTTCCATTGCTAGAGTTTGCTTACAACAATGGGTATTAGGAGTATTTGAGGATGAGTCTGTTTGAGGAATTGTATGGGTGGAGTTGTAATACTCCCAGCAGTTGGAGTGATCCAGTGAACAGGGTCTTGATTAGATCATACATGTTGGCAAAAATGGAACATGAAATGCAGATAATCAAGAAAAATCTAAAGGTAGCACAAGATAGACAGAAGACTTATGCAAACCTGAACAACTTGTTTAAGGAGTTTCAGGTTGGAGAACAGGTGTACTTGCGCATCAAGCCCAAGAAGAGCTCCTTGCAGATTGGATCATGTGCCAAGATGGCACCTTAGTTTTATGGACCTTTCAAGATTCTTGAAAGGATTGGACCAGTAGCTTATATACTTGCACTGCCTCCAACAGTGAAAGTCCATGATGTTTTCCATGTGTCATTCCTTAAGAAATATGTTAAATATGTTTATCATATAATTGACTGGTATGTATTGCAAGTGGAACCAAAAGGATAATTTTATCCAAAACCTCACTGTATATTGTAGAGAAACATGCTCATGTTCCAAAACTGAGCAATCGAGAAGGTTAAAGTGTAGTGGAAGCACTTTGGTCCTGATGAAGCTACATGGGAGATGGCGGATCAAATGCGGGCTATGTATCCTTCTCTATTCGTTGGTTGAGTGAATGTTTGGTATGTGTCGGGTGTGTGTTATATTCTTTCCATGACTAGCCCCAAGTGTGAACTTGGGAGGATAGGGGGGCCAGCCAAACCCCCCTTCATTATGCCAGGTGCACCAGGGGGTTCAGAGGGGCAGCAGAATTCCCCCTTGTCGGGGGTTTTGTAGGGGGTGGTAGCCCCCCTGCACGGGGTCCCAGTCAACACCCCGGGAATTTTTTGGACCCTACATTCTGTGGGCAAACCTACCTATTGAACCAGGAGGATCCTTGAAATGCTCAAAATTTTACAGTATCAGATGCTCATTAAACCAACGCCAAGTTGAAGAGATCATTGCGATGATTTGGTGGCATATTCTCTTTGCAAAATGGCCTCCGTATGAGGGGAGAAAACACGTTCTGAAGTTTTTCCCAAACTGGCAAGAAAATGGCCAGAGTAGGCCAACTGGTAGTCTTAAAACAAGACATGTGCCATTTAAGCAACAAGACTTGTAACAGTCAAGTCAAATCAGGCGGAGGAGGAGGAGTGGGTCAAACTCACAATCTCTAACCCAACACCACAAAATCTTACCAATAAGCCACGACTTCATTTTATTAAACCATGGCGCAAAAGTTGTATTAAAGTTTATTATATTTGGTATGGGGGAAGGGTTGTGGGAGCCCACCATATCCGGCGGCCCTGCCAAACCCAAAACTTATGTATCAACGACACTCCTAACATGTCAATTAGTGCTCTAAATTTATCGGTGGAGCAACTATGCGGTATAACCAAAGTCTAAAGTTAATGCCACATGGGACTTGTTATAACAGTCATATTCATTCACGATTGGCACGGAGTTACATAGTATATCACGTCGAATTAATAAACTATGGTTATAACCAAAATGCCACAAGACAAAGATTAATATCACCACTAGTTTAAATCATAACCATTTCCTATGTTTAAAACCATGGTTTCAACCATATGTTAAATATGGTGCGACATCATAAATTCGAACAATTAATCAATATTTATATTTGTAATATAGTTGTGTCGGGTTATGTCATTTTGCTATGTTTGCCAAAGCAAATCCTGGGAGGCCTGCAGGTTTGACCCTGGGACCTCCCGTGGGCCTTATAAAAAGGTTTGCCAATGCACCCAGGCTATGGGAGTTGAAAAGTGTGTCTGTAGAATTTGTATTATTTGTGCCTGTAATATGCCTTTTGAGGCATAACTTGGCCAATAGTGAGCCTTTTTGTAATCTGAAAGTTTTGTTGGAGAGCTGAGGCAAAGACCTATCTTCTGATGATAGCCATTGATGCATGTGTGCACATTCCAGAATGGTGAATTTGATGTAAAGAGACTTTATGAGAATTTTCAATACAGCAGACGCCCATTGCAAGCGGACCCAAAGATGTAGTCTAGGAGGGATGAACTCCGTCATCAAATATTTCATGTTTTCTTCTTATTTCTACTGTTAATGCTTAGTTTCAGATTTCAATTTTATGTTTAAGGCACATAAAAATCAATTTTCCTTGTTTATTCACTTAAAAAGCAACCTTAGTTAATATTTGGTGAAATTGAGCAAATAGTCAATTTTGTTGTTTTTGGATCACCTATGGTTTTGTGCATGGATTTCGCACATGGTTTTGGGCATGATGGTTTTCTGACCATGGTATTTTGTAGATCCAGTCAATGGAACTACGGTTATGTTCTAATCCAAGGTTAATGGATTAGGGCTTATGGATGCTTCGGCATGTATATATATGCATTGTAACATTGAAAGGAATATAATGAGAAATCAATCTGGTGGTCCCAGTTTTGGGATCCAGGGAAAAATATTTGCGTATATATATTTTATGTTTTATTCTCTCACCATTGTATATTTTATGTTTTTAAGAATTCGTTTGCAGGTAATTTTTGTACAGGGTTAAAACCTACAATATGTTTGGTATATGTTTTGGTATATGTACATATGTATATGGATGTAAATACCGCCACAAGTTGTGTTATAAAGCTCCAATAAGTGATATGGGTGTCATGTCATTATAGTTATCATGTTGTTATGTTGTTATGTTAGTTTGCTTCTCAACGGGTTGATCATTGTAAATACTACAACGAACTAAGTTATAATGCTCCATGGGAAGTATGTTTTGTTTACAATAGTTTTTTGGTTGTAAGTGTCGTTGAACACCAAGGACGGTGTTCTCCCAAGGCAGAGGATTTTGTAACATCCCTGGTCAAAATCCATGTAAAAATTAATAAAGGTAAAATAAGACCTTGGTCATGGGACACATATTCCAAGCTGAATGTTGGGCAGAAACATAGTGATGGGGATCACTTGTGATTAATTAATGGCTATGGAAATTGGCAAAGGCAATGGTTAAGGCTTTGGAAAGGCAAAATGGAATTTATTAGCATTTATTGGCATTTATTTATGAAAATAATGAAAATTAGGAGAAAAGGAAGGTGAAAGGTCACAGGTTGCATGTGAGGAGGAAAATGAAGGAAAATAATGGAAAAATGAAGAAAATAGAGGCCTCATTAATAAAAAGGCTTATGAGGATCAGTTCATGGCTTTTGATCAGTTCAGTTTTGGAGCTCTCATTTTTCTCTCTCTCTCTCTCATACTCTTGGACACTTAGAGTTTCCTTGGGGCATTATTGGAGGAGTGTGGCATACTTGGGATTACGAGAAAGAAGGAAAAGGAAAAGTAGGAAAATGCAAGAGGACATCGGAATCAGCAGCTTTGGCGAATTTTTCTTACAGGTATCGAGTTGCATGTATGATTTCCTTTCTAGTTTTGGCATGCATAGCATATGCACGTGGTTAATTGGTTGTGATTTGTCATTGGCATGGAGGATTTCCTGGATTGACAATGGTTTTTCCTATCCTTTCCATTTCTAGATAGCCATGGTGTTGTGGGTTTTACTTTTGTTTTTTGGTAGGTTTTCTTGTGCTTCTGGTTATGGGTTGATTTATTAGTTCCTCTAAGCCTTGATTGGACAAACGCTTTGGAAACCCTATAACAAATTGGGTTTAGTTACTAGTCCTAGAAGCCTTGGTTGGACAAATTATCTGGAAGACCTTGGTTGGTTCAGTTACTAGTCCTGGAATCCCTGGTTGGAAAAATTCTCTCGAAGCCCGGTGGAAGTTGTGGGTTGAGTTACTAGTCCTGGAAGCCCTGGTTGGAACAAATGCTCTGAAGCCATGGATAGCTTGGGTAGAGACCAATCTGGTGATGGTTAGTGGTGTTCGACCATGAGGTGGAATCACTAGTTGAGGGTTGATTTGGTTTGGCCTCTGGAAGCCCTAGATGGTTTTGGATTGATTTGTTTTATGATATCCCACATTCATGCTTGCAATATGGCATGGGGGTCAATGGCTGAAAGAAAGATTTTGTTCAGCCTAGTCTGCAATCAGGTGGTTTGTGGAGTCCCATACCTGGTTAGCCTATGCAATCATAAATAAGAGCTCTCTTTCTCCTTGGTATTTTATGGGTAAATATACTTTTTTATATGTGGCTCATAGGGTTGTTATATCCTTGATATTTCTGTTGGTTATATCTTGGTTATGAATGAGTTTTATGGCAGTGAAAATGTATAGATCTCATCATGTTTTGGTTCATCACTAGATGTACAATGAATATATGGCTTAATATGTGGTAATGCAGTTATTGTGATGGGGCACCAATGATTCTTAGAGATTCTCAAATAAGTATGAGACCTCTATGCTCAATTCTATTGTTTAAACCTATAGAATGCATTTTTGTGACATGTTTGACCGAATGCCTGTTATGGATGGTAGGGGTCCAATCAAGTCCTTGTTTAATTATTTGCATTTGTATCATTGTTTTGATGTTATTTTTCATTTCTAGAAGTTTCATGAAGCTCTAGTTAGTGGCATGAGTCCTGGCCTTGAAAACGTGGCACAAAATCTGGAGTCGTTGGCATAGAACTACCTAGAAAATTCCCCAGTCGCACGCATGCCTTATTGTGGGAGTGATCGTAGGGTCCCATTCGCATGAATACCCGTGTCAAGGGAGACACTGAGGCTTTAAGGGAGATACTGATGTTGGATGGCTCCTAGGGGTTCTGTTGTATTTGTAGAAGGTTAGGTTGTATGTGTTCCTTCGGATCCACTTCCTTAACTAATACATAGGGAGTTGAATCATATCATAGTAACTCTTTGTCACATGTTTACCTTAGTTGTCCGGTTACTTAGGTGGATATGGGAGGAGGGTGTTACATATTTTCTGGTTGTAAGGGTTTGAAAAAAAGCATTCAAGTGAGGAGGAATCGCCTCTCAAGTCCCCATGACCTAGAGGGTGGAGATGGTCTTTCCCATAAATTCTTGAGGGATGGGGTGGAGGAATACTCCTGGAAATATTCCTAAACATTTTTAAGAGTCTCTGTTATTTATTTATTTGTTTTTTGATTTTGAAGTCTTGATATTTTGGGTGGAACCATAGTGCCTCAGTGCGTTGGTTGTTCTACAACTCAATCGTGGAAAGAGATGGAAGAATCTCTGGTACCTAGTTCAATTGTTGGTCGTGTTTGATTCCCAAGTAGAACCCCTCAGACTCTGGAATCTAGCTCAAGGGTCATAGCTGCAAGTGAGCTTTGGTTGCAATTATCTATGGTTATGTGGAGAATCATAGTCCCTTACTCAATTTCCTTGAAAGTTTATAAGATAAGTTATCTTGTGTATTGTTTTAAATGATAATGCATGTATGTTGCATTTCTAGTTTGAAATGGTGTTGTAGAGAAAGATCCATGACTACATTATGATCTTATAACAATGAACAAGATATTGTGTGATGCCCTTACATGATGAACACAAATATTATGATTCATCTCTGGTTTGAAATGGTGTGTTGTATGAAATGTTTAACTGTGTTGTTAATAACATACAAATGAATAACATATTGTGAAAATTTTAAAGGCATTGAAAAGATCCATAAGAATCTAAGTTAAATCCTGACAATGATGAACATGAGGATTCCTTTTATTTCAGTTTAATAGTTACATAGAGGATAACCAGAATTGACAGGGTCTTGTGTGGTGTGCTAAAGTGCTTGCTACAAATCCATGTACCATTTATGTAGCATCGTGTTAATGTTAAGGATTACCTCCTCTCTTAACTTTGATAACATGTGATCTTGCATGCATGGCTTCTTTGGCCTATTATGATAAGTGCCCTAGTATTGGGTCTATATTTTCACAAATTTGGAACTTGTCCAAAGGACCTACATGCATTCTTGAAGAAAGAAAGACCTCATAAGATGGATTGACTTGATTTAAATCCTTGTATAGTTACTGAACCTTTTTAGACTAGAAGCTATCTCCTATGTAACATCTCAGCACAGAAATATTGTGGCATCTTCTTGCTTGAATGGATGGTAGTAGTCATGGTGTTTCAAGTGGTAGTATCTCATCTGAGAGGGATGATTTGAGTGTCCATGCTAATATCCAAATTCTCGTGAAACCCTTGATAAGTTCCATAGGGTTACTTAAAAGGTTCTTTAAATCTTAGGATTCACCTTGGCGTGTGGCAGGAGAATCGAAGGCCCTTCAAGAATCTGCAATTCTTACAAGGGGTGGCCGAAAGGTCACCAGTGTAGTCATGCCCAAAATTCCTTGTTCTTAAATGGGTAACACTTGAAGGATGGGAACTTATCCATGGTGCACTTTCCCATATGGCTCATACATGTATTTAGACCCAAAATAGGAACTCCATGTTCCTTTAAGGAGGGCTTATCTCCTCATGGCCTTCATGGTGCCTCATAAATCTCATGTACTCGAGGAAATTAAATTTGGCGAAAGCTCAAGAGGGATATCATTAGTGAGTTATTTAGTAAATCATAAGGCCCATAGTTGAATGTTGGTGCAGATCCTAATATATATGGAACCATTATAGCCAACTCATAGTCAAAGTGGCTAGCGAATGGCGTTGGGCGCAGAATGAGACTAAACTTTTGTGAAAGCCACCGAGTTCAAGATCAAGTGTATTGCTTATAATATGGTAAGACCTCCCTAATTGGGCCATGGCAAGGTTCGACAATGAGCAGCATTGTTTCAATTTCAAGATTAGGTTTAGCCTTATAGCCTTAGCAGATAAACCTTATCCAATGAGCTTATGAAAACCTCATTGTGGAAGCCATGTATTGGTTTCCTAGATTACACCTTGTCGCAATTGAGCAAGGACTGAGATGACATGTCCTGGAGGTCCCTTCCCGAAGGTTTAAAGGGGAGCAGTTGACGAGAATCATCCAGGTGGGACGGACCGAGATTACGTGTCTCCTAGTTTTAATCTTGTATGATTATATCCCATAAGTTTGAAGGGGAAGCTTGCTTCAGAGAAGTGATAGGACATGGCACAACATTCTTGGCAGAAGGAAAGACATGGGCTAATCACGAGCGACAACTGCATGGAGGAGTGGAAAATTGTACAATGCAATCTTGGAAGTTAATCGTGGAAGGAATAATGCAAAGCATCCAAGGAATGTGCAGGGTGATGTAATTCAGACCATGATGGTAGACATGTGAGCCCAATAGTCTAGCTATTGGTTCCGAGGTGGGACCACATGAGAAGTCGTCCTAGTGAACTAACCCTAGAATATTTATGAGATAAAATGATAGGGGAAGTGTCATGATAGGACTAGGACAACAAGGAGGACTCATTGATGTAAGAGGATGACATGTGGTGCAAGGTGAGTGGACCCTAGCCTGTCATCTCATGTCATGTCAAAGATGAGTTGGAAAATTGGTAATGGTGCAGGCCCCAACGTGCCATTATGCACATGTTAGAAAACCCGTGAGTGATTTCAAAAATGGCATACTTCCTTGTGACACACCCTACAATGGTTCCGTGAAATGTGATGGAGGGGTGTCACAATTGATCCCATTCAGAGATTTGGAGATGGGCGGTTTTGATAAATCATTTTGTGTCACCCCCCTTCCTTTGTTAACATTTGGGCATGTTGACCCATCACAATTCGTTAATCTAGAGTATGGCCACCTCACTAGGTGAAGTGGTGGGGTGTGTTACAATGGGCACACCGAAAGGAAGCTCTGTTAGAACCTTTATCTACCAAAACAATTTAATTGTAGTGAACATATGGTAAACCTCCACTAAAACATTTGCTACGAATGATAATTTTATCCAATCTTGTAACACTAAAAACCTTTGCAGGGCCTCTACTAGGTAGCATTTTCACTAACATAAATATGTAACAAATGAATGTGTGTATGATCACCTTTAGAACCATGTTATTCAAAAACAAACCTTGGCATCTCACAAGATAAATCAAGGTGTCTCTCTTCTTCATGTCTTCTCTTAAGGTCTCCTCATGAGCTGAACTTCCTACTCCCTATAATACAAGTACAAAGAACATAATACGACGATTATGTAAAATGACTCTCTCCTTCCTCTATTTATATAAAATGTAAGGGAGTTCAATGATATAAAATGGGTACACACCTCTACAAGCAACCTAACTCTACACAAGTAGGCTCACAAGTAGAGCACTCCCTCACCAAGTGACACATGTCAAGCTCCAAGATGAAGAATATATTCAATAAGCAAGGCTTCAAGGCATGATTGATCAAAGAGATGTCTCCACGGTCCTCCTCCACAAGCTTCCAAGTCTTCAATCCTCCTTCAAAATCACATTCTCATTTGGGTCCATCACACCTACACAATCACTTATCTACCCCAAGCGTCCTTAAGATAAGTATAAGCCTATATCTAAGGAAGCAAGTGTTGGCATTCCATCTAAGGCTAAATGCTATCTTATAGAATGCACAACAACCATCTAACAAAGCAAGGGTTCCAGAAGCAAGCAAGCACCCTTCATGTGTGCATCATGAAGAAATTCACCTAGCTCCATAGGTTTTTAATGCTCCAAGGAATAATGTAAAAAAAGAATCCATAAAAGTTCTAGCAATCAAATAACAAGCCAACTTCATTGTATTTTTCCATTACAAAATAACCAATTATAATCCATATATCATGCACTCCATATCACATGAAGCACCCCCATACATGGTGTAAACACATTTAAAGTAACCTCAAAAACTAACACAACACACATCTCTACCAGTAGTTAAATTTGTGTATTATACAAAACAACAAATGTTTACAACACCATTTAAACTCAAGAAAATACTCAATATATTATTTTTTTAACTAATAAAGTAAATTTATAATATTATTTGATAAGTTACATGTATTGTAATAAAAATATATCCGTTATTCCAATGTTGAGTAATCAAGGATGAATTAATGGGTGAAAGGGGAAAGGGGTACGTAGCCTCAAGCAGAGCATCAGGTGAATATGACCACCTCCTCTACCCTTGACTAAAGGTATACCTTCCTTGAATGCATCATTATCAAGAATTATGGCTTCATATCTACTTAGGTGTATGGAAAATTATTCATTGAGGTTCTCGAGGATGAGGGGAAGGTTTTAGATCCCTGATCAACTTCTTTCAGGATGGTAAGCAATCTCTACTTTGTCATGTTTCCCTTGGGTCTCTTGTTCCAAAAGATATAAGCCATAATGTTTTCTACTCTCTCTTCTATCCTTCTTTTCTTCTATCATTTCTCATTTCCAGTCTACATGGTGTTTCATTCCCACTGATTTTTTGGTCATGTATAGTGTGGCCAGCTACTTTGGCCCATGCCATCCTTTTTCCTAGTTTCTCTTTCTATCCTACACCCTCTTCAATCTCTCCCTTTGGTGGATCTGTCTGAAAGGCTTAGTTCTCCACCCTCTCTTTTCTTACTTCTCTATCACTCTAGGTTAGCTCACCTATTGTTGACACAATGGTATATTTTGTGGTGTGATTTGAAGGTCTCAATAGATAAGGGTCTAGTTTTTCCAATAGTGTGTAGGCTAAGTTCCCAAGACTTTCTCTGCAAGCAGGGCCACTTCTCCAAGCAAGTTCATGGGGAGGTTGCAATGTGGTATAGTTGGTTGGATATTTGGGAGAAGTTTATGATCTCTCTTTGGATTGTCTCCTTGGTTGAATTCTCTACATCACTTAGGTATACACTCTCATATTGTATACAACACTGTCTTTCTGGGTGAGTTTCTCTATATTCGACATGATGGTATGGACTTTGGAGGTTAAGTTCAAAGGGATCATTTTGTAAGAATTATTTTTCTCTCTAAGAGAGCTATAGATATTGGGGATAACTAGAAGCTATCATCATATTTGTCTTTGCTCATTCTTCTGATAGTCATTATCATGGTATGCCAAAGAGGCTTATCTAGGCACGAAGCCAGTAATTGAGACAAGATGGGAAGTGCTCGTACCTTCTCTTATGTGTAGTTGTCAGCTAGATTATTCAAAGCACATATGTCCCTAAACATTCAACAAGAGGTTCAAGATATTGAGGAGGATGTGGTTTTTGAAAGAGGGTATCACTCTAATTCTAAATAAAGGACCAATACTCAAGGATGGGTGCTAGACCTATGCCCTACACACAAGAGCAAAAATTAGTATTTACACACTAGTACAAACTTGTACTAGCATCTCAAGACTTTTCTAGGAAGAGTGTTGCTTGACAGAGATGACACAATAAATGAAATTCTAGTAGGGTTGGATGAAATGAGGCTAGATTTCAAAGCTATGGATGAGAAGTTGGCCCAAATAAAAGTTGGATTATGACGTGGCAGAGATCCCCCTACACTAGACAGTCATTAATATACCTCTACCTGTAGAACCACGTCAATGTTGATAATTTCATAAACCATTGAAATTATCTTCCTTCTCTCCCTACCAAATAAATTAAACACAATTTCCATAAAATAAAGAAACAATTAAAAAGAAAACTAGTAAGTGGGACCCTACCTTGAGATAACCACATAAAGATATTCTACAATGTGTGATGGTATTAGGCCACATAACCTAATAAATGGGATTTCACATTTGGATTTTGGCTATGTTTGGGTTGAAGGTGAAATTCCTAATATGAGTATGACAAATAAAAAGGTAGTCTAACAATGTATTTATATCTACCCAAAGTTTTTAAAATTATTGAGCCTCCTCAAAGCATGTGAAGGAATAAGGATTTTAGTTTTATTATCATGCATTCTTACAGTATGTAATGTCAAATATTGTTCTTGTGCTATATTCATAAGTATCTCCAATAAAAAAATTGCATACATATTACGTTATTTCATCTTCTATGGTCAAAACGAAGTATCTTATGGTCATTTTTGGAAGGGTTTGATTGGTTGCGAAGTATTTTTATATAGATTATGGTTGTGAATTCGTGTTACCCAGGCAGGATAAAGGATCAAAATACTTTATCAAATATGATACCTAAAGTTACAAAGTCAAGAATATCATTTATATGATCATATTATTCAACAAGGTTTGCATGTCATAACATATTGTGTATAGAAGCAGGGTGCACATTTGAACAATAAAATATGAGGCATCAATGTGTTAACGGGCAGTGTAAAATACCATTCACTTGGATTAATGTTTGTCAACGCATTATTAAATGTGACTTATGTAGTTACAAGGTCGAAGATATTATTTATATGATCATATTTATGGGATAAGCTTTTTTTTTTAAACAAACCATGCAAAGTGGATAATGCACGTTATCTGTATTGTTTATAGTAACGACAGGTGCACATTGGGACAATGAGATATTGAGGCATCGACGTGTTTGCAAGTAGCATAGAATATGGTTGACTAGATAAACATGTGGTAGCCAAATATTATGAGACAACTCGGAGCATGGTTTTGATTTACAATGTGTTACTCCTTGCAAGCAAAGATCAATCAATCCCCTCCCACCTTTGTTGTCCAACATATCATAGAAATAATTTATCATTTATAATTGCCCGTCCTTTCCCCTGATCCTTGTTTGAGATTGAAAATTAATACCATGTCACGTCATGCTATTCTTTGTCGGCATAAACAACGGCAATTCCTATTTCTTATCCTATACGAATTTTAATGCGGCCTAACATGGGGCCGGTATAAGGTCATACAACACGCCGCTATTTTTATTTTCTCTCTCATCACCTAGCGGCGTGTTGTATCGCCTTATACCGGCCCCATGTCAGGCCGCATTAAAATTCCTATAGGGTAAGAAATAGGAATTGCCTAAAACAACGGTTGTTAAATTCATTTTTATCATGCATTTATGAAATATGCCAACAATCCTCCTCACATGTGTGCATGAACCTTTCCCACATAACACGCCATTCCTCCAAACTATTGGTAGTCGATAAGGTCATTGGTCCAAGATGGAATCCACATTTTGGTCTTGTTTTGTTGTCTCACCATCCATGTTGGTGATCCTTACACTTTCCATTACTCCCATCATTTACTCTCCATCCCTCCTCAAATTTCGATTGCTACATGTCATATTTCCTTTTTCCTATCAAATTCCAGGGATATTGAATGCGTTTAGCCATACTCTATGCAATGGTTTCCCTCTCAAACTATGTCAAACTACTATTAGAGGCAAAGGAAGCAAAACAAATTATTGAAGCACAAAGAAATTGTTCTTTGGCCTACGAAATTTCCAAGTATGCCTAATGATGGTTAATCCATTTCATTTTTTTATTAATCATATTTCCATGGATTTTTATTGCCCCATCTTTGTTTCTCCCATGTTTTTATTTCCTTAATTGCTTATTGCAAGACTCGGAGCTTCTCTAGTACCCTTGCAGAATCTATTTATACAAACGAAAACCCTTTTCTCATCCATTCAGAGGCATCATGAAAACTTAGGGTTTTTCTATGTCGCTTGAAAATTGTCACTCTATTTGAAAGAAATGTCATTAATTCAGTTTTAAAGCTTTGGTCTGCATGTAAAAAGAAACCATTTTCTTGTTTAACACTAAGGTATTTATATTATCTCATTTTTCCCTGTGAATGGTTAATGCAATATTACCTATGTCATGCAATGCGAGCCCTTGACACCTAGGTCTTAGGCACAAAGGCACTTTGCCATTGAGTGAATTATTCAAATCTCTATATATTCTCTAGTAAGATAGATAGATTACGATATCACCTTGAGTTTGTTTTATGATCTTATAATTAAAATATACATCTTAATTTACCAAAGTCACATTCAATATAAGCGGTTTTATTTATAATTACATGGGTATTTTTTTTTCTTGCCATGACCCATCAGGGCCATATAGATATACCTTTTTTTTGTTTAATATAATGACTATATTTTTCATTATAAAGTATGTATTTCATAGTCATAACCATTTACAAGCTTTGCTATTTCTACTATTACTTCTATTGCTTCAACATTCTAGTACAGCAATAGCAAAATTTTGTTGCCTCTATGAAATTTTTACACCACTATTTTGCATTGAAACCTCCCATAGATTTTACAAAATTGGCCCAAAAAAAGTTCAAACTTATAATACACATGATTTGATATCTAGGGTGCCCTAGAGGGGAGATCTTGAAACTTGTTTCCCACTGCTACCTCTTTAACATAGGACTATCCTTCACTTGGCACCAAACCATCCACACCAACCTTATGAGGATCAAGTGCTGAATAAAAAAAGTCAAGCATATCATCGGACTCTACAGACCTTGTTGCTTCGCTTAATCATAACTACAATAGGAGGAGTTCCATCTCCAAACCAACAAGTTTTCTCTCCATTTGAGTTTGTAACTATTCAAACTTATGCTCCATGAGCTTAAATATTTCCTCCTCCTGCTCCAAAAACTCCAACCTTTTGACATCGATTTTGGACAATACCATTAATACCTTGAACAACCTATCCACCAATTTCTTCCAACGGTCCAAAGAACCTTTTAGTACCTGGCTCTGCATGGTGCCATAGTAACAATATACCAATAACAATGCCACCAAACCAAACATAGAGAGTGAAGAGGAGATAATGTAAATTCCTAGGAATGTTGCTAATTTAACATTGCATTCATTCAATCCATAACAGTCCTTGATAAGACACATTAATTGTAACATTATATGAAATCTCAAATTGGCCTCCAATTCCATATTGAATAACTTCAAGAAGAGGACGTGCTCCAGAGCATTAATGACCAAGGCTTTGGAGGATCCTTGGCATAAGGAAAAAAGACAAACCCTCATTATAAATATCCTCCCTCCTTCCCATTTACACCAACTATATTCACTTCCAGACGAGGAATGATACATGGTGATCTCACCTCATCCACGTAGAAGGTCTTTCAAGGAGACAGTACCAGGTAAGTGAAACTCCATGTGGAAAACTTCATTAAGTTCCATTAATCCAAATATTGTGAGCTTATTTCGAGGCAACGTCCAAATCTTTTGCATTATATCCATTCAAATTTCACGAGATTAGGGCCAAATTCATTACTTTGTCCTCAAATTGAATAATTCCTTGCTCACACTCAAAGCCTAGCTTAGCAAGATTTTCCATCTCGTCATTTAAAAATATAAGAATGTGTTGGAGAGAGATTTATTCGAAATTTTTGCATTGCAATGATATCGTATTGAAAATTGAAGAGTGGCTAGAATTGATACTTGTTATCGCATTGGAGATCTATCTAACAACAACTATAGAATCCCCTAGAACCTTTAGTTTATTTATCCCTTTGCTTATGGCGATCTCCAATCCTTTCTTCCGAGAGTTAGGCTTGATTTTTTGTTGTCATTACCAAGCCCCGCGCATAATTGTAAACCATTTGTTCTTCAGGGCTATAAATTACCGCTTCCGTTCCCGATGCCCTTACATATACCCTAATTTTTTATTATTATTGATTATCTTTTTCAAAATTAGTGTTTCTTCATGATTACTATAGTTGGGCATCTTGATTTTTATTGGTATTTTATCATAGGGCCCATATATATAAACCATGCATGACGCATACAAGTAGACCCTTTTCTTTTCATCATATTGTAATTTTCACACGAGTTTGTCAACGTTTCCTTTCGAAATAACGGTCTGCTTACCTTTCATGGATTATTTTCCAAAAATTAATATGAGCACACTATATTTTTCTCATTACACGGGTAAAATAAAAACCCTACATTGCAGACCATTCACGATAGCATGATGTGTGGAATCCTTTGAGACCTTAGGGTGTCAGGCACAAAAACACATCGGTATTGTAGTTGAATGGCGCCAACTAAATCTTTTCGTTCGCATTGCGGGAAAAAGAGAGTTTCTAATGATATGCATTTATTTATAAGTCGAGAATTACCTCGTTTATTATCACATCGATATTGTAGTTGAATGGCGCCAACTAAATCTTTTCGTTCGCATTGCGGGAAAAAAAGAGTTTCTAATGATATGCATTTATTTATAAGTCGAGAATTACCTCGTTTATTATTCTCTGCAGTAGCAGGGTAATAAAGTATTTAAAAAAAATTGATGTTGATATTAAATTTAAATTGTTCAAAAATTTATGAAACTTTTCTCAAGTTTAACATTATAAATTAAAATTTATTATTTTTAAATCATATTTAAATTCATTTTTCTAACATACTATTAATTTGATTATTTCACTTTTCCTTATATAATGATGGCAGATGTACTTCACTATTAATTATCTTTCATATTTTAAATGTAGCCCAGTTAAGCCAAGTAATAAAGTTGTAATCATTTAATGCGGATAAGATCTGAGGGCATTCGTTGTTGATCTCTAAGATTGGACGGATTGGCATATGCATCATATATCAGTAAACACTACACAATGCACATATATGCATTAAAATTTGACAATATATACATTAAGTGTAACAGTGGTACACAATGGAATGGAGTCGTCTAATGAGGCGGAGGAATTGCCTGGATGGCCAAAAGTGGCCAGAATCTAGGCAAAAAATATTCAAAAAATCTTGTAGAAGCAGTGTTTAAATTGTGTTTTTAATGGTGGAAATGGATTCAGCACCATCAAAAACGTCTAAGACACCTAAAATTTTGAAGTTTAACAACTATAACTTGGATTTACAAAAATCCTTGCCGGATTTTCTCTAAATATGACCGGAATTTCCATACCTTTCTGGGCAACTCCTCCGCCTCATTAGACTACGCGCAGTAGAATTGGTAGATGCATTAGTGTCACAGCCATGGATAGAGAAACTGTGAAAAATGGCAGAAGGCTGCCACATGCAGTGCACACGCATCCCAATAATAGTCACGCATCACATTCAATGGAATCGTTGTTCCCCGCATTAAATTAAAATCGTTTGTGATAGGTGTTTGACAGTTTACATCACTGTAGTCTAACTAGACGGAAGAATTGCCCGGGAAGTTATGGAAATTTTGGTCATATTTAGAGAAAATCTGGCAAGGATTTTTGTAAATCCAAGTTATAGTTGTTAAATATCAAAATTTTAGGTGTCCTAGACGTTTTAGATGGTGTTGAATCTATTTCCACCATAAAAAACATGATTCAAACACTGCCTCTACAAGAATTTTTGAAATTTTTTTGCCAGGGTTCTAGCCACTTTTGGCCGTCCAGGCAATTCCTCTGCCTTGGTAGACGACTCCGTTTACATCCATCATGACATCATGGGCTTTAAATAAATGTATTATTGTGAAGAACTCAAAGGCCAAATAGCTCAAGGGTTCGAATCTTGCATCTATCACCACAATAAACAAATAAAGAATCATAGACTTCAGAATTTCAAGGCCTCTCCTAAATTATTTAATGCTACCATGTAACGTGTAAGGGTAGAGTAATGGAGATGGCTTATTCATTGAATTTATCTTGTAAATGTCTCAAAACTCCTCGTTTAAAGTAACCTATAAGAAATGGAATTTACATAAATCTTATTATGACTCTTTACCAAATTTTATTTCACTATTTATTATAATTTTTTTTAATATAATATATTCAAATAATTATATAAATTAAATGTTTGGTAAGCATTAATAAACATCAAAACACTTATTTTATGGAAATCAAAATACTTATTTTATGATACATTTCAAATTGCCAAAGTTTAAAAAAATATAAAAAGTAATTAAATTATAATTTTATTTTAAATTATTTTCAGTACTATTAAAAAAAAAAAAACATATATATAACCATCTAACAAGATTCTTAATCATGGATATTCTTAACTTATAAATAGATTTTGCTATAATACTATGTGCCAATACCATGGCTTACTAATACCACATGCTCTAAAAACCATAATTCATATTTATATGATATTTTTTTAATTAATCAATTCAATTAAAACGGAGAAAAAGATATAACTACTTATAAAATAAATTTTAATAATAAAATAAATGAGGTTTTTGTTTTTATTTTTTTGAAAGGGATATAATTGAGTGGTTAACAACTGGGGATATTTGTTTTTAATTGTTATTTACACATGTTTATTGGGACACATTGTTATTAATGGAAAAATCATGTCACTTAAAATTGTTTAATCTTTCTATATAGCACGTAACTCAATGGATTTATTTAATGATCATGATTACAAATTTCCTAAAATAAAAATAAAATTATAACTTACCATATTCTACCAAATTTGAAAGCTCTTTTAATAATTTATATATATATATATATATAAATTTCCATTGTCCGAGGCCCCTTCTAATACCATGAATTACATTCTATAATTCCTCATTATAAAGTACACACTATTATCATCATTTAATTACAGACCTAATTCAAGATTCTAATTTATTGAATGCATTTTAATTAAATGATAAGTTTTTTTATATTTATCAATCTTATATTTTTTTAATATTTAATAAATTTAACATTAGAATGAATTTATAATTATTTATATTTTGTAAAAAAAATTAATATAATTGGTATAAATTTTAATTATATAAAGAGATACTCTAAAATGGTGGATACATTACTAAATTAAAAAATATTAATAATAAAAAATTAATATCCACTAGAAATAAGATATTTCAATTTCTACTTTAATTTTATATCAATTTTATATAATAATAATAATAATAATAATAAGATACATAATTTCTTCATTATTATACCCTGTACCATGAGGGTAATAACATATTAAAAAAAAATTGATGTTGGCATTAAATCTAAGTTGTCCAAAAATTTATGAAACTTTTCGATTGTTTAACATTATAAATTAAACTTTATTATTTTTAAACCATATTTAAATTCATTTATCTAAAATACTATTGGTTCAATTCTTTCACATCTTATTATATAATGATGCCAGATTTACTTCACTATTAATTAATATTGTACAATTTAATGTACAACTTCCACCATAAAATGACAGATGTACTCCATCACTAATATAATTTATATTGTACGAGTCCCCGCCTTGTTTATGCGGTAAGAGCTCACATATCCTAACCAAGTGTAATATTAGATCGCCCAAAAGATAAAGGGTTATAGCACGGATTCTGAACATCTGGTCATAGAGTCTAATAAGCATTAATGCGCACAAGTTCTAAGGACATGTACTCCAAGAAAAGCAATGGTGAAGTTCAATAAATTACAATGGGCACACGTTTCCTAGCCCACGAGTTTCCTTTATATTTAGAAGGACAGGTATCCTAATAAATGCGATCTAACAGCTACCGGAAATATACAAAAATCTTAGAGGGGGGCAAGCATAATAAGCATTCAATCTTTAATAATGTATTTGTTGAGATACAATAATTTATTGGTGTTTCAAATTTATCGAATTTTTTGAAATCAGTGTTTTAGTGGAACCATTAATGTTCAGGTACAAATAATCATAAATGTTATTCGCGTAGTCTAACGAGGCAAAGGAGTTGCTTGGAAAGTTATGGAAATTCGAGTTATATTTAGAGAAAATTGGCAAGGATTTTTGTAAATCCAAATTATAGTTGTTAAACTTCAAAATTTTAGGCATCCTAGACATTTTCCACCATCAAAAACATGATTCAAACACTGCCTCTACAAAAGTTTTTGAAATTTTTTTTGCCCGCAGCCATCTAGGCAATTCTTCCGCCTCGTTAGACGATTCCAATGTTATTAACCGTTTACTTACAAGTTATTATTTATTATTGTGCAACTAATTAAAAATATTGCAATAAATAAAAAAAGTAATTGTTAAAATTTTACTTTGTAAAATTGAAAATTATTTAACATTTGTTACCAAAATAGATGGGCAAACAAAAACCTAATGCATAATAACTACCAGAGGCGGGCATAATAGAGTATACATTAGGAAGGATAATGTGTACTAAAAGTTGACAGATGATTCCATACTTAAACACATATAATAGCCTATGGAGATAATGATATTATAATATTATCACTATCTAATGATATTATTGTGTTTATGTACAAATCAGCCAAAGTACATATTATCCTAAACCATCTATAACTAATGGTTAATTTACTAAACTTCACGTTAAATTAGTTAATATCTCTTATTTGATATTATAACGTTATTTATAAATACTTTCACGTCATTAGGGCCCTACACATAAACAAACTAATTTAATATTTAAAGTTAGGTTGGCCTTAATCAAAGTTTATAACATGTGTTTATGTACATTTATTATAATAATACATTTGATAATATTTGTGACATAGGCCTCTAATTAACGTTACTTAAAATAAGTAAGAATATCTACAAAGTAGCCCTTGTCCAAATACAATAGTTAGTTCAGACATTTCGAAATTCAATAATTGAACTAAGCTATAGAGAAATGCTAGCTATACGGCCTTGTTTCTATTATAAAACAAAAATATTGGTTATTTTATGCCTCCTTTCACCCCATATAAAAAGAAATTCATTCATTTTAAATTGTTTTGAAAAACCTAACACCTTTTTCTTTTGTGAACCATATACGTGTTACATATATATCGTTCCAGGTCTACACTCTAAAAACAAAAAATAATTTGTATGTTGTTATCAAGACATTTTACTTAAAATATTTATCCTCACTATAGCTTTTTTATATGCCTTCAATGCCATGCATTATTTATGCCATCATAATTGGGTCAAAGAAAAGGGAGTATTTTCCAAGCCCTTTCGTTTTCTAGTCGATTGAATCAATTACCAGGTCTGCAAAAGCTTATAATATTCCATGAATCATGTATTCGATATACTACTCTTGCATTTTTATTTATTTATATTATGCAAACCTCTTTATCGATCATAAATCATCTTTGGTCATGCACTCAGTAGTTATCCATTCCCTTCTAAATTTTTTCCCAAGTGTATATATTTAAAACTCGTGTAATACTAGATTGTTCGATGTTGCAATATTTTATATTGTCATGACTTGTATGATGTTTCTTTTACAACATGATTTTTATAATCGAAACGAAGGAAGGGGGAGAAATAATAGAGATAGATGGTTAGGGATAAGAAGGGATAGAAGGCCTAGGGTTTTGGTATGATGGAGAATTGGAAGAATTGAAACAAGTGCTCCAAATTAGAATTATGTATTTAAGTGGTTATCCTGTTGCTCAATCCCCACAACCATCCATTCATAAGAAGCCTAGTATTGATATTCCAATACCACCTCATGTTTCAGCCCCACTGCCAGTCCCTATCAGTGATGACTAAAAAAAATTCCTTCAACTACAACCATTAAGATCTATCTAGGGATGGCAAATAGCTTCATTACCTCCTCCTCCACCCCCTCCTAAAGCACATGTATCTCACCAACTATATTATATTGCTTCACGTGTTTTCCCCACTCCACAACTAGTAGCCCAATATTCCAGGCCTATTGACCAGCCTCCACAATCTACTGCCCAAGCTTCCAAGCATATCATTAACCCTCCTAAACCCGATACCATTCTTGAGAATCATAAATATCAAGTCACAATATAAGACTCATCCCACGGCTTTTCTCATTCTGTTACATCCCAACCCCACCAGTAGGAGCAGCAAGCTGAAAGTGCACATTCTCATAGGCCAAAATGGGAGTTTATGGATGTTTTTAGACTAAGGTTTATTTATAGATGGACCATGCTTCATTTTTTCTAATATTTTAGTTTATTTTCTCAACTCTTATTCACAACATTATTACAAACTTACGACATGATTTTGTATGCATACATGGATGGTTAGACACCACTTATTTTTTGGATAATACTTTATAGATGTGCCATATTTTTTTAGCATATATATATATATATATATATATATATATATATATATATATATATTTGTTGATTATCATGATGCTTAATGATGGAGAAACAAAGGGGGAATTACGGAGAGACTTTTCTTGTTTGATGGTGGTTATTTTTGCATGGATATACATGGATGATGTTGCCTTGTTTATTTGTTGATTATCATGATGCTTAATGATGGAGAAACAAGGGAGGAATTATGGAGACACTATGTGTCTATATTTTCTTATTTGATGGTGGTTATTTGTGCATGGATATACATGGATGATGTTTCCTTGTTTATTTGTTGATTATCATGATGCTTAATGATGGAGAAACAAGGGGGGAATTATAAAGACACTATGTGTCTATATTTTCTTGTTTGGTGGTGGTTATTTTGCATTGATATACATGGATGATGTTGCCTCATTTTCACATTGGAGGGATGAGGGATTTGATTGCTTATAGAGTTTGTTTTATGACAATATTATTTAGTTTGTCACATTTTTCTTAGAGGCATATGACATATGTGTGATTAATTATTATTTTAATTATTTATTAGCAATTAGATAATATGGGGATGTTGAATATAAATTATTTATTTAATGGATTAGGGGGTCCCACCTACTAGGAAATTAAAACATAATAATTTATAAATTTAATTTAATTTAACTTTCCCTTTAGAAACCCCATCCTCATATTCTAATCAACATTTGATTAGAAAGTAAAACATAACAAACCCGAGAGCTGGTTCAACTTCCAAACTTAGTTAAGGAGGCATAAAAGAGCATGGGGCTTATGAAGGGAGAGAGAGAATACTGCGATGAGAGGTATGCATTAAATATTAATTTTTCATTCCTTCCTTTTGATTTCAATATTTTGTGAGATACAAGATGATGAACCAAAAGGTGGGAGCAGAGCATTTTCGAAGGGAAGATATAGTCAAAGGAGAAACTTTACTCAACCTTTGGACATATTTCTTTATATAACTTCAATTCCTATTATTTTATTTGTTGTTTGAAGGTCTGATGTTGATTAACCAATGCTAACAACCATTATTCTTGCAAAAAAAACATGTTGTCTATAATTGTATTAGATCATCTGAAGGTGTTAGAATAATAATGTCTCATGATTGATTGTCTCTCTAGAGTGTTTGTATATGACCTCTTTGCATTGTAGATACTTAGAATGTGATCCAATAAAGATTCTTCGCAGGAATCTACCTTTTGAGATCTCATAGACATTCAATTAATAAATCAGCCTATTTTTCTCTATATTTATTGTACATATAATTTTAACATAAATTTATATTTTTCACAAGCAGATTATTCTCTTTTACTAAAAATTTAACGCAGTTGAGGCTCTACCGTGTTTTTTGTTAAAAATAAAATCTTCAAAATACTGAGAGAGACCTTCACCATGACGCAACAATCAACCAACCGGACTGGCCCTCTGCACACATTACTTGATATATGTCTTATCTAATGCCACATATATACAACAGTGAAACATTTTTGAGTTTGCAAGTGGGGTATTTCCCATGGGCAGCCGAATATAATGTAATCATCATGCCATGGCATATTAAATGCATCCACGTAACCGCCATCCCATGCAACGAATACAATCATGTCATGCTGAGTTAGTCGTTGAACCAACCTACATCCTGACTCTCATTCCACATTGCATGTGGTATGATTAAAAGTAAATTTTGAAATGTATCGCCCAGTTTGCCACCAAATCTTAGATCACATCCGCAACAAATTGTAATGCGGGATTGTAAATGAATAAGTTGGTTGTTAATTGTTTCCTAGATATCGTGGGATTGCCCCACCATTCTCTCCACGCTCATAATGACTGCTCGACGATCCTTTCCATAATCAACGATTCCACTGATAATATCATTTAAAAAAACAAATAAAAAATTAACGTAATAATTCTCATAGAATTTTAGTTGCCTTTCCCACAAATTTACTAATCAAAAGCTTTATGATCGCAAGAGTGCGGGTTAAGGAGTGTCGAGCAGCATGAGATTATTTCGGTGCAAGGATAAGGGAACGTCGAGCAGATCTAACTCAAAGGAAAGATTTTTTTGTTGTAGAACTATTTTGTAGTTCGAATCCTCGAAGACCAATGATCATTTTGCTCCAGGAAAATTAATACCACGTTGTTATTGGTCAGTTGGTTAAATTGGTTTGGAAATATAGATGAATATGCCAAAATCGTTGGGTGGCGCTCTATACAAAGCTGTTAAGAATTGGTTTAAAAAAAACTCCTAGAGAGGTCAAACCCTGACAGGAAAATAATTATATAAACTAGTTTCTTGTTCAGTTATTTGGGTCCAGAAAATTTGCAAAGGAGTGGTTATAAGCAATTTCTTCTTGTAGTTTTTTTTTTTTTCTCAAGCTGGACCAGAGATCGATTTCCAAAAAATGCAGAGTATCTTTTCAATATCTTGTGGGGTCTGCTTTTAATTTCTATAAAATCGATTTAATTTCTGTTATCATTGAATTCTCTAGTCGCTATCGACCAATCTTCATAGGTGACATTATTATGTCAACACATGTATTTTGGTTATGTATATGAATGACCAGAATCAACATTAATCACTATCGATTATTTGTAATTGTTAGGTTTTAAAATGATTTTGTGTTGAGTTTAACTCTAATCATGGCTCATTCTCTACTTTTTTTTTCTTTTTTTTGCCTTCAACAATATGTATATGGACCTCAAATTTTTGGAATGATTTTAACTATTTAAAATCACTTTCACTGGTTTTGCGGGGTTGTTTTATAATAAGTTTTATTAACATATAGATCTACAGAATGTTAGTTTCCTTCTTTCATTCACATACATGTCAGAATTTAACAAATGGACAAAATGTTAATTAATCTAAATCTCTTAATAATTTTGTTCATTTTTCTCCTACACACATATATGTTATTGGTGATATGTGCATGGATGTTGCAGGTTGTTATCAACTCTTTTCAACTTATTTTACTAGAGCTTTCTAACTTGTATGGGGAATATAAGTGATGTTTTGTTAGATTCGTACCTTGCAAATTTGTCATTATCTTTCATTCATATACATGTTAGAATCGTTTTATGGATCCATGTAATGTGTTCATTGGATTGTTGTAGGTAAAGTTAGCTTTTTGTTTTGACTAATTGTACAAGCTAGTTTTCTTCGTAGTCATGTTTTCCATTGTAATATTTTGATTAACCTTTTGTTTTGTAATGTATTATACATATCTCTTTCCATGAACATAATTTTATGCCTAGGCTTGTACATAAATCAATAGGAAAGTAGTGATATATAGCTGCATTTAAATCAATCTTAGATTAAAATATTTTACTCATATTAGTTGACTATAAATATTTCCTCTCTTTAAAACCAATTCTCCATTCATTTGAGCACCACCTTGTGAAGGGTCCACTAGTCCCAATAATACCAGTCAGAATTGTTGGCAACTGAAAAAAGTCTAATCAGGACTCTAAACGGGCAACTCCTCCCATGTTGAACCAGGACACTTCCAGACATCAACGCAATTGGTGCTAGAAGGATGGGATCAGGAAATGAATGTTCATTAGGTCACAAGAAATAACAAGTAAATCTAATTAAAGATCTATGCTCTCATTATCACCTGTACAATCAAATTTCCTACCTCTTCTTTAACTGCCACTCCTTCTACTTATTTTGAAGTAGGTTCTCCATGATTTAGCTCTGTAGATACTCCCTTAGAGTCTCTTACTCATCAATCACTTAGTCTTTCACCTTCTCTTAACCTTCCCCCAATGTCTTCATATTACCAAAGTTCCCTTGAAGACATCCATTCCATTACACAATGAATTGAAGGCTTAGCAAGTCCAAGACAATCATCAAGAATCTCTTTTGATTATGGAATTATTGTCTCCTCTTCTTTTCAATAGGATGTTCTCACCAAATCCTTGAGCCTTAAATTAGGGATTAAAATCCTTGAACTACCATTACCAACTCAAACACATAAGAAACTCAACATTGTTGTTGGTGGCAGTAGAATCGACCTCCAACACCTCCTCCAATATATGTAGTACTCCCTCCACCACAACAACTACCCAAAGAACCCATCAATTTGGTCGAACAAAAACAAAGAGTGCACCCTTTGAAAACATTGGGACCAGTTAATGTTCCTAATGACCAACATGATCTTCCTAAAAATTCAGAAAAATAGTTACCCAAGTTTGATCCTGAGTCAAAACAACTCCTTGAAGACCATATCATGAATTTCATGATGGCCCTTAACTTAAGAAGAGTTGATGAAGAATATATTATGTGTCGACTCTTTCCCTATACATTTGAAGGAGAGGCTTCAACTTGGTATTTTTCCTTGCAACCAAATAGCATTCGAAATTGGACACTTTTGAAGACATTTTCATTAAAACGTTTGGGGACGACAAGACCTCATCAACCATCCTAGTTGAGTTATCTAGAATCAAAATTGGGCCTAAAGAAAAAATTATGGACTTTAATAAAAGGTTCCTCAATATTCTCAATAAATTTTTTGATACATCATAACTTGGAGTAGACATTTAGATGGACTTTTATACTTCTTCCTTACCTTTGTCTATTGCCATGTTTTTTAAACGTGTTGTGAAGGCCACTCCCAATGAAGCCATACGGGAAGCCTTGAAGGTTGAAAAATAAATGATTGGTATTGCAAACAAATCTTCAATTGAAGAACCTAAAACTTCTCAACCCACTAGGAAAGCCCCAACAAAAGAAGAAAAGAAGGACAAAGATGCTTTCGACATGGAAAGCTTACAAAAAGTCATGAAAACCCTAGCTAGTGAGATAGTCAATGTCAAAGAGAAACCATTTAGGAATTTTTTCAAGAGGAACCCACAAGCAACCCCTGGTGGTGCGATTTATTCCATTGAAACTAAGGAAATGTATGCAAATGAAGAGGAAGGTGAAGAAGAGGAGGGAAGGTAATTAGATTTAAATTATTTCTGGGACATAAGCAGAATGATTAAAGAGGTTCTAGTTTTCCAAATAAGAAGTAAAAGTTCTCAACAAACATCCACTTCCCCTCAACAAAAATCTACTCCTCCTCAGAAAGCATCCACTTCAAATCAACCATCAAACAAAGATACAACAACATCTAAAACTTTAATTATCCCTAACAAAATTGAATATGACATCGTAGAGGAAATGAAAATAACTAGAGCTAACATAAGTTTGTATGATTTGAGAAAACTCAAATATTAGAAGAATATCCTATTGAAAGCATTAGGTTTTGTAGATAAATCTACTTTTCCTCCTATCACAGCATCCAAAAAAGGAAAATCCATCTTTAACTAGGATGTTGTGTCTGATACTTAGTTCGATTCTATAATGATAAGAGACAGGCCCAACTCACATACACCTCCCTTTCTCATTACTTTTGAAATTTTAATAGGAATGTCCACAACTGCTTAGTTGATTCTATAGCATCTCCTAACATTATGCCTTATTCAGTCTGTTTAAAGCTCAGTGCTTAGCCCCATAAATCAAGATTTTTTGTATAATGAAGTGGAAGTAATGAGGGATGTTGTTCATGAATAGGATCAGATTGCTTAGTTATATAGAGCAAAAGTAAAGGTATTAGAGGAGCTACAAGAATGTTCTCACTAGGATCTCCTTCAACCCTCAAGTCCACCAAATCATATATATTATAATTTCTAACATCTCTGAACACTATGATTTTATTTTGAGCCGCTATTGGTTATATCAATTGAATGGATATTTGACTACTAATTTGTCCCTTTTTCTACTTCCTTTTAATGGAAAACCTAATCAAATTAGATTCGATAGGGAAAGACATATGAAATTCACTGTAACTGATTTAGGAGGATAAAATGAACCAAGTGTCACACCAAATTCCATTGTCGGTGATTACTCTTTTGACTCTTTCTTTGAGAACTTTATTTCTCCTTTTGAACGAGATTCTAATATTTCTGAAATTGAAAATTTCTCTCAAACTGACTCATCTTGTTGTGTAAATTTTGTATATAGTCATGTAAATAATTTTATAAATAACTAATTTTGGACTTTATACTTTGATGGATCGAAATATAACGACAAAGTTGGTGTGGGTTGAATTCTTGTTAGCCCTCGTAGTGAAAATACTATGTCAACTTGCATATTATAATTTGATTGTACTAACAACATAGTTGAGTATGAAGCATTAGTACAAGGTCTTAAAAATGTTATTAGTATAAATGTGTGTGATGTCAAATCATTTGGTGATTTAATAATTTCTATTAAACAAGTTAAAAATGTTATTCATTGTGTCTCCAACAATTTGAAAAATTACCAATCTTTAGTTCAAGATCTAATTTGTAATTTTTCTTCATTTAATATCACTGCTATTTCAAGATTATAAAATGCTAGTGTTGATTTGTTAGCTAATGTTGCTTCCAAGTTGATTCCCCCTGAATATTTTAATCCTGATAGGTTTTCAATACAAATGATTTTTAATTCTTTTGTCCCGTACAACGTCACCAACCTACGAGTGTTTAATGATGATAATGATATAATTAACTATCTTACTTATGAAGGTATATATGAAAATCATATAATCGATGAACATTCTCATGACCTTGAAATTAAAAAATCTTCCAAAGATGATAATAATCGATTTGAAATTTTCATTCCTAAGTCTGTGCTAAATTAGAGTACTTTTATGATCTTAAGTATCAATTCAAGAAACATGTAAATACTAAGACCAATAGTCCTACCATGAATTTTGAAGTCATTAATTTAGGTACATAGAAAAATCCTCAAAATGTTAATATTGGGTTAGGGTTCTCACCTTTAGAAATAATTGTTTTAATTAATCTCCTTAAGCGATATAAGGATGTTTTTACATGATCATTGTTGAAGTCTGGAATTGTTTCTTTTTTACTATCCTTTTTTCCCTCTTATTTCATCTTCTTTCACCTTCTTATCACCATTTTGTTGCAAACACATCATGTTTAAGGTCAAGGAAAACTCTCAAAAAGGTTTTCATCATCCATAATTAGAAGTTATGCTTCTTAATGAATTATGATGAAAATATTCTTACAATTACGGAATTACAAACATTTTGCAACTAATATTTGTTTCCGCAATAGAATCCATTTTTAGATAGGTTGCAACACTCTAGTAAAAGGAAAAAGAATACAAAAAGGTGAAAAATGGCTTCTAGATGGATAACCACCTACTGGCATCACTTGGCAAGCTACGTGGGTTAAATAAATCTTGAAGTCAAAGGAAAATTCAAACCTAGGAACTGCGTGTAGCAATCAAACACGAGTAGTAGAGAAATAAAAAACATCAAGCGAGCAAGACTGAAGATTGGATTAGCTACTAAGATTATAGATCGAGATAAAATATCCTATGACTTGATTTTTCAATAGCAAGTCATAAAGAGATTGAACTCTAAGATAAATTGGTCTTGTAGGTGTCAAAATGATTCATAGCATATCGGCTTAAAACTCTTTCAAAGTCATTTTATAATTTGTATAAATGTTGTAAGCGAGACAAGAGACATAAGGTTATTATTACTAAGTTTATAGTTCTTTTGTGGAGAAAATTGTGTAGAAAATCTGCTAGTAGGTTAACCTGATAATGCAATATAAATCAAAGCAGAATACTATAACCTACTTCTACTATCAATTTGCGAAAGATTAAAGATTGATTTGAACAATATAACCAGAAGAAGAAGAACCAATACATAATACACATGAAAATAATTTGGGGAAAGCCTCAGCTAAAAACCCCACTATCTGTATTATCATACAAGGTGGAAATACATATGAATTATACAAAGCCTTAGCTCTTATAGCTAGCCAACTCTCAGTACAATCCTCAAATATGCTCACAGGCAATCTTGGCTTCTCTCCAGCCTTCCTCTCTACCCTCCAAGCTCCTATTTCCTTATGTTGTTCCTCTGGGATGATTCACCTTCAACCAAGTGGAACACTCTCTCACGCACTGTCAAAACTGCGCAATCCTCAAGGAATGATTCCTTGACTGCATGCATGAGATTTCTTTATAAGAAAACACATGAAACTGATAGTACATTATCCTTGACTTTAATCTCAACTGGGTCTTTCTCATAATATACATGCATGAGTTTCTGATGAGGGAATCTGTAGTTAACTGGAGTAGCACTAGTTGAGTGCATGCACGCATCAACTGACTATTAACTCTCTATTAGTTCCTCAAACAGTTTGGAACTAATTTAACTAGACTTAACTCAGTAAACTGAGTTAACTAATTACAACTCAAATATAACTCAATCTTATCTCCTTAATTTAAGGCTTATCTCCTTAATTTAAGGGATAACTCTTGCATGACTTTAGAAAGACTTCTAACTTGAATTTCTTCAACTAATTAATTCAAAATGAATTAATCAATTATTTCCAAGTAGTTGTTAAGACTAAATTCGATTTTAATTCACAATTTAATTCAAAGACAAATTAAATTGTAATATTCTTGTTGCCACATTTCAACACTCCATCTCAACAAGAAAGGGATTATCTGTCACCCCGAGCCTGTCTCTATGGAACTCGAATTTACACTTTGACAATGCCTTTGTCAAAATGTCAGCATCTTGCTTCTCTGTCGAAATATGTTGCAGCAACATGATCCTCCCATCATCAGTAACTTACTTTACCTTGTAAAGCCAACAGGAACTCGCAACTGACTTGTTCTCCAGTCTCGAAACCACGTCCCAAACACTGTTACGAACCATGGAGTCATACTCCTCCACCATAGCATCAACCCAAATTGGTTGTTTCACTGCTTCCTCAAAGGAAGATGGCTTGGTCTCAACACATTCCCCAGCAAGGTCCATGTATCCAGTGTACCTCTCAGGTGAACCCCCTCTGTCTGCGCTAAGAAGATGGTGCTCCCACATTCTCTCTCGCATCCTCCAACAATCTATCAGCTTCTCTTGTGCGCTTCCATCCATCTATGGAATACTATGCTTGAGTGGATGTCTCCACTCCTGGAACCTCTACATGCGGTTGCTCCTCATTAGTCTGATGCTCCTCCTCCTTAGGAACCAACAGTTCCTCCATAGCCTGTAGTTGGAGCTCCCTCTCAAGGGAAACTCGCATGGCCTTCTGCTCATCAAACTTGAGATCTCTGTGAAACACTATCCTCCGACTGGTAGGCAAGTACACCTTATAGTTGTGAGGTGTATCAGTGTACCCCACAAATATCCCCAACTTTTCTGTCGGCTCAAGCTTCTTCCGTGCATCCTTTGTCACATGACAATATACTGATGAGCCAAAGATCCTGAAGTGACCCACATCTGGTCTCTTACCAGAGAAAGCTTCTTCTGGTGTCTTCATCCCAAGTATGCGATGTGGGCTTCTATTCTACAAATAGACCGTTGTGTTGCATACCTAATCCCACAAGTGAAGTGGTAGGCCTTGGTCATGCAGCATTGCCCGTGCTGCCCCTACAATAGTTATGTTCTTCCTCTCGACCACCCCATTCTTCTGTGGGTTATGAGGTGTCGTCAACTCTCGTTTAATTCCTTCCGCTGCACAGAAGTCCTTAAACTCTTGAGAGACATATTTTCCACCGTTGTCACTTCTCAAGGCCTTGGTCTTCTTCCCTGACTCTTTCTTGACCAAAGCTTTGAACTCACAAAACTTTGTGAAAGTTTGGTCCTTCTTCTACATGAAATAAATCCAGCATTTACGAGAATAGTCATCAATGAAAATCACATAATACCTTTGCTTCGTTATGGATGCCGTCAAGAATGGTCCACACATATCAGAATGAACTCACTCTAAGATAGCCTTTGCTCGACTGTCTCGATCATGAAAGGAAGACTTGGTGTACTTTCCCAAGGTACAACCTTTGGATGTGTCAACTTGCTCAAGTTTACCTTTGGGAAGTCCTGTAGATATCTGTTGCATTATCTTCAAAGCCCCACGATGCAAATAGCCCAACCACCTGTGCCACAACTCACCAATGTCTTGGCTTTGCATCAATTCTGCTTTCGTACTCAATGCTGCACAATCATCTACCTCTAGTTTATAGAGATTCTTCACCTGAATCCCTATCCACTTGGTCTGAATCATGGCTATGTGTCTTAGGAACACCTTTCCTTTACTGAAGACAACATCGTAGCCTTTTTCATCCAACAGCGCGACCGATACCAAGTTCTTCTTCAGTCCAGGCACATACATCACATCTGTCAAGGTGATAGGAGCTCCATGCTCCCTCTAAAAAGCAACCGTGCCCACTCCTGAAACATTATACCTTCCGTCGTCACCCATCTCTATGCACATCTTGAGTTCTTTCTCCTCCAAGGCACTGAATAAATTTTTATCATTGGTCATGTGGAATGAGGCTCCACTATCAAGATACCAAACACAACCCATCATTGATGACACCATGCATGCGATGAGGGTAAATTCCATTTCAAACTAAGAGACTAATGCCTCACCTTCCGATCCTTTCAAGGATCCCTTCTTGGACTTCTTCGATGGGAATTTAGTCGCATAATGTCCCATCTCGTGACAATTAAATCATCTCACTTTAGATATGTCACCTTTCTTCCCTCCATGAGAAGAATTCGATTTGAAATGGGAAGCCTTCCCCTTCCCTTTCCTTGCCTTACTTGCTAAGGCTAGATTTTCTTCATCATCATCCTTGGATGAAGAACCATCTCGTGTGCTCCTCCTGATCTCCTCCTGTATAAGATCCGACCACAGTCATTCCCAATCCAACAGTTTCTTCCTTCCACTCATAGAGTCTTGGTAGCTATTCCAACTCTTTTGAAGGCCAAGGAGAGTGAGGCTCACCATATCATCATCGGCAGTAGTTATTCCACACTGCCAAGCTCATCTCTACAGGTGGTGAGCTTGCTCAGATATATGGAAATAGTATCGCCCTTCTCCATCTTGATTCTTTGAAGCTTATCCTTGAGCCCCAATTTCCTCTGGTCACTACTGTTCTGGTAGAGGTCCCTCAATGTCTTCCACATTGAAAATGGAGTATCCTTCGCATGGAGACTCGAGACAATATGGTCTTGAACTCCCTCAAGGATGATCTGTCTCGCCTTCGCCACACACTTCTTCCACTCAACCAAATCTTGTGCATTAGTTGAAGCTGGCTTTGGCATTTCTTGATCAATGAATTCCTTCAAGCCATTGTCTTCTAATACAACCTCCATTCTATATTTCCATGCTATGTAATTTAAGCTACCTTCCAAGGCATACTCGATTCTCAAGCCATAGAATGCCATTGGCATACTCGATTCTCAAGCCATAGAATGCCATTGGCTAACCTTAAAGTATGATATGAATTCAATTTGCACCTGTAACCCCTAACTTCAAACTTCGAATTCTATTCTCAGTATACTATTCATAGCTTCGATACTATGTAGAAAATTTCTACAAATCCAGCTCCGGTACCATGTAGAAAATTTGCTGGTAGGTCAACCCAATAATGCAATATAAATCAAAGCATAATACTATAACCTACTTCTATTATCAACTTGAGGAAGCTTAAAGATCGAGTTGAACAATATAACCAGAAGAAGAAGAATCAATGCACAATACACATGAAAATACTTTGGGGAAAGCCTCAGCTAAAAACCCCACTATCTATATTATCATACAAGGTGGAAATATATAGGAATTATACAAAGCCTTAGCTCTCACAACTAGATAGCTCTTAGTACAATCCTCACAGATGCTCACAGGCAATCTTGGCTTCTCTCCAGCCTTCCTCTCTACCCTCCAAGCTCCTATTTCCTTGCGTTGTTCCTCTGGGATGATTCACCTTCAACCAAGTGGAACACTGTCTCACACACTGTTAGAACTGCGCAATCCTCAAGGAATGATTCCTTGACTACATGCATGAGTTTTCTTTATAAGAAAACACATGCAACTAATAGTACATTGTCCTTGACTTTAATCTCAGCTCGGTCCTTCTCAGAATAGACATGCATGAGTTTCTGATGAGGGAATATTTAGTTAACTGGAGTAGCACTAGTTGAGTGCATGCATGCATCAACTGACTATTAACTCTCTATTAGTTCTAATAGTTTGGAACTAATTTAACTAGACTTAACTCGGTAAACTGAGTTAACTAATTACAACTCAAATATAACTCAATCTTATCTCCTTAATTTAAGGCTTATCTCCTTAATTTAAGGGATAACTCTTGCATGACTTCAGAGAGACTTCTAACTTGAATTTCTCCAACTAGTTAATTCAAAATGAATTAATCAATTATTTCCAAGTAGTTGTTAAGATTAAATTCGATTTTAATTCACAATTTAATTCAAGGACAAATTAAATTATAATATTCTTGTTGCCACATTTCAACAAATTGATACCTTGTTTTATATTACAAATCAGTGTTGTTTTCAAATGTGTGTGTAAAGAAGCCTTTGAGCACCAACCAAACCTGCACTTTGGGAGGCCCCCTTGCAAGTTGTGAGGTCTTATTCATAAGTTTTTGTTTTGTTTCCAGCATTATCATTTATTTTAAGAATTTGTTTTCCATTATAGAACTACATTTCTGATTTTTTTCATTTGGTTGCAGAGTACTCATAAATAGAAAAGCATTAAAAATAGTTTAGTTATTGAATGCATATTCTTTCCAGCATTTGATCATTTCATAGTTTAAATTGATTTCTTAATTGTTAATGAAACACTCTTTAGAGGATAAATACACACATAAGTAATCATTCTCAAAGTTGTAAAGATTTTCATTTCGTTTTTTGTTTATGGCAATTTTTCCTTCATGCAACTAATCTAGGATTTCTTTACTACAATCTAGCATAAGAGTTTCCTTTTTTTCAAGAGAGTGTAGAATGCTTTGAATTTTGCAAAATAGAATTATATTGTCTCTTTCATGAACTTTTCTTTTCCAACATTTTACTTTCATAGAAGGAAGTTTTGAATTCTGTAACTTAAGGTAGATTTTCAATTTCTGCAAAGAAGAGGTTTTCAATTCAGTTAATTAGGATTTAATATAACTTTAGAATGAAAGAACATGTGCATAATTACTCTCCAATTTGTGTCCATACTTAGAATTAGTTTCATTTCTAGAATCAATTAGTTCACAAGAAGAATCCTAGCATATATAGTGCACATACATTTCACAAGTACACGAATCCTAGTTGACAATTAATAAAGTAAATTAAGAAAAATTATTTTACCAAAAAAATTGGTGTTGTTGTCGGGGAAGTGTACATAGGATTCTATTCATGCATATCATTTTAAGAGTTCTTAAATTAAATAAATTGAAAAATGATATAAAAAAACATTTATGCATATAAAAAGGGATTCTAGGGGTAGATTTATAAGTAGAGGTAGAAGTTCAATTCCAACATCACCACTCACTCCACCTAGACCTTGTCGTGCCACACTATCTGACCATACTTGCATCCCATCATTGGTAGGTAGACATAGACTTCCTAGGGTGCACAGATCATAAATCCAACCTATAGATTCACCAACTTCTTCTACCGAAGTTGTAGTTGATGAACCCACATCCCCAATAGAAGGAGTAATTTTCCTCTCTTCAGTAGGAGAGCAACTTCTAGGACAAGGACTATAGGTTCTTAGTGAAGAAGAAGAAGAAGAAGAAAATTATTTTAACGTACCATTAGTAGAGGAACCATAACAAGAGCTAGATAATCCTATTATATAACCTTATATTAGCTCTTAAGAATCTACAATTGTAAGGAGAGGAGAAGGAGAAGTGCATAATATAGATGGTGGTGAAATTAGGATTGGAGGTGGAAGAGGCAGAAGAGGAAATAGAGGAGGAGGTCGAGGTTGAGGTGGTAGGGGAGAACTAGATCCTTATGGATTTCCCATCTTTGATTAAGATACCACAGCTATAATGAAGAACATATCACCCTCCATTCTCCCTAATTTCCATGCTTTAAGATACAAGGATCCCAAAACATTTATTTTTGAGTTTGAATTTCTATGTAGGACTAATGATTACTTACTTGATCCTCAAAAGTCAAAATTTTTTCCAACAACTCTTTAAGATGGATCACTTAAATGGCTTATGGGATTAGGAACACATACAATTAGAACATGGGATGAAATGAAAAATATGTTCTTAGAAAAATACATGGATTATTGTATGCCCCATAACCTCAAGGATGAAGTCTTTAAGATGATGCAAAAAGAGGACGAGAGCCTTGAAGATCTAGTTGAAATATTTTCTTACAACATCAAAATAGCTAAGATGTATAATTTGGATGATGAAACACTAAAAAATCTTTTGTTAAAATCCATCAAAGATGAATGGATTGATCTTCTTAATTTAATGGGCAAGGTAGATGTGTCACAACTTTCATTTGGATAAATCTATGATTTATGTAAACATATCGCTAGGGGTAAGGCTCGGACTGGAAAAAATCCAAGAGATTCTGTGATTTCCAAAGTTAATAAATCTGCAACTATAACAGTAAGTAGAGCGGAAATTGGCAATTTGATTGATAATTTCAAAACATATATCTTAGGGAGTCTTAGTGAACAACTAGATACCCTTAAGATACAAAACAAGCAAAAAGTTGAGAATGTTGCATTATATATTTTTTGTCCCAAGTGTAGAAAGAAACATGCCTTAAGAGAATGTCCCCTTGATAGTATAGAAATTTGTGTCATATGTGCTGAAAAAGGAATGGCCTTCAATACCTAGTCTTAAAGTTGTTTTTCAAGATGAAGTTGGGACAAGCCAAGATGAATCTCTTTGTTTTATTGCTAAATACCATGGCAAAATCAACAATCAAATATGACTCAAGGTTTCAATACTCAATCATATGCACAACCAAAAAACAATTCGAACTGCACCCATGCCATGGCAACCTTGGCCCCCACAATCTCAAAATCCATCTTGGGCTCAAGGTTGGTAAAATCCTTATGGAAAATATCCTCAATTCCAACAACCATATCCTTCTTTTCCACCACAATATTATCCTCCTCAACCAACTCAACTTCCTCAATTTCAAAATCCAAATCAACAACTTTCATTACCATTCCCTCAAAAACCCAATCAACTACCTTCCCAGCCACTTCTGAATCCAAACAATAAAAATCAACAAGCTATTTATAATGTCGAAGGACAAAATTTTCAAACTTGTATGATTACCCCATTAGGTCTAAATGATGTTCAACTTAGATCTGGTAGGGTTTTATCAAAGAAGTCACCAACAACTTCCATCCAAAAATCTAAAGAGAATGAAGTTCCTGAGAAAGATGTAAATATTGATCAAGAAAACGTTCCCCTAAAGGAAGATGTTCCTATACTATCAAAGGATGAGAAAATAAAGGAAGCTCCTACAATTCATCTAGTAGAACAACCTTCTCTTTCTTTGCAAGATCCACCTTTTCCTGAAAGGCTTAAAATTGATAAAGGAATAGAAAGTCAAATTGTTTTATCATATTACGATATGCTAGATGAACTTAAGAATATTTGCTTTAAAATTCCTTTATTACAGGCTATAAAGTAAATACCAATATTTGTTAAAACTATCAAGGAAATATGAATTAGAAAACCAGGAAGACAAAGAAATATATCAAAAAGATCCAATCGGTAGGAAATATTGTTGATATCATGGTGGGAAAACCTATTGTTCAAAAATATCTAGATCTTGGTGGTCCTATTGTGAAAATTCATATCAATGGTGTTGATATTCCAAACACTTTAATTGATCTAGGAGAAACCATTAATATCATGAGTAAACAAACAATGGAGCAACTTAAGCTTCCTAATCTTCAATATACTCCTACATTATTACAATTAGCAGATAGATATGTTATCAAACCAGATGGAGTATTATAAGATGTGCATGTTTCTCTAGATTCTTTGGAATATCCTATAGATTTCATGATTTTAACTCCCAAGAATAATTTAGGAGGTCATCCATTGATCCTTGGTAGACCTTGGCTAACTATAGTTGATGCATTCATAAGTTGTAGATCTGGTGATATGTATATCTCTGATGGAAATTCCACTAATAATTTTACCTTGTATCCTCTTGGAAAAATAATAATTGAAGGAGAAAGTGAGATTTGCATAGATGATAATGAAGACTTTAATGATTTGAAGCCAGTTTATACTTTTTCACAATTATATGAAAAAGATCAATTGATAAATTTAATGAATAATAATTATTCTTCTTCGTACTATGAGCAAGAACAATGCAATATTGAATATTTATCATCTCACCAAATGGCGTTACATTCTATGGAAAAATTTGGCAATTCTCAAGTAGAAATTTTTCCAGATAAAACATTAAATATTAACAATAATTTGGAAGAATTTCAAAAGAGAAAATTGATACATATGCTACAAATACACTCTACTTCTTATGCATGGGAGTACACTGACATGAAAGGGATTGATCCTAAAACTTGTATGCATCATATTTATATTAAAGAAAATTTCAAACTAGTTATACAACCTTGGAGAAAGATGAATCCTAAACTGAGAGAAATTGTTAAAGAGGAATTACAAAAATTACTTAATTTGAATTTCATCTATCCATTATCAGATAGTCAATGGGTGTCACGTTTAGTGATTGTTCCTAAGAAAAATGGAAAATGGAGAGTGTACATTGATAACAGAGAATTAAACAAAGCAATTTAAAAGATCATTTTCCACTACCTTTTATAGATCAAGTATTAGATACCTTGGAAAGAAAGAAGTATTTTTTATTTTTAGATGGTTTTTGAGGATATAATCAAATCCAAATAGCACCAGAAGATCAAGATAAAAGTACTTTTACATGTCCATGGGGAACATATACCTATAAGGTTCTTCCCTTTGGATTATGTAATGCACCTGCCACATTTCAGAGAGACGTTTTAGGTTATTTTTCTGATCTAATTCATGATTGTGTGGAAGTGTACATGGATGATTTTACTATGTATGGTGATACTTTTGAAGAAGTTATGGAAAATCTAGAAAAAGTTCTTGTTATATGTAAAGAGTAAAACCTTTCATTAAGCCATGAGAAATGTTGTATGATGTTCAATGAAGGGATTGTTTTAGGCCACCATATTTTGAGTGATGGAATTAAAGTGGATACATCTAAGGTAGAAATAATTTCTAAAATTTCAATTCATATTTTCCAAAGGGATGTAAGAAGTTTTCTTGGATTTACTGGATATTATAGGAGATTCATAGAAAATTTCACAAAAATAACCTCTCCACTTTTCAAACTCCTTTAAAAAGGTTGTGAATTTGCTTGGAATATTGAGTGTCAAAAAGAATTTGAGAAGTTGAAGCAAAAGATTACTGAATCACCAATTTTAAGAGGACCTAATTGGGTTCTTCCTTTCCATATTTCTACTTATGCTTCATATACAGCTCTAGGAGTTGTCTTGAGACAAAAAAATTTAACTCCTTATTCCATCTACTATACAAGTAAAAATTTGACTCCTGCAGAGTTAAATTACACTGTAACAAAAAAGGAGTTTTTAGTTGTTGTTCATGCCATTAATAAATTTTGTCATTACATTATTGGTTATGAAAATTTTATTCATATAGATCATTATTCCATTAGATATCTAATGAAAAAACCAATCACTAATGGTAGAATTACAAGATGGTTGTTATTACTACAAGAATTCAACATTACTATTCTTGATAGATCGGAAAAAGAAAATACAGTTGTTGACTTTATTTCTAGAATGAAGAACAATAATGAAGACGTTCCTATAAAAGATAAATTTCCTGATGAGTATCTTCTTGCAATATCTACTAAAACACCCTGGTTTGCAGATATTGCTAATTATTTAGCTACAGGAAAGTTACCTTTGTAACTATCACCGATAGAAAATCACAAAGTGATCAAAACCAATGCAATTTATTCCTGGATAGATGGAGAATTGTACAAAACTAGACCTAATTTGATTATCCGAAGATGTGTTCGAGAATATGAAGTACATGAAATCCTGAAGATTGTCATGATGAACCATGAGGAGGACATTTTTCTAGTAAAAGAACTGCTTACAAAATCCTTCTTTTGGGATATTATTTCCCATCCATTTTTAAGGATTCCAAATAATATGTTAAAATATGTGATAGTTGTCAAAGAATGGGGAAACCCATTCCATCAGATGAGATTCCTCTACAACCATAGGTACTTGTAGAACCCTTTGAAAAGTGGGCTCTAGATTTTGTTGGACCAATAAATCCTCCATCTAAAAAGAAAAGGTATATACTTTTTTTCACGGATTATGTTACAACATGGGTAGAAGCAAAACCTTTTCTATTTGCGACTGAAATTGTTGTACTTACATTTGTTTTTGAGGATATATTTACTTGATTTGGTGTTCCAAGAGAAATTGTAACATATCAAGGGACTCAATTCACATCAAAGTTGGTACAAAGATTGTGGAGAAATATAGAATCAAGCATCTAAAGTCTACTGCATATCATCCACAAGCCAATGGGCAAGTGGAATCTAACAACAAAATTATTGAAGTAATTCTTACTAAAACCATGCATTTGCATAGAAAGGATTGGGTAGAAAAGCTTCCAGAATCATTATGGGCATACCGAACTACATGGAGGAACACAACTGGACATATTCCTTATGAGCATGTCTATGGAAAGAAGGTCTTGCTTCCAATTGAATTCCAAGTGGAGACTTTGAGAACAGTATTCAAATTGGGCCTTGATCTATTAGAAGCTCAAAAACAAAGGTTGGCACAATTGAATGAGCTAGATGAGATCCGACAAGATATTATTCAAAGAACCAACATAGTTCAGTAGCAAAGATTTAAGTGGCATGACAAGTTTATCAAAGCTAAAAAGTTCAAGCAAGGTGATTGGGCTCTTCTCTTTGATTCCAAGTTCAAATATTTTCAAAGAAAATTTCAAACTCATTGGCTTGGTCCTTATGAGATTGAAACTATTTTTTATTTTGGAGCAATCAAAATCAAAACTATTGATGATGAACAAATTAATTTCCTTATTAATGGTCATAGATTAAGATTGTATCATAAACCAATAACAAGGGAATAATTTGTCAAATATTTGCAAGAGAATTATGAATTCAAGTTGGTTAAAGAAGGGGATTCTTCTCCTCACTCTCCAACTTCATTGTAATCTTTGTAAAAATAATAATAATAATAATAATAATAAATTATAAATATGAAAACCAACTATGTTGGCATGTTTATGCATAAAATATTAACTGAAAACCAAGATCTCTTGGCAGTTTAGATTTTCAAAACCCCTTTTTCTTTTCCCTATTTATTTTTGTCCTTCTCTTTCTTTTCAGGTGCCAAACTACATTCATAATCATCATCATCAACAATAGTAGAAACCATAAAGAAGCCTTCTTATAATCAAATAAAGGAATTCTGAGAATAAAAAGCAAAAACATAATTTTTATCATTCTACAACCAATCCTCAATTTTGCAACTACATCCAATTTCTACAAAAATTCAGGGAGAACAAAAATAAAGGTATGTAAGAATGTTGGAATTATATTTCATGTAAGATCTTAGGTTTTAATTCATGGATGACTATATTAATAGTTGAAGACCTTATATGACCTTATATGTTTTCCATTACACTCATAATCATTATACCATATCTCATCATCATTACATCGTTGGTCACATCAAGTCTGATTAGAATTAAAACACGACACCGATCCTTTGAAATCGGATCTAGGAAGTTGTGAAGTACAAATCCAGATGAAACAATACTTCTTATATCAGTGCATGCTTCGCAATTATTTAACCTTGTTCCATATCCATTCTTCTCATTCCCACTTTGCATTTCATTTCATTATCTCTTGAAACTTCCACCTTCCCAATTGAAAGAAACAATCAAGGCCGATACTTCTCTACACCATGCGTATGCTTGTTCATTCTGAGCTGAATGGGGTAAAATTCCTCCAGGCATATTCAACAGTTAGAGAGAAATTGCAATAGATTGGATGGCTCCAGTTTTTCTAAAAGTTTGATGGTTATGAAGCAGAAGTTACCAAAGCCTTTACCCGACCATTTGATGGAGTGGAAGCAGAAATTGGAGACATTAAAATCATCCTAACATGATCAATTGTAGTAAAAGAAACAAGACTACCAATGAATGGAGAAATATGGTTCAAAAATAGGATAATAAAAGAGAATGATTGGATACACTTCTTGAAAGAACCAAGTACGGACTTGTCTATTTTTAAGAAATGTATTCTAGTCACAACGTTAAAAGGAAAATGGTGAAATCTCTTGTTAGTCATTCAGAAATTTGCAACATGTGAAGGGATATTTGGGACAATGTTTTTCTACCATGTCAGGGTTATTATGCATTTTGTTGATGGATTTTAAATCAATATACCTTACTTCCTACTTCAAAGTTTAAATAAAATGTCATTCAACATACAGAGAGAATCAAGGTCCATCGATAACTCTCTATACCATCATGGACTCATTAAGATTCTAATAGACGCACATTTTCAAACTCGGGGAGATAATTGGCAGGATTTCTTAGTAAGAAATCACTTTATAGAAGATCCATAGAAAAAACCAAACAAGAGGGTTAGAAGAAGTAGAATAAAATCAAACCTTAGCCTTGAAAAGGAAAGAGTCGAAGAGGAAATTCAAGAGCAGAATGTGACTGAAACTCCAGAGGACCCATTCGAAGACAATACTCCACTGTCTCAATATCTTAAAAAAATTAAATAGAAGGATGAGAAACAAAACTTTAGAAGGAAGAAAGTTAGCCCAAGTTAGCAAGTACCTGAAGAAAAGAAGAAAACAGAGGATAACAGAGAAAAAAGGCAAAACATTGGAAGCTTAGAGGTAAAATTAAGGAGAAGCAAAAGGATTTCGAAAATTTCAAATACTCATTCATCGGGGATGATCAGCCTTGAAGAAGAAGGGTATAATATGCCACCTCACATAGTCAGCCCAATAAGACAAACTCCCGAAATTGATCATGTCTAGCAAGAAATATATAACTATGTAGAATCTCTAGAGCAAAGACCATGACAAAAGGAAAAAATTTCTCAGTATGAAATGAGGGAAACTTTAGCAATAAAACAAAATTCAGAATAGGAACACATAATTGAAGAAAATATAAAACAAGACATATATGAGTTGGAGGTTCTTAACAAATATTTAATTCGGGAAAGGGAAGCAGCAAAGGTTTAGAATGAGATACTTAGAACTCAAAATGACAATATACTTCTACACCTCTGTCATTCATACAAAAAGGATAAAAAAACTTAAATTTCAAAATAAGTTTCTTAAAAACAGGGTCATAGGATTACAAGGCATAATTCTAATGAAGAAACCAAGGACCATGTTTGGCATTAAAAAGAAGAAAGAGAGTACTAGCTTGGATGTACTTGCACATGCCTCAGAAATCATTCACTAAAGGAGGAAGGAAGAACCAGTTTTTGAAATTTTGGTGCATGAGGACATGCAAAAGCTTTGGTGTGGGGGAATGTTGAAGTCTGGAATTGTTTCTTCTTTACTATCCTCTTTGCCCTCTTATTTTATCTTATTTCACCTTCTTATCACCATTTTGTAGCAAACACAACATGTTTATGGTCAAGGACAACTCTTAAGAAGGTAATCATCATCCATAATTAGAATTTATTCTTCTTAATGAATTATGATGAAAATATTCTTATAATTACGAGATTACAAACATTCTGCAATTGATATTTGTTTCCACAACATAATCCATTATTAGATAGGTTGTAGCACTCCAGTAAAAGGAAAAAGACTACCAAAAGGTGACAAATGGCTTCCAAATGGATAAACACCTACTGGCGTCACTTGGAAAGCTAAGTGGGTTAAAGAAACCTTGAATTCAAAGGCAAGTGTGTAGCAATCAAACACAGGCAACGGAGGTAGCGAAGAAATAACAAACATCAAGTGAGTGATATTGAAGATTGGATTAGCTATCAAGATTGTAGATCGAGATAAAATCTCCTATGACTTTGTTTTTCAATAGCAAGTCATAAAGAGATTGAACTCTAAGATAAATCGATCTCATAGTGTCGAAATGATTCACATCATATCGGCTTAAAACTCTTTCAAAGTCGTTTTATAACTTTTATAAATGTTGTAAGTGGGACAAGAGACATAAGGTTATTATTACTCAATTTATATTTCTTTTGTGGATAAAACTAATACTCCATTTTATAATACAAATCACTGTTTTTTTCAAATGCATGCGTGAAGAAGAATTTGAGCACTAATCAAACATGCACTTTGAGAGGTCCCCCTGTGACCTATGAGGTCTTATTCATAAGTTTTTGTTTTGTTTCCTGCATTATCATTTCTTTTAAGAATTTGTTTTCCATTATAGTTACATTTCTGATTGTTTTCATTTGGTTGCAGAGTACTCATAAATAGAAAAGCATTAAAAATATTTCAGTTATTGAATGCATCTTCTTTCTAGCACTTGATCATTTCATAGTTTAAATTGATTTCTTAATTGTTAATGAAACACTCTTTAGAGGATAAATACGCACACAAGTAATCATTCTCAAAGTTGTAAATATTTTCATTTCATTTTATGTAAGTAGATCTTTTTATGGCAATTTCTCCTTCATGCAATTAATCTAGGATTTCTTTACTACAATCTAGCATAAGAGTTTCCTTTTTTCAAGATAGTGTAGAATGCTTTGAATTCTACAAAATAGAATTATATTGTCTCTTTCATGAAATTTGTCTTTCCAAAATTTTACTTTCATAGCAGGAAGTTTTGAATTCTACAACTTAAGGTAGATTTTCAATTTCTGCAAAGAAGAGGTTTTCAATTCAATTAATTAGAATTTAATATAACTTTAGAATGAAATAACATGTGCATAATTGATCTCCAATTTGTATCCATACTTAGAACTAGTTTCATTTCAAGAATCAATTAGTTCATAAGAAGAATCCTAGCATATATAGTGTGCATACATTTCACAAGTACATGGATCCTGGTTGACAATTAATAAAGTAAATTAAGAAAAAATAATCCAAACATTCATAAAATGATTTAAAATATTTCAATACATCCATTATTCAACACACAATTCCCATTATGCCACAATCAAAACTTGTCCAACAAAAATTACGTGAAGTCCATCCAAACTTAGAACCCCAAATCAAGGTCAAGTTGAACAAACTATTAAAGGAAAAAATCATCTTCCCTGTGAGACACTCCAAATGGGTTTCCAACTTATTCCCTAGTAGGAAGAAGAATGGTGACATTTGATTATGTACCGATTTCAGAAACCTGAATAAGGCATCCGAAAAAAGACAATTTTCCACTTCCTCCTATGGAACAAATTCTTCAAGATGTGTTTGGATTTGAAATGTTATCCTTTATTGATGTATTTTTTGGTTACAACCAAATTCAAGTACACCCCAATGATAGGCTCAAAAAAAAAATCAAAACTAAGTGGGGTACATATGCATATTAGAAGGTGCCTTTTGGGCTCATCAATGCAGGTGCAACTTTCCAAAGGGCAATGGACATAGCTTTTATGGGGTTGATAAATAAATATGTCATTGTCTACCTTGATGATATCACCATCTACTCAAAGAAGTGATCAGATCACATACACCATTTAAAAAAAAAAAAAATGAAAGATGTCAAAGGTATGGAATTTAATTGAATCCAAAAAAATCATTCTTTGCACTCACTAGAAGTAAATTACTAGGGTCCATTGTGTCAAAATGGGTATTACAATTTATCCTAATAGAATTAAAACTATATCATACATTTCATTTCCTCATAACAAAAAATCCATGCAATCTTTCTCACGGGAAATCAATTTTGTAAGAAGGTTCATCCCTAATTTCACTTAGATTGTCCTACCTTTACAAAACATGATTAAGAAAGATAATACTTTTAAGTGGAATAGTCTTGAAAAGAATATTTTTAATTCTATTGTACAAGTTATCATAGATTCTTATACTCTTCTTTCTCTGAAATATGACAAAGAATTTATTTTATACACTTTCGCATTTGATCTATCTTATGAAGTTGTACTAACACAAATAAATGATCAAAATGTTGAAGTGTCGGTTGCTTTTCATTGTTATAATTTTCAAGGATCAAAACTCAAATACTCTAACATTGAGAAACAAGCCTATGTTGTATTCAAAACCATTAAACATTTTAGGAGTTTCTTGATTAAATCCCATACCAAAGTTATTGTTCCATTTTCTTTAGTTCGAAATTTGTTGGTACAAAAATATGACCTTGAAATTAAACCAACTAATATTATGTGTGGTCAAGGATTATGCAAGCTAATGACTCAAACAATTGAATCTAACTCCGATGATGTGATTGATGAATAGGATGTTCATGAAATACAACAGGTTTACTCTGATCTTGATTCACAATATGTTGATTTGATATATTATTTGACTCATGGTACCGCACCTTTGCATTTAGATACTAATAAAAAGTGTGCTTTGAGATTGAAAGCTAATCAATATCGACTCATTAATGGTGTTTTATTTTGAAATAATTATGATTCATCTTTGCTTTGTTGTTTAAAAAAGTCATATGTTAACAAGATTTTGCAGGAAATTCATGATGGACCGGCTGGTAGTCACATTGGTGGTGACACAACTGCTCAAAAAATTTTACTTGCAAGTTAATATTGGCTGACCTTATTCAAAGATACACATGATTACATACGAAAATGAAATATTTTTCAAACATTAGCACGAAGAATCAAAAGACCAACACTTTCGTTACAAACAATCATCATTGATCAACCTTTTGAACAATGGGGACTCAATGTCATTGATGAGATCATTCCAAAATCATCTAAGAAGCACAAATTTATTCTTACTGCAGCTGATGTATTTACAAAATGGGTGGAATCCTTACCATTGAAATTTATTTCATTTGATCAAGTTATTTATTTTATTGAAAAAAATATTATTATTAGGTTTGGCCTCCTAAGCATTTTACTTTTTGATAATTCTAATTACTTTCTTCTGATCCACTTATAGTGTTTTCAATACAAAAAGTTATTAAACTTAAATATTTTGCTAACTATTATCTCCAAGGTAACAATTTAGTAGAATCCACTAATAAGAACCTTTTAAAAATCATTAAAAATATTGTTGATGACAACCAAAAGAATTGGTGTAAAGCTATTATTAACGCCTTATGGGATGACAAGATAACACATAAAGCCTCGATAAGAACTTCTCCTTATTTCTCGGTTTATGGTAAAGAAGTTGTATTAACCCCAAACATTACTTTACCATCGATATCCCTAGTTTCAATCCAGGAAGAACCATGTTCTAGCTTAAAACATAGACAAGCCCAAATATTTAAACTAGAAGAATTTAGAGACAAAGCCAATCAAACTTTTATTAATCAACAGAAACTTGTCAAACAAAGGTTCGATAGTAATTTTGTAAGCAATAAAAGTTTTGATGTTGGAGAATTAGTCTTGAAACGGGGCAAAGCCCACGAAGACAAAGGAAAGCACATAAAAATTTAAAAGTTGTTGCTTGGATTGTTTCAAGTTGCTAAAAAAATAGGCCTGACTACTTTCATCCTTCAAACTCTAGATGGAATAGAGGAAAACTTACCATGAATGGGAAAATCCTTAAAAAATGCTTTTCTTAAAGTTTGACAACTATCTTATAAATATGTAAATAACCATTTGTATATCTGGTGTGCTGGTTGTTTTGCTATAATAATTGTGATGTAATATCTCTTTCATATTGGATCTTTTTTTAAGGATGTATATGAGTTGTAATCTTATGACATGTTTTTATTCATGACTAACTATTTGTGTTTCATTTATCTTTAATCAGAAAGTGATCCTTAGAGGATACTTTGCACTCTACTCTTTTGACTGTAATTGCTAATTTGTTCTCACATTTAAAAGCAAATCATGAGATGAAAAGAAAATTTGAATTCCATCATATATTTTGATTTTAACTACTTCTTTTATCACCGAGCTTCTTAGATGCCCTTGTTTTATAGACAATATTTATTTATGTATCTAAAAGTGTCTCTTTAAAGATAAAACAATAAGAATTCTTGGGAATTGTATGTAAACCTGTCGGAGTACTAAACAGGCTCACTAGCAGCAGGTAAATACATACATGATACAAAGGCAACTTCATCGAGGTACTGAATAGGCATGCTAGTAGCGAAGCAATGCAGGGTCCAGAAATTCAAATACAAATAAATGTATTTTATTGGTGATATGTGATGCTTAGTTAAATCTTAAGCATTTGTTTTCATCTAACGCTAAATGTTTCTTATATTCCAGGACTAAGGAAAGATGCAATGTATCATTTAAGATATCACCCCTCATCATTTTAAAATGATCATAATTTTTTGGCATGAAAATTTTGTAGTCATAATGTTTTCTTATTTACTAACTTATAATTTTTCGTTTTACATGGTTTTAACTGGTTCACCTAGTTTGTCGCCAGTTGTTGTAGCTACAAAAATCTCTCCCTCCCCCCTCCCATTTTTTACTTTGATATTACGATAATAAATGGGGACCCCTTTTTATTAATTTGCATCCCTTAGTTTTGATTTTCTTTTGGTTTATTTCAATTTGTACATAAAGTTTTATTTTGTCGATATTATCTCTCATGAGTTATTGTATCACTCTCTTTTACATAGCATTGCATGACGACATGTTGGTTATGGTCTCCTAAGGTGATGTGGCACCTTTAGTTGCCACATCACCTCACTCTTTGCATTTGGCATTGTTTGTTGACATGTTTCCCTCTCGCTTGGCACACTTACATTAAAACAAAGGTGAATCTTTAACAAAAATTGTAATTTATATTGTAAATAAAACCAAATATAAATAACTATTATTTTTGTTGATGTTTTTATGTTTTGATATAATATGTAAAGTGTGTAATATAGTGTATATAAATAAATTATTCAATATTAATGTATATATATATGATTATGTTGTATCAAATATATTATATTTTATATATAGTATTATATATCAAATAATTATACATGGATTATATATTATATATATAATTTAATATCTATATATCTATATATATCCATATATATATATATATATATATATATATAAAATATAATATAATATAATATCTGTATAATTATTTGATATATAGTTTGTATTTTTGTTTGTTTCTTTGTGTTTACAGTATACACTATATAACAATACATTGAATATACAATCCCACTCTCAACATTGCAATAATCAACCCAACCCTCTCACGACTATAGTCAATCCCACTCTCAACATTGCAATAATCAACCCAACCCTCTCACGCCTACAGTCAATCTCACTCTCAACATTGCAATAATCAACCCAACCCTCTCATGCCTACAGTGAATCCCACTCTCAACATTGCAATAATCAACCCAACCCTCTCACGCTTACAGTGAATCCCACTCTTAACATTGCAATAATCAACCGAGAAATGTTTGTAACTCTTACACCTTAACAACAGAATAGAAACTATGAGATACATAACTTATATCAATTTCTTTTGTCATTTAACATATATATATATATATAGATATATAATACATGTATAATTATTTGATATATAGTTTGTATTTTTCTTTGTTTCTTTGTGTTTATAGTATACACTATATAACAATACATTTAATATACAATCCCACTCTCAACATTGCAATAATCAACCGGGGACCCAACCCTCTCACGCCTACAGTCAATCCCACTCTCAACATTGCAATAATCAACCCAACCCTCTCACGCCTACAATGAATTCCACTCTCAACATTGCAATAATCAACCGGGTACCCAACCCTCTCACGCCTATAGTCAATCTCACTCTCAACATTGCAATAATCAACCCCACTCTCAACATTGCAATAATCAACTGGAAACCCAACCCTCTCACGCCTACAGTCAATCCCACTCTCAACATTGCAATAATCAACCCCACTCTCAACATTGCAATAATCAACCAGAAACTCAACCCTCTCAACATTGCAATAATCAACCAGAAACCCAACCCTCTCACGCCTAGAGTGAATCCCACTCTCAACATTGCAATAAGGGAAATATTTGTAGCTCTTACACCTTAACAACAGAATAGAAACTATGAGATACATAACTATGAGAATAGAAACTATAAGATACATAACTGTCTAATGCATAAAGGAAAAATATTTGCATTATAATACATTCACTCTACGCACCTTCCCCACAACACAACGATGAACTGACAGGCCAAACACTCCACACACATTACTCAATATATGTTTATCTAACAGCACATATATATAACGTGAAATATAGTTCAATCTGCATGTGGGATATTGCCCACGGGCACCCGAATATAATGTAATTTTACTGCCACGTCATATCAAATTCATCCACGTAATCGGCATGCAATTAATACAATCATATCGTCCTGATTTAATCGTTAATCAATACCTATGTGTTGACTCTCATTCCACATTTTGTGTATTATGATTAAACTGAAATTTTAAAATATATCACCCTGTCTGCCACCAAATCACATATCACCTCATCAATGGATTATAACACAAGATCGTAAGTGAATAAGTTGGTTATTAATTATTTCCCGAATATCGTGGGATTTCCCCACCATTATCTCCACAATCATTATGAATGCTCCATGGTTCTCTCCATAATCCACAATTCCATTGTTCATGTCATTTAAAAAAAAAGGACAAATAGAAACTTAATGCAATAATTCTCGTAGGATTTTAGCTACCTTTCCAATGAATTCACCAATCAAAATCTTTGTGGTTGCAAGCGCGGGGGTTAAGGAGCGCCAAGTAGCTTGAGATTATTCTGGGGTGAGAATAAAGGAATTCCAAGTAGAGCCAACTCAAAGGACAAACTTTTTGTTGCATAACTATTTTGTAGTTCGAAACTATGAAGATCAACATTATTCAGTTCTAGAAAAATGAAGATCCGCACTGTTATTGGTGAGTTGGTTAATTTGGTTTGGAAAAAGGACTGAATATGCAAAATTGCTTGGGTTTCTTAAGTTGGACTAGAGATTGATTTCCAAAAAATGTAGGGTATATTTTCAATATCGTAGGGGGTAAATTGCTTTTATTTTTTATAAAATCAATTTAATTTTCATTATCATTGAAGCCTCTGGTCACTATCGACCAATCTTCATAAGTGACATGATTATGTTAACATATGTATTTTGGTTATGTATGTGAAGGACCAAAATCAACATTAATCACTATCAATTAATTTTGTAAATGTTAGTTTTAAAAATGAGTTTGTGTTGATTTTAACTTTGATCATCACTCATTCTCTTTTTTGTTTTTTTCTTTGTCGTTCAGATATATAACACAAATATACCATTAACGATATGTTTATAGACCTGTATATTTTTGGAAGGATTTTAACTATTTAAAATCACTTTCACTAGTTTTGCGGGGTTGTTTTATAATGACTTTTGTTAACATTTAGATCTTCAAAATGGTATTTGTCTTCTTTCAGTCACGTACATGTCAGAGTTCAACAAATGGATGAAATTTTAATTGATCTAAATATCTTAATAATTTTGTTCATTGTTCTCTACACACATATATGTTATTGGTGATATGTGCATGGACGTTGCAGGTTTTTATCAACTCTTTTCGACTTATTTTACTAGAGATTTCTAACTTGCAGGGGAATATAAGCGACTTTTTGTTAGATTCGTACCTTGCAAATTTTCATTATCTTTCGTTCATATACATGTTACAATCATTTTATGGATCCATGTAGTATGTTCATTGGATTGTTGCAAGTAAAGTTAGTTTTTTGCTTACTAATTGTGACAAGTTAGTTTTATTTGTAGTGATGATTTCCATTGTAATCTTTCGAATAACCTTTTGTTGGAAAATTTATTATACATCTCTCTTTTACATGAACATAAGTTTATGCCTGGGATTGTACATAAATCAACAGGAAAGTAGTGATAGATAGTTGCATTTAAATCAGTCTTAAATTAAAATATTTTGCTCATACTAGTTGAGTGTAAATATTTCCTCACTTTAAAACCAAGTCTCCATTTGTTGGAGCACCATATTGTCAATGGTTCAATGGTCTTAATAATACCAATTACGATTTCCAACAATGGCAAAGAGTTTAATTGGGACTCTAACTGAGCAACTCCTCACATGTTGAGCTAGGACACTTTCAGGCCTCAATAGGTTGGTATACTATGTTTCCTCTTAAGGAACTTGACTTTTTCTATTACTGCATTATAACTTTGTAATCAGGTTTGAGGAGTAGGCTTATGAACTTGGTCTCATTTGGTCATGTCTATTCTGACTGTGGTAATGATTAGTATAATCATTCCTAGATGCACTGGATTGAGCATTCTATTCTCTGGCTTTGGATGTATTTGGGATTTTGGGTTATCTTGGTTTTCTAGTATACTAGATGGATCTAAATGAAAACCTCTGTAATCCCTTATTTCTAATGAAATATAAGTTCAATTTACAAACAAAACAAAAAATAGAGATGTTCAAATATTTTATTCAAAGTACACATACTACAAAAGTGTGTGTGTGTGTGTGTGTGTGTATATATATATATATATATATATATATAGACATTCAATTTCTTTATCTATATATATTTAATTGATATAAAATTATGTTATTAATATGGAAATTAAAATATTATTACAAAAGTAAAATTATCTTTCTATATATAAATTTGATATAAAATTATGTTATTTAATATAGAAAATGAAATATTTTATTTATGGTTGACACTGATTTTTTTTGCTATTAATATTTCCTTTTTAATTACCTCATGTCAACTTTGTATTACAAATGGAATAAATTTCACATCTCCTTCATAGTGAGTTGTAATCTCCATGTTGAGTGGTGAAGGAATTACACATCTCCCTCTTACTAAAAAGTAGAAGCCAAACACTTATGGACACCCGCATTGAAATATTTTTTTTGTTATCAATAATTATGTTCAATATTGAAAGATCTTTTTGTTATTAACATTTTTTAATATTTTAATGTCTTTATTTATTTTATTTTTTTAATATAACATTACATGACAACATCTCTCCACTTGTTAACCACCATGCCCTATACATGTACAAATGCATTATGCTAGTAATTTCCATAAGCACACTAGTGCTACTAATGACGACAAGAACATCATTTCTTCAACTTCACTTTTTTTCTTTAACGACACAATTACCATTATTGTTCATTCTATCATCATCATTACAAGGCTTTATGTTGCATAAAAGGACATATGTGCATGTTATATTACATATATGATATGCACTAGTGTTTTAAAAATATGTAATATACATTGGCGCCTTAAAAATATAATACACATCGATACTTTAAGACAATATAATATGCATTGGTGCATATTAATTATGGGTACATTGAAAGGAGGCTATGTTAGAACCTCCATCTATTTAGAATTTTTAATTGTAGTGAACATATGTTAAATCTCCACTAAAACCTTTGCAAGGCCTCTGCTAGGTAGTATTTTCCTTAACATAAATATATAACAAATGAATGTGTGTATGATAAGATTTAGCACCATGTTCTTCAAAATAAAGCCTTGGGATCTCACAAGACAAATCAAGATGTCTCTCTTCTTCATGTCTTCTCTTAAGGTTTCATCATGAATTAAACATCCTACTCCCTACAAGACAAGTACAAAGAATATAATACAATGATTATGTAAAATGACTCTCTCCTTCCTCTATTTATATAAAATGTAAGGGAGGTCAATGATATAAAGTGGGTACACTCCTCTACAAGCAACCTATCTCTACACAAGTAGGCTCACAAGTTGAGCACTCCCTCACCAAGTGACACATGTCAAGCTCCAAGTTGAAGAATATGTCCAATAAGTAAGGTTTCAAGGAATGAGTGCTCTAAGAGATGTGTCCAAGGTCCTCCTCCATAAGCCTCCAAGGTTTCAGTGCTCCTCCAAAGACACATTCTCATTTGGACCCATCACACCTACGTAATCACTTATCTACCCCAAGTGTGCTTAAGTTAAGTAAAAGCCTCCTTGTAAGCAACCAAGTGTAGGCATGCCATCTAAAGCTCAATGGTATCCTATAGAATACAAAACAAACATCCTACAAACAAAAGGGTCCACAAGCAAGAAAGCACCTTCATGTGTGCATCATGAAGAAAGTCACCAAGCTCCACAATTTTTTAATGCTCCAAAGAAAAATGTAATACAAACATCCATATAAGTTTTATCAATCAAAAAACAAGTCAACTTCATTAATTTTATCCCTTACAAAACAACCAATGATCATCTATATCACATGAATCATCCCATACATGTTGTAAACACTTAAAATAACCCCAAAAACTAACACAAGAAACATTTCTAACAAAAGTAAAAATTTTGTATTATGCAAAACAACAAAAGTTTACAACACCATTTAAACTTATAAAATTAATCAATGCATTATTTTTCAAACTAATAAAGTAAACTTATAATATTATTGGATAAATGACATGTATTGTTATTGGTGTGAAACGCAACATTCCTGTTAAAAAAATCTTGTAAGTCAAGGAGCACGAGTCTTAAAGGACTAGCCCAAGACGTGATTATTTGAAGGTTCCAACATGAATTTCCTGAAATAGGCACAGGCCATCATGCCACACCAATATTTGGCTTGTGGGTATCGAGCGCCAGTAGGCACACCCAACACAAGCACAATGAACCAGTGGACAGTGGGTGACGGCAGAGATGCACGCTGCCCAGATCTGATGGAAAAGATGCCTACTCATCCAACAGCCCAGGACATCCTACACCGCCAAGTTGTGCAGAGTTTAACGTGCATAGGGGGTGTGGAGAAGCCATGTGTCGGCACTGCGAGCTCTCTGCATACCTTTGGCGGTTTCAAAATATTACTCCTAACCCAAGTGGAAATTTGACATGTGTCCCTCACTACGTCAACCGCCTTGTCCCACTACCACTCTACGCCATCTCGTCACCAACACCCTGTCAACCTCCATGTGGACCCCTCGTGCACCCAACTACCACCTCCATGTCACTACCTTGTAATCGACCATGTAGTCGGTACGTCCCACTAGCCATCAACAATCTGGCCCGACCCCAATTTCTGGCTCACATCAGCCCGACGTCACCTGAGCCTAGGTGGACTTGCACACCTACAGATCAAACGGTTAAGGAGGATTTGCATCAAATGTCCCTGATGATCTTGCATCAAGCAGTTGTGAGAATGATAACATCACAAAGGCGTTCATCCAATGCTACGTGTCACACCTTAGATGGCCTCGCACTCAATCTAAAATTTCAGCTGTCGGTTTTTCAGTCGTGCGGAGGATGAAACATGTTCTCCACATCAGCTCCACCCATTTCCTAACTACCTGCTATGAAACACATCGTGTGAGATGAGTCATCATGCCCCATTAGCGAGCCACGAGGCTAGTCTCATGCCCTGCTAACGTCAACATGACGACATCGGACCTTCCCGCCCAAGAAAGTGTACACACGTGGCAGGCCTTGATGGTTATAAAAACATGTTAAGGGGGCTCATTTTAGGAAATTTTCATTTAGGTCATCTCTCGTGCATGCAACCTCTAAAATTGCCTATTTAGTGAATTTCAAGTGCAAACCCTACAAATTCAAGTTGGGACTCAAACATGTCCCACAATTATTCTTACCGAGGACCTTACCTCTCAAAATTCAAACAATTTTGTCATCTTAAACCCTGGCTTCGCTTGGTAAAGAGAAGTGCACTCCTTTTCAAGAGAACCCCCTCTTTTGAAGTAAAATCCCTATAATCACCAAGAATTAGACTCCTCTGGTGTAAAATTAAGCTAAGATCATCTCCATACCAACTAAATTGTGTCATTAAGGCCTGAAACTCACCATCTTCCCTTAAATCTCATTGTGTCACCCTTGGACATGAGGTCTGAAAATTGCGGTCATTGTCTGCTTCAATTTCACTGAGACACACGGTGTCATGATATTTTCTCATTCAAAGGCATCAAGTACGATCTGTCAAATGGATTCTTCTTTTTCTACAAAGGATTGTGCAAACACAAAAGGAAAAGGTGAAGATGCACGCTGGCTCATTGTAGGCACCAGTGCCCAAGGTGCTCTCATGTCAGCGCATGAACTGAGAAAATTTTTCCATAGCTTAGTTGAATAGATGGACTCATGGACCATACGAGAGGATTTTGAAGCAATGCAGTCTTCATCTCCAAAGATAAGCTAGAAGTTGGTAGCAACAAAAGCAGAGCTTCACCAAGCAAAAGAATATATCAGGAAGTTAGAAACTCAATCATTTCTTAAGGAGAGGGAGAATGCTAATAAGATGTCTTTCCAAATAGCTAAGAAGTGTGTTTGGGAAAAGATCATAAGGCTGGTAAATAAGCACTGGGAGCACTTCGAGTTAGTGCAGGAGAATATCAAGATGGTCAAGGCAGCGCGTAAAGAAGCTTAAATGCTTGGACAAAAAATTAGGAAGACCTCGTGCAAAGTAGGATTAGTCGTAAATTTTATTAACCTTATGAGCAAAGAAGAAGTCAAGAAAGCAAACCTTGACTACATCCATTTGGTAGTCAGAGCGTGTCAGCTCAAGAAAAAAATTAAGGGGATATCATAGATAGAAGTGAGAGTAGGAAACGTCTTGAAATAGATAGAAGAGTTCAAAGGAAATTATGGAGAATTAGGCAAGAATAATTTTTCGTCATTCTTTAATGATTAAGAAAACATGTTCACCAAGGAGACTTTTATGGATGGCTTGAGAGCTATTAAGGATAATCAAAGTGACCTTTAAGGAGGGGATTGTGTCTCACAAGAGAAAGGCATTGTGAGCTTGTACAAGGAGAATTTTGAGCTTCTATTCATGCTAAAGGAGATTTTGAAAGGACAAGGAAGAGTTAACTATCAACTTATTATGGCTATGGAGATGGAAATAGCCAACGCATGGCTAGGTGATGTGCCAACAAAGAAAGAATGGAACAACATACTGGAAGTGTATAGGTTAGCCATTTGAGGAGAGTTTGCATTGGAGCCAAAGAAGACTTCAGTGGAGGGAATGCCAAAGCTTAGAGCCACCACTTCAAATGTAAATGCAACATCGATATCAACCTCATCATTTGTGTCACTAGGAGGGGCACCACCACCATCGACACTCCCACTAGCACTAACGGTAGCGAGCCCACTTTAGCACCCAACGGAATGTAGGGCCTAGCCTAGGAAGTGCCCAAGGGATAGAAGGAAGGTAGTGCCCAACCAAGAGAGAGATAGAAGCTATCAAAGCCAAATTAGAAGAGGCCCACTCCATAGTTAGCTGGTCTTTCAAGAAAATTCTACAAGTTAGTTAGAGTATAGATGGCAGTTTTGTAACAAATTTTGGGTGTTTTTTCATATACCACTAGTGGTTTAGGATAGGGTCTAAGTTCCTAAGTGCCTATATATAGGCCTCATTTTGAAATGTAAATGGGGAGAGAAAACTTGGTTGTAGGGGAAACTCTGCCAAAAATTTTGGCAAATTGTTGGGAGGTCTTAAAGCAATCTTGGGGATGAATTCTGAAGTAACTCTTAGGCTATTTGTATTTTCTTATAATGTATGTTTCATACCCATCCTATGTTTAGAAGTTTACTACCAATTAAATACAAGTTTATGTAATTTCCATGGCAGTTTGAGTTGTAAACCTGATTTGTTGTGTAAATTGTGTAGAATTGTATGAGAATTATTAACTAGAATGAATTTTGGCATCAGTATGATGGTTTGTTTTAGTTTTACAAGATATATCAAGTTAGTTTGAAGAGTATCTTGACTTTCTTGATATTTCTTACAAGGATTTTGCAAGAAAATGGTAAATTTCAAAATTTTGTGTTTTCTAATGGTTAAATTCTTAATTGCTCAGTTGTCCATTGGGTCTTAGTTGGTTTAAAGGAATTATTAATTGCTCCTTTAAATTAGGTAAGGCCTAATTCTCCATATTTCACCCATATTTTACATTTTCAACCTTTTATGTCAAACCTAGGGGTTATGAATGTTCCTACTTAATATCAGTGGAAATGCAACCCAACAAATGCATTTAATGTCTGGTGGATTTCCCTCAACCTTGGATCACAAACAAATTTCAAAACTCAACAAAAACTTAAGTTGAATTTGAAAAACACTCAAACATATTTTAAGTACTTGCTTTCAAGAACATTTCATGAATGTTAAATAGGAATGATGAACTGATTTCTTGAAATACTTGTGATTTTCATTATGTTGGATTTATTTGTTCACATTAGACTACATAAGTACTTACATCTACACATAGATTTTAATTCGATGGCTGTGATGAAATTCTTCATGTAATCTTATTTTATTGTGACAATTATAGGGAAAATGATATGCATACATATTGGAAATCAAATTAATTTTGTCAAAATAATTTAGTTCAAGTTTGAATTACATAGTCATTAATAACAACAGATTAATGACCTGCAGACCTGCAATTTCTGAAACAATGTAGAAACAAGAAAATTATACTTAGGTCGAAAGACTCTTCTCTCAAAGAACTATCATTCATATTCTATCAAATTTAGTCCTAATGATGGACCCCCTTTGGGGTTTGAAACGTCGACAAAATGAACACAATACTGTGGATAATCCAGATCATGCTACTCCAAACAACAGATTTACAATAACAATTTAAATACATGATTTTATTTTCTTGAATTTGAGTCATCCTATCTTTGGCCATGTTTACATCAAGGAACATGAACTAGGATATTGAAGTCAAAAGGCTCCAAAATAAAATGAATAAAATTTAAAATCACAGATGGCCACACACTCATATTTAACTAGAATCTTTTGAGAACAGAGTAGCAAATAGGATCACACTTATATGTTCCCAGGCTCTACACTATAGCATAGCGCAATGTGACTTTGGGGTCCCAACATCTCGTGGTGCCATTATCGGGGATGATTTGAATTCGTTCCCTAGGAATAATGACATGTATTCAAACCTTTGCAATGGACAAAGTTTGAACTCATTAATTATGCATTCCACCTGGCGACTCCATTGTCTGAACTTCTCATTTCATGTCAATCACATTCCAGTTTTCCTACTCACCACTCACTACAATAACCAACTGACTAGTGTGAATCCCATTGTACATACTTTGTTTACCGTACACATTTGTATCGATCTTATTTCCATCATTTAACATCCACTTCCTCACCACACACATTCACACTCTAACTTTGTCAAGAAGACACACCCAGAGTAATCCAAAGTAGAAATTAACACCTCCCTTCTTCGACCTTGAGTGTTTTGTGTATGCCTTGAACCAGTGTAACAAAACATTTAGGGTGGAACCCTTAGGGAGTCAAACAATTGGTATCCCATCTCCACCTCTAGTGATAGTGATTGTGCAATGCCCTTGTTTTGAAGTTGTTCATACAAACACCATCCCTTTACATATAACACTTGAGCGTCATGATTCACTCAGCACCAAACATAAATATGATAAGGCGACTCCACAAGCTGCCGAGTAAACCAGAACTCCAATATCATTTGCTGCTAGGGATGTGATTCTACAACACATTATGGTTAGACAAGGTCAATCCTGCAATTAACCTAACCAAGCTAATCAACCGTTGGCTTGGGTGGCAACATGATATGCCCCGTTCACTTTGCTCGGGTACTACATGACATGCCTAAACATTACTTAAAGTTTCTACCTAGGTTCATTAACAAAAAGACAGAGACCACTGAAGAACATATCAGCGCGTTCCAAGATTTCACCGACAACTACATGGTTGTAGATGAGGATGTTTTCATGAGTTTTTCATACAAACCCTCGAGGAGATGTGAAAATGGTTATGCACCCTTCCTGCTAATTCATTACACTCTTGGGATGATCTGGAAAGGACATGCCACACCCAGTGAGGTGAGATAAATGATTTTCAGTTCTATCTCACAAAATTTCTATATTAAAGAAAAAGTTGTCTTAAACTGTAGAAGAATTCACCAAGAGATTCATAAGCTATACAACAAGATCCCAAATGAGATTAAACCCACTCCAATTGCTTCCATGGTGAACTATGCAACTGCTTTCGAGCCGTATTTCTATGTTATGCTCAGAAAAAGCTAACCTAAGAAATTATCTAACATGCAATCTGACACGGCCGAGATAGAAGGAAATCTAATTGCAGAAAGAAAACTGAGACAAGCATAAACAATGAATGAGAACCATGACCCAAAAAGGGAGAGGGGAGGAAACTGAGACAAAAGAAAAAAAAAATAATGGAAGAACCTAACCATCCTTCTTATCATAAGGACCCATTTTAATAAAATATCAAGGAAATGAATTGATTGATTAGAAACCTATCAAAGAAAATTACTAAGCTTGAAGTTGAAGGACCGAGCAAGAATCCTAAACAACCTCCTCATAACCCCCCTTTCTTCCACAAGTCATTCCATCCACAACCAATGAATAGGGACAAAAGTCCTAAATAACAACCCATACAACCTCCTATAAGAAGAGATCTCAACTTACAGATTGACGAATACCTTGATGAGTATATGCAAGACAAGGACATAAATTGGGTAGGAGATCAAAATCCCACCTTATACATCATCAAAGATGACTACACACATTCTCTTGCGACATAAGAAAATTATGCACCATATGATTCTAAGGGGTATGAAGATTATGAGATCTCACCATCCCAATATCAGAAGATTACTGAATCTGTTAGGGAGGAAATCAAAAGGAATTATGACCTGTGACCTAGGACAGGAAGACCCTTTGGTATGATTCATCAAAACAAACCAAACAAGCTTGTAGCATCATCACCTGATCCTAAACCAACTCAAAGTGACAGTCTCCCACCTTTCAGACCCTCGAAGAGAATACAAGAGATGTCAATTAATAAGAGAAGGAATACCCAAGATCAAAACCTGAGCTCCACTCAGAACTGGAGAGACTAAATGATCTTATTCCTTCACCTCCACTAATTACCCACCCAATTAAAGAGGCAAAGCAAAGCTTAGTCCCTCTTTTCATTCTTAAGAAAGAGTTGAGCAAGGTCAAAGTTCTTGTTCCTTTATTATAATTAGCAAAAAACCTGACCTACCGACCGCTAATACAAAAAATTGTTACCCCTTCCAAACAAATCATCCAAAATTACACTAATCATACAAGAAGACTACCATCATGTGGATAGCAGACCTCACATGGAAGAATAAGACAATGATAGTCCTCCCTTCTACATCACCTTGAATTTTCATAATAAACCACTGCAAAATTGTGTGCTCAATTTAGGAGTGTCTCACAATCTTATGCTCATGTCCGTCATGGTAGAATTAGAATTTGACATTACTAAGCCATATCATGATCTTTACTCATTCGATTCCAGGAGAGTGAAATATCTTGTCCTTATCAAAGATTTAGTGGTTTCCCTCACCTAGATACCAAACAAGAGTTTAGTCATGGATATAGTAGTGGTTGATATCCCTGCCTCATATGGCATGCTACTTTCGAGATCATGGTCCAATAAACTAGGAGGAACTCTCCAAATGGACCTCTCATATGCCACCATACCTATTTTTTGAGGGTAGGAAAGAAGACTATAGCAAGAAGCCAAATTGTTGTATGTCATTAGTGACATGAAGAAGTCCAGGAATATACCAGTTTATGCTACAGAAGAATCGATGGGTTGTTATAGCCTATCAGTTAGCCTTGAGTTCATAATTGAGACAAAATCAACCCTCATCGGACAAGAATAGACATACATATTAGGTTAAATCTGGAAATTGTTCTTTGATAGGGCATGTTCCCAAGAAGGGGCAGGAGCTGGAGTGATTCTAATACTGCCCATGGGACAAAATATTCCATTATCCTATAAACTAGAATTTGATGCCACCAACAATGTAGTTGAATACGAAGAATTAATTTTAGGACTAGAGACGACCTGTAAAATGGGGGTAAAAAACCTTGGAACATTTGGGGATTCGAAGTTAGTAGTCCTACAAGTGAGAAATGTCTACACCACTAAACAACCGCGTATGAAATCATATAGAAACTTTGTGTGGGATATTATTGAGAATTATTTTGATGCTTTTAACATTATAGTTGTGCTCAGAGAAGCTAATCAACTTGCATATGCTTTAGCAATCACAACAAGTACTTTTAGACCACCTCCTGAACCGAAGTTGAAATATGAAGTGGAAATATGATGCAGACCTTTTGTTTCAGATAATGTCAAATAGTGGCAAGTTTTTTAGGATGAGCAATAGCTAATAAGGTTCCTAGAGATGGTGGATGAGTTTTCAACCATCAACATTGACTCTAATGATGAAACGTCGTAGGATGACCAAGAAGAATAATGTGTCCAAGATGATAGTAACAAACTCCTTAATCAGATCAGATGTCATGAGGTAATTCAACTCAAGAAAAAATTCATTCCCAAGGGACTAGTTCCTCTCTAGAAAATTTGCGATAAGAATGATGTGCCTACCAAGCCATTTTTTAGGTTGACGAATGAAAATGTTGAGGAACATAACCTCAGTACATAACAGAATCCACAAAAAAGTAAAACTTTCTAAGTCTTTTCCACTTAAAAAGAGTTACTTCAAGTTGTTTAAACTATTTAAATATGTTTTTGCATGGATTTACGAAGATTTGAAAACTTATGCCACCTTTATTATCATTGAAAGACAATGCTAAGCCTTTTGTGTAGAAACTTAGGAGGTTCAACCCCATTTTGTTTCCAACAATAGATAGGAAATCAAAAAGTTGTTGGATAGGAATATTATTGTCCCACTGAGATATTCTCAATGGGTAGCTAATTTTGTATCTGTGTGGACACCAGGAACCTGAATCGATGTTCACTGAAAGACAATTATCCCCTCCCTAAGATGGACCACTTGTTGCAAAATGTTATAGGAGCATCCAAAATATCAATGATGTATGGGCTTTCAAGTTACAATCAAAGAGTGATGCACTTAGAAGAAAAATATAAAACTGCATTCACAACGCCATAGGGTGCCTTCATGTAAAATAAAATTCCTTATGGGTTGATGAATGCATGAGCTACCTTTCAAAGGGCTATGGACATCGCATTCATGGGAGAGAGAGATTGGTTCATATTTATCTATCTATATGAAATGACTATTTTCTCAAATAAAATGATGATCATTTGGAGCACCTAAGACAAACTTTCCTGAAATGAAGAAAAATTGGTCTATCATTAAATTCCAAGAAGTCATTCTTTTCATTGCAAGAAGGGAATTTTTTGGGACATATCATCTCAAAGGAAGGTGTTAGAATTGACCCATAGAAATTAGAGGCCATCTCAAAGATTGGTCTTCCACTGAATAATAAAAAATCCCAATCCTTTTTGGGTAAGATCATTTTCTACGTAGATGTATAGAACATTTTGTAGAACTCTTGAAGCATATAACAAACATGCTCAGAAAGAACAATGAGGTTAGGTGGAATCTAGAAGCATGAGAATTGTTTGATAAAATCAAGAAGGCCATCATGGAAGCTCCAGTCTTAGCAAGTCCTGACTTTTCAAAGGAATTTCAAATTTTATCCTTTATATTTGTGCATACAAACATGATCATTTTGTTGCAAAAGAATAAAGAAGGGTACAAGCAGCCTGTAGCATTTTTTAGTCATGCCTTGAGAGATGCAGAGATAAAATGCATCATTCTAGAAAATAAGGCTTATGCTATGGTGAAGGCTTTCAAAGAGTACAGAGAATACATACTACACTCCAAAGTAACAGTTTATGTGTCATCTACAGTAGTAAAGGAAATACTTACCCAACCCATACTGATGGGCGATGAGGCAAATGGATAACAAAGCTACAAGAATATGATTTGGAGATTAATCCTACCAAGTTCGTCAGGGGCCAATAGTTAGCTAAATTTATAATTGAGTCAAATAATGTTATGTTGGGGATGTTTACTAATGAAGATATTTGTAATATCTGCAGAGAGGAGAATCCACAAGAACCTCCTTCTTCAAAAGAAGAGAATCCACAAGAACCTCTTCATCCAATGAGAGAGAATCCACAAGAACCTCTCATCCCAATAGGAAGGAATCCACAAGAACCCTTCCCATCAGATGGAAGGAATCCACAAGAATCCTTCCCAGCAAATGGAAGGAATCCACAAGAACCCTTCCTAAAGGACCTCTCAAATTTCCAAAACTATCCATGGTATTAAGATATTATATTCTTCGTAGATAATTTGGATTGTTTGCCTGAAGTTCCTAAGGCTAAATACAGGTCTTTGGAATTGAAGGAAATCAAGTACTACATTTTGGATAAAGGATTGTACTGGAAGGATCCTACCAACACTTTTCTTACTTGTGTCACTAAAGATCAAGTGTTAGATATCATCTCAAAATTCCATCGAGGCATATGCAGGGTACATCACATCGGGAAGGTCACAGCTTGTAAGGTCTTGAGAGCAAGATATTATTGGCCTTATTTGTTCAAAGATAAAAATTTTACTATTTGAGCTTGTCCAAAGTGTTAGATGTTTTCAGGGAAGCAGAAGCTTCAACCTTTACCACTAAAGGTGATCAAAATTCAAGCTCCTTTCTATCAATGGGGATTAGACTTCATTAGTGAAATACACCCAAATTCAAGTAGACAACACAAATACATTCTCACGACCACTGACTACTTCACCACGTGGGTAAAAGCCATTCCAACCCATAGGGCCGATGAGAAGGTGATCTTAGCCTTCCTAGAAGGTAACATTCTCTCTAGATTTGGATTTCCCAAAAGACTAGTCACAAATAATGCCCAAACATTCAAGTCCTTTGGGGTGACGAAGTTATGTCAAGATTACAGTATATAATTGGTGCATTCCACAACATATTATCCTCAAGGAAATGGATTATTAGAATCATCAAACAAAAATTTGATAAGGATCATAAAGAGGTTGTTGGACAAGAATAAGAAGAATTGGGATGCAAATCTCAAATATGCTTTGTGGGTGGATAGAATCAGTACCAAATGAGCTATTGACACTTCACCTTATCATCTAGTGTAAGGCGCATATGTAGTTTTCCCTATGAATCACACTTTGCCAATAATGAAGCTAATATAATATGATGCACCAGATGCTATCCCAATGCAAAAGAGAATATATCAGATGATAGAGGTGCAATGATAGAGAGAAGAAGCCCTAATTAGAACTGAGGCCCACCAACAAAAGGTGAAATTTTTATTTGATAAAAGGGCCAAGGAACATGACCCACAAGCTAGAGATATCGTACCGAAATGGGACTTAATGTAAGATGATAAAGGAAAGCATGGAAAGTTTGATAATCTATGGATCAACTTGTTTTGAATACAGGAAGCTCTTAATAATAATACCTACCAATTGGAGACACTCAATGGAGACTTCCTCAGGAACCCTATCAATTGTAGGCTCTTAAAAATATTCTTCACCCAAAAAAAAACAAAAACAAAGAGTGATAAAAAAAAATCACATCTTATTCCTTGTTTGTTATGCACAATATTTGTAGTTTTTCAATAAGCCATAGGAAGAGGTAGGCATTGCTCTAGATAAATAGACTCCATAACCCAATGATGGAAGGAACTAGAACTGCAAGTTCTCAACAAACCACAAGGGCCCGTTGTCCCCCATGGCGTTGATGTTTGTGCTAAATGCAACATCCCTATAAAGAAGACTTGCAAGTCAAGAGGCACGAGTCTTAGAGGACCATTCCAAGAAGTGATTATCTGAAGGTGCCAACATGAATTTCCTAAAACAGGTTCAGTCCATCACACCACACCAATATTTTTCTTGTGGGCATCAGACACCAATGGGCATGCGCAACACAAGAAAACTAGGCCAGGGTAAATGAACCAGCGGGTAGGGGGCATCGGTGGAGATGCATGCTGCCTAGATTTGAGTGCAGAGATGTTCTCTCACCAAACGGTCTAGGGCGTCCTATTCTTCCAAGTTTTGTGGAAGTTAACGCACAGAGGTGGTGTGGAGATGCCACATGTCCACACTATAGGCTCTCTTCATACCTTCGTCGGTTTCAAAATTCAACTCCTAACCCACGCGAAAAGCCAATTAGTGTCCCCTGCTATGTCATCCTCCATGTCCCACCACTAGTCCACGTCATCCCATCAACAACACCCTATCAACCTCCATGTGGACCCCCGGTACACCCACATACCACCTATGTGTCACCAACCACATCACTGCCATGTCATCAGTACGTTCGACTAGAAATCACCCACATGGCCCGACCCTACTTTATAGCTCACATCAACTTGACATCACCTAAGCCTAGGTGGACTTGCACACCTGCAGATGAGATGGTTAAGAAGGCTTGGTATCAAACAATGTGGATGACATTGGAGGATTTGTGAGCATGATAACATCGCAAAGGCATATGACCAATGTTATGTGTCACCATTTAGCATGGATCACACTAAATTAAAATTTCAACTATTGATTTTTCAGTCATATGAAGGATGACACATATTATCCACGTCAACTCCACCCGTCGCCCAACCACCTTCAATGAAGCACATCATGTATGATTAGTCATCATGCACCATTAGCAAATCATGTGGCTAGCCCGATGTGATCTGAAAATGAAAATTGATCATCCTCTAACACTTTGCAAGATAAATTTGGGTCTTCAAACGTTAACTTAGTTTGCAACTTTTCCAACTATGAATAGTTAAGTTTTCAATGAACTTAAAGATGAAACAAAATCATATGCAATCCAACATGGTAAAAATGAAAAACCATGTGATAACGAATTTCACCCCTCCTGGGCTACATCTCTGGGCCCTGCTCCAATGGCTAGGTCACTTTATTGATCTCAACAACAAAAAGAGTACAATACAAATCTTTGACTCATAGAGTAAACCTCCTTCTAGAGTGGCACTTGTTTCTCCTACAAAGAAATGTTCTCCTTCAGAGAACTCTCACTCACAAGTTGACTCAACAACAAAGAAAATGATGGTGTCAAAATAAAAAGGACTCTCTCATTGAATGTGGTAACATGATTTGTACTCATTCTAAGATCAAAAGCACAAAATTCAACTGCTTCATAAAGAAGTGTTGAAATGGTATTTTCTCACAAATCAAATTTAGAATAGATTGAAAATGGATGCTCTAATGAAGAAAAAGCTACTACATATGTGTCTAGAAGGATGGAGAATCCAAGTCTAGGCTCGTTCCATGCTCAAAAGAGTCTCCATATGGCTTCAAAATTCCAAACACAATCTCTTCCTGCAACACAAAATGACTTGGCTCTCCAAAATGTCCAACTTACAGTGCTCAAATGTTAGGTCCCTATAATACTAGAGTAGCCCCCTATTGTTATTTTTGTGCCCATGTAGCCCCCATATTTTTATTTTTGTGCCCATGTATGTTTTTATTTTTGTGCCCCGTAGAAGCAAACTATTGTTATTGTTATGCCCTTACATTATTATTGTTATGTAGGCTTTGATTATATTGTGACCCCTTAGACTCCTACATATACCAAGGAGGTCTTTGCAATTGTATCATCCAAGATTTTTACATTTATGTAAATTAAAGGAGGTTTACCCCTCAAAGAGGATAATTTTTAAGTCGTTGATCTATCTTTTCTTTTGTTTTGTGAGCTGGTTGCATAACATTTGGTATCAGAGCTTTGGATTCTAGGGTTTCGCTACTTAAAAGAAGCCATCTTGGAATTTTTACTATAATTATTTTTATATGAAGATTCAAAAGCTAAAATTGTAACCATGTGGAGAAGGAATATAGGTTAACTTCATGTACGAATTTTAGATCTTGGTTCACTACATTTTCAGAGATATGATCCAAGGAAGTTAGGATTTTTGCAGGCTCCATAATTCCATCTCAAATAGGTGACCTAGGGAAAATCATCATAACTTTATCTCCGAGCATCAGATTTGAATTTTATAAAAATTTATTGAAATTTCACATACTTTAGCTTTTTGTGTATCATTTTCAAGGTTGAAGGTAGAAACAGTGACATGTGGCACTCTATACAAGTTCACTCTACTAAACTAGTCTATAATCAGGTCAACATGGGAGGTTAGGCATAACTCTTTCTTGAAGAATCCAATCTCAGTTTCACTTATGGGGTTGGAAAGAAGACTTAGGGTGCTACCACATGACAAAATTTCAGACCTTGGAGATCTTAAATTACAGAGACAAAATAGTTTCAATATCAAGCTCCTAAAAAGAAAGAAAAATGTATGCATTTTTTTAAATTTTGTATAAATTTTGTTTGAAAAATCATTTTGAAGTGATTCAAAGGGCATAGTGAAGCATAGATATCATTGTTTAATTCCATAATTCCTCGAAACAAAAAAATGGACACACCTAGTAAGAAACCAGAAAATTATTCTATGATGCATGAAGAAGAGGAAGAAATGCAGCATGATATATCAAAATTACGAGACCAAGTGAAACAAATTTCACTCTCACAAAGAGTAACCAAAAATGAACTGGACGCTAAGATGGATGGTTTTAAATTTTACATGGAAGCAATGATGAATGTAAATATGGAAGGTTTGAAGGATGGTTTAAAAATAGAAATGAAAATGGACCTGGAAGGTTTGGCAAATTTTCTACAAGAAATGCTTCCTAGTGGTGACAAGGTACTCCATGAAAATCATGATGAGGATAAAAGGAATACAAATTATGATTTTATAGACTCCCATAATGGGTTAAAGATTAACCACATTCGAAAGATTGATATGAGAAAGTTTTATAGTGAGGATTGGGTGACATGGATACTACAAATGAATTAATTATTTGATCTACATGATGTGTCGAACACACAAAAGGTACGCATTGAATCTTTATATCTAGAACAAAAGCAGTCTATGTGGTATCTATGGCTTTGTTCTCATAAATCAATTGTCATTTGGACAATTTTTGCGAAAGAATTGGTAGCACATTGTGAGGATACAAAGAGAAATACCTTCTTTAGCCAATTGATAAATCTCAAACAAAAGGGTTTAATGGCATAACACATTGAGGACTTCCAAAGATTGAACATCAAGGTAAATGATATTCCAGAGGAGCATAAGATTGATGTATTCATAGGGACTTTAAAGGATAACATCCAACATGAGGTTCAACTTTGGGAACTTGATTCATTGGAGAAGGAATTCAAGGTGGAAAGAAAATTTGAAAGCAAAATTATGGCAACAAGGAAGCCTACCACTCATAACTATAAATATGGAAGTGTTACTACTACGAGCCTTCCACAACCTACAAGTCTGACACCACAAAAATTGGAGTGAAAAAGAGCAAAACGGTCTTGTTACAGTTGTGATAGAAAATACACTAAAGGTCATAAGTGTGCTGAGAAGAAATTATTTTACATAGTTAGTGAAGAGGGGGAGAAAAGGAAAAAATAACATCAAAATAGGAGGATATACACCAGGAACCAACCCCAGATAAAGAAGAAATGAATCGGATGATATCTTGTAATGCATTGGAGGGAATTACCACTCCTCAAACTCTCAAGATAGAAGGATATATCAAGAAGAAAAAGGTAATAGTGTTTATTGATTCAGGTAGTACCCATAATTTCATTCATTGTAAGATAGCCAAAGAATCAAGGATAATTTTAGGGGTGAATGTTCGCCCTTTGGCGAAATTAAGGTGTTTTAAATTTTTATTGGGCGAATATTTTGTATCATAGTACATTTTTACAAATCACCTCAAATAGCCCACCTTATTTTAAGGGAGAGGGTAAAAAAGGTAAATTTAGCCCTTGAAATTAGGACTTACAACCTTCCATTCGCCCATTTTCAAGAATAGGTTTTATTTAAGTGAATCCATTCGTCCATTTTCAAGAATAGGTTTTACTTAAGTGAATCCTATGGGCCAAATAACATATTTATAAAAGAGGTATGGTAAATTGATAAAAATATAAATAAATGAGAGGTATGGTAAATAAATAAAACATTTTTTATATTTACTCCATAAGTCACCTTATATACATGTAAGGGTGTAAACAAATAAAAATATAAGTAAAGTGGAGGTATGGTAAATAAATAAAACGTCTTTTTATACTTACTCAAAAGGTATGTTAAATAAATAAAAATATAAATAAACTAGACGTATCGTAAATAAATAAAACCTCTTTTTATATTTATTCCATAACCCTCGTTCTATTTATGAAGGCTCAAGAAAGAGGTTTTATTTAAGTGAATCCTATGGGCCAAATACCATATTTGTAAAGGAGGTATGGTAAATTAATAAAAATATAAATAAACGAGAGGTATGGTAAACAAATAAAACATTTTTTTATATTTACTCCATAAGTCACCTTATATTTACAAACACTCAAAAAATGGGTTATATTTAGGTGAAACCTATGGCCAAAATACTATGGGACAAATACCATGGACTAGATTGTTATTAATACCATGCAAAAAACCATTATTAACCCTAATATTAGAATTAATAAAAATAAAAATGGCACATGGTATTGACCCATGGTATTCACCAAAATGGCACATGGTATTGACCCATGGTATTCACGTGGAATGTAGCCTATTTAAATGGGGGAATTAAACGAGCATGTAGCCTATGCTAAGATTCACTAGGACATTACAAAGTTTTATTATTTAGTGAAAGACTCGCCAAGATCTTACAAGATTTTATAATTGAGTAAAATATTTGCCATCCCTGGTGAGAGATTCGCCAAAAAATTATATATACATATTATATTATTGATAAAATCGCCTTCCATTTTTCCTATATACCATGGAGATTCACCCATTTATTATATTTATAAATTTAGGGGGGGTTCTTAAAATTTTCCCTGCAAAGATTTGAATTTGTTTCCACATCTGACACCAGAGTGTCAATAGATGGTTGCAAATGTAGGAACTAGAAATTGCTCTAGGAAGTGCCATAATATCAATCTAACCATGGGAGAATATGTAATGAAAAGTCTAATGCTTTCCATTCCAATGGGTGGTGTTGATATTGTAATAGGAGTCCAATGGTTACAATCTTTGGGGATGATAGCTTTTAATTTTCAAGAATTTTCTTGAAAAAAAATTTGGAAGGAAAGGAAATTGAATTAAAGGGTATCGCGGTGAAACCAGGGAAGATAATCAGTTGTAACAACATCACAAAGCTTTTGAAGAAATAATAGTGGGGTGTAATTGCACAATTATGCTCACTAGAGGTTCAAACATCGAAATCATATATTTCTCCATATCTCCAAAAAGTCTTGGATGATCACTCCAAGGTGTTTGAGACTCCCAAAGGCCTCCCACCAATTAGTGATTATGATCATGTTATTCACTTGATTCCAAGAAGTGTTTCTCCAAACATCAGGCATTACAGATATCCCTGTTTTACTTTTAGATAATTCTAGGCTAAGGAAATGTGCCAAAGCATCTAAAGTAAGGTTTTTGATTTTGAGTGGATGACCAATGCTTAAAATTTTTAAACAAATGCAAATCCTAAGTATTTCTAAGAAAACAAAAGGGTCGATTCTTCATTCTTTACAAAATTAAGCGTTAAAATGATTTGGAAAACTGAATTTAAGAAGATATATGATTCCTTAAATATTCATATTGAATAGCTAATTTTCTATATATAGAAGATGTGTATAGGAGTTTTCTATAGCCAAACAATACATGTGCAAGAGATGGCAAAAGGAAATAATTTAAAAATTTAGAGGAATTAACTAAGATAGACAGTTTCAATTAATTAATCTCTTTTAATAATGATAACTTTGTAGGAGCTTTTAGAGAGATTGGCATTCAATCTAATCTTACTCAGACTTCTATGTTACCTTGAACATGTGTAAAGAAAATAAAAAATGAAAACATAATTGAATAACCAGAAGAACTCACAAAGATACACAAGCTGCTCAGAATGAATCTAGAATCCTTCTATTAACTTCAGAAATAGCTTAGAAAGTTACAATCATGTCCACTGGTTCATCACAAGGGTTCAACCCTTTCTTCTTTGAATTACAAAATACTTATAGAGTTCGACTCAAACATATCTAGACTTGAATTAAAATTTATTACAAAATATAATATCATCCAAAATAGTTGGGATATTACAAAAATAGAATTGAAAAATAGTAAATTTGAACTGATTTGAACACTCTACATAGATTTCAAGGGTTGTTGTTAATGACTCTAGCTAGAAATATGCTTTTATGTTCACTACCCTTGTCAATTTGTTGTATGCTCCTAAATTTCTATTGTTTTCTCCTGAAATTTAGCATTTTGTTCTATTTGATGAGCTCACATAATTTATCCCATCTCTTTTCATTAGGGATAGAAAACTTTAACAATTTTTTGTATCACTCATCAACTTTAGTATATTTTTCAAAAGTATGCCTAGTTAGAAACAGATACTTAATTTCATGTTGAATTAGCAAATCATAACTTAAACCTTCAATGAAATCTTTGTTAGTTATAATTCCTCTGATTTTGGAAAATTTGGTCTTGTCCATTGCTATCTCATGTAACCTGTGTTGATAATCTTCAAGTGGAATCAATTTTCCACCTCTATCCTGCAAACCTAGGAGTCCTTTCTGATGTAGATAATTGAATTTCTTGTGAATTGTTTTTATCTGAACCTCTAAATTCTGGCACTTATTCTCAAGTTGTAACATCAAATTCCTCTTAGTTAAAACTTTTCTTACCTCCAAGACAACTTCAGTTCTATCTTCAATCCTGAATTCTTCAAGTTCATCTTTTGTCTTGGAGTTTAAGACTTTAATTATCCTTGTGGCATCTCCTGGTTTGTGGTCCAGGTCTTCTTTTATTTATGCTAGTGTTATTTTGATATTTTCAATAAATCTTCCTACTCAACAATAATTTTAATAGAAGGTTGTAACTTAGTCACTGATGCATTAATGTCAATCCATATATTTTCTTTGGCCTAAGCAATAGTTTTCTCAATTAAAGATTCATTCTTATAAACTTATAATTGTTGATTTAATTTATAATTCTTTTGAATTTCATCCAAACATGCATTATCATAATTAATTTTCTGTTCTTGACTCTTTTGGAGCTGCATCTTGAGTTTTTCAATTTCTTGATCCTTTAAAGATAAGTCTCCCATGGCCTTTGACAATTGTTCTACTGAATCAGTAGACTGTGTCTCTACTATGATTGTTGTTGTTGTAGATGTCCCTATTATTGAAGTACATGTTGTAGAAGGTGTCCATATGGGAATGGCAATTGAAATACTGAGTTGTGGCCCTTTTTCTTTAAAGAGTGTTTCCATGTTAGCTTCCATGTTCTAAATTTGAAGATTTTGTTCAACTATCAACTTGAACATATTTTCTTTTTCCTTTTCAACTTGAACTATTTCCTTAGCTTATGGATGTTCTGTAGTAGGAAGTTTAAGTTGCTTCTTCAATGCTTGAATGTCATCATTTTTATTCTTTATCATCTCTTATGTTGCTTTGATATCACTAGGATCATATCCTAGGTTGATCACTAAAACCTCAAGTGCTTTAATTCTGGTATCTTTAGCTAAAGATGACATTCTCTCCATTTTTAACTGTGTATGAATATTTTTCAAGGAAACTTGTAGTTTAGAAGCTACCATGGCTAAACTTGTCAATGTAGAATATATCATTTTACCTGCCTTCTTATGAAGGTCAATTTTATCAACTACATGAATTTGTTTAGTAACAAAAGAAAAAATGGATGTTTTATAATCTTCTGCAATTTTAGGGACTGGAACTTTAGGTTCTAAGAAGGCTAATTGAAATTGTCCCTTTTCAGTATCAAGTGCAAACACAATTCTATCCTAGGTAGTCGAAGACTGCCTCCAAAGTTCAAAAATAAGTAGTGGCCTTTAATGCCTCATTCTTCCTTTTTATCTTTCTATATCTAGCAAAAATACTTTGCTTCGTTGTAGCTTGAGAGACAGTTGACATAGGAGAATTTTTTTTGATCTCTTCAATTTGTGAAAAGGAAGTAGTAGGAAAACCTAACAGCATTATTGTAGCATGCGCTTGTGAATTCTTTCCTTCTAAGGACTCTTCATGAGTGTTTGTTTTCTTTCTCCTTTTGAAAACTGTGAAACTTGTAGCTTGAGTTTCTAAGTTTGTAGGAGATAGACTTTCTCTTGATATTTTAATTTCTTTTTCTTAAGGAACTGGATTCTGTGAATTTATTTGACAAAAAATTTATTCCTCAACTTCCCGTAATGTATTTTCCTGTCATTCTTCTTTATTTTCATATGTTTTTATCTTTGGCCTGGTTGTATGTTGATAAGGTGTTGTTTTCTGCTCAACTCTCAACCTTGAAATAATTCCCAAGGGATCATAGGACCAAGTAAAACTCAACTTGAATTTCATCTACTTTAACAAATTATTTTCCTCCTTCATTGTTTCTTTGGTATTAATAATGAAAGGGCCAATATGTCCCTTTAGCTTGAATTGTGCTTTCTGCTTCCTAGATACAAAATGAAAATCATCCATATTCATCATTTTCCTTATGTATTCTAAGGCAAATATCCTTATTGGCACAAATATTGGTAACCTGTAGGGAGGGAGTTCACAACCATATATTTTGATCTCTGTATAATTATGGTAAAGGTACCAGTCTCCAACTTTATCTTGCTCAATAAGGTGCATAATTCTTCTGATTTCAGGTGAAATCCTTGGTATTACATCACTGCTGAGAAGACATAAGGACATATGCAAAAATTGGTTTACAAAGTCACTGAAGGAGTACTCTTTTGTATTCTTCCTTACCAAGGAAGTCCAGTGAATGACTGATTGAGGTTTTCCTTGTGCATCTAACTTCTACAATGGGAATTTAAACCTTTCTGCTTGATGAAATAATAGAAAATATACAAGAACTGATTGATGTTTGAATGAACCTTCAACATAAAACTTTAGAAATTGATCATGAATAATATCTGCGAGGAATTGACTGTAATTAAAAATTAATGAAGGCTTATTACCCATAGAGAAAACTGACAAAAATCTCAATATCACTTCATCTACCCACTGATTGATAGGATAACCTAACAAACAGGTGACCATGGAAATGACTTGCCTTGACATTTCTGGAAAAATTGAAGTGGAATAGGGTGGATTAGTTCTAGGCAACTCGAAATTTTTAGGTGGGAATGTCTCAAAAATATGAGTTCATTGGGGAAATGTAAGTTTCTAATAGATCTCAATGAGGGAATCAATAGAAAAGGGGTGTAGAGGAGCTTGGAAAGTGATTTGGAGTGCTTTGCATATGGATTCAGGTGTAATGGCGAATAACACTTTGTTGTTTTAGGCAATTACAACCCTCTGACTAGGAAGATACCTGAGATGGCACCAAGTGACAAATTCTGGGAAGGTATGAGTTTGAGGAAAGATAATTTGGGGTAAGAAAGAATCCCAATTACTCAATTCGTCACTAGCATCTTGGAATTTCTGGTTTTCCCAGTAATCAAGTTCATATAGAACGAGCTCGCATTGGGTCTCTGAGATTTTATATTAGGTATCGACTAGAGGGAGCTCGTCTAGGTTAATGATAGAGGGCAATGTAGGGATTTCTACAACTAACTTAGATTTTCCTTTATTAGAAGACATCTTGAACAACAAATTATCAGTTAGGATGGCAAGTTACCAGGCTATGGCAATCACTAGCATAGGAAGATAGTTACTTACTTGTGAAATTCAGGGTCGTACTTGTTTTGCTGAAACAAGAAATGGTGAAACAGGAGAATGCAGAGAAATGCGCTTTTTTAAAAAGAGGAGGTTTGAACAAATTAACATATTATAACCATTTTAGGTGCGTCAATTCATAAAATAGGTGTTTGGCGGGAGGAATTTAATTATCCAACGGTTATTTAGTCATTTGCCAAGAGTGAATAGTAGAAGTACAACTGGCGGGGTATGACCGGGAGTGGAAAGTGGAGGAGGGAAGGCAAAGCGGTTTTCAAATGGGGGTGGGTGGTTAATGGTTTTAGAGTAGGCGGTCTCGAACTCTTTGTGCAGATGCCACGTACGGTTCAGGGGTTTCGGCAATTTGACTTTTCGGACCCCCCCCCCCCGTTATCCTTCGAAAGTGCGGGGGGGATTCTGAATTCATCCTCCATCGTTGATCGAGGCGGGGATGATCTCATCCATCTCTTTTCAATCTTGTTTTATTGCTATGTGACAACACGTCAAATCATCTTTATTTACAATTAAAATAACCCTAAGGAAAAACTCAAAGGATTTAAAATAATAACAATATGTTAAAACAAATGAATGCGACATTTTGACTTGCTCACAAACTTTGGGATTTTTTATTCTATATATATCCATTTTTCTTTCTTTTCTTTTGATATTTTTTATTTATTTATTTTTTCTAATTTCACTTTTCTTTTCTTTCTTTCTTATTTTTCTTTTTTCAACATAAAGGAAAAAGTAAAAAACAACCAAGATAAAAACAAGTTACAACATCGGCTCCATCTGGGGACTACGTCCCCCTACAGGATGCAGAGAACTTGCAGATCCATGTGCCTTCTCCTCGAGTTATGGAGTCTTTACTATGAAAAACACACTTTAATGCTGAAATTTAAAGAAAACTGGAGATTTACAATGAATATGATTGTAAGCATTTAATATTGAATATAGTGTTTTAGGTATTTCCCATTGACTAGCAATGAAGAATACTGTCCTTCCAGGTTGCGTAGAATGAAAGTATTATTACCCTTTACTTTTGCAATGTTGAATGGTCCCAACCACAAATTATCAAACTTTCCATGCTTGCCTCTTTCCTCTCTTTTGGCATCCCATCTTAAAACTAGATCACCTTGTCTAAAATCTCTTTATTTGGCCTTCCTGTCAAACAAATCTTTCATTTTGTTTGATATTGATGAAGTTTGTGCTTAAATTCATCTCTGTCTTGGTTTAGCTTAATAATATGATTGATTCTCCTTGAAAAAACATCATCTTCTTCATATGATTCCTATAAAAAATTTATGACGGGAAATGCTAGATGTGTAGGAAAATTACTTCAGTTCCATATACAAGTTGGAAATGGGACTTCCCAATAGATCTTTTTGGTGATAGTTTGTTTTCCCAAACTATATATTTGAGATGACTATCCCAACTTCTTTTGTGATCTGCCAATACTTTGTTGATAACCTTACCTGGACTTTTATTTGATGATTCTGCTAACCCATTACCTTGTGGGTAATATGGTGGAGAATGATGTAATGAAATCTGATATTTATGACAAAACTCGATCATTTTAATGTTGCTGAAAGCATGTGCATTTTTTGCAACTATTTGTTGTGGACACCAAAATCTAGATAGTATATTCTCTTCAATGAATCTCATGACTATTGTATCGATTGCATTCTTAATAGGGATTGCTTCTACCCACTTCGTGAAGTAATTAGTGGTAGTTAATATCCATCTATGTTGGTTACTAGAAGTTGGAACTATTTCACCTATGAAATCTAATCCCCATTGTCAAAAAGGAGCTTCAATTAAAACTGGGACAAGGGGAAGTGCTTCTAGGCTCTTCTTTCCAGCAATTATCTTAATGAAATAGAGCTTCTTACCTTTGCTCCAACCTGTGCAAACAATTTGGGCCAATAGAAACCTACTCTCAAAATTTTATATGTAGTTGCCTTCCAAGCATAATGTCCTCCGCAAATGCCTTATTGAAATTGTTCAATTACTCCTTCAATTTCACTTTCAGTCAAACATAATAAAAGAATATTCAAAGGATCATTCCAATAAAAATTAGCATTTATGATACCATATTTCATAGCCTTGAGTCTAAGAGATCTAAATTGATTCTTTGTGAATTCAGGAGGATACTTTAAATCTCGAAGAAAATTCACTGTCTTTATACCAATCTAAAAGTAAAAAATTTTCATCAATATGTAAAGGAAGAGGAATGGGATCTGAACTGGAAGAAGGTTCTTGTGGATTCTTCTCACCTGAAATCTGAGAAGGTTCTTGTGGATTCTTCTCACTTGAAATCTACAAAATGGTGTTGATACCAAGAATCTTACAATTTGATTCAGCCAAAAGTTTAGCTAAACCCTGTCCTTTCACCAATTTTGTAGGTCTGATATCTATATCAAACTCAAGTATCTTAGCAATCCATCTTCCCCTCTTTCCATCTGTATCAGGTTGTGTTAGAACTGCTTTCACTACATTGTTGGGGACATAATAAATTACAAGAGAATGTAAGACATAAATCCTAAATGGTTTTAAAGCTTGTACAATGTCATAGGCTTGTTTTTCTATGATGTCATATCTCATTTCAACATCTGTTGTCACCTTACTGAAAAATGAAATTGGTTGTTCATATCCATCATCATTCCTTTGTAGTAAAACAGTTGTTATGGTAGTGTCAGAGGCAAAGGAGAAGATACTAAAAAGTTTTGAGTAATCTGGACTTGCTAGTACTGGGGCTTCTGAAATGGCTTTCTTGATTTGTGAAAAATAATATCTAGCATGTACTTTCCATTTGACTTCATGATCCCTTTTAAGCACATCAATAATATATTTCAAAAACTCAACATAATCAGGTATTAATCTTCCTAAGAAATTTATTTCCCTAAAAATGATTGAATTTCCTTTTTTGTTTCTAGGTAAACTGATTACCTGAATTGTTGAGACTCTTTTTGGATCAATTACAACTCCTTCCTTTGAAATTATATATCTAGATAGTTTTCCTTCTTTCATTGAAAAAAGTGACTTTTTGGGATGAAGAGAAATCCCATATTTCCTTCATCTTTCAAAAAATTTTCTCAAGTGTTTTAAGCGTTTATCATCAAAATAAGAAGATACAGTTAAATCATCAAGATAAACGACAATAAATTTATTTATCTTACCAACAAATGCAAGATCCATTGCTCTTTAAAATGTTGCTCCAACATTGATTAAACCAAATGGCACCTAGGCATACATAAATTAACCCTATGGAGTTGTAAATGTTGTCTTTTCTTTGTCTTTTGGACTAACCAGAATCTGGTTATATAAAAATCCATCTAGCATTGAAATCTTATTTGAATCTGAAACCTTCTAAAGTAATTGATCCATTTTTAGTAATTGATAATTATTCTTTAAAAATAATTTGTTCAGATTCCTAAAGTCAACACACTATATAATTTCACCATTTTTCTTCCTAACATGTACTAGGTTGGCTATCCATTCAATATGTCCTTAGGGAACAATTATTTTTGCATCCAATAAATTTTTAATTTCTTTCTCAATGATTGGAAGCAAGACTAGATTTATTCTTCTTAATTTCTGCTGAAATGGTTTAGCTTCTGGTTTGAGAGGAATTTTATGCTCAATAATGCATGTGTCATAGGTTTTCAATTCTTCATATGACCATGCAAATACATCTCTATAATGTTTGAAAATATTGATATATTTGTCTTTGATTTCTTGAGGCAATGATGTTGAAATTTTAACATTTTTTATTTCTTCAGAAGTATGAATATTACAGTCCTGAACATCTTCTTGTTGTGAATTTAGCAATGAAGTTTTTGAGACATCATTATGATTAAAAAAAAAAAATCAAGGTAAACTAATCCCTTAGGAATGTAATTATTTGATTACTGAATGATATCATGATCAATAATTTTATGTTCTAAATGTGAATTTTGATCGTCCTCAATGAGATCATGATCAATAATTTTATGTTCGAAATGTGAATTTTGATCATCCTCATTTGATTTTATTTCATCAATGTGATGTTCTTCCACATGCAAAGAAGAAAATTCATGTATTGCTTGTAATAAGTTTTTAACTGTTCATCATCCTAAAAAACCTGCCAATGTTTGATATTGTCAGAGATGGAAGGTCTATATTTTACTTCAATTTGATAATGAAATTGCAGAGGATCAGGTATTTTAAAAGAACTAGCAAAAATTTCCAAAGCATCAGCATGAATATTTTCTTCTCTTGGGATTGATGTGATATTGAAGGCTTGAAATTAATTGTCTACATGGTCCAAAAATTCATTCCTATAAGCTCTAAACCTAGGATGCTTGGTTTGACAAAGGTTTCTGATTTATTTTACAATCAACTTTGAATCACCATATACAACCAAGTTTTCAACTTTCAGACTCTTAGCTAACTCCAATCCTAAAATTAGGGCTTCATATTCTGCCACATTGTTTGTGACCTCAAAATCTAATTTAAAAGATTGGGTTATATTTTTCTTATCAAGATAGACAAGTAAAATTCCATCCCCAGCCCCATCTTTGGAAAATGCCCCATCAAAATACATTTTCCAAATGTCAGTGTTTAAAATTTGAGGGGTATTAATAATTTCTTGAATGTTAATTTGAAGATTTGGAAGATAATCAACAACTAAAGTAAAGGATCCAAAATCTTGATCAATTGCATAAATGGGATGATTAATTGCTTGATTTGTTTTACAAATTGTATTGATGAATATTACTTCCTTGTATAGCCTTAAATATTCACCTCCATAAACTGGGATTGCAACATAAGACATGTCTATTTGCAAACTTCCCCCTAACTTGGCACAACAAGATCTGGACAATAACATTCCAAATATCGGGGAAATATAGATAACAACAATGTCCAAGACTACACTCTTGACAAGGATCTGAGCAAGTATTACAACTAAATCCTTAATTAATCCAAGGCAAGGTACTTTCTTGGAATCAAAAGTATAGAGATCATGATATGATTTAGTGATTTTTAGTTGAAGTTTTCCATGATTACTTTAGGTATTAGATTATCGGAAGCACCAGGATTTAACATGCAATTATATAAAAGATAATCATGAATTTTCAAGGTGGCAAAAAAGGGAGGTACACTTTCATCAATCATATCTAAGCTAGGACCAAAATCAACTTGAGGTTTTTCATCCTGTAAACAAATGGCATCCCCCTCCGCATCAACACTTGAAGGTTGAATCCATTAAGATACTTTATGTTTATAACCTGGATTTTTGGATATTTCAGAGAATGGGATTGGAATTTTTACTCTCTCTAACTCTTTTTCAACATTAAAAATAGTTGGAATGTGTTTTTTAGCATTATTATGTTCTTGTAACTAATTCCGTGGTTGAATTGATGATGTTTGTGTTTCAGTTGATTTTACTTGAGGTTCATCAAAGGTAACATTTTTTACTGGTCTACCAGGTCCTGGTCTTGGTCTAAGGTCATACCTTCTATTTAATTTAGCAATGAGGAATTCAGAAAAAGCTTGATACTTGGAAATTTGAGAATTTTCTTGATTTTGAATCAAAGATTGATCTTGACTGATTGGAACAATAGCATTATGTGATGATGGATCTTCAAAATAATTGATATCATTTGTATTTATAGGAACAGATTATCTAGGATCTTGATCATCAATCATTAGGGGAGGTTGAATTTGTTGATCAGTGTTTGGTATTTGCAAAATTTGAGGTTGAAAAGGTCTTCTGTATTGAACTTGTGGTCTATTTGCAACTTGTTGGGTTACTCTAGGTTGAGTTTCCATTCTTGAGATTCTGTTAGACATATTTCTAAGTAGAGAGGTTATTTCATCAATTTTATGTTCTTCATATTTAGTTTTTGATGATGAGGTACCTTCTTCTCTATATTTCATCCTCTTTTCAGCCTTTTCTACCTTAGCTTTCAGTTTAGCAGATGTTGATCTATTAGCTTCAAATTTGATTTCATTAGTTTTCATTTCTGCTAAAGTTTTGGATTTTGTCTCCCTAAGAATTCTAGCAAAGTCATCTTCAAATGTTTTGGAAAACCTACCTTAGTAGCAGTTACTGAAGGTTTGCAATCTGGGGGCATTTTGTTATAAAGTTTATTAGACCTCTTAATAAAATCATCTATAGCTTCATGAAGGTTCCTTTTTAAGTCTTCAAATTATGTTAAATAGTAAACAACATCATTTTTTATTTCCCATTGATTTTTGAAAATGTTAACTAGTTTAGGCCATGAATTAATGGAATTAGCTTTAAGTTGTCTAAACCATATTCTAACATTTCCTTCATGTAACTGAACAAAAATTCTTGCGTAGACATCGTCATGCTCAATATTCATGTTATCAGCAAAATATAAGAATGTAACTAAGTGATCTTCAGTAGATGGCCCTGTCTCTCCATTAAATCTAGGTAAATGTTTTAAATACCCATAAGGAAAAGCATGAAGTTGGGCTACAGGTGGAAGAACTAAGGCTACATAATGTGCTACCATAATCAGTTAAATACTAGCCATTTGATGTTGTGATGGAGTTGTATTTTTAGGAGAAACAACTTTACTAGAAGAAGGAGGTAATGAAGGTTTGGGTTTCTGGAAGAATTTAGGATTAATAACTAACTTCTGAACTTCAGGTAAAACCTTTTTAGGATCCTCAAAATCTAGAGGATTAGTATAAATACTAAGTTCCTCTTCAGATTTAGTAGAAGTGGATGGATAAATATGTACAAAAGAAGATTTAAAATAAAGTGGTTTAAACTCAAAAAGAGAAAGTTTAGGATCTTCTTCACTGTCAGAAGGTTCCAAATGGGAATAAGGAAGTTCAAAAGCCTCAAGTTGATGGATTAAAAGTGAAGTTTGAAGATATACTCCTTTAGAAAGGAGTTCTAAAACTTTTAGAAAAAATATCTGGTAATTCAGCAGGTATTGGAGTTGACAGTGAAGGGTCAGATTGTGAAGGTACTTCAGATAGAATAGAGCAGAAGTAGCAAGAGAGGCTTCTAACCTATGTATAATAGATGCAATCCTAACTAATCTCTCTGGACCTGATAAAGGAGATAAAATCTTTGGATCTGATTGTGACCTGGTATACCTATGTGAAGCCAGATTTAATATGTAGAGTCGCAAGGTCAAGCATTTTATCCTAATGACCTCTTATTCATCGTTAAGACGCAAGTATAATCATTGTCCCAAGGAAACAAGCTTCAATATTCATTCCACAGCAACGACGCCAATCTAATGTTGTCCTTTGCAGACAATTCTAGGCTAAGGAGATGTGCCAAAGCATCTAAAGTAAGGTTTTTGATTTTGAATGGATGACCAATGCTTAAAACTTTTAAACAGATGCAAATCCTAAGTATTTTTTGAGAGAATAGAAGGGTTGATTCTTCATTCTTAACAGAATTAAGCTTTAAAATGATTTGGAAAGTAGAATTTAAGAAGATATATAATTCCTTAAATATTCATATTGAATATCTAATTTGTTATATATAGCAGATGCGTATATAATTTTTCTATAGCCAAAGAGTACATGGGCAAGAGATTACAGAAGGCAACAATTTAAAAATTTAGAGGAATTAACTAAGACAGATAATTTCAGTTAATAAATCTCTTTTAATAATGATAACTTTTCAAGAGCTTTTAGAGAGATTGACATTCAATTTAATCTTACCCATACTTCTATCTTACCTTGAACATGTGCAGAGAAAATAAAAAATGAAAATATAATTGATAAGCATAAGAACTCACAAAGATACACAAGCTGCTCAGAATAAAACCAAAATCCTTCTATTAACTTCATAAATAGCTTAGAAAGTTGCAAGCATGTATGTTGGTTCATCACAAGGGTTCAACCCTTTCTTGAATTACAAAATACTTAAAGAGCTCAAATCAAACATATCTAGACTTAAATTAAAATTGATTACAAAATATAATATCATCCAAAATATTTGGAATGTTACAAAAATAGAACTGAGAAATAGTAAATTTGAACTGATTTGAACACTCTACATAGATTTCGAGGGTTGTTGTTGATGATTGTAGCTAGAAATCTATTGTTTTGTTCATTGCCCCTATTAATCTGTTGTCTACTCTTGAAATTTTGTTGTCTGCTCCTGAAATTTAGCATTTTATTCTATTTGATGAGCTCAGATAATTTATCATGTCCTTTTCATTAGGGATAGAAAAATTTAACAATTTTATGTATGACTCATCAACTTCAGTCTATTTTTCAAAAGTAGGCCTAGTTAGAAACATATGCTTAATTTAATGTTGAATTAGCAAATCATAACTTAAACCTTCAATGAAATCTTTTTCAGGTGTAATTCCTCTGATTTTGGCAAATTTGGTCTTATCCGCTGCTATCTCATGTAACATGTGTTGATAATCTTCAATTGGAATCAATTTGCCACCTCTATTCTGCAAACCTGGGAGTCCTTTCTGATGTAGAGCATTGAATTTCCTGTGAAATTTTTTTATCTGAACCTCTAAATTTTGGAACTTATTCTCAAGATGTAACATCAAATTCCTCTTAGTTAAAAATTTTCTTACCTCCAAGACAGCTTCAATTCAGTCTTCAATCCTGAATTATTCAGGCTCATGTTTTGTCTTGGAGTTTAAGACTTTAATTATTCTTGTGGCATCTCCTGGTTTGTGGTCCAGGTCTTATTTTATTTCTGCTACTACTGCTTTTGATCTCTACAATAAATATTCCTGCTCAAAAATAATTTCAATAGAAGGCCATAACTCAGTCACTAATGCATTAATGTCAATCTAGATATTTTCTTTGGCCTGAGCAATAGTTTGTGCAATTAAAGATTCATTCTCATAAACTTATAATTGTTGAGTTGACTTATAATTATTTTTAATTTCAACCAAATATGAATTATCAGACTTAATTTTATGTTCTTGAATCTTTTGGAGCTGCATCTTGAGTTTTTCAATTTCTTGATCCTTTAAAGATAAGTCTCCCATGTCCTTTGACAATTGTTCTGATGAATAAGTATATTGTGCCTCTACTATGATTGTTGTCTTTGTATATGTCCCTACTGTTGTAGTACCTACTGTAGAAGGTGTCCCTATGGGTATGACAACTGAAATAATGAGTTTCTGTTCTTTTTCTTTCAAGAGGGTTTCCATATCAGCTTCCATCTTTTGAATTTGAATATTTTGTTCAACTATCAACTTGAACATATTTTCTTTTTCCTTTTCAAGTTGACCTATTTCCATAGCTTATGGATGTTCTGTAGTAGGAAGATTAAGTTGCTTCCTCAATGCTTGAACGTCAACATTTTTATTCTTTATCATCTCTTTTGCTACTTTGATATCACTAAGATCATATCCTAGTTTAATCACAAAATCATCAAGTGCATTGATTCTAGTATCTTTAGCTAAAGATGACATTCTCTCCATTTTTAATTGTGTGTGAATATTGTTCAAGTAAGCTTGTAGTTTAGAGGTTGCCATAGTTGAACTTGTCAATGTAGAATATATCATTTCCCATGCCCGCTTATGAAGGGAAATTTAATCAATTGGATGAATTTGCTTAATATCAAAAGAAAAAATGGATGTTTTATCATCTTCTACACTTTTAGGGAGTGGCACTTTAGGTTCTAAGAAGGCTAATTGAAATTGTCCCTTTTCATTAGCAAGTGCAAAAAAAGGCCTATGTTGGGTAGTCAAAGACTGCTTCCAAAATTTAGAATAAGTAGTGGCCTTTAATTTCTCATTCTTCCTTTTTGTTTCTCTGTATCTAGCAAAAATATTTTGATGTGATGTATCTTGAGAGACAGATCACACAAGAGAATCTGTTGTGATCTCTTCAGTTTGATAAAAGGAAGTAGTAGGAAAACCTGACAACACTACTATAGCCTACTCCTGTGAATTCTTTCCTTCTGAGGACTCTTCATGAGTGTTTGTTTTCTTTCTCCTTTTGAAAATTGTGAAACCTGTAGCTTGAGTTTCTGAGTCTGTAGGAGATATAATTTCTCTTGATATTTTAGTTTATTTTTCTTGAGGAACTGGAGTTTGTGAAGCTATTTGACTAAAAATTTGTTCATCAGCTTCCTATAATGTATTTTCCTGCCATTCTTCTTGATTTGTGTATTATTCTATCTCTAGCCTGGATGTATTTGTATAAGTTGTTTTTTTTCTGCTCATCTCTCAACCTTGAAATAATTCCCAAGGGATCATAGGACCAAGTAAAACTCAACTTGAATTTTATTTGCTTTAACAAATTATATGCCTCCTTCGTTGTTGCTCTAGTATTAATAATGAAAGGGAAAATCTATGCCTTTAGCTTTAGTTGTGATTTCTGCTTCCTAGATACAAAATGAAAATCATCCATATTCATCATTTGCCTTATGTATTCTAAGGAAAAGATCCTTATTGGCACAAATACTGGTAACCTGTGAGGGAGTTCACAACCATGTATTATGATCTCTGTATCATTTCGGTAAAGGTACCATTCTCCAACTTTTGCTTGCTCAGTAAGGTGTAGAATTCTTCTGATTTTAGATTAAATCATTAGCATTACATCATTGTTGAGAAGACATAAGGACATGCAAAAATTGGTTTACAAAGTCACTGAAGGAGTACTCTTATGTATTCTTCCTTACTAAGGAAGTCCAATGAACAACCAATTGAGGTTTTCCTTGTGCATCTAACTTCTCCAATGGAAATTTAAACATTTTTTCTTGATGAAATAATAACAAATATACAAGAACTGGTTGACGTTTGAATGAACCTTCAACATAAAACTTTTGAAATTGGTCATGAATAATATATGCGAGGAACTTCCTGTAATTAAAAATTAATGAAGGCTTATTACCCATAGAGAAAACTAACAAAAATAAAAATATCACTTCATCTACCCACTAATCAGTAGGATAACCTAATAAATAGGCGACCATGGAAATGACATCCCTTGACATTTCTAGAAAAATTGAAGTGGAATGGGGTAGATTAATTCTAGGCCACTCATAATTTTCAAGTAGGAATGACTCGAAAATATGAACTCGCTGGGGAAATGTAAGTTTCTGATAGATCTCCATGAGGGAATCAGTAGAAAATGGGTGCATAGGAGCTTGGAAATTGATTTGCAATGCTTTGTATATGGATTTAGGTGTAATGGCGAATAACACTTCGCTATCTTGGGAAATTACAACCCTATAACTGGGAAGATACCTGAGATGGAACTAGGTGACAAATTCTGGGAAGGTATGAGTTTGGGGAAAGACAAATTGGAGCAAGAAAGACTCCCAGATACTCAATTCATCACTAACATCTTGGAATTTCTAGTTTGCCCAATTGTGAAGTTCATATAGATCGAACTCGCATTAGGTCTCTGAGATTTTATATTGGGTATTGACCAGAGGGAGCTCATCTAGGTTAATGATAGAGGGAAATGTAGGGATTTCTACAACTAATTTAGACTTTCCTTTGTGAGAAGACATCTTGAACAACAAATTATCATCTAGGATGGCAAATTACCAGGCTATGGTGATCACTGGCATAGGAAGATAGTTGCATACTTGTGAAATTTGAGGCTGCACTTGTGCTGCTAAAACAACAGAATGTAGTGAAATACATTTTTTTTAAAGAGGAGGTTTGAACGAATTAACAGATTATAACCATTTTGGGCGCATCTAATTAATAAACTAAACGTTGGCGGGAACGATTAATGATTAACAGTCATATAGCTATTTGGCGGGAGGAATTTAATTATCAAACAATATTTAGTCATTTGGCGGGAGTGAATAACATAACAACTAGTGGAAGCGTATGAGCAAGAGTGGGAAGCAGAGGTGGGAAGGCAATGCAGTTTTTGGAGGGGGGTGGGTGGTTAATGGTTTTAGAGCAAGGGGTCCCAAAATCATTGTGGAGTTGCCACATATGGTTTGGCGGTTTAGGAAATTCAACTTTTCGGACCCACCTCCCTCCGTTAACCTTCAAAAGTGCGGGAGGCCAGGGAGTCTCGAATTCATCCTCCGTCGTTGATCCAGGCAGGAATGATCTCATCCATCACTTTTCAATCGTGTTTTATTGTTATGTAACAAGACGCCAAATCATCCTTATTTACCATTAAAATAACCCTTTGGAAAAATATAAAGGATTTAAAATAATAACAATATAAAACAAATGAAAGCGACAGTTTGACTTGCTCGCAAACTTTTGGATTTTTTATTCTATTTTTTCTATCCATTTTTCTTTCTTTTCTTTTGATATTTTTATTTATTTCTTTTTTCTCATTTTCTTTTCATTTCTATCTTTCTTATTTTTATTCTCTTTTCTCTTTTTATTTTTATTTTTATTTTTTATTTTTCAACATAAAGGAAAAAATTAAAAAACAACTAAGGTAAAAATAAGTTACAAAAATCCCTATGCCCAAAAGAGTGAAATTGAATGTATGGTTGCATAAATGCTAGAGGGCAGTATAATTAAACCTAGTCAAAGTTTTTTTGTCTGCTCCGGTGGTTTTGGTGCACAACAAGGATGGATCATGGCATATGTGTCTGGATTATAGGGAGCTCAACAAGCTCCCTATTAAAGACAAATTTCCCATTCCTTTCATTGATGAATTGTTGGATGAATTACATGGAGAAATTTACTTCACCACATTGGATTTTCATTCAAGATATCATCATATTAGAATGACGACTGGAGACATTCTGAAAACAACATTCATAACTCATGAAGGTCATTGTGAATTTTTGGTCATGCATTTCAGCCTTACTAATGCACCTTCCACGTTTCAATGTTTGATGAATTCCATTTTCAAACCCTTCCTTGGAAAAATTGTATTAGTATTTTTTGATAATTTACTAATCTACAACAAGTCTTGGAAGGGTCATGTTCAACATGTTGAGAGGGTGCTCAAACTATTGGAGGAGAAATAGTTATATGCAAAAAACTCCAAATGTTTCTTTGAAGTACAAGAGGTGGAATATTTGGGTCATATTGTATCTTATGAGGGTGTTAAGGTAGACCCTAACAAAATTAAACCCATTAAGGAATGGAAAATCCCCACAACCCTAAAGGGTCTTCGAGGATTTCTCAAGTTAGCAGGGTATTATCGCAAGTTTTTTAAGATTTATGGGAGAATAGCAGTGCCTCTAAGAACTTTACTGAAGAAAGATATATTTTCTTGGACTCTAGAAGTAATTGAGGCCTTTGAACATATTAAAGAGGCAATGTGCCAAGCATTGATGTTAGCTATGCCAGACTTCACAAAAACCTTTATTGTGGAATGTGATGCCTCGGGAAATGGACTTGGTTATTTTATAATGCAAGAAGGAAGACCCATTACTTTTGAAAGTCATCCAGACAAGGGAAAATATTTACACAAACCTATTTATGAGAAGGAAATGTTGGAAATACTACATGCACTAAAGAAATGGAAACCTTACCTAATGGGAAGACACTTCAAGGAAAAACAGATCACGATAGTCTTAAATACATTTTCGAACAAATATTATCTTCAGAAGAGCAGCAAAAATGGGTCACAAAGATGTTGGGTTATGAATTTTAAATCATATACAAAAAAGGAAAGGAAAAATGGTGTTGCAGATGCACTCTCAAAAAAGGATGATGATTTGGGAGCATTACTCTATGTCATTTTTATCATCCAACCTGATTGGATAATTGAAACAAGGGATGATTGGAATAATGAAAAATAGGTGCAGACACATATTCGAAAGTTACAGAAATATCCTAGTACATCAAATACATTTATCTGGAAAAATGATTCATTATGGTACAAATATCGCTTATATCTCTATAAGAATTCCTAACTCAAACAAAAGATTCATTTTGAATTGCACACCTCCCCCTTAGGAGGGCACTCAGGATTTTTTAAAACTTACCACAGGGTTAAGAAGGAATTTTTTTGGGATGGCCTTAAATCTAATATTCAAAAGTTTGTGGCAGAATGTTTGGTTTGCCAACAAAATAAAGTTGAGACAATTAAGATCTCTGGTTTGTTACAACCTTTATCTATTCCAAGTCAGCATTGGGAGGAGGTCTTAATGGATTTTATCACAGGCTTACCCAAGTCTGAAGGAAACAGTTTCATCATGGTGGTAATTTATAGACTTACCAAGTATGCACACTTTTGTGCACTATCTCATCCTTTTAAAGGAAGTACAAATGCTACTGCATTTATGGAAACAATTCAAAAGCTACAGTGAAACCCAAAGTTTATTGTAAGTGATAGAGATCCCATTTTCATTGGAAATTTTTGGATGGAATTGTTTTCTTGTCCTTGTACACAATTATCTCATAGATCATCTTATCATCCTTAATCTGACAAGAAAACAGAGATATTGAACAAATGTTTGGAAGGATATCTTTATTGTTTTGTATCTGATAAACAAACACAATGGGTCAAGTGGTTACCTCTGGTTGAATGGTGGTATAACACTTCCTTCCATACTGCAACAAAAATGACACCATTTATGGCACTTTAGGGATATCATCCACTATCCATCACATCATCTTTAAGAGAAAATTATAAGGTTCAAGCAGTGGAAGATCACATCGAGTATCAACAACAAGTTCTCCATCTCTTAATGGATAACCTCACTCTGGCACAAAATCGAATGAAACAGCAGGTAGATCAACATCGTAGTGAAAGAAGTTTTGATGTAGGCGACTGGGTATTTTTACGACTACAACCATCAAACAAATGTCCCTCAGGCAAGCTAAGAAGGATGATAAATTATCACCCAAGTACTATGGTCCTTACAAGGTGTTACAAAATATTGGTACTATAGCATATGAATTGGAGCTGCCTGCATCTTCTCGAGTTGATCTGAAGTTAAATAGGAACGCAATAGATTACAAATATAATCATAAATAAAAATATGCAACAGAAATAACACTTCATTTCATTAATATCAAACACTGAATATGCTTACAAACAAAATAGAAATAAGACTAGCTCGGGCGATGGTAAATTATCTCTAAGAAAAAATGTGGCGGCTACATGCCTCTAAACTATGTTACAATGAGGCTCAGAGGCCTATTTATTATTGAGAAATAATGGAAAACCCTAAACATCCAAAAACCTAACCCTAGGAGATGAAGCGCCAAAACTATGGGCCCCGTTTAGGTAAATTGATACATATTCTCGAGGTCGTAACTTTGTCATATGATCTTTGTTTGACACACACAATACCTTGTTAGAAAGATCTATCCGGGGACTACAACTTCCGAGTGGCCAACATTAGTAAAAAAAAAAAATTTGGCCCCACTTTTCCTAAAAAAAAAATTGTTTAGGGCCTCAAAACTGCTCCGAAAATTTAGGACCCAAAAAGCTGCCAAAAATAGTAAACTGTATATATAATTAAGGAAACTAGAATATATATATATATATATATATATATATATATATATATATAGACATACATACATATATATATATATATATATATATATATATATATATATATATATATGTCTATATATATATATATATATATATATATATATATATATATATATATATATATATATATATATATATATATATATATATATATAATAATAATAACTAAATGTATGTATATATATATGAAAAAAAACACTGAAAGAGACAGTGGTCGGGGTCCAAGTGGAATATGTCGGTGGCCACCAACATCCACCTCGATCACGAGTACACGCTATTTTCCATGTTTCATGTTTAAAGAAGGTTATCGGTGACAAGATCCCAGTTCAAATAGTATTGCTAGAACTTAACGAAGAAGGAAGAATAATATTGGATTCGAAAGCAGTCATGGAAGCAAGAACCCGACAACTAAGAAATTGATCAATTTCATAGTATCCCATTAAGTGGAATAACTACCCACTGAATATTCGACATGGAAGGATAAGAATTTTATACAGAAGCATCAAAAACTACTCAAGCATTGAGGACAACACTTTTTTGAAGGAGAGGGACATGTTATGTCCCTATAATACTAGTGTTTCCCCTTATTGTTATTGTTAGTGTAGGCCCCTATTGTTATTGTTGTGCCCATGTAACCCCCATATTGTTATTGTTGTGCCCCATAAAAGCACACTATTGTTATTGTTGTGCCCTTACATTATTATTGTTATGTAGCCTCTGATTATATGATGACCCCTTAGACTGCTATATATACCAAGGAGGTCTTGTCATCTGTATCATCCAAGAATTAATTATTTATGTAATGTAAAGGAGGTTTCCCCCTCGAAGAGGATAATTTTTAAGTCGTTTATCTATCTTTTCTTCTTTTTTGTGAGATGGTTGCATAAAATCAAGTCACAAAAATAATATTGCGATTGAGTTCTAAACACTCAAAAACCCTTCTCTAGGCTCTTCTTGGGCTCAAAAAGGCTAAAGAATGACCAATTTGGGCTTATTTCTCCATTTCCCTTCTATATGTTCTGAAAATTGGCAAAATTGGCTAACTGAGCAATGAAATCTGCCTTTTGGCATATCGTTGAGTGATAAATTCGCTCAAGACTAATGTTGTTTCTGTCGCAAATGGTGCAAATTGTTGCCTTTTTAAAATGACCACTTGCGCCTAAAAAAATCGCCCTTAGGACATGGGCACATGAGCGGCTATGTGGTCAAGGGCTGGGCCATGAACCAACTCCTCCGGTCCTAGCCCTCCATTGAATTGGCCGATGGTTACATGGGAAATTACATGACCAGGGGTCAGCTCCAAAACTCCCGCCCAACATATTTGTTGTGCTCTGTTTAAATTTTCGCTGGGGTCATATGGTTTTAGATGGAATTGGGGATCGTGGCTTATCCCTACCCCCTCCGTTGTAGCTATCTGCCTACACTTCATGGATATATGGGTTCCTATATGGCTGGGGGCCAACGCTAACTGCCCTGCCCTCTCCCGCCATTGTTTGAACTCCGTGCCAAGTCACATTAACAACATAAGACTAGGGTCAGGGCAGATTGGGCTGCGCACCCCCCCCCCCCCACCCCCAAAACCATTCAGTGACTTAAATTCAAATATGATCGGTGACACATATATAATATGAACCATTGATGTGGCTCAACGATTGAGCTCTGGACTGTTGTGCAGTAGGTGGGGGTCGAACCCCACTGAGGCTTGTCACCTTCTTTAAAAAAAATGGCCAATAATAATAAGACACGTGGCGGCCACCCATTGGGCCATGTAGCGGCCTCCCATTGGCCAAAACCAAAACACACCAACCAATCAAATCTCAACACCTCAACATGTATGGTGCTGCCACATGGTAGCTCATGATTGGCCCATACTGTACATTGTATCTGTCCAGTCAACTATTGACGTCAACATATGGCCTACTCAGTCAGCAGCCTAGTCAACCCTGCAAGTTGACTTTTTAGTTGTTTGCCAAAAAATTCAGAATGCGATAACTTTCATATACGGTATCAAATTGAGGTGATTCAAGAGTCATTTGAATCAGAATGATGAGACCTACGATTTGGCACCGGTTTTGGGATATTTTGAGAACGTTTATATTTGAGCCTATTTTTTATCCCCTGGATCATTTAGGATCATTCCTCCCCACTAGGAAGCTTTTGGACCACCAAAATCCTTTTTTTACTTAGCAAGTAAGAGTACAACTTCCTTACTTTCCCGGTCTTAATCCACCTTTATTTACTTGGATTGGTACTCTTAAGCCCCACTCGAAGATATCCCACATTACCTCTATGTGAAGTCTTGATTCTCCTGTCAAGAATTGAGTCTTCCTGCAAATCATCTAAATACTCAGGACAAAAATCTTCAATAGATGGAATCTGAACATTCTCTTCATGACCATCTTTCCTTAGTGGCTCATACAATATTCACCTTGAATTTTTTCTTTCTTGATATGCAACCAAACTTGATCTACCACTTGGAAATCATGATCAACTCGATGCTTTTCATGCCTTGGTTTGTACTTGGCTTTGCTTTCATCAAGTTGCTCTTGCACTCCTTGATGCATTAGCTAAATTTTTTCAATGAAATGCTTGGATTTGCCCACATCACCATGTCCATCTACTGCAAAATCTTTGCCAAAGATCAAATACAAAAGAAACTTTGGCAATAACCCAAATAAGTTTCAAATGGAAATACTTGTGTAGGTGAGTGCTTGACATGATTGCAAGCATGTTGGATGTAATGAAAATTCTCAACCCAAAATTAAGATGCTTATCACAATATCCATGAAGGAAATGCATATTTTTACAATATGTCATGAATTTGACTCTCAAATTCCCATACAAATTGTCTTAACAACAAGTCAAAATAACATTAAATTCCAAATAAAACATCATTGCATATAACTGATTTATTCACAACATCACTTTTACAAAATTCCCAACTGTGGGGATATGCAACATGTGAAATACAAAATAAATGCAGTATTAATTGGACAAATGGTCCAACCATTTCTTACCCAACCAAGCTAGGGAGTTTTCTTTCTACATTTCGCTTTCTTCTGGAACTGATTTGGGAGTGGTTAAGGCGTGCCTCGCACATTCTTTTGCCTTCTCTTTCTCGGGTGATTTCATAACATGTTTATCCTTCTTTGGATGAATATGTGGATGTAGCTCCCAACATTTCTCAATCTAGTGCCCACTTATATTGCAATGAGTGCAAAATTTGTTGTGAGCATTTCTTGGCAAAAATGTCTTTGAAGTTGGAACAGGATTTTCCTTCTTGGTCTCACTTCAAATCGGCATATTCATTTTCTTGAATAATGCTTTCATTTTTTGGCACTTGGATACATAATGGTTAGATGCATGAAAAAAATTGCAAGGAAACACATTCCACAACATTCTATTCAAATCATCATGTTGTTTATAGTCATAGAAAGCCTTTGAATAATCAGGACATTTATACCTTTTATGATGGTCCTTTTGATTATGAGTCTGATGAGGAGAACTTGACTTAGTTCTTCCTTTGAAGTGTTCATCTCTCTTTGGAGATATTTTTCCATCAACATCATCATCATGACATGATTCTCCTTCAACCTACAAGGGTTCTTTCTTCACGAATTTCACACTTGAAGAATTCCTTAACTTTGCAATTTTGGAGCATTCTCCAACTTCTTCTTGAACATAACCTAATCCTTCATGCCAAGGTTGTGCTCTCACCTCAATAGGATTAACAATTCCATGACTATCAATTCCAAGACCCTTACCATTGTACTCCATTTCAGTCCACAATTTCATACCAATGTATTTGCTATGTTTCTCAAATGATGCAAAATAAGCATGATCATTAATAAGAGAATGAATTGAACAAGAAGTATCTTTTACCTCCTTTTCTGCCTAATACTCTTGGTCCTATTACTAGATATTATCCATATCCTCCTCCTTCTCTTTGTTAGGAAATACACTGAGAGAGGGGGTGAATAAGTATTTTACACACTTCAATTTTTCAATTTCTTATTAGACAAATTTATGTATGATATTGTCATTAAGGAAACAAGAATATGTATGCGACCGTGATCAGTGGAACTCGTGTACATCCAGATAATTAATTTCATTAAATTTTCATATTTAACCAGTGCATCATGACTTCATTATTCATTCATTAAGTAGCAGTAAAGAACAGATAGATCATCAACACATATGAACACCAAAATTTTAGGTGGAAACCCAATGTGGGATAAAACCACCATTGTCATCATATTTTTCTTCTTCTTTTATTAAAAAGGAAAACTTAAAATCTTGTACTAGCACAAATTCTAACCAATATGCAGGCACCCACCTACAGAAGGCTACAACCTTCTCTCATTCTCAAACACCACGTGGAAGGGAGCTACAACCCCTTGAACTTGTTTATCGGCTCCTACCGAAAGAGAGCTCCTACCCCCTTTTTGAAGGTTGCTACCCTTAGCTCCTTGTGGGCCACTTTTCAGAATGTTTCAAGCTAGATCCACCTATTAAACAATCATCAAACCGACCTGTAGGCCACCTTTCATCAAATTTTCAAATTGTACCTATATCAACCATAAACACAAACAAACTGAAGCATTGAATCTAAGACACTATCACACTACAAATCAACTGAAATTCTGAAGTATCAAGTCACTGAATGCAGAACCCAACCAAAAACAATAAATATCAAATTATGTATGTGACTGTATTGAATAAGAATCACGTATATACATGCTTTCTTTGAATAACACCTGTGTACAGTTCTCAAAATACTGAATACTTAAATCATTAGTCACTAGATCATTCATATATCATTTCATTAGCTACATATCACAGAATCAATAACATATTTCTAAACCAATTACAGATCATATACTCAGTCAAAATGTTTTCTCCAAGTCACCTCAGTCATGACAAAGACATCATCAATAGACAACAACAAGTAAACCAGATAAAATCAACTATAAGCATCAATCATTAGATCTGTAAGCATCAATCAATAGATCAAACCCTATTTTATATACATGATTTCCGTAAGGAATATTAGCGTATGTACGCGCTTACCATGCCCCAACACCTATTTATAGATATACATAAACTGAAGACACTTCATAGAATATATACGCAACTACCCAAAACTAGATTTGCATATGTACGCGACTAGCTTGAAGCAAACCTACATATAGATCTGAAAAATTTCACTGCAAACACAATTTTCTCTCTCTAACCCTTACTGTTAAAATTACATACTTTTAGAATAATTCATTCAAATCACAACATCATTATAACCACAGATCTATCATTGTTAGACATTTTCAATAAGTACACCAAATAAGCACATATGTCACCATACTTCAAATTTTTCAGATCTAAGTCTTCTCCTTAGTCCTTGGTGCACACCTTTTTCAGATCAAATCATTCATAAACAATCCATCACTTGCACACATAACACTTTAATCTTCATCTCCTTATATAGATTTAGCCTTAGCCAATACCTTAGGCCTATCACTTAGTAATGTTGTTAGTATTCTTTAAAAGGATCAAATAATTGTTGTTTCACTCATTACTATGGGCCAATACCATTTTAAAGACCCATGGTATTCAAGTTACCATGGTGCAGATTCTGTATGTGACTTTTCTTCACAATAACCCTTCTGCATAGGATCCATGTATACTTTCCCAAACTTCATATTCAAAATCCATTTGTCTCTGATCTTTCATGTTTATGTTCATCACTTCTGTAGCATTTTTTCCAGCCTGCATAATCATCTTGTGATCATAATGTGGACATATTATGAAGTAGGTTTCCATCAAGTACAACACATTATCCATAAAGCCAACAACCTCCCCCTTTGGACTTGATGGAAACCAATTTGGTGTTTGGTCACCATCAGACCATCTTCAAGCACACCTGCAAATACCAAGGCAAACTCCTCCAAGAATTCTTCTCCCAAACACCAAGCTTCTCTCCCCTTTTGACATCAATGGCAAAGGGTATACCAATGTTGAATGAAGACCCCCTTTGTATAAATTGCATACTGACCATGCTCCCTCAGAGCATGTGCTGAAGATATACAAATGAATCAACTAAAAATGACCTTTGACTCATTATTACATCAAATACCCAAACATTTTGGTTTTACATTTATGACTCATCATTACATAAATTGTCCAAAATAATGGGATTACACACAACGCATGATTTGATCCCAATAGATCATACATGGATGAATATTACAATGATTACATCATGGGTCTTCACATGACCTTTACATCAAGGGACATATATGACATATATAACTAATAACAAGGACCTCAACAATGAGGGTGTAAGATCATGATATTTCTTAGCAACCTCCATATGAATATTTGATAGCAACAATATAACATCAACATGTAAATTTCCACCAGTAATAGTAGAAGTATCCAGACATAAGCAAAGATATGCAACAAGACATGATTATACCAACAAGGATCTTTTAGGGTTATAATAGTTGCTCCCCCTAAACCAACAAACTACAACAAATCAATGTCAGTAACAAAAGACCATAATGATGAATGCATATAGGAGGCTCCCCCTGAATCTATGTAATTTTACCAATCACTTATATGTATATGCATATGTTTATATGAAAACAGCGTACATACATTTTTGTCCTTCACATCATCCACGTACCATTGGTGTGCATACCAACTTGCAGTCTTCCATTCCATATTTCTTCAAAATGTGTTTAAGGTCTTGGTTTGGGAAAGAAAGATACCATTATTAGTTTGTTGAACTTGAAGACCAAGAAAGTATGTTAGTTCGCCAAGTAGAGACATTTCAAATTCTTGTTGCATAACTACAACAAATCCTTGACTCATAGATTCTACATTGCTTCCAAATATGATATCATCTACATAAACAACAATTATTAAAAGTTTATCTTTATCCATTTCAATATATAGGTTGTTATCTGCAGACCCCTTTTTGAACCCATGTTATTGAAGGTACCTTTCAAGACGATAATACCATGCACGAGGAGCTTGTTGCAATCCATAAAATGCCTTTTTAAGTTTGCACACAAGATTTTTATCATTTCCAAGAATGAACCCTTCAGGTTGTTCTATATTGACCTCTTCTTCTACATCCCCTTTTAAGAATGTATATTTGACGTCCATTAGATATACTTTAAAGCTATGAAAACTTGAAAATGCAAAAAAACATTCTTATAGCTTCAAGTCTAGCTACAGGTGAAAATGTTTCTTCAAAGTCTATCCCTTCTTGTTGAGCATAGTCTTTTCATACAAGTCTTGCTTTGTTTCAAATTACTTCTCCATTTTCATTCAATTTGTTTTTGAACACCCATTTTGTCCCAATAATATTTTTATCATGAGGCCTTGGTACTAATTCCCATGTATGGTTCTTTTCGATTTGATCAAGTTCTTCATGAACTACATTAACCCAACATTCATCTTTGCTTTCTTGATTCACATTTTGAAGTTCAATTGTGGATAGTAGGGCTAGGTAACTTGAAGTTCCAACAAGAGTTCTTATAGTTTGTATTCCTGCTTCTCTTTCACCTATAATTTGAGATTCAAGATGATTTTTCTAAACATACCTTGAAGGAGTCTTTTATGATATATTTGTATCTTCATTTCTTTCTTCTGATGATTCTCTATTTGCTTCTCCTACAACCTTTTGGCTCGTAGTAGGGAGAGGTTCATCATCTCATAGTTCTTCCTTTTTGGTACATGTGGATGCTTCATCAATTACGACATATATGCATTCAATAATCTTTTGAAACCTTTTATTATAGCATTTATATCCCTTGCTTCTAGAAGAGTGTCCAAGAATGATTCCTTCATCAACTCTAGATTCAAAATTTCCAAGCTTATCATCATTATTCTTTATGTAACATTTACTTCCAAAAATTCTATATTGTTTGATAGGATTACCATACCATAGTTCATATGGAGTTTTATCACTGTTGACTCGAACATGAGTTTTGTTAATAATAGTCATGGTTGTATGTGTTTCTTCCCCCGAGAAGGTATGTAATGTTTTAGACTCATCAAGCATGGAACGTGCCATTTCTTGGATTGTTTTGTTCATTCTTTCTGCTACTTCCTTTTGTCGAGGAGTCTTAGCTATAGAAAATTTTCTTTTATTGTCATGTTGTTCACAAAAATTGAAAAAAACTCATCTAATATAAAATTTCCTCCTCTATTAGATCTAAGACATTTGATTTTCAAATCTAACTCATTTTCTACCAGAGCCTTAAATACTTTAAATTTATCAAATGCTTCATATTTATATTTTAGTAAGCCAATCCAACACATTCTTGTAAAATCACCAATGAATAATATGAAGTATTGTTCAACATGAGGAGACTTCTTTCTCATAGGACCACATAAATCAATGTGAATAAGTTCAAGTGGCTTACTTGAAGTACCTTCTTTAGCATTAAACTGAACTATGTTTTTCTTACCAAATGGACATGATTTGCAGATGTTATTTTCAGGTGGAGAGATGTTGGCAAGTCAAGTAAAGCTAAGGTGTCCCAACCTTTTGTGCCAAAGTCATCTTTCTTCGGACTTTCTTAAGTAATAATGTTCTTGGCTACCTTCCAAGACATAGACATTGTCTGGAGTTCTTGTTCCCTTTTGTTATGATCTTACCTATATCCATATTTCTTACCACACAGTTCTTTGATCTGAAAACAACTTCATGCCCTTGTTCAAACATTTGACTAACACTTAAAAAATTATGTCTTAACCAATCAACAAATAAAACATTTACAGCCTTGACCTTTTTCTTTAACAACATAATTCCTTTCCCTTTGATAGCAGCAGTTGATTTATTACCAAAAGTTACACTATTTTCTTTCTTTATTTCATCAAAAGACATAAAATTATCTTTTTCACCTGTTATATGCTTCGAACATCCATTTTCAATGTACCACATATGTTCTTGATCTCTTGCATATAAAGCTAGACAACAATTTTCAGAGTTTTTAGTTTTCTTTTTCCATACCTTAGGTGTTATTGTCTTCTACTCATGCTGGTAAGATGGTCCCATTCTGCTTCTACAATCAGTTTCTTTGTGACCAAAGTTATTGCATATAGAACATTCAATTTCATCTTGAAGAGGTGAGAAAACATTATAAGAAGATTTGTTTTCCCCAATCTCATTCTTTTGTTTTCTTTCTTCTCTAGTCATAACATTTTTATAAGTGACACACTGAACAACTTTGTGACCAAAATTATGACAAGTGAAGAATTTACCATTAAAATAGGAGTACCTAGGAGTATAATACCTTCTTGAGTAGCTTCCCCTTTGATTATGGTAAGGTTTTTTTTCTTGAGAGATATTTGATCCTTCATTCTTTTGCTGAGAGCTACAAATATGATGACTGCTCCCTTTTACTGCATTGATATAGATTCCTATACTTGTTTTAGAAGTTTTTGATGATTCACCATTTGAATTGTATCCAAGACCTATCTTAATTAGAGGAGAGCGTTTCACTTTGATGATTTCATCTAAAGTCTTAGATCCTTTAGCAAATCTAATATTTAGAGCCCTTTTTTTCTCAAGTTCCTTTCTTAGACCCACTATTTCAAGTTCTAAACTTTCATTGTGCCTTTCCTTTTCTAGAACTTGTTTCTTCAAAACTTCTTTAGCTAATTTAGCTTCTTCTAGATGGATTTTTAGCTGAGTTATTTCTTCAATAAGAGTATTTTCCTTACATATATCCTTTTCTTCTAGAACATCCATAAAAACATCATCAGATTCATCTACACATTTTTCTTCAAATTCCATAAGCAATTGACAATCTTGATCAGATTCAACATCCTCATTATTGGAAGAATATTCACTATCTTCATGAGTATAAAAAATTTTCTTGTTATCAAACCTTCCTTTAACATTCCCTTTTGAATAATTCTTCCCTTTCTCATGATTTTCTTTATAAGGACATTTAGCAGTGTAGTGACCAACCCTTCCACAAGCAAAGCATTTGAAAGGAAGCTTACCTCTAAACTTTCTAGTTCCTACTTGGAGTTTCTTCATGAAATTTGCTTCTTCTTCATCTAAAATGTAACATGTTTCCTTAATCTCTTCCTTTTCCTTTCCTTTGTATGTAGATTTGAATGTTTCTTCTTTGATATCTGATGGACTCCCTTTTCTCATTTCATAAGTTTTTAATCCCATGGAGTTTTTCAATAGTGAGGTTCTTCAAATCCTACATTTTATTCAATGGCAGAGACTTTGGAATCGAAATTTTGGGTTAGATATCTTAGAATTTTCTCAACAAAAATCAATTTTTTTACTTCATCACCAAGATTTCTCATTGAGTTAACAATCTCATCTATCCTAAGAAAAAAACTTGCAATACTTTCATCATTATGCATTCTGAGAGTCTCATATTGAATTCTAAACGTTTGAAGTTTAGCAATCTTTACCTTAGTGTCACCTTCATAACTCTGGATAATCTTGTCCCATATAGCTTTTGCGGTATTTAGTTGCATAACCTTCACAAATTCTGATTCTTCTAAGATTCCTAAGAGAGTATTGACTACCTTTGAATTGGTCTCATATTATTTCTTCCATGCATCATTTATGGGAATGGAGGATGGATATTGATATCCTCCTTCAATAATTTCCCAAACATCAACTCCAAGTGACTGCAAATATGCTCTCATTCTAACTTTCTAGAAAACAAAGTTTGTTCCATTAAACAAGGGTGGTTGGATAGAAGATACTCCCTCTTGATTGATCATCTTGATGGATCTCCCTTTACGAAATCAAGCTTCTTCTGAGGGACCTGATCTGAAACCAATTATTCGGAAAAATATTGAGAGGGGGGGTGAATATCTATTTTACACACTTCAATTTTTCAATTTCTTATTCTAATTTATGTATGCTACTGTCATTAAGGAAACAAATGTATGTATGTGATTATGATCAATGCAACTTACATACATCCAAATAATTAATTTCATTAATTGATCATCTTTAACCAATGCATCATTAATTCATTGTTCATTCATCAAGCAGCAGTAAAGAACAGATAGATCATCAACACACAAGAAATAGATCAACACACATGAACACCATGATTTTAGGTGGAAACCCATTGTGGGAAAAAGCCACCATTGTCGTCATCTATGTATTCTTCTTTTATTAAAAAAGAAAACTTCTTAGAATCTTTTATTGGTGTGGAATTTAACTAGTACATAGGCACTCACATGCAAAAGACTACAACCTTCTCTCATTCTCTAGCACCTACTAGAAGGGAGTTACAACCCACTAAACTTGTTTATCGACTCTTATCGGAAGAGAGATCCTACCCCCTTTTTAAAGAATGCTACCCTCAACTCCTTGTCGGCCACTTTTCAGAATGTTTCAAACTGGATCCACCTATCAAACAATCATCAAACCAACCTGTAGGCCACCTTTTATCAAATTTTCAAATTGGATCCATATCAACCATAAACCCAAACAAACTAAAGCATTGAATCTGAGACATTGTCACATTGTAAATCAACTGAAATTCTAAAGTATAGAGTCACTGAGTGCAAAACCCAATGAGAAACAATAAATATCAAATTATGTATGCGACTGTACTGAATAAGACTCGTGTATATACACACTTTTTCTAAATAACACTTGCATACAGTTATCAAAATACTGAATACTTAAGTCATTAGTCATTAAACCATTCATAGATCATTTCATCAGGTACAAATCACATAATCAATCAAAAATTTATGAACCAATTATAGATCATATACTCAATCACACTTTTGTCTCATTAAATTCAACCAAGTCACCTCAATAATGACAAAAACATCATCGAAAAACAACAACAAGTAAACTAGATAACATCAATTGTAAGCATCAATCATCATATCTGTAAGCATCAATCAACAGATCAAACCTTGGTTATATATGTTATTTATGTAAGGAAATCAGTGTATGTATGCGCTAACCATGTAGAAAACCTATGTACAGATCTGCACAAACTGAAAACACTTCACAGAATATATACACGACTACCTAGAAGCAGATCCACATCTGTACATGACTAACCTAAAGAAAACCTACATACAGATTTGAAAACTTTCGCTGCAAACAAAATTTTACTCTCTGCAACCCTTATTATCAAAATTTCATACTTTTAGAACACTTCATTCAAATCACAGCATCATTATAACCACAGCTATATCATTGTTAGACATTTTCAATAAGTACACCAAACAAGCACATATGTCACCATACTTCAATTTTTTTAGATCTAAGTCTTCTCCTTGTTCCTTGGTGCACACTTGTTTTAGATCAAATCATTCATAAACAATCCATCACTTCAACACCTAACACTTTAATCTTCATCTCCTTATATAGCTTTAGCCTTAGCAAATACCTTAGGAAAATCCCTTAGTAATGATGTTAGTATTCTTTAACGAGATCAAATAACCATTTTCACACTCATTATAGTGGGCCAATACCATGGTAAAGACCCCTGGTATTCAATTTACCATGGTGTGGATTCTATACGTGACATTTCTTCACAATACCCGCATATATATGTGACCCTTCTATATAGGATCTACGTGTATTTTCCCAAACTTCATATTGAACATCAATCTGTCTTTGATCTGTCATTTTTATGTTCATCACTTCTATAACATCTATTCCAGCCTACATAATCATCATGTTATTGTAATGTGGAAATATTTATCAAGTAGGTTTTTATCAAGGAAAACACATTAGCAATCATGCCAACACTCTTTTATAGATGAAGTGGTAGATGAGGATTCAAGAAAACCACTCTTGTGATTTAACATATAAGCAGTGTTCTTCATTTGAAAAAGGGTACAAACATTAGTCATCCCAAGACCACAAACTTGTTGATCCTTAGGGGAAGCTTCAGTAGATTAACATTCCCCATTTTTATCTTCAATAACATTCTGCAACATCATGCGCAATTTCTTCTTCTCATCCTCTGCTGCTTCGAGCAATCTTCTTAGTTCCATGTTCTCCCTTGGAGACAATAATTCCTCTCTTCCAGTTCTAGGAGCCTTTCATTATGTAAAATTTCACCCATGGTTATAATCTGGTCAGAACCTTCTCTAATACCATTGATCTGAAAATGAAAATCGATTGTCCTCTGACACTTTGCAAGATAAATTTTGGTCTTCAAACATTAACTTAGCTTACAACTTTTCCATATGTGAATAGTTAAGTTTTAAATGAAATTAAATATGAAACAAAATCATATTTAATCCAACATGGTAAAAATAAAAAAACCATGTGATAACATAGTTCACCCCTCCTGGGATACATCTCTGGGCCCCTGCTCCAATGGCTAGGCCACTTTATTGACCTCAGCAACAAAAATAGTACAATACAAATCTTTGACTCATAGAGTAAACCTCTTTCTAGTGTGGCACTTGTTTCTCCTACAAAGAAATGTTCTCCTTCAAAGAAATGTCACTCACAATTTGACTCAACAGCAAATAAAATTATTGTGTCAAAAGAAAAAGGACTCTCTCACTGAATATGGCAACAGGTCCTTGTACTCATTATGAGATCAAAAGCACAAAATTCAACTACTTCATAAAGAAGTGTTGAAATGGTTTTTTCTCACAAATCAAATTGAGAATAGACTGAAAATGGCTACTTTAATGAAGAAATAGTTTCTTCATATGTGCCTGGAAGGCTGGAAAACCCTATCTAGGCTCTTTCCATGCTAAAAAATGTCTCCATATGGCTTCAAAAAGCCAAACACAATCTTTGCCTGCAACACAAAAGGACTTGGCTCTAAAAAATGTCCAACTTACAATGGTCAAATCACAAAAATAACACTCTCATTGAGTTCAGAACACCCAAAAACCGTTGTATAGGCTCATCTTGGGCTCAAAAACGCTGAAGAATGACCAAGTTAAGCCTCTTTCTCCATTTCCCTGCTATCTATTTTGCAAATTGGAAAAACTAGCTAACTGAGCAATGAATTATGCCTTTTGGCAGACTGTCGAGTGATAAATTCACTTGGGACTAATGTTGATTCTACTGCAAATGGTGCAAATTATTTCCTATTTAAAATGACCACTTGCTCCAAAAAAACTGCCCTCAAAACACGGGCACGTGGGCGGCCATTTGGCTAGGGGTCGGGTCACATGTAAACCCCTCTAATCCTAGCCCTCTATTGAATTCTTTGATGATTACTTGGGAAGTTACATGACCAGTGATCGGCTCCAAAAATCCCACCTGACAAATTTTTCATGCCCTATTTAAATTTTCGCTAGGGTCATATGGTTCTGGATGGAACTGGGGGCCAGGGCTTATCCCCACCCCTCCATTGTAGCTCTCCACCTATGCGTCGTGGACACATGGATTTTGATATGGATTGGGGCCAGGGCTAACCTTCCTACCTCTCCTGCCACCTTAAACTCTGTGTCGGGTCACATTAACAGCATAAGATCAGGACCAAGGTCGAGTGGGCAGGCCCACTGGTTCGACCCCTCCCCCAACCACTTAGCAACTTAAATTAAAATATAATCGGTGACACATATATAATAAGAACCATTGATGTGGCCCAATGGTTGAGCATTGGACTATTGTGCAGTAGGTCGAGGGGTCAAACCTTGTCGAGGCCTATCAGGTCCTTTAAAAAATTTGGCCAACGCGAATAAGCCACGTGGCGGTCGATGATTAGCCAAAACCAGAACACACTAACCAATCAAATCTCAACACCTCAACCTGTATGGCGCTGCAAAGTGGAAACTCATGATTGGACCGTACTATACACTATACGTATCTAGTTAGTTGTTGACATTAGTGTATGGTCTGCCCACTCAGCAGCCCAGTCAACCTTGCAAGTTGACATTTTAGTTGTTTGCCAACAACTTCAGAACATGACAACTTTCGCATATGGTATCAGATTGAGGCAATTAAAGCATTGTTGGAATCAAAACAACAAGATCTCTGATTTGGCACTAGTTTCAGAATATTTTGAGCACTTTCATTTTTTACCCCTGGATCATTCTAGATCACCACACCCCACTAACGTTAACATGATGACATCGAACCTTCCTGCCTCGGAAATTTTACAGACATGGTAGGCCCTGATGTTTATAAAAGCATGTTAAGGGGGCTCATTTTAGGAAATTATCATGCAGTCCATCTCTCGCACCCGCAACCCCTTAAATTGCCTAATTCAGTAAATTTCAAGTGCAAACCCAGCAAATTCAAGTCATGACTCAAACATGTCTATCAATTATTCTTGCCAAGGACTTTACATCTCAAAATTCAAAAAACAAAATTGTCATCTTAAACCCCAGTTTTACCTGGTAAAGAGAAGTGTGCTCCTTTTCAAGAGAACCCCCTCTTTAGAAGAAAAATCCCTATAATCTCTAACAATTAGACTCCTATGGAGTAAAATTAATCTAAGATAATCTCCATAACGAATAAATTGTGTCATTAAGGCCTAAAACTCAGCATTTTCCCTTGAAGCTTACAATGTCATCTTTGGACATGAGGTCTGAAAATTGTGGTCGTTTTCTGTCCCAATTTCACCGAGACACATGGTGTTATGATATTTTCTCATTCAAAGGCACCAGGTAAAACCTTTCAAATGGCTTCTTCTTCTTCTACAAAGGATTATGCAGACACAAAGGGAAAAGGTAAAGAAGCATGTCAAGCCAGTGTTGGCACTAGTGCCCAAGGCCCTCCCATGTCAGCTCATGAATTGCGAAATTTTTTCCATAAATTAGTTAAACAGATGGACTCATGGACCATACTAAAGGATTTTGAAGGAACATATTCTTCATCCCCAAAGTTGAGGCAACAATTAGCAAAAATGGAAGTAGAGCTCTATTGGGAAAAAGAATATATCAATAAGTTATAAATCTGGTTATTTCTTCAAGAGGGGGAGAATTCTAATAAGATGTATTTCAAGATAGCCAAGAAGATTATTTGGGAAAAGATCATAAGGCTAGTAAATAAGCATTGGGATAACTTGGAGTTAGTGCAAAAGAAGATCAAGACAGTGAAGGTGGCTAGTAAATAATTCGAAATTCTTATCCAACACATTGGGAAGACCTCGTGCAAAGCAGGAGTAGTTGTAATTTTTCTTAATCATATGACCAATGAAGAAGTCAGGAAATAAAACCTTGACCACTCTTATTTGGTAGCCACAATGAGTCAACTAGAGAAGAGCATAAGGGGATAGAACAAATAGAAGAGAGAGTGGGGAACATGTTGAAAGAGATAGAAGATTTCAAAGGAAAATGTGGATGGTTGGGCAAGAAAAATTTCTCATCATTCTTTGATGATCAAGGAAACTTTTTCCCCAAGGAGCCTTTTATAGATATTAGTCAGCACTATTAAGGATAATCAAAGTGACGTTGAAGGAGTGGATTGTGCCTCACAAGAGAAAGGCATTTTGAGCTTGTACAAGGAGCATTTTGAGCTTATTTTCATGCTAAAGGAGTTTTGAAAAGGATAAGGGAGAGTTAACTATCAACCTATTATGGCTATGGAGATGGAAATGGTCAACACATGGTTAAGTGATGTGCCATCAAGTGAAGAATGGAATGGCATACTAGAAGTGTATAGGTCTTCCATTCAAGGAGAGTTTTCATTGGAGCCAAAGAAGACTTCAATGGAGGGAAGGCCAAATCTTAGATCCACCACTTCAAATGTAAGTGCAACTTCAATTTAAACCTCATCAATCTATGTCACCAAGAGGGGCACCACCACTGTTGACACTTCCACCGACACTGGCAGTAGCGCGCCCATTGTAGCGTCCGGTGCATGAATCACTCGAGGGAGAGAAGGAAAGCAGCAACCGAGAGAGAGAGAGAGAGAGAGAGAGAGAGAAGCTATCAAATCCAAATCAAAAGGGGCCCACCCCACAGTCAACATATCTTTCAAGAAGCTTCTAAAAGAAGTTAGTTAGAGTGTAGTTGGTAGTTTTTTAACAATTTTTGGGTGGTTTTTCAAATACCACTAGCTGTTTAGGATAGGGTCCAAGTTATTCAATGCCTATATATAGGCCTCATTTTGAAATGTAAATGGGGGGAGAAATCTTGGTTGTAGTGGAAACTCTACCAAAAATTTTGGTGAATTGTTGGGAGGTATTAAAGAAATCTTAGGGAAGAATTTTGAAGTAACTCTTGGGCTGTATGTATTTTCATATCATGTATGTTTCATACCCATCTTATGTTTTTAAGTTTACTACCAACTAAATACAAAATTATGAAATTTCCATGGCACTTTGAGTTGTAAACCTAGTTTTTTGTATAAATTGTGTAGAATTATATGAGAATTAGTAACTACAATGAATTTTGTTATCAGTATGATGGTATGTTTCAGTTTTGAAAAATATATCAAGTTAGTTTGAAGAGTATCTTCACTTTCTTGATATTTCTTACAAGGGTGTTACAAAAAAATAGTAAATTTCAAAATTCTATGTTTTCTAATGGTTGAATTCTTAATTGCTCAGATGTCCACTAGGTCTTAGTTGGTTTAAATGAATTCTTAATTACTCCTTTAAATTTTGTAAGACCTGATTCTCCATCTTTCATCCATATTTTACATTTTCAACCTTTTATGAATGATCCTACTTAAGATCAGTGGAAATGCAGCCCAACAAATGCATTTAATCTATGGCGGTTTCCCTCAACCTTGAATCCCAAACAAATTTCAAAACTTAACAAAAACTTACTTTGAATTTGAATAACACTCAAACATATGTTAAGCACTTGATTTCAAGAACATGCCATGAATGTTAAATAGGAACGATGAACTGATTTCTTGAAATACTTGTGATTTTCATTCTACTAGATTTATTTGTTCACAATAGACTACAAAAAGACTTACATCTGCACAGAGATTTTAATTCAATGGTTTTTTTGAAATTCTTCATGTAATCTCATTTTCTTGTGACAATTATAGGGGAAAATGAATGCATGCATCTTGGACATCAAATTAAATTATGTCATAATAATTGAGTTCAAGTTTGAATTACATAGACATTAACAACAATATATTTACAATAACAATTTAGTTACATGATTTTATTTTCTTGCATTCAAGTCATCCTACCTTTGACCATGTTTATGTAAAGGAACATGAACTAGGATATTTAAGTCAAAACGCTCCAAAATAAAATGAATAACATTTACAATAATAGATTTCTATACACTCAAATTTAACTAGAATGTTTTGAGAATAGAGCAACAAATAGGATTGCACTTAGATGTTCACAGGCTTTGCACTACAACACAGCATAGTGTGATTCTGGGGTCCCAACACTTGTAATAAAAATATATCCATTATTCTAGGTTGAATAATTAGGGACGAAATAATGGGTGAAAGGAGGAAGGGGTATGTCACCTCAAGCGAAGTGTCAGGTGAACATGACCACCTCCTCTTCCCTTGACTACACGTGTACCTTCCTTCAATGCATCATTATCGAGGTGCTCGAGGATGAGGGAAAGGTTCTAGATCCCCAATAGACTTGTTTTATAATGGTAAGCAGACTCTATTTTGGCTTGTTTCCCTCCCCATCTGAGGTTCTTGTCATTATTTTTTGTTTTCATTTATTTTTTAGGGAAGGGGTGTTTAACAATTTCAATCTCTTATTCCAGAAGATCCAAGCCATCTTGTCATTTACTCTCTCTCTTGTCCTTAATTTCTTTTCTCATTTCTCATTCTCAGTCTAGACGGTGTTTCATTCTGAGTGATTTTTTGGTCATGTATAGTGTGGTCAGGCACTTTAGCCCATGCCAGCCTTTTTTCTTGACTTCTCTTTCTAGCATGTGCCCTCTTCAGTCTCTCTCTTTATTGATCTTTATACAAGTATTGTTTCTCCACCCTCGCTTTGCTTACTTTTGTATCACTCTAAGTTATCTCACCTATAGTTGACACAATGGTATATTTTGTGGTGTGATTTGAAGGCCTCATTAGTTAGGGATATAACTTTTCAGTGCTATGTAGGCTAAGTTCCATGGACTTGCTCCATAGGTAGGGCCACTCGTACAAGAAAGTTCATATGGAGGTTGCAAGGTGGTATAGTTGGGTGCATATTTGGGAGAAGTTAGTGACCTCTCTTTGGTTTGTCTCCTTATTTGAATTGTTTGCATGACTTAGGTCTACACTCTCGTATTGTATACAACATTCTCTTTCTGGGCGATTTTATCTTTAGTCAACATGGTGGTATGGATTTTGGAGGTTAATCTCATAGGGCTTGCTCTATAAGCATTATTTTCTCTCTAGGAGATCAAAAGGTACTAGGGATAACTGGAAGTTGTCATCATACTAGTCTTTACTTGATCATTTAATACTCATCATCATGGTGTGACAAAGATCCTGCTCCAAACACAAATCCAGTAGTTGAGATAGGATGGGCATTGCTCGTACCTACTCTTGTGTGTAGTTGTTGGCTATATTTTTCAAAGCACATACGCCCTCGGACATTCAACAAAGCTTCAGGATATTGAGGAGGAGTATAGCATTGAGAGGTTCCAAAAATGCAAGGGAATATTTGGAAGCCTAACCCAAACAGGAGTTGACAAAATAGGTGTTGATACTAGATCAAAAGTGGGAGTCTAAGGCTGCAAAAAATGGTCAACGTTACCCCAAAACTAGGGCCCAAAATCACCAATTTTCTTCTTTTCCTTAGCATTATCAAAGGCAACAACAAAGAAACCCCTAACTAGAGGATAAATGGTCAAATCCTACGGTAAGAAGGGTTTCCAAAGTTCAGAGATCTCCTTGTTTAGATCAATTGACTATAGTCAAAACCCATTAAATTTGCATACTAACCCTTTATCTAGAAAAAAATATTATATATATATAAAATAAAAAATCATGAAAAGCTTCTTGAACCACAACAATATTGGGGGTCGGAGCTTCCCCAACAATTGGAAGAATAGATCTGGTTTTAATATGGCACTATATGAAACAGAGGCTTGAATTACCATTCCTTCAACATATTTCTTCTTTGAATCTCCAAAATTTGACTTGGATCAGGGAACTGCAAAAACCCTAGTCACAAATCATCCCCTTTACCCATTAAATATGCATACTAACCCTTTATCTGAAAAAATAAATAAATAAACATCATCAAAATCTTCTTGAACCACAACAATATTGGAAATTAAAGCTTCCCCAACAACTGGAAGAATAGATCTAGTTTTAATATGGCACTATATGAAACAGAGACTTTAACTACCATTCCTTCAACATATTTCTTCTTCGAATCTCCAAAATTCGACTTGGATCAAGGAACTGCAAAAACTCTAGCCGCCTCTCATCCGCTTCTCCTCTCTTATTGACAGTAACATAAAATATAATGTTATAATAATCCAATTGTTTAATTATTTTCCTTTTTAGATATCTAAATATAAAATATAATAATAATATATTCAGGTCGTTTAATATACTTATACAAATTTATAAAAGATCCATCTTAAGCTCAGATCTATCAAGGGTGGAGAGGGATCAAATCTCTTAAGGTAAAACCTTTTTTAGAGTGCAAAATTTGAGAAAATGTTTGCACCTCGAGAGCTTTGATTCCTTTTGACCCTTGATATGTTTAAGCTTATGTGTATGTGTGTGTGTGTGTGTGACATGTCAACTCCTTGCTTAGCATAAAAAGAATTCCACATCTCTTTTATTTTGAGAAACACACCAATAAAATGTTAAACCATAAGATTTTTTTATTTTTAGTTACTTTATATAATATATACATAGTTGGCAAAGGAATATATTTAGATAGAGTTCTCCCTCATATTGGGAATTAGGAAACATGTACCTATGGAATAAAAAGACTCTCTCTCTCTCTCTCTCTCTTTTGTGTTTGTGTCTGTCTACATATACACAAAGATTGTTCTTTTATTGTTACTAATATTATTGTAAAATATTACATGTCAACTTGATACTGAGCATTGGAGGAATTACATATCACCCTAATGCCTTGAATTAGAAATCACCTATCAAGTTGATATAAAATTATTTTACTCAAGGTGGGTATTGGAATATTTCATTTATGGTGAACATTAAAATATTTTCTTACTCTCTCTCTCTCTCTATGTGTGTGTGTGATTCAAAGTACACATACTACAAAAGTACAAATATACGATTTGTTTTACATTCAATTTCTTTATAGCTTGAGTGGGCCTAATGGTTAAGAGCATGTCCTAAGAGGTCACAGGTTCAAAACCAAAGGGGGGTAGAATATGTATGCCTTCGTAGACTTAGCAGTCAAATTGCTACATGGAGGTAGGTCCCTTGTCCCACAAAAAAGGGGGTCTCATACACCAAAATGGTGTATGGTTTGGTCGTGACCTTAAATTGGATTTTATCTATATATATACACACACACACAAAATGATGTTATTAATATGGAAATTAAAATATTATTACAAAAGTAAAAATATAAGGAATCTTTTTCCATTCAATTGATTTATCTATATATATATAGTTGATATAAAAATATGTTATTTAATATGAAAAATGAAATATTTTATTTATGGTTGACAGTGCATCTGTTTTGTTATTAAAGGACTTTTAACTATCAATTACTTTATTTATGTTATTTAATGTGGACATTGAATTGTTTTGTTTATGGCCCACATTGAAAAGACTTTTGTTATCAATATTGAAAAATCTTTTTGTTATTAGCATTTTTTTTTTTATCTTTTAATGTCTTTATTATTTTATTTCTTTTAATGTAACGTTATGTGACAACATCTCTCCCATACTAGGTTATAGAGGACGCAATATTTGACATGTATTTTGTTAATATACTCTTCCTTTTTTCTCTCTCTATCTCTTTTTCCTATTAAAAAGATGAGAAAAACATTGGCGTAAATCAAAACTTCAAAGGGTAAACCTTGTAATCATCAGAGTACATGAGCTCCAAATGTCATTTGCAAAATTTGAAGTTGGGTGAGGGAGGATAGTAATCATTCCTCGTAATAACCCAAGATAAACTCAATGGAGAGTATACACACATATAAATTAAATGGTTGGCAAATACCATAGGCATCAATCCATAAAAGACATCAAGACACTTATCTCATAATACATCTCAGATTGTCGAGATTAAAAAATCATAAAAATTAGCTCAATTATAATTTATTTTAAATTATTATTATTATTATTATTATTACATATAAAAAAATTAGTAAACATATATATATTGAAAAACATGTAACAAAGAAAACATAATATATGACACCTAAGGACATGATATTTTTTTAATTAGATTGAAAAATCGAAAATGGCATAGTATAAATGTGAACCTCTTATCAACAATAATAACTAAAAATATACAGTGGAAGCTAAATCCATAGCATCCACTTAATCAGCCTCGAGGGTTAGCTCAATTAGTGGAGTCCCCAAAGTTTAAACACCTTTCCTTTTGAGAGGTCACGGGTTCAATTCTCTAGAAACTCTTGAGGTCAGGCTTCGTAGTTGATCTAGCATGAAGTGATCCCCTCGAATGGATTGGTGTGGTGCAAAATTGTCCCATTTGTACTTGGGTGGATAGAATAATAACATATCTTCCAACGATACAACAAGTTAAACTCAATTAAGTTGGAGAAATCATTTTTCACATCATGCTTCAATGGATTTATGTAAGGTATTGTTTGGACAAAGAATAATTCACATCATGCTTCAATGAATGGGATGCTCCAAAAGGAAAAGTAAAAATAATAAGATTTATCTAGCTTCATTTTAAATCAATAACTATTGGTTTTAATTCAACTAGATTGATGCTTGAATTTATAAGAAATGCTACAATTACAAAGAAGAACCCTTTGCACTTATATGCATTTGATCATGAAAAACTAAAAGATGAAGGAAAGTTTCTCATATTCTTATTCTTTGTTCCATTTTATATTTTCCCCTACCAACATATATTCAATAATGCTTTTAATTAGATAGACAACAAGTACTACCTCTACCTCAACAATAAACTCAATGGCTTAGGGTGGCTATTTGGATGCACATCTACATATAGCGAATCACAACAACACTTTTCCTTTAGACTTGTTTTCCTGGATCATTTTTCTCAACATGGACTTCCCTTATTCTAACTAATCAATCACTCATCATTCTACATTATATTCTCCAATCACAAAGTATACTTCTTTTATTTTTGTAAAAATAATGCTTCATTTAATTATATAATATTTTAAAAATAGAAATAAATAATTAATAGATCAAATTTATTTAAATGCATTTATACATTTTATTATGTATTTCATTAGGTCTATAGGTGTGTATATTTTGGAATAAGGCTTCCATAATTTTAATTTAATTATCAATAATTATTAGGTGGATGGTAGTGACTTTTATTTTCTTTTTAACAAAAATGAGAATATTTTATATTAAAATCTACACTCAATCACAACAATTACTCAGGAAATGATGGTTACAATATACTCTCCTTCTTGGAAGCCCCATTGACTAGCTTCAACTATGTGCACTTTTACAAAGAAAACTAAGAGACTAGCCTCCTCCAAAAAAGAGAAAGGAGGGAAAAGTTCCATAACTAAGACTTCTGAATTTTACTCCTACTGCTTCATGAGAGGAAGAGTATATTTTAACAAATTTCTTGCACAAGAAAATACAAAAACAAAACATTTCTATAAATTTCTAGAATATGACCCGCCGCTTGGCCTACGGGAGCCAAGAGCAAAGTTATTTCTACTATAATCTTTCTTGCTTCTTGTTACAGGTGGGGAGGATCATTGCTTTTTAAGCACATCTGAATAGGAGGGGGGAGAAGACGAGGACTTCTTCTTGGTCACCTTACTAGCTTCTTCATCTTTTAAGGGAATTTTCCTTGGAGGGTCATGATCTAGTTCTTCTTCATCAATTGAATAAGGAGGGGCCTTTGGGGTAGGACTAATCTCACCTTCTTCCTCTGAATTTTCACCATCTTCTTCCACAAAGGCATTCAGGACTTTGTAGTTATTTTTGGAAAGGGGTTGATGCTTAGATTCAGCCTTACTTTTCTATTGTTTTCTACTTCCTTGCTTCTTATGTTTCCTTTTAACAAGAATGAATCCTTGCGTATTTTCACCTTACTCTAGAGGAGGTGATGGATATGGAGATATTTGAGAGGCCAAAGCTTTTGGACAAATTTTCGCAAAGTGTCCATACTCACAACACAAATTACATTTGAAAGGAACTTTTTCATATTCCATAGCCTGGAGATGAGACCAACCTTCTAGATTAAGTTGGATCTACTAAAGCAGGCCTTTTGAAAAATCCATTTCAACACAGATTCAGGGGCATGAAAATTTGTTCCCCTATTCCATATCACTAGTAATATATCTGCGCAGTTTATCTCATATAGCCTTAAAAATGCGTTCACCCTAGCAAAGAAGAAGGGAAAAAGGAAATTTGATCCACACATATGCATATAAGATTTCCATTATAGGATTAAATTCCAAAGGCTAATGAGTGAGAAACAAATCTCTAGTGTCCATGAAACAGGGACCTGATTCGTATATTTAGTCTCTATCTTCCTAATTTTCTAAGAGAAATAGATAATACCTATTTCCATAATAGTAAATTTGCACAGGGTCATGATTTTCCCAATTGTCCAAAACCAAATCTTTAACAGCTTCATAACTTGGCCATAAACCAGTGAACTTCCCTAGTAAACCATTTTCTTTCAAGAATACCACATTCTTTTTCACTCATGAGAGAAACCCTAGATCGAAAGAAGGATTTGATTATGCTTTCTTCAAAAATTTATTTGGGGCTCTCATTATGCCTGAATAAAGCACATGGGCAACAAAACAACCCAAAATACCTCATGGTGGATGCTAGGAGGCAAGCCTGCAGGCCAAACTTTAAGCAGAAAATTGCGAGGAAAAAACAAGATCAGATTTGACCGCATTCTACAAAAACAACACAAAAAATTCAATCTGCCCCGCAAACTTTAGCACATTCACAAGTAGACAGGTTGTTGATTTCCTCCCTTGCAAGGAGAGAAGAATAGGGGCGATGGTGTTATAGCACCATTTACCACTCTTGGTAGATTTGATGCTCTAGTTATGGCCTAGGGCAATGATCCAGGTGGCTCCAAAGACACACACAGGACAAAGAGGGCTTATGAAAGCTCAAAAATCAAAGTGTGTGTATTATGCTTGAATTAGGTTCATGTTAAATATCTCGTCGTCATGATCGTGGTGGTGCAAACGGTTCGTCAATTCGAGTCCGGATGAGGAACCTAGAGGCAGTCAAAGTTGGGTTGACTTTTGCTGACTGGGCAGGCTTAAGGAGGCTGCAATTTCGACTTTTCCTGTGGACGAAATCCGGCCAACTCCGGCCAGATTCTGGGTGAAATTGTCGCCTTGTTAAATTGACTCCTTCCATCAATGTTCGAGAATTTGCAAATTCACATGGTTATATATTAAAAACAAAAAAATATATAAAAAGAGGTGGTGGATCACTACCCCCACCACCCCACACCTCGCCATATGTACCATATACCAAACAACAATTAAGGTGAGGCCGGCGGGAATTGAACCTGCCCCCCACCACCCCACACCTCATCATACGTACCATATACCAAACAACGATTAAGGTGAGGACGGTGGGAGTTGAACTCGCCCGGCCACGTGGGCCAGCCCCCACCAAGTGGCCTCATATGAAGTACCAACAGCGCAACAACAAACCTTAAATGCATAAAACAATGCTCCCTCACACCAACCACGTTTCATGCCAACTCAGACAACCAGCGGAGGTTAAGGGGTTGGCCACCCAAGGCGGACCCAATCCCCATCAACCATTAATGTGGCTGTAAAAAAAAATATACATGCAGTTTTTGAAAAAAATATAATGTGTTAAAATGGGAGGGGCGGGGATTGACCACCCGACCCCTCCTCAACTAACTCCTATTTTTTACCACTATACCAAACCAACCCACGTGGGAATATCCGCCCAAAATTTATATAAATCTCATTTGCATAGTGCATGGGGCAGATGGAGAAACCTGGAGTGGGCACGGAAACAAGGAAAAGTTAATTTTTAATTAATTTTTATGCAGGTGGAACCATGACTGAGCAAAATTTCCAGGAGGGTGAAATTTTTGCAATGTCCAAATTGGACAAACTTTATGTCAGTCTTACATCTCTCAGTGACACGAACCCGATGGCGTAGTTAGTTTCTTGATCTGAGCAGCCGATTTGCAGAGGACACAGAGGAGGGAATCTTTGAGGAATCTAGGGTAATCTAAAAGATTCCTTGAGCCCCAGATTCTCACTTTCTCATAATTTAGAAATTTGACAATCGATTTTGCACTATTCGACACCACAAATTTGATGGTGTGTTCAGATTTTCCATTTTCTCATTTCATTTTTCGGCCACTTTTCTAAGTGGAGTGCAGGTGTCCACGTTCATGTGTGAGTAGCCATTTCCATGAGACTCGATGCCACAAGATTGATGGTGCGACCAGCTTCAGCAGTTTGACATCATTTTATTCAGATGGCCCCAGGATGTGAGGTGTATGCAGTGCATTCATGTACTTCTTTTGCTATGCATTGTGCTGTACAGATCCCTATTTGATGTTTGATGTGGGATCATGTTTCTTACTTGTTTCATGATTCCTGCTTGATGTGACGCGGAATCATCTGTGTAATGTATTTGTTGGCATGATTCGTCATGTTTTATTTGAGATCCCTTTGTCATTATGTTGATGGGATACTCATGTTGTCATCATGTATGTTTGCATTGAGATCCCTTTTATGCTATGTCGGCGAGACGATCATTATGCATGAGTTTATGTCATACTTATAGGAGTCCTGTTAGACTAAGAGTTCTGGTAGTGGAACATCTCTTGGAGCCACTCCTACGTGAGGGAATTTTCCTTGTATGATAGCGACATCACCTCTTATGTACATCATCACTATTGACAACACATAATGCATCGGCCTACACCATCTTGACACCGCGGCTCGGAGATGTAGTCCCTCTTAGACAAACTCCGTTATCAACGGCTTATGTTTTCATGTGCTGATGATTGTCATGTTCCTCTTCTTTACAACATGCAGATGTATTCATTTATGATATTTTAACAAAGCAATTTAACACATCACGAAAGTAAAAGGTCTTGGAAGGGTCCTTTGTCACACCCGGACTTGGATCAAGTGGTATCGGAGCAGTCTTTGCATGGATGTGAATTGTAGCGTGAACAATGGAACGTGCAGTGACAGAGGATGAAAAAGCAATGTACAAGACCATGCTCAAAATTTCCAAAAGGGGGAAATGACGTATGAAACTATAGAGAAAGAGATAAAGGAAAAGGAGTGATTGCAGCTTCAGTTGCAAGCCATGGAAGAGGCCCTGGAAGAATTGAAGCACAAAAAACATAATATTCAAACAGAGAATGTTGAATTGAAGATGCGTCTACATAAAGAGAAAGAGGAAAAACATAGTTTGCTACGACAGCTACAAGTAAAGGACAAGGCCTTGGAAAATCTGCAACGTGATCCATGTGAGGTAAAAAGTAGTTCTCTGAATTCATGTATGTGTCCTAATGATGATTTCGTTGTTTTTGAAAATCATACCATAGGAATTGGCTCCAAACTGTTGAAGAGAATGGGGTATGAAGGAAGAGGCTTGGGCATTAATGGCCAAGGCATTGTCAACCCCATCAAAGTAGAAGAATTACCCCATCAGACAGGACTTGGGTATGTCAGAAAGGAAGTTGGGGAATGCGCCAAGACAGCTAGAAAACCACCGACAACAGATGATGAGAAGCCCTCATCAGTTATTTCCAAATCAACAGAGGAGGTAAAAGATGTTGATTTCCTTTCGGTTTCGTCTTCACATAGTATGATTTCTGTTGGAGATTTGGGGATCCCAATTACAGGGACAAACATGAGGCTCCTTACCAGGACGAGGCACGAGAAGGAAAAAGAACTTGGTGTTAATAACCAAGGCATAACTCAACCATTGGAGTTTCTATAGAGACCTCAATTTGTAGGCAAGGGATACACCAAAGGAGAATGCTCGAAGGTGTCATATGCTTCCGAGACATCATCGAAATCATCAAGGAAAGAGAATGATGAGAATACATCCCCATCATCCCATGGCAGTGCCCATTACAGGGAAAGCGCTGAGGCAAGCTCTCGTCGCCATACTTACACCAGAGGCAGCAAGGAAAGGTATAACCACTTTCAACATTCGAATGTTCATTTCGATTATAATCATGTTGTTAATGATGAGTGTAAAACATGGCATCGAAAAACATGTACCTTTTTTGGATTACATAACCATACATTTTCTAAGTGTTGGAAAAGAATGGCAGCACACAAAAGGATGAGGCGTGAAAGATCCTCTCAAAAACATGTAAAGAAACATGTTAAGCAAATCTAGAGGAAGAAAACCTATTGCAGTCATTACGATAGAAGTGGCCATCAAAGAGCCACATGTTGGAGGCTCCATCCAGGGCAGCGCCTTAAAGACAAAGTGTCGATGCATGAACCAGGCAAAGCAGTTGTTCGAACATCGAATGTGCCACAGAGAGGTGACCCATTCACATTGATAAGTGAAAAATGGTTTCTAGATATGTTAGTGTTTCATGGTCGTGCTTTTGTAAATCGTTTGTTGCATTTTAAAATGTAAAAGTGATGACGTGTTTCCATCACTTGTTAAGCAACAATGATGTCTGGTCTTATTTTGTGTTGCATGATAAACTGTGAAAGTGATGTCATGTTTCCATCACTTGTCAAAGAAAAATAGTGTTCGGTCTTATTGTTGTAAATCATGTGTTGCAATGATGATGTGTTTTCCATCACTTGTTGGAGCAACAATGATATGTTGACCTTGTTTTCATATCTGGGGTATTGTTTCCATTTCGATGTAAACTTGACCACCGAGTATGCGTTATAAACTAGTGGCAAGTGTGGGCTGCTGGGTCATTAGTTGGTAATGTAAGATAAGCATGTAAATTGCAAAACAATGTACTACAGGTCGCGGAGGTTGCAGGTGTCGGCTCAACGCTTAAGGCTCTGAAGAAAAAAGGTGAAGGAGATGGAAGCGAGACCTTTTTCAGGATGCTTGTCATGCAAACAAGGTACAGAGAAGTTGCAAATTATTTTTCATGCTTTTGGAGGACCAAAATCTCCTCAGTGGGGAGGATTGATCCAGGTGGCTTTAGACACAAACACAGGACAAATAGGGCTTATGAAAGCTCAAAAATAAAATTATTTGGATTATGCTCGAACTAGATTCATGTTAAATATCTCATCATCATGATCACGGTGGTGTGAACAGTTCATCAATATGAGTCGGTATGAGGAAGATAGAAGCAATCAAAGTTGGGTTGACTTTTGCTAACTAGGCAGGCTTAAGGAGGCCGCAATTTTGACTTTTCTGGCAGACGGAATCCAGCGAACTCCAGCCAGATTCTCGGCAAAATTGTCGCCTCGTTAAATTGATTCCTTCAGTCAATGTTCAAGAATTTTCAAATTCACATGGTTATATATTAAAAACAAAATATATATATATAAAGAGGTGGTGGGCCACTACCCCCACCACTCCACACCTCACCATACGTACCATATACCAAACAACGATTAAGGTGAAGCTGGTGGGAGTTGAACCCACCCGGCCATGTGGGCCGACCCCCACCGGGCGGCCTCATATGAAGTACCAACAGCCCAACAACAAAACTTAAATGCATAAAACAATGCACCCTCACACCAACCATGTTTCATGCCAACTCAAACAATCGACAGAGGTTAAGGGGCAGGCCACCCAAGGCGGAACCATCCCCATCAACCATTAATGTGTCTGTCAAAAAAATATACATGCGTTTTTAAAAAAAACTATAATGTGTTAAAATGGGAGGGGCAAGGATTGACCACTCAACACCTCCTCAACTAACTCCTATTTTTTACCACTACACCAAACCGACCCACGTGGGAATATCTGCCCAGAATTTATATAAACCTCATTTGCACAGTGTGTGGGGCAGATGGAGGAACTAGGAGAGGACACGTAAAATGAGGCAGAGTTTATTTTTAATTAATTTTTATGCAGGTGGAACCATGACTGAGCAAAATTTCTAGGAGGGTGAAATTTTTGCAGTGTCCAAATTGGACAAACTTATTGTCAATCTTACACCTCTCGTCAACACGAACCCGATGGCACAGTCAATTTCTTGATCTGAGCAGCCGATCTGTAGAGGAACCGGAGGAGGGAACCTCTGAGGAATGTAGGGGAATCTAAAAGATTCCTTGAGCCCCAAATTCTCACTTTCTTAGAATTCAAAAATTTGGTAGTTGATTTTGCACTATTCGATGCCACAAATCTGACGATGTGTTCAGATTTTCCATTTTCTCATTTCATTTTTCAGCCACTTTTCTAAGTGGATTGCAGGTGTCCACGTTCATGTGCAAGTAGCCATTTCCATGAGACTCGACGCTGCGAGATTGATGGTGTGACCAGCTTCAGCAGTTTGACATCATTTTCTTCAGATGGCCCCAGGATGTGAGGTATATGCAGTGTGTTCATGTAATTCTTTTGCTATGCATTGTTCTACATAGATCCCTATTTGATGTTTGATGTGGCATCTTGTTTCTTACTTGTTTCATGATTCCTGCTTGATGTGACGTGGAATCATCTGTGTGATGTACTTTTTGGCATGATTCATCATGTTTTATTGAGATCCCTTTGTTGTTATGTTGATGGGATACTCATGTTGTCATCATGTATGTTTGCGTTGAGATCCCTTTTATGCTATGTTTGTGGGATGATCATCATGCATGAGTTTGTGTCATACTGATAGGAGTCTTGTTTGACTGAGAGTTCTGGTAGTGGAACATCTCTTGGAGCCACTCCTGCTTGAGGGCATTTTTCTTGTATGATAGCGACATCACCTCTTATGTACATCATCGCTATTGACAACACTTAATGCAGCGGCCTACACCATCTTGAAACCGGAGCTCAGAGATGTAGTCCCTCCTGGATGAACTCCGTTATCAATGGCTTATGTTTTCATGTGCTGATGATTGTCATGTTCCTCTTCTTTACAGCATGCAGATGTATTCATTTATGTTCTTTTAACAAAACAATTTAACACATCATGAAAGTAAAAGGTCTTGGAAGGGTCCTTTGTCACACTTGGACTTGGATCAGGCAACCCTTCCTTCCAGACTTGGTCCAAAATTCTAAAAAACAGTGTTTCACTTCCCATGCGCTACTTTGACCTGTGTTAAAAGTGTGTACACGCGGGTCAGTATATACCTAACCCGTGTATGTGTGTTAAAAAAATAATAAATAAATAATCTTCTTAAATTCGGGCAGAGTTTACGGGTTTTACCAGTTACTCACCTACCATAGCCCATGGCCCAACTGTTTCCCAACTAAAAAAAATAATTTGGAGAAGTATCAATAAACCTCCATGGGAAGGCCTAAGGGGAGAATAGATGAGATATTGATATTATAGTTGATTATATCCCTGATCAAGTCTGAAGAAATCCCTATGCCTTCTGCACTCCCAAGTTATAGGAAACCTTTGTTTCCTCTTTTGAGATGTCCTTCATCCCTCTTATGACATCCTTGTGTGTATCGATGGAGGAAGATTGCTGAGGCCGGGATAGGATGGATCCGGAGGACGGTTCCGCTTGGAGCTGGAGGAAGACTCAGGTTGTAGTTTTCCACATTTCATTTAGCTTACATCAATAAAGAAATGATGTTCTGTTCCTGATATTTATTGTGTTTATGCATTAATCCTTGTTATGATTTGCTTATAAATCTTATGTTAATGCTCAATTGCTCATTTTCTTATATGATCTAACACATATATCATGAACATGCTTTCTATTACTGTTGTTGTATATGCTTTTCTTGGATAATTTACAGGTTTTAAAGGCATCAGAAGAAGTAGAGGGTTTGGACCCTGCGGGATCGACCTCAAACATAGGACCTCTGGGTAATACCACTTCTTCCCAATTAAGTAGTTTAAGCATTTAGACTGTTTGTTTGCACATTTCTTTCTGTTGTACGCCCTCTGCTCTATTGGGGTTTTCAACCCAAGACCCTAGGGTGTTTCCACCCAACAAAATTGGCGACTCCGCTGGGGAAAACATTCTTGTTTTTCCTATTTTGGGTTGTTTGTTCTTGATTAGGGTTTCTTTTCTTGATTTCTTGTTTTTACAGTTTCAGTGACTTATTAGCTTCCCAAGCATCAAGTATGATATTTTGGATCAGGCCTTGAGTTCTTTCTTTTCTTGATTGAGCTTTTTATACGTGTTTTTCTAGGGATACAGTAGTGTATATACGCTTGTTTTCTCAAATAGACTTGCGTATACGCGAGTTTCTTGTGTTTGAAACATGTGTGCATGCCTCTGTGTCTTTACACAATTTCGTATACCTAATTTTGAATTGTTTTTCAAAATATTTTGCCCAGTTAGGTCTATTGCCTAGTGACTTTTGCTATTTTCTGGTCATCCACTGTGAGTAGAACTTTGTTCTCTTGCAAGTTTCCAATTTCAAATCTCCTTCTCAGTGAAAAACCTAGTTGGCCTAGAATTTATTTTCGAGTGAGTTTTCAGTTTGTATCTTGGGTTCAAGGCTTTTGTCAGAAGTTTTTGGCGGTTCTGGCTTTCTAGAACAAGAAATTAGTTTTAGTTTCGTTTATAACCCAAATTTCAAATTGCTTTGCTTTGCTTTCCCTTTTGGTTGACCTATTTTTGTTTTTCATTGTTTTTTAGTGTCTCTTTGGCAATCTTGAGAGTCTTTCTTGACATTTTATTGCTTTATTGAAGTCTTTTTACTGCTATTCAGATCAGTTTGTGCAAGTTTGTAGTCCTTTCTCATTTCAAGTTTCATATTATCAATGAGTTGTATAACTTGTGAAGTTCAGGGACTCTTTGTGCTTGTTTCTTGATCTTTGAAATTTAGTAGTCTTTTTGTGACCTCAAAAAATTCTTTGGGTTTTTAAAAGAAAAAGACAAAAACATAGCTTTTTCCTTTCTTTTTCTTTTCAAGTTTTTGGTTTTTGGTTTCTTTTTGTTTTTTATTTTGGGCAATTGTGAACTTTTTCAATTTGTTTTTCTTGGTGTTCAGGGAAATTTGTTATTGAATTTTTTCCCTCTTTATTGTCAAGTTGACTTATTGATCTTATAAAGAAGCACATTTTCTTATCGTATGAGTATTCATAGGATCTTGCATCATCATTTAAATTTTCATTAGGTTAGTTTTCATCATAAGCATTTTTAGTCTTTTTGTTATATTTTGAGTGTGTGTGGAGTGTTTCTGAAAAAGAAAAGAAAAAGAGTATTTTTCTTATATAATTTTTTCGTAGAACCAAGTAGAAATCCATTTTCATTGAAAGAAAATAACTGCATGCATATAGTTAAGTTTCTATTGATTTATTTTGCATCGAAAACTTCATAAGTTTCACTCTCGTTATACCCTTGACTTAAGGAATAGCCCTCTAAAATCAAGCGCTTTAATAAAAAGAACTAGAACTTTTTAATTTTCCATTAACAACACCAACAAGTTTAAGTTCTTTAGGGCCTTGGATTAGGTGATTGGAGAGTTAATAGTCCAAGGCCACTCAAACTATCAAACATAGAAGTTGAATAATGAGTGAAAACCAGTGTGGTTAGAAAGACCAGGAAAGCTCCGTGAATGGAAGTCAAGCACGAGAGAGGGTGAAGATAAGGAAGAGAGATACCCGCTCTCCTACTTGTTAGATCCCACCCCGAGAATATTCCACCCAGATTTTGATACGAACTGGTGCCCATAGTTTCCATTCCTAGGGATCACATAGGTGGTTGCGGAGGGCAATCTCGCCAAACGTTGCATCACATTCATTAGTACTTCTGGAGGGTGCCCTTGCGAAGCTTGGGTGCTTGCACTAGAAAAGGATTTTGTCTGGAGGTCAGCGTAATTGTTTTTATTACCTTTGCTAGTAGGCCTGGGCCGTCATTATCCCAAACTATTTTCAGAAGGTCCTTGATTTTTGCTTTCTTATATTTTGGTGTCCAGTCGTCATCACCTGGAGTGGAAATACTTGGAAGTAGTTTGATTGACTATATCTTTAGGGACTTTGTTAGGGAGAGCTCTTTGCTCCTAGTTGGCCTAGCTTTATTAAAAAAAAAGTTGTCTTTAATTAGTTCTCTTAAAAATAATTAAAAGTGGCTGACCGACCAATTCGTCGGTCTAGGAGGCCTTGTGGGCTTTCACCTACAAGTGATGAGCCTTCTTCTAGAATGCGTAGGAGAAATTCTACTGGTGATTTCCAATCAGTGGCAGCAGACACAACAGAGATTGATCCTCCAGTTGAAGTTATTGATTCATATAATAGACCTGGTATAAGTAGAGAGTTGGAGAGGAATAATCCAATCCTTTCTAGAGTCCTCTTCCAGTCAGAAGACATTATTGAGGTTGAAGAGCTTCCTGAGTATCCTTTGACTCCTAATTCTCCTCTTACTCTTAATCATCTAGATGTTTTATTATACGTCGGGACTCCAACCAACAGGCCTTCGAGCCTAGGTCTATTTCAATCTTTTCCTTCAATGACCACTATTGGGAGCATGGCTTCCACCATGAGTGCTACTAGTATGCAAACTCCTTTATCAGTACAAGGAGGAGGAATGATTTCTATACCTTCCGTTACTCCTAGCACTACAATATTTGGCTCTACCTCCATTCCATCTTTGAGTGGGGGCACCCAAGATTTTGCCTCTGGCACTGGTTTTATCCCCTTTGGAATGCTGACTAGCGCAATTCCTTTGGTTCCATTAAGTTTTCCATTAGTTTCCTCCACGTCTATGACTTCCATGGCAAGTGGGTCAGCTTATTTTCAGGGTTTCCCTTTTGGGAGTGGTCATATACCACATTCTAACCCATCTTTAGGATCAATACCTTTTCCCTCCACAGGTCAAAGTTATAATCCTTTCCAAGGATGGACAAACCCTGCTGTTAGTGGACTTGGAGCCGGGAATAAATTCTCTTTCGGCCAACAGGGGAATATGTTGTATTCCTCTGTGAGTTCATTCCATATTTTTTCTCCCTATGCTAATGCATGGAACCCTTACCAAGGGCTATCTGCTCCGTTCAACACCTATCTAGGGGATTTCACTGGATATGGAAATTTTTCGGTAGGAGTTAAACAAACTCTAGTTTTTTCTAGGCCACAAGGACCCCCTTATGGTTTAGGTTTTTCTACAAATTACTTCAGGCAACCTGATGCCTTCACAAATCCAGGGTATTATTTTCATAACATTGGGAAATCCGCTCAGACTGGGTGGAATTCTCAGGGTCCTCCACGATTACCTTTCCTAGAAACGTTAAACTTTCCAGATCTATCTAAATTAACTAATGATCTAATCAGATATAACCTGACCTAGCCTCCGGTTCCTACCAAACTTCCATCAGATATACCTAAATTCAAAGGGAAGACTGGTGAAGGTCTGGGCGACCATATAACCACTTTCCACTTATGGTGTTTGTTAAACTCTCTAATAGATGATTCAATCATGTTGAGATTATTCCAACGTACCCCAACTGGAAACACAGATAACTAGTACATTGAACTTCCAGGGGGCACCTTCACTTCATTCGGTGATTTGGCTACAATTTTTTTAAACCATTTTCAATTTCCTATTCGTTATGATGCTGGAACTGAGATATTAGCTAATTTCCATCAGGACCAAGCAACCCACATTTCATATCATATCCAAGAATGGATGAGAAGGAAGAGGCTCATTAAAGCTGATATTCCACAATAATTCCTTCTTGAATGGTTTCTTAAATCCTTACAACCCGAGATCTCTAAGGATGTATCGCTCTCTGGTGTGTTCACCGAAGAACATGCTATTTTTATATCCCAACAGCTAGACCTTATATATTCTCAATTTGGGGTTATTCGGAAAATATTTCCTAATGCTCCTAGGTCCAAGGTTGATTTAGCCAAGCCAAAGCTAGGTCCCCATGCCAACGAGCTAGTCAGATCGATTAATGCTAACACGACCAACCTGCTAAATCAATTGTAGCAGCTGTCTTTACAAATTGCTTCTTCTATGCAGGCATCGCCATCAATGCCTATGCCTTTTCAACCTTCATCTATAAGCGTTGTTCAAACTTCTAACCCCAAAGGAAACAAACAATCTGATGGGAATAAGAAAGGACGAGGTAGGAAAAAGAATCAGGATGGGAAGGGTAATGCAAACAAACCCGGCAATGATGCTGGAGGGGCTAAAAAAGAGTTTAAGAAGAAAGTAAAGTTTCCATGCAAGTTATGCAGTGCAAATCATTTGACTCGTCTTTGCCCTAAAATCCAAGATGCTCAGCACTTATTAGTTCAGCAGGGGTCTTCTAGGTCCTAGGTTGTGCTAACCAACCCTTTTCCCCAAGGGAAGCCGTTACTTGTTGGTGTGAACTCTAGTACCAGTACCCCCGCTGGGGGCAACCAGGAAGGGTAAAATACATCAAATGTCTACATGATGAGTTCACATATTGACGTTTCTACACGGTCACGTGATTATGGTGAATTAGAATTGTCCAAGGCTAAGTATACTCCAAATGTTCCAGAGCCACTCCATATCAAGAGGCCCATAGTTGAATCTATACCTCAGATGCCGAAAGGCTCCACAAAACGCTCGACCATTAACCCTAATGCTAAGGCAGCCGAGAACTACTCTATTGTAGAAGAGTTGGCTCAGAGTCCTTGTGCTATGTCAACATTAGAGGTACTCCAGTTGTGCCTAGCAAAAAGGAGTGTGTTTCTCACTACAATCGAAGTAGTTGATCCAAAAAACTCTCTTATGCTTACATTCGATATGTCAAACATCAAGAAGAGACTCCCACATCATATGGCTTTTCAGATTAAGTCTACATATCGAAAGACAAATATCTTTCGAACTGTAGTTAATGAGGGAGCTTACACATGTGTAATGTCCATATCATGTTGGAAGGCTATTGGATTGCCTCAGGTTCTTCCTTCACCCACTCTATAAACAGCATTTGATGGTCATTCTCATAGACCGCATGGGATTATTCCAGCCTTTCCTGTCTGTGTTGGGGGCAAGGTTGTAAATATTGAAGTAGAGATAGTTGATGCAAATCTGGATTACAATCTCCTTTTAGGTAGAAATTGGATTTACGAGATGGATGCTATTGTTTCATTGTTATTTCGCGCCCTTTGTTTTCCTCATGAAGGGAGAATTGTAAAGGTTGATCAGATGTATTATTCTTCGGGTGACCCCCATGCATCTTTTGAGTCTAATGTTCTGTTAGTGAACAATCCCAAGCAGCCTATAGAGAATTTAAGAGGTGGAATGTACTCTTCCTTAATGGGTACCTTTGATTTTCCTGCTCCTATCGCTAGAATTAACGTTATTTCATCCTCCAAGGCACCTTCTCTGAGAGAGTTCTTTAGAACTCGTTATTTTTCATATATTTGGCCCTTACCCTCTTCTACTATACCATTAGATGAGGGGCAGGTAGGTGGAATGGCATGTCCTATGTCTGTAGCTGAAATTGCCTATCAATATATTGTTAACACTGCAGACTCCGATCCTACTCCTTTTTCACCACAGGAGTTGGATGGGGATGTGGCTCCAGCCTGGACTCTAGATTCCACTTCTACTTTGGATTGCTTAGATACTATATTTCCATCTGAAGAAGCAATTCTAGAAGCGATGACTGGCGTTGAAAGACCATGGAATGATTTGCATCATCGTTCGTATTTCCTCCCTCATTTGCAAGAAGTAGGATCAATTTTGTCCAGTTCTTCACCTACTAGTGATGTTCATGAAGTTTTAAATCCTTTGGTACCAGCACAGTTTTCTGCCGAAGGTAACATGTATGTCATTTCATAGACTATTCCAGTGAACATCTCTAGGAATCCCAACATTATTGAAAATGTTTTCATTGGAGTTGACTATTCCCCTAAAGAAATTCAAACTTATACCGATCTCTTCAAAGAATATTGGGATTTGTTCGCTTGGTCTTATGAGGAAATTCCTGGGATAGATCCATCTATAGTCCAGCATGATATCAAGACATACAAAAATGAAAAACCTATTTATCAGAAACTTCGATCGGTAAACCATAGAGAAGCAGCAGCTATCAACGTTGAGGTTGAGAAGTTGCTTAAGGCAGGTTTCATATACCCTGTTCCTTTAAATGAGTGGGTCTCTAATCCAATCCCTATAGAGAAAAAGCAAGGAACGATCCATGTATGCATTGACTTTAGGGACCTAAATAAGGCTTGTCCTAAGGATAATTACCCCATGCCCTTTATTGATCAGATTATTGATGAATGTGCGGGTAATGAAATTTTCTCGTTTATGGATGGATTTTCTAGTTATAATCAAATTACTATTCATCCAGAAGATCAACATAAGACAACTTTTATTTTTCCCTGGGGTACATTTGCATATAAAAAGATGCCTTTTGGCCTCAAAAATGCTGGAGCTACTTTTCAGCAAGCCATGTCATATGCTTTTCACAATATCAAGCACATTATCGAAGCTTGTTTGGACGATTTAGCTGCTTGTTCTCAAAAGAAAATAGATCATCCTAAACATCTTCAATCGATTTTTAAATGATGTCATTTTTATAAAATCTAGTTGAATCCGAATAAGTGTGTTTTCACCATCACATCCGATCAGTTGTTGGGATTCATCATGTCGACTGAGGGGATTCGTGTAGATCCCTTCAAGGTTGAGGCAATACTTCAGTTTCCTGCCCCATCCTTTATATGTCAACTTCAGAGTCTCCAAGGAAAATCAAATTTCTTGAGGAGATTTATAGCCAATTATGCCGAGATCACAAAAGGATTTATGAGATTGCTTAAGAAAGGGGTCCCATTTCTATGGGATGATTTCGCGCAACACTCTTTTGATGCTTTGAAAAAAGCATTAACCTTTGCTCCTTTGTTGAGTCCACCTGATTATAGCAGAGACTTCCTTTTGTATCTCGCTACAGTAGAATCAACTATTGGTATGGTTCTGGTTTAGGAAGATGATGCCTTATGTGAGAACGTAATCTACTATCTGAGTCGAGGCTTAGTAGGTCCTGAACTGTGCTATTCTCCCATTGAGAAATTAGCTTTGGCAGCTATTCATGATGTCCAGCAGCTTAGACATTATATTATGCTTCGAAAAACTTCCGGCTTAGTAGTCGTCAATACATTTCAGTTTGTTCTCAGCAAGCGAGTGATTTGGGGAAAATATAATAGATGGATTGTCATTTTACAAGAATTCAATCTTGAATTCATGTCAGCTAAGTCTAAGAAATCTTTAGTATTTGTAGAGTTGATCTCAGAGTTGCCTTACGAGGAAGAAATAAGTTATGAGGAAACTTTTCCTGATGAACATATGTTTCTTATTTCCTCGCAAGATCCTTTGTATGGGGATATTATTGTATATCTCCAGACTTCGAAGTTTCCGCTCTCTTTTTCCAAGGATGAACGTAGAAAATTACATCACCTCGCTAAAAGCTATATTATTATAGGTGACACTTTATATCATCACGAGGTTGACTCGATCCTTAGACGTTGTTTAACCTTAGATGAAGTTGATTCTGTGCTTAATGATTGCCACAGTGAAGCTTGTGGTGATCATCTATTTGGGCTTACTACATCCCAAAACAATTTGCGTGCAGGCTACTTTTGGCCTTTGATCTTAAAAGATTGTATTGAAGTGGTCAAGAGATGCCATCCCTGTCAGGTTTATACTCAGAAAATGCACGCACATCTAGCTCCGCTTTTCCCTATGATCACTGTCGGTCCTTTCAAAAAGTGGGGTATTTATTTTACTACTTGTAATCCACCTTCATCAGGAAATCACAAGTATATCATCATAGCCATAGACTACTTTACTAAGTGGGTTGAGGCTATGCCTACTTTCAAGAATGATGGTGCAACAACAACCTCATTTCTCTTCAATCAAGTTATTTCCCGGTTCGGTATTAAAGAGATTGTCACTGACCATGGCAATAATTTCCAAAATCAAATGATGTTTGAATTGGCTCTCAAGTTGGGCTTCCGACAGGAGCATTCATCTTCGTATTATCCTCAGGCCAATGGGCAGGTTGAAGCCGCGAACAAATCCCTCAAAATCATCCTACAAAGGACAATTAAAAAAGCTAGATCCAATTAGCACATCATGTTATAACTGGAACTTTGGGCATACCGAATTTCAGTTAAGACTACCACTGGTTTTACTCCCTTTCAACTAGTTTATGGGTTGGAATCCACTTTTCCTATGGAATGTGAAATTCCTTCCCTTAAAATAGTTGTTGAACTTCTTCCCGATACTTCTAGTATCGAAGAACACCTCATTCATTTGGAACATCTTGATGAGCAGCGTCGAGATGCAGCCATAATCAATGAAGCTCATAAGAAGAGGGTAAAAAACTCAATACGATAAAATTGTTCGTCCTAGAAATTTTTCTGAAGGCGACCTTGTCCTGGTCTACGACCAAGACAAAGATTCCTTGGGGGCAGGCAAGTTTAAATCTATGTGGTACAGTCCCTTCATTGTCAAAAAAGTTTTGAAAAAGGGAGCTTATGAGTTGATTGATTTCGAGGGAAACAAGTTGGCGGAGCCCAGAAATGGGCTCTATCTTAAGAAGTACTTTTCTTAGGCTTCGGCCTAGCATTTGCTTGATTGTATATATTGTATTTTTGTGCATAGCTATCTATCGGTTTTTAGTGATGTCGATATTTTTGATCTGCTTTGGCAAGTATTGATGGACGATTTGATATATCTAAGGTTCGTCAATGGTGCCAGTAGACACACCCAAAACCTTGCTTCTGCGGCTTGGGTGATTTATTATCCATCTGGCCAGTTGTTGGTTTCAAGAGGCATATGTATTGGTCTTGCTTCAAATAATATCGTCGAATATACTATTGTTATTAATTTACTATCTGAGGCAATATCTCTTGATATTGATTCATTAGTAGTTTATTTGGATTCACAACTGGTGGTATCTCAACTGAATAACATCTATCATGTGAGAGATCCTTATTTATATTGCCAATTTCTAAGAGTGCGTTTATTACAAATATCATTTGTTTATATCACATTTGTTCATATTCCACGATCAGAAAATTCATTAGTAGATTATATCGCTAATCAAGCATTAGATTGGCATATAAATCATTCATCACATTAAAACATAAAAAATAATCGAAGTATCATCTGTATATATATGATCATCATGATAAACTGTCTGTACATAGATAGAGTTTTGTGTCCAAAATAATATACAAAATCGGGACAAAATGTCCTACAAAATTAGGGCTTATGCCCATCATCATGTCTAATAAAAAAAGATCTGATCATCTATCTAGCGATCCTGCTCAAGATGAGCAAAAAGAAAGAAAACGATGGCATTTACCACCCGTCGAGATAGCCACACCCAATCCCATGGTACTCCCACCATGCGTCATTGCATCTCCTCTAGTAGGTTCGCTATAGCCACCATAGGTACTTGGTGAGTTAACCTCACCAAGTTTCTCTGGACTGCATGGAGGGTCCTCTCAGTCTCTGCTATGGCTCCTTCAGCATCTCTTCCGCGATGCCTCTGTTGAGGAAGACCATTAGGTCTCACTGTTCCAACATTTGTGTCATGATCAATAATTTTGTAAGTGTTTTTGCCTCATCAAAAAGATTTTTTTTCATTTATACTTAAAATCCAAAAAAAATTATAATTCATAAATTAAAAATCATTTGTACCTATGGCGCCCCATTCTGCATCTGGTGGAAACACTAGATTTGGATCTCCCCTTAAATCCATTCCAGCATAAGGGTAGTCTTCGACTGCAATGACCTGTTGTTCCCACCAAAGGAAAAACTCGTCATCAAATGTAGTCCTAGGGACCTCACCGCCCCCTAGTTATTTCATTAAGTTAGCCCACCTGACCATCCATGGCTCTCTTGGGTTGCTGATGGTGGATAATAACTTGGGACAAAGCCCAGGTACTCTCTCGAAAAAGAAGGAACACAAGATGGTTTTGTATCCAAAGTTCTTTGTCTAACCCTTCTGGATAGAAGTAAGTTGTTTTTTCATATTGGCTAGCAGAGGTGTACACCAATTGAAGACTGTAGTGAGACAATCCACTGCAAGACTCATTGAAAAATGAGAGGCTTGATGTAGAGCAGTAGAACCATTTACCCTAGCTATGGTAAAAAGTAGGATTTTCAGTGATAGACTCTCTACATGCTTGATTGGAATCTGGGTTCCAATCTTCTCGGTGTTTCCAGGACAGTATATGCGTACTTAGTATTATACACTAAGACTACCTCTTGTCCTTCCTGTTGAGTGGACCCTCTCTCCCCTCCGAGAAAGACCTGTAATGAAATAGATATCTTCTATTTCAATCCTCAGGGGCATCTGATCAATCACAAAAGCATCTTCTTTTGCACTCTAGTAGTGGATTAACATCTCAAGAACCTGGTATTTGCCTTCATATTCGGCATTTTGAAGAATTTTAACAATCTACATCCTTGTAAGGCATCTAATGCATTTTGATCCTCCATTACTTGATTATCAATTGCACTATGCTCTCTTTCATGCCAAGTAATCGACATCTTGCAAAAAATGATGTTTTGAATCATTAAAGCCATGATTTTCAATTTTGAATTCGTGCACACGCAGGTTCGTTATTAACATAATCCCATATAGGGATTTCCTATACGTGGTTCACATGTATCCAAGCCGCATGTACACAGAGTGAAATTTTTAAAAATAATTCCTCATAGTCAAATTTGTGACAAAACATTCATTAAAACTTGTTAAAAACTTAGTTAAAAGGTTACCTAGAATATTTGAAGCAATTTGAATGGTTGAATTTGATGGAGGAAGCTTGCTTGGTTTTTTCTCCATAGCTCCTTCACCCAATTGCTCAAAACACAAATGAGAAATTGTGAGTCAAAAAGTCCTTATATAAGTTGTGAAAATTTCTTTTTCTAAAGTTTATTTTTATTTTTGTGGACTTTTTGACCTTTTGGCTTGGAGTGTTGGGATGGGTTGTTTTTACAGGATAATTTGGATATTTTTTGAGAGATTGCTTCACTTCCATGACTGTAGATCCGTTATGGAAGGTATCATGTTCTTACTGGAATATAGGTTAGGGAATATCACTTTCCATTGCATTTTCCATACTAGCCTCCATACTGCAATATTTTTGCCATAGGGTCGACCCCATCATGCCTTGGTTCTAAAATCGTTTTCACTTGTTGACTTATAAAATCATGATATGATTATAGAGCCAACCTTTACATGGGCATCTTAGTTAGATCCTCACTAGCATATGTTGCCCATGCTACTATATTGTGTAGGCTCGGGAGTCCTCTTTAGTCCCGCCATGACTTGTGCGTTGAAGACTCATTCTCTTTCTTCGTCGCTATTTTTCTTGATTTATACCTAGAGGCTCCTTTGTGTTGAGTTGTACTGTTGCATTGCATGTTGACCATTTTTACCTTTTGGCCTTAAGTCAGCTTCACTCAGACTCATGTTTAAGCCACCTTTTGACCATGTCTTCTGTGAAATCAACCTTGCAATCACTTAGCCTCTACAACTTGACACTCTTTTACCTGTGGAAAGAACAGTTCTTTGAGTGTCATTGACCAGTTTCGTCACCTTGCATTGAGCATAGGAATGTTACCCTCCCATGAACTAGTGCATATGTATTTAGACACTTGTTCTTTCCACTGTACTATAGCATTCTTTTATTCTTTTTCAGGCTTCATGAAATATGAAAAAGACAAAAAAACTATATATCCCAAAAAGAGTAGGAACGGGACATTATTTTCATAATTGATGGCAACTAGAGTCAGTTGTGTCGCCCTTGAACAAAGCACTCAGAAAACAAGTCTTTCCTCCATTGGGATGGGCTTTAGTTTGACTTAGGAGAGCCTTAACCTTGTTATTGAGTCAATACTCCTCCGATTGGTTATCTCTTCCAATCATATGGAGAGTTTGCTTATGCCTCATGCATGACAAACTTATACAAAGTTATCATATGCTACCATGTAGTCACATTTGAGTCGTGCTTTTGTTCAAGGGAAGTAAACCTAAGTCGGCCTTTCTGTGGTGTCTCTTGACCTATTTTTTAGTCGACCATCCCTAGTTGTCAGAGTCATGTTCATTATCACATCATCTATTTGGTCCTTTGCTCGTGTCGGTTTGAGAAGGTCTCCATTGACTTCTTACTGGTGGGTCTTACTCTTATCGACTACGACAAATTGCTCTGAGAACAGATCTAGAGACGCACCCTGGCCCTATTTTCATTATTGATAGGTCACCTTGTGCTCAGCATTGATCAATATCATGGGTCTTTGACTGAGTGGTTTCCCTTATGTTCGATGTCAGCTTTCATTATCATACATTGGGATTCGTGCAATGCCTTGGTTTCCATTTTACCCTATTGGTGGATTCCTCACCTCTATGTCATCTTTCATTATTGGTTGGTTCAGAGGGTTTCTATTGTGTGCTAACTACATCTTATGTATGTCATAAACGTGCTTTGTTTGGGTTACTACATCTTTATTCGTCTGATTCACTCCACATTATTGTCCTACAGGCTACACTCGTGCCGGATTAATGAAGGATGCCTTAATGCCTTCCTTCTAGCAGATCTTTTCACCATCAAATTCAACTCATTGCTCTGGGAACAAGATCTAGAGTCCATTTGGCAGTACCTTAGGGTTTGCAGTCATCGGTGGAAGACTCCTTCGCTATCGATAGTGGGAAAACATCGTTGTCTCCTAATTGATAGATTTTTCCAAGTGTTCAAATATAGCTCATCTATTCACACTTGTTATATTGTACTGGGTACCTTGACTCTCATCATCATTATCGATGAGTAGTCTCGTGTTTGTTAACAGTATACATTAATGACGAGTAATCAAATGATTTCTCACATGGTCGACTTCAAATCATTTATTCCCATTGTGTATAAATGTACCACAACGGTCGGTAAAGGCCTTGGGTTTGCATCAACATTTCTTGGTTCACTTGTCAGTTGCTCCTGTTTCTGCTAATTGAAACCATCCACCTTATATTATGTTGCAATTCATTACAATGACATCTTATATGTTGGCACCCGAGTTGCATGTAGTACCATTTGTTCCACCATTTGACTTGGTGCTTTTTGGATTAGCTTTCTACTTCAGCATCATTTATCAGTTCTTTATATGTAATATTGAGACATGTACTTATATGGATTTGATCGGATGATCCACTATGTATTTTCAGTTCCTTTATACTTGTATGCATATTGGATCCGGTTTTGTACTTGACATGCGAACATGCTTTATCATCTCTGAGCATGGGTATGCCCGCCTCAAACAGTTGTTTCTTTCTGATCTCTTTCACTGGCTTGGCAGGCTGAATTCCTGTGAACTCTTCTCAGGTCTCGGCATGATTCCTTCTATACACTTAATACATTTCGACCATCATGTACCCCTTCTGACCTCATATATTATGGGGCATCTGTTATGGCACCATTTACCACTCTTGGTAGATTTGATGCTTTGGTTATGGCCTAGGGCAACCCTTCCTTCAAACTTGCTCCAAAACTCTAAAAAATAGTGTTTTACTTCCCATACGCTACTGTTCCCTGTGTTAAAAGCATGTACACGTAGATCAGTATATACCCAACCCGTGTATGTGTGTTAAAACACTAAAAGAAAAATAATCTCTTTAAATCCGGGTGGATTTTACGAGTTTTACCTGTTACTCACCTACTATATCATGTGGCCCAACTATTTCCCAACTGAAAAAACTAATTTGGATAAGTATAAATAAACCTCCATGTGAAGGCCTAAGGGGAGAAGAGATGATATATTGATATTATAGTTGATTATATCCCTGATTGAGTCTGAAGAAATCCATGTGCCTTCTGCACTCCCAAGTTATAGGAAACCTTTGTTTCCTCTTTTGAGATGTCCTTCATCCCTCTTATGACATCAAAGAGGAAGATTGCTGATGTTGGGGAAGGATGGATCTGGAGGAAGGTTCCACTTAGAGATGGAGGAAGATTCAGGTTGTAGTTTTCCACATTTCATTTAGCTTACATCAATAAAGAAATGATGTTATGTTCCCGATATTTATTGTGTTTATGCATTAATCCTTGTTATGATTTTCTTATAAATCTTTTGTTAATGCTCAGTTGCTCATTTTCTTATATGATCTAACATATATATCATGAACATGCTTTCTTTTACTGCTATTGTATATGCTTTGCTTGGATAAGTTACAGGTTTTAAAGGCATCGGAAGAAGCAAAGGGTTTGGACCCTGTAGGATCGACCTCGAACGTAGGACCTCAGGGTAATACCACTTGTTCCCAATTTAGTAGTTTAAGAATTTAGACTGTTTGTCTACACATTTTTTTATGTTCTATTCCCTCTACTCTATTGGGGTTTTCAACCCAAGACCCTAGGGTGTTTCCACCCACAATAGATGGTATGACCACAAGCTTAAGGCATAAATACCACAATATAATTGGTTCAATAACTCAAAACAGGGATACACCTCTGTCATGAAATGAGGTAGTGACGACCTTTTCCTAAGCCACCGGGATCAAACTCTTAGTGATATCAGCATTGCAAAACCCATTATCGATTGGACATCCCATAGATCACCATGCAGATTCATCAGATAGGGGCTTGGTTGAGCAGATTGACACATGCTGCTAAAAAACCGTAACTACCACAGAGCCATCCTCAAAGACTTGAGTGTCTTTTAATATTCGGTTTTTTATGGTATGGATTTACTCCATTAAAGTATACACAAATCAAAGGCTGAGATTGATATTCAAAGTAGTTATATTATTTTTTTCATTTTAATTAAATTGATTAATTAAATAAAAATTTCATGCAAACAAGTGTTATATGAGACAAGTTATGGTCTTTTGGGAACGTGGTATTCATAAGCCATAGTATTGGCCCATGGTATTGTAGAAAATCCTATTTACATATTAAGAAATTCCATGGTAAAGTGGAGGTAAATATCCATGGTTAAAATTCTTGTTCCGTGATTTTTTGAATGTACATATGTTTAACTTATATATTAATTATTTTTATAATTAGTAGTAATAATAATAATAATAATAACAATAAAGTTATAGTTTAGTTTTTTTCCTATAGGACAATTCAATAGGTGATGGTCATGTTATGAAGTATTATGTAAACCATGAGATTCAAACTTCAAATACCCAACCCAACCAAAAAGTAAGAATTTATAATTTAGTTTTTATGATTTTTAGCAATGTGAGACATATCATGAAGTAAGTGTTGCTTATTATGAATTGATGCATATGGATATTTACCAACCATTTAATTTATTTGGATGTGCTAGTTACACCAATCGGTGTGTCTATTTTAGAATAACGCTTCCACATTTTTAATTTAATTATCAATAATGATTAGGTGGATGGTATGGATTTAGCCTCCATGGAATATTTTAGAATATTCTTAGTAGTATACACAAATAAAAGGTTGATTCTTTTTAATAAAATTTGTATTACCTCAAAATTTCAAAATACATTATCAAAAGCATCACAATTCATCCAATTCTTATAATATTTGATCTCAATCTGCCTTGAGGGAAACCATATCTTTTGATCATTATTTGAAGATCAAGTCTATCCAAAATCAACAACATATGTTTATAAAAACCAAAACTACCATCTACTGAACTACAGATAGAAGAAAAATGATTGTTACAAGCCATAACATTATATCAAGAGTCTAAACAGGTCACTGGAGTTGGGTCCTACGCATTGGTACCTATAGGAGCTGGAGGTTTAAGTTCACATTGAAAGTGTCTATCCAAGTGGGTTAATCGGGCATCCATACTCACCAAGCAAGAATGATGACATCACTACACCTATTTAATTTCATTCAAGGAAGAGATTATATCATTAGGCTCCTTGTGCTTCTCTTTCAAATCCTTGCCTAGAAGGATTTTCATCTACCCATGGAGGGTGATGGAATTTAGGTACTGGATTTTTCTTCCCCTAGTATGACTAGGGTCGAGAACCTAATGGGATACATCCTCTAGGATTTCAGAGTTGGAATAATCTTAACAGTCATTGGTGGTGAGGGTCTTAAGCTAGTGAATCTCTTTGCAAATTTAGGAGTGGCAGATTGAAAGATAATAGAAACTTCCTAGGCCTAGTCTTGGACGTGTAGCTTTCCCTGGGGTCCTCAACCACCACCTCCCCAATGGCTACACATACGTTGTCAGGGCTTAATGAACCAAGAAATATAGAACCATTCTAGAAAACTATACTACAACATCTAAGCAATGATAGGAATGAGGTTGAGAAAGCCAAAATGAAAGAAAATCCAAGAGCTATTAATGTTAGTCGACTTCTTGCGTAAGATTTAACAAGAAATATTTTCCTACGATGGTTCTAGTAGGCTTAAAAAAAGTGGGAGTTAAAACCCTAGAAGCTATAATAATGATTATGCTTGAATAACATATCTGTGTAATTAAAAGAACAAAATAGAAAATGTGTAGCCAAAAATAGAATCTAAAAACATAACAAAATTACTACACTTCCATACCCAATTAACAAGATTTTATTAATGAATATCAATCACTTGTGGAGAAGTTACACAAATGTGCCTCGCAATATCCTCCTCCTTTGGAGGGTTCTTTGTATCTCCTTTTTGTGGTTGTAGTGGGTCCTTCTTTCAAATTTATGCAAAGAGAAAAGTGGTTTATGATGATACTCTAATGGAGAGCACTCGAATGAAACAGAAGCAAAGTATTGACAACGTTAACGATCATGGAAAAATGAGTGGAGAAAACCTCTCTATTTATAATAAAATACTAGATTTTTGATGTGATCAAATAATAAAATATTTGTTGGACCAAATCCAGATCCAACCACTTTCGGTATTTTATTATTATTTGTGAGAGGAAAAGGTCAAAGAAATGGTTAATAACCTTTATTGTTATGAAACCAGCTCACAAAAAGATAGAAAAGATAGATCAATGACTTAAAAATTAGCCTCTTTGAGGGGGAAACCTTCTTTACATTACACAAATGAACAATTCTTAGATGATACAAATGACAAGACCTCCTTTCTATATATAGGAGTCCAAGGGGTCATAATATAATCAGGGCCAACATAACAATAATAATGTAAGGGCACAACAATAACAATAGTGGGCTTCTATGGGGCATAATAATAACAATATGGGGACTACATGGGCACAACAATATAATAAGGGGGTTGTACTAATAACAATAAGGGGTTACACTAGTAGTATAGGGACCTAACATGACCCTCTCCTTCAAAAAGTGTTGTCCTCAACATTTGAGTAGTTCTGGAAGCTTCTATATAAAATTCTCGTCCTCCCATGTGGAATCTTCAACAGGTAAGTTCTTCCACTTGATGAGATACTCTAAAATTGATTGATTTTGTAGATTTTGAGTTCTTGTTTCATTGATTTCTTCAGGTTCCAATATGATTTATCCTTCCTCGTCAAGTTCCGACAATATTGTTTGAATTGGGAGCTTGTCACCTATAACCTTCTTTAAGCATGAAACATGGAAAACTAGGGGCACTCGGGAAGATGCAGGAAACTCAAATTTGTATGCCATAGTACCAATCTTTTGCAGCACCTTGTAAGGACCATATTACTTTGGTGACAATTTATTATCCTTCTTAGCTTGCTTGAGGGGTGTTTTTTTATATAGTTGTATTTGTAAAAATACCTAGTTGCCTATATGAAAACTTCTTTCGCTGCGATGTTGATCTTCCTATTGTTTCATTCGATTCTGCGTGAAAGTGAGGTTATCCTTTTTCTTCTTGATATGTCCTTCTATCTTGAGAGTTTGAGGAGTGGTAATTCCTTCCAATGCATTACAATATATGGTCAGATTAATTTCTTCTTTCTCTGGGGTTGGTTCCTGGTGTATATCCTCTTCTTTTGATGTTTCTAAATCCTTTTCTTCCTCCTCTTCACAATCAATGTAAAATAATTTCTTCTCAGCACACTTATGACCTTTAGTGTATTTGATATCACAACTATAACAAAGGTCGTTTTCTCCTTTTTCTTCCAATTATTGTGGTGTCAACCTTGTAGGTTGTGGAAAGCTAGGAGCAACAACATTTCCATCTTTATAATTGTAAGTGGTAGGATTTCTTGTTGCCATAATTTTTATTTCAATTTTTTTTTCAAGCTTGAATGCCTTCTCTAATCAATCAGGTTTCCAAAGGCAAACCTCATGTTGAATGTTATCCTTTAAAGTTCCTATGAATAATTCAATCCTCTGCTTCTCTAGAATATCATTTACCCTTATATTCAATTTTTGGAAGTCCTCAATTTGCTTTGCCATTGAACCCTTTTGTTTGAGATTTATAAATTGGCTAAAGAAGGTGTTGCTCTTTGTATCGTCATAATGTGCTATCATTTCCTCTGTAAAAATTGACCAAGTGACAAGTGGTTTACGAGAACAAAGCCCTTTGTACCATAAAAATTGATTCAGATCTAAATATAAAGTTGCAATACGTACCTTTTGTAACAGTTGCACATCATGTACATCAAAATATTTCTCCATCTATAGTATCCACATTATGGGATACTTGTCATCAAACTTCCTCATATCGATCTTTGGAATATGGTGGGTCTTCAATCCAATGCTAGATTCTATGAAATCATGATTAACATTTATTTTTTTCTCATCATGAATTTCCTCTACTACCTTTTCATCATTAGGAGGCCTTTCTTATAGCATCTTTGTCCCACCTTCCTTCAAAACTTCCATGTATTTCTTCAAATCATCCATGCCTTTCTTCAAATATGCTTCCATACCATCGATATTAGCTTCCATGGGACATATAAAACTATTTATCTTAGCTTCGATCGCATTCTTCAAATAGTCCATCCAATTTTGCTTACTAGGTGTTTCTATTTTCTTGATTCGAGTCATTATTTTTGTTTCTTTTAGGAGCTAAATATTTAAGCGAATGTAACTCTGTAATTTCATATCTTCAAGTTCTGAAATTTTGGCCTGTAGTATCCCTCTGAGTCCTCTTTCTAACCCCACTATTCTAATCAATATTGGATTCTTCAATAAAGAGTTATGTGAAATATCCTATGATGACATGATTATATACTAGTTCAGTGTACGACCTGCCATGTATCACTGTTCTGACCTTCGGACTTGAAAAAAATACACAGAAAAGTATTGTATGTCCTATTTCTATAACTTCTTATGAAGTTTCAATCTGGTTCTCAAAGAGAAAGTTATGATGATGTTCCCAAGGTCACCTGTTTGGAATTTAATTTGGGAGTATGCAAAAACCCTAAATGTCTTGGACCATATCTCTGAAAATATAGAGAAACAAGTTCTAAAATTTGGGCCCAAGCTTCATCAATATTTCAGCGAAAATGAGTTTTAATTTCAAAGTCTTAACCTTCGTAGAAAAAAAAAACTTATAGTGAAAATTCCACGATGACCTGTTTGAGATGGAATTCTGGAGCTTGCAAAAAGCCTAACTTCCTTAGATCATATCTCCGAAAATATAGTGAGACAAGATCTAAAATTCGGACCCAAGGTTCACAATGATGTCATCTCAAATGGGTTTTTTTTTAGCTTCTGAAAATTCGTAGAGAAAAAGTTATAGCGAAAATGTCACGATGACCTGTTTGGAGCAGCGAAAACCTAGAATCCAAAGATTTGATACCAAATGTTATGAAACCAACTCACAAAAAGATAGAAAAGATAGATCAACAACTTTAAAATCAGCCTCTTTGAGGGGGCATCCTCTTTTGCATTACACAAATGAACAATTCTTGGATGATACAAATGACAAGACTTCCTTTCTATATATAGGAGTCCAAGGGGTCATAATATAATCAGAGCCGACATAACAATAATAATGTAAGGGCACAACAATAACAATAGTGGGATTCTATGGGGCACAATAATAACAATATGGGGACTACATGGGCACAAAAATATAATAAGGGGGTAGCACTAACAACAATAAGGGGTTACACTCGTAGTATAGGGACTTAACATTTATTTAGATAACTAACTCAAAAATAATGATTAATTGATTTAAATTAATAAAAATGGGTAAAATAAATAAGAAATAATTAATAAACAAATGGGTATATTAAAGTACTTGTTGGTGAAATAGTCAAATAAGTTAGAAATACTTATTAAATAATGATTTAATAAATTATTCCTATGACAATGTTTAGAGGATTAAGGAATAATCAATAAATAAATTATTTATTGAATTATTCCTATGGAAACAGAAAATATAAGTGAAAATGTTTTTAATTATTTTCATTTTAATGGGTAAAAATGTGAGAATAACATAAAATTAATGAATTTATTGGTTATTCTCGTGCGGGTAAATTAGTTAATGGAAACAACTTAGGGAAAGTGGTTCCTTAGATTATTTCCTTAGGTGAAAGTGGGTTTTAATATGTAAAAACCCATATTACATGCCATATTTTGATCCACCTAGTGAATTATGGCTAGGTGATCACTTTTTATGTGATTGTTTTGGGCGGACCAGGCCAACATATAATGGAAAACCAAAAAATCAAAGAGGCAGGTAAAAAACTTCGGGCAAGGTTTCACACTAACCAAGAGACACCAGGAAGTAGGCTACAATGTAAACCCTTAGAAAATACAACAAATCCACCTAACTAGAACCAAAGAGACACAGAACCAGAAAATAAAAGAACTGAGCCATATGGGAAAGAGTACCCTTATGAATCCATCCAACCATGCCCGGACCGTCAAAATTTGCTTGCACTGAGGGCAGGATGGCACCATCTGCAGTTGTAACCTCTAACTCCAATGAAATCCATGCAATCTTATAGCATGTCACCGTAGCACATACAGAGCCAATCATTAGTCCCAATACTCAACTGCCCCTGTGAGCACCAGGTCCCTCTAGATGCTTAATCCAAATTGGGTTGCATGCAGGCGTAGTTCACCTTGGCCCCATTGCCAGAGGCAAGTGACCTCACCTTAGGAAGAGACAGTGAATTAAGCCATGGTTCTACAAACTTATCTCCACACACATACCTACCATTTCCAAATATCCAAGAGAATAGCCCCACATGCGACAGGGAAGGATCCCAAGCACACCATAAAAGACAGAGAGCATAGTCTCTCCTCACAGAGCAATTGAATAGACAAAGGCTTGTCATGGTAATGAATTAGGAAGGAGTGTTTCACATGTGTAGTGCATGGGGAAGGTTGGCCATGCCACCCCCCCCCCCAACCCCGTCGTAAATGTCATGGGAGGCTACAGGGTGGTAGACTTGCTCCCTAACCTCCAACATCACTTTTCCAAACATCCCTTTTGGGGGAAATCAAAGGATGAGATTTAATTCCAAAGTAGTTATGCCTTTTTTTTCCCTTTTAATTAAATTTGTAAATAAAAAATATCATATGAACAAGTGTCATATGAAATGAGTTATGGTTTTTTGGGCATGTGGTATTTATGAGCCATGGTATTGTAACAAAGCCTATTTATAGATTAAGAATCTCCATGATAAATAGGGGATGAATCTTCATGATTATGAATCTTTTTACATGTTATTTTTAAATGCATATATGTTTAGCTTATATGTTAATTATTTTTTATTAATAATAATAATAATTACTTTAAATAAAGTTATAATCTAGTTAATTCTTATGATTTTTTAAGTTTTGGCAACTTGAAATGTATGATGAAGTAAATGTTTAAATGCTTATCATGGATTGATGTCTATTGACATTTACAAACCATTTAATTTATATGGTTGCACTATTTATTAGGTGGATGATAAGTATCTAACCTAGAATATTCTAGGATATTCTTAGTAGTATTCACATATCAAACATTGAGGTTTATCTCCAAAGTAGTTATGCCCTTTTTTTTTAATTAAATTGATTAATTAAAAAAAAATGTCATATGAAGCAAGTTATGGTTTTTTGGGTAATTGATATTGATAAGCCATGATATTGTAACAAATATTATTTACATATTAATAATTGCTATGGTAAATTGGAGAAAATTCTCCATAGATAAGAATCGTGTTCCATATTTTTACAAATGTATATTTTTTCCTAGAAAAAAAATGGTAATTTCATTAATTAGTAATAAAATTACATGACTAAGTGCAATAAAGGTGCACAAGTATGGACTGTGAAGTCCCTTTTAGATCAAAATAAATAAATAAAATAGATGTCTTGAATAGACATGGATACAAAAACTAAGAAAGTTCCATCAACATTGATAGTCAAAAAGAAAATATATCAGCAATTATATGAAAATGATAAATTATCTGTCCGAAAATCATATACAACCAATGTATTCTTGTAGTACTATAATATTCATAAAATTCTTAGTTTAGACATTGGAAGAGATATGTCTATGGGGAGTGAGGATGCTCGTTATGGCGACCTCTTTTGTTTCTTTGAGTTACCACCATCCTTTGTCCATGTCCAGGCCCACCTTGGAGAGGCCAACTATGGTTTGATTTTGATTCTTGTAAACATGAACAAAATAGATAGAAGTGAAAGAAGAAGTGAAAAGATAAACTACTTGAAAAACATGGAATAATTGATGGTGCCCCAACCGATAAATGCCCTTCATCCAATTGATAATAAGAAGAGAGTCACCATAAATATGAATCTGAGAGATGTGTTGCTCATGTGCCAGATTGAGAAGTAGAAAGAGGCAAAGAAGTTCAACATAGTTGTTTGTGGCTTCACCAATTATGGCAGAAAAAGTGAGGAAATTATCTTCTATAAAAAAGAGAATATCCCTTGCACTAGCCTTATGGTAGATCCTTAAGATGCACCATCAAAAAAGGCATGGGAGAAGTCCATGTTGATAAGGATATACTAATGATTAGGAGGAGGGCGAGAGTAATCTAGTGGCTGCGAAAAAGAAAAAAATAGAAGATTGTTGATTACAATTATGAGAGAAGAGGGGGGATTGTTTACAAATATTGCATGGTTTCATTCCAACCAAATTCCCCAGGAAATGATGTATGGGAGAAATTTGTGAGAATTGTGACTAAAATATCATCTAGACCAATTTCTGAGTACATCCTCCATGGATAAGCCGACCCAATTTACATGACACCTTGATAGTTTCTTTACCTCAAACCAAAGTGCTTGGTAGAATGTGTAAGAGATGAAGATGACAAACTATTTATATTTCTAAACCATAGACGTAACATTTTTTGGGCCCATGGAAGTATCATTTTTGGAGATTGTCCCACGTGGGAGCTTTATTTATGATAAGGAGCCATATGAAGAGTCTAGTATTTGGAGGACCCTTTGATTTCTAAACCTTTGGGCCCACTATGGAGGAGGATCGATCAATTGTTGGGAAGAGAGGAAAATGTAGCCTTCCTTAGGAGTATAGTCATTGGAATCTATTGCTCCCGAAAAAAGGGAGTCTTTCTCACGAGAGAGATAGGTAAAATATGCATTGAGGTTGTTTGTGTATTGGTTCCAAAGGATGTTGTGTTCTTCTGAAAGGTTGAAATCTCTGCTAGTTTTCCAAATGGTGGGGCCAAGAGGGACTATGTTCCTAGCAACTTGATTTAGATAGAAGATGTTTTAATCATTTATGACTTGAATAAGATTGTTAAGGAACATATGATTGGATTTGAATCTAATCCAAGGACCCTTTCTTATTAAAATGAGCAATCCATCCCCACTTTTTCAATAGATTCCCTTGGCAATAGTGTTGAAGTCTAGTGAGATGGATTTCCAGAAAATAGAACCACCTTTATGTGCCTTGGGGCTACAAATCCAATCAAAAATTGTAGAGGAAACTAGATATTTCATTTGAGTTATGTGTGCCTATAGACCTTCTCCCTTTATGAATCTCCAAGTACCTTTTGCAACCAAGGTGATGTAAATAGAAAGTGATTTTTTATTCCAAAATATACCCAACCACTTTGGCACTGAAATGGATTTCCAAGAGGATAGTACCAACTGAAGATTTTCACTCTTCCCTGACTAGAGGAAGTGGTTGGAAATTTGTTTGATTTTTTTGATGTCCTTTTGGAATCTAGGTCATGATAAAGTAGTAAAAAATAATAGCCTCAATGACAAATTTATGCAAAACGAGCTTGACATCTTTGGATATCCATCTATTGCACTAAGTATGGATATGTTTCTCAATTTTTGTAATGAGTCAGGTCCAATCCTTTTTGTAGTAGTTATTTGGTTTCAAAAAAAGGCAAGATATTTAAACCCAAAATCCAGATTAGATGGCTAGATGTGAAGCTTAGTGGAGAAGTTTGTTTCAGCCTGATTGATTCCCCAGAAATAGAAAGCATATTTACCCCTATTTATGAGCATTCCTATATCCTAAAAAAAGTTGAGAGAAGATTGGAGAGAGTATTTACGTCTGAAAGGCTCCCTCATTGAGAATTATAATGCCATCGATGAAAAGCATATGTAAGAGGAAGGAACTTGATCCCATATGGGCTTCAATGATGGTCTCACTATGATTTTCTTATGAAATGAGTCAACTGAGTCCTTCCACAACCAAGAGAAAGAGTAAAGTCAAGAGTGGAAATACCTAACGCAAACCTCTTTCGGAATGGAAAAAAGGAGAGGTAGAACCATTTATGAATATAGTAAAAGAGGTTGACTTAATACAATTGATTATCCAAGAGATTAAAAAGGGGGGGAAACCCAAGTGAATGAGAAAAACACAAGTATAGATCCAACCGACTCTATCAAAATATTTGGAGAGGTTAATCTTATAGACAATGGCCTTGAGCTTCTTGGAGTGGATGGTATGAAGGATTTCTTGTGCTAGATTGATGGCATCATGAATGAGGCAGTTATTTAAAAAGAAAATTTGTTCTTAGGAAATATGGGAAGATAGGATTGATTTGAGCCAAATGGCTAAGGATTTTGCAATGATCTTGTAGATGGTATTACAAATAAAAATATGATGAAAGATCTCAAAAGAGGTAGGATTGTTAAATTTGGGGATAAGGGCCAGGAAAGTGGAATTGAATGATCCTAGAATCTTCCCAGTCATACGTGAGTATTCCACCACCCTGAGGAGGTTGTCTCTGATGAATTCAAAGCATTGTTTATGTAATTTGAAGGGAATACCATCAAACCCTGGGCTTTTATCACTTTGAAAAGACTTGATAACACATTCTAATTCTTCCTTCAAGAATTCCTCCACTAACTACTCATTTTTCTCTAGCGAGATAAAACCAAGGAAAATTAGGTTCATTTGGATGATAAAATCAGTGGTAGCTCTCTATCTTTCCTTGTATAGGGAGAAAAAATTATTTATTCCAATAGATATGATGTCTTGGAAAGATGAAGCTTTAGTTCCCTACACATATTTTATGGTCCATGTTGTCTCTTTGAAGACATTTCTTGGCTGGAGAACAATGCCAAAGCATCTAAATGAGGATTTTATTAGAAATGGATGATTAATGACCCAAACCATTTACACGTCATAACCCAGAAACTTAAAAATCTCTCAGAGTTTTGCTCCCAATATTAACAGCATACAATCCTTTAAATTCTTGTGATAGCTAAAAGAAGAAAATATTTGATAACTAAATATCCTTCATGAATACTTGAATTATCCAATATAGTAGAGGCGTATAGAAAAAAAAATTTAGAGGTGGTTCACGGGTAGCCGCTACATCCACGCAAAATATGGGTAGATCAACCCGAAGGAAATCTTTTAAAGCCCTTCGGCCGACTAGCATGGCATAACCCCAAGGGCATCAAGGAGAATGGACCCTGTGACCTCCCGATTGGCAAGGTACTTAACAATGGGGACTCAACCAATTGAGCTAACCCTTGGGGCTTCGTATAGAAATATTTATATAGCTAACATATATATATTTAAGAGATGACAAAAGGAAACAATCTATTGATCCAAAGGTACTAATTTAAACAAATTGTTCAATTATCTATTCTCAGTAATGATAATAACTTCGTGATGGGATATCAAGGAGGTCAACGCTCAACCTAGTCTTACCCAGTACTTCTGTGTTACCTCAAATATATGAAGAATGACAAAAATGATTACATGGGAAAACTCATGAACACAAATGCTACTAAAAATTGAAGCCAAAAGCCTTTGATTATCTTCAAAGTTTCCAAAATACAACAATGTCTGTTGGGTCCCCATAATACTAGTGATTACCCCATTACTATTGTAGTTATACCCCTTATTAATATTTTTGTGCCCCTATTGCCCCCATATTGTTATTACTGTGCCCCATAGAATCCCTGTATTGTTATTTTTGTGGCTTTATATTATTATTGTTAGGTCGGTTGGGTTATATTGTGACTCCTTAGACTCCTATATATAGAAAGGAGGTTTGTCATTTGAATGATCCAAGAATTTTTCATCTATGTAATGTAAAGGAGGTTGCCCCCTCGAAGAGGCTGAATTCTAAGGCGTTGATCTATCTTTTCTATCTTTTCTTGAGCTGGTTTCATAACATTTGGTATCAGAGCTTTGGATTCTAGGGTTTCACTACTCCAAACAGGTCATCGTGGAATTTTCGCTATAACTGTTTTTCTGTGACGTTTCAAAAGTTGAAAAAAAAACCCATTTGAGAAGAAATCGCGCTGAACCTCGGGTCCGAATTTCAGAGCTTTTCGCCCTATATTTGTGGAGATATGATCTGAGGAAGTTGGTCTTTTTGAAAACTCCTGAATTACATTCCAAATAGGTGACCTGGGGAAAATCGTGATAACTTTCTTTCTGAGCATCGGATTAAAATTTCGTAAGAAGGTACAGAAAGAGGACGGACTGTAGTTTTCTTGTATATATTTTTCAGAGTCAAAAGTCGAAACAGTGACACGTGGCACTTCATACAAGTTCGATCTACTGAACTAGTCTACAATCAGGTCACTGCGGGAGATTGTGCATAACTCTTTCTTGGAGAATCCAATTTGGATCAGACTAGTGGCATTGGAAAGAGGACACAGAAGGCTACTACAGATCACAATTTTAGAACTGGATGATTCGAAATTACAGAGATACATCAGATTCAATATCAGGCTTCTACAAAGTGAAAAAAGGTGTGTAGTTTTTTTTAAATTTTTGCGTAAGCTTGGTTTAAAGGGATTCAAAGGGCATAGTAAAGCATTATTATCGGTAATTGATGCCCCGAGGAAAGAAAATGCAAACACCTAGTAAGCAACTTGAAAGCTCTAACATGACTTATGAAGAAGAGGAAGAAATGCAACATGATATAGCAAAATTACGAGGCCAAGTGCAACAAGTGTCACTTGCACAAAAAGGAACAGAATCTAAGATGGATGGTTTAAAGAAAGGCGTAGAAGCTAAGATGGACGATTTGAAGATAGATTTGAAGACAGACATGGAAGAATTGAAGAAGTTGCTACAAGAAAGGGTCACTAATGGTGAAAGGGTAGTAAAGGAAATTCATGATGAGAACAAAAGAAATGTTAATCATGATTCCATAGAATCTAATGTTGGATCGAAGACCCACCATATTCCAAAAATCGATATGAGGAAGTTTGATGGCAAGGATCCCGCAACATGGATATTACAGATGGAGCAATTCTTCGATCTCAATAATGTGCAAAACACACAAAAGGTATGTATGGCAACTTTATATTTGGAACCAAATCAGTTTGTATGGTATCAATGGCTTTGCTCTCGTAAATAATTTATCACTTGGGCAATTTTTACGGAAGAATTGATAGCACATTATGAGGATACAAAAAGCAACACTTTTTTTAGCCAATTGATAAGTCTCAAACAAAAGGGTTCAATAATGGAGCACATTGAGGAGTTCCAAAAATTGAACATAAGGGTAAAAGATATTCCAGAGGAGCATAGGATTGATGTGTTCATAGGGTCTTTAAAGGATAATATCCAACATGATGTTCGCCTTTGGGAACCTGATTCATTAGAGAAGGCATTCAGGTTAGCAAGAAAAATGGAAAGCAAAATTATGGCAACCAGGAAGCATACCACTCACAACTATAAAGATGGAAGTGTTGTTGCCCCTAGTCTTCCACAACCTATAAGGTTGACACCACAACAATTGGAAGAAAAAAGAGCAAAAGGGCTTTGTTATAGTTGTGATAGCAAATACACTAAAGGTCATAAGTGTGCTGAGAAGAAGTTATTCTACATAGATTGTGAAGAGGAATAAGAAAAGGAGAAAGAAAGGTCAAAAGAAGAGGATATACTCTAGGAAAAAAGCCTAGATGAAGAACAAATAAATCCGACCATATCTTGTATTGCATTGGCGGGAATTACCACTCCTCAAACCATCAAGATAGAAGGACAAATAAAGAAGAAAAAGGTAATAGTGTTGATTGATTCAGGAAGCACCCACAATTTTATTCATTGTAAGGTAGCAAAAGAATTGAATTGCTTCCTATATCCAGCACCAGAGTGTCAAGTGATGGTTGCAAATGGAGGAACAATAAATTGCTCTGGGAAGTGCCATAATATCAAGCTATCCATGGGAGAATATGTATTGACTAGCCCAATGCTTTCCATTCCAATGGGAGGTGCTGATGTTGTACTAGGAGTCCAATGGCTACAATCCTTGGGTACAATAGCTTTTAATTTTCAAGAACTTTTCATCAAATTTTCTACAGAAGGAAAGGAAGTTGAATTAAGGGGTATTGCAGGGAAACCAAGAAAGATAATCAGCTCTAATGGTATGACAAAGCTTCTAAAAAAGGAGCAAAGAGGTGTAATTGCACAATTATGTTCGCTAGATGTTTCCACATTGGAATCATCTATTTCTCTAGATCTCCAAAAAGTCCTGGACAATCATTCCAAGGTATTTGAGACTCCCAAAGGTCTCCCATCTATGCGTGATTATGATCATGCTATTCATCTGATTCCAGGAAGTGTTCCTCCAAACATCATGCCGTACAGATATCCCTATGTCCAAAAGAGTGAAATTGAACGGATGGTTGCAGAAATGCTAGAGGCTGGTATAATTCAACCGAGTCAAAGTTCTTTCTCTGCTCCAGTAGTATTGGTGCACAAGAAGGATGGATCATGGCGCATGTGTCCGGATTATAGGGAGCTCAACAAGCTCACTATTAAAGATAAATTCCCCATTCCTGTCATTGATGAATTATTGGATGAATTGCATGGATCAATTTACTTCACCAAGTTGGATCTTCGTACAGGATATCATCAAATCAGAATGAAGACTGAAGACATTCCGAAAACAGCATTTAGAACTCATGAGGGTCATTATGAATTTTTGGTCATGCCTTTTGGCCTTACCATTGCACCTTCAACATTTCAAGGTTGATGAATTCAATTTTCAAACCATTCCTTAGAAAATTTGTGTTAGTATTTTTTGATGATATACTAATCTACAGCAAGTCTTGGAAGGATCATGTTGAACATTTTGACAGGGTGCTACAACTATTGGAGGAGAAACAATTATATGCAAAAAGATCCAAATGTTTCTTTGGAGTCCAGGAGGTGGAATATCTGGGTCATATTGTATCTCATGAAGGAGTTAAGGTAGACCCTAGCAAAATTAAAGCCATTAAGGAATGGAAAATCCCCACATCCATAAAGCATCTGCGAGGATTTCTCGGGTTGACAGGGTATTATCGCAAGTTTGTTAAGAATTATGGGAGAATAGCAGCACCTCTAACAACTTTATTGAAGAAAGATGCATTTTCATGGACTCCGGAAGCAACAAAGGCCTTTGAACATCTTAAAGAGGCAATGTGCCAAGCACCAGTCTTAGCTACACCGGACTTCACAAAAACCTTTATTGTGGAATGTGATGCTTCAGGAAATGGAATTGGTGTTGTTTTAATGCAAGATGAAAGACCCATTGCTTTTGAAAGTCGTCCAATCAAGGGAAAGTTTTTAAGCAAAGCTATTTATGAGAAGGAAATGTTGGCAATGCTCCATGCACTTAAGAAATGGCGACCCTACCTGATGGGAAGACACTTCAAGGTAAAAACGCATCATGATAGCCTTAAATACCTTTTAGAACAAAGATTATCCTCTGAAGAGCAACAAAAGTGGGTCACAAAGATGTTGGGTTATGACTTTGAAATCATCTACAAAAAAGGGAAGCAAAATGTGGTGGCAAATGCACTCTCAAGAAAGGATGAGAATGTGGAAGCATTGTTGTGCGCCATTTCTATTATCCAACCAGATTGGATAAATGAAGCAAGGGAGGAATGGAAGAATGATGAAGAAGTGTGGGCACTTATTCGAAAGTTACAACAAGATTCCAGTACGTATGATACATTTAGCTGGCAAAATGATTCGTTATGGTACAAAGATCGCTTATACCTCTGTAAGAATTCCCAGCTAAAACAAAAGATTCTTATGGAATTTCACACTTCTCCCTTAGGAGGGCACTCAGGATTTTTAAAAACTTACCACAGGGTTAAAAAGGAATTTTTTTGGGATGGCCTTAAATCAGATATTCAAAAGTTTGTGGCAGAATGTTTGGTTTGCCAACAAAATAAAGCTGAAACAATTAAGGCACCGGGTCTATTACAACCTTTATCCATTCCAAGCCAATGTTGGGAGGAGGTTTCAATGGATTTTATCACAGGTTTACCCAAGTCTGAGGGAAAGAGTGTCATCATGGTGGTAGTTGACAGACTTACCAAGTATGCACACTTTTGTGCATTATCACATCCATTTAAAGCCAGTACAGTTTCTACTGCATTTATGGAAACAATTCAAAAGCTACATGGAAACCCAAAGATTATTGTAAGTGACAGAGATCCCATTTTCACTGGAAATTTTTGGACAGAATTTTTTTCTTGTCTTGGTACTCAATTAGCTCATAGCTCATCTTATCATCCTCAATCTGATGGGCAAACTGAGATAGTAAACAAATTTTTGGAAGGATATCTTCGTTGCTTTGTATCTGATAAACATACACAATGGGTCAAATGGTTGCCTCTAGCTGAATGGTGGTATAACACTTCCTTCCATACAGCAACAAAAATGACCCCATTTATGGCACTTTATGGGTATCAACCACCATCCATCACATCATATTTAAGAGAAAATTCTAAGGTTCAGGCAGTGGAACATCACATTGAACATCAACAACAAGTCCTCCAACTCTTAAAGGATAACCTCGTGTTGGCACAGAATAGAATGAAACAACAGGTAGATCAACATCGCAGTGAAAGAAGTTTTGATGTAGGTGATTGGGTATTCCTACGGCTACAACCATATAAGAAAATGTCCCTCAAGCAAGCTAAGAAGGATAATAAATTATCACCAAAGTATTATGGTCCGTACAAGGTGTTGCAAAAGATTGGTACTATGGCATACAAATTGGAGCTTCCTGCAACTTCTCGATTGCACCCAGTTTTCCATGTTTCATGTTTAAAGAAGGTTATAGGTGACAAGCTCCCAGTTCAAACAATATTGCCAGAACTTGACGAGGAAGGAAAAATTATATTGGAACCGGAAGCAGTCACTGAAACAAGAACTCGACAGCTACGAAATCGATCAATTTCAGAGTATCTTATCAAGTGGAAGAACTTATCCGCTGAAGATTCCACATGGGAGGATGAGAATTTTATGCAGAAGTATCCAGAACTACTCAAGCGTTGAGGACAACACTTTTTTGAAGGAGAGGGGCATGTTGGGTCCCCATAATACTAGTGATTACCCCATTACTATTGTAGTTATACCCCTTATTAATATTTTTGTGCCCCTATTGCCCCCATATTGTTATTACTGTGCCCCATAGAATCCCTGTATTGTTATTTTTGTGGCTTTATATTATTATTGTTAGGTCGGCTGGATTATATTGTGACTCCTTAGACTCCTATATATAGAAAGGAGGTTTTGTCATTTGAATGATCCAAGAATTGTTCATCTATGTAATGTAAAGGAGGTTTCCCCCTCGAAGAGGCTGAATTCTAAGGCGTTGATCTATCTTTTCTATCTTTTCTTGAGCTGGTTTCATAACAATGTCTCTTGGTTTTGTCAAAGTATCAACCCTTCTTACTTCGAATTACAAAGTATATATAGAGTTTTCCCCAAAATTTCTAACTAATTACAATTTTTTCATGAGAAAATTAATACTTATCCAAAAAGATTTGGATATTTACAACAAAATTACTTAAAAAGGAAATCCTTGACTAGTAAAGTGGAAACTGCACATTAATCAAAGATCGAGTCTTCAACTGCTTGCTTTAAAATCTACTTTTGTTGATCACGTTCCTGATTATTTTGCACTTTGTTAAAATTCTGCCTCAAAATATACTTATTGTTCAACTGATAAGTTCAACGAACTTGTCCCATTGATCATCATCTGGGAATGAAAATTCTATTACATTTTTTGTAGGCCTCATCTACCTCAGTATATTTTTCAAAATTGGGTTCGCTGATAAAAACATGATGAATTTCATGTGAAATAAATAAATCTTCTATAACTTGAAGAAAACTTTTACTACTAATAATTCCTTTAAATTTGGCAAATTTTGATTTTTTTGCTAGTATATCATATAGCCTTTGTTGATAATTTTCCTGTTGGATTAACTGACCATGAGAATCCCTCAATGATGGGAATACTTTCTATTGAAGAACAAAGAACCTTTTATGAAACTTCTCTATCTGAACGTGTAAATTTTGGCATTTGTTCTCCAACTGTAGCATCAAATTCCTTTTAGCCAACACCTTCCTTACTTCGAGGACTACATCTATCCTATCTTCAATCCCCATGTCTTCTAGTTCCTCCCTAGTTTTTGAATTTAAGACCTTGATGATTCTAGTTGCTTCTCCAGGTTTATGATCCAATTCTTCTTTGATCTCTTCAATGGTTGCTTTTTCTTTTTTCACCAGTTGTTCTTGTTCAAAAATAATTTCTATAGATGTCCAAAAATCTGAAATAGTTGAATTAATGTCTATCTAGATTTTCTCCTTGGCTTCTAACAAATTTTGGGCACTAATTGATTCATCCTTATATTTTTCAAGTTGTCTGAGAAGTTTAAAATTCTTTTGTATCTCTGAAATATATGCATTATTTTCTTTAATTTTATTTTCTTCTACCCTTTGCAATGATTCTTTCAACCTTTCAATTTTAATATTTCTCAATGAGAGATCACCCATTGCTTTAGATAACTTCTTTGTTGAATCTTTCCTGGCTAATCATGTTTCCACTGTTGAAATCCCTGCACTAACATTTTTCTCCCTTTCCTTTAACATATTTTCCATCTCTATCTCCATTTTATGTATTTGTAGACTCTATTGTCCAATAATATGTACATGTCCTCTTTTTCTTTCTCAATTTCTCCTGCTTCCTGTGCTTGCAAATGTTATGTTGTTGCCAGCTTTAGTTTTCTTCTCGAGGCCTAGGTGTCAGCATTTTTGTTTTTCATAATCTCATGTATAGCATCAACATCATTAGGATTTATTCCTAATTTAATAATCAAATATTCTAAATAATTTTTTCTTGTATATTTGGCTAATGATGACATCCTTCCCAATTTTAGTTGAGAGTGCATGTTGTTTAAAGAAGCGTGTAACTTTGAAACAACCAGGGCAGAATTTGTCAAAGAAGAAAATATCATTTCATCTGTTTGTTTATGTATATCTATTTGATCTATAGGGTGAATTTGTTTTGTATCAAATGAAAACATATATGTTTTATAATCTTGTGCATTCTGCGGGACTGGAACTTTTGGCTCAAGAAATGCCATATGAAATCGTCCTCTTTCAGGATCTAGTGTTGACAATAACTTGTTCTGGGCGGAAGAAGTTTGTTTCTAGAACTGAGAATAAGTGGCACACTTTAGGAGTTCATTCTTTGTCTTCATTTCTCTAAACTTAGACAAAATATTTTGATCACTGGAAGAAGGAGAATCAGATGATGTTTCTTAAATATGTTGCAAAGTAAAAACTGGCTCGCTTGAATGCATAACTGTAGTTGAAATCTTTGTGTTTCTACCTTCATATGATTCTTCTTTTGTTTCTCTGGTTCTCCTTCTTTTGAAAACTCTGAATTATGTCGACTCTCCTGAAATATTAGGAGAAATATTTTCACTCATTATTTTAAATTCTTTTTCCTTTGGTGTAAGTGCTTCTAATGTTGTCTGACTGAATGCCCACTCTTCAATTTCCCGTAGAGCATTTTCTTCCCATATTTCCTGATTAGCATATGGTTCAATTTTTTGTTTTGAAATATGTATATAAGGAGCAGACTTTTGCTCAATCCTGATAGCTGAAAGTTTTCCCAAAGGATAATAAGTCCAACTAAAACTCATTTTAAACTTCATTTGACTTAACAAGTTCTCTACCTCTTTATCAGATGTTGGCATTATGACACAGATTTGGCACTATGACACAAGTGTTGTCCTTGATGGCAACTCACACAAATGACAGATCACAGTTCAGGCTCACAGAATGAAGAAAGAGAGGTATACGCAGGTTCCCCATTGACCAAGCCGCATGTACACGCGGGTTCGCAAACCAAAAGGCACGTATAGCGTACACATGCACTTTCACGGAAATAAAGGCGCATACATGTTGGAAAACTTAGTTTTGGTCTGTGGTATTTGGTCCATGGTATTTTGATCCATGGTATTGGTCCAAGGTATCTTGTCCGAAGTGTTGACCCCAGGTATTTGGTCCAAGGTATTGATTCTAAGTGGTTTTGGACCATGGTATTGAGTAAGGCCGAAGACCATAAAAGGAGGAGAAGATCATTAGGCAAAGGCACTCATGAATTGAATATCTAATGAAGAGCAAGATCTAGAATACAGGTGATTGGGTTATGGTGCACAGCTGGATCTGAATCAAGGACGAACCTGAGCGCTTGATGAAGGATAAGTACTATTAATGGGTCAAGATCTTAAGGCTTGAAGAGAAGTATTGTTGTGTGGTTTTGATCTTTTATCTGAATAACTGGCGCATGTTGTAAACTGTAAATATGATGATTTGGGTATAACTGATGTATGGAATTGTTGTAAAATTTAAATCATCATTTACAGATCTATACGCAGGTTCACTTTAGCAAAGGCGCATATACACGTTGGTTGTACATATCAAAACAGTGTATACGTAGGTTCACCTTGAGATAACGGCGTATCTACGCAGGTTCGTCACACTGAAGTAGCGTATACATAATTAAATATGCTTTAGCTACTTCTGTTTGTTGTTGCATTGTTTTGGGTTCTGGCTTGGGTTCTGGTTACTGTTACTGTATTCTGGTTACAGCATTCTGAAAAGTGATTGATTGATTCAGTTTTGGTTGGTGCAAAGGAGATTGGTTGATGAAGATACAATTGATGGTTGATTGATGTTATTGATGGATCCAGTCTGAAAATTTATGAAACATGGTCCCTGGAAGAATGTTGGGTTATGTTATATTCTTTCCACGACTAGCCCACATAGTTAACTGGGGGGTTAGAGGGGGGGCGGAGCCCCCCTTCGTTGCGCTGATTGTGTAACAGGGGGAGGGTCACAAGGGGTTTGAGGTGTACCCGTAACCCCACTTTATGGGGTCCAGGGCACTGCCCCAGAAAATTTTGGTTTTGGACCCTATGTTAGGTTGGGCAGACCCACCTATGGTTTTGTGCATGATTTTTGCACATGTTTTTTGGACGCGATGGTTTTCGGTCCATGGTATTGGACGCGATGGTTTTCGGTCCTTGGTATTGGACGCGATGGTTTTCGGTCCATGGTATTGGATCCTTCGACATGTATAAATATGTATTATAACATTGAAAGAAACATAATGAAAAATCAAGCTGGTAGTCCCGGTTTTGGGATCTAGGGGAAATCTCTATGTATATGTGTTTCATGTGTTATTCTCTCACATTATTTATTTTCTGTGTTTTAGAATTCGTATGCAGGTAATTTTTGTACGGGGTTAAAACCTACATTTGGTATCGGAGCTATTTTGGCTTCAAAGGGATGCCTTTGCTGCTGAGGGGTTTCGCTCGGACCTGTGGTGGACCCTGTTCAGTGGGAGATCTGCGAGATCGATTTTGGTGATGAAAGAAGATGGTGAGCAGTGGAAAGATAGAGATCGATAATTTTAATGGTCAGAGTTTTGAGTTATGGAAACTCAAGATGGAGGATCTGTTGGTGGATAAAGATCAGTGGATCATTGTAGATCCGGGTAAGAAACTAACGGGAGTGTTCGATGAAGAATGGAAGAAGTTGGATCGGAAGGCAAAGAGCACAATACGATTGTGTGTCTCAAATTCAGTATTTCTAAATGTATCGGGGGAAGCTATGGCGAAGGCTTTGTGGGACAAGTTAGGGAATTTGTACCAATCTAAGTCTCTGGTGAATAAACTGTTCCTGCGGAAAAAGCTGTATAACCTGAGGATGAAAGATGGAGACTTGGTGACAAAACATCTGAACACATTTAATACTGTGGTAAGTCAGTTATTATCTATTAATATTAAAATTTTAGATGAAGATAAGTGCATCAGTTTGTTGTGTTCTCTACCAGATTCGTGGGATAGTTTGGTTATTGCAATAGGTAGTAATGCAACTGCCTTGAAGTTTGATGAAATAGTCTCATCCTTGCTGACAGAGGAGATGAGACAAAAAAATACGGACAGCCAGAATGGTGATGCCTTGTCTGTACGAGGACGTCCCGGAATAGAAACAAAAATAAGTCATCGAGTGGGAGATTTAAATCTAGAGGGAGATCTAAATCTCCAGGAAAACCTATAAAGGTGGTGTGTTGGAAATGCGGAAAGGAAGGGCACTACAAAAGGGACTGTAAATATAAAGCTCCTGATAAAGGAAAGGGATCTGATGATGCTCCTTCTACAGAAGCGAAAACCACCTCAGATGAAGGTGGGGATGTGTACTTGGCCTCTTCAAGTACATATGTAGATCATGAGGCATGGTTGATTGACTCAGGTGCATCCTTTCACTTCACTCCCCATAGAGAGTGGTTCTGCGAGTATGAGAAATATGATGGTGGTGATGTCTTCTTAGGGGATGATAGGAAGGCTAGAATCATTGGTTGTGGAAAAGTAAAGTTGAAACTGCAAGGTGGAAGGGTTAGAACACTTTTGGGTGTTCTGCATATTCCTGCATTGGCCAGAAATCCGATTTCTGTAAGAAAGTTGGATGATGCAAGTGTAAAAACAGTGTTCGAGAAGGATACCTGCAAAATGGTTCGGGGAGCACTGGTATTGATGCAAGGAGTTCAGATTGGGACTCTGTACAAGCTGCAAGGTAGCACTGTTATTGATGGGTGCAATAGTTTTGTGGTTCCTGAAAGTGGAGCAGAAAATCTAATGGTCTCTAGAGAGAAGAACATGTTGTGGCATCAAAGGCTTGGACATATTGGAGAGAAGGGCCTTCAAATACTTAATGGTAAAGGTATGGTAGAAGGTATGAGTAATAGCTCTCTGGATTTTGATTTCTGTGAAAATTGTTTATATGGGAAGCAGAATCGGGTGAGTTTCCCCTCTGGTGGTAAAAGGGTGAAACAGATATTAGATCTTGTGCATAGTGTTGTGTTTGGACCTGTGAAGGTTCCATCACTAGGTAAGTCTATGTACTATGTATCATTTATAGATGACTTCTCAAGGAATACATGGATATATTTCCTTAAGAAGAAATCTAAAGTCTTTGACAGGTTTAAAGAATTTAAGGCTCTGGTGGAAAACCAGACAGAGAAGAAGATAAAGGTGCTAAGCACAGATAATGGTGGAGAGTTTTGTAGTAAGGAATTTGAAGAATTCTATAAGAAGTGTGGTATATCACGGCAGAAGACTACTTCATATACACCTCAGAAAAATGGAGTTGCAAAAAGAATGAACAAGGCGTTGATGGAAAGGGCAAGAAGCATGCTCAGTGGTGCCAGGTTGGGACAGGAATTCTGGGCAAAGGCGGTGGATACTTCATGTTACCTGGTCAACAAGTCACCTTCATCAGCGTTGGAGGATAAGACTCCACAAGAGGTATGGACTGGTAAGAAACCCTTTCTTTCACATCTAAGGGTATTTGGATGTGATGCATATGTACATGTTCCAAAGGAGAAACGAACCAAGTTGGATAGTAAATCTAAAAAGTGCATCTTGATTGGGTATAAGGATGGTTTAAAGGGTTATAAGCTTTGGAACCCAGTAACAAGGAAGGTTGTGTACAACCGAGACGTGGTGTTCAAAGAGGTGAAACATGTTATTAAACATGAAATCCAACGAAAAGAACCTGAGAAGATAGAGTTTGAGCTTAAGGAGGAAGAATAAGACTCTACAGTAGAGGAGGAATTAGAAGATGAAGACCCACAAACTCTGGGTGTGAGAAGATCAGTTCGAGCAAGAAGGAAACCAGAAAGGTATATCCATCTGCTTTTGGTTCAAATTTTTCTTTGTCTGTTACTGATGATGATCCCAGAACTGTGAAGGAAGTAGTGGATTCAGAGGATGGAAAACTCTGGGAAGAGGCCATGGTTGATGAAATGGCATCTTTGCACAAAAATGAGGCTTGGGATCTGGTGGAGTTGCCGACTAGAAGGAAAACCATTGGCAGCGAATGGATGTTCAAAAAGAAGACAAATGCAAAAGGAAACGTGGAGAAATACAAAGCTCGGTTGGTAGCAAAAGGTTATTCCCAGGTGTTGGGAATTGATTTTGGTGATATTTTTTCTCCTGTTGCCAAGGTAACTTCTATTAGATTACTTTTATTTGTTGCTACTTATTTTGATTTTGAGTTAGAAAAGATGGATGTGAAGATAGCATTTCTTCACAGGGATCTGGAAGAGGAGATCTACATGAAGCAACCTGAAGGCTTTGTGTTTAAGGGCAAGAAGGAACTGGTATGCAAGTTAAAGAAGTCTCTATATGGGTTAAAACAGTCACCAAGGATGTGGTATCAGAAATTTGATACATTTATACGGGGACTTGGCTTCACCAGAAGCAAAGCAGATCGCTGTGTGTATTTTAAATTAATTTGTGACCGTGTTATTTATTTGGTCTTGTATGTGGATGATATGATGCTGGTTGGAAATGACAAAGAAATTATCCAGGATTTGAAGACCCAATTGTCCTCCAAATTTGACATGAAAGATCTTGGTGCTACAAACTATATTTTGGGCATGGAAATTAAAAGAGATCGGGCAAAGAGGAAGCTCTGGTTAAACCAAAGGAAGTATGTTGAGATAATACTACAGAGGTTTAATATGGAGGATAGTAAACCGGTGAAGGTTCCTATTCTTGTAGGTGTGAGTTTATTTGCTGAACAGTGTCCCAAGACACAAGAAGAGGAAGAGGACATGTCTCGTGTTCCATATGCAAGTGCAGTCGGTAGCTTGATGTATGCAATGGTCTATACTAGACCAAACATTGCACATGCAGTGGGAGTAATGAGCAGGTTTATGTCAAAACCAGGGAAGGAGCACTGGACAGCAGTGAAGTGGGTTTTCAGGTATTTTCATGGTACTAGTGATTATGGTTTGTGCTACCAAGGAAGATTAGGATTGGACTGAATGTTGGATATTTGTGGCTTTGCTTATGCAAACTGGGCTGGAGATCTGGATCAGAGAAGATCTACAAGTCGGTATGTGTTTAACCTATTTGGAGGTGCAGTCAGTTGGATGAGTAAGAAACAATCTGTAGTGGCACTATCAACTACAGATGCAGAATACATGGCAGCCACTCATGCAAGCAAGGAAGCAATTTGGTTGCAGAGATTGTGTTCAAGTATGGGGCTAGTACAGGGAGCTATAAGGATATACTGTGACAGCCAAAGTGCAATTTTCTTGGAAAAGAACCCCACATATCATTTAAAGACAAAGCACATTGATGTTCAATATCACTTTGTAATGGATATGATAGAAGACAAAAAGGTGTTGCTGGTAAAGGTGAACACTTTGAATAATACTGTAGATGCATTGACAAAATATGTGAGCTCTGAGAAGTTCTCTTGGTGTAGAGAGACAATGGGCATTTTAGGGCTGGAAAAATGACTAAGCTCTCTTGTGGCCCCCTGTGGAAAGAAAACAACAAGTGGGAGAATGTTGGGTTGTGTTATATTCTTTCCACAACTAGCCCACATAGTTAATTGGGGGGTTAGATGGGGGGCGGAACCCCCCTTCGTTGCACTTATTGTGTAGCAGGGGGGGTCATAGGGGGTTTGAGGTGTACCTATAACCCCACTTTATGGGGTCTGGGGCAGCGCCCCGAAAAATTTTGGTTTTGGACCCTATGTTAGGTTGGGCGGACCCACCTATGGTTTTGTGCATGATTTTCACACATGTTTTTTTGACGCGATGGTTTTCGGTCCATGGTATTGGATGCTTCAGCATGTATAAATATGTATTATAACATTGAAAGCAACATAATGAAAAATCAAACTGGTAGTCTCGGTTTTGGGATCCAGGGGAAATCTCTGTGTATATGTGTTTTATGTGTTATGCTCTCGCATTGAAAAGAGAAGGTTATAGCCTTCTGTAGGCCTGCACCTACATACTAGTAAACACAACAACTAGTACAAGAGCTAGGGGGTTGTAGCTCCCTTCCAGGAGAAGCTGGAGAATGAGAGAAGGTTGTAGCCTTCTGTAGGTAGAAGCCTGCGTATTGGTATAAGTCTGCACCAGTACAAGAATTATAAAAAGAAGTTTATATGGTTCTGATGCACAGATTAAAGATCAACATATGATGAATTAACTAAGTTATAAGTTTGAAGAGTATATGCTAGCTGCCTTACATACAGCTGCATATACACGCAAGTTTAATTAACAGAAGTAGCGTATATAAATCTGATTATGGAAATGAAATATTATTGACTTGCTAATACTGATGCATCCCCCCCTCAGTTTTATTTCCAACAATTGGTATCGGAGCAGGTCCTTCAGAATAAGCTTGATCGCTTAAAGGAAGATCTATCATCATGAGTAACTACGAAAGAGATGGATCCATTAGACCACCAATATTTGATGGGAGCAACTTCGTTTATTAGAAGGTAAGAACCACAACCTATCTTCAATCTCTTGGAACAGACGTCTGGGAAATCGTGGAAGGAGGATATACATTTCCATCAGTAATTCCTACAGATACGGTAGGTAAAAAGAAATATGAAACTAATGCCAAGGCTATCAATACATTATTGGGGAGTCTGTCACAATCAGAATTTGTCAAGGTTATGCAGCTCAAAACTTCCAAAGAAATATGGGACAAGATCATTCTAAGCTATGAAGGAGACAGTCAGGTAAAATGTGCAAAATTGCAATCTCTCATAATTCAATGTGAAACTCTCAAAATGCACAATGATGAAAGTATAGCTATTTACTTCTTACATATAGATGAGATTGTTAATTGCATGAAGAACATGGGTGAAGAGATAAAAGAAGTTACCTTAGTTGAAAAGGTTTTAAGATCCTTGTCTACTAAGTTTGAATCAAAAGTTTCTACCATAGAAAAAAAGCAGGATCTTCATAGTATCACTATGACACAGCTGCACAGAATCTTAACTGCTTTCGAAATGAGAAAAGGAGGTCCATCAGACATGAGAGAAGTCACATTCAAAGCTTCAGGAAGAGAAGAACTCAATGAATCAGGACATATTTCAGAAGAAGAGGAAGAAGCAAACTTTGTCAAGAACCTTCAACGAGGTTCTGGAAGATTCAGAGGTAAACTACCTTTCAAATGTTTTGCTTGTGGAAGAGTCAGTCACTATGCTGCCAAATGTCCTCATAAAGATAAGCTTGATAAAGGTAAGGAATCAGCAAAATGGAATAGAAAACAAAGTGTAAGTAAGAAGAGCTACTATACGCATGAAGATAGCGATGGTTTATCAAATAGTGATGAAGATAATAATGACTATAGACTTCTGATGGCTTTTGAAGATGATGATTTCTTGGATGCTTTAGATGAAGATAATCTTTATGAAGAAATCTCTAAACTCAAAATCTGTTTAGAAGAAAAGAATATGATTATAGATACTCTGACATTCCAACTTGTTGAAAAAGAAAAACACAATGAAAACCTAGAATATGAAATTGTGGGTCTAAGGAAAGATATTGAGAAAACAAAATCTCTCAATCTTAGATTTTCTAAAGGATCAGAAACTTTAGATGAAATTATCAAAGTGCAGCGTTCTCATCTGATAAAGACAGGTCTTGGATATACTGAAGAAGCATCTCAAGCACAGAAGCTGTCAACCGCCACTAAAAGCTATCTTGATGCAGCAAAGAGCAGTGAACAGTTTGACAATCGTCAGCAAAGGCATAAAGCAGTTCACCAAGTAAACCGGGTTCAATATACTTCAAGGATGAACAGAAGTTACAACCAACCTTAGGTAAATCATACTCAATTTGCTTCAATAATGAATGTCAATGGAAACTACAATCACCAGGTCAGTAGATTCGATAATTGCAAGAACTTCTTTAATTGCCAATGTTTTTCGTGTCATAACTTTGGACACAAATCTACTCAATGTGTTGCCTACAAGACCATCATTACTAGAGAAGCACGAAATCAAATGAATGTGACAGGGATCATGAAAAGAAACTACAATAACTTTTCGCTTCTTGAAAATGAAATAGAATGCTCTATCTGTAACAACTTCGGTCATGAAGATTCTGAATGCAGGAGTAAATTTTGGCAAACATCTTAGAAGGAGCAAACTTCATTGAAGCCCAAAATATGGAGAAAGGAAGGACTGCAAACAGAAAGATGTGGTATAGCCTTGTATGCAAAAGGACAAGAAAATCACTGGTACATCGACAGTGGATGCTCAAAACACATGACAGGTGATAAAGAAAAACTTCAGTCATACAATGCCTTAGAAAAGGAAAAGAAGGTCTCATTTGGAAATGACACTCCTGTTGTCATAAAAGGTAGAGGTTTTGTTCTCTTAAAAGAAAAGGTTAAAGTTGGTAATGTTATGCATGTTGATGGTCTAAAGCATAACCTATTGAGTGTCAGTCAAATGTGTGATCAACGAAATGAAGTAGTATTTAGACCAAATAGATGTGTTGTTCATAAGCTTGATACAGGAGAAACCATGATCAAAGGCATAAGAACTCCAAATAATTTATACATACTCAAGGGAGGACAATAGCAGTGCTATCTGTTAGAGTCGGTCTTTACATCCCTCCATCAGAGATCATTTCTCTTATTGCATTTCATTCTTTTAGGTGTCTCATACAGTTAATTCATCTGCATTCCATTAGGGGGCATGCCATAGTCTGACGGTAGGGCCTTGTCACTTATTCCCCTCATGTTATCTGCCTGCTGGCTCATGTGTGTGTGTTCATTTAAAAAAAAAAAACATATACAGTCTTTTTGTCTTGAAAATTGCAAAAGTTGTCTTTAGGGTTTTCATGGTCACTTAGGTCTAGGGTTTTATTAGGGTTTTGTCAATAAATGCTTCAGAGGGTCCAATAATCACCAGCAGGCCATGAGGATGTTTAATCGTCAATAAATTTTGTTAATAAGTGTTCGAAATGTGTTTTTCCTCAAAACTCTGTTTTGAGGAAAAAACAGAGTATTTAGCCTTTATTGTACAAAAATCATGTAAAGTTTGTTTTCTTCATTGCAAATTCCTTCATCTGCACCCTGGTTTCTTTCCTTAGCCTAAGAAGCTCTGACACCTGCAAAATCAAGCAAAGTTCAGGTTATTAAATCATCATAAAGTGAAAAAGCATGAAAAAGTCCAAAAACAGAGGTTGAAATAAAAGTTATTGGCAAAACATTATAAAAGTGGGTTTCATGAGCCAAGATTTCAAAAGCTCTTGGTCTATAAGCTATTCCTTCATGTCATAAGCTCATTTGCAAAGGAGAAACAAGATTGAGCAAATTTGGTGAGCAAGTGAGAATATTGGGCAAAAAATTGCTGCAAGTTGTAGGCGCAGCGCACTGAGCAGGCGCGGCGCACTGGGCGCGACCATTCAGTGCATTTTTACATAGGCGCGGCACACTGGTGGGGCGTGGTGCACTAGTGGGGCGCGGCGCATTGGGCGAGCTGCGCGGCACACAAAAAAAAAAGCCCGAAACTGCTCACAATTCACTCCAAATTGCTAATAACTTGCACGGATTTGCCAGGTAGAGCCTCCATCTTGATGTTTCATCCAATTTTGTGTTAGACTATGGTGGTTTATGCATGATAATGGTTAAAAGAAAAACATCAAAACCTACCTCCTAAATTGCCTTAAGGAAACTTGCTATTAGGGTTTCAAAATCATTTTTTTGTCACCAAAGTCACTCCTCCATCCCTTTCTCCCTTGTTTTCATCATTCCCTAAGTTTCCTTACCCCCTAGATTCATTAATTCCTTCTCCCAAATTCTTTTTCCCAAATTCTCAAATCCAAAACCTCAAACCCTAACCCTACACAAAAATTCCTAATCCCATACATAAAACCCCCAAACCCTCCCATATTTCCCTAACAAAATCTATCCCAATAGACCCTAATCCCTCACTATTTTCCTCTCTCTTAACAGTCCCCTATATCACTATTTTCCCTTGGTGGCAAAAGTCAGACATATCACAGCTCACTTATTTCTCCTTAAGGCAGACAGCTTATTCACTAGCAGTGATGGCATTTGATTCTTCATGAGGAGGAGACCCATAGTGATTCACCAACAGAAGTACATGCACGCAAGAGGCCTCATAGAGGTGGCAAAAACATAAAGAAAAAATCACCAAAGCTGCCCTAAAGGAGGAGGGTGAAGCTCACTTCACTTGAGCAAGAGATCAACGCTGATCGGGAGTCTTGGCTCGAGAGAGTCAACATCCACTTCGAGAGACTGTTGGACAAGGCCGATAGAGACAAAGCATTGCTGAGACACATGGCTTTTCACTACATAGCATGGAACAAGGTTTGTAAGGCACAAATAAGGAATTTAACGACAAAACTAAGGAAGGCATCAAAAAGGCAAAAGAGGAAAAAAGAGCATGATCGACTCTGGATATTGGCCGAGGCATCCTTTTCCCATCATAGCTCTTGATAGAGAAGGTCCATCCCAAATTTCAAGAAATTTGGAGCAATTTTTGCATTTTGAAAATTTTGCACTAAAAAAATAGGGTTTTCCTCCCTATGAGCCGCGTCATGTGGCGCTCGCTTTCACTAGAGGACTCCAAATCCAAAAAAAATTGCATTTATGGATTTTTCATGATAAATTATGTTTGACTACCTATGGCCAAGAAATTTGGGCAGGTTTTGAGCCCTCAAAAGGTCAAAAAACACTCAAAAAATGACCTCACTGCCCTTATTTTGACACACAAGAAGCAGTCTTGGGAGATTGGATATTTGGAGGGGCAAATGGACACCAAATCCAGAAATTCCACTTGGGTTGGAAAGTAGACAGGTAGGGATTTCCAACGAGCTATCATGAGCTCAATTTGGACTTCGGGAAGTGCCTCAAAATCAGCTCCAAAGTGGCGCGACGCATAGAGAATTTGGGCGCGGCGCATAGAGAAATTTGGCCTCATTTTCACTCTTCAGCTCAGAAATTCGCCCAGTTTTGACTAGTTTTACTTTTTGATGTAACTATTGATCTACCATGATGTAATTTGATGACCATGATGTAATATTGGCACATTTTTACTTGTTCTAGAGGATTCATTCACTAAAAAGTGAAAATTAAATGAATGAATCAGTTTCCTAGCATATAGAGGCAAGTTGTTTGATTGCCTAGATTTCAGTTCCTTGTTTAGAATTGGTTGAAACAGCTCCTAGAATGATGAGCTCGACCCCTAGAGGCAAGGGAATGGGTTTGGCTTATCTATATTATGTAATTTCTAAGTCATTTTCATGGTTGGACACTAGGGATTGCTTGGCACTCCATTGTACATTTGATTTCTGCATTTTTGGCTAAGGAAAGACCAGGGTTTTGCAGCACTTGTTGGGATCCTTGTGGCTCTGTGTTTTGATGGTGTTTTTCTTCATGCAATTGTAAGTTCATTGATGTTTCATGTATGCCATTTCCCTTCTCTTTGCTTCTGAAATTAAACAAATGAGTGACAAAAGGTAGAATTCATTAGCTTGTTGTGCTCTGCCTGTTAATTTGTTTAATTTTCAATGTTTTCTTCAGTTTGAAGAGGATTCTTGGTACCCTCTTTCCCTCTTCAGCTCCTCAGTGGTCTTTTCCATCCATTCATTTAATCTAAAGCATCAAAACTACTGCCTACCTCGCCCCAACCGGATCTCTGCAAAAATTTGGCCTCATCCCCAGATCCAAATTTGCCTTTCCTTTTTTTCCAACAAAACCCTCAAAAACTCAAATCAAATCCTTGCACTTCGTACCTAGCCTAAGATCAGTTGTTAAATCAGTCATCTGAAGCCCCATCGATTATCTTTCCCTGAGATTAACCGGAGAGAGCCCTCTCCTGTCCTCATAGGGCTAGCTACGAGGCTGAGCGTGGTTTGATGTGGACCTAGAACCTTGCCTTTTCAGCCTGAGGCAAATCTAGGCTCTAACACTATCTAAGAAAAAATTATGAACACTGGCTATGGCACAAAAGATTGGGGCATCTAAGCTTCCCTCAAATAAGAAAAGCATGCAAATTCCAGCCTATTCGTGATCTTCCTGATATCAGCATTCCAGAAAATACAATATGCAAATCATGTGAATTTGGTAAGCAAACCAGAGCACATTTCCCTGAGAAGGAAGGATCGGCTAGTAAGCCTCTTGAACTTGTTCATACTGATTTATGTGGTCCATCAAGGAAAAATTCACCTCGTGGAGAAGAATATTTTATATTGTTCATTGACGATTTTTCCAGAATGTGTTGGATAGGACTTCTAAAGCATAAAGATGAAGCATTTGAAAAGTTCAAAGCCTTTAAAGCTTTGGTTGAAAATGAATTAGATCGCAAAATCAATTGCCTCAGATCTGATCGAGGAGGGGAATTTACCTCGGATGAATTCTTCAACTTTTGTGAAGAACGTGGAATAAAAAGAGAATTCTCCACTGCAAGGACTCCTCGGCAAAATGGACTGGTAGAAAGGATGAACAGAACTATACAAAAAATGGCTTGTGCCATGCTAGATGAGTCTAGAACTTCTGCAACCTTCTGGGGTGAAGCTGCATTTGTTGTCGTCACTATCCTCAACAAAGCAAATGTTCGAGTAAACAGCACTCAAACTCCACATGAACTTTGGTATGGTAAGACTCCTACTATAAAATACTTCAAAGTTTTTGGAAGCAAATGTTACATCAAAAGGACTGAGGAAAAACTTGGCAAGTTTGAACCTAGAGCAGATGAAGGCATTCTCCTTGGTTACTCTTCCTGAAGTAAAGGATATAAGTGTTATAATAAAAGACTTGGGAAAATTATTGAAAGTATTGATGTTGTAGTTGATGAAGCAAGCAAAAATCCAAAGCAGGCGAAAACCGAAGAGTGTGAAGAAGATGAGGATTATCCTTCCACATCAAATCAGACAAATTCTGAAGAAGAAGAAACCAATGAAGCACCAGAAGAACAGATATCGGTAGAAGAAAAGACTCCGTCCAGTTATGTTCACAAAAATCATCCAGAGACTCAAATTTTGGGACAGAAAGAGGCAGGTGTGCAGACAAGAAGAACTATTACAGAAGCTTCAAGCTATCTAGCATTTCTTTCCTCCATCGAACCTCAAAATGTAAATGAAGCATGCAAAGATGAATGTTGGGTCAAGGCCATGAATGAAGAACTTGAGCAAATTGAAAAGAATAATACTTGGGAATTAGTTCCTATACCTCATGATAAGAATATCATAGGAACCAAATGGATATTTAAAAACAAGCTGAATGAAAATGGTGAAGTTATCAGAAACAAGGCCATACTTGTTTGTAAAGGATATGCTCAACAAGAAGGTATAGATTTTGAAGAAAATTTTGCACCTGTTGCTAGACTTGAAGCCATAAGAATGTTCCTTGCTCTTTCTAGCTTTAAAAAATTCAAAGTATACGAAATGGATGTAAAATCTGCCTTTCTTAATGGAGACTTAGAAGAAGAAGTATATATTGAGCAACCAAACGGATTCATCCTTGGAAATGATCCAAAACTTGTATGTCAACTCAGAAAGGCTCTCTATGGTCTAAAACAAGCTCCAAGGACCTGGTATTACCGTCTTGACAAATACCTCCATCAACAAGGTTTTTCAAAAGGATCAGCTGATAGCAATCTATATACAAAGATTGATAATGATAAATTGCTAATACTTGTAGTGTATGTTGATGATATCATTTTTGGTAGCAATGAAGAAGCCATGAGTCAAAACTTTGCCTTGGTAATGCAGCAAGAATTTGAAATGTCCCTGCTTGGTGAGCTCACATATTTTCTCAGCCTACAAGTTCAAAAAAATAAAGATGGTATTTTTCTATCACAAACCAAGTATCTCAAGCAGATCTTGAAAAAATACGGCATGGAAGATTCTAAACCAATATGTACCCCCATGGTAACAGGATGCAGTCTCAGCTCAAATGATGAATCAGCAGCAGTACATCAACCAACCTACAGATCCATGATTGGCAGTTTGCTTTATCTAACAGGTACCCGACCAGACATCATGCATGCAGTGGGAATAGTTGGAAGATTCCAAGCAAATCCAAATGAATCACACCTTCAGGCAGTCAAAATGATTTTCAAATATCTTCAAGGAACTCAGAATTTTGGTTTATGGTATCCTATGGATACATATGTTACACTTCATGCATATACAGATGCAGATTGGGCAGGAAGCGTGGATGACAGGAAAAGCACTAGTGGTGGTGCATTCTATATGGGTTCCAGATTAGTGTCTTGGTTCAGCAAGAAACAAAGTTCAATTGCATTATCTACAGCTGAAGCAGAATATGTGGCTGTTGCATCTTGCTGCACACAACTCCTTTGGATGATGCAAACATTGTAAGACATTCATATCACATGTACTCCACCCATCTCCATTCTATGTGATAATACAAGTGCAATCAGTATTTCAAAGAATCCAGTCATGCATTCCAAGACCAAGCACATACCCATCAAATATAATTTTCTACGTGAACAAGTGCTTGAACAAAAGGTCAAATTGGAGTATGTTTTCTCCAAAGAACAGGTTGTTGATATATTCACCAAACCACTACCTAGAGAGACATTTGAATATCTCAGACAGAAGCTGGGAGTAGTTGATGCATCATCTTGTTGTTGAAACTTATCTGTTTCAGAGAAAAGTGGTTATACGCGAGTTTCATGAAGTGTATTCGCGTACACATGCAGTTTCTGTGGATACAATCGCATATATGTTGGTTTGAAGAAAAACAGTGGGCCAGACTCAGGATGAAAGGAGTCTGATATGGGTCTGACAGTGATCATCTAGCACAGGTTCAGGGGGAGCATATACTTCTAATAATGCATTGTTGACATTATCTTAGAAGATCTTGGTACAAATTCACAGTTGTTTTTTATTCAGGTGGAACAGGTTCAAGGGGAGATCATGGTTACTGTTCTAGATGGTGGATGACAGATGTTGCTGATAACTATCATAGTCTTGTTTCAGATATTTGGTCTCTATGTCATGTATATCTTTTAATTTCAAGGTCATGAAACGACCTATTTTGTTTCCCCACTATGCATGGGATGGATGATGTAATGCTCTTGTTTTGACATGTATAATCATTTGGTATATACCCACTTGGTTGGGTGGATGAGTCAAACTTGGTATATCCCCACTTGGTTGGGAGATGGATGTATGTATGAGTCATTGGTGATAGGAAGGTCATTTATGATGTATGTATAGAGTCATATTTTTGCATACCTTGCATGGACTCAAGCATGGAGCTCAATCAGCACACTTCAGCATATTAGAGAATTCAACATGTACTCAGGGGGAGCATAACCCTTTTCCCTTGATGACAAAGGGGGAGAGTGACTTGGGGTTGCCATCAAGTCCAAAGGGGGAGATTGTTGGCATTATGACATAGATTTGGCACTATGACACAGGTTTTGTCCTTGATGGCAACTCACACAGATGATAGATCATAGTTGAGGCTCACAGAATGAAGAAAGAGAGGCATACGCAGGTTCCCCATTGACTAAGCCGCGTGTACACGCGGGTTCGCGAACCAAAAGGCGCGTATAGCGTACACACGCACTTTCACGAAAATAAAGGTGTGTACATGTTGGAAAACTTAGTTTTGGTCTGTGGTATTTGGTCCATGGTATTTTGATCCATGGTATTGGTCCAAGGTATCTTGTCTGAAGTGTTGACCCCGGGTATTTGGTCCAAGGTATTGATTCTAAGTGGTTTTGGACCATGGTATTGAGTAAGGCCTAAGACTATAAAAGGAGGAGAAGATCATTAGGCAAAGGCACTCATGAATTGAATATCTAATGAAGAGTAAGATCTAGAATACAGGTGATTAGGTTATGGTTCACAGCTGGATATGAATCAAGGATGAACCTAAGCACTTGATGAAGGATAAGTTCTATTGATGGGTCAAGATCTTAAGGCTTGAAGAGAAGTATTGTTGTGTGGTTTTGATCTTTTATCTGAATAACTGGCGCATGTTGTAAACTGTAAATATGATGATCTAGGTATAACTGATGTCTGGAATTGTTGTAAAATTTAAATCATCATTTATAGATCTGTACGTAGGTTCACTTTAGCAAAGGCACATATGCACGCTGGTTCTGCATATCAAAACAGTGTATACACAGGTTCGCCTTGAGATAACGGCATATCTATGCAGGTTCATCACACTAAAGTAGTATATACCTAATTAAATATGCTTTAGCTACTTCTATTTGTTGTTGCGGTGTTCTGGGTTCTGGGTTGGGTTCTAGTTACTATTACTATATTCTGGTTACAACATTCTGAAAAGTGATTGATTGATTCAGTTTTGGTTGGTGCAAAGGAGATTGGTTGATGCAGATATAATTGATGGTTGATTGATGTTATTGATGGATCCAGTCTGAAAATTTATGAAACGTGGTCCCTAGAAGAAAAGAGAAGGTTGTAGCCTTCTGTAGGCCTACACCTACGTACTAGTAAACACAACAGCTAGTACAAGAGCTAGGGGGTTGTAGCTCCCTTCTAGGAGAAGCTGGAGAATGAGAGAAGGTTGTAGCCTTCTGCAGGTAGAAGCCTGCGTATTGGTATAAGTCTGCACCAGTACAAAAATTGTAAAAAGAAGTTTCTTATTAAAGGAAGATAGAGACGATTGCAGTAGGTGGTTTTCACCCACATTGGGTTTCCACCTTATATCTTGTGTTCATGTGTGTCATTATCTATTCTGTTTTACTGTACCTGGGTACTGTTTATATGGTTCTGATGCACAGATTAAAGATCAACATATGATGAATTAACTAAGTTATAAGTTTGAAGAGTATACGCTAGTTGCCTTACATACAGTTGCGTATACACACAAGTTTAATTAACAGAAGTAGCATATATAACTCTGATTATGGAAATGAAATATTATTGACTTGATAATACTGATTCATCCTCCCTCTCAGTATTATTTCCAACATCAGATGCTCTGGTATTTACTATAAATAGACCCACCTGAGATTTGAGTTTAAATTGATATTTTATTTTTCTTGAACAAAATGAATTTCATCCACATTCAAACTTTTCCTTATGAATTCCAAAGCAAAAATTTTCATAGGAACAAAAATTGGCAGCTTGTAGGGTGGCAATTCACAACCATGAATCCTAATATCTATAAAGTTCTAATATAAATATATCCTAATCACTGCTAAGAAGACATAGCGGAAAATTTATAAACTAATCCATAAAGTCATTAAAGGAATAATCTTCTGAATTATTTCTGACCAGTGAAGTCCAATGAATGACAGACTATGGTCTCCCCTGTTAATCCATATTTTGTAGAGGTGTCTTAAGCCTCTCTTCTTGGTGATATAGGAACATATAAACTAATATAGATTAACGTTTAAAGGCCCTCCTTGCATTGAAATTCAAGAATTTCTCATGAATGATATCTGAAATGAATTGGCCAAAATTGAAAAGGACAGAAAGTTTTTTTTCCATATGAAAAGACAGACCGGAACCCTAGAATGACCTCATCAACCCATTCGTCACTTTGATAGCCTAGAAGACAACAAACCATAGAAATTATTTTTTCTGGACATTTCTAGAAATGTTTCTAAGGAATAAGGTGGATTGTGATGAGGCAATTCGGAACCTTCTGGAAAAAATGATTCAAAAATGTTGGCTCTCTGTTGAAAGGTAATTTTTTGATAAATTTCCATTAATGAATCAATTGAAAAAGGTATGAAGAGAGTTTGGAGGATTAATATGCAAAGCTTGGAGAATAGATTCTGATGTTATACAGAACAAGGTTTCACCATTTTTGGCTACTATTGCTCTATGACTGGGAAAATAACAACTTTCACACCAGGAGACAAATTCAAGAAAATGGTAAGTTTGAGGGAAGACAAATTGAGGCAACATAGATTCCCAAAAACTAAACTCGACATTGGAATCTTCAAAATTTTGTAAGGACCAATTGTGCAATTCATACAAGTCAAATTTACATTTGGTCTCTGCAATTTTAAAATCAACATCTACTAATGGCAATTCATCTAAATTCGAGACTAGGGGAAGCATAAGGTTTTCAATCTACAACTTACTTTTCCCTTTGGAAGAACTCATTTTGAAAATAAACAGAGAACAAGAATACTCGAACACCTGATAATTGTACATGTGTTAAACAAAGCAGTTATCATGAACTTGAAACTCTTATGCATGTCCTGCTACACTGTGACCTTGAGCAAACGGGCCCAGCAAATGCAAGACAAATTTGGTTTTAATGAGGGATTATATATTCAATGGGAATTAATAATCAGAACATTTAATTTTTTTTTAAACGTTGAGGGAGTTAATTGAGTGAGTTGGTGGTTATGTGATGACGAATAGTGGAGGAAATAGTCATAACTACTTTGGCGGCTAGTTAGCAAACCGATAACGAAGAGATAAGTTAGTGGGAGTAACGGCTAGGTGAGAGAGTCATTTGTGGGGTGGGAGGGTGTTTGCGGTAAGTATTTTGGGGAGGGGGTGGTGCATAATGGATGAGTGCCTGACACGTGGCTTTCGACGGTTTTTTAAAACAGGATGGCGGACCCCCCACCCGCTTCATTAAACATCAAGAGTGCAGGGTGGGGGGTCTTGTAATTCATTGTTAACCATTGATAACAATGGATAACATATCAACCGTTGAAACATGTGTGAATATTATTTAGTGTTGGCTGCAATCAAATATATTATATTCAATTCACAATAAAACTATATTATTTTCCAAAAATTCAAATTGAAAGAGGCATTTATAAAACATGTTGAATTTATTACAAAGTGCAAGACAAATATAATTTTTTTAATTATACAATTTTAGAAGAAAATTGCATAGGTAAAGAAAAGTTACAGCAACCCATATGGAGTTTACTAACTTCCTGTGATTGGAAAAAAGGTTAACATACTTCGTATTTTTGTCACCATGTTTAAGCCAAAGAGCTCTACTCTTGATTCCCCACTTTTTTTCTATGTTTAGCAGTGATTGTTTTTGCTTTTTATCCAAATATACTAGCTGAGAATTGGATTGTTGAGTGAGGATTCCAAGAGAATCTAGCCCTAGTAGATTTTTTAAGCTTGCTTCAGTTTCAGTAAGCTCTCTCAAGTCTCACACTTTTTTCCCCTTTTCCTAGGATTAAATGAAATTTTTGGCCTTCTTGAGGTTTTTTGGAATTGAATGCCAAGGGAGCTATGAAGAGAGGGATTCCATTGTGCCCAAGTATCCTTAATCCCTTGGAAAATGGAGGGTTCTTCAAACCAAGAAGGGTTGAGCTTGAAGGGGCTTGTAGGTTTGTCTCTGTCTAGGGCGAGTTCCAAAAAAATAAGGCAATGATTAGAGACACCATCTGATTCAGTTCATTAGTGTATTTGTTGGGGAGCATCTAGGAATTGTTTTAAGATAAGAAAATAGTCAAGTCACATTGCAATGTAGGCAGAGCCTAATTTATTGTTTCTCCAAGTGGGAAGATTTTTTTTCGATTGAATATCTACTAACCCCATATATCCCAGGAGCTCAATGAGGAATTCAGTTAAGGGATCCTTAAGAATTTTTATCCCCAAACTTCATTTACTGCTAGGGAAAATTTTAAATCACCTCCTATTATTGATCTACCTTCCGCAAAAGTTTTTTGATTCAGTACAGAGGTCCAATAGTCTTTGTGATCATTATATCGACCATAAATATTGAGCAGAAGGAGAGATGTATTAAAACCAATAATTAATGCTGAAGAGATAGACTAACTATTAACTAACTTAAATTCCATAGAAATCCATCCCAATATCAGGCTCCCATATTTCCTAGAGTTGTCATTTGCAATGAAATACCAACCCAGGAGGATGGTCATGAGAGTAGATTGTGCTCACTCTGCACCAATCATTGTTTCTCAAATGAGAAGGACAGAGGGTTTATGAAGCTCCACCAATCTCTTTATGCTGATTTTGTGGTAGGGTTGGCCAAACCCCTGCAATTGAGGGAGAGGAATTTCATTTAGAACCCCCCTTAGGGGCGGATCTCTAAGGGCCCCAATGATAGATTATGGTTTTCCTCTTTGGATATCATATGATGCTTGAGATCAAGCTTGCAATAAGAAAAATTTCCTTCCACGAGTGACTGGTTTATCTAAGGATGACAGGTAGGCTCCTAGACCACCTCCACCGTCCAAATCAAAAAAACAAAGTTACCAACTTAACGAGAACTGTAACATCAAAACGAGAACTCTGTCCCAAGAAACCCTTATTTTGCGCCAAAAAAATGAAAAAAACACCCCGAAAACAGAAAGTGTTGATGTTGCATCAACAATATTTTTGGGTTAAAATTCCATTTTTTTTGCAATGACATTAAAAACCAATTTTTTTGCGCAATAAGCATGCAAAAAACACCTTGAAAATGAAAAGTGTTGATCTTGCATTAACAATTATTTTTTTGCTTGGGTGAAAATTCCAATTTTTTAAACAATGGCATTAAAAACTAAAATTTGTGTGCAATAAACATGAAAAAACACCCCGAAATTAAAAAGTGTTGATGTTGCATCAACCTTTTTTTGTTGTTTAAAATTCCAACATTTTTTAGCAATGTCATTAAAAAAAATATCATGGCTCTAAAAAACCTTAAAATTTCAATAGTTTTCGATGATAACATTAAAGATAAAATATCGTGACTCCAAAAAACTTAAACATTTTAACAATTTTTAACCATGGCATTAAAGATAAATATCATGACTTCAAAAAACCTTAAAATTTTGACAATTTTCAACCATGGCGTTAAGGATAAAATATCATGACTCCAAAAAACCTTAAAATTTCGAAATTTTTCAGCCATTGAATTAAAACCAAATATCATGACTAAAAAAATCCTAAAAAATGAATACGTAAATCAAAGAGTCATTATACCAAGATTATTTTTTTTAATGTTAAAACTATAGCACTTTAAAAATATTAGCCTAAGACAACTTGATACATTGCAACGAAAATTTAAAATCGATCATCAAATTGACACATAATGGGGATGGACTTGACCAATGTAATGAAAAAATAAAAATCAACCATGCAATCAACACACAGTGGGGGCCGACTTGATGCATTGTAACATACACTTAAAAATCAACTAACAAATTGACACATAGTGATTGGTTAGCTAGTTGAGCATCGACAAAACTCATGTAACAAAAAAAATGAAAAAAAAAGATAAATAAATTAAAAATTAAAAAAATAAATAAATTAATTAATTAATTAAAAATTAAAAATTAAAAATAATAATAAATAGAGTTTAAAAAAATTATAAACACCAAAAGGGATAGTAATAACAAAAACAAAAAATCAAACATAAAAAATAATTTAAAAACCCAAAAAACATCAAGCATAATTTTTTTTTTTAAATAAAAAATATATATAAACAAATTTTAAAAAATTAAAATTAAAAAATTATCACTAAAAAAACATGATTAAAAAAAAAAAACAAATAATAATAATAATAAAGCAAATTAAATAAAAAAAAAAACCTATTAAAAACAATTTAAAAATTAAAAATCAAAAATTAAAAAAATAAAAATAAAAAATATTATTTAAAAAAAATTGTGTTTTGTTCCGCCTCGCAAGAGAACCAAAGGCCACAGGCCGGTTGCTAGGGAGGCGCTACCTTGGTAGCCCTTCCCGCAACCCTTTAGCACCTGGACGAGGCATGCCAAAAACACACACATATTAAGTTTTTAATTTTTATAAATTAATCTACAATATTTTTTTTTATTATTATTTTTTAATTTTCATTTCGTGTGTTTTTTAAATTTGTATGACATTATTTATTTGACAGTTTTTAACTTTTTTTATATAAAAAAGATGATATGATTTTTAGTCCAATATGTTTTAAGTGTGGTTTATTTTTTATTGTTTAATTTATTTTAATTCTATTTTTAAATTTGTAATAATGTTTAAAAAAAAATTATATATTTTTCCATATATATATATGGAAAAAAAAATTAAAATAAATTTTGGTTTTAATTGATTTATAATAATTTTTCATTTAATGTGTTTTTCTTTTTTGTTTGGGATTTTTTTTTTTCAAATTTTTACTTTAAAAGTTTTTTAATTTCCTTTTAATTAAGGAATTTAGACTTCTTGATCCATAACGTTTGTTTAGAAAAATCTTTGGCGAAATCACATAATTGATCATTTGTCGACGCGTTTACTAGTGTGTTTCATCGTAGTTGAAGATACAGATTATTTTTATTAAAAAGATTAAAAAGACTAACAATTTATTTTTATTAAAGTTGTTTTTTTTACTTGAAGTTTTATGTAAATCATCATTTTTTGAAAAGAAAAAAATTCAAATATTATATTCTTTGGACATAGATTTCATAAAATTTGATATTTTTCCAACTTTTTGTGTTCAAATTTTTCATAAAATTTATTTGTTTAACATGTCATTTTTAGCAAAAAAAAAAGCCCCAAAATATGTATTTTTAAATTATATTTATATTCAAAATGTGTATTATTTTAAGTATTCGGGGTTTTCGCAGTGCATTATATTAGATATCATTTTTTGGGATTCAACTGCGTTAAGTAAGTCATTCATCTATGACCATTTCCTTGAGAGGTAGTCGTAACTGACTAATTTCTCATGATTTTTGAATAGTCCACTTAGCACTCATTGCATCAGGTGATGCTCACAGGGGTGAACAAGTGGGATTGAAACTAGTGAAATAAATCACATAACGTCAATTATCACTTCCCGGGCTTGCACCCGGTAACCAAGACTTCTCTGGAGGTCACCATCCCAGATCGCCTCTGGCTCAAGCGCGTAAAATAAAGCCCACTTAGCTTGCTACCCCATTTGCAAAACCTTAAAATTGTCATTTTCTAGTGACAACTATTTTATGTGCATTGAAGTTTTAATTAACAATAGATAAATATTAGATCTAAGACTTTTGTGATCCATATTGTAAAGAGTAATGTCTTTCGGATTAATCACATTCTAACTTCAAAATATTAATTTTATTATTTTTTAAAACTTTGCAAAAAAAAAAGGAAAATTTCTTTACAAAAAAAGACATTTGACAGAAAAACAAAAAATACAAACTTGAAAAACTCTTTAACAAACATCTAGGGATGAAAAAGAAGACAACTCCAAAAATGGTTAAATAACCAACATTTAAAAAAAAATTGTACATACTTATGACAAGAAAATTTTAAGTGTCAAAAATATGTCCCCCTAAAAGAAAAAGTTGATGTTGCATCATCGTTTTTCAAACCCAGCATGTGAAACCACCAACATTAAAAAAAAATTATCCATACTTAATACGTTAGAAATTTTAAAGTATCAAAAATAAACCCCCCCAAAAAAAAGGGTTGATGATGCATTAACACTTTATGAAATTGACTTGAAAATCACTAGCGTTTAAAAAAAATGTTCATACTTAAGAATTTAAGTGTCAAAAATATGCTCCAAAAAAAAGGTTGATGTTGCAACAACGCATTTCAAAATTGGCATGAAAATCATGATATTTGCAACCTCTAAGAAAACAAGAACTCAGTGCAATTCTTGTTAAGTTGGTAACTTTGTTATAAGTGAATCCAAAGCATCAAAGTAAAGATGAGAGTCTTCAGAAGAAAGGAAGCAGAGGTTGTATGGATGGCATTTGGAGGGGAGAAGCTTTGAGACAAGAACGGAGAGGGTCTGGGAAGGGGGCAGTGGAGAGGGGAGGGAGAGGGTGCATAGGGGATATGAGGCGAAGAAGAGAGGGGAGTAAAAGGAGGGATATGGTCATTTACATGTTCCCTTGGGTGCAATGTGTGAGAGGAGAGATAGTATGAAAGCAAAGAATCAATAACAAAGCTAGTGAAAGGGGGGAGATAAACCATACCTTTAGGAGGAGGGCACTTCTTTGGTTAATTTGGACTAAAGGCAAGAAAAATATCCACATCGGTAGGAGGCTTTGAGTATGAAGACACCCATAAAAGATCCAACTTGGCAATTTTGTGAATTTGTAAATACGTTGGTTGCATCAAGAGGCCAAACAATTTGTGAAGCTATCAAACTTGGATCCTCACCACCTACGCCAACCACTGGCTTCTTGACCCAAGTCAGTTTTTTTACAAGCCAAGCACTCAACACCTAGATGACCATATGATCAACATTTTATACATTTGAAAGGAACATACTCCAATGCCTGAGCTTATGGAAAGTTTTCCTAGTTCAGAGTTATAATATCTCCTAATCCTTTTGAAAGATTGAGCCCAATAAGGATACGCACCATAGTCATATACCTGGTGGATTGAAAGCTAAAATATCCTTCATAATAAAACCCTAACGCATTACCAATGTCCTAGAAAACTTCATCTATCCAAAGATGAAGTAATAAACCTGGAAGGCAAGCCCAACTAGGAAGAATTTCCATCTTTTCAGACATGGCATCGAAGTCGTCCCTCCATTTTTTTAGGAAGAATCCATGACACCCCAAAACCAGCTTTGCTTTAGTAGGGTTTGGGAATCTGCACGGGAGGAGGTGGCCCATGCGAACCATCCTCTAGCCAACAAAAAACAACGCAAGGAATATCCAGTAGCAGAGAAATTTCTTATTAGTTTAGGATTAAAGAGCATCCATAGAAACCCTCTAACTAGAAAAATGTCCAACCAAGGTTGATTCCTCCATGAAATCAATATTTCTTAGTTTGAGAGAATCATCCACAAAAGCAGAAGGTAGAACCATAATGCATTTAATGAATTTTCTTTATTTTTGAGCAGGTCTAGTTGTTTCCGAAAGAATGGATGTAGAACTAGGGACCTACAACATGCCAGCTAGACTTCAATTCTCCTCTAATTTCAACAGGGTCCTAAGGGGCTCAACAATAATGGTTAACAAAGGAAACGAACATAGGTTTGGTGCAACCACAAAAGGAGTGGTCAAGACAATGAAAGATGGGGGTTGAATGGGGAAGTCAGGGACAACCAGTGAGGCGAGTGTGTGGAAGATGGGAGGGAAATAGAGATTGCAATATCTAGCCCAAATGAGAAAACAATGGTTAGAAAGTCAAGGTTTGGAGCGATTGAGGGACCAAGCACCAAAGAAAATGAATCAGTGTAGGGGGTGGAGGGGAGAAAATTGTGTCAGATGAAGTAATGGGGGGGGGGGGGGGGAGTTGGGAGTGAAGATCAACAAAGGAGGAGAGGACTAGATCAGAGCACCTTCAAGGGGATCTAGCGAGAAATCGAGGAGCTATTCCTCTTCCTCCATTCGCCAGCCTTCAGATTCACAATCCCATATTCAAATCCATGTATTCTATTGTCTTATATTATGGTAATATATTTCATACAATTTTACAAATGTATTTTTTCTTTTTTCTTTTTTTCTTTTTTTCTTTTTTTCTTTTTTTTTCCCAAGGAAAGAAATCAACCTCCCTCTCAACTTGAGGGCTAGAGTGAGGTCGTTGGTACTAGGCCACCCCACAAGTATACTCACTTAAGAGTTCATAAGGCATGGAGCCAATATAATAATATGTATAGGCACAAAGCCATTGAACAATGTTGATCATGTCACTAGTGGGGATTCTAACCTGGGTGGGGAAGATAACAACCATTCCACTAGGGGGGTTCGAACATAGGTGGGGAAGATAACAATCATTCCGTCCAGCCACCCAAGATAACTTCCATTGGCATTTACAAATGTATATATGTTTAACTTATATATTAATTCCTTTTATAATTAATAATAATAATAATTTAAAATAGAGTTACAACTAAATTAGTTGTTGAATTAAGGCTTCTGTGATCCATATCAAGTTTTTTTAGAAGATTTTTTGGCGTAAATCACATTAGAATGCATTTGTCGATGCGTTTCAAACCAACGAATGTGGTTCATCGTCAGGACAAGTTGAAGAATCAGATCCAGACTGCATGTTAAATAGATAGAGCATAACATCCAACGGCTAAATTTGACAGGAAACAACTATATTGAACTTGGCAATTAGACTGTCTAATGGCTATATTTGACTGGGAAAAAACTAACTGGACTGGACCAAGGGATAGGGACAGGAAAACATAATTGGTTAAATAGTTAGTAAGTCAGTTGTATGCCTTTTATCATATTTAAATAAGGTAATGGCTATATTCAATCAATAACTAATTGATTAATATATACATTACCTTATTTAAATATGATAATAGGCATATAACTGACTTACTAACTATTTAACCAATTTTGTTTTCTTGTCCCTATCCCTTGGTCCAGTCCAATTAGTTGTTTCCTAGTCAAATATAGTTGTTAGATAGTCTAGTTGCCCTGTTCAATATAGGCAAGTCAAATATAGTTTTTAGATAGTCTAGTTGCCATGTTCAATATAGTCGTTGCCTAGTCAAATTTAGTCGTTGGATGTTCTGCTCTATCTATTTAACATGTAGCCTGGATTTGATTCTTCAACTTGTCTTGACGATGAACCACACTCGTTGGTTCAAAACACGTCGACAAATGGATTCTAATGTGATTTATGCCGAAAAATATTCTCAAAAAAATTAAATTAGTTTTTATAATTTTCTTATTTTATTTTAACAAGTATTGTGAAGTAATTATTTCGATCGTTATTATGAATTGATTCCTACCCACGATTACCAACCTTTTGATTTCAGTAATATGTAAAATTTTGGATTTTACAAAAAAATTACATGTCCAAACAATCAATATAAAACAATTCAAAATGCATTTAAAACAATACAATCTAATAAATTAATTATAAATTGAACCAAACTCCTTAATAACAAAGTGTTGTAATATGATTTTGAAGTTATAAAATTTACAATATTTCATTTCCAAGAGATTCTACTTAACATTTTCACTATTTGTTTTATATTTTTAAAATTTCTCTAATAAAAAAAATTGCCATATAATTGTATCGAGACTTTACAGTTCAATACGAGAGATGTTGCCAAGTAACATTACATTTAAAAATAATAAAACAATACTTACAATAACAAAATAACAAAAGAAAAATCAATGTTGCTAGTAAATAAAATGCTTCAATTTCCACCTTAATTTTACATCCACTTTATATAAAGTTAAAGTAATTGAAGAAAAAAAAAAAATAAAAATATATATATATATATATATATATATATATATATTAAAGAGATATGTAATTCTTTCATTACTTAATATCGAGTTGACAAATGACATGTAAAATAATATAATTGATACTACATGATATGTATTTATTCTATGTTTAGGTAGCATGTAATAGTTAAAATAAAAATATATTAATAGCAAAAATATATTTTATTGTTAGTAATAAATACAATATTTCAATGTCTATATTAAATAACATAGTTTTATATCAAGTTCTATAAATAAATTAATTAATTTAAATTATTTGGAGTTAAATAATTTAGCTTATACAAAATTAAAATGGATCTAGACTCGTTATACAAATAGGTATTTGTTTTGAAATATGACTTATAATATTATATAATATGAAAATTATATTTTCATTTATGAAAAGATAAATGAGAATTCTATTTAAAAAATTATATATATATATATATATATATATATATATATATATATATATAATATAACCTATTAAATACAATTAAATTAATTAATTAATTATTTATATATATATATATATATATATATATATATATATATATATATATATATATATATATTATTTGGAGTTAAATAATTTAGCTTATACAAAGTTAAAATGGAACTAAACTTGTTATATATATAGGTATTTGTTTTGAAATATGACTTATAATATTATATAATATGAGAATTATATTTTGATTTATGAAAAGATAAATGAGAATTCTATTTAAAATTATATATATATATATATATATATATATATATATATATATATATATATATATGTCAATTGTATGATACTAAGAAGATTGAAGATGAAAAACAATTTAGCCCATGTGGCTTTGGATTGACGGTCAATGGGTGCACTGTTAAGGCACTCCTTGCGATAGGTCACTGGTTCAAATCCCCTATGGGTGCTTGCTTACCTACCAAAAAAAGAAGATGAAAAACAATTTCTCTTAGATTTTTTGGCTCTCACTCACATCCTTTCTTATTTCCGAAACACCTTCTTGACTTGTTTAGTCAAGATAATTATAGTGATCTAGAAAATTTTATTTCCTTTTTATTTAATCATAAAAATAAAATGATTAAAAAGTCTCCATTAATCTCTTTTTAAAAGTTTGATGCACCTTATTAGTTTCATCTCACACACAAATTTCAAAAGATTATAATATTAAAATATAAAATATAAAATATTATAATAATAATTAATTGTAGTTTAATTATATTTAAGTAGGAAGTATTTTTAATTATATATATAAATGTTTGTTTTGGAATATAATTTATAGTATAATATAATATTAAAATATTATCTTATAATATAACGTTATGTTTTTATTTACTATTATTTATATATATTTCTTATATTTAAACATAACGTTATGTTTTTATTTACTATTATTTATATATATTTCTTATATTTAAACAAAATTTGTAGTATTAAAATTAAGATAATACAATTTTACATATATATTTTATAACTATTATCATTAAAACAACTAAGTATATAACCATTACCATTAAAACAACTGAAATTACTTTGTAAGATTAAAATATAAATAAGAACTATATTTAAAAATATATATATAATATTAAAATAAATAAATAAACATTTACAATAATCCATTATAATTTAATTACATTTAAGTAGGCAATAGCAATAGTTTTAATTGTATATTTCATAATGTGATTTAAAATAAAATATAATATAATAATATTATATTATATAAATGAGAATTATATTTTTATTTATGAAAATGTAAATAATATATATATATATATATATATATATATATATGACATGTCAGTTAAACATAAAATCCATTAGACATCTTGTAATGTCAATGATATTATTTTTATATGTTATTTATCAACTTCATATTAAGTAGTGAAGGGATTACATATTTCTCATACTGAAAAGCAAAAAAAATTTAAACCTTCAATTACGTTTTCTCTTTATATAGAGTTGATTTAAAATTAAGCTTGAAATTGAAAATTTTGTTTATGGTTGATCTTGTCATGTAATGTTACATTTAAAAATAATAAAATAATACTTCCAATAGCAAATTAAAAAGATAATAATAACAACAGCAAAATCAATGTCGGCCATAAATAAAATACTTCAATTTCCACTTTAATTTTGCATACACTTTATATAGAGATAAAGTAATTGAGAGTAAAGAAAAAAATAATTTACATAAGAGATATGTAATTCTTTCACTACTTAATAAGGAGATGATGTATACCATGTAAAAATAACATAATTGATATTATATGATATGTAATTCATTGTATTTTTTTTTTTTGTAAGCTTGGCAGGACTACATCTTCATCATGTCCAATATATCACCCCGATGTGGGTGGGGAATTGAACTGATGATCACCGTCTATCCAAAACCCCATGGACATAATTCATTGTATATTTAGTTGGCATGTAATAGTTAAAATAAAAACATATGAATAACGAAAAAATATTTTATTGATAGTTATAAATCAAATATTTCAATGTTCATATTAAACAAGTGTTGCAAGGAAGCTTAGTCCTCGCCACTCAAAGTAAAAATTATGCTTCCCAAAAAATTGTAAATTGATATATGAAGTTCAAAAATTAATTGTCTACTAAGGGGCAAAGACTTGCATAAATTTTGGTGGGTATTAACCTGCACATTTACATGTTTACTCCTATTTATTAAAGGATTTTTCTTTAGTGTGACTTTTTGGACTTTCTAATGTCGGAATCCAGCGGAAAAATTTGAGGTGAAATATTGATTTGTGTTATTTAAACTAGTTTTTTAAGCATATATGTGGATTCAGCGCCCTGAAAAACCTCTAGGGCACTTCAATTGTGCAGAGGTTACCCATCAAGCTTGTGATTTCAATAAATTCCTATCAGATTTTAGATAAATTAGACCAGAAAAACCCACTAGAAAAGCCTCCAAAAAGTCTCACTAAGACAACTCGTTCATTAAAGTGTCGAAGAACACATAATTTTGTTGGGAAAACACTTGCATGAATTTTTGTGGGTTCACATTTACATTTTTACTCCTTATTAAAGTGTTGAAGAACACATAAATTATGGTGAGCAGTAATAACTCTTGGTAGGTATATTTATTTACATCTTGCCCCTATCCATTTTTAATGCAAATACTCGCTCAAATTATGGTGGGTAGTAAGTGATGGTAAATATGTTATTTACGTGAATATGAGTTCTTTTTAAGGATTTTAATTTTGGGTGGTTTTCATATGAAGACGAATAATGAAAAAACTAAAAATATCTAAAACCATGCCATAAATATTGCAACTGCATCCAAAAATTATGGTAGAAAAATATGAGGATGTTATCCACATGGAATTGTGTTGTGTAAAGGTTGCAATAAGACTTTCAAGTCACTTGTCCAATCAAATGTTTGAAAAATATTTTTTTCAAAAATATTAAAAAATAAATATTTATTTTCCCTGATGGGGGTGTCTGATCCCGAGGAAGCACAGATACAACCGCTGACTCATGGGCTATGATAGTTGGCATACGACAAAAGGATGGGAATGTAGAGGATCTACCCTCCCCCATTGTGTATCCAGTTACGTTAATCGTGTTCGCGTGTGTGTGCGATAAGGCAGCGTGGGGAAGAGAGTGGAAAATTAGAAACTTAATGCAAAAGGTGGAGAGATACCCGGGTTATTATGAGAACGCAGACACGGTGATAGAATGTTCAGTGGTGAGTGTTGTCTTCTTGTGGGTGGGTGACTGGCTTCTGGAGGAGGAAGATTGGTGGCGTAAGCTGAGGCACTATAAATTTCGAGGATGTGGCGTCATTGGGAAACTAGTTCGCCACCTAAGTGAGGTAAGCTGGTCTGGCTCGTGACCTGTGTCCTTTTTCACTAGATTTGGGTTGTTCATCGAGCATGTAGGCTTAGCCCTCACACTTTTCACTCTAGGGACGATGGTTTTCATACTTTTAAGTTCAGGCGATTATGTGTGTGGTGTCTTCTCTCTGTAGCATCGTCGTGGTGTTCTGAGTTTGTTTATGTCTAGGTCGATTCTTGTTTTACAAGGGTGCATTTTGGTTTGGATACTAGTTCTTATTGTTCGGGTTTGAATAGTGAAGCCTGTTGCAACAAGTTTTTCCCATCTCGGGCTAGGTGTGGAGACGTTTTCTTCTGGGAGCAGGGTGGTCTTGGTGTTTTTGGGGTTCCTTTGTCCTTGATTGGGGTTCGACGGAAGTTTGAGTTGCAGCAGTGGTGCATGCTTATGTGTGTCTATAATTTGGGTGTTATTGTTCAGTGTGGGTGGTCAAGGATTGAGTCTCTACTATGTCTAAGGTTTTGGTTGTGCTTCATTGTGTCATTGTTAGTCTGAATTTGGTGTGGGGATTCAACCCTCGAGAAGCCCATTTTTTCTGAGGCTTTCTTAGCCGCCAATTCAATCGAGTCTAGCTTATTTATGTATGGTGATTATCGTGAGGTTGGTTTTCTGGTTCGTATGAGTGTGGGCGGGGAGCGCCTTCATAAGTCAAGCGTGTTTTGTGGGCTAGTTTGGAGGTTTTTAGCTTGGCTCTATGGTTGTGCAATGAAGTCAGCTCCAAGATGTACGAGGGCTAAAAATCCCCTTCCAGAATCATCACCAAAGCGAGGGTGGGTACGAAGGGGGCAAGTATCAAGCATTGATGGGCATGGTGGTGCAAGTCCCTCACGAGGTGTCTGTCAGAGTGGTGGTTGCAGGCTAGCCGAAATCGTGGTCACAACACCCGAAGGCGTGGTAGTTGGTGTGGTCATGAAGGCACAACTGGGCATGGGCAAGCTGGCCCTTCTAGTTGGTCCAATGCTCAGCATAATCTAGTGAAATCTCTGCAGGATCTTGTGGAGGCGTAGGATAGGACTCGCAAGGAAGAACATGAAGTTGTGATGGAGATGCTTAATCAACTGCAATATTTTTAATGTCACGTTTGTGAAAGAATGGTGGTGATTAGGTAGGGGAAGAATCTTCTCGCTAAAAAGGTAGAAAAGTTGGAAACCTGCCTAGGTCATTTTGAGCAGCATGTTAAATGTTTGTATCACCCTAATCCCCCTCCAGGGACCAGGCCAAACAATCCAGTTTATGTTACTTCAAATGATTAAGCATGATGACAGGTTTTGTTTATTTTGCATGTATTTTGGTGTTCTTGGCCTTTCAGGCTCTAGAATCCCTCCCTTAGTCTTTTTTTGCTTGTATGTAATGTCCATCTAGCATTGGTTAACAAACTTGGTCGAGGTGAGACCATATCTTTTTTGGTATCTATTTACTCCTTTTTTTTATTAATGAATAGAATACTGACTTACAAAAAAAATAAAAAAAAATTCAAAGTTAAACATTATAACTTGCATTGGTCAATACTAAATTAATAGTGGTCAACAAACAAATCGATCGTAGAGTCCTTCCTTGAAATAATATGGTTTTATATCAAGTTTATATAAAGAAAAACAAAGTAATTTAAATTATCCAGAGTTAAGTAATTTAGGTTATCCAGAGTTAAGATGGATTTAGGCTAGTTATATACATAAGTGTTTGTTTTGGAATATGGTTTATGATATAATATAATATTATAATATCATATTATATAAATGAGAGTTATATTTTCATTTATAAACAAATAAATGAGAATTATATTAAAAATTAAAATAACAAAATGTAATATATATATATATATATATATATATATATATATATATATATATTATATATTATTTTAATATTTTAATATAATTCTCATATATATATATATATATATTCCCGAGGAAAAAAGATGCATAATTTCATTTACATATGGATGAAAAAAATAACATTTTGCACATACATTATCGAGTGTATTCAGTATTTATAATGCAAAAAAAAACCATCAAAGAAACATATATAAATAACCTCCCCCACATATCAGTTGATCAAATACAGTCATACATAAGAGACAGAAATAGGCAAAAACCAACCGAACATAAATTGTCAAAATCTGGCTACCAAATGGTCACCAAAAATTAAAAAAACATATACAGTCCATGAATCACATTAGCAGCGAAAGTCGTGATATATATATATATATATATATATAACAAATAGAAAAATGTGCATTTAAAGCGCATAAAAACAATGAGATCTCGCATTTCCAATGTATGACAAATAAAGTTTGTAGATAATGTAGTTGACAACTGAAGATAAAGCAAAAATATAAATCCTGAGCACGATAAGAGGATCACTTGCTAATCCATATTTTTCTCCATTATTGACCAAAGATCTTTCTCCATATCCAATACATTCTTTGATAAGTAGTCAGTGTCATGACTCCTCTACTTGTAAATGTGAGAACAAGAGAAAGAATAAAAAGAGTCAATAATGTGAATAATCTCCTCTAAAATAGAACAAAGGGTAATGTTCACGTAGTAAATGTTGCCACTGATCTAGTTGATGGTCAAATTTGAGTCCCCAAAAATGTGAATGCATGAGAAACCCTATTCCTTGGCAAATAGAAGCAGGTTCTTGCATGCAAGGAGCTCCATCCTGTTGTTTGTACCCAACCCCAAACCTATTTTGACCTTGAAAAAATGTGTTGAAGAGAGATAAAGAATGAAACCACCCCCACAAGACTAGTCATTGTCCCTAGATTCTCCATCAAAGTAAACCCATGGCTTTTAATAGTCAATAAACTTGTAATGTACCCCGGTAACCTCACATGTAAAAGCAGGGAGTTAGAATTTTTTATACAAATTACCCACAAGTAGTTATCCAATTCACAACTCCACAATTCCTCATTAACCATTAGATATAATGTTCATTAGTGCATCAAGTAAACTGCAATAAAAGATAGTAAGTTTGCATAACCATTAACCACCACTGTGGTAGTGTATTAACATAAACTGTCTCATGAATCCATGCATCCATTTCATGATTTCCTTCACCATATTAATTAACCTCATACTTGGACATTATGGTTAGGCCATCAAATAAAGAACCATCAACATCAAGGATTCATCATCATCAAACTAACACAAAAGGCAATCACACCATTGAACACCAATATACCCTGGAAACCCCGTACGGTGAAAACCAGCAAACGTTTAATCTTATTATTAAACACTCGTGAGGGTTTTCACCCCTCACTCAATGCCTTATAAGGGATTCCATCCCTTAACCATTGTTATAAAATCATTACAATGAATTATCATTAAGTTGTCACATAACTAGCTAAAAGCTAATGCATTTTCCATGAAACCCTTTTCTTACATACCGCCACATGCAACATTCCTTGTGGCATAATTGTTCTAGAAATGGATGATCCTGCAACTCGAACTCATCTGCATGGACCATTAATCTTTTTCCTGCCACAATGTTAAACATCACTTTCCTTTGGCACCAACCGCCATCGTTTTCTGTCAATGTAGTTGTCAACAAGCTTTGGCAAAAATATTAGATACATTATTAATCAATCAATAAGAAACCTCTAAAAGTGATCTTTTAACATCTACTCATCTGCATGAGCAAGCATAACATACTAATTAACTAGTACATATATTCAAGTAAATTCTTGTTCTACTTTTCACAATGCTTATTCACACTAATGCATATTTCTCTTTAAGAGATCTAACCATTAGTTTTACAAGTCCATGTTTCCCTTTAAAACCTATAACACATTAGTTATGTTTACATACAGGTAATAAACTATTGTTTCTGCGCCTTTGCACATGCGTTCCTTCCACATAGTTATTTTCCAAGAAATTAACATAGTTTCTTTAACATACAAAGAACACATCTCCATAACACAATGACTCTTCTTTGAGTATCCAATAGCTTATCTTATAGCCCTTCTTTAATATATGCAACGCATATGCCCTTCTCTAGAACTCTACCATCATTTCATGTAAACATTTAGGTACTTATTTCTTAAAGGAAGTCATCATAACCCCATTTCTCTATCTTCCTATAAGTAAGTTTCTCATGCTTTTCCTTTCAAGAAATTATTATAGATACCCATCTTTACGCTTAAAGAATCAAGAAACAATAACAAGGTTAACTTAACCTTTTATGCACCAAAATCAAGAATTCGATCCAACTCATCTAGAAAGACAATCTTTTCAAGAGATTAAAATTTCCAAGAATGTTAACATCGATTATCATTATTTACAAGAAAGTCAACAGAATACTTTCTTTTCCAAGAAAACTTATAGGATATTCAATCTTTTACTGCATGCATCAGCATATTTTCTTTACCAAGAAAACATATAAAATAATCATCTTTTACCGCATGCATTAACATGTTTTCTTCACCAAGAATACATATAAAATATTCAATCTTTAACTGCATGCATTAACATGTTTTCTTCACCAAGAATACATATAAAATATTCAATCTTTAACTGCATGCATTAACATGTTCTCTTGACCAAGGAAACATGTAAAATATTTAATCTGTTACTGCATACTATTATGCATATATTATCTATATTTGGTAAGAAATGCTTAGTAAGGTACCCAAATAAAACAAACATATATTTTTTCTTCAAGAAAGTGAGCAAGTTACTTATCTTATTCATGGCAGCCTCCTTGTCTCCATCACCTCTGTTCTGGAAGCCGAACCCGCCAAAGACACTGGAAACAATTTGGAGTAGCCAAGAGAAGAACCCAACAAGGGTTTGAGTAGATTTTTTAGTCTGAACTTGGTTTAAAGTCCACTGGCTCCTCTCTTAAAATATATTGGGCAATCCTCATCTGCCTCTTGCTTCTGTCTCTCATGCAGCAATCTATACATCATTATAGTCAAATAATAATCTCAAAAGAGTTGCTAGATCTCTATAATCACAAACTGGACGTTGGCTCCAACGCAAAACCCACAAACCCACCTCACAATAGGCTCTAGCGGCTATTCCCTCTATGCTTTATTTAGTAGTGAAGCCCAGTCTCATCACAAGCAGGCTTCCGCCATCATTTCAGGTGAGCCGACAAGCATAACGAATCGAAGGAAGTAGGGTAACTGGGAGGGAGACGAGGGAGAGATGCGGAGGGTAATGGCATCCTTCTCGCGTCCAGTTCCCCGTCTGTCTAGTCATTTACTTCTCAGAGGAGTTTGTCCTCTCATCTTTCCAAAAGTAACCACTGCGGTAACAAACCGGCAGTTGTATTGCATTCGCTTGTGAGCGCGGCCTCTAGGCTTCTTCTTCTTGTCTCGTTTGGTCACCTTGGGCGTCTACCCTCTCACTTTCTCCGCTCGGGCAAGGGAACCATGAACCTTACTCATTGTGATGCGGTAATGTTGCAGGAGCTCCCAATCAAAGGAATATCGTGGTGCGTCTGAATTTATGTAAAAGGAATCGATATGGAAAAATGAAAGCTCGCCGAGGTAACACCGTAAAAAAATACACCACACCCTACCATCCAAGAAGCGTTCCCTTTTTACCAAGATCCCTTTCTTGATTTCCCTCAATCAGTTTCCGAATATCAAGAATCAGTTTGTAACTGATTTGTAACTCTTTGATTTTACAATGAGTTATTTGGTTATTTACGAGAGGAATATTACATACTCCCCCCCTTAACAAGAACACCATCCTCGGTGTTCATCTCTCGCTAGAACATTAGATCTTACTCATGATATAAACATCTAAACCGCACAAAAAGTGATCCTTCCTCTTTCAAATCAAAGATTTCATTCCAAGGAATGACAATAAACAAAATAGTAATGTTATAACATAAGAAAGATCAATAGCTATAAGCATTCATAACTGCAAAAATATGCAAGTTCTAATTTCCATTACTTGACCTGTATTCAAATTCATAATATATAAAGACAAATCTCTATATGAACTTACCATTACTTACCAATTACTCTTGAAAACCATGAGTACTTTCACGTAAGAATTTTAATAGTGATTGAACAACCCATCAACCCTCCATGGTAAGTAATTCCTGTAATGTATGACTAACAAATTCAACCGCATTAGTCACAATATTTCGAGTCAAATGAAATACTTTTAACTATCAATCAATTGTGCAATGTTAGATGATATTTAATTCACAATACTTTTACAAGTACTTAAGAGCTCATCACTGCTCCACATGCACACTAAATTAACTCTCATTAAAGACATCCACATAGTACTTTTAAAAGTACCAAAAGATCACCTAGCTCTCTAACAATCAATCACTGCATCAAGTGAAAATTTTCTTAGCCCCTACTAAGACGTTTACAAGATTAATAATATGATAAAGGAATTAAAATTTCCAATAACTCCTTATTAAACACTAAGCTCATTTCCTGTTAAATGTGCATAGCATATTTCACACAACTATATGTAAAATTCATTTTTTACACAACATATATCCGATTAGTTAATTTCTTTAGCTATGAGAACCATAATAGGCTAAATAATTCCCAACCCATGGGAACTAGTTTCCACAACCAAATCGAGTCATTTCCACATCCAGACAGTTTCTTGGATAGAGACCTTACCAGGTCTAACATGGAATTCCACTGGCCAACCAGCTCAAGAATTCCAATGACCACATAGGGTCCAATATAGGATTCCTCTTGGCAGCATCTTGCCTATTCCTCTAATAGCGTCCCGTCTATGAGGAATTTTGGGCCTCCTCCAACAAGCTCCAAATCAACAGAGTTGCCTCAGGCTTTTTACCCTCTTCACCATCTTGGAAAACTCTTTTCCCTTATTGAGATAATTGATCTCTAGGGAGAGGAAATCTGGGCAGACAAGTACCATCAACCCCTCCGGGCAGGTAACTGCCATCAACCCAAGGCATTAAATCCAGGTAGACAAGTACCATCAACCCCTCCAAGCAGGTAACTGCCATCAACCCAAGGCATATCCAGACAGACAAGTGCCATCAACCCCTCTGGGCAGGTAACTGCCATCAACCCAAGGCATATCCAGGCAGACAAGTACCCTCAACCCCTCCGTGCAGATAATTGCCATCAACCCAACTATCTGCAACTGTCTGACATGTTAAATTTCTCTTTTATTACTCTTTCCCAAAGTAATTTACATAATGAACCATATGAACATTATCATTAACAAAATAAACATGCATGTACACCATGCATTTACACTTAACCCTCATCATGGGTCCACAACATCTAGATTGATGGGAAACATATCTATCATACATGTTGTATGCATTCAGATTTTCCAAATAACACAATTCATGCATATCATATAACATTATTCTTTCTCATTTATGATTGCAATTCACATTGCAACAATTTACGTGACAAGTTTTCTTGTTGCCATTAAGCTACCTCTACTTAATCCCATCAGCAACGTTAGTTATAAATATGCATCAGTTAACAAGTATTCAATTTCCAAAAATTTTCATGCATACAATATCGTCATGTATAAAAGCATACGCAAATATTCATTAATGTATAAATGTCAACAATAGTTGAGTTAATAATCTAAACATTTCCAATTTCCCATAGTCTGTTGTCTTAATCCAAATCGTCATTAATGGTGTATTATCTTACATTTACTATGGCCAGCATTGGCCATGCATCATTAATATAATTAAGCATAATCAAGGTGTTCTGACCAACCCTTGGTTCAACATGCATAACTAACAAATTAAACTACCCTTATCGGAAGCAATTCCTCTACTTATGCAATTAGAAGCATGATCCCCTAAGTGTCACACATGCACCAGAGTTACCACTTGATGTTAGATGCAACAACTATCTTAACACTACTATGTGACCATTTCAGAATAATGACTTCAAGGAGACATTACGAAAATCATTAACATCAACACACTATAGTTATCATTTTCCAACTCCTTAAGCATGGTCAAAGGAATACTCACATGCACATCAAGCGCTATCTGGTCATCACCAGACTTAGCGTCTTCTGCAAGATTCTGGCACTCAAAGCCTGCGCTATCTGGTCATCACCAGACTTAGCGATTCTTTTCCCTTCTCCGTCTGTCCCTACAGCACGGTCTTCTTCCTTCTCCTTGCTTCCTTTTCCTTTGGAAGCATCTATAGTTGGGGAAGGTAGTTAGAGTTTACTGACAACTGCATTAACACAGGTAGTCTATTTATGAATAATTATCACATGTAATTCTACCATGAATGGGTCCTAGAAATGTTACCCACTGGAAATGTTACCCACTGAACATGCCTCTACAATTAACTTCACACTGGAATGCAACATGCATAAGAAATCCATCATTCCCATAGTAGAGATAAATTCAACCATCATTAAATCGAGGCTCCAATGGTTTTAATCTCACAACAAGTAATGATTAACATAAAACACATACCATGCTAGTGAATTTCAATTAATTAGAGGGAAACATCATTAAATCTATTAAGACATAAGCATATACTATTCATCATGCATTCTCATGGTGAATAAAATTAAGAACTCTTCTCATAAACAACTGGAACTATAGCACAGAGAGAGTAAGAATCATCATACACACATTCCATGCATGTGACACCAATCAACCATCACTTGTTTACGAATTGTAATAATCTTAAATCCAATTCAATTAATGCATATAAGTTCTATTGGTTAGTCATACAACACTAACCAATCTCAACTACCAATCATCTTCATGCATCTATGACAAGACTGAATCAAAAATTAGTTATTACAATCAAGTCTCACTACTTGACTCATTGTATATTTTCAATATCTAAAGGGGTTCTTCTAATGTCCTTTTAAAACAACTTGTCATCCTATTCAAGGATGTTCCCCATAATTTATATTCATGCATTGACTCGTTAAATTTCGTTCATTGTAACTTCAATCTTGTTCAATGAATGCATCTTTGTTATTGCCATATTTGGAAATCACAAGTTGGTAGTTGATTGTCACTTTCCTCAGTGAGTGTTCAATATTTTTCATAAGTGTAATGAGTGTTCAATATTGTTCATAAGTGTGACACGAGTTTTATTGTCTTTTTCCTCATCAGGAATCCAATGTCATGAACATAGTTATGCAACAACTTTATTACTTACTACTCAAAGCAGTTATAAACATGAATCACACATATCATGCCGAAAGTAGTGTACTACATAAATCAATATGCGAATGATTAAACTCATACCAGAGTTAATGCCATTGGTGGCGTACCTCAATTTCTTTTCTGCTTACCAATTCCCAAAGGAGCTAGTGCTGCAACCTTTAGCTTTGATACCACTTGTAATGTACCTCGGTAACCTCACATGTAAAAGCAGGGAGTTAGAATTTTTTATACAAATTACCCACAAGTAATTATCCAATTCACAACTCCACAATTCCTCATTAACCATTAGATATAATGTTCATTAGTACATCAAGTAAATTGCAATAAAAGATAGTAAGTTTGCATAACCATTAACCACCCCTGTGGTAGTGTATTAACATAAACTGTCTCATGAATCCATGCATCCATTTCATGATTTCCTTCACCATATTAATTAACCTCATACTTGGACATTATGGTTAGGCCATCAAATAAAGAACCATCAACATCAAGGATTCATCATCATCAAACTAACACAAAAGGCAATCACACCATTGAACACCAATATACCCTGGAAACCCCGTACGGTGAAAACCAGCAAACGTTTAATCTTATTATTAAACACTCGCGAGGGTTTTCACCCCTCACTCAATGCCTTATAATGGATTCCATCCCTTAACCATTGTTATAAAATCATTACAATGAATTATCATTAAGTTGTCACATAACTAGCTAAAAGCTAATACATTTTCCATGAAACCCTTTTCTTACATACCGCCACATGCAACATTCCTTGTGGCATAATTGTTCTAGCAATGGATGATCCTGCAACTCGAACTCATCTGCATGGACCATTAATCCTTTTCCTGCCACAATGTTAAACATCACTTTCCTTTGGCACCAACCGCCATCGTTTCCTGTCAATGTAGTTGTCAACAAGCTTTGGCAACAATATTAGATACATTATTAATCAATCAATAAGAAACCTCTAAAAGTGATCTTTTAACATCTACTCATCTGCATGAGCAAGCATAACATACTAATTAACTAGTACATATATTCAAGTAAATTCTTGTTCTACTTTTCACAATGCTTATTCACACTAATGCATATTTCTCTTTAAGAGATCTAACCATTAGTTTTACAAGTCCATGTTTCCCTTTAAAACATATAACACATTAGTTATGTTTACATACAGGTAATAAACTATTGTTTCTGCGCCTTTGCACATGCGTTCCTTCCACATAGTTATTTTCCAAGAAATTAACATAGTTTCTTTAACATACAAAGAACACATCTCCATAACACAATGACTATTCTTTGAGTATCCAAAGAGTTATCTTATAGCCCTTCTTTAATATATGCAACGCATATGCCCTTCTCTAGAACTCTACCATCATTTCATGTAAACATTTACGTACTTATTTCTTAAAGGAAGTCATCATAACCCCATTTCTCTATCTTCCTATAAGTAAGTTTCTCATGCTTTTCTTTTCAAGAAATTATTATAGATACCCATCTTTACACTTAAAGAATCAAGAAACAACAACAAGGTTAACTTAACCTTTTATGCACCAAAATCAAGAATTCGATCCAACTCATCTAGAAAGACAATCTTTTCAAGAGATTAATATTTCCAAGAATGTTAACATCGATTATCATTATTTACAAGAAAGTCAACAGAATACTTTCTTTTCCAAGAAAACTTAAAGAATATTCAATCTTTTACAGCATGCATCAATGTTATAGACATTTTTGTGCCTTACAGCATGAAGCATGAAATGTCCATAATCTAAGGGATCCAAAGTCCCTAAACATGTTGTTCCTACCCCTAGAGGAACAAGGTCAGCAAACCACAGCACTGAATATCAGTTCTCCACCTGAAAACACTCAAAAACAAGCTAATTCTGGATCATGTCAACTGCTCCACTGAGCATCTGCGTTGAATGTCAATTGCTCCACTGTGTACCTGTGCTGAATGTCAACTGCAAAGAAGGCTACCTGCGCTGGGCGAGTTTGGCCAAGTGGCACAGTCATTCCTCAAGGTGTCAATGCCCAGGAAGCTTCCAAAATGACACTTGGATCAGGGAATTCGACTTGTGATGAGTAAGAGGGTCTAGATCTCCAAGTGGAAGCAAGAACCTCCAAGTGGACTCAAGAACTGAAGAATAACTGAAGTGGGAGAGGACACTAGTCAGCTCCATGCCAAGCTCAAGCTGACTCATCCTTTCTCCAAAACTCCTATATATAGAGCTCTCTCATGAGGTCTAGGGAGGCTGGAATCTTGTGAATGTAAGGAAGTGTTGTTGGTTTGAGTATAGAACTATTGGGTGATTTGCTTGAAGGAGGTGAAGAGGAGATTTCTTTCTGCTGGGAGGTGATGCTGGATTGGGCCTTTTATGGTTGTATTACTTCCTGAACTTTACTTCTTCCATTAATAAAGCATTTGAGGTTCTTCTATATGCATGTGTCTCAATGGTGTATTGTTATACTTGTGTATTTGATTTATTCTAATCCTTGAATCAATTATGAATGTATGCTTCTTGTAGTTTCCCTCTCTTGCCATTTTGCAGGATCTTGGTGTAGCTGGGCCAGTGAAAGAGCAAGGAGCTGGGAGCAAGCAGCAAAGAGAGAAGATTGGATCAATCATTAGCGGAAGACAACAGTTAGTGGATCTCTTTCTCCCCTCTCTTACATCTCATAAAGAAGTAATCTCGAATAGCTTTACTTTGATTGTTGTTGAGGTACTATCACCCTTAGAGTGGGATAGGGTCATTCCGTATTGGATACTTTTCCCAACAACAAATTGGCGACTCCGCTGGGGATCGTATCTTGTTGGTTGTTTGTGTTTTTGCTATTCATTTCATAAACACTGGGAGTACCAAATCGAACTGCATTTGGATCTTTCAAATGCAAAGTAGAGGGCAGCTACTCTAGCTCAGTTTCTGGGCAAGTTTATGATTTGAAGAGCTGATCCACAAGGACTCTAAATAGCTCTTAGTGATAGCTTTTCATCCTCCTTTTCATCCCTTAGTGTGTACTTGACTGATAGCTTCTGATTTGGCCAAAAACTGTGAATTTTTTAGCAATCTGTGACCCGGAAACTGAGAAAAACGAAAGTTTATCTCTTCAGTGCAGGCACTGTGAAGGCAGTCTGCATTTCAGCGCAGTTCCCGAAGGGGCTACCTGCGCTGAAGGTCAAACTGCCAGTGTACTACCTGCGCTGAACCAGTTTTGCCTAGAGCTACTGGGGTTCCCTCCTGTTTTGCCCTGTTTTCACCCTTATTTTTGCAGCCTGTTACCAGTCAATGTACCTATCTGAAACCAACTTTCCTTGCCACTATTCCGCCTCGGTTGTATAAAGAAACTGTATTTGTTCTTTGCGTATTTCTTATATCATTTACGGTTTCCCGTAACGAAAGTGAACTAGTCTTGCTGTGGCCTCTTAGATCTAGACCTGTGTTAAGTGTCGTTTTGATCTTAAGAGTTAGTTTGTTTACTGTTCATAGCTGATTGCGCTTTTTCTTTCGTCATATGGTTTGAATTTATATATTTCTAGTGTCGAAATTGAATTCGAAATTATACAACAGCTTTCTTTTTGTGTTGCACCAACATTAAGAAAGAGAAAAGAAATACCTGCATCGTGCATGTGCATTTTGACAGCTTGCATGTTGATTTAGGGAAAAGTGCATTAGTGTGTGCTCTATGATCTGTGTGAAAAGATGATGTCTTTCTTTTCCCTCAGTAGTTAAGATTTTCAAAGTTGAAAGATTGAAAAGCTTGCTTATCATCTTAGACTGCATTTAGGAGTGTTACTATACATCTCGTGGTGATCCATAAAGGCAAACTGCTAAACAAGATCAACCTTAAAATAAATTGAATTTACATAACAACGCATTGAAACATAACGCAAACACATAGAGGTCTAAGCTAGAGACGTGTTCCGGCGTTGTTAAACGTGATATCTTAGCGTTGAGTGGTTGGGTGATTCCTCCACGGTGAAGCGATAAGTATCAATACGGACTTGTGCTCCCACATACCGTCGCGTATATATTGGGAGACCCCTATAGGAATAAAGCCTTTATCCATAGGAAACCGTGTCGGCCACCCTACTGATCGCAATGCAGTGAACACAGCATTCACGAAGATCGACCACTCGTACCGTAAAACGTATTCTGTGGTTTTGCGAAAAGTTTGGCACACCCTCTGCCTAGATCTCCAGAGCAGTTTCTTTTGGCCTTTTTCAAACTCTATAACTGAAAAAGTCCATCCGAGCATTTGTCACTTCGGGCTCGTTAAAACATCGAAGGAGACTAGAGTCATCTTTAGCTTTTTCTCGACTCTTAAAAAGTGAAAAAGCAAGTTGTGTCTAAGGCGTCGTTATAAAATTTATTTTAAACGGAACATAATCACCTCCTATTCCTGCGTTGATCTGTAGGTTGAGAACATGGAACGCCCCAACCAAGGAATTCCACATGATGGAAATCCTAGTCCTTTCTCCTCTTGGGGAGAAGTTGGTGCGCCCCACATGGCCACATTGTCGCTTCCAGGACTGACAATTGGCCTGCCAATTTGGCTATTCTCAACCAATGTAGTTCAGAACACCATGGTTCCTGAACAGTCGAGTCAATAGTTAGATCAGTCTAGAGCTGCCCACCAGCCTTCTACTTCCTATAACTCTTCCTCCAATCCTTCATCTTCGCAAGGTAGAGCCGGCAAAAGCCAAGCTCCCATGGAGAAGAAGGAGAAGAAGAAGAAGGAGCCTAAGGCGACTGGGGGCAAGCAAAAGACATCTGACAAAAATCCACACACAGCACAGACCGGGCCTAAATCGCCATGTGTCATATGTAAAGGAGACCACTTCCATAGAGATTGTCCCTGTATTCCCCGGATACTAAGGAACTGGTCCCCTCGTTTGCACAATTCGGGAGCATCAACCTCTGATAGCCATGTTGAATGCTTACCGTCAACCAGCGAAAGTGAAGGATCAAGACAAAGAGGGGGAACAAGATCCCCCTGCAGACTGTGTGAAGGCGATCACGCCATCCACCGTTGTCCCTTCTTAGACGAAGCGAAAAGAGTTTTGGAAGATCGCCCGGTTTCACCGTTGAGACTTCCTCCTGGATACAAAAAACTCGTGCCAAGTCCTTCGTTGGTTGAAAATACAGCTGGCCCGCTCAAGTGGTCAGCTGAAGTGTCAGTCATTGAGAATGAACCTACTGAATCCAGACCGGACGAAAGTCCAAAGGTCGAAACGGCAGTTGACCCGGTTCCGCCTTCAGAGGTTTCATCTTCAAATGACACCCTCACTGAAGAGAATAAGGATGACACCATCCAGATTCTTTTCATCAACACAGACTCTGATGAGCATCAGGGCAATGCGCCCATTCCTTTATCGCAGGAAGGAACATCATCAGGGTCATATCCGGCCGTGTATTCGGTCCCACCACCAAGCAACCTGGTTGTGTCCTTTGATTGGAACCAACTAGGCAGACCCCGGTTGCCAGCCAGTATACCATTCAGAATCATAGTCCAAATTTATAGAATGGTAATGGCTGGAACTATCATTGATGAAGGGGCATCTGTGAGTATCCTTTCCTCTATTGCTTGGAAAGCACTGGGGTCCCCGACGCTTTCGCCTGAGATAAGAAATCTCTCAGGTTTTGATAAAGGAACCAGTCGACCATTAGGGATCCTCCCCAATGTGCCTGTTACATTGAAAGGGAAGACCATTCAAATGAACGTGATGGTCGTTCAAGGACCCTTGGATTATAACCTACTCCTTGGACGAGACTATATATATTGCATGGGAGTTATAGTCTCCTCACTCTTTAGAGTAATGTGTTTTCCACACGAAGGAAGAATGGTCAAGCTCGTAGACCAACTTTCATTTCCGGGATCACGCATCGCAAATAGTCACATACCAACCCTGAATGGTCTATTCAATCAAGAAATGTCTCCACCCCCAGTCCTTCTTCCCGATGAGTGCGAGTGATTCGGAAAGATGGGACTGGAACCCAGGGGGCATGCATCCTGGTCTGCGTTGGGCAGAAAGAACTCTGGGTATAAGATAGAATTTCCGCGAGAGAATATGACTAGTCCGTACCCCGTCCGTGGATGGAAGAGGGGTTGTTCTGGAATAGGATTCTTTTGTCAAAGTTATGTGTTTGACGGAACAGGGTCATTCACCGTTGTCTATCTAGGTAGACATCGCCGAAGAAGTGTTCAGTTTGAAAGATTAACAGAACAATCTTTAGGTAACCTGAAAGAGGTAAGCCTCACCCTTTAAAACAAATGTTTTGACGGATAAGTAGGGGCAGCCTTGAAATTGTATTTTATACCTGGGGGCATGCAACCTTTTGGAGTGCAAGCAAGGGGCGACTATTTATTTTTTAAATTTTTAGGTCCTCCCCTTTAAACCTGTAGGTCTAACCCTTTAAACTCGTAGGATTAGCCGTTTCCGAACTTGCATAAAGAAAGGAGCGGAGCATAGCTTCGTGAGATAAAGCTCCATAAAAAATAGTTATCTCACAGGAGACATTCTTATCTTATGACTGGTATAATCGAGCAGTTTTACCGCGGAATTTATGCTCGTTAAAAAATAGAAAAGCGAAGATCCGAGCAGTTTTAGCACATAGTTCATGCTCGTTAAAAAATAAACATAAGATTGAGCAGTGTTTTGGCGCATTCGAGCTCTTTAAAAAATGAACCCAATACCGGTAAATAACCATTTGTGATCGTAAAATTATTAGCCATAAAAAGCCTTGGTCGTGTTTTGCACCTGCCACCTCCATTCCATTTGGCCGATCGTTCACCTCCATATGATTGTTTACCCATTTTGAGGAACAGCTGCGAAGAGTGATTTCACCTAGCCATCCTTGTGACACTGCCGTGATTGGAAAATTCCAACCTGTACCTGGAATCTGCTGCTATCCCTGTTTATCACTCGTTCCTCAAAAGACGAGTCTTCTTTGAGCTCTTTTCATCTGACTCGTAAAATATGAAAAGTTTGCCGAGTTTTGGCCTTCCAGCTCGTTAAAAGGACTGGAAGAGCTATCCCTCCCGTAGATTTTAATCTTTTTGGACCTGAGGGATTATTGCACAAAAAGGTCGAGCGCTTGTTTTATTCAGCTCGTTAAAATTATCGAAAACTCATCCCTTCTGTATTGTTTTATACTTTTTCGGACTTAAGGGATTAGATGACGAAAAAGGAATTTTGGAGTTAACTTTCCGTGCCTTTTCAGACTCTCTAAAAATGAAAAGGACCGAGTTTTCCTTGTCGTTAGACTCGTTAAAATGATTAAATAGCGACAAACTTGTCTTTAGACGAGAACGAGTTTCCCTATCGCTAGGCTCGTTAAAACATAGCGATGGGCTTGCCCGAAGGGCAGGTTATAGAACAAGCATATGTTATCCTCCTCAAGCTTGACAAAAATAAAGAGGTACTGGTCAGAAATGACTGGGGAAAAATTGGGAGAACCTCAAAGCTTTAATGGTAGCAGGTCGCTCTTGAACATGACACTTTTCCTCCGTATCACATCGGGTTGGGTTGTTTCGTTCACCGGTCTCATCACCATGGTCTTCGCCAAACCATCCACACTTGGGGTAATGCTACCGATCCATCGCATCAGTGTCGTTATATGTTCAAGAGATGTTGTTCAGAAAGAGTCAACCGTGTCCCATCCACTGCCATACATTATCCTTCATCCACCCATGATCGCCACCCTGAATCATACTACACAGATTGTTTTCACCTCCACTAAAATCATTAGCTCTGTTCCGTGTCACTGATGTGGGATTCATTAAGGCCCTCCTTTGACGGATCGCTTCTTGTCGACTTCAGCTCATTATCCAAGAAGTTGATCTAGGAACACCCCCCTCAGTACTTTGAAACTTGCATGCCTCAATGGCAAGTTTCTCACTTCCGGCGACAGGTATACATCAATGACCTTCGACCAGAAGATTTTGCGTGGTGTTCGACGCCAAGTCCTTTATTCACACCACGTGAATTGTACTGCAGTACCTTGAGGGTCATTATCATTATCGGTGATTCCTCTCGCGCTTGTTAACGGTTTTCATCATTGACCGGTAATCAAGCGATGTCTTTCCATGTTCGACTTCAGCGCAATTCTCACATGGATCGACTTGTACTTAGAGTGAAGATCGAACGAGTTTGAAGACCCCAGATCTAGTTTCATCCATCCGGGCTGCGATATATATTCAGGAAATATAAAGACACTTGACATGTACATCATTACAGCAGATGATCATCCTACTCAAAGGATGATAATTCCAGCAGAGAATTATCAGTCTACCATCAGACGATCGTCTGTTCTATGTACCAAAATGAATTTATAAAACTGAGCATGGGAATGCCCGCCTCAGCTAGATCATGAAAGCAGAATGAAAAATAATGTATTGTATTGTATTGTATTACAGGTCACCTCTCAGCGATTGAATGAACTTCGGATCCTCCTGATAAAGCATTTCACCCGATAAACGACCTCATACTTTAGGGGGCAACTGTTATAGACATTTTTGTGCCTTACAACATGAAGCATGAAATGTCCATAATCTAAGGGATCTAAAGTCCCTAAACATGTTGTTCCTACCCCTAGAGGAACAAGGTCAGCAAACCACAGCACTGAATATCAGTTCTCCACCTGAAAACACTCAAAAACAAGCTAATTCTGGATCATGTCAACTGCTCCACTGAGCATCTGCGCTGAATGTCAACTGCTCCACTGTGTACCTGCGCTGAATGTCAACTGCAAAGAAGGCTACCTGCGCTGGGCGAGTTTGGCCAAGTGGCACAGTCATTCCTCAAGGTGTCAATGCCCAGGAAGCTTCCAAAATGACACTTGGATCAGGGAATTCGACTTGTGATGAGTAAGAGGGTCTAGATCTCCAAGTGGAAGCAAGAACCTCCAAGTGGACTCAAGAACTGAAGAATAACTGAAGTGGGAGAGGACACTAGTCAGCTCCATGCCAAGCTCAAGCTGACTCATCCTTTCTCCAAAACTCCTATATATAGAGCTCTCTCATGAGGTCTAGGGAGGCTGGAATCTTGTGAATGTAAGGAAGTGTTGTTGGTTTGAGTATAGAACTATTGGGTGATTTGCTTGAAGGAGGTGAAGAGGAGATTTCTTTCTGCTGGGAGGTGATGCTGGATTGGGCCTTTTATGGTTGTATTACTTCCTGAACTTTACTTCTTCCATTAATAAAGCATTTGAGGTTCTTCTATATGCATGTGTCTCAATGGTGTATTGTTATACTTGTGTATTTGATTTATTCTAATCCTTGAATCAATTATGAATGTATGCTTCTTGTAGTTTCCCTCTCTTGCCATTTTGCAGGATCTTGGTGTAGTTGGGCCAGTGAAAGAGCAAGGAGCTGGGAGCAAGCAGCAAAGAGAGAAGATTGGATCAATCATTAGCGGAAGACAACGGTTAGTGGATCTCTTTCTCCCCTCTCTTACATCTCATAAAGAAGTAATCTCGAATAGCTTTGCTTTGATTGTTGCTGAGGTACTATCACCCTTAGAGTGGGATAGGGTCATTCCGTATTGGATACTTTTCCCAACAACAATCAACATATTTTCTTTACCAAGAAAACATATAAAATAATCATCTTTTACCACATGCATTAACATGTTTTCTTCACCAAGAATACATATAAAATATTCAATCTTTAACTGCATGCATTAACATGTTTTCTTCACCAAGAATACATATAAAATATTCAATCTTTAATTGCATGCATTAACATGTTTTCTTCACCAAGGAAACATGTAAAATATTTAATCTTTTACTGCATACTATTATGCATATATTATCTATATTTGGTAAGAAATTCTTAGTAAGATACCCAAATAAAACATACATATATTTTTTCTTCAAGAAAGTGAGCAAGTTACTTATCTTATTCATGGCAGCCTCCTTGTCTCCATCACCTCTGTTCTGGAAGCCGAACCCGCCAGAGACACTGGAAACAATTTGGAGTAGCCAAGAGAAGAACCCAACAAGGGTTTGAGTAGATTTTTTAGTCTGAACTTGGTTTAAAGTCCGCTGGCTCCTCTCTTAAAATATATTGGGCAGTCCTCATCTGCCTCGTGCTTCTGTCTCTCGTGCAGCGGTCTATACATCATTATAGTCAAATAATAATCTCAAAAGAGTTGCTAGCTCTCTATAATCACAAACTGGACGTTGGCTCCAATGCAAAACCTGTAAATCCACCTCGCAATAGGCTCCAGCGGCTATTCCCTCTATGCTTTATTTAGCAGTTAAGCCCAGTCTCGTCACAAGCAGGGTTCCGCCATCATGTCAGGTGACCGGGCAAGCATAACAAATCGAAGGAAGTAGGGTAACTGGGAGGGAGACGAGGGAGATATGCGGATCGTAATGGCATCCTTCTCGCCTCCAGTTCCCCGTCTGTCTAGTCATTTACTTCTTAGAGGAGTTTGTCCTCTCATCTTTCCAAAAGTAACCATTGCGGTAACAGACCGGTAGTGGTATTGCATTCGCTTGTGAGCACGACCTCTAGGCTTCTTCTTCTTGTCTTTTTTGGTCACCTTGGGCGTCTGCCCTCTCACTTTCTCCGCTCGGGTAAGGGAACCATGAACCTTACTCATTGTGATGCGATAATGTTGCAGGAGCTCCCAATCAAAGGAATATTGTGGTGCGTCTGAATTTATGTAAAAGGAGTCGATATGGAAAAATGAAAGCTCGCAGAGGTAACACCGTAAAAAAATACACCACACCCTACCATCCAAGAAGCGTTCCATTTTTACCAAGATCCCTTTCTTGATTTCCCTCAATCAGTTTCCGAATATCAAGAATCAGTTTGTAACTGATTTGTAACTCTTTGATTTTACAATGAGTTATTTGGTTATTTACGAGAGGAATATTACAAAACTCAGCCAAAATCACCCTTGGAGTGGGCATATTCTTCTCCTGAGAAAAGTTACTAAGAATTTCTAGCCCTTCATTTCTAATATGGGAGGGAAAAAATATATTATCTAAGAAGATAGAGAAATTCCTTGCTAACCAGATGCCTTGAAAGATGCTTATAGGAAGACAATGAAATGGACGGCTAATTGGATTGGAGTTCCACAATTTCCATGCACTCTCCATGTCAGGACTTGACCAAGGAACATAGTGACCGAGAGTGCATCCCCTCATAGTTTCCAGACTGACTGATAAAAAGGACATTCCGTAAAGAGATGAGCTACATTTTCACCATTTTTTTGGTAGAGATAACACTATCCCAAACCCACCATGAATCACCTTTGAATAAAATCCCAAATGGGAGCTATATTCATCATTAAACACCACATGAATTTTTTTATTTATTTAGCCGAACATTTTCCCTGACATACAACTTTCCACCACCACCTCTCTTCCATGTTAAAACAATCAGATATGAGAGAAATAAAACCCATTTTCGGCGTGGATACACCAAAAGGAGATAAAAACCATACTATTTCATTTTACCTATCTATAATGTGTATATGGAAATCCCTAAGGGCCACCTCATGCCTTGGATACAAGCATCCCAATAATCCCTGAAATCAACTCCAATGCCTAAGTTATTCAGCGAGATCCAAACCTTGTTGCCACAGGGAATATGCGTTTGGATTAGCGATGTGGGACAACCCATGGAAACCACAATTTCATAGCCAATCAATTAATGGAGGTTATTAGTGTCTATCAATCACCAGTGATCAAATGTACTCTTTCCATATGGTTGATAGGGTCATTAGGTCGAATTGTGATATTTTCAAATAAAATTTAATGCCCTTGTTTGTCAAATAGTCATTGGTTACTGTATAGGTCATTGCTACTCCCTCCACTTGTTCAAGGTCACCATCACCCATCATGGTCATGTCATCATTCCCTGTCCTAGGTCATCAAAAGAGTTAGCGGGTCACCATATAGGTCATGGTCTAGGATATACATTGGATTGTCATCATTATATCAATCATCAATATCAAACAAGGGATTCATGTCATCCATTTTTGTCATCATCATGGGAGTTAGAAATTATGGAATGAAGTGAATCAAATAAACATTTCCTTTTGAAGAAATAATGCTGCAGTCAAATCAATCAATACTTATTTTATCAAAAAGTACACATGATGTCATTCAATCATCAAGCCAAAAATCGAGTTTTTGAGTTATGAAGGATAATCATAGCATTTTAAAACTTCATTCTATCCTTCCAAAAGTTCCAAGAGCTCCTCCCTTCCATTGTGAGACTTTCCACAGCCATCAGAACTTTGAAATTCATCATCAATTGCTCATTTCATCAGTCTGTTGCGTTTCTGTTGCGTTTCTGGTAGAGTTGTTGTGCTTTAGATTTGGAGACCAAAAGGAGGAAGAATAGGTTCAATCTTCATATCATTGTTTCAAACAATCTCTAAACAAGTAAGTGGAGACTTTAGAAACCCCTCATGCAGTCAATTTCCTTAGAAATATTATTAAAATGCTTGCTTAGGGTTTAGCTGCGCTTCTGCTTCGCTTTTCATTTTTATGGGTTTTTTCTTCACTTGACAGAGAAATCATTTTGTTTCTAAGAATTAACATCCCTAAGTACCCTCTTCAATTACTTCCCACCATTTCCCACACTCAAACTCACTCATTTTATCATTTTCCCTCAAAAACCTAGCTAGTTCTTGTGCTTCCCGCCTAGGACTGTGTTTTCCCTGTTTCACCCCTCTTTTCTCACTCATTTTGAGAAATTCCACTTTCATGGTGTCCCTAACACATATCCCTACCCCCCATAATTTTATTATAATTTTTTATACCTCTCTTTCCACTCATTCCCTTACCTCAAGTTGTTGCGCTTTTAGCTCTATGTTGTTGTCCTACATAAACGCAACAACTATTTGTTGCACCAACTTCGCTTGGAGTATGAACAAATGGGAAAGTATTTTTGAACACTAGAGGAGTTTTTTTTTCATAACATACCCAAAAACAATAACCTCTCTCATTTTTTAAATATACTTTATGATTTTGGAGATATAACCAAGATACAAGTTGCTACAAGAGAGTCGTTGCGCTTTTGAATCTGTTTTTTGTCATCATTTTCAAAAGATTTTTCTGATCAAATGAAGATTAATTTTGGAAAAAAAAGTGGTTTTTTTTAAGGACAAACCCAATCACAATAACCTCATTAATTTTCTACACATGTATCATATATTTGGATATATTAAACTTTCATTGAGGCCTATTTCAGAAAATCAAATCCTCCAATTTTTCTTGCCTGTTTTAGCCACTCTTTTGTGGCACGTATTCAAAAAATATGGGAATGAATTGCAAAACACTAAGAGAGGTTTTTCTCGAAAAAAAAATTATCTACAAAAACCTCTCCCCATTTCATAAAAATTATTATGGCTAAAAATATATCAGTTTGTCTTTGACCCCTATGTTTTCGTTGCGCTTCTCAAGAATTTGATGCATTTCTGTGCCTTCAACTTTTTCACTGTATTGTAAATGGTAAATGTCAATTAGGTTGAGGTAAATGATTGTACATGAGTTCATCTGAGGTAATTGAGTTTTTTATTGGTCATTGTAGTGAATAATATTGTAATTTAATGCCTTGAGAGTCAAACTCAATCAGTGAGTTTAAAAGGGGAAGTGGTTTCTAACTCCCCTAGTTTTTGGTTGTGGTTAGAGAATATCAAGTAATCAGTTCCTATGAAGGAGGATTCGACCCCTTAGAGGTGAAATGTTGTTTTTCATATATATGTAGTCGGAATCACACAAAATAGAGGGTTGGATACTTGAAGCTTAGACTTGGAACTAATGTACTTGACTATTGCAAAAATATAACAAACATTTGCAGCTATTTTTATGGGATTCTTGTGTTGTGGTTAGTGGCTTTGTTTTTTTCCTCTAATTTATTATATATCTAATGATTAGATATTTTTAGCAACCATCTATATTTCTCCTTATGCTTTATTTTTTAAGAGTTGAAACATAAATCGTTGTTTAATGCTCTGTTTTTGTTTAAGATAAGCATTTAAGTGTTTTTCTTCTATATAAGTGAATTCATGCCTTTGCTCACTTAATTCCTGTTATATCTTCCTCACCACACTACAATGAAAAACCGTTTTGAGTCACTTATTGCACCTAACTTGCCCTGTCTTATGTCTGAAACTGACCTTTAGGATTACTTGACCTAGTTCTGAGACCTAGTGCTCTTTATCCAACAAACCCTAATCAAACCCTACTGAGCTGATACCTAGCCTAAAATCCATATATTCTCCAGTCATTTCCATTGGATGTGAGATTGTTTTAGAGAGAGCCCTCTTTGATTTGGTAGGGCTAGCTACCAAGTCGAAAGTTGGTCTGAGGTTACCTCCTTGGCTTCCTTTCTCAGCCTTGGGAAAACTAAGGAGTGCTAACATTTTTCCGTCGTTGGTGGGGATCGAAAGTTAATATTCTCCCGGAAATATTCTTCACATTGTAGATCTGATTGCTGATGGTGGACAGTGATCAAACGGGAAGGCTAGAATCATTCACCTGGCAGCTCCAACCTAATTCAAAGACTCCACTTACATCAGGATCCAGAAATCAAGGTTTTATTGGTGATTCCACTGGCAGAAGAATCATTAGCCTAAAGGATGCCTTAGTTCATCTATTTTTCTCAAGATGGATTCAATTTCTAGAAGGTATGCTCCTATGAATCGTGCTCACATTCCTGGTTTTCCAAATTGAATGCCTTGCATAGATTGGAAAACTTATCTGCCAAAATTCATAGATGGAAACAAGGATGAGGCTATTCTGCATCTAATAAAATTTCATTGGCATATACATAAGCTTGGGATTAGGTTTCATGAGGATTGTTTGATGAAAATGTTTATGGCTACCCTGGAAGGGAAAGTAAGATCATGGTATGAAGGGTTGAAGCTAGGTAGCTTATTCTCTCTTAAAGATTTCCACACAACATTCTTTGAGTTTTATGGAAAATCTCATCATTCATTCTTGTTGTTCGAAGATTTTTGTGAATCCTGTGAAGATTTCATTCAATATCTTGAAGAGGCTTTTGGTGATGAAGAGTGTCTGGATTATGAGATCATAGAGGCCCTTTATGAATTTTCTTCCCAATAGAAAATAACAGAGATTAGATGCTTTGATACAAAGGATCATTCACAACACACATCAACTCCTTCTTTACTTGAAGATGAAATAGATTTGCATCCTAACAGTCACGAAGAAATTGGTCTAAGTCAAAATTCTGAAATTGCATGTACATAAAACTTAAGCAGTGAACCATATTACGGCGATAATCATGTACTTTTGCAAGGAAATAATGAACACAAAGTTGTTTTCCTTGATTCTTGTGACAATCAAATTGATATTCTTTCTATTGAAGCACATGAGGAATCAAATATACTTGAAGTGGTTGATGCATTTAAAGTTTACCATGAGCATCCAAAACCTTGTCTTTTGGATGAGAGGTATGAAGATTGCCATTCACTTGTTTTTTCAGATTGTTCTTTCTCTGGGTTTTTATTTCAATATTAGGGTTGTGAAGGCTAAGACAATGTTTCTAATGAAATGCATGAACAAGGATCTCTAGACATTCACCACTCATATGTCTCTCTAGCTCATCCATTTTCTAAAACATTATTCCAAGAGAATATTCGTGCAAATCATAATTTTGAATTGGTATGTGTGGAAGTTTCAGACAATGTAATTACGACAGAGAATAATCATCAAACATTGCAAGCAGATTATGAAGAGGAGAGCAATGATAAATAAGAGGTTGTTTTAGAGCCTCTTGCACATGATGATTTTCCTCCAGGTTCAGAAAATGAAGAGTCTCCTGAAGAAGAGGAGTTTGTCCCAGATCCTATGGATGTGGACACTTATGTTGTTGAGAAGGTGGTTCCCTCAAATGCAGATTTTCAAGAACACATTTCTCTTTTTCCTGATGCAAGTGAAAAACATGATGAACATATTTTCTTCTTTCATTTAGACAAATATTTTTCATTGGAAAATAAAAGGAGTGCTTATATTTCTGCTGGATTTCAAGACAGGGTAACATTTCATATTATTGAGGATCATTTTACTAATTTTCTATAGACATTAGGGAAGATGAATTTTCTTGTATTTATGCATCATGAGCACATGTTCAATGGAAACTTGGAGTTGCCTATCATATGTTTTTTCTGCCTGCGAAAGTGTGAGAAGGATTCAATTAAGTAGCCATTTGTTGGATTGGTTACACTGGAGGGATCATTTCACATGATTGTATATATATATATATATATATATATATATATATCTTTAGCAAGTGGGTGGTTGTCATCAGGATTTGAAGCCCAGAGTGAAGACCCTAAGATCCTGATTATCTATTGCCATAAGTAAGTTTAGTCAGTAGTCAAGTTTTTGAGTCAAGACAACTAAGTTTTTTTTTTCTCAGTTTAGTTAGTTAGTCATTTGAGTGTCAAGTTTTGGTATATGACTCCATTTCCCAATGGATAAGGCTACCTGGTCTACAGTGTTCTTGACACCTCCTAAAGGAGCTTCCATCCCCAGCTGGAGCCAATGTTAGTGTCTATGAGTCACTAGTGATCAAATGTACTCTTTCAATATGGTTGATAGGGTCATTAGGTCAAATTGTTATATTTTCAAATCAAATTTGATGCCTCTTGGTTGTCAAATGGTCATTGGTTACTGTATAGGTCATTGCTACTCCCTTCACTTGTTAGAGGTCACCATCACCCATCATGGTCATGTCATCATTCCTTGTCCTAGGTCATCAAAAGAGTTAGTGGGTCACCATATAGGTCATGGTCTAGGATATACATTGGATTGTCATCATTATATCAGTCATCAATATCAAACAAGGGAGTCATGTCATCCATTTTGGTCATCATCATGGGAGTTAGCAATTAGGGAATAAAGTGAATCAAAGAAACATTTCCTTTTGAAGAAATAATGTTGCAGTCAAATCAATCAATAGTCATTTTATCAAAAAGTACACATGATGTCATTCAATCATCAAGCCAAAAATCAAGTTTTTGAGTTATAAAGGAGCATCATAGAATTTTAAAACTTCATTCTATCCTTACAAAAGCTCCAAGAGCTCCTCTCTACCATTGTGAGACTTGCCACAACCATCAAAACTCTTAAATTCATCATCAATTGCTTGTTTCATTAGTCTACTACGCTTCTGTTGTGTTTCCAGCAGAGTTGTTGTGCTTTTGATTTTGAGAAAAAAAAGGAGGAAAGAATGGGTCCAATATTCATCTAATTGTTTCAAATCATCTCTAAACAATTAAGTGGATCCTTCACAAACCCTTGATGCAGTCAATTTCCTCATAAAGATGATTAAAATCCTCACCCAGGGTTTAGCTGCGCTTCTATTGCACTTTTCATTTTTATGGGCTTCTACTTCACTTGACAGAGAAATACTTTTATTTCTAATAATTCACATCCCTAAGTACTTCCCACCATTACCCACACTCAAACTCACTCATTTTATCATTTTCCTTAAAAAACCTAGCTAGTTGTTGCGCTTCCAGTCTAAGACTATGTTTTCCCTATTTCACCCATCTTTTCTCACTCATTTTGAGAAATTACACTTTCATGGTGTCCCTAACATATATCCCTAACGCCATAATTTTCTTAGAATTTTTTCTACCTCCCTTTCCACTCATTCCCTTCCCTCAAGTTGTTGCACTTTTAGCTCTATGTTGCTATCCTACAGAAACGCAACAACTATTTGTTGCACCAACTTCACGCTTGGTTTATGAACAAATGGGAAAGTATTTTTGAAACATGGAAGAGGTGTTTGTTTATAACATACCCAAAAACAATAACCTCTCTCAGTTTTATAATATATTTTATTATTTTGGATATATTCCCAAAATACAAGTTGCTACAAGAGAGTCGCTGCGCTTTTGAATCTGTTTTTTGTCATCGTTTTCAAAAGAGGTTTCTGACCAAATGAAGATTTATTTTGGGAAAAAAACAAGGTTTTTTTTAACGATAGACCCAATCACCATAACCTCCTTAATTTTCTACACAGGTGTCATATATTTTGAGATATTCAAATTTATTAGAGGCCTATTTCAGAAAATCAAATTCTCCAAATTTTCTTATTTGTTTTAGTCATTATTTTGTGGCACGTATTTTGATACTATGGGAACGAATTGGAAAAACATGAGAGGTTGTTTTCTCCACAACAATCTTATATCTAAAAACCTCTCCCCGTTTTGTAAAAAGTATTATGGCTAAATAGATATCAGGTCGTCTTTGACCCTTATGTTTTCGTTGCGCTTCTCGAGAATTTGTTGTGTTTCTATGCCTTAAACTTTTTCACTGTATTGTAAATGGTAAATGTCAATTAGGTTGAGGTAAATTACTGTACATGAGTTCATCTAAGGTAATTGAGTTTTTTAGTGGTTATTTTAGTGAAGAATCTTGTAATTTAATTCCTTGAGAGTCAAACTCAATCAGTTAGTTTAAAAGGGGAAGTGGTTTCTAACTCCCCTAGTTTTTGGTTGTGATTATAGAATATCAACTAATTAGTTCCTATGAAGGAGGATTCGACCCCTTAAAGGGGAAATGTTGTTTTTCATCTATATGTAGTCAGAATCAAGCAAAAGAGAGGGTTGGATACTTGAAGCTCAAACTTGGAACTAGTGTACTTGACTATTGCAAAAATATAACAAACAATTGCAACTATTTTTATGGGATTCTTGTGTTGTGGTTAGTGGCTCTATTTTTTCCTGTATTTTCTTATATATTTGATGATTAGATATTTTTAGCAACCATATATATTTCTCCTTATGCTTTATCTTTCAAGAGTTGAAACAGAAATCATTGTTTAATGCTCTGTTTTTGTTTAAGATAAGCATTTAAGTGTTTTTCTTCTAGACAAGTGAATTCATGCCTTTCCTCACTTAATTCCTGTTATATCTTCCTCACCACACTACAATGAAAAACCATTTTGAGTCATTAATTGCACCTACCTTGCCCCATATTATGTCTGCAACTGACGTTAGGATTACTTGACCTAGTTCTGAGACCTAGTGCTCTTTACCCAGCAAACCCTAATCAAACCCTACTGAGCTAATACCTAGCCTAAAATCCATATATTCTCCAGTCATTTCCGTTGGCTATGAGATTGTTTTAGAGAGAGCCCTCTCTAATTTTGTAGGGCTAGCTACCAAGTCGAAAGTTAGTTTGAGGTTACCTCCTTGACTTCCTTTCTCGGCCTTGGGAAAACTAAGGAGTGCTAACAGAGGCAACAGTCAATAACGCATATCACAGCTAGGTCATGGGTATATGCCTAGATGAAGATTATCACCTGAATCAATATGTCAGGCAAGCCCATTCCTAATGATATTGAATGTATTTAGGATGACCCTCCATATTAAATATATATATATATATATATATAATTGTGATTTATTTGTAATCCTTTGTGAATCTTCCACCAATAAAGGGGCAATATATGTTTGTTTGACCACTGAAGTCCATAGACTATTAGAGGATAAAATTCGCCAACCACACTTAGCAACAAGGGCATTGGAGAAAAAAAATAGTTTTTTAAGTCCCCAAACACTCAGTTGTTTAAATATGGAAATGAAGTCCCAGTTGACCCATGGTAAAACTAATTTCTCTCCCTAACCAAACCATAGAAAATATGAGCAAAGTTTCTTGATCTTTTCCAAAATGCATTTTGGGATCCAGGCCAAAGAGGCGCAATAAATTGGAGTAACTTCCAGGAAAAATTTTATAAGCACCAAATGACCAACTCTTGATAGCCACCTATTGCACCATCAGTTCAAGTGGTTATCCACCTTTACCACCAACCAAGCCTAGTGCTCTTTGACATAAAAACTAGGCTTGAGGTGAAAGCCAAGTACTTTAAGCCAACATCCAAAAATTTAACAAGGTAAGGGAGAAAATTAGATAAATGATGAAGATCCAACTTAGAAAGATTATGATGTGTGATGGATGACTTTTGAACATTTATAGACATATTGATGGAATGTCCAAAAAAGCAAAGAATATTAGCAAGCTTCAAAAGATCTGAAGTCCCCATTGTAGAAAATTAAGATGCCATCTACAAATAATAAACGACATATAAATGAATTCTTGGTGATGCATACCCCTTTGAAGGATCCCTTTTGCTTAGCATTATTGATAATTCGAGCCAATCCTTCCACCACTAAGAGGAAAAGGAGGGGAGATAAAAGAAAACCCTACCTTAAACCCCTTTATGCCTTAAAAAAATGAGAGGTTGCACCATTCATCAAGATAGAAAATGATATCGATTGAATGAAGATCATCACCCAATTAATAAAATAGAGATCAAAACCAAATGATTCAGAATAAGTCTGATGTAAATCCATCTCACTTGTTCATACACTTTAGATAAATCTATCTTTATAATGGTCCCCTTCAAATTTTTCATTTTGAGGCTATGTAGACCTTCCTAGGCCACACCAATGTCCTCGTGAATCTGACACCCTTTCAAAAAAGCAAACTACTCAGGAAAGATTATTACACGGTATTTTTTCACACTTCTTGTCTTGTATCCTGAAGCATCAAATTCACAAAAGTTGTCAATGTATTCACCATGAAACATATACAGAAGCATCCCTGAAGAAAATAAGAAGACTTGCCTTGAAGAAGTTCTGAAGAACTTGTCCAAAACCTTGTTTTGCAAGCTCAACGCTAATTTTAGCAAACAAAATGCTAGTAACCTTTTGTCTAACTAGTAACTAGCGAAGGCAGCTCGCCTTTTGATAGGAAAATATGCATTGGTCCTCTTCAGGCAGTTTTTCCTAAAATGGAGGAGAAGCTTCTCTTACTAGAAGTCTCGAGAACAGTGAGCTAGTTGCAGTTGAATGAGGATTAGAGCGAGACCTCCCATTCTTAGTTCTTGATCCTACTTTCATGGATATTCCCCTTGAAATGTGGAACCTCTCCCTCCTTTTATGGATCCTCAACTCCCTCTCCTTCCATATAAATCAAACCCCTACCATCTACTTTTGGTTTGCTATTGTGTTATGAAACCATCTCACAAAATAAAAGAAGAGATAGATCAACGACTTCAAAATAAGCCTCTTTGAGGGGGCAACCTCCTTTATATTACACAAATGAACAATTCTTGGATGATTCAAATGAAAAAACCTCCTTTCTATATATAGGAGTCTAAGGGGTCACAATAGTGGGCTTCTATGGGCCACAACAATAACAATATGGGGACTACATGGGCACAATAATAAAAATAAGGGGGCTACACTAATAACAATGATGGAATACACTAGTGTTATAGGGATCTAACATGTTGGTTGGCTATTGCTTGGTTGTCTTCCTATGTTGAAACTATGCCTAAATACTTCCCATTTTGCTAAGGAGAAAGGAGAGCTTGAAGGTCTTGGCTAGGACATCGAAACTCATCTAAAGGAGGCTTCCAACATCAAGGCTTAAGTGGTTGTATGCTTCCCTTACTTTCTATTACTAATACGTTATGTGTTTTCTTTCCATAAGGGGTGTAAATCATTACTCATTTAGTGTGATAATCCTTGATCTATCACATAGTTTATGTTAAAGTGAATTATGCTATGTATGCCTTTTTCATCTATGTTTGATCTTCCTTGCAGGTATTCATCCACAACGGTGTAGAGAGGATTGAACTTGGAAGTGAGAAGATCGAGGACGACATCAACGGGTGTTAGCATCAGAGTGAGGTAGGTCATCTATCCTCCTTTGTATTTTCTGATATAAACTAGGAAAGTTTTCACATATTTTTCTAGTTTGTTGCTAGATCCTCCCATAGGACTAGAGGGATCGTTTCTATCCACAGAAAGGATTTCCTACACAAAAAAATGGTGACTCCATTAGGGAGCTTGTAACCCTTCAAACCTCCTTTTTATGTTTGGTCTTTTTTATTAGTTTGGCCAACCTCCTTGTGATCTGTGATTTAGGGTCATTTTGGGTCTGCATTATGAGTAGTACATTCTTTAGAGTGTCAAGTCTAGATCTCTCTTTGGATTTCTCCTCATTTTCCTAAGTCTTTCTCACTCAACGTGCTTTTTTTCAGAAACAATCGCATTGTTGGCGCTAATTTTTCTCATTACATTTGTTTAGTCAATTTAGTGTTCCTAAATTGATGTCATTAATTGTCAACCCGGGGCTCATAAGCTGATGAAGTGAAGGTGTACTATATGTACTTAAGAAACTTTCTTAGAGCTTTTGTCGTTTGGGTTGTTGTTTATGGTTAACTTATCTTCCTAAGATGGAGTGATGATTATAGACAGATGAGTGCAAGTGTGTGAAAAGTGAGTTCTAGATGAGTGAAAGTGTGTGATTGGTGATTTCTAATTACTTGCTGAATTTGTAAAGGAAAAGAACTTGAAAGAAATGAATAAATTGAAATGACTTGAAAGTAAATGACCACGTTCTAATGGCATTAGTCTCTACCCATATTGCTGCAAATAAAAGAAACAAGAAAATCACTTCAAGGATTGATGATAATGGTTATCTCTTCCTAACTCCCTGCTTCTACCACATAGTACTGCGTAAAACACGATTAGGAAGTAGCTGAAGACAAATCCAAGAATTGATAAAAACTCTAAGTGACAAATTATAGCACTACTAAGCCTTTTCCATCATATTGCTTCCTACATGTGTGATTATGTGTAACAAGTGGAAAAAGTATTAGTGCCACAAGCCAAGACTACTAAAAAAACAAGCTGCAATTAATTAGTGTTCTGTTCTCTGAAAGATAAACCATTCATGATAAAGAGAACATAAATTAGTTAGCATCCAACTTGTAAAACTAAGCTAAAAACTAGTCTAGAAAACAGAGTAAAAAGGGCAGCATTATGAACAAGACAACTGCAACTACCATTAGATATTAAAGAAAATACAACACACTCAATCCCGGGTAAAAACCTGCAAAGAAGCAAATCTGATCAGTGAAAATAAAGGCTGCAGCAATGAAAAGAAGTCAAGTTGTACATAACTCAAGAAAGGAAATGCTACATGTAGAATAAAGAAATTGCAGAAGTATAAACATAAAAATACTTTACAAGGCTAATACGAACAGGGGCCCTCCATTCATATTATCCACTGAAAACTCAGATGCTCTTAAAACTTCAAATCAGCACTGTTTCCATTACTTCATATGCAGAAATACATAGTTAAAAGTGCTGGAACAGCTCTATAAAAACAGAGTTTAGAAAAGCGCTAAAATTCTCACAAGTTCATAAACTACAGCAGCTAAAAAGTTAACATAAGCGTACGCAGACGCAAGTATTTATAGGCATCTGCAAGATGGCCTAATGCGTAAAGCATAAAACAGAAAATAAACTGAAATTCATGTGTATTAAAGGTGCAGTGAACACGTCATATGCTTCATGGTCGAGCTGGAGGTCCTGGTCGATATGGGCAATGAATCCAACATTGGATCATGTTCCCCACGGCTTTCAAAACACGGACAAGTCATCCTTTCCACCGACGTGACCAAACAGCTTACGCATCAACATTAAGCTGCCTTTATTTGACCGTAACTTGACCCCCTTTGACCGGAGGTACAGATGACGTGGCTGGCTGAACTGATGGCACAGGAACCTCGAGCACATATATTCCAACATGCCCACGTGGCTCATTCTGCAAAATAGCACGTGGAACCTTGAGATCAACAAAATAGCTGCGGGATCATCAGATAGCTGCGGAATCAGCAGATGGCTGCGGAATGCCTGTAAGTATGTCAAAAACTAAACAAAACAATCACCCATTAGCAAAGCTCACTTGATCATGTTTAATGACAACTAATGTAATGATCTGGGTGGAAAATGAGGCAAAAGAGAGAGGAAAGTGATGAAAACAGTAGGTAATGATGGATGATAAGGTGTAAAGTAGAGACTCTACATACCCCCACTACGAGGGCATTGCATGTCCTCATGCAAAAACACTAATCAATCAACCTGTTGTGATGCCTCTGCCAAGACATCCAATCTCCTCTTCTTTCTCTGTGTAGACACATTGACCCTTGGCTTCTTTACTAAGCATCTGAACTTTAGGTTGATCAAGGCTCTGTCTAGCCTTTTGCATTTCTTCCTTAACTTTTTGTTACTTCTTTGCCACAGGCCCAAATGTAACATGGTGTTATCATGAATCATCTTATCCAATTTGGCTTGCTCTTTCAACTTTTCATTTTCTTGCATGATATGTCGATTTAGAACCTCAATCTCAAAAATTTCCTGTTTTAAGGAGTGGACTTGTTGTTCTAAAGGTTGAACATTGCTTGGGCCAGCGGCTGCTTGCTCCAATGTTTCCAGATAATTATACACTTTTTGCAGCTCCGGGTCAACCTCAGGTGACTTTTTGGGACTTGGTTCATAATCAAATTCAGATCCATGTTCATGCTCAAGTTCATGTTCAAACGGACTTTCCTCACGTGGAGGACTAGTCTCAATATGCTCAGCGTGTGAAGGACTTTCTTCTAAGTCAGGACTTGTAGCACCTTTTTGAGGTGAGCTTAAGTCAATGAAGAATGATTGTTTACCCTTTGTGGCCCCTACTTTTCTGTTTTGTAATCTGCTGCTCCTTCTTACAGAGGTGGTACTCTGTTTTTCTTTTGGTACTTTTTGCTTCTGTTTTTCCACCTTTTTAGAGAGGGCAGTTTTATGAAGTTTGGCCATTCTTTGAGCTAAGGGCTGAGTGTCTTCCTCACTAGTATTCTCAGGAGTGAGGTGAGTTTCTTGGATTACAGATTTACCTTTATCTTGCTTTCGTTTCTTCCTCCCTTCTTTTCTTTTCTGAGCAATTTCTTGAGCAAGTTCTGAAAGAGTTTCAGTGATAATTCCTTGGGCTGCTTGGCTATCATCTTCAGTAAATCCAGGATCAATTTCCTGTTCAGGATGTTGTATATCAGTTTCCTCATCAAACTGTTCTTGAACAGTTTCCTCTTGGGCAGTTGTTTCAGGCATAGTGGTATCAGGAACAATAGTTTCTGTTTGGGCAGTAGTTTCTTGGTTAACCCCCTCTCCTCTTTTTCTTCTACTTCTTTTTGGCACTTGAGGGGACCCTCCAGAAGTTTCTCCTAATTTTTGAAAATGATTTCTTATGAGAAACCTCTCCCATGTGTTTCTTTTTTATTTTAATTGTTCCTCAACCAGCAATTTCACAAGACCGTGATGACATAAATGTGCTTCAATATTTCTGGGGTTCTTTTGGACCATTGCACACATTTTCTTAAGACTTGAAAATAGAAAGTATGGGAGGTTAATATCATCTCCTAGAAAATGCATCATAACCTTTGCATGATAAACATATAAGACCCCAAATCTTCCTTCACAAGTGAAAAATTTTTGCACTAACAAGAGTAAAGTGGTCCACTCCTCCTTAACATAAGAAACATGAATCCCTTTGGTAAAGATACTGGTGTCCATACCTGGGTTTTTTTAAAATTTGTTTCCACTGCTGATCTTGAACTGACCGGTTCTTAAACCACCTTTCTCCAGTCTGTGGAAGTGAGGTAGCTTGTGCTATGCTGCTTTCATTGACTGTGAATTGTAAGTCCCCTATCTCCACATGATTATCCTTTTCTCTGAAGGACCTTGCAAAGGCCTTTGTAACCTCCTTATGGTAGCCTTTGAACTTCTGAATGCATTGTAACCAGTTTGCTTTTTGTAATGCTTCTTTGACCTGAGGATAACCCTCCAAAAACTTTGAACCTTCTGGTTCTGCCCTTAGGAGTTTCCCCATTAGCTCTTATGGCTCTGTTCTAAAACACGGCTTTAAGGATGGCTTTACACAGTAAACTCACGGCTCTGTTTTGGAACACGGCTTCAAAATGGCTTTACACAGTCAATTCACGGCTCTGTTTTGGAACACGGCTTCAAAACGGCTTGACTCAGTGGATTTACGGCCTCAACATAGTGGACTATGGCTTTAGCTCTGGATACGGCCGTAACAGACCTTCACTGGTGATAGAATTAGCGTAGAGGAAAAACAGAGTATAGTGAATGGTGGCAGCGTAATGAGCACAGCGTAAATGGAATGAAATAGTGTGAGTGGAAATGAAACAGCGAAAGTGAAATGATATGAGCGTAAGAGGGTAGAAGGGTTATGGAATGATGAATGGAACGGCTATGTCCTTAGATTTCGGTTTTGGAGTTACACTTGGCTGCGTGAGTTAATGTCATAGAGACGTAGTACATTAGGTTACGTCACCTAAGTACGAGATCTTAATGGAAGAAGCAGCCGCAAGTGAAATTCAAAATCGTGGTAATCAAGGACTGATAGACTTGGGAGATACGTGGGTATATGGTCGCATGACTGGTAATCATTACACTTAGTGGCAAGAAACATAACCTAGAAAACTTTGCATAATGAAATAACTGTAAGTTTAGGATTTAACCCATACCTCAGATTCCCGCTTAGATTTGCCTTTGATGACTTGCCACTAACCCTTCGCTGATTTATGGCTGTTGCATGACCATTTTTCATTTATTATTGATGACTACTGAGCTGCAAAGAAATTTCAAACAGACTGTGTTTTTTTTTTTTTATGCAGGTACAGAGAGCTGCGGAATCATTAGATGGCTGCAGGATCTTCAGATAGCTGCGAAATCTGCAGTAGTAGCCTCCGACTGCACAAAAACAACTTTTAACTATCTAAAAATGACTTTATTGATGGAGTGGAATGTAGTGAGTGGATGGATGAATGAAAAAAAAATGAGGTGGAGTGAAAATGAATGAAATGGTGGATGAAATGGTGGTGATGATAAAATGAGATGAAATAAGGGGAGAAAGAGATTTTTTTTTTTTTGGAAAACATGAGGTGTCAGGTGACCCTGATTTTCACCTCAGGTTTTCTGTATGAGTCTGCCAATCAGAGATTGGTTTTCAAGCTCATACATTTATTCAAAAACCAAAGCTTTAGGCTGATGGAGGAGAAGAATCCTTCTCCACCAGCCTGATTGCAGAATCTTCTTTGAACAATTTGACAAACTCTTCTTTTGAGAATGGCTTCTGGTAGATTTTCAAGCGGTGGCCATTCATAATAAGAGGAGTATGAAATTCATCGATAGTTTTGACTCGAACTGCTCCATTGCTAAAGACTTCATCAATCTCATATGGCCCAAGCCAATGAGTTTGAAACTTTCATTTGAAGTCTTTGAATTTTGAATCAAACAATAGAGCCCAATCTCCTTTCTGAAACTTTCTTTCCTTGATATGACGATCATGCCATTTAGATCTTTGGTGCTGAACTAGATCGGTCCTTAGAATTGCATCTTGTCTTATTTCATCTAGTTCATTTCGCTGGTCCATTCTGTGTTTTTGAGCTTCTGAGAGGCTCATTCCCAATTGGACTGCCATCTTGAAGGTCTTGATTTGGAACTCAATAGGAAGCAGGACTTCTTTCCCATAAACAAGTTCATAGGGAGAATGTCCTGTTGTGTTCTTCCATGTGGTTCTATAGGCCCATAAGGCTTCAGGGAGCCTTTCCGCCCAATCTCTTCTATGAAGATGAACAGTCTTGGTGATAATGCCTTCAAGAACTTTATTGGTAGATTCCACTTGACCATTGGATTGCGGATGGTAGGGAGTAGATGTTCTGTGCTTGATCTTATATTCCTCCATCAGCTTCTCCATCAAATTAGATGTAAATTGGCTGCCTTGATCTGTCACAATTTCCCTTGGGACACCAAAACGAGTGAAAATATCCTCAAAAATAAATTGAACAACTGAATTTTCAGTGGCAGAAGGCAATGCTTTTGCTTCTACCCACTTAGTAACATAATCAGTACAAACCAGTATATACTTCTTTTGCTTTGATGGTGGATTAATTGGTCCAACGAAATCTAGAGCCCATTTCTCAAAGGGTTCGATGCATACCTGAGGCTGTAGAGGCATTTCATTTGAAGGAGTTGGTTTCCCAACTCTTTGGCAGCTGTCACACCTTTTAACATACTGCTTTGCATCTTTAAAGAGAGAAGGCCAATAATATCCTAAAGAAAGGATTTTATAGGCTGTCCTCTTGTCCGCAAAGTGCCCGCCGCATGGTTCATCATGACATGCCTTAAGGATGTCAGGCATTTCATCTTCCCGAACACACCTTTTGATTATACAATTTGGCCCTGTTTTGAACAATTCATTAGAAATCCAAGAATAATGTGAACTCTCCCGAATGATTTTCCTTTTCTCATTAGGAAATAAGTGTAGAGGAAGCTTCCCTGTAACAAGATAATTAGCCATATCTGCATGCCAAGGAGTCTTGGTAGTCACTGCAAACAAGTATTCATCTGGAAACTTATCTTCTACTGGAGAATCCTCATTAGTGTTTTGGATTCTAGACAAGAAATCAGCTACTGTGTTTTGCTTTCCAGGTCTATCTAACACAGTAATGTTGAATTCTTGTAAGAGTAAAAGCCATCTTGTAACTCTACCATTAGTGACAGGTTTGTTCATTAAGTATCTTATGGCAGAGTGATCAGTATGGACAAAGGTTTCATAGCCGGTTATGTAGTGTCTAAACTTGTTGATTGCATGTACCACAGCTAAGAACTCTTTTTCTGTAACAGTATAATTTAACTCGGTAGGAGTCAAATTCTTACTTGTGTAATAAATGGCATAAGGGATCAAATCCTTTTGTCCCAAAACAGCTCCTAGAGCTGTATCTGAAGCATCAGTAGAGATGTGGAAAGGGAGTTTCCAATTTGGCCCCCTTAAGATGGGTGCTTCAGATATTCTAGACTTTAAAGCTTCAAAGGCAGATTGACACTCAGGATCCCATTTAAACTCACAGTCTTTGGTAAGCAATTTGAAAAGAGGAGATGCTATCCTAGTGAAGTTTTCAATAAATCTTCTGTAATACCCAGTAAACCCAAGAAAACTTCTAACATCCTTCTGGCAATTTGGAACAGGTAACTTAGAGATGACTTCAACTTTGGATTTATCAACCTTGATCCCATCTCCTGAAATATGATGTCCTAAAACAATCCCTTCAGTAAACATCATAAAACACTTTTCATGACTTAAAGAAAGATTTGTTTCCTTACATCTTACCAGTACTTTTTCCAAATTTTCCAAAGCTTCTTCAAATGTATTACCATAAACTGTGAAATCGTCCATGTATACCTCTACACAATCATGAATCAGATCTGAAAAGATTCCTAATACAGCCCTTTGAAATGTAGCAGGTGCATTGCACAATCCAAAAGGGAGTACTCGGTAGGCAAAAGTTCCCCAAGGACAAGTAAATGTGGTTTTGTCTTGATCTTCAGGTGCTACCTGAATTTGATTGTACCCACTAAAACCATCCAAGAATGAGAAATACTTTTTACCTGCTAAAGTGTCTAGTACCTGATCAATAAAAGGTAAAGGAAAATGATCCTTTAAGGTTGCCTTGTTCAATTCTCGATAATCAATGCAAACTCTCCATTTACCATTCTTTTTGGGCACTATAACCAAGGGAGAAACCCATTGGCTGTCTGAGATGGGGTAAATGAAGTTTACCTTGAGCAATTTCTGGAGTTCTTCTTTCACGATTTCCCTAAGGTTTGGATTCATCCTTCTTTGTGGTTGCCTAATAGGTCTGCTATTCTCTTCAATGTAGATGTGATGAATACAAGTCTTAGGATCGATTCCTTTCATGTCAGTGTATTCCCATGCAAAGGCAGTGGAATGTTTTTGCAACAGTTTAGTTAATTCTTCTTGTTGTGGTCTTCCCAAGTTTTTGTTAATGTTTAATGTTTTTCCTGGGAGGATTTCAACTGAAGAACTACCAAACTCTTCCATTGAGAAGAGAGACATTTGTCTAGAGGAGAGATATTCAATGTCTGCATCTATCTGAAAATGTTCAGAGTCATATTCTAAAGATACTTCAAAATTTTCTAATGTATTTAGAATTTGACTATCCTCACTGATCTCAGAGATGGTTAGCACTGGTTGTATAGTATCTTCATCCTCTACCCATTCATCTTCTCCTATTTCTGTTATAGCTTTTGCTGGGGGATACAAGTTGAAATTCTTGGTGGAATTACCATCTGATATATACATGTCTCCAGACCTACAGCTTATGAAAGCATCAGCTGTGGCCATCCAAGGTCTTCCTAAAATAAGAGGATGTCCTCCTAGATTGTTCTTGGGAGTTAAAATCATAAAATCAACTGGATACTCCCAAGAATCTAGAGAGACTGGAATATCTTCCAATACACCATCAGGTTTAATGATTGATCTATCTGCAAGCTGCAGCAAAGTAGGTGTAAAGAGAAGATTAGGAAGCTTTAACTGATCCATGGTCTGTCTACTCATGATGTTGATCGCGGCCCCTAAGTCAATCAGAGTATTTGGGATTTCAACCCCATTAATATGAGTTTTGACAATAGGACTACCGGGATCTACATACTTTTGCATGGTAATCTTACCCATCATTATGTCTGCAATTTTTCCAACTAGATGTATCCTTTTAGTATCTCTGGTTCTTTTTACTGTTTTCTTCAAACTCAACTCCTTTATTGTCTTCGCTAGAATGGGAATTTCCTTAATGGCTTGTAACAAGGGGATCTTGATACATACATTTTTCAATTCATCTAGGAAGTTATAGTCAGGCACCCATATCTGCTTTTCCACCCCTTTATCAATTTGCAATCTTTCAGGAAAGGGAGGTGTAGCTGTAGGTGTAGGTTGCTCAACTAGGGGAGTTGTAGAGATTGATTCTTTTTCTTTTTGGATATTTTGGTTTTGAAGTGATACTTCAGAACCTTTATTGACTTTGAGAGATTCCTCCTTAGAAATGCTTGGTTGTTGAACACTTGTGGAAGGTTGATCTAGGACTCTACCTGATCTAAGTTGTACTTCATTAAGAGGAACAACCATGTAGGTAGGGAATGGTTGACCTTCCATCATGTAAGCAGTTTGAGGGTTCCTATTATTTGGATTTGGTAATGGCTGAGAGGGAAGTTGATTGGATTTCTGCTGGGATTGAAGTGCTAATTGAGAATTTTGATTTTGTGGAGGAGGTTGTTGTTGTTGAGGGTATGGCAACGATAGTTGTTGACCTTGGTTTGGAAGTTGTGGAGCTTGCTGATTCTGAAATGATGGAGGATATTGATAGAATTGTGCAAATCTCCCATAAGGATTTTTCATGCTTTGCATCCATGCTTGGAAAGCATTTTGAGGTTGAGGCCAAGCTTGTTGCCAAGGATTCCAACTTGGTTGGGATTGAGAATTCATAGAGTTGTTAAACCCTTGATTCTGTTGTCCTTGCCAAGGTCTCCTTGCAATAAAACAGAGAGATTCAAGTGTATCTGGATCCTCTTGAAAGACTGCTTTGAGGCCAGGGATTGAAGGACAATCCTTGGTCTCATGAGTTTCTGAGCAAATTCCACATGTTTCTACAACGTGTGCATCTAAGGGACATTCCCTTAAAGCATGTTTCTTTCTACATTTCGGGCAAAAGATAGCCAAAGCCTCAGCTTCTGCTTTTTGTTTATTGTGAATCTTAAGGGTATCAAGTTGTTCACTAAGACTCCCTAAGATGTCAGTTTTAAATTCATCAAGCATACTGCCGATTTCAGCCCTACTCACTGATCCTGTTGCAGATTTATTTGCCCTAAGGAGAGAAGGATCTCTAGGCCCTTTTTGAGTTTTTGATTTGCCCCTTGAGAGATGGATACAAAGTTCTGCTATGTCATTGAGAGAAAGTTGAGAAATATCCCCTTTCCCCATCATGTTTAAGATGTTTATCCATTCATCCCTGATGGCTTTTAATAAGAGGGCTTTTAAGGTCTCTTCATCCAAGGTATTCATTTTTGCTCTTTTCAAGTTATATTGAAATCTTTCAAGTAAATCTTCTAGACTCTCATCTTCTTTTTGTACCATTTTAAAAACCTCGTCCTTGTGATTAGTAGGCATGCAATAGTCTAAATACCTATCCAAAAATGTTTGTTTCATCTCATCCCAAGTCCTAATGGTTTGAGTGAGTAACCCCATGAACCATTTCAAGGCTTGATCCTTCAGTGTTGAAGGGAACAACTTGAGTTTCTGAGAGTCATCCAGGTAGTCATAAGTTCGACACACCACTTCAAACTCAAATAAGAATGTTTCAGGGTCCTCAGTCCTTAACCCATGGAAGTTAGGGAGGACAGATGGTGATATGTTTTTCATAGTGGCTCGGGAATCCTCATTAACAATGGGAAACCCAAATGAATTATCCCCATTTCTATTTCCTCCTCCAATGGGACCTCTACCTCCATTATTGTTATTGTTATTTCCTCCTCCTCCTCTACCTCTACCTCTACCTCCTCCTTCTTCCTCTGCCATGATGATTCTCCTAGGGATTTCAAAATCTTCTGGTTCCTCTACAAAAGGTGAATGAGAAGAGATTTCTCCTTCTTCTTCAGATGATTTCAATTCCTCAATTACAATTGGTCTTCCTGTAGGAGAAAGAGAAGAGTCTCTTCCTGGTTCAAACTCAATAGAAGGTGTAGGAGAGTCAACTCTTGGCTCTTGAATTCCAGGAATTCCAGGACTAGGAGTTTCGGTTGGAGATAAGGGGGGTGTCTCTTGTCTATCCCTTGAAGCAGATGGACTTGTAAAAATTGAACTTCGAGCTCTAGCTAAAAACCGTCCTCTAGAATCTCTAGCTCTATGCATGTCATTTTTTTTTATTATTTTTCTTCAAGTCAAGTTAATAGTTCTTTTTCTGATCTTCCAGTTCACTCTAGGTGCAAGAAGAGAGCATACTCAAGAAACTACTAAATCAATAACTTTCTCCTTTCTGATCCTCCAGATCACTTTAAAGTGCAAGAGGAGAGCATACTTGGATAGGTTATTAACTTCTTTCCTTGAAATTTTTTTATGTTTTTTTTTTTCTAAGTATGGCTACTTAATTTCACTTCCCCGGCAACGGCGCCAAAATGTTTAGTCAATTTAGTGTTCCTAAATTGATGTCATTAATTGTCAACCCGGGGCTCGTAAGCTGATGAAGTGAAGGTGTACTATATGTACTTAAGCAACTTTCTTAGAGCTTTTGTCGTTTGGGTTGTTGTTTATGGTTAACTTATCTTCCTAAGATGGAGTGATGATTATAGACAAATGAGTGCAAGTGTGTGAAAAGTGAGTTCTAGATGAGTGAAAGTGTGTGATTGGTGATTTCTAATTACTTGCTGAATTTGTAAAGGAAAAGAACTTGAAAGAAATGAATAAATTGAAATGACTTGAAAGTAAATGACCACGTTCTAATGGCATTAGTCTCTACCCATATTGCTGCAAATAAAAGAAACAAGAAAATCACTTCAAGGATTGATGATAATGGTTATCTCTTCCTAACTCCCTGCTTCTACCACATAGTACTGCGTAAAACACGATTAGGAAGTAGCTGAAGACAAATCCAAGAATTGATAAAAACTCTAAGTGACAAATTATAGCACTACTAAGCCTTTTCCATCATACTGCTTCCTACATGTGTGATTATGTGTAACAAGTGGAAAAAGTATTAGTGCCACAAGCCAAGACTACTAAAAAAACAAGCTGCAATTAATTAGTGTTCTGTTCTCTGAAAGATAAACCATTCATGATAAAGAGAACATAAATTAGTTAGCATCCAACTTGTAAAACTAAGCTAAAAACTAGTCTAGAAAACAGAGTAAAAAGGGCAGCATTATGAACAAGAGAACTGCAACTACCATTAGATATTAAAGCAAATACAACACACTCAATCCCGGGTAAAAACCTGCAAAGAAGCAAATCTGATCAGTGAAAATAAAGGCTGCAGCAATGAAAAGAAGTCAAGCTGTACATAACTCAAGAAAGGAAATGCTACATGTAGAATAAAGAAATTGCAGAAGTATAAACATAAAAATACTTTACAAGGCTAATACGAACAGGGGCCCTCCATTCATATTATCCACAGAAAACTCAGATGCTCTTAAAACTTCAAATCAGCACTGTTTCCATTACTTCATATGCAGAAATACATAGTTAAAAGTGCTGGAACAGCTCTATAAAAACAGAGTTTAGAAAAGCGCTAAAATTCTCACAAGTTCATAAACTACAGCAGCTAAAAAGTTAACATAAGCGTACGCAGACGCAAGTATTTATAGGCATCTGCAAGATGGCCTAATGCGTAAAGCATAAAACAGAAAATAAACTGAAATTCATGCGTATTAAAGGTGCAGTGAACACGTCATATGCTTCATGGTCGAGCTGGAGGTCCTGGTCGATATGGGCAATGAATACAACATTGGATCATGTTCCCCACGGCTTTCAAAACATGGACAAGTCATCCTTTCCACCGACGTGACCAAACAGCTTACGCATCAACGTTAAGCTGCCTTTATTTGACCGTAACTTGACCCCCTTTGACCGGAGGTACAGATGACGTGGCTGGCTGAACTGATGGCACAGGAACCTCGAGCACATATATTCCAACATGCCCACGTGGCTCGTTCTGCAAAATAGCACGTGGAACCTTGAGATCAACAAAATAGCTGCGGGATCATCAGATAGCTGCGGAATCAGCAGATGGCTGCGGAATGCCTGTAAGTATGTCAAAAACTAAACAAAACAATCACCCATTAGCAAAGCTCACTTGATCATGTTTAATGACAACTAATGTAATGATCTGGGTGGAAAATGAGGCAAAAGAGAGAGGAAAGTGATGAAAACAGTAGGTAATGATGGATGATAAGGTGTAAAGTAGAGACTCTACAACATTCACGTTGAAGACCCTATCAGCCTGTCAGCACGGGTTTTGACCATAAAAGTAGCGTTGATCCACCTTATCAGCATGGGTTTTGACCATAAAAGTAGTGTTGATCCCAAAAATGATATTTTTTTATGGTTTTTATTAGAAAGATCTAGTGTGTCTTGATCTCCGAAGTGTTCACTTGCTCTGCATGCATAGAAATTTCCATTATTTTTGTTAATTTCTTATTGGTTTGTAAAAGCCCATCCCATTGTTTGAAGTAGTTAAAGTGAATTTTGGTTGAGTCTTTAGTTATTGGGTCAATTGAATTTATTGTTAGTTTCTTGTATGTGTGGAAGGAATATTGATTTCTTGTTGATTAAAGCATTATTAGTTCTTTTGAGAACTATAAAATAAATCACATTTGCATTTTCTTAGCTTTCATTTCAAAGTTTACTTTTTGAATTGCATTAGATTACATTGCATTGAAAAGTCATTTTTGGGATTATCATTGAGCATAGATTACATTGCTTAGTGTTCAAAGCTAAAAAGCGAATTTTGATGCATTGAGAAGAAAAGTAAAAAAAAAAAAAACATTTTACTTTTGGTAGGTGCATTGGAACAATCAAAGCAAAAATTCTAGCTACGAAGATTTGTTTGTTTCATACTTGATTATTGCATCAATGTTTGAGTTTTCCCCTACACTAGATAGCTTTCATCGAAATGAAAATAATCATTTTCTATCATATTAGTTGCATCATAGGTGTGTTCAGGTGACATCGATCTTTGAGCCTTAAAACTGAAACTTAATCCAAGATCAACGTTAAAATTTACCTCAATTAACCTAAGGAGCATTTGGAACATTAACAAAAACATTTAGAGGTCTAAGCTAGAGACATGTTCCAACGTTGTTAAATGTAGGAGCTGTTATTATTTTCCAGCATTGTATCCCACAGGTGAAATCACGTTCCACGTACAGAAGTGTATAGGATCGTTCTCTAGTACTTTCAGGTATATTTGAGGCTCCACGCATGGTAAGTATATGGGAACACTCTCATCAAATGGTTACACATTAGACAACACTACTACAGACTGCACTCCCACGTACCGTCACATATATTTTGGGAGTCCCCAATAGGTTGCTATCCATCCATATGTAATCGAGTCTGTCGCCTTCTATACCGTGATACACCAGACAAAGCATTGGAGGAGATTGGTTGTCGTATGTTAAGTCCTTGGTTATCCAAGGTGTATAATTCAGTTCACGGTTGCTTGGTAAACCTTTATGCCTAGTTACCCCTTTTTTATTTATTTTTATTAAGTTATAAAATCAATTAATTGACCATGGAAAAACATCCTTCCTATGGAAATACTCCTTAGTAGATATTAGGTTGAGACTAATGGCAACAGTTCCCGAGTTCACCAACCAAGGAAACCCCTCTGACAGGAATCCTGGTCCTTTTCCTTCTTTTGGAAATGTTGGTGCTCCCTATATGGCAACGTTGTCCCTTCCTAGGTTTACCATTGGTTTGCTAGTTTGGTTATTTTCGACCCCTATGGTTCCAAATGTCCAAACTGCTCCTCAACCAAGCTCTCCTCCACCTAAATAATATCGACCTCTGTTTGAGCCTAAAGTTGAATCTTTTCCTTCTTCACCTGTTTGGTCTTCTTCCTCTTCTTCCTCTTCGTATGGTGAAAGCCTACAAGCTAGTAACCAAGTGGATAAGAAGAAGAAGAAAAGGAAGATTAAGAAGAAGAAAAATAAGCAAAGGTCCAACCAAGCGACCATTTATACAGATGCAACTGATGTTGGAAAATCTTCCAATCAACCCCGTAAAGTGAAATTCCCTTGAAATCTTTGTAAGGGTGACCACCTTCTTCGAGAATGTCCTAGTATTCCCAAGATATTAGAAGTGTGGTCCACAGGTTCACATCGACCTTTGTCATCAGCCTCTGGAGATCATGTTGGTGATAAACCTTCAACTAGTGATAGTAAATCCCATGGGAAAAAGGGAAAAGTCAAATTTCCCTGTAGGTTATGTGAAGGGCATAATCTTATTCACCTTTGTCCTTATATGGATGAAGCCTCTTGTTGAAAATGCAACAAGATGATGGAGCTTAGTGGAAAGGAGTCGCCTTCACTAAGTGGGCCCGCAGGTTATTTTTGGCGCAAAGTTTATTTTTAGACTATGTCTATTTTTAGACATATGGATCATGGTCTATGAGTTGCAGTATGTTATTTATGGATGATTGGTCATGTTGGTAAAAATAGATGGACTTCTATTTTTAGACATATGGGCGGTTTCTATTTTTAGACTGCCAGGCTAAAAATAGAACAGTCGAATATTATTCTCTCATAATAATATTTGGACCATAAACATTATCTTATCCTCTTGGAGCACTTCAGTTTGAGCTACAGATGTGGCACATGCAGCTGTAAGAAGGAAATACGCTTTTCTTATGGGTCAGTTGAGCTATTGCATGCAGGACTTCAGTTAGAACTCATGTGGTTGAGTTTCGGTGGAGTTTATTGTGGAGTTGATGGAGTTGTGTTCAGTTTGACTTGGTTGAACTAGTTGTATTTTAGTCTAACTAAAGAATACACTAGTGATGAGTTGTGTGAATTAAATATTAATTAATTCACTAATTATTAACTCATAAAGCAACTAAAGAATACATCAGTTAACTCAGTGCATGGACAGTTCAGTGGAGACAGGTGTTAGAGGTTGAGATTGCTATCAGTTGTGACTATAGTTGTGCATGAGATCTTGCACAATCAGTGGGATTGAGTAATGCCAATGAGGACTGCGCAGTGTGGGCCAATACCAAGGCAATTGTAGCTTGTGCTCACGTGATTTCTTTTGTAGATTATGCAGTGGAGGCAGGCAAAGCAGTGGAGGAGATTTGAGTTGTGATTGATCAGATCTGAGCTAGTTTTGTGTGTAACAGGTGGAGATAGTACTGAGTACTTGTGAGGAGTATTGTACTATGTATTGTTACATGTTCTCTATCATTATAATATATAGATAGTGTGGGGTTTTCAGCTGTATGCTTTCCCCGGGTTACATATTGTGTTAATGTGTGCATGCGATTGATGTTTCATTGTTTTTTATGCTTCTAAATTGATGATCAACGTAGAGGAGGTTATGTATTGTGCATGTATTCCGCAATAGTGCATAATCGGGAAAATCTCTGTGAATAAGTACTTAATTATTCAAAATTTCTACACCTCTAACGTGTTGGATAACCTTATCACTTCTCAACCTTGTCTTTTGACTGGTTATCAGAAGTTTTCCCTTGATCCTCCACTAGTTGATCAAGTGATGGATCAGAACTCATCTATGGTCAATACCACTCTCTCTAAAAGTGAATCCCATGATTTCATTTCCAACCAACCATTGGTTGAAAAAATGGTTGACCCAATTCCACTTTCAGTTTATCATATTTATCTTGTAGAGAGTGAATTTTGTACTGCTCAAGTTCTTCTGGTTCCTTCAGATTCCAAAGAATTAGGGGGAAATCCTCTTGTTCCCATGGTATAGGGGGGTGTTCCTCCTATTACCATAGTACATGGGGGGGTCCTCTTGTTCCTGTAACACAAGAGGGCAATCCTCCCATTCCGATGGCATCCTCTCCAAGTAGTTTAGTCACTTTCTTTGATTAGAATCGACTGGAAAGATATTGTCTTCCTTCCTATGTGCCCTTTCAGATCACAGTACAGGCTTATAATATACCTGTACCTGGCACAATCATAGATGAAGGTGCATCTGTTAGTATTTTTTCCTCAACTACTTGGAAAGCTTTAGGTTCTCCGCAGCTTGTGCTCGTTACCCAAAATCTATTGGCTTTTAACAGAGGAACCAATCAACCGTTACAGATCCTTCCTAAGTTTCCTATTACTTTGGGAGGAAAAATAATCTATATCGATGTGATGGTTGTCCAAGGCCCTTTGGATTTTAATTTACTCCTCGGTTGTGACTATGTTTATGTCATGGGATCTCTTGTCTCTTCTCTCTTTCATGTCATATGTTTCCCGCATGAAGGAAGAATTGTGGCCATTGATCAACGTCCGTTCGTTGGTCCTAATTTGACTCCCAATTAACCATCTTCCCTAAATGGTCCTTGTATGATATCATCCCCACCACAGGTTGATTATGTGGCCACATGTTCTGTGCCCGTGTCTACTGATGACCTACTCAGTGATATAGTGTGTCATATACTGGGGGCATTTGAACCTGATCTTTCCATTAGATCACTTGACATGTATTCCTTCTAAAGCGTTGTTCTCCCATATGATGAGAGCCTCTTGGAAGCTATGACCTCTTATAGGCCATAATCAAGGTACCATAAGGACAATTCATTTACTATGTCAACCTCATTAAAAAATGAAATAGGTCTCTCTGAGCATGGTTCTTTTCTTGTGTCAAGCTCGTTAAAAAATTGAAACAAAGTGTCGAAGTAGAGTTCCTTTACTTGTGTCAAGATCGTTAAAAAATGAAACAAGGTGTCAGAGCAGAGTTCCTTTACTTGTGTCAAGCTCGTTAAAAAATGAAACAAGGTGTTGGAGCAGAGTTCCTTTACTTGTGTCAAGATCATTAAAAAATGAAGCAAATCTCCTTCCAATTTGAGTCTTTTATTAGATCTCGTAAGTTCCCAGTCAAGTCTTTCACTTGATCTCGTGAACCTTCATTCCATCCACCTGTTAGTATCTAGTAGTCTACTTAGGTGAATGAAATGAAGCTTGGGGGGTATGTTCCTCAAATTGAGTCATTGTGTTGGGGGCATACAAACTTATCTCAAGCATAGTTTTTTCCCATGTTTCAAGCTTGTGAAAAAATGAAACCATCTTCAAGTATCCTCAAGCATAGTTTCCCATGTTTCAATCTTGTGTAAAAATGAAACTATTCCCACTTTACCTCTCATGATTACCATTTTTATCAGCCTATTTTTGCTAGATGAGCCTTGGTTTTTTCATTCCATCATCACCATCTCTTTGGTCGATCATACGCTTTCACTTGGTTATTTTACCCTTTCCTGGGAAACCTCTGTGATGAGTGGTCTTATTAGCTAGCCTCTTAACCTTTACATGTTTTGAACAGTTCCATCATGATTGGAACCAGTGGTTATCCTTTTATACCACTTGTTTCTCTAGGTGGAGTCCTCTTTCACTTATTTTTTAGACTCCAAAAATATGAAGAGATTTCTGAGAACTTGCCTTTTCGAACTCGTAAAAGTAAATGAAAAGGCATCTACTCAGTCTAAGTTTAATCCTTTTTCGAACTAGATAGACTAATGTACGAAAAAGGAATTCCTTGGTCACACATGGTTAAGAGGTTCTCTTGAATATTGATTTCTATCTTTTTGGATTCAAGAGACTATATTCTATGAAAAGGGACATCTGGAGTTTTCTTTTTTCCTCTTTTTCAAACTCTCTAAACATGAAAAAGATGTCAATTTACCCCTTCATTGGACTCATAAAACTGAAATGACGAAGGACTTGTCACCATCACAAGACCAAGCTACTCCTTCCTAGGGCTCGTTAAAAATATTAGGATGGATTCGTCCGTAGGATGGATTCATCTGAAGGATGAACTTATATGAAAATCATATGATGTCCTCTTCAAGCTTAAGATTAAAAATAATGAGGTACAACTAGAAATAGTGGGGAAAAATGGAAGTAAACATGTCTTGTATTTTGTATAAAAGGTAGAACCTCACTCTTGAACATGACACTTATCTGTATCTCGTGTCGCCTTTGGGTTGTCCTCACTTCATCACTTTCCTTACTGGGATTTTGGAAACCATTTTCATCTCATCTAAGTACATTATCATCGCCATGACCTCTGATCCTATGTTGAGTCAAAAGTTGACAACTTCCGTAGTCGTGTCGCCGATATGTTCAAGAGAAGTCTCGTCTACAATTCAAACTACTTATGCCATGTTTGACTTTTCTGCAATAATCCTCGATCACTCTTACCAACTCTGCTAAATCCTATGTTTCGTGTCGATGATGTGGGAAACATTATGGCCCTCCTTCGACGGATCACTTCCTTTCGACTCTAGCTCATTATCCAAGAAGAAGATATAGAAAATCCCTTTCAGTACCTTGGAGCTTGCATGCCTCAATGGCAGGTTCTTCACATTTGACGATAGGTTCACATCATTGACCTTCGATCGAATGATTCTGCGAGTTTTTGACTTCAGCTTCCTTGTTCACACTCGTGGATTGTTCTATTGTACCTTGAGAGCCATTGTCATTATTGATGGTCTCTCTCGTGCCTGTTAACGATTCACATCATTGATCGGTAATCAAGTGGTTTAATACCATGTTCGACTCTAACACATCTATTCACATGATGGAATTCGTAATTTGGTTGGGTCAAGACGGAGATGAAGACCTTGGGTTATGTCTGATAAATATAGGTTGTGTGGATTTATTAGCTATTCATGATTGTACACATGATTCCTTCTATACGGATGGTTTCTTCCATCCCGTGGATCCATACACATGCTCCATTCTATTCGGATGGTTGCGTCCATGTCGTGGATTCATGTATTGTTAGATGCATATTCATAGATGTATTATTAGGTATACTTACATCAGAGATGTTATATATATTGTATCATGCTTGATTTGTAGGTCTCATGATGGTGTTTCTCTGAGTCCTTGCCTTGACTTGTAAAGCATTTCACCCATCACTCCTTGTTATGCCTTCATGATTTAGGGGGCATCTGTTACACAGTATTTTGTCACACTTCCCGTCCTATATCCTGAAGCGTCAAAATGATGAAAGTTGTAAGTTTATTCACCATAAAACATATACAAAATCATCCTTGAAGAAAAAAAGAAGACTTGCCTTGAAGAAATTCTAAAGAACTTGTCCAAAACCTTATTTTGAAAGCCCAACGCTACTTTTAGAAGATAAACCCATGTTGGTAACCTTTTGTCTAACTAGTGACTAGCACTGGGAACACACCTTTTGATAGCAAAATCCATGTTGGCCCTCTTCAGGTAGTTTTTCCTAAAATGGAGGAGAATCTTCGCCTACTATAAGTCTTGAGAATTGCGAGTTGGTTGCAGTTGAATGAGGATTAGAGCGATACCTGCCATTCCTGGTTCTTGATCCTACTTTCATGGATCTTCCCCTTGAAATGTTGAACCTCTCCCTCCTTTTATGGATCCTCAACTCCCTCTCCTTCCCTATAAATCAAACCCCTACCATCTACTTTTGGTTACCTTCTAGTTGGCTATTTCTTGGTTTCCTTCGTATGCTAAAACTATGCCTAAATTATTCCCATTTTGATAAGGAGAAAGAATTGCTTGAAGATCTTGGCTAAGACCCCAAAACTCATCCAAATGAGGCTTCCAATATCAAGACTTAAGTTGTTGCATGCTTCCATTACTTTCTATTAATAATAAATTATGTTTTTTCTTTCCATAAGTGTGTAAATCATTACTCATTTAGTGTGATACTCCTTGATCTGTCACATAGTTTATGTTAGAATGAATTATGCTATGTATGCCTTTGTCATATTTGTTTGATCTTCCTTACAGGTATTTATCCACAACGGCGTAGAGAGGATTGAACTTGGAAGCGAGAAGATCGAGGACGGCATCAATGGGTGTTAGCATCAAAGTGAGGTAGTCATCTATCCTCCTTCGTATTTTCTGATATAAACTAGGAAAGTTTGCACATATTTGTCTAGTTTATTGCTAGAACCTCCCATAGGACTAGAGGGATCGTTCTCGTCTATAGAAAATATTTCCTGCACAACAAAGATGCATCTAGAGAGGATCGGCTTAAGCCTGAGAGAAATGGCTTTAGTTATTACTTTGTAGACAAGATTATGGAAGGAGATAGGTCTAAAATTAGAGGAAGAGGAAGTCTAACCTGATTTGGGAATGAGGGCAATGAAAATGGAATTGAAAGAAGGGAGGATGCTTCCCTCTTAATGAGATTATTCGATGACTATAAGCATACCCTGAACTAAGACATAAAAAATCTCTAAGAAAAACTCCACACCCCATCTGTCAGGCCCCAATATTTTATTTCTCTGAAAGTTGTGAAAAGTTTATTTCAATTCATCCAGTGAAACCTACTCCATTAAGATATTTCTTTCCTCTACTTCTACCATATGGGGGATACCTAAGCCATTTTGACAACTTCAACAATGGATGAGACCCGAGGAGCTTTAAATTAGTTTTTGAAAAAAAAATTCCCAGGTTTCCAATCCCTAGGAAGAAGAATACTCAACACCCTGATCATCCCACAAACTGTAGATAGTGTTCATAGTTTTCCTCCCCTTTGCATGAGAATGGAATAACTTTGTGATTTCATCCTCACTTTTTAGTCAAATATCTCTACTTTTTAACCTCCATTCCTCCTCCCTAGCTTTTAGGAGGATTAATCTTCTACTCTCAAGGGATCTATGAACAACTATATATTCCAGAGAGGTGAAACCATCACCCTCCTTGACAACGAAAGCCTCTAAATATTTTTCCACCACTTCTAATTTTCTTACCTCCATCATCTTCTTCCTCTTATTCTAATTCTTTACTTTACATTTCATCTATTTCAAAATTCATTCGAAGTAGGCATAAATTGAAACCTCCAACACAAGAGAAAAAGGGACCCAATTTTCCTTAATCGGGGTTACAAAGTCCTCCTCTGCCAGCCAGGCGGAACTAAACTTGGAAGGACTAGCCGACTACTGGGGGGAACCCTTAATCTCTGAGAAGATGGAGGAATGATTAGATATTCCACCCTCTCCAACCCATTACTTAACTATAGGGAGGGATTCCAAAAGATCTTCAGTGATCAAAAACCTGTCAATATTCTTCCCAATGAAGTCCTCCCCAGCTCATCTATTCCTCCAAATCGGGGAGAGCTTAGAGGGCTCCACTTCAACAAGCATATTTTGAACATGTTGACTATGAAAATAATCTACCTGAGGATCAGAATGAGCTCAGAAACCCCATGATTTAGCTATACCCAAAAATTAAGGTCACCTCCAATAATGACATTATTCGACCAACCAATAATTATTTGTTGAAAGTTGCCTCCTAAAAATCAAATCAATTTTGATAAGGGCCATAAATATTAATGAGAGTGATGGACTTCCCTAGAACAAGAGGAGAAAGCTCCAAACCCATAATCATTTCAGAGCTCCATAGAATAGAAATCAAGACCTACTAGGATAACCAACCCACAACAAAACCCCTTGACTAGCTTGAAGCATACATAATAGAAAAGTACTACCCCTTTAACATGCTTTCAAGATAGGATGAAATGTGATTGCCCTCACCCAAAGTCTTTTGAAGAAAAAAGATATCTGTCATGGAGGATTCCACCAACCTTTTGAAAGCATGTCTTTTAGAGGGATAAGCTAGACCACGATAATTAAAGGACAAAATTTTCATTGAGAGAGGGGTGACGGGTTTGGGCTTGCTTTAAGGGCCCCTTATATAGACTTCTTCTTATCAGCTACAATATCATACATGGCTTTCCCCTATGTAATATAAAGATATGATTTTTTACCCCTACAACACTTTTCCCCAACATATGCTCCAAACCCTACAAGAGAACACCCCTCTGAGGAGTATCAATCATGGATCAAAGATTGTAAAGAACATCAACAAGAAGGAGTTTCTCTAAGTAGGACAAGGAAGATGACGAAGACAAGGAGGACAGATCACCAAAGTAAACTAAAAAAGGGCACAGAGTCGGGGCAATATGAGGGGAAAGCATCAAAGGTGCAGGGGCAAAGCAACAAAACTCAGGTTCATTAAAGAAAAAGAATGACCAGAAGAAACATGAGGAAAATATGAGATAGCTTCTAAAGAAACATAATTCAAATGAGAAAGGAAGGACTCGATGAAGTACCTTTAAATGTCGGGGGTGAGGAAGCCAGAGGAATAGTCTTTGGCTGTTAAGCTTCAGAGACTGGGATAGAATTGTGAGCCCTGACAAAAACCTCATGTGAAACTGAGTAAGACATCATAGTGGAAGAATCCATAGAATACAAAGTTGTACCAAAACCATCCCCAACTTGTGAATCGGAGGGCCTATGAATTTTCTTCTTCATAGATAAAACAAATTCTTTGGCACTATATCCGTGTTGGCGGAAATCACGACAATGAAATGGAATATCCTAACAATATAACATAATTAGGTCCATCCCTTCACCCAAATCCATCCCAATGGGAAAACCACCACAAATATCCACACTAACCTGATTACGGACCATGGAAGTGTCCGTAGAAGAAATATAAGAAGCATCATGATCCAAATAGGATCCCAATTGATTTCCAACCTACTGTTGGGTCTCGATTTTGTCTTATTTTTATTTATTTCTCTCATGTTGTCGATTGCCTAAATGATTATTTTCGAAGAGTATTTGTTACTTCTTTGTTTTAACATGATTAAAATAGCATTAATGAGAGTTTAATTAAGGCTTGTATGTTGCAGGATTAAAATTGGCTTTATTATACTTTGGGGCATGCCTGCACCAGTGCATTCACTTTCCTACACCATTGCACTTACCTGCCTGCACCATGCATTGGGATTCCTGCACTAGTTACAGTGGCTTCCTGCACTATGCTAAACTCAAACTTGGTCTTATGCTCTGTTCATGAAGGCAGTGGTATTTTGTTAGCAGCATGCAAACTCTTACACTAATGTCATCGTGTTTGAAGGTGTGCCTATATTTGAACCCTCCATTCATGGGGATAGAATTATATCAGTTGTTGACTTGTATAAGGATTTGGTTCCTTGGCTTGCTATTGAAACGTTCCTGTAAAATATGTAGGCACCTGGAATTAATTGTACACCACACATCAGAAGGCAGCCACCGCAATGGCCAAGAAGATAATTTCATTTGTGTTAGTGTTGTAATTATCGTTCATAGCTTCAATTATGGCTGCTAAACAACCTTATGTGGTGTACTTAGGAGAACAACACGATGAAAATGTGGACCACCAACTAGTAGCTGAATCTCATCATGAACTTCTAGCATCAGTTTGAGGAAGTAACGAGGCCGCCAAAGACAACATCTTGTACTCATACAGTAGAAACATAAATAGTTTTGCTGCTACTCTTGACGAAGAGAAAGCTCTTACTCTCTCAAATCTACCGCAGGTATTGTTTGTATTTTCCCACCAAACAAGTTATTACTTCAGTCAGACACAGATGATGGGCATGGTCAAAAGCATTTGAGTGTCCTAGCCATTGGAGAAGGTGCAGTGAAGGACTTACGTAGCTCAAACAATGCAACGCTAAAACCTCCAAATCCTTCATCCCATTCTTGTATTCAAATTAATGGCAAAGAGGTTTTCCATTTTGCAGTAAACCATGTTCCACAGGCAGCAATGGAAGAAGTTGGGGCAGGTTCACATTTGGACTGGTTGCTGCTTCATCAGGCAAACCAGAGGATTATTAGTGTTGTAGTTGATCGGCTGCATATTCAACCTGATAGGGTAATAAAAAATTTAGCTGATTATGGTAACAATAGTGTTGCATCTATTCCTCTGGCGCTTGTTGAGATATGTGTTGAATCTCTGATGCCAACCAGAGAGCAGCTCATGCAAGGAGGAAATCGATTAAGCCAAATCACACCACTCCAGGAAAAGAGGAACGATTCACCAGAATCGTTCCCTCTTTTGACATTCAGTTGAAAACCAACTTTATTCATGGAAAATTGTTGAGATCTACTTCCTCTATTCTAATCGGCTAATTAAAAGCCCAAACTATACTTTAATGTTATATAAGAGATTGTCAAGAGAAAGAATGATTAGTCAATCAATTAATGAATTAGACAGTGATCCATCCAGGAACAATACATGGGAGAGGAAGGCACAGAAGGGAAGAGGAGTTGTCCCAATGTAGCCTCATGCAATTCATCAGTTGTGGATCGCTCCTCTGGTCTTGCTGGAGTTGAGTGATGTCTGCATAATGTAACACTGTTTTCAGTAATCAATTGAAGCAATTTCCTAGCATGTTCTATTTAATTATCTATTTCATCTAATGACTTCGATTTCTGTGTGAACTAGGCACTCAAAGAGGGTGCGAGCTGGCTGGGTTGGCCACCAGACCAGCTCGACACTGCTCTCATCTTTTAGATTAAATAGCATCTAAATTATTATTTGTTGTGTGAAAGACTTAACTATTTCAAGTCTCTTTTCCTTCTTCAAGTTAACGTTATTTAAATTGTTGCAGCGTTTTCCCTTCAGCTTTAAACTTCATTGATTTGTTGCATTAAGAAATTATTCCTATTTGTGCTTACGCTTGGGATATTTCTCTAGTTGTTCTTATTGACAAGATCTTCTTATGCATTGATGAGATGCAATTGATTTATACTCCGGAATATGAAAACGATGTGAGTGGGTGTGGTTTTGAGGCACTGACAGATCCATTTAAAACTCTGCTTACAAAAACCATATATTATTTGGATGTCGCGGAGCCAATATTAATGAAAGTAAATTGTGTCATTTACTTTCCATTAAACTTCTAGAGAGTTTGCAAGATTTATTTTTAGGGCAAGGAAGGCGAGAGATTTACATTAATTTAATTTCTTTCATAAGTTATTTATGCAGCATATTTACTTGACGATGCTTTCAAGTTAACCTTACACAGAATTAGTGCAGGTAGAATTAGTGCAAGCATAATGGTTTTGAATTGCTTTTGAATTTATTCCAGCATTTACAGTCTTTTTGTTATTATGCCGACACTGCTTGATTTCTAGTTCAGTTTTCCTTCTGTTCACTTGTAATTAGAATTTCCTTTCACATTGTTAATTGCCTTTTATTTCCCACATGATTTAATTGTGTGGATTGATGTTTTCTTGAATTCCCTTTAGTGCAAGATTTCATTTATTGATGAGATTAATACGCAAGATAGACTAGCATTTATTTTGCAGGTTTCCAGGGGATTTCTCTGGCATTTCCAATGCTACGTCTTGAAGTTCACGAACTTTCCGGATTGACAAATAAAATGTTGGTACATTTATAAGCCCTATATTGCACCCAACACCTACCAAAAAAGGATTCATGCCATAGATGAGCTAGGAGACTAAGGATACGAACCCATACTGACATCGTATCAATTTTCTCTCACCTAGCATTGAAATGAGGAATCCACTACTTGAATATGATAGAAGTGGAGTCAATCAATGTCACTCTTCCTTCTATAACCTTTGCATCTACCTCGACCTGACATATCAAATGGACCCAACCCCATAAGAGCATGAAGAAATATTGAATGGTTTTTCAAGGGATGCACATAAGACTCCACCCATTCTTTAAGGAAGGGAAGGTTGAATTTCCTACCTCAAATATGGTCAACCAAAGATTTCTTATTAAAATCCTATGCTTGTTGGATGGTTAAATCCATACCCAACGTTGCCGCCATTTGCAGATTGGTTTTAATCTTAATAAAATGGCTCTTCTTCCTCTTACTTGGAGCTAGAGCACCTTCCCCAATGGACTAACCATTCACCGCACTAGCCGAGGCCACATGGGCCTTGCCCCCTGCCTCAAAACCCTGCTGACAAGAACCCACCTCCAAAACATAAGAACCTAGAAATTTAAGATCGTTTTTGTTAGATGGAAGCTTAGGCGACATAGCAGAGAAAAGAGATCCAGAAAGGGCACTAGGATTAGGGAAACCCTCGTTGAACACCCTGCCTTTAGACGATGAGATCAGAGCAGCTGAGAAAAAAGGACCAACACCAATATCCAATGGATTATGAGGGGAATTCAATGGAAGGGGTCACAAAGAGAGATTAGAACTCCAAGGGTTTTGCTGAAAAAACCTACAAAGCCAGAAAAGCTTCAGAACCCAAAGGAAAAGTGCTAGTACCTAGGACACCAATAGAAGAACAAATCCCAACCCCACTGATGAGAAAGGAATCTGAGGAAGATGGCACTTGTGAGGAATAAGTGTCAGGCAACATTGAAAATGATAGATGACTATTAGCACAACAGAAGGAGGCAAGGAAGATAGAAGAAACCAGATCCCTAGAAATCTGGGGAGATAGATGAGGCAAGGGAATATCTGGGATTCCACCCCCAATATTTGGGATCATCACAAACTGCCAGAAAGAAGAGAACCCAACCCAGAAGAAGACAGTCAGCCTTCCAGAAAGGGAGCATAAAGCGAACCCAACAAAAGGGCTCCAAAAAGAACATGGTATACCAAGATAATGGAAAAAACAGAAATAAAGGACTTTGATAGCTCAAAAATTGCAAGTGACCAGTAGAAAATAGAGTAAAAATCAGGGAATATATGGATGATAATGACAGAATTCCTGACGAAGAAATTTGAACTAAACCTTTCACATAGAGCGTGCACTATGACCATTGCTGCCTGCAAAACCCTAGCATCCATCCTCAACTTAAAATTCATTTATCTCTCTATGTTATTAACAATGAACATGTTGACATATTAGCAAAATATATACAATATTATACTAATTAATTATAATTTACTTATACTTAGGTAGGCAATATTTTTAATTACATAAATAGATGCTTATTTTAAAATATGATATATATATATATATATATGAAAATATAATGTTAAAATACAAATATATAAAATATTATAATAATTAATTGTAGTTTAATTATATCCAAAGAGGTAGTATTTTTAAATATTTAGATAGATATTTATTGTGGAATATGATTTATAATATAATATTAGAATAATATATTATATTATAAAATAAGAGTTATTTTTTTATTTACCATTCTAGATCCATTTTAACTTTAGATTTACCAAGTGTTGAGAGGGATCAAATCTCTTAAGATGCAAACAGATTTGATCTCTTTAAATGATTCAAAATTAAGATAAATCTAAACGAACTTTATATAAATTAAAACATAAATAATTTCAATCTCTAATTAGTTTTTTTTAGTTAATCATCACAAAAAATCTATTAAAACATAAGCATGATTACATAGATAACTGTTGGACCAAAAATTGGTTCCAGAAAACTAAAGACCACAAAACTATCTGAGTAGCAAGTCTTGCAATAACAAGTTCGTATCAGCAACATAATAAATATGTAGATTTATATAATAGTTCAACCTTCAAGACTGACCCAAAAATAGGAACCATAGATAATACTTTTTAAATTGTCATCCAAAGTTGCAAGAAGGAACGACAAGAACATCACATTGCAAGATATTTGCAGCAACAACTACCAAAAACCAAAGACTGTTGGATATGGTTACCACAACTTTGTGGTGACGCATACCAAGCAATTCCAAACCAAAAAGATGACCTGCGTTGAAGACACACATCAATATGCGATGACGACTCGAGAAGGTGGAGAAGTTTTCGATGGCAAAGAAGAGATATTATTTTGGGCATTAACGACTGCGGGGGAAAGAGAGAGAGAGAGACAATACCTCTAGCTCTGGATCTGAAAGGAAAAACTTCTCCACCTTTCTCACATGAGCCAAGATATCATCCAAATTGAATCAAACATTTTGGAGCATTCCCTTTATATCCTCCTTCCCTGTAAAGAGTTGGTAATTATCCACATGTTTGTCATGTAAGAGAATTCTAAAGAGTATGTCCATTTGTTGATGGATGGCCATGGAATGAAGGAAGTAGAGTTGTCTCTTATGGAATTTACATAGATCTGGAATCCATTTGAGGTCCTCTAACTCAACCTCTGAATCTGAAAAATACAACTTTTCTCCAAATTCTTTTGTCTCAAGCATTCTGGTCTTTGTACGAACCTCCTTTGGCACTGAGTCAAAATATTTGGCAACAAAGTTCCAATGAAAAAGACGCATTCATCGAGGTGTTGAGCTGGTAACTCCTCCCCGACGGCTAGGCATTCTTTGTCTAGGTGGCATTGTGGTAAAACTGAACTGACAGACCGTTATACTTTCTGAAATCAGATATGAGACTATCTCGTATCCAAAAAGGTGGATTGTAAACTTAAACAAACCAACTATGACCTCAAAGTTCACACCAATGAGTGTAGGACAAAGGACATAATCAAAAGGAGGATAAGGGTTATTTGCTTGAGGGTTCCAAATTAGAGTATGATTAGAAGCAAAATAGGGTCGACGACTACAACCAATCCAGGTGCATGATACCTCTATGCAGGATCAAGGTTGTTTCCAAAGGCCAAATATGAAAGAAAAAAACCAAAATAGAAAACAAGTACTAGACACCCAAACAAGACAAGATTTCCTTAAGCAAACCTAAGGAATTAACTTTCTAGACCTATACAATTCCTGAATTATAGTGTAGGAGGAACTGAAAACTGAAACTTGCAAGTTAGTGACCCTAGTTGCACATTAAACCCTAAAAAATTAAAACCAGATAAAGAAGCTACCTGGGTACCAAACTCCTGTTGAAATATGGCAACAAGAATATTCCAACTTAATTTGTCCTTGAATTAAATTGTGAATTAAAATTGAATTTAGTCTTAACAGCTACTTGGAAATAATTAATTAATTAATTTTAAATTAATTAGTTGGAGAAATTCAAGTTAGAAGTCTTTCTGAAGTCATGCAAGAGTTATCCCTTAAATTAAGGAGATAAGATTGAGTTATATTTGAGTTGTAATTAGTTAACTCAGTTTACTGAGTTAAGTCCAGTTAAATTAGTTCCAAACTATTTGAGGAACTAATAGTGAGCTAACAGTCAGTTGATGCATTAATGCACTCAACTAGTGCTACTCCAGTTAACTGAACATTCCCTCATCAGAAACTTATGCATGTCTATTCTGAGAAAGACTCAGTTGAGATTAATGTTCAAGGACAATGTACTATCAGTTGCATGTGTTTTCTCATGGAGAAAAATCATGCATGCAGTCAAGGATTCATCCTTGAGGATTGCGTAGTTTTGAAGGCTTATTTTTCCACTTGGTAATAGGCTAATCATCCATAAAGAACAGCACAAGGAAATAGGAGCTTGGAGGGCGAAGAGGAAGGCTGGAGAGAAGCCAAGATTTCCTGTGGGCATCTGTGAGGATTGTACTAAGAGAGCTAAGGATTTGTATAATTCCTATGTATTTCCACCATGTATGATAATACAATAGTGTGGGGTTTTTATCTAATAATTTCCCTAAAGTATTTTCATGTGTATTGTGCCATTGATTCTTCTTCTTCTGGTTATATTGTTCAGCTCGATATTTAAGCTTCCGCAAATTGATAGTAGAAGTAGGTTATAGTATTCTTCTTTGATTTATATTGCATTATCGAATTAACCTATCACAGATTTTTCTACATGGTATTGGAGCTGTGAACAGTATACTGAGAAGAGAATTCACAGTTTTAAGTTCGGGGTTGCAGGTGAAAATCGAATTCATATCATACTTCAAGGTTGGCTAATGGTGTTCTATGGCTTGAGACTCGAGTATGTCTTGGAAGGTAGCTCGAATTACATAGCATGGAAAGATAGAATGGAGGTTGTATTAGAAGACAATGGCTTGAAGGAATTCATTGATCAAGAAATCCCAAAGCCAGCTTCAGCTAATGCACAAGAGTTGGCTGAGTGGAAGAAGTGTGTGGCGAAGGCGAGATGGATCATCCTTGAGGGAGTTCGAGAGCATATTGTCTCGAGTCTCCATAAGAAGGATACTCCATTTTCAATGTGGAAGACATTGAAGGACCTCTACTAGAACAGTAGCGACTAGAGGAAATTGGTGCTCAAGGATAAGCTTTAAAGAATCAAGATGGAGAAGGGCGATACTATTTCCACATATCTGAACAAGCTCACCACCTGCAGAGATGAGCTTGGCACTATGGGAATAACTACTATCGATGATGATATGGTAAGCCTCGCTGTCCTTGGCCTTCCAAAGAGTTGGAATAGCTACCAGGACTCTGTGAATGGAAGGGAGAAACTGTCAGATTGGGAACGACTGTGGTCGGATATTATGCAGGAGGAGATCAAGAGGAGCAAACGAGATGGTTCTTCATCCATGAATTATGATGAAGAAAATCTGGCCTTAGCAAGTAAGGCAAGGAAAGGGAAGGGGAAGGCTTCCCATTTCAAATCGAATTCTTCTCATGGAGGGAAGAAGGGTGACATGTCTAACGTAAGATGCTTTAATTGTCATAAGATGGGACATTATGTGACTAATTTCCCATCGAAGAAGTCCAAGAAGGGATCCTCAGAAGGATCAGAAGGTGAGGCATTAGCCTCTCAGTTTGAAATGGACTTTACCCTCATCGCATGCATGGTGTCATTGATGATGGGTTGTGTCTAGTATCTTGACAGTGGAGCCTCATTCCACATGATCGGTGATAAAAATTTATTTAGTGCCTTGGAGGAGAAAGACCTCAAGATGCACATAGAGATGGGTGACGACGGAAGGTATAGTGTTTCAGGAGTGGGCACGGTTGCTTTTCAGAGGGAGCATGGAGCTCCTCTCACCTTGAAAGATGTGATGTATGTGCCTGGATTGAAGAAGAACTTGGTATCGGTCGTGATTTTGGAGAACAAAGGCTACAATGTTGTCTTCATTAAAGGAAAGGAGTTCCTAAGACACATAGCCATGATTCAGACCAAGAGGATAAGGATTCGGGTGAAGAATCTCTATAAACTGGAGGTAGATGATTATGCATCATTGAGTACGAAAGTAGAATTGGTGCAAAGCCAAGACATTGGCTAGTTGTGGCACAGGCGGTTGGGCCATTTGCATCATGGATCTTTGAAGATAATGCAGCAGATATCTACAGGACTTTCCAAAGGTAAACTTGAGCAAGTTGACACATGCAAAGGTTGTACCTTGGGAAAGTACACCAAGTCTTCCTTTCATGATTGAGACAATCGAGCAGAGGCTGTCTTAGAGCGAGTTCATACTGATTTGTATGGGCCATTCTCGACGGCATACACAGCGAAGCAAAGGTATTATTTGATTTTCAATGATGACTATTCTCGTAAATGCTGGATTTATTTCATGCAAAAGAAGGACCAAGCTTTCACTAAGTTTTGTGAGTTCAAAGCTTTGGTCGAGAAAGAGTCAGGGAAGAAGATCAAGGCCTTGAGAAGTGACAATGGTGGATAATATGTCTCTTAAGAGCTTAAGGACTTCTGTGCAACGGAAGGAATTAAACGAGAGTTGACAGCACCTCATAACCCACAGCAAAATGGGGTGGCCGAGAGGAAGAACAGAACTATTGTAGGGGCAGAATGGGCAATGCTGCATGACTAAGGCCTACCACTTCACTTGTGGGATGAGGCATGCAACACAACAGTCTATTCGCAGAATAGAATCCCGTATCTCATACTTGGGATGAAGACACCAGAGGAAGCTTTCTCTGGTAAGAGACCAGATGTGGGTCACTTCACGATCTTTGGCTCATCGGTATATTTCCATGTGACAAAGGATGCACGAAAGAATCTTGAGCCGACAGCAAAGTTGGGGATATTTGTGGAGTACACTGATACACCTCACAACTATCGGGTGTACTTGCCTACCAGTCGGAAGACAGTGGTTCGCAAAGATCTCAAGTTTGATGAGCAAAAGGCCATGCGAGTTTCCCTTGAGAGGCAACTCCAACTACAAGTTGTGGAGGAACTATTGGCTCCTAAGGAGGAGGAGCCTCAGACTGATGTGGAGAAGCCACATGCAGAGGTTCCAGGAGTGGAGACATCCACTCAAGCAGAGTCTTCCAGAGATGGACGGAAGCGCACAAGAGAAGCTAACAGATTGTTGGAGGATGCGAGAGAGAATGCGGGAGCACCATCTTCTCAACGTAGACAGATCAGATCACCTGAGATGTACACTGGATACATGGCCCTTGCTGGGGAATGTGTTGAGACCAAGCCATCTTTCTTTGAGGAAGCAGTGCAGCAGCCGATTTGGGTTGAAGCTATGGTGGAGGAGTATGACTCCATAGTTCATAACAGTGTTTGGGATGTGGTTTCAAGACCAGAGAACAAGTCAGTTGTGAGTTCCCATTGGCTTTACAAGGTAAAGCAAGCTGCTGATGGTAGTTTGGAGAAGCATAATGAAATATTTGTTGCTCATGGCTTTTCACAGGTCGAGGGGATTGACTATGATGAGAATTTTGCTCCTGTCTCAAGGTACTCATCTATCAAATCTATGTTGGCACTATCAGCACAGATGGATTGGAAGATCCATCAGATGGATGTGAAGACTGCATTCTTCAATGGCCAGATTGAGGAAGAGGTGTACATAGAGTAGCCGGAAGGTTTTGAGACCTTCTATCATGAGTCGCATGTGTGCTGACCCAAGAGAGCGTTGTACGGGCTGAAGCAAGCACCTCGTGCTTGGTACACTAGGATAGACAACTACTTCACTGGGTTGGGCTTCACAAAGAGTGAAGCGGATGCGAACTTGTACCACATCATGGTGAAAGGTAAGTTTTTTATCATCGTACTTTATGTTGATGATCTCATATTGACTGGTGGTGATCAATTGATCGTGTCTTGCAAGGAGGACCTTGAAAGAGAATTCAAGATGAAAGACATGGGTCTCATGCATTACTTCCTTGGCATGGAAGTGTGGTAGAAGGATGAGGAGTTGTTTGTGTCTCAAGGAAAGTATGCCAACAAGATACTCAAGAGATTCCACATGGAGAAGTGCAAGCCCATGCAGACTCCTCTAGCAAGTAACTAGAGGAAGGAGGTTGCTAATTCAAGAGAAGTGGTAGAGGCTATTGTGTACAGGCGGCTTGTGGGTTCACTGATGTACTTAATGAACACACGACCATATTTGTGCTATGCAGTGAACCAGCTGAGTCAAGCGATGGTTCAGCCTACCAAGATGTTTTGGAATGTGGCAAAGCACGTATTGAGATACCTCAAAGGTACATCTCAGTATGGATTATGTTACAAACGAACAGAGGGAGTGAAGCTACAGGGCTTCACTGATGCAGATTAGGCAGGGAGTCCATCAGATCAAAAGAGCACATTAGGATTGATTTTCAACATTGGGTCAGTGGCAGTTTCTTAGTACAGCAGGAAACAGAGGTCGGTAGCACTCATCTCGGCAGAGGTAGAATACATGGCTGCAAGTCAGGCAGCATGTGAGGCCATCTAGATGCGGAAAATCCTAGTTGTTTTGTTTAATCAAAGGATGGATCCAACTGTGATATATTGTGATAATCAAAGTTGTATCATACTCTTTGAGAATACAGTATTTCATGATAGGTCCAAGCACATCGACATCTGGTATCATCATCTCAGAGATTGTGTAGCGAGGAGGATCATGTTGCTGCAGTATATTTCGATAAAGGAGCAAGATGCTGACATTTTGACAAAGGCATTGTCAAAGTGGAAATTCAAGTTCCATAGACACAAGATCGGGGTGGTGGCTAATCCCTTTCTTGTTGAGAGGGAGTGTTGAAATATGGCAACAAGAATATTCCAATTTAATTTATCCTTGAATTAAATTGTGAATTAAAATCGAATTTAGTCTTAACAGCTACTTGGAAATGATTAATTAATTTATTTTAAATTAATTAGTTGGAGAAATTCAAGTTAGAAGTCTTTCTGAAGTCATGCAAGAGTTATCCCTTAAATTAAGGAGATAATATTGAGTTATATTTGAGTTGTAATTAGTTAACTTAGTTTACTAAGTGAAGTCCAGTTATATTAGTTCCAAACTGTTTGAGGAACTAATAGTGAGTTACCAGTTACTTGATGCATTAATGCACTCAATTAGTGCTACTCCAGTTAATTGGAGATTCCCTCATCAAAAACTCATGCATGTCTATTCTAAGAAAGACCCAGTTGAGATTAATGTTCAAGGAAAGTGTATTATTAGTTGCATGTGTTTTCTCATGGAGAAAACTCATGCATGCAACCAAGGATTCATCCTTGAGGATGGCGCAGTTTTGAAGGCTTGTTTTTCCACTTGGTAATAGGCTAATCATCCAAAAGGAACATCACAAGGAAATAGGACCTTGGAGGGCAGAGAGGAAGGCTGGAGAGAAGCCAAGATTGCCTGTGAGCATCTTTGAGGATTGTACTGAGAGCTGGCTAGCTGTGAGAGCTAAGGCTTTACATAATTCCTATGTATTTCCACCATGTGTGATAATACAATAGTGTGGGGTTTTTATCTGAGACTTTCCCCAAAGTATTTTCATGTGTATTGTGCCATTGATTCTTCTTCTTCTGTTTATATTGTTTAGCTCAGTATTTAAGCTTCCACAAATTGATAGTAGAAGTAGGATATAGTATTCTACTTTGATTTATATTGCATTATCGGGTTAACCTATCACAGATTTTTCTACAACTCCACGTACCAGAACTAGACGGTTGAATGATATCCCTGCAAAATTGGTCCACTGAAGCACTGAAGTGGGTAGAACCACGGCAAGATCAAAGATTGGTCTGATGTTTATATTATGTAGAAATGGGATCAACAACATTTAAATTCTCCAAAATATCTAAGAAAATAAATGTAGATTGGATTAATTCACTTCCCCTCCAAAGAGCATTGGCCCTCAACAAAAATAAACACCGCAAACTATCATCCTCACACTCGGATAGAATTACTATGGATCGAGGATAGATTAACATAGTAACCACCCATCTATCACTTTTCACACTCTCGTAATCTTTCCATGCATAATACCATCTACCATATTTGTAAAAACTGTACTAAAAGGAGTGATGTAAGAAAGAAAATCCATCACCCTTCCATTGCAGTCTCATGGAATGCCAAGTGGTAGACTTGGCACACAACTTAACAAAAACATTCCTCTTGAACTCCTTCCCATCATTAATGGTCGCCTCAGCAATTATCCCTCTACAAGACATAACCTGATCATTGCATGCACCATTATCCTCATCCAATGTTGTTATGAAACTAAATACATTTGTAATGTATGAAACCCAAATCCCCATTCACACACCAACCTCTACGCATTTAATGTGATTAGACAAAGGTTGGTTTGATATGCTCATACCATCGTTTCGCATGCCATCTATCCTGAAGAGAGGGACAATTGTCATTGTTGGAACACTTTTCAAATCTATAACATTTAATGCAATGTATACACCCCCATCGGGGAGCCCCAAATCGGTATTCTTTGTCTGACATTTCCCGGCATGCTTAAAAGTTGTGGTATTCAGCCGCCATTCCATCATTTGAGAAGGATAGATTACTAGTCAGACAACACTCTGTAAATGTATCCCCACAAAATCTTCTTTGCCTTTGAATTGGATCCATAATGCATCTATTAAACGGAAAGTGCCTATTGAGAGTTTTAATTGATGAATCTATCCTCCAATATTTATATGTCAATCTGGGCTCGTAAACACGAGCTGCACTGCACTTCTTGATTCAATTTGTAGGTCAGAGCTTTAATGTTTCCTTTATAATGATCAGCTAAGTAATGGAATACACAAATGCTCATAAACACACAACTTCAAAAAGGAAATCAATCCATCTTGCTAACACAAGTGGAATCAATAATCAAATTCAACTTAAAGACTTGAAATCTCTATAAACTTAACCTATTCTATTCTTGGACTGGAATCTAGACTCAAGTGAAGGCCTAATTCTTTACCAGAGATTCTACTTTGACAAACTATGAAAGAAAATTCCTAATTAAACAGACTCCACACATCAACTCAATAGTTTAAAGTTACATTCGAAATCCAAACCCTAATTTCTGGCTTTTACAATTTACACTTGAAAGAATTAAAATATCTAATCTATTTGCAATGGTAATTCAATTTTAAACTAAGAAATCAATCTTGCACTCAATAATTGTTCTTGATAATTTGAAAGATGATGACAAAAGAATTAAAAACACAATGTTCAAAATCGATCAATCACACCCAAAATTACATTGTGCAAGTTAAAATTCATATTAAATCTTTATGCTGGGAACATGAAGTCCTATTCTACAATTAAAATGACACAACTCTTATGGACTCTATAATGAAACCTCAAGGCAACGTTAGTTTCAACCATACTCTATTTTTATTCGTATGCATCAATGCAGAGATTCATGCTTTCAATTCGATCTTCTAGTTTGAGCACGCATAGGAAGTGTTCATTCAAATTTGAAGATGATTTTAGATGGGCAAGAACAACAATCTAGTTCTTTGCATATATATGAATGAATGCTTACAAGATTGAACACAAAGAAATGGAGCGATGCTCTATTTATGTCAAATGCACACCCACAACAAAATATAAACAATTCCTTGATACCATTCAATACGAAATCCTTAGCATTATATGCTTAGCTTGTCTAGTCGAAATTTGGCACACGATATCATTCCTTTAACTGAAACCAATCCAACATTAACACACATAGTGTTGAATTTCTTTTTGACAGTTGATCAAAATCAAACTTAAATCAATTTTTCAAGAACGAATTTAAATCAAAATGCAGGAATTAAGTAAAACGCACACAAAGATTACCTACGCATATGATTACAGAAGTTGGATCCAAATTGTGGTGGGCCCTTGCCACACCCGGAGTCAACTTGGAAGCTTACAGGAAAGAACTAAACTTCAACACATTCAATTCAGAGACTCAATGAGTTCATAATTGATCCGAAATCGAATCAGTGACTCGCCATGTTGAATCACAGTACTGAGCTTAATTACTGAATAACAGAGTTTACAATCTTCAGGTTTGATAGCAAAATGAAATGGCAATCATCCTCCCCCTTTCCACATTGTTTGCTACAAGATTTATAATCCAGTTTACATATTACAATTAGTAAAAATCAAATCATGGAGATGCCAATCTGATTTCCATTCTAATCAAGGCTTAGCAACCAACAGTTTTCTATACAAGATCTAAATGATAAGACAGAATTCTGTTTTGGAAGCTGAAAGTTGGCTATGCATAAGAAGCATCGATCTTCCTCGTTTAATTCGATGAGGTCACGTTGACCATCTTTCTCATCCTTAAGTGCAAATCTTCAAGTGTAATTTCCTAGAGTGCAATTCTGGATTGTTGCCTTAAGTACAATTCCTTCTTTGAGTGCAAAATTCTCTTTTGATGTAGAAGTCCTGGGTCCCTATGAGAGCAATATTCACATATATCACCCATAATGATTAGTAAAAAAACAAGCACACATTCAACTTTCCAATATTGATCATCAAAATAGCTAAAACAACACCATTTGTAATGCTTTTACCTTGGATGGGAATTTGGTATAGTCCAGGCACAAGGAGGTCAAAATGACATGAAAAGAGTTCAACTGTAGCTTAAAACAGGGCAAAAAGTAGTATGAAAAGTGTATGAGCAGAGACAAAAATGGAGTCCAACATCTCCCCCATGCTTGAGGTGATGCATGTCCTCATGCATCTCAAACCAAAATAGATTGAATCACCTAAGTGTTTGGTCAAAGGCCAGCTACCTTGACCAAGACTTCAAGTCCTCTTTTCACTGGCACTGAACATTTGGTGAACTGCCTGGCTAATTTTTTAGCATTGATCCTTTTTGCAGGACGAGTCCTAGTTGCTTTCCATGTCAAGAGTTGTCTATTCTTTCTCTTCAAAGCATCATTTTGAGTGAAGAGTCTCAAGTTACTATCACGCAGTTGATTATTCACTCCTCTGACATAGTGAAACAGTACCTTAAATTTATGAGCCTGATCTTTGAGTTATAAATCCATTTGGGCACATCAATCCCATCATCTAGATTAGTGTTTTTAGGGCTCATCAAACCCTAATTTCAGTTGCTACATGCCCTAAACAAGTCACCCCTTTGAATGCCTCCTTCCCAGACAGTTTCATGACTTGAAGACATCCAAAAATGGCCTCTAGAGGGACCAGCGTAGGTAGGCCCATGTAAGGGTGCACTGTAGAGCAGTTAAGTCCATGCCAAGGTGCTCTACAGAGCACTTAGGCTTCCTTTCACCTGCGTTGGGTGAGTTTGAGTGAAATTCACATAGGGTTTGGGGAATATTCTTATCTTTTGGAGTCATCTAGAAGCTTCCATCACTTATCAACTCCTATGAGCTCAAAAATGGATGAGGAATGAGTTAAGATGTATCCTATCCTCTCATCCCTTCCTCCATGGAACTAATTCTAAGTAGGGAAGGCCATTCAATGCCACCATTTATGGCAAAACCTCCTTCATCTCCCTATAAATTTACCACTCATCTAAGTGACCAGGGGGTTGGATTATGTTGAATTGTAAGGAGATAATGTTGCTATGAGAATTGGCTTTGAAGAAAGTATTGTAATGCTACAAGTTTGTCATGCTTTTGATGTGATGTGGATGAGGATAGTTCTTTTACTGTGTCAACCTTGTTAAAAAATGAATAGGTCCATGAGGATAGTTCCTTGTCTTGTGTCAACCTCATTAAAAAATGAAACCAAGGATATGAGGATAGTTCCTTGTCTTGTGTCAACCTCGTTAAAAAATGAAACCAAGGATATGAGGATAGTTCTTGGTCTTGTGTCAACCTCGTTAAAAAATGAAACAAGGAGTATGAGCATAGTTCCTTGTCTTGTGTCAAGCTCCTTAAAAAATGAAAAGGATAGTTCTTTTACTATGTCAACCTCATTAAAAATTGAAACAACTCCCATGAGGACAGTTCCTTGTCTTGTGTCAACCTCGTTAAAAAATGAAATAAGGGTCTACAAGGACAATTCCTGGTCTTGTGTCAACCTCGTTAAAAAATGAAATAAGGGTCTATGAGGATAGTTCTTTTACTGAGTCAACCTCATTAAAAAATGAAACAGCTCCAATGAGGACAGTTCCTTGTCTTTTGTCAACCTTGTTAAAAAATGAAACAAGGGTCTATGAGGATAGTTCCTTGTCTTGTGTCAACCTCGTTAAAAAATGAAACAAAGGTCATGAGGATAGTTCCTTGTCTTGTGTCAACCTCGTTAAAAAATGAAACAAGGAGTATGAGCATAGTTCCTTGTCTTGTGTCAAAATGAAACAAGGAATCTGAGCAGAGTTCCTTTTCTTGTGTCAAGCTCATTAAAAAATGAAACATGGTCCCCTGGAGCAAAGTTCCAACTCGAGTCTTTGATTAGATCTCGTAAAATCCCAGTCAAGTCTTTCACTTGATCTCATAAACAAACCTTCATGTTGAGAATGCAACAAGATGATGAAGCTTAGTGGAAAGAAGTCGCCTTCACTAAGTGGGCCCGCAGGCTATTTTTGGCGCAAAGTCTATTTTTAGACTATGTCTATTTTTAGACATATGGATCATGGTCTATGAGTTGCAGGATGCTATTTGTGGATGATTGGTCATGTTGGTAAAAATAGATGGACTTCTATTTTTAGACATATGGGCGGTTTCTATTTTTAGACTACCAGGCTAAAAATAGAACAGTCGAATATTATTGTCTCATAGTAATATTTGGACTATAAACATTATCTTATCCTCTTGGAGCACTTCAGTTTGAGCTACAGATGTGGCACATGCAGCTGTCAGAAGGAAATACACTTTCTTTGTGGGTCAATTGAGCTATTGCATGCAGGACTTCAGTTAGAACTCATGTGGTTGAGTTTGGTGGAGTTGATTGTGGAGTTGATGGAGTTGTGTTCAGTTTGACTTGGTTGAACTAGTTGTATTTTAGTCTAGCTAAAGAATACACTAGTGATGAGTTGTGTGAATTAATTATTAATTAATTCACTAATTATTAACTCATAAAGCAACTGAAGAATACATCAGTTAACTCAGTGCATGTACAGTTCAGTGGAGACAGGTGTTAGAGGTTGAGATTGCTATCAGTTGTGACTATAGTTGTGCATGAGATTTGCACATGCATGGATGGAGATTGCCCATGATGGCTTGCATAGTATACTAAGGGAATTCGTTTTTACAGAGTGGATGATTTCTCTTGCAGATTGCGCAGTGGAGGCAGGGAAAGCAGTGGAGGAGATTTGAGCTGTGATTGATCAGATCTGAGCTAGTTTTGTGTGTAACAGGTGGAGATAGTACTGAGTACTTGTGAGGAGTATTGTACTATGTATTTTTACATGTTCTATGTCATTATAATATACAGATAGAGTGGGGTTTTCAGATGTATGCTTTCCCCGGGTTACATACTGTGTTAATGTGTGCATGCGATTGATGTTTCATTGTTTTTAATGCTGCTAAATTGATGATCAACGTAGAGGAGGTTATGTATTGTGCATGTATTCTGCAATAGTGCATAATCGAGATAATCTCTGTGAATAAGTGATTAATTATTCAAAATTTCTACATGGTATCGGAGATGTTGATCATCAGATCTACTATTCAGAAAGTGTTTACATTTTATTTCTTCAGGCAGAGTCTGTAATCGGGCCAGGTAGCCTCTGGATTCATCCTTCCTTTGGAAGGTGAGATATCCGGTAAAAGCCCATACAGTCAATCTCTGTATGAGAAATACTTTGTTCTCACAAATTTTAGATCAAAGGTGATTGAGTTGTTGAGCTGGTGGAATTTGAATTTGCAGCAGTGTTTTCTTGGTGTCAACATGGCAATGTCTTTCAACGGATTGCGATTGGAGTATGCTCTTGAGGGCAGCACGAACTATATTGCATGGAAGGATAGGATGGAGGCGGTGTTAGATGATAATGGGCTGAAGGAGTTCATAGAGGCTGAGATCCCAAAGCCTACTGATGCTGCCGAAGCTGAGGTTTGGCAAAAGAAGACAGCAAAGTGTCGAAGGATTCTGTTGGAGGGCGTGAAGGATCACATTGTGTCCAGCCTGCATGGAAAGGCTTCTCCATACTTTATGTGGAAAGCATTGACAGATCTATTCCAAATCAAGAGAAATCAGAGGAAGCTGGCGCTCAAGGATAGACTCAGAAACATTAAATGCGAGAAGGGAGACAGTATGCCCAAGTATCTCACAAAGTTCACTCAATGTAGGGATGAGCTGGGAAGTGTGGGGGTGACTGTCGATGATGAGGACTTGGTGAGATTGGCTCTCCTTGGTCTTATGAAGAGTTGGCATTCCTACCAGGACTCTATCAATGGTCGGGAGAAATTGCCAGGATGGGAGAGACTTTGGTCAGATCTTGTGCAGGAGGAGATCAGGCGGAATACCAGGGACGGATCTTCATCAAAGGGACCTGATGAAGAAAATTACGCTTTGGCTGCCAAAGAAAAGAAGGGGAAGAACAAGAAAGATTCTCATTCCGATGCGAAAGGCAAGAAGCAGGACATGTCCAAGGTGAAGTGCTTTCACTGTCACCAGCACGGACATTATGCCACTAATTGTCCGCAGAAGAAGAAGAACAAGCAAGTTGCTGGATCTGCAGCAAGAGAGGCTCTAGCCTCACAGTTTGAGCTTGATTTTTCATTGATCACATGCTTGGTATCAAGTGTGATGGGATCGGTATGGTTCTTGGACAATGGTGCGTCTTTTCACATGACAGGAGATCGAGATTTGTTTTCTGATCTGGAGGAGAAAGATCTTGGAGTGCACATCGAGATGGGCGATGATGGTAGATACAGTGCAACCGGTATCGGTACCATTTCCTTTGAGAGGGAGTCTAGTAAACCCTTCGTATTGAAGGAAGTGATGCATGTTCCAAGATTGAAGAAGAATCTTATCTCTGTGGCGATGTTAGAAGACAAGGGATATGATGTTGTTTTCAACGAGGGAAAGGCTTTCCTGCGCAGTAAGACAACTGGAGAAACCCAGAAGATAGGGGTTCGAGTGAGGAACCTTTATCAGTTGCATGTAGATGGCTACGCAGCAATGGCATGCAGGGCAGAAGGATTGGTGAGCCGAGATGATGGCGAGCTATGGCACAGGAGATTGGGTCACCTTCACCATGGAGCCTTGAAGATACTGCAGCAGATCACTACTGGGCTTCCTAAGGGCACTCTTGCGCAGTCAGATCAGTGCAAGGGGTGTACTTTGGGAAAGGTGAAAGCCACCTTTCACAAGAAGGATAGTCGCGCCACGACGATCCTTGAGAGAATTCACACAGACGTGTGTGGACCTTTCTCAGTAGCTTCGACAGCAAAACACAGGTATTATGTGATCTTTGTTGATGATTTCTCTCGAAAGTGTTGGATCTTTTTCATGTAGAAGAAGAGCGAGACATACTCAAAGTTCTGTGAGTTCAAAGCACTAGTCAAGAAGGAGTCGGGGAAGAAGGTGAAGGCTCTTAGGAATGATAATGGTGGTGAATACATCTCTGGCGAGTTCAAGGACTTTTGCAGTGTAGAAGGGATTCGAAGAGAGCTCATAGCTCCCCATAACCCACAGCAGAACGGGGTTGCTGAGTGGAATAACAAAACAATCGTGGGTGCTGCACGGGTGATGTTGCATGATCAGGGCCTACCCCATCACTTGTGGATGGAAGCATGCAATACTGCAGTATATGTGCAGAACCGTTGTCCTCACAGGATACTTGGCATGAGTACACCCGAGGAGGCTTATTCTGGTAAGAAGCCTGATCTTTCTCATTTGAGGATTTTTGGTGCTAAAGTTTACATGCATGTGACAAAGGATGCCAGGAAGAAGTTGGAGCCGACCGCAGAGGTTGGGATATTTGTGGGGTACATTGATACGCCCCACAACTATCGTGTGTATTTGCCAGACAGTGGCAAGACTGTTGTGCGACAGGATATAAAATTTCAGGAGGAGAAAGCCATGAAGTGTTCGCTTAAGAGGGAGCCACATTTGCATGCAGATGAGGAGCTATTAGTTCCTAAGGATGAGCTTCAGGACATGGATCAGCCACAGGACGAAGTTCATGGAGTGGAAGAGACCACTCAAGCAGCGCCAACCATCAGAGGGCAAAAGCGCTTGATAGAAGCTGAGCGACTGGCTCAAGATGCAAAGAAGGTTGTAGGACCACCTACAGCTCAACGTAGACAGAGACAGTCACCCGATCGGTACACTGGATACATGGCTCTTGTGAGCAAATGTGTTGTGACTGAGCCATCCTCTTTCGAGGAAGCTATGGAGGATCCCGCATGGGTAGATGCCATGGTTGAAGAGTATGATTCGATTGTCAGAAACAGTGTGTGGGAGATTGTCCCAAGACCGGAAGGGAAATCAGTGGTGGGTTCGAGATGGATCTACAAAGTTAAGCAGGCAGCTGACGGGATGTGGAGAAGTACAAGGCAAGATTTTTTGCCTGAGGCTTTTCACAGATAGAGGGGATTGATTATGAGGAGACCTTTGCACCTGTCGCAAGGTATTCTTCCATAGAGACGATTCTTGCTCTCTCAGCGCAGATGGGGTGGCACATTCATCAGATGGATGTGAAGACTGCATTCCTCAACGGAGTCATTGAGGAGGAGGTGTCCATAGAACATCATGAAGGTTTTGAGATCTTCAGCAGCAAATCGCATGTGTGCAGGCTCAAGAGAGCGTTGTATGGGTTGAAACAAGCACCACGTGCTTGGTACACACGGATAGGCAGTTATTTCACCGGACTTGGATTCTCCAAGAGTGAGGTGAATCCTAACCTATACTAGATTGTGGTGGATGATAAGTTGCTTATCATTGTACTTTATGTAGATGATTTGATTCTAACAGGTGATGAGTTGTTGATACTTTCCTGCAAGGATGATCTTTCTAAGGAGTTTGAGATGAAGGACTTGGGCCTCCTTCATTATTTCCTGGGATTGGAAATTTGGCAGCACAGTGATGGACTATTTGTTTCTCAGGGTAAGTATGCTCGGGAGATACTGGAGAAGTTCAACATGCATGGCTGCAAGCCTGTTGATACTCCTCTTCCTGGAGGTTGGAGGAAGGAGGATGCCACTTCAGCAAAAGAAGTGGATGCCACTGTTTATCGACAGTTGGTGGGGTCGCTTATGTATCTGGTCAATACACGACCCGATATATGCTATGCTGTTAACCAGCTTTCACAAGCTATGGTTAAGCCAACCAAGCTCTTCTGGAAGGCAGGCAAGCATGTATTGTGTTATTTGAGAGGCACATCGGGATATGGATTGTGGTACAAACAAGAGGATGAGGTGAAGCTATGTGGCTTCACGGATGCAGATTGGGCAGGGAGCCCAACAGACAAAAAGAGCACATCTGGAGGGGTCTTCAGTATTGGGTCGATAGCAGTTTCTTGGTACAGCAGGAAGCAGAGATCTGTGGCACTCAGTTCAGCAGAGGCCGAGTATATGGCAGCAAGTTTGGCTGCATGCGAGGCTATATGGATGAGGAAGATCCTGGTCAGGTTGTTCGGTTCTCACTTGGAGCCTACTGTGATTTACTGTGATAACCAAAGTTGCATTAAACTCTCGGCTAATCTAGTATTTCATGATAGATCTAAGCACATTGACATCAGGTACCATCATATCAGGGATTGTGTGCAGCGGAGAGTCGTGTTACTTTCATACATTCCAACGGAGGATCAGGATGTTGATATCTTGACGAAGGCGCTCACCAGGAGCAAGTTCAAATACCACCGAGGTAGGATAGGGGTTGTTGATAATCCATATCTTGTTGAGAGGGAGCGTTGAGAATGCAACAAGATGATGGAGCTTAGTGGAAAGAAGTCGCCTTCACTAAGTGGGCCTACAGGCTATTTTTGGCGCAAAGTCTATTTTTAGACTATGTCTATTTTTTGACATATGGATCATGGTCTATGAGTTGTAGGATGCTATTTATGGATGATTGGTCATGTTGGTAAAAATAGATGGACTTCTATTTTTAGACATATGGGCGGTTTCTATTTTTAGACTACCATGCTAAAAATAGAACAGTCAAATATTATTGTCTCATAGTAATATTTGGACTATAAACATTATCTTATCCTCTTGGAGCACTTCAGTTTGAGCTACAGATGTGGCACATGCAGCTGTCAGAAGGAAATACGCTTTCTTTGTGGGTCAGTTGAGCTATTGCATGCAGGACTTCAGTTAGAACTCATGTGGTTGAGTTTGGTGGAGTTGATTGTGGAGTTGATGGAGTTGTGTTCAGTTTGACTTGGTTGAACTAGTTGTATTTTAGTCTAACTAAAGAATACACTAGTGATGAGTTGTGTGAATTAATTATTAATTAATTCACTAATTATTAACTCATAAAGCAACTGAAGAATACATCAGTTAACTCAGTGCATGTACAGTTCAGTGGAGACAGGTGTTAGAGGTTGAGATTGCTATCAGTTGTGACTATAGTTGTGCATGAGATTTGCACATGCATGGATGGAGATTTCCCATGATGGCTTGCGTAGTATACCAAGGGAATTCATTTTTTAAAGAGTGGATGATTTCTCTTGCAGATTGCGCAGTGGAGGCAGGCAAAGCAGTGGAGGAGATTTGAGCTGTGATTGATCAGATCTGAGCTAGTTTTGTGTGTAACAGGTGGAGATAGTACTGAGTACTTGTGAAGAGTATTGTACTATGTATTGTTAGATGTTCTCTATCATTATAATATACAGATAGTGTGGGGTTTTTAGATGTATGCTTTCCCTGGGTTACATGCTGTGTTAATGTGTGCATGCGATTGATGTTTCATTGTTTTTAATGCTGCTAAATTGATGATCAACATAGAGGAGGTTATGTATTGTGCATGTATTCCACAATAGTGCATAATCAAGATAATCTCTATGAATAAGTGATTAATTATTCAAAATTTCTACACTTCATTCCATCCACCAGATAGCCATGATTAGTCTACTTAGGTGAATGTAATGAATCTTGGAGGGCATGCACTTAGTGCTAAAGTTAAGTTTCCCTGTAGGTTATGTGAAGGGAATCACCCCATTCACCTTTGTCCCTATCTAGACAAAGCCAAAAAGGTGTTGGATAACCATCCTGCTTCACCGCCTCGACTTCCATTTGGTTACAGGAGACTCTCCCTTTCATCATGTTGGGGGATTATAAACCAATCTCAAGCATAGTTCTTCATTTCAAGCTTGTGTAAAAATGAAACTGAATCTAAGCATAGTTTTTCATTTCAAGCTTGTGTAAACATGAAACCCAAGCATAGTTCCCTATGGTTCAAGCTTGTGTAAAAATGAACCCATTTCCATTTTTAACCCTCGTGATTTCCATTCTATTAGCCTCTTTCGTTAGATGAGTCTTGGTTGTTTTCATCCCATTTCCACCCTCCCTTTGGACGATCATACGCTTTCACTTGGTTGTTTTACCCTTTTTGAGGAACGGTTACAATGAGTGGTATTATTAGCCAGCCCCTTCACATAAATCAACATGTTTTGAGAAGTTTCAACATCACCGGAACTAGTTGTTATCCTAGACACCACTCGTTCCTCAAAGCGGAGTCCTCTTTAAGCTCTTTTCAGACTCTCGAAATATGAAAAGATTGTCGAGCGCTTGTCATTTTCAGCTCATTAATGGATTGGAAATGACATCTACTCAGTATAAGTTTAACCCTTTTTCGGGTTGAGAGATTATTTACGGAAAAGGAATACGTTGATCGAACATGATCAATAGGTTCTCTCTCGTATTGTTTTATGATTTTTCGGGCTTGAGAGACAAATCAACGAAAAAAAACTTGTGGAGTTTTCGTTTTGTCCCTTTTCAAACTCTCTAAACATGAAAAGGACCAAGTTAACTTTGTCATTAAACTCGTTAAAACATCAAATAGCGACAAACTTGTCCATCTAGACAAGACCGAGTTTCACCTTCCCTAGACTCGTTAAAACATCAAATAGCGATGGATTCACCCAAAGGGTGGAATTATACAAAAAGCATATGGTATCCTCCTCAAGCTTGATAAAAATAAAGAGGTACTGGTCAACAATGACTAGGGAAAATGGGAAAAAGGGGAAAACCGCTTTATCGTAGCAGTTCGCCCTTGAACATGACACTTTCACTCCATCACCGTGACTATTTGGGTTGGGTTATTAGCTTGATGGTTATCACACTGTTGGTCTATCATACCATCCATCACTTTGTTTTGGGTCAATGCTACCAATTCATTTCAGTGTCGCCAACATGTTCAAGAGAAGTCATTCAGTCAAAATTCATCTTTTTCAATACCATAAACCTTCATTTTCATGACCGCCATTCCTGAACCTTGTGTCGTCAGTCAAATTCCGTCTCCAAAATCATTACACTCGTTTCATGTCGTTGATGTGGGATACATCACTGCCCTCCTGCGACGAGTCGCTTCTTTTCGACATCAGCTCATTATCCAAGAAGTTGACTTAGAAACACCCTTCCAGTACCTTAAGGCTTGCATACATCAATGGTAGTTTTCTCGCTTCCGGTGATAGGTTGACATCAATGGCCTTCAACCGAAAGACTTCGTATGGTGTTCGACATCAAATCATCCATTCACACCGTGCAGAATGTATTGCAGCACCTTGAGGATCATTATCATTATCGGTGATTTCTCTCGCATCTGTTAACAACTTACATCATTGGATGGTAATTAGATGGTGTCTTCCCATGCTCGACTTTAGATCACATATTCACATGGTTAGACTCATACTTGAGTGAACGATTGAATGAGATAGAAGACCCCGGATCTAGTTTCATCCATCTGGACTGTGATTTCAAGAGTACTAAATCATATGTACAATGTCTTTACATTGATAGTCATTCCAATCATGGGTCTATATCTGTAAACGACTGTTTATGTACATGTAATGAAAGTTTATAAGATGAGCATGGGTATGCCTTCCCTCAGCAATTCATGTAAAAATCAAAAATCATGATATATGTATTGTAATTGATGCAAGTCACCTTCCACTTCTATACCTCCTCATCACATCGTAGAGCATTTCATTTGACATTGGAATTTTCCCAACTTCATGCTTTAAGGGGCTACTGTTACAGATCCATTTGGGCACATCAATCCCATCATCCAAATAAATGTTTTTAGGGCTCATCAACCCTAATTTCAGTTGCTACATGCCCTAAACAAGTCATCCCTTTGAATTCCTCCTTCCCAGACAGTTTCATGACTTGAAGACATCCAGAAATGGCCTCTAGAGGGACCAACGCAGGTAGGCCCATGTAAGGGTGCACTGCAGAGTAGTTAAGTCCATGCTAGGGTGCTTTGCAGAGCACTTAGGATTCCTTTCACTTGCGCTGGGCGAGTTTGAGCGAAATTCACATAGGGTTTAGGGAATATTCTTATCTTTTGGTGTCATCTAGAAGGTTCCCTCACTTATCAACTCCTATGAGCTCGAAAATGGATGAGGAATGAGTTAAGATGCATCCTATCCTCTCATCCCTTCCTCCATGGAACCAATTCTAATTATGGAAGGCCATTCAATGCCACCATTTATGACAAAACCTCCTTCATCTCCCTATAAATTTACCACTCATCTAAGTGATCAGGGGGTTGGATTATGTTGAATTGTAAGGAAATAATGTTGCTATGAGAATTGGCTTTGAAGCAAGTATTGTAATGCTACAAGTTTGTCATGCTTTTGATGTGATGTGGATGGGATCCAAGCTAGAGGAATGAATTTGAATTAGACACAATGGTTGTAATTCCTTCTTCTATTCAATAAAGTATTTGAACCTTTCTCCCATATGTTTTTATTGTCTTATAATGCTTATATGTGTGAAATGTATCTGATTCCATTCACTTATATTCAATAGATCTTTTGCTTTGATCGATTCTTTGTTTGTTGTTGTGTTTATAGGTACTTCTCAAGCATATTAAGTACGGGAAGGAGCGACAAGATTGATACAAAGGAGACGAGAGGAAAGCGGAACTACAAGTAGGTCTTCTCATCTTCTCATCTTCTCTATTGATTATAGGAAAATACTAAAATACTTTAAATTGTTGTTCTAGATATGGCTACTTATCTAGGGAATTAGTATTTATCCGTAGATACCAAATTCTCCAAAACAATGAGTAGAGACAAAAATGTAGTCCAACATCTCCCCCATGCTTGAGGTGATGCATGTCCTCATGCATCTCAAATCAAAAGAGATTGAATCACCTAAGTGTCTAGTCAAAGGCCAATTGTCGTGACCAAGACTTCAAGTCCTATTTTCACTAGCACTAAACATTTGGTGAACTGCCTGGCTAATTTTTTAGCATTGATCCTTTTTGCAGGATGAGTCTTGGTTTCTTTCCATGTCAAGAGTTGTCTATTATTTCTCTTCAAAGCATAATTTTGAGTGAAGAGTCTCAAGTTACTATCACGTAGTTGATTATTCACTCCTCTGACATAGTGAAATAGTACCTTAAATTTATGAGCCTGATCTTTGAGTTTACCAATCCTTTTCTGGAGTCTGATCAACTTAATTCTTAGGTTCTCTTCTTCTTCAAAAACAGGTGTCCTTGTTGGAGTTGTGGATTTTTGGGAAGGACTTCCTCCAAGCATCTGACTTACACTATGTTTAGGTGAAGAGAATTGTTGTTTTTTATTGGCTGAAGGCTAAGTGGAAGTGTGTAAATCTTGGGCAATGTCATTGGGAATTTGGGACTGCAATGGAGGTGAAGGAGACTGAGGGAGAGATAATGGAGATTGAGCAATGAACTCTGGAGATGAGGTTACAAACACTTGTTGAGGACTGGCAGCTCGAGATGTAGATGGGGTGTGAGGAGGTTTGTTCATGCTTCGAGTCCTTCTTCTACCTTGTATAGAAGTTTCTATAGTAGGAGCTAAAGTTTTGTAAGCAAGAAACAAGGTTCTCCTAACCTTGTTCTTGGGCTGGTGACTTTGTTGACCTGTTGAGGGAATTTCAGCTGGCTCATCTGTGGAGGTTAAGGTCTCCCTTCCCCTTTTCTCCTTTTGCTTCTTTTCTAACTGTATTTTTGAAGGCTCAGCTGCCTGGCTAGAAGAGGGATCAGGAATTTTAGAATTCTTGGGAGGAGGTGACACAGAATGGGCAAGAGAAGTGGGGGAAGTAGGGGTACTTTGTGAGGTAGGTGCAGGGGTTTCCCTCCTAGACTTCAAGGTTCTACCAATAGGCCTCTGTCTCCACTTGACCTATGTCTCTTCTCCTAGAAAGTTCTCTATGAGAAAGTCTTCCCAAGACTTCTTTCTCTTACTCAGTTTAGCCACAATCAAAATTTTAATCAAGCTATGGTGGTAGAGGGAAGTCTCTGGTTTCTTACCCTCAGATTGCACTCCCCTGGCCATCTTGTGGAGGCTTAATTTCAAGAAATGGGGAATATTTATGGAGCAGTCCTCTGTAAAATGCATCAAGAGCCTGATATGATATAGAAAAACAATGTCGTACCTTCCTTCGCAGGTTAAGAAACGCTGGATCATAGTTAACAAGGGATGCCATTGATCTTGAATGCAGGTATGCAAGACTCCTTTGGCCCAACTTAGTGACTGATAAGCCGGTTTTAGAAACGTTGCACAATTGGGAATGTGTAATTGGCCGCCCTTGAAGAAATGCTCCCCACTTGAAGGTAGCCCTATGCTGAGAGACTACTCTGTGATCTTGAGTTGCAGGTTTCCAACTTTGGCTCTCTTCCCGTCAAATGTTTGGGCAAAGGCCAAAGCAACTGCATCATTGTACCCCTGAAACTTTTGGAGAAAAATTGTCCATCCTTTCTCTTCGATGACCACCTTACAAGACTAATACTCAAGGGTCCGCGAAAACTGGCCAAATGTTGGCTCGTGCTTATCCACTCCCATGGTCAAATTCTGAGTGCACCTGTAGAATTCACTGGCACAGACAAGTGATCAATTGAACCAATGAACCGACTCTCTTATAGCAAATGTCACTCCACAATTAGCACCCAATCGAAATTACGAGACACCTCTGTGGTGAGAACAATTCGTATGCAGTGATTGTGAATAAATAGAAACGATGCAGCAATTAAAAATTCGGGAATGGAACTTAAGGTAATGCACTTAGAAAGGAATGTGTATTTCATGCTGGAGTCATGGCCATCGAGAGAAATAATGCTCTGGCCACCTTCTGGAGTGAGAGGTGACAATTGTTCATCATTACGGCATCATACCTATGAACAAAAGCTGACAAAGGACCGTTGATATGGAATAGACTCAGTGTCAACCTCAACCAAAGACTGCTTGTCACATCATACTAACACCTGTGCGTACTCTAAGGAATAATACCCTGCATCTAGCCCATGGATCGGTGTATGTCGTGCCCATCAAGGGAAATCATGCTCGAATTATGAACATACATGAGGAAAGGATAGGGATCATAATCATGAGGAAGCCGAAATGGGAAGTGGTTCAATCAAATCTAGGAGTACATTAGGAAATAGGAATAGAGCCCAGATTTTTAAGAAATTACGTAAAATACAATTACATTTGGTGAGCATTAGAACTATCCGAGACCAAATTAGGTAAGTTAAGTGCAATACATGTGTTACTATAACGATCTTGGGTATAGAAGATGGTGTGAACACCTTCCAAGTCCATTGGTTGAAACATGTTTCCTCACTGTGCAAAGAACAGTGATTTTTGCAGTGAACTGAGAGATCCAACATCTGAGAAGACTTCTTGGTGCTTTAGCAGCAAAGTTTACATATTTTTGAGAGACTGATATGTTTTTAAGAGACTGATGGTGTTGTTGTCAGGATTAGCACTTGAAAATTCATATCATTACAAATATTTTGGAATCTTGAAACAAACTGATTCTCAGGAAAACTCTAGCCCAACATTAAGTACTTGAGAACAAAACTAGTTAAACATAGGAAATAGAACATAGATCTATAATTCTTTTGACAAATTGGCATCAAATCTGCTGAAGAAGGTTGAACTGGAGATAGTAAAGGAGGCTGAAAAATGAAGGTCCCCTTCTCCCCCATGCCTGAGGAGTTGTATGTCCCCAAACAAAGAAGGAAGATGACTGCTGCAAATGATGATCAAGCTGCTATATGGCAACCTTTATTGAAACAACATGATTGCTACAGGAAAAGGAAATGCTGCTACAAATTTCCACATTGCTGCAAATATGTACTAAGATTACAAAACCATATAGTCTTCAACCGCTACACACCGTGTGCAATCCTGCTTATGTGAATAAATGGTGTCGATGTCAAACATAAGGAAGAATCATTAGATTACTGACCATCGAAGAAGTCGTTAACCAGTGTGAGATATCCCACCTTTGATGTCAATGGGAATCAAGGCATTAGGTACATTCTACTAGCCATGAATAGATTTTTCGAAGTCGAATGGACTGCAAAATTCATCCACCAAGAAACATCGGCGTATTCCCTTGGTATATGACAAGGATACCTGCCATTAAGGCATGCAAGCTCCTAAGTACTTGATCTAACCCTAGCCTTGGTCCTAGATAATTTGCTGATGTCGATGGGACAAAGCTTGTTGGCAGGTGGGCCTTAAGGGATCCACAACAACCAACATGAGTACAAGACATAATGATTTGAAATATACATGATTTTAAGAACTCATACAAGTTTACAAACATTATTGGGAACTTTGCCCATTAGTTACCTAGTTTTCAAGCAAAGTCCCTACCCAATTGCACCAGACAAGCTAGTTTTCATAAAAGGACTTATTTTCTCTTTACTATTTTCATTCATTTATTTACAATACAAACTTTCCTATTCTGCTAAAGAAAGGGAGATGAACTCCTTCAAGTGAAGGAGTACTTCCAATGAATCCATGTGTGAAGCAAGTACAAATAGATATTCATACTCAAATTTAACATATAAACTTGGAAGTGTACATGAGCATGAAAAACCAAAAAATGTACTTCATATGACAACAAGCTTTTTAGAAGAGGAGAATAATGCCTTGCTTGAGTCATTGTTCAGAACCAATGTTCGATGTAATCATGGTATTCTTGGTCCATTTCTTGATTTGGCCAATGTTGCTCATCCTCTTCTTCCATTTCATGTTGATTGTTCTTCGTAGGGTGAGTAGTCTCTTGATTACATTCTGGATTTGCTGATAGACATGTCAAGAACTCCTTGATCTCAGGTTAAGTTGGATGCTCCCCATCAGATTTGTTATATGATTCATCGATCTCCTTGGTAGATAGGTAAGAGGAATCAAGGGAGGCTTCCAAATCCTTTTCTGGTTGTGGAGAGACAGATAATTTCTTGAATTTGGTGAAGATGAACTCTTCCTAAGAGGCAGATATCCCAGCTACTGCTAGGATTTGAGAAATTATTTTGAGGGAAATCCATCAAGCTCTTGGTCATTCTTGAATTTCCCCTGTTGGTTGATGATCCCTGTCTGGCAACATGGATTAGTGCAAAAAAATAGGGGGGGTACAACACCTTAAAAATGTTTTTTCATTTAAAGCTTGAATTTAAAACTGCTAATTGCAAGAAAACTAGCACTGGAAATGAATCTACCTTTACTATCCCTAGGTCTACCTTTACTTCTACGCATAAAGAAAAAGGAAATAAAAACTCAAGAACAAGCAGTAATCGATCAGACTTTGGAGCAACCCCACAAAAGTGGATGCATGGCTCTTCACTCACGTCTTACCGTACACTCTCCGCCCTCTGACAGCCCTGCAAGATCCTGAAACTCTGATAATAGTTACCTGAATCAAAAATTACAACTCCCCGGCAACGACGCCAAAAATGTTGAGAGTTTTAATTGATGAATTAATCCTCCAATATTTATATGTCAATCCAGGCTCGTAAACACGAGCTTCACTGCACTTCTTGATTCAGTTTGTAGGTTAGAGCTTTAATGTTTCCTTTATAATGATCAGCTAAGTAATGGAATACACAAATGCTCATAAACACACAACTTCAAAAAGGAAATCAATCCATCTTGCTAACACAAGCAGAATCAATAATCAAATTCAACTTAAAGACTTGAAATCTCTATAAACTTAACCTATTATGTTCTTAGACTGGAATCTAGACTCAAGTGAAGGCCTAATTCTTTACCAGAGGTTCTACTTTGAAAACCTATGAAAGCAAATTCCTAATTAAACAAACTCCACACATCAACTCAACAGTTTAAAGTTACATTCGAAATCCAAACCCTAATTTTTGGCTTTTACAATTTACACTTGAAAGAATTAAAAGATCTAATCTACTTGCAATGGTAATTCAATTTTAAACTAAGCAATCAATCTTGCACTCAATAATTGTGCATGATAATTCGATAGATGATGACAAAAGAATTAAAAACACAATGTTCAGAATCAATCAATCACACCCAAAATTACATTATGCAAGTTAAAATTCATATTAAATCTTTATGCTGGGAACATGAAGTCCTATTCTACAATTAAAATGACACAACTCTTATGGAATCTATAGTGAAACCTCAAGGCAGCGTTAGTTTCAACCATACTATGTTTTTATTCGTATGCATCAATGCAGAGATTCATGCTTTCAATTCGATCTTCTAGTTTGAGCACGCATAGGAAGTGTTCATTCAAATTTGAAGATGATTTTAGATGGGAAAGAACAACAATCTAGTTCTCTGCGTATATATGAATGAATGTTTACAAGATTGAATACAAAGAAATGGAGTGATGCTCTGTTTATGTCGAACGCACACCCACAACAAACTATAAACAATTCCTTGAGACCATTCAATACAAAATCCTCAGCATTATACACTTAGCTTGTCTAATCGAAATTTGGCACATGAGATCGTTCCTTTAACTGAAACCAATCCAACATTAACACACACAGTATCGAATTGCTTTGTGACAACTGATCAAAATCAAACTTAAATCAATTGTTCAAGAACGAATTTAAATCAAAATGCAAGAATTAACTAAAACGCACACAAAGATTACCTACGCATATGATTACAGAAGCTGGATCCAGATTGTGGTGGGCCCTTGCCACACCCGGAGTCAGCTTGGAAGCTTACAAGAAAGAACTAAACTTCAACGCATTCAATTCAGAGACTCAATGAGTTCATAATTGATCCGAAATTGAATCAGTGACTTGCCATGTTGAATCACAGTACTGAGCTTAATTATTGAATAAAATAGTTTAGAATCTTTAGGTTTGATAGAAAAATGAAATGGCAATCATCCTCCCCCTTTCCACATTGTTTGCTACAGGATTTATAATCCAATTTACATATTACAATTAGTAAAAATCAAATCATGGAGATGCCAATCTGATTTCCATTCTAATCAAGGCTTAGCAACCAACAGTTTGCTATACAAGATCTAAATGATAAGACATAATTATGTTTTGGAAGTTGCAAGTTGGCTATGCATAAGAAGCATTTGATCTTCCTTGTTTAATTTGATGAGGTCACGTTGACCATCTTACTCATCCTTAAGTGCAAATCTTCAAGTGTAATTTCCTAGAGTGCAATTCTAGATTGTTGCCTTAAGTACAGTTCCTTCTTTGAGTGAAAAATTCTCTTTTGATGCAGAAGTCCTGGGTCCCTATGAGAGAAATATTCACATCTATCACCCATAATTATTAGTAAACAAACAAGCACACATTCAACTACCTAATATTGATCATCAAAATAGCTAAAACAACACCATTTGTAATGCTTTTACCTTGGATGGGAATTTGGTATAGTCCAGGCACAAGGAGGTCAAAATGACATGAAAAGAGTTCAATTGTAGCTTAAAACATGGAAAAAAGTAGTATGAAAAGTGTATGAGCAGAGACAAAAACGAAGTCCAGCAGTGCCCTTATTTACAAGACAATAATCATAAATATATTTAACCATATTTAGAAGATGGTCCAAACTTTAAGACTTCTTATGTCAGAGTAACTCCCTTACTTTGTCGGTTTCTCCTGAAATTAAATCCCTTAAGTTTTAAGCCATGTCTTGTCTTTCTTGCATATGCCAAGGAAAATCAATATTAGTACTTGGTGAGACACAACCCACATTTGCTGAATAGCCTACAATTCCATTCCCTGCACATTTAGTGTGTAAAACAATAATATACTCAAAACCTTTCAACGGAGAAGCAATATTAGACACCAAGACTTCCAGGTACCAGCTATGCATAGTTTTTGAAATCTCTTGTCCATTTATAAGCTTTTGAACACAATTAACTACCTTTAAAGAGACCGGAACAATATGTAAAACTTATATCCTTCTCTAAGATCTATCTGAATTCATGATTTCAGTGCCATGAATTCCGCATAATTATTATTTGTCACTCCACAATCCATAGCATAGATTCTCAAAGGATTAAGTTTTTCATCCCTGAAAACATCTCCATCTCCAATGTTACTCGGATTACATTTTGAAACCTCGTTAAAGTTGAATTGAATAAAATGCATGGGTGTATTACTATGGCAGGAGTTGACTATCATTGGTGTCGGCGAAGAGATTGTGGGTGTTGTATATGTCATTACCTTATCCAGATTGAGATTACGAAGAATAAGAACTTATATTTCATCAATCTCCCAAACTTGTGATGTTCGTGGACAAATCAAAAGAGTTTCCCTAACATTTGTGAAAAATGGATCCTGAATCATAATTGGATTTCTCTCCTTATCCCTAAATATTATATTATTTTGTTCCTTCCACAGATTCCAAAAAATAAATCCAAATATAAGTTTCCAAGCTCGATTAATTATCAGATTCTTGTACTTCTTTGTAAACCATTAATTCATGGATAGATGAGAAATCTAAGAAAGAGCCCAGAAGTTTATAGAAAAATTGGAAAAGGATCACCAGACTTTTGTTGCAAAAAGGCATGATATAAATAAATGATTGATTGATTCCTCCTCTTTACCACAAAGAGATCAAATAGGTGGTCCTTCTACCCCATGATTTCAATTTTTTCCCAAGTCAAGAGTCTATTCCATGCAATTAGCCATAAGAACGTTGATATTTTTGGCCATCCAACTTCTACCCATATATACTTCCACAAATTTGTCTGCTCCAATCTCATATGCTCCACAACAATTGCATAGGCTTCTTTAAATGTAAAGGAGCCAGAACAATGAGATCCCCATCTTAATATATTAGGTTCTTCTGAGAGTTAGATTGTCCTTTGTGAAAGATCCTTTTGTAAAATATCCCAAGGAATATTTTGTAAAAATTTAGGCCAATCTTGCTTTCATTTAGATACCCACCAAGGGTGTACATTACTATTTTCTTGCCAATAGTCAACAATTTTATAAACCCCATATGTTCCAAAAGAAGTTGGATCTCCTTAAGATTAGAGTGATCTTTTAGCCTTGGCATCACTACTAGGCTTCATCTCAAAAAAGTGTTTCTTCCCTGATTTGACCTCCCATAATATTTTATTTTGTACCAAGTTGTTGTTGTTGATCGCCCAATTCCATAAACTATAGCCTATATTGTTACCATCATACCAAATCATGTCTTCCTATTCATGTAACTATGCATATTTTCTTAACCAAATTTGGATCTAGATTTGCTTGCCTCCTATTATCCATTGCCAATAAACTTTAGCTCCAAAAGCACTGTTCATAATTTCTAGATCTCATAATCCTAAGCCGCCAACAAATTTAGGTAAAATGAGGTTCTACCAACTGAGTAATGGTCATCGCTAAGCTTTGTTGGATCCTCTCCACAAAATTTTTATCCATAGGGATTAGAGCTTCGCTGCAATGATTTTTGGAAGAGGCATGGTCGTTATCTGATATACCGAATGGCTTGCAAGACAACCTTAGTTAGAACCAATCATCCTACAAAATTAAGGAATTTGAATGTCCAATTTTGAACCTTGTTTGACATCTTTGTTAATAAATATTTCCAACAGAATATTCTTTTTGGAAATAATACCAATGGAATCCCGAAGTATTAAATGGGAATTGACCTCGTTGGAATGCAAAAACTTTTCTAAGGTGTATTTGAACAGTGTCCTTACAGTTAAGGAAAAATATATGAGTCTTCTCCCGACTTATTATAGTACAAGAAGCCTCAACAAATAGGTTAAAAATATATTAAATTCCCCTAGTTTCTCGAAGAGTGGGTAGACAGAATAGACAAATATCATCTACAAACTGTTGGTAAATTAATGGAAAGTATTTCCCAAACAAACGAAGACCTCTAATATATCCTTTTGTTTGGAATTTTTTTAACAATTTGTTGAAGCCTTCCATAGCTAATATAAAAAGAAAGGGAGATAGGGATCACCCTGTCACAAACCTCGAGAGGATTGAAAGGTAGAAGATGGTGACCCATTGATTAAAATTGAAAATAGAGAGGAAATGAGATAATAAACCCATGAAATCCATTGCAAAGAGAACTTGAAGGCCTATAAAATTTATAGCAAATAATTCCAAGTTAAACAATCATATGCTCTAGATCAATCCATTTTAATTAACATACTTTGTTGGGATGGGGTCCCCTGGGTCAGTTTTGGGGAAAAAGCTCAAGTTCGATGTAAAAAGATGTAAAGTCTCCACAAATTGTGGTCGCGGAGCGCGTAGCTAGTTAAGAGTCAAAAAAAGGTTTTACCTTCCTTTATGTAAGCTTGAGTCAAATTTTTGAAGATCTACCCATGGTCCATGGACCATGGGATTTTATAAATAGGTGTGTCTTATAGAGTCTAAAAAAAGTAATCATCACTTACCGGGTGCAAGCCCCGGAAGTGATGATTGATGCTATGTGATTCGTTCTCCACATTTCACTAGTTTCAATCCCACTTCTTCACCCCTGTGAGCATCACCCGATGCAATGAGTGCTAAGTGAACTATTCAAAAATCATGAGAAATTAGTCAGTTACGACTACCTCTCATGGAAATGGTCATACGTTTGAATGACTTACTTAACGCAGTTGAATCCCAAAAATGATATCTAATATAATGCACTGCGTAAATCCCCCATACTTAATCCAAGTTTGTCTATGGGTATGAGCAAAGGAGTCTAGAGCAGAGAAGTAGTCTTAGAGGGGAAAAGGCTCTGCAACTAAGTGCGCAAAGGCCTAGAGTAGTTTCTGCAACTAAATGCGCGGACCCCTACAGCTGAGTGCGCAGGGAAGTATTGATTCTGTAAACCTATATTGAAGATCAATGAAGAAGATTGTTGGAGAAATTCCTGTGTTTTAGCTCTTTACCTCTGTTATGTATGATTGTGATATATGTTATGCTGGAATGATGCCTTCATAAAATAATAATGCATGGATGCGCAACTTTACTTGATCTGTATTACTATCTGAATGCAATTAATGTTAAGCGATTATGTGAATATCCTAACACTTTCTGTTAAAGGTATTAAACACTTAGGTAGATCTGAGTAAACATTGATCCAAGGGTAATCTAGGGTGTGCGTAAACAGCTAATTGGCCTGTTCAGGGTCCGTAAAATCCAGTTGTAGGCCTTCACGGAGGTCTGGAGGCTGATTAAAGGAAGTTACAGTGATAAGCCATAAGGGCTTAAAGATCTGTGTGAAGGCAGATCTAGGTCGTAGAAGAAAATCACACTGATCTCTGGGTGCGGAAACTTGGTTCCAACATCCCCCCATACTGCTTCAAGTGAAACTTCAGTCCGCGCACCACAAATTGATGCTGAAAGGGCCAGTAGTGTAGGAATTTTTTTGGTGCAACTAACTTTGAACCTAGGTCAGGACCCCCTAAGCCAACAAATGGTTCTATTGTCGAGACTGGGATCTGCATAAAGAGATGTGTGATGTCGCATCACTGGAATCCGACCAAGAAGGAAATTGAGAAGTGGTTGGATAGAAAGATCCATGAATTCGTGGTGCAGGAGAACAGGAATCCGCACTTGATAAAAGAACAGTGGTTGGACAGATATTTGTACACTGAAATACACGAAATTTTCTTTTGCACCTTCCCGATTGAGCTATATGAGTGGATAGCTAAATTGGCAGACGACCAAGGGAGGTGGAAGCTTGACGGTCCAATAGTGTGGACTCCAGAATTAGTGTGAAGGCTGGAAGATTGTAAAGATAAGGTCACGCACGCTATTGACCATTGGCTTGATCGGGTTATAGGAGGATTTGTTATAGAGTTCACAGTCGACACCTCAGTCAATTACAGTGAAGCAGATCACTGCTTCTTCAAAGGACCACGAGGTAAGTATCTAAGATCTTTGAATACTTGGATTAAGATGTTGTTGTGTGAGAAACAAGTTATGCCACTGCCTTGATGTTTGGGGCTACGTGAAGTGGGAAGCCCTTCAGTGATAGGGGAATAACAGGCCCTGAATATATGCCATTGATTGAACCTCATGTGAGTGACGACAAGGGAGTAGCCAAGGCTTCACCGCAAAGCGTTGTCCAGTTGATAAGGCAAGGTTTTCCATGAATACCTCATTCGTCCACACCATATCCACCTTCAACTCCATAACATACACCTTCTCCCACACCGCAACCACCACTGCCGCCGGTCAACATGTCGAATATAATGAAGTTTCCAGTTTTCAAGGGATTAGGAAGTGAGGATCCAAATCAATTTTGGTTTGTTGCAAAGGCTGTGTGGACAGCACAACAGATTACAAATGATAATATAAAGAATGCGCAGTTGGTTACCGCTCTACAAGATCGCGCGCTGACATGGTACGTTAAGTACTACACTGGTAATCTATTGGCATCATTAGCATATACTCAGACCACTTTGAACAAAGAATTCAGTAAGCCTAAGTCTACCTCGCAATCGGTAATTAGATTTAAGGAAATCATGATGAGGCCCGGTGAAATGCCATGGGAGCTAGATCAAAGACTGAAGTGCGGGATTTTTGAATTTAATATGAATATCACTGATATTTAGCACCGCGACTAGTTCATAGTTGTGCTCCTGCCCCACCTAAGGATTTCTTTATCACAACAAAAGATAGGAACTCGGGCAGAAGCTCTGGAAGTCATGATGAGATTGCATGAAGACACACATTTAGGACGCGTCTTTGGGAGTCCAACAAATTCACTCGCAGTTGCAGAACCTTTGTTTGGAATTACAAAGCTTGAAAAAAGAAAAAGAGGCTAGGAAAGAGGTGCACGAAGAAGTTTGGTACCTCAAATGTAAGAGCTAGGGGCATGATAAGGATCATTGCCTTGTCTTCACGAATTATATCTCGAGGGGGGGTCGATGCCCCTAAGGCAGGAAGCTCCAGTGGGACTAAGTATGGGGCCCACACTATGGTGCGTTATTTGTCAAGTGGTTGGAAAACATGTCACAGATAATTGTCATTTACTACAAAAATTTGTACAGACACCACAACAATTGTTCTGCGATTACTATAAATCTGTGGGCCACGATGAGCGCTATTGTCGAAGCTATGAATTACTAATAGAGAGGACGCCTACATATCAAGTGTAAGTGGAACTCAGCCTCCAGAACAAGCACTGGGGGAGCACGTGAAGGATACAAGAGATGCGAACGAGGCCGAGGAGGAGGAGGACCTGGTAGGGGTCATGGGTAGGTCATTTGCTACAATTGCATAACATCGGGACACTATGCGCGGGAGTGTATGAATCAGACACGCCCGTCGTGTCAATACTGCACTCAGTTTGACCACACAATCGAAGAATGTCCTGTGTTGATGGCCAAGATGTAGGAGAAGAAGGCGCAGCCTCAGCATCATACCTAGAACCTACAGATGATGAGGGCCGAGCCCCACGAAGAGGACCCAAATGTGAATATCGTGCTACGAAGCAGCATCACGACTAGTGACGATAAGGGTGAATAGCCTGAAGAAGGTGGATGGGTCCACAAGGCCCCGGAAAAGGAAACTACTTTCGATCTTGAGCGCGCAAAGGAAGCATTCCTGGAAGCAAAGAAAAGCTTTGTTGAAGGGAGTCAGAACAAACTGCTAGACACCAATGCGCCTACAGAGGTTGACCCCTCTATGCTTACCACCTTCTTGGAGACTTGTATGAAACTACTGCATGATAGAAAGGCTATGAAAGGGCTACAGAAATTGATAAAATAATGTGTCAGTAAGGATAATACTCCTGATGGACCCGCATAGTTAGAAATATTGGTAAGCATAAGGCGAGAACAGGGCACTAGATGAGGCTTACTGCATAAATAGGAGACTATGAGATGGACCAAGTTATTTTAGATTTGGGGTCTGACGCGAATGTATTGCCTAAAAAAACCTAGGAGAGAATGGGGATACCTACGCTGCAGTGGTCCCTGATTAAACTAAGGATGGAAAACCAACAGAAGATTATCCCTATGGGACGATTGCAGGGAGTTACAGTAGATATAGAAGGTGCGAGCACATTGGCTGATTTTGAAGTAATAGAAATTGTTGATGACAACAATCCATACGTCGCGATTTTGGAATAGATTGGGCTATTGATATGAATGGGGTCATCAACTTGAAGAAGTGGATGGTGTCATTTGAAAGAAAATCGCTCTGCGTTATAGTACCATTGGACCCTGTAGAAGGACTGCGCTATACCGAACCGGTCTGTGACTATGAGGAAAGTGGTGATGATTTGAATCAAATCTACAAAATTACGGCACGAGACCAATATTGGGTTAACCTAATGACTTACGAGCGGATTGCATGGACTATGAAAGTTCATGTACCTCGGATTCAGATGAAGAGTTGGAACATTGGCAAAACAGGCTGCACAAAGTGTCCACGCTGCACTACAAAATCATGACCAAATCATTGCGATCTGTGTCATCGGAGGTAAGAATTTTACCTTATTACAATGGTTTAAGTGACGTAGATAAGTTTTTGGATGCTTTTGAAAGAGAAGTTCCAGAGGATCACCACTTTCAGGCATTGGATTTGGCACTGCGTGCTACACCTGCTCAGTGGTGGGGTACGCACAAAGATAGTTTTGATGAGTGGCACGATTAATGTTGGATACGTGTCGAAGGTATCAGATCATGCTGAACCTGAAGAAGTGCTTGTTTTGTGTCCCCTTTGGGATTTTGCTAGGTCATGTGGTATGCAAGCAAGGACTAATGGTGGACCCTGCCAAGATCACGGTAATAATCAATTTGGAAGCCCCGAGGAGTGTCAAACATCTGCACACAACACTGGGCCATGATGGATATTATCGAAAGTTCATCAAAGCTTATGCCCAGATTACTGTGCCCATGGAAAAGTTGCTAAAGAAGGACACTACATTCGATTGGGATGAAGAATGTCAGCGCATTCCGGATGTATTGAAGGAAAAGATGGTCACCGCGTCGATCTTGGTCTTCCTGGATAGGAAGAAGGAATTCCATGTGCATGTTGATGCCTCATGTATTACGTTGGGAGCAGTGCTGACACAGGCTGGCAAAGGAGAGATGGATCACCCTATAGCATTTTCAAGCAGAAAGTTGTCAAAGGTTGAGAAGAACTACTCAACGACAAAGCACAAGGGATTGGCTATGGTGTACACGCTCCAAAATTTCAGGCACTATCTGTTGGGCGAACATTTAAACATGTACATAGACCACTCCTCTTTGAAGTACCTAATCGACAAGCCTGTGTTGAGGGGGAAGATATGTTGATGGATGTTGTTGTTTAAAGAATACAACTTTGAGGTAACTGTCAAGCCAGGAAGGTTGAATGCAAGACCTAACCATTTGTCATGAATTGAAATGGGGGAGGAACCTACTAATTTGGAGGAAGGGCTTCCTGACACGCAGCTCTTCCTGATGCATGTAGCGGACAACCACTTTGCAGATATTATCCACTTTTTGACCATAAGGACAACTCCAGAAGGCTACACCATTTAGCAGAAGAAAGAGTTGGTAATACGTGCAGCTGATTTCTCAGTAATTGTCAGACATTTGTACAAGATGGGATTGGATGAGATACTCCGACGATATGTGCCCAATTTTGAATGGAGTAGCATCCTCGCTAAATCTCATGGAGGAGTTGTTGGAGGACATTATGCGGGAAAATCAATAGCGCAGAAGGTTTTGCGCATTGGGTTGTGGTGGCCTATGCTACATAAAGATTCTAAAGCCTATTATAGGGCATGCGATGCATGTCAGAGAACAGGTAGACCATCATGGAGGGATGAGCTAAAATTAAATCCTCAGGTGTCCTTGCAGCCATTTGAGAAATGGGCAGTCAACTTTGTGGGACCGGTTCAACCCCCATGTAATAAAACAGGTACGTGCGATATCATCACCGCGACAGTATATCTGACCAAATGGGTGGAGGCACAACCTGCAAAGAATTGTACAGGGGCTACGACAGCTAAATTTTTGTTTGAGTACGTGCTAACCAATTTTGGCTGCCCAAAAGTGTTGATGAATGATCGCGGTACACAATTCCTCAATGAAACGATCAACGCGCTAACAAAAGAGTTTCAGGTTTATCATCAGAAGAGTATGCCATATCATCCTCAGGCTAATGGAATAGTGGAGGCCTTCAATAAGATATTAGAGAATGCGCTGACAAAGATTTGCAATGAGTAGCAGAATGATTAGGACGTGTGTGTACCACAGTATTATGGGCATACAGGACTACTTGCAAAAACTAACAGGTCAAACACCTTTCCGGTTGGTCTATGGCATAAACGTTGTGATGCTTACGGAATATATCATGCCTATTCTACGCATAGAAGCCTTCACAGGGATGGCAGACCGTGGAGCCTTAGAAGAACGGCTCGCGCGGTTGATGGAGCTCAAAGAGGATAGATTCTTGGCTGGATTTCATCAGCAAGTACAAAAGGATGGTGAAACGGCATGGCACAGTCGACACATCAAGCTACGCACTTTCAAGGTAAATGACTTGGTTTTATTATATGATAGTAAGTTTGCTAAATTTCTAGGAAAGTTTTAGTTGCATTGGTTGGGGCCATATGTCATCAAAGAAATCATACATGGGGGCGCAGTTCAGCTCGCAAATCTGAACAGAGAACCTTTCACGAGAAAAATGAATGGGAGTCATTTAAAGCCATATGTATGAGATCTGGCTTAATGGCTACATGATGGTAGCACAGTGTTAGTGCTCCAGGTAGTTGCAAGGGAGCACGGGACTATAAAATACACTGCCCAGTTTTGGGAGCTACATGACAAAGGGGTTGCGCAAAAAGGGGTGATGTCACAGTACCAAAAGTGGCACGAAGGGAGTTGTTCTATGGGGGGATATATCATGCAATACAACCATAAAATGACCGTAAGGGTCACTGTTCACAATTTGATAGCCCGGAGACAGTTAAGAGGTGCAGAGGGGCGGAGTTTAAGACTGAAATCTTTAGATATCTGTCGTCAATTCAGCGTTAATGGATGGATTTTGGGGGGAACGATCAAATTTGAATTCAAAACCTCCTATAAATTACGCGTGGTCGTCCAACAAAGAACACTTTTCATCCTTAGAAGTTTTGCACTGTGCTATCTGTCACTTATGAATCGCAAGTTTTTCGAGGATTTGGTTGCAAGATCTGTGTTTGATAATCTACCCGAGGAAACCCAGCAATTTATTCGTAGCACTATGTCAGGACTAGGAGAGACTGCAAGCACCAGAGGAACTGTTGCCTCCGAAGGAGTGAGTCCAGAAGTTGTGAGCATGGAGGCTCCAGCTCCTGTGCCTATGACGCCAAGGTCACCTAGGCCAAAGCCTACACCAGTGCACGAGACCCGTAAGCCGAAGAAAGACAAGCAAAAAAGGTCGGTGCCAGTGCGTGAGTCACCTAGAAAGCACTCTGCTACCTAGGCACAAAAGAAGGATAAAAAACTTGAGAAGGTTGTCGATTTGGAGGCCAAAGAGAGCACTGAAGATATAGATGCTAAGGGCATGGAGCCCATCTCCAAGTTGCAGAAGTATATCCCTCTGCACAATGGAGAGGTGAAGGTCACCAAGGACCCACACGCGGAGAAATTCAGCATTCACATAGCCCTGTTGCCAGAAAATATAACTTTTGAAGGTCTGTGCCTGGCGAGGGTTCCCCTTTTAAAGATGGAGGACCAGGACTTGGTTGACCATGAGAGGTTCCCCCACCTCGCGACGGAGAATTACATGAAACAGGTGTATTACAAAGAATCTGGTGTCATTGTGTTGGAGCCAATTGAGTGGATTCGTGGAGTAAATAAATAGGGGTTGTTGAACCTATTGTGAGTGCCCCACTATCACCACTCCAACATGATTCAATATCACATGTATAAAGCAATTGCTGACTTTGGTGCATGATGGGTGTTTATGGCTTGGTGTGCCTATCCCCATCACAGGCATGCTCGTCCATAGAATCACACTCCTTCCACATGAAGGCTTGAATCTAGCCAAGGAGTTTGGCAGAAAAAACAAGTGAGTGTGACTTGGCAGAGAAGATGAAGGCGAAATTTGAGCTTATCAAGAAGCCGCACGGGTACTCCATAACATCCATCAACAACCCCGCGATGAAAATTGCAATGCAAATACTAGTTGGTAAGGTCATGAGGAAGTGCCACACGAATGAGGTTCTAGTTCCCATGATCTCGCCAGTTGCACAATGCGTGGAGGGCGTGCAGCTTAATTGGTTGCACTATCTATGTAGCAAGTTCCTTGCAAATTGTCGTGAGGCTCAAGACGAGAGAAAGACCTTCCACTACGCGTGGTTGTTGCTCTCTATTGTGGTGGTTGCTTGGGAGCTGCCGAAGGATAGTCAGTTCCCCCCATTAGAGGTAGGTTTGCTGGAGGCTACACAATTTGCCTTCCTTTGGGCCAGAAAGGACCCTGCGCGGGTCACAAAAACAAAAATATTCTGGGTTTTGATGGAATCGATCATTCGCATGGCATCAACAAACGGCCATGGTTGTCCCCAACCATGTATGAGAAGTTATCCGAGTACGCGTAATTCAAGGTAGACTTCCACCGTGTCTATATCAGGGAGCGGAAGGATCCAGAGCAGAAGTGGTTCAATCTACCATATCTTGCCACGAATGATGTGATTCAGGAAGTCATCGAACTTTGGCCATCAGATTGGCACTCTCTGTCTGACCTAGCCACAGGTACCAACAAATGCATGGGGAGTTCCACGGAGAAAAAAAGGAGGCAGCAAAACAGGCGGTCCAGAAGTTTGTCGCGCAGCGAAGGAAGGAGGTCGAGGAGAAGACCTGATTAGAAAAAGAGTGCACTGCAAAGTAGCAGGCTATACAAGAGCAACGCAACTCTGAGCGAAGCGGTAAATCCCCTTCACCCTAGACAGAGGAAGAAGAGCAGTCAGCGTAGGGTGGTGTCGGTGATGAAGGACAGAGCACTCCATTCCGGGTCAAGAGGTACAGAGAACAATAGACATAGGCACCCCGAAAGAAGTCAAAAGCAACTAAGCCATTGCTGGATCCCATCACACTGACAGAGGGTGATCTCGACGAGATTGGGGACAAAGTGCGTGACACCACCGCTAAACTATTGCAGCAATTTGAACAACAACACCTGCAGTCATCAGGTACTATTTAGAAGGATTTGCGTGAATTGCAGATCCAGACCAACATGATACAAGTCGGAGCAGATCAGGTGGGTGTTGCACAGATGAGCCTGGCCCCAGGGACAAGTCAGGCTATAGAACTTGTCAGGTCAATGGACCTCAGGACAATCGCACTACCAGAGGGATCCCTGAGTGCGGAATCAGTTGATGACAAGGTCATCGTAAGCACTCTAAAGAATATCAGCCTCAACATTGCAGCACTCCCCAATGAATATCTTCGCACACTACAGACTAGTGTGACAGTGGAATTGAGGGCGTGGGAGCAGCGCGCTGTCAACTTAATAAGTGAATATTGGGTGAAAAATGAGAAAATGTTTGTCGAGAAGACAAAGGCCCTCAAGGCAAAGGAAATGATCCAGGCGCAGAGCGCCTAGCTGGTGGCTGCAGTGGTAAAGGCATGCAGGACAGTGCCGAAGTTACACAAACCTAAGGAGGCAACGCTTGAGGCCAAGATCCAGAAACTAGCCGCGAGCGTTCACGATGCTAAGGTAGAGGTAGCCAGAGTTCAGTTCGAGCTTAATATGAAAATCATAGAACTAGAGCTTAAGTCACAACCTTCGACTCTACTAGAAGTTAGGGAACAACACGAAGATGTCGTCAAGGAAGGGATATATACTGTGGATGCCATGATTGTTGACTATACATCTTTGTTTGAACATACCATGGAAGTGGTGACAACCCTGCAGGAAGATCCCACCATGCAGATTTTGAATATAGATATCGTGAACTCTAACAGTAGTACGATGAGGTTAGGGCGATGGTGTGCACCGTTGCTACAGTGCAGCACCTTGCTAAGTTGCAGGAGGCAAAGCATCTTCTTGTACAGGTGGAAGCTGTGCAGAAAAAGGAAGCAGTCCTTAAGGCCAGGTTGGGTCCTTGGTTGGATGAAGCCTACCTGGTCTCGGACAACATACAAGAAAAGTTGGCAAACTTGCAGCTTACACAGCGGAAGATCAGGCGAGCCGGTGAAGGACCAGCCACAGAGCAATTGGTGGAGCAAGTAAAGCAGGCAGCCACGTAGAGCACGGCTGAAGTAGCGGTTGTATAGGTAGAGCTAAGGGATCTTCGTAGCAAGATCACTACACCAGCCAAGTGACTCAGGGGCGAGTCACGACCTTTGTGTTGGGGGCCTATTGGGATGGGGTCCCCTGGGTCAGTTTTGGGGCAAAAGCCCAAGTTCAATGTAAAAAGATGTAAAGTCTCCACAAATTGTGGTCGCGAAGCACTAGTTAACAGTAAAAAAAAAGGTTTTACTCTCCTTTATGTAAGCTTGAGTCCGATTTTTGAAGATTTATCGATGGTCTACGAACCATGGGATTGTATAAATAGGTGTGTCTTATAGAGTCTAAAAAAAGTAATCGAAGTTTGTCTATGGGTATGAGCGAAGGATTCTAGTGCAGAGAAGTAGTCTTAGAGGGGAAAAGGCTCTGCAACTAAGTGCGCAGAGGCCTCGAGTAGTGTCCGCAGTTGAGTGCAGGGAAGTATTGAGTTTATAAACCTATATTGAAGATCAATAAAGAAGATTGTTGCATAAATTCTTGTGTTTTAGCTCTTTACCTCTATTATGTATGATTGCGATATATGTTATGCTGGAATGATGCCTTTATAAAAAAATAATGTATGGATGTGCAACTTTACTTGATCTGTATTACTATCTGAATGTAATTAATGTTAAGCGATTACACGAAGATCCTAACACTTTCTGTTAAATTTATTAAACACTTAGGTAGATCTAAGTAAATACTGATCCAAGGGTAATATATGGTGCGCATAAATAGCTAATTGGCCTATTCAGGGTTCGTCAAAGCCAGTCATAGGCCTTCGCAAAGGTCTAGAGGCCAATTAAAGGAAGTTACAGTGATAAGCCATAAGGGCTTAAAGATCTACGTGAAGGCAGATCTAGGTCGCAAAAGGACATCACACTGGTCTCTGGGTGTGGAAACTTGGTTCCAGCATCCCCCCATACTGCTTCGGGTGAGACTTCAGTCCACGCACCACGGATTGATGCCGAAAGGGCCAGTAGTGTAGGGATTTATTTGGCACAACTAACTTTCAACCTGGGTAAGGACCCCCTAATCCAACATACCTCTCTTTTTTGTGGTCTTAAGGGAGTGGATAATCTCCTGGGATATATAAATACCATCCATAATGTGTCGCCCCTCTACAAAGCATGTTTGTTCTAATGAGATGAGAGAGGAGAGTAGCGGTTCCAAGCGCTTCATCACAATCATAGAGATAATTTTGTACATAATGTTGCATAAGGATATGGGATGGAAACCCTTTGGATCTTCCGAACAACCTTCTTTAGGAATGAGGGTAATAAAAGTGGTGTTCAACCTTCTCCATAGTGACTTTGATTGTTGAGATTCTTCCACCAGTTCATATATCTCATATCCTAAGAAAGACCAACATGCTTGATAAAATTCTATCGTAAATCCATCTGGACCAGGTGCTTTTTTTAGGCATACCCATCACCACCAGTTCCATTTCTTGTAAAGTAACATGCCTCATCAACATTAAATTTTGCTCCTCTAAAATAAGATGAGGAATGTTATGAAAAATCTTATTGATATATCCCTGACAATGAGACGATGTTTCAGACAAAATATCTTGGTTATAAGTGATAAACTCTTCCTCTATGTCCTTATGGATAATTTTTCGAGTACCATCAGTCCCATAAATGGAGAAATTCCCATTATTATGGCGGTGCTGGATCATTGAATTATGGAAATTTTTAATATTTCGTTCCCCTGCTTTAATCCATTTAACTCTATACTTTTGCCTCCATAACATCTCTTCCTACTATCTCCTTTGTTCCAATTGATGTAGTGTTAAACCTTCCTCTACTATCAGATCTGGCGTTTTCCCATGCAATATCATTCATTTTGTAAATCTTGCATTTTGTATTCTAATCTAGCTTTTTCTTCAAAAATATATCTGAATTCCCTTTTGTTCTAGGTCTTGATATGTTGTTTGAGTATCTGTAATTTGAGTTGGAACTCTTGCATCATATTCCACCCTTTTATCTTGATATCCTTCCACCAACCTCTTACCCTGTAACCAGAAATATTCAAAATGAAAAGGATGATTCTTTGAGGTTTCCTTGAGACCCAAATCCAAGCGAAGTGGCCAATGATATGATCCCAGGAAAGGAAAAATAATAGCTTCCATAAATATGTATTCATGTAATATTTTCTCTGATACCAAAAATCAATCTAGGCAGCTAACATACTTTCCTCCTCATCTATTATTCCAAGTAAATATACCATTTATAGTAGGAAGATCTACTAGTTTAGATCTTGAATAATATCTTCAAACATCCCTGTAATCTGGTATAATTTCTGTATACCTCCTTTTTTCTCCTCTTATGAACGAATTATATTAAAATCACCTCCAACTATCCATAAAAAAAAGAGATACACTTCTACCATGGGCCACAAGTTGTAATAAAAAAACTAGTTTCTATGTTAATACCGAAGACCCACAAACTCATGTTAAAGAAATTAGGTCTTTGGTACCAATGTATCGAAAAAAACCAGTTAAAATTCTCGAACTTTCCTTCCAACCCTAAAAAATAATTTCTAAGGGATTCCACAAAATGGCTAGACCCCTGGATCTTCTTAGGGTGTCAATAGCCATAATTGACTTTCTTTCCAACAAAATTCTACAATCTTTGTTAGTTTATTCCAAGTAAGTTTAGTTTCTTGCAACATCATAGTTGTTGGCTTCTCCTTTTTAATATAGTCCCCTAAATACCTCTATTTTCCCTTATTATTCAAGACTATAAGGCCTCTAATGCTCCAAGATAGAATCTTCATTGTTGGTTTTTATTTGTAATGGGAAAATAATATGAGATTGTTGTGGCTTATCCAGAGTTCACCAAATCCTCCCCTATTTCTTCCAAATACTGTTGTTTTGGTTTTTGCCCTTTCCTTTTTACATATTTAACCAAATCTTTAACTAAAAGATCCTTGCCTTTTCATGAAATTCTTGTAAGGAATGGATCTCATTTACCCCACTGGACTATTTACGTTGTAATGTTTTCCATTCAATGAGGGCCATTTGTTATGAAAACAGCTCACAAAAAGATAGAAAAGATAGATGAACGCCTTAGAAATAAGCCTCTTCGAGGGGGCAACCTCCTTTACATTACACAAATGAACAATTCTTGGATGATACAAATGATAAGACCTCCTTTCTATATAGGAGTCTAAGGGGTCATAATATAATCAGAGCCGACATAACAATAATAATGTAAGGGCACAATAATCACAATAGGGGGCTTCTATGGGGCACAATAATAACAATATGGGGACTACATGGGCTCAAAAATATAATAAGGGGGTTGTATTAATAACAATAAGGGGTTACACTAGTAGTATAGGGACCTAACATGCCCCTCTCGTTCAAAAAGTGTTGTCCTCAACGCTTGAGTAGTTCTTGATGCTTTTGTATAAAATTCTTGTCCTCCCATCTGGAATATTTAGAGGGTAAGTTCTTCCACTTGATGAGATACTCTAAAATTGATCAATTTTGTAGTTCTAGGGTTCTTGTTTCTATGACTGCTCCAGGCTCCAATATGATTTTTCCTTCCTCGTCAAGTTCTAGAAATATTGTTTGAACTAGGATATTCTACAACTTTTGAATGAGTGGCCGCACTTCTTCATCCTTCTTCCATTCATCCCTTGTTTCGTTTATCTAATCTGGTTGGATAATAGAAATAGCACAAAACATGTTTGCACATCCTCATCCTTTCTTGAGAGTGCATCTGCAACAACATTTTGCTTCCCTTTTCAGTAGATTATTTCAAAGTCATAACCTAACATATTTGTGACCCATTTTTTCTATTCTTATAAAGATAATCTTTGTTCTAAAAAGTATTTAAGACTATCATGATCCATTTTTACCTTGAAGTGTCTTCCCATTAGGTAAGGTCGCCATTTCTTAAGTGCATGTAGTATCGCCAACATTTCCTTCTCATAAATAGCTTGCTTGAGATGAGCCGTAAAAATACCCAATCTCCTACATCAAAACTTCTTTCACTACGATGTTGATTTGCCTGTTGTTTCATTCGATTCTGCACCAAAGTGGCGTTATCCTTTAAAATTTAAAGAACTTGTTGTTGATGCTTGATGTGATGTTTCACTGCTTGAATCTTTTTCTTCTTGATATGTCCTTCTATCTTGAGAGTTTGAGGAGTGGTAATTTCTTCCAATGCATTACAATATATAGTCAGATTCATTTCTTGATGCTCGATGTGATCTTTCACTTCTTGAACATTTTTCTTCTTGATATGTCCTTCTATCTTGATAGTTTGAGGAGTGGTAATTCCGGCCAATGCATTACAAGATATGGTCGGATTCATTTCTTCTTTCTCGATGTGATCTTTCACTTCTTGAACCTTTTTCTTCTTGATATGTCCTTCGATCTTGAGAGTTTGAGTAGTGGTAATTCTTGCCAATGCTTTACAAGATATTGTCACATTCATTTCTTCTTTCTCTGGGGTTGGTTCCTGGTGTATATCCTCCTCTTTTGATGTTTTTGGATCCTTTTCTTCCTCCTCTTCACAGTGAATGTAAAATAATTTCTTCTCAGCACACTTATGACCTTTAACGTATTTGTTATCACAATTGTAACAAAGCCCTTTTTCTCTTTTTTCTTCCAATTTTTGTGGTATCAACCTTGTAGGTTGTGGAAGGCTAGGAGAAACAACACTTCCATATTTGTAGTTGTGAGGGGTAGACTTCCTTGTTTCCATAATTTTGCTTTCCACTTCTCTTGCCGACCTGAATTCCGTCTCAAATGAATCAGGTTCCCAAAGACGAACCTCATGTTGAATGTTATCCTTTAAATTCCCTATGGAGACATCAATCCTATGCTTCTCTGGAATATCATTTTCCCTTATATTCAATTTTTGAAAGTCCTGAATGTGCTCTACCATTGAACACTTTTGTTTGAGATTTATCAATTGGCTAAAGAAGGTGTTTTTCTTGGTATCCTCATAATATGCTATCATTTCCTCCGTGAAAATTGACCACGTGACAAGTGGTTTACGAAAACAAAGCCTTTTATACCATAAAAATTGGTTTGGTTCTAAATAATTAGATGCAATACGTACCTTTTGTAACAGTGGTACACCATGTAGATCAAAATATTTCTCTGTCTATAGTATCCAATTTATCGGATCCTTGCCATCAAACTTCCTCATCTAGCTTTTTCTTGATTTTAGGAGCTCGATCTTCAAACGACTGTAACTCTGTAATTTCAGATCTTTAAGTTCTGAAATTTCGGCCTATAATAGCCCTCTGACTCCTCTTTCTAACTCCGCAATTCTGTGTTGGGTTGTGTTATATTCTTTCCACGACTAGCCCACATGGTTAACCGGGGGTAGGAGGGGGGGTGGAGCCCCCCTTTGTTACGTCGATTGTGTAGTGGGGGCGGGGTCACAGGGGGTTTGAGGGGTACCCGTAACCCCACTTTATGGGGTCCAGGGCAGCGCCAAAGAAAATTTTGGTTTTGGACCCTATGTTAGGTTGGGTAGACCCACCTATGGTTTTGTGCATGATTTTCGCACATGTTTTTTGGACACGATGGTTTTCGGTCCATGGTATTGGATGCTTCAGCATGTATAAATGTGTATTGTAACATTGAAAGGAATATAATAAAAAATCAAGCTGGTAGTCCCAGTTTTGGGATCCAGTGGGAAAATATCTGTGTATATGTATTTTATGTGTTATGCTCTCGCATTTTTTATTTTTATGTGTTTTAGAATTCGTATGCAAGTAATTTCTGTACGGGGTTAAAACCTACATTTGGTATCAGAGCTGTTTTGGCTTCAAGGGGACGCCTTTGTTGTTGAGGGGTTTCGCTCGGGCTTATGGTAGACCCTGTTCAGTGGGAGATCTGCAAGATCGATTCTGGTGGTGAAAGAAGATGGCGACCAGTGGAAAGATAGAGATCAAGAAATTTAATGGTCAGAGTTTTGAGTTGTGGAAACTCAAGATGGAGGATCTGTTGGTGGATAAAGATCAGTGGATCGTGGTAGATCTAGGTACTAAACCAACGGGAGTGTCCGATGAAGAATGGAAGAAGTTGGATCGGAAGGCAAAGAGCACAATACAATTGTGTGTCTCAGATTCAATATTGCTGAATGTATCAGGGGAAGCTACGGCGAAGGCTTTGTGGGACAAGTTAGGGACTTTGTACCAACCTAAGTCTCTGGTGAATAAATTGTTCCTGCGGAAAAAATTGTATAACCTGAGGATGAAATATGGAGACTCGGTGACAGAGCATCTGAATGCATTTAATACTGTGGTAAGTCAGTTAGCATCTGTTGATATTAAAATTTCAGATGAAGATAAGTGCATCAGTTTGTTGTATTCTCTACCAGATTCGTGGGATAGTTTGGTTATTGCAATAGGTAGCAATGCAACTACCTTGCAGTTTGATGAAATAGTCTCATCCTTGCTAACGGAGGAGATGAGATGGAAAAATATGGAGAGCCAGAATGGTGATGCCTTGTCTGTATGAGGACTGTCCCAGAATAGAAACAAAAATAAGTCATCAAGTGGGAGATCTAAATCTAGAGGGAGATCTAAATCTCCAAGAAAACCTGTAAAGGTGGTGTGCTGGAAATACGGAAAGGAAGAGCACTACAAAAGGGAATGTAAATCTAAAGCTCCTGATAAAGGAAAGGGATCTGATGATGCTCCTTCTGCAGAGGTGAAAACCACCTCAGATGAAGGTGGGGATGTGTACTTGGCTTCTTCATGTACACATGTAGATCATGAGGCATGGTTGATTGACTCAAGTGCATCCTTTCACTTCACTCCCCATAGAGAGTGGTTCTACGAGTATGCGAAATACGATGGTGGTGATGTCTTCTTAGGGGATGATTGGAAGGTTAGAATCATTGGTCACGGAAAAGTAAAGTGAAGTTGCAAGGTGGAAGGGTTAGAACACTTCCAGGTGCTTTGCATATTCCTGCGTTGGCCAGAAATCTGATTTCTGTAAGCAAGTTCGATGATGCAAGTGTAAAAACAGTGTTCGAGAAGGATACCTACAAAATGGTTCGGGGAGCACTGGTATTGATGCGGGGAGTTCAAATTGGAACTCTGTACAAGCTACAAGGTAGCACTGTTGTTGATGGGTGCAACAGTTCTGTGGTTCCTGAAAGTGGAGCAAAAAATCTAGTGGTCTCTGGAGACAACACCATGTTGTGGCATCAAAGGCTTGGACATATTGGAGAGAAAGGCCTTCGAATACTTCATGGTAAAGGTATGGTAGAAGGTATGAGTAATAGCTCTCTGGATTTTGATTTCTATGAAAATTGTGTATATGGGAAGCAAAATCGGGTGAGTTTCCCCTTTGGTAGTAAGAGGGCGAAAAAATGTCATGAAATCGCGCTGCCGCTTAGGATCGTGCTCTGGCCTGCACGTGCCCCACTGAGACTGTGCCCTCTCTCCAGCTCCGCAGCCGCCTGGGCCTTGGCCTCCTGCCATGGCCCCTTCGAATTCTTCCCGGGAAGGAGTCGACCCTCAGAGAGCCTTCTCAGATCTTGTGAAGTCCCTCCCTCCGCAACGCCCAAGACCTGCATTATCAAAATTCGTTAAGAAATTGGATGTACTTCAGGAAGTTCAACTACCTCCAGTTCTGCCTCGCATGGCAGCTTTATCTCTAGCTGAAAAAGGTCTAATAGGTCAATTTACAAGCCTTTGGCCCTCTCCCAGAACAGTTCAAAGATGGGTCGAAAGAAATTGGTCCGACAAAATTCAAGGGAAAATAGCCATTAGGTTTTGTGGAAAAGGTTATTACACATTCCACTTTGAATCCAAAGAGGATAAGGACTTAATCTTCAGGAATGGGCCCTATTTCATGGACTATAGGGGCCTCTACCTCAACAAATGGACCCCAGATTTTGATCCCAAACTGGACGTCCCCAGTGCTGTTCCGGTTTGGGTCCGTCTCCCTCACCTCCCTCTCCACTATTGGGGAGATGAGTCTGTTCGTGCCATTGGGAACGTTGTTGGCAAATACATAGATCGTAGCGAACCGAAGGACAACATGCAGGCTTGCGCAAGGATCTGTGTTGAAGTGGATCTTGGCAAAGGACTTCCCGAAGCAATAAAGGTGAAAGTGGACGAATGGAGCCATGTCCAGCAACTAGACTATGAGCAGATAGCATTTAAATGTAAGGTATGTCATGAATACGGACATTTTTCCAATAGATGTTCTAAACTTGTTGATGCAGAGAGCGGCGAACAAGAAGGCCAGTGGGAAACAGTTAAAAAGAAGAAGTCTACCCCTCCTTCCAAGCCATCCTCGGAATCTGATCCTCTCGCTCCCTCTATATCGTGTCCCCCAACTTCCTCCCCATCTCCATCTACCCTCTCCACTCCTGATCCACCCCTCCCCACCTCTTCTAACCCCTTTCTAGCCCTTTCTTCCCTTGATCCTCCTTCTGAGGATCCCTCCCTGCCCCCCTTGGTCATATCTGAGCTTTCTGATCCACACCCCTCCCAGATCATCTCAACGCAGGCCTCCCTTGAGCCCCCTCTGTCCAAGATAACCAGAAGCTCTTCTAAAGACCATGGAACTTCCTGTGACAATCATAAAAAACCTGGACCTGGTAGAAAATCAGCCAAGCAGCACAGGGATGAGAACGCCCAGAAAGACAGCCATGGGAATGCAAACTCCAATAGAATCTTTTATTTTGGGGCACCAAGAGAAAGAGACAAGTCAAAAAGACAAAGAGACGCGAGCACCTCTCCGCACGCCAAGTACCCAATGATGAAAATCTTGTCTTGGAACAGCAGGGGTTTAGGGCACCCCTCTAAAGTTGCAGCCCTCAGAGATTTAGCTCATAATGAAAAGCCAGACATTTTGTTGATACAGGAGACAAAACAAGACCAACAAGAAATGAGAAGAATAATAGATAAACAGAAACAATACAAAGGATGCACCAATGACTCAAGAGGAGCTTCCGGAGGAATCGCCACCATTTGGGACCATGGAAAATGGAACTACACTGCAACAACCCTTCACCAGCATTGGATTAGAACTGCTCTAGATAGCAAAATAGATAATCATACTGTAATCATCTACAATGTTTAAGCCCCCAACCATTACAGAGAAAAGGAAATCTGTTGGGATGATCTTAAGGTCGGCATCGATGGGGAGTCAAACTCAAACATCATAGTGGCAGGCAACTTCAATCTTGTCCTGCATGCCAATGAAAAAAGGGGTGGGTGCTTCACACCAGATCCCTTTAGAGGTCGATTGGAGGCTATAAGTCAAGAACATGAATTAGTGGATGTTGCTCCTAAAAACCGTAGGTACACATGGAGCAATCACAGGATTGGCATCGGCAATATAATGGAGAGGCTCGACAAGTTTTTAAACAATATTTCATTCCTTTCTTCCTTTTCAGTTGGTTATGCCAGCGTCCTTACTACCTCAGCCTCCAACCATTATCCTATTACTCTCACTCTGGAAGCTCATTGCCCCCTCGGACCTATACCTTTTAAATACAGTCCCCTCTGGAGTTGGGTCCTAGCAGCTAGAGAAATTGTTTAGGGGGCTTGGATTCAGCATGTAGAAGGCTCCCCAGGCTTCATTTGGGAGACTAAATTAAGAAGAACCAAACAGGCGATTAAGGAATGGGCCAAAGAGAACTACAAGGAGCCTGAGGAGGCTAAAATAAAATCAAGAACGACTTAGAGGATGTCCAACAAATGATAGAAGAACATGGTCTTTCTCAGCAAAATAAGGAACAAGAAAGTGTGCTCTATACACAACTGAGCCATGTAAACAGGGAGGAAGAATCCAAATGGCACTTAAAATCTAGGAAACTATGGCTCCAAGAGGGAGATAAAAATACAGCTTTTTTCCACAAATAGGCCGCAGCTCGAAAGCTCAGGAACAATGTAAGCTCTATCTTGGACAATGAAGGAAATCTGCACAACACCCAAGAGGCCATTAGAAAGGCTACCACCGAGCACTATAGAGACCTCCTAACTGAAACTAAAGGAGAAGAGGACTATATTGATTTGCTCTAACATCTACGTAAAGGAATCACTAAGGAGATGAATGACAGCCTAAATAAGGAAATCGAAGAAGAGGAAATCAGAAGAGCGATTTGGAATCTGCATCCCGATAAGGCCCCTGGGCTTGATGGATTCCCAATATGTTTCTCCAGAGCGTTCTGGGGTTTAATTAAAAAGGACATGATCAAGATGATTAGATGGATTCAGAGAAAAGGCAAAATAGGCGGTTACACCAATGCCACCTTTCTCGCTCTCATCCCTAAAGAAAATCGGCCCACTTCCTTCTCCCGATTCCGTCCCATTTCCCTCTGCAATTCCTCCTATAAAATTATGTCCAAAATCTTAGCATCTCGCCTCAAACCATTCCTCCCCTCTTTGATTTCTGAAAACCAAGGAGGTTTCTTGCCCAACAGGCAAATCACTGACTCCATTCTTCTAGTGCAAGAAGCCATTCATTCGAGCCTCTCCAGGAAGGAGAAAGGGTTTATTCTCAAACTTGACCTGGCCAATGCCTTTGATAGAGTTAGGCATTCCTTCCTTATAGCTGTTTTAAAAAAGATGGGGTTTGACTTGTCCTTCATTAGCCTAATCACTGCTTGCATCTCTGGGTCCTGGATTTCTCCCCTAATCAATGGCAGACCAGGTGAAGCCTTTCAATCCACTCGGGGTCTTAGACAGGGCTGCCCCCTCTCCCCCTATCTATTTATCCTTATGGCGGAATCTTTCAGTCAAGCACTTGACTACAACAGAAGAGTGGGCCTCATCACTGGAATCAAATTTGCGAATGGAGCCAAGAACATCAATCACTCTCAGTTTGCCGATGATACCTTGCTAATTGGAGGAGCCTCCACTACAATAGCGAGAAGGTTTAAGAAACTACTTGACCAATTTATGCGGTATTCTAGAGGCTTGGTCAACCAGCTCAAAAGCTGCATATACAGATGGAACTCTTCAAATCAGGTCATTCATAATATAGCAAATATTTTTGGTGTTTCCTGCAATTTGGACTGGACTCATTTCTCTTACTTGGGCATGCCTATGAGCCTAGGACCTCTAAAGGCAGGAACCTGGGACAGTATTATTGATAAAGTGAAGCATAAGGTGCAGCAATGGGGCTCATTGTGGCTCAACCCAGCAGGCCGCCTTATCCTCCTCAAATCAGGTATTTCTTCTCTACCCCTCTATCGTTTCTCTCTATACCAAGCCCCAGCTACCTTCCACCACAAAATGGAAGTTGTTCTCCACCATTTCCTATGGCAGGGAGGGAAGAACGACAAAAGGAAGCTCAATTTAGTCAGCTGGAAACATGTCATTCAAACCCAAGACTGAGGAGGTCTTGGTATCAGGTCCCCTAAGTTCTTAAATCTTGCCTTTGGTGGGAAGCTTGCTTGGAGGCTCATAACAGGTCCTACTTCATGGTGGAAAAGAGTGCTGGAAGCCAAATACTTGAACTTCCCCAAACAGCAATTACTCGACTCTGCTATTCGCAACAGAGACTCCTCAAAAATCTGGCGATTATGCAAAAAAGCTATTACATTCATGATTCAGAACACATCCAAAGTCCCCAGGGGGGGAGCTAGTATTAATATTGGGGCTGATAAAATCCTGGGACAGCAACCAATGAACAGGCATGAAGAAGCTATTCCTATTCTAAATTTCTTCAACAACAGGGGTATCCATTACCTGGACCAAATCTCTAATTAGGATCCACAATCTCATATCTGGCTAGGGCGGTCCTTTCCGGTTATACCCAGTGAACTTAATCCTAGTCTATGCTTCCTGCAGTCTCTCCTTCATAGTAAAGCTCCCATCAGGAAGAATGAGAGGGATAGTTTTCGTTGGGATTTAACCGGATCCAATTACACAGTCCAAGCGGGCCACCAGTATCTCTGCAATAGCATCTTCCCCATGACTTTATGGAATCATTGGAAAATGGTCTGGAAGTCAGAGGCACTTCCAAAAATTAAATTTTTTATTTGGGTTCTGCTAAAAGGAAAAATTTTAATAGCAGAGAATTTGCAAAAAAGGGGTATCAATGGTCCATCTCGATGCCCCAACTGTTACAACGCTGAAGAAACGATGCATCACCTCTTTGTAGACTGCCCCTTTGCTGATAACTGTTGGAAAAATTTGTCTCCCACTGATAACTTACCTTGGAACTCTCAGCATTCTATAGTGGAAGTGATTCACATATGGAAAAAAAGTTGTCCCTGGAAAAATAAAAGGAGCAATCTGGCGAAGAGAGTATGGAACACCCTTCCCTATACCATGCTATGGTGTATTTGGCTAGCAAGGAACCAGAAAATCTTCAAGAATAAGAGCTCAGTCATAAGAATAATTTGCAATAAGGCCAAAAATCTTGCCCTGGAATCTATCTCTATCAAAACTCAAAGCAGCATAGATGCAGCAATGTATAGTGTGGAAGAGCGAAACTTCATAAGTTACATTCTGGACAAAAATAACATCGCTCAGAAAGGTAGCATGGTGAATGAGCAACGCAAACAGGAATCTCATTCTTGGAAAATCAGGCTAAAAGAGGAGGAGTTCGTAAGCTGGATTCAAAAATGCAACAGCTTTTATCTTTTCTTCGACGGGGCTTCTAAATCAAACCCAGGAATCGCTGGAGCTGGGGGAATGATCTTCAATGCTAATGGGGAATGTATTCTATATTATGAATGGGGCCTAGAGAACATTTCGAATAACAGGGCGGAAGTGTTAGCCCTATACCAGGGACTAACTCAGCTAAGAAGATTGGGAATAAGAACAGCAAGGATCTTCGGAGATTCTTCAGTTGTCATTAATCTCATGGTTCATCAGAAAGAGTCGCCCAATGTCCTTCTCCAGTAATTCATTAGGAGAAATCAATTGCTGCAGCAGGCCGATAGACATGCCACCAGGGCTTGTGAAAGGGCAGCAGGCAGCTTACGTTGCAATGACGAGGAGATCCAACAGCCCTTGCCATGATTCGAATCAATCCAATCAGCACCAAATTGAACAACTCTGACAGAAAGGAGCGGACTCAGAAATCCCAAATCCACAGCATGATCACTACCTGCATAAAGATTCTACAAGGATATTATCCCTAAAAAAATCTACACACACTCAGTAATCCCGCCGGTTTCTTTCACTTCACTCTTGGAAATCGGGCTTCCCAGGATAATCATCTGATCATCCCGCGCCATTCTCTGGAACCCCACTCTTTCCCCGTGATTGGTCTTCATCCCTCCCGTCCCTCCTTATATTCTCCTCCCCTCTTCCTTCTTCCTACGTCCCTATTCCTGTATGCTCCTCATAGTGCTCTCTCTCGGCATACTGCCTCTATTTCTCTTTGGAGCCCTGCTACCCGCGCTGTAATTTTTGTCTGAATCCTCAGACAGTTCCTTTCTGCTCTTATCCGCCTTCTAAAACTCTCCCCCCCGCCTTCTACAATGGCTCGCAATGAGGATTGTTTGCATTGCTTAGATCTTCAAGCTGAGCTGGAAGAAATCAGAGCCCAGCAAAATATTTTGGACAATCAGCAAAGGAATCTGGAAGCAAGAGTCAACAGCCAGAACCGTGCCATCAATGACAAGTACCGAGCAGAAATTGATTTGTTCTTGCACAGGGTGTCTTCTCTTCATGAACAATTCAACCATTTTTCCAACAGGTGCAGCCATGCAGAAGAGTCCATAACGATCCTGAAGTACATGATGGACAAAAGCAACAACGTAGTCCCAAGCTCTTCAAGTGCCAAGCAAGCAGAAGGGGATGCAAAGCCGGAGGAATCCATAGCAAGGCACATTAGTCACATTAATATAGATTAGATATGTTTTGCAAATGTCAATTTCTATTGTTCCAATACATAAGAGTCTACTTTAGTCAAGAATTTCTCAAAGACAGAACAAGGAGGATCAAGGAGAAAATCCTGTTTTGTAACTCCATTGATCCTGGCATATTTATGTACTTAATGTACCTCAGGAGTCCAAGCTCCATTTTTTTTCAGATATTAATATAGCAACCGACTTTGTGAAGAAAAAAAAAGTAAGAGGGTGAAACTGATATTAGAGCTTGTGCACAATGATGTGTTTGGACCTGTGAAGGTTCCATCACTAGGTAAGTCTGTGTACTATGTATCATTTATAGATGACTTCTCAAGGAATACATGGATATATTTCCTTAAGAAGAAATATGAAGTCTTTGACATGTTTAAATAATTTGAGGCTCTCGTGGAAAATCAGACAGAGAAGAAGATAAAGGTGCTGAGGACAGATAATGGTGGAGAGTTTTGCAGCAAGGAATTTGAAGAATTCTGTAAGAAGTGTGGTATATCACGGCAGAAGACTACTCCATATACACCTCAGCAAAATGGAGTTGCAGAAAGAATGAACAAGACGTTGATGGAAAGGGCAAGAAGCATGCTCAGTGGTGCCGGGTTAGGACAGGAATTCTGGGCAGAGGCGATGGATATTGCATGTTACCTGGTCAACAGGTCACCTTCATTAGCGTTGGAGGATAAGACTCCACAAGAGGTATGGACTGGTAAGAAACCCTCTCTTTCACATCTAAGGGTATTTGGATGTGATGCATATGTACATGTTCCAAAGGATAAACGAACCAAGTTGGATAGTAAATCTGAAAAGTGCATCTTTATTGGGTATAAGGATGGTTTAAAGGGTTATAATCATTGGAACCCAGTAACAAGGAAGGTTGTGTACAGCCGAGATGTGGTGTTCAGAGAGGTGAAAGATGTTATTAAACATGAATTCCAACCAAAGGAACCTGAGAAGATAGAGTTTGAGCTAAAGGAGGAAGAATCAGACTCTATAGTAGAGGAGGAATCAGAAGATGAAGAGCCACAAACTCTGTCTGTGAGAAGATCAGTTTGAGAAAGAAGGCAGCCAGAAAGGTATAGACCATCTGCTTTCTATTCAAATTTTTCTTTGTCTGTTACTAATGATGATCCCAGAACTGTGAAGGAAGTAGTGGATTCAGAGGATGGAAAACTCTGGAAAGAGGCCATGGTTGATGAAATGGCATCTTTGCACAAAAATGAGGCTTGGGATCTGGTGGAGTTGCCAGCTAGAAGGAAACCCATTGGTAGCAAATGGGTAATCAAAAAGAAGAGAAATACAGAAGGAAAAGTGGAGAAATACAAAGCTCGGTTGGTAGCAAAAGGTTATTCCTAGGTGCCGGGAATTGATTTTGGTGATATTTTTTCTCTTGTTGCCAAGGTAACTTCTATTAGATTACTTTTATCTGTTGCTGCTGCTTTTGATTTTGATGTAGAATAGATGGATGTGAAGACAACATTTCTTCACGGGGATCTAGAAGAGGAAATATACATGAAGCAACCTGAAGGTTGTGCGGTGAAGGGTAAGAAATAACTGGTATGCAAGTTAAAGAAGTCTTTGTATGGGTTAAAACAGTCACCAAGGATGTGGTATCAGAAATTTGATACATTTATATGGGGACTTGGCTTCACCAGAAGCAAAGCAGATCACTGTGTGTATTTTAAATTAATTGGTGACCGTGTTATTTATTTGGTCTTGTATGTGGATGATATGTTGCTGGTTGGAAATGAAAAAGAAATTATCCAGGATTTGAAGACCCAATTGTCCTCCAAATTCGACATGAAAGATCTTGGTGCTGCAAACTATATTTTGGGCATGGAAATTAAAAGAGATCGGGCAAAGAGGAAGCTCTAGTTAAACCAGAGGAAGTATGTCGAGACAATATTGCAGAGGTTTAATATGCAGGATAGTAAATCGGTGAAGGTTCCTATTCCTGTAGGTGTGAGGTTATCTACTGAACAGTGTCCCAAGACACAAGAAGAGGAAAAGGACATGTCCCGTGTTCCATATGCAAGTGCAGTCGGTAGCTTGATGTATGCAATGTTATGTACTAGATAAGACATTGCACATGCAGTGGGAGTATTGAGTAGGTTTATGTCAAAACTAGGGAAGGAGCACTGGATAGCAGTGAAGCGGGTTTTTAGGTATTTGAGTGGCACTAGTGATTATGGTTTGTGCTACTAAGGAAGATCAAGATTGGACAGAATGTTGGATATTCTTGGCTTTGTTGATGTAGACTGGGCTGGAGATCTGGATCAGAGAAGATCTACAAGTGGGTATGTGTTTAACCTATTTGGAGGTGCAGTGAGTTGGATGATTAAGAAACAATCTGTAGTGGCACTATCAACTACAGAGGTAGAATACATGGCAGCCACTCATGCAAGCAAGGAAGCAGTTTGGTTGCATATATTGTGTTCAAGTATGGGGTTAGTACAGGAAGCTATAAGGATAGATTGTGACAGTCCAAGTGCAATTTTCTTGGCAAAGAACCCCGCATATCATTCAAAGACAAAGCACATTGATGTTCAGTATCACTTTGTGAGGGATATGATAGAAGACAAAAAGGTGTTGCTAGTAAAGGTGGACACTTTAAATAATACTGCAGATGCATTGACAAAATTTGTGAGCTTTGAGAAGTTCTCTTGGTGTAGAGAAACAATGGGCATTGCAGGGCTGGATAAATGACTAAGCTCTCTTGTGGCCCCCTGTGGAAAGAAAACAACAAGTGGGAGAATGTTGTGTTGTGTTATATTCTTTCCACGACTAGCCCATGTAGTTAACTGGAGGTTAGAGGGGGGGGCAGAGCCCCCCTTTGTTATGTCGATTGTATAGTGGGGGGGGGGGGGGGGTCACAAGGGGTTTAAGGGGTACCTGTAACCCCACTTTATGGGGTCCAAGGCAGCGCCCCAGAAAATTTTGGTTTTGGACCCTATGTTAGGTTGGGTGGACCCACCTATGGTTTTGTGCATGATTTTCGCACATGTTTTTTGGACGCGATGGTTTTCGGTCCATGGTTTTGGACGTGATGATTTTCAATCCATGGTATTGGATGCTTCGGCATGTATAAATATGTATTGTAACATTGAAAGGAATATAATGAAAAATCAAGCTAGTAGTCCCGGTTTTGGGATCCAGTGGTAAAATATCTGTGTATATGTGTTTTATGTGTTATGCTCTCGCATTTTTTATTTTTCTGTGTTTTAGAATTAGTATGCAGGTAATTTTTGTACGAGTTTAAAACCTACATTCTGATCACAATTGGATTCCCAAATAAAGACTTATTCTCAATCTCTCGCAATGACCTAATTATAGCCTAGTTCAGTAGAGTGAAATTGTACGATGTGACACGTGTCACTGTTTCAACCTTAGGTTCTGAAAATTATACCCAAACAAAATATCGTCCGTCCTATTTCTGTAACTTCTTACAAAATTTTAATATGATGCTCAGAGAGAAAGTTATGACGCTTTTCCCAAGGTCACCTATTTAGGATATAATTCGGGAGTCTACAAAAACCCTAAATTCCTCAGATCATATATCTGAAAATATAGTGAGCCAAGATCTGAAATTTGGACTTGAGGTTCAAACCGATTTCTTCTCAAATGGGTTTTCTTTTTAGCTTCTAAAACTTCGTAGCGAAAATGGTATAGCTACAATTCCATGATGACCTATTTTAGATGAAATTTTGGAGCTTGCAAAAACCCTAACTTCCTCAGATCATATCTCTGAAAATGTAGCGAGACAAGATCTAAAATTCGGACCCAAGGTTCAGCGTGGTTTCGTCTCAAATGGGTTTTAGTTTTCGCTTCTGCAACGTTGAATACAAAGAGTTATAGTGAAAATTCCATGACGACCTGTTTGGAGCAGCAAAACCCTAGAATCCAAAGCTCTGATACCAAATTTTATGAAACCAGCTCACAAAAAGATAGAAAAGATATATGAACGCCTTAGAAATAAGCCTCTTCAAGGGGCCAACCTCCTTTACATTACACAAATGAATAATTCTTGGATGATACAAATGACAAGACCTCCTTTCTGTATATAGGAGTCTAAGGGGTCATAATATAATCAGAGCCAACATAACAATCATAATGTAAGGGCACAATATAACAATAGTGGGCTTCTATGGGTCACAATAATAACAATATGGGACTACATGGGCACAACAATATAATAAGGGGGTTGTATTAATAACAAGAAGGGGTTACACTAGTAGTATAGGGACCTAACACCATCACATATTTCTCTCTTTGTTCTTTTGAGATCTTTGCTAAATCCTTTTCAACCCAGTCATTTAAGGGATTCAGTTGTGTTCCTTCCTCTTTTGACAATGATTCATAGTTTTGTTTGGAAAGAAGAGCCACTTCTTCAATGGCTGGTAAATCAGAGACTGTGATTCTATGATCTTCATTTCCATCACCCTCTGGGGTCTTCCTTTTAGCCGGCTCTTTACCCTCTTGTGATTATGTCATACCCTGAGTTGATTCCACCATGGGAACATTGATTTGCCTCTCTTCCTTCGATTCTTCCTCCATATCTGCTAGAACATCAAACCCATAGGGTTTCTAGGCCCCTACTAGATTTGTAGGATTCCTCCTTCTAAGATTTCTTCTACGAGATGCAAATTTTTGAAACCCATCATTACCTACAAACTTTCACTTTCCTATTCCTTTTTCCTAGTTGTACAATCTCTAAACAAATTTCCATGTTCATGACATAGGCGACATCGAAACTAAATATGCTCATAATCCAACAATTGAGACCAAATTTTTCCTTGATAATTCAGATTAATTGATTCTGACAAGGGCTATGAAATATTTATCTAGACATAAATTATATCATATGACATATTTTTCCCACATCTTGTCACCTCCGAGACTTTAACAAATTAACCTAGAACAATATCAATTCCCTCTAGAATTTCCGGAATCCAAAAGTCAACAAGCAAATAATATAGCCCTACCCGATAGGTGTAGATTGAAAATCTTCTTTATCTTGGTTAAAACATTCTTCCCAGTGACGAATGTATAAACCCGCATTGTTTTAAAAATATGGACCTCCGTAAAAAATCCTTGCTTTGTCCTCCAAATTAGAGAATATGACTGTGAAAAAGCCTTTTGGAACTAATCTTAAATCGATTTCTCCCTTCGATTTCTATTTCTGTACAATCCATCTCTCTAATTCCTTCTATGTTGTCTAGATGCCTATAAACTTGCAAATTAATGCATGGTCTTTCATTCACCTCCGATGGTCTTCCAAACACTTGGGTGGAATTATGAAAGTAGGATTCTAGGCGGCTTTTGGGATACATTTCCCCTGCAAACTAGCCTCCCATTACGCCCCAAGGACATGGGAAGTTGAATATGAAGCTCCAACCTTGTCAGTGTTAATTGAACTTGGAATGATACCTTCCACAATGTTTTTGAAGGAGGGGACACTAGTCCCCTCTGTCAAGGCCCTCATAGTTATTGTTAGCTCTCCATAATTTCACTAAGCTGAGGAGAGAAACTCAGAGGTAACCACAAATCAATTGAAAGTTGGAATATAGCCCTTCCAATTTCAAAGAGGGATATATCTGTCTGATCACTTAGATGTTTGGCTAGGTATGATTCTCTGTGGTATGCTTTTTAAATATTTGTTGGCAGTAAAGAAAGGAAATCCATTGGGAAATATGGTCAATAAAGTTGATGGTTTCCGGTGAGAGGAGAAGAGGAAGAGAGATCTTATATAGGGGAAAGGTAGCTAGTATTTTTGCATTTTTTTAATCAAAATCATTGGAGAAGGGTGATTAAAATATAAATAGAAAATGACATGTAGAACATCAAACAACAGGATGAATTTTAAATATCATTTTAGTAGAAAACATATATGTTTAGCAAACTGAAACAGAGCACCATTTAAAGTGAATTATGAGTCAATATATTTGTTTAAATAAACAATAAGACACATTTCAAAGCATGATGGATAACATAATTAAGTTACAAAAGCAAGAAGCACATCTCCAAAGAAACTAACACAGGAATCTCGGTAAAATTCGACCTTTGTCCTTCCATTCACTGGAAAATCAAGAAAATACAGTGCACTCAGTGTTCTTCCTTCTCAAACCTAACCACCCCTTTATTAAATTGCAATTACATCATAAATATACTAAATAAAAATTAGTTCCCACCTCTAGGGACCAAATTCCTCAATAGGATTTCAGTTTCTACCTAATGCAATGAAAATAGAACTAATTTATAAAGACTAGGGATCGTTTGACTAATTTTTTAAAAGCTTATTTACGTTAAATACTCAGTCCAAATTGAGCCTATGAGTCATTAGATGCTTCGTTACATTTACCAAGACCATAAAAACAAAATATAATAGGTTTTGACTTGCATAAATCGGTCAAAATGATGATTGTTTGGAAGTGCAGTGCCAGCCCTGCACAACCTCCTAATTCATCAGAAAGACAAAAACGTAGCAGAAAAGTGCATCTCTCCATGGTTGAAGTACATATGGTCAATATCTGGTTTTCTTGATGAATTCAACATGTGTGAATAGGCCTGTACATGGACAACTTCCTCCTTAGAATATTTCTTCCATCATATAAAGCCCCCAACTTTGACAATTTCATCTACAGCCAAAAATGCAACGCAATTGAGAAAGCACAACGCCATCTATTTTTCATAGTTTTCAACAGTGAGGTCCCTGAACAAGATGCACATGTTTGTGATGATGTTGACACAATTTTGATTCTAATGTAGACTCCTTTTAAGCCCCCTTTCACCAAAAATGCAAACTTCCACCTTCACATCAAAAACCCTAACCCTAATGCTTGGCTAGAACACAAAATTGTTGTGTGAGTTGCTTCTTTTGAAAGTGACTTAAGAATCCCAAATAACTATGTTTTCAAGAGTGACTTTATGCAAAATATAATCATATTTAACCTCAACCCCATTAAACAATCATACTTAGGCAAAAAACAAAAATCAAAACTACCTTGTTTAACCCTTTTCTAGCATTCAAAATTTGGTTGATTCATCCAACATGTCCAATTTACCTCTATCCTTCTCGTGTATCTCTTTAAACTGTTGTTTGGTATCCCTTAACTCCTTCCTCATGGTAATATTATGCCTGCATATATTCTTTAGATGCCTATGTAGTGGAAGGGACCTCTTCAACATATATTTAGCATTGTCGAATGTTGGCTGATAGATGTCCAGAAGATCACTCATATATTTCCTAGCCATTTCATCTTGTTGCTTAAGCTCACAAATCTCCCTATGAGCCTTCTTCAATTGCATTCTCAACTTATTAAAGGTATGTTTTCCCTTATTTATATTTGTCTTCTCTTCTTCTTGCACCGTCTTCTCTTCCTCAATTTGTAGTTTTTTAGCTAAAGATCTAGTAACTCTAATTGCTAGACCTTCTACCTCCTTAATATCCTCTTTTACTATAGTTTATTTTCCCTTGGGTTTGGTGGTGTAGCCTTAGCCACTGGTTCATCTTCATTAAGTCTAGTTGTCCTTTCTAGAGCAACCTTCTTTAATTCCCTATTTTCCTGCTACAACTGTGAAATAACCATATGAGCCTTCTTTAGTTGCTCTTGCAACTGTGAAATATCTTTGTCTTCATCATTAATAACCTCATCTTTTGGTATAGTCTCCATGGCTTCAAATGTCTGCTCCAAAGGAAACTTCTTTGCAACAGATATAGTAAGGGGATTCTTGGGGACAACCACTTCTTCAGAAGTAAAATGTAACTTCATACCTTTCCTCTTCTCTGATGAATGAACTACAACTGAAGGATTTTTCATAGAACTTCCAATTGGCGATTACATGTATTTTTCCATTGTTGAGGGTGTCTCCTTATTGCTCAAGGAACTGGTTGGTAAGTCAACTACTAGGTTTGAAGAATCTACAAATGACTTCCACGATTGATTTCTCTTATTTAGCTCCTCCAATACCAGCAGTTTAGTTAAGGAAAAGTGGAAACGGATAGGTTCCACCCGGCTTGTTTTCCCTGCACTTTGTCTGCCATATTGTTGAAACTCTTGAATAGATAGAAGGGCATATTCAAGGGGCTCTTCCCTATAAAATCCATCAAAATTCTAAAATGGTATTGATATATCCTCCTAAACCTACCCTCACAGGTAAAATACCCTTGAATTGCTTGCAAAATCTTGTTGCAATGTTCAAGTAAATACGCCTTAGGAACAATGGATCCATACCATTTATCTCTATACTCAGGCTTCAGAAAATCTTTATAATTGGCAATATCATGATGCATGCCCTTGAACCATTTCTATCCCTAAAGGGGAATCTTTGTTGCAACTGATATTGTGACATCTGAAACTAGAAAGGTGAGCTCTCCAATCTTAACCTCCAACCCATTAAAATTCATGACAAACTCCTTAGTGAGTTGTACATTATACCCTTGAATTTTTTCACAGAATCTGATACATCCAACTTGCTCAAAGGCAACTCTGATAGTTGGGTCTGCATTGATGAATGTGAGGTATTGGGGTTCAAAACTAAAAATGGAACCTCCCTTATGTCTCCTTCCCTCTAGATTTGACATGGTCTTTTGCAGCAAAGGTATATTTTAGGGCTTCTAAAATGCAATTTTAGTGTAGGTTTATTTTGTGCAGCAAGTAGGATTTGTGCGGATTTGATGGGTGATGATTGTGATTTGAACTTGAATAATGAAAGCACAGCACTATCCTGCTGACCATTGTATTGATGATTTCATGACTGATCATGATTTGACATTCTAACTGACTCTAGATACCCTACAAATTTGTTTGCATGATGATAAGGCATGGCAGCACAACCCTTGCTCATGATCTCTTGATGAAACTTGACCCTAGACCTACTTAACCTAACCCCTTAGGATATAAAATACCATTTTTGTGACTCTTCACACACTTTGATATAATTACATTGAATAATGGAAATTTTATTCTAAGATAAGACTCATAGTTGATCTTCTACAAGATCATAGCCAAAACTTTATACATTTGTTAAATAATTTGAAAGACAAAACTTGTTTTTTTTACTAGCATGACTATAGGATATTAACATTGGCTCCAATGGGGATGGAGTCCTCCGTGAGGTTCCAAGAACAACGTATACCATGTACATGACCATTGGTCTTATTGACTCCTTAAGTAGACTCAAGCTGACTCAAGACAGACTCAAGACTTATTACACTTTGAACAATTCCAGCAGGCCATCAAAATCTTAGGGCCTTTTCTTCGGGCTTCAAATTCTAATGTCAACTGCCCACACCTACATCACTAAAAATTGGATGGATATATACAATGAAATTATCAAATAAACTAATCTCAAGTGGAATAATTCTTGAGGAACCTACCATTTACAAGTCCTCCAACAAGAAGTTTCCAGTCAAATCTTCTAGCAAATAAGCATTGCTCTCATGAAATGTTGAAATGTTGCAACCTTGAAAGGCCCCTTCCAAAGGTTTTCAAATTTACCATGCTTCCCTTTTTCTTCATTTCTAGCATCCCACTTTAAAACCAAGTCACCAACTTGGAAATCCTCAACTTTTGTCCTCCGATCAAAGATTTTCTTTATCTTGTCCTGAATTGTCTAAGCGTTGTTATACACCCCCTATCTTGTTTTCTACAATTGAATGATCTAATTTATTCTCCTTTGCATGTCATTTGGTTCTACATCCCCTTCCTGCAACAATTTCATGACTAGAATCCGCAATGAATAAGGGAAGACAACATATGTCCCATACACTAGTTGGAAAGGAGACATACCAATTGATTGTTTAATATTTATCCGACCAACCCTGATCAAGTGCTCAAACAATAGCTCAAAATATATCCTCCTAAACCTACTCTCGCATGTAAAATACCTTTGAATTGCTTGCAAAATATTTTTGTGATGTTCAAGTAAATACTCGTTAGGAACAATGGATCCATACCCTTTATCTCTATACTCAGGCTTCATAAAATATTTATAATTGGAAATATCAAGAGGCGTGCCCTTAAACCATTTCTATCCATAAAGGGGAATCTTTTTTGCAATTGATATTGTGGCATATGAAACTAGAAAGTTGAGCTCTCCAATCTTAACCTCCAACCCATTAAAATTCATAGCAAACTCCTTAGTGAGTTGTACATTACACTCTTGAATTTTTTCACAAAATCTGATACATCCAACTTGCTCAAAGGCAACATTGGTAGTTGGGTCTGCATTGATGAATGTGAGCTCTTGGGGTTCAAACCTGAAAATGGAACCTCCCTTATGTCTCCTTCCCTCTAGATTTGACATGGTCTTTTGCAGCAAAGTTATATTTTAGGGCTTCTAAAATGCAATTTCAGTGTAGGTTTATTTTGTGCAACAAGTAGGATGGTAATGGTGAAAAGGAGATGAAAACTAGCATTGTGTAATAATTGAGAATGGAAAACCCTATGAAAAAAATTCAATCAACACAAATTACCTCTCAAAAACCCCAAAACAACTATTGTTTGCTTGGTCCCAGTGGCAGAATTTAAAAAAAAAAACACAGGCGCAGTGCCAAAAGCGCAGCGCATGGAAAAAACAAACTCAATCACCTTTGAGGAATGTGAAGATTAGGTAAGAAGATTCAATTTACTTGCATGACATGGTAAACTTTCCATATGAAGGTTGCAGACAAGAACTTGGTTGTTTGGCAAGGATAAAACATAAAAATGCAACGAACAGGTAAAACACAGTGAAATTGGAGAAAGCGTAGCGAGTGTGCAGAAAGCACAATGAGCATAAAATTTAGGAATTTGCAGGGTTCCTAGGTATTCTCTGAGCACATGGATGAAATTTGAAAGTTATGCAAAAATAAGGCTTCGAACAAGATAAGAATTTTCGTTATGAAAGAAATGCAGCGCCTTTGGGTAAGCGCAGTGACTGTGTGCGACCACATCAAAATCCCATCCTCCTTTCTGCAATGACCTCCAAACACCATTTAGCTAGCTTCCGATGAAGAAATGAAGAGTTGTGAGATTTTTCTGAAGATAAACCATGCATTCAAAATCCCAAGGTGGTTGAGTGCGGATTTGATGGGTGATGATTGCAATTTGAACTTGAATAATGAAAGCGCAGCACCATCTTGTTGACCATTGTACTAATGATTTCAAGGTTGATCATGATTGACGTTCTAACTAACTCTAGATACCCTACAAATTTGTTCCCATGATGACAAGGCATGGAAGCACAACCTTGCTCAAGATCTCTTGATGAAACTTGACCCTAAACCTACTTAACCTAACCCCTTAGGATATAAAATACCATTTTTGTGACTCTTCACACACTTTGATATAATTACATTGAATAATGGAAATTTTATTCTAAAATAAAACCCATACTTGATCTTCTACAAGATCATAGCCAAAACTTTATACATTTGTCAAATAATTTGAAAGACAAGACTTGTTTTTTTACTAGTATGACTATAGGATATTAACACTCGTTCCAATGGAGATGGAATCCTCCCTATGAGGTTCTAAGAACAACGTAGACCATGTGCGTGACCATTGGGCTTATTGACTCCTTAAGTATACTCAAGCTGACTCAAGACATACTCAAGACTCATTACATTTTGCAAAATGCCAGCATGCCATCAAAATATTAGGGCTTTCTCTTTGGGCTTCAAATTCTAATGTCAGCTGCCCACACCTACATCACTGAAAATTGGATGGATATATACAATGAAATGATCAAAATCAACTAATCTCAAGTGAAATAATGCTTGAAATTGTCATTTACGAGTCCTCCAGCAAGAAGTTGTCCAATCAAATCTTCCAGCAAATAAGCATTGCTTTCATGAAATGTTGCAGCCTTGAAAGGTCCCTTCCAAAGGTTTTCAAATTTACCATGCTTCCATTTTTCTTCATTTCTAGCATCCCACTTTAAAACCAAGTCACCAAGTTTGAAATCCTCATCTTTTTTCCTCCGATCAAATATTTTCTTTATTTATCCTGAATTGTCTAAGCGTATTGTACACCCTCTCTCTTGTTTCTTGCAACTAAATGATTTGGTTTATTCTCCTTTGCATGTCATTTGGTTCTACATCCCATTCCTACAACAATTTCATGACTGGAATTCCCAATGAATAAGGGAAGACAACATTCTCCCCATACACTAGTTGGAAAGGAGACATACCAATTGATTTTTTAGTATTTACCCGACCAACCCTGATCAAGTGCTCAAAAAATAGATCAAAGTTCAAAGTTGTCAAATTAGTGTGGAACCTGCACGACCATGTAGTGCTCGTCATCTTGAATTCAACGCAACTCATTTCGCGTGAAACAGATTCTATATGACTCCATGAACGAGTTCTATTCACTTTCCCAAACAGGTGAATTTTTCAAAAATATTGACAGCCCAGTTAGCAGTCCGTACTGCTAACGTGGCACTGACTAGTCAGGGTATGTGGTAGTTTGACTTGGTCAAAATACCTCAGTGAATGGTAACGTGCCAAGTGGCACATTCTTATTGGTTGAATTTCGGAGGTTTTTATTGGTTGAAGGGGTAAACAACCACGGGCTGACACGTGGCCCAGCCGGAGGCCACCAAAAATTTCCAGTTATAGTCCAGGTGGAGGCAGTGAGGGTCGAACCCATGACCTCCCAACAATATTCCAAAGTCATTACCAATACACCATGACTGTGTTCTTTAACACATATGGACCATGCGTTTTATTTAAATGTCATGCCCGCGTTATTTGGTGCTTGGACCAGCCCACGAGGCCAACCCTTGGTTACATTATTGCATGCAACCACCAACAGAGTAGGAGTGGGGGTCTGGCTGGCGAGGGCGGACCATTGGCCTTAGCCCCGAGCACATGGCCCCCCATGTGACCAAAATTTTCGGTACATAGGCGTTAGCAGACATTTAAACTATCCAACAATTTTCCTGGTTTTCGGTGAAATTGTCGCTCCATTAGCGCGTTTTTGGGGCAAAATTGTAGGATGATGTCGGATTTTGGGGAATTTGCGGTGCACTGAGAAAAAGATTGGGAAAGGCCATAACTTCTTCAGTTTCTGACCAAATCAGGAGAAGAAAGAGGATACATAGGAATTTTTGGGCATTCTAGAGCCATTGGAACAGGATTCAAAGCATTTTGAGCATTGTAAACTGATGTATCCACACTTTTGAGCATAATAGAGAGGACCAAGCCATTGGAAGTTGGACCAAGGAGACGTATCCCAGTAGGGCTGAACTCCTTCATCATGTACTGTTGTGATATTGTTTATGGTGATGTTTATGTCTTTTATATGTTGTTGTTCAGTCATTTGTATATGTTAATTTGCACATAAAATTACATAAAAGCACTCAAATCTCATGTTTTAAACTTGCAAAATCACACAAATCCTCAAGCATATTTAATATAATCTGAAAAGTAATTTTAGCACAAAAAAGCTAATTTTCCCAATCAGATCAAGTTTGGTATCATAGCTCTTGGTTTTATTTGTGCAAGAAGGATTTAACCATTTGTAAGTGAATGTCATGCTTACAAGGATGGAACTCAAGAGAGCAGAAGGGAAGCTCGTTGAAAGCCCTGAAGTTGGGTCAAGGGGAAGGAGGGCAAGGTTTCCACAATCTCCACCACCACTTCTTCCTCAAGTTGCAGTTGAGACTCTAGTGAGCATGTCTCATGAAGGAGAACCTACAAACATGACAGAGGATGAGAAGGTCTTTGGGAAGGCTTTCTTTGATATGACAGAGATGGTGAATGTCCTCTATGAAGAGAGGAATACCAGACTGCAGGGTGAAAGCTCCAAACCTCCTAAAGGAGAAAGTTCTTCAAGAGGAGGTAATAGAAATGGAGGTAAATGTCCACCCTCTCCACCATCTTCTTCATCTTCTTCTTCACAGCCATCTTCACCCTCTTCCACTAACACAACCCTTACTCATACTCATCAACATACCTCAAAAAGAACTGGTAAATCACCCTTGTTAAAACTTGATGTTAAATTTGAACTTCCCATGTATAATGCTGAAGCGAATGCAGAAAAGCTTGATAATTGGATTCATCAGTTGGAGGTCTATTGCAAAATTCAAAACCTTCAAGAGGATGACATAAAGATTCAATTAGCTTCCTTGAGGATGGAGGGTGAAACATTAGTATTGTGGTAATCAAAGGCACAAGAGGAGATAAAAAACATGGTAAGATCTCAATTTCTTGGTCTGATTTCATTATTGCAATTAAAAGACAATTCTACCCTCTAGCTTATATGCAGAAAGCCATAATGAATTGGCAGAACTTTAGACAACTTAAAGGTCAAAATGTGCAAGATTACACCCAAGAATTCAGAAAAAAAAAAAGGTCTCTAATGTTAGGTGTAGATTTGCAATCACAAGACACGTTGTTGAAGTACATAGGGGGATTACACAGTTACCTTAGGCATACTATCCTTATGTTTAATCCCAATAATCTAGATGAGGTGTGTGTGCAAGCCACTCATCTTGAGGAAAGAGGGAAAAATACTCCAGAAGAGGGTAGTAAAAATCCATTTAAGGGTAAAGAAAAAGAAAAGGGTTTCAAAGGAAAGAAAAATGCATTCATTAAAAAGCAAGGAGAGAAAACAATATGTAAACATTGTTCCAAAGAGGGTCACGTTGAAGCTAATTGTTGGAAGCTTCATCTCGAGATGAGACCTAAGAAATTCAACAACAAAGGAAAAGAAAAGACAACTACCATCAGTCAAGAGGATTTGGGATCCAATTCAGGTGATGAAACTAAAATTACAACGATGGGTATAAAAGGAAAATAATTCATTACTAGCACTAGTATATCAAATGGTCACACTAGCACTCCAAATGAAGAAACAAGGATTGAATTATTTCATGTGAGGGTAATCTCAAAACATACAAAAATCAACACACTATTTGATAGTGGGTCTCAAGCTAACTTGATATCTGATGACTTAGTCAAAAAGCTTAATCTTGAAACCATTTTACATCCTAAGACATATCCATTAGGTTGGATATGCAAGGACACAAACTTACAGGTTACAAGAAAATTTATTCTTCGGTTTGCAATCACAGCAAACTTCATAGACGAAGTTGAATTAGATTTTGTACCACTTGATATATCAGGAATTGTTTTGGGTAGTCCTTACCTCTATGATAGAAATGCAATCTACTATCGTCATGAAAACAAGTACCACTTGTTCAAAGATAGTGTGGAGTATATTATGAGAGCCCATCGCAAGAAACTAAATATTTCATTAGTTAATGTAGGGCAAATGAAAAGACTAGTGAATTCAAGCAAGAATTTAATGCTTCTTATGATCAAACCCAATGTTGATGTTGATTATGAAGCGTTTGGTGGTTGTAATTCAAATTTCAAAACTAATTTGGTTGATGTTGTTAACCATGATGATGAGGTGTTTCAGAAAGCAAAGGGATTTCCTTCCAAGAGGAGAATCCAACATGAAATACCATTGTAGAAAAATTGTCTTCTTCCTAACATTGACATGCACCGGATGTCAAGAAGGGAAAGTGTAGAAATAACAAAGCAAATCCATGGGTTGTTGAAAAAAAGGATCATCTGACCATCTCCTTTACCATGTGGTGCACCTACTGTTTTTGTGTCCAAGAAGAAAGGAGAGAATTTCATTAAATGGGACTCAAGGAGTGGCTTTCATCAAAGTAGAGTTGTCGAAGGATACATATGGAGGACGAAATTCAAAACCAAGCAATGTTTGTTTGAATGACTTGTTATGTTTTTTGGTCTTTTCCATGCTCCTTCTACTTTCATGCATATGAAGAAAGATGTATTGAAGCCATTTCTAGACATGATAGTCTACTTGGATGACATTTTCATTTTCAGAAAATTTCATTATGAACATGTCATGTGTGAGAAAGAAATACTTGATGTCATACGTCAAGAACATTTTTTATTGAGGATGTCAAAGTATGTGTTGGATAAAACTTCTTTGATGTACCTGGGCCATAATATTGGAGAAGGTGAGTTGAAGTCAGACCTCTCCAAGATTGATGCCATTATGGATTAGTCAATGCTCAAGATAGTCACTTGGATAAGAGGTTTTTTAGGAGCAACCCAATGTTGGAGGAAAGATTTTGTTAATTTTTCTTCTATTGTAGCTCATTTGCATTCCTTGGTAGTTGTGCAAAAGGTCTTCCAGTGGGGAGGCAAACAACAAGAGGCATTTGATGCTTTGAAACAAAAGACTAGTTCAGCCTTTATACTTGTTCTTCTAAACTTGAAAAAGCCATTTGAATTTTAGGTCAATGTATGCAACTATGCCATGGGCGTAGTCTTTATGCAATATGGTAAGCCCATTTCATTTCATTCAGAAATTTTCAATGGTGTACTGTTTAAGTTGCAGCAACAAAGGCACTTTCATTGGATGGGTTTTCTTCTACTATTCCACTTGGTCAAAAGGAATAAGGAAGGTATAAGTGAAAAAAAATTTGATGTACTTTCTAGGCCTATCATTTGTATAACTACTTTCCTCAAGCATCATTTTGTTTTGCATGACAGTTAGTTCAGCAAAATGCATACTTTCAAGATGTACATTCAAGCTTGAGTCAAAGGAATCAAGTGGACTAATTTGTTTACCATTTGCATCATAATGTATTGTATCATATTGGTAAGAAGGATGTTGCTATAGATGGTAACATGGAAAAATCCAAGGAGTTCATTGAATGACTCCAAATGGTACATCAAACAGTGCAAGGTCAGCTTGAAAAGAGCAAAGGCAAGTACAAAGGAAGGCACGACAAGTATCGTGTAGATCACAAGTTCCAAGTTAGTGATAAATGGATCGATATTGGAAAGGTGAGGGAATTGTACTCCTAGACAACTGAAAGTGATGTTTTGGGGTCCAAAAGGCTTCAAGTGGGGAGGAATGATCAAGTGCTCAAAAAATATCTCAAAATTCAAAGTTGTCAAATTGGTGTGGAACCTAGACGACCACGTAGTGCTTGTCATCCAGAATCTGCCGCAACTCGTTTAGCGCAAAATGGACTTCGTATGACACCAGAAACGAGTTTTGTTCATTTTCCCAAACAGGCTAATTTTTCAAAAAAAATTGGTAGCCCAATCAGCAGTTTGTACTACTGACGTGGCGCTAATTGGGAAGGGTATGTGGTAGTTTGACTTGGTCAAAGTACCTCAATGAATGGTTTCGTGCCAAGTGGCACATTCTTATTGGTTGAATTTTGGCGCTTTTGATTGGTTGAAGGGGTGGCCAACCACGGGCTGACACGTGGCCTAGCCGGAGGCCACAAAAAAATTGGTTATAGTTTGGGTAGAGGCAACGGGGGTCAAACTTGTGACCTCCCGACAATATTCCAAAGTTGTTACCAATACGCCATGACTATGTTACTTAATATGTATGGACCACGCGTTTCATTTAAATGTCATGTCTGTGTTGTTTGGGGGTAGGGTCAGCCCATAGTGTCGGCCCTTGGTTACATTACTGCACATGACCACCAACGGAGGAGGAGTGGGGGCCCGACTAGCGGGGGTAGACCATTGACCTTAGCCCCAGGCACGTGGCCCCCCATGTGGACACAATTTTCGGTACATAGGCGTTAGCAGACATTTAAACTATCTGACAATTTCGCCTAGATTTCGGCAAAATTGTCGCTCCATTAGCGCGTTTTTGGGGCGAAATTGTAGGATGATGCTGGATTTTGGGGAATTTTGATGCGATTAGAAGAAGATTGGGAAAGGCGATAAATTCTTTAGTTTTTTACCAAATCAGGTGCAAAAATAGGCTACACAGGCATTTTTGGGCATTCTGGGGCCATTGGAATAGGTTTCAGAGCATTATGAGCATTGTAAACTAATGTATTCACACTTTTGAGCATAATAGAGAGGGACAAGACATTGGAAGCTGGACCAAGGAGACGTATCCCAAGAGGGATGAACTCCTTCATCATGTGCTGTTGTGATATTGTTTATTGTGATGTTTATGTCTGTTATATGTTGTTGTTGTTTAGACATTTTTTTATGTTAATTTGCACATAAAAATTACATAAAAGCACTCAAAACTCATGTTTTAAACTTGAAAACAATCACACAAATCCCCAAGAATATTTAATATAATCTAAAAAGGAATTTTAGCACAGAAAAACTAATTATCCCAATCAGATCAAGCCCACAAGGCATATATTAACTTCTTGTGCCATGTTTTCTTGTTCTCTTGTAGGGATTTATTTATTATATTCCCCAATGAATTCCAAACCACAATGATGGAAAGGTGATTCAACTGCAATAGGTTTCAAAGGTAAGGGTAAAAGCTTCCTCTTTCCTTCAAAAATATGACATTCATGACAACTTGATACCCTTTTATGAACATCAACAAACAATGTTGGCCAGTAAAAACCAACTCTCAGAATTTTGTTTGTTGTGGCTTTCCAGAAATGGTGACCTCCACAATCTCCTTTATGAAATTCTTCAATACACTTATGTGCCTCATCTTCCAACAAACAATTTAACAACACACCCCTTGATCTTTCCAATATAGAAATTGATTCAAAATGCATAATTTATAGCCTTCAATTTCAGAAATCTTGCTTTGGTTTTTGTCATCCCTGGAGGAGCTTGTAAATGTTGTAAAACATAGATTATGTCAGCATACCATGGAGAAGAGAGAAAACTTTTAGATACCTATTGAGAAGGCTCTGAATTGCTGTCATCGGACAAAGATGCTATGAAATTAATATCCAACGCACTCAGATTTAAATTTTACATCAAGTTAGCCAATCCCTGACCCTTTATTAGCTTAGTAGGATTAATCTCCACATCATAATCGAGAATGGCTTCTATCCATATGCCTCTTCTGCCTTTAGGATCGGGTTGAGTGAGAATGTCCTTCACAACAACACTCGAAACACAGGAAATCACATGTGAATGAAGCACATAAATTCTAAAATCCTTTAAATCTTTTACTAATGCATATGCTTGCTTCTCCATAATATTATATTTCAGGGAAGAATATCTCAAACCTCGGCTAAATAATGCTATGGGCTGCTCATTGACTTGCTGATTTTTCTACATAAGGACTGCTGCAATTGTATGTTCGGATGTAGAGAAAACAATGAAGTATTTGGTATAATTAATACTTGCCAAAATAGGGGCACTAGCCAGAGCCTACTTTACCTCATCAAATGATTTCTATGTCTCAATATTCCATCTGATTTCACTTTCCTATCTCGGCATGTTAGTCATCAATCTAATAATTTTTGCCAAATTACGAATGAATCTTCTCAAAAAAATTACTCTACCCAAAAATGATTGTACCTCCTTTTTATTTCTTGGTATATCAATTTTCTAGATTGCAGCAACCCTGTTTGGATCGATTTTGATGCCATCCTTAGAGATTATATGTTCCATTAATTTTCCCTCCTTCATTGAAAAATGTGAATTTTTAGATTGAGGGATATGCCATACCTCTTGCACTTCTCAAACACCTGTCTTAAATACTACAAATGATCAAAATCATATTTTGAAAACATAGCGATGTCATCAAGACAAACCACTATGAACTTGTCCTTCTCGCCAGCAAATGCAATATCCATAGCCCTTTGAAAAGTGGCCCCTGCATTCATCAGTCCAAAGGGCATTTTTGCATACATGAAGGTTCCCCAGGGAGTGATAAAAGTTGTCTTTTCTTGGTCGTTAGGATGCACCAAGATCTAATTTACCCTAAAAAAACCATGAAACATGGACATCCTTCTTGAGCCAACCACCTTCTGAAATATTTGATCCATCTTAGGCAAGGGGTAATTGTCCTTTAAAGACACCTGGTTGAGGTTTTTGAAATCTACACAAAGCCTTATGTCTCTTGTTTTCTTCCTCACAGGTACCAAATTGGACAACCTTTTTGAAAATCTTAGGGGGGCAATGATCTTTTCATCAAATAGTTTTCTGACTTCCTTTTCAATAAGAGTCAACAATAAAGAGTTTTTTCTCCTTAACTTCTATTTGAAAGGCTTTTGATCTTGCTTGATAGGAACTGTGTGTTGAATGACGCTCTTATCATATACTTTAAGAACCTCATATCCCCATACAAAAACATCTGAGTATTCTTTTATGAGATCAAGGTACTTCTTTCTATCTTCAAGAGTTGAGGATCTTGAGAGTTTGACAATATTAGGCTGTTGTTTTGTTCCTATGTTGCAATCTTCTACTTATGTTTTAGTGGGAACTACCTTTAGATTCTTTGCTACATCATTTTGGTCAAATAATTTCGCAAGAGGCACCAACCATCTTGGAATTTTATTGTTCTTCAATTGTATAACATCCATATCTGTCATTTGATTTTCAAAATCATCTAAATATGAACCTAATACTTGTTTTTCATTCTCACTAAAACAATTTTCTTCATCTATGCATAAATTGGAAAATTCCTCAGTCATTTGTAAAAAAAATCAAGCAACTTGTCATATTTGAAAACCTACCAATATTTCACATTATCTGAGACTATTGGCCTGTGTTTAAATTCTATTTCATATTTCTTATTGGGATGGATGGGAATTTTAAACACACTGGCTAAGGTGGCTAAAACATCAGCTATCATATTCTTCTTCCTAGGAATCACATATAAATCATATTCTGAAAATGATTACAACATTTCTAGGACAACATTTATATAATCCCTCATCCTAGGGTGTTTAGATTGATACACACCTTTAATTTGATTGATCACCAACTTTGAATCTCCATGAAATGCAATCCTCTTTGCTCACAAATATTTCAAAGTGTGCAATCCCAAAATCAATTCTTCGTATTCGGCCACATTGTTGGTGCAGTCAAAAGCTTATTTGTAATAACATAACCTGGACTTGTCCACCTTAGGGCTCATTATCCACACACCACTTGCAGCTCCCTCTTTGTTGACTACTCCATCAAAATCCATGTTCCATAGACCCTCTTAATCTTCATTAGGCTCTGATTTTGTTCCCTACAATTCGCCTACATTCTCCTCTGATATGGTGTCCCTATTTTGACTGTATTCCTCCAAACATGAATCATTATATAATATGAAAGAGTCAACATCATAATGCACATAATAAATAGGATGGTTGTTAGGCCTTTCCTTGCCACTTACCATATACTTCATCAAAGTCTCTCTGTATAATCTCCTTGGTTGTCCAAAAACAAGAATTGTGGCATAAGGCATGTCCATTTGGAGAGTACCCTTCAACTTTGCAAACCAAGACCTTGATAAAAGCATGCCAAATTTAGGGGGAATATTAGCAAAAACAATCTCCATCACTAAGCTCTCTGCAGGGATTTGAGTAAGAGAGGCTATAAAATCCTTGATCAAGCCCAAATGTTTCACCTTACTGGAATCAAAAGAGAATATATATTTATAAGGCCTTGTGATATCCAATCCAGGCTTATCCATAATCACCTTCATAATTAAATTATGTGAAGCACCTAATTCTAGCATCGAATTTTGTAGATCAAATCATGCACATTCAAATAGACATAAACAGGCAAGACATCTCCATATTGAGAATCTCCATCAACTTTTGGACCAAAAAGCAATTTAGGATGATCATCATTCAAATTGACAATGTCTGAAACTTCTCCTATCTTCAATGCTTTGACAATTTGATTCTTGTATACATCATTCTTAATCAGCTGATTAAATGGAATATAAATCCTAATTTTAGATATCTCATTTTCTGAATTGAAGGATGATTGACCTTTCTCTACCTCTTTGATGACTACTTCTCTCTTTTCAGGATTTTCTTTTGGAGGATCAGCTTTCTTCTGACTGGAAGTAAGTGCCTCAGCTTGGGCTTTCTTCAGACGATTCACTGGAAATTTCTTGTTTCTAAAATTGCACTACCTATGCACCTCCATGATGGCATTTTGATACCCCTGCTTGTAATCTTCTGATTCCATTTGCATAATATCTTCTTGTGGTTGATAAAACAAATCTTGTTCTTCCTTTGTCAAAAAGACATTGTCCTCTTCTTCTTCACCAAAATAATGAATTTGATCCTGCTCTTCTGCTACCTCTTCCTCCTCTGCAAAATTCTCTTGGAAAGGAGGTCTAATTTGTTGTTGATCTACTTGATTTCTCTGTTCTCTCTTCTTTATTTGCACTTGAGGCCTCCGAAAATTTGGATTTCTTACTGGAGGAGGGGCTTGCTGATCTCTACCAACAACTTTATTCTCTAAGGTCAATCTCTCCACTAACTTTTCCATTGTTTTAACCATGACCTCCAATTTGTTGTCTGATGAAGATGAAGCCTCCTCTTTAACTCCCCTTTTCTCAGCTTTCATTTTGGCCTTTTTATTTAACAAATTGGCTTCCACTGCTACAACATTTTTCTGCATGTCCTCCAAAGTGGTTGGGTTTCTTTCTCTAAGTTGATAAGCTAACTTGGCCTCAAAACCATCTAGGTAGTGAAGCAAGGCCACTCCAGGAAGGGGTTGTATTTCAACTAGTATTGAATTGTATACTTTGTTAAATATTGCTGAAAAATCTTTTACTGGTTCTCCTGGAGCTATATTCAAACTGTCATACTCAACAAAAATTTGTAGAGGGTTCTTTTTTACTTCCCGTCTGGTAAGGAATATTTGTTCAAATTTTTGGAAGTTGGCAATGCTAGCAGCTAGAAAACCTCTAAACCATTTCTTCATCTCTCCCAAAAAACTTTGAGCAAAAGGCCTTAACTTGGAATCATCATGGTCCACCTCTTCCAAGTCTATAAAATAATTTGATTTCTCAAGGTGTTGTTGTGTCGTAATAGCCCTTGTGCCATCAAACTAGGGCAATATTTGACCATATTTTTGTGGTAAAACATGCAGTGGGCCTTGTAAATTCAATGGAGCATAACGGGTAGTCATAACTGTATGAGTTGTACTAATTATTGGGGTCTGTAATGTAGACGAGGAAGGTAAGGGAACTGATATTTGAGCAGCTGATGTAGGAGGAGTAATAACAATTGACACAACAGGAGAAAAACTTAGTTAAATGTTCAATGGAGGAGAAAATAGTGAGACAAAGACAATTGGGACATAATGTTGTAATTTGGAGGACTTGGTGGCATCTTCCTGCAGCTAATTAACCATATGTTCTAACTTATGGAATTGTGCCCAAATGTCCTTATCTACTTCTAACACACCTATTTTTTGAAAAGGAATAGAAGTTTGTAGCTTCGATTGATCAAATATTATCTCTATAAAATTGTTTTTTGAGTTAGATATAAAAAGGCTTTGCTCAAATTTCAAATCAAACTGAGTGTGGTCCACTAATTCAACCTTTTCAGGTAGAGACAAAGATCTTTTTATGACACTAATATCTATTTATTTTGCAGACTTCTTTCTTCTAAACAACTTTTCTGGATTGTTCAAAACCTTAGGTGGATTAGGGTTTGGATGATGTCTGGTGTACACTCTTCTTGAAGCCAAATTTTGTAGGTTTTAACCCCGTACATAAATTACCTGCATACGAATTCTAAAACACAGAAAATAAACAATGTGAGAGCATAACACATAAAACACATATACACAGAGATTTTCCCCTGGATCCCAAAATCGGGACTACCAGCTTGATTTTTCATTATGTTCATTTCAATGTTATAATACATATTTATACATGCCGAAGCATCCAATACCATGGACTGAAAACCATCGTGTCCATTACCATGGACCGAAAACCATCGCGTCCAAAAAACATGTGCGGAAATCATGCACAAAACCATAGGTGGGTCCACCCAACCTAACATAGGGTCCAAAACCAAAATTTTGGACCCCATAAAGTGGGGTTACGGGTACGCCTCAAACCCCCCATGACGCCCCCACCCCAACCTGCTACACAATCGGCGCAACAAAGGGGGGCTCCGCCCCCCCTCTAACCCCCCGGTTAACTACGTGGGCTAGTCGTGGAAAGAATATAACACAACCCAACATTCTCCCACTTGTTGTTTTCTTTCCACAGGGGTCCACAAGAGAGCTTAGTCATTTTTCCAGCCTTGAAATGCCCATTGTCTCTCTACACCAAGAGAAATTCTCAGAGCTCACAGATTTTGTCAATGCATCTGTAGTGTTCTTCAAAGTGTCCACCTTTACCAGCAACACCTTTTTGTCTTCTATCATATCCCTCACAAAGTGATAATAAACATCAATGTGCTTTGTCTTTGAATGATATGCGGGGTTCTTTGCCAAGAAAATTGCACTTTGGCTGTCACAATCTATTCTTGTAGCTCCCTATACTAACCCCATACTTGAACACAATATTTGCAACCAAACTGCTTCCTTTCTTGCATGAGTGGCTGCCATGTATTCTGCCTCTGTAGTTGATAGTGCCACTACAGAGTGTTTCTTACTCATCCATCTGACTGCACCTCCAAATAGGTTAAACACATACCCACTTGTATATCTTCTCTGATCCAGATCTCCAGCCCAGTCTGCATCAAAAAAGCCATGAATATCCAACACTCTATCCAATCCTGGTCTTCCTTGGTAGCACAAACCATAATCACTAGTGCCACGCAAATACCTGAAAACCCGCTTCACTGTTGTCCAGCGCTCCTTCCCCGGTTTTGACATAAACCTGCTCAATACTCCCACTGCATGTGCAATGTCTGGTTTAGTACAGACCATTGCATACATCAGGCTATCGACTGCACTTGCATATGAAAGATGGGACATGTCCTCTTCCTCTTCTTGTGTCTTGGGACACTGTTCAATAGATAACCTTACACCTACAGGAATAGGAACCTTCACTGGTTTACTATCCTGCATATTAAACCTCTGCAGTATTGTCTCGACATACTTCCTCTGGTTTAACCAGAGCTTCCTCCTTGCCCGATCTCTTTTAATTTCCATGCCCAAAATATAGTTTGCAGCACCAAGATCTTTCATGTCGAATTTCGAGGACAATTGGGTCTTCAAATCCTGGATAATTTCTTTTTCATTTCCAACCAGCAACATATCATCCACATACAAGACCATATAAATAACATGGTCACCAATTAATTTAAAATACACACAGTGATCTGCTTTGCTTCTGGTGAAGCCAAGTTCCCGTATAAATGTATCAAATTTCTGATACCACATCCTTGGTGACTATTTTAACCCATACATGGACTTCTTTAACTTGCATACCAGTTCTTTCTTACCCTTCACCGCAAAGCCTTCATGTTGCTTCATGTAGATTTCCTCTTCCAAATCCCTGTGAAGAAATGTTGTCTTCACATCCATCTGTTCTACCTCAAAATCAAAAGCAGCAACAACAAATAAAAGTAATCTAACAGAAGTTACCTTGGAAACAGGAGAAAAAATATCACCAAAATCAATTCCTGACACCTAGGAATAACCTTTTGTTACCATCCGAGCTTTGTATTTCTCCACTTTTCCTTCTGCATTTGTCTTCTTTTTGAACACCCATTTGCTGCCAATGGGTTTCCTTCCAGCCAGCAACTCCACCAGATCCCAAGCCTCATTTTTGTGCAAACATGCCATTTCATCAACCATGGCCTCTTTCCAGAGTTTTCCATCCTCTAAATCCACTGCTTCCTTCACAGTTCTGGGATCATCAACAGTAAGAAATAAAGCAAAATTTGAATAGAAAGTAGATGGACTATACCTTTCTGGTTGCCTTATTTCTCGAACTGATCTTCTCACAGCCAGATTTTGTGGCTCTTCATCTTCTGATTCCTCCTCTGTTGTAGAGTCTGATTCTTCCTCCTTTAGCTCAAACTCTATCTTCTTAGGTTCCTTTGGTTGGACTTCATGTTTAACAACATCTTTCACCTCTCTGAACACCACATCTCAGCTGTACACAACCTTCCTTGTTACGGGGTTCCAAAGCTTATAACCCTTTAAACCATCCTTATACCCAATAAAGATGCACTTTTCAGATTTACTATCCAACTTGGTTCGTTTCTCCTTTGGAACATGTCCATATGCATCACATCCAAATACCCTTAGATGTGAAAGAGAGGGTTTCTTACCAGTCCATACTTCTTGTGGAGTCTTATCCTCCAACGCTGATGAAGGTGACCTGTTGACCAGGTAACATGTAGTACCCACTGCCACTACCCAGAATTCCTGTCCTAACCCGGCACCACTGAGCATGCTTCTTGCCCTTTCCATCAACGTCTTGTTCATTCTTTCTGCAACTCCATTTTCTTGAGGTGTATATGGAGTAGTCTTCTACCGTGCTATACCACTCTTCTTACAGAATTCTTCAAAATCTTTGATGCAAAATTCTCCACCATTATCTGTCCTCAACACCTTTATCTTCTTCTCTATCTGGTTTTCCACCAGAGCCTTAAATTCTTTAAACCTGTCAAAGACTTCAGATTTCTTCTTAAGGAAATATATCCATGTATTCCTTGAGAAGTCATCTATAAATGATACATAGTACACAGACTTACCCAGTGATGGAACCTTCACAAGTCCAAACACATCACTGTGCACAAGCTCTAATATATGTTTCGCCCTCTTACCACAAGAGGGGAAACTCACCCGATTCTACTTCCCGTATACACAGTTTTCATAGAAATCAAAATCCAGAGAGCTATTACTCATACCTTCTACCATACATTTACCATGAATTATTTGAAGGCCCTTCTCTCCAATATGTCCAAGCCTTTGATGCCACAGCATGGTCTTTTCTCCAGAGACCACTAGATTTTCTGCTCCACTTTCAGGAACCACGAAACTGTTGCACCCATCAACAACAGTGTTATCTTGCAACTTGTACAGAGTTCCAATCCGAACTCCTTGCATCAATACTAATGCTCCCCGAACCATCTTGCAAGTATCCTTCTCGAACACTATTTTTACACCTGCATCATCCAACTTGCTAACAGAAATCAGATTTCTGGCTAATGCAGGAATATGGAGAACATCCGGAAGTGTTCTAACCCTTCCACCTTGCAACTTCAACTTTACTTTTCCACGGCCAATGATTCTAGCCTTCTTGTCATCCCCTAAGAAGACATCACCACCATCATATTTCTCATACTCACAGAACCACTCTCTATGGGGAGTGAAGTGAAAGGATGCACCTGAGTCAATCAACCATGCCTCATGATCTACATGTGTACTTGAATAAGCCAAGTACACATCCCCACCTTGATCTGAGGTGGTTTTCGCCTCTACAGAAGGAGCCTCATCAGATCCCTTTCCTTTGTCAGGAGCTTTAGATTTACAGTCCCTTTTGTAGTGCCCTTCCTTCCTGCATTTCCAGCACACCACCTTTACAGGTTTTCCTGGAGATTTAGATCTCCCTCTAGATTTAGATCTCCCACTCGATGACTTATTTTTGTTTCTGTTCTAGGATCGTCCTCGTACAGACAAGGCATCACCATTCTGGCTCTCCATATTTTTCCATCTCATCTCCTCCGTCAACAAAGCTGAGACTATTTCATCAAACTGCAAGGCAGTTGCATTGCTACCTATTGCAATAACTAGACTATCCCACGAATCTGGTAGAGAACACAATAAACTAATGCACTTATCTTCATCTGAAATTTTAATATCAACAGATGTTAACTGACTTACCACAGTATTAAATGCATTCAGATGCTCTGTCACCAAGTCTCCATCTTTCATCCTCAGGTTATACAGCTTTTTCCGCAAGAACAGTTTATTCACCAGAGACTTAGATTGGTACAAAGTCCCTAACTTATCCCACAAAGCCTTCGCCGTAGCTTCCCATGATACATTCAGCAACACTGAATCTGAGACACACAATCGTATTGTGCTCTTTGCCTTCCGATCCAACTTCTTCCATTCTTCATCGAACACTTCCGTTGGTTTAGTACCCAGATATACCGTGATCCACTGATCTTTATCCACCAACAGATCCTCCATCTTGAGTTTCCACAACTCAAAACTCTGACCATTAAATTTCTCAATCTCTATCTTTCCACTGATCGCATCTTCTTTCACCAACAGAATCGATCTCGCAGATCTCCCACTGAACAGGGTCTACCACAGGCCCAAGCGAAACCCCTCAGCAACAAAGGCATCCCCTTGAAGCCAAAACAACTCTGATACCAAATGTAGGTTTTAACCCCGTACATAAATTACCTGCATACGAATTCTAAAACACAGAAAATAAACAATGCGAGAGCATAACACATAAAACACATATACACAGAGATTTTCCCTTGGATCCCAAAACCAGGACTACCAGCTTGATTTTTCATTATGTTCTTTCCAATGTTATAATACATATTTAAACATGCTGAAGCATCCAATACCATGGACCGAAAACCATCGTGTCCAAAAAACATGTGCGGAAATCATGCACAAAACCAGAGGTGGGTCCGCCCAACCTAACATAGGGTCCAAAACCAAAATTTTGGACCCCATAAAGTGGGGTTATGGGTATGCCTCAAACCCCTCTTGACCCCCCCCCCCCCTGCTACACAATCGGTGCAATGAAGGGGGGCTCCGCCCCCCCTCTAACCCCCCAGTTAACTACGTGGGCTAGTCGTGGAAAGAATATAACACAACCCAAAAAATTTCCTACAAGAATTTATTACAGCTGATTCTTGAAATCAATGCAATTGGGTAAATTTCATTCTATCAATCATTAATCCTCTGTCACCCTCAGGAACTAGATTTATCTTTAGTCGCAGATTTTTCCATGGAATATTTCAACTCTCGTTCCCTGGCAATGGCAACACTATGTTAGCTCTCTGTAATTTCCCTAGGCTGAGGAGAGATACTCAAAAGTAACCACAAACCACTTGGAAGTTGGAATCTATCCCTTCCAACTTCAGAGAGGGCTCTCTCGGTCCAATCACTTAGATGTTAGGCTAGGTATGATGCTCAGTGGGTATGAGTTTTAAAGATCTATTAGTAGGAATGAAAGGAAATTCATTGGGAAATACAGTCAATAAAGTTGATGGTTTCCAGTGAGAAAAAGAGGAAGAGGGATCTTATACAGGGGCAAGGTAGCTAGTCTTTTTGGAGTTTTTTAGTCAAAATCATTGTAGAAGGGTGATTGAAAGATAAATGGAAAATGACATGCAGAGCATCAGAGAACAAGATGAATTCTAAATATCATTTTAGCATAAAACATATATGTTTAGCAAACTGAAACAGAGCACCATTTAAAGTGAATTCTGAGTCAATATCTTTGTTTAACTAAACAATAAGACACATTTCAAAGCATGATGGATAACATTAGGAACTTACAAAACCAAGAAGCACATCTCCAAATCAACTCTCATATGACTCCCTATAAAATTCGGCCTTTGTCCTTTCATTCACTGGAAAATAAAGAAAATGCAGTGCACACAATGTTCTTCCTTCTCAAACCTGACCAACCATTTGACAAAATTATACTTACATAATAAATAGACTAAAGAAAAACCAGTTCCCACCTCTAGGGACAAAATTCCTCAATAGGTTTTCAGTTTCTACCTAATGCAATGAAAATATAACTAATTTCTGAAAACTACGGACTGTTTGACTAAATATTTTTTAAGATTATTTACATTAAATAATCAGTCCAAATTGAGCCTATGAGTCATTATATGCTTCATTACATTTACCAAGACCATAAAAACAAAATACAAGAGGTTTTGAATAGGATAACTCAGCCAAAATGATGATTGTTTGGAAGCGCAGTGGCAGCGCCGCGTAACCTCCTAATTCATCAAAAAGACAAAAGCGTAGCAGAAAATAGCAACGCTCCATGGTTGAAGTACCTCCGGTCAATCTATGGGTTTCTTAACGACTTCAACACGTGTGAACAAGCATGGACATGGACAACTTCCTCCTTAGAAGATTTCTTCCATCGTATAAAGCCCCCAACTTTGAAAATTTCATCTACAACAAAAAACAGAGCGCAAGTGAGAAAGCGCAGCGCCACCTATTTTTGAAGTTTTGAGCAATATTGAGGTCCATGAACAAGCTGCACATTTTGGTGATGATGCTGACACAATGTTGATCTTGTTGTAGATTCCTTGCAAGCCCCCATTCACCAAAAATACAAAACTTTCACCTTCACCTCAAAAACCCTAACCCTATTGCTTAGCTAAGACACAAAACTATTGTGTGAGCTGCTTCTTTTGAAAGTGAATTAAGAATCTAGACTAGTTGTCTTTGAAAGAGGGACTTTATGCAAAATATAATCATCTTTAACCTCAACCCCATTAAACAAGCATACTTAGGCAAAAAACAAAAAACAAAACTGCCTTGTTTAACCCTTTTCCAGCATTCAAACTTTGGTTGCTTCAACCAACCAATCCAATTTACCTATATCCTTCTCTTGCATCTCTTTCAACTTAATTTGGTATCCCTTAACTCCTTCCTCATGGTAAGATTCTTCCTACATATATTCTTTAGCTACCTATGTAATGGAAGGGACCTCTTCAACATATATTTGGCATTGTCCATTTCTGGTTGATAGATGTCCAAAAGATCACTCATATGTTTCCTAGAAATTTCATCCTACTACTTGAGCTTAGGAATCTCCCTGTGAGCCTTCTTCAATTGTATTCTCAACCTGTTAAAGGTATGCTTTCCCTCATATATCTTTGCCTTCTCTTCTTCTTGCATTGTCTTCTCTTCCTCGATTTATAGTTTTTTAGCTGAAGATCTAATAACTCTAATTGTTGGAGCTTCTACCTCCTTAATATCCTATTTTACTATATTTTCTTTGCCCTCGGATTTGGTGACAGTTGGTGTAGCCTTAGCCACTGTTTCATCTTCACTAAGTCTGGATGTCCTTTCTAGAGCAACCTTCTTTAATTCCCTATTTTCCTGCTGCAACTATGCAATAAACATATGATCCTTCTTTAGTTTCTCTTGCAACTATGCAATATATTTCTCTTTATCATTAATAACCTCATCTTTTGGTATAGTTTCCATGGCTTCAAATGTCTGCTTTAAGGGAAACTTCTTTATAGCAGATCTAGTAAGGGGCTTCAAATGTCTCCTTTAAGGGAAACTTCTTCAAAAGGAAAATGTAACTTTTTACCTTTCCTCTTCTCTGATGAATAAACTGCAACTGAAGACCTTTTCACAAAACTTCCAGTTGGTGATTGAATTTATTTTTCCACTGTTGAGGGTGTCTCCTTCTTGCTCAAGGAACTGGTGGTAAGTCAATTACCAGGTTTTAAGAATCTACAAATGACTGCCATGATTGATTTCTCTTATTTAGCTCCTCCAATGCCAACAATTTAGTTAAGGAAAAGTGGAAAAGGATAGGTTCCACCTGGCTTTGTTTTCCCTGCACTTTTTTTGCCAACTTGCTAAGACTCTTAAATAGATAGAAGGACAGATTCAAGGGGCTCTTCTCTGTAAAATGCATAAAAAGTATAAAATGGTATTGATATATCCTCCCAAACCTACCCTCACAGGTAAAATACCTCTGAATTTCTTGCAAAATCTTGTTGTGATGTTCAAGTAAATACTCCTTAGGAACAATGGATCCATACCCTTTATCTCTATACTCAATCTTAAAAATTGATTTATAAATGGAAATATCAAGAGGCATGCCCTTGAACCATTGCTCTCCCTGAAGGGGAATCTCTATTGTGGTTGATATTGTTAAATCTGAAACTAGAAAGGTGAGCTCTCCAATCTTAAACTCCAACCCATTAAAATTCATAGCAAACTCCTTAGTGAGTTGTACATTATACCCTTGAATATTTTCACAGAATCTAATACATCCAGCTTGCTCAAAGGCAACTCTAATAGTTGGGTATGCATTGATTAATGTTAGGCCTTGGGGTTCAAACTTGAAAATGGAACCTCAATTATGTCTCCTTCCCTCTAGAGTTGACATGGTCTTTTGTAGCAAAGGTATATTTTAGGGCTTCTAAAATGCAATTTCAGTGTAGGTTTATTTTGTGCAGCAAGTAAGATGGTAATGGTGAAAAGGAGATGCAAAGTAGGATTATGTAACATTTGAGAATGTAAAACCCTATGAAACAATTCAATCAACACAAATTACCTCTCAAAAACCCCAAAAAAACTATTGTCTACTTGGTCCTAGTGGCTGAATTTAAAAAAAACACAAGCGTGACGCCAAAAACACAGCACATGGAACGTGAAGATCAAGTAAGAAGGTTCAATTTACTTGCATGATATGGTAAAATTTCCATATGAAGGCTGGAGAAAAGAACTTGGTTGTTTAGCAAGGATAAAACATGAAAACACAGTGGGCAGCTGAAACACAACGAAATTGGAGAAAGCATAGCGAGTGTACAAAGAGTGCAGAAAGCAAAAAATTTAGGAATTTGTAGGGTTCCTAGGTATTCTCTGAGCACGTGGATGCAATTTGAAAGTTATACAAAACCAAGGGTTCGAAAAAGACAAGAAATTTCACCTGAATGAACAATTTGATCCTTGTTTTGAAAGAAACGTAGTGCCTGTAGGTGATGGCAACGACTATCTACAAGCATAGCAAAATCCCCAACCTCCTTTGTGCAGCGATCTCGAAACACCATTTAACTAGCTTCCGATGAATAAATGAACAATTGTGATATTTTTATGAAGATAAACCATGCATTCAAAATCCCAAGTGTTACACAACCTTTTGTCACTGTCCCTGTACTCCCCGTTTCTTGATCCTAGTGGAACTCTACAATGAACCCTACATGCTTTCCCATCATGAAGAAACTCCCATTATGTCTCTCTTCATGAGCATAACATTTCCCTTTTGCATCATTTCCCAAGAATCTTCCTTTTACCCCAGTTTACAAGACCAGTGCTAATGACCCATTTCCTCCTTGCACCAATTTGTAGAGTCTGAAACTCGGCCTAGCACCGTACAGTGCAAATGAGCCTTTTCTCAATCGCGCCAACCCTCTTTTGGCAAGTTTTTTAAATATGGAGTCAAAGCTTCCAGGTCTAGAAGCTTCGTAACAGAAGTCTGGTAAATGGTTGGGTTGGATGGAGCTGAGGAAGTTAGTTTTGGCTCCTTTCCCCTATTAAGATGGAACAAACCAAAGAGATAAAGCCCTCTCCCATAATAAGAGGAACCATCTCCCCTCCATCAAAGATATATAAACTCCTCCTTTTCCAAGCTAAACTAGTCTTAGTATTTTTGGAGCTTGAATAACCCACAATATATCATAGCTTGTAGCCTTCTAGTTTATGTTTGTGGAAGGAGAATAGTGTGTTTGGTTTGGTTTGGAACTAAGGGAAGAAGCCTTAAAACTTCCATTGTTGGGGCTATCCATGAGATGCTAGCGGAGGTGTGGGAACCCGAATACGTCAGAGGAGACTGGCAACGTCAAGGCATTGGTTGTAATCTCTTTCTGAACTTATATGAATACAATTATTGATTAATTTCCTACATTAAGTGTTATCTCACATTTGATGGCTTAATATTCCTTGACCTTTTAAGTAGGTTGAATGCAATTTGTATGCTATCACGTTTGTTGTTGTTGTTTGTTTTCTTGTTTCAGGTATTTGAAGGAAGGAAACGAAAGGTAGTTGGAGTAAGGAAGCAGGATCATCACCAAGCAGAATAACGTTCTAAGAGGTAGGCCCTCTTATTTGATTCTAGCCTAAGGAAGTTTTCACTAGATTGTTTGTTTGTGGCTAGACTCGCTCTCTCGGGCTAGAGGAATTGTCTTTGTCCGCATCGAGAATTTACCTACACCACAAATTGGCGACTCCGCTGGGGAAGCCATCCTCTCATTTGATTGATTTTCATTTCATGGTTTGTGTGAACTTTTGTAGTATCACCTTTTCCCTTTGGTTTTCTCTGCTTGGCCTGGTTTACTACTCTGAGTATAAAATTTACAATGGCAGGTCTAGTTTTGGCCTTTAAAATTTTATTTTATTTTTTGAAATCCTTGGTCAGCACGTTTAATTTTCTGACAGTCATGTTGACCAGTGCGATTTTCTCTCGAATAGTCACATCGTACCCCCTTGTGGTGCTTGTTGTCAGTTAGGCAATTGCGTCATTTCTTGTAGGTGAAGATCATGGTTCTCTTCAATCATAACCAATGTGTCTTGCCCTCATAATATCTGCCTCTTAGCTTGTTTGAAAGCATACAAACACTAGCCCACCCTCTGATGTGTTAATTCTGGCCCTGTGTGAAGTTATTTTTTAATTTTTCTTTGAATCCCTCGATCAGCACTCTTTTTGGCCAAACAGTCACGCTGATCAGGCCTATCAGCGCTAGTTTTAGTCTGGCTAGTCGTGTCAGTTGTGCTGATCAGCACTAGTTGTGGTCTGCCAATCGTGTCGGTCTCTGAGCTAAGAAAAAACTAGAATTTCTCCCTTTCCAGTGCCAGTGTGTCTTAACCCTCGAACTCCCTTCTTCCGCCTAGAAGTGACTAGAATGCTTTGTTTGTTGGTTTTGATTGATTGATTGGCTTGAAGTTTCATTGCTTTATTTTTTGAATTTTCGGATGGTTTCTATGACCCTAGGGCATCTAGGTCAATTACCGTTCATTTGTTTGTTTACTCATTGTTTCAAGTTTCTGATTTGCTGCTTAATTTAATCCATCTTTCAGTCGCAATGTCTTCATTGCTTCATTTTCAATTGAATGAGTGAAAGAGTCTCATTTGTTCTCTTATTTCAAGTGTGTCTTTTCTCTTTCCGAGCATAGATTACATTGCTTGGTTTGTTGATTGAAGCATTTATGTGTTTGGTTTGTTCGATTCAGGGAAGAAGTTGTTTTTAGTTTCATTTATCATGCTTTGGATTTGGTTGATGCTTTTTTGTTCAGAATTGTGAAATTTTCATTAAAAATGCTCTATGTGAAAGATTCATTTTGCATTTTATGAAAAGAAGAACATCATTCTAGTTTACATAAGCGAAAATATTGCATTAGTAGCGTCATTGAGAAGCTAGAATTACATCATCATAAGCATTGGAAATGAAATGAAACTTATTTTATTGTTAAGGGAAGATTAAGTGCATTTAGGACATGTATTAGTGAAAGATTTCATTCTTTGATTGTTGCATTGATTGTGTGCTCTCTATCCCTCAATTAGTGTTAACTTTCATCGAAGAAAGATTTCTTTTTTCATATAGCTGCATATAAAAGTTTTTAGATGACAGCAATAGGGCCTTGGAATTGAAACCTAATTCAAGATCAGCCGTTAAAATTTATTGAATTAACCGAAGGAAGCATTGAAACTTAACGCTCACATTTAGTGGTCTAGGCTAGAGACGTGTTCTGGCGTATTTAAACCTAGCAGCTGTCATTCGCTTCGGCATTAGACAGCGCTAGTACAGATTTGTGCTCCCCATACTGTCGCGTATATAAAGGGAGACCACACTAGGTTTGCAATCCTTTATCCACGGGAAGCTGAGTTTGTTGCCTTGTAAACATGATACACCAAACACAACATTCGACGAGATTTCCTACCCGTACTTCTTGGTTCGTCGAGAGGTATTCTGTAGTTCACGGTTACCTAGTAATCCTTTTGCCTAGATTATCTTGAGCAGTCATTTTGGTATTTTTGACTCTTTAAATTTAAAAGATCATCGAGCACTTGTCCTTTCAAGCTCATTAACTCCGAAAGCAACTAGAGTCAGATTTTTCCCTTTTCTCGACTCTTAAAATATGAAAAGGAAAATTTTTGTTTCAGTGTCTTAAAATTAACTACCCACGAAATATTCCTGGTTAAAGTTATCTTCCTTAGTGATTCTTTAGGGTCGATTCCAATGGAAACATTTCCAGAGTCTACCAGTCAAGGATTCCCCTCGGATGGGAATCCTGGTCCTTTTCCTTCTTTTGGAAACGTTGGTGCTCCTTATATGGCAACGTTGTCCCTTCCTGGGTTAACCATTGGTTTACCTATTTGGTTATTTTCGACCTCAGTGGTCCCGAGTGTCCCAACTCCTACCCAGTCATATCCTTCATTTGAACCACATCATGTTGATTCTAAGGTCGACCTCTCACCTTCTTCCCCTATTTCATCACCTTCCTCTTCTACTTCGCCTAGTGAAAATTTGAAATACAGTAACCAGGAGGCTAAGAAGAAGAAGACGAAGAAGAAGAACTCTGATAAACAAGAGGCCAACCATGCGGTTGTTACTCCAAATGCGCCTAATGTAGGCAAACCTTCTAGTCCTCCACGGAATGTTAGATTCCCTTGCAAGTTATGTAAGGGTGATCATCTCCTTCGAGACTCTCTTGGCATTCCCAGAGTCTTAGAGTTATGGTCTCAAGACCTGAATCGACCATCCCCGTTGACCTCTAGAGATCATGTCGATGCTACGCCTTCAACTAATGATGGTAAGCAGAAAGGAAAGATTAGATTCCCCTGTAGGTTACGTGAAGGAGAGCATATTCTTCACCTTTGTCCTCTTATGGATAAATATTCCAAAGTTTTGGAAAACCTTACAACTCCTCAAACCCAACTCCCTGTGGTTATCAGAGACTTTCTTCTAACCCTCTCCTAGTTGGTAAAGAGATTGACTTGGATTCCTCTCTTTCCCATCCTGATCTTCCTGAGTGTGACTCTCCTGTGTCTGGTCTGGAACAACCATTGGTCAAAAAGAGTGTTGACTTGGCTCCGCCTTCAGTTTTTCACTATGTTCTCGAAGGGAGTAGTGATCATACTACTCATGTTCTTCTGGTCTCCGTAGATTCTCATGAATCGAAGAGTGACCCTCCCATCCTAGTTGTTTAGGAGAGTCCTTCTACTTCTCCTGCGGGACATGGGGGCAATAATATGATACCCCCACCAAGTAGTTATGTCATTTCCTTTGATTGGATTCAATTGACTTCTTTCCGCCTCCCATCTTATGTGCCTTTCCAGATCACCGTACAAGCCTATAATATGGTAGTATATGGCACTATATTAGATGAAGGTGCGTTTGTTAGCAGCATGCCTTCTACTACTTGGCAAGCTTTGGGTTCCCCACATCTTGTGCCTGTCACCCAGAATCTGTTGGCCTTCAATGGAGGAACCAGTCAACCCTTAGGGATCCTTCCGAAGTTCTCTATCACTTTGGGAGGAAAGATCGTCTATATAGACGTGATGGTAGTCCAAGGTCCCTTAGATTTCAATCTTCTCCTTAGATGCGACTATGTTTATGCCATGGGAGCTCTTGTTTCTTTTCTTTTCCGTGTGGTCTGTTTTCCACACGAAGGGAGAATAGTGACCATTGATCAATTGTCGTTCATTGGTCATCAAGTGCCTCCTATGCAACCATCATCCCCTATTGGTTCTTGTTTGCAAGCAGTACCCTCCCCGCCACAGGTCAATTATGTGGCTACCTGTTTTGTCTCCACATCTATTGATGATCACACAGATGGTATAGTACATTATGTATTGGGGGCATTGGAACCCAATCTGTCATTTGTACCAATTGACATGTGTTCCTCCCAGGGTGTAGTTCTCCCATCTAGTGAGGACCTCTTGGGAGCCATGTTCTCGTATGGTCCGTGACCAGATTTATGAGGATGGTTCCTTGTCTTGTGTCAACCTCGTTAAAAAATGAAACAAGGACCTTGGAGCATAGTTCCTTGTCTTATGGTCAAGCTCCTTAAAAAATGAAACAAGGGATGTGAGCATAATTCCTTGTCTTATGTCAAGCTCGTTAAAAAATGAATCAAGGAGTCCTAGGACAGTTTCTTCCTGTATCAACCTCATTAAAAAATGAAACAAATGTCTGAGGACAGTTTCTTCCTGTATCAACCCCGTTAAAAAATGAAACAAATGTCCGAGGATAGTTCTTTTACTATGTCAACCTCGTTAAAAAAAATGCACCAAATCCCTTTTCCAAATCAAGTCTTTGATTAAGATCTTGTAAAATCCCAATCTAGTCTTTCCTGGATCTCGAGAGTGAACCTTGATTCCATCCACCTAGCTTAATGAAATGAAGCTTGGGGAGCATGTACCTCGAATTGAGTCATTATGTTGGGGGCATGCAAACTTAACTCAAGCATAGTTTTTCGTTTCAAGCTTATGTAAACATAAAACCAAACTCAAGCATAGTTTTTCGTTTCAAGCTTGTGTAAACAAGAAACCAAATTCAAGCAGAGTTCCCCATGCTTCAAGCTTGTGTAAAAATGAACCCATGCCCAATTTACATCTCGTGATTATCATTTTCATCAGCTAATTTATGCTAGATGAGCCTTGGTTGTTTCATTCCATCACCACCATCTCCTTGGACGATCATATGGTTTCACTTGGTTGTTTTTCCTTTCCTAAGGAACCGCAGCAATGAGTGGACTTATTAGCGAGCCTCTTGACCATTACATGTTTTTAGCAACTCCATCATTACCAGAACCAGTTGCTACCCTTTATACCACTCATTCCTCCAGGATGAGTCACCTTTAAGCTCTTTTCTGACTCATAAAAAATGAAAAGATTGCCGAGTGTTTTTCCCTTTTAGACTCGTTAAAGTAAATAAAAGCAGGGAGTCATCTTTGAGCTCTTTTCTGACTCTCAAAATATGAAAAAATTTCCGAGCTCTTGTCGTTTTGAACTCGTTAAAGGCTATGAAACATCGTTTACCCAATATACGTTTACCCCTTTTTCGGGTTGGGATAATCTATTTACGAAAAAGGAATGCCTTAGTCAAACATGACTAGGAGGTTCTCTCAAGTATCATTTTCTACTTTTCAGGCTCGAGAGACACCAATGTATGAAAAGGGACCATGTGGAGTTTTCTTTTCCATTTCTTTTTCAAACTCTCTAAACATGAAAAAGATACCAAGTTACACCTTTATCAGACTCATTAAAACATTAAACGACATGGGACTCGTCGCCATGATGAACATGAGCTTCTCCTTCCTAGGGCTCATTAATCTTACTAGGTTAGATTCATCCGAAGGATGGACTTACAGTGCAAGCACATGTTATCCCCTTCAAGCTTGCAATTAAAAATAATTGGGGTACCTGCTAGAAATGGTGGGGGAAAATGGGAAATTCTATCATTTGTATCGGAAGCTCACTCTTGAACATGACACTTTATGCTTCGTGTCGGGTTGGAATATCCTCACTTTATCGTTGACTTTCCTGGGTTGGGCCACTCATTATTACCTTCCATTTGATCACTTCCAGGTCATCATGACCTCCGATCCTATGGATCCAAAAGTTTTCAAACTCTAAAGTCGCGTCGCCGATATGTTCAAGAGTTGTCCTTCTGTAGTTACACTCATTCCTGATTCTCTCTATCGTCCATTATCATTGCATCCCTTTGTCACATGTCAATGATGTGGGATACATCATGGCCCTCCTTCGACATGGTCACTTCCTGTCGACTTCATCTCATTATCCGGGAAGTTGGCCAAGAGACTCCTTTCCAGTACCTTAGAGCTTTCATGCCCTAATGGCAACTTCTTCATACTCAACGACAAGTTCACATCATTGGATTTCGATCGGGTGATTTCACGGGTGTTCGACTTCAGTTCCTTTATTCACATTCTGTGGATTGTGATGCTGGTAACTTGAGAATCCTTGTCATTATTGGTGGTCTCTCTCGTGCTTGTTAATGGTTCACATCATTGACCGGTAATCAATCGACTTTCTAGCATGTTCAACCTCAACACATTTATTCGCATGTTAGAATTTGTACTTTGATCAGGTCGTGTTGGAGCGCAAGACCCTGGACTTAGATTACAAAAGTCCAGGTTGCAATGCGATGTGACATGATCATGCTGATATACATGTCTCTCTCAAATGGATGGTTGCGACCATACGATGAGTTGTTTTATGTGATCCTTCTCATTATTGGATGGCTGCGACCATGCCTTGGTTTCGATATGATCCTCTTTATTGGATGGTTGCGCCCATGCCTTGGATCCATTTACATGATCTCTCTCTGGATGGTTGTGTCCATACTGTTAGGTTCCTATACCAATAGGTGTCATATTTCATGATTGACTGTGGAAATGCCAAATATGATCATCCTTTCCATGCTGCAAAGGTTCCATATTTTCAAAAAAATCAAAAAAATTTAAAAAATTTAAAGAGGGTATGCCCTAAAAGGAAAATCAAAGGGAAAAAGAATGAATTGGTCAAAAGAGAGAAAATGAACCCCAAAAAAAGACCAGGAAAGTGTGCTAGTCAAAATGCCACTACTGTCCTATTTTTGCAAAGAAGTTCTAAATGTGCAAACACTGACTTCTGTCACACTTGATGGATGGCCCAACAGCTCAATCTTGGCCAGTCCATGTTTAAATTTCTTGTTTTAGCATTAGAGAATAAGGTCTGTTCAAACAGTTCAAGCTTGGCAGATCACTAGCTAGGTAGAGAAACAAGGGTGCTCAACAGTTGAATCTGAGCCCCTGGAAGAGATAAGGGCAGACTTAGATAGGAGGGCAGTCAAAAGAAAAAGAAAGAAAGGGTTTGCTAGTTCAAATGCACCCAAACAAGATGAAGAAAAAATGTTAGGTGTAGCAGAATGGGTAAGTAATTCTGGTGTTGCAGAAGCAGGTTGGTGATCAGTTTTGTCCTGTTAAATATAATCTATCTCATGAGTATCACAAACATCCTGGCAAAGTGGCTACAGTTTAGTGGAGCATGACTAATTTCCCCTCTCATTTCCTCAAGAACACTTACTAACATCCCCTCAAGGACATTGGGATCTGCTCAGTGGTCCTAACTCATTTCATTTTATGAGAAATACTAAGTGAAACTTTGTGTTTACTTAGTCAAAACAAGCCACATTTCTTGTGTAAAATAATCACTCCATTTCCCTTTCATTTCCCTAAAAACCTAAGTTATTTCTTTATAAACTTAGCGTTTTTTATCTACAAAACCATACTAACACCCTAACTCTATTATATAGCTCCTATTTAAAGTTTTCCCCTCCCATACTATGTAAAAATATGTAAAAAACCCCAAAAATACTTAAATATCCCCACCCCGGCAATTATAGCCATAACCATGTTGTTTCGGGAATTATTGGTTCAATTGGGACCACGTAATAACCCCTCAACGCACACTAAAAAGGGATTTGTTTAACATTTGGTTAAACAAATAACCAAAGCCGCCCGCATAAACCACATAAAACCCTGTTAACCAAGGTCTATACCCCGCAAACATTTAAAAACATTAAAATAATGTGCGGGTTCTAAATTATAAACCACCACCAACTCAGAGCTCCGTCAACCATCGGATCGGGCCCTCCCCATCCAATGGCTCTCGTCCATATCGGAGCCGCTCTGATGTACGAAGATTAGCGCCCGATAAAAAGCAGTTTTCCCGCCGTACCCCAGGACGCGTGTCGCCACCCTATTGTATCGCGTCCATTCTGCCAAAACCACCTTCGTACAAAAGGCGGTGCGTGAAACCATAAACCACCTCTCGTTTCCTGCTGCTGACATTGTCGCCCACGTCAGTGCCCACCTCAGCTGCCACCTCACCACTATTTGTCCGCCACGTCATCCACCATGTCATCCACCACGTCACCTTCCATACCCCGCTACATGACAAAATTTACGTCATGATGACGTCATCCAAAAAAGCGCCAAAAAGCCCGAAAAAGCCCAAATTTTGTTAAAAATTCATGAAAGTGATGGTTGTTCGTTTATTTCTATTTGTTGGTTTGCAGAGACTGTGCATGCAAATTATGACGAATTTGCCACCAAAGCTTCAGCCCGCCACCCAGGGGAATTAACTCCACAAACTCGGCCCCTCAGCTCACTCTTCAACCTGCATTTCGCACCAGGCGCCCATAGAACAGGTATTTACCCGAAACTCACCCGTAAACCCTGTTTTTCCGAGTTTCTCTGTTAAAATCACCCGAAGAACTAGAATTCTAGTTAAATTGCGCTGCTGCCTCTACACCTCTGCATTGTAAATCTCTATTTTACCCATTTTTTCAAAGAAATCTTGTGAATTCTGTCCTCCTCTACAAATTGTCCATTAAACTACAATTCAAGCCTTTTCCGCCTGCAAAATCACCAAAAAACATCCAAATATCGAGTTAAATCTGCCAAAAACACCTGCAAAAGGAGCGCCCTTTCCACTGTTTTATCTAGCTTCCCAACTAAACTCTGCAGACCTTATCTTTTACTATGAGTTTTTCCTAGTGAGGCCATTTCTATATAAAACTCAGTTTGCAAATTTCCTAAGAAAAAATCCCAAAGCCAGTACTCTGTTTTCAGTTGCTGCACAGACCCAAATTCCAATTATAAACACAGACAGTGAAGCATGGAAGCTCCAGTGGCCTTGAATGTTGCCCCCTTGAATGCACCACATAAGGAATTGGAACGGATACCCCTTGCTGACAGGGACTTCTAAATTAAGGATATGATGGGTTACAAACCTCACCTGCAAGCCTTTTGTGAAATTAGAAATAGCTATAGAAGCAGCACTGATGTCTTGGGAGTTTGGGAGTCCAACATGCCTATCTATTACCTCCCTTCAGTGAATGTGCTCCCTGATTTCATCCATTTATGCTGTGCAAATTATGAACCCACACAAAGAGCAGTTATGGCTCCATCTGGGACTGTACTCTTCTATATTACTCCTCAATCCATAAATGAGATGCTGAACTTTAAGCCCACTTAGCCTCTGGCTCCTCTCACCATGAAATCCTTGCTTGACCAAGGCGCCAAACTGCCCAGCTCAGAGATAACCAGAATTGCTCAGTTGTTTATGAAACCAAATTGCCAGCCTGACCAGCCTCCTCCTTATCTCCAAGTCTGGTTCAATGAGGCAGGGAGACTCATTATAGACATGATATCCTACATTTTAGGATTCAAAACCAGTGAGTATGTTGATGAAACTATTTTAGCATTGATGTCCATATTCACTCCAGGACAGCCCCCTGCTGTCAAGTATGATTATGCCACCTTCATAGCAAATAAAATCCATGAGCAATTCATGAATTTGGAGAGAGAAAGAGTGTTCAAATACACATCCTACATATATCATTTGTTGTTGTACTATCAACCTGATAGTTTCCAACTTCCTCTTAAAAGATTGGACCTCAAAGGAGAAAGGAGGTCTGTGATTTTCTGGACCTCAGTATTCCATGAAGTCCACAACTCCCCATATACATATTGTGAGTTCATTGACCTGTTCATATATCCAGCCACTTCTTTGTTGATAATAACTCCTCCTGCCAGGCTCTCTGCTGAAATGCAGAAAATTTTACATCTCTCAAAGGAATACAGTATTGGTGACTGGTATTTTTACCAAAACCACACAGTAATCAGGATTTATGGCTATGAATTAACTCCTTACAAGCTGCCAAAGTATGTCCCTATGAGACTCTTTGCCCTGGAATACTACCGGCAATTTAGTAGTTCATATTTGACTCATTTCTATGGTGCTAGGAAAAAGGCACAGCTCAAGATAAGACATCAATTGGGCCCTTTTATCTTCAATAAATGGGAAGAAGCAGATAAGATATTAAGAGATCAACTTATGCTTAAACAAAGTTTTCATTGGTCACCATATGACACTGAACATTTCATAACTTTTAGAAGAGTCAAAAATAAGCTTACAGGATATGTGCACCACAAAATCCCTGAAATTGAACAATATGTTAATCAACAAGAATGGGTAGAAGGCACATTAGTTGAACAACTTACTGAAGAAGAGAAATTTAGAAAAAGCAATGAAATAGCTTGAAAAAACACTTGACCTGGACTCTTTTGGATAGGTCCCTTTCACATTGCCTCAACACATTGGAGCGGGCACATCATCTGCCACAACTTCACAACAACCTGCCCAAGAGAGTACTCCACCTGCAGGGACATCCAAAGGCAAGGAAGTATTTCATTCAAAGCAGGAAACAATGGCAGATCATCCAGATGCATCGAAGGGGCAAGGCCCTTCAACACAGACAAAGGTACCTGAAATCCCTGTGTTACAAACTCCTCTCAATGAGGAAAGAGCCAAGAAAAGGGACAGGCAGGAGGAGACACCTACAGGTGGATCAGCAGAACAGCAAGGGGAAAAGAGGCAAAGGTTGAATCCTTACTTTGAAGAAGAACTAGCGGAAGAGACAGCAGGCAGCCTAAGGGGTGAGGAAACAACTGAACAGCAGGCTCCTCCAATTTTGAAAACATCAACTAGCTCATTTCAGCAAGAGCAAGAAAGGCAGCATGGTGTGGAGGTTACATCCACCAAACAACAGAGTAAGCAAGACTCGGATATCAAGAAAGCATTTACTAAAATAAAGGCTAGAAATGAGCCAGTAAGGTTCCAGCTTTATAATCAATTGCTGAGAATGGCTCCCACCAATCAACAAAGGCTAATGGCAACCTATGATATTCAAGAAGGGAAAATGACCCTTAGTCACTTCAGGCCTACAATGCATCAGCCAGAGTCAGCTACTGATTATATCATGACCAATCTGGAAGTCCTCTCTAAAGACATCCACCCAATGGACCAGATTAAGTTACATAAACAAACCGGAGAAATGGTGTACCCCACCTTGGCAGACAAAGCGTTATTGGCTCACAAACTACAAAATTCACTACATAATACTTCTGCCCAATTGGAATTGGAAAATGCCTCATTAGCCAAGGATAACATGATCAAATCCTTGGAGGAGATTATCATAGAGTTGGGACATGATCCCAAGGATCCCAAGGGCATACAGGCCTTAATAAAAAAGAAAGAAGAAGATATCGCAGCTCTCAGGAAGCAGCACAAGCTGCCAATTACAATGCACCCTCAAACCACAGAAGTTGCACAACAGAAAGAAGAGGAGGACGTGGTGAGTTTGCTAATGAGGATGAATGAAAGACTGGCAGAAACAGAGAAGGCATTAGAGAAAGCATTACAAGGAAAACAAGGAGAATTGGCCTCCCAGCCACCAGAAACAGCTCCAATAAGCACAACAGCTCCTCCTACAGTCATAGCAGCAGTCCCTCCCACTATCCCAGAATCAACAGTAGGTACCTCAACTTCAGCAACAACTACAACAACAACAACAGCAGGACCAGATGCCAGCCTCAGCATGGAAGAGATGATGAAGGAAATAAAGGCTTTAGAACTCCAAATGGCAGAGCTAAAGGAAGCCAAAGAAAAACTAGCCAAGATAGAGGTGAATTATGATAAATCAAAAATAACTGTGGCTAAGAAAACAAGAGAAGTAAAGGCCCTGGAAAATAAGGTAAAAGCCTTGGAGAAGGACCTTACTCTTCACAAAACTCTGGCAGAAATCAAAACAATTTTGTGGACTAAAATTGGCCAGTCCATCACTGATCAATGGACATCAATATAGACTATTCATGACCAGATTGAATTGATAGAGATAGCTCAATTTGAGACTCAAAAAGCCAGAGCATTATTGGCAAACAAGCCCGAACAGGCCAATAAACTAATTCATTTTTTGAATACTCATACCAGAGAGCAGCTAGCAGCTCTAGATATTCAGGACAGAACAGGTACAATTTTGACAGTGAAAAAGGTGTTGACCATGAGGAATTTCGTACAAACTTTAGAAAGAAAGTGCCAAGAAATGCAGACAGAAATAAATGCCTTCAGAGAAAAGTTTGCAGTGTTGCAGAGCAAAGGGTTACCCAGCTTATTGACCAGCAATCGGAGACTATTGACACATGAACAGTATGCTCACAGGGTAAATACCTATGTTACCAATCAAATTACAGCATCATCAAGCATTTCAGAAGACACAGTACCTCCCTCTAGATAGAGCTTATATGACAAATTAGAAAATTTGTTCTACATTGAACATGAGATGACACATCTTTTTGAAGTCCAACCCAATTACTACAGGTATACTGAAGCTGATGAAACATTAATAAAACTACAAAGACACCAGTTTCCAACAGACCAATGGTGGCAGGGCATGTTGGAGGTTTTACCAAGGTAGTGTTGGCACTAATTCCTTTTTGTTTGTCTGCATTTAATCAAATTTAATGCGCGTGCCACCTATCATAAATATGAAGACAGCGAGGAAGGCGTTCACTCCAAAACACATTAAAGAGAAATCGAGCACGAATGGAAGGGCCAGGACAGCAACGCAGGAACGTGGGATAAAGAGACAGCTACCAGCCAACTGGCTGAGTCAAAAAGTCAAAGATATCAGACTACCTAAGGCAGCCAGCACAACGCAAGTTACTCCTGCATTCATTGCGCTCGGTTTTCAATGCCATTTACTGCCTTTAAAGAAGCAGATGGATAAATTTATTGCTTGATATTTTCCCCTATTGGATATTTTGTAAACTCTTTTTTATAAATACCTCCTCAAGATATGTATTGTTGTTGGCTGGTGAATATCATTCTGGACCTGCGCTGTAATTTTGAGAAACTTTTCTGAATAAAGATTGCTGGAATGCTTTGCTGGTGAATTTGCTAGTTATGGAATTAATGGTAGAAGAATATGTTACAGAATTCTCGTGTTACCTCACGGATCCATAAGTCTTCTTTACTCTTGTTTTACTGTTCCTATGTTTATCTACCATCTATATATCATGTTCTAATTGCAGGAAAAAAGAATAACCCAGAATTTACTTGACTGTAATCTGTGTTCAATTCCTGTCAATTTTTATGTTTTCTACAGGACTAGCATAGGCAAGAATTCTTGACTGCTCTTGTCTCCCTGGTTCTTACACCCTGAATACAATTAGGGAATTCTTAACTTCTCCTTGATAGTATTTACTCATTTTCCCTCTGTTAGCATAATGAAAGATTCGTAATTGCCTTTCATTCCTTGACTTCACTTCATCTTATTCCAGCTTGAAAATTGTTCTATGTTTAATTATCTTGCTCTGTAGTCCTCTTTTTGCCAAAGAAACCATACCCAGAGGTTTATTTTCATTGGACTCCATCAACCCAATGGTCTGAACTTCTCTTAGTTTGCAACCCTGTTCTATTGAATGTCACCTTCCAAACACCAAACAAATACTTGTGCTTCATAACTAGCCTAACATATAACAAAACAAATCTAAATTACAAAGAGAGAGCCCTCTTTGGTTGCAGATTGGCTAGAATCTGCAGCTAAAAGACTGGTTAGTGGTTACCTCGGCCGTATTCCCTTTTCTCAGATCTTTTGGGGAACAACCTGAGTGATAACACATACCACGATTCATGTATCATTTGTCAAAGTTTTCAGTAATTTATATGTATCTATGCTTGCTTGCAGGTTTTCTGATGATGGATTCCAGCTCCCCACATCTACTTGTAAAGCATTTCACCCCTCACTCTAGTTCGGACTTCATGCTTTAGGGGGAATCTATTACACAACATTTTTTCATTGTCCCTGTACTCCCCGTTCCTCGATCCTAGAGGACCTCTACAGTGAATCCTACATGCTTTCCCATCATGAATAAACTCCCATTATGTCCCTGTTACACAGTAATTTGTCACTTTCCTCATCTCAGTCCCTCTGTTGTGTCATACATCAAATACACATGTCCATATCTTCCCACTTATGCAAAAAGATTACACAGTGCTCTTTGATGCTAAAGAACTGACCCTTTTTCCTAAGTTTCTGCATCGTCGCTAATAAGACATTAAAAGGTGCGATGATCCCTTGTCATAAACTATCTCGTTGCGACATCATCGCCGGAGTACATGTGTTTCCCGCGACGATGCGATTTTAGGGCTCGGCGTGAGGCCGCCAGCTATTTGTTGCGACGATTAGTCTGAATGCATTGCCTCCTTGCGATGTCGTCGCTGAGACTTAGTTCATGACTTGCGACGATCCAGAATTGGCGAATTTGTTCAAACAATCGGCCTTCTGGGTGTTTCTAGAGCTGGTTTTTGGGTCAATTTGGGTCGCTTTTCCTCCTCTGGGATGGTGGTTCCACCTCTTGTGCAACCTCCCTTAAGGATAAGCTCCCTCTCCCTCATTTCATGGAGACTCCTTCTCCTATAAAATCACTCATAATTGTGATGATTGGCTAGTTTTTTTAGTTCTTTAGTTGGGCAGTGCTGGCTAGTTCTTCTGAGTTTGTAGATAGCTTTGGTGTGAGTGTGACAAGTGTGGGATTGCTAATAGTTTGATGAGAGGTTGTGGAGTGCCTTAACCTTGTATTGGAGCTTGTGAGTGAGAGAGAGATATTGTATATTTTGGAGACCCATTCTTGAGAGTGAATGCTTGAAGAAACATACTGACTGGACCCTCCGAGAAGGCTTGCGATGTCAAGACTTGGTTGTAAGCTTTGCTTTTGATTCATTTTAATACAATCAATGATGATTTCCTATATCTTGTGTACAATTTACTTGATAGCTTATGATTTCTTGACTTTATAAGTAAATATATCATTGTTGTTCTCGGTTACGTACTCTGTTGTTTTCTTGTGGTGTTTCAGGTTGATTGCTCATTGAGGAGAAAGAAACGGAAGCTGGAGCAGCGCAATAGAACTTCATCAACCACCGGTTTGAGGTAGGCATCCTACGATGACTATTTAAGGGAATCGATTGTTGTTTTGTCTTTGTTATGACTAGACCCACTCTAGGGCTAGAGGGGTTGCCTCTGTCCACAGAGGGAACACTTTCCTCCTTCACAGTCCCTCTTCATGAGCATAACATTTCCCTTTTGCATCATTTCCCAAGAATATTCCTTTTACCCCAGTTTACAAGACCAGCACTAATGACCCATTTCCTCCTCACATCGATTTGTAGAGTCTGAAACTCGGCCTAGCAGCGTACGGCCCAAATGATCATTTTCAAAGTCGCGTCGACCCTCTTTCGACAAGTTTTTTAAATATGGAGTCAAAGCTTTCAGGTCTAAAAGCTTCGTAACAGAAGTCTGGTAAATGGTTGGCCTATATGGAGCGAAGGAAGTCAGTTTCGGCTCCTTTCCCCTATTAAGATGGAACAAACCAAAGAGATAAAGCCCTCTCCCATAATAAGAGGAACCATCTCCCCTCCATCAAATCTATATAAACTCCTCCTTTTCCAAGCTAAACTAGTCTTAGTATTTTTGGAGCTTGAATAACCAACAAGATATCATAGCTTGTAGCCTTCTAGTTTATGTCTGTGGAGGGAGAATAGTGTGTTTGGTTTGGTTTGGAACTAATGGAAAGAAGATGTAACAACCCAAAATAAACATGTAATTAATCACATAATTTATATTCAAGTTCAAAACTATGAGTAGAACACTTACCTGTACCTGTGATTTTTGGTTGAAGTCTGCTGACTGCAACAAGGTGTTGGGGACAACTCTCTACCCAACCGTAGGCTCAATTGCGCAAGGTCTTGCTACAACTGACCACCCCAAGCCCTCAATCAACATACTACTGCCAGTGGATCCTCTGTCTTAGAACACTATTCTCCTAAGAGAATGAATGATAGAATCTTGGAATGATGGAATGCCTCCCATCTTCCTCACCATCTAATATATAGAGCAAACATTGGAAGGGGAACCACATGCACACACTCTATGTGTCTACATGCAACTTTATTGCTTTCTTGTTTTGATAGCTTTACTAATTTTTTTACTGTTTTCTTTTTTTATTTGTATTTATTTTTATTTTTTGATAGCTTTACTGATTTTTCACTGTTTCTTGTTTTATTTCTATTTATTTTTATTTAGAGCTTTAGTATAGTTATTTATTATTTATTACTATTTTTATTTTTAGTATTATTCATTGTTTATTATTTATTTTCTTGTATTTTTTTAATATTATGGTTATTTATTATTATTATTATTATTATTATTATTATTATTATTATTATTATTATTATTATTATTATTATTTATTATTTATTATTAAAGGATTTTTTATTTTTCATTTTTTATTAAGGGAGGGACATTACAAAAGCCTTAAAACTTCCATTGTTGGGGCTATCCATGAGATGCTAGCGGAGGTGTGGGAACCCGGATACATCAAAGGAGACCGACAACGTCAAGGCATTGGTTGTAATCTCTTTTTGAACTTATATGAATACAATTATTGATTGATTTCCTACATTAAGTGTTATCTCACATTTGATGGCTTAAGATTCCTTGACCTTTTAAGTAGGCTGAATGCAATTTGTATGCTATCACATTTGTTGTTGTTGTTTGTTTTCTTGTTTCAGGTATTCGAAGGAAGGAAACGAAAGGTAGCTAGAGTAAGGAAGCAGGATCATCACCAAGCGGAATAACATTCTAAGAGGTAGGCCCTCTTATTTGATTCTAGCCTAAGGAAGTTTTCACTAGATTATTTGTTTGTGGCTAGACCCGCTCTCTCAGGCTAGAGGAATTGTCTTTGTCCGCATCGAGAATTTACCTACACCACACCAAGGTGGCTGAGTGCGGATTTAATGGGTGATGATTGCAATTTGAACTTGAATAATGAAAGTGCAACACTTGGCAAAAGCGCAACACTTTACTACTAACCATTGTACTGATGATTTAATGACTGATCATGATTCGACATTCTAACTGACTCTAGATATACAAATATGTGCCCATGATGACAAGGCATGGAAACACGAACTTTCTCATGATATCTTGATGAAACTTGACCCTAGACCTACTTAACCTGACCCATTAGGAAATAATAGACCATTTTTGTGACTCTTCATACACTTTGATATAATTACATTGAATAATGACGATTTTTTTTCTAAACTAAGATCCATACTTGATCTTCTACAAGATCATAGCCAAAACTTTATACATTTGTCAAATAATTTGAAAGAAAAAACTTGTTTTTTTTACTACTATGACTATAGGATACTAACAGTTACAACCAGAAGGAGTACACCAATCTCAGATGAACCACACTATTTACACACAAAAAAATTAATATCTTCCAAAACAATATCAAGAATCAAAACTCATGCATGAAAACTTCAAAACTTTTGTCCAATTTCTTTTGCGTGATTTCAATATGTAATTGTTAATATGAAAACATTAAATTCATTTTATAAATTTAATAAAAATATCTATGTATCTCCTCTTCCTCATCACAAAATCCATTGCTTCACTGCATCTTGTAGACCAACCGATCATTTCGCTTGGTCACATGTAATCAGAGAAGATTGGAAGTGGATCATAATTTCATTGTCATACATATATGAATGATATTTTTAACATCTGCGAGACTAAAAATAGTCAATGGGACCACCAGCCTCCCTGTTTTTCGCCTTTTGCAAGTCATTCCTTTTCTTATTCAAATTGATGAAGATTTGGCCCAGCCTTTTAAGAGTCCCCTCGTTAGAAAGAAAATTCCAAGGGACCTGTTGTCACTTACTGCAAAATGTGTTTCTAGTTGTCCAAAGAGTAAATGAGAAAATAATTTTGTATTCATTTTCCAAGCCGCAAAGGGACTCAAAGCCTAAATCAGACCCTCTCCATTGGAAATTGCTCTAAACAAGCTTTCCAACGATATGTGGAAGTCCAAAAATGGACTTCTACATCAAAAGATATGGTATGCTAAAGTTTAGGGATTGAAGCCTTAAGAAGGAATATCGGAGATCGCATATTGGACATCCAGAGATATCGACGATCGCAACATCATAACATCAGTCATATCGAAGATCATAACATCAGAGCATCAGCCATATCGACGATCGCAAAATCAGAGCATCAGTCATATCAACGATCAGAACATTAGAGCATCAGACATATTGGTGATCACATATTGAAGGTTCATCATATCGGCGGATCACATATTAGAGGTCTTGAATATCAGAGCATCAACACATCTGAAGATCAGCGAATCAGAGAATTAGAACTTTCTAAGGTGACAACCTTTAAAAAGTTTGCAATATGCATAGTGTGTTGATAATGTTAAAAACCGTTGAGAACGCTGACAAAGGATTAACAAAGGATTTCATCGCAAAACCAAAGGTGGCCGAGCTCTTTTCTCTCTCCTCTAGCAGGACACGTGGTGGCATATGATTGGTACCGATAAGCTATAATGGCATCTGACATCAGTATGATGTGGCAGTATGAAAGGACACATGGCAGGTAGTTTTGGTGTTTTGAGGGGGCCTAAGGGGACAAATCTGGGTGACACGTGTCACCACTCATGAGGTGCCATGTGGAGCGATGATGTTATATCGAAGGTCAGTGTATCGAAGGTTGAGGATGTCGTCACTTTGTAACAATTGACACTTGAAAAAGTTTTGATAAGGAGACTCTAATATTGCCTAACACCATGGTAGTAAAGACTCAAAGAACAAAGGGTGATAAGCACTTAACAAAGGAAAAATAGCCCCCGCCAGGAACAAAAACACTCTAGCAACTAGTGAGCGCCAGTATTGCAGCAAGAATGCTACAACTCCTGGGCTGCCAACTTTACTTTTATCAACCCGATAGTTCGTAACAAACTTGGAAGCGCCGTGTTGTATGCACAAGTACTAGTTCTCACTGCAGGTTGTCACTTGGTCAACCAGTGCAAGATCACTAGGAGCTCAAGCCAACTTCTATAGATTTCATAAGAAGCTTTGTATGTGATGAAAGGAAAGAAAGATTATTCTACAGAAGCTATTCTGATTGCAGAAAGGAAAAAGACTGGAATGTAAAGCAAGACCTAGTAAACCCTAATTAACAGGGTAATTCTACTTTTTCCAAAAACACTATGAAAACCATGAAAGAAATTCCATTACCTACTCAATAAAGTAAACAACATCTAACCATGCTATTTCTAGAAGTAAATAAGCCAAAAAAATATTTTTGGATTTTTATGTGTTTTTATGTGAATTTGACATGCATCTAATTTATTGTGTGCGAGTGTGGCAGTGAACAGGTGGCATTGGAGGGTGGTTTTGGAGCTTGGGAGGATGGAAGATGGTGTGGATGGGTCCTAGGAGGTTTTAGGTGGCCTTCTGGAGGCTTTTTCCACACTCAGCCCTCAAAAGAAAGACTACAAGAAAAACTATAGGAGGACACAGGGAAACTACAGGAGGAAAACAGGGAAACTACAAGAGGCTTACAAGAGGACGCCGAGAGAAATTTTCACTATTTTGAGGGCGTGAGAGTGGGTGGAAAAGGTGGATGAAGGTTGGAATGAGGTTTTAGGGCACCTAAGGTCTACCATGAGTCACCAGGAGAGAGAAAGGTGATTGGGTTTTCTCAAGGAGAGAGGAGGAAGTTCTCTGAAGAATGAAGGAAACTAGGGCAGAATTGAGGTGAGGTTTGGGAGACCTATAGGGCATGGATCAGATGGAGGGTGTGATTGATGGTAACCTAGCCTACTTCTGGAAGATATCTACTGCAAAACCAACAAAATCAAGCAACTATTGAAATGAATGCATTCTAGGAAAAACAAAGTTTTGCATAAAAATGGTCTAAACTATGATATAAGAAAGGAAATGCTGAGAAATGCTGCAAGAAAGGAAAGAATGAAAGAGGAATATTGCAACTCAGGGAGTGAACATGATAAAGGAGGTTTAAAGCAAAGCAAAACTAGACCATTAACCTAATAAAGAGTTGCAACCACTAGAAGTCCTATGAATGAGGAAAATCTGTGTTTTTGGGGCAGCAAGAGAGTCTTTGCCTCAAATCATGGTCCCAGAGGGAGGAAGAGAGGCCAAGGCACTGTTTCTATCCTTTTTAATCTTATCTTGATCACTGCTTAACCTGCTACAAAAAGCACAAATAAAAGCAAACTACTAAATCATCAAAAGCAACCTATTCTTAACCATAAAAGAAATACATCTAACAGCAAACTGATCCACAACTGAAGCAAAGCATACAAATACAAGTAAATAGGAGCTTGGCTACTTGGATTGGGCCCTAACCCAAGAGTTTCAGCCCTCTAAGGTAACTCAGTGCTAGCTCAAAAAGGATTCCAACTTCATTATCAAAACAATAGAAATATTACATAAAACTGTCACAAAATAATAAGCTCGAAATTTGAGCAGAGTTTACATAAGAAAAAAGAATCTGACCCTAGTGAGGCCCTAGGCCTCTCTACTTATACATATGAAGCTACCAATAGCTTCCTTAAAATCAGGGAGGCTTGGCTTCCAAAATTCGAGATAACTATCAGTCATCCTCCACTTGCTTGGCTGCCTTCTAGTGCATGATTCGGCTGCTTGTACTCCAAGCTGAATGAAGGGGAATTCGAAGTGAGGAGTAATAAATGAGGGGGATTCCCTCCTATAAGTCCTCTCCCTTATCCACTTTGAGTTATTGCTGCCATTTGACCACTGGATCCTTGACTTTGACCTCAAAATCCATCAATAATTTGCATGAAATACATGTTAGACCACATGGCATAATAACTAACCAACTCACTCTATAAGCATAAATATAATCAAAAAAATCATACAATAAGCTAAGAGAATGGTTGATTTGACTAGGTTAGGAGGTAAAATGAGCCCATATAATTACCCATTTATGAGGCTCACCATCACCCTCCTACTGAAGGTGTTGCTCATCCTCTGAGCAACCTAGTCAATCTCCTCATCTTTTATGGCTTTGGTGGCCTCCCTAGCATCCCAGGCCTCTGTTGTGGTCTGCTCATGTTCTCCATAAAATCCTACCTTCCTATATATGTCCTTCCACTGCTCCTCCTCTTCTTCTTCTCTTCTACCTTCCAGCATGCCTAATAGGAGTGGAGGGCTCAGTTTGAGGCCAATCCAGTTGACCTTCAGCTTTTGCATGGAGCACTTGTACATTGGCACTCTTTTCAATGCCTCCTTCAGCCTCATGGGGGAATAATATTCCCTAATCTGCAAACTATGAGGTAAGGTGTTCCATCTTCTCATGAATGCATGCACACATTCATCCCCAAGTAGCATTTTCATATCTTCAAAGTGTGCAATGGCTTGTTTCTAATTGGCTAGATATCTAGGGGTAATTTGAAGGTCATTGGCAAGTAGGTTGTGTGTGCTGATGAGTGCCATAGGATCTGATGGCTCAACAAATATCATTAATGGTTCATTATGCTCTTTTATCATCAATCTTTTTATTTATGCTGCCCTTAATTCTTTATGGTTCATCCATAAGGCCATGGCCATTAATTGCAGGTCCCCTAGATTAGCATTGGGGTCCCACGCATTCATGTCTGTGAGGGCCATGTTGTGTAGGTAGAACTCTGCCCATTTCCATGATTTTTTTTTCCATATGGCCAACATCCTCAACTCCTTTGGATTTGGCTATTTGCATCCACCTATGTGTTCTCACTCTTTCTTTCTCCAATTCGAAAAACAGTGGAATTGCAAATTTCTGTGGGATGATTCTGCCTCCCTCAAGTAGATTATAATAGGAGGCAAGACTAGGCTGGGGGTCAGATTCTTGTAGCTCTTTCCCTTCCTCCTTCACCTGTGGTTGTCCTTCTATCTCTTTCTCAAGCTTTTGGGTCTCCTGTAGTTCGGACAGTGTCTCCTGTAGGACTGTCTGGGCCTCCTATAGATCTGGTTTCGGATCCTGTAGTACTGCCTTTCCCTTCCATGTAGAAGATCTGGGAGTTCCTCTTTCATATGTTATAGGTGTCTTGGAGGTGGATTCTTTCACCTTAGCAGATGGTGAATCTTCAACGGTAATTGGAACTTTTGAAGAGGGCTGAGGTTTGCCTGTTTTAATTCTTGTGCTCTTCCTTGCCGTGAAATACATGGAGGCCTATCTTTTCCTCTTCTGCTTTGGTTTGATTGGTGTACTGAGGGTAGTGAGGACAGCTGCTACCTCTCTTTCTAAAGTCTCAAGGGACTCTTCCTCTTGCTCTGCCTTCTCTACCTCCTTTTCTCCTTCTTCTATCTCTTTTTCTGTCTCTTCAACTTTTCCCTCCTCTGTTTCTTTTCCTTCCTCCTTCCTTTCTTGCTATGTTCTGTCACCACTGGCTTCATCTTCTCCTCCTTGTTGTTCTTCCTCTTCACTGCCAGTAGGACTGACATCATAGGTTAATGCTTTTATGTCATCCTCAACTGTCATATTTCGGAAAACTTCCCATGCTATAGGGAGTGTAAAGGTATGGAGGGCTTCCTCTACTAGGATTTTGATTAAGCCATGGTAAGCTAATTGCCCTGAATTCCTTGCTTGTACCTTGGTGCTGGAGTCAATGAGGGACTGAAGGAGAAATTAAGGGACACTGAGCTTTTGAGGTGTTGGGGTATCCATGCCATACCTCAAGTCATGGAGGATTCTGAAATGATAACCATAGAAAATTTTGTGCCTCCCCTCACAAGAAATGTATTTGATTATTTGGTAACTAACCTCATCCCAGGGATATGGTATACTGGCCCTTCTAATTCCATTTTTATCTTCAAAAGGGGTTTCATTATTTTGGAAAAATTTCTTCTTGGCAGCCTAGCCACTTGGTTTTTCATCTTTACTCCAAGGTAGCCCAAGAGGAATGGTAGTGACCCTACTGATGAATTCTGGGGTTATTTCAATGGAGAGGCCTCTAATGGTTACAGTGGCATGTGTTCTTGTGTGAGGGACCAGAGAGAGAGCAAATTCTTGGGCAATTTCATCATCAAACCCTCGAATTTTCTCAAAGAAATTCATCCAGTTTGCCCTTGTGAATATGTCCACCACTTGAGGATGTGCATGGAGCCTAGTGGAGTTAGTGGGCTCCTTTCTCATAAACCCTCCTGTCATACTGCCTATACTTTTTTTTTAAAACCCAAATATGGAGGTGGAGAAAAAGATTTTTGAGAAAAATAAAAAAAATAGAGGAGACTGTGCGTGTGTGTTTTTTGTTTTGTTTAAATAAACAGAAACTTTTGATGTATTTTCTGCCCTCCTAAAGACTTATTTCACCCTCAAATTTAGACCACTTCTTTCATATATTGATATTCAATAGGGGGCATGCATGAACCCTACCTCTTTAGACTGAATTTCGTGTCAAAAATGTGTTTTCTCCCTTCAAAATGGCTTACTACCCGTCCTGTAGAAGCCTGTTGTCCCTCATGTAGATTTCCTGTAGGTGCTCCTATAGATTTCCTGTAGGTGCTCCTGTAGATAACGCCGAGAACAAGAATATGGAAGAAATCGATGGAGGATCGTGGTTACGAGGCTGTGGGGGCACAAGAAGACTGTTGTGGCTGAGTTACGAGGAGAGAATGAAGAAAAGGTGGTGAGAATACGTGGGGAGGAGCGCTCATTACCCTTTATGAATATTTTCGGTTATGAGTGCTAAGCTGGCAAGGTGTACGTTGGCCATATTTGGACCATTGGTCCCCACCTGCTTGGTCATCATGGCCCCTCCTCGTAATCATCCCTCATTATTGCATCAGAGTTCACACTTCCTCCCACTACCTGTCCTTGGCATCTTGTGTTTGAGTTGACTATGCGCACGTGTGGGTGATATCTCAGATGAGTGGAGTCAACTAAATGAAGGTGGCTAAGTTAACTGGACACCTTTCCCTTGTTCTATCTCAACCATCTCGTTGCCTTCGTATGACTCCTAATTACACAAATGCAAATAGATGAGTGACTTAGTTACTTACCTATGATCCGAGTGTATTCGCTGTGAGGTGTTGTGGCTTCCTCTGCTGCATGCCTTCATTTCTCTTTATGCATGTTGTCTCTGCTTGCTGATGTGTGGTTGTGTGCTTGTGCAGGTTCTTCTCTTGCTGGAGTTGAGCTTCATGTGCATTTTTAACCTTCATGTGTGCACTCTCTTGTTGCTAGTGCTAGACTTCTATGGGATCAGCTGCTACAGGAATTCCTACAGGAGCTCTTGTAGCTGCTTCTCCCCTTGAAACTTCAGCTTTCTTCTGTGCTTGGAGCTTGAGAATAATGCCAGAGGTGTCATGAATGATGGAGGGGTAATAGGTAAGCTTCAGGTAAGGTTATTGGTGCCTTTTCCTTTCTTTTTTTTTTCTTTTTTTTTTTTTCAATATTGGAAAACTAGTTTTTTCTATGTTTTTTTCTTGGATAGGAAAAAAATGATGCTTGGGGTGTGATGTAAGCTTGGAAATAATGGCAAGGAGGCTTTAAGGTGGTAAGAGGGATGATAAGTTCCTCATGAAGCTCTCTTGGTCCCTCAAACTGCCTTCTGTAGACACTTTTGGCTCTCTGTAATTCCTACAGGAGCCTCCTGTAGAAAACACAGAACCTCCTGTAGGAAACACAGTTTTGGAAGAAAAAGGTACAATGGGGTGAAAGAGATGCCAAAAATTATGGAGGAAGGTGTGGAGAAGATGAGATGGGCACTGATATGAATGTCAGAGTTCCCTTGGCACCTTTTCCTGCTCCCTATAGTCCTCCTGCAAACCTGCAATGCAATAAAAATTCTTCTTCTTTTTTGAAAACAACTAGGGCGCCTCAGAGAGGTTTTCCCCCCTAATTGCCTGCCCTAGGCACCTCCAAGGGAGGTTTTCACCCAGGGATATTTTTTTTTTTTCTCTTACATCACTGGGCCGCCTCAGAAGAGGTTTTCAACCCAATGATGGGACTCAAGCGCCTCATGGAGGTTTTCACTTGAGCCCTTATTTTTTTATTTTTTCTTTTCTTCAGTGAGTGGGTGAAGTGGAAGCTAAGACATGCTCCACTACCATCACTGTTTTATTCAAATCTTCAATAAACTCTCGCTTGGAGAGGGGTTTCTTGTAGACTTTCAACAGATGTCCATTAACAAGCATGGGGATGGCTTCATCATCAATGGTTCTGACCAGAATTGAACCATTGTCATTGCATTTCTCCACAGTGTAGGGTCCCAGCCATCTTGTCCTCATCTTGCCTTTGAAATCTTTGTATCTTGAACCATAGAGTAGTTCACAATCTCCCTCTTGGAATTGCTTCTCCTTAATTTTTTTGTCATGCCATATCTTTCTCTGAAGCTGAACTACCTCTGTATGGAGAAGGGCTTGTAGTCTGTATTCATCCAATCCATTGAGCTGAAGTAATCTCTATTTCTATGCATGGCTGAGGTCTAGGTCCAGTTGAGCTGCCATCCTTAGGGTATTGAATTCAAATTCTATTGACAGCAAAGCCTTCTTCCCATAGACCAATTCATAGGGTGTGAACCTGGTGTTGGTCTTCCATGTTGTGTTGTAGGCCCAAGTGGCCTCAACTAATCTGTCTGCCCAGTCTTTTCTGCTGCTGCTCACTACCTTGGTTAGGATCCCTTCCAATGCTCTATTAGTAACCTCCAATTGCCCATTGGCTTGTGGATGGTAAGGGGTGGAAGCCCTGTGCTTGATCTTATGATGTGTGAACAGGTCTTCAATTAGGCTAGAAGTGAACTGACTGCCTTGGTCTGTGACCAACTCTCTTGGATACCCGAACTTGTAGAATATGTTTTCTCTCAAAAACTCAGCTACTCTTTCTTCTATTGCTGCTTTTATTGCTTTTGTCTCTGCCCACTTGGTCAGGTAGTCGGTGCACACAATGATGAATTGCTTCTATTTTGAAGGGGGGTTGATAGGCCCCACAAATTCCATGCCCCACTTCTCAATTGGCTCAAAGGTTGCTTGAGGTTTTATGGGAATTTCATCTTTTGGAGTGGGTTTCCCCATCCTCTGACACCGATCACACTGGCTCGTGTATCTCCTCACATCCTGATGAAGAGTAGGTCAGTAGTAGCCTGCTTACAATATCTTGAAGGCAGTTATTTTTGCTGCAAAGTGACCTCCACAAGGCCCGTCGTGACAAGTTGGGAGGATGTCAAAGACTTCCTCCTCCCTGACACATCTTCTCAAGATCTGATATGGGCCAAGTTTGAAGAGATTGCCTCCAATCCAGGTGAAAGGGGCGCTTTTCCTTACTATCTTGCTTTTCTCTTTTGAGGACAGGTGTGGTGGGAACTGTGCTAAAACCAAATAGTTTGCTATATCAGCAAACCATGGAGAGAGTACTGATATAGCAAATAGGTGTTCATCCGGCATTTGGTCATCCACCATTCCTTCTTCACCTACAGGCAAATTTACTCGAGACAAAAAGTCAGCAACAACATTCTCTTTACCAAGCTTATCAATAATGGTCAAGTCAAACTGCTGCAGTAAAAGCAACCATCTAATAATGCGAGCATTTACATCTGGTTTTTTCATTAAATATCTAATTGCAGCATGATTAGTGTGCACAAAGGTTTGATAGCCTGTGATAGAATGTGTGAATGTGTTTAAGGAATGCACGACAGCTAGGAGTTCCTTCTCGGTCACTGTATAGTTTAACTCTGCCTTTGACAAATTTTTGCTTATAAAGTATATGGCATAAGGTAACTTTTCATCAATTTTTCCTAAGGCTGCTCCTATTACTTTGTTCGAGGCATCTGTGTGAATGTGAAAGGGTAGGGCTTAGTTTGGGCCTCTGAGAATTGGGGCAGTCACTAGCTTGCTCTTCAAGGTATCTAGGGCTTCTTGATAGTTTTCAAACTCAACATCTTTGCCTAAGAGGCCAAACAAAGGAGAGGCTATCTTGCTAAAGTCTTTAATGAATCTCCTGTAATATTCGGCTAAGCCTAGGAAAATTCTGACATCTCTCACCTTTTGACGAGGTGGGACCCTTTAGATGATGGCAATTTTGTTGGGGGCCACCTACAGTCCTTGTTGAGATATTACATGACCTAGCACGGTCCCTTCAGTCATCAAGAATTCACATTTTTCCGAACTGAGGGACAGGTTCATCTCAATACACTTATCCAGAACTTTTCCTAGGTTAGATAAAGCTTCCTGAAATTCAGAGCCATAAGGAGTAAAATCATCCATGTATACCTCTACTGTATCATGAACCAGTTTAGAAAATATACTCAATACCGCTCTTTGGAAAGTGGTTGGAGCATTGCACAAACCAAAAGGAAGGACCTGGTATGCAAAGGTACCCCAAGGACAAGTGAAAGTGGTATTATCTTGGTCTTCCGGGCTGATTTGAATCTGATTGTACCCGCTAAACCCATATAGGAAAGAGAAAAGCTTTTTCCCTGCCAGACCGTCTAACACTTGATCTATGAAAGGTAAAGGAAAATGGTCCTTTTTAGTGGCTTTGTTCAATTCCCGATAGTTAACACAGATTCTCCACTTACCATTTTTCTTTGGGACTAGCACCAAAGGAGAGACCCATTCACTGTCAGAAATGGGATAGATGAATCCTGCATCAAGCAATTTCTGCAGTTCTTCCTTAACAATATCTCTAAGTGCTCGGTTCATCCTCCTTTGAGGTTGCCTGACTGGTTCGCAATCTTCCTTGATGTATATATGATGAGAGCATACTAAAGGGTGCACTCCCTTCATCTCCTTATAACTCCAAGCGAAGGCATCTAGATGTTTTCTCAACAGGTTGCATAGCTCCTTCTCCTGGGAAGTAGATAGGGATGGATTGATTTTCAATGTTCTTTCTGGGCCGAACTCTATATTTTTGACACAGAGAGAAGTAGGGTCGGCCACATAGAGATTAGTTGAGGGGTTGTTTTGGGTTTCTCTTACTATGTCTTCTAATGGTGATACATTGGGAGGTGGATTCCGAATCAAATTTTCAATCATATCATCCTCATCTTGCAGTTTTCCTCCCATGGCAATTTCCAATGCACAAAGTGGTGTAGAATAAACTTCATCCTCATCCTCCTCCTCCAACCAGAGAGGTAGATCATGTTCTAGTAGGGGTTGGGCAGGAGGATATAGGGTTAACTGTTTGGACATGTGCCTGTTCTTTATGGTCATGTTCCTAGCTCGGCAGCTGATGTAGGCATCAGCTGTAGCCAACTAGGGTCTTCCCAAAATGAGAGGATACCCAGTGAGCTTTGCCTTTGGTTGGAGAACCAAGAAATCGGCAGGGTACTCCCAAGAATCAATGGAGACCATCACATCTTCCACAATCCCCTTAGGGGTCACAGTGGAGCGGTCTGCTAGTTGTAGCACTGTTGTGGTCTTCCTCAAGGAGCCCTGGAGGTTAAGTTTGAGCATTGTGTCCTTCGTCATCACATTAATGGCAGCTCCCAGATCAATCAAGGTATGTGGGACCATTGTGCCATTGATGTGGACATCAACTATTGGGCTTCCAAGGTCCAGATATTTTAGACAGATTATCTGCCCCAACATCAGGTCGGACAGTTGTCCTATGACATTGATGGTTGGGGCATCCCTCTTGCACCTTCCTGGATGCCTAAAGCACTTCTCTTTGATTAACCTATTATAGATAGGCACATCTTTTACGGCTTGGAGAAGTGTCTTTACACATAAATGTTTCAATTCTCCCAGGAGTTCAGTCTCTTTTGGGGTAGGTTGGGTTGTCCTGGATAGTCTCTCGGGAAAGGGTGGATTTGCTTTCGGTTCGCTTTCCTCTTTATCTTCCTCAACCTCCCTAGGTGGAGGCTGACTATCTGGGAGAACTTTCCCAGATCGCAAGTTAATTTCTTGAATTTCCACAGCATAAGTTGGGCATGATGGTTCCCCACTATACACTTGTTGAGCTTGTTTGTTATTCGGGTTCGGATTTGGCTGGGCAGGCATTTGGGGTTGCCTTGGTGGAGCAGAAGGTAACGGTTGTGGTTGGGCAAGTGGTGGAGGTAGAAGAGCAGGAAGAGAGTTGTATTGGGGCCTCCACGCCTGATGAGATGCATTTCACTGAGGTTGCGGCTGAGCATAGGATTGAAATGAATGGGTGGCTAGTTGGGCATGATATTGAGATGTGAAGGACCAAGGAGGAGGCGTGGACCAGGAAGGATGAGCAAGGGGGCCCCAAGAAGGTATGGAAGTGACTTGGTTGGGGTTGTCGTATGCTGAGATGTCCTTTGCATCCCCTACTAGTATGGTCTAGGTCCATGCGATCTCCTTTGATTTATGTAATAGATCTGTTCAATGACTCCTTCGACCCCTTGGTATACAGCTTTAAGTCCGGGCAAGGAAGGGCACTTATCTGTAGAATGATCTTCTTCACATACTGAACAAATCTCTATAGAGTTCAATGGGCATTCATTCCTAGGATGCCTCCTGGTGCATCTAGGGCAAAAAATGGCCAAAGCCCTCTCTGTTTCCTCTTGTTTTCTTTTGATATGTAAGGTATCCATTTGCATGGCAAGAGTCTGCACTCTTGAAGTCTTCCAGCATGGTTCCAATTTCACCTTTAATGGATGAATTAGAAGAAGAGGTACTGGCTATGGGTTGACTCCCCCTACCTTTCTTTCTGGCTACTCTAGAATGGTTTCTAAAAACAATCTTTATGTCCTCATAGGATAGTTGGTAGATGTCTCCCCCGGCTAGTAGATGGAGGGTGTCTAAAAGGTCTTCCCGAATTCCACTAAGAAGGACCAACTTCAAAGACTCAGGGTCAAGTGTACACCTGGCCCTTTTGTAACTGAGCTAGAACCTCTCTTCATAATCTTCCAGGGACTCATCACTTCCCATGGTCATTCGAAAGATTTCTTCTTTAGTATCTTTCGACTTGCAATAGTCTCGATACTTGTCATTAAAGGCCTGTTGCATCTGAGCCCAAGTTGTGACGTTGTTGCCAGGTAATCCCATGAACTAGCGCAGTGCTGTGTCCTTGAGAGTAGAAGGGAACAGTTTCAACTTTTACTCGTCTTTTGCATAGTCATAAGTTTGACAAATGACAGCAAAATCGAACAAGAAGGTGTCCGGATCTTCTATAGTCAAACCATGGAAGTGAGGTAGGGCTGAAGGACTTATATTCTTCATTTTGGTGTTCCCATTGGTCTCCCAAATGGGGAAGGTATCATGTATTCTCTCTCCATTTCCCCTAGCATTTCGGTTTTCAGCCATTGGTTAAGGAGGAATGTTTTCTTCTTCTTCTTCCCCTATAAGTTCTTCAAATATTTCTGGTTGTTCATCTAAGGGTTCTTCTTGAGTGTAGCCATCGAAGAAGAGAGAAGGTTGGCTGTGTGAAATAGTGGGGGTGTTGGGCAAAAAATTTCCTGAGTTATCTCTATTCCTATGAGGCATGAAAGGAAATCTTTTTGGTTGGTTTTTGTTTCTTTTTCCCCACACTGAAAGTACCTGTAGAAACTGAAATTGTGATTGAACAAAACAAACTGCAACTAACTGAAATAAACTTGATGAATGAAAATTTGCAAAATTGAAAAGGAAAGCAAGGAGATGCAAAACTGAAAGAAAAGAAATGACTAGTCTACTTTTGTTGAAATAAACTATTAGCAGAATGTTGCAAGAAGAAATAGAAGAAAGCAGTAATCACAGAATACTCTGACGCTTCCCCGGCAACGGTGCCAAAAAGTGGTGAGCGCCATTATTGTAGCAAGAATGTTGCAACTCATGGGTTGCCAACTTTACTTTTATCAACCCGGTAGTTCGTAACAAACTTGGAAGCGTCGGTGTTGTATGCATAAGTACTAGTTCTCACTGCAGGTTGTCACTTGGTCAGCTGGCACGAGATCACTAGGAGCTCAAGCCAACTTCTATAGATTTCAGAAGAAGCTTTATATATGATGAAAGGAAAGGAATATTATTCTACAGAAGCTATTCTGATTGCAGAAAGGAAAAAGACTGGAATGTAAAGCAAGACCTAGTAAACCCTAATTAACATGCTAATTCTACTTTTGCCAAAAACACTTTGAAAACCATGAAATAAATGCCATTACCTACTCAAGAAATTAAACAACATCTAACCATGTTATTTCTGAAAGTAAATAAGCCAAAAACATATTTTTGGATTTTTATGTGTTTTTATGTGAATTTGACATGCATCTAATTTATTGTGTGCGAGTATCGCAGTGAATAGGTGGTGTTGGAGGGTGGTTTTGGAGCTTAGGAGGATGGAAGATGGTGTGTATCAGTCCTAGGAGGTCTTATGTGGCCTTCTGGAGGCTTTTCCCACACTCGGACCTTAAAAGAAAGCCTACAGGAAAAACTACAGGAGGACACAGGGAAACTACAGGAGGAAAACAGGGAAACTACAGGAGGCCTACAGGAGGAGGCTAAGAGAAATTTTCACTATTTTGAGGGTATGAGAGTGGGTGGAAAAGGTGGATGAAGGTTGGAATGAGGTGTTAGGGCACCTAAGGTCTACCATGAGTCACCAGGAGAGAGAAAGATGATTGGGTTTGCTCAAGGAGAGAGGAGGAAGTTCTATGAAGAATGAAGGAAACTAGGGCAGAATTGAAGTGAGGTTTGGGAGACCTATACGGCAAGGATCATATGGAGGGTGTGATTGCTGGTAAGCTAGCCTACTGCTGGAAGAGATATGCTGCATAGAAACCAAGAAAATCAAGCAACTATTGAAATGAATGCATTCTAGGAAAAACAGAGTTTTGCATAAAAATGGTCTAAACTATGATATATGAAAGGAAATGCTGAGAAATGCTGCAAGAAAGGAAAGCATGAAAGAGGACTACTCCAACTCAGAGAGCAAACATGATAAAAGAGGTTTAAAGCAAAGAAAAACTGGACCATTAACCTCCTAAAGAACTGCAACCACTAGAAGTCCTATGAATGAGGAAAATCTATGTTTTTGGGACAACAAGAGAGTCTTTGCCTCAAATCATGGTCCCAGAGGGAGGAAGAGAGGCCAAGGCACTGTTGCTAGCCTTTTGAATCTTCTCTTGATCACTACTTAACCTGCTACAAAAAGCATAAATGGAAGCAAACTACTAAATCATCAAAAGCAACCTATTCTTAACCATAAAAGAAATACATCTAACATCAAATCAATCCACAACTGAAGCAAAGCATAAAAATACAAGTAAAGAGGAGCTTGGCTACTTAGATTGGGCCCCAACCCAAGAGCTTTAGCCCTATAAGGTAACTCAGTGCTAGCTCAAAAAGGATTCCAACTTCATTATCAAAACAATAGCAAGATTACATAAAACTGTCACAAAATAATAAGCTCGAAATTTGAGCAGAGTTTACATAAGCAAAAAAAATCTGACCCTAGTGAGGCCCTAGGCCTCTCTACTTATACATCTGAAGCTACCAACAACTTCCTTAAAATCAGGTAGGCTTGGCTCCCAAAACTCAAGATAACGATCAGTCATCCTCCACTTGCTCGGCTGCCTTTTAGTGCATGATTCCGCTGCTTGTACTCCAATCTGAATGAAGGGGAATTCGAAGTGAGGAGTAATAAATGAGGGGGATTCCATCCTATAAGTCCTATCCCTTGTCCACTTCGAGTTATTGTTGCCATTTGACCACTGGATCCTTGACTTTGACCTCGAAATCCATCAATAATCTGTATTAAATACATGTTAGACCATATGGCATAATAACTAACTCAACTCATTCTATAAGCATAACTATAATCAGAAAATCATACAATAAGCTAAGAGAATGGTTGATTTGACTAGGTTAGGAGGTAAAATGAGCCCATATAATTACCCATTTATGAGGCTCATCAGCAACTCAAGGCTAAGTGGGAGGTCACGACCCTTGGCCCTATGGTGTGAAATGTGGGAAGGGCTAAGAAAAAGGAGCTCGTCATATTGAAGGTCGACAATCGAAATATTAGAATACTGCACCACAGTGAAAATTGTGATATGGAATTTCTCTGATAAGCACAATACAGAGAGTTAAAGGCGTATGGGTTGACAACTGCAAGATTGAATTTGGGATCAAAGGAGCTGGTCTCAGGAGTGGGATCAAAGGAGTTGGTCTCAGGAGTAATGGTGATTGTCAAAGATCGTTGAGTTGAGGCAACAAGGACCACGATCCACAGGAAAGAGTGTTGGGTTTGCCTTTAGGTGATACAAGCCATCTTTGTGCTCTTACGCACGCATTCAATGAGTAAATGGAGGTATGGGACTTAGGAAGCAGTGTGCAGGTCACTTGAGAATTAATTTCTTAGCATGGATCTCCACACAATCAGGTAATGAAAGACTGTCAGGTCAATCTATGTTCCTGCTTTGTGGTGAGCAACCGACAGTTGATCACTCCCAGCTTCAGAGAGTGGATAATTCAAGAAGTTAAGGTGAAATAGATAGGTGAGACGACTGAACAACTAAAAAGGAACATTATGGCAAAGACGTGGCCTAATTGGAGACCATCACAGGAATGGCAAGGAGATATTTTGCTCAACCATCATTCAATTTTCTTTATGTCTATTATTTTGTAATTTTTTCATTTTCAAGAACGAAATCAAATTTGATTGTAATAATTTTTAGCAATAGAACCTTCACATGCCGAGACAACTGGATCTCAGCTGAGATATTTTGTAACTTTTGTTCAAAGCTCCCCATCTCCTTATAAATAGAGGGAAGAAACACTTAAAAGAGGTTCCCGATTTCTGCATTCTAAAGGCCCGAATTCTACTTTTCCAAGTTCCGAGCTCTGTTTGCAGAAAGAGTGGTTCCACTTTGGTTCAATTTGCTTGTTCATAAGGTGCTCAAGCATATAAAATTGTTAAATGTAATGGACTAGTGATTTGGATTCCATCTTCAAATATTAATGAAGTAGTTTTGTTGATTCCAATTGGAGCAATGCGCAGTATGTTTTCCCCTTTGTATATCATTTCATGAAAGTCTTTCCTCTTCTAAAATTGTGTTATGAAGTTGTAGGTTTCACTCTCTCATGGTTGTATGTATGCTGCTAAGTAGTGAGAAGTACTTGTGTAAACAAAAATTTACTTGTGTTATTTGATAGCCTGCAGTACCTATGTAATCACGGATTTACTTGTGTTATTTGATAGCCTACAGTACCTGTGTGTAAGCACACATTTACTTATGCTAATTGGTGACAATTGTATTCATGAGGCATAGAGCTAAGATGTTAATCCACGCTCTAGTTTTTCTGCATTTTCACCTCCTCACTCTTCCATATTTCTGTTGCAGATTGTTGCTTAGGATTTTGTGTTATGTCCATCCCGTTGCATCGATTTCCTCCTTTCCTTCCTCCTGTTCATCTATACTACAATAAAAATGTTAAACTGCATATTGTTATGTGTCGGCCACCAAAACCAACACGTTTCTCTTTGAGATTAGCCATATCTACTAGTGTTTATTTCGATCTATGTGTTTGCTTGAGTTTACCTTGGCAAAGGGCTATTGAACCAATTACGTGACATATGGAGTGCAATAGAAAGCCTTTAAGTAATCTTCAAAAGAAGTCCTCTCAGATGCCCTAGCGACTAGTCTCCTATCAACCCAGAGGTTGTCTCTAGGAGGCTTCTATATCTTCTTAAAGAAATTGTGCGACAAGAGATAGAAAAAGCTACAACATGACCGATGCTAACATATTGTCATCATTTTCCCTAATGTCTCTGAAAGAATCACATTCCAAAATGATTTTTTTATTTTTTATTCCACTTCCCCATAAGTGAAAAAAGTACACACCTATTCTTCCCAAGCTTCTTTAGGTCTTTTCCACTGTCGCATTTCACATCGAAGTTGATGTGAGTTAGTTCTTAATTGAGCAATAAGAATCTCTACTCTCCACGAGATGCTAGCTCCATTGTACTCTTTTGTTGGAGGTCACAAGTGGGGTTGAATTCCTCAAAAAATTACTTCTTCTTTCTACCCAAATCTTTTCCCCATATATGCTTGCAAAACTTCTCCATAACAAAATCATTGAACTCCCTGCTATTTGAGGGACATGCATTGAGGTATATATCCCATTTTTGCATCCATGTATTGTTTTGTCTCATCCATGTTTTCTTTTTTTCATTCATTCCTTCATTGAATATAACTTTAGGCCATATACCTACTCCCATTTTCTCAATTCTTTTTGGATATCTTATAAGATGCACCATAGAAATTGCTTCGATAGGAGTTTATCCTATTTCACTCAACATTATCTCATAAGAAACCGAACATTTTATTTTGAACTTGTTCATGATCAAGTGTTTTTGGATTTTCTCATTTTGTTTCCATTTTGAGACAGGGGTATTGTTAGCCCACAATTCATGCCCATATAGTATCATTGAACAAACTAGGAATCCAAAAAGCACTTTAATCATTTTCTAATCCCATAAATCTTCCTCTCTACATCTGTTTTGAAGAGCATACAATGCTTTCCACCCTCCTAAAATTCTCTTCTTTCTGCAGTCCTCCCAGTTATGCTTGTTGTGGCAATCAATCCCAAGGTACTTGTACTCATTTACTTCTTCAAGAATTTTACCCTCAAAGAAGAACATATGTTGGATCTACTTCCTTTTATTAGAGAAAATCATTATTTTGGTCTTGTTGGTATTGACTTGCATCCCCACCACTTTGCAAAAATGCTTAAGGGAATATAGGTGCATCTGCAATCCATGGGTCGATTTTGCAATCAATACAAGCTCATCAACATATAAAAGAATCTTTATCACAAACTTCCCCAACTGAACATCATCTCCACCTTGCATATTTAGCCACTCTTTCAATTTATCAATATATAAACCGAAAAGCATAGCGAATAAAGGGCTACCTTGCTTGACTCCAATGTCACTTCTAAACCTTTCAGAAATTCTACTTTTGACTTTCACCTCTTCAAGTTCTTCCATTCTATGCTACAACTTATCTCTAGGGACCGTGTCAAATGCGTTTTTGAAGTCAAAAAAGCAGCAAAATACTTCTTCTCTCCCCCCCCCCCAAGCCTTTTCAATAATGTGTCTCAATGTGATACCACGATCCACTGTAGAATGATTTGGCCTAAAACCTACTTTCCCTTTTTCCCTCTTTTCCTTTACTTTTGTCCACTTACTGATTTCATTTTCTACCATGCCGCCGAAGAGCTTTGCAAACAAAGGATTGATCATAATGGTTCTATAGTTGGAAGGATTATTAACATCTCCACTTTTAAAAAGGGGTATTGATAGGCTAGTTGTCCAGTGCCTTGGGAATCCTTTCCGAATGATGTTGTTGAATATTTCCATGATGTGTGGTGCAAGAATGTTCATTCCCCACTTTAGACATTCTGCTTGAAGTTCAACCAAGTCCTTTGCCTTTCCTATTTTCAACTTCTTAATTCCAATCTCCACCTCCTGTGGCGTGAAAATCTTTGTAGTTGTATTGATATTGGGGAGAGGCTCAACCTATGATTCTTTCTCATAGAGTTTCCTTTCATAATCAGACCATTGGTTGGCTATAATATTATTTTCAATTTGCTTCTTCCTTGGTTTAAGTTCTTGCCAAAAAAGCTTTGGGTTATTCTTTCCTAGATATATTCACTCTTCTTGCCTTGTTTGCATGAACTCATATGTTTTCCTTTTTAAAATCTGCTTATATAAATTTACATTCATCTTCTCCTTTATTGCATTTTTCAATGTTCTCCTTACCATTTTGCATTCCTCATAAAACCAAACATTTACAGGAAAGCAATTTGATTCTAATTTCCTATTTTTTGCTCTTTTGCATTTCTTAAGTGCACCTTGAATTATTTGTTAACTCATGACCATTGAGGCTTTGGGAACCATTTTTCTCCTTCTGAAATTATCTCTCTAGCATTATCTTGAATATAGTTCAATTTCTTGTGTTAGAAGAATTTTGCCCCTTGATATTGATTGTCTAGAACATTGGGTTTTCCTCCCATGTTTCCTTTCTTCTAACCAATATAGCTTTATATAAATTTGGCTATGGTCTAATTTTAAGTCCCAAATATTCTCTCCAATCTTCACATCGTCTATCTTATCTATTAAAATTTGTGAACAAATAACATAGTCAATGACACTTGACCCATGTATGTGTTGCAAGTGAAGTTTCCATACTTTTTCCATCTATCTAGACCATTGCAAATGATTAAATTGAAAGCACCATTAAACATAAGCAACTCCACTCCAAAATGATTGCTAACTTTGTCATATTTTGAGCACCTCAGCCATCGAGGATTCTCCTCTTTAGTGAGCCAAATAGGATTGTGATCCTCTTTGCAACATAGAATACTAGCTTGTTGATTTTCCATTCTAGCATTGAAATCTCTTAGTAAAAGAACTTCTCCCTGTTGATAATATGCAACAATATCTTGCTTTAAAGTTTCATACAGATCCTTGTTGTCTAACCCCTTATTTGTGTAATTTTTTGAGACTTGAGGGGAAAATAACATGCTGCAATTTTTATGTGATTCTCATTCTCTGATATTTTGAACCATAAATATTGTTTATTTGTATATTCTTTCACTAACTGAATGTTACGACCTTATTTTTGTTTTACTAAAAATAGTATTCCCCCATACCCTTCGCCATTTTCCATTGCCTTGTTCCAAACCGCTAACTTCAAATAACCATCAAACATAGGAGTTTTGCAACCATCATGTTCATGAGTTTTCGTGAGACAAATTATGTCGCTACCTTTTGCAATAGGCCCTGACCCAAGTCCCTCCTCCAAGAGTAACCTCTACAGTTCCAACAAACTATACTTAGATAAACCTAGGTAGAATTTGGTTGCTACACGATTTGACACATAATAATATCACAAACACATGGATCCATTCATCTTATTAGTTGAAGACTTCCCTATATTGACCCAGGTGGATGTACCGTCATTGACTTTTTATTTTATTTTAAATCAATGATAAAGATTTCATGGAAGTCAAATATTTTTCGTCTGATTAAGCATGAGAGGGTTGTGATTAACTTTGGCGTTTCATATTGTTGTGACAAACTTAAATATTTTAATTAACAACCATCGGTAGGTGGAAGTGGAAGTCACATCGCTAACATTATCTCTTCCAGTGGTTGACGAAGCGCTCTCCTTTTCCTGACCAGTCGTTTAACGTTCGTCTCTTCGTGTGTTTTCCTGTACAAACATGGTCGATTGTGCTGGGGGTCGACGAATATGGGACCTGCAACTACCACATATGGCCAATATCTCACCACATTAATAGCTAGATTGGCCGCATCGAAAGGGAAATCCAATGAAAGGAAGGATAATGCTTGTGCTCAGTTGTTTCCTGGTAATGGAGGTGACATCCACCCAACTGGTCATGAACTGCTATAGTGCATGAGACATCTAGTATCAGTGTTTCACTCTCCATTTCCTGTCTACAAACATCGATCAATTGGATATGAGCTGTTTAATGGATGCGTTGGAGGGAGGAAAGGGGAAGTATCATAATCACAAATCGGTGCGCCACCCTTTGTCACTGACATAGAGTTTTGATGTTGAAATTCCGACTGCCATAACACGTACAAGCTATAAAGGTTGAGGAATCCACAACCACTGTTACTGCTTTGGGTTGCAGCAATTTTGATTGGACATGTTTTTTGGCCAGTTGAACAGATTGTACAAATCTCATGTATCATCAGGTAAAATTCACAGTGGATTGTATATTATTTTGCATTAATCTGTTAAACATGGATTGCACAATAAAGAGATCCCATCGTGGCAAATTTTAAATTTGTTAGTGTGGCAGGGAAGTGCACTTAATCAAGTGCTACACGCAGGGAAAGCTAGAATGGGAGATGTAAAAGGTAGAGTTTAAGCCTTAAGGATTACTCATAGCTTCACTTTGATTAAACCATTACTCATAGTTTAAGCCTTAAGGATTACACATAGCTTCACTTTGATTACTCATAGTTTCTTAAACCAACCATTATCTAAAATATTAACGAGTTTCTTAAACGATTGCCTAAAATATTAACGAATGTCTCAGAGTTGAATTACATTAGATTAAGTGTCATAATACCAAATTTGGACCAAGATTACTTCACGATGGGGAATACAAGCTGTCCAAATGTTATATACTATTGTTGTTGTCTCATTTACTCACTGGCTTCAGAATTTCAGATCTCATGCATGGACATTACAACGTTGTAAGAGAGCATCAATATTTACACTCTTTCTTATACATCCTACAGTTCACGGGAATGAAGAAATATGATTTCCACTTTAATATAAAAAAATTTAAAAGAATAATGATGAATAAGGATTTTGAATTATAAAATAATTGTTAACAACCACGACGAATATTCATTGTTTCACCATTCGATTAGGGTATTGTATCATAAATGTGCAATGCATTCAATTGAGAAATAATCATAGTATCATTTTTCTCATGGTTTTGTTTATGGAAATTCATATTATGGCTTTATTCATCCTTAGCAACAGAAATCTGGTGAGCGGTCCCCCTCCCCACAAACATAGTTAGAGGAACTGGATTTTGAAAGGTGTCAATTGATATCCCGCAGTTCGACGATGTATCATATATGACTTGTTAGTTTGATATTCTTGGGATTCTGTATACATCAAATTAAATTTCATTCCAAGAAATTGCACGTCATTTTTGCAGGTCATGCTCCTGGTTGTTTTTACGGGAAATTTTAGGTCATTTTAATGTTTGCTTGCACTTAACATTAATTGCCAACAATGGAAATAATTCCTATTTACATAGTAAAGTCCAAAACATAATCTGGTGGAAGCAATACCCATTCAACAAGTTACGGAAGATCGTTGGCTCAATGCCAATGATGTCTTTGTTGGTTTGATGCTTCCTCAGTGTATTAAGATAGATACATAAAATCTCAACACAAGACCAATCTATTTAAAAACGAAATATGTGAAGCCTAACTATATTCGTATAACATAGCTAGGGATGTCGCATTATATATAAAGTTGATTTTAAACTCTAAGGTGTTGAAACTAAAGATGATCACATTATGTGGACAAAATATAGATTAGATCATCTTGACAAAACAAATAAAATAACAAAACCCTTTCTGGTTTACTTTTGAGAAGCAAAAGCTACACATAAAGGATCAAATTTTAAATTTGTTATTAAAAAAATATCAACTTCCACTAGATTTATAAACCATGTTTTTCACCAGATTGTTTTGATCATTTTGTATTTTGTAAATTTTATTGATATTTGAAGTGTCTCTTTAATGAATATATCATTTTTTTGAGAGATATGATAACTAAGAAATTAGCCTAAGCATTCACTTTTTTTATAAAAAATGGGAAGCAAAAATGTGAAATAAGAAATAGTGTTATGATGATAACATGAAACCTCAAATTCTATAACATGGTATTTAACGCGAAACGCCACACAAATAATAACACAAGGCATTAATCTTTTAACTATAATTAATTTAAATAGCATACTTAAAATCTGAACACAAGACCATTCTATTTAAAAACCAAACATGTGATAACATAGTAAGCGAAGTTGCATTATATAAAAAGTTGACTTTAAATTCTAAGATATTGTTGAAAGTAAAGAAAATCGTATTACGTGGACAAAAGATAGATCGAATTATCTAGACAAAGCAAATAAAATAACAAACGCTTTTCGGTTGTTGTAAGAAGCAAAGGCTACACATAAAATATCAAATCTGGAATTTGTTAGTAAGAAATACCAACTTCCGTGGCCTTTATAAACCATGTCTCTCACAAGATTGTTTTGAATGTGTTTTTTTTAATATTCTATTTTGTAAAGTTTATTGATATTTGAAATAACTCATTTTTCTTTTGTATATACATATAGCTAAGTATTCATTTTTTATATAAAAAATTGAGAAAACAAAGTTGGTGATATCTTGATAACATGATATTTAACTTTAAATTGTATAATAGTTACTTAAGGTTAGACTCCACACAAATAAGAACATAAGGTGTTGATCTTTTAAATTAATTTAATTAATAACACAAGGAGTTAATTTTTTAATTTTAACTAGCACAATCATATTAATAAATATGGTTGGTATATGTGGAAGATGTATTATCATAATATTACTATTATTATTAATTATTATGATTATAATATTACTACTATTATTAATTATTATGATTATAATATTACTACTATTATTACTTTATATTATTATTAATTAATATTATTGTAAATTAAATTTAATAGCATTATAAATTAATAAATATCAATAATAATTCATTCATTCATTAATAATCTTTTGGGGTTTATAATTCCTTGGATTTAATACTAAAAACCCAAGGAATTATAAACACTAGGGTTTTAATATTAATTACAAACTCTATGAAAATATTATACCCTCGGAATATAAACCTTTACATTAATAAACCCAAGGGATTGATATTATAGACCCAAGGGAATAATAAACCCAGGGGGTTAATACTAAAACCCCAAGGGATTATAAACCCGAGGGAATAATATTAACTGAAGGGATAATAAAATCAAGGGATTAATATTAAAAATCCTAGGGTTTATATTCCCTTGGGATTTTAGTGTTAATCCCTTTGGCTTATTATTCCCTTGGGTTTATAATATCAATTGTTTTGGTATATTAATCTAAGAGTTCATATTCCTAGGGTATAATATTATTCATAGAGTTTATAATATCAATCCCTTGGGTATATTAATCTAAGGGCTCGTAGTCCTAGAGTATAATATTATTCATATGGTTTATAATATTAATTCCTTAGGTTCAATATAAATCATGGTTAACCAAGGGTTTATATACATTGGATTTATAATATTAGTCCCTTGGGTTTAAAAACATTAGTCTCTTGGGTTTATAATATTAATGGTAAGCCATGTTCCTAAGGTATAATACTAAAACTTCAAGGGATTACAAACCCAAGGGATTAATACAAAAAATCTAAAGATTTATAAACCCAAGGGAATAATATTAAACCCTAGGGATTAACATTAAACCCTAGGGATTAACATTATAAACCCAAGGTATATAAACCCTAAAATAAACATGGTTGACTATGGTTGATTTTCATTTTGAGACAATTTTTGTCACAATGTGATGAAGGAATAATATTAAACCCAAGGGATTAATATTAATTAAAAACCTTATGAATAATATTATAGCCTTGAAATATGAACCATTATATTAATAAGCCCAAGGGATTGATATTATAAACCCAAGGAAATAATAAACCTAAGGGGCTAATATTAAAACCCCGAGGGATTATAAACCCAAGGGGACAATATTAACCCAAGGGATTAATACTAAAAACCCCATGGTTTGTATTCCCTTGGGTTTTTAGTATTAATCCCTCGGATTTATTATTCCCTTGGGTTTATAATATCAATCCCTTGGATTTATAATATTAGTCCTTAAACCCTAAGGGACTAATATTATAAATCCAAGGGATTGATATTATAAACCCAAGGGAATAATAAATCCGAGGGATTAATACTAAAAAACCAAGGGAATACAAACCATGGGGTTTTTAGTATTAATCCCTTGGGTTAATATTGTCCCCTTGGGTTTATAGTCCCTCGGGGTTTTAATATTAGCCCCTTAGGTTTATTATTTCCTTGGGTTTATAATATCAATCCCTTGGGTTTATTATTCCCTTAGGTTTATATTACCAATCATGGTTAATCATGGTTAATCATGGTCAATCATAGCCAGCCATGGTCAACTATGGTTGAACGTCACATTGTGACAAATATTGTCTCGATATGAAAATAAACCATGGTCCAACGTCGCATTGTGACAAATATTGTCTCAATATGAAAATCAACCATGGTCAACCATGGTATAATGTCACATTGTGACGAATATTGTCTCGATACGAAAATCAACCATGGTCTAACGCCGCATTGTGACAAATATTGTCTCAATATGTAAATCAACCATGGTCTAACGTCGCATTGTGATAAGAATTGTCTCAATATGAAAATAAACCATGGTAAACCATGTGTTTATAATATTTATCTTAGGGTTTATATACCTTGGGTTTATAATATTTGTCCCTTGGGTTTAATATTATCCCCTTGGGTTCATAATCTCTTGGGGTTTTAGTATTAATCTCTTGGGTTTATAATATTAATCTCTTAGGTTTATAATATCAATCATGGTCAACCATGGCCAACCATGGTCGAATATCACATTATTACAAAAATTGTCTCCATATGAAAAAATCATGGACAATGTTATGAAACCAGCTCACAAAATAGAAGAAGAGATAGATCAACGACTTCAAATTAGTCTCTTCGAGGGGGGAACCTCCTTTACATTACACAAATGAACAATTCTTGGATGATTCAAATGACAAAACCTCATTTCTATATATAGAAGTCTAAGGGGTCACAATATAATCAGAGTGGACATAACAATAATAATGTAACGACACAACAATAACAATAATGGGCTTCTATGGGGCACAATAATAACAATATGGGGATTATATGGACACAACAATAACAATAAGGGGGCTACATTGACAATAACAATGAGGGAATACACTAGTATTATAGGGACCTAACATGCTCCTCTCCTTCAAAAAAGTGTTGTCCTCAATGCTTGAGTAGTTTTGGATGCTTATGTATAAAATTCTCATCCTCCCATGTGGAATCTTCAGCGGGTAAGTTCTTCCACTTGATGAGATACTCTGAAATTGATCGATTTCGTAGTTGTTGAGTTCTTGTTTCCGTGACTACTTTAGGTTCCAATATGATTTTTCCTTCCTCATCAAGTTCTAGCAATATTGTTTGAACTGGGAACTTGTCACCTATAACCTTCTTTAAGCATGAAACATGGAAAACTGGGTGCACTCAAGAAGATGCAGGAAGCTCCAATTTGTATGCCATAGTACCAATCTTTTGCAACACCTTGTAAGGACCATAATATTTTGGTGATAATTTGTTATCCTTCTTAGCTTACTTGAGGGAAATTTTTTTGTATGGTTGTAGCCGTAAAAATACCCAGTCACTTACATCAAAACTTCTTTCACTACAATGTTCACTTGCCTATTATTTCATTCTATTTTATGCCAAAGTGAGGTTATCCTTTAGGAGTTGGAGAACTAGTTGTTGATCCTCAATGTGATCTTCCACTGCTTGAACCTTAGAATGATTGTCCAAGACTTTTTGGAGATTTGGAGAAATAAGTGATTTCGATGTTTGAACCTCTAGTGAACATAATTGTGAAATTACACCTCGTTGTTCTTTCTTTAGATGCCTTGTCATGCCATTAGAGCTGATTATCTTTCCTAGTTTCCCTGCAATACCCCTTAATTCAACTTCCTTTCCTTCCCAAAAAATTTCAAGAAACGTTCTTGAAAATTAAAAGTTATCGTACCCAAAGATTAGACTCCTAGTACAACATCAACACCACCCATTGGAATGGAAAGAATTGGACTATTCAATACATATTATCCCATGGATAGCTCAATATTATGGCACTTTCAAGAGCAATTTATGTTTCCTCAATTTGCAACCATCACTTGACACTCTGGTGCTGGATATAGGAAGCAATTCAATTCCTTGGTTATCTTACAATGAATAAAATTATGGGTACTACCTAAATCAATCAACACTATTACCTTTTTCTTCTTGATATGTCCTTCTATCTTGAGAGTTTGAGGGGTGGCAATTCCTACCAATGCATTACAAGATATGGTTGGATTCATTTCTTCTTTTTTGGGGGTTGGTTCCTGGTGTATATCCTCTTCTTTTGATGTTTCTTGTTCCTTTTCTTCCTCCTCTTCACAATCTATGTAAATTAATTTCTTCTCAGCACACTTATGACCTTTAGTGTATTTGCTATCACAACTGTAACAAAACCCTTTTTCTCTTTTTCCTTCCAATTGTTGTGGTGACAACCTTGTAGGTTATGGAAGGTTAGGATCAACAACACTTCCATGTTTATAGTTTTGAGTGGTAGGTTTCCTTGTTGCCATAATTTTTCTTTCAATTTTTCTTGCCAACCTAAATGCCTTCTCCAGTAAATTAGGTTCCCAAAGGCGAATTTAAAGCCCCTATCAAGACATCAATCCTATGCTCCTCTAGAATGTCATTTACCCTTATATTCAATTTTTGGAAGTCCTCAATGTGCTCTGCCATTGAACCATTTTGTTTGAGATTTATCAATTAGCTAAAGAATGTGTTGCTCTTTGTATCCTCATAATGTGTTATCATTTCCTCCATAAAAATTGACCAAGTGACAAGTGGTTTACGAGAACAAAGTCATCGATACCATACAAACTGATTGGGTTCTAAATATAAAGTTGCAATGTGTACCTTTTGTGTGTGTTGCACATTATGAAGATCAAAATATTGCTCCATTTGTAGTATCCATGTTACTGGATCCTTGCCATCAAACTTCCTCATATCGATCTTTGGAATATGGTGGGTCTTCAATCCAATGTTAGAGTCTATGAAATCATGATTAAAATTTCTTTTGTTCTCATCATGAGTTTCATCTAATACCTTTTCTCCATTAGGAAGCATTTCTTGTAGCAACTTTTTCAAACCTTCCTTCAAACCTTCCATGTCTTCTTTTAAACTATTCTTCAAATCTTCCATGTCTGATTTTAAACTATTCTTCAAACCATTTCATTTTTGGTTACTTTTGTGAGAGTGAAATTTGTTGCACTTGGTATCGTAATTTTGATATATCATGTTGCATTTCTTCCTCTTCTTCATGCGCCATAGTAGATTTTTCTAGTTGCTTACTAGGTGTTCAATTTTCTTTCTTCGAGGCATTTTGAAATCAAACAATGATATATATTCTTCACTATGCCCTTTGAATCACTTCAAACTGATTTTCCAAACAAAAATTATGCAATTTAAAAAACAAATACACACATTTTCTTGCTTTTAGGAGCTCGATATTGAAATGATTGTAACTTTGTAATTTCATATCTCCAAGTTCTAAAATTTACCTCTGGTAGCTCTCTGAGTCATCTTTCCAACCCCACAAGTCTGATCAAGATTGGATTCTTCAAGAAAGAGTTATGTCAAATCTCCCATGATGACCTGATTATGGACTGGTTCAGTAGAGAAAAATTGTATGGGATGCCACGTGTGACTATTTCAACTTTCGGCCCTAAAATTGCTACATGAAAAACTACAATCCGTTCACTTTCAACCAATTTTTACAGAATTCAAATTGGATGCCTGAAACGAAAGTTATGACGATTTTCCCTAGGTCACCTGTTTGAGACAGAATTATAGAGCCCGCAAAAACCCTAACATTCTCAGAGCATATATTTGAAAATATAGTGAACCAAGATCTGAAATTTGTACACGAAGTTTTCTGTGATTTCAGCTCCACGTGGTAAAAATTTTAGCTTCTAAAGCCTCGTAGAAAAATAGTTATGACAATTTCTCTTGGTCACCTGTTTGAGTTGGAATTCTGGAGCCCACAAAAACCCTAACTTCCTTAGAGCATATATATGAAAATATAGTGAACCAAGATCTGAAATTTTTACACAAAGTTCTCTGAGATTTCGACTCCATGTAGTAAAATTTTCAGCTTCTGAAGCCTCGTAGGAAAAAAGTTATAGCTAAAATTCCAAGATGACCTGTTTGAAGAAGCAAAACCTTATAACCCAAGGCTCTGATACCAAATGTTATGCAACCAACTCACAAAATAGAAGAAGAGATAGATCAAAAAATTCAAAATTAGCCTCTTCGAGGGGGAAACCTCCTTTACATTACACAATTGAACAATTCCTGGATGATTCAAATGACAAAACGTCCTTCTATATATAGGAGTCTAAGGGGTCACAATATAATCAGAGCCGATATAACAATAATGATGTAAGGACACAACAATAACAATAGTGGGTTTCTATGGGGCATAATAATAACAATATGGGGACTACATCGGCACAAAAATAACAATAAGGGGGCTATAATGACAATAACAATGAGGGAATACATTAGTATTATAGGGACCTAACATACAATCATGGTCAACCATGGTCAAATGTCGCATTGTGACAAAGATTGTCTCAATATGAAAATAAATCATGGTCAACCATGGTCCAACGTCGTAGTGTAACAAATATTGTCTCGACATGTAAATCAACCATGGTCTCGAATGTCGCATTGTGGCAAAAATTGTCTAGATATGAAAATCAACCAGGATTTCCATCATCAAACGTCGCATTGTGACAAAGATTGTATTGATATGAAAATCAACCATGGTCAACCATGGTCTAACATTACATTGTGACAAAGATTGTCTCGATATGTAAATCAACCATGGTCAACCATGGTCTAACGTCTCTCAATATGAAAATCAACCATGGTCAACCATGTGTTTATAATATTTATCTTAGGGTTTATATGCCTTGGGTTTTTAATATTTGTCCCTTGGGTTCATAATCCCTTTGGGTTTTAGTATTAATCCCTTGGGTTTATAATATCAATCCCTTGGGTTTATAATATCAATCATGGTTAATCATGGTCAATCATAGCCAGCCATGGTCAACCATGGTCAAATGTCGCATTGTGACAAAAATTGTCTCCATATGAAAATCATGGACAATCATGGTCAACCATTGTTGAACATCGCATTGTGACAAAGATTGTCTCAATAGGTAAATCAACCATGGTCAACAATAGTCCAACGTCGCATTTTGACAAAGATTCTCTAGATATGTAAACCAACCATGGTCAACCATGGTCCAATGTCGCATTGTGATAAGGATTGTCTCAATATGAAAATCAACCATGTTCAAGTATGTTTATTTTAGTGTTTATAATATTTATCTTAGGGTTTATATACCTTGGGTTTAAAATATTTGTCCCTTCGGTTTAATATTATTCCTTTGGGTTCATAATCCCTTGGTGTTTTAGTATTAATCCCTTGGGTTTATTATTCCCTTAGGTTTATAATATCAATCCCTTGGGTTTATTATTCCCTTTGGTTTATAAAATTAATCATGGTCACCCATAACCAACCATGGTCAATGATGGGTGAATGTCACATTGTGACAAAGATTGTCTCAATACGGAAATCAACCACGGTCCAATGTCATGTTGTGAAAAAGATTGTCTGGATATGAGAATCAATCATGGTCAACCATGGTCCAATGTCACATTGTGACAATGATGGTCTCAATATGGAAATTAACCATGCTCAACCATGTTTATTTTAATGTTTATAAATTTATCCTACGGTTTATATACCTCGGGTCTATAATTTTTATCCCTTGGCTTTATAATATCAATCCCTTGGGTTTATTGATCTAAGGGTTCATATTCCTAGGGTTTAATTTTATTCCCTTAGGTTTATAGTCCTTTGGGTTTTTAGTATTGATCCCTAGGGTTTATTATTCCCTTGGGTTTATAATATCAATCATGGTCAACTATGGTCAACCATTGTCTACCATGTTTTATAAATTCAATCATGGTCAACCATGGTCCAACGTCGCACTATGACAAATATTGTCTTAATATGAGAATCAACCATGGTCAACCATGATCCATTGTCACATTGTGACAAAGATTCTCTCGATTTGAAATCAATCATGGTCAACCATGGTCCAAGGGTTTATAATATTTTTATTATAAACCCAATAGATTGATATTATAAACCCAAGGGGTTAATAATAAAACCCCAAGGGAATAATATTAACCCAAGGTATAATCAAATCAATGCATTAATACTATTAACCCTAGGGTTTATATTCCATTGAGTTTTTGGTATTATTCCATTGGGTTTATAATATCAATCCTTTGGGTATATTAATCTAAAGGTTCATATTCCTAGGGTATAATATTATTCATAGGTTTATAATATTAATCCCTTAGGTTCAATATAACTCATGGTCAACCAAGGGTTTATATACATTGGATTTATAATATTAGCCCCTTGGGTTTAATAATATTAGTATGATGAAGGAGCATCAAGGACCTCCGACAAACTCCCCATAAAAGCATGAAACCTGATCCATAACTATACAAAGATGTGATCGTTGCATTGCGATAAGCATGAATCGAGATATTCGCGAGATCTTAGGGAGTCATTGATAAGATTTAGGAGTGTATTGTGGATCTAAGATAATCCACAACGCTGTTGCATTCCTTATAAAATGTAGTCTTTGTGCATTTGTAAAGGGAGTAGGAGAACACAATGTAAATCTGGCAAGGACATGGCCAAGGCCTGAGCGCCTTTGTATATAATTCGAGCTCGAATATAATAAAAAAAAATGTGTGTTTTGTAGATTGTTGTTTTATGTTATAATCGTTGTGTGTGCATGAATTCGTGAATATATGTGAGAGTGAGGTCGAAGCTATAAACTAGGTTTGCATAATGGAAAATTTTGTCCAAACGTGGGCCCATAACCCATAGGTCCGTGTATTGATTTCAGGATGCAGTTTTGTTGCATCAAAGTGGTATCAGAGCATAATAAGATTCTGCGTGCAATTGAAAGAGGTACAAATATGTTGAGGATTGGTAAGCGTATGGTCTTTATATGTTGTACAGGTAGCGGCAGAAGAAAGTGAGAAGATTGCAGCAACCTAGAGCCAGGAGTGCTCAAATGGTTCCAAAGAAGAGAGAACCAGAGAGATGTCGAAATACTGAGCTCAGAGGAGAGAAGCTTGGTGAGGTATCGGGTAGCAAGGAGGACTTGTTACTGCAGAGGTTTTGTTGCAGCTCACAAAAAGATCATAAAGGCAATTCCACAGAGGATGTGGGTAGAATTGCTAAGGGATGAAGAAGGCATATGACCAGGAGGTCATAGAAAAGTTTTGTACCTTGGGAGTCTGATGCAGGAGCATCAAGGACCTCTGACAAACTCGCCATAAAAACATGAAACCTGATCCACAACTATATAAAGATGTGATCGTTGCATTGTGATAAGCATGAATCGAGATCTTAGGGAGTCGTTGATAAGATTTAGGAGTGTATTGTGGATCTAAGATAATCCACAACATTGTTTCATTCCTCATAAAATGTAGTCTTCGTGCATTTGTAAAGGGAGTAGGAGAACACAATGTAAATTTGGTGAGGACATGGCCAAGACCTGAGCGCCTTTGTATGTAATTCGAGCTCGAATATAATAAAAAAAATGTGTGTTTTGTAGACTGTTGTTTTATGTTATAATCGTTGTGTGTGCATGAATTCGCGAATATATGTGAGAGTGAGGTCGAAGCTATAAACCAGGTTTGCATAACGGAAAATTTCGTCCAAACATGGGCCTATAAACCACAGGTCCACGTATTAATTTCATGATGCAATTTTGCTACATCATAGTCCCTTCAGTTTGTAGTACCTTGGGATTTTAGTACTAACCCATTGGGTTTATTATTCCCTTGGGTTTATAATATCAATCCATTGGGTCTATTAATCTAAGGGTTCATATTCCTAGGGTATAATACTAAAACCCAAGGGAATAATATTAACTAAAGGGATAATAAACCCATGGGATTAATACTAAAAACCCAAGGAATTATAAACACAAGAGAATAATATTAAACCATAGGGATTAATATTATAAACCCAAGGTATATAAACCTTTAGATAAATATTATAAACCCTAAAATAAACATGGTTGACCATGGTTGAAAATGGTTGATTTTCATTTTGAGACAATTGTTGTCACAATGCGATGTTGGACCATGGTTGACCATGGCCAACCATCTTTATTCGAGGGTATTTAATATCTTAGGGTTTATATACCTTGGGTTTATAATATTAATTCCGTGGGTTTAATTTTATTCCTTTGGGTTTATAATCCCTTGGGTTTAATACTAAAAACCCAATGGTATAATATTCCTAGGGTATAATATTATTTATAGGGTTTAATATTATTCCCTAGGGTTTATAATTCCTTGGATTTTTAATATTAAACCTAAGACATCATAAACCCAAAGGAATTAATATTATAAACCCAAGGTATATAAAAAATAAGATAAATACTATAAACCCAAATGAATTAATATTATAAACACAAGGTATATAAAAAATAATATAAATATTATAAACCCAAATGAATTAATATTATAAACCCAAGGTATATAAAAAATAAGATAAATATTATAAACCTAGAAAAAAGATGGTTGACCATGGTCAACCATGGTCCAACATCGCATTGTGACAAAGATTGTCTCAAAATGAAAATCAACCATTGTCAATATTATAAATCCAAAATATATAAACTCATGGTTGACCATGATTTATATTGAACCTAAGGGATTAATATTATAAACCTATACCCTGATCAGGGTGCATGCCGATGGATGGAAGTGCCTGCGGGTAGTGATGAAGAGTACAGTTGAATTACATACCACCGCTCCCCACACACTCAAAGCGATGGGTGCGGTGGCCCTTGGCATGAGTACATGCAAAGGTAGTGGGAAAGGAGGCAGAGATGGCATGGGAGAGGAGGGATGTATAGAAATTAAGGTGAGGAAGATGAGTAAGGATTGTAATTTAGCTTGTGGAGTAAGGAGCTAGAACAGAAGAGAGGGAAGGCGATAGCACTAGTGGCATCAACCTCAGAGCGACAACGGGTATGCATCTTGGCTCTTCACCGCCTTTGCAATGTCGACCTGGTTTGATTCTTGCTAGGGGGAGAGGGAGATACTTGGGAAGGGTAATTGGAGGAAATGGAGGAGGCGTCGAGTGACAATAGTTTGGCTAGGCGTCTTTATTTTAAGCCTGCCGGGAATTGACCTTGCCTCTGGCTGTGAGGACCTTGCATTGGGTGGCAACGGGAACGCGAGCTTTGCATACCATGGGCTAAGTGGGGTTGGTCGTTGGGGTCTTATAGGTAGAAGCTTGGCATCTAAGGTTGAGGGTAGCAAAGGTCAGCTACTATGTTGGGTAGGAGGATGGATTTGCAGTCGTAACCATAACAAATTCCGAGGAATTGGGAGAAAATACTATCCTAAGAGACCAACTAGGATCCCTGTGGGTGATCTTGGGCATGGTAAGGGCAGAGGAATTGTTCTGGCTTGCTAGGCAGAGGGGAATGGGACTGCACTCCACGGAGGGAAACTTGTCGGGCTGAGGCTAGGCTCACTTGCATGGCCTTGGCTGGGGATTGTCAACCATACTGAGTATGTGAGGCAATGGGGCGGGAAGGGTGAGAAGTTAGAAGGGATACAAAGTTCGACCCTTTATAAGGACTGGCTCTCCGCCCATCTGGCCCCTGGTACTACTAGCAAATGGAAAAAGGAAACGAATGGGGAGAACGATGACAATGACAATTACAGTCAGGACAATAACCAATGTTATAATATGGTATAGTGCTCTCGGTCAACAAATATTTCATGTGAACAGGTATCGAATAGTGTTGATATGGTTTGGCTAGTGAGAGGACGAGGACAGGGAAAACGGGGCCGAGAGCCTGGAAAGGGTAAGGACCCGAGCATGTCAGAGAAATCGGTAGAGCATCTTATCAATGAAGCAGTTGCGGCATACCGAGAGGGAACATATGAAGGCATCCAGAATTTGCTAAAAGAATGGGAAGACAAGATAAAGCAAGGTAGTGAGATATAGGAGGATATGGAGAATTGGAGGACACTCATCCCAGACCCTGGGAATACCAGAGGAAGAGTAACCTAATTCAAGCATACATTATACCTCTACTGGCTAATGAAAAGTCTATGGGGTAAAGCCATGGAACAGATCTCGGTGGGGACGATGGTCTCTCTCCAAGGGATGTCGAGCTACAAACAGGATCTGTAGAGAATTTAGTTGCAACTCCATATGCAAGACATTAGACTGGACAAAATCAAAAGACACATTCCATGCATCCTAGAATTGTCTGAGATGCTTGGAGCAACTGTCAAGGATTCGACAACCGTGGAATCGACATCGAAGGAGCATAAGGGATAATCAATTTACCATGTTTAGTTTTGTTATATATGCGGTTAGCATTTACTTTTCGTCATGGAAGTATAAGGATAGATAGATATATAATGTTTGGTCATGAAACAAAGAGATATTTAGGTTGGTTAGAAAGATTGAAACTGTATTTTTTTTGGATGGCTTACAACGAGGATAGGTGGCCAACAGACTTGGTTTCCCATTGGGTAAGTTGAGGCCACTTAGCCAATCTATGTTGTGTAACTTTGGCGATTATAAATAGAAAATGAAAGGTCATACAAAGCTTAACAATTTTTTATTATTATAAAGTTATGAATAATATTATACCATGGGAATACAAATACTTAGATTAATATACCCAAGAGATTGATATTATTTCCTTGGGTTTAAAATTCTTTGGGGTTTTAGTATTAACCCTTGGGTTTATAATATCAATTTTTAGAATTTATTAATCTAAAGGTTCATATTCCTAAATTACATAATTTTAAATTAAATAATAATAAATAACATTTAATATTAATTAATTATTATTAATAATATATTTTTTTTAAAGTAGATATAAATGGTATATTTATTAATAATGAATACAAATAAAACATTAATATTTTATTAAATATTGACGTGTTTTACTATGATATTATTATTATACTATTATATTATAATTTTAAAACTCTACCTAGTTTCTGACCATTTTCTACGATGATCCTCAGAGGCCATTGTTTCGCAGCAGTTCCACCTCTTGTGGATCAACCAATCATTTTGCTCGCTCGCATGAAATCCCCGAAGATTGGAAGTGGATCAACATTTGAACAGAATCATGCAAGTATCATGCCATCCCATTGCGAGGTAGTGGAAGCTCCACGTTGCACTCAGACGGCACCTCCAATGCCCATAATCAGTCTCCTTAGAAGTGGGTCACTGTCATCGGCATTCAGACCAAAATTCAAGGGCTTCCAATCCTCAGCTCTAAGAGCATTCTCATCCCAACCAGATTCAATGGAACGAATTACCGGGAGCAACGAGGAGGCGCAATATAGGATGCGAGATCTCGTCAATAACAAGTCAATGGGTAATCATATTGCTTACATTAGCTTTGTGTGTGTGTTTTTGGCCGTTGTAATTCGAATAAGAAGCGTGAGCCCTGAATGTAATGGAGTTGGAATTTATTTTTCTTAGATGAATGGGACAAGTGCTGGGAGGAAAGAGTGACACCCTGGGATTTAGGGCGGGTTACTCCAATTGTCTCCCACTTGGTACAACAGCAGGGTCTTCTTCCTCAGGGCAGGGTTCTGGTTCCTGGATGTGGAGCTGTATGTTATCTTTATTCTCATTCTGTATTTCAATGTAGGATTATTCAAACCACTGTTTCATTATCAAAATTCTATTTCTGACCTCTTCCTAAAAGTAAAAGGGCATTGCATTATTGATTTTAGGTTTTTAATATATGTGGGCTGATGTTATTTTTATGTGCTATACAATCTGAAACTATGTCAATCCTTCAAGAGTTCTCATATCATCCATAATCTACAAGGATTTGAAATTGAAAGCCAAAATTAGAGAGAACCAATTTCATTTGGTATGCGATTAGGGCAATTTTCCTTTAAGCAGATATGCACTTTGGGGCAATCAAATGGGTTTGTTTTATCGGTAAGGAGCGGTGCTTCATGTTGGTTTGTAGTGCAATATCATTGAGGCTTGCAGTATCCCTAGATTCGGACACAAATTGGGTAGCAACTGGTGACATCAATGCAACTCTACAAGATTTTGAAGCGCTTACCATGGTTGTATCTATTTACTGAATGCAGGGGTATGATGTGGTGGCCCTTGCTAGTCCCAACCGCTATGTTATAGGAGTCGAAATCTCAGAAAAAGCTGTCAAACAAGCACAAGAGGTAAATTTTAGATTCAACACTTGGAGTTTCTTCATTGCGAATATGATTTTCTTAGGCAAGATATGTTTCTTTTATGATGGTAAATCTCCTCTTTCTAATCAGCTTGTTTAAGAACACCAATAGATTGTTGAATTTCCAATACCAGCGTAGATTTATTTATACCTCAATAATCTTTTTTCTGAATTGCTAGAAATAAAATCACTAGTATTTAACTTGCGGATTCCGCAAATAAAATTAGAGAGATCAATCACATCACAACAATAAGTATACACCCATAACAATTTTACTTCATTAAAATTCTCGGGAAAATCTGGGCGTAGACCCACAGAGAAAACACACAGAAAAATGCACTGCTAGAACCTGTAACTAGGTTCCACAAGGAAAATTGGCCCAAGGAATTTGGCACACCAGAAAATCGACATCCCGAAGAATTCAACTCTGTAGAAACTTGGACCCCGGCACCAACAAATCGGCCCTCTCTTTTCCTCCTCATACGACCCCTGAGTACTCAAGGAAATCGGCCCACTAGATAAATCAACCTCGTCTTCAGAAATCAACCTCCTCTGTGCTTCAGCCTTGGCCTTTCAATTCCCTGAATTCGGCCTCCTGGAATTACTCCCAAAATTTCCCTGCACTCTTCCTCCCTTTTCTTTATTCTAGCTCAACCTCTCGCTTTGGAGAAAATCGCTTCCTCCCCTTGAAAATATCACTTTCTCAATGCTATGTGGCTGTGTTGTGCCTTCACCTCTCAATTAGGCTTCTTTTACAATTTCATTAAACCAAATCCCTAGTCCTGATCTCCTAACAGATGAACGGTCAAGATTAGATATCGCTTCAATTGAGATCAATGGTTGAAATTATGTCTAAGTCACTTAAATAATTAAACTATTTATTTTTAGTACTTTAGCTTAATAGTTCACAATAATTAATTGATTTTAATTACTGTACTTCTCCTCAATTAGACTTAGGAAAACAATCATAAATCACTTGCTCCACCAAACAACCACCTAAAGACACAATCAACCATTTTCTACATGCGAAGACACCAAGTTCATGTAGAAGAACTTCCGAAGCTAGCAAGAACTTCAACACCGATTTTGTACTTGGCCATCTCATAAGTTATCTATGTGTAAACCAATTTGAATGACCGGGTTTCTTTGCACAGGCTGATTTTTTAGAGCAAACTAAAGTAAAAGCTTTTTCACAGCACGTTTTAAAGTCTAAATTGAATCCTTAAAGACATTGCAGCGTACTTTTAAAATGAGATTAGAATCTGTAGAGTTAGTCAATTTGATTGGTTTTATTATTAATGAGGTGGCTTGGTCGACACTGCTAAGTAAAACTTTTAATCCATCTTAATTTAAGGGCTTGTATCAAGTCATCTTATGCTGCCAAATATAAATCTCCTTGTTTTCAGAGAGAGTAGCTTGCGTAGAGTTAAAGGTCTTGTGCCATGTTTATTAATATAATATTTTTTTGTTTGCAAAAAGCTTGCTTCGTCTGCACCAAATGCGAAATACTGTGAGTTTGTGAAGGCAGATTTCTTCACATGGTCTCCAGTGGAGACCTTTGATCTTATCTTTGATTACACGTCAGTATATCTAACCTGCAGTGCTTATTTATGGTATCTCTAGAATTTCCTGACAGTCACAGGTTATCTTCTTTATATTACCTTTTTATATTTGCCTGATGAATGTCAGGTTTTTCTGTGCCATTGAGCCTTCAATGAGATCTGCCTGGGGAGAGCGCGTAGCAGAACTATTAAAACATGACGGAGAGCTTATTACACTCATGTTCCCAGTAAGTGTTTTCCATCCCACATATTTCTTTCCTATTGTTTCAGAAAATAACATAGATTGTCATTTTTCAGCTGTTCTTTTAAGTTTCGTACAGTACAGTCAATTTGATTGGAACAGATACAATTGCGAAATCCAGTGACCATCAATGGTTTCATGCTGTTGTGAGCAGATAGATGACCATGAAGGGGGTCCACCATATGCAGTTTCTATTCCACGGTGAACTCCCTCTCTTTAATTAGCAGAAGCAATTGTTACAATTCCTTTTTGCTGTGCAATTTCTAATTTTTTACATTAAATTTTGCTTTGAGCTCTTAAGATCTGTTTTCATTTGTTTCTTAAGGTATGAGGAAGTTTTGCATCCATTGGGTTTTGAGGCAATCTCTATAGAGAAAAATGAAATGGCTGTTGGAAGACGCAAGGTATGTGTTTATGGATTCTAGCCTCTGTTTCTATGTATGTGTGTGTGTGTTTTGAGAAATACATCTGATAGACTCCCTTTGGTTAAGCTACTGTGCTATGAGGTGCATATCTAAGCTGTCATAGTCACCCAGCACTGGCATGTTCTCATCCACATCCACTTAGTGGTTTTGAATACAGGTCTCAATGTCAATACAAGCTTAATCACCTCACTTCTTGCCACTAGACACACTCAGAAATTAAATTCTTTTAGCAAAAATAGAATCCGTTCCATCATTCCTTGTGGACTACTTGGTCACCTCTTTGGCTACTGGGATGGTGGGGCATGAAATTCCCTTAGAAAGAGCTCCACTGATTGCCTAGATGGCAAATTCAGCCCAGCCTCCATGTATCGAGCTCCATAATTTATTACAGGATAATGCATTCATACTGTTACAATTTATTTCAGAAAGCAGAACGTGATGCTCACAAGTAATTTTTCTAATTTAGACACATTCAACAAATAACGCAGAAATTTAACACTCATTTGATAATGTCTGGGACCATGGAATGGCTTTTGGGGAACAATTTAGCTCCCATCCATAGGCAATCCTTGCACAAATGGCATCCCTAATATGAACTAAGAGGGTGCTGAGTATTTTCTTGCAGGCACAAAGCTTAGTTCATATGTCTTAACACAAGGAACTTACTAGCCTAATTGCTGGTATAATTGTTGAAAATGGTGTAATCTTCAGGCTAGTGGACCAGGGTTGTACCATTAATATATGTAGCTAATGCTAACTTATGTTCATGTATTGTAATCCTGGGTTATGGTTAAGGCTGACCTAATTAATCATATGTGGCCCCATAACCCCTCTTGGGAAGTGCACCCTACTTTTTGAGATGTGTATAAGCACACACCCAAGTGTCATTTGTAAATCATCATTGTCAGGCTTCAGCTGTTGCTCTCTCCAAAAAAATGTTTATGCCTATGGGAACTATATACTATTGAGCCTTTTTGCTATCTTAGTGTGATCTTTATGCTTGGTTATCTCTCTATAATGCTCTTATGGTCTATTACTCTAACACACCAATGGCTCAGCAGTGCACTTGCTCACTGTTTATCAAGAGGCGTTTTCTCCTATTTATTGCAGGTTTTAGGGTTTGTTGGTGGTTCCATTCAAGCCTTGCTTGCTCTTGTGCTCTCAACATGGCATCAGAGTGGGTGTGAATCTCCTATTCATTTCTCTGCTGGTTATGGTTTCTCTTAGCTGTTCATGTTTGTATCTTGAGTTTCTGACCTTGCATACAGAATAAAATTTAATTAGTATTAGGGCTGTCTTTTAATGGTGTTTTTATTTGTTGGAGAAGCGTGCCTCCTTTAGTGCTGTTTTGGAGCCTGTTTAATGCATTTTTTTGGAGACCTTTTACACAGGATTGAAGTGCCTAGCGTTAGGGTTTCCCTGCAGTTTTATGTCAGGGATTTTTACTTGGACAGATATAGGAGTTTCTTGATTGGTTGCATCACGGTCTGCTTAGTCTACCCTTGTAGAAGACATGGAGAGTGGAGTTAACAACTTGCATGATTTCAGAGCCTTGTTCTTGTGGGATGTGAGGTCAAGGCAAGATAATTTGTGGAGACAGGCTTGATGAGTCTTGGGCATGGTACAATGCCTTGCTTCGAAGAAGACTTGATTATTGTATCTTTGATGTTTCCTGGAGATTTTCGTGCTTGTGTTGATGCAAGAGTTGAAGACCTAAGGTTTGATGACTCAAACCCTAGGATGGAGATGTAGGTTTGGAGGTTAGTGCTAGAGTTTTCTTGCAATGTAGTTGTGTGATGCAACATAGCTATAGTTTATAAATCCGAAGGAAGGAAACAGTTGTGGTGTGGAGAGCTTGTGTGATACAAGGTTGTTGGTGCCAAGGAGGACTTGTTGATGTTGATCCTAGCATGTAGAGGATCTACCTTCACCCTAGAAGGTTTATTGGATCTTAGCTAAGTCACCTGACACGGGGATTCGGGATTCGTAGGATTCGGGATTCGTGGTGTTGGATTCGAACACGTTGACCCCCCGGAACAGGACACATAGGATTCATTATATATTATTTTATTAAAATATATATATATATATATATATATATTTAAAATATATATATTAAAAATTAGATATTTCTTACACAAATTTTAATTAATGATACAAATTTATTGATTTTAAATATAGATCTTCATCTATAGCTATTAGCATGCATAGTACATACAAAATTCAAATACATGTCAATCTATTATCTATTTCTTATGCTTGGCCCTCTTGCCACCACGAGAAATGTCTAATTTTTTAGTCTTGTTGGAAAATCAGGATCTTTGTCATTAATATCACCCTCTAAGCATTAATATCCAGAGGTATCTTTGTCATTACCTCTGTATCTGTATAGGGATCTTTGTCATTAATATCACCCTTTAAGCATTAACATAAGATAGAACAAGCATAACATGTCAAGTCAAGATTTTGTTTGAGTGATGCATACATTTTTAGGAGGGTCATGATACAGGAGTTCAACAACCAATGTCACTAACATCAAGGTACATAGAGGGATTGGTGCTCTTGATTAAATACGAGTTCCATACCCTAATACATGACAAAAGTCAATGGAAACATTGCAATCCCCCAATCCTAAAATCCTGAAAAACTGATAAGTCTTTTGGATTTTGAATGAAATCTAAAATTCTACTTTCTCCATATGAAATCCAATGAGGCCTGAACCACTCTCAAACATCCTGAGTCATTTCATGGTAATGTTAAAAATTTAAGTAAATCTTCATTTTCATCCTTTTACTTTGAGAATTTAACATTACCATGAATAGCATATCAATACTAGGGCCTAGACTTGATCATTAAGCTGCCAAAACGCTTGCCAAATGAAAATATGCGTCGCTGTAATGACCAAATGCGGCCTTTTCATACCCGCGCATGTCACTTTTGCCGCCTAACGAGTCCTGGAAAATAGGACACACTGCCAAAATCGTGACACGCAGTTGGATTTGACATGTCAAAATAGGACACGACGTGTCATGGTTTTTGGACACGAATCTCGAGAGAATTGTGTCGGACACGATGGATTTGGGATTCGTGGGGCCTATAGGGCGAATCCGGTTTCATAGGATCTTAGCCATGTGGATTTTCAGCTTTAGGGCTGTTGTAAAACAAGGTAGAAAATAGTAGCAGAAATAATACAATGTTTCATTCCAAATAGCTCAACCTTCCCAACAATTCATGGAGAAAAAATACCAAACCAGAGGAATAAGTTTCAGCCCTTTTTAGGGCGACTTATTAGTGAATAACCAGATAAGAAAATACTCTTTTACAACAATGGTTACACCAATACAACAACAGTATGACAACAGTAAAGTCAGCCCCTTACATTCTTCACTTAGATGCCAAATCATTTAACAATAGCCCTTTTACTTATGTCAAATCAGCACATATATGGCTATAAATAACAATGCATAAATAACATATATGGCTGAAAATCAAATCTGAAAATTGCACAAGTTTTGGACAAATGAAAACTTAATTAATATGCTTAAGATGATATACATGTGCATACCATAGCCGTCTATCAATGCTAGTACAACTCCTCCCAGGTTTCCAAACCCTAGCTAGGGCAAATCAGTTTAACCTAGCAACCAAGAAGATTATGCGAGAATCACTCCAACATATCCTCTAAGGCAAGATGTCCTCTCCTCTTCTTCATAATTCCACCCTTGGGTTTTATCACAAAATTCTAATCTCTAATCTCCAAGGGATAAACCCTAATTATAGATGCTTCAAGATATCCAATAGAAACCTTAGCGATTCATGAAAGGGAGAGATCAAGAACAAGTGAAGACTCTAGAGAGAATGAAGCCGGTGTGCACTCTTTTCTAGGTCACATCTCGTTACAAGAGTGAATACAAGTGAGTGAGTGAACATATGAACAGAAATACTCTCTCCCTCTATCTATATGAGAGGCAAGGGAGAAAAACAATACAATGGGGGTCTTAGCCATTGCAGGCGACCTACGATGAGCACTAGTAGGCCAACACAAGTGGGACACCACATTCTAAACTTTACATGCCATGCTTCAAGGTGATGTAATGCATAATAATGGCTCCAAGGTCATATAGTTACACAAGGCAAGTCCACTTTCCTCCATCACAAGCCTTCATGGACTTCATTAATCCTCCTAAGCAATGTACTCCACTAGGTCAATTGCCCTTGCAAAAATATTGTTGAATCCTTAGGCATCCATAAGCCATCTCCTTCGAATAAGGATTCAAGTTCCCAGATGCCAACTAGGGTCTGATGCCCCCCTCCAAGTTGCATGGTGCTCATTATCCCATCTAAGGAACTCTCCAAGCAAGTGAATCCTTCATGGGGCCCTAATTAAGGGCATCCACCAAACTATCACGAGAACTCCAATGCCTAAGGGAAGAACAGTAAGCCAACAACCATTTGAGGCCAATTATCCATTGGGAAAGCTATTTCATCTGTGCAAATCCATCAAGGACCATCTCCCATGTGCTAATCCAACTTGAACCATCCAGGGGTTGAACATGCACCATGTATCCTAAATCTCATGAAGCACCCCAAGCATGGTGTTAACCCTTTTGGAGTAACCTTGATAGTTAATATTGATCAGCTTTGGTTGAGAGTGGTTCCTAGCTAGGAGTTGGTGGCTGGGGTTTTCTTATGTCCCTAGCTAGGGTTTGGAGAGCTTGACTTGTATCATCATTTTGATAAAGCTGTGATATATAAAGTTTCCAGCTGTCCAAATATTATGTACTTGCACATTTGATTTTCAGCTTAAATTATCTTCTTTGTTAGCTTATGTTGTTTTCTTGATTCAATAGATTTCAGCCCATGTTGTTCATGATGATTTGACATAACATATTGCTGAGTTGGTTAAGTGATTTTAACACATATCTGGAAGATAAGGAGCAGATTTGCTGCTGTTCTAATTTGTTGTAATAAGACATTTCAGATCATATCCTTGACAGTGTGCTGTAAGTGCTATAGCATTGTGCTGTTGGAGTACACTCATATGGTATTTATCCTCTTGGACTACTGGGTGAAATTGGGTTGAAAGAAAGTGAAATATTACTGCTGTGATTTAATATTTTAGATCAAACCTAAGGCTGAAAGTTCACATGAATTAGATCCAAGACATCTCAAGTAAATGAGGTGAAATTTCAAAAGTGCATTAGTTGACCAATTCTTGAAATTTCTACATGGTATTAGAGTTGCTTGCATTGAGATTTCCTTTTGACCAATTTGAAGGTCAGATATTTTAGTTGTTTTACCTAGAAGTGGTTGTTGGGTGATGGATTCCTAGTGTGCTTGAGATCAGCTCTTGCACTCATGAAGGGTTTGATGGGTTGAAACCCTAGTTTCCCTTGTGATGAGAGTGTGTTCTTCCCTATGATAGGTGGTAGTTCTACTTTATTGATGGCTGGTTTGGATTTATTTTCACCAGTAAGATGCCTAGGAGGACTTGTGGTACATGACTGGTTCGTTCCAGTGGATATCAATGCTTTACTTCTTTCATGGATTGCATGGATAATAGGACTTGCGATAGATAGCTGATTTGTTCTAGTAATGCTAGTGTGTTTTCACCTGTGATAGGTGGAGGATCTGTATTATTGATGGCTGGTATGTAACCTATATTTTAGCAGGTGTGATGCCCATGAGGAGCTATGATAGGTGGCTGATTTGTTCTAGTGGATGTTAGTGTTTGGGGTGGATTGATGCCTACAATAGGCATGCTTAACCCTTTGATTGTTTGCTGATTTTGGAGCCCAAAATGGGCTGATTCATTTTGTGGTAGACTGATGATTATTAGCTAATATGATTTCGTTGAGTTGTGACTCAAGAGTTTATAGGAATTGTGACCTTGCGTAGTTTCAGTGATTACGATAGATGGAGGGACCTTTTAGCTTTATCCCTTGGGGATAGTATTGGCTGCACATCATGTACATTTGTGGAGTGATTGATCATAGATGTGATAGTTGGGGTGATGCTAAGCTACCGAGCATTTCTAGTTTGTACATGATCTCAGAGAGTGGATCTTTCATGTTATATTCTTCAAATGTGTGCTCTTGTCCTGGAACATTTGGCTTTGAAGAAAGGTGTGGAAGACCTAAGTTGCAAGTAGGTTCAAAACATATGGCGGTGGAATGAATTATTGATTCTATGCTTGTTGCAAATGGGAGTAGCGATGAGTACCAATGATAGGGTTGGATTCTCTCATGCGAAGGTTGTTGTGTGTGATGGCACTCTTGCTTCAAGATTCCGCAAAGATTGGAAGACGACCTATTTGAGGTTGTTGCTTTAGTTAACAGAGGTTTTGAGGTGCATGAGGGATTCTCATACTCTTAATTCAATGATGATCCTTTATGGGTTGTTGTTACTCTTACCATGAGCTTGTATTGTAGGATTGATTAATTGAGATATATGCAGATTTTATCTTATGTTTTCGATGGATATGATCCACTTGTATTGGTCTTGCTAAAGATGTGATTATCTTTGTAGGATATCTTGATCAACTCTTAATTTGGTACGACAAGATTTTTGGCTCATGTTGTTGACTTTATGGATGTTGGAATTTTGACAGGGTATTGTTGATGTCTTCCAATTTTAAGTGATTTTCGAGTTTAGTGATAAGTAGTGATCCAAGTTTATGTTGCTTCAATTTCATAGATGGTTGTTATACTTTTGGAGCCCCTAATAGAGGGGAAGAGGGAGTAGCTTGGTTTGATGGTGTGAACCAAGTTGCTTTGTTGTATTTTCCTAGCATGTTCACCATTTGAGGGTTGAGTTACAGATTGCTTGGTTGATTGCTTGGAGTGAGACACACCTTTGTGAGTAGTGATTGTTTGAATGCTAAGGTGTGTGGATTTGTATTTATGGATATGAATCTTGTAGAGTGGGTATGATGTTCTATGATGATGGAGGGTCTTTGTGCTTTGTGGAGGCACTGGAGTAATGGGTTGTAGATTTAGAGGGAGTTGATTGGTGTTTAAAAATCATTTTTTTCATAAAGAGGGGGTGCTAGATTTTGTAGTTACTAAAATAATGTTTTCACTTTGCTAGAAAAGCACTAGCTCTCCTAGCCCCTTGGCGATGCTTCATGGACATATGAATGGCCTAGTTTGGGTGGATGCTTGACCTTGTTTAGAGTGCTAGCATGACACTTTTAACTAGGAGGTTGTTACCCTAATTAACATGATGGCTAACCCATCGGGTGTGCACAATGGAGGAATCAATTACTTGATTTGGGGATTTACTTACCTAGGAGGATCATTGGGCACTCGAAGGAAGGCACTTAGCCCTAGGAGCTTGGGATCATGTGACAAACACCTTGGAGGTTGGGTATTTGGCTTGACAAACTTGGGTTGAGGAGCGTATTTCATGTAGGTTGGTACTGGACCCCCACATATATGTTGAAGAGGAGAATTGTAGCTCATAGACCACATTGGCATACATGGGAGTAGCATTGGTCACATGATAGGACAATTCACATAGAGTTAGAGGAGTGCCTTGCATGAGGACACTTGGATAGTGGATTGCTGTGGAAGAGGAAGTGCTGGATTGATATCTTGTCCGATAGTGTGCCATTTTGGGGGAAGGGTGTTGATCCCAAGGAAGATCATGCTTGGAGGGTGTTTCACCTTTGGGGTTGGATAAACCTTGCTTGACACTTGTGCATCCTTGTATTGTAGAGTGCTCCATGTGGGGTTACTTTGTTGGTTACTTGTATGGACACAAGTCGTCATTTTATGTTAGCCTCCCTCACCTATTGTATATATGAAGGGAGGAGAGGGATCTTGTAATCATACATCAATGTAATTTATTCTTTGTATTCTCTTGGAGAATTCTTGTAGGGAGCAACATGTTAGGATTCATGAGGAAATAGCTAGAAGCATGACATTAGAGTTCATAAGCAAACCTTAGGTGAAGACAATGAGAGAGATAGAGAGGTGTCTTGGATGTTCTTGGAGATATTGTTCCTATGTGAGGCTAGGGATTATGCTTGTGATGCTAGGGTTCTTTCCATACATATAAAACCTAGAGAAGATATGTTGGAGATGATGAAAATTATTATGGTTATTGTTCTTGTGGTGACATTTTTTCCTTGATGGAAGACATCGAGAGTTGAGCTAATGCCTTGCATGATTTTGGAGCCTTGTTCTTATGGGATGTGAGGCTATGGAAAGATCATAGGGAGATTATCTTGATGAGTCTTGATCTTAGTGTGAAGCCTTGCTTGGAAGAAGATTGCATTGTTGTTGTTCCATTGAGGTTTAGGTGCTTGTGTTGAGGCAATAGTTGAAGACCTATGGTTTGGGGACTAAAACCCTTGAATGCACATATATGTTTGGAAGCTAGCACTAGCGTTGTCTTGCCATGTACTTGTGTGATAAAACACAGCTAGGGTTTGTAAACCCTAAGGAAGACAACAGTGCTAGTTTGGAGAGGTTCTATGATATGAGCTTATAGTGTCAACCAAGGACTTACTGGTGTTGATACTAGCATGTAGATGGTATTTAGAGTGCCAGCTTTGGTTGCAAGTGATTCCTAGTTAGGAGTTGGTGGCTAGGCTTTTCTTATGGTTTCCTTAGCTACAGTTTGGAGAGCTTTACTTGTACCGGCTTTTTTATAAAGCTAAGGTATGTACTTTTACTTACACATATCATGAAGTTTCCAGCTATCCAAATATTGTGCACTTGCAGATTTGATTTTCAACATATTTTATTTTCTTGATTGAGTAGATTCAGCATTCGTTCATACTGATTTTGACATAACATATCGCTGAGTTTGTTAAGTGATTAATTCCTATCTGGAAGATAAAGGAGTAGATTCACTGTTATAATCTATTGTAATAGAATATTTCAGATTTGTTACATACCTTGAAAAGTATGCCCCAAGGGATGTAGCTTTGTGGTATTGAAGTACATGCACGTGGTATTTATTCTCTTGGGTTGCCAGGTGAAATTGCATTGAAAAAAAGTGGAGTATTACTACTGTTATTTAATATTTCAAGCCAGCCCTAAGGCTGAAATTTCACCGGGATTAGATCTGGTAAACCTCAAGTAAATGAGGCAAAAATTCAAAACTGCATTAATTGCTTAATTCCTGAAATTTGTACAGCTTGTGATCAGTGAAAAAACTCATAGTTGTTTTTCCTTGTCATGCATATTTGACAAAAATGGACCAGTTGACCGACTTTGTAAGATAGATGACTTACGGAGTTATTTCTTGAAAGTTCATTTTTTGTAGTAATTAGTGCATATTATTATTATTATTATTTTCTATTCCACTGAAAATGCTTCATTACTAGGTGAATACATCTTTGGACACTTTCAAACCTTGGCATTAGCAGTAGTGTTTATCATTTGGTCTTTCAAAGTTGAACATAAACAAAAGTGATGAGAATTTTTTGTATTCAGTATATACAATTGTGTTGTTCTAGATAAAAGTTTTTTATATAATGTCCAGTGAGTCTTTTGAAAAGCATTATTGCTTTTGTTTTTTATGGAACTATTTTGCTTTCTCTTTCAAGGTAAAGTGAAAATGAATTTGACAGATTAATTCAAATTTAACTTCTTATCTACTCTGCTTAGTATGAGTGAAAATACGAAATATGGTGTTGGATCTATGGCAGGGCAGAGAAATGTTAGGTAGATGGAAGAGGAAGGTCAGAAATCGATTGTAAGGCCAAATTCAACATCCATTGTCAAGAGTGAAATGGTCTTCTGCAGGCCTTTTAGGCATTTCTGCTTAATGGAAGATGGATTCAATATCAGTTTTCAGATCATTGTGAAGTAGAGTAGTAATCTCTTCGATTATTTAAAATACCTTCATTGGTATTTTATAATATTGTTTTGCATTCTGCAAATATTTCTTCCATGTCATTTTTTCCAGGGGATGTAAGCGTCAATGGTGTTAAAAGCATCAAGTTGGTGTATTTGACTTGTAACCTACAATGATTTGAATTAGATTATAGTCAGATGAGTTTGATCTAATGATTTGCAGAATTTTTATATACAGGATTGTGTTGATTTCAGTTGAACTTAGCTTAGCACCTTGATTCATACAATTATCAAGTTTAAATTCTTTTTAAACGAGACAGTTTCATAAAATCTTTGACACGGGTCTAAGAGAAAGATTTGCTTATTTACTAAAAGAATCCAAAGTCGATATGCAACCAAGTTTGTCATTGTTGAATATGATTGTTGTTTTTGAATAAATTCATAAGTCACATTGGGATTATAACTACTTACAGGTTATAGCAAATCAGCAATTGTATCCGCAATGCTAATGCACTCTGCAAGACTTGTCTGCAGCAGAATGCTGAAATTACGATCTATAGAGTAATCTCACTTCCCTCTCAACTAACTCGGACGTGTAAGTGGAATAGTTCCAAGAAAATATGCAAAATAGGCATCAAACTTAAGTATGTTCTATTGTGGTATATCATGCTTGTAAAGTATTTTGTTGCTGGTCGATATTCTACTGAAAATCTTGTTGACTAATCTTTCGGGATTGTTATTGTATAATATGTAATTAGTTTTACATTTCGTTTTTACGGTTAATAAGTTACCGAGACACAACTATCTCGTACCTAGATTGCACATGTATAAATAAGTAATTTTATTATTAATATGACGCTCTTTCATTGTGGAGTTTATTTGGGCTTGTACAGTGGTATTAGAGCACTGGTTGAGTTGTTCCTAAACTCCATGTATTTGAAGTCTATGGCGTAAAAGAGACGTGGAGCGTGAAGACTGTGAAGATAGAGTGCAACAGAATGTTAATCCAATCGAGAAATGTAGTGGGACGCTCAAACTATTGACTCTTTGTAAGTTTCATATCTTTCATTCATAATAAAAGAAAATTGGAGAAATTGAGTGGCATAATAAATTTTTTTTTTTAACATATTCTTGGAAGTTAGAATACAAATTTCCAATACTGAGTCCAATACCAATAATTGCTGGATTGTTTGCTAAAAGTCTAAGTTCCATGCATCTAAGGGCCGCTGGTTATTTTAATTTTGGGAGGCTTTATTTGCCTTTACTGCATCAAATGGGAGTTTACTTACAGTGAAATTTATAAAAGAGTATTTGCATTTACGGCAATAAACAAGAGTTTAATCACAGTAAAATTTCTGAAGGATAGTATTTGCATTTACCACAGTAAACAGGGGTTTAATAATAGTAAAATTTCTAAAGGATAGTATTTATACTTACTGCAACAAATAAATTTATGAAGGATACTTAAAATAAAGTATATATATTTTGGTGGCTTGAATAAAACTTTTAATTGAAGAGTGGAGAGTGGTCAATTTTCTGGTGAAGATATATATTTTTTGGTGGCTCAAATAAAAATTTTAATTGAAGAGTGGTCAATTTTCTGGCGATTTGAAATACATATTTAATGACAGTAAAATTTGTCTAGGATAGTATTTATATTTATTGCAGCAAATAAACTTCTGAAAGATACTTAAAATGAAGTATATATATTTTGGTGGCTTGAATAAAACTTTTAATTGAAGAGTGGTCAATTTTTTGAGGAAGATATATATTTTTTGGTGGCTTAAATAAAAAATTTAATTGAAGAGTGGTCAATTTTCTGGCGAGAATGTATATTTTTGGTGGTTTGAATAGGCCATTGGTAAAATAAAATTTATTTTTGGAGGCTAATAAGATTTGAACCTAGCTCTTTGATAGGCTATTTTTGAAACTTACCACTAAACCACAAAGCCAACTTTGTTAAAACAAGAGGAGAAACAAATTTATATATTTTCAGAAGTATTGCATATATTTTGAATTTGAAAGGATTTGAAGAATATTTAGCTACATAACAATTATGACTTAAATAGTTTCCATAGTTGGAGTTGTTTTTAATGGAAAGGAAAATTATCAAGAGTGGTTTAGAAAACTTAAAAGTGCCCTTATTTTTAACTATTTGTGGGAAGTTTGTCAAGGCAAGAAGGATAGTGATGGAAAAGAAATTGCACCAGAGCCGCCTGATAATGAGAAGCAACATGCAATTTGGGAGACAAAAGACAACAAGGTATATGCATTAATAACTGCATTGGTGACAGAAGAGGTAAGCAGATATATTGTTTCTTGTGGTATTGCATTCGAAACACTAATGAAGTTGAAAGAATTGTATGATTCACATTCAAAACTCGAAATTATTCAGTTATTGTTAAAGTTGTTTAATTTGGAGATGAAAGATAATGATCCTTTGAAGAGTGCCTCTAAAATAAAAGCCATTTTTCATGATATAAAAGCCACTGGAATTAAACTAGATTTACAACTTACAACTTTTATAAAAGTCCTTCACCTTGTCTATTCAAACTATTTGGAATCTCTCCAAGCTAGTGGGCAGCTAAAAGACATTACATTTGATAAACTAGTAAGCAAAATAGCTGAGAGAGAAAAAGCCTTTGGGAAGAAAGAGGCCCGACCTAACTCTAATGTAGGAACTTTGTGCCTTGCACAAAAGGATCAGAAGTCTCATGTTGAAACTTCTAGAGGTGATAAAAGTAGTAGAGGTTGTGGTAGGAGAAATTATAGAGGCAGGGGAGGCAAAAATAATCAGAGAGACAGACAAGAAAATGATAGACAACAAAGGAATTTTAATGATAGACCAACTATCAAATGTTTTAGATGTGGTAAAATTGGTCATACTTCTACTAACTGTAAAATCCCTTGGGAGAAAGTCAGTGAAAGGAGAGAGCAATTAAATGAAAAGAAAGATCAACCACCACCAGATAAGGGAAAATCATCAGATTCTGCACAATACATTGTTGCTCACTGTAATTTTAATATCACTGATGTTTTCAACACTGCATTTTCTTAATGGCGAGATAATTGGATTTTGGTTTCAGGGGCCACTTGTCATATGACATTTAGGTGAGATTTTTTTGAAACATTCAGTGATGATATTGATTGTATTATTTACTTTGCTAGTAAGTCTCAAATTAAACCATTTGGCATTGGGTTTATTCGTTTGAAGATATTGAATTTTGCAGATTATGTTCTATAGGATGTACTTTATATTCCATAATTTCAACAAAATTTGACGTTTCTTATCCATATTCGACAGTAGGGGCATTCTATTCATATATTTGATGGCATCATCGAGATAAGAAGAGCATGCGATCTTGTAGTTGTTATGAACGGTGTGGAAGAAGGTACACTTCTAAAATTAAATGGTACTTCATTTACTAATTCTCGTGAAAATTCTGTTCTTTTGGCGCAACAAAGTGATATCATGTCTCCCAGCTTGTTGTGGCATGCTCGATTTGGTCACATCAATTATGACAACATAATTATGAAAAAGTAAAGTATTAAAGGTCTTCCGACAGTTCCAAGAAATATTATACCTTGTGATGCTTGTATTATAGGAAAGCATTGTAAACAACCTTTTCATAGTTCTTCTTTTAGATCTTCACGAAAATTAGGTCTCATACATTCAGATTTATGTGGACCTATGCTTGTTGCAACTGCAAATGGAAATAAATATGTGCTGACATTTATTGATGATTACTCGAGAATGTGTTGGGTGTATTTGTTGAAGAATAAGTCACAAGTGTTTGATGTTTTTAAAAATTTTCATTTGATGATTAAAAATGAAACTCAACAAAATATAGGCATTCTCAAAACTGATAATGGTGGCAAGTACACTTCTCATGTTTTTGAACAATATTTGAAGGACAATGGAATCAAACATCAGACTACCATACCTTATAATCCACAATAGAATGGCGTCGCAGAACATATGAATAGAACTTTGCTTAATATGGTTAGATCTATGATGTTCTTTAAGAATGTTAAGTTGATGTTTTGGGGAGAAGCAGTGCTTTGTGCAACTTATATTCGCAAGTGTTGTCCTTCCTTTGTCATCAATAATAAATCTCCTTATGAAATGTGGTATAATTGTCTTCCTGCTGTTCAACATTTTAGTCTTTGGTTCTCTATGCTATGCATTAATTTCTAAACATCAGCGCAACAAGTTGGGTGCTAGGAGTCACAAATGCATTTTCTTGGGATATTCTGCTACTTCCAAAGTTTATAGATTGTATGATGAGGAGAACAAGAAGTTCATTCCTTCCAAAGATGTTGTTTTCCTTGAATAAGATAAAAGTAATTCCACCGTTGATAAGTAACTGGCTCATTTGGAAAACTTTTCATCTAAGAAGTTCTATTTTGAATCTGATAATGTTGTTCCACACATTGAAGGGGGGGTTCTCATTCTGGATCAATGTGTGGTTCTTCCATCTTTGACTCATGAGAATGTTATTGCTGAAGAAAATTTGGATGATAGTAATGTTTCTGCAGGACCAGAAATTTCTTTTGAAGAGACTGTCCTTGAGCCTGTTTTTCAAGATGAGCAACCATCACAACCACTTCAGCAACTTTTACGAAGATCTACACGTGCTTGAAAATTTCCAAGCAAGTTTGATTATTTTGAAATAGGAATGTCTTCTAAAGGTGATTTAGGTAATGTTCCTCATGATTGTGAATTCAATCATTGCACAATTAGCGAACCTAATTGTTTTGAAGAAGCTGCTAATTGTGATGAATGAGAGGATGCAATGCAAAAGGAATATGATGCACTTATTAAGAATGGAACTTGGAGGTTAGTGGATCCTCCTACAGGTGTCAAACCCATTGGTTGCAAATGGGTGTATAAGATCAAATATAAAGCAGATGGTTTGCTTGATAAATACAAGGCAAGACTTGTAGCAAAAGGCTACACTCAGAAGGAAGGCGTCGACTACATAGAGACATTTGCTCCTATAACAAAATGGGGCACAATTAGAACTCTATTTTCTTTTACAGCTCACTATAGCTAGAAGATACACCATATGGATGTTAAAACAACTTTTTTGAATGATGATTTGAAGGAGGATGTTTATATGTTTCAGCGGGAAGGTTTTTCTGTTAAAGGAAAAGAACAAAAGGTATGCAAATTTGTTAATGCTTTGTATGGACTGAAACAAGCATCTCGTGCATGGTATGAAAAGTTAACTGAACACCTTCTCAAGTTGAATTATAAGTTATTTGATCTGGATGATGCAACTCTTTTTGTTAAGAAAATTGGAAAGTCAGTTGTATATTTGGTTGTGTATGTAGATGATTTGATGATCACATGAAACAATGATGACTATATAACATCCATTAAAAGAGAATTATTGAAAGTTTTTGACATGACATATTTGGGTTTATTACATTATTATTTAGGGATTGAAGTTAATTAGAAACCCAAATATATTTTCATTTCTCAGAAAAAGTATATTGGATAGCTATTGGATAGATTTGGGATGCAGGATTGTAATCCCGTCACTATTCCTATGGATTGGAATTTGAAGCTTACTTCCACTGAAGGAAGTATGTTTGAAGATCCAACAAAGTACATGCAAGTTTTTGGAAGTTTGAATTTTCTAACTACTACTTGACCTGACATAGCTTTTATTGTAGGGATACTTTTCAGGTTCATGCATAAGCCATGTGAAGGTCATTGGAATGCAGCAAAGCGAGTGCTCAAGTATTTGAAAGACACTTGAACATATGGCATCAAATATTCCAAAGTTGTAGATTTCCATCTCATCGGCTATTCAGATTCTGATTTTGATGGAGATAAGGAGAATGGAGTCTCTACTTCTGGTTATTTGATGAGTCTTGGATCAGCAGCCATCAATTGGAGATCACACAAGCAATCTGTTCCTGCTGATTCTACCACCGAAGCCGAATATGTTGCAGCAACTCAAGCTACAAAAGAAATCATTTGGCTTCGCAAAATACTTGAAGACTTGCAGGAGAAACAAAAGGCTTCAACTCCACTACTCGTTGACAACTCTTCTGCAATTCAGTTGGCCAAGAATCCCAAGTTTCATGATCAAAGCAAGCATATTAACACCAAATATCACTTGATTCGACATTATGTAGAGGCCAAAGTTATTCATCTGACACATTGTCCTACTTCAGAGCAGATCACAGACATATTTACAAAGCCACTAGGACGTGAAAAGTTTGAAAAGTTCAGAATGTTACTTGGCATGTTAGATGTCCCTTCAGATTAAGGGGGAATCCTTTGGGATTGTTATTGTATATTGTATAATATGTAATTAGTTTTACATTCCGTTTTTACAGTTAATAAGTTACTGAGACACAACTATGTTGTACCTAGATTGCACATGTATAAATAAGTAAATTTATCATTAATATGACGCTCTTTCATTGTGGAGTTTATTTGGGCTTGTACAAATCTTTTAGCGTTTTCTGTCAACAATCATTTTTGAATGTGTTAAATGAGTTCCCTATTACTTTCCATATCTCATTCTGAACCAATTATTGTTTTTGAAATGTTGAGATTGTTGGGAAATCATATCTGGAAAACCTAGTTCCACACATGTTGAGATCACAAAATAATGAGGGGATTGAACATAACCAAACATCGAATCTAAAAACCTGCCAATAGAAGAGAAAAAACTGCACTAAAACAATGATTTGGAGTTGTCCATTAATTTGCTAGAAGGAGAAAGGTGAAGTGCACAAGTGAGAGAAAAACAACAAAATAACAAGAATGTGCGAGCACTAGATATGGCTGTCTATAGGCTTAAACACTTCACTAAGAGAGCCACGACGAAAGATGATATACAAATCAAACTCACTAGACTCGGATTTTACAAAACTGAATATCGCTGTCTATAGGCTTAAACACTTCACTGAGAGAGCGATGACGAAAGATGATATACAAATCAAACTCACCAGACTCAGATATTATAAAAACTTAATGAGGTAGAAGAGTGAAGAATTTGAATTGGATTGGGAATAACTCAGGAAAAACTTGTCAAGTACAAAAAATTAAAGATATAAACATATGTTCAATTAAAAAAAGACATTTTTCCTTGATATTCAATAAAGCCATGTCCATACAATGCACAATTTGAATGTCCAAAATTTTATGGATCAACAAGTATCTCATATATGAAGTGAATCCAAAAAGATCCGCACTCAGAATTGGAAGCATATGTTTATAAAAGTTAACATGTTTATAAAAGCTAACTAAACACCGAATATTAAATAGGAAGAAAACTAAGAAATGGTTTCTCCCTTGTTTTGTGCTGCTTCACACTCAAAGTTCTCAAGTCCTTGACGTGAAAAAGATGAGCTTCCTTTCATGGAAGCCAAACTGTTGTAGGATCTAGCTCTTCTAGGTCAAACGCTGAATGATCCAAACCTATCATCATCATGAAACATTCAAAGATGAATTAAAAGTACAGTTTAAATTAAACCTTCATCTTCAAATGCCTAAGCCTTAGATAAACCGAGCCAAGTACCGTGTTCTGCAACGTCTCACCTTGTATTTCTGGGTATAAAGTCAAAGATTGTAATGGGTTAATACAAAGTCATTTAAGCACTTTTGTGTTAATTCGTGGCAAGAACTAGAGTCGAGATCAAAGATAGAAATGCAATAACGTTTAATAAGGCATATAGAATAGAGAAAATTTAATGAATTGAACAAGCCTTCAAGGTCGCTGTGCAACAAACCTTGAAATGGTACTTGGCAAATTATTCTTCCTTCCATGGATATCATTGGGTTAGATTTGTTTTTGTGTGGATGCCTTATAATCTTGTAGTTGGGCAATCACATAGATTTGAATTTTTTGATTAAGGAAGCACCTTTCATTGATGATCGCAGATAAACCCTCTACCATCCCCTTGCTTCCTCCCCTTCATTAAATTTGGTCTTATTATAAAATTATGTTGGGTTTAAAAAGTACTTGTTTCCTTAAAATATAGCAGGCCTTTTGAGAGGCCTCACAAGGCAAGAGCCAAACCAGGGTGCAACAATGAGGTGGATTACCATTGTCACCTTAGCAGTGCACCACTTACTCTTTAGTGGAATCTCACCACATGGGAGGTTTCGCAGTTTCTCACCTAAAGGATATTTTAAGTCAATTTGCTGAAGGTGATCTATGTGTAAGGCTAAGCAAGCTACTTCTTCAAATGACTAGGGTACAATTCTCTATGTAAAAGGAACATCATGCCATAAACAAATCCCTAAAATAATGCTTGATACCAAGGGTTTCAAGGTGTAGCTCAACAAAGGAATATCTAAGCATGCAAACATGAAGAAAAGGATTGGTTAATAATAGAACCAAGAAAAGGATATGGCAACCCTTTAAATAAGCTTGGAGTTGAAGCCTTGTTTAGGATTAGGGTTTATTAGGGCACAAATTGCCAAGGGTTGATGACATCAACCCTATTAGGAAAAATTTCACCATGGAACAAGATAAAGTTTGACTTTATAGGATTAACCAAAGTGAGATAAAGCCAAAATAACTCCAATGTCTTCCCTCAAGAAGACCTAGTTGAATTCAACCCTTACTCTAGCCCTAACGACTTGTCTTAAAGGGCTTGGAAATGCAGAAAAGGAAGAAAAATTTAAAATTTTTGACGAGCTTTGACCACCACAAGGATCCTAGTGCCTTTTCCACTTGGGTGATGGAGTCTTTAGGGATAAATTTAAGAGAGATCAAATTTATGCATGAGGTAAGGGGGGAACCTTAGTTTTCATTAGCAAACCCTAAATATATTTTTATGAGGAGAGAAACTAACAAGAAAAAAGCTCTCTAGGAGGTCTTCTAGGGCATTCAAGGAAAATAGATTTAACATGTAACAATTAACAAAAATTCTCCAATAAAAATATGCATTTAGACAAGGTACAATAGAAAAACCCTAGCAAAAATTCATCACATGTAGACTATTAAAAATTTGCAAAATATACTCACAAATTTTCCAAGAAATTTCATTTTTTTAATCCCTAAAAGAAATCTACAATATGTAAACTAGTCTCCAATTGCAATAACTCTACAAAATATCACATCTCCACAAGTAGCAAGTGACAAAAGTCTTAAGTCGAGCTATCTTTGAGGTTGAATTCCACAAAGTGATGATGAACAATAACAATGGAGTGATTATCTTTTTATAAAAGGTCTATCACACCCATTAATCCAACTAAGAGCCCCTAAACAAGTTTGATTTTGAGTAAACATAAAGTAAATGGGTTACAAGCCAACCTAATAGGTCAACAAAATAAAATATAACGTTGTAAACTTTGAAACAGGCACTAATACAATTACCTGTTTTGTAGAGGTAGCAAAAAAGTGACCCAATTTTGAAAAGTGGTGATGCAGAATACACATTTTTTTTAGTGTAGTTTTTAACACTTTTTTTTTTTTTTTTTTTTTCTATGTACATTAATTTTTAGAACGTTAGTGATTTACACGTTGATTTTAAAAAGTGTTGATTCTGCATTAAGCCCTTTTTTTAAAAGACCTATTTTTTGACTTTAAATTTTCTAATGTATTAAATGTGAATAATTATTTTCTAAATTTAACAATTTTTGTAGTGGTTTTCTTTTTCATATTTTTTTGTTTTTATTTTAAGTTTTGTTTTTGTAGTGAGGTTTTTATTGTTTTGCATATTTAAAGAAGAAAGTCAATATTTTAAAGTTTCGATATTCTACATATCTATATATTGTTAATTAATTTTTCAATGTACATCAAATAATTGTCTCTAAAAAATAATAATTTTAATAATTGACATAAAATAACAATTTTCAACATAAATATAACTAAAACATTACATATTTTGATAATTTTTTTTGTTAGAAATGAGATGTCAAAATCACAATTTTTACAGGAAAAATTTAACAAAAAATGGTATATATATATATATATATATATATATATATATAATGAATTTCAGGGCAAAAAATAATAATAACCACTATTGTTTTTCAAAAAATAATGATTCACATAAAAATGAAAGCGAAAATCACATAATATAAATAATGAACACATAACAATATTAATTGAATGTTTATTCTTCTCATAAAATGTCAAAGTCAAAACATTACAAATATAACTAATTAATAGTTTCAAAAAATGAGCTTGATTTCCAAGCATAATCTAAATTTAATCAACAATGTCACGTAATCCAAACTCTTCATTCTCTACAGTTTCATCATTGTCTTCTTCCACAGTATTTTCTGCTTCATTTTGCTCATTTTCCTCTTTTAATGGATCTTTGATGTCTGCGAATTTCCCAATGTATGCCTTTCCAATCATTCTATTTAATGGTGGTTGAGGTTCCTTGCCTTTTTTGCGACACGTGATTCACTAAAATCCCTTTTCTTCAACCCAATTTCTTGCATTGCATCTGGAAGAAATTGAAGAACATTAATTATTTGCTGAATAAAATTGCACTGCATTGGATTTTTTCAATGAGAATGCAATTTCTTCATTTTTGTAGGCAACATGCTAGTGTTGTACCTAATTACCAAACACACAAGAAATAATGACGTAAATTAGTATAATGACATATAAACTAAGAAAGAAGATATTGAAACTCAATTCCATATAATAAAACTTACTTGAGCTAGAAAATAAATCCAGAACCTAATCTCCTTCATTTGAACATATGTCTATAAGATAGTTAATCAATAACTGTGGTTTTTGATAAATATTAACTATCTCTCTTTTTGCTTATTTATCTTCACATGCTAGTTTTTTCACAACAACATCATAAGCCAGTGCTTGGCTATGACTCTTTCCATCTACTCGATTAAAAAACATAGACATATAAATATCATCTTTTGCCCAACTATCAATATGAATGAACTCACAATCATTTATAAATGGTTGATCTTCACGGTTAAGAAGATTTGACTTTTGCCTGCAACATGAAATAGTAAAAATTTAATTAGCTTGTACATAAATGAATTTTTTAATATTAATCAAGCATACATTTTCAACATCTTACCATGTAAACTGCATCTTTGAGTTTGTTTTCCCCTTGAAACTTGACAATAACATTGCCAGTTGTGTGTCTAAATGAAATGTCACAAATATCCATATTGGTGATAATGTGACTTCTACAAATCCCGCAACCACTTTATTAAGAGCTTGATAAGTGTAAGGGTCACTATCATAGTCAATGTTTGAGATACTGAAACCATGGGAATATCGGCAATAACTAGGGCAATCCATTTTATGTATGAGTTTAACAATGTCTTTACAGTGGCCTTGTATTACTTGATATTGAATAGTGTCAAGCCCATTCAAAATGAAATGAGTAAGAATTGGATCAAGTTCAACATCCTTAAAATGTTGCTTTTTTAGTATTTCAATCTTAATTTTTTCAATAAAGGTTTTGAAACTATTTGGTGCTCCATTTGAATTCTTCTTCATCTTTAATAAAATAAACAAATATATGTGTAAGTTATAAAATAAAAATAGTATACATATGAATAAAAATGAATGTATAAATCAACATACATTTTTAAATGCAAGATAATTTTTTTTAGTGTTGATGTAGAACTTAAATTTGGATAGTTGTGTACAACATCATCTCAACTATTTTCATTCAACAATTTAACCATTTTTTTCTTGTATTTTCATGTAAACTTTGTGACTGAATAGATAAAATAAAAAAAAAAGTTAATATAATGATATGTATAACAAATATTACCAAGAACACTATGTTATATTTAAAAGAAAATTATAATATAGAAATAAGTAAAAATAATTCAACAAACTTACTTTTGAAATTCCTCAGACATTTCCTCCAATGATAATTCCCCTGACTTCACACGAGATAATATTGCTTGGACAAGTTTTTTATCTTTCACTCCTTACAATGCTCTCCAAGGTGTGATAGTCATATCTTTTGAAAGATGCTTCATTTCAAGACCTGATTTACTGATTTACTGTTGCTACATATCAATGGTTTAGATCTTTTGGCCTTCTTGTTTTTAATGTCAATGTTTTCCCACATGCTAAAAATCTCATTAATCAATTCTCATATCTCTTCAGTTCTAAAGGCCAATTGGAAAATGTTATCAATACCTTTGAATATATCAGTGTTTACTCTGCGGCCTTTTGAATTGATTTTTTCCTCAATTTGATAGTCTATTTCCATACAACATTCCTTTCGGAAATTTACAGTAACATTTATTTTATCCCTACCACATTTTTCTTAAAATTCACTATGAATAAATCTAACTCTTTGGATGAAAGTCATAGACATCCTATATTCATTATCTGAATTATGATCCCATGCCACTAACTTTGCTTCTGTATGTGATAAACCAACATAAATGATACATTTCATTGTTTCAAAATGTGAGTTATTGGGATATTCCTTCATCAATTTTCTTTGAGCTTCTACAGAATGGTTCCCTCTAAGCACATAATAATTGTATTCAAAACATTTTGACTTATCAAATGCTTTTTTGTTGGGAACTTGAACTTGATCAACAATAAGCACATAATTAACTACAAGAGCATATGGATTGTATCTCGTCAATGTCTTCAAGTTGTGAACATGCAGGTGGTGTGGTTTTCTGATTTGATATTTACATTGTTCTTTACTTGCCTTATAGATTTGTTTCACATTAAGCTGAAACGTACGACCACTCTCAATTAAGCTTATCTTTTTCAAGTTCAGTCGAATGGCATTTTGTTTTGTTTTAATAATGCCATCCTCTAAATCAGCTTCTGGTGTAATGATTTCCGTACTTTTTTTTGAAGTTTCACTAGGATCTTCATTGTTGGTAATAACTAATTGAGAATATTCAACTTCACTTTTCTTCCTCCTAACATTCTCATAATTAACTAAAACAGAGACATTCCTGGGCATTGTTACTTTTGGTCTTTTATGGCTCCTTTCTAACATTAGTTCTAATGTCATCCTCACTGACGACAACATATTCTTCATTGTCAGTTTCAACTTCATCATCTTCAAAAGTAACCTGTCTACCTTTGCTAGATTTATCCACTAGAGGCATTTTTTCCCTGATCCCTTAGATGTAGTTTTGTAACATCATGAATTACTATTTTTTTCTTGTTTGCCATATCTTCTTCTGACCCTGAGTAGAAACTGCTGACAACATTCATAATATTTTGCTCTATGAAATGAATGCCTCCCAACACAATTGAAAGAATTTCAACAAAATTCTGTCAAAACAAAATATCATGTCAATAAAAACTAAGCTATAAAAATATAATGAGACCGTTACAATAATGCAAAACACAAAAATAAATAACAATACTTATGATATCTTGTGCAATCTCATTTACGATTTGTTTACACAACTTTGTAGATACCTCTCTCATGTCATACAATGAATATGATAACTGATATTTAATCCTGTCATGTGACTTGGGCAGTTTTGTAAGTATATAAACAACTTCAGTGTCCAGTACCAAGCACATGTCTATGAACTTCCCCAAAACCTCATAAATTCCATTATCATTAGGGATATCAACATATAGATATATCTGCACATATCTACCTTCTCTTTCTTTCACATACCATACATTTTTTGGAAGTCTCACTTCTTTTGATTTCTTCCAGTATGAAATCGTTTTCTTATCGTTTGAGGAACTTGATAGATTTGTAGCTATTAGTTCAGGTTTGGTTCATTCAACAATGCTTTTTGAGGATCCACCTTCAATTTTAGCAGTGATTGGTCCATAAAGATTCACAAAAATATTTTTTGCTGCCATTTTTTTGCTAAAAAATACACATATATAAATCAGTAAATTACAAAAAGAGAGAGTTTAAATTAACAAACAAAACGATAAATGATAATTAATTTTGTAAAAAATAACAATTTAAAAAAAATTAAGAAATTAAAAAAATACACCCCCTGCGGCCCCACCTCGAAAATCGACCCGCCACCCGGGCCGGCGCCCGGCTCCCCGCCCCACCCAGGTGGTCCAATGGCTGGCCCGAGTGGCAGGCTGTTAGGCCGCCAGGGTGGGGTGGACGGGGCTTGCTGCACTGGGGTGGGGAAGGGGGCCTGGCCACGCTGGGGTGGGGCAGGGGGGCTGGTACCCAGTCCCTTGCCCCACCCCGGTGGCCTAACAGCTTGCCACATTAGTCGGCCGTTGGGCTGCCAGGGTGGGGTGAGGGGCTAGGCGGCCATCCCCCCTGCTCTTCCCCCATGGGTCCATTGGGCCGCCGGGGAGCATGATCAGACCCACAACGCCCACTGTGGACGTAGTGGGTAAATCTATATCATTTAATTTTTTAATTTCTAAAAAAATTTAAATTTCATTAAACTTATTGAATTTTAAAACTTGCACACAACAAAAGAGAAACTAACCTTTCAAATGCAATAATATTCCATTGAATATGTTGTTGATAACAATGTAGCAACTTCACAAATTCGATCCAAGTCTTTTAATGAACTTCGAAGCAGTGGGCGTGGTCGTAAATCTGTATCATTTAATTTTTTAATTTCTAAAAAAAATAAATTTCATTAAACCTATTGAATTTTAAAACTTGCACATAACAAAAGAAAAACTAACCTTTCAAATGTGATAATCTTCCGTTGAATATGTTGTTGATATCAATGTAGCTGTTCCACAAATTCACTCCAAGTGTTTTAACGAACCTCAAAAAACTTTGATGTGATGTGAGGAATAGCGATAATAAAATTAATGTTATAGCGAAAATTATGGAATTGTTTTACTGCACGGTTAATGTGGGACTAATTTGTTTTTATAAAAATTTTAATATGTAAATTTTGTTATGACGATATAGGAAACTACGATAAAACAAACATTACATAATTGTTTTATCGCACAGTGAATATGGAATTAATTTGTTTTTATAAAGACTAACATATAATTATTGTTATGGAGATATAGTAAACTATGATATAGCAAACATTACGAAATTGTTTTACAGCATAGTGAATGTGGGATTAATTTGTTTTAGAAGATATAATAAAAATAAAAAAAAATATTTAATTGTCTAGTAAATATTATATAGTTTAAGTAAAAAATTAATTTAGGTAAAAGATTTAGTTTACAATTTTAATTTAAATATTTATTTTATAAGAAAATTTTAGTTAAAATTTTTCAATAAATTGTAGAAGAAAATTGTGGAGGGAAAAACATGAAACAAGATTTTGAGGGAAAAATTTAGGCGAAAATTTTTGGAGGGAAACTTTGGAGGGAAATTTTGGAGGGAAATTTTCATTCTTTAAGCTATATATTTATCATTAGGAGAGAGTGCATTTGTATCATTCAACCTCTTATATTTGAAAGGCATGGATTTTTTTGATAGTGAAGTTTAGCTTTGTGAAGCATCAATATCTTCATCGCATAACAACTCTATTCATATTGATGAATATAACAAAAGTTCTCCCACTATGAATAGAGAATCAAATCTTCCACTTAGTCCTAATCCGAATTACTATGGGAAAAACACTGATGAAAGATAGGATGAATAATTTCAAATAAATAAAGAGTCACGGTTTCCACTTATTCCTAATCCTATGGACTATGAGAGCAGCAGTGATGAAGAGCATGATGAAGATTTTAAAATAAATAAAGAGTCGCAGTTTCCACTTAGTCCTAACCCTATGGAATATGAGAGCAACAGTGATGAAGAGCATAATGAAGAATTTCAAATGAATAGAGTGTCATGGTGTCCACTTAGTCCTGATCTTATGGACTATGAGAGCAGTACTGATGAAGAATTTCAAAAGAATAGAGTGTCACGGTGTCCACTTAGTCCTAATCCTATGGACTATGAGAGCAACAATGATGAAGGACTTGATGAAGAATTTCAAAAGAATGGAGTGTCACGGTGTCCACTTAGTCCTAACCTTATGGACTATGAGAGCAGCAGTGATGAAGAGCATGATGAAGAATTTCAAATGAATAGAGTGTCACAGTGTCCACTTAGTCCTAATCCTATGGACTATGAGAGCAACAGTGATGAAGAATTTCAAATGAATAGAGTGTCACGGTGTCCACTTAGTCTTTTTCCTATGGACTATGAGACCAACAGTGATGAAGAACATGATGAATCATTTCAAATGAATAGAGTGTCACAGTGTCCACTTAGTCCTAATCCTATGGATTATGAGAGCAGCAGTGATGAAGAGCATGATGAAGATTTTCAAATAAATAAACGGTCGCGGTTTCCAGTTAGTCCTAATCCTAAGGACTATGAGAGCAGTAATGACGAAGGACAGGATGAAGAATTTAGTCCTAATCCTAAGGAATATGAGAGCAGCAGTGACGAAGGGCAGGATGAAGAATTTTCAGTAAGTAAAGAGTCACATTTTCGACGTAGTCTTAATCCTATGGACTATGAGAGTAGCATTGACAATGCACATGATGAAGAATATCTAATAAACATCGAGTCAAATTTCCCATTTAGTCCTAATTCTAAGGACTATGAGAGTAGCACTGAAGAAGGGAAAGATGAAGAATATCCTCCAAGTCAGTATTTCAAAAGAACAGATGATCATAGTGAGGATAACATTCCTCAGAATGATGATGAAAATGCTTATACAAATGATGATCCAATGATGGAGATGTTGCCATGAAATATTGTATTGAGGAGTAGGAGAAGACTTTTTTGTATCAATCCAAGATGTTCTAGTTGTACAAAGGGTAGAGCAGAACATCTGACGAGAAGAAGTTCTATCAACACTCTCATTTCAAGTGAATTTTGTCAAAAAGATTGCTTGAAACATATGGATTTCAAGTTTGCATTAGAGAAAATGAAAAAATATTTGTCAATGAATAAAAGCATGCAAAATTCATATTTAGTGGGGTGCATGCAATCTACATTGTCAGGTTATGATTATCATATTGGGTCTTTATTTATTTGTAGAAAGGCTTTCAAAATGTTTCATTCAATGGGTAATTTTCGCTTGTTAAGAATCCAAGAAAATTTGGAAAAGGATCCCACATTTTATTCAGAAGTACGTCATAAACGACATTTTGGGCCATTATCAAATACTGCGATGTCATGGATGAAAGATTTCTTTTGAAAGCATGAAGAGTGTATTCCAAATAGAGAGACAATACATATTCCATATATTTTCTAAAGACGAGAAATCTACAATTTATACAAAGAATATGTAGAAGGTGTTAAGGGACATGGTTGATTTATTACATATCAATATTTTGTGAAGGTATGGAAGAAAGAATTCAACAATGTTCGTATTCCTATGAAGACAAGGATGGGGATTTGCAGTACATGTGCTTCTCTTAAATAAAAAAAGGATAAGTGTGAAGGGTCAGAAAGAGGTAAGAATTCATAACTTTAACTTTTAAAATTGTATAGTCATCATCTATGAAAACATATTTCTTAATGACTTTCTTTTATGTTGTGTAGATTCCATTGTCAAAGCACTTCAAGAGCATCGCAAAGAACAAACAAGTGAAAGGAAAAATTTGTACAAGCATTGAAAGAAGTGTTATGATAAGCCGAATAAATATTTGGGTTTGATAATTGATGGTATGGACCAGAAGAAAACATTTCTACCACATTTTGTTCGCACACCCAAAAATTTACAGGAGGAAAATTTTATTCAGTATCACTTTGTCGATTGTATGGTCTTCAATGGGAAAATGTTGCCAAGTGTATACTTCACAGCTCCAAATATTCATAATAATGCAAATCTGACAATAACCATAATTCATGATGTGCTTTTTCATTGGTCTGGTAATCTTCTTGAAGTTTTGTATCTACAATTGGACGAAAATTGTCGTGAAAACAAAAATCAGATTGTTTTTGGATATTTAAACATGCTTGTTGAATTGAGAAATTTTCAGAAGGTAAAGGTTGGTTTCCTTCTTGTTGGGCACAATCATGACCATATTGATTAGATGTTCAGTTGTTTTTCAATTACATTAAGGAGGAAGGAATTTGGGAGCTTGCCATCACTAATTGAATGTATTAAGAAATCATACATGCAAGATCCTACTTTTGATGTGTTTGAAGAAACTGTTGACATACGAAGGTTTATTCTGGGATTGCATGGTGAGGAGAAATGCATTGAACAACTTAATGACATTAGCTTCCAACATTAATTTCATATCAAAAAAATTGATGAGAAACCACTAATATGGGGCAAGAAGTATTCAACCACTGTAGAATGGGCGCCGTCATCAGGTTTGGAATTTTTGAAGTTCATTCTAGATCATCCTATATTTGCATCAAATATATTGGTATTACAATCAGTTGCTGAAGTTCATAATGCACACAGACATAATAAAAATATAAATTATTCTGATGGCCTAGAAGAAATTAAAAAATGTATTAGATATACATATGAGTACTTTGATATTGCTGATTCAGTTTGGTGGAAGACTTTTTTCAATAATCAAAGTGATATCATTTCAAGAACAACAAATGAAGATATACCTTTGAAAAATCCATTTAAAGAAACATTGTTGAACAACAATAATCTCAAAGTAATATTAATTCTTCAGAGCGAGAGGAAAGAGAGATGTATATTAGTTCCAGAAGATCTCGTACACAACGTGAAGCCATGGAAGACCTTTACAGGGGTTCAGTACAAGATATTAAGGAGGGTTGCATGATCGCAATGCTAGCATATGGAGATCCCAATGGCTATCCATTCTAGGTTGCTAAGGTTATAAAGGTCATTACAGAAAATGAAGATGTTATAGTTGTTGAAGTACATTGGTATGCCACAAATACACACCCATTCAATGGTGTGTATAAGCCAGAGATGGTAGTTGATAAAAAGATTGGGGGAAAGAAAAAAAGAAAGGGTATAATTATAAATCGTTGCCGCACAAACTTCTTAAAATTGGAGGATGTTAACATATTTGTTTATGACTTCAATTTAACAAAGAGAGAAATTCTTTGCTTCAAGATGATAGAGATTTTGAAGAGGTTGTTACCAGAAGGAACAATGTTGAGATGGAAGTCTGCTGAAACCAGTCGTAGATCCAGAGGAATTTTGAAACCTGAAATGGTGGGCATGCATGTGGACTCAGATGGGGCACTAGTTGATGAAAGAGAAGAATATGGAACATCTTCATCTGCATCCAACCATTCATATGAAGATGTGAATTCTGATGGTGTGCAAGAAGATATGAGTGATTTTGAATAATTGTCCGAGATAGTTTATATCACTGATGTTTGCATCATATCTTGAAATAAAAATTTTGATTTCCATATGTTGTTAAATTAAAATTTATTAGACATTTTTATGTTTGTTGGATTATATGTTTTGTGATGATTTTTATTGTTTAGAATATCTACAATGCAACAATAACTTAGAGATTTAATGTATGTTTCATTCAATCTACAAATAATGACATTTTGATTAATTTAGTCATGTAATTTGTTCATAATGTCATGGTTTTTTAATTTTATGGTTGAAAAATTTCCAATTTTTTTTTTGTATCTTTAATGTTATGGTTGAAAACAATTAGAATTTTAGTGATCTTTAATGTCATGTTATTATATGCTTAACAACATGGATGAAAACTAATAGAATTTTAATGTGTTTCGGATCCCATTATCTTATCTTTATCATCATTACTAAAACATGTTGAAATTATATCTAGGACAGAAAAATGTTATTCTACCAAAAACATTAGTGTGTTTTTCCCTAAAAAACAACTCTTTTTTGCACATAAAAATTTGGTTTTATTGCCATTTTTTAAAAATGTTGAAAATTGACCCTTAAAAAAAACCATTGTTTCAGTATCAACACTTTTCGTTTTTAGGGTGTTTTTGCACAATTTTTGCACAAAAAATTGGTTTTCACTGCTATTTTTAAAACATGTTGAAAATTGACCCTAAAAAAAACTATCGTTCCAATTACACTTTTTTTGTTTTTAGCACTGTTTTTCATGTTTTTTTGGGGTTTTTTGGCCAGAGTTTCCGTTTTGAGTTTATAGTCCTCGTTTCAAAGTTTACATTGTTATATGCCATCATTTTCCCACACTCGTGAGTCTTAATTCCTCTCTAAGTTAGATGACATGCCCTTTTAGGGCCAAATTTGCCCCAAAGGTGCAATACAAGGGCTAGATGTGTCTCCGACTATCATGATGAACCACAATTTGAGGAAGGGTCCTCAAATCAAGCCTCAAAACATCCCCATGTGTCTAAAAGGCAGCTCTAGGTGCCCCACGTCATTTCCATGGGTGCCATATAAGCAACATAGTGTACTCTTTCTTTAGCGTTGGGGCTCCATGAGGCAATACAAGCCCTCCACAATCATCCCGGGGATGATCACCATCATTTAGGCATCAAGGCATGCCCATCAAGCAATGTTAAGCTAAGAGCATCATCAAGGATATTCAATGCCAAGAAAAGTGAGCTTAATGTTCTAACATCTGAGGGTGCTCTAGGGTTTCAATCAATTGTTATGATCATCAAAGTGCCCAACGCTCTGCTATAGAAGGGAAATATTACATCTTCAAGGTCATCATGCTCTTTGGAAGTGTAGTATGGCTTGGGCATCATGTGGAGTGTGAGTGGAATAGTGTTCCCTTTAGGCCTTAACTGATTTGTGCAAAACCACTTAGAAAAACCATTTCAAGCTCAAGTGAAAGAAACCACTCATTAGGGACAATGACCATAGATGCATCATAGTGTACCATACTTAATTGTTAACGGTATAATAGTACCTCAAATCGGGATCACCTTCAAATATCTAACTAGACGAAGTCTCGTAAAAATGTTCCCTACCTGTTTACTGGTGGCTAGGTAATGAACCCTATTAGGTGATTCCAATTCCTAAGGGGAGGTGGAATTTTCAAGGTCAACGCTTCAATCCATAGGTGTTAGTGATAATAGGTGGCAACAAAGGGGAATGACTTCATGGCTAAGTGCCATGGCTAGGGGACCAACTAATGGAGGTCCACATCCTGAGTGTATAGATGTAATGGATGCAACGATCATGGAGGCATGAGTTATCCCTTTATTGACTAGTTTTTCCACCCTTTTGGTGCCTTTTAATTTTTTTGATAATGCTTTTATATGGATCATATCTCAAGGGTCCAAGCTTGATTTTTATGATGTAGCATTTATTTACCCCTAAAATATGAGTTAGTTTCTCACTGATCGAGGTTGTTGTAAGAAAATGTAACTAGGTTTAGCCTTCATAATTGCTATTGTACTTATGTCATTATATATTTCACGTAGAAGATTAAAAGAAGAAAAATAAATATTATTTTTATAAGCATGAGTTTCATGTTCAAATTATTTGGTCATCTAGGTCAAGCATGTTCTTCACACGTTTAGGGTTTATTGAGTCAAAATAATATTTGTTATAAGTCAAAATATTGTTCTAAAGTCATGTCCCATTTGAACTTTGAAAATAAAATGGAAAAATAAATTTATTTGAGTCAAAAATGTAATTTTAGTACCCTCAAGACCAAGTCGGCCCTAGAAGGGGTAATTTGACCTCATGGATGTGTATAAATAGAGACAATTCAACAAAGAAGAGCAAAATTCAAGAGAAGGAACAAGAAAACAAGAGTGTTACAAACAAAGTTTGTATACACAATAAAGAGATTAAGAATATCTGAAATATAAATGTACCCATCATAGGATTATATGTGTGTGTGTGTGAGAGAGAGAGAGAGAGAGAGAGAGAGAGAATATATGAGATGATGATTTGATTACAACTGAGGGTCCCGTATATATAGCTAGGCAGGTACCCTTTCACGAACAATGATGTCCATAGAGACATGCCTCTTCAATACTAACTATTAGTTAATTAATCATTAATCATTATTATTATTATTTATATTATTTTATATATATATATATATATTTTATTCATAACATTGCTTCCTCTTCAAAAAGCTTCGTCCTAAAAGCTTATTGCTGACAAGGCATGCCATTTGTTTCTTTATCTTTTAACCTTATCGTTTCTTTCAACGTTTTTCAAGTTGTCATCTTCGTTGATACATAATGATAGGATCCTCTGAGTGATAAACAAAATCGTCATGCTGAGAATGAACTTGACTATCCTAAATTCATCCTCTGTGGAATCTTGCAGTTATTGGATACTTTGTGTGAACTGTTATCACAAGATTGAATTGCACTAACATTAATAGTCTTTGGAACATAAGTTTGTTGTTTTTGTTCTAAGTGATACAAATTCATAGATTGATTGAGATTTAGATAATGAGTTATTTTGGTTTGACTTTTCCTTATCATGTGTGTGGCAACTTCCTGATTTACTTTAGGTATCGTTGTTGTTGAGTTGGTTACAAAATCTTCATTGTCTGAACTGCGACATATAAGTGTGTTTTTCTTTAATTGGCTTGTTTTATTCTTGAGTTGTGATATTCACTAAATTGATATTCATTCCTTTCTCTTCAATTTGAATTTCTACATTTGAAGATTTTGACGCTTCCTTCTCAATAAGTTGTTGTACTTTCTTTTCCGACAACTTCTTGTCCTTCTTAATTTGCGTTAGTAATTTTTCACTATGGTCTTTAAGTCGAGAAAATTCTTCATTTTTGTCAGCAGTGATTTTGTCAACTTCTCTTTGCATAATTTGTAGTACTTTTTTACTTTCTTGAAAAATTACTTTTGAAATATTTTATCTTCTAATTTATATAATTTTTACTTTTAGCGGGAGAGAAGTCAATAGGAACATCTTTTCTTGTCAAAGTTCCCTTAATTCTAAATAGCACTGAAACATAGTTAAGTGAAGTTCCCATAAATCTTCTTTCCTTTATTTCCATTATCGACTCCATTTTACTCTGTGAATAGTTTTCTGTCAAACTTTCACATCAATGATCACTGACCCTTTTAATATTTTTTAAAATTCTTTATACCCCTTTATTAATTTTTTTTATTATCAAATAATCTTTTTTACTTTACACCTTTGATATATTAAATAAAGGTTTATTATTTCTTTTGAACCTTTTTTTTAATATCTCACTTGAAGCTTTTTGTTAAACTTGCCTTATAAAATATTGATAAGGCTTTGTTTTTTTCTTTTTAATTATTATAAACCTTCACTTATTAACTTTCCTTAAACATATTTTTAAAGACTATATATATATATATATATATATATATATATATATAGTAAGTCAAATCTTTTTCATTACTCAAAAGGTATGTACATAGATGTCAAAATGCATGTGGCCTCACCCCAACTGGGTTTGTTGACCAATGCTATTACCATGCTACAGACAAAAAACAAAATACCCAACTGAGAGGTCCACAACCTGATAGGCCTTACACACCAAAAAACAAAAAGAACTAGAAAGACACCTGTTACCATTATCAGTTATCAAAAGTGATAGACGCATGATTGTATGGCTCTGTTCCTAGAGGAGGATGTAGTATAAACAATGGACATGTTGCTCAAAGTGAGCAAACCATGTTTGTAGCTTCTCAATCTTCTCTACCAGCATATTCTGACAATGCCAAACAACCAAAATTCTCTCACAGGTGTGGCATTGAAAGTAATGGATTTGATCAAGCATGGCCATAACTACCTCATGTTCTTCCCCTCTGACCCTGTCATGAGATTCCAGCACGTCCATGATAGATTGGAACATCTCCCGTTGCACCAAAGTTCTCTTGTTTCCACCAACAGCTGCACTTCTAGCCGACCCCACATTTTCCGTCTTACTACTCCGCCCTTGCGAGCTCAGATCTTGTCCACGACATGTACCCCTGCTCCTGCTACCTACTCCACGACCGCCCTGTAGTTTTCTAAAGTTTTTACAAGGGAATTTTGCTGACAATTATTATCTTTTAGAGAAACCTAGGGTTTCATGGAAGAGATAAGAGGAATAGTTCTCTGTTGTTGATTAGAGGAATACAAGTTTCATTCCCAACACAAAACAAGCCCATTCTCTTACTATCATGCTTATCTTGTAAGAAAAATTCATACCTTGAATTTCTTTTAACTTTCAAGATTTTGCTACAAGATTCTTTTATGGAAAAAATATGAATAATTTTGCAAGCTCTTTCTTCATAGGGGGTGAGGAAAATTGGTTACTTACACCTCCCTTGGAGGCTCCTTCGTAGATCTAGTGGTTGTGTGGAAAAATTGCAGAAGGTCGAGCTCTTTTTCACCTCTCGGGACAATCCTATAGCAACCGAGGTCAGTGTTGTAGCACACAATCATGATATTGTAGCACATGCTTTGTATCCTGTAACACTCAACCTGAATCTTATAGTAGCTATTCGTTGGTCCTTTAGCTTCTCTATGGAATCCTATGAGACCAATGGTGTAGCTATCTTGCCTCCCAATGATGGCAGTGGGCCTCCTTACCATTTTTGTAATGAAACTTTGGTAAAAATGAGGCTCATGCCTACTTTTTATTTCCTTTGTGGTTTGGTGGTGGGCTTAGTGTGTTGTATTAGCTGGCCCCCACCTACCACCTTTGCAAATCCTCCATAGACCCATTGGCCCACTCCTCGTAATCATCACCTTTTTTCTTTTGTCATTTTCTCCATGTGTGATGAGAGAGAAAGATAACCCCAACTTAATTGTTTGAGGGTGGCTGAATCAGTTGAGCCACTTGTAGCCTACAAAACCTCATCCCTCATGTATTCAAAACATTTTTAGACTACTATGCACCTAAAGGAAGAAGTTAGGACTCTTTCATACCCATACCTACCTGGCAGTCCTTGTTGGTGTGCTGATAAGTGGATGTTTGCAAGTTATTTCTAAACAAAGGTAAGGTTGATTTTCTTGTCTCTTGAGGTGTCATTCTCTCATTTTCATTGCTCCATGAATTTGATTTCTTTGATTTTTTTTTTTTGAAATATCTGTGACTAATTGAAGCTTGAAAATACAATTTCTTCAGGAGGTGGATCACATGTTGTTGCTTGTATGTGAACAATGATCTTGTAGCTACATGTAGAGGGTCCCGTAGCTACTTTCGTTCAAAGTAATGACCCTCCTAAGCCTTCATGATGGTTGTTTTTTTCAATCTGGTGCTCTAGCTGTGGTCCTGTAGGGTTTGTGCAGACTGCGACAAGATTGTGTGTCTTCCTGTAGCAGTGACACGAACCCTCCTAGGAACACAATTTCCTTAAGGTGTTGCTTCTAAAAATGCTAATAATTCATGGGTATCAAAAGGGTTTGAGGCCTTTTCTATAGGTGAAGAGATGGAAGAAGTGCGAAAGGATGATGTTTAATGGATATAAGTGGAATTTTAGTTAGAGGAGAGTCCAAGTGGTGTGGAAAATGGATGGTGAGGCTATGGTGGAATCCTTCCCTTGTTCCTAGGTGAAAAACCCAGGATTTGGACTTTCTTTTTGTACTGGTCACAATCTTGTAGAAAATCTAGACCGATCCGATAACAATATAGGACAATCATGTAGCACTTCAGAACTGAGGCAAAATTGAGTGACTAAGGTCATTTGGTGATGGAGGAAGTTGGGGAAACCAATGAGATGATGGAGGTCATGAAATTATTTAGCTTGGAGGATGTGAGAGTGGGGTTTTAAAGTTGTCTCCTTGTTTGATGTCCTCCTTTGACCGTGACTGTAACCTTGTAGAAAAAAACATATTAGCAAGATGATGTAAGGGCTCCCTTGATTTTCTTTTCTTTTCATTTTTTTCTTTTATTTTGGGACCTGCAGGTTGCCTCAAAGGAGGTTTTCAACCTACAGAGCTGCCCTAGGTGCCTCAAAGGAGGTTTTCACTTGGGGATATTTTATTTTTTCTTTTAAGTTTTTAGACTCTTGGACTGCCTCATGGAGGTTTTCAGTCCTAGAGCTTTTCTTAAGTTCCTCATGGAGGTTTTCACCTAGGATTTTTATCCTTTTTTTATTTTTAATTTTTTCCCTTTTTTAGTTTTTATTTTTTTCTTCTTTTTGCTGATCAGAGGCTAGATGGAATGAGAGATCTGAGACCCTTAATCACACTCAAATCCTTACTTATTTAAATGGTAAACTCCTCCTTTGAAAAAGGTTTTTTTGTAGAGCTTCAATTAGTGGCCATTGACTAAAAGTGGAATTCCTTCTTCATTAATTGTTCTGATTTGGAAAAAGCCATTCTCATGACACTTTTCCACTAGGTAAGGACCTAACCATCTTGTCATCAACTTCCCCTTGAAATCCTTGAATTTGGAATCATACAGAAGGGCCCAATCACCCTCCTGGAAGGTCCTTTCTTTAATGTTTTTATCATGCCAAATCTTCCTCTGCAATTGGACCACCTTAATGTGCATGAGAGCCTGCAATCTGAATTCATCAAGAGCATTGAGTTGTTGCAACATCTCCCGTTGAGCTTTGGTGATGTCTAGGTCCAATTTTGTTTCCATTCTTAGGGTGTTGTACTCAAATTCAATGGACAACAATGCCTTTTTTCCATAAACCAGCTCAAAGGGAGTGAACCCAGTGGTGGTTTTCCATGTGGTGTTATAGGCGCAAGTGGCTTCCAAAAGTCTGGCTTCCCAATCCTTTTAACTAATGTTGACAATTTTAGTTAAGATGTTCTCTAGAGCTCTATTTATCGCTTCCACTGGCCCATTTTCTTGATGATGATAAGGGTGGATTTTTTGTGATTTATGTGATGTTGCTCCATGATTCCCTCAATGATCCGAATGGAAAATGGCATCAACCCATGGTATTCATCCACCCATATTATTCATCGACCCATGGAATTTACCCATGGTATTGTAAATGGCATCCGCCCGTGGTATTGTAAAATCCACCCATGGTATTCATTCACCCATGAAATTGACCCGTGGTATTGTAACTGAAAAATACTATAAGTAATAGTCACATTTTGTAAAAGGACAGATTGTCCGCCACAATGTAGCCTTGACAGTTCAGAGGCATGTAGCCACACATCTCTTCTCAGAGATAAGCTACCATTGCCCTAGCTGGTTTATTTCCATTACTGTTTGTAAGCATATTTCAGTGTTTTATATTAATGAAATGAAGTGTTATTTCCACTGCATATCTGTGTTTATGGTTATCTCTGTAATTTTTTGCGTTCTTGGTTAAATCCGGATCAGTGGTATCAGAGCACGTTATGATTCCATGGGAATGAGGGTTTCATGCATATTTCAGTCTCAATTTTTTTTGCAGGAATTTTTTTGGGCGGCGACTTTGTAGATCAGATCTGAAACATTTGGTACAAAATTTACAAAACAAATACCAGATCTGGATTCCTCTCGAAAAATCACCCAATTTCAAAAAAAAATGGGTCGAATCGGAGTTCGGATGTGGGAGATATCGCTGATTTAAAATCAGCTATTTTATTAGAATTTTTGTGACGGCGGAACTATTGCAGCACGAATCTGAGATCTCAGAGTGTCCAGATAAGGATTTCCAACTCATGGGAAGATGCAAAATGATCCTTCTGCTTCCAAAAACAGGTTATAATAAATATTCTGAGTTATATTGACTGAGTTATGCCCATTTTAATTCTGGAGCAGCATTCGGAGTGGGTTCCCATTGGAGACGTGCCATCCCACCCCACTTTAGTAGGCACCTGCTTCACATTCATCAGTTTCAGCATAGCAGCATTTGGCTTGGGTTATTTGGAGACGTTCCCTCCCACCCCAAGCTATGTAGGCACCTGCTACTTCATCAACAACCAACATCACGGTGATGGGTCAACCGCATAAAATCCTTGTCATCGAAGTCCATTTTCTAGGCCGCACACTGTCAGAATCACAGTTGGTCACAAGCATTACAAGGTATCTCTATCCTCGGATCTTCGTTTATTAGGGTTTTGGGTTAACCACATAAAACCCTTATCTTCAGTGGCTCTTCATATTCAACAAAGGCTTCGCAGGAGGGAACTTTACGCAATGGGGACCATTGCTTCTTAAGGAGGGAGGGATGATCCGAATGGAAAATGGCATCAACCCATGGTACTCATCCACCCATATTATTCATCGACCCATGAAATTTACCCATGGTATTGTAAATGGCATCCGCCCGTGGTATTGAAAAATCCACCCATGGTATTTATTCACCCATGGAATTGACCCGTGGTATTGTAACTGAAAAATACTATAAGTAACTAGTCACATTTTGTAAAAGGACAGATTGTCTGCCACAATGTAGCCTTGACAGTTCAGAGGCATGTAGCCACACATCTCTTCTCAAAGATAAGCTACCATTTCCCTAGCTGGTTTATTTCCACTTGGGTTTTAATAAAAAGTCTCTTTGTGGTTTTTGTTTATTGGGCATTTTCCTATTTTTCTTCTGGCAATTTCAATTTTTCAGATCTTGGGGGTCTCTCCTCCCAAGATCCATTTCAATCTTTCAGATCTTGGGGGTCTCTCCCCCTAAGATCCATTTCAATATTTTAGATCTTGGGGGCCTCCCCCCAAGATCCGGATCACTCAATTACATTTGAAGTGAATTGAGCCCCTTGATTAGTGACCAACACCCTTGGGAATCCAAACTTATGAAATATTTTTTCTCTTAGAAACTTTGCCACCTTCTACTATGTTGCTACTTTTACTGCCCTTACTTCAGCCCACTTTGTCAAATGATCATTACACACAATGATGCATCTCTTTTGTTCGGATGGGGAATCAATTGGCCCAATGAAATCCATGCCCCACTTCTCAAATGGCTCAAGAGTCACTTTAGGTTGTATGGGAATTTCATCCTTTGGTATAGGCTTTCCGATCCTTTGGCATTCATCACATCTAGCCACATATCTTCTAACATCTCGGTGTAGAGTAGGCCAATAATATTCTGCTTGGAGAATTTTGAAGGTTGTCCTCTTGGAAGCAAAATGTCCCCCATAAGGGCCATCATGGAAAGTTTATAGGATTTCAAAGACCTCATCTTCCCTTACACACCTCAAAATATTATTTCGTCCCATTCTGAAAACATTGCCCCCAATCCAAGTGAAAGGGACACTTTTTCTAACAATTCCGCTCTTCTCCTTGGAGGAGAGATTAGGAGGGAATCTCCCAGCAACCAAGTAATTTTCTATATCAACAAACCAAGGAGACAACAATGAAATAGAAAAGAGGCGCTCATCTAAAAGATGATCATCTATAATTTCCTCATTTTTTGCAGGCAATGTTAGTCTAAACAAAAAAATATGCAACCACATTTTCCTTTCCTGGCTTGTGAATAATTGTCAAATAAATTTTTTACAAAAATAATAGCCATCTAATGATTCTATCATTGACATCAAGTTTTTTCATTAAATACTTAATGGCTGCATGATGAGTATGTACAAAAACTTGGTATTCTATGATTAAATGCCTAAACTTGTTCAAGGAGTGCACGATGTATATGAGCTCTTTTTCAGTAACAATGTAGTTGAGTTAATCTTTGGATAGATTCTCATTGATAAAATATATGGCATAGGAAAAATTACCCTCCACTTGTCCCAATGCTGCTCCTACAACCTTGTCGGATGCATCTGTGTGGATATGGAAGGGCAAGGCCCAATTGGGACCCCTAAGAATTGGTGCAATGGCCAATTTCTCCTTCAACTTTTTGAATGCCGCTTGATGTTTATCTGTCCAAAAAAAATATGAATCCTTAGTTAACAATCCAAACAAAGGTGAGGCCATCTTACTAAAATCTTTAATAAATCTCCTATAATATCCATCAAGTCCAAGGAAACTCCTAACATCCTTTTGTTTATGAGGGACAAGGAACCTTTTGATAATGGAAATCTTGTTAGGGTTAGCTTGGTTTCCTTCCTAGGAGAGGAAGTGACCTAGGACAATCCCAACATTCATAAAAAAAAATCACACTTTTCTGGACATAGTGACAGATTCATTTCAATGCATTTCTTTAAAACTTTACACAAATTGGAGAGAGCTTCCTATAATCTTCTCCATAAGGAGTGAAGTCATCCATATAAATTTCAACTATGTCATGAACAAGATCAACAAAAATAATCAACCCTCCCCTTTGGAAGGTAGAAAGGGCATTGCACAAGCCAAAGGGAAGGACTCTATAGGAAAATGTCCCCCATGGACATGTGGAGGCCATCTTATCTTGATCCTTAGGGCTGATCTTGATCTGATTATGCCCACTAAAACCATCCAAGAATGAAAATAACTTCTTCCCTGCAAGACCATCAAAAACTTGATCAATGAAAGGCAAGGGAAAATTATATTTCTTTGTAGCCTTGTTGAGTTCCCTATAGTCAACACAATTCCTCCACTTCCTATTCTTTTTAGGAACTATAACAAGAGGAGACACCTACTCACTATCTAAAATGGGGTAAATGAATCCTGCATCAAATAAATCATGTAGTTCTTCTTTCAGATCATTCTCCTTTGGGTTGGTGCATAGGTTTACATCCTTCTTTAATGTAGATATGATGGGTACAAACTGAGGGACACATCCCTTTCATCTCTTTATTGTCCCAAGTAAAAGCATCAAGATGTTTCCTTAACACAGTGAGTAATTTATCTTCTTGCTCTGTTGAAAGGGAAGGTGTTAACGGGAAAAGTGTCTATTTAGAACGACCCTATCCCACTAAGGTGTGACAGTGACCTTAGAAACAAACAGAGAAAACTACTTTCGTATTCTTCTTTATGAACTATAAACGAAGAGGAATAGGATGAACCAACCTGTGCCTTGCACTAGTCCTTTGATCCAATCTCTCTCCTCTTTGACAGCTTCCGGATACCTGCTCCCTTACTTGCCCAGCTTCACCAAGTTCCTGTAAGATCACAGAAGAAGAAAACTACACAAAGACATGGATTTATATTCATAAGTAGCTTAGGATCAGATTTAAGCTAAACATACAAATGTAACAAACATCAATGATACACAAGCATGTAGGAGAAACTCAAATAGTTTTATTGATATAACAAGAAGATCCAGGAGGAGTTACAACCGATGATTCCTGATCCAGCATCAACCTCCCAGCAAAGAAGCCCCTCTTCACCTCCAACAAAGCATAAATCACCCAATACTCTGATATCTATCTCAAAACCAACAGCAATTCTCTGCAATGTACAAAATTCCAGCCTCTGGATCTATGGGATGAGGGATCCATATATAGATGTATGCAAAGAGGATGAGTCAGCTTATGATTTGACTAGTGTCTTCTCTCTGTCAGTTCTTGCTTCCACTTGGAGACTGAGAGCCTCTTACTCATCCTTGGTCGAACTCAGTGAGGCAAGTGTCATTGGGGAAGATTCTGGAAGCTTCCATTGTCTGTCCACCTCGCGGAATGACACTGCCATTTGTCATTTCCCGCTCAACGCACCCTGGTAGTGCATTTAGGTGCGTTGCAACGCACCTAGCTAGTGTATTTGGGTGCTATGCAACGCAGCTAGCCAGTGGAGCAGCTGAAATGATCCTGATTTGACTGATTCTGAGCAGTTTCTGGTGGAGAACTTCTGGGAGAAGCTGTAATTTGTTGACCTTGTTCCTTTAAGGGTCGGAACAACACTTTTAGGGACTTAGGATCCCTTGGTTTATGGAAATTTCATGCTTAGAGCTGTAAGGCACAAAAATGTCTATAACAGTTGCCCCCTAAAGTATGAGGCCGTTTATCGGGTGAAATGCTTTATTAGGAGGATCCGAAGTTCTTTCAATGCTGGGAGGAGACCTGTAATAAGATACAATACAATACATTATCTTCATACTATTTTTCATGATCTAGCTGAGGCGGGTATTCCCATGCTCAGCTTTATAAATTCATTTTCATGTACATAGGACAGACAATCGTCTGATGGTAGACTGATGATTCTGATAGAGCCATCATCCTTTTGGTAGGATGATTATCTGTGCTGCAATGCTGTACATTTCAATGTCTTTATTTTTCCTGAATATATATTGCAGCCCGGATGGATGAAACTAGATCTGGGGTCTTCAATCTCGTCCGATCTTCACTCGAAGTACAAGTCGATCCATGTGAGAAATGTTTTGAAGTCGAACATGGAAAAACATCGCTTGATTACCAGTCAATGATGTAAACCGTTAACAAGCGCGAGAGGAATCACCGATAATGATGATGACCCTCAAGGTACTGCAGTACAATTCACGTGGTGTGAATAAAGGACTTGGCGTCGAACACCACGCAAAATCTTTCGGTCGAAGGTCATTGATGTATACCTGTCGCCGGAAGTGAGAAACTTGCCATTGAGGCATGCAAGCTTCAAAGTACTGAATGGGGTGTTCCTAGATCAACTTCTTGGATAATGAGCTGATGTCGACAAGAAGCGATCCGTCAAAGGAGGGCCTTAATGAATCCCACATCAATGACATGGAATGGAGCAAATGATTTTGATGGAGGTGAAAACAATCTGATGATATACGGTTCAGGATGGCGGTCATGAAAGAATGAAGTATAATGTATGGTAGTGGATGGGACATAGGTGACTTCTCTGGATGACTTCTCTTGAACATGTCGGCGACACTTATGTGATGGATTGGTAGCATTTACCCCAAATGTGGATGGTATGGCGTGACCATGGTGATGTGACCGGTGAATGAAACAACCCAACCTGATTTGGACACGGAGTGGAAGTGTCATGTTCAAGAGCGACTTGCTACCAATAAAGATTCTTTGAGTTTTCTTCCCAATTTTTCCCCAGTCATTGCTGACCAGTACCTCTTTATTTTTGTCAAGCTTGAGGAGGATAACATATGCTTGTTCTATAATTTTCCCTTCGGGCAAACCCATCGCTATGTTTTGACGAGCCTAGCGATAGTGAAACTCATTCTCGTCTAAAGACAAGTTTGTCGCTATTAATCTTTTTAACGAGTCTAACGGCAAAGATAACTCGGTCCTTTTCATTTTTAGAGAGTCTGAAAAGGTACGTAAAGTTAACTCCAAAATTCCTTTTTCGTCATCTAATCCCTTAAGTCCGAAAAAGTATAAAACAATACAGAAGGGATGAATTTTCGATAGTTTTAACGAGCTGAACAAAACAAGCGCTCGATCTTTTTGTGCAATAATCCCTCAGGTCCAAAAATATTAAAATCTAGAGGAGGGATAGCACTTTCGGTCGCTTTAACGAGCTGGAAGGCCAAAACTCGGAAATCTTTTCATATTTTACGAGTCAGTTGAAAAGAGCTTAAAGAAGACTCGTCTTTTGAGGAACGAGTGATAAAATGGGTAGCAGCTGATTCCAGGTAAGGGTTGGAATTTTCCAATCACGACAGTGTCACAAGGATGGCTAGTGAAATCACTCTTCGCAGTTGTTCCTCAAAATGGGTAAACAATCAAATGGAGGTGAATGATTGGCCAATGGAAAAGTAGAGGTGACGGTGCAAACACGACCAAGGCTTTAATGGCTGAAATGCTACATTCACGGTGGTTATTTACCGGGGAATAGTTCATTTTTTAACGAGCTTAAACGCGGGTGGAAACATTTGCTCATGTCTTATGTTTATTTTTTAACGAGCTTGAACTATGTGCTAAAACTGCTCGATTAGATGGTCTTGTTTTGATTTTTTACCATAAATAGCTTTGTCCTTCCAAAGATAGTACTGTATTTTCAACTGCTTCATCAAACTAGTCAGAAATGAACAATATTTGCTTGAAAACGAGATTAAAACGCTAATATTTTACTTTGAACTACGTAAAAGTAATCAAAAAGTTGTTTTTACCTCTCATTTTACCATTTCATTTGAACTTGGTTTATTGGAGCTTTGGAGGTGCTTTTCCCCCTCGATTTTCATCAGTTGATTTCGGGAGATTCTGTGGACGATTCTCGGCGCCGTCTGGACCAGGTAGGAGCTAAACCTGAGCTCTTTCATTTCATGGTTTCCATTTTGCTTTTTGACCCTGATTCCCTGCTTTTCTGAGCCCCTGGGGTTTGAGGGATTCGTTCTGGCATCAACGCACCCCCAGTGTATCGAAACCTGCGTTGAATGCTGGCTTGTATGAAGGCAATTTGACATTCAACGCACCTAGAACACTGCTGTAGGTGCGTTGGGCGCAGAAAGGGAATTTGTTGCACAATTTTTGATGGAATTTTTTGCCTGTTTCTCACCAAAATCAGGATCTAACTCCTCTCTTGTTTGTTTTTTCAGAGATTTGGGAGCAAGATGACCCTTACATGGCGAGAACGTGAGCATGAAGAGGAGGACATGATTGCCCTACATGATCCAGTTACAGTGAACGCGCTGCGGAATTGTGGCTTGCTGAAGTTATTCCGCATTTCTAGCATGAGACAGAAAATCAACTTACTGCAGTATTTGCTCGATGCTTGGGATCTTATCAATCAAGTTTTCCAGATTAGGGGTAAATCTATCCCCTTGACTGCAGTAGACATCTATTTCTTGACTGGCTTGTCGAGGCGAGGTGCCCCCATCTCTTTGTCAGGTTCGGCCCGAGGAGGCGATTCTGTGAGAGGTTATGTCCGCCGATGTTGCAGAGAAGGATCTCAGCCGAGTAAAGACTGCAAGATAATTATCCGTGATGTCACTGACAGGTCCCTTAGGACTATCATGTTTACTTTTGGTAGGATGGCCGGTAGTGCGTCTCTTCATGTAGCCAACAGATCCTATATGCAGCATGCCTTGGAATGCCTCCAACCGAAGGTGTTCAACTGGTGCGACGCAGTTCTTCTTGTGATGAAAGAACAGTTGACCAAGATAAAGAACGGGAGGTTGAAGAACTTTGGGTTCGGTTCTATTTTGACCGCCTTTGCCTTGGAGAAGATACCACTGATGCAGCCGCAGTACATTGCACTCGATTTACCTTCTCCTACTGAACCACGTATGCAGAGATGGGTTGACCATATGTCCAGGCATGCTGGCCAGTCTCAGATTTCATTTTCTGATACCTTCTTCAGGTGGTTTGATCGTCAGGAGATGGTTTATGCCGAGTATCCATATGCAGGCATGGACTTCCGGGGTGATCCAGATTTAGTACTGTCGGATGGCGAGCAGTGGGGTGCTATTGGTAAAATCTCTGACCATATTGCTGTTTACTGCTTTTGTTTATAATGTCCTTGTGCTTTATTCTATCAAGACTTTAATCAAACTCATGTGTACATGCAGATGTTGGTCCTGTTCGTCTAGTAGTTCGCCTGAGAGTACCAGCTGTTGCTCCAGCAGGAGAGGCTGCTAGAAGAGCTATTCTTCGCGACCTCGATGTGGCTGAGACTCTCTCAGCTTTACAGGAGCAGGTTGAGGGCCTCACTCTCAGTATACCAGATGTGAGGACCGACGAGCTACCTTTGCAGTTACAACGACATACTACTGGTGTGCCCAGACGATGGACTCGTCTCTTACGCATGATCGCACAGGCTGTGACTTGCTATCACGAGCATCATTAGACTAGGGTGCCCCCTAACATTTTGAGTTTTTGGGTCGTGTGACCGATTTTGTCTTGGTTACAGAACATTATGTGTAAACCATAAACAACTATATATATTTTTGATTTTCGGGGTTTTATTTTGGTTGAGCTATATGATCCACATGTAAAACATTGATGATGTGTTTCTTTTTTTTTATAAATGTTGCAAATGTCTATCTAACACATAGTTTGCTAATGAGTAGGTTAATGTGTTTAAGTTTATGGAAATATGTTGGTATTGAATAAGATCAAATTGTCTTTCCAGAATCTTAACCCTTAGGAACATGCAATAAATAGCTGGGTTTCGGACGGAATATATACCATTGAGTTGTAGTATTACGACTTGTGAGTCTAGCCTGACAATTAGTCGGCGTATACCATGGGTGATGGAATCAGAGAGAAGTTCTATCAATGCGCAATACTCAGCGACGTTATTCGTTGATTGACCAATACATACACCTCTGAAACTTACTAACTCGCCGCTTGGATCAAAAATGACCCAGGCTGCGGAGGACATGTTCCGCGAACTACGACTCGCTCCGTCGGCATATCCAACACATGGCTCCAATAGGTTTGACATCTGCAATAAATGTAAAAAGGTGGATTACTCGACCAAAACAAACACTTTAGCGAAAACAAAAATATAACAAAAGCATATTGGTTACTATTTATGCATAGTAACGCTTGAGGTACAACCCATTACGAGGTTGCGCCAGTGGAATTCCGTCATAATCCATTAACTCGTAGGCTCCTTTCGCTAACACTCGTTTAACAATATAGGGGCCCATCCATAAAGACTTAAATTTACCTGCTCCCAATTTATCGGATTCTTGGTCATAAAGCAAGACCAAGTCACCTTCCGAGAAGACACGGGGTTTGACATTTTTGTCGAACTGCGCCTTGACTCGTTTCTTATAGGCTTCGTTAGCCAAAGCGGCGTCACGATGGGTTTCATCCAATTGGATTAATTCCAAGAAACGAGCCTCTTCTTATAAAGTTCCGCGGAGGAGATCAATTGCGAGTTTGAGAGACGAGATTTCACACTGGACTGGTAAGACTGCTTCCAGGCCATATACTAGTTGGAAGGGTGTGAACCCGGTTGCATTCCTTACCGATGTTCGGTAAGCCCACAAGGCTGAGTACAGGATTAGGTGCCACCTTCTTTTGTGAACTCCGATCATCCTTTGCAACATGCGCTTCAGGACCTTGTTGATCGCTTCAACTTGTCCGTTGGCTTGTGGATAATACGGAGTAGAGCTGTCGTGAGACAACCCTAGTTTGGCAGCTAATTCGACCATCATGTGATTGCGAAAATGCGATCCATGATCTGTGACTATAGCCTGTGGTACGCCGAATCTGGCGACTACATGATTGAAAAAGAAAAGGGCAGCTGTTTCACCAGTATTATCTAATGTAGGCATCGCCTCGGCCCGTTTGGTAAAATAGTCAACTGCGACTATGATATACCCATGCCCCCCGGTCGAGGTGGGGTTACATGTCATGAAATCGATGCCCCATTTGGCGAACGGCCCAACAGCAACTATTGGCTGCAGAGGTGCGGGTGGTCTTCTGGTTTTGCTATCAAAAATTTGACAAGCATGGCAACTTCTGACTGCGGTTATGCAATCTTTGAACATCGTTGGCCAGAAGTATCCTGCTCGTAAGATTTTTTGTGCTGTAGCATATCCAGATTGATGCCCCCCATAGGCGCCTGAATGACACTCATTCAGGGCTTTTTCGGCCTCCTCATGGGTGAGGCACCTTCTCAGAACTGTATCGATACCACGACGGTAAAGTGTATCACCGACGATCATGTAGTCTTTTGCTTGGTATCGAATACGTTTTTGTTCAGAGTGTGAGGTGTTTGGCCTAAATTTTTGGGTTTGGAGATAAATGATTATATCTCCATACCACTCATTGCTTGTAGATATCAGAAACAAATTCTCATCCACGATTGATTCTTTGGATGTTTCATCGTTGGACGACGATGGGAGATCGCATAATAGTTCTGCAAAAACTAGAGCTTTCTTTGACTTGGATTTTACAAATTCCAGATCAAACTCTTGAATGATCGCTATCCATTTTGAATATTTGCCCCCCAGCAACTGTCACGACAATATATAAGTCATGGGGTTGCAATCTGACAGAATGGTAGTTTTCCGAAAGAGGACATAGTGTCGAAATCTTTGTATCGCTTGAACAGCTGCAAGCGCTAGTTTTTCAACATAAGAATATTTGCTTTCTGTATCATTTAAGTTCTTACTTAAATAATATATAGGATGTTCAATTCCATCGACTTCTTGAACTAAAACCATTGCGATGGTCGTATCTGCTGTAGCCAGATACAGGTTAAAATCTCTTTGATAATCGGGGGTGTACATTAATGATGCTTTCATTAGGGAATCTTTTAAAGCATCAAAGGAAGCTTGCGCAACCTGATCCCAGACAAAGGGTACCTCCTTTTTCAAAAGACGTGTATAACCTTTAGCAAGTTCGGCGTAATTTGGAATGAACCTCCTCAGAAAGTTTGCTTTCCCTTGGAGTTTCTGAATCTGAAGCAAATTTGAAGGTGGAGGCAAATTTATGATTGATTGGACCTTACACGGGTCGAGACAAATCCCATCCTTGGAGACTACAAAGCCAAGTAAACGACCAGAACTGACGCAAAATACACATTTGTGCGGATTGAGTCATATCTTGTAGTGTCGGCAACGTAGAAATATCGCTCTTAAATGGTGTGGATGATCAGTCCGCTTTCGCGAATGAGCCGGAAGGTCGTCAAGGTATGGTTGAACGATGTTTTTGATGTCATGGAAGGCATAATTCATTGCCCTCTGAAACGTCGCCCCTGCGTTCTTTAAGCCAAAGGGTAATTTTCGATATGCGAATGTGCCCCACGGACAAATGAATGCAGTCTTTGACTGGTCCTGTGGGCGGATATTTATTTGATTATACCCGGAGAATCCATCCATGAATGAAAAGATTTCGCATCCGGCGCATTCATCAATTATCTGGTCGATGAAGGGTGTAGGGTAGTTGTCTTTTGGACAAGCTTGATTTACATCCCTATAATCGACACACACTCTAATTGTCCCCTGTTTCTTCATAACAGGGACAATATTCGATACCCAATCGGTTAGAGGAACCGGGTAGATGAAACCAGCATGGAGAAGTTTTTCAACTTCTGCCTTAATGGCAGCGACTTTCTTGGGGTGCACCTGCCTTAGCCGTTGTCGTACTGGTTTGACATCTGGATACATCTTAATTTCGTGTTCAACGATACTCGAGTCGATGCCTGGCATTTCACTGTATGACCAAGCAAAGACATCTCTGAATTCGCGAAAAAGAGCGTTATATATTTCCAGTTCTGAAGGAGAACAACATTTGCCAACATAAATATTCTCTACAACATCTGTTTTGGTCGAGATATTTATGGCTATAGTCTCCTCAATGTTGGATAAGTTTCGCTCGGAATCCACCGTATTTACAGTATTTGACAGAAAATCAACTACTGAAGGATGGTAAAGGTCATTTTGAGTATCTTCTTCACAATCCGGAAGAAGGGAACGATGGTGGGAATCATTCCATGGTGCTCCTTCAATTACCATAGATTGGACAATTCCTTCGTCGGTGACATGCACTCGCGACCAAGGATCTAAAGGAGTACCATATTCTCTAGACCTATCTATCCAAACGCTTGATGAGCGTTGATTTGGGTTTGCCTCCCATGCTAGAAACATTGATTGCTATAATATTTCTATTGGGCTTGGGGGCAAAACCACTGCATGATCCATGTCGATATCGTTTTCTGATATCTTTGTAGAAGATATCATGTTGCAGGTTCCTACCGACGCTACTTCCGCCAGGTTGATTGGAGGTGGAAGAGCGAAAGTTCCCATTAGTATAGGATCTTTTAGTAGGCCTACTCCGATATTCTGAAGCGAATGGGGGCTTCCATGGATCATGGGAATGCTTCCTGTAACTTGAGAACCATTGGGGAGGAAGTTTTGTTGATCGACGATTGTAATTCCTCCTTGAAAGGGGAATGCAATCTTTCTAAAATAGGTCAACACAACAGCTGCCATGGCATATATCCATGGTCTTCCTAGTAGGATGTTGTAATCAAGATTCCCATCGATGACTTCAACATCTATTTCTACCGTTTTTTCTCCTAGTTCAACTTTCAAGTTATTTAGGATACCGTATGGGGTATATGTCCTTCCGTCGAATGCTTTTAATGTCGTCGCAGACCGCGACAAGGTTGGAGATCCTAAAGTTTTCCAGCAACTCATCGACATAATGCATGTAGATGCCCCCTCATCAATAATTGTTCGATGAACAGTTTTGTTGAGGGATTTCACTTGAATAAGGAAAGCTAGTTGAGCTGGTAACTGAGGATTGTATCCTTTATGGTCGAAGGATACAAGATTGGAATCCTTTGGGTCAATCCCACTAATGGCCGATAATAAAGCCTGCCTTTGGGATGGGCAATTTTGTAGTACTTCAAGAGTCGACATAGCGGATGGCGATTGGGCCAAATCTTCCACTATGTTATAATGCTGCGCCGCTCTAGCGCGGGGATTAAATGTCGACTTGTGTAATACTCCCTTCGGCGGTTTTATTGTTAATTCAGGAATGGTGGGTGGTACAACTTTTGTCGAAGTTGTTGTCGAACTACTTGGTTGATCTTTATCCTTGTAGTTCGACAGCTGCAGATTCCCGTAATCTTTGTTCCTTGTCGAAATCAAAGCATCATTCTGCGGTTTTTAAACCGACAACATTAGCACTTGAGACGGGGAAGCATTTCCACTTTCAACCAGATTCGTTCCTGGGTTTGGAAACGGATCAGTTAACACTGCTGAGGTTTTCGAACTTTTAAAGAATTTCTTAAGCTCAGCTTTGTATGGACACTCTTTCGTCCAATGATCCTCATCACATATATGACACCCCGCAGGGGGTTTCCTTTGCCCAGAAGGGTTTGTAGAAGGTTTTTCAGGAGATGACTCATCCTGTTTCTTCTTTTTCCCTTTGCCTTTCTTCTTGCTTCCTGGTTGTTTGGTTTCTTTGCCCTTATCTGTCGATACGGCATTTACTTCCGAAGCAAGAAGTTCGTCTTTTGCATTTTGACCTGAAATCTTACGGGCCTTCTTGGACGTAGCCTTTGTCGATTTCGTGTCTGTTGTGCCAATCACGCCATTGCCGGCGTGAGAGTCATTGTTTGATTTAGGAGGAGGAGGAATTGAGAATTCCGGTCTAGGGGCGTCAGGTATTTTGTCGTAGAGCGTGCCGGACTGAGTATAGATCAAGTCCAGATATTGTGCACGAGCGATAACTTGCTCTTCCGTTACGACTCCCCCCTTTGCCACATCTTCCGTGATGGAAGGTAGTAATGACTTGATAAACCATTCAGCTAATAGCTGATCAGGGACGTACGTTTTTACCATCCTACGACGACGTCGCCACTCATGTATATGATCAGATATGTGAGTGGCTGTTGTCTGTTTGAAGTTGGTAAGGAGTTCTGTTCCCGTTTCGTACCTTATCGGTAATTGAAAATGGGTTAAAAAGGTTGTGGCTAAGGTACTGAAGTTGTCGAACGAAGCTCTAGGCAATTCAATGTACCATTTTGCCGCTGGACCCGTTAATGTCCTCTGAAAGAGGCGAAGTCTTATCGAATCATCATTTAGGGTGTTTGATGAACACCATAGATGAAATGTCATCACGTGATTCGATGGATCTTCACCCAGATTTCCATTAAATTTAGGAATATCTGATGGAAGTTTATGCGGAATCGCTGGCCACCAAGGGGCGTAAGCAATTGGATCGTTTGTTAACCGGTTTAAATCAGGTAACTCTAAAGTTGCCACGAAAGGTAACTGTTGATTCAGGTTAGGTGAAGCATACCCAGGATATGATGGAATCGCCTGAGCAGTTGGTCTTTACATACCGACATAATGCATTTGATGCTGGTATGTTTGGTAAGGTTGGTGGACTTGACCATTGTAAAATGGTTGATTTTGACCGTTTTGAATGTACGGCTGTCCACTGTTCGCAAAGATTTGCTGCTCAGAACCTTGGTATACTTGTTGGAATTGTGGTTGTTGGTATTGCACCATCCATGGTTGTGAAGCCATGTGCTGTTGCGCTATACTAACTGTTGGACCAAGGTGTGGGGTAATTGTACCCGTCTGGACCTGTGTCGCCCCACTAGTTGGCGATTGTGGTTGAGTCGCAGGGTCAAGGGGCTGTTGCATTACAACCTGAGAAATCTGAGGTTGGCATACAACAGGCAGCGTTTGAACTTGTGACACCGTCACAATAGCTGGTGTAGTCGGGATATTCGACATAGGTACACATTGTTGCGTCGAATACACAACTCTTGGTTGTTGAGGTAGTATAGGTACCCAACCACTTGAGGTAATTCCAGTATAACCTGAATATTGTTGTGAACTCCCGTATGGATATCCTCCCGGAGGGGATAATGAAAGGGCATACTGCCCCCCATACGGTGGTAATCCAGAACTCAAGGGAATTGTTTGCCCTTGGGGACCGGACTGCCCAAATTGACCTCCAAATGGATCAATTTGTTGAGACTCAACATAAGAGTTTCCGGATATTATTCCGGATGAACAAACAGGAACGGACCAGACTGTTGAAATAGCCCCTGAGTGGGCTCCTTCTAGCGGTTGAGAGCTAGTTGGGACAGATGGTATGCCGACGAACATTGTTGGAGCGACAGCAGGGAGTTCTGCTGTTGCTGTGTCAGACGACACAGTCCTAGATGTTGACGGTTGTTCAGACATTTGTAGTCTATCCAAAAGATTACCTAGCGATTCTACAGGAACTTCCGCTGGTGGTAGACTAACTTCTGATGAAGAAGGATATAGAGTGATCCCGACTCGAAAGTGCGTTGGAGTACTTGATTGAGGATCTTCTACAATTTCTTCAATTGCAATCAGACCAGGTGGAAGGGGAAGACCGTCAGGTCCGTAAAATATTTCTGGTGCCGAAGAAGGTGTGGAATCGACAGCGACAGATGTTTGAAGAGCAAGACTCTCCGAACCGGTCGTAGATGGAATTGGTTCGGTAACACAAATGTTTACTCTCAGACTAGGATCAGTATCACTGTCCCTCTATAGCCGTTGAACTTCTTCTGTAGAGGCAGGGATTCCAGAAATGTTTGGAGTAACGGAGTCTCTGATGTCGTTGGAACACCTGTTCTAACTTTGATAGGAGATTTTGAACCGGTTAAACGAGTTCGCTTTGTCCGTACTGGTTTTGATTCCGGAGACAAAGACGGTTGACTCGTAAGCCTCCGCGAACGACGGGGTTTCAATTGACTTTCTTCCACGATTGCGGATTACTCGACCAACTAAAATAAAAAAGGGGAATAATGTTTCCGAATTAAATGAATTTTAGACGCTTTTGACACAAATTGTTTTTTCAGTTTTTAAGAGTCGAGAAAAAACAAAAGATGACTCTAGTCTCCTTCGATTTTTAATGAGCCTGAAGTGACAAGTGCTCAGATGGACCTTTTCCATTAAGGAGTCTGAAAAGGAACGAAAGGGACTGCTCTGGAGATCTAGGTAGAGGGAGTACCAAACCAATCGCAAAACTGCAGAATACTTTTTACGGTACGGCAATCAATCTTCCCGAATGCTGTGTTCGGTGCATTGCGATCAGTAGGGCGGCCGACACGGCTTCCTATGGATAAAAGGTTTTAAGCCTATAGGGGTCTCCCAATATATACTCGACGGTACGTGGGAGCACAAGTCCGTACTGGCACTTATCGTCTCAAAGTGGAGGAATCACCCAACCATCAGTGAGGACAACAGTTACCAGGCTTTACGACGCTGGAATACGTCTCTAGCCTAGACCTCTAAATGTTGTGCGTTAAGTTCCAAAGCGTTGTTAGATTCATTCAATTTATTTTAAGTTGATATTTCTTAGAAGTTTTCCTTTTGGGATCACCACGAGATGTAGATGTAATTCCTAAAATGCAATCTAAATATGATAAGCAAACTTTTTATCTCTTTTCAGCAATGAAAATCCTAGCTACAAGGGGAAAAGAAAGACACAATCTTTTCACAAAGAGCAAAGAGCACACTGTAAATGCACTTTCCTAAATCAAGCCAAACAGAATGCCAATATGCAAATGCACATGTGCATGTATTTGTTTTTCACTTTCTTAATATTGATGCCTAAAAAGAAAGTTGATGTACAAATCTGAATTTGCTTTCAAATGACAAACACAAACAAGCTTCTTTTCGAAATCAAAAGGTAGAGATGTTTACGACACTTTATGATTTTGAAATAAATACTCGTTTCGACACTAGAAAGTTACAAATTCAAACCAAAGGCAAAAGTAAAAGCATAATCGACTGTCAACAGCAAATAAACTTTCTCCTAAGATCAAAATCCACACTTGTGACAGATCTAAATCAAAGGACTATTCTACTCTTGCAATAGAAAACTGTAAATGATGTAACAAACACACAAAAACATCTACAGTCTTTTTGTACAAAGGAGGCGGAATTAAGGCAAAGAAAAGGGGTTTTTAAACAGACACATATACTGATCACAGGCTGCAAAAATCAGAGACAAAACTGAAAAAAAATGAAGCAAAGAACCTCAGCTGCATAGGGCTAGGCTGATCAGCGCACCTGTTACACAGAGAAACTGGATTGCAGCTCAGGTAGCCCTCTCGGGAACTGCGTTGAAATGCAGAACCTCTTCATAGAGCCTGCGCTGGGGCAGAAACGAGAATTCTATCCGGGTTCTGGGTCACGGTTTGCAGTTTAATCTATGGTTTTTGTCCGAGTAAAAGCAATCAGTAATGCACAATCAGAGGGTAGATTTAAAGGAGGTGTAAGAGCTGTCACAAAGGGCAATCAGATCATTTGTGAATCAACTGTTCAAATCATAAACAGATCCAGTGAATGGATTGAAGCAGCAGATGTCTACTTTGCATTTGTTAATGGCAAATGCAGTTCGATTGCTACTTCTAAGTTTATGAAACAAACAACAAGAGAAACACAAACAAACTAATTAGACACGATCCCCAGCGGAGTCGCCATTTTGTTAATGGGAAAAGTGTCTATTCAGAACGACCCTATCCCACTAAGGTGTGACAGTGACCTTAGAAACAAACAGAGAAAACTACTTTCGTATTCTTCTTTATGAACTATAAACGAAGAGGAATAGGATGAACCAACCTGTGTCTTGCGCTAGTCCTTTGATCCAATCTCTCTCCTCTTTGACAGCTTTCGGCTACCTGCTCCCTTACTTGCCCAGCTTCACCAAGTTCCTGTAAGATCACAGAAGAAGAAAACTACACAAAGACATGGATTTATATTCATAAGTAGCTTAGGATCAGATTTAAGCTAAACATACAAATGTAACAAACATCAATGATACACAAGCATGTAGGAGAAACTCAAATAGTTTTATTGATATAACAAGAAGATACAGGAGGAGTTACAACTGATGATTCCTGATACAGCATCAACCTCCCAGCAAAGAAGACCCTCTTCACCTCCAACAAAGCATAAATCACCCAATACTCTGATATCTATCTCAAAACCAACAACAATTCTCTACAATGTACAAAATCCCAGCCTCTGGATCTCTGGGATGAGTGATCCATATATAGATGTATGCAAAGAGGATGAGTCAGCTTATGATTTGACTAGTGTCTTCTCTCTGTCAGTTCTTGCTTCCACTTGGAGACTGAGAGCCTCTTACTCATCCTTGGTCGAACTCAGTGAGGCAAGTGTCATTGGGGAAGATTCTGGAAGCTTCCATTGTCTGTCCACCTCGCGGAATGACACTGCCATTTGTCATTTCCTTCTCAACGCACCCTGGTAGTGCATTTAGGTGCATTGCAACACGCCTAGCTAGTGTATTTGGGTGCTATGCAACGCAGCTAGCCAGTGGAGCAGCTGAAATGATCCTGATTTGACTGATTCTGAGCAGTTTCTGGTGGAGAACTTCTGGGAGAAGCTGTAATTTGTTGACCTTGTTCCTTTAGGGGTCGGAACAACACTTTTAGGGACTTAGGATCCCTTGGTTTATGGACATTTCATGCTTAGAGCTGTAAGGCAAAAAAATGTCTATAACAGAAGGATTGATTTTCAGGGTTTTGGATGGACTGATTTCCACAATCTTAGCATGATTTTGATCATAATTGGCAATGAACAATTTGTCCCATGAGTTGTTCTCATGTTTCCCTAAGGATTCCTCTACTAACTCATCAATTGGCATGGAAGTAGGAGGTTGGTTTTGCAAAAAGTTATCAATAAGGTCATCCTCATATAGCTACCTTCTTATTACAGTAGTGTCTAATGTACAACCTGGGTAAGGGGATGGCTGATAAAAGTCTTCCTCTTCTTCTTCCTCTACCCACAGAGGTAAGTCATGATCAACAAGGGGTTGGGCAGGGGGTATAATACAAGATGCATTGTGAGCTACCCATTTTTACTTGTCATGTTTCTAGCCTTGCAACTGATATAAGAATAAACAGTGGTTAACCAAGGTCTCCCGAAAATGAGAGGTTATCCATTAAACTTGGTTTTGGGTTGGAGGACAAGGAAATTTGCGGGGTACTCCCAAGAGTCAATGGAGACCATCACATCCTCAATAACTCCCTTAGGGGCTACCATGGATATGTCTAAAAGCTGCAACATTGTGGTGGTCTTCCTCAAGGCTCCTTGGAGGTTGAGCTTCAACATAGTTTCCTTGGTCATTGCATTGATTGTAGCCCCAAGGTCAATCACTATTTTGGGGACTACAATACTATTAGTGTGTACATCCACTACTAGGCTATCGAGATCCAAATACTTGGGGGATATGACCTTCCCAAGCATTAGATAATCCAACTGCCTAACGAAATTGATAGCATGGGAATATCTATTTCTTATTCCATGCCTCTTGAAACACTCCTCTGATAAGTTTTTTTTAGATGGGAACATCTTTGGTAGCATGGATAAGGGGTATTTTAACACGTAGGTTCTTCAATTCTCCTAGAAGTTTAACCTCTTATGGGGTGTGTTGTTTAGGTTGGACAAACCTTTCAGGATAGGGAGGTATGTTGGCTTCAGGGGCACTATCTTCCTTCTCTTCTTCAAGAAATTCAGATGGAGAAGGTGGGTGAGCATCTTAAGGTACCTTCCGAGAGCTAAGATTGATCTCCTGTATCTCCACAACATAAGTATGATAGGATGTTTCCCCACTATAGACCTGTTTGGCTTGCTTATTGTTCGAGTTAGGATTGGGTTGGGCACGCATCTAATGTTGCTTAGGTGGATTATTGTGTGGTAGCTGTGGTTGAGGTGGAGGAATTAAGGTAGGTGGTTGGGATGCTTGAGGAATCCACCCTTGTGAAGCGTTGCTCCATTGAGGAGGTTGAGGTTGATATGGCTGGAAGGGTGGATTAATACGCTGAGGAGGATAGGATGAAGGAGAAGGAATGGAGCAAGCTGAGTGGGGTTGGAGGATACCAAGGTTGAAAGGACGCACTTTGGTTTGGATTGAAAGAAGGATAATGTGAAACTTGCATGCCTTGTTGATATGGTCGAGGGCCTTGTGGCCTCCTTTGGTTGATGAAACAAAGCTGCTCCAAGCCACTCTCTGCCCCTTGGTATATAACCTTCAAGAATGAAAGAGAGGGGAATTTGTTAATTACCTGGTTCTCCTAAAAAATAGAGCATACTTCTGTGCCATTCAGTGGGCACTCATTTCTAGGGTGCCTCTTGGTGCATCTAGGGAAAAATATAGCTAGTGCCCTTTCTGCCTCCTCTTGCTTCTTCTTAATATGCATAATATCCATTTGTAAGGAAAAGGTATGCAACATATCACTCTTAAATTCTTCTAGCATACTCCCTATTTCATGTTTGATAGTTGAGGTAGAGGGAGAAGAGTTGACCAAGCCTTGACTAGACCTACCTCTCTTCCTTGCAACCCTAGAATGATTCTTAAATACTATCTTGATGTCTTCATAAGTTAGCTGGTAAATGTCTCCACCAGACAACATATTAAGGGTCTCCATCAAATCCTCCCTAATCCCCCGAAGAAGTACAAGCTTCAGGGATTTTTGTTCAAGGGTACAATTAGCCCTTCTGTAATTGAGTTGAAATCTTTCTTCATAATCCTCTAAGGATTCATCTGGCCCTAGGGTCATTATGAAGATATTTTTTTTTCCCTTGATCTACAATAGTCCTTGTATTTTTGATTAAAATCTTGTTGCATTTGAGCCCAAGTGGTGATGCTGCATCCTTCTAAGCTCATGAACCAACACAAGGCTGCATCCTTAAGTGTAGAAGGGATAAACTTTAGCTTCTGCTGATCAAAAGTGTAATCATAGGTTCTACAAACCAAAACAAACTTGATAATGAATGTATGAGGGTCCTCAGAAGCTATGCCATGGAAGTGTGGGAGAGAAGTGGGGCTTATATTCTTCATTCTAGATTCCACATTGATTTCTTTGATATGAAAGAGCTCAGTTTTCTTGTTTTCAACCATATTTTGGGTAGGGGATGTAGGTTCTTCCTCCTGTCTGGGTTATTAAAATATCTCTCGCTGCTCATCTAAAGGATTTTCCAACTCCTCTATGTTCAGAGTAGGAGGTTCACAATCACCAAATAAGAGTGATGGTTCACTACTTGAAGGAGTGTGAGGTTTTGGTAGAAATTTCCTTAAGCTGTCTCTGACCCTATGAGGCATGAAATAAATGTGTGTGGCTTTTTGTGTTCTCTCTCTCTTTTTTTTTAAAAAAATTTTCTAGACAAACAAAAATTGATCGAAAGTGAAATAAAAATGGGAAAAGAAAGCAACTCTAAGAAAAAATAACACCTTCTTGGACACCTCTCCAACAATGACGACAACAAGTGATGAGCTCTGGTATTGCAACAAGAATGTTGCAAATACTAGGGCTACCAACTTTAATTTATCAACTTGGTGTTCGTATAAACTAAAGAGGTGACAATGTTGTATGCACAATAAGCTAAGCTCTACTCAAGTTTCTCTGAGACGATGAACCAAACCAAGGTGTACGAAGACAATTCTACAGACTAAATCAAGACTTTGCAAGAATCAAAGATTGTTACAAAAAAGAAGTTCTAATATACTTGTAGAAATGGAAATGTTGCATAAAAGTAAATTCTAATCTACTTCCATGAATGTAAATTCTATTCTTCTTCTAGGAATGTAAATGTCGCATCAAAGGAAAGTCTAGTTTGTTTGCAAGGAAATGACAATGCTTGGAATGCAAACCCTAGCTTAAGAAACATAAAATAGAGAAGGAAAACCTAGTCTATCTTGCATAAAGTAAAGAGCATGAAATTAGCTCTCAATCATTGCATTCAATAGAGATCATATACTAGTAACAAATTTTAATTAAATGCCTCAAAAATTAATCATGTAAACCATCACTGTACCATTCAATTCATGAACCTGTTTACTAACCCTAATTGTAGAAATGAATAAAAGTGGTGAAGATGCAAGTACTAAGTGGTTTCTAGTCTTCCTAAAACTTGGTTTCAGGGCCTAGGGGGTATCATGCAAGGATATGAGGAAAAATTAAAGCTTTAAGGACAATTCTAGTCAAGTTTGGAGATCTTTTACATGGTGCTATGCTACATGATTGCCATGTTTTGCTACAGGATCGAATCCGAGAGAATTCTGAGGGAGTAAAAGGTTATATGAAGTTGAGGAAGGGTAGTGGAAGGTGGAATAAGGTTGTATGAGGTTGTTTATGAGCTTATTACCCCTCAGGGTCCCATCTTGCACAAGGAGAAATGCACACGGTGGCCTTGAGCAAAGCTGAAAGGAACTCTTGGTGAACAATGTTTTTGAAGGAGTTGTTGAGAGAGAAAGGAGGCTGTTGATAGTAGGATGACAAGTGGAGATGATAATGCTATGCCCTTCAATCCAATAATATAACCTGCACGTCACAAATATCACTCAATCTTGCAAAACATCTAAAGCATGCTAACTATGTCAATTGCAGAAAATTAAACTAGAAAGGAAAGGTTGACTTGAATTTTATTCCAAATCTTCCTACTTCATGAAAAATGAAACCTTTATTTTTATGTTTTCCAATACAAGGTTGATAACCACACTTTCCAAGAGAGGTGATTGATGAATCTGCAAAGGCAACTTTTTATATAAACAAAACTTGCAAGAAAGGAATTACTACTAACCTAAGTACATGAAAGAAAGATGCATAATAAAATTTACAAATAAGAGAAAACAAAGTTCTTGGGTTGGGCCCTAACCCAAGGGAAATAAACCCTCTAAAACACACTCAAATTTAATGCAACAAATGACTTCTCATTGATCTGAAAAGGTGCTCAAGTACATGGAAATGAAAATGACAAGTAGAGGCTCTTAGAACTAGCAGTCACTATTCTTCTTTAAAAGTTAAAATACTATTGAGCCCTTGAGATTATTTATTTATAAAAAAATGTTTGAGGGGAAACCTCCTTGGAAGAAGGGCTTCGACCCTCCAAAATCCCTATAAAGGTGGATCTAGCTCCCTAAGATCCTCACATCCTTGAATGCATTAGTTGTTCAATAGATGCTCGAACTGTAGGTGAGTAAATACAGGGAGTAAGTTGAGTTTTAGGAGAGTAAATGCAGGGGACAAGCCTCCTACATCTCCTCCAGCTGCCTCCAACGTATCTTTCCATAATAAATGCACCCTTTTCCTACACATTAATCATGTTAAATCACAAGATATGATAAACATCCTTTAATCTTCCTAATAAACACATTATAGTAAAAAATGTGTTATCAAATGCAAGGAGAGAGGTAAATATATTTTGAAGGATGGCTAGATGGGACTTATTATATACCTATTAGTGAGACCCATCAATTATCTTTGACTGTTGGCCTATACTTGGTAGATTGACTCTAGTTTCCAGACACTTCCCCTTATGGTTGTTGCTTCATGCATCACAACTCAGTGAAAATTTTATGGATGAAAATCTATCCTAAAGTTTAGAAACCTTAGCAAATCTATTTAAGATAAATTTTAGGGGCTTCATTTTTTTTTTTTTCAAATATGTGACTTACTCATCCCATACTCAAAGCCCTAACCCTTGCGAACAATATATGGACTTGATCGATATGTTCCTACGCCTACACATTTTTTTGTCTCTGTCTTATACAATCTCTAGCCCAACCTGGCCTCTTTATGCCTATATGATCTTGGCAGTAAGTCATTTGAGATTGATTTCATTTAGAGTTGAGGTATTGATACCATGCTAAATTTCCTAACCCTAGCAAATGGTTTATTGTTTCCTAGCAAATTGTATCTACTAAATAAACACATGGAAATAATTTTAACTTAAACATTATATTGAAGCAATTAAATAACCAATCTCAATTACATAAGCACACAAATGTTCTACCCAATCAACAATTCTTCTTAAAAAAAAAACTTCTAAACCTACTTGGGCTTCCTTACAAGGAAAATGGCCCATTGAGGAAATTACCTATACAACAATGAACTTGGATATGATCTAGATAACGAAGCCTTAGGTCCATCCTTTGATATTTCTTGGTTAGTCTAGATCTCCCTTTCTGCTCCATGCACCTTCCATGAACCCAACACACTTGATTGTAAGTCCCCCTCCACCCAACCACATGAGAGTTTTGTTCTAAAGAAGTATTTTGTGTCTTCTCCCTTAGCCTAGCCTTTCTTTTATATGCTTGATTCAATCATAATTCGAGCTCATAAAATTCAAAACCCTAATATCCAAAGTGATTGGTGGTTGAAATTATATCTCACCTCTTGTGAGATCAACAATGGATATTGATATAATTAACTAATGCAAAAACATTTGCATTTTGTTAGATTATATCACTTTATATTATAAATATTTTTACTTTAATCACTGAAGTAATTGCTAAGATTTAGGGTTTATTAGGAAACTTTTGCATGTCTAAACACTTAGGCTTGTGCAAAAGTACCTATCCAAGCTACAAGAATCACCATCTTAAGAGAATCGTGTATTTAGGTTAAAGGAACATTGCAACTAGTGAAGTAATAAATATCAAGAAAGTTGTGTTGTTTTTCCTTTCATTTTATATTTCAAATGGCGTTGAATAAACCAGTGGTTCTATGTTTTCTTTGCCCATTTGGTTTGATATATGATAAATTTGTTAGGAAATTAGTTTGACCTCCTTCTTAGTTTATATTTGTTTATTTTCTTTGAGTTATTTGTCACAAAGAATATGATGCCCTTGTTTTTGAAAAGATCATTCCTATGACCATAACATGTTAAATCACCTTCTTGTTTATTTTCTTTGATCACTTTCAAAAAACCATAACTCAAAACTCCTCTTGTGTTGTGTTAAATCAATTGAAGATGCCACACCACACACCATCATACTCCTTTGATAAATCAACTAGGAGTTACATGGAAAAAAGTGATATGGTATTTTAGGCTAAGAGGATAACATAAGGATAATTGAGGGTATCCCTATTTGGCTTGAGGACTGGGTTGAAGGCAATGGGTGGCATACAAAGGTGATTTTTTGCACATTATGCCTTGAAATTTGGATCCCAAGTGAGACTGAGGGGGGGAACCTGGTGGAGAACGTAGGTATTGACACCATTCTCTAGAAGAGATATATTCTTAAAAGAAAATGACAAAATTTTAGAACGATTGACATTATGAGTTGGAACCATTGTAGGGGAGAATGTTTCTCCTTCAGATATAATGAAAATATATTGATGATCCAAATTGTATCATTACATTATTTTATATCCATATCAATCCTTTTAGAGGGGAAAAAGTGGAGGAATCAGTTGATAGGGCCATTTTTACCAGTGAGACCCAATTTGACAAATTGGGGCCTGGAAACTTCCAAGAGCATTTTTGAGGCATCAAATGACAATTTTTGGGGGTAAACTATTATGCTCTAGCTTACCACAATTTTTTCCAATTATACACACAAGTACCTTTCCAATGGTGTGGGAATCGCCTCAATTGGAGTCAGTATGTAAAATTTATGCCACTCAAAAATCGACTTTCGTATTTTTACCACCATAATTCGAAATGATGCCACATCATCCCCCATTACTATTAGAAAATGTGTTAGACATGTGATCATGATGAATAAGGCTCTAGAAGAGTCCATATTGTAACTCTAGTTAAGAGTTGAAGGAGTCAAACATAACCACTAGTGGTATATCACGCTGTGTTATAACTAGGTCACTAGGAGGAAAGGGGTTCCATCCTTTTTGAGGGAGTTTTGTTCCATAGAGAAGAAGAGTAACTGAGAGGGATAGGGAGAGATAAAACTAGAGGCTTTGTGCACTGTAGTAGCTCACAAGCCACGAGCCTTACTTCTTTATACTTGCAACCATTTTCTATTTAGAGAAAGAGAGTGGAACGACCTCACCTTCCTACTGGGTTTTCTCCTGAAAGGGTTTCTTAGGTTATATTTTGTTTCAATTATGGTTTGTGAGTTTTTATTTGGCTCTTTTCTATGTTCTGTGTAATTACAATTTGCATGCATACACAATAAAAGATAATTTATAGACCTAGAAAACTAAAGAGAAATAAATCCTCATAAAGCAAATTTCAGACCTTTTAAGTATAATTTATCAGATTTGTTGTGACAAATTGTCTAATGGAATATCCACAACAATTTATGGATCAATTATCCACTCAATTTTTTATTTGTTTTAATCTAGTGGATAGTGAGATCCAATATCTTGTGTTATTGAATATTTGTAGCTTGCCATAAAGTTATTATGAACTCCACTAAGGAATGAAGCCATATCCTATTACAAGTTATTTTTTATTACTTGTGGTAGAAATAGTGGCTCTTAACGAAAAAATATCTCACTTGGTTTAGTTCCTAAAATGGCATATGATGTAGACTCTCCCTCTTTTTTCCCATGAAGGTGTTAATTTTTCTTAGGGCTATATTGTTCTTTTATTTAGATAATTTCATTTCTTCATTTACATATTAAATTCACCTCACAACATCATAACATTATTAAGTTTTATCACATTATTCAACAACATATGCAATTATATAGAAAGAACAATATCATCATCAATGTAGCAGAACATAAAGGAAGAATAGAAGAAAAAAATTCACACATAGAGACACCAGGATTGGTTGGAGACCAGGGCAAAACTCATACGGGGAAAACCCTTTCAAATTCTTTTTCTTATTAGATTGTCATAAATTTTTCAACAAAGAGAGAGCACAATGATCCATAACTTCAACCACAAAACTATCCAATAAAATCAATCAATAACATCCAAGAGATGAACCCAATAATGATAATTATCAAAACCCCCTGTCACTGTCGGCGATCAACTGCGGTCAATTGAAAAATCAAACTGTAGTTTCCAACTACATGCAAAGAGTGTATGTGCATGTGGCTGAAACCCTCCAAGCACACTCATGAGCCCACGTGCCTATGGTTGCAACCGAAAAATGCCTGTGTCATCCTTGCGGCTAGAAACCAAAACCCTAGATCTCATGTGCGAGCTTCAAACCCTACAATTTCAGAGTTGTACGAACCAATCTCTGCGAACCGCCTTAGACTTGTGTGAGCCAAACCAAAGAAAAAAGAATGATCATGATGATTGTCCAAATGAGGGACATCTGACTTGTATTTATAGCGATCGAGGGTGTCTAATTTCTCTTTTGGGCCGACCTGTCCTTCTGTGCACATGTGGGATTCAATTCAAAAGTACATCTTCCCTTGTCCAAATCAAGTGTTTCAAAAGTCAAAATTGGTCCTCTCAGAAAGAGGAATCTAGTCCCGTGATTGGAATTTGTCATTGAGCTACCGAATCAACACTCCCTCTTAGCGAGGGAGAAACTTCAACTACATCTTATAATCATCGCAAGTATCCTGTCACCAAATCATACCCTATCTCAAGTATTTTGTCATCAAATGTCATCATTTCTCATCTTGGCTCATCTATGATTATCTCTTGCTTGTCTCTGCTCATATGTTGAACACTCTCGAATCTAAAAGAAGAAGAATTTGACATCAGAGGGGTGCCCAAGCTACCACCCTCTATCCACCGGGGAGCCACTACTACCACCCATAATCACTGCTAGTAGGGAGCCCAATGCTACTATCCGGGAAACATCAGAGAGCTTATCATCAGGGAGCCCTGCTCAACCTAGAACCAAATCGAGGAGCACATCTCAACCTGGAATCCAATTACAATGAGGAAGGTCCTATGGGACACTCTCACCTCATGTCTATGACAATGGGGAAGGTCCTATCGGACACTCTCACCCTAGATCATCTCATCGAGTAATAGGTGAGATAGAACTTATCAAGCAAGGATCACAATCATCCCATTGTGCAATCAATAAGCGAGATACCACTTGCTATATGAGGGAAGGATCACAACCATCCTATTGCTCGCCGATTTTCCTAGTAATGACCTTGAGAAATCATGTGGTAGAACACTTGCATGATAATCAGCTTGGGTGAGATACTCAACTCACCAAAAATAAGGATCACACACCCCAAACCTCTCTCGACCCTCTTACCTCCGGAACCTTACAAAAATAGTGTTGTTAAGTTTTTATTCTCTCCTAAAACTAGTTTTCTTTGATCAGTTCCAAAACTGATTTTAAAAATAGTTATAAATCTGTTTACTTTTGAGAAAACTTATAATAATATAAATTACAAAGATGATAATTTAATATTACATATAACATATATAATATTAAAAATAAACCTTCCCTTTTCAAAACAAAGTCTTTCTACTTTAAAACCCTTTACAATGTACACCAATGTTTTATAATGGGCATTTGACTCTGAAAATAATATTTGAAGCCAAAAACGATGTACATGCGGGCCCCGGGCTTCAATCGTATTCATGTGCAAAAACCATGTGTGGTTTCTGGAAACTGTAAACCACCTTCTGATGGGTTCCTATGGTGGTGGTTTTGAAAAATGTGGGTGTCCTTGTCGAAATAGATCATAGTCGTAAATCTCTAGATTGGTGGTTTCACTTTTCCGCCTTTTCGATGGGTGCCTCTCAGTTAAACTTCAGTTTTGTTGACCTATAGAAATCCATTAATCTGGACACACATCTCTATGGACCGTCGATTTCTCTGGCACTGCAAGGGAATCAACTGGCTCTTCATTCTTCTGTACCTCCATATATGCTAGTGAATTAAGTTTTCAAACTTCACAAGGGTTGTCAACGCTGCTATCATATTTACTCCAGAAGGTATATGATGTCGTTAAAATTACCCTCATTGTCGTGAAAAAATACTTTCAAATTCATTAGAGGCATTGCATCCTCCATATATGAATGTATCTAAATGATGAGTAAGTCGATGAGTATACAAGCCTTTCATAATTCCTCTGTAGAGCCATCAACCAGCGCTATACATTAAAGACACCCTGTTGTTGACTAGTTGTCGATAAATGCGATAAACGCTTGCTCGATCTTCAAACTCTACATATTCTATTAAAATGAGCTTAGAATAACCATCGAGCATATTTTGAATAACAAGGCTTGAAGGGAGCTTGCGACATGTATATTTCCTCCTAACAACAACAGCATTTTAATAGTAATTATGCCATCCATGTCAACTTTAATACTCTATTTGCATTACCTTTCATGGCCATATGTTGCCACTGTGTGTTTGAACGACGAATTTCTTGGTCTCGAGCACTGAAAAAGGCCGACTTTAAATATCCCCTGATAGATCCGATCCTGTGTCTTCTTTTCCTAGTTTTACAGTTAGGATCTAATATCTAAACAATTCCATGTGGTGCAGCCAAATGCATATGAAAAACATCCACAAAAGAGGGTAGTTTTAGCCATGTGTATTCAATTAATATGCCTTGCTTCTTCTCTTCTTTGTCAATTGATGAACGATTATTTGCAGCTTCAGGTTTGAAGCTCCAGGATTTGCGACTCTAATGGAAGGTGATGTTAAAGAAGGTTTTTTAGATACAATGCACCAGTGGCCTCCATAAATCTTGTATCACCACCCAATAATGCCAAACTAGACTCCAAATGTGATGGAAGGCAAGTTGATTCTATCCGTTGATCTACTGGTAATCGTAATCCTTCACCATGGTTTGCAGCTGCTCACAATAATTTCTTCTGCTCTTAGATCGCCCCTTGACTTTCTTCGTCCAAAGCATGTAAATGCCCACATGTCAAATTTTCCATTTCTTGTCCCAAAAATTAGTGCAATGAATAGGAAAAGAAAGACCCCAAATTCTGATTCCCTGGACCACTTGATCCTTAGTTGTGAAATGAATACAGGGGAAGGTGAGCACAGTATTGCATTTTGTCTCTCTAAGTCCATAAATAACCTTATGGTGAGTGAGTAATTCGCCTTCCATGGTCTGCTAAGATTCAAGTACATAGTCTAGAAAGCATTTGAATGGTTTTCTCACACGCATGTAAAATGGTTGGAAAATGCCCAACCTAGTCAACAATTTTCTTTAGAGTCTTTTGCGCTTCAAGAAACTCATTTGAATGGTTTTCTCACACCCCTGTAAAATGGCTGGAAAATGCCCAACCTAGTCAACAATCTTCATTAGAGTCTTTTGCGCTTCAAGAAACTCTGTTCATGTCAATTCAATTATAGCTCTGTTTTCCAATAGCTGCACAAGCAACATCAGATAAACACCTGCCATCCAAATTGCTCAATGTTGCAAATCCACCTCGCTCACATCCCCACTAATTCCAAGCTTCCCCAACTCCTCTTTAATTCTTATATTCCTAATAAGATACGCTTTCACAATCTTTAAATAACCCCTCAGTTCGACCACTTATAACTACAATAAGATCAACCAAGACTTATACTGATCTCTTCAGTAATCATTCTCCATGAAGGGTAGGGGCTTACTTCCAATTCTTTTTTATTTCCAAATTGATTTGGAATTCCTAAAATTAGAAGCATCTGATACTTGTCCATTGTGACCTAATTTTGGAGGTTCAAACGTGAATAACTTTTGTTGTATTTGTTTTCTTTTCTCAAACAATTCGTGAATAACTTTTGTTGTATTTGTTTTCTTTTCTCAAACAATTCTATTTTTTGTATGATTGTACCCCACATTGCAATAATCTGCTATCTACTTTGTTAAATTCCACTTTCAACTTTTAAACTTGTTTTGTTTGTTGCGTATCATTTTCAAGACAATATGGGAGTTTGCCATTTTTAAGGTCTAAACATTTCTAAGGTTTAAACTGATTGTTAGATGGTTACTCTTTTATTCATGTGTATTCGCAATAGTGTATGCAAAAATTCCAAGGACAACAAAACGTTGTAACGTTGCCACCATAAGAATACTTACTTTCAACACTCCAAAAAGTAGTAGTATAAAAAACATGGTATCCCCAGTTCCTTGAGACATTTTTCCTTGATGATCAAACCCCCTTCACCAAATAAATTCACTGCAAATATTTCAATTTCTTTTGATTCTTTCATATCACCAGTGCTCGTCCTTCGAGAGAAACACCATCATTATTTTTATATAGTTTAACTTGTATCATCATTATCATCATAAATAAAAATTTGTTGACCATCCTCGTACTTTATTTATTCACTTATTACTTGGGGACTTGTCTTAGGACTTGAAACTTTTTCACTTTGACCCTTATTTATTTCCATTGAACTATTACCAAGTGTATTGCTCCTTCAACAAAAGGTCCCTCAAAATATGGTGATAGGAAATTCCCTAGGGATGGCTCCTTCATGTTTTTTAGTATGATCTTGAGGCCAAAGAATGTGACTCAGTTTTGTTGAAATATATCACATACTTAACTATTACACATTATTTCTTCCGAATAACATTTCTAAAGAGGTTTCCAATAGATAAAGTTAAGAGAGATTGACTTTGATCCTCACACAAGTGCCACCTCTGCACAATTTGAAATATTTTCATTTTTTATTGATGTATAACTGCTCCTATGGATTTTTCCAAGACTTGTCAGATTGGAAGTGAAGGATTTTAAACTCTCTTTTCATAGCAATATGCAATAAATTCCTTTCGTCTCCCCAAAGAAGATTGCTCTCCAAAGGAGACTCAAACTGTGTAAAGTATACTTATGATAATTATGTTGAGGAGGTAATGATTTCCAGCGAATCGAGACTTCCTCATCCCTTTCTTTTATGATGATGTAATCTATTACTAGTAACATTCCTTTAATTCATTTTCTTCGTGGAGTCTATTTGAAGAGACCTTTAAACGTTTAGGCCTTGTAAAATTTTGCTACAACACTCAACATCAACTACAACCCGCTCATAAGCTTCGAAAACACATACCACTAATCTTGAGCATTACAAAAACATCATTAAGTATTTTCATGCCTTTAGAACTATTCATCACTAAACCCTAATCATCATGCTTCTTCCAAAATCCAATTCGGAATAGAAATGATCCTAGATAGCCCCAAAACCATTTAAAAACAAAAAATAAATTATCTGTTAGACAAAATGGCATTTTTGGGGAACATTATACAAAATGCCACTTTTCCGGCAACAATGCTACAAAATGTGCATTACCAACTTCTTAGTTATTTGACAAGATGAACATTATAAATAATAAAAATTAATTTTTGACTTGACGGTCGTCGGGGTTTGAACTTGGGAATCGACCAACACAATACATATCCACAACTAATTGACCTACGCTATGTTACTTGGCATACCATTGTCCCAACTTTTTTGTTGTTGTAATGATTAGCCTTCCAGAGGGAGAGCACTGGGATTTGCCCATCGTTGATCAAAAACTAATTTCAATGAAATATCTTGCCCACAAGTAATTTTTATGTTCCTTCCTATGTGTCTCAGCATGTAGTCTTCTAACATGTTCTGACATTAACATCAAACAATTCCTTCTAGGATTGGGACATAGAAAATAATTCAAGGAGATCAAAGCATAGCCAACTGGCCTTGGGCCAAAGAGAGAACAGAAGTACGATGCCCCTTGGGCTCAAGCCAAACAATGCTACAATAGAGAGAAACACCCCTCTATGTGCAGGACAAACAATAGAGAACAACAGTTCCCCTCAAATTTGGGCTAAACAAAATTGCAACAGAGAATTATGCCCCTCTGAGCTTGGGCCAAACAACAAAAAAAGTTGATTCTCATTGGGCTTGAGCAAAACACTACTACACTACAGAATGATTCCTCTCCGGGCTTGGACCAAACAATACTTCGATCGAGAACAATGATGCCCCTCAGACTTGGGCCAAAAAGTACTGCACCCGAGAACGATGCCCTTCCAGGCTCAAACCAAATAATACTTCAACAAAGGACAATGATGCCCCTTAGACTCGGGCCAAACACTACTGCGATAGAGAACGATGCCCCTCCAGGCTTGTACCAAACAATACTTCAACAGAGAACAATGTAGCCCCTCAGACTCAGGCCAAACAACACTGCAACAAAGAAGAAAACCCCTCTAGGCTCAAATGTAGACCATTATGAATGAGCCATTTACTAATGTTTTAAATCAATCGCACTCAGAACTAATTAACTACAAATATTATTCATCATAGAACTAGTTATTTTCTTCACAAGATCCTTGAGTATTGAATGTGCAAATTATGGAGCTCGACCATATGTATATCTATAGAAATATGTGGACCTAGGGCTTGGAGGATGGACCATAAGACTTGAAGCTTAATCCATATCCAATACAACCTACCTTTAAGGCTTGGTATTTTGCCCCATATGGCCATGCCAAGTGACCTAGTCCCTAGGGATCCATGGCTGTTCACATGATGACATCATCATGCCACATGGTAGCCTGTGAGGAGTACCACATGTCACCCATATTTGAACTATTGACCAATCAAAATGCGCCAAATTTGTCTACCATGTGGCAATTTTGGTGGTGCCACATCACCTTGTTGACGTCATCTGATGATGTGTCATGCCACATCTTTTCCACATCATACAAGCATCCATCATGTCCTGTAATTTGTTACCATGTGTTTGAGATGCCACATCATGGTTGAATGGGAAAGAGAGCCACCCGCCATCTACATCATCACATCTAACCAATTAAAATAGGATGGAATCTTTTAAATACCATGTATATTAAGATATCTCCTGTCGGTCAAATCCTTATCCCAACATTGCATTTGTTTGATTGGTGCAAAGATGCATGGATTTTAACAACGTTAAAGGTCATGCACATTTATCCACTAGCCATTGTTGACTTACCCATCAAGAGATAAATAAGCTTGAGAGTTGTGCACTATTTAACATATTGATATTTGGGGTTTTTTCTTTATAGTTTTGGGCCCTCAAATTATGTTGATTTTCAAATGGCCACAATTTCTCATCCAGGAGTATTTTTTTCAAAGTGGCATATACCATTCGAAAGATCTTGATGAGGACTACCTAACCATACTATTTTTAGGGTAATTACAGAATCATAATCTCGTGAAAAAAATCAATAAACTTCATAACTCTTTTGACTTCACCTAATGAGAGCATGCGAGATATCTATTTGTCATATTGCTTCCTTTGACTCATCAATGGAAATGTTGTTGTCTTGGACATCCCTTTGAAATCAATGACACTTGTTTTCATGAATGACAACACTATGTGAAACAACCTTTTTTCTCCTTATATAAAAAAATATGATGTAAAATTTGTACTTCCATCTTCTTTTGACAACTCTTTTTTCAAATACCATGTGGTGAAGAGATAGTTTGGGGGACCTTTAATGGAAAAATTATAACATTCCTTGACTTCACACACCTCCCGTTGTTTCAAATGAAAAAGAAAAATAATAGGCAGGTCATCATTTTCAACATATTAGGCTGAATAATTAGGATCAATAATGGAGGTGCTATAGAGAGAACACTTTTTCATTTCACAGTTTGATTTTATGATTTTTGGTAACAACATTAGGCGGTTTTTTGGATGGGTTAAAAAATGTTGTACTTTTAACATCACCCCCATTCACACACAAAAAATAAAGTTGTTATTATGGAAGCACCATTTTTCAATGTTAGAAATTATAGCAAGAAAGGCTCAATTTGACTTGTGCCTTAGTCAAATTGAGTAATTTGATTTTCCACATCAACATGATGAATTGGATTGCAGTTAGATAGAGTGACATGGCCTTGTCTACTAGTTAAGTCAATGATGTTTCAGTTAAACTAGTCAATTAGCTAAAAATAGCCCAAACATGCATGGAATTCGAATTGCCTAGCTGGAGTGGAGGAAAAGACACATTATAATTAACAATTGTATACTAGTTGAGTGTACAGGCTTGAAAGTTAAGCAGGTGATCAATTCCATTGGATTTTTGCAAGGAAATGGGGAATTCCCATATTATTTAGGAGCTCAATTTCTCTTGAATTGCGCAAGGAAATATGAGGAAGTTGGGGGCTTGAATTGGCTAAGTGTTGGCCAGAGTAGGGAAGTCAGAAGGAGAACATGTTTACAGTGCATGGTGTGCTTCAGGATTGAAGCAAGACATTGTAATAGTTTCTCAGTCTCATCTGATTAACGAAAAATAGCAGAGGGGTTTTTCCTAGTTGGGTTCCCCTGTAAATCAATGTGTTCTTGTTTTTTTTTATGGTTGCATGTCATTGCACATGTTTCTAAATTGTGATTTGCATTCCGCATAATTGTATAGGAAATTTGTAATCTCTTATTTTCAATTCAAATTCATTAATATTAGCAAATTTCTATTAATTTCTACATGGTATCAGAGCTTGAAATCACACTAGAAACCCGGCAATATATCTTCTCCTTCAGAAAGTTCAATTTCTAGATCAATGAAGCAGGTTTTCTTCCATGCAGGAAAATTTATTTCAACGGATTGAGATTGGAGTATGCCCTGAAGGGAACCTCGAATTTCATAGCTTGGAAAGGCCAAATGGAGTTCTAGATTACACCAAAACTAACATTTCAAAACTAGTAGTATCAGATGCACGACAGCTATCCCAGTGGAAGAAGAATACCGCAAAAACCAGGAGGATCATCCTGGAGGGTGTGAGAGACCACATAGTATTGAATTTACATGGAGAAGAAAATGAATTTCTATGTGGAAGTGATCTGTAAAATTCCGTGGATATTCCATTAGACAGTTCATCACAACAGATTTGATAATATTATATTAAAAAAATATGAAATTCTACACTACTAAAGTTTTATTAAACTTTAAGATTCTGTAGATTTAATTATAACTAGTGCATTTATGGGAATGGAAATCATGTAGAAAAATAGAGAATGAAAAAATAAGCTCACATACACACATAAGACACAAATATATGCTTTGGGAAACCCTTTTGGGAGAAAACCAAGCTGGAAGGTGAGGTCGCTTCGCTCTCTTTCTCTATCTAAAAATATGGCTGTAGGTACAAAGAGGTAAGGCCTGTGGCTCGTGGCCTACTACAATGCACAAAATCTTGGCTATCTTTTCTCACTATGGAAAAAAATGCTCTCAAAAGAATGGAATGTGTCTTCCTCCTAGTGGCCCAGTTATAACACAACCCGATAGCCTACTAGTGGTTAGTTTTGAGTACATCAACTCTTAACTAGAGTTACAATATAAATACTTCTAGAGTATTTTACATCATAAACACGTGGCTAGCCCATTTTCCATGAATAATGGGTGTTGACGCGACATCCTACCGAACTATAGGTGTGAAAACAAGAAGGTCAACTTCTGAGTGACATAACTTTTGCATACAGATTCCGATTGACACACTTCTTATGTTGTTGGAAAGATCTCTGTGTGTAGAATGACATGAAATGGATCTGCGCTAAAGCGGCAAATTTTTACCCCCAAAAACATTTCATTTGATGCCTCAAACTCTCTTGGAAGGTTTCAAACCTTGTTTTATCAAACTGGGTCCCGTCAGTAAAAACACTCCCATGAGTTGATTCCTCCAATTTTTCCACTCTGAATGCATCGAGATGGATGAAAAAAAATATAATGATCCAATCTGAATCAAACCTCCCCATTTTGGGAGGATTTTGGTCCCCAACATATTTTACTGAATGAGGTGAGGAAATTTTTCCTCCATCTTCTCTCTAGTGTACCATTTAACTTTGCCTGGAAGTTGTCCCTTCAATACAATCTACCAAAGGTCAAACTACCCCTGTCTTGTAGTTCTGGACCTCTTCTACAAAACTGTTTCTTTTGTCAACTTTGGATGAGAATCTAGTGCTAAATCCTCTACAGAATATAGGACTTGTTCCTCTTCCCGATCTAGCATGGAAGGCTTATAGAGTTTCGAATTCTCTACATTCACAACTGAGTAAATGCACATATATGGTGGTAAAATGAGTCGATATGAATTATCACCCACCTTTTCCGATATCTCAAAGGGACCATACCTCAGAGCCTTGATTTCCTTACCAGGCCCCTGCAACCTCTCCTTATTCAATTGTAACCATACTCCATCTCCCACCTTGAATGGCTTCTCTGTTCTGTGTTGATCATGCCTGGCCTTATACTTCTCCTATGACTTTTGCAATGTTTCTTGTACCTGTAGATGGATATTCCAGATATTCTCTATAATTTTTTCATCCCTCAAAGCATCTCCTGTAAGATATTCCCTCACTCCTCCTTGTTTCCCATATGAAATATCACAAGGTGAAGGATAGAAATATCTAAAACAAGTTTCAAATGGGGACTTTCCTATATAAGTGTGGACTGCTTTGTTATAAGAATGTTGTATATATACTAGATTTTCATCCCAGGTTTCAGATGCTTCTGGTTGTATCCCCTCAGAAGTTGCACCAAAGTCCTATTGACTAACTTCTTCCTACCCATCTGTCTGTGGATGGAATGTTGTATATCTCTTCAACTTCGTGTCCATCTTCTCCCACAATGTAGTCCAGAATGCATTGAGAAATCTTGTGTCCCTGTCTAAAATGACGCTCCTTGGTATCCCAAAGTGCACCCAGACCTATCCAAAGAATAAATTTGCGACTTCTTTCCCACTAATGGTCTTTTTACAAGGCATTGGAACATACATCTTGCTGAAACTGTCAACTTCCACGAACAGGTAGTCATGTCCCTTCCTAGTCATCGGTAAACCTCCCACAAAGTCCAAGGAAATGCTTTCCCAAGGACAAGTAGGTACATGTAAGGGATGATATAGAACCTGTTTCCTGTTACTAGGCTTGCTGGTACAATAAATATTTCATCCTCTTATGAACCTAGCTACCTACTCTTGCATCTTGGGCCAATACACATACCTCTATAAGTTAGCCACTATCTTCCCCACAGCAAAGTGCCCTGCCACTTTGGAGGTGTGAGCTTCTCTGATAAGCTACAATCGCTCACCTTTAGGAACACATAACTTATCTTGCCTGTAGAGTAACCCATCTTGGAGATGGTACTCAACCATGCTATCACCATCAATCACACGACTCTGACTCTACAATTGCTGATACACCTCCTTGAAGTCCTCATATTCTTAATATACCTATCTGTATGCATAATGGGTGAATGAATTCATGTGCATAAGATTCCCCAAAGCTATGACATTTGATGTGGGTGGCATTGAAATCATGTCAGTGAACTTGTTTGTGTTTCCCTTCTTATACTTGATTACCAAATGAAATTGCTGTAAAAACCCCATCCACTTGTAATTCCTGGTCTTATGTAGCTTATTCTGGACCTACAAGTACAGTAATGACTGGTGATCTATGTGGATTACTATCTCCTTTCCCGTCAGATAGTGCTTCCACTTATTCACAACTTGCACCATGGCATAGAGCTCCTTGTCGTAGGTAGGGTAGTTAAGAATTGCTCCATGAAATACTTCAGAATGGTAGCATACAAACCTTCCTCCCTACATCAAGACAACTACCATACAATACTCAATCTCATCTGTCTCCACTTCAAAGGGTCGTTTCAATCTTGATAATTCTAGAACTGGTGCTTGGATGGGCTTCTTCTTTAGATCTTTGAAATCCCTTTTCTGACCTTTTCCCCACTAGAAAATCTTGCCAGCTTCTCTTATGGCGTGGAGCGGTGTTGCTACCACTGAAAATGAGGCTATGAACTTCCTCAGGTATTGTGCTGCCCTAGTGAAAATCCTTACCTAAGAAACATTAGTAGGCACCGACCATTTCATGATGGCCTGCAGCTTGGAAGGATCTATCTTCAGTTCTCCTCCACAGATCACATAGCCTAGATACACCAAAGACTGCTGCGCAAACTGGCACTTCTTGAGATTTTCTAGCAACTGGTGCTTCTTCAATGCTTCTAGCACCTGCGTCAAATGTGACATATGCTCCTCCCAGGTAGCACTATATACCAATATATCATCCAAGTATACAATAACAAATGAATCTATAAAAGGGCGCAATACATCATTCATTAATCTCATAAATGTAGATGGTGCATTACATAGGCCAAATGGCATGAATAACCACTCATATAAACCTTTCCTAGTTTTGAAGGTAATCTTCCATGTATCTTCTTCTTTAACTTGAACCCGGTGATATACAGACTTCAAGTCCAACTTGGTGAAGTACTTTGCTTGCTACAACTAATCTAGCATATCATCTACCATGGGCAGGGGGTATCTATTGTTGGGTCCCTATAATACTAGTGATTACCCCATTACTATTGTAGTTGCATCTCTTATTAATATTGTTGTCCTATTATCCCCATATTGTTATTACTGTGCCCCATAGAATCCCTCTATTGTTATTTTTGTGGCTTTATATTATTATTGTTAGGTCGGCTGGGTTATATTGTGACTCCTTAGACACCTATATATAGAAAGGAGTTTTTTTCATTTGTATTATCCAAGAATTGTTCATTTATGTAATGTAAAGGAGGTTGCCCCCTCAAAGAGGCTTAATTCTAAGGCGTTGATCTATCTTTTCTATCTTTTCTTGAGCTGGTTTCATGACATTTGGTATCAGAGCTTTGGATTCTAGGGTTTCGCTGCTCCAAATAGGTCATAGTGGCGTTTTCGCTATAACTTTTTTCTGTGATGTTTCAGAAGTTAAAAAAAACCCATTTGAGAAGACATTGCGCTGAACTTCAGATGCAAATTTCAGAGCTTTTCGTGCTATATTTGCGGAGATATGATCTGAGGAAGTTGGTCTTTTTGCAGACTCTTGAATTACATTCCAAATAGGTGACCTGGGGTAAATCGTCATAACTTTCTCTCTGAGCATCGGATTGCAATTTCGTAAGAAGCTACAAAAAGAGGATGGACTTTAGTTTCTTGTAGATATTTTTCAAAGCCAAAGGTTGAAACAGTGACTCGTGGCATGTCGTACAATTTCACTCTATTGAACTAGTCTATAATCAAGTCACTGTGGGAGATTTCGCACAACTCTTCCTTGGAAAATCCAGTTTGGGTCAGATTGGTGGCATTGGAAAGAGGACACAGAGGGCTACTGCAGATCAAAATTTCAGAACTGGATGATTAGAAAGTACAGAGATACATTAGAGGCAATATCGAGCTCCTACAAAGTGAAAAAAGGTGTGTAGATTTTTTTAAATTTTTTCTTAAGCTTGGTTTGAAAATTTATTTTGAAGGAATTCAAAGGGCATAGTAGAGAATTATTATCGGTAACTGATGCCCCAAGGAAAGAAAATGCAAACACCTAGTAAGCAACCTGAAAGCTCTAGCATGACTCATGAAGAAGAGGAAGAAATGCTACATGATATATCAAAATTACAAGAACAAGTGCAACAAATGTCACTCTCACAAAAGCTAACAGAAGCTAAGATAAATGGCATGGAATCTAAGATAAAGGGCGTGGAAGCTAAGATGGACGATTTGAAGATAGATTTGAAGAGAGACATGGCAGATTTGAAGACAGATTTGACAAATTTTCTACAAGAAATACTTACTAATGGTGAAAAGGTAGTAAATGAAACTCATGATGCGAACAAAAGAAATGTTAATCATGATTTCTTAGACTCTAATGTGGGATCGAAGACCCACCATATTCCTAAAATCGATATGAGAAAGTTTGATGGCAAGGATCTCGCAACATGGATATTACAGATGGAGCAATTTTTCAATATCAATAATGTGAAAAACACACAAAAGGTACGTATTGCAACTTTATATTTGGAACCAAATCAGTTTGTATCGTATCAATGGATTTGCTCTCGTAAACAAATTATCACTTGGGCAATTTTTACGGAAGAATTGACAACACATTATGAGGATACGAAAAGCAATACTTTTTTTAACCAATTGATAAGTCTCAAACAAAAGGGTTCTATAATGGAGCACATTGAGGAGTTCCAAAAATTGAACATAGGGGTAAAAAATATTCCAGAGGAGCATAGGATTGATGTGTTCATAGGGACTTTAAAGGATAATATCCAACATGATGTTCGCCTTTAGGAACCTGATTAATTAGAGAAGGCATTCAAGTTAGCAATAAAAATGGAAAGCAAAATTATGGAAACCAGGAAGCATACCACTCACAACTATAAAGATGGAACTGTTGTTGCCCCTAGTCTTCCACAACCTATAAGGTTGACACCACAACAATTGGAAGAAAAAAGAGCAAAAGGGCTTTGTTACAGCTGTGATAGCAAATACACTAAAGGTCATAAGTGTGCTGAGAAGAAATTATTCTACATAGATTGCAAAGAGGAAGAAGAAAAGGAGCAAGAAAGGTCAAAAGAAGAGGATATACTCCAGGAACAAAGCCTAGATAAAGAAGAAATGAATCCGACCATATCTTGTAATGCATTGGCGAGAATTACCACTCCTCAAACCATCAAGATAGAAGGACAAATCAAGAAGAAAAAGGTAATAGTGTTGATTGACTCAGGAAGTACCCACAATTTTATTCATTGTAAGGTAGCAAAAGAATTGAATTGCTTCTTATATCCAACACCAGAGTGTCAAGTGATGGTTGCAAATGGAGGAACAATAAATTGCTCTAGAAAGTGCCATAATATCAAGCTATCGATGGGAGAATATGTATTGACTAGCCCAATGCTTTCCATTCCAATGGGAGGTGCTGATGTTGTACTAGGAGTCCAATGGCTACAATCCTTGGGTACAATAGCTTTTAATTTTCAAGAACTTTTCATGAAATTTTTTGTGGAAGGAAAGGAAGTTGAATTAAGGGGTATTGTAAGGAAACCAGGAAAGATAATCAGCTCTAACGGTATGATAAAGCTTCTAAAAAAGGAACAAAGGGGTGTAATTGCACAATTATGTTCGCTAGATGTTTCCACATTGCAATCATCTATTTATCCAGATCTCCAAAAAGTCTTGGACAATCATTCCAAGGTATTTGAGACTCCCAAAGGTCTCCCACCTATTCGTGATCATGATCATGCTATTCATCTGATTCCAGGAAGTGTTCCTCCAAACATTAGGCCGTACATATATCCCTATGCCCAAAAGAGTGAAATTGAACATATGGTTGCAGAAATGTTAGAGGCTGGTATAAATCAACCGAGTCAAAGTTCTTTCTCTGCTCCAGTAGTATTAGTGCACAAGAAGGATGGATCATGGCAGATGTTTCCAGATTATAGGGAACTCAACAAGCTCACTATTAAAGATAATTTTCCCATTCCCGTCATTGATGAATTACTGGATGGATTGCATGGATCAATTTACTTCACCAAGTTGGATCTTCATTCAGGATATTATCAAATTAGAATGAAGACTGAATACATTCCGAAAACAACATTTAGAACTCATGAGGGTCATTATGAATTTTTGGTCATGCTTTTTGGCCTTACCAATGCACCTTCAACATTTCAAGGTTTGATGAATTCCATTTTCAAACCATTTCTTAGAAAATTTGTGTTAGTATTTTTTGATGATATACTAATCTACAACAAGTCTTGGAAGGATCATGTTGAACATGTTGACAGGGTGCTACAACTATTGGAGGAGAAACAATTATATGCAAAAAGATCCAAATGTTTCTTTGGAGTACAAGAGGTGGAATATCTGGGTCATATTGTATCTCATGAAGGAGTTAAGGTAGACCCTAGCAAAATTAAAGCCATTAAGGAATGGAAAATCCCCACATCCATAAAGCATCTGCGAGGATTTCTTGGGTTGACAGGGTATTATCGCAAGTTTGTTAAGAATTATGGGAGAATAGCAGCACCTCTAACAACATTATTGAAGAAAGATGCATTTTCATGGACTCCAGAAGCAACAAAAGCCTTCAAATATCTTAAAGAGGCAATGTGCCAAGCACCCGTCTTAGCTACATCGGACTTCACAAATTTTTTTATTGTGGAATGTGATGCTTCAGGAAATGCAATTGGTGTTGTTTTAATGAAATATGAAAGACCCATTGCTTTTGAAAGTCGTCCAATCAAGGGAAAGTTTTTACACAAAGCTATTTATGAGAAGAAAATTTTGGCAATACTTCATGCACTTAAGAAATGGCGACCCTACCTAATGGGAAGACACTTCAAGGTAAAAACGGATCATGATAGCCTTAAATACTTTTTAGAACAAAGATTATCCCCTGAAGAGCAACAAAAGTGGGTCACAAAGATGTTGGGTTATGACTTTGAAATCATCTACAAAAAATGGAAGAAAAATGTGGTGGCAAATGCACTCTCAAGAAAGGATGAGGATGTGGAAGCATTGTTGTGCTCCATTTCTATTATCCAACCAGATTGGATAAACGAAGCAAGGGAGGAATGGAAGAATGACGAAGAAGTGTGGGCACTTATTCGAAAGTTACAACAAGATTCCAATACGTCTGATACATTTAGTTGGCAAAATGATTCTTTATGGTACAAAGATCGCTTATACCTCTGTAAGAATTCCCAACTAAAACAAAAGATTCTTATGGAATTGCACACTTCTCCCTTAGGAGGGCACTCAGGATTTTAAAAACTTACCACAGGGTTAAGAAGGATTTTTTTTGGGATGGCTTTAAATCGGATATTCAAAATTTGTGGCGGAATGTTTGGTTTTCCAACAAAATAAAGTTGAAACAATTAAGACACTGGGTCTATTACAACCTTTATCCATTCCAAGCCAACATTGGGAGGAGGTTTCAATGGATTTTATCACAGGGTTACCCAAGTCTGAGGGAAAGAGTGTCATCATGGTGGTAGTTGACAGACTTACCAAGTATGCACACTTTTGTGCATTATCACATCCATTTAAAGCCAGTACAATTTCTACTGCATTTACGGAAATAATTCAAAAGATACATGGAAACCCAAAGATTATTGTAAGTGACAGAGATCTCATTTTCACTGGAAATTTTGGGACAAAATTATTTTCATGTCTTGGTACTCAGTTAGCTCATAGCTCATCTTATCATCCTCAATCTAATGGGCAAGTTGAGATAGTAAACAAATGTTTGGAAGGATATCTTCGTTGCTTTGTATCTGATAAACAGACACAATGGGTCAAATGGTTGCCTTTGGCTGAATGGTGGTATAACACTTCCTTCCATACAACAACAAAAATGACCCCACTTATGACACTTTATGGATATCAGCCACCATCCATCACACCATATTTAAGAGAAAATTATAAGGTTCAAGCAATGGAACATCACATCGAACATCAACAACAAGTCCTCCAACTCTTAAAGGATAACCTCGTGTTGGCACAGAATAGAATGAAGCAACAGGCAGATCAACATCGCAGTGAAAGAAGTTTTGAAGTAGGTGATTGGGTATTTCTACGGCTACAACCATATAAGCAAATGTCCCTCAAGCAAGCTAATAAGGATAATAAATTATCACCAAACTATTATGGTCCATACAAGGTGTTGCAAAAGATTGGTACTATGGCATACAAATTGGAGCTTCCTGTAGCTTCTCGATTACCCCCGGTTTTCCATGTTTCATGTTTAAAGAAGGTTATAGGCGACAAGCTCCCAATTCAAACAATATTGCCAGAACTTGACGAGGAAGGAAAAACTATATTGGAACCGGAAGCAGTCACAGAAACAAGAACTCGACAGCTACGAAATAGATCAATTTCAGAGTATCTTATCAAGTGGAAGAACTTATCCGCTGAAGATTCCACATGGGAGGATGAGAATTTTATAAAGAAGCACCCAGAACTACTCAAGCGTTGAGGACAACACTTTTTTGAAGGAGAGGGGCATGTTGGGTCCCTAATATACTAGTGATTACCCCATTACTATTGTAGTTGCATCCCTTATTAATATTGTTGTGCCCCTATTATCCTCATATTGTTATTACTGTGCCCCATAGAATCCCTCTATTGTTATTTTTGTGGCTTTATATTATTATTGTTAGGTTGGTTGGGTTATATTGTGACTCCTTAGACTCTTATATATAGAAATGAGGTTTTTTCATTTGTGTCATCCAAGAATTGTTCATTTATGTAACATAAAGGAGGTTGCCCCCTCAAAGAGGCTTAATTCTAAGGCGTTGATCTATCTTTTCTATCTTTTCTTGAGCTGGTTTCATAGCATCTGTCCTTGAGCATGATTTTGTTCAATGCCCTATAATATATACACATCCACCAAGTCCCATCCTTCTTCAACACAATGATGATGGGTGACCATCATGGTGATGTACTCAGTCGAATGACACCCTATTCCAACAACTGTTGCAACTATTTCTTCACCTCACTTTCTTCTATAACACACTGCCTGTACAACCCAATATTTGTCAATGGGGAGTCTGGGAATAATTAGATTTCATGCTCAAATTCTCTCTTAGGTGGTAACCCTTTAGGCTCTCGGAACACATCCTTGTATTCCTGTAACAACTCCTCCAATTTTTGTTTTTGGTTTCTTAGTACACCCCTCTAGGTATGCCTTGCCTCTTATTGACTTCTCTTCATGCTGACTTCCTCTTAAAAACAATAAAACATACTTCTTGCTGGAACTGATCAATTTATTATCTTGGTTGGCACTTACCAGTGAGATTTTCTACTTGCCTTTGTGCTCATTGATGATGAATTATTTTCCATCCTTGATGAGCCGATACTGGTTGGCTCTCCTCATGAATATTGCATCACGCATGTACATGTATTGACTCCCAAACAGGACTCCACATACATCAAGGGGAACCACATATAGGTCTCATCAATATAATCAACAATGATATAAAATCTAATTTTACACTATTTTTTTACCTTTAACTCTGCATCCTTATTTACCCCTCCAAGTGGATATGGGTTTGGATGATCATGAAATTCTAGCTCCAAATTCTTGACCAGCTCTACTGCAATGACATTCACTTGCGATCCTGAGTCAAATAGAGCATCAATATTTGTCTCCTTGACCTATATATTTATATGGAAGAGCTCGGTAATTTCTATCTTCCTGTTGCTGAGGGCTACTCAGATTCACCTCCTTCTATACTGACATATAGACGATCTTGTCATTCACATATGAGTTTCTTTCAACTTGGTTGTTCGAATTAGTGGCCATGAGATTCTTCTTCTTGTTCTTCAAGTTTAGCTCTGAATGTAACTTCCAACATTTTCCCTCTATATGGCCATCAATTTTGCAGTGGTTGCATTGGTTGCTAGGATCTTTGCATTGGTGTGTTGTGGCTACCATGTTTTTATCTTAATTCCCATTTTTTGCTTCTTCTTCCCCTTCTTAGAAGCTTCTTGTTGCTCCTTATAATTCGATCCACTTGATTGTGCTCTCTTTAGGCCTATGTTCTCTAGGTATTGTGCCTATACAAAAGCATCATCCATCTATTTGGGCTTGAACAACATCACTTGCTCGCACAAATGGTGGTGTAGACCCCCGAAATAATTGAGGAGTACATCTGGGTCCTTTAGAGAGATACCCAACTTTATAGCCATTTTTGAATTTCGTGGTGTACTCCTACATGCTTTGGCCTGAAATTTTCCTGAAGTAATGCCATCAGTTCCACTTGTCCTCCATGTACCAAATGGGATAAAACTGTGACTTAATGATGTTTTTGAAATCCTCCCACTTATTCACTGGAGGTTCTCCCTCCAACATCAGGGTTTCTGTGTATGGGCCTCTAATTTCATTTTTGTGAATGTTATCTTTTGCCCTTCCTCAATTTGATGGACACTGAAATAAAATTCCACTTGTTGTAATCAGTGGTTCAACTTCAGAGTGTTGATCTTGCCGTGGTAAATCTTGATATCAACTTTTGCTTCCATTTTAAATAGGGAATGTGATTGGTTCACGACACATGAACTGGGTTGATTTTTTTCGGGTCCTTTCTTCGACTGGTTCTCCATTTCTCCCTGATCTTTTGATCCCCGTTCTGATTTTCTCTCTACATTTGAACCCCCATCTTCTCCAAATATAACCATATTTTTATTCAAGGCCACCATGAGGAGGCTTACATTGTTGTTAATATATGGTATTTGTTATTCCAACCGCATAAACCTCACCTTTGCAGGATCACGAGATTCGTTTACAAATTCGTCGGCCATGATTAGGTTTTACGATTTTCGACCCCATTGGTCTAGATCCTTGAAATCTCCACAAAATACCCAAATAAAACTGCTCTAATACCAAATGATCCATAAACTATCATGAATATTCCACTAGACAGTTTGCCACAACATATATGATAATATTATGTTAAAAAAAATGAGATTCTACATTATAAAAGTTTTACTAAACTTTAAGATTATGTAGATTTAACTGTAATTAATGCATGAATGTGAATGGAAATCATGGAAAAAAATAGATAACGACAAAATAACCTCACACACACACACATAAGACACAAAATATGCTCTGGGAAACCCTTTTGGGAGAAAACCCAACTGGGAGGTGAGCCCGTTTTGCTCTCTTTCTCTGTCTAGAAATATGGTTGCAGGTACAAAGAAGTAAGGCCTGTGGTTCATGGGCTGCTCTAGTGAAAAACTCCTCCCTCTATGCTCTACCTCCTATCCCTCTTAGCTATATTTTCCTAACTACGGAACAAAATTCGCTCGAAAGAATGGAATGTGTCTTCCTCTTAGTGGCCCGGTTATGACACAACCAGATAGCCTACTAGTGGTTAATTTTGACTACATCGAATCTTAACTAGAGTTACAATATAGAATATTCTAGAGGCTTTTTCATCATAAACACGTGTCTAGCCCCTTTTTCATGAATAATGGGGGCTAACAGGAAGGTCAACTTCTGAGTGGCATAAATTTTGCATACAGACTCTGATTGACGCACTTCTTGCACTGTTGGAAAGAACTTTGTGTGTAGAATAGCATGAAATGGTCCTTCACTCAAGAAATTAAGTTTTTCCTCAACAAAAACTTTATTTGATGCCTCAAAATGCTCCTGGAAGGTTTCAAACCCCGTTTTGCCAAACCGGGTCCTGCCGGTAAAAATGGTCCCATGAGATGATTCCTCCAATTTTTCCACTCTAAATGCATCGATATGGATGAAAAAAATATAATGATCCAATTTGGATCAGGAAGACCCTCACTGAGGTATTCGAATATGGCAGTGATGCCAATAAATTGGCATTAAGGGACAAGCTCAGAAACATATGCATGCAGAAAAATGAAACTATTCCACACTAACTCTCCAGATTCACTCAGGTTCGAGATGAACTTGGAGGTGTAGGAGAAAATATACCCTCTTCCAATCTAGTGAGCCTAGCTCTCCTTGGCCTTCCAAAATCTTGGCACAACTACTAGGACTTTGTAAATGGAAGGGACAAATTACCAAATTGGGAGAGACTCTGGTATAATTTGGTGTAGGAGGAAATTTTAAGGAACACTTGAGATGGAGTAACATCCAAAGAGGAGGAAGATAATTTTTCCTTAGTTGGGAAGGGACAAAAATCTAAGGGTAATAATTCCTAAAGAAAGCTAGAGTCCATCCACAATAATGGTAAGAAGAAGGACCTAAGTAAGATAAAATGTTTTCACTTCCATGAATATGGGCACTATGCAAAAAAGTGCCTGCACAAGAATTCTAACAATAAGCCTTCAGGAGGAGGAGGAGGTGAATCACTTGCCTCAAAATTCAAATTATAATTCACCTTAATTGCATGCATGGCCAACACTATAGTGGGGAATGTGTGGTACCTAGATTTAGGTATCTCATTCCATATGACATGATGCAAAGGATTCTTCAGTAGCCTAGAGGAGAAGGATCTCTATATGCACATAGAACTTGGGGATGATGGGACGTAAAGTACTAAAGGAATCATAGACATAACCTTTAAGAGGGATTTAGGCTCCCATCTTCATATGAAATATGTCATGTATGTACCTGGGATAAAGAAGAGCTTGATATATATATCTTTATTGGAGGATAGAGGCTATGATGTTGTTTTTAGTAAGGGGAAATCCTTTATAAGACATGTTGCTACCATGCAAGTGAAATAGAATGGAGTTAGAGTGAAAAATCTATACAAACCTGAGGTGGAAGCTTGTGTTGCACTAAGTAGCAAGGAAGAAAAGGTGTAAGGTCAAGATTTTGGAGAACTCTAGCATAGTCGCATGGGACACTTACACCATGAGACTTTAAAAATCATGCAACAAATTACTAACGGTCTCCTGAATTGCACCCTTGACCAACATGATGTATGCAAGGTATGCACATTAGGGAAACATGTCAAATCCACCTTCCAAGGCTAAGATACTAGAGTTGGAGAAATCTTGGAGCGAGTCCATTTTGATGTATGTGGACCATTTTCTATAGCCTCTACAACAAAATACAGGTTTTATATGATTTTTGTTAATGATTTTTCTAGAAAATGTTGGATTTTCTTCATGTGGAAGAAGGGTGAAGTTTTCTCCAAATTTTTTGAATCCAAAGCATTGGTTGAAAAGGAGATTGGTCAAAAATTGAAATCCATGAGAAGTGATAATGGAGGAGAATATAAATCCAACACCTTCGAGGATTTTTGTGCCAAAGAGGGTATTATAAGAGAACTGATAGCACCCTATAACCCACAACAAAATGGGGTGGCTGAAAGGAAGAACATACACATAGTGGGAGAAATAAGAGCCACATTGCATGATTAAGGGTTTCCATTAAATCTATGGGCATAAGCATCAATGCACCTCATGATCCTGTAGAGGTGAGGTTTATGCGGTTGGAATAACAAATACCAGATATTAACAACAATGTAAGCCTCCTCATGGTGGCCTTGAATAAAAAGATGGTTATATTTGGAGAAGATGGAGGTTCAAATGCAAAGAGAAAATTAGAATGGGGAGGAAGCCAGATGTATCTCATTTTTGAATTTGGAGCTACTGTGTATTTTCATGTCTCCAAGGATAGTAGGAAGAAATTGGATCCTACAACTGAGATGGGAGTCTTTATAGGATACACAAAGACTCCACATAACTATAGGGTGTATTTTCCCTCAGTCAGAGCGACAGTAGTGATGATATATGTAAAATTTGATGAGGAGAAGGTTATGAGATGCTCTCTAAAGCGAGAGTTGAGTATCCCACCAGAGGAGGAGCTTCTAGCTCTAAAGGAGGAGTTTGAGACAAATATTCAGGATGTTGTGGGGCAACCACAAGTGGAGGAGTAGACAAGAGGCCAAGTGGAGGCATCCAATCAACCAAAATATTCCAAAGAGGGGAAGAAGAGAGCTAGAGAAGCTGAAAGATCAATGTAGGATGCACAGGAGCATGTGGGAGCTCCTTCATCTTTACGTAGGTAGAGGAGGTTACTAGACATATACATTGGGTATATGTCCCTCATGAAAAAAATCATTGAGTTAGAGCATTCTTCATTTGAGGAAGCAATTTCTCAACTAGTGTGGGTTGGTGCCATGGTGGAGGAGTATGAATGCACCATGAAGAAAAATGTATGGGAGGTGGTATCGAGACCAAAGAACAAGTCAGGGGTTGGTTCCAAATGGATTTACAAAGTGAAGTAGGGAACTGATGGGAGCATTGAGAAGTACAGGGCCATATTTGTGGCCAAAGGCTTCTCTTAGGTAGAGGGAGTGGACTATGAGGATAATTTTTCTCCAATGGCAAGATATTCCTCAATGAGATCCATTCTAGCATTAGTTGTGCATATGGGGTGGAAGATCCATCATATGGATGTGAAGACCGCCTTCCTCAATGGTGTTGTTGAGGAAGAAATTTACATAGTGCAGCCAGAGGGATTTGAGACTTATGGCAAGGAGACACATGTGTGTAGACTCAAGAGAGCCCTGTGTGGTCTCATATAGGTGCCCCGAGCATGGTACACTCAGATTGAAACGTATCTCAGTGGATTAGGCTTCACCAAAAGTGAAGCAAACACCAATCGATATCACATTATGGTAGATAAAAAGTTGTTAAAATTGGAAACTATGGCCAAACTCCATGTGGGTCATCTTATTTATGGCAGCTGATATTTTCTTGGATCCCTCTCATTGAGAGGTGTATGATTGATCTAAAGATCATCCGATTCTGATAAGTATTCATGGAGATATGAATTTATTTGTGTTATGGGACAATTCGTCAAGGTATGCTTGCAACCAAATAACCCCCACATGTGCTCAACGTTTTAGTATAAAAGGAGGTGACTTGATAGTCATTTCTACACACACTTCACTCTTGATTTCTCTCCACTTGTTCTGGGTTTTAGTGGCAAGAGAAATCTAGATGATGAAGCCCTAGATGCAGGAGGAAAGGAGACTAAGGGAGCTGCCCTAGTAAGGAAGACACAGTCATGTTGTGAAGAAGGGATGCCCTAATCCTCTATGCTATCAAGGAATTATGCCCTCATCTATACGTTGTCCCAAGGGTGATCCTAAGCTATCTATAGGATGCCCTAACCATAGTCAACAGAAGGTCTTAGCCGCACAAAGGAAGGTCTGTTTCATGGGTCTTTTGGAGGGCTGAGTTGCTATAAGAGAGGCTGAGGTAACTCCCTAGAGGGCCGAGATAAGAGCGGACTGTTTCAGGGCTGCATAGAGGTGTTCTTGGGTGCCTAACTCGTGGTGAAGGGCATTGTAGGTTGCTGTGGGTAAGCCGCAAGCCCTATGCGTAGTTTGGAGGGTAACACAAGGTGTATTGAGTGGGCTGTAGGAGGCAGCGGAGGTCTGTGGTAGGCCGCATGCCTAGCCATTCCAAAATAGGGCAACATGGAGGTGTATTGAGGGTTGTCTATGCCCAGAACAACAGTGAAGGGAGCCACCATTTCTCCAAGGGTAGGCCACAACTAAGGAGGGCTATCTTGGTGAATGACTAGAGGCTATTACAACAATCAAATATACCCTAACTAGTCACAGTCATAACAACAACAAGGTCACATGGTGCAACAATGGTACATGGGATAACAAGGTCACATGGTGCAACAATGATACATGGGACAACAAGGTCACATAGCAACAATGGTACATAGTAGCAATGGTACATAGGGGTAATGGTGTTTGGTGCAACAAGTACATGGTGCAGAAATGGTCCTTGGTGCAACAAGTACATGATGCAACAATGGTACATGGCGCAACATTGGTACAACAATGGGAGATGAAAGTACAATGCAACATGGTGCAATGAAGATCTCAACAGTACAGTGATGGGTACAATCATGAGATGCTGCATAGTGATGATGAGGTGCAACATGGTGCAACATGATGATGAGGAGCAGCACAATGATAGGTGCAGTATGTTGATAGAGTCACCTTGGAGAATCAGTTGAAGTAGCATGTCTTCAACTGAGTTCATCTACCTCATGTATCATCTTCTTAGAGATGATCTATGCTCTTATTTAGATAAGTCAAAGTGTTGACTTATTTTGTAAATGTACTATCTCTCTCTCTCTTCTAAACTATTGAAGAACATATAAGAAGAATTGATCAAGGGTTTCCCCACATTGGGGTTTGTCCCTGGCTAGCGCCACATCTTGTGTCCTCTTGTCTTGGCTTGTATTCTACGATTTATGTTTATGTTCTATCTACAATTTACTATTATCCTGATGTGATTGCTAATCTGGAAAAGATATTGAGCTAACTATGAAAATTGAAATAAATTGCTCTAAGCATGGAACATACCTAAAATTAACATGGTATTAGAGCTGAGGTGAAGACAAAGCCCAAGAAAGAGTGAAAGAGCAATCGCCAAAGAAAGTTGGGAAAGGACAAAATGCTCAATGGATTCCTCATCCCTCTTCAAATTCACCAAAGGTGAAGTCGAAGCAGAGAATATTATCAGAATGGCGTAGCGAAAGCATCTGATGGCCTACCTAAAGATCACTTCAATGGGATGTCTGGATCTAAGGGTGGAAGGAAAGGCATATGCCTTGCTTGTTATAAGTTCGACCATTATGCGAAGAAGTGTCCAAATGGCAAGGACACATGACTTGATGATGATAACAATCATTCCAGGGACATCTTCAATGATCGAAGGAATGCAGGTCATCAAGGAAATAACCGACCCTTCAAAAAAAGCAGAACCCCAGGTATGAAGAAGCAAATGTTGTTTCTGATAAGATAAAGAAGCATTATCTTATATTGGCCCTCTTCTCCAGACTCTTTGGAAATATGGCTTATTGATTGTAGTGCTTCAAGGCACTTCATCAGATAGAGGGGTGCACTCTCTAATTTGGTAGAGATGGAAACAATCGTGGGATTATAATGCCACCTATCCCAGAAAGGGTGTAGGGAATGTTACCCCTAAATTGAATGAGGGTAACTCGATTCATTTACAAGAATCTCTTTTATGTACCTGATCGCAAGAATAACTTGGTGTCCATTTCGACAATGGAAGTCAAAGGTTTCAGGGTGGCATTCATCGATGAAATGGTACATGTTTAAAAAATAGAATTTTCAAGGATGATTTTACTCATGGGTTCAGGATTGGAAATTTGTATCAAGTTGCAGGATGGTCCATTGGGGACCATGTCAGTTGACACATCCATCTATAGCATCGGAGGTCTGCTTAATATGGGGCTCCACCCGACGTGAGTCAGATGGTGACAGGGATGCTTGAATTCAAGAAGAGCATGAAGGTACATGTCTGAGATGTACCGAAGGAAAATCTTACAAGGGGACCATTCCCCTCATGTAGAAGGTCCACAGGTTTGGAACAACCTAAGGGGTTTGAGATTCATGATCGGGAATCTCATGTATGTAGGTGGAAGAAAGCCCTTTATGGATTGAAGAAAAACACCCCGGGCTTAATATGAGAGGATTGATAGTTGTTTGATGAAGCTGCGATTCGATAGGAGTTAAGCCGATCCAAACCATTGCTCGAATGTTGTGGATGATAGACCTCTCATACTGGCACCTTATGAGGACGACCTCTTTCTGATAGGTACAGACCATCTCATTTGAAAAATTGAGAGGGAGTTGGATTCCAGAGTTGGAATGGTGAACTGCAAGCCCGTGCTTACCTCGATGGAGAAGTTATGTGGTAGGGATGTCGGATTTGATTTGGGAAATGCCTCTGAGTTTCACAAACTCATACTAGCATTGATGTTCTTGGTGAACTCACGGCCGGATATATGTTTTTCAGTTCACATGTTGAGCTCATATATGGTTGAGCCTCACTCGATTGGTGCCAAGAATCATTTGAGATATCTTCAGGGCACAATCTCTCATGGTTTGAGATACATTGTCAAAAATGTGAAGCTGCATGATTATTCTGATGTTGATTAGGCAGGGAATGTGGAGGATCGCAGGAGCACTTCTGAGTGCTGGTTCTCTTTGAGTTCTGATCGATATCCTGGATGAGAAGGAAGCAGAAGACGGTTACTTTGAGCACCACTGAGATTGAATACATAGCTACGAGTATGACCTTGTGTGAAGCTACCTAGTTGTGGAAGCTCTTTAGTGAGTTGTTTGTACACATGATGGATACCACCATAATCTTCTGTGTCAACCAGAGGGGGATTCGATTATTGAGGAATCCCGTATTCTATGATCGCTCCAGCATATAGACATCAGGTACCACTTTATCTAGGATATGGTACATTTATGAGAAAGAAGGCCCTATTGCATTGGGACTGATGTGCAGGTCGCAGAAATTCTGTCAAAGCCCTGAGGAAAGGTCAAATTTGTGACTTTCCAGAACGACTTGGAGTCATTGAGATACCCTCATATGAGGGTCCTGTATGATGCATGCATTGAGATTTGGGAGCTCCAGGGGGCTTGGGGTACTTCTTGGAGCAACAAGAGACCATAGGGCGACTCAGTGACTTATGAACATGATGAGTGGTTCTCCTGTCGAGGCATCCTACCCATGTAGTTTGAGACTCATGGGAAGTACCTCCCATTTGGCCAATGAGTAGAAAAATGTGGTATCTACCGTACTCCCTATGCTAGGATGATCGACATTGATATGAGATCAATTGGAATTGACTTCGGGTCAGTAAGAGTGATATAGCTCACTCTCTCTTGGAATTGATCTGGGATCAGTATGAGTGGTTTGAGACACTCTCTTGTGATATTGATTTGGGATCAATGAAACTAACTTCGGGTAAGTAAGAGTGATATAACTCAGTCTCTCTTGGTACTGATCTGGGATCAGTAAGAGTGGTATGACACACACTCTTTATATGGGACCTACTTCAGGTTAGTGGAGAATGGTATGAGACATTCTCAATCAATTCTTCTTCTTCATGGTTCAGCAGAGAAGTGCTGGGAACTGATGGTAGAGATATTATAGTTTGGCATATGGATCAATAGATGGAGTTCTCCCTAGTTGAGAGGGAGTGTTAAAATTGGAAACTAGGGCCAAACTATAAGTGGGTCATCTTATTTATGGCAGCCGATATTTTTCTTCGATCTCTCTCATCGAGAGGTGTAGGATTGATCTAAAGATCATCCGATTCTGATAAGTATTCATGGAGATATGAATTTATTTGTGTTATGGGACAATTCGTCAAGGTAGGCTAGCAACCAAATAACCCCCATATGTGCTCAATGTTTTAGTATAAAAGGAGGTGACTTGATAGTCATTTCTTCACACACTTCATTCTTGATTTCTCTCCACTTGTTCTGGGTTTTAGTGGCAAGAGAAATCTAGATGATGAAGCCCTAGATGCAAGAGGAAAGGAGACTAAGGGAGATGCCCTAGAGATGATTCCCTAGCAAGGAAGACATAGTCATGTTGTGAAGAAGGGATGCCATAATCCTCTATGCTATCAAGGAAGTCTGCCCTCATCTATACACTGTCCCAAGGGTGATCCTAAGTTGTCTATAGGATGCCCTAACCACAATCAATAGAAGGCCTTAGTCGCAGCAAAGGATGGTCTGTTTCATGGGTCTCTTGGAGGGTTGAGTTGCTTTAAGGGAGGTCAAGATAACTCCCTAGAGGGCTGAGATAAGGGCAGACTATTTCAGGGCTGCGTAGAGGTGTTATTGGGTGCCTAACTCATGGTGAAGGGCAGTGTAGGTTGCTGTGGGTAAGCCATAAGCCCTATGAGAAGTTTGGAGGGCAACACAAGGTGTATTGAGTGGGCTGTAGGAGGCAACGAAGGTCTGTGGTAGGCCACAGGCCTAGCCACTCCAAAACAGGGCATCGTGGAGGTGTATTGAGGGTTGTCTATGCCTAGAGAAACAGTGAAGGGAGCCACCACTTCTCTAAGGGTAGGCCGAAACTAAGGAGAGTTGTCTTGGTGATTGATTAGAGGCTATTACAACAGTCAAATATACCCTAACTAGTCACAGGCATAGTAACAACAAGGTCACATGGTGCAATAATGATACATAGGACAACAAGGTCACATGGTGCAACAATGATACATGTGACAACAAGGTCATATAACAACAATGGTACATAGGGGTAATGGTACTTGATGCAACAATGGTACTTGGTGCAACAATGGTACATGGTGCAACATTGGTACAACAATGGGAGCTGCAAGTACAGTGCATCATGGTGTAATGAAGAGCTCAACATTACAATGATGGGTACAGTCATGAGATGCTGCATAGTGATGATGAGGTGCAACACATTGAGGTGCAACATGATGATGAGGAGCAACACAATGATATATGCAACATGGTGATGGAGTCACCTTGGAGAATCAATTGAAGCAACATGTCTTCAACTGAGTTCAACTACCTCATGTATCATCTTCTTAGAGATGATCTATGCTCTTATTTAGATGAGTCAAAGTGTTGACTTCTGTTGTAAATGTACTATCTCTCTCTCTCTCTCTCTCTGTTGAATTATTGAAGAACATATAAGAAGAATTGATCAAGGGTTTCCCCACATTGGGTTTTGTCCCTGGATGGTGCCACATCTTATGTCCTCTTGTCTTGGTTTGTCTTCTACGATTTATGTTTATGTTCTATATGCAATTTACTATTATGCTGATGTGATTCCTAATCTGGAAAAGATATTGAGTTAACTGTAAAAATTGAAATAAATTTCTCTAAGCATAGAACATACCTAAAATTAACAATGTTCGTATTGTATGTCAATGACTTGATACTTATAAGGGATGAGAAAATGATCCACTCTTGCAAGGAGGACCTTGCAATAGAATTTGAGATGAAATATATGGGCTTGATGCATTACTTCCTTGGGATAAAATTATGCAGAGTGATGGTGAGATGTTTGTGAGTTAGGGGAAGTATTCCTCTAAAATACTTAAGAAATTTCACATGGAGAGCTACAAACTTATGGACACACCTCTAGCTACAAACTGGAGGAAGGAGAGTGCTTCTTCAGGAGAGCCTGTATATTGTACCATCTACATTCAACTTGTGGGATGCTTGATGTATCTGGTGAACATAAGGCCAGGCATATGCTATGAAGTTATTTAGTTGAGTAAAGCCATGGTGAATCCTTGCAAGCTGTATTGGAATGCAACAAAGCATGTGTTGAGATACCTCAGAGGCACAAACGAGTATGGGTTATGGTACATGAGGACAAAGGGAGGGAAGCTCCAAGGCTTCACTAATGAAGATTAAGTAGGGAGTCCATCGGACATGAAAAATACTTTAGGTGTTATCTTTAGTTTAGGGTTTGCAGTTATTTCCTGGTATAGCAGGAAACATAGGTCTATGGCACTCAACTCAACAAACGATGAATACATGGATGCAAGTCAAGCAACATGTGAAGCCATATGGATGAGGAAAATACTTGTGGGCCTTTTTTGTTAGGAGATGGATATGACAATGATTTATTGTGATAATCAAAGCAGTATTAAACTCTCTTAGTATCGAATATTTTATGACAAGTCCAAGCACATTGATGTCAAGTACCCTCACTTGTGGGATGGTGTGTAGAAGAGAATTATGATGGTAAAGTACTTTCCAATTGAAGAGCAAGACGCAAATACCTTGAAAAAGGCATTGTCAAGAGGCAAATTCTAATTCCATAGGTGCAAGATAGGGGTGGTGAAAAATCCCTTTCTTGCTAAGAGGGCGTGTTAGAAATGGTAGCAAGAAAGGATCAATTTGACTTGTGCTTTAGTCAAATTGAGTAATTCGATTTTCCACATTAGTAGGTTGACTTGGATTGAAGTTATATAGAGTGACATGGCCTTGTCTACTAGTTAAGTCAGTAAATTTGAGTTATAGGCTTGGAGTAGAGTTTTGCATGTAGTGATTTCTAAAATTTAGCAATCTAGTTCAGCTATTTTCAGTTGAACTCAGTTAACTGAGCTCAAGTCATTTGTTGAGTTAGTTGAAGGTAAGTTGGGTAGTAGAACTATTGTTAACTCAATCACCTCTCAGTTAAACTAGTCAATCAACTAAAAAAAACCCAGACATGCATGAAATTCGAATTGCCTAGCTAGAGTGGAGGGAAAGACACATTGTAATTATCATTTGTATCCTAGTTGAGTTTACAGGCTTGATAATTAAGTAGGTGATCAATTCCTTTGGATTTGCACAAGGAAATAGGGAATTACCCTAATATTTAGGAGCTCAATTTCTCCTGAATTTCATAAGGAAATAGGAGGAATTTGGGGGCTTGAATTGGTTAAGTGTTGGTAGGAGTAGGATAGTTAGAAGGAGAACATGTTTACAGTGCAGGTTGTGCTTCAGGATTGAAACAAGACATTGTAATAGTTTCTCATTCTCATACGATCAATGAAAAGTAGTGGAGGGGTTTTTCCCAGATGGGGTTCCCTATAAATCATTATGTTCTTGTGTTTTTGATGGTTGCATGTCATTGCATGTGTTTGTAAATTGAGATTTCCATTCCACAAAATTGTAGAGGAAATTTGTAATCTCTTGTTTTCAGTTTGAATTCATCAGTAGTAGCAAATTTCTATTAATTTCTACATTCAATTTGGGTTATAAACAACCATTAAATGCGACCTACAAAAATGATAACTTTGCAAGCTTCTTGTCAAGTAAATAACTATATTGAACAACTTCTATTTCATTGGTCATTAGATAGAAGTTGCCATAAATATTTTTCTAAAGGAGGTGAATAAGAATTATGAGGAAGATTCAAAACAACAAATGAAATCAAACTTTGTTACCCATATTAGTAGCATGCATATGTTGGCTGTGTTCGAAAACTAGATCTTTGTTGTTGAATTTCATAGGAAACATGAGTGAGAAAATGTCAAAAGTACTAATGGTTATATTCTCTCTTCTACTTGTGCAGACGGTTGGAAATGAAACGAAACAAGTCAAGAAGGTGGTGGTTTTTAGAACACATTTTATAAATTTAATGGGTTATTTAATGGTCCCATTAATATTTTGAATTATATTGTAGTCAATGAATGTAAAAAACCAAGAAGGGAATAATTTCCCACACAAAAAACCTAAACATGAAAAAGAGGGGTGTCTTTTCTCCATCTAAGAGAAGTGTCACTCGCTATCTCTCAACACGGAAAAAATGTAATTCAACTTGAGAATGCAGATTTCTAAGTAAATAATGATGGCAAGTAACATGAAGGATCTATAAGAGTAAAGAGGGATGCTATCTTGAATATCAAAATTCTATAAAAATTCCACAAGCCCTTGAATATACAAGCTTGAAACATAATGGTAGCATTGATGACAAGGGTTATGGTGAGTAGAACTAAGATGATATTACATTTGAAAAGCTACAAAAAAGTGTATACTTGAAATTAAAGAACAAATCTGATTTTGTTTCCTGCGCTTATGCAAAAATTGAAGAAATGATTCTTAATAAATACCCAGTTGTAACATCGATGGATGGGACCTTTCCTTAAAAAATAAACAAATCAACATTGAATATAGTTAATTTCCTATATTCTCAATCATTTCCATTATGTTTTCAAAGCTTCCAAATTTTGTTTTTATTACGTTTATATCTCAACCAATGCTTCTCTTGGGCACATTTTAAAGTGATTGGAGATGTTTTTCCTTGCCCAATTACCTTTCCAACCCCAATGTCATCCATTATCTTGTCAATTTAATGCATTCACAAGTCCCATAGTCTTATTAGACTATTTACATTGTCGCATTGGTGATGTTATGTAACCTAGTAGGCCCACTTGTTGATTATAACATGGATGGAGATGAGTAATGCGTTCATTCATTTTCTCTATTCTCACTCATTTCGATTATGCTTACAAGGTTTCCCAATGTTTTTCTAGTTTTGTTTGTCTCAAGTAGTTCTTTCTACTATTTGGAAATTTTAAAATGATTGGGGATGTTTTATTCCATCCTTTTACATTACCTATCCTAATTTCATCCACCACCATATCAGCTTGATGCATCCACAAGTCCCACAGGCTTATAAAATTACATACATGGTTCCATTTAGAAGTGCCATGTCACCTAGTAGGAACACTTACTGTTAGGTTAAGTAGGTTAGGTTTTTCCTTTTTCTTAGGGAATTATTTGCATTTTTCTTTCATTATTTTGGAATTTAATTTTGTTTCTAACATTATTTCTAATAAGAGCCAATGTGTTGTCTTAGAAATAAATGTTTGGGAAGAAGAAAAGTTTTTTCTCCATTTCCCAATTTTGACTTTGCAGCCTAATGAATTAATGCATTATTTTGCTTCACCTTTGAAATATCAGAGTGAGGATCCATCCCATAGAAGGAGCCAATGTTGTCACCTTTTGAGCCCTCAACGTTTTTCAAGGAAAATTTCATTCAAATACATGCCTTATCTTCAAAGTGTTCAATACTAGAGGGTTTTCACACTTGGACAATTTCCTTATCAATTTGAGAATTTGTGAATGTATGGGACTCTTTCACTTATTTACGGATCCATTTTGTTATGAATTTATTACCCCCCTCAAATTTCAAATCAACTTTCATTTTAATTATTCTTTGGAATTTTAGAGCTAAACTTTCATTCAAGGTTGATTTCTTAATTAAACCTATTTTCCTTGTTCAAATTTAGTCTTTACCTAATTCCCAGATTGACCTTGATCTTTTAGTCAGTTCCTTCTATGAATTTGAATTTCATATTATCATCGATCTTTGAATTAGGGTTGATTTCTAAATTGACACCTCTTTTCCTTCTGATTATTCACATATTTTTATTTTTATCTTCATTTTTTTACTTACTAGGCCCGATCTTTTGATCGAGAACATTTCTCCTTTTTTTTTTAGAATTTTGAGCTATGATTCATTGACCAAGATTGATGTATTAATCATTCCCTTGTCCCTTATTTCAAATGTGTCGTGACCCTTTCAAACTATGCTTGTTGGAAACTAGGAAAAGATTAAGACAAGGTATTTTTTAAGGATTCAAATATTATGCATATGTATAGTATTATAAGCGATTATTCTAGTTTGAAAAGTCATACATATAGAATGTGGGAAACTATTCAATAAAAAAATGTATTTTACTATTAAAATTGGTAAACTTTTGGTGAATATTATCCATTTAATCATATATATGTAAAAAAATGGGCAAAGTTTTAACCAAATGAGTGATTTTTTTTCACAAAATGTTTAAAAAATAGCCAATTAGCGAAATTTAGCCCCTAAATTTTTCTCTATATTGAGAGGAGGGGTAAATCAATATTTTATAGATTTTGACAAATATATAGCGAATCAAACACATTCAACAATACAACATTGCACCAATCACATAAATCTTGAACTCAAAATATTTACATGGAAACCCATATGGGAAAAAACAACAAATATTCATTTAATTATTCAATTTACAATATATTTTGTTGGAACCAACCTACAGGAGGCACCAATCACCTTTTCTTTGCAAGCATCCACTTGCTGGAAGCACCAACTCCCACTTATGTTTGTAGGCACCAACACCATGATCTTTATAGGAACACACATAAAGGATATATTGATCCCCTAATCTATAGGCACCAACCTACTATGCCTATCAGATCCCTTTTTCATCACATTTTCAAACTTAGATCCACATGATTTTTAAATCATACTTATACAAACTACTTTCTTGCTGCTCCACTTTGGTCTTTCAAAAATTTTCTTCTGCTTCTTATTAGGTCTATTTTGGACCCCAACTCTTTATTAGCTCTTCATATTTGAACATAACCACATATGTAGAGATCACTTACACCAATTCTTTAGCATTATTTTGTAGTTAGACTTTGTCTATGCCTTGCATTTCTTCACCCTACCCCAAATATTATCACCACATTCATATTTTCTTTTGTTTGCTCAACATCTCTTCTTTTTTGGCTGAGACCTGATCTCAACATTCAAATATGCTCTCCTTTTTCTATTTTTCTTTAGAAATCTCAACATCATTGTTTCATACTCGGTGTGTTTCTCAGGTATGTGAAACTTGGATCATTATGTCTTAAAATCCACCCTTTTTTTGATATGCAACAGGTCCAAAACACATCTAAATTGCATTTACACACTCTATACTACATTATCTCTCATAGATCCACTTGATTTAACTTTTGTATCGTACACTTTCCATTCTCTTATTATGCTTTCTTATACTCTCAACTCAACTGCAACTTGAATGCACTTCAAATATTTTCTCATATCTCTCATATACGCAAGCTAAGTCATTTCCTTAATCATTTAGCTTCTATATTTATAGTTTACTATGTCTATTACTATGGGTGTTGATCCATGTTTTTCACCCATGCTATTGTGAGTTGACCTGATCATTACCTTATCTATTCTACTCGTCTATAACCGTTCCATCATTAATTTTCATACAAACAACTCAATCTCACATATTTTTATTTACATTTATAGACACAACGCTTTTTTACTCATCCAGTTTCAACTTGGTTCTTCAATAACTTTGGCGCCCAAAAATATGGATACGACTCCCTTGAGTGCTTAACACTTGGCCCCATGTGACATCAACAATGACCGTAGGCTTAGAAATGCTTTTTCCATTTATTGGATCACCACCCATCAGAGAACTCATGCATGCAATTACATGACTTCCATCTCCAAGTGATTTGATAGACAAATACTTAAATCCACATGCCACATGTCATGCTCACAAGACACCATGTCATCGAATTTCCACATGTACTCCACTATTTCATCCACCTATGGTAGCTCACCGCTCATTGGCCAAGTCCACCATTATGTTTAAAAACCTCAAAATGGGTGGTGTGATTGAATGAACACATCACTTAACATTAATCATATCTCATTAATTGTTGCAAATTATTTTCCCATCTATTGGCCACCACTCATCAGCCACATTCGCTTTCCATTTACAACATCCTTGAATCGATCTGTTTGATATGGGACCCACCTAGCCACATTGTCTTCCACCTCTTCTACCATGTAGTTTTACATGTCATCTATACTGACCAAATAAAACATGGTACATGTCATGGGCCTACCACATGTACACTGCCACCTATCTAATTTTTCCACTAAAAAATTCCTAAAGTTAGTGCCACATGTAATCTCCTCAAGATGCCATGTCAACTTCTTCAACAACGTCATCACTGCTACCACCCATGTGCTATGCCATCACCACTTGATATCCATGTCACCTGGGGTCCACATACAATATTCCCTTTAAGAAACCACTAGTATCATGGGGGTTTCCTTCCTGGTTTTGTTATAGAGTAAGGGAGGATATCATAAGAAATCACAAGCTGCCACATAGCCGAAGGTAAACCATGGCGGTTTCCACCATGGGGGGTACCTTCGTGTTAACATTTAGACAGATCTAGGCCCCCTCCTATTTCATATCTTCCTAAGCTTCCTGAGTTGATGGTGCATCCTCTTCCTTTGTCAACCATTTCAACCTTCTTGTTTTGAATAACAATGACTTGCTTTGATCCAGTGAGGGACCCATACTCCACACGCATGTAGGTTTGGAACCATAACCAAGATGGAACCTTGCATGCACTACTTCACTTCAAACATAATTTTCTTCTTAGTTTGTGGGAGTTACAAAACGTGCCATATATCATTGGAAAGGTCTCTGAGTAGGCTAGACAACTATACACTTTGCATTCTCATTTGATTTAAGGAAGTGAATAAGTATTTCCTTCAAATATAGACAACCATGAAATCATGCTAAACAAGTTACATTCAATAATCAATGACCACTTCAATAATGAAACATGACAATGTACACACAACAAGCCATTAGGGGAGTTTTGAGGTCTAAAATGGGCCTCCTAAGAAAAATGTACAACCAAGATAAACTTTATAAGAACCAATAGGATTCAATATGATGATGTCAACCATGGGAGATGATTCACCATTTTTGGAGTAAAAAAGTAAAAATATTAAAAAATAATAAATAATAAAACTACTTTTTCAACTCGTTTTTTCAACTTATCTCCCTAAGGTTTTACTCAAATTTCGAGTAGGAGTACTTGTTGGATGCAAAATTTAATTCCTCATCCAAAGAGAACCCATGTTGCATACTTTTGATGGACCTTGCTACACAAAAAATGAGAAATACATGGAAAAACATGATTGCAATCACGTTTTTCATGTATTTCTCATTTTTTATGTAGTAGGGTCCACAAAAATTATGTAACATGGGTACTCCTTGGATGAGGAATCAATTTTTTCATCCAACATGTGTTGCCGCTTGAAATTTGAGTAAACCAATAGGGAGATAAGTTGAAAATATGAGTTGAAAAAATAGTTTTCTCTTTTTTCCCTCTAAAATTTGATGATTTAATCTAATATTATTTTATTATTTCCACTATTATTTTATAATTTCCTTAGGAGGCCCATTTAAGACCTCAAAATTCCCCTAAGGAACCCATAAAATTGACATCAATGACAACAAGTTGCCAACACACAACAATATCCCCATTTTTTATTGATGGAAACAAGACTAAAGATTGCTGGTCATTGATGGCTTTTGGATTGATATCTTTGTTCTGTTGTAGAAGACAATTTTTGCGCACTCTCCCCAATAATACTAGGATGCTCTAATTTATGCTTACTACACTCCTTTGAAATTAATAGAAATTAGGTCTTGTTACTATTAATCCCCCCTGCAAGTAGATGCTACTATTGTTGGTCATGTAGCTACCCCTGAGCTTATTTCATTTTCCTCTCTTTTACCTCTTGGCATGCAACTTTCCCTTGTAAAACTAAAGAACTACCTTATTTCTTATGGAAAGAGTCTATTGAATGGACGGGGAAGATAACGATCCCAATTTTTTCCTTAAATGTTCAAAGGTTTCTTTTGAAAGATGCTTGGTGAATATATCAACTATTTGTTCCTTTTTTAATTATATAAATTCCAACCTTAAAATCTAATCAACCACTTCGTCTATAAGAAAATGACACTTTATGGGTATATGTTTGGTTTTTGGATGGAGAACAAGGTTATTACACATACTTATAGAACTTGTATTGCCACAAATGATAGGAACTGGTCAATCATACATTACCTTCATGTCTTACAAAGTATGCTTCATCAACAACATCTGAGTCTGACACACAACAACTATTATGTACTCATGCTTATGGATCTTATAGTGTTGTAATTTGTAATTTCTCCAGAAAAACATTTTTCCTGTTCGATAACCTTATTGATTACATATCTTTTTTTTTCTTCATATTTTCAAAGAACATGCTATATGTTGTCAAAACCACTCTTACTCCTCAATAAAACTCGTAGCATTTAGTCTTAATTCTATCTACATACGTAGTCACATTCATTGTGCTCTGTTGGAGATATTACTAATATGGGAAACTCTTATATCTTCTACAATGCACCTTGTGAACATTGCATGGTGTGACAAACAACTTTTGTGTATTACTCCTTTTATTGAGAATGTGAATAAGAGATTACTTTCAATCTCTTTTGTCTATCAATGCTTCCTTTCAGTACATATACATTGTCCGCTATTGTTTCTCTTTCCACCATTTTATAGAGTTTTCCTTCCTTATTTTACATCCTTTAGAACGAAATGTGACTCCATCACGTCCTCTATCAACAATTTGGCTTATACTTAGAATATTTTGCTTTAATCCCTCAACAAAAAGGACATCCTTAGCTTTTCCTTTTTCATTATCAAGGCTAACTAATCCTTTGCCCATTATTTTGGATGATGTATTGTCTCCAAGAATAACACTTCCACCTTTGATTTATGTTTGAGCGAGAAATATTCCCTTATTTCTTGTCGTATGATGAAAGCATCCATTGTTTATATGCCATTGATTATCTATACCTTGAGCACACTCTAAACTGCACTTCTCTTGTTTCTCTTGCTTCCTTCTCTAGATCATCTTATTCTTATTTTTGTTGATGGCATATGCTTGTGTTTTTTTCTCCATGATCTCACTAGGTTATTTCTGATTGATTTCCATTAAATATTCTATCAACTTACTTCTGTAATTTTTTTCCTTATGCTTGAAATTGTTACATATGTAACCCTCAACATGATCTAAAAAGGGGGAAAAATTGGGATTTCTGATAGCATTCTTATCATACCTTCTAGATTTGTTACTCACATACTCATTATTTGAGACATTAGATGATTTCTTGCTTATATTCATAGTATTCTGAATAACAGCCCAGAATGCGAGAAGATCACTTTAGGCTTTCCCGTTACCCAAACCTGATTATTGACCGTCCGATCTCTGGTGCTTTTGCTTATGCGTCATAAAGAGAAACATATGCAGATGTTATAACCAAGATGATTGGAATATCATAGAATGTAGGAACAACAGGAATGCTAGCTGGGAAAGAAGCTGGGATAGGAAGGGATACAGAACGGGATGGTGGCTAAGGAGATGGAACAGGAAGGAATGCTGTGGGCTATGCCCCTTAAACTAGTGTCTTTTGAACTGCATCTTAGATAGGGTGCTCCCTATGCTTTTGCTTCTCTCGCGGGTGAACCTGCACTCAATGATTGGCGTGAATAAAGAATACAAAGCACGGATGGCCAGGCTTCTACCACAATTGGCCCATAGATGATGAGTGTTCGGAGCGCATGCTCTTGGTTTTATATACGTTCTATTGCATAGATAGATATAGACTTTATAACTTGAGATAAATCTAGAATTTCCTAGGTACTACCTACCTTGCACTGAGACTCTATGCTTACTATATGTGATAGTCTTTCTCTTCTCCCCTGGCTATTGTATTTGCTTATGGATATCGATCTGTAAATGATAAATTGTTATAGACATTTTTGGGCACTGCAACTCCAAGCATAAATGTCCATAAACCAAGGGCTCCTAAGTCCCTAAAGGTGTTGTTCCAACCCCTAGAAGAACAAGGTCAACTAATTACAACATCTCCCAGAAGTTCTCCATGAAAAACTACTCAGAACTGGTCAAAACTGGACCATTTCACCTGCTCCATAGGAAAAGTGTGTTGCATCCCACCTAAATACACACAGTAGGTGCGTTGCATGTCAAAAAGCCCTTCTATGGGGTGCGATGGGCGAGAAGGGACAAATGGCAGGGTCAATCCGCAAGGTGGAGAAGCATGGAATCTTCCAGAAACTTCTCTTGTGACACTTGCCTCTTTGAATTCGACCAGGGATGAGTAAGAGATCATCAATATCCAAGTGGAATCAAGAACTATTAGAGGGAAGACACTAATCAAATCTCAAGCTGACTCACCTCCCTTGCAGACATCTATATATGGATCCCTCATCCCAGAGATCCAGAGGCTGGAATTTTGCATCTTGTAAGGAAGTGCTGCTGGTTTCTTGGTGCAATATCATAGTGTTGGGTGATCTAAGATTTTCATGAGGTGAAGAAGGGCTTCTTGCTGAGAGGATGATGCTGGGTCAGAACAATTGGTTGTAATTCTCTTGGCTCTTTCTTGATTATCAATAAAGCTATTCAAGTTTTCCTCCACATGCTTGTATGATTAATGTTTTATGCATTTGTGTGGTCAATGTACATCTGATCCTATATTGTTTATGATAATAGATCTATGTTCTTGGATAGTATTATGCTGCTTTGATTCTACAGGTACCCTGTGAAGCTGGGTGGACAAGGAAGCGAGTATAAAAAGATCTATGAGAAGGGAGAGGAATCGAACAAGGAATCAAGCGCAAGACAGAGGTTGGTCTCCTTTATTCTTCTCTCATCTATCTCTCATAAAGGAAAATGAAAGTAGTTTTAGTTTGTTTGTTTCTAAGGTAGCTACCAGCCTTAGTGGGATTAGCAGTTCTGCATAGACACTATTCCCGGTAACAAAATGGCGACTCCGCTGGGGAGCGAGTAGATTGTTTGTTCATCTACATTTGTTTACTTTATAAACTTACAGACGGAGCCTAAAGTCAAGCCAGCTAGCCTTTGAACTGCATTTTCTATGCAAGTGCAAAGTAGATCAACGCTGCTTTAGTCAATCTCCGGGTTTTGTTTATGAATTAAATGATTGATTTACAAGCTTTCTAATTGCCCTCGTGGTGGCTCTAGTAACCTCCTTAGATCTACCCCTGTGACTGATTTACTGATTAACACTTGCTTGGCCTAAATCCCTGAACTGAACTGCAAACTGTGACCCGGAATCCAATCAAAGTCTCATCCCTGGTCCAACACACTGTCTGTTCTGTGAACTTCAAATGCAGCGCACTTCTCGAGTGTAGAAGGTGCGTTGCATTTCAGTTTCACTGTGTTACAGGTGCGCTGATCAGACAAGGCCTTGTTCCTAAATTTTGGTTTCTGTGTTCACTCTTTTCAACTCTATTCAAGAGTTTTGCTGCCTATAGTCAGTACACCTCTGTTTGAAACCCCTTTCCTTGCTATTATTCCGCCTCCATTGTGCAAAGAACTGTAAATTTTTTTTATGTATTTTTGAGCCATTTTCAGTTCTCCTTTACAAAGAAGTAGCGTAATTGTACTGTCGTTTCTTGATTTGAAAGTGTCGCAAGTGTCGTTTTCAGTCATAGAAAAGAATATGATTGTTCTTGATAGTCGATTACACTGTTACTCTTGTATTTGATCTAAATTAGTAGTTTTTCTAGTGTCGAAAGCAAGCTTTCAATTCCAAATCGCAAAGTGTTGTCATTGTCCTCATTTTGTTTTGAAAAGAAACTTGTTAGTAATTGTCGCTTTGGAAAATAATTCAGATTTGCGCTTAGCTTTATTTTTATCATTCAGAAGGCTGAATACAAATACATGCACGTGAATTTGCATTTAGACTGTTTGTTGGTTTGATTTAGGACAGTGCACATTGTGTGTGCTCTATGCTCTTTGTTGAAAGAACGCCATCTCTCTTTCCTTAGTAGCTAGGATTTTCATTGCAGAAAGAAGATTAAACGACTGTTTATCATCTTAGATTGCATTTTAGGAATTGTACATCTACATCACGCGGTGAACCTGAAAGGAAAATTTCTTAAGCAAGATCAACTATAAAATAAATTTAATGAATCTAAAAACGCTTTGGAACCTAACACACAACATCTAGAAGTCTAGGCTAGAGACGTATTCCGGCGTCATAAAGCCTGGTAACTGTTGTTTTCACTGTTGGTTGGGTGATTCCTCCACTTTGAGACGATAAGTGCCAGTACGGACTTGTGCTCCCACGTACCGTTGAGTATATTTTGGGAGATCACAATAGGCTTTATCCTTTATCCATAGGACGCCGTGTCTGCTGCCCTATCGATTGCAATGCACTGAACACAACATTCGGGAAGATTGACTACCGTACCGTAAAAAGTATTCTGCAGTTTTGCGATTGGTTTGGTAATCCCTCTGTCTAGATTTCCAGAGCAGTCTCTTTCGTTCCTTTTCAGACTCCTTAACGAAAAAGGTCCATCGAAGCACTTGTCACTTCAGGCTCATTAAAAATCGAAGGCGACTAGAGTCATCTTTTTTTTTTTTCTTGACTCTTAAAAATTGAAAAAACAAGTTGTGTCAAAGCGTCCAAAATTTATTTTAAACGGAATAATCATCACCTTTCCTACGTTGATCTTAAGTTGAGAAAAATGGAGTCCACCAACCAAGGAGTTCCCTTTGGAGGAAATCCTAGTCCCTTCTCCTCTTGGGGAGATGTTGGTGCACCCCATATGGCCACATTGTCTCTTCCAGGATTGACGATCGGCTTGCCTGTATGGCTCTTCTCGACTTCTGTCGTTTAGAACACCGTAATTCCTAAACAATCAAGTTAGCAACTAAATGATATTAGAGTTACCCCCCAACCCTCTACTTCGTCCTGTTAGCACTTGAAATTTCACCTCAGGCTGAGAAAGGCAAATCTCAAAGCTACATCAAACCATTCAGCCTCGTAGCTAGCCCTACGGGGCAGGATAAGGCTCTCTCCGGTCAATCTCGGTAGATCTTCAATGGGATGAGATGACCAACACGGTAACACTGATATTAGGCTAGTAAACTGATGAAAAATATTGATTTGGGGGTTTTTTGGGGTTTTTGGTGGCAAATTGAGGAGCTGCAATTTAGGGTGCGGGGATTTGACATAGTTTCTGCAGGGGGGTCTTTGGGGCGAGGTAGGAGCCTGTATTGATGCCTTTAACTGAAATGAATGGTCAGGAATGAAAGATGAGGAGCTAAAGAGAGCAAACAATCACTTTGAATTCTCTTTAGACAGAAGAAAACATCGAAATTAAACAAATTTAAAAGCAGAGCATGGCTAGCATGAATTCATACTTTAACACTTCATTTGTTTAATGTGCAACAGTAAAGAAAGGAAATGAATCATATAACAAAGCTTACAAGAACATGAAGAAACACACCATCAACACATGAGTCCACAAGAATCCCAAAGATGACTGCAAAACCCTGGTCTTCCTTAGCCAAAAATTGCAGAGATACAAGTGAAATAATACAATGATAGCTTCTCCCTCAAGAGTCCAACCATGAAAATGAGCAAGAAAGTACATAATATAGATGATCTAACCTCTTTCCCTGCCTCCATGGGTCGAGCTCACTATCCTAGGAGCTGTTTGAACAAATTCTAAACTAAGCACTACAAAATAGGCAGTCAAAACAACTTGCCTCTATAAACTTGGAAACCAGTTCATACAGTCAATTTTACCCTTTTACATGCAAGAATCTTCTAGAAGAGTTAAACAAGAGTAAAAGTATCCAAAAAGTGCCACAAGTACAGTCAAGAGGACCACCATCGACCTCAGAAAGTCAAACTGGAGCTAAACTGCAATTTCTGGGCTGAACTGGTCAAATCTGGCAAAGTTCCCTCAACGGGTCGCGCACATCCTCCTCAACGGGTCGCGCACTTTGGAGCCCTGTTTGGAGGTCTTCCCAGTGTCAGAATGAGGTGCAGGATAGCTCGTTGGAAAGGTCTCTGAGTCTACTTTCCAACCCAACTGGAAATTTTTGATTTGGATGTCATTTGCCCAGTCAAAAGTCAATTCTCCCAAGACTACTTCTGCAGCTCAAAAAAGGGGCAGAAAGTCAAAATTTGGCTGTATTTTGACCTTTTGGAGGCCCAAAACTCCATGAAAACTCAAGTCCATCCATAGGAATGTGTAACTTTGCATGAAAAATCTAGCAATGTTGAGTTTTCGCAAAACGGAGCTACGATGACAAAGGGTCTCACCGGGGGTGAGACCCGTTGAGAAGCCAAAACCTGTAAATTTCCAAAAAATTCCAAAATTACCCAAAATTCTCAAATTTTTTTGGGATTTGTGCTGTGGCTAGGCTATTGAGTGCTTTGATCCTTCAGTGAGGCCTCAGCCAAGATATGGAGGGGATCGGGCCTCTTTCTCCTTTTTTGTGCCTTGGCCAACCGCCTTGGATCCAGCGATTGTAATTTTGACATTTCTCTAAAACCATGACACCTGTACAAAAAGTGAAGGAGGTTTTTCTTCTTTGGCATGTTGTGGACAAAAACCTCTCTCATTTTTCCAAAAATCATCTTTTATTGCTCTAGAACATCATTTGAGTGCGACTTTTCCCGATGTGTGAAACAAGGAATTTTGTCGAAATGGAGCGAAATGAAGGGGATAGGGGGCTTCTAAATTATTGGGGAAATTTTTGGGAGTGGGGAGGGATGTTAGGAAGCAAGGGAAAGTGGAATATCAGAGATTTAGTGAGGGGAAGGGGTCCAAAAGGGCAAAACACAGGCCAAACCTAGAAAATTGCCATGTTGTAGCTAGAAACTAGGGTTTGTGCAAAAATGAGGAATTTGGCGGATCTAAGGGATGGGAAGTGTTTGATAAGGTACTTTAAGGATAGGGGAAGGTGTATGAACATCAGGAAACAAGTTTTTCCGATGATTTGACCGTCCAAGAGAAATTGGCTTTCAAAACCCTAGGAGAGGGAAATGACCTTGCCAAGGCACAACTGAAGCATGAACAAGATGTAAAATGACTCATTAGACACTGACATGACAATGAAAACCCTATGAATGATGATAGACTCAGCTGAATGGTGACATGGACCAACATTTTGACAACTTTAGAAGGAGTTAAGGCAAACCCTAGACCTAATGCCTAGTGACCAAATTTTGCTTGAAAACTCTTTGAAATGACAAAATTTGACTTGGAAACTCTGAGACCACTTTGTAAGAGCATATTTGATCACTGGAGGAAGGCTGGGAAGACTGACACTAACACGTCCAATTCTTCCTCTCCTCCTTCCTCTTTGCTTGATGAAGCTGGTAAAGCCCAAAATCAAGTAACTGGGAAGAAGAAGGAGAAGAAGAAGAAAGAGAAGAAGAAGAAGGAGCTAAAGGTGAAAAGGGGCAACCAAGCATCATCTAGCGAAAATCCACACACTGCACCGACCAGGCCTAAATCGCCATGTTTCATTTGCAAAGGAGACCACTATCATCGAGATTGTCCTTGCATCCCTCGAATCTTAAGGGACTGGTCTCCTCATTTGCACAACCCGATGTCATCAACTTTTGACTATCATGTTGAGCATACACCGTCAACTAGTGAAAGTGAAGCCCCTAGACAAAAAGGGAAATGTAAATTTTCTTGTAAACTATGTGAAGGCAATCACGCCGTCCACTGTTGTCCCTTCTTAGATGAGGCTAAAAGAGTCTTGGACGACGATCCGGTTTCACCGTTACGGCTTCCTCCTGGATACAAGAAACTCTTGCCGAGTCCATCACTAGTTGAAAGTCCGGCTGACATGCCCTTATGGTCGGCCGAAGCGTCTATCATTGAAGATAAACCATCTGAATCCATACTAGACGAAAGTCAAAAGGTCGAGGTGGCAGTTGACCTGGTCGTGCCTTCAGAGGATCAATCTTCAGATGATACAGTCATCGAGGAGAACAAGAACGACACCGTTCAAATTCTCTCCGTAAACACAAACTCCGATGAACATGGGTGCAGTCTACCCGTTCGTTTACCGCAGGAAGGAAGTTCGTCAAAGTCATACCCGGCCTTCTATTCGGTCCCACCTCTAAGCAACCTGGTTGTTTCCTTTGACTGGAATATACTAGGCAGACCCTGTTTACCGGCTAGTGTACCATTCCGAATCATCGCTCAAGTATATAGAAATCTGTGAGTATCCTTTCCTCAACTACTTGGAAAGCGCTTGGTTCGCCATCACTTTTGCCTGAGATGAGAAATCTAACAGGCTTTACCAAAGGAACCAGTTGACTGTTAGGGATCCTTCCCGATGTGCCGATAACATTGAGAAGGAAAACTTTTCACAGGAACGTAATGGTAGTCCAAGGACCCCTAGATTATAATCTACTCCTTGGACAAGACTATATTTATTGCATGGGAGCCATTGTCTCCTCACTCTTTAGAGTGATGTGTTTTCTGCACGAAGGAAGAGTGGTCAAGCTCGTAGACCAACTTTCATTCCCCGGTTCACACATAGCAAATAGTCATACACCAACCCTGAATGGTCTTTTTACGCAAGGAATGTCTCATTAATCCCTAGTCTGTCCTCCTGATGAGCACGAGTGATTTGGAGGGCATGACTGAAACCCAGGGGGCATGCACCCTGGCCTGTTTCGACAAGAAAACTTCAGGTATAGGGTAGGTTTCCGCGAAGGATATCTGACTAGTCTGACACTCCCGTCTGTTTAGGAAAAGGGGATTAGACTAGAATAATATTCCCTCGTCAAAGTTATGTGAGTGGAGGCGTCTGCGCCACTCACCTTTGTCTATTTCGGTAGACATCGCCGAAGAAGTGTTTTGTTTGTGGCACAAATAGAACAATCTTTGGTAACCTGAAAAAGGTAGGCCTTTCTCGATAAAACAAATTTTTTGTTTGCAAATTGAGGGGTAACCTGAAAAGGTAGGCCTTTCCCGATAAAACAAATGTTTTGTCTGCAAATTGAGGGGTAACCTTGAAACTCTATTTCACTATACCTGGGGGCATGCAAACCTTTTGGCATGCAAGCGAAGAGCGACCATTTATTTTTTTAAATTTATAGGCCCTCTAACCCTTTAAACTCATAGGATTGGTCGTTTCCTAACTTGCATAAAGAAAGGATGTGGGGCAAAGCTTTGAAATAATGCCGTTTTTATATGAGACATCCTTATTATGCGACTGGATTAATCGAGCAGTTTTAACACGGAATTCAAGCTCGTTAAAAAATAAACATAAGCAATGAGCAAGTGTTTCCCCTAGCGTTTAAGCTCATTAAAAAATGAACCAATTTCCGGTAAATAACCATCGTGAATGTATTACTTCAGCCTTTGAAGCCTTGGTCGTGTTCTCATCATCACCTCCACTCTGTATTGGTCGATCATTCACCTCCACTTGATTGTTTACCCCTTTTGAGGAACAGCTGCGAAGAGTGATCTTGTTAGCCATCCTTGTGACACTGCTGTGATTGGAAAATTCCAAACCTTACCTGTAATCAACTGCTACCCGAATCTGTCACTCGTTCCTCAAAAAACGAGTCTCCTTTAAGCTCTTTTCAACTGACTCATAAAATATGAAAAGATTGCCGAGCTATTGGCCTCTCCAGCTCATTAAAGTGACCGGAAGTGCTATCCCTCCTTTAGATTTAATATTTTTGGACCTGGGGATTATTACACAAAAAGATCGAGCGCTTGTCTTGTTCGGCTTGTTAAAATTACCGAAAATTCATCCCTTTTGTATTATTTTATACTTTTTCGGACTTAAGGGATTAGATGACGAAAAAGAATTTTGGAGTTTCCTTTACGTTCCTTTTCAGACTCTCTAAAATTGAAAAGGACCGAGTTATCTTTGTTGTTAAACTCGTTAAAACCTAATAGCGACAAACTTTTCCGTAACAGACAAGAACGAGTTTCACTATCGCTAGGCTCGTTAAAACATAGCGATGGGTTTGCCCGAAGGGAAAATTATAGAACAAGCATATGTTATCCTCCTCAAGCTTGAAAAAAATAAAGAGGTATTGGTCAACAATGACTGGGGAAAAATTGGGAAGAAAACTTGAAGAAACTTTGTTGGTAGCAAGTCGCTCTTGAACATGACACTTTCACTCCGCATCCGAGTCAGGTTGGGTTGTTCCATTCAATGGTCACATCACCATGGTTCCATCACACCATCCAAATTTGGGGTTAATGCTACCGATCCATCATGTTAGTGTCGCCGATATGTTCAAGAGAAGTCGCTCAGAGAATTCACCTGTGTCTCACCCACTGCAATACATTTTCGCTCCATTCTTTCATGACCGCCACCTTGAACCGTATATCACCACATCGTTTTCACCTCCATTAAAATCATTTGCTCCGTTCCCTGTCATTGATGTGGGATTCACTAAGGCCCTCCTATGACAGATCGCTTCTTGTCGACGTCAGCTCATTATCCAAGAAGTTGATCTAGGAACAACCCTTTCAGTACTTTGAAGCTTGCATGCCTCAATGGCAAGTTTCTCACTTCCGGCGATAGGTTTACATCAATGGCCTTTGACCGAAAGATTTTACGTGGTGTTCGACGCCAAGTCCCTTATTCACACCACGTGAATTGTACTGCAGTACCTTGAGGATCATTATCATTATCAGTGATTCCTCTCGTGCCTATTAACAACTTACATCATTGGTTGGTAATCAGGTGATGTCTTTCCATGTTCGACTCCAGAACATCTCTCACATGGATCGACTTGTACTTTGAGTGAAGATCGAACGAGATTGAAGACCCTGGATCTAGTTTCATCTATCCGGGCTGCGATATATATTCAGGAAAATAAAGACATCAAATGTACATCATTGCTGCACAGATAATCATTAAATCTAAGGGATGATGGCTCTACCAGAATAATCAGTCTACACTCAGACGATTGTCTGTCCTATGTACATGAAAATGAATTTATAAAGCTGAGCATGGGAATGCCCGCCTCAGCTAGATCATGAAAATAAAATGAAGATAATGTATTGTATTGTATCTTATTACAGGTCGCCTCCCAGCTCGAAAAAACTTCGGATCCTCATGATAAAGCATTTCACCCGACATCAAAAGATTAACGACCTCATGCTTTAGGGGGCAACTGTTATAGACATTTTTGGGCACTGCAACCCCAAGCATAAATGTCCATAAACCAAGGGCTCCTAAGTCCCTAAAGGTGTTTTTCCAACCCCTAGAAGAACAAGGTCAACTAATTACAGCATCTCCCAGAAGTTCTCCATGAAAAACTACTCAGAACTGGTCAAAACTGGACCATTTCACCTGCTCCATAGGAAAAGTGCGTTGCATCCCACCTAAATACACACAGTAGGTGCGTTTCATGTCAAAAATCCCTTCTATGGGGTGCGATGGGCGAGAAGGGACAAATGGCAGGGTCAATTCGCAAGGTGGAGAAGCATGGAATCTTCCAGAAACTTCTCCTGTGACGCTTTCCTCTTTGAATTCGACCAGGGATGAGTAAGAGATCATCAATCTCCAAGTGGAATCAAGAACTATCAAAGGGAAGAAACTAATCAAATCTCAAGCTGACTCACCTCCCTTGCAGACATCTATATATGGATCCCTCATCCCGAGATCCAGAGGCTGGAATTTTGCATCTTGTAAGGAAGTGCTGCTGGTTTCTTGGTGCAATATCATAATGTTGGGTGATCTAAGCTTTTCATGAGGTGAAGAAGGGCTTCTTGCTGAGATGATGATGCTGGGTCAGAACAATTGGTTGTAATTCTCTTAGCTCTTTCTTGATTATCAATAAAGCTATTCAAGTTTTCCTCCACATGCTTGTATGATTAATGTTTTATGCATTTGTGTGGTCAATGTACATCTGATCCTATATTGTTTATGATAATAGATCTATGTTCTTGGATAGTATTATGCTGCTTTGATTCTACAGGCACACTGTGAAGCTGGATGGACAAGGAAGCGAGTAGCAAAAGATCTATCAGAAGGGAGAGGAATCGAACAAGGAACCAAGCGCAAGATAGAGGTTGGTCTCCTTTATTCTTCTCTCATCTATCTCTCATTAAGGAAAACGAAAGTAGTTTTAGTTTTTTGTTTCTAAGGTAGCTACCAGCCTTAGTGGGATTAGCAGTTCTGCATAGATACTATTCCCGGTAACAAGAATAAAGAACATGTATGGATTTCTTACATAATGTCTACAATCTACTTCCTTATGGACAAAGATATTACAGGAAAAATAATGCCCATAGAAAAAAAATTGATACCTTGGAGCAAATGGCCTTTGAAGAAAAAAAATTCAGATTCTTTAATGTCTATCCTTTTGAGGGTGGTGTGGCTTCTACTGATTTTTCACTTCAATTTTGTGGCTATTTGAAATGTTGTTATTAACATTTCTTAGTTGTTTTTGTTTCAATAGGATTGATCTGACTTTGCTATAACTAATCATTACCTTATTTCCTATTGTTTGTGTTTCTAATTTGGTCATTTCTATGTTGATTTGGGACTGTGTTTCTCATTCAATTTGACTAATTCTTAATTACTTCAACCATGATGACATATTTCTTTGACTCTTATGTCTTTCATTTTCTTGCACTTGATTCTTCCTTGACAACTTCATGACAATCAATGTTTGTTTTAATGATAGGGGATCTTTGATAGTTGAGAATAATATCTAATATTTTGATACTCGTTATACAATATTTTGTCACACTCCTTGTCTTGTATCCTAAAGTGTCAAAATGATGAAAGTTGTCAATGTATTCACCATGAAACATGTTCAGAAGCATCCTTGAAGAAATGAAGAAAATTTGCCTTGAAAAAATTCTAAAGAAATTTGTGAAAAAACCTTGTTTTCATGATCAACGCTTTTTGTATCACTAGTGACCCGTGCTAATACCTTGTTGCACTATACATTCCTAACACTGCTAGTGAAACTTTTATCAAGAAAACCCACATTGAACCTCTTCAGGCAATTTTTCCTAAAGTGGAGGAGAAGATTCTCTTACTAAAAGTCTTGAGAACAACGATCTGGTTACAAGTGAATAAGGATTGGAACGAGGTCTCCCATTCTTGGTCCTTGATCCTACTTTCATGGATATTTCCCTTAAGATGTGGAACCTATCCCTCCTTTTATGGGTCATTAACTCCCTCTCCTTCCCTATAAATTACATCCTTACTATCAATAATTGGTTGGCTATTGATTGGTTGCCTTCCTAGTGTTGAACTATGCCCAAATGCTGCCCATTTTTCTAAGGAGAAAGGAGTGCTTGAAGGTTAACTCTAGGATTTGGAAGCTCACCTAAAGGAGGTTTCCAACATCAAGGCTTAAGTGGTTGTAATTCCCCCTTTACCATCTATTAATAATGCATTATGTGTTTTCTTTCCATAAATGTGTCAATCATTGCTCATTTAGTATAATACTCCTTGATCTGTTATATGGTTTATATCAGAATGGTTTTTGCTATGTATGCATTTACTGTCTCCACGTGATTTTCCTTGCAGGTATTCATCCATGAAGGGGAACAGGAGATTGATATTGGAAGCGAAAGAATCAAGGATGACACCAATGGACACTAGCATGAGAGTGAGGTAGATCATCTATCCTCCTTTATATTTTCTGGTATAAACTAGGAATTATACACATTTGCCTTTGTTTGTTGCTAGATCCTCCCATAGGACTAGAGGGATAATTTCTGTCTGTAGAAAGGATTTCCTGTACAAAAAAATTTTGACTCCACTGGGGAGCTTATAACCGTTTAAACGTCTTATTTATGTTTGGTCTTTTTGAATAGTTTGGCCAACCTCCTAGTGATTTGTAATTTAGGTTCATTATGGGTCTGAATTCTGAGTAGTATGTCCTTTAGAGTGTCAAGTTTGAATCTCTCTTTGAGTTTCTTTTTATTTTCCTAAGTCTTTCTCACCCAATGCATTTTATCTAGAAACAATTGTGCTGCCAATACAATTTTTTCCATTACAGTCGCGCTGAAAGCCCTGTCAGCACGTGTTTTAACTATTACAATCATGATGATCCTTAAAAATCGAGATTTTTTTAGGGTTTCTACTAGAAAGGTCTAGTGTGTCTTCATCTCTGAAGTGTCCTCCTGCTCTGTGTGCATTGGATTTTCCATTATTTTGGTTGATTTCTTATTGGTTTGCAAAAGTCCATCCCATTGGTTGAAGTAGTGAAAGTGAATTCTGGTTGAGTCTTTGTTCTTTAGGTCAATTGAATTTACTATTTTCTACTTGTGTGTGTGGAAGGAATATTGATTTCTTGTTGATTAAAGCATTATTAGTTCTTTTGGAAATCATAAAAGAAATAACATTTGCATCTGCTTAGCTTTCATCTCAAAGTTTAATTTTTGAATTGCATTAGCTTACATTGCATTGAAAAGTTGTTTTGGGATTATCATTGAGCATAGGTTACAATGCTTAGTGTCGAAAGATGGAAAGTGCATTCTCATTCCTTGAAAAGAAAAAAGTGAAAAAATTCATGTAGGTGCATCTTAGTGAATTGAAATTCATTTTACTTTTGGTGGGTGCATTGGAATAGTGAAAGTGAAAGATCTAGTTAGGAAGCTTTGTTTTCTGCATACTTGGTTGTTGTATCAATGCTTGAACTTCTTCCCTATGCTAGATATCTTTCATTGAAATGAAAAGAATAATTTTTTCATACTAGTTGCATCATAGGTGTGTTCAGGTGACATCGATTTTTGAGCCTTAAAAATTAAACTTAATTCAAGATAATCTTAAAATTTATCTCAATTAACCTAAGGATCATTTGGAACATTAACGCAAACATATAGAGGTATAGGCTAGAGACGTGTTCTAGCGTCATTAAACATAGGAGTTGTCGTTATTTTCTAGCATTGCATCCCAGGGGTGAAATCCATTCCACATACGGAAGTGCATAAGACCGTTCTCCAGTACTTCGGGTATATCAGAGGCGCTCCATGCATGGTAAGTATATGGGAATGTTTTCATCGAATGGTTACACATTAGACAACACTACTATGGACTGCACTCCCACGTACCATCACATGTATTTTGGGAGTCCCCTATAGGTTGATATCCATCCATAGGTGATCGAGTCTATCTCTTTGTATACCGTGATACACCGAACACAACATTTGGGGAGGTTGGCTGCCGTATGTTAAGTCCTTGGTTCGCCAAGGTGTATATTGCTGTTCGCGGTTTCTTGGTAAAACTTTATGCCTAGTTACTCTTTTTTAATTTATTTTTAAGTTCTAAAATTAATTGATCGAAGAACAATATCCTTCTTGTGGAAATACTCCTCAGTAGTTATTTGGTTGAGACTGATGGCAACATTTCCTGAGTCCACCAATCAAGGAAACCCCTCTGACAGGAATCCTGGTACTTTTCCTTCTTTTGGAAATATTGGTGCTCCTTATATGGCAACGTTGTCCCTTCTCAAATTTACCATTGGTTTTCCAGTTTGGTTATTTTCGACCCCTATGGTTTCGAATGTCCAAACTTCTTCTCAACCGGGTTCTCCTCAACCTAAATAATATGAACCTCCAGTTGATCCTAAAGTTGACTCTTTACCTTCTTCGCCTGTTTGGTCTTCTTCCTCTTCGATTGGTGAATGGCTGAAAGTAAGTTACCGGATGGATAAGAAGAAGAATAAAAGGAAGATTAAGAAGAAGAAAAATAAGCAGGGGGGTAACTAAGCAGGCATTGCTATGGATGCAACTAGTAGGGAGAAACCTTTCAATCATCCCTGTAAATTTAAATTCCATTGCATGTTATGTAAGGGTGACCACCTTCTTAGAGATTTTCCTGGTATTCCCAAGGTATTAGAAGTGTGGTCCATTGGCTCAAAGAAACCTTTGTCATCAACTTTTGGAGATCATGCTGGTGAAAAACCCTCAACTAGTGATATTAAGATCCATAGTAAAAAGGGTAAAGTCAAATTTACCTATAGGTTATGTGAAAGGAATCATCCTATTCACCTTTGTCCTTATATAGATAAAGCCACAAAAGTGTTGGAAAACCTTACAACTTCTCAACCTTGTCTTCCGACTGGTTATCAGAAGCTTTCCCTTGATCCTCCACTAGTTGACCAAGTGATTAATCAAAATTAATCTCTAGTCAATCCCACTCTCTCTGAATGTGAATCCCATGAGCCTGTTCTTGACCAACCATTGTTTGAGAAAACGGTTGACTCGATTCCATCTTTATTTGATCGTACCTTTCCTATAGAGAGTGAACTTCATACTGCTCAGGTTCTCCTTGTTTCTTCATATTCCAATGAATTGGGGGGAAATCCTCCCATTCCCACGGTACTAGGGGGAGATCCTCCCGTTCCCATAATGCAAGGGAGAATTTCTCCCATTGCCATGGCACCCCCCCAAGTAGTATGGTCACTTCTTTGATTGGAGTCGACTGGCAGGATATGATATTCGTTATTATGTGCCCTTTCAGATCACAGTACAGACTTATAATATACCCGTACCTAGCACAATCATAGAGAAGGCGCATATGTTAGTATTCTGTCCTCAACTACTTGGAAAGATTTAGGTTCTCTGCAGCTTGTGCCTGTTACCCAGAATTTGTTGGGTTTTAACAGAGTAACCGGTCAACTGTTAGGGATCCTTCTTAAGTTTCCTATTACTTTGGGAGGAAATATTGTCTAATCGATGTGTTGGTTTTCCAAGGCCCTTTGGATTTTAATTTACTCCTTGTCCGTGACTATTCTTATGTCATGGGAGCTCTTGTCTCTTCTCTCTTTCGTGTCATATGTTTCCCTCATGAAGGAAGAATTGTGTTCATTTATCAAATTTCGTTTGTTGGTCCTAATTTGAATCCAAATCAACCATATTCCCTCAGTCGTCCTTGTATGCAAGTGGTATCACCCCCGCCACAGGTTAATTATGTGGCAATCTATTCTGTGCCCGTTTCTATTGATTATCTAGTCAATGATATGATGCATCATGTACTGGGGGAATTGGAGAATGATCTTTCCATTAGATGCCTTGATATGTATCCCTTCCAGAGCGTTGTTCTCCCATCTGATGAGAACCTCTTGGAAGCCATGGCCTCTTATGGGTTGTGATCAAGGTCTTGGAGCATAATTCCTTTTCTTGTGTCAAGCTCCTTAAAAAATGAATCAAGGTTCCTGGAGCACAATTCCCTTTCTTATGTCAAGCTACTTAAAAAATGAATCAATGTTCCTGGAGAAAAGTTCCTTATCTTGTGTCAAGCTCCTTAAAAATGAATCAAGGTTCTTGGAGCAATGTTCTTTGTCTTCTATCAATCTCCTTAAAAAATGAATCAAGGTTCCCAGAAGAGAGTTCCTTGTCTTGTGTCAAGCTCCTTAAAAAATGAATGAAGGTCCTAGAGCATAGTTCCTTTACTTGTGTCAAGCTTGTTAAAAAATTAAAAAAGGTGTCATGGAGCATAGTTCATTTTATTGTGTCAAGCTCCTTAAAAAATGAATCAAGGTTCCCAGAGCAGAGTTCCTATATTTGTTTCAATCTTGTTAAAAAATGAAACAAGGTGCCATGAGCATGGTTCTTTTCGTGCGGTCAAGCTCATTAAAAAATGAAACAAATCCCCTTTGAATTTGAGTCTTTGATTAGATCTCGTAAAATCCCAGTCGAGTCGAGTCTCTCACTTTATCTCGTAAATGAACCTTCATTCCATCAACTTGTTATTAACCAATATTCTACCTAGGTGAATGAAATGAATCTTGGGGAGCATGTACCTCGAATTGAGTCATTATGCTGGGGGCATGCAAACTTATCTCAATCATAGTTTTTATCTGTTTCAAGCTTGCGTAAAAATGAAGCCAAATCTCAAGCATAGTTTGTCTCCATTTCAAGCTTGTGTAAAAATGAAACCAAGTCCAAGCATAGTTTTGTCTTTGTTTCAATCTTATGTAAAAATGAAACCAAATCCAAGCATAGTTTTGTCTCTGTTTCAAGCTTGTGTAAAAATGAAGCCAAATCCAAGCATACTTTTTCCTCATGTTTCAATCTCGTGAAAAAATGAAACCATCTTGAAGTATCCTCACACATAGTTTCCCATGTTTCAAGCTTGTGTAAAAATGAAACCATTCCCACTTTATCTCTTGTGATTTCCATTTTTATCAGGCTGTTTTGAGCCTTGGTTTTTTCATTGCATCGTCACCATGTCTTTGGCCGATCATACGCTTTGACTTGGTTGTTTTACCCTTCCTTGAGGAAGCGCTGCAATGAGTAGTATTATTAGACAACCTCTTGGCCTTTACATGTTTTGAGAAGTTCCATCATGACCAGAACCAATTTATATCCTTTTATACCACTCGTTCTCCCAAGTGGAGTCCTCTTTCAACTCTTTTCAGACTCCAAAAATATGAAAAGATTACCGAGCACTGGTATTCTCGAACTCGTAAAAGTAAATGAAATGGCACCTACTCAGTATAAGTTTACCCCTTTTCCGGATTGAGATAGACTAATGTACGAAAAATGAATAACTTGGTCACACATGGCTAAGAGGTTCTCTTGAATATTTTTTTCTACCTTTTTGGATTCAAGATACTATCTACGAAAAGGGACGTCTAGAGTTTCCTTTTTTCCTCTTTTTCAAACTCTCTAAACATGAAAAAGATGTCGAGTTACCCCTCTGTCGGACTTGTAGAGCTAAAATGACGAAGAAATTGTCACCATGACGAGACTGAGCTACTCTTTCCTAGGGCTTGTTAAAAATACTAGGATGGATTCATCCGAATGATGAAATTATACGATAAGCATATGGTATCCTCTTCAAGATTGAGATTAAAAATAATGAGGTACTCGCTAGAAATAGTGGCGAAAAATGGAAGTAAACATATATCTTGTATTTTGTATAAAAGGCGGCATGTCACTCTTGAACATGAAACTCATCTGTATCTCATGTCAGGTTTGGATTATCCTCACTTTTCCACTTATCTTACTTGGTTTGGGAAATCCATTTTCCTCTCATTCGATCACAGAATATTTTCACCATGACCTCTGATCATATGTCAAGTCAAATGTTGCCAAATTTCGAAGTTGTGTCACCAATATGTTCAAGAGAAGTCCCCTCTGCAATTCAAACCCCTTATACCCTGTTTGACTTTTCTGCAACATTCATGAATTACTCTTTCCAGCTCTGTAAAATCCTATGTTTCGTGTCGATGATGTGGGAAACATTATGGCCCTCCTTTGATCGATCACTTCTTGTTGAATCCAACTCATTATCCAAGAAGATGATCTAGAAACTCCCTTTCAATACCTTGGAGCTTGCATGCCTCAATAGCAGGTTCTTCACATTCGACAATAAGTTCACATCATTGTCCTTTGATCGAATGATTTTGAGAATGTTCAACTTTAGCTTCATTGTTCACACTCGTGGATTGTGTTGTTGTACCTTGACAACCATCGTCATAATTGGTGGTTTCTCTCGTGCCTATTAATGGTTCACATCATTGACCGTAATCAGGTGGTTTCTACCATGTTTGAATCCAACACATCTATTCACATGGTTGGATTCATACTTTGGTTGGATCAAGACAGAGATGAAGACCCTGGATTTCGTCAAATAAATCCAGGCTGCATGGAGTTTTAGATATTCATGATGGTACACATGATCCCTTCTATTTGGATGGCTACGTCCATGTCGTGGATCCATACGCATGATCCTTTCTATTTGGATGGCTGCGTCCATATCGTGGATTCATGTATTATTAGATGCATACTCAAAGATGTATTATTAAGCATACTTACATCATAGATGTCAAATATCTTGTATCATGTTTGATTTGTAGGTCTCCTGACGGTGTTTCTCCGAGTCCTTACCTTGACTTTTAAAGCATTTCAACCATCACTTCCCATTCCTTGTCCCATATCCTAAAGTGTAAAAATGACGAAAGCTGTTAGTGTATTCACTAGGAAACATGTTCAGAAGCATCCCTGAAGAAAAGAAGAAAACTTGCATTGAAAAAATTCTGAAGAATTTTGTCAAAAAAACTTGTTTTTAGGATCAACACTTTTTGCATCCTAGCACTGCCAGCGTGGATTTTATCAGGAAACCCACGCTAAACCTCTTTAATTAGTTTTCTCCTAAAGTGGAGGAGAAGCTTCTCTTACTAGAAGTCTTGAGAACGACGAGATGGTTATAGGTGAATAAGGATTGGAATGAGATCTCCCATTCTTGGTCCTTGATCCTACTTTCATGGATCTCTCCCTTAAGATGTGGAACCTATCCCTCCTTTTATGGATCCTTAACTCCCTCTCATTCGCTATAAATGAGATCCCTACTATCCTAGTTCGCTATTGATTGGTTTCCTTCCTAGTGCTGAACTATTCCCAAGTGCTGCTAATTTTGCTCAGGAGAAAGGAGTTCTTGAAGGTTAAGGTTAGGACTTGGAAACTCACCTAAAGGAGGCTTCCAACATCAAGGCTTAAGTGGTTGTAAGGCTCCCTTTACCATCTATTAATAATACATTATGTGTTTGCTTTCCACAAATGTGTGAATCATTGCTCATTTAGTATAATACTCCTTAATCTGTTATATGGTTTATATAGGAATGGTTTTTCTATGTATGTGTTTTCTATCTCCACATGATTTTCCTTGTAGATAGTCATCCATAACGGTGAAGAGGATATTGATCTTGGAAGCGGAAGAATCAAGGATGACACCAATGGACGTTAGCATCAGAGTGAGGTAGGTCATCTATCCTCCTTTGTATTTTCTGGTATAATCTAGGAAAATTTTCACATATTTGTCTTTGTTTGTTGCTGGATACTCCCATAGGAGTAGAGGGATCGTTTCTGTCTGCAGAAAGGATTTCCTACACAACAATACTCCTACCAAATTTTATATTATTTTTAGTTTATTATTGGATTTTTTTAGATTATCTCTCAACGAAACAATCTTAGCTTCTAATTTCTCACAATGACCTCTTTCTTTCTATTACCTTCTCATCACTTATTCAACTCTTTTGGCTTCCTTTTTTTGGGTATTCATGATAAAAATAGTTTTTCTTAATTCATTAATATCAAGTTTCATGTCTTCATATTCCCACAACAATTCCTTCTATTTTTGGTTTGTCATTGTAAGCCTATTAATCTCTTCTAAAGCATATATACATATATCTATATATATACACACACACACACACACACACACACACACATATATATATATATATAATTATTATTATATGAAATGTATATTCTCATTAATATATTCTTCTTTTGAATTTGATCTTTTTTATTTACTATATTGAGCCTACATTATAATGAGCGGAGATTCATTTACAATGTTATCAAATGCGTAACTACTACTATCTTCATATGTGCTACCTCTTTCTTTTTCATTCTCATAGGGATTTATATCAACTTCATGTTCTCCTGTATCACTACCTTTCTCTAAACTTATATGTGAAAATTTAAAAGCAATATGAGCTATTGTTCTACCATTACAACAAAATAGTGGCTTATATGTGGATTTCACTTCTTCTACATCACCCTTTCAATATGAATTGATCTTTTGATGATTACCAGCTTGAACATTCATAAATAGTAGGTCTTCTTCATCATTTTGTTCATCAATTGAATAGTCATGGTTGTCTATCTTCTCTAATTCATAGAGTGGTTATTTCTTTGATAAGACTTCTCTATCTTTGTTTCATAGGTAGTGTGTAAGGAATCTCCATCATAGTTACATTGCAAATTATTTCTTTTGCAGTTTTACAATGAATCACCTTATTAGAATGTAATTTAGATATTCGAATCAATATTTCGTTCATGGCTTCTATTTTCTAGTTATTATTATTCTGTGCCAAGAACCATTAGATAAAACTTCGTGCTTACCTTCCAGATTGCATAATTTGATCCATTCAATAATTGTTAAAATTAACAGCTAGGGCCAAACTCCATGTGGGTCTTCTTATTTATGGCAGCTGATATTTTTCTTGGATTCCTCTCGTCGAGAGGTGTAGGATTGATCTAAATATCATCCGACTTCGACATGTATTCATGGAGATATGAATTTATTTGTGTTATGGGACAATTCGTCAAGGTTGGCCAACAACCAAATTGCCCCACTTGTTCTCAACGTTTTAGTATAAAAAGAGGTGGCTTGCTAGTCATTTTCGCACACACTCTTCTTGTGATCTCTTTCTCTCCACTTGTCTTTGGGTTTTTGTGGGAGGAGAGATCCTAAGGATATACGCTACCCTAGATGCTGCCATGGAAAAGAAGGTTCTACGCTACCCTAAAGAAGATGCCCTAGCCCCTAACGCTGGCATGGAGATAAAGGCTTAATGTAGTCAGGAAGATGGGCTTCTAATGCTGTTCTAACACTGCCCTAATGAAGCCCTAACATTGCCCTAATAAAGAAGCCTTAACACTGCCCTAATAGAAATACCTAGTCGCAGTCATGTAGAAGGTTTCTATACCCAGTAGCCACTGTCCTAATGGGAGGAATTCAGTCTTACCCTAGCCAAAGTAAATGACAAGATCTTGCCGCAGTCCTAAGGGATCTCTAGAGGTACAATATGCTGCCTAAATGGTTCCTAACTTGCAGTCCCAAGTCTGCCCTAGCTGCAGTAAAAAGACAAGGTTACATCACCAAAATAGAGGGCTATAACAACTATCCATCTATGCTTCTAACCATAGTCAAAGGAGGGCTAGTCTCAACCCTCAAGGAGGTCATCATGGCTGCAACGATGAAGGAGATTCTATAAGAAAAGTCAGCTATCATTTTGGAGGATATGTCCTTATGCCACTTCACTGCAGGTGACAACGTGGCTCATTTAGGAGTGCTAAAGAAGGGTGACCGTAGCCTTGGGAGGGATGTTGCAGCTGATGTGAGAAGGCTATTCAGACTTCATTGATACCCTAACCAGTCCATTGTGAAGGCTGTGCGAATTGTTGTTTAAGTCCAACAATGTAGCTAACAACAACATGTAAATGTGCACTAGGACACAATCATTAGAGGCCTTAATCTGCAGTTAAGGAGGACTGTTAGAAGACTGTTAGATGCAGGTAAGAAGGACTGTTAGAGGACTGTCGTAAGAAATTTTTGGTTGTTGTCCTAGAGAAGCTCTCTGTTGCCTGAATATGAAAGAAGCCTAAACAACCATAGCCTAGCTCTTTTTCTAGGTTGCAAGCCATAACAAGCATCTAAGGCTAATAAGTGTAAATGGTTGCAGCATATTGGATGCTGTATGAGCAACATAATATATTGCAACATCATGAAGGATACAACATATAGGTGATAGTAAGGATGGGTGAAACATGGTGCAGTATGGTGCAACACAATGGTACAACATGGTATTGCAACAACTTGTTGATGATGGGTACAACATGATGATGAGGTGTGACATAGTGATGGGTGCAGCATGGTGATGGAGTCACCTTGCAAGGATCAGTTGAAGCAGTATATCTTCACCAGATTATAGATCAGCTACCTCATGTGTTATCTTCATGAAGAAGATCTCTGCTCTAATTTTGATAAGTCAAAATGTTGACTTCTGATGTATATGTACTATCTCTCTCTCTCTCAGCTGAATTATTGAAGAACATAGAATAATTGATCAAGGGTTTCCTCACATTGGGGTTTGTCCCTGGCTGGCGCGAAATCTTGTGTCCTCTTGTCTTGGCTTCTTTTCTGCGATTTATGTTTATGTTCTATCTTCATTTTACTATCATGCTAAATATGATTGCTAATCTGGAATTGATATTGAGCTAATATGGAAAGTTGAAGTAAATTTTCTCTCAACATAGAACATACCTAAAATTAACAATAATGGTGCTTCTTCTAGGGAAAGTCCATCCTAGCTAACCATGGTCCCTTGTGATCTACCTTTCGGTGGTTAAATTGTACCTAAAGGAACTTGGCTCTAATACCAATTGTTTGAAACTAGGAAAATATTGAGAGGAGGGGGTGAATCTCTATTTTATATATTTTGACAAATGTTTAGTGAATAAACACATTCAACAATCCAACAAATCACCCATTACATAAAGCTTAAAAACATGATATTTATATGGAAACCCATGTGGGAGAAAACTAGAATATTCTTTCAGTTGTAATGTAAATGCAATCATTGAATTCATTTTACATTAGATTTTGCAGGCACCAAACCCATTTTCTTTGCATGAACTCACTTGCTAGAAGAACCAACTCCCTCTTGTGTTTGCTTGCACCAACTTGCTTGAGGTACCAACCCCTTTATCTTTATAGGAACCAACCTAAAGGAGACTATAACATACCCAACCACTTGCAGATTGTTCCATCTCCTTGGTGACACCCAACCATGTGTTTCTTACCCTTGGTAACTTGTATACTGCAAAATTTCCCCTTATTCTAGAAATCATGGCATATGCTTGCTAATATGCAATGCATATGCACAAATGCATTTAATTTTAGACTCATATGTAATTAAAAACATTATACTAATTATTTGCAGTGAAAAAACAATTATACACAAAATTATAATACTTATCTATCAATTGTGTGTAATTGGCTACAAGCCTTCGATATTCCACCCAGCCATCGACCATGTTGTTCATTCTCTTTAAATAGTGGTGTTGGGTCCCTAGAATTTCATCCATTTAACCCTCTTTTCTTTCACTTTCCTTTATTATTTAACATATTCTGCAACTCCATCATCCTACACTAAGGCCATTTTCATGATAATATATGGGTTTACACTTATTATTTTCCAAAGCATTTATTTTAGTGTTTTGAGTGAATTTATGGTTAATTATTAGAAAAACAACATGTATTTACTTATATATAAATGTTGGACAAGTTTTTCGATGTGTGTAGGCATACTTGAAGATTCACTTAGGATGGACTTTCCCTAGGAGAAGCACCAATATTGAATGGATCAAAGTATGCAATCTGGAAGGTAAGAATGAAGTTTTATCTAATGTCTCTTGGTGAAGATGTATGGAAATATGTAGTGGATGGAAAGAAGAATAATAACTAAAATAAAGAAGCCATGAAGGAAATATTGAGTGGGATATCTAAATTAGGTTCTAATAAGGTGACTCATTGTAAAATTGCAAAAGAAATAAAGATGCAATGTATCTATGAGGGAGATGCCTTACAAACTATCTATGAAACAAAGATAGAGAAGTCATATCAAAATAAATAACTACTCTAAGAATCAAAGAATATAGACAACCATGACTGCTCAAGTGATGAAATAGGTGATGAAGACGACCCACTAGTTATGAATGCTCAAGTTGTTAATCATAAAAATATCAATTCATATTCAAAGGATGATGTAGAAGTAGTGCAATCCATAGATAAGATACTATTTTGTTGTAATGGTAGAATAAAAGCTCATCTTGATTTTAAATGTTCCCATATAATTTTAGAGAATGGCAGTGATACAAAAGAACATGCAGTTGAGAGAAATCCCTATGAGAATGAGAAAGAAAGAGGTAACACATATGAAGATACTAGTAGTTACGCATTTGATAACATTGTAAATAAATCTCCATTCATGATAATGGAGGCTCAATATACTAAAGAAGAAGATATTAATGAGAATATACATTTCCGAAGAAAAAAGAAAAAAAGAAAAAAAGAAAAAAACGAAAAATTATATTATTTATTATGTTTTTGGTTTGTCACTGTAACTGATAATCTCTTCTAAAGAAAATATAAGTTTTCAAGACAAGAAACTTGATATTAATGAATTAAGAAAAACTATTTTTATCATGAATAACCAACTAGAAGAAGCCAAAAGAATTGAAGAAGTGATGAGAAGGCAACAAAAAGAAAGAGGTCATTGTGATAAAATAGAAGCTGAGATTGTTTCATTGAGATATAATCTAGAAAAATCCAATGATCAACTAAAACAAAATCTAAATTCTAGTAAGAGCCCCAAAATATTAGATGATATTCTTAGCTATCAAAGATCCCCTATCATTAAAAGAGTCATAGGTTGTCATGAATTTGTCAAGGAAGAATCAAGTGCAAGCAAATCAAAGACATAAGAGTCAAAGAGATATGCCATCATGGTTGAAGGAATCAATAATTAGTCAAACCGAGTGAGAAACACAGTCACAAACCAACATAGAAATGACCAAATTAGAAACAAAAACATCAGGGAAGAAGTTAATGATTAGCTACAACAAAGTCAGATCAATCCTATTGATAGAGATGGAGAAAGGAAACAAGAAAAACCAAGGAAGGTTAATAACAACAATTCGAATAGGAAAAAAATTGAAGTTGAAAAATTAGTTGAAGCCACACCACCCTCAAAAGGGTAGTCAGTAAAGAAACTGATTTTTTTTTCTTCAAGGGCCATTTGCTCCCATGTATCATTTGTTTTCTATGGGCATTGTTTTTCCTGTAATATCTGTCCATAAGGAAGTATATTATAGACATTATGTAAGAAAACATAATACTATGAATATAAGCAAGCAATCATCTAATGTCTCAAATAATGAGTATGTGAGCAACAAAACTAGAAGGTATGATAAGAATGTTATCATAAATCACAATTTCCCCATTTTTAGATCATGTTGAGTATTACATATGTAACAATTTTTGGCATAAGGAAAAAGATTACAGAAGTTTGTTCATATAATATTTAATGGAAATCAATCAAAAATAACCTCGTTAGATTAGGGAGAAGAAAATAGAAGCCTATGGAATTTACAAAAATAAGAGTAAGAAGATCTACAGAAGGAAACAAGAGCAACACAAATAGTGAAATTTAGCTTTGTGTGCACAAGATATAGATAATGAATGTCATATATGTTACAGATCCATTTGGGCACATCAAATCCCAACATCTAGATTAGTGTTTTAGGGCTCATCAAACCCTAATTTTAGTTGCTTCATGCGCTAAACAAGTCACCACTTTGAATGCCTCCTTCCTAGATAGTTTCATGACTTGAAGATATCCAGAAATAGCCTCTAGAGGGACCAGCGCAGGTAAGCCCTTATGAAGGTGCACTGCAAAGCAGTTGAGTCCACTGCCAGGGTGCTCTGCAGAGAAATTAGGCTTCCTTTCACCTGCGCTGGGCGAGAATGAGCGAAATTCACATAGGGTTTGGGGAATATTCTTATCTTTTGGAGTCATCTAGAAGGTTCCCTCACTTATCAACTCCTATGAGCTCAAAAATGGATGAGGAATGAGTTAAGGTGCATCCTATCCTCTCATCCCTTCCTCCATGGAACTAATTCTAAGTATGGAAGGCCATTCAATGCCACCACTTATAAAAAAACCTCCTTCATCTTCCTATAAATTGACCACTCATCTAAGTGATCAGGGCCTATATTATATTGAATTGTAAGGAGATAATTATACTATGAGATTTGGCTTTGAAGAAAGTATTGTAATGCTACAAGTTTTTCATGCTTTTGATGTGATGTGGATGGGATCCAAGCTGGAGGAATGGCTTTGAATCAGACACCAATGGTTGCAATTCATTCTTCTATCTAATAAAGTGTTTGAACCTTTTTCCCATATGTTTGTATTGTTTCATAATGCTTATATGTGTGAATTGTATATGATTCCTTTCACTTATATTGAATAGATCGTATGCTTTGATCGATTCTTTGTTTTCTATTGTGTTTATAGGGTACTTCTCAAGCGGATTAAGTACGAGAAGGAGTGACATGATCGATACAAGGGAGACGAGAGGAAAGCAGAACTACAAGTATGTCTTCTATCTTCTCATCTTATCTATTTCTTATAGGCAAAGTCTAAAACACTTTAAATTGTTGTTCTAGATACATCTACTTATCTAGGGAATTAGTATTTATTCGTAGATACCAAATTATCCAAAACAAATTGGCGACTCCACTGCGGAATATCATTCTTCCTAGTAGCTTATTCACCTCCTAGGAAATTCTTGTAGACCCTACTTGTGTTCATTGACTGTACTTCAGCTCTTTGCAAGTGAATTTTGGTCAAAAATTGAGGTTAGATGACTCTTGAGTGGCCTCTCAAGAATCAACGCAGGCTTGGTCAGGGGACAATTCTCTGCAAAGCACCTTGAGTGAGAGACAGTGCTCTGCAGCACAGTTAGGCCCTATTTGACCTGTGATGATCCACCATAGGTCAAATTCCTACCTTTGGATTGAGTTTTTGCCAAATTTCTTCTGTTTGATTGCTTGCTGATTGATCAATGAATGTCATGTCTCAGAGAACAAATTTCTATTTCCTTGTCTACCCCTAATTTGATTTGATTGATTAATGTCTCTTAAATGTTTTCTTTGTCATTATCAGTCTATAGTCAAAGTTAGAATATAGTTGATTAATCTTTGTTCGAAAGAAAGTGTTGTAAAGTATTCTCTTCCTTCGAATTAGAACTGTCGTAAAAGCATTCGTTCTTATGAAAGATTGATTGATTGTATGTGCATATTTCCTTTTTGTTCATCATAACATTAAGGGATTCAAAAAGAAAAACTTGCATCGTTCATATTGTAGTTTGTGAATGCTTGAAAGGAATAGCTAGGGAAATTGCATTAGATGTGCTCTTCGCTCTTTGTCAAAAATATGATTGCTCTATCCCTACTAACTAAGGATTTTCATTGTTAATTTGAATGGAAAGAATGCTTATCATGTTAGTTGCATTTTAGGATGCAAACATACATCATGTGGTGAACCTTGAAAGGAAAATTCTAAAGAAGATCAACTTAAAATTTATCTGAATTTACCTAATGGAGCATTGTTACCTAATGACAAACATTTAGAGGTCTAGGGTAGAGACGTGTTCTGGCGTCGTAAAACAAAGCAGTTGTCACTAACTTGTCTGCAATACATCCCGAGTGTGATACCTCATTCCACGTACATGAGTATATAGTAGCTCGTCTATGTAGCTTCGGGTATATAGAGTAGTGTTACAGTATGTAAAGTATATGGGAATGCTATAACTGTGCAGTTTTGCATTAGACAACACTTATATGGATTGGGCCTCCACGTACTTTCGGGTATATATGGGAGGAAAACACTAGGTTTCTATCCATCCTTAGGTAACCGAGTCAACCGCCTTGTATACTATGATACACCGAACACAACATTCGGGGAGATTTCCTGCCCGTACTTCTTGTTCGCCGGGAGGTATTCTGTAGTTCACAATTGCTTGGTAAACCTTTTGCCTAGATTATCCCCTTTTTGTTTTGTTATGGTACTTTGATTAAAATAAATTTAGTTGATCGCGAATAACATCCTCCATGCTCAATCCTTAGTTGATCTTAGGTTGAAACATATGGCGACAAAACCGAAGTCCACCGATCAAGGAATTTCTTTTGATGGGAATCCTAGTCCTTTTCCTCATTTCAGAAATATTGGTGCTCCTTATATGGCTACATTATCCCTACCGGGATTTACCATTGGCTTGCCAGTATGGTTGTTCTCAACCTCCTTGGTTCAAAATGTCGTGATTTATCCGCAATCGAGTACACCTCCAACTGGACAAAATCAACCTCTAGTTGATCCTAAAATTGACCTTTTGCCTTCTTCCTCAGTTGTTTCTTCCTCCCCTTCTTCCTCTTCACCTGGTGAAAGTATTGGTACTAGTAACTAGGTGGCTAAGAAGAACAAGAAAGGCAAGAAGAAGAAGAAGCAAATTCAGTAGAGAGGCAACCAAACAACCATTGCTTTGAATGCAACATCTGATGAGAAACCATCCATCAAGCCTCACAAAGTTTGATATCCATGCAAACTTTGTGCGGGAGACCATCTTCTTCGAAATTTTCCTGATATTCCTCAGATCTTAGAAGAATGGACTTCTCGTTCACATCATCCTGTGTCATCAACTTCTAGAGATCATGCTGGTGGCACACCATCAACTAGTGGTTATACGACTCATGGAAAGAAGGGTAAAGTTAAGTTTCCCTGTAGGTTATGTGAAGGAAATCATCCCATTCACCTTTGTCCCTATCTGGATGAAGCCAAAAAAGTGTTGGATAACCGTCTTGATTCACCACAACAACTTCCATATGGTTACAGGAGACTATCCCTTAATCCTTCACTAGTTGATGAATTGACTGACTCAAAACTGTCGGTCAAACTCACTCTCTCTGAAAGTGAATCCTATGAGTCTACACCCGATCCAAATCAACAGGTCGAGGTAATAGTTGACCCAATTTCACCTTCAGCTACCTTTTCCGAAGAAAGTGAATATGATACCACTCAAGTTCTTTTCGTTTCTTCAGATTCTAATGAGCTTGGGGGTAGTCCTCTTTTTCCATCAAGACAGGAGGAAAATCCTCCTGTTCTCATAACTCAAGGGGTTAATTCTCCCGTTCTTACGGGACCTCCTCCAAGTAGTCTACTCACTTCCTTTGAATGGAATCAACTGGCAGGATTTCATCTTCCTTATTATGTGCCTTTCCAGATCATAGTACAGGTTTGTAATATGATCATATCTAACACTATTATAGATGAAGGTGCATCTGTGAGTATCCTTTCCTCAATTTCTTGGCAAGCACTCAGTTCGCCGTCGCTTGTGCCTGTTACTTAGAATATATTGGCTTTTAACAGAGGAATGAGCCAACCATTAGGGATCATTCCTCAGTTGCCTATTACTTTGGGAGGAAAAATAATTTATCTGAATGTTATGGTAGTCCTAGGCCCTTTGGATTACAATTTACTTCTTGGACGCGATTATGTTTATGACATGGGAGTTATTGTTTCAACAATCTTTCGAGTGATGTGTTTCCCGCATGAAGGCAGAATTGTCACTGTTGACCAAATTTCATTTCCCAGTCCAAATATGGCTTCTAGTCAACCATCTTCCCTAAATGGTCCTTTTGTACCAATGGTATCATCCATGCCATGGGTTAATTATGTGGCAACCGATTCCATGCCTACATCAACTGACGATAAATTCAGTGATGTTGTACATTATGTACTGGGGGCATTGGAACCAGATCTCAGTTTCCTTGATACGAATCCCTTCCAGAGCATTGTTATCCCATCATATGAGAACCTCTTGGAAGTCATGACCTCGTATTTTTCGTGATCAAGGAGTCTGAGGACAGTTCCTTGTCTTGTGTCAAACTCATTAAAAATGAAACCAAGGATATGAGGACAGTTCCTTGTCTTGTGTCAACCTTGTTAAAAAATGAAACAAGGAGTATGAGGATATTTATTTTACTATGTCAACCTCATTAAAAAATGAAACAACTCCCATGAGGATAGATCCTTGTCTTGTGTCAACCTCGTTAAAAAAATGAAACTAAGGCCCACGAGGATAGTTCATTGTCTTGTGTCAACCTCGTTAAAAAATGAAACAAGGAATATGAGGATAGTCCTTTTACTATGTCAACCTCATTAAAAAATGAAACAACTCCCATGAGGATAGTTCTTTTACTGTGTGAACCTCATTAAAAAATGAAACAGGCCTATCAGCATAGTTCTTTTTCTTGTGTCAAGCTCGTTAAAAAATGAAACAAGTAATATGAGGATATTTCTTTTACTGTGTCAACCTCGTTAAAAAATGAAATAGCTCCTATGAGGATAGTTCCTTGTCTTTTGTCAACCTCGTTAAAAAATGAAACCAAGGATACGAGGACAGTTCCTGGTCTTGTGTCAACCTCGTTAAAAAATGAAACAATGGTCTATGAGGATAGTTCTTTTACTCTGTCAACCTCATTAAAAAATGAAACAGGTCCATGAGGATAGTTCCTTGTCTTGTGTGAACCTCATTAAAAAATGAAACAAGGAGTATGAGGATATTTCTTTTACTGTGTCAACCTCATTAAAAAATGAAACAACTCCCATGAGGATAGTTTCTGGTCTTGTGTCAACCTCGTTAAAAATGAAACCAAGGATATGAGGACGGTTCCTTGTCTTGTGTCAACCTCGTTAAAAAATGAAACAAGGAGTGTGAGGATAGTTCTTTTATTGTGTCAACCTCATTAAAAAATGAAATAGCTCATATGAGGATAGTTCCTTGTCTTGTGTCAACCTCATTAAAAAATGAAACCAAGGATATGAGAACAGTTCCTGGTCTTGTGTCAACCTCATTAAAAAATGAAACAAGGGTCTATGAGGATAGTTCTTTTACTGTGTCAACCTCATTAAAAAATGAAACAAGTCCATGAGGAGAGTTCCTTGTCTTGTGTCAACCTTGTTAAAAAATGAAATGAGTATGAGCATAGTTTCCTGTCTTGTGTCAAGCTCGTTAAAAAATAAAACAAGGAATCTGAGCAGGGTTCCTTGTCTTGTGTTAAGCTCATTAAAAAATGAAACAAGGTCCCCTGGAGCAAAGTTCCAGGTAGAATATTTGATTATATCTCGTAAAATCCTAGTCGAGTCTTTCACTTGATTTCGTAAAATAACCTTCATTCCATCCACCTGATAGCCACGAGTAGTCTACTTAGGTGAATGTAATGAAGCTCGGGGGGCATGCACCTAGTGGTAAAGTTAAGTTTCCCTACAACTATTACAGATCCATTTGGGCACATCAAATCCCAACATCCAGACCAGTGTTTTAGGGCTCATCAAACCCTAATTTCAGTTTCTTCATGCCCTAAACAAGTCACCCCTTTGAATGCCTCCTTCCCAGACAATTTCATGACTTGAAGATATCCAGAAATAGCCTCTAGAGGGACTAGCATAGGTAAGCCCTTATGAAGGTGTGCTGCAGAATAGTTGAGTTCACTGCCAGGGTGCTTTGTAGAGCACTTAGGCTTCCTTTCACCTGCGCTGGGCGAGAATGAGCGAAATTCACATAGGTTTTGGGGAATATTCTTATCTTTTGGAGTCATCTAGAAGGTTCCCTCACTTATCAACTCCTATGAGCTCGAAAATGGATGAGGAATGAGTTAAGGTGCATCCTATCCTCTCATCCCTTCCTCCATGGAACTAATTCTAAGTATGGAAGGCCATTCAATGCCACCATTTATGACAAAACCTCCTTCATCTTCCTATAAATTGACCACTCATCTAAGTGATCACGGGCTGGATTATATTGAATTGTAAGGGGATAATGCTGCTATGAGATTTGGCTTTGAAACAAGTATTGTAATGCTACAAGTTTGTCATGCTTTTGATGTGATGTGGATGGGATCCAAGCTGGAGGAATGGCTTTGAATCAGACATCAATGGTTGTAATTCCTTCTTCTATCTAATAAAGTGTTTGAACCTTTTTCCCATATGTTTGTATTGTTTCCTAATGCTTATATGTGTGAATTGTATCTGATTCCTTTCACTTATATTCAATAGTTCGTATGATTTTATTGGTTTTTTGTTTTCTGTTGTGTTTACAGTGTACTTCTCAAGCGGATTAAGTATGGGAAGGAGCAACATGATCGATACAAGGGAGATGAGAGTAAAGTGGAACTACAAGTAGGTCTTCTATCTTCTCATCTTATCTATTGCTTATAGGGAAAGTCTAAAACACTTTAAACTGTTGTTCTAGATACAACTACTTATCTAGGGAATTAGTATTTATTCGTAGATACCAAATTCTTCAAGACAATATAAAAAATGGATGCTCTCATCACATGACAATAAATAAGAGAATATTTCTATCTCAAACAGAAATCAAAAGTGGAAGTGTTATTCTTGGAGACAATACATTAGCCAAAATAATGGGCAAAGGATTAGTTAGCCTTGATAATGAAAAAGGAAAATCTCAGGATGTCCTTTTTTTGGGGATTAAAGAAAAATATTTTAAGTATAAGACAAATGGTTGATAGAGGTCATGGAGTCACATTTAATTCTAAAGGATGTAAATAAGGAATGAAAACTCGAGAGAATTAGTGGAAAGAGAAATCAGGACTCTGGAGAATGTGTATGTACTGAAAGGAAGCAGAGATAGACGTGAAAGATTGAATGTAATCTCTTCTTCACATTCTCAATGAAATAAATAACACACAAATGTAGTCCCTCACACCATTTAGTGTTCAAAAGGTCATTGTAGAAGATATAAGAGTTGTCCATATTAGTAATATCTCCATTATAGGATAATGAATGGGATTATGTATGTAGATAGAATTAAGACTAAATGATACAACAAGTTTTATTGAGGAGAAAGAGTGTTTATGAAAACATATAACATGTTGTTTTAAAATATTAAAAACAATATATATGTAATCGAGAAGGCTATCGAATAGGAAAAATGTTTTGCTGGAGGAATTATAACACTATAAGATCCATACGCATGAGTACATATAAATTTTTGTGTGGAGCACTCATATTTTGCGGATGAAGCCTAATTTGTAAGACATGAAGGTAATGTATGATTGACTAGTTCCTATCATATGTGGTAACACAGGTTCTATAAATATGTCCAAGAACTCCCTTCTTCATCCAAAAACAAAAATTATACCCATAACGTATCCGTGTCTGTCAGACCAAGAGGTAACTCCTCAAATGTAATCGTATTATTCATTCAAGTTGTTCATTATTATATACAAGAGGGAGTGATTGTTTAGTTCATCTCTTGATGACTCTCCATTTTTTATATTATTTATGTACACTAATTATAGTTGTTTACCCAATCCCTATTATTAGGTGTCAACATTCCTCCCCCAAATCTAAAGGGATGTTGGTGAGTCAAAGCATCATTCTGAATCTTTCAAGCTTTTCTCTTCCAAGCGCTTTGGTGAAGATGTCTGCAATCTGCTCATTAGTGGAACAATGGCGAAGATGGATTGTTTTGGCCTCAACATGATGTCGAATGAGATGATATTTTGTATTGATGTGCTTCGTTTGATCGTGGAACTTTGGGTTCTTGGCCTTTATTTCCGAGGTATTGTCAATCATTAGTGGAGTTGATTGTACTTGTTTTACTTGCAAATTTTCCAGAATTTTCCTGGGCCACACAATTTCTTTTGTTGCCTCAACTACTACCACATATTCTGCCTCTGTTGTGGAATCTGCTGGAACTGATTATTTGTGTGATCTCCAGGAGATAGCTCCTGATCCAAGACTCATATCATAACCCAAAGTAGATACCCCAATTTCTTTGTCTCCATCGAAGTCTGAATCAGAGTATCCAATCAAGTTGAAGTCGCCCACCTGTTTATACTTGATTCCAAAGTCTTGAGTTCCCTTCAAGTACTTTAGAAATCTTTTTGCAGCAGACCAATGTCCCTCACAAGGCTTTTGCATAAACCTGGAGAGGATTCCAACAACAAACAAAATGTATGGTCTGGCAGTAGTTAGGTAGTTGAGACTTCCTAAAAGTTGTCTATACTTTGTTGCATCCTCAAATTCTTTTCCTTCAATGGATATGAGCTTTAAGTTTTGTTCCATTGGAGTAGTCAGAGGATTGCATTCAGTCATGCCAAACCTATTCAACATATCTCCAATGTACTTCTTTTGAGAAAGGAATATGGACTTCAGATGTTGAGTTACTTCAATACCAAGATAGTAATGAACATAGCCCAAATCAGTCATTTCAAAACCTTTCTGCAATTCCTTTTTTATGGAAGCAATGTAGCTCTCATTGTTCCCTATCATCAAAAGATAATCTACATACACAACAAGATATACAACTGTTTTTCCAACCTTCTTGACAAACAAATTTGCATCATCAAGGTCATAAGGTTTGAAATTGAGTTTCAGAAGATGCTCAGTTAGTTTTTCATAGTGGGCTCGCGTTTCTTGTTTGAGGCAATACAAGGATTTCACAAGTTTGCATACTTTATGTTCATGTCCTTTTACAAAAAATCCTTCAGGCTGGGACATAAAAACATTCTCTTTTAGATCTCCATTCAAGAAAGTAGTTTTTACATCCATTTGATGGACTTTCCAACCATTCTGAGCTGCTAGGGAAAAGAGTGTCCGGATGGTAGCCCATTTTGTTGTGGGGAAAAAAGTATCCTCATAATCAACCCCTTCCTTCTATGCAAAACCTTTTTCCATAAGCCGGGCTTTGTGCTTGTCAAGTGAGCCATCAGCTTTATACTTGTTCTTGTAGACCCACTTGCAGCCAATTGGTTTGATTCCCAATGGGGGATCAACCAGCTTCCAAGTGCCATTCTTTATCAAGGCATCATACTCCTTTTGCATTGCTTCTTTCCATTCATCATGAGAAGCAACTTCTTTGAAGGAAGTTGGTTCAAATCTGTAGACAAATTCAATTCACAATCATAAGAAACATCCATATCAACATGTGAATTAGAGTTATCTACATCACCTCCATTTTTCTGGGTTGAATTTCTAGTTCCTGTCTTTCCAACCTCATCAGGATGAACACTTTCAAGTGTCTTTGTCAACCACTTTGGGGGATCTTTCTGAGATGGTCCATGCTGCTTCATTGATTGAGTTGGGACTGAATCAAGATTGAGTCTCCCAATTCTGTCAATCACATCACTCAAAGTATCATCTGTTGTTGGAGTTTCAAGCGAGGGAGAGAGTGCTTCAGAAGAAGATTCCACAGGTTGATCTAGTATAGGAATCCCTCCTTCAAGATGTGGAATCTAATTATCAAATTCTTGAAATGATTTTGCATTTGCAAATTTATCCAAGCGATCAAGTTTCCACTCAACAACATTGTCAGTTTTGGATGATTCAAGAAAGATTACATCTCTAGATACAACAAACTTTTTTTTGACTTCATCATAGAGACAATATGCTTTGGAGGTGTTTTAATACCCCAGGAAGATACACTTATGACTTCTTGCACCAAGCTTGTTTCTATGTACCTTTGGTATCAAGGCATAACATGTGGAACCAAAGACCTTGAGATGCTTTACCGAAGGAATGTGCCCATACCACATTTCATAAGGAGTCTTGTTTTTAATAGCATTAGATGGACATCTATTCTTTACATATACAACACATAGAATTGCATCAACCCAAAACATCATTTTTACATTTTTGAAAACATCATGGAGCGCACCATATTTAAGATTGTCCTATTCATTCTCTCAGCTACTTCGTTCTGTTGAGGATTATAAGGCACAGTTATTTGATGTTTGATCCCATGTTGGCGAAGACAATTTTCAAATTCATTTGAAGTGTATTATTTTCCATTACTAGTGCGAATAGAGCCAATATTAGATTGTGCATCATTTTCAATCCATGTATGAAAGTTCTTGAATGTTTGAAAAGAATCAAATTTGTTATTCAATAAATAAACCCAACACATTCTGGTGTAGTCATAAATAAATGTCATCATATATTTATTTCCATTTGCAGAAGGAATAGGCATTGGACCACATAAATCTGAATGAATGAGTTCAAGTTTTCTATGTGCTCTGGAATGTAAATCATGAAAAGACTGTTTGCTATGCTTTCCTAGAATGCAAGCATGACATTGCTTAAGTTTCCTAGGAATTGTAGGCAAACCAATAACACCATTTTTCTTCAACAAGCGGAGGCTGTCATAGTTCAAGTGTCCAAATCTAGCATGCCATAATAAACTTGATGGAAATGTACCTTCTTCATAATGAGAATTGTATGAGAAATTTTGTGCATGAACAGAGGTACCCTGCAGCTTGAGAAGCATTTCTTCTTCTATCCCCGTCATGACAAGTGAGTGGTCTGATGATTTTCTCACCTCAAGATTTCCATCAAAAATATGAATGAAGTGTCCTTGCTAGCGGATGTGGACCAAGGACATCAAATTTCTCCTCATCTGTGGGAGATATAAAACATGATACAGAAGAAAGTCTGGAAGACCATGCAATTTAAGCTTGATTGTACCAAGCCCTGATGGCTTGAGTTTTAATTTGTCTGCAAAGTATACTGCTCCATCAACATTTTCAGTAAATTCTTCAAAAAAATCTCTTCTAAAATTCATGTGGCAAGTTTCTCCTGAATCAAGCAACCAATCATTTTTCCGAGAAGCAAGTGAAGCATTAAATAAGTCTTCATTTACTCCAATATTACAGTGTGCCACAACATAGTGAGTGGATTCAGGTGCTATACTTTTCTTTTTGTCATTAGTTTTACCTTTGGGTTGGTTTCTTTCATGCTCAATTTTGTCCCAAGGCAACTTGCATGTGTATGCATCATGTGATCCATATCTTTTGCCGCGTATGTAGTGCAAATCTAACTTTTCTCCTTGAGAGTGTCTGCCCCCCTTGCCTCTGAAATTTCTTCCTCTTCCTCTTCGACCACCTCTTCCTCTCGAAGAATATTGTGCAAGATTCTTCTCTCTATGTGCAAGGCACATAGCCTCTTTAGAAGACTGAGGAGTTGTCTTCTTCCCAAAAGCTTTCTCTCTTTCAGATTTTTTTTTACAAGGGAGTCAAGGTAATATCTTTGAGGTTTCCATTTGCTTGCAATGACTCAAGATAATTTGAGTAAGTGGGATAAAGTGCCTTGAGAAAAGCTATCAGAGGAATGTCCAGTTCAACATTAGTGACTTTGATATCATGCATAACAGATTTTACTTCTGATGCAAGAGCAAGAGGATCATCATTTTTTAATTGAAGGGTGAAAAATTTAATCATGAGTTGAACAACTTCAAGTGCAGAGGGTGAGTCATAGAGTTCCTTCAGTTTTTGTAAGGCTTTGAAAGCATTTGAAAATGGCGAAATATGGTGACTCACCTCTTCATTTACTTATGCTGCAATCAATGGATAAGCCTTCTTGTTCTTATTTTCCCAAATGGAAAATTCCTTGTCTGAGGCAGGTTGTTCTTGCTCTTTGTCTTCGTTTCCAACACACACTCCTTTCCACAACTCATTAAAAATGAGAGTGTGTTGGATTTTCCGAGACCACTCAGGATAGTTCTCCTTCCCATTGAGAATGACTCCTAGAACATATACTAATGAGTGCATTTTAAAAATGTGTATTGTGTAAAAAAAATCGCTCTTCTGCTGGTAAAAAAATGACGCAGGAGGTTGATGAAAATGAGGTGGTAGCTTGTAATTCGACTACTGGTTAAATTTGTAACCAATCAACTGCACTTAAATCCAGTTCTGTACATGGATTTCCCCCTTGAGGTTCCCACTTATATAACCAATCACTATCGGCCCCTCATTGACTTCTCCTTTTATTAAGCGCTTCAATTCGTGCCATTGATCTCACTTCTCCAGATCCAACGGATATTGCGTCGTCTGCTCACCAACTAACTAGGACGATCTCCACCGTCGATGTGACCCATCCAATCGAACGACTGTTGCGTAATCTCACGTGAAATATTGCACGTCCGATATTAGGTAGAGAGCGCGTGAGAAAAGTGGTTTTCCCGTGCTACGTGTCGCCCGCTAAGGTTAATTGCGTGAATTTTAAGAACACTATTTACAGCCTTTAGGGTGCGCAAGATACCGCTTCCCACTTATCAATACCACCCATGTGCTTAATTCATACTTTTAATAAAGACGCTTAAGGAAAGGTTTAGTGCTTAAACTCAATATTAACACCTAACACTAATTGACTGTGATTTATAAATAAAATGTATGAACAGAGAAAAATACCCGATTAGGGTCCATAATGCTGATACACAGTCATAAGAGAATTTCATCCATCGCACCCATTTTTAACACTATGAAACCAAGAGAGTGATGAAACCATGAGAGGTATATTGATAGGCAGCATGCATTTAGGTGTGGGAGTGATACCTCAACTGCACTTGTTGAGCAGTTGCCTCACATAACTAGCCGAACGTCTGCAGCAGTTGCTAGAGAGGGGCAACAATTGCGAGAGGGGAAACCTACAAAACGGGAAATTCTTCAGAGAGACACACTTGTGGAGTGGTTGCAAGAGGTCAGTTATGCAAAATAGGTAGAACATAGGCAGAAGGGAGTTACAAAGCAAAGAGGGAAGCCAAAAATGGTGCTGGCTCTGATACCATGTCAGACTAGGAGGTAACTCCTCAAATGTAATCGTATTATTCATTCAAGTTGTTCATTATTATATACAAGAGGGAGTGACTGTTCTGTTCTTCTCCCAATGAATCTCCATTTTCTCTATTATTTATTTATACTAATTACAGTTGTTCACCCAATCCCTATGATTAGGTGTCAACAATTTCTTATAGAACAAGTGTTTGATCAGATTGCAAGGTTGGAAATCTATATAAGAAAAGGAACAAATAACTGATATATTCACCAAGGCTCTTGCAAAAGAAACCTTCGAACATTTAAGGAAAAATTTGGGAGTGTTATCTCCCCTGTCTGTTCAATGGACCCTTTCCACAGGAAATAAGGTAGTTTAATTTTGCAAGGGATAGTTGCATGCCAAGTGGTCAAAGAGAGGAAAATGAAATAAGCTCAGGGGGAGCTACACGATAAAAAATAGTAGCATGTACTTGGGGGAATTAGCAGTAGTAAGACCTATTTTCCATTAATATCAAAGGCACGTAGTAAGCAGAAATTAGAGCATCCTATTATTATTAGGGAGAGTGCGCAAAAAATAGCTTCTATAACCTAGAAAAGCTAGTCAATCTAAAAGCCATCAATGAATGTCTAGTATTGTTGTTATCAATGCAAAAGGGGGATATTGTTGAGTGTGTTGGTAGTTTATTGTTATTGATGTCAAGCTTAAGGGTTTCTTATTGAGTGTAAATTGTCATGTTGCATTATTGAAGTGGTCATTTATTATTGAATGTAACTTGTTTAGCTTGATTATGGTGGTCTTTATTTTAAGGAAATACTTCTTCAGTTCCTTAGTTCAAACGAGAATGCAAAGTTTATAGTTGTGTAGCCTACTCATATGCCCTTCCAATGATATATGGAACTTTTTATAACTCCCACAAACTAAGAATAAAATTGTGTTTGAAGTTAAGTAGTGCAAGCACGGTTCTATCTTGGTCATGCTTCCAAACCTACATGTGTGTGGAGCACAACTCCGTCATTGGATCAAAGGAAGTCATTGTTAGCCAAAAGGAGAAGGTTGAAATGGTTGAAAAAGGAAGAGAATGCACCATCAAATCAAGAATCTTAGGAAGATATACGATAGGAGGGGCCATACATCCATCTAAATGTTAATAGGAAGGTACCACCATGGTGGAAACTGTCATGGTTTACCTTCCACTCTAACTAACCAAAGATCCCTGCTAAGAAGCAGGGCCCTTCCAGCCAGTGTACTAAAAAGAATACAAACTACTTAGAGGAAATTATTGAACCACAAAGTTGACATTTTCATTAATAAAAGTATCAAGATTATAGAGCTCTGGTGTTTCCCCTTTCCAATCCTATTCTCCAATTCTTCGCTCAAGCCCTCATGGGAAAATAGTCTTCCCTTTTATAAATTTTAATTACAATGAGAAGATCATCGTGAGAACCTTTCAATTATCATGTGATCTTAAAATACAATGATACCTTAACCATTACACAATGATTTCCATGGAAGGCTTAAAAATATAACATTTTCCTTTAATTAAAAATAGAGTTACAAAAGATATCAACCAAATGATTTGGATGCTCCACAAATATCACCAAGTGATGAGCTATTTCTTTTGACTTTGACAGATCCTAGATAAAGTATGATTAGGAAAGGAAACATGTGCTTAAGAAACTGTATATGCAACAACAACAACTTATGGAACCTTAATTAATCCAAGTCGGTAAAAGAACTCAAATGTAATCCTATAACAACGAGCTTTGACAGACCATACAAACCTAAAACAACCCATACATTAGTTTTATGATAAAAAGCAGCCTAAGAAAGTAGTTCTAATGTCAAATTATAAGTAGAATTGGACTAAGAAATCAACAAGTTAAAAATGACATACTTAGGTGAATAAGGATTGTTATAGTAATAAGATATGGTCATGTTGGTCAATAATGGATAAAAGAAATATGAAATAAGTAGGAAAAATATGACAATTTCGTGACCCAACATCTCCCCATAGCTTAAGCAGCGGTGATTACATCGGTTTAATTGTAAAATGAAATGGTGTCAAAATGGCCTAATCATGTAGTATTATGGGGTAGGGTGAGGTATCTATTAATTGGATGAATAATTGGATTTTGTAGATCTGGTCTTATTAGGAAAGGCAACACATACTTCACCAATTTATTGTGTAACAACAATACCTTTCAGAACCTTAATTAATCTAAATTAGTAAAGGAACTTGTTAGGTCCCTATAATACTTGTAGAAATTCCTTGTAGATTCAAACTGAAGATTGAAATATGCTAAAGCGATTGACTTGAATTTAATCTACTCATTAGTGGAAACAATAATTGATAGATGAAATCACGAAGCATAAAAAGGAAGAATTCAATCACACATAACGCAATAATTTTATGGGGAAAACCACAACTAAAAACCCCTGCTATCTGTATATTTCATTAATAAGATTACAGTGATTTCCTCAAGCCCGAGCAAACTCTGCACTATCACAATCTATCTCATTGTTTCACAAACAAACTCCAACCAATACTTAGCCAAATCTGTTGCCTTCCAACCTCCTATTTCCTTGTGCAATTTCCTAGGGAATTAGCCCATATTTAATTGGGAAGTTCCTCATCCATAACTGCATAATCCATCATAGAAATTCCTCTGATTGCATGCACCATCTGTACAATTCAAATGATTATACAAATGATAGTACATTATCCTTGAACTCCAATCTCAATTGGGTCTTTCTCTAATTTGACATGCATAAGTTAATTATGAGTGAATCTTTAGTTTACTGGTTTAGCAGTGTTGGTTACACTCGACTACTTGATATCCCACTAATTCCTCCATCCATTGGAACTAGTTTAACTTAATTTAACTTAGCTAAACTGAATTAAATAATTACAACTCAAAAGAACTCAACCTGGGCCCCTGAAATTTAGGAACTACTATACATGACTCTAGATAGACTCCCAAATCGAATTAACTGAGCCAACTAAATAAAATTAACTTAGTTAACTATTACAAGTTTCTATGAGAATTATAATTAGAATTCATAATTTAATTCAAGGACAAAATTAAAATAGGATTTTCTTGTTTCTATTTTCAACACTCCCTCTCAACAAGAAAGGGATTATCTACTACCCCGATCCTGACTCTTTGAAACTCGAATTTTCATCTTGACAATGCTTTTGTCAAAATATCTGCACCTTACTCCTTTGTAGGAATGTATTCCAATAACATGATTCTCCTATTCACACAATCTTGTAGACGGTGATACCGGATGTCGATATGCTTGGACCGATCATGAAAATATGGATTTGTGGAGAGTTTGATACAACTCTGATTGTCACAGTAAATCACTGTAGGATCCATCTGCTGACTAAATAACCCAACACATATATTGCTCATCTAGATAGCCTCACAAGCTGCTTGACTATCATCCATGTACTCTGCTTCTGCTGAATTGAGTGCAACTAATCTCTGCTACCTATTGTACCAAGAAACTGCTACTGACCCAATACTAAAGATTCCCCCAGTGTTCTCTTCATGACAGATATACTCCCTGCCAAATCTACATATGTGAAGCCTTGAAGATTCACTCCCTCTTTCCGTCTATACAAAAGACCAAACTGAGTGGTGCCTATGATGTATCTTAACACATGTTTAACTACCTTCCAATAAATTTTGGTTGGATTAACCATGGCTTGACTAAGCTGGTTAACTGAAAAAACGTCGTTTGTGTGTTCACCAAATACATAAGTGAACCCACAAGTTGTCTATAAACAGTAGCCTCCACTGCTTCTCCTGAAGTAACATCGTCCTTCCTTCAGTTACCTGCTAGAGGAGTCTCCATGGGTTTGTTTCTCTCCATGTGGAACTTCTTCAATATCTCGTTGGCATACTTTCCCTGAGAGACAAACAATTCCTCATCTCCTTGCCATACTTCCATACCAAGAAAGTAATGCATGAGCCCTAGGTCCTTCATCTCGAATTCTCTTGCAATATCCTCTTTGCAAGATTTTATCAACTTCTCATCACCTGTCAGAATCAAATCATCGACATATAATACTATAATAAAAAATTTACCTTCAACCACAATATGGTAAAGGTTCGTATCTACTTCACTTTTGGTGAAGCCCAACTTGGTGAAATAGTTGCCTATCCTAGTGTACCAAGTATGGAGTGCTTGTTTTAGTCCATACAATGCTCACTTGAGTCTGCACACATTCGACTCTCTGTTGAAGGTCTCAAATCCTTCTGGCTTCTCAATATACACCTTTTCCTCAATCATACCGTTGAGGAATGATGTCTTCACATCCATATGATGTAACTTCCATCCCATCTATGCTAGAAGTGTTAGAATATATTTGATTGATGAGTCCCTTGATACTAGAGAAAAGGTCTCATTGTAATCAATTCCCTCCACCTTAGAGAATCCTCTGGCCACAAATTTGGCCTTGTGTTTCTCCACACTCCCATTTGCTACTTGCTTTACCTTTTAAAGCCATATAGAACTCACCACTGACTTGTCTTCTGGTCTTGGGACCACTTACCAAACATTGTTTCTGATAATGGAGTCATACTCCTAAACCATGGATTCAACCCATACTGGTTGTTGCACTGCTTCCTCGAATGAGGAAGGCTCAATCTCTACACTTCCACTCATAAGAGCCATGTAGATGGTGTACCAATCTGGTGACATCCTCTACATGCACTCTGATGTGGGTTCTCCCACATTATCTCTAGCATCATTCATCAATCCATCAACCTCTCTAGTGCGCTTCCTTCCATCTTTGGAAGTCTCTGCATGAAGGGGTGCTTCCACTCTCTGCCCCTCTGCATGTGGCTGCTCCACATCATCCTCAGGTTCCTCCTTTGGAGCTAAAATATCCTCTTCTGTATGTAACTAAAGCTCCCTCTCAAGGGAACATCTCATGGCATTCTCTCCATCGAACTTCACATCTCTACGAACCACTGTCACCCATTTGGATGGCATGTACACCTGATAGTTGTGAGGTGTATCAGTGTATCCCACAAATATGCCCAAGTTAGTTTTTGGCCATATTTTTCCATCCATCCTTGGTAACATGATAGTAAACTGATGAACCAAATATCTTGAAGTGTGCCACATATGGTGTCTTACATAAAAAAGCTTCTTCTGGTGTACTCATCCCGAAAATTCGATGAGGGATTATGTTCTGCAAATAAACTATTGTGTTGATTCAGACCACAAGTGCAATGACAGGCCCTGATCATATAACATCGCCCATGCCTCTCCCACAATACTTATGTTCTTCCTTTCAACCACTATTGGGTTGTGTTATATTCTTTCCATGTAGTTAACATGGGGTTTGAGGGGTACCCGTAACCCCACTTTATGGGGTCCGGGGCAGCGCCCTGAAAAATTTTGGTTTTGGAACCTATGTTAGGTTGGGCGGACCCACCTATGGTTTTGTGCATGATTTTTGCACATGTTTTTTGGACGCGATGGTTTTCGGTCCATGGTATTGGATGCGATGATTTTCGGTCCATGGTATTGGACGCGATGGTTTTCGGTCCATGGTATTGGATGCTTCGACATGTATAAATATGTATTATAACATTGAAAGGAACATAATGAAAAATCAAGTTGATAGTCCCGGTTTTGGGATCCTGTGGGAAAATCTCTATGTATATGTGTTTTATGTGTTATGCTCTCACATTGTTTATTTTTCTGTGTTTTAGAATTTGTATGCAGGTAATTTTTGTACGGGGTTAAAACCTACATTTGGTATCAGAGTAGATTTGGCTTCAAGGGGATGCCTTTGTTGCTGAGGGGTTTCGCTTGGGCTTGTGGTAGGCACTGTTCAGTGGGATATCTGTGAGATCGGTTCTGGTGGTGAAAGAAGATGGTGAGAAGTGGAAAGATAGAGATTGAGAAATTTAATGGTCAGAGTTTTGATTTGTGGAAACTCAAGATGGAGGATCTGTTGGTGGATAAAGATTAGTGGATAACGGTAGATCCGGGTACTAAACCAACGGGAGTGTCCGATGAAGAATGGAAGAAATTGGATCGGAAGGCAAAGAGCACAATAAGATTGTGTGTCTCAGATTCAGTATTGCTGAATGTATCAGGGGAAGCCATGGTGAAGGCATTGTGGGACAAGTTAGGGACTTTGTACCAATCTAAGTCTCTGGTGAATAAACTGTTCTTGTGGAAAAAGCTGTATAACCTGAGGATGAAAGATGGAGACTCGGTGACAGAGCATCTGAACACATTTAATACTGTGGTAAGTCAGTTAGCATCTATTGATATTAAAATTTTAGATGAAGATAAGTGAATCAGTTTGTTGTGTTCTCTACCAGATTCATGGGATAGTCTGGTTATTGCGATAGGTAGCAATGCAACTGCTTTGCATTTTGATGAAATAGTCTCATCCTTGCTGACGGAGGAGATGAGACAGAAAAATATGGAGAGTTAGAATGGTGATTCCTTGTCTGTACAAGGATTGTCCCAGAACAGAAACAAAAATAAGTCATCGAGTGGGAGATCTAAATCTCCAGGAAAACCTGTAAAGGTGGTGTGCTGGAAATGCAGAAAGGAAGGGCACTTCAAAAGGGACTGTAAATCTAAAGCTCCTGATAAAGGAAAGGGATCTGATGATACTCCTTCTGTAGAGGCGAAAACCACCTCAGATGAAGGTGGGGATGTGTACTTGCCTTCTTCAAGTACACATGTAGATCATGAGGCATAGTTGATTGACTCAGGTGCATCCTTTCACTTCACTCCCCATAAAGAGTGGTTCTGCGAGTATGAGAAATACGATGGTGGTGATGTCTTCTTGGGGGATGACAGGAAGGCAAGGATCATTGGTCGAGGAAAAGTAAAGTTGAAGCTACAAGGTGGAAGGGTTAGAACACTTCCGGGTGTTCTACATATTCCTGCATTAGCCAAAAATCTGATTTCTATAAGCAAGCTGGATGATGCAGGTGTTAAAACAGTGTTCGAGAAGGATACCTGCAAGATGGTTTGGGGAGCACTGGTATTGATGTGGGGAGTTCAGATTGGAACTCTATACAAGCTGCAAGGTAGCACTATTGTTGATGGGTGCAATAGTTCTGTGGTTCCTAAAAGTGGAGCAGAAAATCTAGTGGTCTCTGGAGAGAAGACCATGTTGTGGAATCAAAGGCTTGGACATATTGGAGAGAAGGGCCTTCGAATACTTCATGGTAAAGGTATGGTAGAAGGTATGAGTAATAGCTCTCTGGATTTTGACTTTTGTGAAAATTGTGTATATGGGAAGCAGAATCGGGTGAGTTTCCCCTCTGGTAGTAAGAGGGCGAAACATATATTAGAGCTTGTGCACAGTGATGTGTTTGGACCTGTGAAGGTTCCATCATTGGGTAAGTCTGTGTACTATGTATCATTTATAGATTACTTCTCAAGGAATACATGGATATATTTCCTTAAGAAGAAATCTGAAGTCTTTGACAGGTTTAAAGAATTTAAGGTGCTGGTGGAAAACTAGACAGAGAAGAAGATAAAGGTGCTGAGGACAGATAACTGTGGAGAGTTTTGCAGTAAGGAATTTGAAGAATTTTGTAAGAAGTGTGGTATAGTACGACAGAAGACTACTTCATATACACCTCAGCAAAATGGAGTTACAAAAAGAATGAATAAGACGTTGATGGAAAGGGCAAGAATCATTCTTAGTGGTGCCAAGTTAGGATAGGAATTCTAGGTAGAGGCACTGGATACTGCATGTTACCTGGTCAACAGGTCACCTTCATCAACGTTGGAGGATAAGACTCCACAAGAGGTATGGACTGGTAAGAAACCCTCTCTTTCACATCTGAGGGTATTTGGATGTGATGCATATGTACATGTTCCAAAGGAGAAACGAACCAAGTTGGATAGTAAATCTGAAAAGTGCATCTTTATTGGGTATAAGGATGGTTTAAAGGGTTATAAGCTTTGGAACCCAGTCACACGAAAGGTTGTGTATAGCCAAGATGTGGTGTTCAGAGAGGTGAAAGATGTTATTAAACATGAAATTCAACCAAAGGAACCCGAGAAGATAGAGTTTGAGCTAAAGGAGGAAGAATCAGACTCTACAACAGAGGAGGAATCAGAAGATGAAGAGCCACAAACTCCAGCTTTGAGAAGATCAGTTCAAGAAAGAAGGCATCCTGAAAGGTATAGTCCATCTACTTTCTGTTCAAATTTTGCTTTATCTATTACTGACGATGATCCTAGAACTGTGAAGGAAGCAGTAGATTTAGAGGATGGAAAACTCTGGAAAGAGGCCATGGTTGATGACATGGCATCTTTGCACAAAAAAGAGGCTTGGGATCTGGTGGAGTTGTCGGCTGAAAGGAAACCCATTGGCAGCAAATGGTTGTTCAAAAAGAAGACAAATGCAGAAGGAAAAGTGGAGAAATACAAAGCTCGTTTGGTAGCAAAAGGTTATTCCCAAGTGCCAGGAATTGATTTTGGTGATATTTTTTCTCCTGTTTCCAAGGTAACTTCTATTAGATTACTTTTATCTGTTGCTGCTGCTTTTGATTTTGAGGTAGAACAGATGAATGTGAAGACAACATTTCTTCACGGGGATCTGGAAGAGGAAATCTACATGAAGCAACCTGAAGGCTTTGCAGTGAAGGGTAAGAAAGAACTGTTATGCAAGTTAAAGAAGTCTCTGTATGGGTTAAAACAATCACCAAGGATGTGGTATCATAAATTTGATACATTTATATAGACTTGGCTTCACCAGAAGTAAAGCAGATCACTGTGTGTATTTTAAATTAATTGGTGACCGTGTTATTAATTTGGTCTTCTATGTGGATGATATGTTGTTGGTTGGAAATGACAAAGAAATTATCCAGGATTTGAAGACCCAATTGTCCTCCAAATTCGACATGAAAGATCTTGGTGCTGCAAACTATATTTTGGGCATGGAAATTAAAAGAGATCAAGCAAAGAGGGAGCTCTGGTTAAACCAAAGGAAGTATGTCGAGACAAGACTGCAGAGGTTTAATATGCAGGATAGTAAACCGGTGAAGGTTCCTATTCCTGTAGGTGTGAGGTTATTTGCCGAACAATGTCCCAAGACACAAGAAGAGGAAGAGGACATGTCCCGTGTTCCATATGCAAGTCTAGTCAGTAGCCTGATGTATGCATTCGTCTGTACTAGACCAAACATTGCACATGCAGTGGGAGTATTGAGCAGGTTTATGTCAAAACCAGGAAAGGAGCATTGGACAACAGTGAAGCAGGTTTTCAGGTATTTGCGTGGCACTAGTGATTATGGTTTGTGCTACTAAGGAAGATCAGGATTGGACAGAATGTTGGATATTCGTGGCTTTGTTAATGCAGACTGGGTTGGAGATCTGGATCAGAGAAGATCTACAAGTGGGTATGTGTTTAACCTATTTGGAGGAGCAGTTAGTTGGATGAGTAAGAAACAATATGTAGTGGCACTATCAACTACAGAGGCAGAATACATGGCAGCCACTCATGTAAGCAAGGAAGCAGTTTGGTTGCAGAGATTGTGTTCAAGTATGGGGTTAGTACAGGGAGCTATAAGGATAGACTGTGACAACCAAAGTGCAATTTTCTTGGCAAAGAACCCCTCATATCATTCAAAGACAAAGCACATTGATGTTCAGTATCACTTTGTGAGGGATATGATAGAAGAAAAAAAGGTGTTGCTGGTAAAGGTGGACACTTTGAAGAATATTGCAAATGCATTGACAAAATTTGCGAGCTCTGAGAAGTTCTCTTGGTGTAGAGAGACAATGGGCATTTCAGGGCTGGAAAAATGACTAAGCTCTCTTGTGGCCCCCTGTGGAAAGAAAACAACAAGTGGGAGAATGTTGGGTTGTGTTATATTCTTTCCACGTAGTTAACAGGGGGTTTGAGGGGCACCCGTAATCCCACTTTTGGTTTTGGAGCCTATTTTAGGTTGGGAGGACCCACCTATGGTTTTGTGCATGATTTTTGTACATGTTTTTTGGACGCGATGGTTTTCATGCCATGGTATTGGAAGCGATGGTTTTCGGTCCATGGTATTGGACACGATGGTTTTCGGTCCATGGTATTGGATTCTTCGGCATGTATAAATATGTATTATAACATTGAAAGGAACATAATGAAAAATCAAGCTGATAGTCCCGGTTTTGGGATCCAGTTGGAAAATCTATGTGTATATATGTTTTATGTGTTATGCTCTCGCATTGTTTATTTTTTTGTGTTTATAATTCGTATGCAAGTAATTTCTGTACGGGTTTAAAACCTATAACCACCCCATTTTGTTGTGGGTTATGAGGTGCTATTAACTCTCGTCGAATTCATTCTGATGCACATAAGTTCTTGAATTCATTCGACACATATTCTCCATCGTTATCGCTTCTGAGAGCTTTAACTTTCTTTCCAGTATCTTTCTCGACAAGTGCCATAAATTCAAAAATTTTAGCGAACCTTCGATCTTTCTTCTGCATGAAGTAAATCTAACACTTACGAGAAAAATCATCAAAAAATATTACATAATACTTGTGCTTGGTCATGGATGCTATTGATAATGATCCACACACATATGAGTGAACTCGATCAAGGATTGCTTGTGTTCGACTGTCTTTATCATGAAAGGAAGCTTTGTTGTACTTCCCCAATGTAAACCCTTTGCATGTGTCTCTATGCTCTAGTGTACCCTTGGGAAGTCCTATTGAAATTTGATGCATGATCTTAAAAGCTCCATGGTGCAAGTGACCCAATCCTCTATGCCAAAAATCACCAATGTCTCGGCTTTGCACCTTCTCTTCTTTAGTGCTCAAAGAAGTGGAAGCTTTTAAACCCAATTTGTAGAGGTTCTTCACCTGAACCCCGATCTGCTTCACCTCTCCCGAGGCTATGTGATGAAGGAACACATTTCCCTTGCTAAATGTTGCATCGTAGCCACGTTCCTCCAACATCGTAAATGAAGCCAAATTATTATTCAAACCTGGAACATACATGACATATTTTAATGTGATAGGAGAGACAAAATCCCTCTGAAAGGTAACTGTACCGATGTCAGTCGTGTTATACCTCCCATCATCTCCCATGTCGATGTGCATCTAGAGATCCTTCTCCTCCAAGTCATTGAAGAACTATTTGTTACCATTCATATGGAATGAGGCTCCACTGTCCAGATACCACACACTACCCATCACCGATGTCACCATGCAAGTGATGAGGGTGAAATCCATTTCAAATTTTGAAGCAAGAGCTTCACCTACCACTCCTCGTGAGGGCTTCTTACCAGTCTTCTTATGTAGACACTTTGTGGCATAGTGTGCCAACTCATGACAATGAAAGCATTTAATATTTGATATGTCATTCTTCTTGCCACCTTGACTGGAATATGATTTGGAATGGGATGAATTCCCCTTCCCTTTCTTCACCTTTCTAGTTAAGGCACAATTCTACTCATCATCATGCTTGGATGAGGATCCATCTCTGGTGTTCCGTCGAATCTCTTCTTCTACCAAGTTGTACCACAATCGCTCCCACTTTGGTAGCTTCTCCCTCCCATTAACCGATTCCTGGTAGTTATGCTAGCTCTTGGGAAGTCCTAGAAGTGTTAGGCTCACCAGACCGTCTTCAGCAACTGTAACACTGACACTTCCAAGCTCACCTCGACATTGGGTGAACTTGGTCAAGTACTTTGGTATTGTGTCGCCCTTCTCATCTTGATCTTTCCGAGTTTGTCCTTTAGTGCCAACTTCCTGTGGTCACTATTTTTTTGAAACAGGTTTGTCAAGGCCTTCCACATTGAAACTAGAGTTTCCTTACTGTGGAGATTCGAGACAATATGATCTCGAACTCCTTCTAGGATAATCCTTCTCGCATTTTCCATTCACTTTCTCCATTCTACCAGATCCTTAGCATCAATTTTGTTGGAGGTTTAGGAATATCATTGTTTATGAATTCCTTAAGCTCGTTGTCTTCCAAAACTACCTCCATCCTGTCCTTCCAAGTAATTTAATTCGATCTATCCTCAAGGTCATACTCGAGTCTTAATCCGTAGAACGACATCCTACTGGATCTGAAGTACGATATTGAAAATTTGGTTTCTCCTGCAAAAAACAAACTCGTATTCTCCTCTTTTATAGTGATTCAACTCTGATACCATGTAGAAAATCATTGTATTTTAAACTGTAGATTATAATATGCTAAAAAAATCGACTTTAATCTACTCTACTCATCAACGAAAACAATCATTGATTGATGAAATCATGAAGCAGAAAAAGGAAGGATTCAATCACACATAACACAATAATTTTTTGTGGAAAGCCACAACTAAAAAACCCTGCTATCTATATATTGCATTAATCAAAAAATTTGAGAAAATTACAATGCTTTTCTCAAGCCCGAGAAAACTATGCATTATCACAATCTATCTCACTACTTCACAAAAAAGATACCAATACTTAGCCAAATTTGCTGCCTCCCAAGCTCTTATTTCCTTGCACAGTTTCCTAGGGTATTAGCCCATATTTAATTGGGAAATTTCTCGTCCATAACTACGCAATCCATCATAGGCCTTCCTCTGATTGCATGCACCATTTGTACAATTAGAATGCTTGTACAACTGATAATACATTATCCTTGACATGCATGAGTTAATTATGAGTGAATATTCAATTTACTGGTTGAGCAGTGTTGGTTACACCCCACTACTGGATCTCCCACTAATTCCGCCATCAGTTGGAACTAGTCTAACTAAATTTAACTTAATTAAACTAAATTAAATAATTACAACTCAAAAAAACTCAACCTCATCCCTTAAACTTTAGGAAACACTCTACATGACTCTAGATAGACTCCCAACTTAAATTAACTGAGCTAACTAAGTCAAATTAACTTAGTTAACTATTACAAGTTTCTATGAGAATTAGAATTACAATTCCTAATTTAGTTCAAGGAAAAAGTTAAGTTATGATTTTCTTGTTGCTATTTTCAACAATACTAGTGTAGCCCCTCATTATTATTGTTACTCGGTGTGCCCATGTAGTCCCCATATTGTTATTATTGTGCCCCATAGAAGCCCATTATTGTTATTGTTGTGCCCTTACATTATTATGGTTATGTAGGCTCTAATTATATTGTGAACCCTTAGACTCATATACATAGAAATGAAGTCTTTTCATTTTTGTTATCACATTAACTATGTTTTTTAAAAAAATTCAGAAAATGTTGACAATCTCAGTGTCAAGATTTTATTTGTAATAAATAGGGAAATTGTTTTCAGTGAGATTTTCAGCTTATTGATGGTTTCATAGTTTTTTTTTCTCAGAAAAATGCGTTGAGAATGGGGTTACAACATTTATCAACTACAAAAAAATGATTAACAGGAATACACTGACGACAACCTTATCAACGTTTTTATGTAAAAATGGCTAGTTAAAAACTTTGTTTTTCCTGTACAACACAATAATTTCAGGAACACTTTCCATAAAAATGAAAATGAATTTTACGAAACTGAAAGAGGTTTTTTTTCCACAATGGACTCATTTAGAAAAATCTCCCTTAGTTTTCTAACAAGTGCTATGGTTTGAAATATTAGAAGGGATATTTGAAAGGTTGTTTTTTAGAGTTTTACAATCTTGTTTTAGTAATTTTTTTAAAAATCATATCCTAGATAAATCAGAACGAATTTTATAAAACCGACGGAGGTTTTTGTCCAAAATGGACCCATTTAGAAAACACTTTCTCAATTTTATGAAATATATCACAGTTTTATATTTGGAAGGGAGCATTGGAACCTATTTTTCAGGATTTTATGAGAAAAAGTTCATGGACAGTTGTTGACTTGGATGCCACCTTGCCAAATTTGACTTGTTGATCCTTATCTCCAGTCATGACTCCAATAACAACATTATCTTTAGATGCATATTATGTTGGAAAGTTGTATATGCATGTATTTGAGATGTACATTGTGATATTTAGATTTTGTAATTAAAGTTTTGTTATAAACTTGTTTTAGTTTCACAGTCTTTTATATAAAGACAATTTCTATAGAAGAAGAAAAAGTTGGAATTTTATTGAAAAACATATTTTCATTCTAGTATTTTTGAGAAGAATTGAATATATTTATAGTTTTTAATGAGAATTTTGTAGGAAACTCATGTGCTGTAGTTACCCGTAAGTTTCCTCTTCGTTATGCAAACTTTCTTTCATGTATGAAAATGTTAGTATTGAAGTTTGGACTTCATTTATGCTACTTTCTCGTATTCATCGGCCATTAGTATTTGTTATCTCAATCAGTTATAAAATTTGTTTCATTCTAGTTTCTATTTCTTCTAATTTCTCAAGTAGTCAAAGGATTTGCTGCTATCATGATTTTTATAACTTGCTCATTAGATCTGTTAGCTTACTTGTTTAGAATTGTACTCCATGCCTAGTGGTATGTTTTGTAAATTTCCCAACCAATTTCATCCTATGATCTAAATCTGGCCACCAAACTCAATTGCGAAACCTTTTATTACAGTGACAATAGAGTAGTTGAATTTTACGGAGAGATCTCTCTCTGGGTTGAAGGGAAAGCTTTCAACCTAAAAGAGGTTTTGAGGTTACCTTAGGGTTTTTCCCGCAACTAGGGTTTTACTTAAGAGATAACATTTTGGAATTGTTGTTAGGGACACAAAATTTCATGTTAAATCATCCCTGTGAGAATGAAAAAGATCCGATCTTTGAGGCAAAATAGATATTTAGATATTAGTTTTGGTTGCAAGGTGTTTGCTCTGGTGACTCCATTTTAAAGAATCCAGAGTTAGAAGCTTCCATGGAAACACCATTGTCAAAAGGATTCATACCTTAGATGATTCAATGGTTATTTCACTAGGCCAATGAAGAACTCAGACACTGCTATTATTGTTTCAAGGAATGCAAGTTTAGATTTTACAGTTATTCCTGGTTTTCCTAACCATATACCCAAAGATGAATATTTTCTAAGAATTGTACCAAAATTTAGTGGTGATTATTTGAGCCTGACTTTGAAACATATTGCAAATTTTCGTGAATTTACATTCAAGTGTGAAGATGTATACGTGAGGTTACTTTATGATTCATTGCAAGGAAAGTGCAAAAATTGGATTGAATGTTTGTCTGCGAAGTCCATAACATCCATAACAAGATTTTTGGTTATCTTCTTGGAAACATGGATGGAGAAAAAGAATCTGTAGTAGATCATATTTCCATTCAAGGTTTTAGAGAATAGAATGATGGGTATACTGATGGTGAAGTGGATAAAAAAAATCTGTAATTTTCTCTTATTTAAACTCATGCAAATGTAGATCAGAAGAAAAGATTCATTTCTTTGAAGAGTATTCCAAGGAAATTTAGATAGAGCTTGTAATCTTAGAGGATCAATAATTTTTTTCCATATCAATATCATTCTTTTGGAGTTTATTCTCAAGAAAAATGAAAGGACATATTGCTTCCCTTTGTTATTGGGAGTGGGAAATTTTCTCTTTTGAATTATGAATTTGAAATAGAAAACAGATCCGAGAAATTCAACCATGATTATCCAACCATTCAATACCTTGAGGGTCATTAGATATATCATTTTTATGGTCCTGTAGTTGACTACATAGAGGGTTCTTTCAATTTGAATTTTCGGCCATTTTTTCAATGTGGATACAAATTACATCACGGGTTTCCTTTGTCACTATATTGTCTAGTCTTGATTTTGTTGAAGTACGGTAAAAAAGCCACGATTTTTGAGAAGATAGTGGATTGGATGCATTGGAATTTTTGTATTATTTGATTGAGAAGTTATTTCAGCAGTTTAACATAGGTTGGTGTGCCAATAATCTTAGCACGCTGAGCATGTTTTGTAGCAAATTTCAATTCCAACTTTCAGTTTGCAGTTTTCAACAGTGTGGTACAATTTACAAGTTGCAGGGCTACTGCTTGGGAGCTGCCCAATGGATCAGGCCTTTGGTCTATGGGGTTCTTACTGCCATCTATGATCGACAACATCCCTGTGAAGCTAGTTGTTATCACATTAACTATGTTTTTTTTAAATTTCAGAAAATGCTGACAGTCTCAGTGTCAGCATTTTGTTTGTAATAAATAGGGAAATCGTTGCGAGTGATATTATCAGCTTATTGATGGTTTTGTAGTTTTTCTTCAGAAAAATGAATTGACAATGGGGTTATCAACATTTATCAGCTATGGAAAAATGATTAACATGAATATACTGAGAATGGGCTTATCAACGTTTTTCTGTAAAAATGACCAGTTAAAAACTCTATTTTTCTTGTACAACATAGTAATTTCTAGAATGCTTTCTAGACAAATTAAAATGAATTTTATGAAAATGAAAGAGATTTTTGTCCAAAATGAACCCATTTAGAAAAACCCTTTTTTGTTTTCTAACAGGTGTTATGGTTTGAAATATTCGAAGGGATATTTGAAATGCTGTTTTTCAGAATTTTACAATCCTGTTTTAGTAATTGTTTTCAAAATCATATCCCAAATAAATGAGAATGAATTTTACAAAATCGAAAGAGGTTTCTATCCAAAACATACACATTTAGCACAACCTCTCTTGACTTTCTAACAGATATCACGGTTTCATATTTTCAAAGGAGTCACTGGACGCTATGTTTTAGGATTTCATGAGGAAAAAGCTCATGGTTAGTTGTTAACTTGGATGCCACTTCACCAAATTCGACTTGCTGATCCTTATCTCTAGCCATGATTCCAGGAACAACATTATATTTAGATGCAGATAGGATTGGAAAGTTGTATATGCATGTATTTGAGATGTACGCTGTGATATTTAGATTTTGTAATTAAAGTTTTGCTAGAATCTTTTTTTAATTTTGCAGTCTTTTCTATAAAGACAATTTTTGTAGAAGAAAAAAAGGTTGGAATTTTATTGAAAAACATATTTGCATTCTGGTTTATTTGAGAAATATTGAATATTTAACTATTTTTAATGAGAATTTTGTAGGAAACTTGTGTTATAGTTCCCCGTCAGTTTCCTCTTTGTTGTGAAAACTTTCTTTCATGTCTGAAAATGTTAGTATTGAAATTTGGACTTCATTTATGCTACTTTATTGTATTTAGCAACCATTAGTATTTGTTATCCCAGTCAATTATAATTTTTTTTTTTCATTCCAGTTTCTCTTTCTTCCAATTTCTCAAATAGTCAAAGGATTTGTTGCTATCATGTTTTTTATAGCTTGCTTGCTTGATTGGTTAGATCTGTAACCTTACTTGTTTAGAATTGGATTCCATGCCTAATGGTATGTTTTGTAAATTTCCTACCAATTTCATCCTATGATCTAAATCTGCCCACCAAACTCAATTGTGAAACCTTCTATTACAGTGACCATAAAGTAGTTGAGTTTTACGGAGAGATCCCTCTTTGGGTTGAAGGGCCAAATTTCAAACTAAAAGAGGTTTTGAGGTTACCTTAGGGTTTTTCCCGCAACCAGGGTTTTCCCTACGTGATATCAATTTGTATCATCCAAGAATTTTTCATTTATGTAATGTAAAGGAGGTTTCCCTCTCGAAGAGGATAATTTTTAATTCATTGATCTATCTATTTGTGAGTTGGTTGCATAACATTTGGTATCATAGCTTTGGATTCTAGGGTTTCGCTCCTTCAAACATGCCATCGTGGAATTTTCGCTATAATGTTTTTTCTACGAATATCTAAAAGTTGAAATTGAAACCACATGGAGCTGAAATCTTAATGAAATTCGTGTATGAATTTCAGATCTTTTAGCACTATATTTTCGTAGATATGATCTGAGGAAGTTAGAGTTTTTGCAGGCTCCAAAATTCCATCTCAAACAGGCGACCTAGGGAAAATCGTCATAACTTTCTCTCTGAGCATTATATTTGAATTTAGTAAAAAGTGACGGAAATAGGACAGACTATAGTTTTTTGGGTATCATTTTTAGGGCTGAAGGTCAAAACAGTGACACGTGGAACTCTGTACAAGTGTGCTCTACTGAACCAGTCTATAATCAGGTCATTGTGGGAGATTTGGCATAACTATTTCTTGAAGAATCCAATATTGGTATGAATTGTTCGGTTGGAAACAAGATTCTGAGGGCTACTACAGGACATAATTTTAGATCTTGGAGATTCGTAATTACAGATATACAACATCTTTAATATCTAGCTCCTAAAAAGAAAGAAAAAGGTGTGTATTTTTTAAGTTTTGCATAACTTTTGTTTGAAAAATCAGTTTGGAGTGATTCAAAGGGCATAGTGAAGCATAGATATCATTTTTTGATTTTAAAATTCCTCGAAACAGAAAAATGGACACACCTATTAAGAAAACATAAATCTCTTCTATGACACATGAAGAAGAGGAAGAAATGCAGCATGATATATCAAAATTGCGAGATCAAGTGCCACAAATTTCACTCTCACAAAGAGTAACCAAAAATGAATTAGAAGCTATGATGGATGGTTTGAAATCCGACGTGGAACCAATTATGAATGTCAAGATGGGAGGTTTGAAGGATGGTTTAAAAATAGATTTGAAAAGGGACCTGGAAGGTTTGACAAAATTGCTACAAGAAATGCTCCCTAGTGGTGACAAGGTACTCCACAAAAATCATGATGAGGATAAAAGGAATAAAAACTATGATTTTAGAGACTCTCATAGTGGGTTGAAGACTAAACACATTCCAAAGGTCGATATGAGGAAGTTTGATGGAAAGTATCTGGTGACATGGATACTACAAATGGAGAAATTATTTGATCTACATGATGTATCAAACACACAAAAGGTACGCATTGCATCTTTATATTTGGACCAAATCACTTTGTATGGTATCAATGGATATATATATTTTTTTTAATCTTAAACCACTTGTCACTTGGTCAATTATTATGGAGGAAATGATATCACATTATGAGGATACAAAGAACAACACCTTCTTTATCCAATTGATAAATCTCAAACAAAAGGGTTTAATGGAGGAGCACATTGAGGACTTCAAAAAATTTAATATAAGGGTAAACGATATTCTAGAGGAGCATATGATCGATGTATTCATAGGGAATTTAAAGGATAACATCCAACATGAGTATTTCCTTTGGGAACTTGATTCATTCAAGAATTCATTCAGGGTTGCAAGAAAAGTTTAAAGAAAAATTATGGCAACAAGGAAGTCTACCACTCACAACTACAAAGATGTAAGTATTGCTCCTAACCTTCCACAACCTACAAGGTTGACACCACAACAATTGGAAGAAAAAAGAGCAAAAGGGATTTGTTACAGTTGTGATAGAAAATACACTAAATTTCATAAGTGTGTTGAGAAGAAATTATTTTGCATAGACTGTGAAGAGGAGAAAGAAAAGGAACAAGGAACATCAAAAGAAGATGATGTACACCAGGAACCAACCCCAAAGAAAGAAGAAATTAATACGACCATATATTGATGAATTAGTGGAATTACCACTCCTATAAATCTCAAGATAGAAGGACAAATCAGGAAGAAAAAGGTAATAGCACTAATTGATTTAAGTAGTACACATATTTTGATAGCCAAGGAATTGAATTACTTCCTATATATAGCACTATAGTGTCAAATGATGGTTGAAAATGTAGGAACTTTAAATTGCTTTGGAAAGTTCCATAATATCAATCTAACCATGGGGGAATATGTATTGAATAGTCCAATGCTTTTCATTCCAATGGGTGGTGTTGGTGTTGTACTAGGAGTCCAATGGTTACAATCTTTGGGTACAATAGCTTTTAATTTTCAAGAACATTTCTTGAAATTTTTTTGGGAAGGAAAAGAGGTTGAATTAAGGGGAATCATAGGGAAAACATGAAAGATAATAAGATTTAATGGCATGACAAAGTTTCTAAAGAAATAACAATGGGACATAATTGCACAATTATGCTCACTAGAGGTTCAAACATCGAAATCATCTATTTCTCCATATCTCCAAAAAGTCTTGGAAAATCATTCCAAGGTATTTGAGACTCCCATAGGCCTCCCACGTATTCTTGATAATGATCATGCTATTCATTTGATTCCAGGAAGTGTTCCTCCAAGATAAGGTCTTATAGATATCCCTATGCCCAAAAGAGTGTAATTGAACGTATGGTTGCAGAAATGCTAGAGGTCGGTATAATTCAACCTAGTCAAAGTTCTTTCTATTCTCCAGTGGTATTGGTACACAAGAAGGATGGATAGTGGCATATGTGTCTCGATTATAGGGACCTCAACAGGCTCACTATTAAAGATAAATTTCCCATTCCTATCATTGATGAATTGTTGGATGAATTACATGGAGAAATTTACTTCACCAAGTTGGATCTTTGTTCAGGATATCATCAAATTAGAATGAAGACTGAAGACATTCATAAAACAACATTTAGAACTCATGATGGTCATTATGAATTTTTGGTCATGCCTTTTTGTCCTTACCAATTCACCTTCCACATTTAAGGGTTTGATGAATTCCATTTTCAAACCCTTGCTTAGAAAATTTGTGTTAGTATTTTTTGATGATATACTAATCTACGACAAGTCTTGGAAGCATCATATTCAACATGTTGACAGGGTGCTCAAACTATTGGAGGAGAAACAATTATATGCAAAAACCTCGAAATGTTTCTTTGGAGTACAGGAGGTGGAATATTTGGGTCATATTGTATCACATGAGGGTGTTAAGGTAGACCCTAAAAAAATTAAAGCCAATAAGGAATGGAAAAACCCCACAACCATAAAGAATCAGGTTGACAGGGTATTATTGCAAGTTTGTTAAGAATTATTCGAGAATAGCAGCACCTCTAACAACATTACTGAAGAAAGATGCATTTTCTTGGGCTCCAGAAGCAACTAAGGCCTTTGAACATCTTAAAGAGGCAATGTGCTAAGCACTGGTCTTAGCTACGTTAGACTTCACAAAAATGTTTATTGTGGAATGTGATGCCTCAGGAAATGGAATTGGTGTTGTTTTAATGCAATAAGGAAGACTCATTACTTTTGAAAGTCTTCCAATAAAAGGAAAGTATTTACATAAACCTATTTATGAGAAGGAATGTTGGAAATAGTATATGCACTTAATCAATGGAGACCTTACCTAATGGGAAGACACTTCAAGGTAAAAACAAATCATGATAGTATTAAATACTTTTTGGAACAAATATTATCTTCAGAAGAGCAGAAAAAATGGGTTACAAAGATGTTGGGTTATGACTTTGAAATCATCTACAAAAAAGGGAAGAAAAATGTTGTGGCAGATGCACTCTCAAGAAAGGATAAGGATGTGGAAGTATTCTTTTGTGCCATTTCTATTATCCAACTAGATTGGATAACTGAAGAAAGGGATGAATGGAAGAACGATGAAGAAGTGTGGACACTCACTCAAAAGTTGTATCCAGATCCCAATACATCTGATACATTTAGATGGAAAAATGATTCATTATGGTACAAAGATTTCTTATATCTTTGTAAGAATTCCCAACTCCAACAAAATATTCTTTTAGAATTACACACATCTTCCTTAGGATGGCACTCATAATTTTTAAAAACTTACCACAAGGTCAAGAAGGAATTTTTTTGGGATGGCCTTAAATCTGATATTCAAAAGTTTGTGGCAGAATGTTTGGATTGCCAAAAAAATTAAGTTGAGATCATTAAGACCTAGGGGATGTTACAACCTTTAGCCATTCGAAGTCAACATTTAGTGGAGGTCCCAATGTATTTTATCACATGTTTACCCAAGTATTTGGAAAGAGTTTCATCATGGTAGTAGTTTATAGAATTACCAAGTATGCACACTTTTGTGCATTATCTCATCCATTTAAAGCTAGTATAGTTGCTATTGCATTTATGGAAACAATTCAAAATCTACATGGAAACCCAAAGATTATTGTAAGCGTCAGATATCCCATTTTCACTAGAATTTTTTGGATGGAATTATTTTCTTGTTTGGGTACTCAATTAGCTAATAACTCATCTTATCATCCTCAATCTGATGTGAAAACTGAGATAGTGCAAAAATGTTTAGAAGGATATCTTAATTGCTTTGTATCTAATAAAAAAACACAATGGGTCAAGTGGTTACCTTTGGTTGAATGGTAGTAAAACACTTCCTTCCATACTCAGCAAAAATAACCCAATTTATGGCACTTTATGGATAACATCCACCATCCATCACATCATATTTAAGAGAAAATTCTAAGGTTCAAGGAGTTCAAGATCACATCGAGCATCAGCAATAGGTTCTCCAACTCTTAAAGGATAACCTCACTTTGGCACAAATTCGAATGAAATAACAGGTCGATCAACATTGCAGTGAAAGAAGTTTTGATGTAAGCGATTGGATATTTTTACGACTACAACAATGCAAACAAATGTCCCTCAAGAAAGCTAAGAAGGATAATAAATTATCACCAAATTACTACATTCCTTACAAGGTGTTGCAATATATTGGTACTATGGCATACAAATTGGAGCTTCCTGCATCTTCTCGAGTGCACCTAATTTTCCAGTGTTTCATGCTTATAGAAGGTTATAGGTGACAAGCTCCCAAATCAAACAATACTTCCAGAACTTGATGCGAAAGGAAAAATCATATTGGAACTTAAAGCAGTCATGGAAAGAAGAACCCAACAGCTACAAAATCAATCAATTTCATATTATTTCATCAAGGGAAGAACTTACCGTTGAATATTCCACATGGGAGGATGAGAGTTTTATATAGAAGCATCCAGAACTACTCAAGCGTTGAGGACAACACATTCTTGAAGGAGAGGGGCATGTTAGGTCCCTATAATACTAGTGTATCCCCTCATTTTTATTGTTAGTGTAGCCCCCTTATTGTTATTTTTGTTCCCATCTAGTCCCCATATTGTTATTATTGGAGCCCACTATTATCAATATTGTGCCCTTACACTATTATTGTTATGTAGACTCTGATTATATTGTGACCCCTTAAACTCTTGTATATAGAAAAGAGGTATTTTCATTTGTATCATCCAGGAATTGTTTATTTATGTAATGTAAAGGAGGCTTACCACTCAAAGAGGATAATTTTTAAGTCGTTGATCTATCTATTAGTGAGCTGGTTGCATAACATAACTGAAATGTAATCTTACAACATAAAGCTTCAACAAACCATCCAAACCTAAAATAGCCCAACCATTAACCATTAAACTACCTAACCCATAAGCACCAAATACCTTAGATCTTGACCCTTAATCCCTTAAAACCTAACCCCTAACCCCTAATCCCTTAACCCTTAATTTGATCCGAATTTAAACAGGAACACAACAAATTACAGATATAACCATAAATATAGAGATTCAATAGAAATAACACTTCATTTCTTTAATAGAAGAATACTGAAGCATGCTTACATACAGAATGGAAATAAGACTAGCTCGGGCGATGGTAGCTTATCTCTGAGAAGAGATGTGGTGGCTACATTTCTCTGAACTGTGTTACATTAAGGCGCAAAGGCCTATTTATTATTGAGAAACAATGGAAAACCCTAAAGATCCAAAAACCTAAGCCTAGGAGATGAAGCGCCAAAACTATGGGCCCCGTTTGGGTAAATTGATACATCAACTTCCCGAGTTTGTAACTTTGGCATACAATCTCCGTTTGGCTCTCATAATACCCCGTTTCGAAGATCTCGAAGAGAAGGCCAAAAAGTAAACTCGCGATCTACTTTGGGACATTTTTGGTCTCTCATTTTTCTCTAAAAACATCGTTTAGGGCCTTATAATGGCTTTGGAAGTTCAGGACCCGAAAAAATGCCAAAAATAGTAGACTATGCTACAATTAAGGAAACCAAAAAACTAAAAGAGACAGTGTTGGGGGTCTAAGTGGAATAGGTAGGTGGCCACCAATATCCACCTATATCATTCCTCCCCCCTTAGGAAGCAATGGTCCCCATTGTGTTGAGTACCTCCATGAGATGGGGAAATTTTTGTTGAACTTGGTCCTTGGTGAGCCACTAGCCTTGGTGAAGGAGTTGACCAGCTTTGACAACCTAATATAGTTGGATCTTCTACTGGCGAGTGTTCTTGATCTGTGTGTCCATGATCCGATCAGTGGCGGCCTGTTCCATGAAGTCTAGGTTTAGCTCTGTTGGTGTGAGTTGTTCTGTAACTTCGGATGTGTCTAGTAATGGTGGAAAGCATGGTCGAGGGAGGTCCAAATTGAACACTCGGTGCAAACCAAGGAATAGAGGAATGTTTTACTCGAAAGCATTGTTTCCCACAACTTTTGTAATGGTGTAAGGTCCATATCGGAGTGGTGTGAGTTTCACATGGGCTCTTGTAAGGCATTCTTTCTGCAAACATAACCAGACTTTGTCGCCCACTTGAAACTTGTGTGGCACCTGATGTTGTCACTACTCGTACTTGGAATTTTCCACAATGGAGCAGCGATATATCGGCCCGTTGGGTGGAGGTGCTCTGAGAGTTAGATCAAACAAATGCTTGACCTAACAGTACAACAATACCCCTATGCGTGAAGAAAAGATGTCCATGTATTCTTTCATGACTGTATCCACCTGCTTCTCCTACGTGGAGGAACCCTTCCCGAGGACCATGGATGTGGCTATGATCTTCCCCTTACTTTGAGAGCAGACCAGAAAGAAAATAAATTTCCTAGTCTAGGAGATGATCTTACTGCATTTCTTGGCAGATATCAAAGAGGCGGTGGTAGGTGGGGCTACCTCTAATATCCTGTATAATGTATCACCCAAAGAAATAATCACAGAGCGAGGTATAGACTCACATACAACATGTCACTTCCACAAGTATGGTTGTCCTGATAATACATCACAAACATCAAGAGGAGAAACATCACACAATACCTCATCTGTAAAGGGCTTGATGCTATAGGAAATGCGACACTACTGGCTGACTCGAAGATCTCGTCCTTGGTGAAGCCACACGATATTGTACGATTGCAAGTGTGGTATGGTCAGTAGGCCCAGCCGCTTCATGACCTCTACTGAAATGAGGTTCTTTTGGCTGTCACTATCAACAATGAATTGTAGTGGCAAACCCTTCACCCACATTTGTGAGTGGAAAAGCCACTCCCCCTTCTTTGGATCATTAGGCTCATTCTTTTGGATCTTGGTAGTGGCAACCGTGGCATTGGGCTCCGCATCAATAATCTGATTCCCTTTGTCATTCCTCTTGTCAAATCTGACTCAGGGTTGGAACGTGTATCTGGTTCTGAAGGCTTCAACTTGGCCACCAGCAACTACTTGGTTTGACACTCACTTGTGTTGTGAGTGGGATTCATATGGAACTCACACCACTTTCTTGTGTCCTTCTTCGACTTCGTGGTGGTGTTCTTTTCTTGCAACTTCAGTGGGTTGTCTTCGGTCACCTCGCCTTGGATTTGTCCTTTTTTCTTCGGATTCGCAGATCCAAAGTAGCGTTTCTTTTGTTTAAACTTCTGCTCGATCTTAATAATGTATCTTGATGCTGAGACAAGCGAGGAGATGTCTAGGAACTCCATCTCATCCTGGATGTACCTGCGTAGGAAGCTGCGATATTTGAGTACCAAATGCCGCTCTGAATCCTTGATACCCAACTTTGTGCGAAGGGTATGAAACATATTAGTAAACTACGACATGTCTTGTTCCCTTCCTTGTCGCAACGTTGACCACTTTATGTATTTATCCTGACAGCTTCTGAAAGGGTAGTACTACTCCTTAATGGAATCCTAGAATGAATTCCAAGTGGGTGCAACTGGAAATAGTGAGGCCGTACTTTCATATTTTTTCTCGCAGTAGGTTTCCCACCAGTTCTTGACGTGGGGGGCAGCTTTGAGAAGTGCAAACGTGATCTTTTCCTGGCTAGAAAAATCATGTACATGAAAATATCTTTCTAGCAGATTTAACCATTTATCTACGACATCCGCATCTATCTGACCCTCAAATATGGGAATGTTAACTTGTACTTTAAAGGGTGTGGCGCTTCTAGAGTAGTGGCTGGAAGTAGATGCCTTGCCCCTGGGTATCCGCTGAAGGATCTGGGTAAAGTTGTCCATCATCGCATTCCTTTGTCGCTCAAGGGATTCTTCGAGCAAGATTTTGATAGGATATCTTTCCTCCTCGTCTTTCTTTTCATCTGCCATGGGAGGTTGTCGGGATTTGCGAGGCTGATCTTGCAAAGCTTCAACTAGATCGAGCCCTAACTCCCTATATCCTGACCTTATTGTGGACATGAAAAGAAAAACAAGAAAGATAAAACCGCTCTGATACCACTAATCCGAATTTAAAGAGGAACACAATAAATTACAGATATAACCATAAATACAGAGATGCAGCAAAAATAACACTTCATTTAATGAATAGAAAAATATTGAAGTATGCTTACAAACAGAATGGAAATAAGATTAGCTTGGGCGATGGTAGCTTATCTCTGAGAAGAGATGTGGTGGCTACATGCTTTTGAACTGTGTTACATTGAGGCTCAAAGACCTATTTATTTTTGAGAAATAATGGAAAGCCATAAACATCCAAAAACCTAACCCTAGGAGATGAAGTGCCAAAACTGCGGGCCCCGTTTGGATAAATTTGTACATCAACTTCTCGGGGTCGTAACTTTGGCATACGATATCTTTTTGGCTATCATCATACCCCATTTCGAAGATATCGAAGAGATGGCCAAAACAAAAACTGACATGCCAATTTGGGATATTTTTGGTCTCTCCATTTTCCCTAAAAACGCCGTTTAGGGCCTTAAAGTGGCTCCAGAAGTTCAGGACCCGAAAAAAATGCCAAAAATAGTAAATTGTGCTACAATTAAGGAAATTGAAAAATTGAAAGAGACAATGTTGGGGGTTAAAGTGGAATAGGCGGGTGGCCACCAATATCCACCTAGATCATTTCTCCCCCCCTTAGAAAGTAATGGCCCCCATTGCGTTGAGTGCCTCCATGAGATGGGGAAACTTCTGTTGATCTTGGTCCTTGGTGAGCCACTGGCCTTGGTGAAGGAGTTGGTCATATTTGACAACCCGATATAGTTGGATCTTTTGTGGCAAGTGTTCTTGATCTATGTGTCCATGATCCGATCAGTGGTAGCTTGTTTCATGCAGTCTGGGTTTAGCTCTACTGGTGTGAGTTGTTCTGCAACGTTGGATGTGTCCAGTAATGGTGGGAAGCATGGTCGAGGGCGGTCCACATTGAACACTCGGTGCAATCCAAGGAATGGAGGAACGCTGTAATCCAAAGCATTGTTTCCCACAACCTTGGTAATGGTGTAAGGACGATATTAGAGTGGTCTGAATTTCCGATGGGCTCTTGTAAGCCATTCTTTTTGCAAATGTAACCAGACTTTGTCGCCCACCTGAAAGTTGTGTGGCACCTGATGTTGTTTTTGCTTGTACTTGGCATTTTCCACAATGGAGCGACGATATATCAGCTCGTTGGGTAGAGGTTCTCTGAGAGTTAGATCTAATGAATGCTTGACCTGACAGTGCAACGATGCCCCTGTGCGTGAGGAGAAGATGTCCATGTATTATTTCATGATTGTATCCACCTGCTTCTCCTACGTGGAGGAACCCTTCCTGGGGGCCATGGATGTGGCTACTATCTTCTCCTTACTTTGAGAATGAACCAGAAAGAAAATAAATTTCCTAGTCTGGGAGATGATCTTACTGCATTTCTTGGCAGAGATCAAAGAGGTGGTGGTAGGTGGGGCTACCTATGGTATCCTATATAACGTATCACCCAAAGAAATAATCACAGAGCGAGGTCTAGACTCATATACAACATGTCGCTTCCATAAGTATGGTTGTCTTAATAATACATCACAAATGTCAAGAGGAGAAATATCACATAATACCTCATATGTGAAGGGCTTGATGCTGTAGGGAAGGCGACACCGCTGGTTGACTCAGAGATCTCATCCTTGATGAAGCTACCCGATGTTGTAAGGTTGTGGGTGTGGCATGGTCATTAGGCCCAACTACTTCACGACCTTTGCTGAAATGAGGTTATTTTGTCTGCCATTGTCGATAATGAATTGCAGCGACAAACCCTTCACCCACATTTGTGAGTGGAAAAGACGCTCGCCCTACTTTGGATCGTCGGGTTCATTCTTGTGGCTCTTGGCACTGGCAACACTGGTGCTAGGCTCCACATCAATAATCCACTTCCCTTTGTCATTCCTCTTGTTGGTTTTTGACTCAGGGTCGGAACATGCATCTGGTTCTGAAGCCTTCAACTCGGCCACCAACAACTGCTTGGTTTGACACTCACTTGTGTTGTGAGTGGGGCTCTTATGGAACTCACATCACTTTCCTGTGTCATTCTTTGACTTCGTGGTGGTGTTCTTTTCTTGCAGCTTTGACGGGTTGTCTTCGGTCACCCCACCTTGGCTTTTTCCTTTGTTCTTTGGATTTGCAGATCCAAAGTCTCTCTTCTTTTTGTTTAAACTTCTGCTCGATCTTGACAACATATTGGTATGCCATGCCAAGAGAGGAGATGTCCAGGAATTCCATCTCATCCTGGATGTACATGTGTAGGTAGCCGTGGTATTTGAGTACCAAATGCCGCTCTGAATCCTTAATACCCAACTTTGTACGAAGGGTATGAAAAATATTGGTAAACTCCGACACGTCTTGGTCCCTTCCTTGCCGCAGCGTGGTCCACTTTATTTATTTATCCTCATAGCTTCTGACAAGGTAGTATTGCTCCTTGATGGGATACTGGAATGAACTCCATGTGGATGCCATTGAAAACAGTGAGGCCGTACTTTCATCCTTTTGCTCACAGTAGGTTTCCCACTAGTTCTTGACGTGGGGAGAGGCTTTGAGAAGTGCAAAAGTGATATTTTTTCGGCTGGAAAATCATGAACAGAAAAATATCCTTCTAGCAAATTTAACCATTTATATATGGCATCTGCATCTATCTGACCCTCAAATATGGGAATGTCAAAATTAACTTGTATCTTAAAGTGTGTGACAGTTCCAGAGTAGCAGCTGGAAGTAGATGTGTTGCCCCTGGTTAGCCACTGAAGGATCTGGGAAAAGTTGTCCATCATCGCGTTCCTTTGTCGCTCGAGGTTTTCTTTGAGCAAGATTTTTATAGGATCTCCTGCCACCTCATCTTTCTTTTCATATGCCATGGGAGGCCGTTAGGATTTGCGAGGTTGAACTTGCAAAGGTTCAACCAGATTGAGCCCTAACTCCTTACATATATAACCATAAATATAGAGATGCAACAGAAATAACACTTCATTTCATTAATAGAAAGATACTGAAGTATGATTGCAAATATAATGGAAATAAGACTAGCTCGGGCGATGGTAAATTTTCTCTGAGAAGAGATGTGGTGGCTACATGCCTCTGAACTATGTTACATTGAGGCTCAAAGGCTAATTTATTATTGAGAAACAATGGAAAACCCTAAACATCCAAAACCGTAACCCTAGGAGATGAAGTGCAAAAATTGTGGGCCCCGTTTGGGTAAATTGGTACATCAACTTCCCGTGGTTGTAACTTTGGAATACGATCTCCATTTGGCTATCATAATACCTCGTTTCGAAGATCTTTAAGGGAAGGACAAAAGCAAATCGGCAAGCCCATTTAATGGAGTTTTGGTCTCTCTATTTTCCCTAAAAATGTCGTTTAGGACGTCAAAATGGCTTTGGAAGTTCAAGACCCGAAAAACTAAAAGAGACAATGTTGGGGGTCCAAGTGGAATAGGTTGGTGGTCACCAATATCCACCTGGATCATTCCTCTGCCCTTAGGAAGAAATGGTCCCCATTGTGTTGAGTGCCTCCATGAGATGGGGAAACTTGTGCTAAACTTGGTCCCTAGTGAGCCACTAGCCTTGGTGAAGGAGTTGGCCATCTTTGACACCTCGATATAGTTGGATCTTCTACTGGCGAGTGTTCTTGATCTGTGTGTCCATGATCCGATCAGTGGTGGCCTGTTCCATGCAGTCTGGGTTTAGCTATGTTGGTGTGAGTTGTTCTGTAATGTTGGATGTGTCCAATGATGGTGGGAAGCATGGTCGAGGGTGGTCCACATTGAACACTCAGTGCAAGCCAATGAATGGAGTAATGCTGTACTCCAAAGCATTGTTTCCCACAACCTTGGTAATGGTGTAAGGATGATATCAGAGTGGTCTGAGTTTCCGATGGGCTCTTCTAAGGCGTTCTTTCTGCAAATGTAACCAGACTTTGTTGCCCACCTGAAACTTGTTTGGCACCCGATGTTGTCGCTTCTTGTACTTGGAATTTTTCTCAATGGAGCAACGATATATTAGATAGTTGGGTAGAGGTGCTTCGAGAGTCAGATTGAACAAATGCTTGACCTAACAGTGCAATGATACCCCTGTGGGTGAGGAGAAGATGTCCTTGTATTCTTTTATGACCGTATACACCTGCTTCTACTACTTGGAGGAACCCTTCTTGGGGGCCATGGATGTGGCTACGATCTTCCCCTTACTTTGAGAGCGAACGAGAAAGATGATCTTACTACATTTCTTGGCAGAGAGCAAAGAGATGGCTACCTCTGGTATCTTGTATAACGTATCACAAAAAGAAATAATCATAAACGAGGTTTATACTCACATGCATCATGTTGCTTCGACAAGTATGGTTGTCCTAATAATACATCACAAACGTCGTGTTGATTTGGGGTAGCATCAGATGTGATCTAGCCTTGAAAATTGGTGGAGAGGCTAAAGCACGTGAGATCTCCAAGACCAAGAAATGGTTTGGACAAAATCTAACCAGTTTGGGAGATATCAAAATAATTAATATTTTTAATGGTGTCCCTAAGTCTAAACTTAGGGAAAATAAAATATTAATGTGAATTAGTATAAAACTGAGTTAGAATGGTCCAAAAGTCATGGATCAAGCCAGATCTAATCTTAGCCATTGATTAAGGACTTAATCTCAGCCGTTGGATTGTCAACGAGAAAAGTATAAGAAGAGGCTTGAGGGTTAGTTGGAGAACACATTGAGTTGATCAAGAATTCGATTTTCTGGGGCAAGGCTTGCTGAGGAAATCGAAGGAGTGATCAACATTGCAGCTGAGGGGCAGTGAATACAGTAGCAGAGAGGGAGAGAGAGAGTTTCTGGAGCATCAACGTAGAAGTTGGCAAAGGGTTGACATAGAGCTTGCTAGAGGCCATGCAGAGGCAGTCAGGAGCTGCGCATAGCCTGAGGAGGGCCAGCGTGGGAGACGTAGAGGCTCCAGAGGCTGACACAGAGCCCCGCGAGGCTGGCGTTGGGCCAAATAGGTTGACAGTGGGTTAGAGAGGCTGACACAGACCATAGAGGCTGACATTGGGAGATTTCATGGGGCATATTGGGGCTGATATCTATCTCCGACTGAGAGGTACTACTTCCGAGGGAATTCTCTGTTGGGTAAGCCATTTCTAGCACCCATATTGTATTCTGAAACTGCTTAATAATAAAACCCTCTGATAGCTGCACCGGTTTTCCCACATTGGGTTTTTCCAGGGACATTAGTCCAAAAATAACTGTGTCACTTGTGTTCTTGTTTCTTTTAGTTGATGATCTGTATGTGTTGATATTCTACTTGTATTTATTTTCAGTATTTACATGGTAAATAACTTGTTAAGTAATTGAACAAGTAGGAAGAAATAAACCAAATAGTACAGTGAGAATTTCTAATGAGTCAAACTTAGAAATTCCAACATGGTTTTAGAGTGTGGTTGCAAATCATAGGATAACTGAGGGCATTAGACGAGCAGAGCAACAACAACAACAACAATTGTTCTGAGTGACAGAAGTTGTTCCTAGCGGAAAGCAGCAAGCAAGGGGTGACGCAGTTCCTACATCATTAGTTCAAGCCAGGAGGAGGATAAGCGCAGTGGCATACAGGAGTAGACCTGACCTACGCAGTGCTCGATCATCTTTCTCAGTCAGGAAGGATTGACACCTATGTCCAGGAGGTGTAGATTTTGCTGGTGCCGTGATTGCACAGAGCCTAGAGGCTCTGACCTTCATATTTCTCAGGCATAGGAGGCTGTGGGTAAGTTACGGAGCGAAGTTGGTGGGGTACTTTGGTCAGAACATTGCCTAACAGGGCAAGACTAAGAAGGAGGGAGTTGCTGCCGAGGATTGGCATAGAGATTTCCTGAAGGGAAATCGAGGCTCAGAGGGAGTCACACCGATAACTTCCAGGAGGGAAGTAGAGAGACTTAGAACAGTCGAAAGAGGAGCAGTGAAATGGCAGTGAATGGTGTAAGAGATCAGGACAAACTGGACGGAGCCTAAAACTTCGTAGTTTGGAATGCCAAGATCTTGTCCGTTCTAGACAGGAATTGTCTCAAGCACTTCACCTTGAAAATGACAGCGATCCCAGTTGACCCGGCTAAGAACGAAAATTACGAGGAGGCAATGGTGAGGGCCATCCTTGACAGGGTCAACGACCATGTAGTACCACATATTTCTGAGAAGGAGATGACAAATGAGATGTGGGAGACCCTGAAGAAATTGTACCATCATACTTCTGTGCAAAGGAGGTTGTTACCTGAAAACCAGCTGCGGTCATATCAGATGCAGAAGGAAGAGCAAATAGATGTCTTCCTCGGTGGATTAAAAGAGATCCATGATCAACTAACTTCCATAGGGGCCACACAAGATCAGGAACTGATGGTGAGGACCACATTGAACGCATTCTCAGAGGATTGGGAGGTATTTGTCTAGAGTATACTGGGTAGGACGAGCCTTCCAGATTGGGAGGAATTATGGGTGGCTCTTCGTCAAGAGGAGATCAGACGAGTGTCCAAGACAGGGAGTAGCAAAAAAGGGGTTAGAGTCAATAAGGAGGAACAAGAAGATGCGGCTCTCGCATCTGCAGGAAAGCAGGATAAAATAAAGAAGAAGGACCTCTCCATGGTTAAGTGCTTCCATTGTGGGGAACTGGGTCACTATGCGAACCGGTGTCTTAGGAAAAAGAGAAAGGGAGAGGCTTCTGAGAACAAGGCTACGCCGGCTAAGGCAGAGAAGGAAGAGGGGACTGATGACGACTATGCCATGAGTGCTCATGCACCTCGAGAGAAGAGGTGGGGATACATCGAGCTGTAATCAGACGGACTACATGTAATGAGGTGCAGGATCCTTGAGGTACCCAACTTCTTGGATTATACCTTGCTACGGGAGCCTCGAAGAGGAGTAACAGGACTAGTGGATGTTGGTAGATACGGATGCGGATGGAGCGACAGAGAAGACTACAATGCAAGAATCCCAAGACAATGTGAGGTAGCAGTGCGAGAGGAATAGAGTTGTTGCAGCAGCGTAGAGGTCAGAGAGGAAGCACTTGTCAGCGACAGAGGGAGCTTCAACATCAAGAGTGTTTCTAGCCTGATAGAGATGTCAAAGTTGGGAGATTAGTTACTAACTTCTCATTAAATGAGTTGTAGTGCAACAGTTAGCAGTGGCAGTGCTATGAGCAACACGATGCAACATGATGAGAGGGGATGCAGTGCAAATGTAATAGTGGCAGTGGTAGGGCCATGGACAACAACATGAATGCAGAGGGAGTTTTCATATGGATGCAACAATGGGAGTGGTAGGGACATGGGTAGCATTTCATGATGTAGCGGTATAGAGGATGTTGGGCAACAGCCCTAGCATCAACACAGGGATGGATGCCAAATGATCAGGGTGATACTCAGTGAGGAGTATTACTAGAGCATAGTCCTCGCTAAGAGGGAGTGTTGATTTGGGGTAGCATAGGATGTGCTCTAGCCTTGAAAATTGGTAGAGAGGATAAAGCACATGAGATATCCAAGACCCAGAAATGGTTTGGGAAAAATCTAACCAGTTTAGGAGATATTAAAATAATTAATATTTTTAATGGAGTCCCTAAGTCTAAACTTAGGGAAAATAAAATATTAATGTGAATTAATATAACATTGAGTTAGAATGGTACAAAAGTCATGGATCAAGCCATATCTAATCTTAGCCATTGATTAGGGACTTAATCTCGGCTGTTGAATTGTCAACGAGAAAAGTATAAGAAGAGGCTTGAGGGTCAGTTGGAGAACACATTAAGTTGATCAAGAATTCGATTTTCTGGGGCAGGGCTTGTTGAGGAAATCGAAGGAGTGATCAGAATTGCAGCTGATGGGCAGTGAAAATAGTAGCAAAGAGGGAGAGAGAGTATCGGGAGCATCAGCACAGAAGTCGGGAGAGGGTTGATGCAGAGCCATCTAGAGGCCACACAGAGGTAGCTAGGAGTTGCGTAGAGCTTGAGGAGGGCTAGCGTGGGAGACGCAGAGGCTCAAGAGGCTGACGTACAGCCCCAAGAGACTGACACTGGGCCAAATAGGCTGATGCTGGGCCAGAGAGGCTGACATAGACCCTAGAGGCTGATGCCGAGAGATTTCGTGGGGCAGATTGGGGCTGATATTTATCTCCGACTGAGAGGTACTACTACCGAGGGCATTCTCTATTGGGTGAGCCATTTCTAGCACCCAGATTGTATTCTGAAACTACTTAATAATAAAACCCTCTGATAGCTGCACCAGTTTTCCCACATTGGGTTTTTCTGGGGACATTAGTCCAAAACTAAGTGTCACTTGTGTTCTTGTTTCTTTCAGTTGATGATCTGTATGTGTTGATACTGTACTTGTATTTATTTTTAGTATTTACATGGTAAATAACTTGTTAAGTAATCGAACAAGTAGGCAGAAATAAACCAGATAGTACAGGAGGAATTTATAATGAGTCAAACTTAGAAATTCCAACATATCGAGAGGAGAAACATCACACAGTACCTCATCTGTGAAGGGCTTAATGCTGTAGCGAAGGCGACACTGCTGCCTAACTCGGAGATCTTGTCCTTGGTGAAGCCACCCGATGTTGTATGGTTGTGGGTGTGGTATGGTCAGTAGGAACAACGGCTTCACGACCTCTATTGAGATGAGGTTCTTTTGGTTGTCATTGTCGACAATGAATTGCAGTGGCGAACCCTTCACCCACATTTGTGAGTGGAAAAGACGCTCCCCCTCCTTTGGATCGTCGGGCTCATTCTTCTGGATAGTGGTGGTGGCAACAACGGCACTGGGCCCCACATCAATAATATACTTTCATTTATGATTCCTCTTTTCGGGTTCTGACATAGGGTCGGAACATGCATCTGGTTCTAAAGTCTTCAACTCGGCCACCAACAACTGTTTGGTCTAACACTCACTTGTGTTGTGAGTGGGGCTCTTATGGAACTCACACCACTTTCTTCTGTCCTTCTTTGACTTCGAGGTGGTGTTCTTTTCTTGCATCTTCGACGGGTTTTTTCGGTCACCATGCCTTGGCTTTGTCCTTTGTTCTTTGGATTTGCATATCCAAAGTCTCGCTTCTTTTGTTTAAACTTCTGCTCGATCTTGATAGCGGATTGGTACGCCGTGCCAAGCGAGGAGATGTAAAGGAACTCCATCTCATCCTAGATGTACCTGTGTAGGAAACCACGATATTTGAGTACCCAATGCCGCTCTGAATACTTGATACCCAACTTTGTGCGAAGGGTATGAAAAATATTGGTAAACTCTAGCACGTCTTGGTCCCTTCCCTTCCGCAACGTGGTCCACTTTATGTATTTATCCTGATAGCTTCCGACAGGGTAGTACTGCTCCTTGATGGCATACTGGAATGAATTCCAAGTGGATGCGGCTAAAAACATTGAGATTGTACTTTCATCCTTTTTCTCGCAGTAGGTTTCCCACTAGTTCTCGACATGGGGGGTGGATTTGAGAAGTGCAAAATTGATATTTTCTCGGTTGGAAAAATCATTAACAAAAAAATATCCTTCTAGCAGATTTAACCATTTATCTACGACATCCGCATCTATCTTACCCTCAAATATGGGAATGTCAAAATTAACTTGTACCTTAAAGGGTGTGGCGCTTCTAGAGTAGCTGTTGGAGGTAGATGCGTCGCCCCTGGGTAGCCGCTGAAGGATGTAGGAAAAGTTGTCCATCATCGTCTTCCTTTGTAGCTCGAGGGTTTCTTTGAGCAAGATTTTGATAGGATCTCCTACCCCCTTGTCTTTCTTTTCATCTGCCATGGGAGGCCGTCGAGATTTGCAAGACTGATCTTGCAAAGGTTCAACCAGATCGAGCCCTAACTCCTTATATCCCGACCTTTTTGGGGACATGTAAAGAAAAAAATAGAAAGAGAAGACCACTCTCATACAACTGATCCGAATTTAAATAGGAATGCAACAAATTACAGATATAACCATAAATACAGAGATGCAATAGAAATAACACTTCATTTCATTAAGAGAAAAATACTGAAGTATGCTTACAAACAAAATGGAAATAAGACTAGCTCGGGCAATGGTAGCTTATCTCTAAGAAGAGATGTGGTGGATACATGCCTCTGAACTGTGTTACATTGAGGCTCAAAGGCCTTTTATTATTAAGAGACAATCAAAACCCCTAAATATCCAGAAACCTAACCCTAGGAGATGAAGCGCCAAAACTGTGGGCCCCGTTTGGGAAAATTGGTACATTAACTTCACGGGGTCGTAACTTTAGCATATGATCTTCATTTGGCTATCATAATACCATGTTTGAAAGATCTCAAAAAGAGGGCCAAAAACAAATGGCAAGCCGATTTGGGACATTTTCTATATTTCATTTTCCCTAGAAAAGTTGTTTAGGGCTTCAAAATGGCTCTGGAAATTCAGGACCCAAAAAACTACTAAGGAAACCAAAAAGGTGAAATAGACAATGTTGGGGGTCAAAGAGGAATAGGCGGGTGGCCACCAATATCCACTTGGATCATTCCTCCCCCCTTAGGAAGTAGTTGGCCCCATTGCGTTGAGTGCCTCCATGAGATGGGGAATTTCTGCTGAACTTGGTCCCTAGTGAGCCACTAGCGTTGGTGAAGGAGTTGGCCAGCTTTGACAACCCAATATAGTTGGATCTTCTGGTGACGAGTGTTCTTGATCTGTGTGTACATGATCCGATCAGTGGTGGCCTGTTCCATGCAGTATGGGTTTAGCTAAATTGGTGTGAGCTGTTCTCCAACGTCGGATGTGTCCAATAATGGTTGGAATCATAGTCGAGGGTGGTCCACATTGAATACTCGGTGCAAGCCAAGGAATGGAGGAATGTTGTACTCCAAAGAATTGTTTCCCACAACCTTGGTAATGATGTAAGGACCATATCAGAGTGGTATGAGTTTCTGATGGACTCTTGTAAGACATTCTTTCTGTAAATGTAACCAGACTTTGTCGCCCACCTGCAACTTCTGTGGAACCTGATGTTGTGGCTGCTTCTACTCGGAATTTTCCACAATAGAGCGAAGATATATCGGCCCGTTGGGTATAGGTGCTCCGGGAGTCAGATCAAACAAATGCTTGAACTAACCATGCAATGATACCCCTCTGGGTGAGTAGAAGATGTCTCTGTATTATTTCATGACCATATCCACCATCTTCTGCTACGTGGAAGAACCCTTCCCGTGGGCCATGGATGTCACTATGATCTTCCCCTTACTTTGAGAGTGAACCAGAAAGAAAATAAACTTCCTAGTTTGGGAGATGATCTTACTGCATTTCTTGGCAGAGATCAAAGCGGTGGCGGTAGGTGGGGCTACCTCTGGTACCCTATATAGCGTATCACCCAAAGAAATAATCACAGAGCGAGGTCTAGACTCATATACAACATGTTGCTTCCACAAGTATGGTTGTCCCAATAATACATCACAAGTGTCGAGAGGAGAAACATCACACAATACCTCATCTATGAAGGGCTTGATGTTGTAGGGAAGGCGGCACTATTGGTTGACTCAGAAATCTCGTCCTTGGTGAAGCCACCCGATCTTGTACGATTGTGGGTGTGGTATGGTCAATAGGACCAGCTGCTTCACGACCTCTGCTGAAATGAGGTTATTTTGGCTGCCGCCATCGACAATGAATTGCAACGAAGAACCCTTCACCCACATTTGTAGGTAGAAAAGACACTCCCCCTCCTTTGGATCATTGGACTCAATCTTCTGGATCTTGGCGGTGGCAACAACGATGATGGGCTCCGCATCAATAATATTCTTCCCTTTGTCATTCCTCTTGTCGGGTTCTGACTCAGGGTTGGAACATGCATCTAGTTTTGAAGCCTTCAACTCAGTCACCAACAACCGCTTGTCTAACGCTCACTTTCCTATGTCCTTCTTTGACTTCGTGGTGGTGCTATTTTCTTGCAGCTTTGATGGTTTGTCTTCGGTCACCCTGCCTTGGCTTTGTCCTTTGTTCTTTGGATTCACAGATCCAAAGTCTCGCTTCTTTTGTTTAAAATTCTGCTCGATCTTGACAGCGTATCGGTATGTCATGCCAAGCGAGGAGATTTCCAGGAACTCCAACTCGTCTTGGATGTACTTGTGTAGGTAGCCGTGGTATTTGAGTACCAAATGCCACTTAGAATCCTTGATACCCATCTTTGTGCGAAGGGTATGAAAAATATTGGTAAACTTCGACACGTCTTGGTCCCTTCCCTGCCACAACGTGGTCCACTTTATGTATTTATCCTCATAGATTCCGATAGGATAGTACTGCTCCTGGATGGCATCTAGGAATGAATTCCAAGTGGGTGAGGCTGAAAACAGTGAGGCCATACTTTCATCCTTCTGCATGTAGTAGGTTTCCCACTAGTTCTGAACGCGGGGGGCAGCTTTGAGAAGTGAAAAAGTGATCTTTTCCTGACTGAACAAATCATGAATAGAAAAATATCCTTCTAGCAGATTTAACCATTTATCTATGACATCTGCATCTATCTGACCCTCAAATATAAGAATGTAAAAATTAAATTTACCTTAAAGGGTGTGGTGCTTCCAGAGTAGTTGCTAGAAGTAGATGTGCCACCCCTGGGTAGCCCCTGAAGGATCTGGGCAAAGTTGTCCATCATCACGTTCCTTTATTGCTTGAGGGCTTCTTTGAGCAAGATTTTGATAGGATCTTCTACCCCCTCATCTTTCTTTTCATCCACCATGGGAGGCCATCGGGGTATGTGAAGCTGATCTTGTAAAGGTTCAACCAGATCGAGGCCTAAATCCTTATATCTCGATCTTGTTGGGGACATGCAAAGAAAAACAGAGAAAGAGAAGACTGCTGTGATACCACTGATCCGAATTTAAATAGGAATGCAACAAATTACAGATATAACAATAAATACAGAGATGCAACAGATATAACACTTCTTTCATTACTAGAAAAATAATGAAGTATGCATACAAACATAATGGAAATAAGACTAGCTTGGGTGATGGTAGCTTATCTCTTAGAAGAGATGCGGTGGCTACATGTCTATGAATTGTTACATTAAGCCTCAAAGGCCTATTTATTATTGAGAAACAACGGAAAACCCTAAACATCCAAAAAACTAACCCTCGAAGATGAAGCACCAAAACAGTGGGCCCCATTTGGGTAAATTTCTACATCAACTTCCCGGGGTTGTAACTTTAGCATACGATATTCGTTTGGCTATCATAATACTCCGTTTTGAAGATCTCAAAGAGAGAAACAAAAAAAATAGGCAAGCCAGTTTGGGACATTTTTGATCTCTCCGTTTAAGCTAGAAATGAAGTTTAGGGCCTCAAAATGGCTCCGGGATTTCAGGACCCGAAAACTACCAGAAATAGTAAATCGCGCTACAATTAAGGAAATCGAAAAACTGAAAGAGATACTGTTGTGGGTCCAAGTGGAATAGGTGAGTGGCCACCAATATCCACCTAGATCATTCCTCCCCCCTTAGGAATCAATGGTCCCCATTGCGTTGAGTGCCTCCATGAGATTGGGAAACTTCTGCTGAACTTGGTCCCTTGTGAACCACTGGCCATGGTGAAGGAGTTGGCCAGCTTTGACAACCTGATATAGTTGGATCTTCTACTAGTGAGTGTTCTTGATTTGTGTTTCCATGATCTGATCAATGGTGGTCTATTCCATAAAGTCTAGGTTTAGCTCTGTTGGTGTGAATTGTTCTGCAACGTCGGATGTGTCTGGTGATGGTGGGAAGCATGGTCGAGGGCGGTCCACATTGAACACTCAGTGCAAGCCACGAAATGGAGGAATGCTGTACTCCAAAGCATTGTTTCTCATAGCCTTGGTAATGGTGTAAGGACCATATCAGAGTGGTCTGAGTTTCCGATGGGCTCTTGTAAGGCATTCTTTCTGCAAATGTAACTAGACTTTGTCGCTCACCTGAAACTTGTGTGGCACTCGATGTTGTCGCTGCTTGTACTTGGAATTTTCCACAATGGAGCAGCGATATATTGGCCCTTTGGGTAGAGGTGCTCTGGGAGTTAGATCGAACGAATGCTTGACCTGACAGTGAAACGATACTCTTGTGGGTGAGGAGAAGATGTCTTTGTATTCTTTCATAACCGTATCCACCTGATTCTACTGTGTGGAGGAACCCTTCCTAGGGGCCATGTATGGGGTTACGATCTTCCCCTCACTTTGAGAGCGAACTAGAAAGAAAAAATTTCCTAGTTTGGGAAATGATCTTACTACATTTCTTAGTAGAGATCAAAGAGGTGGCGGTAGGTGGGGCTACCTCTGGTATCTTGTGTAACGTATCACCCAAAGAAATAACCATAGAGTGAGGTCTAGAGTCATATACAATATGTCGCTTCCACAAATTTGGCTGTCCTAATAATACATCGCAAACTTCGAGAGGAGAAACATCACACAATACCTCATATGTGAAGGGCTTGATGTTGTAGGGAAGGCGAGACTGCTGTCTGACTCGGAGATCTCATCCTTGGTGAATCCACCCGATGTTGTACGATTGCGGGTGTGGTATGGTCAGTGGGCCCAACTGCTTCATGTCCTCTACTGAAATGAGGTTCTTTTGGCTACCAATGTTGACAATGAATTGCAGCGGTGAACCTTTCACACACAGTTGTGAGTGGAAAAGTTGCCCCCCTCCTTTGGATCGTCGGGCTCATTCTTCTGGATCTTAGCGGTGGCAACAGTGGCGCTGGGTTCCACATCAATAATTTGCTTCCCTTTCTCATTCCTCTTGTCAGGTTCTGACTCAGGGTCGGAACATAAATCTAGTTTTGAAGCCTTTAAATCGGCCACCAACAACCGCTTGTTCTGACACTCACTTGTGTTGTGAGTGGGGCTCTTAAGGAACTCATACCACTTTCTTGTGTCCTTCTTTGACTTTGTGGTGATGTTCTTTTCTTGCAGCTGCAATGGGTTGTCTTCGGTCACCTTGCCTTGGCTTTTTCCTTTGTTTTTTTGATTCGCAAATCCAAAGTAGCATTTCTTTTGTTTAAACTTCTGCTCGATCTTGACAGCGTATTGGTACGCCTTGCCAAGTGAGGAGATGTCCAGTAACTCCATCTCGTCCTGAATGTACCATTGTAGGTGTCCACGATATTTGAGTACCAAATGTCGCTCTAAATCCTTAATACCCAACTTTGTGCAAAGGGTATGAAAAATATTGGTAAACTTCGGCACGTCTTGGTCCCTTCCCTACCATAGCGTGGTCCACTTTATGTATTTATCCTCATAGCTTCCGATAAAGTAGTACATATCCTTGATGGCATTCTGGAATGAATTCTAAGTGGGTGCAGCTGAAAACGGTGAGGCTGTACTTTCATCCTTCTGCTCGCAGCAGGTTTCCTACGAGTTCTTGACATGGGGGTCGGCTTTGAGAAGTGCAAGAGTGATATTTTCCCTGTTGGAAAAATCATGAACAAAAAAATATCCTTCTACCAGATTTAACTATTTATCTACGAAATCCACATCTTATTGACCCTCAAATATGGTAATGTCAAAATTAACTTGTACCTTAAAGGTGTAGCACTTCCTAAGTAGCTTTTGGAAGTAGATGTGTCGCCCCTGGGTAGCCGCTGAAGGATCTGGGCAAAATTGTCCATCATCGCATTCCTTTGTCGCTCGAGGGCTTCTTCGAGCAATATTTTGATAGGATCTCCTGCCCCCTCGTATTTCTTTTCATCCTCCATGGGAAGCCGCCAAGATTTGCGAGCTTGAGCTTGCAAAGGTTCAACAAGATCGAGCCCTAACTGCTTATATCCCGACCTCGTTGGGGACATGCAAAGAAAAACAGAGAAAGAGAAGACCATTGTGATACCACTGATCTGAATTTAAAGAGGAATACAACAAATTACAGATATAACCATAAATACACAGATGCAGTAGAAATAACACTTCATTTCATTAATAGAAAAATATTGAAGTATGCTTACAAACAGAATGGAAATAAGACGAGCTCGAGCAATGGTAGCTTATCTCTAGAAAGAGATGTGGTGGCTACATGCCTTTGAACTGTGTTACATTGAGGCTCAAAGACCTATTTATTATTGAGAAACAATGGAAAACATTAAACATCCAAAGACCTAATCCTAGGAGATGAAGCGCCAAAACTGTGTGCCCCATTTGGGCAAATTGGCACATCAAATTCCCGGGGTCATAACTTTGGCATACGATCTCCGTTTGGCTATCATAATACCCCGTTTCGAAGTTCTCAAAGAGGAGGCCAAAACCAAATTGGCAAGCTAGTTTGGTGTATTTTTAGTCACTCCATTTTCCCTAGAAATGTCATTTAGGGCTTCAAAATGGCTCCAGACGTTCAGGACCCGAAGAACTGCCAAAAATAGTAAACTATGCTACAATTAAGGAAATTGAAAAACTGAAAGAGACACTATTGGGGGTCCAAGTGGAATAGGTGGGTGGCCACCAATATCCACCTAGATCATACCTCCTCCCATAGGAAGCAATGGTCTCCATTACGTTGAGTGCCTCCATGAGATGGGGAAGCTTTTGCTGAACTTGGTCCCTGTTGAGCCACTGACCTTGGTGAAGGAGTTGGCCAGCTTAGACAACCTGATATAGTTGGATCTTCTGCTGGTGAGTGTTCTTGATCTATGTGTCCATGATCCGATTAGTGGTGGCCTATTCCATGCAGTCTAGGTTTAGCTCTCTTGGTGTGAGTTTTTCTACAACATCGGATGTGTCTAGTGATGGTGGGAAGCATGGTCGAGGGTGGTTCACATTGAACATTCGATGCAAGCCAATGAATGGAGAAATGCAATAGTCCAAAGAATTGTTTCCCACAACCTTGATAATGGTGTAAGGACCATATTAGAGTGGTCTGAGTTTTTGATGGGCTCTTTTAAGGCGTTCTTTTTACAGATGTAACCAGAATTTGTTGCTCACCTGAAACTTGTGTGGCACCCGATGTTGTCGCTGCTTGTACTTGTAATTTTCCACAATGGAGCGACGATATATTGCCCCATTGGGTATAAGTGCTCTGCGAGTCAGATCGAACGAATGCTTGACCTGACAGTGCTATAGTGCCCCTGTGGGCGAGGAGAAGATTTACCTGTATTCTTTCACAACCATGTCCACTTGCTTCTATTGCGTGGAGGAACCCTTCCCGAGGGCCATTAATGTGGCTACGATCTTCCCCTTACTTTGATAGCGAAATAGAAAGAAAATAAATTTCTTGTTGGGTTCTGACTCAGTGTCGGAACATGCCTTGGTTTTGAAGCCTTCAACTCGGCCACCAAAAACCGCTTGGTCTAACACTCACTTGTGTTGTGAGTGGGGCTCTTATGGAACTCACACCACTTTCCTGTGTCCTTCTTTGAATTTGTGATGGTGTTCTTTTCTTGTAGCTTTGACGAGTTGTCTTTAGTCACCTCGCCTTGGCTTTGTCCTTTGTTCTTCGGAATCATAGATCCAAAGTCTCGCTTCTTTTATTTAAAACTCTGCTCGATCTTGACAATGTATCGATACACCGTACAAAGCGAGGAGATGTTTAGGAACTCCATCTCATCTTGGATGTACCTGTGTAGGAAGCCATGGTATTTGAGTACCAAATGCCACTCTGAATCCTTGATACCCAACTTTGTGCAGAGGGTATGAAAAATATTGGTAAAATCCGGCACGTCTTGGTCCCTTCCCTACTGCACCGTGGTCCACTTTATTTATTTATCCTCATAGCTTCTGATAAGGAAGTACTACTCCTTGATGGCATCTTGGAATGAATTCCAAGTGGGTGCGGCTGAAAACAATGAGGCCGTACTTTCATCCTTCTACTCGTCGTAGATTTCCCACCAGTTCTTGATGTGGGGGGCAACTTTGAGAAGTGAAAAAGTGATCTTTTCCTGGCTAGGAAAATCATGAACATAAAATATCATTCTAGCAAATTTATTCATTTATCTTTGGAATCTGCATCTATCTGACACTCAAATATGGGAATGTCAAAATTAACTTGTACCTTAAACAGTGTGGTGCTTCCAGTGTAGTATCTGGAAGGAGATGCATCACCCCTTGGTAGACGCTGAAGGATCTGAGCAAAGTTGTCCAACGTTGCATTCCTTTGTCGCTCGAGGGCTTGTTCGAGCAAGACTTTGATAGGATCCCCTGCCCCCTCATCTTTCTTTCATCTGCCATGTGAGGCTGTTGGGATTTGCGAGGATGATCTTGTAAAGGTTTAGCCAGTTCGAGCCCTAGCTCCTTATATCTCGACCTTATTGAAGACATGAAAAGAAAAACAAAGAAAGAGCAGATCACTCTGATACCATTGATTCGAATTTAAATAGGAATGCAAAACGCAAAAAATTATAGATATAACCATAAATATTAAGATGCAGCAGAAATAACACTTCATTTCATTAATAGAATAACACTGAAGTATGCTTATAAGCATAATGGAAATAAGACTTGCTCGAGCAGTGGTAGCTTATCTCTAAGAAGAGATGTGGTGGCTACATGCCTCTGAATGGTGTTACGTTGAGGCTCAAAGGCCTATTTATTATTGAGAAACAATGAAAAACCCTAAACATCCAAAAACCTAACCCTAAGAGACGAGGCGCTAAAACTGTGGGCCACGTTTGGGTAAATTGGTACATCAACTTCCCGGAGTTGTAACTTTGGCATACGATCTCTATTTGGCTATCATAATACCTAGTTTGGAAGATCTCGAAGAGATGGTCTAAAAAAATTGACATGCTGGTCTGGGACTTTTTTTGTCTCTTTGTTTTCCCTAGAAACGTCGTTTAGGGCCTCAAAATGACTCCGGAAATTCAGGACCTGAAAAACTGCCAAAAATAGTAAACTGTGCTACAATTAAGGAAACTGAAAAATTGAAAGAGACAATGTTGGGGGTCCAAGTGGAATAGGCAGGTGGCCACGAATATCCACCAAGATCATTCCTCCCCCCTTAGTATGTAATGGTCCTCATTGTGTTGAGTGCCTCCATGAGATGGAGAAACTTCTGCTGAACTTGGTCCCTGGTGAGACACTAGCCTTGGTGAAGGGGTTGGCCAGCTTTGACAACCCGATATAGTTGGATCTTCTGCTAGAGAGTGTTCTTGATCTGTGTGTCCACGATCTGATCAATGGTGGCTTGTTCCATGCAGTCTGTATTTAGCTCTGTTGGTGTGATTTGTTCTACAACGTCGGATGTGTCTAGTAATGGTGGGAAGCATGGTCGATGGTGGTCGACATTGAACACTCGGTGAAAGCCAAGGAATGGAGGAAGTCTGTACTCCAAAGCTTTGTTTCCCACAACCTTGGTAATGGTGTAGAGACCATATCGGAGTGGTTTGAGTTTCTGATGGGCTCTTGTAAGACGTTCTTTCTGCAAATGTAACCAGACTTTGTCGCCCACCCGAAACTTGTGTGGCACCCGTTGTTGTCACTGCTTGTACTTGGAATTTTCCATAATGGAGCATCGATATATTAGCTTGTTTGGTATAGGTACTTCGGGAGTCAAATCGAATGAATGCTTGACCTGACAGTGCAATGATACCCCTATGGGTGAGGAGAAGATGTCCCTATATTCTTTCATGACAGTATCCACCTGCTTCTGCTGCGTGGAGGAACCCTTCCCGGGGGCCATGGATGTGGCTACAATCTTCATGTTACTTTGAGAGCGAACCAGAAAGAAAATAAATTTCCTAGTCTGGGAGATGATCTTACTGCATTCCTTGGTTGTTGGGATAGGGTCCCTAGGGTCAGTTTTGGGGTTAGTTAACCCAAATTTTGTATATGTTGTTGTAAAAGATGTAAAGTCTTCGTGATATGCGGATGTAGAGCGCGCAAATAGATAGGTGTCAAAGGGGTCTTAGCCCCTTATTTGGATAGATAGTTAAGTCAGTGTTGAGACACCATGGTCTGTAGACCATGGTATTGTATGAAGGAAAGCTATAAATAGTTGTGTCATAACAAGTATTAGAGATAAATTTTGATAGAGAATTGGGTACGCTGAAGGGTTTTTGTTGTCTTGGGCGAGTGCTAAGGCAAGAAAGCTCTTCTTCTTGTACTTAGGTGAAAGAAGGGAAGGCTCCTACAACTAAGTCTGCAGGAGGCCTGGGTAGAGTCTGCAGCTGAGTGCGTGGACCCCTGCAGTTGAGTGCACATGGTAGAAGAGTTTTTAATCTGAACACTGAAGATCAATAAAGCCTGGTTTTGGAGAATTACTGTGCAATTTTATTAAATCTGTTTATGTTTATTCCATTGATTAATGATATGTTTTTATGAAATAATGAATGAATGCCACACAAAATTACTTGATATATCTTATTAATGTATGATTTAAGTAATTATCTTGTTCCACAAAGATAATAGTTAAAGTTTGATATGTTTCTAACGAATTGAATGGGTATGTGCGAACCTAGATCTAGGGTTGTTTATTGATGCGCGAAAATAGATAAATTGTCTAGTTAAGGGCTGCAAAGAATGATCGTAGACCTTCATGAAGGTATAGAATCAATTTTGACTTAGATATAGTGACGAGACCTAGAAGGATACCGATCTGTGCGAAGGCAGATATGAACTATCAGAGGGTAAGAACCTTATATCTCATGTACCTAGATGTAGAAACCTACTTCTAGCATCCCCTAATATTGCTTCGGGTGATACTGCAACCTGCGCTATGCAGGTTGTTGACGAAAGGGCCAACAATTAGGGTTTTATTGGTTGGCGCGAACAAATCTGAACCTGGGTCAGGCCCGCTTAAGCCAACAAATGATTTCATTGCTGGGATCGACATCTGCATAAGAGATGTGTGGTAAATGGTTTCCGACAAAGAAATAACTTGATAAGTGGATTGATCAGAAATCGCACGCATTCGTGGCTTAGGAGAACAGGAGTCTAAAATTATCCAAGGAGTAGTGGTTGCAAATATTTTTGTACACGGACGAGACCGACATGTTCTTTCGTTTCTTCTTAGCAGAACTATATTAGTGGTTGTCTAAATTAGGTGATAGCCAAGGGACATGGAGGCTCGAAGGCCCTATAGTGTTGACTCTTGAACTAGTGCAATGTCTGGAAGCATGAGGAAGAAATAGCGCGCGGGCGGTGGATCACTTGATTGATCGCAAATTGGGAAGCTTTGTGACTTCTTTCGCGATTGACAAGAATATCAGCTATAGCAAAGTGGAGCAAAGGATATTTAAAGGACCGTGAGGTAAGTATTTGAACTCACTAAAAACTTGGATTAAAATGTTGTTATGTGAAAAGAGGGTTATGTAGTTACCTTGATGTTTGGGTCTATGTGAAGTGGGAAAATCTTTAGAAGAAATGGAGGATTTAGCCCAAAATATAGTCCACTTATTGAACCCCCTTCAAGTGATGATGAAGGGGCAGTGCTGACTATACCGCGAAGTGCCGTTCAGTTAATAACTCAGGGTATTCCAAGGATATCTCATCCATCCACTCCACCTGCGCCTCCACCTCCACCTCATACACTTATGCCTTCACCTCCTCCACCTCCACTTCCATTAGCGGTTTTTTGAGGTCTAAATTGGGCCTCCCAAGGAAATTATAAAATAATAGTGGAAATAATAAAATAAGATTAGATTACATCATCAAAATTGAGAGGGAAAAATGACAACTATTTTTTCAACTCGTATTTTCAACTTATCTCCATGTGGGTTTACTCAAATTTTGAGCGGAAACACTCGTTAAATGAAAATTTAATTCCTCATCCAATGAGTTCCCATGTTTCATACTTTCAATGGACATGGCTACATGAAAATTGAGAAATACATGAAAAACGTGATTGCAATCATGTTTTTTCATGTATTTCTCACTTTTTGTGTAGTAGGGTCCATTGAAAGTATGCAACATGGGTACTTGGATGAGAAATTAAATTTTGCATCCAACAAATATTCTTGCTCGAAATTTGAGTAAAAACTTAGGGAGATAAGTTGAAAATACGAGTTGAAAAAGTAGTTTTATTATTTTATTATTTTTAATCTTTGTACTTTTTTACTCCAAAAATGGTGAATCATCCCCCATGGTTGACATCACCATGTTGAATCTTGTTGGTTCTTATAAATTTTATTTTTTTTGTACATTTTTCTTAGGAGACTCATTTTAGACCTCAAAAATCCCCTAATGCACCATTCAACATGGCAAATGCGATGAAGATGTCGATTTTTAAAGGAACAAGCGATGAAGATCCTGAACAATTTTGGTTTTTTGCAGGAGTTGTGTGGATAGCGCAACAGGTTATTGATGAAAATATTAAGAAAGCACAGTTGGTCACCACCTTACGGGACCGCACGTTAACATGGTATATCAAGTATTGTATTGATAACCCCAACACGTCGCTAGAAGATACCCAACTAGCTTTAAACAAGGAGTTTAGTAGGCTTAAGTTAGAGGCACAATGAGTAATTGAATTTAAGGAGATTCGAATGAGAGTCGATGAGACGCCTTGGGACTTTGATCATAGGTTGAAGTGACAGATCAAGCAGGCTAATATGCAAATATCAGATACCCAACATCGTGATTGGTTTATAGCATCACTTTTGCCACATTTAAGAATACCTCTGTCACAATAGAAGATAGAAACACAAGCAGAAGTCTTGGAGATCGTGATGAGGCTACACGCATTACCTATTAAAGATATGAAGCTTGGGGTGCAACATATTCATTTGCAGTTGGAGAGCCTGCACTTGGAGTTGCAGAGCCTGAAGAAAGGAAGGGAAGCTCAATCGGAGGTGTGTGTTGAGATCTGGTGTCTAAAATGTAAAAGCCATGGACATGATAAGGATCATTGCCTGGTCTTTAAGAATTATATTATAGGGGGAGGGCCTGTACCCCTGAAACTAGAGACTAATATTGGGATGAGCGCGGGAGCTGCATTTTGGTGTGTTATTTGTCAGGTTATAGGATAGCATGCTACCGATAACTTCCATATATTGCAGAAGTTTGTACAGACCCCTCAACAATTATTTTGTAATTTCTGTAAGTGAGTAGGGCACGATGAATGCCATTGTAGAAGTTATGAGTTGATGATGAACAAGACCCCTACCTACAGAATTCAGGAGAAAATCCAGTCTCAGGATCAAGTCGCGGGAGCAGCGCGCGGAGGATTCAAAGGCCGAGGACAAGGAAGAGCCATTGGACTAGGGTGAGGGCATGGGCAGGTAATTTTCTAATTGTGGTGAAGCAGGGCACTTCCCGTGTGATTTTCCAAATCCCACGCATCCCTCATGTTAGTATTGTTGACAATTTGATCATGTCATATATGAATGTTCGATCCTTACGGAAAATATGCAAAAAACGAAGGTGGAACCCCATCAGCTTACACAGAACATTCAGATGATGAGGGATGAGCCCCACGAAGAGGATCAAAACATAAATTATGTATTGAGAAGTGGTATAGCAACTGACACGGATAAAGGTAAGTAGCCCGAGGAAGAGGGATGGGTACACAAGGCTACTGAGAAGGAAGTCGACTTTGATTTGAATCGTGCTAAAGAAACATTCTTGGAAGCAAAGAAGAACTTCGCTGAGGCCTCCACCTTAGGAAGTCAAGAGAAAGTACTTGAGACTAATGCGACTCAAGAAGTAGACCCTTCAATCCTAGCTACCTTGCTGAGGACTTGTATGAATCTTTTGCGCAAAAAAAAACAATCGAAGGGTTGCAAGACTTAATAGACAAGTGTTCCAATAAGGAAAAGACTCCTACGAAGCAACACACAGTTAGAAAGATCGATAAGCATAAGGCACGAATGAGGCATGAGATGAGTTTAACCGCACAGATAGGTGAATATGAAGTGGACCAGGTAATTTTGGATTTGGGGTCTGATGCGAATGTCTTGACTAAGTAAACATGGGAGAGGATGGGGAGGCCTACGCTACAATGGTCTCTTATTCAGTTGTGCATGGCAAATCAACAGAAGATTATTCCAATGGGGTGCTTATATGGAGTAACAATGGACATTGAGGGAGCGAGTGCGCTAGATGACTTCAAAGTCACTGAGATAGTGGATGACAATAACCCATACCCCATGCTGTTAGGAGTTGACCAGGCTATCAATATGAATAGAGTAATCAACTTGAAGAAGCGGAAGATGTCATTTGATGAGAAGTTGCTCAGGGTAGTAGTGCATTAGACCCTGTGGAAGGAACGCGTTATACTGAAATTGTGTGCGATTATGTAGAAAGTGACGATGATCTCAATTAGATATACAAGATAATAACACACGATGAGGATTGGATCAGTCCTACAAAAGATGGGCGAATCGCATGGGACAGAGATAGCTCATGCGCCTTAGATTTAGATGAAGAGCTTGAGAATTGGCAGAATAGGCTGCATGAAGTATCTACGCTCCGTTGCAATATGATGACCAAGTCACTAAGGTGTGTTTCGACTGAGGTAAGAAACCTTTCGCATTATGATGGGTTGACTGATGTGGAATTGTTTTTAGATGAATTCGAACGTGAAGTATCGTAAGAGCATCGATTCCGGGCACTGGAATTGGCGTTGCACACTATGTTTGCATGTTGGTGGGGTACGCATAAGGAAAGCTTTGCTGGATGGAGAGAATACCACATAATGATGAAGTTAAGGTTTGGGTACGCTAATACCAGGATGACAGAAAAATATAGTGGGAAGGATGATCCGCGCGATCATTTAGCATGATGGACTAAAGCACGAGGAATTGAACCACAACCAGAGTGGGTGCATATATTCTGTCATACGCTGAATACGATCCCAATGACCTAATATTTGGAAACAGAGCTTCACCATGGGACTGCTGAATGGGAAGTTTTAAGAGAAAGTTTTCTATTAACTTTCAGCTTTGAGGATGGATTTGAGAGTATTGATGAAGTGCCACAAGAAATAAAAGCATCTATATTCAGAATGCCGAAGGAACCAATAGAATGGACTCAGCCGGATTGGAGTACACAACTATGCCATGTGTTGGAATGCTATAATGTGACTTCTAAAGAATAGGATGACCTGTGAAATATTACCATCCCTGAGACCAAAGGGAAATGCGACGTCGAGGGACTGAAGGTAGCAAACTCAGATATATAAGAGCCTCTAAAAGCTCGAAAGGTGAACATTAGGTTTGAAGAAGAACCCAAGTTCGTGAAGGTAAGAGATTATTGGGACGAAGATATGGTTGATAAGGAGCTGAGCTACTGCGTGAATACTAGGACTTATTTCCCATGAAGTTTTCAGATTTGAAAGGGTTTTTCGGAGATTTAGGCATTATGAAGATTATATTGAAACTGGATATGGAGCCTATTAAGTAGCGCCCTTATCGATTGAACCCAAAGTATAAGGAAAAGGTGTGCCTAGAACTAGATAAGATGCTCGAAGCTTGCATTATTGAGCCTGTAGAAGAATCCGATTGGGTAAGCCTAGTGGTGATCCAAGAAAAGAAACAAAAGGGTGAAATCTGCATATGTGTGGATCTGTGGAAGCTAAATGATGCCTGTGTGCATGACCCATTTTTGACACCATTTACTGATGAAGTATTAGAGAATGTTGGTGGACAAGAAGCATATTTGTTCATTGATTGATTTTTGGGTTATCATCAAATAAAGATCACGTCGAAGGATAAAAGAAAAAAACCTTTGCCACTGGGTGGGGGTGCTTCCAATATACGGTTATGCCATTCAGATTGAAGAATGCGTCTGCAATGTTTTCTCGGGTAGTGATCAGGCGTTCAAGGAATTTATTCATAAGTTCCTTGAAGTATATTTCGATGATTGGACCGTGTTTGGGTTGGTGAAGCGCCATATTGCGAGTCTGCGCCTCAAGCTGGATACATGTCGAAGATTTTAGATCACGTTGAACTTGAAGAAGTGTATATTCTCTGTGCCTTTTGGGATTTTGCTTAGCCATGTTGTCTGTAAGCAGGGATTGATGGTGGAACTTGTGAAGATCACCATTATTGTGAATTTGGAACCCCCTAGGAATGTGAAACAACTATGCGTGACATTGGGACACACTGGGAACTATAGAAAGTTTATCAAGGTGTATGCCTAGATAACCGCGCCGATGGGAAAGTTGCTAAAGAAGGAAGCCATATTTTGCTGGGATGAAGACTGTCAGTGCAACTTGGATGTCTTGAAGGAGAAGATGGTGACAACGCCTATCTTGGTGTTTCCTGACTGGAAAAAGGAGTTTCATGTGCATGTTGATGCTTCTTGCATTGCACTAGGAAAAATATTAACACAAGAAACAGAGGGCGAGATTGATCATTCGAAAGCTTTTGCGAGCATACAGCTATCCAAAGCTGAGAAGAATTACTCCACCACATAGCGTGAAGGGTTGGCGATGGTCTACATGCTATAGAAATTTAGGCATTATTTGTTGGGTGGATACTTTAAGATGTACACAGATCACTCCATGTTGAAGTACCTGGTCAATAATCCTATGTTGGGAGGGAAGATCTACTGATGGTTGCTTTTGTTCCAGGAGTATGACTTCGAGGTGAATGTGAAGTCTAGAAGGTTAAATGAAGGCGTAGACTATCTATCAATCATCGAAATAGGCGAAAAATCTAGTAGCTTGGAGGAAGGAATGCCAGATGCGCAACTCTTTGCATTATGCGTCATGAACGACCATTTTATTGACATTATTCAGTTTTTAATGACGAGAATAGCTCCAGAAGGCTATACCACTCAACAAAAGGAGTTAGTAGTTCGCGCCGCAGATTTTTCAGTAATTGCGGGTCATTTGTATAAGATGGGGTTGGATGAGATATTATGAAGGTATGTTCCAGAGTTTGAACGCGCGAGTATCCTAGCTGAAGCCCATGGGGGAGTGGCAGGAGGTCACTATGCAGGGAAAGCAACCGCGCAGAAGATTTTGTGCGCTGGGTTATGGTGGCCAATGTTACACAAGGATTCTAAGGCATATTGCAAGGCGTGCGATGCTTGCCAAAGGATGGGGCAGCCTTTACGAAGGGATGAATTGCCTTTAAATCCCCAAGTTTCATTGTAGGTATTTGAGAAATGGGTCATTGATTTTATAGGTCCCATACAACCACCAGGAAAGAAGATGGGCGCGCGGTATATTATTACTACGATAGAGTATTTAACCAGATGGGCAGAAGTGCAGCCAGTGAGGGATTATACAACTGCCATTGTTGCGAAGTTTCTCTTCGAGTATGTCTTAACAAGGTTTGGATGCCCGAAGATTTTGATGAGTGATAGGGGTACACATTTCTTGAATGAAACGATCAGCGCGATGTTGGAAGAATTTCAGGTATACCATCAGAAGAGCACACCCTATCACCCACAGGAAAATAGAATAGTGGAAGATTTTAATAAGATTCTAAAGCATGCATTAACCAAGGTATGAAATGCGCGGGGTAATGACTGGGATATGCATGTACCTGCTGTGTTATGGGCTTATAAGATGACCTGCAAGAAGTTAATAGGACAAATGCCATTTAGGTTGGTCTATGGAATTGAAGCAGTCATGCCAATGGAGTATATTGTGCCCAATTTAAGGATTGCAGCCTTGACTGAGATGGCAGATCGTGAGACCTTGGAATAATGGCTCGCGCAGATCATGGAGTTAGAAGAAGACCGCTTCCTTGCAGGATTTCATCAGCAAGTGCAAAAGGAACACGAGAAGGCCTGGCATGATCAACATATTAAGCTACGTACGTTGAAGGTGGATGATTTGTTGTTGTTATATGACATCAAGTTCACAAAGTTTCCAGGAAAATTTCAAATGCACTGGTTGGGGCCGTATGTTATTTAGGAGATCACAGATAGTGGTGTAGTACAACTCACGAAGTTGAATGGGTAACCGTTTCCTGGAAAAGTGAACAGAAGTAGGCTAAAGCTATACATAGGGGATTCTACCCCTATGCAATGACTCTATCGCAGCAGGATAGTCTCAATAATATAGGCAGTTGTAAGGGATTGTAGGACTATAAACTACGCAGCCTGACGAAGTGAAAACTTAGTAGGGAGGCTCTACGACGAATGACAGGGATGCGAAAGGTGAAGATGTGTTGGATGAGCTGCACCATGGAGGATGGTGCCACACAGGTGGGTACAAATGTAGCTATTGAGGTTACTATTCATGATTTGATGGCCAAACATCAGTTAAGAGGAGCAGGAAGGTGCTGTTTATGGTGAAAATATTTGAAGATCTGCTGCCAAAGGGGCATTTATTATCAGAATTTGGGGGGAACGGTCGGATTTAAATTAAAAAATCCCTATAAATCTCTCATATTGCACCACTGAAGAACACTTTGCATTTTGAGACTTGTCTGGGTGATTTTCTGTCTGAAGTTTATGAGTCGTCAGTTCTGGGAGGATTTCATGGCAAGCCCAACATTTGCTACCTTACTTGCATGGAATCAGAAGGTTATTCGTCAACAAATCACTGCCACCAACCCCGTTGAAGTAGTGAGTTCTGAAGCCGTTGTGTCTGAAGTGTCGAGCCCTGAGATTTCGAGTATGGAAGCTTCAACCCCTATGCCTACTGCGCCGAGGTCGCTAAGGCCACATCAATCCACTGCAAGAGAGAAACAAGCAACCACAAAAGAGAAGAAACCAACCACAGAGGAGAAGCAGAAGAAGCCGATGCCAGTGAGAATGTTACCAAGGAAGAATCTGGAGGTGCGACAAAAGTAGAAAAAAGACAAACAACCGTAAAAATTGGTGGATTTAGAAGAGGAGGAGTACAAAGGTGTCGAAGAGACCGAGCCTATCTCAAGGCTTCCTGAGTATATCCCTCCGCGGAGGGGGAGAACCAAAGTGACCAAGGAGCCAGATTCTGAAAAGTTTGTGGTGTCGACTCCCCTACTGCCTGAGCAGGTCGAATTTGAAGGTCCTAGGCTAGTGCGAATTATGGTATTGAAAATGGAGGACTGAGACCTCACGGAACATGAAATGTTGCTGCATTTAGCGACGCATAAATATATGACAAAGATATATTATGACAAAAAAGGGATTACGTAGTTGAAGCCAATGAAGTGGGTCCACGATGTTGAGGAGGCGGGGCTGCTGAACGTGCTCTTAGTGTCGCACTATCATCGCTCCACTATCAATAAAGTGCATGTGCACCAGCTCCTCGCGCTGGTACACGGTGGGTGTCTATGTCATGGGCATCCCATTCCAATAACAGACATGTTGATCCACATGATAAAGAAGTTGCATCACAAAGGAGCAGACCCTACTAAGGAGTTTGGAGGGAAAACCGGGGAGAAAGAATTAGCTTACAAAATGAAGAAAGATTATGGTCTTGTGAAAAATTCACGTGGATACTCTATCCTTTAAATTCATGACTAGGAAGTACAGTTCGCTACCCAGATTCTCGCGAGAAAGATCATGAGGAAGTGTCGCGTGGACGAAGTTCTGTCACCGGTAGTGTCCCTTGAAGCACAATGCGTGAAGGGCGTACAACATAATTGGGACAAATATCTATGCCAGGAGTTCCTCGCGAACTGCTGAGAAGACCAAGAGGAAAGAAATCCATTTCATTATGCTTTACTTTTATTGTCTATCTTGTTAGTTTCTTGGAGGTTACCGGACGACAACCAGTTTCCTTCGCACAAGGAATATTTACCCGAGGTCGTGTGGTTCATGTTGCTATGGTCTACAAAGAATTCGACACGAGTAAAGGAGACAAAGATTTCCTGGGTCCTGATGGAGATGGATCTTTGGATGTTGGTTAATTAGAGGCTAAGGTTGTCCCCAACCTTGTTTGAGCAATTGAAGGCCAACGCGGAGTTTAAGGCCGATTTCCACAATGTGTCAATTTGAGCGTTGAAGGATCCAGAGATCACATGGAATCTGTTGCCTTATTTGGTATTCGAGACGGATGTGCAAGAAGTTGTAGGGTATTGGCTAGCAGAGTAGCACGAACCTACGACATTGGATGTGGGAACAAGCAAAGGCATAGAGAGCTTTGCTGCACAGAAGCGGAAGGATGCCACTTAGAAGGACCCGCGTGCCTTGGACGAACAGAAGAAGAAGTAAGCTGCTAAGGCAGTTGCGGAGAATGAACGAATGGAGAAAGAGCGCGCTGCTAAAGAGCAGGTAGAAAAGGAATGACATGATACAGAGGAAGGTGGAAAGTCTACTTCACACCACACATACGAGCCAGAGTTGTATACATAGGAAGGAGGTGGGGGTGAGTAGCAGAGCACTCCATTTACCTTGAAGCAACGCGGTTAGGAGAAAACTATTGGACAGCGGAAAAAGCACAAGTCTGACAAGGAGGCACACACCGACCCTATGGTGCTGTTAGAAGGTGATCTCGATGAGATCGGGGAAAAAGTTAGGGACACAACAACTGAAGTGTTGCAACAGTTTGAGAAACAATACATGCAGATGCTGTGGAGTGTCCAAAAGGATCTACACGAGCTGTAGATCCAAGCGGGCGTCAAGAAAGCGAGCCTAATACAGGGAAGTAGCACAGTGGCAAAGCTAGAAAGGACTCTGGACCTCAAAGTCATACCATTGCCAGAGGGATCAATTCGTGTTGAGACAGATGAGGAACGCATTGTGATCAACACAATAAAGGAAATAGGTTTGAATTTGGCCGCGTTGCCGCTCCAGACCCTCCATGCATTGCATCAGGAGCTTTCAAAAGAATTGCGGATCAGAGAGAAGTGCGCCCTTACTGTGATTAGTGAGTTCTAGGTGAAAAATGAGCAAATGTTCGCGGAGAAAACTCAGGCACTGAAGGCCAAGGAGGAGATGCAGCAAAAAAGTTAGAGCTTAGGGACGGTGATCGATCAACCCTGCAAGTCAATGCCCAAATTGTAGATCCTGGAGGATGCTTAAGGCTCCCCAAAGTCAGGAAATTGGCTATCACAGTACGCGGATCGAAGGATGAAGTTGGCAGGGTTACCTTTGAGTTTCAGATGAAGATATCAGAGTTGCAATTGAAATTGCAGCCAACAACTCTGCCAGAGGTTTGGGAGCAGCGCGAAGCAACAATCAAGGAGGGAATGAATACATTGGATACCACAGTCAATGATTTCTCCTCAATGTTTGATGCAGCAATGGAATTATGGAAGAATCTGCAGGAGGACCCAAACCTGTAGAAGTTGAACAAAGATGTCTGTGAGACGTAGTGTCATTATGATGAGGTCCAAGCAACTGCATGCACTTTGGCGCCAGCGCAACACCTAGCGAAGTTACAGGAGGGAAAGCAGCTGTTAACAAAGGTGGAGGACTTGCAGAGGGAAGAGACCTTGTTGAAGGCCAGATTGTAGCCGTGGCTAAGAGGAAGCTTGTTAGCTTACTCTATCACTTCAGGAGAAGCTCAAGGGGCTACAAAAGGCACAGAGGACAATGCACCTCGCAATGGAAGGGCCAACAACAGAGAAATTAGTTGAAGAGGTACAATAGGTAGCGACACAAAGCACTATTGAAGTTGCAATGATGCAGGTTGAGCTGAGTGGTCTTCACATCAATATTGTGGCGCCAGTTGAGTGACTCAAGGGCGAGTCACGATCTTTATGTCGGGGGCCTATTGAGATAGGGTCCCTAGGGTTCGTTTTGGGGTTAGTTAACCCAAATTTTGTACATGTTTTTGTAAAAGATATAAAGTTTCCACGATAGGTGTCAAAGGGGTTATAGCCCTTGTTTGGATAGATAGTTAAGTCGGTTTTGAGACTCACCCATGGCTTGCAGACCATGGTATTGTATGAAGGAAAGCTATAAATAGTTGAGTCATAACGAGTCTTAGAGATAAATTTTGATAGAGAATTGGGTACGCTGAAGGGTTTTTGTTGTCTTGGGCAAGTGCTAAGGTAGGAAGGCTCTACTTCCTGTACTTAGGTGAAGAAGGGAAGGCTCTTGCAGTTGAGTGTGCAGGAGGCCTGGGTATAGTTCACAACTGAGTGTGCAGATCCTTGCAGCTGAGTGGGCAGGGTAGAAGAGTCTATAATCTGAACACTTAAGATTAATAAACACTGATTTTGGAGAATTACTATGCAATTTTGTTGAAACTGTTTATGTTTATTCCATTGCTTAATGATATATTTTTATGAAATAATGAATGAATGCCACGCGAAATTACTGGATCTATTTTATTAATGTATGGTTTAAGTAGTTATCTTGTTTCCTGAAGATAATAGTTAAAGTTTGCTATGTTTTTTGATGAATTGAATAGATCTAAGCCAACCCAGATCTAGGGTTGTTTATTGATGCACAAAAATATATAAATCATTTAGTTAAGGTCCAAAAAGATTGATCGTAGACCTTCACGAAGGTCTAGAAGCCCTTTTGACTTAGATATAGTGATGAGCCCAAGAAGGATACCGATCTGCGTGAAGGAAGATCTAAACTATTAGAGCATAAGTACCATATATCACATGTCCCTGGATGCAGAAACCTGGTTCTAGCATCCCCCAACACTGCTTCAGGTGAGACTGCAACCTGCGCTATTTAGGTTATTGCCAAAAGGGTCCGTAGTTAGGGTTTTTTTGGTTGGCGTGAACAACTCTAAACCTGGGTCAGGCCCCCTTAAGCCAACATTGGCAGAGATCAAAGAGGTGGTAGTAGGTGGGGCTACCTCTGGTATCCTCTATAATGTGTCACCTAAAGAAATAATCACAGAGTGAGGTCTAGACTCATATATAACATGTCGCTTACACAAGTATGGTTGTCCTAAAAATACATCACAAATGTTGAGAGGAGCAACATCACACAATACCTAATATGCGAAGGGCTTGATGCTGTAGGGAAGGTGACACCACTGGCTGACTCATAGATCTCGTCCTTGGTGAAGCCACTCGATACTATACAGTTGCAGGTGTGGTATGGTCAGTAGGCCCAGCTGCTTCACAACGTCTACTGAAATGAGGTTCTTTTGGTTGCCACTGCCGACAATGAATTCCAGTGTTGAACCCTTCACCCACATTTGTGAGTGGAAAAGACGCTCCCGCTCCTTTGGATTGTTGGGCTCATTCTTCTTGATCTTGGCAGTGGAAATAGTGGTGTTGGGCTCCAATTAATAATCTGCTTCCCTTTGTCATTCCTCTTATTGGGTTTTGACTCAGGGTCATAACATGCATCTAGTTCTGAAGCCTTCAACTCGGCCACCAACAACTGTTTGGGCTGACACTCACTTTTGTTGTGAGTGGGGCTCTTTTGGAACTCACACCACTTTCCTATGTCCTTCTTTGACTTCGTGGTGGTGTTCTTTTCTTGCAGCTTCAACGGGTTGTCTTCGGTAACCCCGCCTTGGCTTTGTGCTTTGTTCTTTAGATTCGCAGATCCAAAGTCTTGCTTCTTTTGTTTAAACTTCTACTCAGTCTTGACAACATATCAGTATGCCGTGCCAAGCAAGGAGATGTCCAAGAACTCCATCTTGTCCTGGATGTACTTGTGTAGGTAGAAGAGGTATTTGATTACCAAATACCGCTCTGAATCCTTGATACCCAACTTTGTGTGAAAGGTATGAAAATTTTTGGTAAGCTCTGGCACGTCTTGGTCCCTTCCTTGCCGCAACGTGGTCCACATTATGTATTTATCTTCATAGCTTCTGATAGGGTAGTACATCTCCTTGATGGCATCTTGGAATTAATTCCAAGTGGGTGCAACTGAAAACAGTGAGGCCGTACTTTCATCCTTCTTCTCACAGTAGGTTTTCCACCAGTTCTTGATGTGAGGGGCGACTTTGAGAAGTGCAAAAGTGATCTTTTCCCGGCTGGAAAAATCATGAACATAAAAATATCCTTGTAGTAGATATAACCATTTATGTATGACATCCGCATGTATCTGACCCTCAAATATGGGAATGCCAAAATTAACTTGTACCTTAAAGGGTGTGGCACTTCTAGAGTAGTTGTTGGAAGTAGATGCGTCGCCCTTGGGTAGCTGCTGAAGGATCTGAGAAAAGTTGTTCATCATCGTGTTCCTTTGTTGCTCGAGGGATTTTTTGAGGATTATTTTGCTAGGATCTCCTACCCCCTCATCTTTCTTTTCATCAGCCATCAGAGGCCATCATGATTTGCGAGGCTGATCTTGCAAAGGTTCAACTAGATCGAGCCCTAACTCCTTATATCTTGACCTTGTTGGGGACATGCAAAGAAAAACAGAGAAAGAGCAGACTGCTCTGATACCATTGATCCAAATTTAAATAGGAACGAAACAAATTACAGATATAACCATAAATACAGAGATGCAGCATAAACAACACTTCATTTCATTAATAGAAAAACACTGAAGTCTGCTTACAAACAAAATGGAATTAAGACTAGCTCGGGCGATGGTAGCTTATCTTTGAGAAGAGATGTGGTGGCTACATGCCTCTGAACTGTGTTACATTGAGGCTTAAAGGCCTATTTATGATTTAGAAACAATGGAAAACCCTAGACATCCAAAAACCTAACCCTAGGAGATGAAGCGCCAAAACTGTGGGCCTCGTTTGGGTAAATTGGTACATCAACTTCTCGGGGTCGTAACTTTGGCATACGATCTCCGTTTGACTATCATAATACCCCGTTTTGAAGATCTTGAAGAGAAGGTTGAAAATAAATGGTAAGCCAATTTTGGATGTTTTCGGTCTCTCTGTTTTCCCCAAAAAATGTTGTTAGGGCCTAAAAATGGCTTCGAAAGTTCAAGACCCGAAAAATTTCCAAAAATAGTAAACTGTGTTACAATTAAGGAAACTAAAAAACTGAAAGAGACAATGTTGGGGGTCCAAGTGGAATAGGTGGGTGGCCACCAATATCCACCTGGATCATTCCTCCCACCTTAGGAAAAAATGGTCCCCATTGCGTTAACTGCCTCTATGAGATGGGAAAATTTTGCTAAACTTGGTCCTTGGTGAGCCACTGGCCTTGGTGAAGGAGTTGGCCAACTTTGACGACCCGATATAGTTGGATCTTCTGTTGGCGAGTGTTCTTGATTTGTGTGTCCATGATCCAATCAGTGGTGGCCTGTTCCATGCAGTTTGGGTTTAGCTCTGTTGGTGTGAGTTGTTCTGCAACATTGGATGTGTCCAGTAATGGTGGGAAGCATGGTCAAGGGCGGTCCACATTGAACACTCGGTGCAAACCAAGGAATAGAGGAATGTTGTACTCCAAAGCATTATTTCCCATGACCTTAGTAATGGTGTAAGGACCATATCAGAGTGGTTTGAGTTTCTAATGGGCTCTTATAAGGCATTCTTTCTGCAAATGTAACAAGAATTTGTCGCCCACCTGAAACTTGTGTGGCACCCGATGTTGTCACTGCTTGTACTTGGCATTTTCCATAATGGAGCGACAATATATCGCCCCGTTGGGTAGAGGTGCTCCGGGAGTCAGATCGACCGAATGCTTGACCTGACGGTACATCGGTACCCCTGTGGGTGAGGAGAATATGTCCATATATTCTTTCATCACCGTATCCACCTGCTTCTGCTACGTGGAGGAACCCTTCTCGGGGGCCATGTATGTGGCTATGATATTCCCCTTACTTTAAGAGAGAACCAGAAAGAAAATAAATTTCCTAGTCTGGGAGATGATCTTAATGCATTCCTTGGCAGAGATCAAAGCAGTGCCAGTAGGTGGGGTTACCTATGGTATCTTGTATAACATATCACCCAAAGAAATAATCACAGAACAAGGTCTAGAATCATATACAACATGTCACTTCCAAAAGTATGGTTGTCCTAATAATACATCACAAACGTCGAGAAGAGAAACATCACACAATACCTCATCTGTGAAGGGCTTGATGTTGTAGGGCAGGCGTAACTGCTGGCTGACTCAGATATCTCGTCCTTGGTGAAGCCACCTAATGTTGTACAATTGCAGGTGTGGTATGGTTAGTAGGCTCAGCCGCTTCATGACCTTTGTTGAAATGAGGTTCTTTTGGCTGCCATTGTCGACATTGAATTGCAGCAGCAAACCCTTCACCCACATTTATGAGTGGAAAATACACTCCCCCTCATTTGGATCGTCATGCTCATTCTTTTGGATATTGGCGGTGGCAACAATGGCGCTGGGCTCTACATAAATAATCTTCTTCCCTTTGTCATTCCTCTTGTCGGGTTCTGACTCAGGGTCAGAACATGCATATGGCTCTGAAGCCTTCAACTCAGCCACTAGAAACTGCTTGGTCTGACACTCACTTGTGTTGTGAGTGGGGCTCTTATGGAACTCACACCACTTTCTTGTGTCCTTCTTTGACTTCGTGGTGGTGTTCTTTTCTTGTGGCTTTGACGGGTTTTCTTTGGTCTCCTCACCTTGGCTTTGTCCTTTGTTCTTCAGATTCACAGATCTAAAGCCTCGCTTCTTTTGTTTAAACTTCTGCTCGATCTTGACATCGTACCAGTACACTGTGCCAAGCGAGGAGATGTCCAGGAACTCCATCTCGTCCTAGATGTACCTGCGTAGGCAGCCATGGTATTTAACTACCAAATGCTGCTTTGAATCCTTAATACTTAGCTTTGTGCGAAGGGTATGAAAAATATTGGTAAACTCTAGGACATCTTGGTCCCTTCCCTTCCGTAGCGTGGTCCACTTTATGTATTTATCCTCATTGTTTCCAACATGGTAGTACTCCTCCTTAAAGGCATCCTAGAATGAATTCCAAGTGGGTGGGGATGAAATAGTGAGGCCGTACTTTCATCATTCTCCTCATAGTGGGTTTCCCACAATTCTTGACGTGGGGAGCGACTTTGTGAAGTGCAAAAGTGATCTTTTCCTGGCTAGAAAAATCATGAACAAAAAAATATCCTTCTAGCAGATTTAACCATTTATGTATGACATCCACATCTATCTGACCCTCAAATATGGGAATGTCAAAATTAGCTTGTACCTTAAAGGGCATGGTGCTTCCAGAGTAGTTGTTGGAAGTAGATGCGTCACCCCTCGGTAGCCGCTAAAGGATCTAGGCAAAGTTTTCCATCATCGTGTTCCTTTATCGCTTGAGGAATTCTTCAAGAAAGATTTTGATAGGATCTCCTGCCCCTCATCTTTCTTTTCATCAAATATGGGAGGCCATTAGGATTTGCAAGGATGATCTTGCAAAGGTTCAACCAAATTGAGCCCTAACTCCTTATATCCCGACCTCGTTGGGGAGATGCCAAGAAAAACAAAGAAAGAACAACCACTATGATACCACTGATCCGAATTTAAATAGGAACGCAAATTTTTTTAGATATAACCATAAATATAGAGATTCAACAGAAATAATAGTTCATTTCATTAATAGAAAAATATTGAAGTATACTTACAAATAGAATGGAAATAAGACTAGCTCGGGTGATGGTAGATTATTTCTCAGAAGAGATGTGGTGGATACATGCCTTTGAATTGTGTTACATTGAGGCTCAAAGACCTATTTATTATTTATAAACAATGGAAAACCCTAAACATCAAAAAACCTAACCTTAGGAGATGAAGCACCAAAACTGTGGGTCCCGTTTGCGTAAATTGGTACATCAACTTCTTGGGGTCGTAACTTTGGCATATGATCTCTGTTTGGCTACAATAATACCCCATTTTGAATATCTCAAGGAGATGGCCAAAAACAAACATTTTGGTTCTCTTCGTTTTCCCTAGAAACGTCGTTTAGGGCCTGAAAATGGCTCTAGAAGTTGAGGACCCGAAAAACTGCCAAAAATAGTAAACCATGCTACAATTAAGGAAATCGAAAAACTGAAAGAGATAGTGTTGGGGGTCCAAGTGGGATAGGTAGGTGGCCACCAATATCCACCTAGATCATAATCCCTGCACTCTAAATCACTAAATCCCATAATCTTCAAAACCCCTATCCATTTAACTGCAACACCTCAATTAATTATCTGTTTAGGTACATCTGGCACTAATTCTCGGGTTAAAAAGGGAGCTAACCAAGCAGGTAGTGTATGTGCAAAAAAAGGAGCTAAGTTGGTGTTATTTGTGGGTCAAATGATGGCATTATTTCTGTTGAAATTTAAGATGTTACTTCTGGCATCAATTTCAAGCGTTATTTCTGACACGGTGTTCAACGCTATTGATGTAGAAATTTTGTTGGGTGTGGAGCCTGATTATCTTTTTATTCAAAGGTATCACCGCATTAGACCCTAGTTCGTAATGTGGCGGCAACGCCACCCATAATATTTGCACTGCAAGGGGTGTCCGGGGGGGGGGTGGCTGCAACCTTTGGGAGCCCCTCCCTAGTGGGGGATTGGGGCAACGTCCCTGAAGCTAAAAAATAGATGTAAAATTGCTTGTAAAATGTTGTAATTTCGTAGTCATTCTGGGCCATTCATTAGGCGAAGATATGACAATAGAAGTTATGTTTAATTTAGGGCGTTTTTCCCTAAAAGACAACCCCTTGCTATATGTGAGGGAATTGTATTGCGTTTATGTAGATTTGTATTCTGAGCGAGAAAGAGAGAGGAGATTGAGCGAGAGAGAAGAGGGAATTACAACAGATCTACTGTAGGTTGTATCTCTTCAGTTTGCTGGATAATATAAAAGGAAGGACTGGCTGTTTCTCCGTGGACGTAGCCCAAATTGGGTGAACCACGTATATCTGTCTCTCTTGTTTTATGTGTTTATATTTCTGCAATATATTTTATGTGTTCCATTGCTCTATAATATATAATTTTCTAACAAATTTATGGCGCTAGTTTTTCCTAAATTAACGCTTAAATATTTTGGCTAGTGAAAGCAATGCCAAAATTTGTGCCATCTCGATAAATAATGCCGAATTTTTCAAAAAATTGGAGAAAAATACACTAAAACATCCCTTGGAAGCAAAAAGGGAGATAATTACAGGGATTTGTTGTAGTGAAATGTTATGAAACCAGCTCACAAAAAGATAGAAAAGATAGATCAATGTCTTAGAATTCAGCCTCTTTGAGGGGGAAACCTCCTTTACATTACACAAATGAATGATTCTTTGATGATTCAAATGACAAAACCTCATTCCTATACATAGGAGTCTAAGGAGTCACAATATAACCTAGCCGACCTAATAATAATAATATAAAGGCACAAAATAATAATAGAGGGATTCTATGGGGCACAATAATAACAATATGGGGACAACAGGGGCACAACAATATTAATAAAGGATACAAATACAATAGTAATGGGGTAATCACTAGAATTATAGGGACCTAACATGCCCCTCATCAAGTTCTGGCAATATTGTTTGAACTGGGAGCTTGTCGCCTATAACCTTATTTAAACATGAAACATGGAAAACTGGGTGCACTCGAGAAGCTGCAGGAAGCTCCAATTTGTATGCCATAGTACCAATCTTTTGCAACACCTTGTACGGACCATAATACTTTTGTGATAATGTATTATCCTTCTTAGCTTTCTTGAGGGACATTTGTTTATATGGTTGTAGCTGTAGGAATACCCAATCACCTACATCAAAACTTCTTTCGCTGCGATGCTGATTTTCCTGCTGTTTCATTGTATTCTGCACCAACACGAGGTTATCCTTTAAGAGTTGGAGGACTTGTTGTTGATGCTCGATGTGATGTTCCACTGCTTGAACCTTAGAATTTTCTCTTAAATATGATGTGATGGATGGTGGCTGATATCCATAAAGTGCCATAAATGGGGTCATTTTTGTTGCTGTATGGAAGGAAGTGCTATACCACCATTCAGCCAGAGGAAACCATTTGACCCATTGTGTCTGTTTATCATATACAAAGAAACGAAGATATCCTTCCAAACATTTGTGTACTATCTCAGTTTTCCCATCAGATTGAGGATGATAAGATGAGCTATGAGCTAACTGAGTATCGAGACAAGAAATAATTTTGTCCAAAAATTTCCAATGAAAATGGGATCTCTGTCACTTACAATAATCTTTGGGTTTCCATGTGGCTTTTGAATTGTTTCCATAAATGCAGTAGAAACTGTACTGGCTTTAAATGGATGTGATAATGCACAAAAGTTTGCATATTTGGTAAGTCTGTCAACTACCACCATGATGACACTCTGTCCCTCAGACTTGGGTAAACCTGTGATAAAATCCATTGAAACCTCCTCCCAACATTGGCTTGGAATGGATAAAGGTTGTAATAGACCCGGGGTCTTAATTGTTTCAACTTTATTTTGTTGGCAAACCAAACATTCCACCACAAACTTTTGAATATCCGATTTAAGGCCATCCCAAAAAAATTCCTTCTTAACCCTGTGGTAAGTTTTTAAAAATCCTGAGTGCCCTCCTAAGGGAGAAGTGTGTAATTCCATAAGAATCTTTTGCTTGGGTTGAGAATTCTTACAGAGGTATAAGCGATCTTTGTACCATAACGAATCATTTTTCCAACTAAATGTATTAGATGTACTGGAATCTTGTTGTAACTTTCAAATAAGTGCCCACACTTCTTCATCATTCTTCCATTCCTCCCTTGCTTCGTTTCTCCAATTTGGTTGGATAATAGAAATGGTACACAACAATGCTTCCACATCCTCTTCCTTTCTTGAGAGTGCATCTGCCACCACATTTTGCTTCCCTTTTTTGTAGATGTTTTCAAAGTCATAACCCAACATCTTTGTGACCCACTTTTGTTGCTCTTCAGAGGATAATCTTTGTTCTAAAAAGTATTTAAGGCTATCATGATGCTTTTTTACCTTGAAGTGTCTTCCCATTAGGTAGGGTCGCCATTTCTTAAGTGCATGTAGTATTGCCAACATTTCCTTCTCATAAATAGCTTTGTGTAAAAACTTTCCATTGATTGGACGACTTTCAAAAGCAATGGGTCTTTCATCTTGCATTAAAATAAAACCAATTCCATTTCCTGAAGCATCACATTCCACAATAAAGGTTTTTGTGAAGTCCGGTGTAGCTAAGACCGGTGCTTGGCACATTGCCTCTTTAAGATGTTTGAAGGCCTTTGTTGCTTTTGGAGTCCATGAAAATGCATCTTTATTCAATAATGTTGTTAGAGGTGCTGCTATTCTCCCATAATTCTTAACAAACTTGCAATAATACCCTGTTAACCCGAGAAATCCTCGCTGATGCTTTATGGATGTGGGGATTTTCCATTCCTTAATGGCTTTAATTTTGCTAGGGTCTACCTTAACTCCTTCATGAGATACAATATGACCCAGATATTCCACCTCTTGTACTCCAAATAAACATTTAGATCTTTTTGCATATAATTGTTTCTCCTCCAATAGTTGTAGCACCTTGTCAACATGTTCAACATGATCCTTCCAAGACTTGCTGTAAATTAGTATATCATCAAAAAATACTAACACAAATTTTCTAAGGAAGGATTTGAAAATGGAATTCATCAAACCTTGAAATGTAGAAGGTGCATTGGTAAGGCCAAAAGGCATGACCAAAATTCATAATGACCCTCATGAGTTCTAAATGCTGTTTTCGAAATGTCTTCAGTCTTCATTTTGATTTGATGATATCCTAAACGAAGATCCAACTTGGTGAAGTAAATTGATCCATGCAATTCATCCAGTAACTCATCAATGACAGGAATGGGAAATTTATCTTTAATAGTGATCTTGTTGAGCTCCATGTAATCCAGACACATGCACCATGATCCATCCTTCTTGTGCATCAATACTACTGGAGCAGAGAAAGAACTTTGACTAGGTTGAATTATACCAGCCTGTAGCATTTCTGCAACCATACGTTCAATTTCACTCTTTTGGGGATAGGGATATCTGTATGGCTTGAAGTTTGGAGGAACACTTCCTGGAATCAGATGAATAGCATGATCATGATCATGAATAGGTGGGAGACCTTTGGGAGTCTCAAATACGTTGGAATGATTGTCCAAGAATTTTTGGAGATATGGATAAATAGATGATTTCGATGTGGAAACATCTAGCGAACATAATTGTGTAATTACACCTCTTTGTTCCTTTTTTATAAGCTTTGTCATACCGTTAAAGATGATTACCTTTTTTTGTTTCCTTGCAATACCCCTTAGTTCAACTTCCTTTCCTTCCGCATAAAATTTCATGAAAATTTCTTGAAAATTAAAAGCTATTGTACCCAAGGATTGTAGCCATTGGAGTCTTAGTACAACATCAGCACCTCCCATTGGAATGGAAAGCATTGGGCTAGTCAATACATATTCTCCCATGGATAGCTTGATATTATGGCACTTTCTAGAGCAATTTATTGTTCCTCCATTTGCAACCATCACTTGACACTCCGGTGCTGGATTCAGGAAGCAATTCAATTCTTTTGCTACCTTACAATGAATAAAATTGTGGGTAGTTCCTGAATCAATCAACACTATTACCTTTTTCTTCTTGATTTGTTCTTCTATATTGATGGTTTGAGGAGTGGTAATTCTATCCAATGCACTACAAGATATGGTCGGATTCATTTCTTCTTCATCTAGACTTTGTTCCTGGAGTATATCTCCTTTTCTTCTTCCTCTTCACAATCTATGTAGAATAATTTCTTCTCAGCACACTTATGACCTTTAGTGTATTTGCTATCACAACTGTAACAAAGCCCTTTTGCTATTTTTTCTTCCAGTTGTTGTGGTGTCAACCTTATAGGTTGTGGAAGACTAGGGGCAACAACACTTCCATCTTTATAGTTGTGGGTGGTATGTTTCCTGGTTGCCATAATTTTGCTTTCCATTTTTCTTGCTACCCTGAATGCCTTCTTTAATGAATCAGGTTCCCAAAGGCGAACATCATGTTGGATATTATCCTTTAAAGTCCCTATGAACACATCAATCCTATGCTCCTCTGGTATATTTTTTACCCTTATGTTCAATTTTTGGAACTCCTCAATGTGCTCCATTATTGAACCCTTTTGTTTGAGACTTTTCAATTGGCTAAAAAAAGTGTTGCTTTTTGTATCCTCATAATGTGCTGTCAATTCTTCCGTAAAAATTTCCCAAGTGATAATTTGTTTACGAGAGCAAAGCCATTGATACCATACAAACTGATTTGGTTCCAAATATAAAGTTGCAATACATACCTTTTGTGTGTTTCGCATATTATTGAGATCGAAAAATTGCTCCATCTGTAATATCCATGTTGCGGGATCCTTGCCATCAAACTTCCTCATATCGATTTTTGGAATATGTTGGGTCTTCAATCCAACATTAGAGTCTATGAAATAATGATTAACATTTCTTTTGTTCGCATCATGAGTTTCCTTTGCTACCCTTTCACCATTAGTAAGTATTTCTTGTAGAAAATTTGACAAATCTGTCTTCAAATCTATCTTGAAATCGTCAATCTTAGCTTCCATGCCATTCATCTTAGCTTCCACGCTCTTTATCTTAGATTCCACGCCATTTATCTTGGCTTCTATTAGCTTTTGTGAGAGTAAAATTTGTTGCACTTGGTCTTGTAATTTTGATAAATCATGTAGCATTTCTTCCTCTTCTTTATGAGTCAAGCTAGAGCTTTCAGGTTGATTACTAGGTGTTTGCATTTTCTTTCCTCGGGGCATTAGTTACTGATAATAATGCTCTACTATTCCCTTTGAATTCCTTCAAAATAATTTTTCAAACCAAGCTTAAGCAAAAATTTAAAAATAGATACACACCTTTTTTCACTTTGTAGGAGCTCGATATTGCCTGTGATGTATCTCTGTAATTTCGGATCATCCAGTTTTGAAATTGCGACCTGTAGTAGCCCTCTGTGTCCTCTTTCCAGTGCCACCAGTTTGATCCCAATTGGATTCTCCAAGGAAGAGTTATGCAAAATCTCCCACAGTGACCTGATTATAGACTAGTTCAGTAGAGTGAACTTGTACGACGTGCCACGTGTCCCTGTTTTGAACTTTGGCTCTGAAAAATATATACAAGAAACTTCAGTCCATCCTCGTTCTATGCCTTCTTACAAAATTTCAATCCGATGCTCAGAGAGAAAGTTATGACGATTTTCCCTAGGTCACCTATTTGGAATGTAATTCAGGAGTTTGCAAAAAGACCAACTTCCTCAGATCATATCTTTGCAAATATAGCGCGAAAAGATCTGAAATTTGGACCCGAGGTTCAATGCGATTTCATCTGAAATGGTTTTTTTTTTTTGCTTCTAAAATGTCTCAGAAAAAAGTTATAGCGAAAATTCCATGATGACCTATTTGGAGTAGCGAAACTCTAGAATCCAAAGCTCTGATACCAAATGTTATGAAACCAGCTCACAAAAAGATAGAAAAGATAGGTCAACGCTTTAGAATTTAGCCTCTTCGAGGGGACAACCTCCTTTACATTACACAAATGAATGATTCTTTGATGATTCAAATGACAAAAATTCCTTCCTATATATAGGAGTCTAAGGAGTCACAATATAACCCAACCGATCTAACAATAATAATATAAAGGCACAAAAATAATAATAAAGGGATTCTATGGGGCACAGTAATAACAATATGGGGACAACGGGGGCACAAAAATATTAATAAGGGATACAACTACAATAGTAATGGGGTAATCACTAGTGTTATAGGGACCTAACATAAAAGTTGACAAAGTCAACTACCTTTCATCCCCAATCAGATGGAAAAACAAAAGTGATGGGCCTCTAAATTAGACATATATGAAGGCCCATGCCTCTAATTTAAAACATAAATTAAGGCATATGACCATCCTTCAGCACATTAAACCTCTCTTTTTGCATTAAATAATTTATTTTTAACTTTAATATATTCATTAGAAATGTTTATGAATAATTGAATATTTGTGCCTAATATTATTTATTTTTTGTGGAATATTATGAGAATATTGGGAAAATTATGAAGAGTTGGAGGAGGAGATAATTTAGGAACTTTTTTCCTACTACTGGAGGATCAATAATAAATAATAACTCAACATGATATTATGGAATTATGGCACAAACTGTGGAACTCCAATGATTGAGAAAATCTAGGAATGTGTTCCACTAATCAAGGGAGCAGATCCACCAATCAAGGGAGCAGACCCACTAATCAAGGGATTTTGGTGGGGAAAGCTTTCTCCATCCATGGGGAATTATTCTTAATCATTTTGTATAAGTACCAAGTCGAATTTTCCTATAGGGAATGATTGAGAAAATCTAGGAATGTGTTCCCTGCCATTTAATGCAAATTCCTAGTATTGAGGGCTAGGTCCACTAATCAAGGGATTTTGGTGGGGAAAACTTCCTCCATTCATGGGGAATGATTCCTAATCATTTCTTATAAGTACCAAGTTGAATTTGACTCTAGGGGATAGATTTTCATTAGTGTTATTGTGGAGAGAGCTTGTATTTTTGCAGCTCCATGGTATTTTCTTGCAGGGACGTAATTCTATTGATGAAAATAATGAAGATTGGTGTCATGTTCAGCTTATAAATCTCATTCTTCTCCATAGGTCTCTGAGTTTCCTTGGGCTTGGCCATCCCAGAAACCTCAGAACCCTTTTGTATCATTTTATTTCCTTCTTTGCATTTCTTATTCACAGGTATCTCTAGTTTTTAGTTCTTTCTATTTCTGCATTTAGTATTAATGATTTCTTGTTGTGGGATTGAGTTAAATGGTTGATGTAATTTCTTTTGCAGGATCACAAGCATTATTTCATTGTTGAAAAATATATGAAAGTTCATAGTAATCATTGAGTTTCTTGGATTAGTCTTCTTATTCCCAAATCTAGATTGTCGGACCTTCTTTTTAGCAAAAAACATTAAATTTCTGCTATTTTTTAGAGCATGAGAATGAGCTTCAATTGAATTAATTACACTTGCATCAGATCACAAAAACATTCTAGTTCATAACAAAAATTACCCCATTGCATTTTCACTTGATTTGGTTAGGCATTTTTCAGATTTACTAGCTCACTAGTTCTCGAATTTCTAGATTTTCGACTAATAATGCTTTTATATTTTTTTGCATGGGTTAACAGAGGTCTTTTTGAGTGATTTCACTTGTAATGGGGACCTAAGACATCCTAGTTCATACCAAAATTTGTCCCATCCAATTTGGATTTGATTTTCTTGGTCATTCAATGAATTATAGTAAATTTGTACATTTTGTAGGAAATCAGGGGATCTTGTAGGAAATCATTGTAACATCCTATAGGAAATCCTGTTGAGGCCAAATTGAGGAAAAAGCCTCTAGGAAGCTAGAAAAGGGTCCCTACTTGTCTCTCAAACCTTCTGACCATTTTCCATCATCTCCAAGCCACATGCTACATCACCAAAATAGATTAGCTTTCACACTCTCACATGAAAAAAAGACAAAAAGAAAAACAAATTTATTTTATTCATTTACATGCACAATAGTAGAAGGTTTGATGGTTTGAATCTGCATGCTTAGGACAGTAGGATTGCATACATTTTAACCTAGCAATCTTTTGAAGCAAAGCCTCTTAGCAGTTAGTTAGAAAATAGTGTGTTTTAGCATTTGATTTCATTCTCTTTTCTTGTACTTTCTTTCTTGCAATAGGTTAAGGTTCCATTTCGAACATTTCATTTTATGCAATTAGTTTAGGATTTGAGTTTAGTAAATGCATTCCATTACATCATGATAGAAAATGAATGAAACATTGTATGTTGCACGTATAGTGCCGATATCTCTTAAGTTTGTACAAACCCCGGGTTGATAATTAAACTCAGTAGCCTTGGGAGTTGCAGCATTCTTGTTGCAATAACGAGGCTCATCACTTTTTGGCGTCGTTGCCGGGGAGGTGTCAAGGTATGCATTGTTTTCTTCCCTAGTTGATTCATTTCTTTTTACTTTTTGCAAAAAAAGATATTTGCGTTAGGCATATTTAATTTCAAAAGTAGAAAATTGTATTGCATTATAGTTTTCGTTCAATCATAAAAACAAAAACTAAAAAATCTCCAACACGAACCCACCCTCCCAATTGATCACATGGTGCAATAAGAGCCACATCACCATTCACTTTTGTAGGTATAAGAAGAAGATGACAAATAATGTAGAAGAAATGGATGAAGATGATGATAATGAGAAAGATCCTCTCAGATTTCCCATTCAAGATACTGATGGTAGTGTGCACATGAAGAACATCCCTCCATCTTTTCTTCCAACATTTCATGGTCTAAGGTCAGAGGATCTGGAAACCTTTCTCTTTGAATTTGAGATTGTTTGTAGATCTTATGGTTACTTATTAAAAACTCAAAAACTGATATTGTTTCCGGCAACATCGAAGGATAGAGCTCTTAAATGGTTCATGAGTTTAGGTACTAATTCAATAAGATCATGGAATGATATGCAAAAGATATTCCTAGAAAAATATAAAGATCATGATCTTAAAAAAGAAATATTTAGAATGAATCAAAGAGAAGATGAGAGTCTAGAGGATATATTAGAGAGGTTCACGTATAATGTTAAGAAGGGAAAACTATATCATTTAGGATCCAACACACTAAAAACCCTCTTACTTAGAACAATTAGGGATGAATGGATTGATCTCCTTAATATCATAAGTAGAGGTGATGTATACCAATTATCATTTAATGAAATTTGTGAAACATGCAAACACATATCAAGAGGAAAATCAAGAGTAGGTAAATCAGCATCAAGATTGGTAAGTCAAGATAAACTTGGAAATTTGTTTGATGATTTTAAAACAGAAATTCTTAGCAATCTAAAAAAACAAGTAGAAACGTTAAGAATGCAAGATGAAGGAAAAGAAAATGTTGATATTTGTGTTGCGGAATCACATGATGTTACACATTGTCCATAATTACTAAGGTTGAAGGAAGTTCACCAAGAGGACAATGGAGCAAGTCAATTGTCAATGCGGCAATGTTATGTAGCTCCAAGAGGACCATGGCAGCCTATTCAGCAAGATATGATGCAAGATCCTAATTCACAATTTCAAAGTTATGCATATCCACCTCAAAGTAATTGGAACACACCTTTTCCTTGGCAACATTGGCCATCTCAACCCCAAAACCAATCTTGGCAACAAGGTTGGAAAGGAACTTGTGGGAGCCATCTACAATATCCACAATATTTTCCTCAATATCCCTCATACCCAACTCCATGTTATCCATAGCATTCACCTCCACCACAACCACAACCCCATCCAGATCCATCTCAAATATACACTCCCACTCAACTACTTGTACCACCATTTCCAAATCCACACATTGAAGTAGCTCAACCCACTTACAATGCTGAGGTAAAAAACTTCTAAACATCTCCTCTTGAGCTCAATGGTATTCAACATAGCTTAGGAAGAGTATTGCAAAAAAAAGATTATATTGATATCATTGAAAGACCAATTCCAAAAGAAGAAGATACAAATAAGAAGACCACAAAACCATGGGTTGTGATTGATGAAGAGCAGACATCAAAATCAGAGATCGAGAGAACTCCCTCATGGTTACCATCAAATCCTTCATGTCTTCAAGAGAACAATTAGCAAAAAGAGGAAGATTTGAAGGTTATGGTAGAAGAAGACATGAAGAATGATCCAGATCAGCAAAAGGACAAAGGACATCACAATTATATTGAAATATGGTTCCAGACAGTTACTAAGTTGCAGCATCACTCTCTTCCTCAACTATGCTTGATCCTTTCAAAGTCAAATTATTTGGTCTCTGAGATCCAGGTAAATGTCAAAGCATACATTTCAAGCCTCCACATCATTTTGTCTGTCATCTTGATGTGCACATGGCTCCATTGGAAGTATTATTATACTTGAAAGTGATTTTGGTTTTCAAGTAGGGCACGATTAAAAAAAATAAAACAATAGAGAAAAAATAAAAATCTAAGGTGAAAACCTCCTTGGAGTCACCTCAGATTGGCTCATTGATTGAAAACCTCCATGAGGCGATCAATGGGTTGGAAAAAAAGAAAAAAAGAGGAAAAAAAGAAGATCCTAGGTGAAAACCTCCTTTGAGGTGCCTAGGTAGACTTGCTAGTTGAAAACCTCATTGAGGCGGCTAGTGGGCCTAGAAGAAAAAAAGAGAAAAAAAATAAAAGAAATCCTTGCTCCATGCATCTCTTTGATAAATGCATGTACTCTCCAATATTTACAAGCAACAAGAACAAGTTGGTACCAAAAGGAAAATTGATCAAGCCTAGTGAAAAGAAATCAAATTTTGACTTTCTCTTCCTTTGCTCAAATGCTCCAACAAGGCCAAGGTGTTAAAATTGGCAACTAGGACCAAACTCCATGTGGGTCATCTTATTCATGGTTGATAATATTTTTATTAGATTCCTCTCATATAGAGGTGTAGGATTGATGTAAAGATCATCCTATTTCGATAAGTATTTATGGAGATATGAATTTATTTTGATTATGGAATAATTATCAAGCCGACCAACAACTCATGTAGGCTCAGAAGCCCAACAGTTGCATCTATTCAATCATCAACATTTGTGTATAAATACGGGAGGTATTTTCCTCATTTGGACACACTCTCTCATCACATATCTCTCTCTCTCATGAAGAAAAGAGGCTCTTCTCCTACTGCGCAAAAAGAGACTCTTCTCTCACATGTGTGGAAGGAAGGACGCAAATTTAGGGCTGCAACTCTAGATCGAAAGTTTGACTAGCATTGACCATATTTCTCCCTCTGTGAACTACGCTATAGGTGGATCTGACTCTCCTCAGGAGGCCACATTTTTTTGGTGAAGGAATCAAGGACGGTCAGTTTGCAAGATATTGACTGCCCTAGTTTAGGGATGATGTCGGTGATGCTGATGATGTTGATGCCGGTGATGTCGGTGATGATGATGTCGGTGATGCCGATGTCGGTGATGTTGATGAAGATGATGCTGCTGATGCCGGTGATGCCAATGATGCTGATGTCAGTGATGCCAATGATGCTGATGCCGATGATGCTGGTGATGTCGGTGATGCTGATGCCGCTAATCTAGGGTTTGCTGCTGCTGATATAAATCAGATTTTTGTACTATTTCTCTCTGCTGAATTATTGAAGATAAAAGAAGATTTGATCAAAGGGTTTCCCCATATTGGGGTTTGTCCTTGGCTAGCTGCCACATCTTGTGTCTCTTGTCTTGGCTTGATTTCTATCGATCGTTTAATGTTCTATCTGCACTTTACTTTATGTACATGTGATTGCTAATATGTGGATAATAATAAGAAAGATAAGTAAACTGCTATAAGCATAGAACATACCATAACTTAACATGGTATCAGAGCTGAGGTGAAGACAAAGCCCGAGCAAGAGCAAGAGCAATCACCAAAGAGAAGATTGGCAAGGCTATCCTAAAAGAACTATGGGGTCCTCAACACTCTTTCCTGTCGAAGACAAGCTTCGTGAAAAGTCTGACTATCATGAAGGGAAGATGTCTCTCGATCTAACCTTAGAAGATCAAGGAGTGTTGGACCATGTGAGAGGCAATATTGTTGAGCCTCCATCAAATGAACCCGCTGTTGCCAGGAAAAAATGGAAAACCGGTGAAGTCACAACAAAGAAGATCATCCGGGACTCTATCGACAAGCACTTGGTGGCCTCCATTCAAGAAGGCTAGAAATTACTAGATGTATTATATGTACCTGACCTCAAAAATAACCTGGTATCCATCTCGGAAATGGAAGACAAAGGCTATAGGGTGACCTTCAGCGATGGAAAGGTACGTGTATGGAAAAACAATGTTAAAGATGCCTTTACTCTTGGGTTTCGAGTTGATTCATTATATCAGGTTGGTGGAAGTCCACTAGGTGTCATGTCTTGTGACACATCTCTTCCGTCTGAACTTTGGCATCAAAGGTTTGCCCACCTTCATTATAAAGCTCTACCCGATGTAAGACAAATGGTGACAGGGATGCCCGAATTCCAAGTAGAGAAAGAAGGTGTATGTCTGGGGTGTGCCGAAGGAAAGCTCAAAAGGGGATCATTCCCCTCAAGCCAAAGCAATACCTCCGATATATTACAACTAGTTCACTCATACATATTTGGTATGATGCCTGTGAATTCCTTGGGAGGATATTCATATTACCTTAATTTTGCAGATGACTATTCTCGAAAGGCTTGGATATACTTCTTGAAAAAGAAGGATGAAGTGTTCTCTTGGTTTTGACACTTCAAAGCCTTGATCAAGAATCAAACCGAAAAGAAGATCAAAATCTTAAGGACTGATAATGGGATTGAATATGAATCTAACGAGTTTCATGACTTTTGTAAAGAGGCTGACATCAAGAGGGAGACTACTACACCATATACTCCAGAACAGAATGGTGTGGCGGAAAGGAAGAACCATACGATTGTGGAAGCTGTCCGTGCCATGCTTCATGATCAAAGACTTCCGAAGTTTCTATGGACTGAAGCTGCAAACACAACTGTATATGTACAAAACCGATGCCCTCATAAAGCATTGGGTTCCAAGATTCCTGAAGAAATGTTCACCTCGGTAAGAAACCTGATATATCTCATTTTAGAATTTTTGGAAGCCCTATATATTTTCATGTGCTGAAAGAGAAAAGGAATAAATTGGGTGCATCTGGAAAGAAAGGAATCTTCATGGGTTATAGTGAAAATACTAAGGGCTATAGAATCTATGTAGCCGATCAAAGGGAAGTCGTGATTAGTCATGATGTCACCTTTGACGAAGATATGACTCTTAGCAAGATGAAAATCTTCCTATAGTGAGGAGCTCTCAAGAAGCTGACACCAGGGAACCGAAAGAAAAAGAGTATGACGAGATATTTGCACCTGTTTCTAGATATACCACCATCTGCTCGATCATAGCCCTTGCGGCTTCACAAAGATGGAACCTACATCAGATGGATGTCAAGACTGCGTTCTTACATGGTTCGATCAAGGAAGAGGTCTAGGTGTGTTAAAATTGGAAACTAGGGCCAAACTTCATGTGGGTCATCTTATTCATGGCTGATAATATTTTTATTAGATTCCTCTCGTCGAGAGGTGTAGGATTGATCTAAAGATCATCCAATTCCTATAAGTATTCATGGAGATATGAATTTATTTTGATTGTGGAATTATTATCAAGTTGACCTACAACTTATGTAGGCTCAAGAAGCCCAAATGTCATGTCTATTCAACCTCTACATTTTAGTATAAATAGAAGAGGACTTCAAGTCATTTCTACACACACTTGGATCTCTTCCTCTCTCTACTTGTCTTTGGGTTTTAGTAGGAGGAGAGATCCTAAGGTGATGCTGGTGATGCCGATGATGCAGGTGAAGCCGATGATGCCGATGAAGCCAGTGATGCCAATGATGCTGGTGAAGCCGGTGAAGTCGATGATGCCAGTGAAGCCGGTGATGCCGGTGAAGCCGGTGAAGCCAGTGAAGCCATTGATGCCGGTGAAGCCAGTGATTCCGGTGATGCCGATGATGCCAGTGATGCTGGTGAAGCTGGTGATGCCGGTGAAGTCGCTGATGCTGGTGAAGCCAATGAAGCCGGTGATGCCGGTGAAGCCGGTGATGCCGGTGATGCCGGTGATGCCGTTGAAGCCACTGATGCCGCTAATTCCGTTGAAGCCGGTGATACCGGTGAAGCCGGTGATGCCGGTGATACTGGTGAAGTCGGTGATTCCGGTGATGCTGATGATGCCAGTCATGCCGATGATGCTGGTGAAGCCGATGACGCTGGTGATGCCAGTGATGCCGGTGATGCCGGTGATGTTGGTGAAGCCGATGATGCTAGTGATGCCGGTGATGCTGGTGATGCGATGATGATGATGCTGGCTGATGCCAATGATACTGATGCCGATGATGCTGATGCCACTGATTTAGGGTTTGCTATTGATGATGTAAATCAGATTTATGTACTATTTCTCTTTGCTGAACTATTGAAGATAAAAGAAGATTTGATCAAAGGGTTTCCCCATATTGGGGTTTGTCCCTGGCTAGTCACCACATTTTGTGTCTCTTGTATTGGCTTGTTTTCTGTTGATCGTTTAATGTTCTATCTACACTTTACTTATGTACATGTGATTGCTAATCTGTGGATAATAATAAGAAAGTTAAGTAAACTACTCTAAGCATAGAACATACCATAAACTTAACATGGTATCAGAGCTGAGGTGAAGACAATTCCAAAACAAGAGTGAAAGAGCAATCATCGACAACAGTCGGGACAAGACAAAAGGACCACTGGGTTTAAATTCACTGAGGGTGAAGTGGAAGTAGAGAATATTATTAGAATGGTGCAACAAAAGTTTTTAATGGCCTACTTAAAGATCACTTCATTGGGAAGTTCAGATCTAAGGGTGTAGGGAATGTTACCCCTCAATTGAATGAAGGTAACTAGATTCATTTACAGAATCTATTTTATGTACTTGATCGCAAGAAGAACCTGGTGTCCATTTCAGCAATGGAAGTCAAAGGTTACAGGGTTGCACTCATTGATGGAAAGGTACGTGTTTGATAATAGATTTTTTCAAAGATGTTTTTGAGTTTAGGGTTGTATCAAGTTGCAGGAAGTCCACTAGGGACCATGTCCATTGAAACAACACCGAAGGTCTGTGAGTCAGATGGTGACAGGGATGCTTGAAATCAAAAAGAGCATGAGGGTACATGTCTGAGATGTACCGAAGGAAAATCTTACAAGGGGACCATTCCCCTCATGTAGCAGGTCCACAGGTTTGGAACAACCTGTGGAGTTTGAGATTCATGAACGGGAATCTCATGTAAACAGGTGGAAGAAAGCCCTCTATGGATTGAAGCAAAACACCCCCGGGCATAGTATGAGAGGATTAATAGCTATTTGATGAAGTTGAGATTCACTAGGAGTGAATCTGATCCAAACCATTACCCGAAGGTTGTGGATGATAGACCTCTCATACTGGAACCTCATAAGGATGACCTATTTCTGACAGGTGCAGACCCTCTCATTTGCAGAAGTAAGAGGGAGTTGGATTCTGAATGTGGAATGATAAACTGCAAGCCTATGACTACCTCAAGGATATTAACTTTCAGAAGTTATATGGTAGTGATGTCGGACCAGATTTGGGAAATGCCTCTGAGTTTCATAAACTCAATCACGTTGATGATCTTGGTGAAATTTCGTCCAGACATATGTTTTGCAATTAGCATGGTGAGCTCATATTTGGTTGAGCCTCACTGGATTGGTGCCAAGAATCCTCTGAGATATCTTCGGGGCACAATCTCTCACGGATTGAGATACACTACCGGAAATATGAAAACTGCATGATTATTCGAATGCTGACTGGGTAGGCATTGTGGAGGATCACTAGAGCACTTCTTAGTGCTGGTTCTCTTTGGATTCTTCTTTGATATCATGGATGAGCAGGAAGCAGAAATCAGTTGTTATAAGTACCATCGAGACCGGATACATAACTACGACTATGACCTCGTATGAAGTTGCCTGGTTGAGGAAACTCTTCAGTGAGTACACATGATGAATACCACTATGATTCTCTGTGACAACCAGAGGTGGGATTTGATTATTGAGGAATCCCGTATTCAATGATTGCTCCAGCAGATAGACATCAGATACTACCTTATCTGGGATATGGCAAGTCGATGAGCAAGGAGGCTCCATCGCACTGAGATGATGTACATGTCAAATCCCAGGGGAAAGATCAAATTTGTGATTTTCCCCGAACGACTTGGAGTCATCGAGAGACCCTTGTAAAAGGGTCCTGCATGTTGCATACATTAAGCTTTGGGAGCTTTGGGGGCTTGTGGTTCTTACTGGAGTAACATACGACCATAGGGTGACTCACCCTCTCCTGGTGATGCGCACTATGAACAAGATGATTCGCTCTCTTGTGGAACAAGATGTTTCGCTTTCTTGTGGGACAAGATGATTCGCTCTCTTGTGTAGCAGGATGATTAGTTCTCCTGTGAGGTTTGGATGATGTGTTCTCCATGACGTTTGTGTAGCAGGATGATTAGTTCTCATGTGAGGTCTGGATGATGTGTTCTCCATGATGACTATGTAGCAGGATGATTAGTTCTCCTGTGAGGTTTGGATGATGTGTTCTCCATGACAATTATGTAGCAGGATGATTAGCTCTCTTGTGAGGCCTGGATGATGTGTTCTCCATGGTGATTGTGTAGCAGGATGATTAGTTCTCCTGTGAGGACAAGATTGATTAAGTTCTCCTGTCAAGGCATCCTACCCATGTAGTCTGGGACTCATGGGAAGTACCTCTCTTCTGATCAATGAGCAAGGAAATGAGGATAGGGACCATAGTAGTACCGATGGACGCATTGCCTTATCTACCATACTCCCTATGCTAGGATCACATTCATTGATCTGGGATCAATGATACTGGTTTGGAACCAGTGGTAGGAGTTGTACCTACTATGACGCTGACTTTGGGTCGGTTGAGACTGGTCTGGGACTAGTGGTACATACTTTGAGACTAACCTCAGGTCAGTGCAGTTTTGGTCTGGGACCAGTGAGAGTGGTACATACTATGACGCTGACTTCGGGTCAGTTGAGACTGGTCTAGGACTAGTGGTACACTCTTTGAGACTGCGATATTAGTCTGGGACTAGTAGTAGGAGTTGTACCTACTATGACATTGACTTCGGTTTGGTTGAGACTGGTTTGGGACCAGTGGTACATACTCTGAGACTGACCTCTCGTCAGTGCAATACTAGTCTGGGACCAGTGAGAGTGGTACATACTATGACGCTGACTTCGGGTTGGTTGAGACTGGTTTGGGACCAGTGGTACATGCTCTTAGACTGACCTTTGGTCAGTGCAGTACTGGTCTGGGACCAGTGAGAGTGGTACATACTATGAAGTTGACTTCAGGTCAGTTGAGACTGGTCAGGGACCAGTGGTACACTCTCTGAGACTTTGATACTGGTCTGGGACCAGTGGTAGGAGTTGTACTCACTAAGGCACTGACTTCGGGTCGGTTGAGACTGGTCTGGGACCAGTGAGAGTGGTACATACTATGACGCTGACTTCAGGTTGGTTGAGACTAGTCTGGGACCAGTGGTACACTCTCTCAGACTATGATACTAGTATGGGACCAGTGGTAGGAGTGGTACCTACTATGATGCTGACTTTGGGTCAGTCGAGACTGGTCTAGGAGAAGTGGTACGCACTCTGAGACTGACTTTGAGTCAGTGGAGGATGATACTGGTCTGGGACCAGTGGTAGGAGTTGTACTCACTATGACACTGACTTTGGGTTGGTTGAGACTGGTCTGGGACCAGTGGTACGCACTCTGAGACTGACTTTGAGTCAATGGAGGATGATACTGGTCTGGGACCAGTAGTAGGAGTTTTACTCACTATGATGCTGACTTCAGGTTGGTTGAGACTAGTCTGGGACCAGTGGTACATACTCTAAGATTGACTTTGAGTCAGTATGATACATCCTCGATCATTTCTTCTTCTTCGTAATTCAGACAAAAGCAGAGCAGAATAGAACAAAGTAGAGCAGAGCAGAGCAGTACAAATCAATACAGGGTAGAACAAGACAAAGCAGAACAGGAAGAATAGAGCAGAGCAGGGTAAGGGTCAGGCTATACAGGGCAGTGCATTTGATGGATGAATAGTAGCGACCGTTAGACAGATTGTAGATGGAGTTCTCCCTAGTTGAGAGGGAGTGTTAAAATTGGCAACTAGGGCTAAAATTCATGTGGGTCATCTTATTCATGGCTGATAATATTTTTATTAGATTCCTCTCATCGAGAGGTGTAGGATTAACCTAAGGATCATCTGATTCCTATAAGTATTCATGGAGATATGAATTTATTTTGATTGTGGAATTATTATCAATCTAACCTACAACTTATATAGGCTCAAGAAGCCCAAACTTCATGTCTATTCAACCTCTACGTTTTAGTATAAATAGAAGAGGACTTCAAGTCATTTCTACACACACTTGGATCTCTTCCTCTCTTTATTTGTCTTTTGGTTTTAGTAGGAGGAGATATCCTAAGGTGATGCCGGTGATGCTGGTGAAGCTGATGATGCCGATGAAGCCGATGATGCCGGTGAAGCCGATGAAGCTGGTGAAGCCGATGATGTCGGTGAAGCCGATGAAGCCGGTGAAGCCGATGAAGTCGGTGATGCCGATGAAGCCAATGAAGTCGGTGAAGTCCATGATGCCGGTGAAGCCAATGATGCTGGTGAAGTTGATGAAGTCGACGATGCTGGTGAAGCCGATGATGCCGGTGAAGTCGATGATGCCGGTGAAGCTGATGAAGCTGCTGATGTCGGTGAAGCCGTTGGTGCTGGTGAAGTCGATGATGCCGGTGATGCCGATGACGTCGGTGAAGCCGATGATGCTGGTGAAGCTGATGATGGCGGTGAAGCCGATGATGGCAGTGAAGTCGATGATACCGGTGATGCCGATGCCGGTGATGCCAGTGATGCCAGTGATTCCGATGATGCCGGTGATGCCGATGATGCCGGTGATGCCGATGATGCCGGTCAAGCCGATGATGTCGATGACGCCGGTGATGCCGATGATGCCGGTGAAGCTGATGATGCCGGTGAAGCTGATGATGCTGGTGAAGCTGATGATGTCGGTGATGCCGATGATGCGGTGACGCCGATGACGCCGGTGAAGCCGATGATGCCGGTGAAGCCGATGATGCCGGTGAAGCCGATGATGATGGTGAAGCTGATGATGCCGATGATGTTGATGATGCCGATGATGCCGGTGATGCCGGTGAAGCTGATGATGCCGGTGAAGCCGATGATGCCGGTGATGTCGGTGATGCTGAGGATGCCGGTGATGCGATGATGATGATGCTGGCTGATGTCGATGATACTGATGCTACTGATGCCAATGATGCTGATGCCGCTGATCTAGGGTTTGCTGCTACTGATGTAAATCAGATTTATGTACTATCTCTTTTTGCTGAATTATTGAAGATAAAATAAGATTTGATCAAAGGGTTTCCCCATATTGGGGTTTGTCCCTGGCTAGTCACCACATCTTATGTCTCTTGTCTTGGCTTTTTTTCTGTTAATCGTTTAATGTTTTATCTGCACTTTACTTATGTACATGTGATTGCTAATCTGTGGATAATAATAAGAAAGATAAGTAAATTGCTCTAAGCATAGAACTTACCATAAACTTAACAACGTGGAGCAACACGAAGGATTCAAGATTTATGATCGAAAATCTCATGTATGCAGGTTGAAGAAAGCTCTCTATGGGCTGAAACAAGCACCCCAAGCATGGTATGAGAGGATCGATAGCTACTTGATGAAGCCGAGACTCACTAGGAGTGAAGCTGATCCTAACCTTTACTTTAAGGTTGAAGATGACAAACCTCTCATACTGGTGCCATATGTGGATGACCTCTTTCCAACAGGCACAAACCCTCTCATTCACAAATGTATGAGGGAGTTGGATTCTGAATTTGAAATGAAGGACCTAGGACTGATCCACTATTTCCTAGGACTTGAAGTTTGGCAGAAGCCAGTGGAAATTTTCGTATCTCAAGGAAAATATGTGGTGAATATTCTAGAAATATTCGGTATGGTGGACTGAAAGCCCGCAACTAGCCTGATGGAGCTTGAACTCAAAAAGTTAAGTGGTAGTGCTGCTGGACCTATTTTGTGAAATTCCACTGAGTATCATCAACTCGTCGAAGAATTAATGTTCTTAGTGAACTCCCGTCCAGACATATGCTTTGTAGTCAACACATTGAGTCAACATATGGTTGAACCTCACCACATACATTGGATTGGTGCCAAGAATCTGTTGAGATATCTTCATGGAACAATCACTTATGGGTTAAGATACACTACCGGAGATGTGAGACTACTTGGATATACTGATGCTGATTGGGCAGGCAGTGTGGTGGACCGTAAGAGCACTTACGGGTGTTATTTCACCTTGGGATCTACTTCGATATCATGGATGAGCAGGAAGCATAAGTCGATGGCTTTATGCACCACCGAAGTAGAGTATATCGCTGCTAGCATGACCTCTTGTGAGGCAGTCTGGTTGCGGAAGCTCTTCAGTGAACTGTTTGGATTTACATTGTATAACACCGTGATCCTATGTGACAACCAGAGTGGGATTCATTTTTCAGAGAATCCCGTATTTCATGATCGCTCCAAGCATATCGATATTAGGTACCACTATATTTGAGATATGGTGCAGCGAGGAGAAATAAGGCTCCAACATATCGGTATAGATGAACAGGTCATCGACATTCTGACAAAGCCCCTAGGGAAAGTCAAATTCTTGACTTTCCTAGAACAACTTAGTGTTGTTCAAGGACCCTCTGATGAGGGTCCTATATGATGCATTGAGCTCTGGGAGCTCCGGGGAGGTGCGGGGTACTTCTTGGAGCGACATATGACCACATGATGATTCACCATCCCCTGGTGGTATACATGTACACCCCGTGGCGACTATGTAGCAGGATGATTGGTTCTCCTGTGAGGTCTAGATGATGTCTTCTCCATGATGACTATGTAGCAAGATGATTGGTTCTCTTGTTAGGTTTGGATGATGTGTTCTCCATGACGACTATGTAGCAGGATTATTGCTTCTCCTATGAGGTCTAGATGATGTGTTCTCCATGATGACTATGTTGCAGGATGATTGGTTCTCCTGTGAGGTCTGGATGATGTGTTCTCCATTACGACTATGTAGCAATATGATTAGTTCCCCTGTGAGGCCTAGATGATGTGTTCTCCATGGCGTTTATGTAGTAGGATGATTAGTTCTCCTTTGCGAACAATATTGATTAAGTTCTCCTGTCAAGGCATCCTACCCATGCAGTTTGGGACTCATGGGAAGTACTTCTCATTTGATCAATGAGAAGGGAAATGAGGATAGGGACCATAGTAGTACCGATGGATGCATCACTGTATCTACCGTACTCCATATGCTAGGATGAACTTCATTGATCTGGGATCAATGATACTAGTCTAGGACCAGTGGTAGGAGTTGTACCCCCTATGACATTAACTTTGGGTCAGTTGAGACTAGTCTGGGACCAGTGGTACATACTCTGAGACTGACTTTGGGTCAGTGGAGGACTGGTCTGGGACTAGTAGTAGGAGTGGTACCTACTATGACGTTGACTTCGGGCTGGTTGAGACTGGTCTAGGACCAGTGGTACACACTCTGATACTGACTTTGAGTCAGTGGAGGATGATACTGGTCTGGGACCAGTGGTAGGAGTTGTACCCACTATGACGCTGATTTTGGGTTGGTTGAGACTAGTTTGGGAGTAGTGGTACACACTTTGAGACTGAATTTGAGTTAGTGGAGGATGATACTAATCTGGGACCAGTGGTAGGAGTTGTACCCACTATGACACTGAGTTTGGGTCGGTTGAGACTGGTCTAGGACTAGTGGTACACACTTTGAGACTGACTTTGAGTCAGTATGATACATCCTCGATCCTTTCTTCTTCTTCATAATTCGGGCAAAGCAGAGAAGAATAGAACAAAGCAGAGTGGAGCAGATCAAACTAGGGCAGAACAGAATAGAGCAGAGTAGGCAGGATAGAGAAGATCAGAGAAGGGGTCAAGCTGTACAGGGCAGTGCATTTGATGGATGAATAGTAGCCATTGATAGACGAATTGCGATGGAGTTCTCCCTAGTTGAGAGGGAGTGTTAAAATTGGCAACTAGGACCAAACTCCATGTGGGTCATCTTATTCATGGCTGATAATATTTTTATTAGATTCCTCTCGTCGAGAGGTGTAGGATTGATCTAAAGATCATCTGATTCCGATAAGTATTTATGGAGATATGAATTTATTTTGATTATGGAATAATTATCAAGCCGACCAGCGACTCATGTAGGCTCAGAAGCCCAACAGTCGCATCTATTCAATCATCAACATTTTTGTATAAATACAGGAGGTATTTTCCTCATTTGGACACACTCTCTCATCACCTCTCTCTCTCTCCCGCGCAAAAAAGAGGCTCTTCTCCTACTGCACAGAAAGAGACTCTTCCCTCACATGTGTGGAAGGAAGGACGCAGATTTAGGGCTACAACTACAGATCGGAAGTTTGACCAACGTTGACCATCTTTCTCCCTCTCTGAACTACACTATAGGTGGATCTGACTCTCCTCAGAAGGCCGCATTTTTTTGGTGGAGGAATCAAGCCGATCCGACGATTGGTTTGGAAGATATTGACTGCCCTAGTTTAGGGATGATGCTGGCGATGCTGATGCCGGTGATGATGATGCCGGTGATGTCGATGACGATGATGCTGGTGATGCCGATGATGTTGATGCCAGTGATGTTGATGATGCTGATGCCGATGATGATGATGATGCTGATGCCGATGATGTCGGTGATGTCGATGATATTGATTCCAGCGATGTCGGTGATGTTGATGCTACTGCCGCTAATCTAGAGTTTGCTGCTGCTGATATAAATCAGATTTTTGTACTATTCCTCACTGCTGAATTATTGAAGATAAAAGAAGATTTGATCAAAGGGTTTCCCCATATTAGGGTTTGTCCCTGGCTAGCCGCCACATCTTGTGTCTCTTGTCTTGGCTTGTTTTCTGTCGATTGTTTAATGTTCTATCTGCACTTTACTTTATATGTGATTGCTAATCTATGGATAATAATAAGAAAGATAAGTAAACTGCTATAAGCATAGAACATACCATAACTTAACACAAGGCCATGCCAATCCATCACCCTCATCTATTTTCACCATCCACCCATCATTTTCAAGCTTTTACCATTCAGTTTTCTTATTGTCCTAAAAAACTACATGATGCTCTGTTTTACTACATGATAGAAAAATACATAGAGCAAAAATTTGTTTTTGCCATAACTTGAAAACCATACATCCATTTGCCAAGCTGTTTCAGGGGGAGATGCATATGGATGATGGTAACATGCTCAAGCAGTTTCAATAAATTCCATTGCACGATTTCCAAAAACTTGGCCTCCATCACCTTCAGCCATTTGCACATTTTCTCAATATACGTGCATCCATTTAAAAATCTGTTTCATGGGAGATGCATATGGATGATGGTAACATGCCCAAACAATTTCAGCAAATTCCAGTTCACGGTTTCCAAGAAATCTACCTCCATCACCTTCAACCATTTTTAGTTTTTTCTCGAGATCCGTGCATCCATTGACTAAATTGTTTCTATGGGGAGGTGAATAAGGCTGATGGCAACATGCTCAAAAAGTTTCAGCTCAATCCAGTCTACCGTTTGGTAGATATGGACAAAACAAGTCACTGTCCTGAAATCCTACATGATACAAAACAACACCTACAGGATTGGCAGTGAACAATTTTAAAGGAGATCTAGAGGTCAAAGAAGCTCCTCCATAGCTTAGAAGGAACATCAGGATCATCAGCATCACCATCCAACTCCTGCACATCAACATCAACTCAATAACAACATGCATGTCTCTCTAACAACTATCAGGTAGGTACAGGTATGCAATATTCTTGAACTCTTGAGCATATTATAGTTAGAAATTTGTTGTCAATGCATTAGAGATGAGGTTTTATAGGCTAAGGATGGGTGAACGGTCTCAACTGCCTTCAACTACTTAATTGCAACTCACTCCTTCACTCATGCAATGTTGAAAAGTCAAATTATGAAGGGTGATGATTTCAAGGAATGAGGACAACAGTTAAAAGAAGAAATTTTTGTAGAGGCCAAGGTCACCACAACACTCCAAGCCCTCCATCCACTTCATATTCACTATCTATTCATTATTCATCCATCCCATTTCATTCTTGAAAAAAAAACAAAGAGAGCATCCTCTCCATTTTCATGAAATTTCCATTTGCAGGTCAGCAAGAAGGACAACCAAAGAGAAATGGAGGATCAAAAAGAGACCCCTGTCACTCACATTATTATTTTACCACTCATTAACATTCATTCCTCCAAAATTTATGTCATTTTTTCCACTCCCTTACTTCAATTTACAAAGGGACTGTGTTTTCTATAGGATGATCCTGTAGGAATTACAATGACCTAGAAATCCTACAGGAGGTGTCCAAATGGCAGAACAAGGTAGCAAAAGGTTGATAAGGGTGTGGAAGACCTTGCCAAACTAAAAAAAAAAATTCAAGAACTCATCTTGAATAAGGGCAAGAAAGCAAGCTAATGGTCTCAAGAAACAATGATTTTTCTTTGAACAAATATGTTTTTGGGCTTGTCCTTGCAGAGCTTACAACCAAGATTCTTAATGCACAAGAGAGAGGCCACCAGGGCCATGGATGAGGCACAATGAGGTCACTAAGTTGCTCAGAGGATGAGCAACACTTTCAGCAGGGGGGTATGATGAGCCTCTAAATTAGACATAAATTAAAGCCCATGCCTCTAATTTAAAACATAAATTAAGGCCTATGACCATCCTTTAGCACATTAAACCTCTCTTTTTGCATTAGATAATTTATTTTTAACTTTAATATATTCATTAGGAAGGTTTATGAATAATTGAATATTTGTGCCTAATATTATTTATTTTTTGTGGAATATTATGAGAATATTGGGCAGATTATGAAGAGTTGGAGGAGGAGATAATTTAGGGACTTGTTCCCTACTACTAGAGGATCAATAGTAAATAATAAGTGAACAAGATATTATGGAATTATGACACAAATTGTGGAACTCCAATGGTTGAGAAAATGTAGGAATGTGTTCCATTAATCAAGGGATTAGATCCACTAATCAAGGGATTTCAGTGGGGAAATCTTTCTCCATCCATGGGGAATGATTCTTAATCATTTTTTATAAGTACCAAGTCGCATTAGCCTCTAGGGAATGATTGAGAAAATCTAGGAATATGTTCCCTGCCATTTTATGCAAATTCCTAGTATTGGGGACTAGATCCACTAATCAAGGGATTTTGGTAGGGAAAGCTTCCTCCATTCATGGGGAATGATTCCTAATCATTTTGTATAAGTACCAAGTCGAATTTGACTCTAGGGGAGAGATTTTCATTAGCGTTATTGTGGAGAGAGCTTGTATTTTTGCAGCTCCATTGTATTTTCTTGCAGGGATGTAATTCTATTGATGAAAATAATGAAGATTGGTGTCATGTTCAACTTCTAAATCTCGTTCTCCTCCATAGGTATCTGATTTTCCTTGGGTTTGGCCATCCCAGGAACCTCAGAGCCCTTTTGTATAATTTTCTTTTCTTCTTTTCATTGCTTATTCACATGTATCTCTAGTTTTTAGTTCTTTCTATTCTTGCATTTAGTATTAATGATTTCTTGTTGTAGGATTGAGTTAAATGGTTGATGTAAGTTCTTTTGCAGGATCACAAGCATTATTTCATCCTTGGAAAAGCTTTGGAAGTTCATAGTAATTATTGAGTTTCTTGGATTAGTCTTCTTATTCTCAAATCTAGATTGATGGACCTCCTTTTTAGCGAAGAACAATGAATTTCTGCTATTTTTTAGAGCATGCTAACGAGCTTCAATCGAATTAATTCCACTTGCATCAGATCAAAAAACATTATATTTCATTAAAAAAATTACCCATTTCTTTTTCACTTGATTTGGTTAGGCATTTTTCAGATTTACTAGCTCACTAGTTCTCGAATTTCTAGATTTTCGACTATTAATGTTTTTATTTTTTATTTTTTGCATAGGTTAACAGAGGTATTTTTGAGTGATTCCACTTGGAATGGGGACCTAAAACATCCTAGTTAATACCAAAATTTGTCCCATCCAATGATGAAAATGAGTCTTGCGGTAAGCCCAAAATCCATTTTCATTAAAAATCTCGAACCTCGCGTGATACATGGTTCATGGCAGGGGAGATCACAACTATGATGCTCGCATTTCCATTCACATTTCTCTATGCAAGGTAAGCATAAATTTCCACACATAAAAACGCGTTGACCGTGCAGACAACGTTTCTCGCAAAAATGCTTACAAGGAGGACAACTCTCAGAGCAACCAGCCATACATTGATGACCGCATGGGAGCTCCCTGGAACAAAGTTTGTGATCCATCTGAGACATGGAGATCCACCTCTAACAGGCTACGCAGACACGTCTCTTTCAATTTTCAAGACTGTCCAAAATCCTGGAAATGAATCCGTGGCATGCTGGAGTTCCTTCGCTCATGGCCCAAAATATATGAGTACGCAACAAAGAAGATTCAACTCGTAAATGTAAATTATAAAACACCATCACACAACACGCAGTAAATCAACATAATATGTATATTCGATTATATACAAACACAATATAACTAAGGCATTGCAGCCTTAGTCACGATATCGACATTGATTACATTTTTTTTCTCACTCACAAATACCTGTCTATATCTATCACTCTAGATATTTTCACGATCTCGATATCTGTCTTATATGCATAAGAAATGTTAAATCAGAAGGATCCGATCAGAACCGATCCTTGTTTTTCTCTAACAAAACTCTCCAAATACATGCACGCAGCTAACAATAGTAAGTCGTATCCATCTTATCCATTTTAAAGCAGATTTTCTTCGTTCAGCTACACTGTCCACGTCCTCCTGGCTCTAGGATCTCGATTCATGCTTATCTTAATGCAATGATCACATCTTTTCCGTTTTAAAGCAAATTTTCCGTATTTTTCCTCCTTCAATTCAGCTACTCTGATCCACGTACTCTTCGCTCACCTTCTGATTCGTCTTCAATTTACGAGGGGTTAGATGCTTCTGCATCAGACTTCCGAGGTAAAAAAAAATTTATGACCTCCTGGTCCTTAGCAATTCTACCCACTATATCTTTTTAGTGGAACTGCTTTCATGATTTTCTGTGAGCTGCAACCAACCTCTGCAGTAACAGTCTCCTTCTGTTACACGATACCTCAGCAAGCCCTCCTCACTCGGTCTTTTGGCATCCTTCTGGTTCTCTCCTCTGGAACCAATTGAGCACACCTTGCTCTAGGTTGCTGCAAATTTTCTCACCTACTGCTGCCGCCATCCACACGACGGTAAGACCATAAACTCTCCTGCTTTACCACAACTGTACCTCTTTCCCCTTCTGCGTGCATTCTTTCTCCTTCTCGCAGGAAATCCTTTCCTTGCTCTGATACCACTTGATGAAAATGAGTCTTGGGGTAAGCCCAAAATCCATTTTCATTAAAAATCTCGAACCTCGCATGATACATGGTTCATGGCAGGGGAGATCACAACTATGATGCTCGCATTTCCATTCACATTTATCTACGCAAGGTAAGCATAAATTTCCACACATAAAATCGCGTTGACCGTGCAGACAACGTTTCTCGCAAAAAAGCTTACAAGGAGGACAACTCTCAGAGCAACCAGCCATACATTGATGACCGCATGGGAGCTCCCTGGAACAAGTTTGTGATCCATCTGAGACATGGAGATCCACCTCTAACAGGCTTCGTAGACACGTCTCTTTCAATTTTCAAGACTGTCCAAAATCCTGGAAATGAATTCGTGGCATGCTGGAGTTCTCGCTCATGGCCCAAAATATATGAGTATGCAACAAAGAAGATTCAACTCGTAAATGTAAATTATAAAACACCATCACACAACATGCAGTAAATCAACATAATATGTATATTCGATTATATACAAACACAATATAACTAAGGCATTGCAGCCTTAGTCACGATATCGACACTGATTACATTTTTTTTCTCACTCACAAATACCTGTCTATATCTATCACTCTAGATATTTTCACGATCTCGATCTCTGTCTTATATGCATAAGAAATGTTAAATCAGAAGGATCCGATCAGAACCGATCCTTGTTTTTCTCTAACAAAACTCTCCAAATACATGCACGCAGCTAACAATAGTAAGTCGTATCCATCTTATCCATTTTAAAGCAGATTTTCTTCGTTCAGCTACGCTGTCCACGTCCTCCTCGCTCCAGGATCTCGATTCATGCTTATCTTAATGCAATGATCACATCTTTTCCGTTTTAAATCTGTTTTAAAGCAAATTTTCCGTATTTTTCCTCCTTCAATTCAGCTCCTCTGATCCACGTACTCTTCGCTCGGCTTCTGATTCCTCTTCAATTTACGAGGGGTTAGATGCTCCTGCATCAGACTCCCGAGGTAAATTTTTTTTTATGACCTCCTGGTCATATACTTCTCCTGGTCCTTAGCAATTCTACCCACTGTATCTTTTTAGTGGAACTGTTTTCATGATCTTCTGTGAGCTGCAACCAACCTCTGCAGTAACAGTCTCCTTCTGTTACACGATACCTCAGCAAGCCCTCCTCACTCGGTCTTTTGGCATCCTTCTGGTTCTCTCCTCTGGAACCAATTGAGCACACCTTGCTCTAGGTTGCTGCAAATCTTCTCATCTTCCGCTGCCGCCATCTGTACGACAGTAAGACCATAAACTCTCCAGCTTTACCACAACTGTACCTCTTTCCCCTTCTGCGTGCATTCTTTCTCCTTCTCGTAGGAAATCATTTCCCTGCTCTGATACCACTTGATGAAAATGAATCTTGGGGTAAGCCCAAAATCCATTTTCATTAAAAATCTCGAACCTCGCGTGATACATGGTTCATGGCAGGGGAGATCACAACTATGATGCTCGCATTTCCATTCACATTTCTCTATGCAAGGTAAGCATAAATTTCCACACATAAAAATGCGTTGACCGTGCAGACAACGTTTCTCGCAAAAATGCTTACAAGGAGGACAACTCTCAGAGCAACCAGCCATACATTGATGACCGCATGGGAGCTCCCTGGAACAAAGTTTGTGATCCATCTGAGACATGGAGATCCACCTCTAACAGGCTACGCAGACACGTCTCTTTCAATTTTCAAGACTGTCCAAAATCCTGGAAATGAATCCGTGGCATGCTGGAGTTCCTTTACTCATGGCCCAAAATATATGAGTACGCAACAAAGAAGATTCAACTCGTAAATGTAAATTATAAAACACCATCACACAACACGCAGTAAATCAACATAATATGTATATTCGATTATATACAAACACAATATAACTAAGGCATTGCAGCCTTAGTCACGATATCGACACTGATTACATTTTTTTTCTCACTCACAAATACCTGTCTATATCTATCACTCTAGATATTTTCACGATCTCGATCTCTGTCTTATATGCATAAGAAATGTTAAATCAGAAGGATCCAATCAGAACTGATCCTTGTTTTTGTCTAACAAAACTCTCCAAATACATGCACGCAGCTAACAATAGTAAGTCGTATCCATCTTATCCATTTTAAAGCAGATTTTCTTCCTTCAGCCACGCTGTCCACGTCCTCCTCGCTCTAGGATCTGGATTCATGCTTATCTTAATGCAATGATCACATTTTTTCCGTTTAAATCTGTTTTAAAGCAAATTTTCCGTATTTTTCCTCCTTCAATTCAGCTCCTCTGATCCACGTACTCTTCGCTCGGCTTCCGATTCCTCTTCAATTTACAAGGGGTTAGATGCTCCTGCATCATCCAATTTTGATTTGATTTTCTTGGTCATTCGATGAATTATAGTAAATCTATACATCCTGTAGGAAACCAGTGGATCTTGTAGGAAATCACTGTAACATCTTGTAGGAAAGCCCGTTTTAAGGTTGAATTGAGGAAAAAGGCTATAGGAAGCTAGAAAAGGGTCCCTACTTGTCTCCCAAACCATATGACTTTTTTCCATCATCTCTCAGGTACCTGCCACATCACCAAAAGAGATTAGATTTCACACTCTCACATGAAAAAAAAGACAAAAAGAAAAACAAATTTATTTTATTCATTTACATGCACAACAGTAGAATGTTTGATGGTTCGAATCTACATGATTAGGACAATAGGATTGCATACATGTTAACCTAGCATTCTTTTTAAGCAAAGCCTCTTAGCAGTTAGTTAGAAAATGGTGTGTTTTAGCATTTGATCTCATTCTCTTTCCTTGTACTTTCTTTCTTGCAATAGGTTAAGGTTTCATTTCGAACATTTCAATTTCTGCAATTAGTTTAGGATTTGACTTTAGTACATGCACTCCATTACATCATGATAGCAAAGGAAGGACACATTGTATGCTGCACATATAATGCCGATACCTCTTAAGTTTGTATGAACCTCGGGTTGACAATTAAAGTCAGTAGCATTGGGAGTTGCAACATTCTACTTGCAATACGGAGGCTCATCAAAAAGTAGTCAACATGATGATTTTTCATATCTTGTGCATGTACAACTCCAAGAATCCATGTACATTGGATGACAGCCTCGCATATATTCAACATAGTTATAATAGAGCCCTACATAGCTCTATTGGCCATAGTCCTTTTCAGGTGTATTGAATTTAATTGATGTAACTCTTCCCATTGCATATTAACTGACATAACCCTCCAATGCTCATGTCGAGGTAGATAGGGAAACCAATTTTTTTGAGCATATCAATATCTCCAACAACAAGTCCAAGATATACAAATCTAATGCCAAGTACAAGGAACAACATGACCAACACAGGGTTCCACATCAGTTTCAAGTTGGTGATAAGTTGTGGTTACATTTATAAAAAAAAATCATCTCACAAACCATAAAAGGAATCTCAAATCACTCCAATATGGGCCTTACATAATCACAAAGGTTGTGGGTGAAAATTATTTTAAGTCATAAGCATTCTCCCTTTCCTTTGACTGCACCTAGTGTTTAATGCAGAGTTTCTTTGACCATATTTTCCACCTTTATTGGACACCTTGAAGGCAGTCGAGCAATTTCACCCCATAGAACTCAATCCTAAATAAATTGAAATGGATATAGAGATCATTTCATTGACACCAAGACAAAGGATACCCACTAGCAACACATATAACTCTATAAGGTTGCGAAAGAAAGGAAACTTCTTCACTAAGGAAATTAACCCACCAGGAGCAAAATTCAGCAAGAGTTTCCCCGTATGATTGGGAAAATCAACCAAATGGAGACCATTTATTCCTAGTGGGGGAGGAATGATCTTGGTGGAATTCAGTGGAAACCCACCTATTCCACTAGCTCAATGTAGATTTCTCCATCTTAGCATTTTTTTCTACAGTTTCTTGGGTCCTAAACTTCTAGGGATGTTTTGAGGCCCTAAACAATGTTTTTTTGACATGGAGGGGACCCAAGTGATTAATAAATGCTCTTGCTTAGGCCCTAATTAGAATGTGTAATTGTTGACTAGGCCTTTCAAATGTGCTACTGAGCGCGCCAAACAAAGTTTGTATGGAAAAGTTACGACTCCAGGAAGTTGACGTACCAACTAACCCCATCGAGGTTTGCAAACATTTGGCATTTAATATTCTGGGGATAGGTTTTTGTACATCTTGGATTATTTATTTATGTTAAAATTCCATTATTTTATCCCCTTGTAACATATTTTGTGAATGTGCGTAGACATTATCTCTCTGTTCAAAGATAACTACCACCATTATAGCCAGTTTGTGTTTTTCAGTGTTCTATTATTTCATTTATTAGTAAAAGTTTGGTTTCTACCACATTATTATAATATTTTCTAGATTTATCTGTGTATGTTCCATTTACTTTCCTACATTTTATTTCATTCCTTTTACTCCCTATATCATTGGTATAATATCAAATTTCTCCTTGATGTTTCTCAGTGCATGTCATTGATGAGGTTAGGATACAAAGAGTTGGGTCTCGAGCTAGTTTCACTTGGGAACGTTCGCTCTCACCAAACCAAGTGGCCTCCCATTGAAAAAGGAAAGAGAAATGAAGGAAAAGGATATCATATCAAGTTGTTTCTCAAAGAAATACTCATGCAATAAGGGAATGAGATGATGGATAATTTGCTTAGATCCTTTGATGGCTACTGACAACAACAGAGACACCTTCAATAAGTGGAAATTTTGGTTGCACAACACCATTCAAGGTCCAAATTGATTTTAATGGTACCCTTAATCAAAGGGAAAATAGATACATATTCCTTCGAGATATGGTTAAATATGCTAGAAAGTTATTACTATATCTATTTGTTTATGAAAAATAGTAGATCACCCTCGTCGATTGAAAGTTTCTCCCCATGTAAAAAATAAGTGCGAAGGTTGTTGCGAGAGAAATGATGAAGATGAGTCTACAATATTCAATGTAGGTCCAACTTGGGAAACTTTTGTTGATTCCCTTAAGGAGTAATTCTACCTTGTATAGAACTATGATGACCAATACACAAGATGGAAAACTATGCAACAAGAGAGAGACTAGAAGGTGTCAGGGTACACCAATAATTTCCATACCTTTCCCTCAAATATGGGTATCAGAGCCTCTAAGAAGAACCTAGCATTGAAGTACTATTGTTTCCTATACAAGTACAACCAAATGGAGATGGGTTTCTTGGACATCTACTCATTAGAAGTCACTTATCAATATGTTTTCAAAATCGAGTAGAAATTGAAGCAATGGAATACATGGGCATTTGAATCAAAAAATCTATTGGAACAAAATCATAGAAAAGGTGGCCCTAACTTAAAGAACAAGGGACAAATCAAGGATATCAAACCTCAAGAAAAATATCCCAAGTTACAAGCAATGAAGGATAATGGGAAGTCAAGAAAGGAAATTGGAAAGTGGTGTGAGTTCCACAAAAGCTCCTTATTAGTGAAGCTTAAAGAATAGGAAATAGACATTGACTATAATTTTGATATTTAATAGGATATATGAATGTGGATCATCAATTCATAACCCATTTCTACCATTTTGACCATAATTATCCAACATAAAGAGTTAGAGGAGCTTGAAGAGGGGCAACACCACTTCCATTCACAGATGTTGGTGAAAGGGAACCCACACAATTTAATTGTTGACAACAAGAACCAAATGACTTTGATATCATTTGATGTCATCAAGAGATTGAATCTATTGACAGTGCCACACCCCCAAAAATACATCATTATTTAATTGAGACATGGATGAGACATCCATGTCAGCTAGAAATGCTGCCTTTCCTATGGAATAAAATCCTTCCAAGATGAGGTACTTTGTGATGTTTCCCCACTTGAATTTTTTGATGTTCTTTTAGGACAACCTTATTTGTGGAAAATCCATTCTATTTATGAGCCTCGTCCTCAGGGTGTCATTGTTTCTCTCAAAAATTAGCTCTATAGGATACCATAGGTAGTCCCAACTATTGTAGTTTCATTGAACTTAATAAAATAGTGCCAAAAGGTAATCTCTAAAAGTGAAAAGTTTTCTCTTTTCATAGTTTAGTTAGGATGGTAAAGGAAGGTCTTGCAACCACCACAAACCTACATAAGGCCTCTCTACACAATAGAAACAAATGGACATGATTGTAGAGACATATAGTGATATCTTCACTCCACTTGTGTGGATGCCTTTATGTAGTCAAGTCAAAAAATTAATTGACTTAATAACTAGTGCTCCTTTACCTAATGGTCTAATATATATGTTCTATCTTAGAGAATGAAAAAATAAAATGTTAGATTCATGATATCATCCAAAAGGGTCACATTTGACAAGGCTCCTCAGCTTGCATGAGTCTAATTGTATTGGGTAGAGGAAATATGGGACATGTAGACTCTATACTGATTATCAAGACATAAAAAAAATCATTGTTAAGAAATAATACCTAATCCCTCAGATTTATGATCTTCTTGACTAACTTAAGGGTACCATGTTCCTTAGTAAGTTTCATCTAAAGTTAGGCTACCACCAGGTTCAAATTGAACAAATTGATGTATAGAAGACATCATTCAAATATAAAGAAGGTCTTTTTGAGTGGGTTGTCATGCCATTTTGCTTGACTAATGCTCCAACAACATTCATTGGGATGATGGATAAATTCATGCGTCCACACAATTTTTTGGTTCTATATTTAGATTGCATCTGCATCTTTAATAGAACATGGGAAAAAAATTGTAGTACATTAGGAAGGTCTTGAGCACCCTATGACAACATAAGTTATTTTCCATTTTGGAGAAATGCTTGTTTCACATGCAGAGAATACAATGCTTGGGATACATTTTGGATGAAAATGGGGTGCATGTGGACTTAGCCAAGATCCAAGTCATTTGGGATAGACTAGCCCTAACAACTATAACAAATCATTGAATCTTTTTGGGCCTTGATAACTTCCACTAAAGATTCGTGTTAGGGTTCTATTATATTGCTTGACCCTTAAGTCAAGTGACTGAAAGAGGAGCGAAATAAAAGTTCTTCTAGTTTGAGTCAAAATATAATTCATTTGAGGATATGAAACATCGCCTTTGCTCTGCACTAGTCCTAACCCTTCCAGACCTATAATGGCCATTTGAGATTGAGACAAATTCCTTTGATTATGCTATTGGTGTAATCCTCACTCAACAAGGAAATTTGGGGGCCTATCATAGCCAGACACTCTCTAATACTATCTAGAGATACCCCACCAAACTACAAGGAAAAGACTTTCTAGCGAAGGTTATAAGGAACGTTTTTAGTGTTATAAAATTGGAAAAATTTGTTAAAAAAACATCTGCTAGCAGATGTTTTAGTGGAACTGATAGTGAAATGCCATTACAACTAAAAAAATATGGGCGGTCGAAGGTTTTTGTGGATGTTTTCATAGTGGTGCACTTACTGGACAAAGTGCAATGGTGCGCTACCAATATAAAAGCACCAGTGCTATAAATTTAAATAAAAGCACCATGACTGAAAATGAACATTCAGAACACTAGTGCATTGACTTTATATAATCACTAGTGCTTTAATAATAAAAATGCATCATCTTGTACTATTAATGATACCATGCACCGGGGCGTTAAATGCACACAAAATCGATGCCTGAAAAGTATACTGACATGTTTCTTATGTCTTCTTAAAATTCCCTAGGCAATACTTTTCAGGAAGGGCATGAGGGAAATCAAAACAACATTGCAGCCTCAGTGATTTTATATTCTCCAATGCATCGAGTTGTTATTCGTAAGAATGCACCGGTGCTGATCGGTTGTATAAAAGCACTAGTGTGCTACTAATATAAAAGAACCAACGTTGTAAATTTAAATAATAACACCAAGGATTGAAACAATATTTTGGAGCATCGAGGCATTGGTTTTATGAAAGCAATGGTGCTTTAATAATAACAATGCACCAGGTCATACAATTTATGATGCCATGTATCAGAGAATTAAATGCAAACAACATTGGTTCTTGAAAAGTATAATTCCCTAGTTCTCATGTGTTTGTAAAACCCTGATGTTGTAATTTTCAAAAGGCATCAAGGCAAGAAAAAAAATCTTGCAGAACCAGTGTTTTTACGTAATTTAACGCACCAATGTGTTAACAGTAACAATGCACTGGTGCGTTAAAGGTGAATCACATTGGTGCATGAAATGTATATCTTTTTGGTTTGTATTGATTTTATAAACACACCCCGATTTTATATGTATGAACGCAATGTGATACCATTTTTTATTATTATAAATATCATTGTCGAAAAACTTGTATTCAAAGTGGTGCATATTAATATACGATGTCCTAGTATCCATTTTCTCTTTTTTAGAAACATCAACCTCTAACAGGGTAATTATTGTGATTTTTTAAATCCATTATTCATATAAAAATTGAGATATATCTTATAACATTATTCATATAAATTAAATTTTGATTAGTGCATTTTTATACGATCATTGGATTAATTTGTTATATCATCAGATTTTGCATCTCTTCATTATAATATTTAATCATCCATATATTTAATCAATGGTGTAACATTTCACAACGACATTAGAAAACACAATAGAATAAATTAAAATGTATTTTATTATATATGAATAAGAGGCTCTTTGTCATACAAAATGGGATAGTTATTGGTAACCCCTTGTCTTTCAATTCAGACACTATGTCCATTACATTAAAAAAATGTCTGATTTTCTCAAAAAATTATTTCAAACAATACAACTTGCATTGATATCCAAATAGATCATCATTCTTCATTAGAACTATTGTTAGTGCTCGAGCTACTTCCATGACTTGGGTTATTTGGATGAATGTTTTGTTGATTGCATCGATTGTTTTCATCTTCTTCAAGTTCAATATACAAACATAAAAATAAAGTGTAATGAGTGTATCTGCATTGGTGAGAATAATTGAAATTGAAATAAATAACGTACATCAATGCAAATCGAAAAGAAATGTATCATAGAAAAAATTGAGTCTTGAACTATAGACATTCTTTCAAAACCAAATCTTGTGCATTCTTTCAACAACTCTTATATTGGTGCAGTTCCATGAAACTCATAATAAGTCATAGATTTAATATAAAGGATTTTTTTGGTCTATTAATTATAAATTCAGAGAAGTAAAACAACATAGATACTTACAAATTTTGTAATTAATTTTTGATATGCCAAAACATACTCATAACCCATATTTAACCCAATGCCAATCAATTCTTTCAATGGCTCTTCTTTGTTTATTAGCACCTATTGGAAGACATTCAAGGATGGTCATTGTAAAATAACTTAAAATATACAAAAATGAAATTTTAAGTTATTATAAGGAAATATTAACAATTACTCACAAACTTTTATACCAACCCTTTTCTTCCTTGTTGTCCTCTTTTATGTGTTGAATGTGTTCCATTTTGTTTACTTTTCTATAAGAAAGTACTTTAAAATTAATATTTAATGCTAAATTATTTGTTTATATGTACGTAATATAAAATTTCAATGATTACATACAATTGAAGCACATTGTTGTTGAGATGGTTCCTGCTGTGATGCGATTATGTCCATTTATTTGACCATCTCCTTGTACATTTTTTTGGACATTCCTACTAGCATGCTTCAGATAGCAACTCGTTGATCCTTTGGGATTTTCATAATCTTCCTGAAAAAGTAATAAACTATTTCTATATTGATATTGAAAACTAAATATAACAAAATTTATATTAATAAATGAATGTTTTGTAGTAATATATACATATAATTCTATAAAAGAATTTTAATTAGGAATATTACTTTTTGAATAATTCTTTTTTGTTGTTCCATGTTTTTTCTATTGCAACTCTGATAAGTCTCATTGACCGTTGCTTTGGAAACACTTTTTGTAGTTTAAATATAAATTGGTTTAGGGAATCATTGGATTGATTTCTGTATTGTAAGTGGAAAGTACGCCTATACATTTGTTCCATTATATCCCTCCTAGTTTTGTATTTTTTTTTTCCTCCTTTCATTAACCTCCAACACCACTCAGATGAGCTAAGGACCAATTCATCGTCATTTACATGTTCTGTAACTTTTTTTTTCCTTTGTTGTTTGTCCTTCTAGAACATTAAACATATGTGAATTAATAGATTGTTTGAAAAATGTGATCTAATATTATTAACTATATTCTTAATGGAAATTTAAAAAAACACTCATATTGAATAGTATGTTTTCATTCACCTTATTCATTCTTATGCAATTTGTCCATTAGGATTTTATGCTCTTCTACACTTATATAAGAAAGAATCATATCGATCTTCCTCATTTTGTGGCTCTGCATAACACACACTAACCAATACATATTAGTTAAACTTACATATAGTTCAAACATATTAATTTTGTAAAGCATATTTAAAGAACTTGCATTTTCTGTATTTTTGGATGTGCTATCATTGTGTCGATCCATATTTTTGTTACTTGACCTCTTCTCAGACATTTTTTATTAATATACAACTTGTACCATTCAATAGAGAATCCATTAAATATATTTTATAAATAAATCACATAATTTTCTACCAAAAAGGGATCTGATAACTGGTGTGTCTATGTGCATAAATGCATGGTGAGTTTAATTTAGTAAACGCATTGGCACATTTAATTGTTGAGCACCAATAATGAAAATTATTATTTTTAAATAACTTTAAAGTATGAGGCCACAATATGTAATGATAAAAGCATATTCATCATAGTAAAAAATGACAACATAAAAAGCTAAACACAAGTTTTTGGGATTTAATGGTGTTATTCGTCAGAGACACACAAGTGTGTTATATTAAACACGTCGCACCGATAAACATAAGTCATTTTTAAAAAAAATGGAAAAGGCTGATAGGGTTTGGATCCAATTCAATAAGTGGTCCCCTTGCTTTACATGTTAAATGCCTTATATATAGTAACATAACCTATTAAATCTAAAATGCCTAAAATTAAAAGCCCTAATTGTGAAGTGGTACAGGGAGTTAAACCCTAAGGTGAAATTTTGCAGTCACACAAGCAATAAGAAGCAAGGCCTTAAGATAAGTATTGATTTTTATTTTTTCTAAATTTTAATTAAATCTAAATAGGAACAAGGATTGTAAAAAAAGATATTAGTAAAATCAATAGTAAAATTTTTACTATGCAAGGTTTTTATTTTTTCTGAATTTTAATTCAATATAATAGAAATTGTAAAAAAAGATATTAGTAAAATCAACAGTAAAATTTAAAATTTTTACTATGTAGGGATTTGAGTGAATTACCATACCTTTCAAATTGTGATCTTCTAAATAGTTATGTTGTTCGAAAATATTATGCTTCTCCGTAGTGCTCCCAATATGACTCTCTTGCAAATCTCTCTTGAAATTTTGGGAAAAATAATAAAATAGTGAATAACTTCTTACTGTTTAAAAGACATTATGAAATCAGATTTCGAAAAATCAATTGTCATTCATTTTTCAATTTGAAAAGAACAAAGTCGTTTTTTTTTGTTTTTGTTTTTGTTTTTTGTTTTGTTTTTGTTCCTTTTTTTTTTCTCAGAAAATAGGTGAATTTCTTAGTAAAACGCAATGGTGCATTTACTAGTAATGCACACCAATTAAGATAACTTATCAGTTCACTAAATCTTTTAACTTGTCGATATGATAAAATTCCTTTTTTCTATTTTTGAAATCTCGGATACCAATGCGGTTATTATTTTAACACATTGATGCAATGATTATATATATCCATTGGTGTAGTTCATTTTACAAGAGAACCAATATGCTTTAAAAGTAATATGAATTTTTATTTTAACATAAAGTGGCATATTAATCTCAAATTATCCTTTAGGATGCATCCACATGAGTTACAACAGTTCATAGTCTACATTTTCTACTTAAAGTTTCATTATTCTTAAAAAATGGTTTGAAAACTATATTGAAATTTAGATTGTGGTATGGTTCTCGAAATTAATTTTAGACATGTACACATAAAGTTATTGTTGGTTTTTCACAAATATATGAAGAAAATATCATAATATTAAATGGCCAATTCTTCAAATTCTAGTTCATTTCATATTTCTTAAAGTCTCATGTGGAGCTCTCCCTTTCCATCTCCAGTAAGTTCATATTTTATTTATATTTCAATTAATACATTGGTTTTTTTATACATGTCAATTTGAATAAAAATGTATCCAAATTTACAAGATCATGTTTTAGAATCGAGTTCAGATGCATAATATATTCCACCAGTTCAAAAATGTCGGAAGCTCATATTAGCAATACCACAAGCAGTTGGTAGTTGAAAATGGACAACTTCTTTACCCTGCCAATTGTAACATGCCATCTTCCAACCATAATCCTGGGTCAAGATGGTAATAATTGTTTGGTATAATGTAATTTCAAAAAAACTATTGCATTGTGCTTATTAATATCATTGATGTAGTAATGTTCAATATTTTTTGGAATTAGGATTCTAGTGATGATGAGCGACCCACCTACCATCTTTCGGTGCACCCCACTACAATGTCAAATCAAGATAAGGTTGCATTAAGACCAAAAATCAGAGATGAAGCATGGCAAGAATGGTTGAATCAGCCACCTATTCAATTCCCACTACATCCAAATTCACCAATTAGGAATGAATACAATAATATTAGTTCTTCATTACTAGTTGGAAATGGAGGAAATCAAATAGAGGTTGGTATGGATGATTACTTACGGGATACGATTGCCATGGAGACAATGTTATTAGATACATTCTAGAATGATGATCTATGGGATGATGCTCATATCATTGATACCTTTTTCAAAAGCCTGAAATCTTCTTCCAAGACCCCTCTCTTTAGACCTAGTAGCGAGTCAAATTCTACCCATATGGGGAAAACGATGTTACTATACAACTTGAAAGAAAAGTTTTGCATGTCGAGTGCATATTCTTCGAAATATTGAGGTAATTGACCATGATCTAGTCTCTTATATTTTGAGAAATCTTGTCACAAAGTCAACATTAAAAATGGTTTATTTTATAAAATATAAATATGTCCATTGTACATTTATATTTCCCACCAATTGCAGGTTATTTAAAGATGCGGTGCTTATGAGTGATAATGTATTTCTTGGTAGCTGCAAAGAGGCAAAGTAATTGTTGAAAAGGTTGGGTGTTGAATACATGTCATATCATGCATTTCTAAATGATTGTATTCTATATAGAGGAGAATATGAAGACAAAGAGATATGTCTGAAATGTTGGCATGACAGGTACCATAAACTAAAAAAATGGGTAAATCACATTGTCCTCCTCATAAGATATTGAGGCACATGCCTATAATCCCAAGGATTCAAAGGCTCCTTTGTTGCAAAGGATTAGTTATGTTGTAGGGATGGAATGTCTCACACAGAAGTGAGTCGAGAGTTATGTGAATCCCAACAAATTGATATTCCATGAAGCATATAGAGGATACATGGCCCGAAAAATTCAAGGATTAGGTATGAAGTATATGACTCAGCATAGACATGGATGGCGTCAACCCATATTCCCTCCAAAACACCAACTATTATGTTTGGCCTGCAATAGTGATCAAGAATAGTATCCCCCCATGGTTGTTCGTGAAGAATGAACATCTTATGTTGGCTCTTATAGTCGTTGGTACAAGGCATGTGAAGAATATGGATGTCTACTTATAACCATTGGTAGATGAATTGAAATAATTATGGGAAGGGATACATGTATATTATGTATCGAGACCCATTGTAATAAGAGGATTTTTATGTTGTATGGAATATGTGTTTACATCACACATGATTATCCAAGTTTAGGAGTTTTCTGTGGTATATTACATGTTCATTGATTTGTTTATATAAGTAACAATATTGTTTCTCATATTAATTTAATTCATTGCAATATTTTTAATCTCCATGATTGCTAACATGCCATGTATACAATAATTTTGCAGGTCTTGTAACAAAAGGGTATCATGGATGTAAATGTTGTGGACCGACTCTGAAGGCTAGATAGTCCAACCACCTACGAAATCTAATGTATGACTGCTTCAAGTTATTCCTCCTAGAAGAACACCCTTACAAAAGAGAAACATCCACTTTCAATGATAAACCAGAGAGAACCCAAAGACATTGTATTTTTTAAGGATTTACTATTTTTCCTATATATAGTATTGTAGGCAACTATTCTGGTTTGAAAATTCATATGTATAGAATGTAAGCAAATATTCAGTAAAAAACATGTAATTTAATATTAAAATCGGTAATTTTTTGGTGAATATCATCCATTTATCATATATATGTAAAAAATAGGTGATTTTTTAATGAAATTGGCGATATATATATATATATATATATATATATATATATATATATATATATATATATATATATATATATATTCAGACAATATCCAAAAATTAGCTCATTTGCGAAATTTCACCCCTAAAATGTTTCATATATTTAAAAATGTTTCATCTTATTTACGAAGGAACATTTCATCGAAATAAAGTGAAACATCGGTTGTTAGAAGAGATCTTATTTCTTCAAAAGCTAAAAAGAGACATTGGCCAAGACAAGAAAGTAGAGGAGAGGTTGGCCCCTTGTGGTATTTAAAAGAAGGTGATGTTCCATGGATTTTAAAGAAAGATGATATTACTTTGGCAAAGGAAGTTATAATGGGTGTGAGGGTTCCTTCTTTATAAGGGTCTTCACTATGGCGTTGCTTCACTGTGGAAGACCTTTTGTTGGGGATGAAATCACATGAAAATTTGAACCTTCTAAGAGTACGTATGTCAAAAACATGATTTTATTATTTGTTATTATTTGTATTCCATGGGATAAAATATAATTAATTTTTGTATGTGTTTACTTTGCAGTGTCATTATCCTCTACTCATGTATGGGTGTGTCAACCATGACTTCCCCCAAGAACTATGATGTGCCATATCTAAATTATTTCCATTTGTACATTGGATTACATCAAAGGAGATTCATATGGCTAACATTCCATGGTGGCATCAAGAGATAGCTAAGATTGTTTATATGTTTGACAAGGAATTGTGCATGAGTTTCATGGAATTGCAGGTTCATCTTCTAATTCACCTACTAGATGAGGTTGAATTAGTTGGGGTGGTTTCTTGTCACTGGATGTTCTTCTTAGAGAGGTACATGAATAAATTGGAAGGTTTTGTTCGATAAAGGGAAAAAATCAAGGGGTTTATGTCATAGGAATACATATCGTATGAGTCTTTCTGTTATGCACTTAAGTACAATAAGAAAATTTACAACACACCATGTGTGGTGATTTGGGACAATGAAGGGGATGAAGATAAAATAGAAAGGGAGCTTCTCTAAAGGAATGGAAAAAGGTTCTTGATAAAGGGTAAGTGACTTATCATTTGTCAAATTTCTACACAGTAACTATTCACATTGAACTTCATAATGTATATTTTGATCTCATACGTACTATATATTTCGGTTCGATTTCATCATCAAGTTAAGAAGTTGAAGCCATTAAAAAATGAGTTCTTTACAATTTGGATGTGACACAATTGTGGGTCACATTGTACGAACAAAAGAGGTGGAAATGGGACAGTGATAGTAAATAATTTAGATGATTGAATGGTCTAAGTGTGCTTTATCTTGATCATTTAAAAAAAGTATGCCAATGATATGCCCCAATAGTTGGGTTGTTGACCAAGTCAGAGAGAAATATAGTGCATCTGGTCATTACCTATGTGTTGTAGAGGATGTGCTAAACATAGGGATTGGGTGCAACAACTTGGTAATACTCTATTTCTATACATTTTAAACTTCATAATGCACCTTTGAATTGTAACATCTATATTTTATATTTTAAGTATGTTCAGGTTATTAGACACATGACACTATGATTTTTTCACTTTTTTATAGGTGCATTTATTCCCATCTATGTGGGCATATGGATATCATTTTCCCATGTAGGATGTCGATGATGGACGCAAGACAAAAGGCTATGGAGTGGATGTAGAGTTCGAACAATCTATTCATACAAGCCACTATGATCAAAACCTAATATAAGGGACATTAGGTTATTTTTAGGTGCAAGTGGTGGGACACCTTTGCTCCGAAAAATGTAAAGGAAGATCACAATAGTGGGTTGATATGTATCAACTCTAGAAATATGTTGCATGAAGCTAGGGAGCCTTATGTTTTCCCCAAACAGTCCAACCAGGTGTTTTTTTACCCAAATGTGGTAGATAGGGATTGGTGGTTCGTATTAAGACACTACCCTAGCTCAAAACATATTTTGAAGAATGATAGTGTTATCATGCCAAGCGAGGAAGATGATCAGGGTGATGACAATGGAGAGTGATATGTAATTGTGTTATTTCGTCATTTATACTATTTTTGTATGTTTTTATTTTCTTTATTTTGCTAATTATATTGTTTTTTATTTTTCTTGTTGGCATTTTATATAATCGGTAAGATCCACAAACGTTTTTACAAGTTTTTTTCAATGGAAACATTTTTACACTTAAAACTAGGTACATCCAATTATGTAATTTATAATTAAAAAATTAAAATTGTAACATATTTGTTTAATTCTAAGTTTGTTATAAGTTTAATTTGGATTTTGTGTTAATTTGGAAACCCTACAAGTCCATGAAACTTGTCAGCAGTTCCTTTTCGTGTGCATACTTTTATCATTTCTTTTGGAAATATTTAAATTATTCCCCCAATATTGACTAAAACCGCAATTAATGAAGCATTTTTTATTTATTTATTTATTTATTTATTTTTAAATCAGCTTACGAAATAATGACAAAAATAACAAATATAGGAAGATTTGCATCTGTAAAAGTTTAGGGCCAAAATAATTCTTATGATTCGAGATCATAACTTTTTTATAGTAACAATTTTTAGGGTAGAAGAGTCTATTAAAAAGAGTAAATAGTACAATGGAAAATAACATTTATTCATATGTAATTATTTTTTGAAAAAGAATTTAGTTAGAATGAATATGTATGAACTATCTATACAATAGAAAAATATTTATGGTAATTTTACAATTATAGTTTCAACCATATTAAACTTTGTAATTTATAAAAATATCTTTGCATTTTTTATTTAAAGTAAGTCTTTTTGCATGTAATTTCATATATAAAATTTTGATATAAGTTCACCAATATATAATCTATAATAAATATATATCATTTCATAAAAATAAACATCATGATGATAACCATCTAACAAACATAAACATCATCTAAAATACACATTCAAATTCACTAACATCATCTAATTATATACACCTCTAGCACATATAAATGTCATTAGCTAGCACACAAATCTAATAATTTAATAGGGCATCATCATCGTGATCACATCTAACAATATCCCATGCTAATAGATCCCATGCTAATTATATTATTTTTTATTCATCTTGTTGGCATTTTATATAATTGGTAAGATATTAAATTTAAATTTAAATTGGTAAGAGTTGCTATAAATATTAAATTTAAATTGCTTGAAACTCTCATAACTTTAGTAATACATTTTTTTTTATTAAAATGGAACTTTTAAAGTTATATTAAATGTATCTTAATTATAGAAAAAACTACTTAAGTTTTTTAAATTTAACAATAGATCGAATTTTATAAATAAAGTTAAAAGAGAATTTTTATTTTTATTTTTTAAATAAATATTATTGATAATAGTTTATTGATTGTTTTTTTCTTATTTATTAATATAAACATTAGAAAATAAAAAATATATATTTATAATTAAAATTTAAAAATACATATTAATTAAAAATTTATATTTTAAATAATAATAATAATAATTATTATTATTATTATTATATTTTTTTAATGATGCTTCACTCATAATTACTATTAATATTTAAAATTTGATTTATTAAATTTATAAAATCAAATTAATTGTAATGTTATTTTTATAATCCAATATTTTATGAATATTTTTTTTTTAATTATAGTTGATTTTATAAACCAATCAATTATATATTTTAATTTTATTATAAATATTTTGAAATTTGTATTTAATGATTATATGTTGCAATACATGTTTTGAAAATTAATTGGAAAGATTAATTATATATTGTCTAACTCTTGTATTATAAGTATAGGTCACAATTTTCTGATTTCTATGCTTGACTATGACTAGAAAGGTAGTTTTGTTAGGATGTTTTTACAATTTAATTCTGTGTAAAATTGATTTTGTTTTGTAGTGACTATTTTTTAGACATGTTTTATAAACACTTTTTATTTTTATTTTTTTCTATTTCTATCTTTTCTATAGCCAATGACTACACTTATTGTAACCCTTGTTCGAACAAGAATTTAGTTAGAATGAATATGTATGAACTATCTATTCAATAGAAAAATACATAGGGTAATTTTACAATTAAAGTTTTAATCATATTAAACTTTGTAATTTATAAAAATATCTTTGCATTTTTATTTAAAATAAGTTGTTTTTGATGTAATTTCATATATTAAATTTTGATATAATTTCACCAATACATAATCTATAATAAATATCATTTTATAAAAATAAACATCATGATGATAACCATCTAACAAACATAGACATCATCTAAATTACACATTCAAATTCGCTAACATCATCTAATTATATACACCTCTAACACATATAAACTTCATTAACTAGCACACAAATCTAATAATATAACAGGGCATTATCATCGTGATCAAATCTAACAAAACACAAGCATTGTCTAACATCATCACCACACACATCCTCAAATATAAATCTCATGTCAAAGAACTGCTATAACATACACATCTATCTAGAAGCACATTAATTAAACATATCTAACATGACCTGACAATATACACATCAACACCAACATATTAAGTACATCAACATGAACAAAAAAAATGCACCACACACACACACACAAACAAGTCAAATAACTGTTATAAAATATATGGTGGTCCAATTTATGTGACAATCATATCTAGTACAACAATATTAGTGGAGGCCTAATCTGTAGTAGAAGATGATCTATTGTCAACTGCCTCAAGAGTCAAAGTAGGAGGCAGAGGGGGAGGTGGTTGGTCTACTCTCTAAGGAGAACTAGGCAGTGGGTGAGGTGAAGGAGGAGGAGGTGGAGTACTACAAGAAGGATCACCACACTAATCATCATCTGATGGGGTAGTACTGGGTGAAGATTGTGTATCTACATGGCCATACTTCCTCATTGTCAGTAACCTGGTAGCTTTGACGATAAGACGCACAAGAATCATCATATCGTGTGGCAAGTCCCTCCAAAGATCCAACAACCTAGGATCTTCCCTGATGTCTCGAACCGTCATAAAGCATACTCCCTCCTTAACCAAAAATGTAGGGATTCAATCAACCAACTCCATTCTGAATCTAATATCATGAGGCCTACGCGGCCACATGCCCTCGGTTATCTGCATCCACGGACATCCTTGGCACCCATTATGACCTCGTCCATATCCACACCTGCATCTCGTGGGGGAGGAGGCATGTCCCCAATGAATGTGCTAATATCTACAAAATATATAGTACAAAATAATAATTAGATGATTTCATTAAATAATTTAATAAAACAAGTTAAAGAATGTGTTAGAATACATTTTATTCTAATTAAATAAGACTATAAAATGACATTAGATTAATTTAAAGAAAAAACTAATATTACCTCTATCATTTGATGGCTCATCCTATGTGAAGAAGGTGTTGGGACGTTTTCGCCAATCTATCCCAACACGCAGACACAACACCATGACAAATATGTGGTCGGTCTCATTGCCTAGTAGCCCCAGTGCATCGATGGAAATCCTGGCTAGATAATTTGATTGGCCCCTCTTGAGCATCATATCATCCCACATGTGCATCCATACCTCAGTCATTGGCCTAGGATGGCAACGGTCAAAAGTAAGCCTCGTCTCCAGAAACCTCTCAAATAATAAACAAAACAACTCTAAAGAAAAAGGGAATTGCAACTAGTGATGTATCATAGCACAGCATCTATTTAAAGTTATACAAAATTTCCGCAAAAAAATTTAAGACCATCTGATACATCATGGCCTCTACACCAAAGAATCAATATAAAACAAAAGAGGGCAACTAATGCATTTCTCATCAGTGATAGAGTGTGCAATGGTAGTCACTAATAGTGAGAGGCACCTAACCTCCTCCGAACAAAAATAATATATCTGTAGTTGTCCACTAGACACTTGAAAATCCATTGGAGAAACTATGTTATCCCCAACATATCTGTGAGAGTAGATAAGATGTCTCTATATTGCAACACAGAGGGGGACATCAGGGAACTAGGGAAAATCCTATCTTCTCCTGGATATGAAAGTGATAAAATAGATGTCCTCCTCAGTGGCTTGGTACCACATGTCAAGATTGACACAAAAAGCTTGTCGGTGGACATCCCATTGACAGATCAGCTGCACCAACAACCCAAAGTGCCCCTTTAAGGATGTATCCTCCTAAAAGTATCAAAGGAGGCCTACATTCCTCAAGAGACCTCAAGTCACTATTGTAATAGAGTAAGCGTACAAATATCTTTCCCTCTCTTGTGCCTCCCACTCTCATACCACATTGTATTTGTCAACCCTATGCTCCTACTACTGTCACTTCTCTCTGTTGACGTTTATGCATGATTGACATATTAGATACATCAGCCTCATACATAAAACATAAGTTTTTTTAATTAAACGAAAAATGTGGTTATAGATATGGACATATAACTTTCAACTAAAAAAAATTCAACCTCAGTGAACCAAAAAAAAAGAATGCACCAAACATGGTGCATACATCGATGTGATGCACCACTTTCGGTGTGCATACATACATAACATTAGTTATTTTTATTTTTCAATGCGGTGCGTTGACATATTTGTGACATTTTTGACGAGATGCATGCCATCGCTAGTAGGGGTTAGATAAATTACTTTTACCTATGATTGCATTAATAGCCTTATTTCATTGTTATTTACCATTTCTGAAAGTTTCATGAAGTTCTGGGAAGTGGCCTGAATCTTGGGCTTGAAAGCGTGGCATAAATCTAGGGTCACTAGCTCAAAACTGGCTGCATTAGAGGAAATTTCATCCTAAAAGTTCCCATGAAATTTTCATATAATTTCCATGTCATTATATGTAAACCAATCAAAATTATTTAAATTTAAAAAGAGGTACTTGTAAATATTTTGGAGGGAAAAGAAGAAAAACTACTTTTTTTAATTGTATTTTTGGATTATCTCCTTATAGGCTTATTCAAAATTTAGGTGTAGACACTCGTTGGATGAAAAATGAAAGTTCACATCCAATGAGTACCGATTAAGAAAAAGGGTGGAGAACTCTTATGCTCCCAAACGAACAAACAATCAGTTACTGATCTAGATTCCAAGGCGTAATTTCAGCAACATTGATGAATCATATTCCAGATTTGATAACAAAATTTACATTGTCTAAAGGATAGTGGATTGTTTTGCAAGGGAAAGCTTCAGAATATGATCCAATTTAAAGGCATAATATTAGCACAAGTTCAATAAATCTAGATCCAAAATTTCTGAGATTCAACCAATAATTTTGGGTAGCATTTGGACATCCAAATCAACAAGTGCCAGAACGTTAGTAACAAAAAAAACAAATCCCAAAATTCAAGGGAAGAATCAGCAATTCAAACATCATTTTTAGATTTCCATGCAACCTTTTCGGCAATCAAAGGCATGTTACAATTAAAAGTTCAACACCTAGCATTATCTGAGCATATTTTGGGTATAAAAATCCAAGGAATTTGACTCTAGAAGCTCTGAAATTCGAGATACCTTGCAACTTATTCAAGATTTGTTTTATTTTTAGAGATTTTAATTAATTTTTATTCCTAAATTTTACTTTTATGTTCTTAATAAATAGAGATAGTTTGTTGATTTTAATGTTCTATATATTCTCTAATTTGGAATGTAAAATGTTTGGATTTAGATGCCAAACAACATGAAATTTATTTGTAAAGTTTCCTGTTATAGAGATTTAATATTGAAGATTTATGACTTCAATTTTATGATAGAAGTTTTTCACGTGTTTGTGCTTCTAGTATATTACATATATTTTTCTACATATGTCTGAGGTTGTATAAGACACTAGGCAAGGCTAGGTTGAGTATCGACCTCCTTGACAACCATCTGCAGTGTTATGTTATTTAGTGAGTAGATCATGGTGACAATGTGTCACCATTGATCTCTTTAAATAAATAAATTGTTGCTTCTATACAAATTATTAAATGTATTTTGTTTTGTTGTAGAGATCCTTTAACATGCTTTTATTATTAATTAGATAATTAGACATCTAGGAAGGAAATTTTATTGTTTAATTTAGCCTCCATTCCTCCATCAAAACCTTTCAAGATATGTTTTTTCTGTCATAGCTAAACATTGTCACTTTGTTTAGGCCTCTGCAAGAGAGGGATTTGTTTATGAAATGCGGTTAATGAACGCACCAACCTAATTTTTTTTAATATTATGTGGTGCATTTGGTAAAAATAAACGGATGGGAAGTTACTTTTACCATACGCACTTCCAAAAAAAATAATATTTTTTGTGGCGGTTCATCCTCAAATGTAACTTCCCGATGCATTGATCTTATGCATTGGTTAGCGATGCTTTAAATCCATTACATGATGCATCGCCTAAAAAATTAAATTTTTTAAAGCGGCGTGTCGTTGAACTTCACTGCCTGATGCATTTCCATTTACCAAAGGCATTGCATAATATTAAAAAATAATGGTGTGTTAAATTTACGCACTGATCTATGGTGCACCCTATAAATTTGTAGGATGCACCATGAATGGTGCAAGTTGAACCTCTCAAATGCATCATGCAAACAATAAATAAATAAAATTACAATTAAAATTTAAAAAATTAATCTATATCTATATCTATATCTATATCTATATCTATATCTATATCTATATCTATATCTATATCTATATCTATATCTATATCTATATCTATATCTATATCTATATATATATATATATATATATATATATATATATATATATATATATATATATATATATATATATATATATATATATATATATATATATATATATATATATATATATATATATATATATATATATATATATATATATAAGGCTACTCTTGCTAAAAGTTTAAGTTAGCGAGAAACATCGACATTACCTAGACATTTGGTCATCGAGGAGGCATGGTTTCCACGTAATCGAAAAAATTAAATTTGACTACCATTTGACAAAATTCGAAAGGTGTGAAATGAGCAATGGATGAAAGGATGGATGTTGGGAAAAATATTGAGAGGGTGGGGCGGTGAATTAGTATTTTAAATTCAAATTTTCAAAATTTATATTTTGAAATATGTATGCTATTGTCATTAAATAAACCCGTGTATGTACGTTACTTCAGAGAAGGAAACCAACGTATATCCAGACTACTGATTTTTCATGTATTCTATCATATGATTATCTTTAATCATTGCATCTATAGATTAATTAATTTTCAATATGTTGTAAAGAACATAAATAAATCACAGAAAACACACAAAGAACACTGATATTTTAGGTGGAAAACCATTGTGACAAAAAACCATCGTTGTTGTTGTCATTGTCTTCTTTCTTATGATATAAAGAAAAATATTAAATTTGTACTGATACAAACTCTTGTCAGTACACATGAACCCACCTGCAAAAGGCTACAACCTTATCTCATTCTCCAACACCCACTTGAAAGGAGCTACAAACCCTTGAACTCATTTACCGACTCCTACCAGAAGGGAGCCCCTACCCCTTTTTTGAAGGTTACAACCCTCATATCCTTGTGGAACAATTTTCATAATATTTCAAATTGGATCCACCTGTCACACAACCATCATACAACCTATAGGCCACCTTTCATCAAATTTTCAAATGCACCCATATCAATAATAAACCCAAAAGATATGTCAAACTGAAGCACTAAATCTGAGACATTGTCACACTGCAAAACAACTGAATTTTTGCAGAGACCAAACGAAACCAACAAACATCAAATTATGTACATGTCTTCTCTATATAGCACATGCACACAGATATCATAATACTGAACACATAATCATTAATCACTGAACCATACATGGACCATTTCACCAATTACAGGTCAGAACATAGATCATACACCTAGTCAAACTTTTGTTCCATTAAAATTGATTAATTCAACCAAATCACCTAAATCTTTACTATCATATATAGATCATCATGATAGATACATCATCGATAGATAGCAGCAAATAAACCAGACATTATCAACTGTAAACATCAATCATTAGTTCAAACCCTAGTTTATATATGTGCCTTCCATAAGGAATATATGTGTATGTACGTGCTTACCATACAAAAAACTTGTGTACATATATTTACATACCGAAAAATATTTCGGAGAAAATATACGTGACCTTACAGAGATAGATATATGTATGTACATGAATATTCCCAAACATACCTGCCTATAGGTCTAAAAATTTTTCGCTACAGACACAATTCCACTTTATACAACTTTTATTGTCAATACTACAAACTTTTGTATAAGTCATTTAGATCACAACATCATTATAATTACTGATTCATCATTATTACCTAATTTAACATTTGGAATAAGTAAATCAATCAAGCATATATGTCAACATACTTTAGATTTTTCAGATCTGAGCCTTAACCTTTCTCCCTAGTGCACACTCGTTTCAAATCAGATAACTCATAAAAAATTCACAACTTGCACACCTAACACCTTGATCTCCATATCCTTATATAGATTTAGAGTTAGCCAATACCTTAGGCCAATCCCTTAGTAATGTTGTTGGTATTCCTTTATAGGATCAAATAGTCATTGTCGCACCCATTAGTATGGGCCAATACCATGGTAAAGACCTCTGGTATCTAGATTACCATGGTGTGGATTTTCTATGCAACTTTTCTTCACAATACCTACATATGTATGCAACCTTGCTTCTTAGGACCCGCATATACTTTCTCAAAATTTTCTTTTAATGCAACTTTTATTCACAATACTTGTGTATGTACACGACCTTGCTTCTTAGGACTTGCGTATACTTTCTCAAACTTTTCTTTTACCATCCATCTTTCTCTAAAATGACATTCCTTTGTCCATGTCACCCGTAACATTTGTATGAGTCTGCATAATCATATTGTTATCACAAATGTTGACATGTTTATCAAGTAGGTTTCCATAAATGACAACACATTAGTGATAATGCCAACAATGGAAATCAAGGGAAGTACTGATGGAAGGGTGCTTCACAGAAGAAAAATCAGCACTGGTGCATGAGATATCTATAGCAATGCAAATGGTAAAAATGAATTTTATGACCAGTAAGTTTTGTTTTAATTTAACCCTATTTTGGTGTGATCGAGTACCCGACACAATAGTGTGGATTATGTATGAAGCGCATTGCCATTTTTTAAAATTAAAAACCATGTCGTGGTGCCCAATGTTATTTACACATAGGTGATCCGAATGGAAAATGGCATCAACCCATGGTACTCATCCACCCATATTATTCATCGACCCACGGAATTTACCCATGGTATTGTAAATGGCATCCACCTGTGGTATTGTAAAATCCACCCATGGTATTCATTTACCCATGGAATTGACCCGTGGTATTGTAACAGAAAAATACTATAAGTAACAAGTCAGATTTTGTAAAAGGACAAATTGTCCGCCATAATGTAGCCCTTACAGTTCAGAGGTGGTTTATTTTCATTACTATTTTAAATAAAAGCTTCTTTGTGGTTTTGTTTATTGGGAATTCTCCTATTTTTCTTCTGGAAATTCAAGTTTTCAGATCTTGGGGGTCTCTCCTCCCAAGATCCATTTCAATATTTTAGATATTTGGGGCCTCCTCCCAAGATCCGGATCAGTGGTATCAGAGCAGGTTATGATTCCATGGGAACGAGGGTTTGATGCATATTTCAGTTTCAAATTTTGCAGCAATATTCAACAAACTTCAGGCATGTGCTACAACCTCCACATAGCACTTTCTTGGGTCAAGCAGGAAGAATTTTTCTTTTTTCTTTTTTCATTTTTTTGCAGGAATTTTTTGGGCGGTGACTTTGCAGATCAGATCTGAAACATTTGGTAAAAAATTTACAAAAACAAATACCAGATTTGGATTCTTCTCGAAAAATCATCCAATTTAAAAAAAATGGGTCAATCGGAGTTCGGATGTGGGAGATATTGCTGATTTAAAATAAGATATTTTATCAGAATTTTTGTGACGGCGGAACTGTTGTAGCGCGAATCTGAGATCTCAGAGTGTCCAGATAAGGATTTCCAACTCGTGGGAAGATTCAAAATGATCTTTCTGCTTCCAAAAACAGGTTATAATAAATATTCTGAGTTATATTGACTGAGTTATGCCAATTTTAATTCTGAAGCAGCATTCGGAGTGGGTTCCCATAGGAGATGTGCCCTCCCACCCCACTTTAGTAGGCACCTGCTTCACATTCATCAGTTTCAGCATAGCAGCATTTGGCTTAGGTTATTTGAAGACATGCCCTCCCACCCTAGGCTATGTAGGAACATGCTACTTCATCAGCAACCAACATCATGGTTATGGGTCAACCGCATAAAATCCTTGTCATCGAAGTCCATTTGCTAGGCCGCACACTGTCAGAATCATAGTTGGTCACAAGCATTACAGGGTATCTCTATCCTTGGATCTTCGTTTATCAGGGTTTTTGGGTTAACCACATAAAACCCTTATCTTCCGTGGCTCTTCATATTCAACAAAGGCTTCACAGGAGGGAACTTTACGCAATGGGGACCATTGCTTCTTAAGGAGGGAGGAATGATCCAAATGGAAAATGGCATCAACCCATGGTACTCATCCACCCATATTATTCATCGACCCTTGGAATTTACCCATGGTATTGTAAATGGCATCCGCCCATGGTATTGTAAAATCCACCCATGGTATTCATTCACCCATGGAATTGAGCCGTGGTATTGTAACGGAAAAATACTATAAGTAACAAGTCACATTTTGTAAAAGGACAGATTGTCCGCCACAATGTAGCCTTTACAGTTCAAAGGTGGTTTATTTTCATTACTATTTTAAATAAAAGCTTCTTTGTGGTTTTGTTTATTGGGAATTCTCCTATTTTTCTTCTGGCAATTCAAGTTTTCAAATCTTGGGGGCCTTTCCCCCAAGATCCATTGCAAGTTTTCAGATCTTGGGGGTCTCTCCTCCAAAGATCCATTTCAATATTTTAGATCTTTGGGGCCTCCTCCCAAGATCCGGAGCAATAGGGGCGTTTCAAAACAGGAGTAGAATCAATGCTTCATGGGAGTATAGCACCAAAATGGTGAAAATGATTTTTATGACCGACATTTTTCTAAATTTAACCCTTTTTCAATGTTACTGAGTGGTATACTCATCAGGGATTCCTATTTACTTAGTGCGTCGTTGATTTTTTTTTCTAACAAATAACCCTCAAACGATGTAACATTGTATATTAAGCACCAAGGCATATCATTCTATTAACAACACCAATGCTATCTATGTAGGAATAGCACCGCTAATTTTAAATTAAAACCTATCCAAGATGTACCATGTTTTATATGCACTGGGTCATTTGGAAAAAGGAATAGCACCAGTGCTTCATGGCAGTATAGCACTGTAATGGTGAAATTGAATTTTACAACAAGTATTTTTTTAAATTTAACCCTTGTCTAATGCTATTGAGTAGTATACACACTGGTGCTTCGGATTCACCTATTGCACCGCTAAATTTTATGACGAGTATTGTTTTAAATTTAACCCTTGTTTGGTGTTATCGAGTAGTATACACACTATTGCTCCAAATTCACCAAGCGCCGCTATTTTTAAATTAAAAACTCTACAATGGTGCATCATGTTGTATACACACCGGAGAATTCAGAAAAGATCAGAGCGTTGGGGCTTTGTGGTAGTATAGCACTGGAATGGTGAAAATAAATTTTACGACCGACATTTTTTAAAATTTAAAACTAGTCAAGTGCTATCGAGTAGTATACGAATCGGTGCTCCATAGTTACTTAACACACCATTATTTTTTTTTCAAAAAATAACCCTCGAACTGTGCACCATTTTCCATTAAGCACGGGGACATATAGTAATTTAATGGCACCGATGCTTATTATATGAGTAGTGCACATATTTTTTTTAAATTAAAAACCTTTCCATTGTGCACCTTGTTGTTTATGCACTGAGGATTTTTTAAAAAGGGAAAGCATCAATGATTTATGTGAGCATAGCATCGAAATGGTGAAAATGAATTTATGAACAATTTATTTATTTATTTTATTTTAACCGTTGTCCGATGCTATTTATTAATATACACATCGGGTTTCCTGACTTACTCAATGCACAATGTTTTTATTTTTATAAACAATAACCTTTCCTCGATGCATTATTGTTTGTTAAGCACTAGGCATACATTTCTATTAACTACATCGATGCTTATTTTAAACAAATCTTGCCACCATTTGTAAATTAAAAGCGCTTCCATGTGCACCATGTTGTTTACACACTAGGGATTTCGTAAATAGGGATAGCACCAATGCTTCATGGCAATATAGCACCAAAATAGTGAAATTGAATTTTACGACTTGCATATTTTTAAAATTTAACCCTTGCTTAGTGCTATCAAGTAGTGTATGCACTAGTGCACCTATTATACTCAGAGCACCGTTGTTTTTTTTTTATATAAAAAAATAACCCTTCCACGGTGCACGATTGTATATTAAGAACAAGGTTCTATAGTTATATTAATAGAACCAGTGCGTATTATCTTAGAAGTGCACCAAATTTTTTTAAATTAAAAGCCCTGCCATAGTGAACTATGTTGTTTACACACCGGGGATTTTGTAAAAAAATATTGCATCGGTGCTTCATGAGACTATAGCACCGAAATGGTGAAAATGAATTTTACGACCAACATTTTTTTAAAATTTAACCCTTTTTTGGTGTTATTGAATAGCATACGCACCGGTGAATGTAGCACACCATTGTTTTTGTTTGTATAAAAAATAACCCTGCAATGGTGCACTATTTTCTATTAAGCACTAGGGACTTCAGTTCAATTAATGACACCGATGCATATAATATAAGAAGTGCACTACTATTTTTAAATTAAAATAACCACAATAGTGCACCATATCGTTTATGCATTGGGGCATTCATATACGAGTTTAGCACGGAGGTGTCGTGAGCGTCTAGCACTAGACTAGGAAAAATGAATTTTACGACTGAAATTTTTAAATTTAATCTTTTCTGGTGTTATCAAGTAGTATACACACTGGTGTGCCTTATGTACTTAATGCACTGTTATTTATTTTTATATATAAAATAACTTTGCCACGGTGCACCATATGTTATTAAGCATGGGTGTGTCCAATTATAATAACATACTGGTACGTTAGTGTATTATAGAAGCATTGTTAAAAAACATCTATTTGCCCAACTCCACTAGTGACCTCTGCTACAAACGTATCTTGGGGCTATTTTTATAGGGGCTTCTGCAAAAACCTTTACTATAGGTTCTTTTCCTTGTAGTGACCTATGACATGGAGATGTACTCCATCATGCAACCCTACCAACAATGGAAGCATTATTTTATAGGGAAGGATACAATCATCCACACTAATGACATGCCTCTACAATTTATGCAAACATAAGGAAAGTTATAGAATGACTTCCATAAAAAATGGTACACATACCTACAACAATTCCATTTTAACATCAGATACAAGAAGGGTATCACCAATCATGTCGCATATTGCTTTAGTTGGCCCATGTTTGTGTCACTAACCATAGTTATTAACTCTTGTGGGAACAAGACCTTTGGGTGGCTACATTCATACAATAGTGACTCTAACTTCACTTCCACATACTAGATGTAGATAGTAGGCAAGAAATTTCAACATTTCCACCTCTAGGATGCACTCTTGTGCTACCTAGGCCACCTTTTTGTTCCTTCAAGTGAGTGTGACAAGATTATCTAGGAGGCACATTAAAGTCAGGTGGTAAGGAAGTCTAGTGTGGAGAAGACAATAGTAGTACTTTAAAAGTATTTCTATTGGCCAAAACTTCGACAATATTTCTAGCATAGTACCCGATCATGCACAGTCTTTGTCATTGCTAAACCAGCCATTAAGAAGCAAAGGTTGCACACTTCTCAACCTACCCTAGACAAGGCCTGGGAGACAGTCTCCATGGATTAAATGTTAGAATTTCCATCTACCAAGCATGGTAATTATTGTGTGTTTGTGGTTGTCAATTGGTTCTCTAAGATGTCCATTTTGGAACCATGCAATAAGCGTATCACAATTGAAGCCACTATTGAAACTATTTTTTCAACATGTTTTGGTTCATTTTGGTCTACCTCAAACCATTATTTTAGATAGGGATGGTAGGTTTCTCAACACCTTTTTGTCCAACCTATGATATCTCATCGATAAAAAGTTGACCAAATCAGTTGACTTTCGTCCCAAATCAAATGGACAAAAAAAAGTGGTTAACATGATGATTATGCATATATTTCCAATGTACAACACTAGAAACCACATTTAATGGGACAAAATCCTTTCATATGTTTAGCATATTTATAACAGAGCACTCCACAGCTCTATTAGCCCCATTCCTTTTTTGGTGTGCTTCATGTTCCAACCATTGGTCCCAAATGATGTAGCTAAAATCCTCCCATGCTTAGGCTGAGTAAAATATGGCAGCCAAATTTGTTAATCCAATCTGACATTGCCAAAAACAAGTTCATGATATCCGACAGAAAGCCAATACCAAGCATAAGAAGGAACATGACCAACTCATTGTTCCACATAAGTTTTAGGGTGGTGATAATGTGTGGTTACATATAAAAAGGGAGAACCTCGCATGTCCCAATAGGAATCTAAACAAACTCTCATATGAGCATTAAAGAATCACAAAGGATGTGGCTACAAATTCTTTTGAATTGAGCATTTTTCCTTTCCTTGTTTTGTACCAATTTTTTAATGTGAAGCTTCTTCAACCATATTTTCCACCTTTGTTGGACACCTTGGAGACAATTGAGAAATTGGTTCCCATAGAAACAAAGCCTTAGTACATTGGAAAGGATACAATGCATATGATCATAGACACCAAGATGAATGATACCTACCAACAACATACACAACTTCATCGAGTTACGAAATCAGGGAAACTTCACCAACACGTGTGGCTCATTGGGATCCAAATTTACCATAAGTTTCCCCATCTAAAGGGGAAATCAAAAAAATAGAAATAATTGCTTCCTAAGGGGCAAGGATTGACCATGTGTATATTTGTGGCTGCCCACCTATTCCATTGGCTCAAAATAGAGTTCTCCATCGTGGAATTTTTTCTACAATTTTTGAGTCCTAAACTTTTGAGGCCATTTTTAGGCCCTAACTGATGTTATATTTTTGTGGTAGGGGGGAAGGTGATATCCATATGATATGGACTAGGCCTGAGTTGGAATGTGTAGTTATCATCTAAACCTTTCCAACAGGATATCAAGCACATCAAACATATATTGTATGCAAAAATTACGACCCCATGAAGTTGACATGATAACTAACCCCATTGGGGCCTACAAACATGTTGGTGTTTCATCCTCTAGAGTTAGATGTTTGGACCTCTAGGGTAATTTATTTAAGTTAAAGGGCCATTATTTCAAACTCATTTAATATATTTTTTGAATGCGCATAGTTCTCATCTCTCTCTATTAAGAGATAGCTACCATCATTCTAGTCAGTGTATGTTCTACAATATTCTATTATTTCTTTTATTAATAGAAGTTGGATTTCCACTAAATTATTGTAATATATGCTATACTTACCTTTTTTTGTTTCATTTAATTTCTTACATTTCATTTAATTCCTTTTACATTCTAGATTAGTGCTATGACAATAATTTTCTCCTTGTTGTTTCTCAGTGCATGTCCCCAACGAGGTCATCATATAGAGAGTTGGGTCTTGAGCTAGTTTCAATTGGAATAATCACTTTAGAAAATACACATGGCTTCCCATGATAGAAGAAAAGAGAGATGATGGAGTAGGAGATCCTATCAATTTGTTGCTCAAGGAAGCACTCACATGACAGAGGAATGAGATGATGGATAATTTCACCCAAATCCTTCAATAATTGCCAAAAATAGCCAAGGCATCGTCAACAAGCATCAATTTTGGAGGCACAACTATGAAAGCCATTTTTTGACTCCCCATAATGTAAATATTTTCATTTAATTAATTATATAACATGATTATTAGAATAAGAGAGAGGACACATAATTAGAGCATGGGAGGAGTTGCCTATGCAATGGTTAAACCCCAAACCTAGGCAAACTCATTTAAATTTCCCACCTATCTCCATAACAAATTGATGGCCTTGCTAATGTAGAAATTCAAGGGCGTATGGACCATCTAGGACTATCCTTGCCTCATGGGACATATTGAATAATCCCACATGAAGGAGAAGGGAGTGCTCGAGCAGGGTGGCAACAACGTAAAAAATTCACAAGGAATGTGGCAATAGGGGAGAGGAGTGATTGGGCAGGAAGAAGAGACCATGATTACATTCATTTCCCACAACTTGAGGAGAGGAAGAAGCATTGAATCATTTAGATGGAGACACTGAGGAATTTTCATGCAGGTGAAAGGAAGGATATTCATTGGAAATCATTTGAGAAATAAGGGTGTTTAACAATGAATGCATGAAATATAAGTGTTTGAAGCAAAGGATAACCCAGGTGGATACTAAGCTCTCTATATTCCTATGTGACCTATAAGGTGAGGCATGGGGTGTGCTCTAGATTCCTGGTTTGGGTGCATAATTAGGTGGAGACTAGTTCTCTAGACTCCTGGGTGTTGTCACCCAATTGGGGAATAACTCTTTGGGTTCCTAAGTGTGTTTTTGAGTAGGTGGAGACCAATATATTTGAATTTTCATGGAGCCTATTATGTGGAGGCACAATGAACTCTAGATTCTTGTAGGAGACAGGTAGAGGCACTATGGGTTCTAAAATCCTAAAGTGTGGAGCTGGTGGAGGCCTTCTGGGCTCTGGACTCTTGCGGTGGCTGATTAGGTGGAGCACCTTGTGCTCTGGACTCCCTAAAGTGCGATTTTGGTGGAGACACTATGTTATCTAGACTTGTGGTTGTTAGGTGGAGGCAATATGTGCTCTGGATTCCCATGTATTGTGAATTACTAGTGTAAATTTCCCTTCAACTCTCTACTCCTCAATATTTAAACCTAGCTTAGGGGTGGTCAGTTGTAGAAAAAGATTGCAGTTCAGTTGGCCTATGGTTGGGAGGAGAGTTGAAGTCCCTCTCTCTATTCCTAGTCATCCATTTATTAAGATATGTTCCTTACCTATTGCTTTTTTATGTCCATGTAATGATAATGATGATTAGTGTCACTTTGAGGCAATGGATATATCAATACTATCTAGATAAATGTGTATATTTGTGTATTGCAATGCAATGGTTTGTGAATGATTTGCATGGATATAAAGGCCTTGAGGAGTCATGTAGGGATGATATGCTCTTGAATGGTTTACTTACATGTTCATGTTCATGTTTTCCATTATATGCCTTGCATTAATAAATGAAAATCAGTAGTGAAAAGGCTATTGAAAGCCTATCTATGATACTATGAAGGATTTTTTAATGACTTCCATGGAATTTTGTTTTGTCCTTAAGTCCATGATATTTTATACTATACTGGAGTGGTAGTATCCATGTCTTAAATCTATGAGTTTTATGGTTCAATGTCTACTAGGGTGTGTGTTAAAGGACTGCGTGAGTCCTTGTTACGTGAGGCCAATTTTGTTTTCATTTTACTTAGTCTAACTTTGTGATCTTATGTTACCTTGGTTGAGTTTGCTAGGTATAATTATTAAAGTCCTCGAGATTTCAGGGTAGGTTTATAGGGAGTAATATTTTAGTTGGTCCAAGCAAGCCTTGGCAATTTCCAATGGAGAATTGTGATAAACGAAGGGACCGAGTTGACAAAGAGTGAGATGGGGAAATCCTCATTAAAACCAAAAGATATTTATGTCACACAAATTTGGGAGAGCCGAGGGGTTGGTTTTAAAAAGGATCATAGTTAAAAAAGGCCCTGAGATGATAAATTTCTTGTATCCTATTGCCAACATTTCCATTGTGTTGCAAAGGTATAATGAGGATTCCTACCAATCTGAATAAGTTGGCACTATAAATGAAAATTGTGACGGAGACTATCACTGTCATTACATAGGATACTAGAAATTGTCATGGAAGTTTAGGACCTAGTAAGGTCCAAAGACTTAATTTTAAGTGGCACTATTTGAGAATTCCATGTGATTGGTTTTTTTTCAATCTCAGATCAATGCTGACTATAGACCTCAAAAGAATTCAACATTTCCATTTCACAGCAGGCCACAAAAACGACAGAATCGTGAATTAGACAAAAGGCATGTAACAAAGATCTTATCTATTATTTAATGTTAATATTTATGTTTCTTCATGGAGGCCAGATATGTCGATTTTTTACTGTAGATTCAACAACTTATGTGATTTTCTAAAACACAAGAAAATAATCTACTCTAGTCTTGAGCGGAAACCAAAATTGATCGATGAAAACAATAAGGAGAAAAGGAAGAATTTCAATTGCACATAACGCAATATTTCTTCGGGGAAAGAAACTGTTAAAAACACCGACTATCTATATTGCATTAACCAAAAGATCTGAGAAGAAAATAAAATGCTTGTTCTTCTTGAAAAATTCCTGCACTAGTACAATCCAACTCTCTACCTCACAAGCCATCTCAAGCCAACATTTAGCCAATTCTACTGCCTGCCAAGTCCTTACTTCCTTGCGCAATTCCTAAGAGAATTAGCCCATATTTAATTGGGAAATCCACTCTCCATAATTGTGCAATCCAAACATAGGTCCTCAACTGATTGCATGCACCATATGTACAACTCATAAAATTATACAACTAATAGTACATTGTCCCTTAACTCTAATCTTAAATGGGTCTTCCTCTGAACTGACATGCATGAGTTATTTATGAGTGAATTCCATCTAACTAGTGTGCTACTGGTGATGCACTGGTGCACTACTCCACTAGTATACCTCTACTAGTTCCTCCAACAATTAGAACTAGTTTAATTGACTATAACTCAGTTAGATTGAGTTATCTAATTACAACTCCAAAGAACTCAAGCTGGGCCCCTAAAATTTAGTGATCACTCTACATGACTCTAGATATATTTCCAACTCAAATTTCCTAATCCAATTAAGTCAATTTAACTTAATTAACTATTAAAAGTTGTTGTGAGAATATAATTAAAATTTAATTCATGGAAAAAGTAAATTGGCATTTCTTATTGCTATTTTAACAAGATATGTTTACATCACAGTTGTAATGTCATGATTTGATGGAAGGTGTGAGATGGGAAATATTTCCATCACTTTGTATGAAATTTTTATGTCGTGTTGTAGGTTTTAAGGATAGAGTACACCTAAGAGATAAAGCTCAGAAGTGTGAGAGCACTATGGCACAATGATGTGGTGGAAGCCACGTTGGACATGGGAGATGTGGCAAGCCCAAATGGAAATTCGTTGCAACATGGTGGGCTTGCTGATGTGGCAAGGTTAAAGGGCCCCAAATTACAAAACGTGTTATGAAACCAGCTCAAGAAAAGATAGAAAAGATAGATCAACGCCTTAGAATTCAGCCTCTTTGAGGGGGAAACCTCCTTTACATTACATAAATGAACAATTCTTGGATGATACAAATGAAACGACCTCCTTTCTATATATAGGAGTCTAAGGGGTCATAACATAATTAGAGCTGACATAACAATAATAATGTAAGGGCACAATAATAACAATAGTGGGCTTCTATGTTGCACAATAGTAATAATATGGGCACTACATGGGTACAAAGATATAATAAGTGGGTTGTACTAATAACAATAAGGGGTTACACTAGTAGTATAGGGGCCTAACATGCCCCTCTCCTTCAAAAGGCGTTGTCCTCAACGCTTGAGTAGTTCTTGATGCTTCTGTATAAAAGTCTTGTCCTCCCATGTGGAATCTTCAGCAGGTAAGTTCTTCTGCTTGATGAGATACTCTGAAATTGGCCGATTTCGTAGATGTCGGGTTCTGGTTTCTATGACTGCTCCAGGTTCCAATATGATTTTTCCTTCCTCTTCAATTTCTAGCAATATTGTTTGAATTGGGATCTTTTGCAACTTTTGAATAAGTGGCCATGCTTCTTCGTCCTTCTTCCATTCATTCCTTGCTTCATTTATCCAATCTGGTTGGATAATAGAAATAACACAAAACAATGCTTCCACATCCTCATCCTTGAAGAGTCTTCCCATTTGGTAAGGTCACCATTTTTTAAGTGCATGTAGTGTTGCCAACATTTCCTTCTCATAAATAGCTTGCTTGAGATGTAGTAGCAAAAATACCCAATCACCTACATCAAAACATTTTTCACTACGATGTTGATCTACCTGTTGTTTCGTTTGATTTTGCACCGAAATGGCGTTATCCTTTAAAAGTTGGAGAACTTGTTGATGCTCGATGTGATATTTCACTGCTTGAACCTTTTTCTCCTTGATATGTCCTTCTATCTTTAGAGTTTGAGGAGTGGTAATTTCTTCCAATCCTTTACAAGATATGGTCAGATTCATTTCGTGATGCTCGATGTGATCTTTCACTTCTTGAACATTTTTCTTCTTGATATGTCCTCTTATCTTGATAGTTTGAGGGGTGGTAATTCCGAACAATGAATTACAAGATATGGTTGGATTCTTTTCTTCTTTCTCGATGTGATCTTTCACTTCTTGCACCTTTTTATTCTTGATATGTCCTTCTATCTTAAGAGTTTGAGGACTGGTAATTCTTGCCAATGCTTTACAAGATATGGCCTGGTTCATTTCTTCTTTCTCTGGGGTTGGGTCCTGGTGTATATCCTCTTCTTTTGATGTTTCTTGATCCTTTTCTTCCTCCTCTTCATACTCTATGTAAAATAATTTCTTCTCAGTACACTTATGACCTTTAGTGCATTTGCTATCACAATTGTAACGAAGCCCTTTTTCTCTTTTTTCTTCCAATTGTTGTGGTGTAACCCTTGTAGGTTGTGGAAGGCTAGGAGAAACAACACTTCCATCTTTATAGTTGTGAGGGGTAGACTTGTTGCCATAGTTTTACTTTCCATTATGTAACAAAGCCCTTTTACTATTTCCAATTGTTGTGGTGTTGCTCTAAAGAAGGTGTTTCTCTTTGTATCCTCATAATGTGCTATCATTTCCTCCATGAAAATTGACCACGTAACAAGTTGTTTACGAGAACAAAGCCCTTTATACCATAAAAATTGATCCGGTTCTAAATATGAAGATGCAATACATACCTTTTGTAACAGTGGTACACCATGTAGATCAAAATATTGCTCCATCTGAAGTATCCAATTTACTAGATCCTTGCCATCAAACTTCCTCATCTTTCTTTTTCTTGATTTTAGGAGCTCGATCTTGAAACGAATGTAACTCTGTACTTTTGGATCTTTAAGTTTTGAAATTGTGATCTGCAGTAGCCCTTTGCGTCCTCTTTCCAATGCCACAAGTCGGATCCAAATTGGATTCTCCAAGAAAGAGTTATGCACAATCTCTCGCAGTGACCTGATTATAGACTAGTTCAGTAGATCGAACTTGTATGAAGTGCCACGTGTCACTGTTTCGACATTTGACTCTAAAAAATATATACAAGAAAACTAGAGTCCGTCCTCTTTTTGTACCTTATTATGAAATTTCAATCTGATGCTCAGAAAGAAATTTATGACGATTTTCCCCAGGTCACCTGTTTGGAATGTAATTCAGGGGTCTGCAAAAAGACCAACTTCCTCAGATCATATCTCCACAAATATAGTGCAAAAATATATGAAATTCGGACCCGAGGTTCAACACGATTTCTTCTCAAATGGTTTTTTTTTGCAAGTTCTAAAACATTGCAGAAAAAAAAGTTATAGCGAAAATTCCACGATGACCTGTTTGGAGCAGCGAAACCCTAGAATCCAAAGCTCTGATACCAAATGTTATGAAACCAGCTCAAGAAAAGATAGAAAAGATAGATCAACGCCTTAGAATTCAGTCTCTTCAAGGGGGCAACCTCCTTTACATTACATAAATGAACAATTCTTGGATGATACAAATGAAAAGACCTCCTTTCTATATATAGGAGTCTAAGGGGTCATAACATAATTAGAGCCGACATAACAATAATAATGTAAGGGCACAATAATAACAATAGTGGGCTTCTATGGGGCACAATAGTAACAATATGGGCACTACATGGGTACAATGATATAATATGTGGGTTGTACTAATAAAAATAAGGGGTTACACTAGTATTATAGGGGCCTAAAAAAACGACATAATTTTCAATCCATAAGTGGGACTGCAATGAAATCTATATCATTAGAAATATCTTGATGAGTTGAACGTGATGGTGCGGGCCAAAGTTAATTCCAATAAATTTGTTGAAGGAGAAAGTTTGTAACCTTGTAATCCCATTTCCATCACGAGGCAATGGAGGTTTGGTTAATTAAAAGTAACACCTCTCATTCAACTGGGATTGGTCTAAGAGGGTAGGGAGAGAGTGTTATAGAGTGGTATCAAAGTTGAAGGTTCAATACTGAACCTTTGGAGATAAGTTTGGGAATCTGATGCAATATGGCAATGTGTTAGAGTTCATTACATAGTATGCCAAACTATGATTCAAAATTTGGATTGGAATGGCTCATACATAGATAGATTTGTATCTCTATTACAGAGTGTAGTGATTATGATGCTTGTTTGATGTGTGTTGCTTGTAACATTTGGCTGTGAATTATATAGGTGGTAATAAATAGGTTTAATTGTATTATGGATTGGTTTAATAAGACACTGAGAATGAGCAACAGAATGGCATGGCACAACCTTGATAAATTACACCAATGTCATGAAGAAGAGTTAGTTCAAAAGAGAATAGAGAAGACTCGCCTGATTAGATGCACACCATTATAAGCATAAGATCGAAGCTAAGACACTACAAGACTAGTAATGAGAGGCTTGTAGTGGCTCAGGAGAAGCAAGCAGAAGTCAATGCCATCGTATTCCAGTGTTTATCATATTTGCAAAGGTAGAGGCATGATCTGGATTAGATCATTATATTTTTTTTTTTCATCCATCTCAATTCATTCCAAGAGGAAGAAGTGGAGGAATTAGCTTACAGAACCATTTTTACCAATGGGAACCAGTTTAGAAAAACAAGGTATGAAACCTTCCAGGAGTGTTTTGAGGCATCAAATTTTTTTTTAGGGGTAAATAACGTTTTCCATAACATCACACCTTTTTATGCTATTCTACACAGAGATATTTCCAATGATGCAAGAAGCACGTCAATCAGAGTCTGTATTAAAAAGTAATGCCACTCAGAAGTTGACTTTCCTATTTTCACACCTATTATAATTTAGGAGGACTCCGCGTCAGTCCCCATTATTCATGGAAAAGGGGCTAGCCATGTGATTATGATGTAAAAGACTCTAGAAGAGTCTATATTGTAACTCTAGTTAAGAGTTGATGTAGTCAAACTTAACCACTAGTAGGCTGTCGAGCTATGTTATAACCATACCACTAGGAGGAGGAGGCATTTCATTCTTTCAAAATAATTTTGTTCCATAGCTACGCAAAGATAGCCAAGAGGGATAAGAGGTAGAGAACACATGGAGGATATGTGCACTATAGCAAACCATAGGCCACAAAACTAACTTCTTTGTACTTGCAACCATATTTCTAGACAAAGAGAGAGTGAAGTGGCCTCACCTTCCAGCTAGGGTTTCTCCTGAAAGGGTTTCCCATAACATATTTTGTGTCTTATGTGTGTGTGTGTGATTATTTTGTCATTCTCTATTTTTCTGCATAATTTCCATTCACATGCATGCACTAATTACAGTTAAATCTAAAGTTCTTGAAGTTTAATAAAACTGTAATAGTGTAGAATTACATATTTTTAATATAATATTATTATATTTATTGTGACGAACTACCTAGTGGAATATCCATGGCAGTTTGCAGATCAAGGAAACATGATTTATATCCCAGCCACCTAGGAAAGGATAAAGGTATAAAAATTCCATCAAAACTTGGAAGGCATGAGATGAGGTATGATGGTGCAGAGGGAAGTAGATTTAGGAAGATACATAGGAAAGTGAGTGAAGATACAGTGAGAGGTGGAACCCCGCTTGGTCCTCTAGAAAGGAGGCCAAGAATTCATAAGAATTTGTCTAGTGTTGCGACCAAAAGGTAACACCAATACATAAAAAAAGGAAGGCATTTAATGCCAAAATAATTTAAAAAGGAAAAACGTCCTACCTTTTATGGAGAGGTGAGAAGTCCAAGGAAGCAAACGCATGGCTTCTTGGGATAAAGAATTATTTTAGGTTATATGATTACTTTGAAAGCACGAAGGCAAGAGTATCCATCTTCATCCTGAAGGGAAAGATTGATATCTAGTGGGAATATTTGAGAAATGTAAAAGATATACGTGAATAAGATTTATCCCAGCCCAATATTTGAAAGGTACTTCAGGGAGAAGTATCTATCAGAAGAATATTATCAACACAAGGCCAAGGAATTTTATGAGCACAAACTTGTGCAATTGTTAGGTAATGATTACATAGCCATATTTTTGGAGTTATGGAGATATGTACCTTACAATAAGTATGAGAAGACAAATATTTAGAGATATCTCAATGGAATACCTCCAAAATTCATGGATAAAATAGAATTCGAGGAGCCAAAAAAATTGATGACGCCATCAAGAAATTGAAGCATTTTTATGACCAATCAAAACATATACATGCTTTTAGGACTAATTGGAAAATGAAGGGAGAACCTAGTTTTAAAGGGAAAGGACCGAATTCGGTGAAAGGAAATATGAAGTTTTCTACTTCTTCCAAGGATGGATATCAATGGAAGAATTGTACTACTAATAAGGACAAATTATCCAAGCTTATAAGAGAATATTTCAAGAGGTTCAAGGGAGGGCCCATGTACTGTTGTATGTGTAGATAAAGCCATAAATAGAGAGATTGTCCTCAACGACAACAAAATGGTCCAAGAGTATACAATATGCAAGAAGTGGACACTGTGAAGGATGTGGCTTAGAGTGTTCCATGAATATATATTGTGTTGGATAATAGGTAGGTCAATCACCAAGCCTCTATGATGGATATGGAAGGTATGATTTGTAATGAGTCACTTTCCATTCTAATAGACCCATGTTTTAATTTCAGTTACATTAGCCTGAAGAATTCAAAAAGGTGCGCCTTGTAGAGCAATGCCCATTAGAGGTTGTGGCTTGTCCAATTGGCCATGGGGACTATTGTAGCATCTTCTTGTTACACTCAAAATTTCAAAGGTTTTATTTTTTTTCACTTTGTAATTATTTGCGCACAAATTTTATAATGATACAATTTATCGTTTTGTTTTATTAATTAATAAATTGTCAAATTGATGCCCACTAAAGATCATGCATCTTCTATTGGCAGTGATTGAATCTTTGGTGATTGACGATCCTTCTTCCATTACGCAACCCACCCACTTACTTGACATTTAATGGAAGGTGGTGGGGGGTGCAGTGCGCAAACAATTTTTTTTTTCAAAATAACTTGTGTGACATGTCACAATTGGATGAAGTGTGCATCCCTCCCCGTGCTAGGGAAAATTTTAGGGGAAAAATTTCGTAAATGGGCTATTTTTTGTACATCTTTTGGAAAAAAAATCGCGAATTTGGTTAATAATTCACCTATTTTTTTACATATATATGATTAAATGGATGATATTTGCCAAAAAATGACCAATTTTAATAGTAAATTACATGTTTTTTTATTGAATATTTTCATACATTCTAAACGTATGAATTTTCAAACAAGTAAAGTCACCTATAATACTATATATAGGAAAATATTAAATCCTTAAAAAATACCCTTGCGTGAAAATCCACTCCCAGTTTCCGATAACAAATATTTCTCACCAACATTTAATGAACATTTACCATTTAATTCTTAATATACCCCTTATCCAAATGCCCATTTCATTACGCTTTTTCTCTCATTCATAATTTACTCGCTTTGCCATTGTTTGTACCCTTTCACCTCTTCCTTAATTGCCACACATAAAGAATTGAATCATAGAATTACAGCCAACCCTCAATGAAAACTTAGAAATGCAACAATCTATTTTACACTTAATTTTGTTCCTCGCTATTGATATGTATTTCAAAATGAGTACAGTTAAATGAAAATGTTAGAAATTAACTAACATAGCAATGAAACACATAAAAATAATTTGGAAACACAAACAAAGAAACACATAAAACAAGAGAGACACAGATATAAATGGTTCACCCAAATTTGGGCTACATCCATGGAGAAACAATCAATCATTTCTTTTGTATTTTCCATCAAAATGAAGAGATACAACATATCCATTGTAATTTCCTCTTTACTCTCACATAGTCTCCTCTCCCTTTTCGCTCAAAATGAAGAGATACAACATATCCATTGTAATTTCCTCTTTACTCTCACATAGTCTCCTCTCCCTTTTCGCTCAGATTAATAATGATACACAACCGCAATAAAATTCCCTCATATAAACCGAAGGTTGTCTTCTAGGGAAAAATATCCTAAAATAACATAACTTCTACCATTAGATCATCTGCCTAACGAATGGCCTAGATTGAAAATGAAATTACAATATTTTACAAGGCAATTTTTCATCTATTTTTAGCTTCGAGGGCGCTTCCCCTAAGCTCCCGGCTAGGGTGGGCGGACTTATAAAATTGTCTCCCCCCCCACCCCTTGACGATGATCATATGGGTGGTGTTTCTGCCCCCTTAGGAACAAGGATCCAACACAAATGAAACAAAAAATTTTAAACAATAACGAAGATAATCAATGTTGGGTCCCTATAATACTAGTGATTACCCCATTACTATTGTAGTTGTACCCCTTATTAATATTGTTGTGCCCCTATTTTCCGCATATTGTTATTACTGTGCCCCATAGAATCCCTCTATTGTTATTTTTGTGGCTTTATATTATTATTGTTAGGTCGACTGGGTTATATTGTGACTCCTTAGACTCCTATATATATAAAGGAGGTTTTGTCATTTGAATCATCCAAGAATTGTTCATTTATGTAATGTAAAGGAGGTTGCCCCCTCGAAGAGGCTGAATTCTAAGGCTTTGATTTATCTTTTCTATCTTTTCTTGAGCTCGTTTCATAACATTTGGTATCAAAGCTTTGGATTCTAGGGTTTAGCTGCTCCAAACAGGTCATCGTGGAATTTTTGCTATAAATTTTTTTCTGCGACGTTTCAGAAGCTAAAAAAAAAACATTTGAGAAGAAATTAGGCTGAACCTCGGGTCCTAATTTCAGAGCTTTTCACACTATATTTGTGGAGATATGATCTGAGGAAGTTGGTCTTTTTTCAAACTCCTAAATTACATTCCAAATAGGGGACCTGGGGAAAATCGTCATAACTTTCTCTCTGAGCATCGGATTGAAATTTGGTAAGAAGGTACAGAAAGAGGACGGACTGTAGTTTCTTTTATATATTTGTCAGAGCCAAAGGTCAAAACAGTGACTCATGGAACGTCGTACAAGTTCGCTCTACTGAATTAGTCTATAATCAGGTCACTGTGGGAGATTTGGCATAACTCTTGATTGGAGAATCCAATTGGGGTCATAATGGTGGCATTGGAAAGAGGACATAGAGGGCTACCGTAGGTCACAATTTTAGAATTGGATGATACAAAATTACAGAGATACATCAGAGGGAATATCGAGCTCCTACAAAGTCAAAAAAGGTGTGTAGATTTTTTAAATTTTTGCTTAAGCTTGGTTTGAAAAATTATTTTGAAGGAATTCAAAGGGCATAGTAGAGCATTAGTATCGGTAACTGGTGCCCCGAGGAAAGAAAATGCAAACACCTAGTAAGCAATCTGAAAGCTCTAGCATGACTCACGAAGAAGAGGAAGAAATGCTACATGATATATCAAAATTACAAGACCAAGTGCAACAAATTTCACTCTCACAAAAGCTAATAGAAGCTAAGATAAATGGCGTGGAATCTAAGATAAAGGGCGTGGAAGCCAAGATTGACGATTTGAAGATAGATTTGAAGGCAAATTTGACAAATTTTCTACAAGAAATACTTGCTAATGGTGAGAGGGGAGTAAAGGAAACTCATGATGAAAACAAAGGAAATGTTAATCATGATTTCATAGACTCTAGTGTTGGATCGAAGATGCACCATATTCCAAAAATAGATATGAGGAAGTTTGATGGCATGGATCCCGCAGCATGGATATTACAGATGGAGCAATTTTTCGATCTCAATAATGTGCAAAACACACAAAAGGTACGTATTGCAACTTTATATTTGGAACCAAATCAGTTTGTATGGTATCAATGGCTTTTCTCTCGTAAACAATTTATCACTTGGGAAATTTTTACGGAAGAATTGATAGCACATTATGAGGATACAAAAAGAAACCCTTTTTTTTAGCCAACTGATAAGTCTCAAACAAAAGGGTTCAGTAATGGAGCACATTGAGGAGTTCCAAAAATTGAACATAGGGGTAAAAAATATTCCAGAGGAGCATAGGATTGATGTGTTCATAGGGTTTTTAAAGGATAATATCCAACATGATGTTCGCCTTTGGGAACCTGATTCATTAGAGAAGGCATTCAGGTTAGCAAGAAAAATGGAAAGCAAAATTATGGCAACCAGGAAGCATATCACTCACAACTATAAGGACGGAAGTGTTGTGGCTGCTAGTCTTCCAAAACCTATAAGGTTGACACCACAACAATTGGAAGAAAAAGGAGCAAAAGGGCTTTGTTACAATTGTGATAGCAAATACACTAAAGGTCATAAGTGTGCTGAGAAGAAATTATTCTACATAGATTGTGAAGAGGAAGAAGAAAATGAGAAAGAAAGGTCAATAGAAGAGGATATACTCCAGGAACAAAGCCTAGATGAAGAAAAAATGAATCCGACCATATATTGTAATGCATTGGCGGGAATTACACTCCTCAAACCATCAAGATAGAAGGACAAATCAAGAAGAGAAAGGTAATAGTGTTGATTGATTCAGGAAGTACCCACAATTTTATTCATTGTAAGGTAGCAAAAGAATTGAATTGCTTCTTATATCCAGCACCAGAGTGTCAAGTGATGGTTGCAAATGGAGGAACAATAAATTGCTCTGGAAAGTGCCATAATATCAAGCTATCCATGGGAGAATATGTATTGACTAGCCCAATGCTTTCCATTCCAATGGGAGGTGCTGATGTTGTATTAGGAGTCCAATGGCTACAATCCTTGGGTACAATAGCTTTTAATTTTCAAGAACTGTTCATCAAATTTTCTATGGAAGGAAAGGAAGTTGAATTAAGGGGTATTGCAGGGAAACAAGGAAAGATAATCAACTCTAACGGTATGACAAAGCTTCTAAAAAAGGAACGAAAAGGTGTAATTTCACAATTATGTTCATTAGATGTTTCCACATTGGAATCATCTATTTCTATAGATCTCCAAAAAGTATTGGATAATCATTCCAAGGTATTTGAGACTCCCAAAGTTCTCTCACCTATTCGTGAACATGATCATGCTATTCATCTGATTCAAGGAAGTGTTCCTCCAAACATCAGGCCGTACAGATATCCCTATGCCCAAAAGAGTGAAATTGAACGTATGGTTGCAGAAATGCTATAGGCTGGTATAATTCAACCGAGTCAAAGTTCTTTCTTTGCTCCAGTAGTATTAGTGCACAAGAAGGATGGATCATGGTGCATGTGTCCGGATTATAGGGAGCTCAACAAGCTCACTATTAAAGATAAGTTTCCCATTCCTGTCATTGATGAATTACTGGATGAATTGCATGGATCAATTTACTTCACCAAGTTGGATCTTCGTTCAGGATATCATCAAATCAGAATGAAGATTGAAGACATTCCAAAAACAACATTTAGAACTCATGAGGGTCATTATGAATTTTTGGTCATGCCTTTTGGCCTTACCAATGCACCCTCAACATTTCAAGGTTTGATGAATTCAATTTTCAAACCATTCCTTAGAAAATTTGTGTTAGTGTTTTTTGATGATATACTAATCTACAGCAAGTCTTGGAAGGATCATGTTGAACATGTTGACAGGGTGCTACAACTATTGGAGGAGAAACAATTATATGCAAAAAGATCCAAATGTTTCTTTGGAGTATAAGAGGTGGAATATCTAGGTCATATTGTATCTCATGAAGGAGTTAAGGTAGACCCTAGCAAAATTAAAGCCATTAAGGAATGGAAAATCCCCACATCCATAAAACATTTGTGAGGATTTCTCGGGTTGATAGGGTATTATCGCAAGTTTGTTAAGAATTATGGGAGAATAGCAGCACCTCTAACAACACTATTGAAGAAATATGCATTTTCATGGACTCCAGAAGCAACAAAGGCCTTCGAACATCTTAAATAGGCAATGTGCCAAGCACTTGTCTTAGCTACACCAGACTTCACAAAAACCTTTATTATGGAATGTGATGCTTTAGGAAATGGAATTGGTGCTGGTTTAATGCAAGATGAAAGACCCATTGCTTTTGAAAGTCATCCAATCAAGGGAAAGTTTTTACACAAAGCTATTTATGAGAAGGAAATGTTGGCAATACTCCATGCACTTAAGAAATGGCGACCCTACCTAATGGGAAGACACTTCAAGGTAAAAACAGATCATGATAGCCTTAAATACTTTTTAGAACAAAGATTATCCTCTAAAGAGCAACAAAAGTGGGTCACAAAGATGTTGGGTTATGACTTTGAAATCATCTACAAAAAAGGGAAGCACAATGTGGTGGCAGATGCACTCTCAAGAAAGGATGAGGATGTGGAAGCATTGTTGTGCGCCATTTCTATTATCCAACCAGATTGGATAAACGAAGCAAGGGAGGAATGGAAGAATGAAGAAGAAGTGTGGGCACTTATTCGAAAGTTACAACAAGATTCCAGTACGTCAGATACATTTAGTTGGCAAAATGATTCATTATGGTACAAAGATCGCTTATACCTTTGTAAGAATTCCCAGCTAAAACAAAAGATTCTTATGGAATTGCACACTTCTCCCTTAGGAGGGAACTCAGGATTTTTAAAAACTTACCACAGGGTTAAGAAGGAATTTTTTTGGGATGGCCTTAAATCAGATATTCAAAAGTTTGTGGCAAAATGTTTGGTTTTCCAACAAAATAAAGTTGAAACAATTAAGACACCAGGTCTATTACAACCTTTATCCATTCCAAGCCAACATTGGGAGGAGGTTTCAATGGATTTTATCATAGGTTTACCCAAGTATAAGGGAAAGAGTGTCATCATGGTGGTAGTTGACAGACTTACCAAGTATGCACACTTTTGTGAATTATTACATCCATTTAAAGCCAGTACAGTTTCTACTGCATTTATGGAAACAATTCAAAATCTACATGGAAACCCAAAGATTATTGTAAGTGACAGAGATCCCATTTTCACTGGAAATTTTTGGACAGAATTATTTTCTTTTCTTGGTACTCAGTTAGCTCATAGCTCATCTTATCATCCTCAATCTGATGGGCAAACTGAGATAGTACACAAATGTTTGGAAAGATATCTTCGTTGCTTTGTATCTGATAAATAGACACAATGGGTCAAATGGTTGCCTTTGGCTGAATGGTGGTATAACACTTCCTTCCATACAACAACAAAAATGACCCCATTTATGGCACTTTATGGGTATCACCCACCATACATCACATCATATTTAAGAGAAAATTCTAAGGTTCAAGCAGTGGAACATCACATCGAACATCAACAACAAGTCCTCCAACTCTTAAAGGATAACCTCGTGTTGGCACATAATAGAATGAAACAACAGGAAGATCAACATCGCAGAGAAAGAAGTTTTGATGTAGGTGATTGGGTATTCCTACGGCTACAACCATATAAGAAAATGTTCCTCAAGCAAGCAAAGAAGGATAATAAATTATCACCAAAGTATTATGGTCCGTACAAGGTGTTGCAAAAGATTGGTACTATGGCATACAAATTGGAGCTTCCTGCAGCTTCTCGATTGCACCGAGTTTTCCATGTTTCATGTAACCATATAAGCAAATGTCCCTCAAGCAAGCAAAGAAGGATAATAAATTATCACCAAAGTATTATGGTCTGTACAAGGTGTTGCAAAATATTGGTACTATGACATACAAATTGGAGCTTCCTGCAGCTTCTCGATTGCACCCAGTTTTCCATGTTTCATGTTTAAAGAAGGTTATAGGCGATAAGCTCCCAGTTCAAACAATATTTCCAGAACTTGACGAGGAAGGAAAAATTATATTGGAACCAGAAGCAGTCACAGAAACAAGAACTCAACAGCTACGAAATCGATCAATTTCAGAGTATCTTATCAAGTGGAAGAACTTATCTGTTGAAGATTCCACATGGGAGGATGAGAATGTTATACAGAAGCATCCAGAACTACTCAAGCGTTGAGGACAACACTTTTTTGAAGGAGAGGAGCATGTTGGGTCCCTATAATACTAGTGATTACCCCATTACTATTGTAGTTGTACCCCTTATTGATATTGTTGTGCCCCTATTTTCCCCATATTGTTATTACCGTGCCCCATAGAATCCCTCTATTGTTATTTTTTTGGCTTTATATTATTATTGTTAGGTCGGCTGGGTTATATTGTGACTCCTTAGACTCCTATATATAGAAAGGAGGTTTTGTCATTTGAATCATCCAAGAATTGTTCATTTATGTAATGTAAAGGAGGTTTCCCCCTCGAAGAGGCTGAATTCTAAGGCGTTGATCTATCTTTTCTATCTTTTCTTGAGCTGGTTTCATAACAATCAAGCTCCACACCTAAAAATCTCCCACTTAGAGATTGATTATATAAACTCCATCATTGCTTCACTTGCTAGAAAATGACTCCACTTGGACCTGGTTGTTTCTCATCTTCATCATCTTCTTGAATGTCGATTGAAACTTAGCAACACCTTAATTTCTCCCTGGTTACAACCCTTTTCAACATATTCGTAGGATTCTGGCTAGTGTATATCTTTTCTAGCTTCAATTGTCCATCTTCCAACACTGACCATGTGAAATGGTACCTAAGATGTATATGTTGTAGTCTTGGAATGAAAAACTGAGTTATTTGCAAGATGAGTTACACTCTAACTATCACTGTATAACCTTCCCATCTCTTACTTCTTGCACAATTCATCCATAAACCTTTGTAACCAAATTATTTCTTTACTAACTACTGTAGCAGAAACATACTTTACTTCCATTGTTGAAAGTGCAACAATATTTTGCAATTTTCAAACCCAACTGATAGTTGTTCTACCTACAGTAAACACATACCTTATCGTGCTCCTCTTGTTGTCTCTATCACATGCCATATCTACATCAACATATCCCTGTAGACAAATGTTTGTACCACCAAAGCATGATTCTTGATTTGTGGTACCTCTCAAATACTGAGAAGCCTCTTCACTTCCATCCAATGCTCTTTTCGTAGATTGTTCCTATACCCACTTACAACTCCAATTACATGTGTAATATCGGGCCTTGTGTAGATGCTTGCGTACATTAAGCTTCCAAATGCTAATGCATATGGAAATTTACGCATATAATCCATCTCTTCCTGAGTCTTGGGACACATCTCCTTACTTAGTTTGAAATGGCTAGCCAAAGGTGTATTAATTTTTTTTTCATTCTGCATATTAAATCTTTCCAACACCTTTTCTATCTACTCACTTTGAGACAATGTTAATTTGCGATTTTTCATGTCTCTAGTTATTCTCATGCCAAGAATTTGTTTTGCAACACCCAAATGCTTCATTGCAAATGAATTTGCAAATTTTCCTTTGAGCACATTTATTTCTTGCATGTTAGACCCTACAACAAGCATGTCATCTACATACAATAGCAATATAATATAACTTCCATCATTTTGATTTTTAAGATAAACACAGTGGTTCTAGTGGCAATCTAGTATAACCTTGTTCATACATAAACCTATAAATTTTTATATAACATTGCCTTTGATCCTATTTTAAGCCATACAATCTCTTCATCAATTTACTAATTTCTCCTTCCCTTTGACATCATACCCTTGTGGTTGTTGCATATATATTTCTTCCTCCAAATACCTATGGAGAAAGGTTGTCTTTACATTTAACTTTTCAAAATGAAAATCTTACGCTACCACTAGACTTATAATAGTTTTGATTAAATTAATTTTAACAACAGGGGAAAAAATTTCATCAAAGTCTATACCTTTCTTTTGTGCAAACCCCTTCACCACAAGTCTATCCTTATACCTCTAGTTACCTCCATCTTCTTCCTTCATCTTGTAAACCCATTTATTCTGCAATGTTTTTTTACGTATAGGAAACTTGACTAAGTCCCAAGTCTGGTTATGCATCAAGGAGACCATCTCTTCTTCCATGGATTGCACCCACTTCTTCCTAGTTTCTCCCCTCATTGCTTCTTCATATTTTTCTGGTTCACCAGAATCAGTCAACATTACATAATATAATGAAGGAGAGTATCGTTCAAGGAGTCTACTTATCCTGGTATATCTTATAACACCACTTTTAATTGTTTGAGGTGCCCGTTGTTGTTGTGTTTGTCATTGTTGTTGTGGTTGTTGATCATTATGATTTTTAGGCACCTTTACTTTTTCTGTGATCTCATCAATAATTGTGTATTCTTTGTTTTCCCTTTCCTATTTATTTCGCTACGTTTGATCCTTATACAATTTTCATTGAATATGAAATCTTTGCTCCTAATGATTTTGTGATTTACATAATCATATAAGCAATAACCAAAATCATTAACACCATATCCAATAAAGGTACATTTCTTTGATTTTACTTCAATCTTTGTTCTATTTTCTTTATTAATATGGACAAAGGCTTCACAACTGAAAGTCTTTAAAAATGAGTAGTTTAAATTTTTACCTGTTGATGCTTCCTTGGGAATACCACCATCCAAGGAACTTGAAGGCCCTTTTCTTATTAGATAAATAAAAGTATCTGCAACATCCACCCAAAATTGTAAGGGAAATATTACATGCAATTTCATGCACCTTGCACCCTCCATGATTGTCATGTTCATTCTTTCTGACACACTATTTTCCTGTGGTGTTCCTGGAATTGTCTTCTCTCTAATAATTCCATGCTCTGAAAAATATTTATCAAATTTTTTGTTGCAATATTCACCTCCATTTTCTGATCCAAGACACTTCAACTTATTTCCTGTCTCATTCTCAACCAAAGTTTTCCAATTATTGAAAGTATCAAATACATTAGATTTATGCAGAATACAATAAATCTAGGTTTTCCTAGTTGCATCATAAATAAAAGTAACATAATATCGAGATACACTGAGAGATGATGTTGGCATTATGATGCATGTGTTGTACTTGATGGCAACCCTCTCATAGAAGAATATCTCACTTATGTATAACTGGGTGAATCTTCAGAAGAGATATCAGATGTGACTGATGGAGGACAGCTCAAAGGAATCAGATGATGAATCTTCAGAAGAGATATCAGATGTGACTGATGGAGGACAGCTCAAAGGAATCAGATGATGAATCTTCAGAAGAGATATCAGATGTGACTGATGGAGGACAACTCAAAGGAATCAGATGATAGTTCTAAGTGTGACAAGTTAGCTTTGCCATCAAGTCCAAAGGGGGAGATTGTTGGCATTATGAGATAAGTGTTGTCCTTGATGGCAAACCTCACTGATGACAAATCATAGTACAGAAGGTCAGCAGCAAGGAATTGATGATCAGACTATAAGAAGAAGAGAAAGTTCATACACGCAGGTTCGTTAAGCCCAAGTCGCGTGTACACGCTGGTTGGCTTCAGCAAAAGCGCGTGTATGTGGAAAAGTACCTTTGGTCCATGGCGGTTATTCCTTGGAAGTTGTGCCTATGGTTTTGGACTTTGGCGTCTCGGCGGACGTGTTGATCCCTAGTTTTGAAGTTGATGGTATTGGATTTCTATGGTTTTGGCTCTTGGTATTGAACAAGGCCTAAGGCTATATAAAGGGAAGGAAATCATTAGGCAAGTGCATCTGAAATGTCTTGAATATCTGATGAAGCATTAGATCCAGTATGCAGGGTTATGGGTTGATGATGCATTGCTTGATCTGAGCTAAGGAGAGATCTCATCGGTTGATGGAGAACAAGATCTAAGGAGAGATCGGGATCAAATGGTTTGAAATGCACTATTATGATATGGTTGATTATGCGTATTTCTAGATCTGCATACTGTCGCAATATTATGTTCTGGGTCTAACTGATGTCTGGTACAGCTGCAAGTTATGAGAAATTATTTTTAGATCTGTACGCGGGTTGTCTTTGTCAAAAGCGCGTATACACGCGGGTTTGATTCATCGAAGTAGCGTATACATTGTAAATCTTAATATTTGAAGTTGCAGATGGATCTGATGGTTATTACAGAGTTCTGTGTCTGCTCTGTGTTCTGGTGACTGTTGTTAACAGGGTTTCAGTGATTCAGAGTTTGATGATTGTTTTGAGCTTCAATGATAGTTATGGGTCCAGTATGAAAATTGGATGAAAAGTGGCCTTACAGATTATGTGTTGTGCTTCAGTGTATCCAGTCTGAAAATTGATGAAACGTGGTACCTGGAGGTGAGAAGATTGTAGGCAAGCACCTACGTACTAGTATCTAAGCTAGTACAAAAGCTAAAGGAGATCTTTGGAGCATTGTAGCAGGTAGCAGCCTGCGTACTAGTAAATGGATCGGCTAGTACAAGAGCAAAGGGGGTTGTAGCTCCCGTACTGGTATAAGACTGCACCAGTACAAATATTGTAAAAGGATTTTCTTATTAAGAAGAAGATTGAGATGACTTGCAGCAGGTGGTTTTCACCCACATTGGGTTTCCACCTTATATCTTTGTGTTCATGTGTGTGGCTCTTGTGTGATGTTCTGTTCTGTTATTCTGCACCTGTTTACTGTTAATATGCTTAATAATGATCTGATGCATTTACTGAAGATTAAGCTAACTGAATTATAAGATCTCTGGATATACGCGAGTTTCATTAGACACAGTAGCGTGTACACGCGGGTTCACTTAATTGAAGTAGCGTATATGTTTCTGAGTATGAAATTGAAAAGTTTGATTGATCTGATAATACTGATTCACCCCCCCCTCTCAGTATTATTTCCAACAATTGGTATCAGAGCCGGTCCTTTGGTAGAAGCTTGATCGCTTGAAGGAGATCCGTGGAACAATGGGAAAGAAGCTTAAGAAGAAAGCTCATAAGAAGAAGAAGACATCTCAGAAGATCTATGACAGTGGGAGAGTCGATTGGGGATTAGGTATAAGAAGTTCTTCAGATTCAGAATCAGATTCAGAATTAGATTCAGAATCATTATCAGGTATGAATGTGTTATCCTCTGATGTTCCTGCTATATTTCCTTGTGAAAGTGATGGAAGTGATAGTGAAACTACTGAACATGCTTTTATGGGTGAGCAAGAAAAGTGTCAAATAGAGGCAATGTTTAGAAGGTTTGCAGACAAAGTTAAAGATCAACAAGATCTATTGAACAAAAGGGAATGTGCTTTCAAAGAAGAAGTTACCAAACTAAAGGCCCAACTAGAAGAAGGAAACAAGGTAAGAAAGCTTCTCAAGGACAAGGAAGACCAATGTCAAAAATTGCAGCATGAAGTGACATCATTAAGAAAAGAAGTCAACGAAAGAAGCACAACCATCAAGAAACTCAAAGATAGATCCAGCTACTATGAAAATCTTGAAGCTACAATCCTCTCACTAAAAGGAGATCTTGAAGAATCAAAGAAGCAGAATACAGATCTACACCAAGCAATTGAAAAACAAGACAACGAAGTCATCAGCTTAAAATCACAGTTGGAATGTGCCTTCAGAGTTCGTCAAATTCAGCAGGATCTGTATGAAAAGCAAGAAAAGGAGATACTCAATCTAAGGCAACAAATGGAAGAAGGAAGAAAAGATGGAGAAGACATGAAGAAGCAATGTCTAGAAAAGGAGGAACAACTTCAAGTTGAGGTAAATATCTTGAAAGGTAAATTAGAAGAAAAGGATAAACTTTTGAGATTTCAAGATAGTACTAAAGCCTTGGATGATATTCTTAGTAGTCAAAGGTCTCCTGCTATCAAGACTGGTCTTGGTTTTCATGAATCTGTTGAAGGTGAATCTAGTTCACAAGGTGAGGCAAGGAACTCTAAAGAGAAATCCAAAATGATCAACAAGGAGATGAAAGGTCAACCAAGGAAAGAAAGTCTTCAAAGAAAATCTTTTACTCCTCCTATGAATAATGTTGAATGTTATGTATGTCATAATCTTGGACATGTTGCAGCTAGATGTAAAAGAAGAAGAGTTCAAGACCATTATGCAGACAAGTCATCTCAATCAAGGTACTTTAATGGATATTGCTTTGCTTGTAATATGTATGGTCACAAAGCTGCTGATTGCTACAGGAGGAATATGAAACATGTAAGATGTTATGCATGTAACAAGCTTGGACATATAGCAAAGGAATGCAGGAACAAAGGATGGACACCACACCAAAAGGAGAAAACCTCATCACACTTGAAGATATGGAGGAAGAAGGAAGTACAGTCAGCACAATGTACTGAGACACAGCACGGCACAGACATATCAGACTCAGGGGGAGCTGAAAGTGTAAACCTTCAGTGTCCTGAATCTCATACGCAAGTTCCTTAAAGGGAAGTCGCGTATATACGCGAGTTCGACACTGCAAAGTCGCGTATATGTCAGTCTGAAGAAAAGCAGTGGGGACAGGCTCAGAAAAGGGATCTGATATGATTCAGTCCATTATTTGCTCTATTGGTTAATAGCTACAGTCTGCTGAGGATGTGTGGAAATGTTTTGTTACTTGTATGATGTCTGGAAGTATTTTGATCCTAACTTGAGGATGAAGATGTTTTGATGCTTTCTGCTGATATATGCATGATCAGATCTAACAAATGGCACTGGTTGAGGGGGAGCATATGCCTTTAGTAATTCATTGTTGGCATTATGGTTAATAAACCTTGGTGATGATTCTTATATGGATAAATGATATATCTTGCTATGATATGATGTTGTGAGTTGTCTATGATTCTTGAAGTTACATAGAAGATGTTCAGATCAGATTTATGGTTGATTCTTTGATGATGCATGTATGGTGCTTACATGGTGATCTTCATAAGAACAAGGAGAAGTACAAAGCTTGAATACACATCTTCCTCACTTGATGATGAGTCACTTATATACTGCTGTTGTCATATGCATAAAGATCATACAGTTATGATGCAGGCACTCATGTGGATAAGGATTGTTGCTGTTGATGATATCAAGAAGTTTTGTCAAATGAGCTTGAGCTCAAGATACATAGTGCTGACACATGGATGACTACTCAAAGTTGCTTTATTGGAGACATGGTGATGAGTTCTTATCTATATGATGATAGGTTTATACTTACATATGTTAATTGATGCAGATGTTCCCAAGTAATGATACTTGGATCTTGTAGAGCTTGATGAAATGGCTATGGTGGTTTCACACATGATACAATGTGAATGACTCTGAATTCTGTTCAAAGGGATGAGTTGATGCAGACATACCTTGTTATAGGTTGATGACCTATTCTCTACAGGACATTTACAGGTTGCTGATATGGAAATTTGTGTACGCGTGTTGTTTAAAGGATATCCGCGTGCATACGCCGTTTTACAAGGGGATAGTCGCGTATATGGTGTACGCGTGTTGCGTAAGGGATATCTGCGTATATACGCCTGTTTATGTGTATACAGACGCGTATATGGAGATTTGAAGGAAATCAGCAGGGACAGATGTTGGTTGCAGAAAGTCTGATATAGGTCTGACAGAGATCATCTGGCACAGGTTCAGGGGGAGCAGATAATCTTCCAATGATGCATTGTTGGCATTATCTTAAAGCTTTTGGTTCTAGTTCACATTTGGTGTTGATTTCAGGAGGAACAAAGGCGAAAGGAGAACAGAAGGATCTCTTGGTTGCTGATCTGAATGGTGATTATCAGATGCTGCTGGTGACTTTCATAAGTCTTGGTCTAGTTATTTCGTCTCTATGTCATATATCTCTTTTGTGGTATCTCTTTCATGGTGTCAAGGTCATGTAACGGCCTATTTTGGTTTCCCCACTATGCCTGGGATGATTGATGCAATGTGATTGGTTGCCATATGTAAACTTTTGATGTATCCCCACTTGGTTGGGTGGATGAGTCAATTTTTGTATATCCTCACTTAGTTGAGAGATGGATGTATGAGTCTTTGGTGATAGGAAGGTCTTTTATGATGTATAGAGTCATGTTCTTCTTGAAGAACATCTTTTGCAGATCTTGCCTACAGTCAGGAAGAGCATGTACAACACACTTCAGCGGTACAAAGATTCAGCATGTACTCAGGGGGAGCATGGACAGATTGGTACACCTTGGCATATACAAAGGGGGAGACTATTCAGAGATTTCAGCAGGTACTCAGGGGGAGTATGGACAATGGAATGATTCAGCAAAGGAAGAGAATATCTTGGTCCACCCTTTGCCCTTGATGTCAAAGGGGGAGAGTGATTTGGTGTTGTTGCCATCAAGTCCAAAGGGGGAGATTGTTGGCATTATGATGCATGTGTTGTACTTGATGGCAACCCTCTCATAGAAGAATATCTCACTTATGTATAACTGGGTGAATCTTCAGAAGAGATATCAGATGTGACTGATGGAGGACAGCTCAAAGGAATCAGATGATGAATCTTCAGAAGAGATATCAGATGTGACTGATGGAGGATAGCTCAAAGGAATCAGATGATGAATCTTCAGAAGAGATATCAGATGTGACTGATGGAGGACAACTCAAAGGAATCAGATGATAGTTCTAAGTGTGACAAGTTAGCTTTGCCATCAAGTCCAAAGGGGGAGATTGTTGGCATTATGAGATAAGTGTTGTCCTTGATGGCAAACCTCACTGATGACAAATCATAGTACAGAAGGTCAGCAGCAAGGAATTGATGATCAAACTATAAGAAGAAGAGAAAGTTCATACACGCAGTTCGTTAAGCCCAAGTCGCGTGTACACGCTGGTTGGCTTCAGCAAAAGCGCGTGTATGTGGAAAAGTACCTTTGGTCCATGGCGGTTATTCCTTGGAAGTTGTGCCTATGGTTTTGGACCTTGGCGTCTCGGCGGACGTGTTGATCCCTAGTTTTGAAGTTGATGGTATTGGATTTCTATGGTTTTGGCTCTTGGTATTGAACATGGCCTAAGGCTATATAAAGGGAAGGAAATCATTAGGCAAGTGCATCTGAAATGTCTTGAATATCTGATGAAGCATTAGATCCAGTATGCAGGGTTATGGGTTGATGATGCATTGCTTGATCTGAGCTAAGGAGAGATCTCATCGGTTGATGGAGAACAAGATCTAAGGAGAGATCGAGATCAAATGGTTTGAAATGCACTATTATGATATGGTTGATTATGCGTATTTCTAGATCTGCATACTGTCGCAATATTATGTTCTGGGTCTAACTGATGTCTGGTACAACTGCAAGTTATGAGAAATTATTTTTAGATCTGTACGCGGGTTGTCTTTGTCAAAAGCGCGTATACACGCGGGTTTGATTCATCGAAGTAGCGTATACATTGTAAATCTTAATATTTGAAGTTGCAGATGGATCTGATGGTTATTACAGAGTTCTGTGTCTGCTCTGTGTTCTGGTGACTGTTGTTAACAGGGTTTCAGTGATTCAGAGTTTGATGATTGTTTTGAGCTTCAATGATAGTTATGGGTCCAGTATGAAAATTGGATGAAAAGTGGCCTTACAGATTATGTGTTGTGCTTCAGTGTATCCAGTCTGAAAATTGATGAAACGTGGTACCTGGAGGTGAGAAGATTGTAGGCAAGCACCTACGTACTAGTATCTAAGCTAGTACAAAAGCTAAAGGAGATCTTTGGAGCATTGTAGCAGGTAGCAGCCTGCGTACTAGTAAATGGATCGGCTAGTACAAGAGCAAAGGGGGTTGTAGCTCCCGTACTGGTATAAGACTGCACCAGTACAAATATTGTAAAAGGATTTTCTTATTAAGAAGAAGATTGAGATGACTTGCAGCAGGTGGTTTTCACCCACATTGGGTTTCCACCTTATATCTTTGTGTTCATGTGTGTGGCTCTTGTGTGATGTTCTGTTCTGTTATTCTGCACCTGTTTACTGTTAATATGCTTAATAATGATCTGATGCATTTACTGAAGATTAAGCTAACTGAATTATAAGATCTCTGGATATACGCGAGTTTCATTAGACACAGTAGCGTGTACACGCGGGTTCACTTAATTGAAGTAGCGTATATGTTTCTGAGTATGAAATTGAAAAGTTTGATTGATCTGATAATACTGATTCACCCCCCCCTCTCAGTATTATTTCCAACAGATGATACTTGAGTAGGTTCACATATAGTTGTATGCTCAAGCTCCAATTTTTCGCTCTTCTTTTCCTTCACAACACTGAGAAATCTCTGACACAATTTTCACATAAATCCAAATCAACATGCTTCAAACCTTGCAAAAATTTCTTGAGTGAAGAATATGCATCTCCTTCTCACTTATGTGCCTGAGCCTATGATGCTAGAGTGTCGTATTTGCTCCTATGGAGGTTAAAGCTTTAACAAAATTAGAAATTCCATTGCATAAATATAATGTGCCAACCTTTTCTCCTTTTACTATTACCAGGGCTCCTTTAGTAACCTTCTAGGTTTTTTCTATGAATGTAGTTATACAACCTTCACCACCTAACTACCCTATTCAAATTAGATTTTTCTTCAGATCTAGAACATTCCTTACCTCCTTCAATAGCCATTGGTTTCCATGTTGTTGCTTTATGAAAACCTTACCCATTCCTACGATTTTACAGGGTTTATCATCACCCAGATGAAAATGTCCAAAATATCCTTGAACATAGTCATGAAAACATTTCCTATCAGGTGTGGCATGGAATGGGGCCCCTGAATCTACCACCCAAGCATCAATAATATTCTCTAATGAAAGAATCAAAGAATATTGCAACACATCACTTGTCACATTCTCTTAATGATTGTTCTCTTGTTGTTCATCTCCTTCTTTTCCCTTTTGATATTTGCAGTCTTTTTTCAGGTATCCTTTCTTCCTACATTTCCAACACATTATCCTCAATATGGAATTGGATATGCCTTTCCTTGACTTACTACGATGTCCTCAGCTCTTTCATCTCTCTAGTTTTCTTACTCCAGTATCTGTAGTCAAAGCATTACCTGTTATCTCACTTGAGTGTTTCCTTCGCATTTCCTCGCTAAGAATAGCGCCACAAACATCATCAAACTTTAAAGTAATAGATCTAGAGATAGAGTTACTAATAGCCATGGCTAAGCCATTGCAACTTTCTGGCAATGAGCATAGAAATAATAGAGCCCTAACTTCATCATCAAAATTTACCCCTATAGAACTTAACTGTCTGGTAATGGTGTTAAATTCATTTAAATGATCAGCAACATATCCACCTTCTAACATCTTCATATTAAATAGACACTTCCATAATAAATACCTTATTTGAGGCTGAGGGTTTTTCATATAGTTTGGCCAATTCCATCATGAAATTGTTTGTTGGCATTTCCTTTGAAATGTTAAATGCCACCGATACTGTTAGACACAGTCGTATTGTTTCTAGTGTTTTTCTATCGAGAAGATCCCATTCTTCATTTGTCATAATCATCATCTTCTTTGATTTTCCACTTAATGGTAGGTATAGATCTTTCTGATATAGATAATATTCCATTTGCATCTTCCACAACTAGTAGTTTTAGTTGTTAAATTTATCAACCCTAAATCTATCATCTTCCACCATTTCTCTAACTTGAATTAGGAACCCTTCTCTCCTGCAAGTTTATCAACCAAATACACCTTTGGCTCTAATATTAGTTGTTAGAAATTAATTACTGAAGCAATGAAACACATAAAACTATTGCAGAAACACAAACACCGAAATGCATAAAACAAGGGAGACACAGATATAAGTGGTTCACCCAATTTGGGCTACTTCCACGAAGAAATAGTCAGTCCTTCCTTTTATATTATCCATCAAAATGAAGAGATACAACCTGCAACATATCCGTTGTAATTTCATCTTCACTCTAAACAATTTCCTCTCTCTTTTCACTTAGAATAATAAAGATACACAACCACATTACAATTCCCTCATATAAACTGAGGATTGCATTCTAAGGAAAAAAACCTAAATTAACATAACTTCTACCATTAGATCATCTGCCTAATGAACGACCCAAATTGACTACGAAATTACATGAGGTAATTTTTCATCTATTTTTAGCTTTGGGGGTCCTTCCCTTGAACCCCCACCATGGGGGGGCTCATAAAATTTCCCTGTCCCTCCCCTTCCCTTGTCGGACTCCCCGAATGGAGATCATACGTGTGACATTGTCATCACATTAGGAACAAGGATCCACACAACTGAAACAATTTTTTTTGAACAATCAAGAAGATAATCGAGCTCTACACCCAATAGAAAATAGTCCTAAGTTTATTATAAAACCCTCCCCACTTTAGTTGCAACAAAAATTGATGAATTTCCCTTAGTTGATAGGGAATCTAGAATAAAAGATATAAAATCAGAGTTTGACCTATATGAATTACATAATTGGGCTTTCTAAATATTTCAGGATAGTAGCGATGAGTTTTCTCTGAGGGAGTCATTTTTACCCCAGTTCATATTTCCTCAAACTCATCCCTTTTTGGAATTCATGGTATGGTGTGCACATAGGTACTTTCCTAGCGAGAAAACTATAATTTCTCAAAATGGTTAAAGCCTATTTTTTGTAACATATGAGTCTATTTTAAAGGCCCTTTGCATATCCATTCCCTACTCTCTACACCCATTCTCCAGTGAAATCCTCTTCGAAATCTATCAGAAGTTAACATTTGAAAGAAGAGCTACTATTTTTGAATTATTCATGCCTGAAGGAACTGGTATTCCTTCTCACAATCCACCTTACCCTTCATCAATGTTTCCATAGTATTCAAGAAAAATTATATCCATTTTTTGTTGCATTTTCGCGTATCAAAGTGATGAGGAAGTGGATGAAGTAATTCTAAATTTTCTATCAACATTTTGTCCAAATAAGAAACCACAAATTTTATTCAATTTCAGCTAGTTTCTATCTTAGCTCATTCATGACCAATTTCTTAAATTTGGGGTTGAAAAATCTTTTAAATATTGGCCAGTCCTGGTATATTTGATTTTATATTATCAGTCAGACATGTTCCTAACACAATTGCATAATCAAGGTCTTCAAGGGAATCAATGGTCTGCGATTCTTTGGATTTCCTTGGTTAGAAGGAATTTTGAGGAATTTTCCTTCACTGATTTCGTGAACAAATTTCTTCATATATATTATAGTCTATTGATTAGTGATATTCCTCCCAAAATTTCACTAGAAATCAAAAGGATTATGCAACTGAGTGAACAAACAAGGCTTGGTGATTGTTATTTATACCAACATTTTACAGAAATTAGGTTGTATGGGTGTGAACTTCCACCCTATTAGTTGCAGTTTTTCCTCCTATGTGTATTTTTACTTTGAATTCATCAGAAAAAGCTTGAATGTAGATCAAGTGAATTTTTTACCTATAAGGAAACAAACTTTGTTTAAACTAAAGGCATAGATAGAGCCATTTATGGTGAATCAGAGGTCTGTAGACAAAGAGGTGGAACAATTATTGACACAAATGAAGTTTAGATTGGGGATTATTTGGCCATATGACCCCATTGGGAGAATTTTAGCCATCAAAGTTTAGTAGAAGTCCCCACCTTATTTTCATTTGCCTAAACGAAAAATAGAGAAGTTCGCTAATAAGCACACTTGGGAAGAAAACACTTTACAGAAAGTGACAAAAGAACAAATGACAGAAGAATACAGAAAGTGACAAAAGAACAAATGGGAGAAGAATCTCGGGGAAAGAAAATTTTGGTTACACCTCAAATGACAAAAAAGAACTAAAGAATACTGCCAAATTACATAACCAATTAGAACAAATTTTGAGCAGTTCTAACAATATTCAATGTTTATTAGGGGCCAAAGAACAAATTTGGATGGAGATTATGTCATCTGTATTTGATATTTGGGAGTCTATGGAGATTATTTTAGAACAAAGGTTGATTGAAAGGGCCAAATAAGTTATTCGTGACATAAAAATACAATTAGGAAATAAGCCTCAACAAGCAAGTGAGATAATAAAATCTCTAGACACAAAGTCCAAAGAGGAGCTGGAAGAAATTAGGAATTCAAGACACAACATAATCAATCATTCAAGCCAGAAGAGTTCTCATGAAGAAAACCTTGATGTTAAAAACTAAAGAGAAATGTGAAAATATTCAAATGAAAATCAATAAATTCTATAGAAAAATTTCTATTTTTTAGCAAATAGGTCTTTCATCTTTCAATAATTCAGATGACCAGATGATTGCATAAGAGAAGTATGAAAGACTGTTGAATAGAGAAGTGAGGGACAAAACGAATTTGTTGGAATCAAGGGAGAGATTAACAGTTAGAATCTACTTTAAATTTTAGTTAACGACCTTTTCATCTACTACGAAATCAAACACTTGTTCATAGTAAAACCCTCTTTTGAGAAGTATATTGATGCAGATGAATCATACAGACAGATGATTGATATTAATTACCCTACAGAAGAGTAATGAGATTCATTGTTCAAAGTAGTTCAATGAATTCAACTTATCAATGCTAAATATCAGTAACTTATCAGAATCATTGAACTTGAATGCAGCAATCAAGCACAGTTGGAGACATTTTTGGAGGAGTTTTTCCATTTTAGTCAAATTTGTTTAAACATTATCAAATGTTTTGGACAAAAAAAAACTTTTAATGTAATTTTTTTAGAAGATAGGATATTTTGTAAAGCACTCTATATATACTTTATTTTTTAATAAGAAAGGTTTGATACCTAAAGAAAAAATTCAATGTTGTTGTAATACTTTCAACTTGAAGATAATAAAAAGGTTTTGGTTTCTACTTGTTACAACATTTGTGTACTTGTGAGTGCTATTTTATTTATTTTCATAATCTATTTTTGCATAATTTTGAGGTAGTGTAGGACATTGGGAAGGGCAGGGATGAGCCTCCTCTATGTCCGTAGAAAAATTATTTTCTATATTGTGAAAATATTGAACAATTTGTTTAATTAGTCACCGATAAATTGATAGATTGTTGCTTCTATGCGATGCTTAAATCTATTTTTATTCACTATATAGATTCATTGATATGTTCTTCTCAACTTAGATGATCATATGTTCACAGAGGATGTTTAATCTACTAAGTTATTCTTAATTCCTCTATCAAAGAATTTATAAAGATTGTATGTTGTTATAATGGAACACCAACACTTTAATTAACCTTACGGAATAAGGATTATAAGCACAATGAAGTATTTTTATCTTTGGATCCTCCATTCCATACATACCCCTCACATTTGGTGCTTTGGCACAATTCTTGAGCCAAGGATTGTCTACAAAGATACAACATCAGATAGGCGCCAATGTTTGGGAACGTGTTTTGAAGCTATTTTTCCTTGGGACAATTACGTAACTTTCCTCTTAATGATGAATAAGAGGCTGGAAGGCTGAAATCTTTCACTTTGCGACTTCATAAGTTAAAAATATGGCTTCACGCAAACATACTAGATCTCATTCTGATCTTGAATTATTTGCATTGTTATCGGATTTAGAGAGACTTGTTCGAATAACTTCTATCAGACGTAGAATTCAAGCATCTTCTTCTTCTATTCCATTAGAATCAGTTCCACGGTCTGATCAACTAGAATAGATTATAGCACACCCTTAACTTTCTGATTTACCCCCAAAGGTATTAAAACTTTTTTCTAAGGGAATAGAATTGCAAATTGCACTATTAGTAGACCAAATTGAATCATTTGAACTCCCTATGTCACTTTCTGAAACATCTAATACATGAACTAAACTTGATCTACAACTACCTAAACTTAAACCAAGAGACTTTATATCCATATTTATCCATATATTTACTTATACTTCTAATCAACGTGAAGAAGAATTTCAATAGGAGAAATTTTAAGGTATAAAATGGGTCTCCTAAGGAATATTATAAAATAATAGTGGACATAATTAAATAAGATTAGAATACATCATCAAATTTTAGAGGGAAAAAAAGAAAAAACTACATTTTCAACTCGTATTTTTAACTTATCTCCCTATAGTTTTTCTCAAATTTCAAGTGGGAGCACTCGTTGGATGTGGAATTTAATTCCTCATCCAAGGAGTTCCCATGTTCCATACTTTTGTTGGACCCTGCTACATGAAAAATAAGAAATACATGAAAAGACATGATCGAAATCATGTTTTTCATGTATTTATCATTTTTCATGTATAAGGGGCCATTGAAAGTATGCATCATGGGTAATCCTTAGATGAAGAATTAAATTATACACCCAAAGAGTGCTCTCACTCAAAATTTAAGTAAAATAGTAGGGAGACAAGTTGAAAATACAAGTTGAAAAAGTATATATATTTTTTCAATATTTTTACTTTTTTACTCCAAAAATGTTGAATCATCCCCCATGGTTGACATCATAATCTTGAATACTATTGGTTCTAATAAATTTGATTTTGGTTGTACATTTTTGTTTTGAGGACCATTTTTTACCTCAAAATTTCTCTAATGAAGTTTTATTCCAATCCCCTTTTATTTGGAAGTCAACAGATAAGCATTCCTGAAGTTAAGAAGGTAATTATCCATCCTCAATCTCCAAAGAAGCCCATAACCCCAAAACATCGTTGTCCAAAAAAGCCTACATCTCCTAAACAGACGACTTCACAACCAATCATGGACGGTGTGGGGGGATTATGGATGATACATATGCAGCATTGGTGTTACCAACAACAATGTAACTCCATGATTTCCCTAATGGATATTTAAATCACTTACCTAGATACAATGGAGAAACATGATTAAATGTAGAAGATCACTTATCTGCTTTCTTAGACTTTGCAGATAATCTAAACATAGAACATGAAGATGTATACATGAGGTTGTTTTTTCAATCATTGGAAGGAAATGTTAGGGTTTAGTTTAGGTAGTTGCAGGAAAATTCTATTCATACATGGGCAGAGTTAACCAACATTTTTATAAATCAGTGGGGAATCAAGAAAGATATTGTGTATTATTTGACTAAGTTTGATGATCTCAAAATAAATCATCGAAATGTTTAATAAAAATTATAATAAGATGTATTCATATTGTAAACCCCCAACTACTACAACCAAAGTTAGGTTCTCTAAATATTTTTTATAATTAATTTGCATTGATGTTAAGGGAAAGCAAATTTGTAACTTTGGAAGATATACAAACCGATGCAATAGATGTTGAGGCTAATAAAGAAGCATCAAGGAAATCGAGAGAAAAAATAGAGAAGGCAGAGAAAAAGTTGAGGGAAAAAATAGAAGTTGGTTCATCATCAGAGTCTAAGGATGAGGATCATAAAATTAATGAGATCCCCATAATGTTGAGATACTTTTCCAACAAAATCTATATAATGGAGACTTGGCCTAGACAAGCACAACAAAATGTGAACAGACCTCTAGGACCTTTCAGAACAAATTTTCAACCCCATATTCTATAGAGAGAGACAAAATATTGATCAACAAATTCAACCTCCATTACTGATTGATGATCAAGACATCGAGGAAATAATGCAAGTTGTAGATGATATTAATTGTTTTGTTGTTCAACCTTATGAAGGTGCTATTATTCATGTGAACCAAAATCAATCTTTAGTACATAATGTAGAACCTTATGAAGTTTCTAAATATCAAGCTTTTTTAGAGTTTCTAATTGTTGAACTTAATAAAATATATTATTTAAGGCCAAGAAAAAATCTAGGTATACCTATAAAGAAAGTTACTTTTGATCTACCATAAGATAATATTGTTGAAGCTTCATCTTAACTAATAGCCTCAGCCACAAGATCTATCAAAAGTACAAAAATCTATCTCTCGTAATTTTAATATATAAAAGGAATTAGCAAGAGTTAAAATTCTTATTCCTTTATCAGAGTTGACAAGAAATTCTGGTTATAAACAATAAGTATCTAAACGGATTCAGTCTTGAAGTGTGGATTCTAAAGGTGATGTAATCAATTTACAAGAAGAGAAACCTTATGTTATTTTTGGTCCAAGTCATGATGTTCAAGATGAAAGTGTTCCTCCATTTTATGTAACTTTAAAGGTCCATGATTAACTTCTCTAAAATTGTATTTTAAATTATGTTGCATCCCATGATGTGATGCCAAAATCTATTATGGATCAACTTTAGTTGCAGGTGACAAGACCTTATTGTGTCCTATATATTTTTGATTCCAAGAAGGTGCAGTGTTTGGCACTAATTAAATATCTAGTAGTGACTGTTGGGTCCTTATAATACTAGTGATTACCAAATTACTATTGTAGTTATACCCCTTATTAATATTATTGTGCCCCTATTGCCCCCATATTGTTATTATTGTGCCCCATAGAATCCCTCTATTGTTATTTTTGTGGCTTTATATTATTATTGTTAGGTCGGCTGGGTTATATTGTGACTCCTTAGACTCCTATATATAGAAAGGAGGTTTTGTCATTTGAATCATCCAAGAATTGTTCATTTATGTAATGCAAAGGAGGTTGCCCCCTCGAAGAGGCTGAATTCTAAGGCGTTGATCTATCTTTTCTATCTTTTCTTGAGCTGGTTTCATAACATTTGGTATCAGAGCTTTGGATTCTAGGGTTTCGCTGCTCCAAACAGGTCATCGTGGCATTTTCGCTATAACTTTTTTTTTTTCTGCGATGTTTCAGAAGTTGCAAAAAAAACACATTTGAGAAGAAATCACGCTCAACCTCAGGTCCGAATTTCAGAGCTTTTCACGCTATATTTGCGAAGATATGATCTGAGTAAGTTGGTCTTTTTGCAGACTCCTGAATTACATTCCAAATAGGTGACCTGGGGTAAATCATCATAACTTTCTCTCTGGGGATCGGATTGAAATTTTGTAAGAAGTTACAGAAAGAGGACGGATTGCAGTTTCTTGTATGACTTTTTCAGATCCAAAGGTTGAAAGAGTGACTCGTGGCACATAGTACAAGTTCGCTCTACTGAACTAGTCTATAATCAAGTCACTGTGGGAGATTTCGCATAACTCTTCTTTGGAGAATCCAATTTGCGTCAGACTTGTGGCATTGGAAAGAGGACACAAAGGGCTACCACAGTTTGCAATTTCAGAATTGGATGATCTGAAAGTATAGAGATACATCAGAGGCAATATCGAGCTCCTACAAAGTGAAGAAAAGGTGTGTAGATTCTTTTAAATTTTTGCTTAAGAGTGGTTTGAAAATTTATTTTGAAGGAATTCAAAGGGCTAGTAGAGCATTATTATTGGTAACTGATGCCCCAAGGAAAGAAAATGCAAACACCTAGTAAGGAACCTAAAAGCTCTAGCATGACTCATGAAGAAGAAGAAGAAATGCTATATGATATATCAAAATTACAAGAACACATGCAACAAGTGTCACTTGCACAAAAAGAAACAGAATCTAAGCTGGATGGTTTAAGGAAAGATGTAGAAGCTAAGATGGATGGTTTAAAGAAAGGTGTAGAAGCTAAGATGGATTGTTTAAAGAAAGGCGTAGAAGCTAAGATGGATGGCATGGAAGCTAAGGTGAATGGCATGGACGCTAAAATTGATGGCATGGATGATAAGATGGAAGAATTGAAGATAAATATGAATAAGTTGCTACAAGAAATGGTCACTAATGGTGAAAGGGTACTAAAGGAAACTCATGATGGGAACAAAATAAATGTTAATCATGATTCCATAGACTCTAATGTTGGATTGAAGACTCACCATATTCCAAAAATCGATATGAGGAAGTTTGATGGCAAGGATCCTGCCACATGGATATTACAGATGGAGCAATTCTTTGATCTCAATAATGTGCAAAACAAACAAAATGTACGTATGGCAACTTTATATTTGGAACCAAATCAGTTTGTATGGTATCAATGGCTTTGCTCTCGTAAACAATTTATCACTTGGGCAATTTTTACGGAACAATTGATAACACATTATGAGGATACAAAAAGCAACACTTTTTTTAGCCAATTGATAAGTCTCTAACAAAAGGGCTCAGTAATGGAGCACATTGAGGAGTTCCAAAAATTGAACATAAGGGTAAAAGATATTCCAGAGGAGCATAGGATTGATGTGTTCATAGGGTCTTTAAAGGATAATATCCAACATGATGTTCGCCTTTGGGAACCTGATTCATTAGAGAAGGCATTCAGGTTAGCAAGAAAAATGGAAAGAAAAATTATGGCAACCAGGAAGCATACCACTCACAACTATAAAGATGGAAGTGTTGTTGCCCCTAGTCTTCCACAACCTATAAGGTTGACACCACAACAATTGGAAGAAAAAAGAGCAAAAGGGCTTTGTTACAGTGGTGATAGAAAATACACTAAAGGTCATAAGTGTGCTGAGAAAAAAATATTCTACATAGATTGTGAAGAGGAAGAAGAAAAGGAGCAAGAAAGGTCAAGAGAAGAGGATATACTCCAGGAACAAAGCCTAGATGAAGAAAAAATAAATCTGACCATATCTTGTAATGCATTGGTGGGAATTACCACTCCTCAAACCATCAAGATAGAAGGACAAATCAAGAAGAAAACAGTAATAGTGTTGATTGATTCAGGAAGCACCCACAATTTTATTCATTGTAAGGTAGCAAAAGAATTGAATTGCTTCCTATATCCAGCACCAGAGTGTCAAGTGATGATTGCAAATGGAGGAACAATAAATTGCTCTTGAAAGTGCCATAATATCAAGCTATCCATGGGAGAATATGTATTGACTAGCCCAATGCTTTACTTTCCAATGGGAGGTGCTGATGTTGTACTAGGAGTCCAATGGCTACAATCCTTGGGTACAATAGCTTTTAATTTTCAAGAAATTTTCATGAAATTTTCTACGGAAGGAAAGGAAGTTGAATTAAGGGGTATTGCAGGGAAACCAGGAAAGATAATCAGCTCTAATGGTATGACAAAGCTTCTAAAAAAGGAAAAAAGAGGTGTAATTGCACAATTATGTCGCTAGATGTTTCCACATCAGAATCATCTATTTCTCCAGATCTCTAAAAAGTCTTGGACAATCATTCCAAGGTATTTGAGATTCCCAAAGGTCTCCCACCTATGCGTGATCATGATCATGCTATTCATCTGATTCCAGGAAGTGTTCCTCCAAACATCAGGTCGTACAGATATCCCTATGTCCAAAAGAGTGAAATTCAACGTATGGTTGCAGAAATGCTAGAGGCTGGTATAATTCAACCAAGTTGAAGTTCGTTCTCTGCTCCAGTAGTATTGGTGCACAAGAAGGATGGATCATGGCACATGTCCGGATTATAGGGAGCTCAACAAGGTCACTATGAAAGATAAATTCCCCATTCCTGTCATTGATGAATTACTGGATGAATTGCATGGATCAATTTACTTCACCAAGTTGGATCTTCGTTCAGGATATCATCAAATCAGAATGAAGACTAAAGACATTCCAAAAACAACATTTAGAACTCATGAGGGTCATTATGAATTTTTGGTCATGCCTTTTGGCCTTACCAATGCACCTTCAACATTTCAAGGTTTGAAGAATTCATTTTTCAAACCATTCCTTAGAAAATTTGTGTTAGTATTTTTTGATGATATACTAATCTACAACAAGTCTTGGAAGGATCATGTTGAACATGTTGACAGGGTGCTACAACTATTGGAGGAGAAACAATTATATGCAAAAAGATCCAAATGTTTCTTTGGAGTCTAGGAGGTGGAATATCTAGGTCATATTGTATATCATGAAGGAGTTAAGGTAGACCCTAGCAAAATTAAAGCCATTAAGGAATGGAAAATCCCCACATCCATAAAGAATCTGTGAGGATTTCTCGGGTTGACAGGGTATTATCGCAAGTTTGTTAAGAATTATGGGAGAATAGCAGCACCTCTAACAACATTATTTAAGAAAGATGCATTTTCATGGACTCCAGAAGCAACAAAGGCCTTTGAACATCTTAAAGAGGCAATGTGCCAAGCACCGGTCTTAGCTACACCGGACTTCACAAAAACCTTTATTGTGGAATGTGATGCTTCAAGAAATGGAATTGGTGTTGTTCTAATGCAAGATGAAAGACCCATTTCTTTTGAACGTCGTCCAATCAAGGGAAATTTTTTAAGCAAAGCTATTTATGAGAAGGAAATGTTGGCAATACTCCATGCACTTAATAAATGGCGACCCTACCTAATGGGAAGACACTTCAAGGTAAAAACGGATCATGATAGCCTTAAATACTTTTTAGAACAAAGATTATCCTCTGAAGAGAAACAAAAGTGGGTCACAAAGATGTTGGGTTATGACTTTGAAATCATCTACAAAAAAGAGAAGCAAAATGTGGTGGCAGATGCACTCTCAAGAAAGGATGAGGATGTGGAAGCATTGTTGTGCACCATTTCTATTATCCAACCAGCTTGGATAAACAAAGCAAGGGAGGAATGGAAGAAGGGCGAAGAAGTGTGGGCACTTATTCGAAAGTTACAACAAGATTCCCGTACGTCTGATACATTTAGCTGGCAAAATGATTCTTTATGGTACAAAGATCGCTTATACCTTTGTAAAAATTCCCAGCTAAAACAAAAGATTCTTATGGAATTGCACACTTCTCCCTTAGGAGGGCACTCAGGATTTTAAAAAACTTACCACAGGGTTAAGAAGGAATTTTTTTGGGATGGCCTTAAATCAGATATTCAAAAGTTTGTGGTGGAATGCTTAGTTTGCCAACAAAATAAAGTTGAAACAATTAAGACACTGGGTCTATTACAACCTTTATCCATTCCAAGCCAACGTTGGGAGGAGGTTTCAATGGATTTTATCACAGGCTTACCCAAGTCTGAGGGAAAGAGTGTCATCATGGTGGTAGTTGACAGACTTACCAAGTATGCACACTTTTGTGCATTATCACATCCATTTAAAGCCAGTACAGTTTCTACTGCATTTATGGAAACAATTCAAAAGCTACATGGAAACCCAAATATTATTGTAAGTGACAGAGATCCCATTTTCACTGGAAATTTTTGGACAATTATTTTCTTGTCTTGGTACTCAGTTAGCTCATAGCTCATCTTATCATCCTCAGTCTGATGGGAAAACTGAGATAGTAAACAAATGTTTGGAAGGATATCTTCGTTGCTTTGTATCCGATAAACAGACACAATGGTTCAAATGGTTGCCTCTGGCTGAATGGTGGTATAACACTTCCTTCCATACAACAACAAAAATGACCCCATTTATGGCACTTTATGGGTATCAACCACCATCCATCACATCATATTTAAGAGAAAATTCTAAGGTTCAGGCAGTGGAACATCACATCGAACATCAACAACAAGTCCTCCAACTCTTAAAGGATAACCTCATGTTGGCACATAATAGAATGAAACAACAGGAAGATCAACATCACAGTGAAAGAAGTTTTGATGTAGGTGATTGGGCATTCCTACGACTACAACCATATAAGAAAATGTCCCTCAAGCAAGCTAAGAAGGATAATAAATTATCACCAAAGTATTATGGTCCGTACAAGGTGTTGCAAAAGATTGGTACTATGGCATACAAATTGGAGCTTCTTGCAGCTTCTCGATTGCACCCAGTTTTCCATGTTTCATGTTTAAAGAAGCTTATAGGTGACAAGCTCCCAGTTCAAACAATATTGCCAGAACTTGACGAGGAAGGAAAAATTATATTGGAACCTGAAGCAGTCACAGAAACAAGAACTCGATATCTACGAAATCGATCAATTTTGGAGTATCTTATCAAGTGGAATAACTTATTCGCTGAAGATTCCACATGGGAGGATGAGAATTTTATACAGAAGTATCTAGAATTACTCAAGCGTTGAGGACAACACTTTTTTGAAGGAGAGGGGCATGTTGGGTCCCTATAATACTAGTGATTACACCATTACTATTGTAGTTATACCCCTTATTAATATTGTTGTGCCCCTATTGCCCCCATATTGTTATTACTGTGCCCCATAGAATCCCTCTATTGTTATTTTTGTGGCTTTATATTATTATTGTTAGGTCGGCTGGGTTATATTGTGACTCCTTAGACTCCTATATATAGAAAGGAGGTTTTGTCATTTGAATCATCCAAGAATTGTTCATTTATGTAATGTAAAGGAGGTTGCCCCCTCGAAGAGGCTGAATTGTAAGGCGTTGATCTATCTTTTCTATCTTTTCTTGAGTTGGTTTCATAACAGTGACCTTAGGCCAGATCCATGTAAAAAGTGTGGTAATGGATATAATAGTCATAGACATTCCTCCCACCCGAGTTTGGTATGATTTTGTCCAGATATTGGTGTGTTAATCTTGGAGGAAGCTTGCAAATTGATATGTCATATGCCACCATCCCAGTTTATGGGGGTGAACATTCGAGATTGTATAGAGAGGTTAGATTCGTAAACATAGTATGTGATGCTAGACAAGTTTTGAACCACCCTATTTATTCCATTGATCAAGAATTAGGGTGCTTCATTCTAGTTGTAAATGAAGAATGTAATGTAAATATTCCTGAGTCTTCAAAGAATGATATTTGGAAAATGTATTTTGATGGAGCTTCTTCCAGAGATGGATAAGGAGCTAGAATTGTTTTGATTTCACCAGAAAATAAAATTATTAGTCAGTCCTTCAAATTATAATTTGAAGTACCCAATAATGCACATAATATGAAGCATTAATTCTTAGATTGGAATTAACTAAAAAAAATGAAAGTGCAGAGATTATTAGTGCTTGGCGACTCAAAGTTAATGGTGAAACAAGCTAGGAACTCTTGTTAGACTAAACATCCCAGATTAAAAGCTTATAGGAATGAGGTATGGGATTGCATAGAAAACTATTTTCAACATTTCAACATTTTAGCTATACCAAGGGAGGATAATGTACAAGCAGATTCTCTCACAGTTTCAACAAGTGCCTTCAAAGTCCCAAATTCTTTCTAGCTGCAATATCAAGTTGAAGTTAAATATAGGCCTTCTATTCTAGACAATGTGAAATAGTGGCAAGTATTTGAAGATGATGAACAATTGAATAAATCCTTACAAGCAATTGAAGAATTTTCATGTTTACATATTCATGAGGAAAATGATGAAATACCACAGGAAAATATATTTGAATGGGTTGAGGATCTGAAACAAAAAATGGTAGATCATGCTATTATTCAACTTTTAAATAATCATATTCTAAAAGCTCTTGTTCCCCTTGAAATATTATTTGATCAAAATGATGTTCCTAACTCATCTCTAAATCCTCAACAAGATGATGTACATAAATGTAATATTGGTACTGCAAAGCAAAACAAAAACATAAATAGTTTAGGAACGCTACCACGTGAAGTGAAAGATAAATACGTTGAATTATTCAAAAAGTATAAGAATGTTTTTTCATGGAAGTATGAATACATGAAGACATATGATACATCTACGATTGAACATAAGATTCCTTAAAACCAGAAGCCAAACCATTTCAACAAAAAAGAGAATTAATCCAATCTTATTGCCGGTAATTGCAAAAGAGGTAAAGAGATTACTTGATGCAAAAATTATAGTGCCTTTTAGATACTCTGATTGGATTGCAAATTTTGTCCATGTCAAGAAATATAATGCCAAAATAAGGTTGTGTGTTGATTTTAGGAATTTGAATAAATTATCTCTGAAGGATGATTATCCTTTACCAAAGATGGATTATTTGCTTCAAAAGGTAAGAGGATCAAATGAGATTTCAATGTTGGATGATTTTTTAGGATATAATTAAATATTAGTCAATGAAGATGATAGGAGTAGAACTACTTTTACCATATCTTGGGGTAAATTTATGTATGCCAAGATGCCTTTTGGCCTAATAAATGTAGAAGAAACCTTCTAGAGAGATATGGATTTAGATTTGATTGGGGAGACAAATAAATTCATGGTCATTTATCTTGACAACCTTACTGTCTTTTCTGGATTAGATTCTCAACATATTAAACATTTAAAGAAGGATTTTAAGAAGTGTAGGAAGTTTGGGATTTCTCTTAATCCAAAAAATTCAATATTTGTAATGCAGGAAGGTAAATTATGGGGACACATTATTTCCAAGGATATATTCATAATAGATCCAAAAATAGTATTAGTTATTTAGTTGATCAGTTTTCCTGGGACAAAGAAAGATATTCAAGCATTTTTAGGAAAAGTCAATTTCTTGAGAAGATTTATACGTAACCATATTGAAATTGTAAATGACATCACTAACATGCTCAGGAAGAATCATGAATTTAAATGGAATGCACAGTCCAGATTTTCATTTCCTCAGATAAAAAAGGCACTCTCAGAAGCACCAATGTTAGCTAGTCCAGATTATTCAAACCCCTTTAGTATTTTTTCTTTTGCATCTAATACTATAATAACAATTGTCTTATTACAACAGAATGAATATTGTTGTGAGTTACCAATTTCTTTCCTTAGTAAGTTATGAGGGATGCAGAATTAAAATATGATATTATTGAAAAACAAACCTTTGCTTTAGTTTAGGCTTTGCAGGCCTTCAAAAATTATGTACTACATTCTAAAATAACATCATATGTACCCAATAATGTATTAAATACAATACTTACTCAACCTGATATATATGATAAAAGGGGAAGGTGGATAGCTAAGATTTTAGAGTTTGATTTGGACATCAAACCAACAAATCTAGTGAAAGGACAAGGATTGGCTAAATTACTAGCAGAATCAGATTGCAATGTCTTGGGGATGAATTCAGTTATGTAACTTCCATATACAACTTCGGAGAAGAATACACAAGAACCTTCTCCTAATGAAGGTGTTGCAGGGTTACAACCACTGTCCAAAATTTTACCTATGCTTTGTTTTGGAGCCTCCCTTCTAAATCACAGTAGCTCATCTCGCACTGATCTAGGTACTTGTGCTTTTATTGAGCCTCATCCTTTTCATCTGGGATTTTGTTTGCTTTCTTGGTTTACTTTATAACCAACATGCAGATCTCTTGGCTTGGTTTCCATCTAGTTCTGGGCTTGCCTTAGAGAACTTCGCAATCCTTGAGGGCAACCAACCTTGCTCTCAAGAATTGCGCAGTCCAAAATGACAGTGAACCTTAAGGTCAAGAATTGTGCAACATCATATGACAGCCAGCCTTGAGCTAGGAAATTGTGTAGATCATGAGAGGTAGCCCAAAGCCACACAACCCAAAAATTGTGTAGAAGCCTTTCTACTCAAAAGCTTCTCAGTACATGAGCCAAATGGTTGCCCAGTTCCTCCCAAAACTACGCAATATCTTTGAGAAATGCATGACATCTTTTCCAAAAAAAAAATGAAAAAGAATCCCTAAGAAATAGGGATCTATTTTTAGCAACCTAAAGGAGGCACTTGAGTTATTTTGGAAACTATTGCAAAGTGTCGCTTTTTCCTTGATTTTTGGCCTTCGCATTATAAACCTTGAATCGACCAAATTTATTTAATTGATGCTTCCAGAGCTCATTTTCAGATTTTACCTTGGAGCTCTGGCATACCCAATGAGATCAAGGAACCTTCAGTGTGATCATCGTCGCTTTTCCAGGTAAGTTTTTCATTTCCAGTCTTTTGCCATTTTTTCTGTCGCTTTTGCTTGTTTAGATTGTAAGAGTGTTTTTCACTTGTTTTTTTGAACAAATTCTAGAGTTTTAACTTGTTTTATCTTCTAGAAGTGTTGTTTCACTTTTTTCATTATCTTCCCCAAGTGTCGCATGCATTACCCTATTTTTGCATAAACGGTCGCAATTGTGGCAACCCCCTTCACATGCTTTGTTTTCCTTCAGTTTGATTGGTTCTTACACTTTTTTCACTTGCGTGCATCATCACTTAGTTAGATCTACATGCAACATCGTATCATACTTCATATCTGCTCAATTTCACACTACCCTTTGGCAGATCTGGGCTCCCCTTGCTCGGATCTTGTGTTCCCTTGCATGCACTGCACATTCTGGGAGTTCAAGGCCTCTACCTTGGCTTCTCTAATTTCACAAAGGCTACCCTAGTCTAGACCCAACTGCGCACTGTGCAGCTCCAAGAGCCAGGCTCACAACTTGGCCACTGATATTGCACAATGCGTAGTCTCTCCCAGCCTTAGCCCAAGATTGAACTATGCATTGCACATTTCCAATCAGCAAGCCTCCACATTGACTGCTAGGACTGCATAGTGCGTAGTTCCATCAAGCAGCTAGTGACCCTTGTGGACCATAATTGTGCAGTCTATCCCATCATAAGCCCGATTTGTTGCTTCGTATCATTTTGAAGTTGATTTTGGTTTTAAGCTAGCATTTTCCTGCCATGAGTGTCTTGTCTGTCTCTAGGTATAGCAGTTGTTGAGCATCTCTCTAGTAGTTATAGTTGACATGGTCTCCAAGAGAGTTTCATCAAAGGAAACCATCGAGAGCAGTACTGGGGAAGCATTTGAGAAGAAATCAACTAATCTACTAGTTTATGCAAACACTCAGTTTTTCATTGAGAAGGGCACAAAGTTGACATGGAAACAAATCAAGGATACTTTTGTAGAGGAATTCAAGGAAGACTTAGAGGACCAGCAAGTATAGATCAATATCCAGTGATAAGGCTTATAAAGGGTTTCATGCAGGTACTCCACCTTCCCATGTGCTGACATTATCAGTTGGATTTTCTCACACACAGATCTAGAGACTATGAAATTGAGCAGTGCTAGCGGGATAGAGATTGCCACCTTCAGGGTGGATAAATTTCAGTAGATGTATCATTTATCTCAGCCGGTGAGGCACATGGACACACTTTCTATGCCACACATAGCTAGGTGAACACAAGAGATATAGTCAAGCAATGGGTGAAAGAGCCGTCAAAGTCCATATAAACATCCAATCATGTTTACAAGACAAAGTCTCCCAGGAAGGATTATCAATTCTTGATCATCTTTTCATGCCGAATATACGGTTAAGAGAGAACATATACCTTTCTTGAAGGTTGGGTAGTTGTACTAGATCAGTTGGTGAGTGATGGAATTCCATTCAACTGGTCAAAATTGTTAGCTCATCAGTTGAAAATCCATGTGACTAGCACCTGAAATACACCCAAGGATCAGAAAGTGATATTCTACATGTCTGCATACTTGTAGGATGCAATATGTGCCCTACAATAGTTTCTTGGCATGAGTTGGACATGGACATCGAAAGAGACTGTTGTCAACACTTATTTCAATTTGATTTATAATTGCAACTACCGAGGAGTAATGGCAAGGCTGATTGACCATTTCATCATCTCATTGTACAAGCTTATCTTTGAATATGATCCACCTTGCATGTCTTGAGAAGCGATGGAGGCGATACTTAACATTGAAGATTGGTATGCCTCACCCAGTGGTACCTTCATCAGAGTGTTTGGTGGAGAGAAGCCTCTGCATGTTTACCAAGGTATGCCACAAACAAGTTGGTCATGCAAGAGGTCTCATATCACCTATCCACAGAGTTATCAGTAGGACTACATAGGAAGAAGAAAGCGCCATGGTCCACTCTTCCTTTGCGGATTAGATTGTATGAGATTAGGAGCATGAAAGATGAAAATGTCGAAGCTAAGGAGATATTAAAGTTCAAGTTCGGCACCAAATACTTTAATCAAGCCGATCCCCATGATATTTGCAAGAACCATTGTGCGAAGGTGTACTATCCATGGATCATAGGGACATTTCATTGGCACAAGGAGGACCCTCGGAGGTACTATTACAATGCCTCCAAAATCCACGATTTGGTCATTATAGCAACATCTTGGAAGGTTTCTCTATAGGTAGCAGCAACATAGGAAGAGAGAAAAACAACAACAATAAGCTGCAACCCAGTGTAGGACAAGGGCAAGAGGAAGATTGACGAGAACCCATAGATAGAGAAAAGCTGCAAGATGAGGGAAGATCCTATCACGGAGAAAGCAAGGAGAGGTTGTTCTCCTTGATGATGATCCCCTCATGGATGTGTAAAATATATCATTTGATGATTTGCAGAAGAGGATTATATAGGCGCAGAGGAATAACTTCCTGGATGATCATGCATCACTTGCATTCATGAAGGAAAGGGTGATAGTGCTAGACATCAGAAATCATCCAGTTGCCCTTGTCAATGCTACCTTGGCCTATGCAGGAGCAATAAGCTCAAATGTTAAGTTCATGTTCGTCGATAATGAACAAATGGAAAAGAACTTGCAAACTACCAGGAAAGAGGTAGAACAACTTCAGTAGTAGAGTGCAATTTCCACAATGGTAGAGATGAGGAAAGTGATACTTGCTGAAGTATTGACTTGAGACTACCATGAGAAATATCTATGACAAATTTATCACCGTGCATAAAGAAGATGTCCATGTGCATGGATTACAACAACGGAGCAAAGAGTTGGTTCAAACTCTCAGAAACATACATGCTACCATTGCCCTTGTGCAAGAGTTGACAATGCGGTACAAAGGGGCCCTGCTTCACTTTCCAAAGAAGATGAAGCCACAGGTAGAGCTAGAGAAAGAAAAGGTTTGGATGTTTATATAGAAATATGAGTAGCTTTCCCCAGTCATTAGTGACAGATAGACCTCATATGCATGGGTTTACAAGAGTTTGGATGTCATGGTGAGAATGCAAAGGATCTTGTCAATCAATTCCCTCACCAAGGCTAGACCCAATAACCAATTATGACTAGAGATCGATGGGTACATGGAGTACCTAAGGTGAGAGGCCACCAGGTATGACTTGGAGCCGAGAGCACATAATGTGCAAAAGTACATTGGTGGTCATATGATGGTCAACACCATCATGCACATGCTTCAAGACGGGTTAGATACAAGTTCCAAGACCATATACCCTTATGTTATGGAGGTAAGAGTTCGCTATCAAAAAGAAACCATCAAGAAGTTTGGGGACATCATCACACAATACCAAGCTTGGCATCAATATGTGACTGAGAAGCACCAAGTGGAGGTTGTCAAGTTGGTGTTCCACCAAACTTTGGAGTCATAGTGTTTTGTCTTGTTAGGATGTCTATAACCTATTTTATCTTACGGGGGTACATGTGGAAATTGTAACACCAGTCTAGATCCATCTTAACTCCAGATCTATCAAGCACCGAGAGGGATCAAATATCTTGAGGTGAAAACCTTGTTTTTTAGTGCAAAACTTGAGGAAAGGTTTTCACCTCGAGAGCTTTGATCCCTCTCAGTGCTTGATAGATATAGAGTTAAGATGGATCTAGGTTGGTTTTAGCCATGTGTGGCCAAAGAAAATGTAACGAACATATGATTAATTTTATCAATAATACATAAACTCATATATTATTAATATAATCATTTTAAATATATTAAATATGTCTCAGATTAATCTAGTCATTTAAATTTTAAATTTTCTTAGTTAGCTCACTTTGTTGAGATGATAAATATTGTTAATAACTTTAATGATGAAAAATGATGAAATTAAATTTCGAATATAAAATGACAATGTAATAGTTTTGAATGATAGAAAATGTGAATAATAAGAATATAGTCAATTACAAATAGTCTTCATTTTGATTAATCTCAGACTATTTTCTTCTACTATTCTTGTTGTCACCATTGCTACTTTTATCATCTTTTCATATCGATTGTCATCCTTTAATATTGATTATATGAAAAGGACAAGTTAAATCGTAAACCATTTAAATCTTTAGCTCGAGCTATTGGTAAACAACATACCTTGTCTCTCTTTCTCTCCAATATTAATAGTTTGAATTACTATAACACAAAAATCAATGTACATTGTCAATATTATTTTGTGCTTACACTAAAATCATTGCACAATGTTAATCCAATCACTCTAAAATTAATGTACCATCATACATCCAATTACATCAAATCAGAAATCAACATCTACAATGAAATCGATGTGTCTAATGAAAGCAATCAAATAAGATTAGAAAATAACATTTACACTGAAATCAATGCATCTAATGAAAAAAAATCAAATAGGATTAGAAATAAACATTTACACTCAAATCAATGCATCTAGTGCAAGTAAGAAAATAGGATTATAAACCAACATCTACACTAAAATCAATGCATCTAGTGCAAGTAATCAAATGGGAATATAAACCAACATCTACACTAAAATCAATGCATCTAGTGCAAGCAATCAAATAGGATTAGAAATCACCATCTACACTAAAATCAATGCATTTAGTGCAAGAAATCAAATAGGATTATAAATCATATACATGGAAATCAACGCATATAATTAGAATATTATTAGAAGTCAATGCATCTAGTGAAAGCAATCAAATAGGATTAGAAATCACCATCTACGCTGAAATCAATGCATTTAGTGCAAGCAATAAAATAGGATTAAAAATCATCTACATTGAAATAAATTCATCTAATGAAAGCAATCAAATATCATTAGAAATCAACATCTACACTAAAATCAATGCATCTAGTGCAAGCAATCAAATAGGATTAGAAATCACCATCTACATTGAAATCAATGCATTTAGTGCAAGAAATATTCTTCCCTCTCTCCTCCCTCCATCTACATCTATATCTCCCTCAACCTATCCTTCTAATCTCTCTATCTCAACCCCCAAAACACACACACTCTCTCACTCCATATCTATCAATCTCTCTTCATGTCCCTCCCTCTCTCCATCTCTCTCTTATTCCCTCTCTTCACTTTCCATCTATATCTATATCTCCCTTTGTCTCTCTATATCACAACAAAACATACACTCTATGTCTTCAATCTATCTATCTATCCCTCCCTCATCCTCTCCCTCTCTCTCTCTCTCTCTCTCTCTCTCTCTCTCTCTCTCTCTCTCTCCCTCTCCCCTTCTTCTCTCCCTCTTCCCTCCTGCTGTCCTCTCCCCCTCTCTCTCTCGGCATTTCTCTCTCTATTTATTTCTTCTTACCTCCATCTCTCTCCCCCTCCATATTCATCTCTCTTTCCCTCCCTCTCTTCACTCTATCACATCCTCTCTCCCTTTCTCTCCCACCTCTCTCTCTCTCTCTCTCTCTCTCTCTCTCTCCAACTCTATTACTATATCCCTCGCTCTCTCCTCTCTCCTTCTCTCCATCTCTCCTTCTTTGTGTCTTTATCTCAACCCCAAAGATCCACACTCTCTCCATATCTCCCTTGTCACCCCCTCCCTCTCCCCACTTGTCACTCTCTATTTATTTGTTCTTCCCTCCTCTCTCTCTCCCTCCAAGTCCATCTCCCTATCCCTCCCTCTCTCCTCCTCTCTCCCTCCCTCTCTCCTCTCTCTCAAGTCTTCTCTCTCTCCCTTTCTCTCCTACCACCCTCTCTCTTCCCCCATCTCTCTCTCTCTCTCTCTCTCTTCCCTCCAATCCTCACTCTTCCCCCATCACTCTCCTCTTCTCTCTTAAGTCTTGTCTCTTGTTCTTCCTCTCTCTCCCTTTCTCTCCTACCTCCCCCTCTCTCTCTCCAACTATGTTACTATATCCCTCCTTCTCTCCTTCGCTCCCCCCTTCTCTCTCTTTCCTTCTTTGTCTCTTTATCTCACCCCTAAATACACACACACACACACACTCCCTCTCTATATCTACCTTGTCACTCCCTCTCCCTCTCCACTTTTCACTCTCTATGTATTTCTTCTTCCTTCCCTCTCTCCCCCTCCAAGTCAATCTCTCTATCCTTCCCTCTCTCCTCCTCTCTCGCAAGTCCTCTCTCTCATGCTTCCTCTCTCTCCCTTTCTCTCCTACCCTCCTCTATCTTCTCCCATCTCTCTCTCTCTTTCGCTCTCTCTCCCTCCCTCCCTCTATCCTTCTCTCTCTCCCCCTCCATCTTTGTGTCTCTGTCTCCCTCTCTTACCCTTCTCTACCTCTATCACTTTATGTCTTTGTTCTTCCCTCCCATATATATCTAGAGTTAATATATATCATGATATATTAATATATATTATAATATAACAAATTTAATATTGTATTAATCCAAAGTTATTAAATTTAATATTATAATATATTAATATGAATATTAGATTTAATAATAATAATAATAGTAATCTTTTAATATTAATATTAGGGTTAAAAATGTTTTTTTTTTTCCATGGTATTAATAATAATTTGGCCCATAGGCTTCACCTAAATAAAATATCTTTTTTGAGTGTTAGTAAGTTTAAAGAGGTTTATGGAGTAAATATATATAAAAAAAGGTTTTATTTATTTACCATATCTCTAGTTTATTTTTATTTTTATTTATTTACCATAGAGTAAATATAAAAAAAATTATTCATTGACCATACCTCTGGTTTATTTATATTTTTATTTATTTACCATACCTTTGGTTTATTTATATTTTTAGTTTATATTGTGATTATACATAATAATAATTAGATTAATTTTTAAATAGGGCTGACATTAGATTAAAATGCTAAATGTTAAACATTACGTTTACGTTTTTACGTGAGATGTACCCCCATACTCGTCTGTAGAGCGCCTCTCGGCACAATTATTTGTAAATATGTTGTAAGTGAATTCCAAGTGTCATTAGTGGAATGTGAAAGGTCATCATATGATATAATGAGTTATTTGTAAAGAAGTTGAACAGTCACGAGGGTAGTCAAAGAGTCACAAAGGCGAATGTCAAGGGTAACCCCACCCTTTTTTATAAATAGAACCTCATAACTCATAGAACATGCTTTTGGGAGCCAAGTGTTTCGCTAGGCTTAAGCTTAGAAAACGCTTGGGAGTATTGTGACGAACCTTTTCTTCTCCACAGCGTAGAGTGAGTATAATTCTTTGGAGGAGCGAGTATTCTTGACAGTAATGTTCCACTATTAGGGCTAGTGGTCATCAATGGTGTATGTATGGATGGAACTTTCACTTATAATAATTATAACAAAGCCAACATGTTTTCATGCATATGTTGTTATTTTAGTTGGAATATTATGGTTGGTTTAGAAATGTATGTTGTTTAACTTATGCATTTACTTATGAACTCCTTTGTATGCAATTGTATGAATATTATTGAATGCGTGTTGTTTGATTAAGCCGTCACTTTAATTTGTATAATATTCTGCATTTTAGCTTGTGATGTCATTCTTCTCATGTGTTCCTTTCAAGTTGCGTACTATTATAAACTTCTAAGGGGTGCACTTCCTTTCCCCTCCATGTGTTAGAATCCCCATGCATCGCACTTGACTCTTCGCAGGGTCACACACATTCTCTCACCCAAAGTTATCTTACTTACCTCTTCGCACTACCACAGTCAAGGAATTACACTACCACCCACTGCTGGGACTTCTAGTCCAAATGGTTTGAGTTTTAGTTGGGAATTCCTATCGGGGAGATCCCCTGAATGTTGGTGGGTCCAACACCGTCAACATTTCTGGCACTAGAAGGAGGGCTAGAGGACAAGCTAAGCCCTCAAATTCCATTTTGAATTTCTACACATCTTTCATGCCTTCTGTCCAAACCACAACCCCGACATGTTTCTCTAACTTTGTTTATTTCAATGTACTAGCAAGCATTATAGATGACTTCTCCAAATATAATTTCAATGGTGACAATAGAACACCCTTGTTCAGGCACATAGTTTCCTTTGCCGGCTTCTATGACAAGCAAAATATCCCCTCACAGGACATTGTCTATCGGTTGTTTGCTTTCACATTTGAAGGGCACGCAAAGTAATGGTGTCACACATTTCCCGCTACCTCTATACACTCTCTTGATCACATGTTTAGAGAATTATGTCGTTCTTTCATTATATATGACCGTAAAGCACTTAATAAAAAAAAATTAAAAATTTTAAAATCACTTGACGAATCTCTTGAGCACTTTCACAGTCGTTTTCTTCATTACTGTTATGAAGTTCCTGAAGATGAAGTTGACTGGAAATATTTGGAGGAAATATTTCAGTATCTTGCTCACATTTCTAAGAATGTTTATGAGTTAGAATCATTCGAACCTTTCCCAATGTACCTCGGTGTTATAGTTTCAAAATATGAGATGAACATGGTTGTTGTCCCAAGTGATCCTTCGTCCCCTTCTCACCAAACATCTCTAGCTCCACAGGTTTAGGTGGGAGAAGTTGTGAATCCACCTGTTGATTTGTGACCATCTCCTCCTACCCCACCTTCTCAGAATTTCTATGCAGATTTGGCCAGCAAGCCCGATGGTTGTCACGTGGTTTCATCTCCCCAGTCTCCATCCTTTGGCTCCTTTTATCCTCTAGATTTAGGTGTGTTCTTTTCATCTGTTTTGGATTCCACATGTGATGGTCACGAGGATCAAGTTTTTGATGGAGTTGGTGTTGAACAACCAACTTGCGCTATCATTTTTTATGAGCATGTGTGGGACTATGAATAAGAATATGCGGCGGAGGATGACCTCCTTCTGTCTGCACCTCGTTCGCTTTATCCTGACATCTTCCATGGTTCTACCATTTTTGTTCCATCTTGTGAAAATTCATATATGGTTTTCTCTACTTTTGATCATTCACAGAACATGTGGGATTCCAACCATTCATTTGGTTTCAGAGAGGACAAATATTTCTTCCTGGATGCATCCAATCGTTGATCTTATCTGTCTGAAAACAATAAGGGTGAAAATTTTGATTTTTCACCATCCCCTCTTTATGATTCGTCAGATCATGAGGATGTTGTTGATCATATTGAGTTTTCGGATCGTGGCTGTCATGATCTTTTTATTCATTCATCTACTCATGATTCTGATTTGTTTACTGTTGATCATTCTAATCCAACGGCCTTGATGACCCATCTTTTGATGAAGTTGAAACTCCTCAATTATCGAGGCACTTTAGCCCAAGCTGATGGTTATGTCAGGTTCTCGTAGCCTTGAGGTTAGTTCCACTTTTGATTAGAAATATGTTGAATCTTTCCAAGCTCCTCATCACTTTGTTGTTCACATTGAAGATCAATCTATTTCATAGTTTTCACATCCTCCACCGCAATCACATGATCCTATTGCTCATGCATTGGAGGAGTTGTACGTAGAAAGCACTGTTGCAAAACAATTTGTTTTGTTTTGTTTTGTTTGTTTGTTTGTTTATTTGTTTATTTTTTTTTGTTTTTTTTTGTTTATTTGTTTTTTGTTTATTTGTTTTTTGTTTTTTTGTTTTTTTGTTTTTTGTCTTTTTGTTTTTATTTTTATTTTTATTTATTTATTTATTTATTTATTTTTATGTTTTCCTATTTGTCAAGTTCGAAGGTGTGTACCTTCTTGTATTCCATGCGCAATGTAATAGGATACCATCATACATCCACAGAGTTCCTTTCATGTGATTTTCATCCCTAATTTTTTGCGGATGCATTCAAGATTCGAATGTTTCGGTTTACATTGTTGTATATTTCTTGCTTGGTTTGCTTGCATATCTTTCTTATCAATCATGTTGTTGCCTACATGGGCCAACCAGTGCGCCGGTGGGTGCATTGGAAATATCACTTCACATGAGTTGGCCTATGCTTTTCTTAGGTTAAGAGTAGGAGTAGCGTTTTCTTTTCTTTTCTGTTTCTTGATTTTATTACTTTTTTTTTCTTTTGTCTTGCTTCTATCCTTTTCTTGTTGTTTTTTTCACCCGTAGGTTAGTTTCTACATGAAACCATGTTTGGATTCTTAGACAAGTAGGGTTCCAAGAGGAACTTGTACAACTACCAAACTTGGTTATCTATCTATTCCCTCTCTTTATGAGAATCTCTCATTTCTTCTAGTTGATGATACCCTAATGGAAAATACATTCCTTTCAGAGAGAGTCATGGTGAAATTATGATGCTTGCACTTTTAACTAGTACTGCCTACTTTAATCGGTTTTCTAAATTAGGTTAACCCTTGTCAACTCAATCAAATAGAGAAAGGAGAGCGGGAAAACCATAACAAGTATGTCAGAAGTATATATTAATATCCTTCTCTGAAGGGACAACCTCTTCCTCTCTTAATAAGTCGAGATCCCTTTTCCGCCTCATGAAATAAATAAGTGCCTATGCATAGTTCTTTGAAAAATTTAAAAAATGAAAAAAATAAAATAAAGGGCAAAAGAAGAGAAAGGCTTCCTATGAAGAGAGGTGAAGCAAGTAACTCTGTCAGGGTACTATCCAAGCTCGTTGGTAGCGAACCAATGCTTGTGTTCCTGACATTACTGCGTCTGGGTACTGTTCGAGCCTACTAACAGTGGAGAAACACTAGAGATGAAAATAAAACTCTTACAATCCATTTTGCTTGTGCACCTATATACCCCTCATCCCCAATCGAAACAACTCAGTTGACTTGGCTTAGTTTATGTGCTACTAATAAAGAGAATGGTAGGGACTACATCTTTAACTCAAGCTAAGTGAAGAAGCTATGACAATCGAAGAATTGAATAATAATTCCAAAAGAGTTAGACTCACTTTGCATGAGACAAGGTCCATACAAAGAGCTCAAGTTCTACTAGTGTTTCGCCAACATTGTAGCAGCTACAACCACCCTCCAAAATTTTGCTTATGCTTTGTTTTGGAGCCTCCCTTCTAAATCACAACATCTCATCTCGCACTGATCTAGGTACTTGCGCTTTGATTGAGCCTCATCCTTTGCATCTTAGCTTGTGTTTTCTTACTTGGTTTACTGTCTAACCCATAGGTTGATCTCTTGACTTGGTTTCCCTCCAATTTTTGTATTGTGTTAGAGAACTATACAATCCTTGAGGGAAACCAACCTTGCTCTCACGAATTACAGTCCAAGCTGACTGTGACCCTCAACGTCAAGAATTGTGCAGCATCAGATGAAAACTAGCGTTGAGCTGGGAAATTGTGCATAACATGAGACACAACCTAGAGCCACTTAGCCCAAAGATTGCGCAAAATCCTTTCTACTCCAAAACTACTCAGTACATGAGCCAGAGAGTTGCTCGGCTCCTCCCAGAATTGTGCAATCTCTCCGGGAAATGCATGGCAACATTTCTTGAAAAAAAAAGAAGAGAAAAAAAGTGAAAAAGAACCCATAGAAAATAGGAATATATTTTTAGCATCTTGAAGGAGGCACTTGAGCTATTTTGGAAACTGCTACTATGTGTCATTTCATTGATTTTTAGTGTTGTCATCATAAACCCTAAATCGACCAAATCTATTTAATTGATGCTAACAAAACTCATTTTTACATTCAATATTGGATCTCTGGAATTCCTGAGAAGATCAAGGAACCTTCGATGCGATCGTCATCACTTTTTTGGGTAAATTTTTCTTTTCTAGTCTTTTGTCTCTTTTTTTGTTGCTTTTTCTTGTTTAGCTTGTGAAAGTGTTGTTTCACTTGTTTTTTGAACAACTATTGGTGTTTTAACTTGTTTTAGCTTGTATTGTCCTGTTTTTACACTAATGGTCATCATTGCCGATCCTGCCTTCACATTCTTCATTTTCATTCAATTTGATTGATAAATTCACTTGTTTCACTTGCATGCATCATCACTTAGTCAGATATTCACTCAGCATAACATCATCCTTCAGATTTACTCGATTTCACACTCCCCTTACCCAGATCTTGTATTGCCTTACTGTTGTGCTTGTCAACAACCCCCCATTTATTAACATTAGTAGTAAAATACTACTTTAATAAATGGGGACCCTTTCAAAAAATATATATACCCAAAAAATAAATCCTAGCATGTAGGTATTTCTTTTATTTTTAGAATAAATCAAGATATCAAACAAAACCTATACAACCATTAAGATGATACTTTTTCATATTTAGCATGAAAAGCATCACAAAGGATACCTTTCTAACCCACCACGATCTATGATGAAACAATCAAAAAAGAATCTATATTCGAAAAATGGTCATAATGTTAGAAAGTCCTTAAAGCTTCTTTAAAAAAGCTAAAGTCTCACATCGCAACATCGTTGTTTATAAAAAACTTCTCTTAAGAGGCTACCTCGAAGGATTGTGATCTGCGAAATTGTGATGGTATAATAGCCTTCTCGCATCACATTTTAGTCATACAACACAAGCCTCAACCTATTTTATGTCGATATTGTGAAATGCGATCTCAACCTGGACCCACCTCTTAATCTTTCCACCAACACATGTGGAGGTCCATTATTCATTAAAAAGAACCCTGAAAAGTGATGACGCTTGTTTCTCGCATCTCGCATTTTGCACAAACTCAAAATATGGTAAGTTAAACAAGAATGAATTATGCGATATAGCGATCTTTGATATTTCTTTGCAAATCACAAAATTTCTATTATCTCAATTTAAAGGCTCACCACCCTAGGAGATTGTTTCCCAATTTACATTGTGAATATTTATGGACATTCAAGTTAAAAGATAACAGATCATTAGTGGGCATTTATGAAGAATTAATTGCATTTGTGTGTGAAAGGTCATTTATATTGAAAAATGAAATTAACTCAGACAAATATATAAACAACACATAATAAACCAGACACACATATAGTGTGTGCTATCTTAGACACCTTTGGTTGAGATAATTTCTCACCATACACACACCAATATAGGAGTTACCTAAACTAACTCCTATCTTAGAGGAACAACCCAAGAGTTAGGCACAAATTCCTAACTTGTAATATTTAATTAATTTATTTATTTTTGGATTTATTATTGTTTTGTGAGAGAGGATAACATTCCCCCCCCCATTGACAAATCCAAAATAAGAATGAGGAACCATCTTCCAAGTTCTCATGTTGATCCACAAAAACATTGCCTAAAAAAACTACCAAAATTGGATGCTGGAAAAAACTCAAATCTGAAGAGAACATGAATCAACTGCATGCCTGATTCATCTCTGAATGTCACTTGACAACTCCATCATGTGCCAAGATGCAAAAGGATCCAACTATCCTTTGCTTGAAAACAACATCCGGTGTCCACTGACACAATTTGATAAACACCCACTGGTGTATTTGTTGATGATGATCACCCATTGGATGATGATGTCAGAAAACAACTCAATGTTGCTTTTGCTATGACGAAAGCTGCTCACTGCTACTTTGTTGTTGGTCGCCCACTGGTGAATTTGCTGATGCTCACTGTTGATGAAAAATGCCCACTGGCTGATGAATATGCCCACTGGTTGCTTCACTGATGTTGTCAAGACTTTCAGTCTGACAACCACTTGTCAATTTCATTGACATTTCCCCCCTTTGTGAGCTGAAACGAAATACAATCTTCTTCGAATTATATCTGAATTCTGAACTCCCCCCTTCAGGTGTAGGAGAGTTTCACTGTTGTACTCCCTCATTCAACAGCATGAGAGTAGCATCATCATTTCACTGTTGGCTGCACTATGTGTGATTGTAGTCGGTTGTAGAATGGAGACAATCTTTTGACTGTGGATGACCATTCCCAAGGATCGATACATTCATAATGTATCTTCAATCTGGATGATTTTTGTTGGTTGCGGCATTTTTATGAGGAATGATTGGGCTCGCCACAATGGTGACAAGGATGGATATCAAAACACTGATCTTCCATATGACTGGTTCTTTGACAATGAGAACATTTCGGTGGGACTTCAACTTCAGGTTGCGTGTAATTTTGTTTGTCTGCAACTTTCTTAGAACCTGCTGAGGTGAGTTGTGCAAGAAATCCTACACTGACGAACTTAATTGGCTTGGAATAATCTGGGATATGTAAGTTGGTGTCATCAGTGGCATATCCTAAGCCTCGTTGATTCTTGTTATTTTGAATTTGTTCCCAAGGCTTGATGATGGGTTTGGAAGAAATTTTAACTGGAACAAATTCAACACTTGAATCTATTGGGATGAATGACTTATCATCTGGATGGTTCAAAGACTTGAAAGTATCACTCTTTTCTTGCAATTCATTCCTTTGAAGTTGTGACTCAAGTTGAAGAAACTCAATGGTTTCATGTGTTTATCATAGATGCCGTGAAAGATCAGCAAGAGTTTCTTTGCTGATGTGCACCATGTCTTCATCACTGGAGATGATCAAACTATGAAGAATGTTTAACAATTGAATATGTTACACCATCTAAAATTTCTCACTTGAAATCAGGCTCTCTTGTCGGAGATGTCATGCTTTGAATAGTTTTGCTTGATTTTGGCACTTGAATGACAGGCTCACTTGCTATGGGACTTGAATGGCACACTCGCTTGATTTGTTGCTTATTCCACTTGCTAGGAACACTTGCTAGAGTTGTAGAACTTTATTGCTTAAACTCTGGAATTCATGCTTGCTTGATGTCTGTCTCAACTTGCTTGATTGGTGTTAGAGTTGAACTTGTTTAGTTGCTTTGATGGTTGTTGCAATGAACTTCACTCTGGCTCACTTGCAAGAGATGTGAACTTGTTGTTTGTTACATTTAGAGTTAAAACTCGTGCATTCACTTGATTCTGCTTAAAGGAAGGGTATCGAACACTGTCGAAAATGCACCCAAAAAATGCTTAACGATTTAATGACTTACTACAATCAATTCAATTTGACTCAATTTAAGACTTGGGTGTCGGTTTCGACCAAGAATGAACCCTTACAATTCAATGTAATTTGAGTTTCATTACAAGTTCAATAATGTTGATGTAGACTATGCTCTAAAATGTTGAAGTTTACAGATTCATTAACTTGACTGTAGTGATGTAGACTTTGCAGATTCATGAACTTGATTGTATTGAGTGAATTTGTTTGTTGAGGTAGAAGGTCGATGTTGAAAACTTTGATTATTTGTTGTAGTGACACAAATGCAGGTGTTAAGCTTAATTATCCTTCCTTGTAGCTATTTTGTTACAAGTGTTGTGCTTGCTGGCATTGTATTTTATGTGTGCATGAAATGAGATCATTTACGTGTCAAATCTAGACACAAATCATAAGCAAAAACATGAAGCAATAGAAATGCCCGCCATCACAAACATACAAATGGTGTACCTAAGATCCCCTTATTCAATTTTGGGTGGATCTAGGACACATCAACACCACAAATAATATGTCTTTATTAAGTATTAAGGTCATCAATCTGTCATCTTTTACAACATTTCCACTGAAGCAGATCCTAGGATTTAATTATTATCTTCACCTTGACAAAGTCAAGCATCGTTGGTTTTGGCAATTTGTCACAAAACAACCTTAACGATAGTTTAAATAAGCACAGATATGTCCACCATGCTTCCACTGTGTTGTGGCTTGCACAACAAACAATTTGATGAACCTTCAAACAACTTGACACTTCTGCACCTCTGGCTACAGGTCATGCTCTATTTCTGAAAACAAAATTCGAGGCCTTTCGACCTTCATACATAACCAACTTGAATACAATGAATTAAATTAATTTGAAAGCAATACCACAATGACCCAGATGCATATGGAGAAAACCATTCATATTCAGTTCTCCAACGTTTGCACTATGTGACTGCCTCGCACTGTGTCCATATCAGGTCACTGCTCGTGTCCAGGATTGCAAGAAAGGGTTTGGATGGCATGCCAATGGCCACCACTAAGAAATATTCTCTATCTCCTGACCCCACAACGATCTTCTCATCACCAACAAATTTCAACAATTTCTGTTGTCTTGCTTAACTACGTTTTATATCTCGTTTCAAGTGCTTGACGGATGTAATATTAAAGATGCACCGTTTTATTCTCCATCGTTGTCTTTTCTTATCATTATTTGTTATATGATCCTGGATATCATAGCTAGAGGTCACTATGTCAAACAATGGAACTCTGACACCCTATAATCTCTTCATAGAATATGAATATTGCAACAATTAAAGGTGAACGCACTAACTGAGCACTACACAAACATCTAAATATTCTTCTCACTACAACGCACTCACACGACATTTATAATTCAGAAATGATGGGGAAAACAGTGAATGAACACTCATAGGACATTAATAATCCATTCATAATAGAGGATAGATTGAATAATTAGCGTTACCAAGCTTGCTGCCAATCCTTTTAACGTTGTCCATCTATCCCTATCTTATATGTCTTCCAGTTCACCCAATTTTCGCTGAAAAAATCCTTTAAATCGACATTCTCTAGCATATTTAACTGTGTCTGCTCTCTAAACCGTCAAAAATTTTGCAATATGCAGTCTGATCAACAGTGCACCACTGCTTACGATCCAAGAGCTGAATAGAGCTTGGCTCTATCAATAGTGAAAGGATTTGACATTCCAATTAATTATTGTAGGCCCTAGTCTAAAATCGTTCTCTTGATGTTGGCTAAGCCACGACTTGTGAGTAGTTTATCTATGATTGGGCATTGACAAAGTCCCTCGACAAGACTCGTTCTTCACGATCTTCTGCAATCTCGGCTTTGAAGGCTTTAGCTCACTTCAAGTTCTGTAAAACACATAGTCTATGCATATATAACTTGCAAATTCAAACAAGAATCTAAAAAACTCTGATACCACATATTGAAAATTGACATTAACTCAGACAAATATATAAACAAAACATAATAAACCAAACACAAAATATTGGCAGAAAAGGAAGAAGCCTCATGCTTCCTCAGGTATTCTCTGTCTCATTAAAATAATTGAATGTAGTGTTACAAATAAATAGATGAGAGACAACGTTCTCAAGATAGTGCGTGCTATCTTAGACACCTTTGGTTGGGATAATTTCTCCTTTGGTTGGGATAATTTCTCCTTTGGTTGAGATAATTTCCCACCAGACGCACACCAATATAGGAGTTATCTAAACTAACTCCTATCTTATAGGAATAACCCAAGAGTTAGGTACAAATTCCTAACTTGTAATATTTAATTAATTTATTTATTTTTGGATTTATTATTGCTTTGTGAGAGAGGCTAACAATTTAACATGATTTGATATCTTCTTACGCGATTTCAAATAAACACCTTTATCACCTTTACTGGTTTTCTTCATTGAGTCATTCCTACGTTCAGTATCATTTTTATCTGATAAAATGTTCCTCTTGAAACTTTCAGGAAAACTCCGCAGAACAGGACACCGAAATAAATGTTGAAGAAAGGGAAAGAAGTCGCCTCCGAGAAGTCATAAATGACTCCTCTATTCACAGATACTACATGTAATAAGGAAGCAGGGACATCTACATGGGAGGCTATGTATCAGTTACTAGAGGAAGAACAACCAAGGATTCTTGAGACAATGATTATAGTTGATGGGCGCAATTCCTCTGATGCTTCCATAACTGAGCTTGCATACTCATTTCTGCACCGAATAGCTGCACGACCAAAAATAATCCCCTATCATGACATGGTTAAGTGGATCATTGATGACTCTAATATATCTTATAGAGAATTCAGAACAAGAGGCCGGGAAGTTATAGGATCTTTCACTCCAGATAACCTAAGGCTTATGTATCACCTATCGGAGCCACAAGTTACCTACAACAGGCAATTTGTTGAGAAATTCGTCAAAGAAAATGAGGACCCGGTGGACTGCACAAAGAATTGGTCAAATAATGATGAAATAATCAAGAAAGACAAAAACGGTATGTACGCCACCGCATCTGTTTGTTCCCCTTTTTGTTTTGCTGCGGCTATGTTATGTAGACTATTTGGAAAACCTGACAGTAACAAATTCTCCTCATAATGGTTGCCCTTAATAGATGCAGCCATTAATGCAACAATAATAGATTGGATACAAATCCTGTCTAATAATTTAGTTAAAGCAATTATGGAGTACAGAAGGAAAATAATTATTGTTTCGAGGGTTTACCCTCCGTTTTTCATGAGTGCTTATGTAATGGATGCTATTTGTTTTGGTTCTAAATTCCCTCTTATGGGATGGAAGTGGGCTATTCAAGATCCACTTCCTATTCATTTTAGGGTCCCACCCTAACCCGCTTATTTATGTAGTAGGATTGAGTCATAGTTATAGTTAAGTAAGGAATCAATAAAGCCCATATTAATAATTGTAAGTGGTTAACCTGCAATTAATGACGAGACCACAGTTAGTTGCAAATGGGCCATGGTATTAGATAGATGGTATTAATAAGAACCATGGTATTGATCCATGGTATTGCATGTATGAGTAATATATAAAGGATAGAGACTCCCTGCGAGGAGCATCGTGTCTTATTTTGTAATCGAGCTCTACTCTATTGGAGGTTTCCCCCTCAAAGAGGCAAGTGAACATTGCTTTCTGAATAATAAAATACTTGTTGTTGTTTCTCACTATTCTATGTTCTAGGTATATTTCTTTGCATATTCTATATTTTGGTATTGTCTTATAGGTTAACAGCATAACAAGTGGTATCAGAGCTCTTTCCAGGGCTGGTGGGATCTCCATTTCTTAGCAAATTTTTTTTGGCTAGAGACGTGTTCCGGCGTCTTTAAACCACGGGATCTGTCGTTGAGTGCATTAACCTGCGAATTTGGGTAGGCATGCACACAGGAAATACAAGAGGTGGTCACGCTTGTTGGACTCCCTTGTAACCCCTGTGGGTACCCCTTCAAGTAGTAGCGCATTAGATAGAACCACACACGGACTGTCTTCCAAGTACCCTCTGGGTATATCGGAAGCCCCCTAGCTCCTTTGAAACCTCGCCATAGATAAACCATCGGCCGTCTTGCTACTACAGTACACTGAGAACACCACTCAGAGAGATTACTCGCCCGTACGATAGGGTAGTTGGGTTGTACGGCTAAGGGTATGGTTGATCCTCCTTAGATAGAGCCCTGAAACATTGGGCCGAGTACTACTGTCAGACCCTTATGTATATTGTGATCTGTAGCACTTGACACTCCTCGAGACCATAGTTCCCTTTTCTATCTCAGGATCACGCATAATCTCTGCCAGATCAGATCTCGCAAGTGCGATTGCAGTAGCAGCAGACATCAGTCTTGCAGTTCCGAGTTAGTAGACTAGCCTTTCCGATCCATCAGATCCATAGTAGCAATCGGTGACGCCACTCAGAGCTATTTGATCAGCCATTTAGATCTCTCAGATCCACCAGATATGAGTAGTTGTGTGGGGTTCTTATACCGGGGCGTGATTTTCGCAAGACTTTTGGCAGCATTGACATTTTGGGGATTCGCGAGGGGAACATGATCATAGCATCACCTTGGTTCCAGGGGCCCAACCACCAAATGTGCGCCCATATAGATATCCGTTCACCCAAAAGAATGAAATAGAAAAAATAATCAAGGAACTTTTGGAAGTAGGTGTCATTCGTCCCAGCATTAGTCCTTATTCATCACTGGTGGTCATGGTGCTCAAGAAAGATGGGGGATGGCGAATGTGTCCAGACTTCAGGGTTGTCAATAAGTTGACAGTCAAAGATAAATTTCCCATCCCGGTTGTTGATGATTTGCTGGATGAACTCAATGGAGCTAAATTCTTCACTAAGTTGGATCTTCGCTCAGGCTACCACCAAATTCGCATGAAGGAAGATGACATTCCAAAGACTGCTTTCAGAACTCATGAAGGCCATTATGAGTTCCTGGTCATGCCATTCGATCTTTGTAATGCCCCATCTACTTTTTAGAGCCTTATGAACCACCTTCTCAAACCATATCTTAGGAAATTTGTCCTTGTCTTCTTCGATGACATCCTCATCTATAGTTGCACTTGGGCCGCACATCTTCAGCATGTATATCTACTCTTGAAACTGCTCTGCAAGCATAAATTATTTGTTAAGATGTCCAAATGTTCTTTTGGCATGGCAGAAGTTGAGTATTTGGGCCACATTGTGGGGCGTGAAGGTGTCAAGGTGGACCCCAAAAAGATCCAGGCAATGCAGGGTTGGCCTCAACCTAAGACCTTAAAGAGCGTGAGAGGATTTTTGGGTCTCACAGGCTGTTATCGCAAATTTGTTCACAATTATGGTCGCATTGCGAAGCCCCTCACTCAACTCCTCAAGAAAAATTCATTCTTCTGGAATAATGATGCACAACAGGCATTACAGCTCTAAAAAATGCCATGTGTTCCACTCCAGTCTTAGCACTACCTGATTTCACCAAATCTTTTGTCATTGAATGTGATGCTTCGGGTATGGGTATTGGGGCAGTCTTAATGCAGGAAGGTCGACCCTTGGCCTTCACAAGCCAACAACTAAGTGGGAGGAATCTGGGACAATCTACCTATGAGAAGGAAATGATGGCCATCTTACATGCACTAGATACCTGGCAACCTTACTTACTGGGGCGACGTTTCCAAATCCACACAGACCATCACGGTCTTAAATATTTTTTGAAGCAATGCCTATCCTCCCCACAACAAAATAAATGGCTCGCAAAAATGATGGGATATGATTATGAGGTCATTTACAAGAAAGGACGTGAAAATAGTGTAGCAGATGCATTATCTCGCCAATTTGAGGAGGAAAGTACCCTGCTCGCAATTTCCCTTCCCATTCCAGAATGGATTGAAGAGGCTTGCAAGGAATGGTTTTCACATCCCTAGCTCTCCCAACTCATTACTCAAATACAAGCGGATCCAAATTCCACCAAGGGCTACTCGTGGCAGGATGAGATTCTTCGCTACAAGGACAGAGTCGTAATATCATTAACATCCACCCTCAAAAGCCGCATTTTGGCAGAATTGCACTCATAGCCCATTGCAGGACATTCAGGCTTTCAGAAGAAATATGCTCGCACTAGAAGATCATTTTTTTGGACAGGCATGAAAAATGACATTCTTACTTTTGTAGCGGAATGTGATGTCTGTCAATGCCACAAAGGGGAGACAGTCAAAGAACCAGGCACATTACAACCATTGCCCATCCCGACATCTATATGGACGGAGGTTTCTATGGATTTCATTACAGGTCTTCCAAAGTCAGGAAACAAATCAATCATCATGGTGGTTGTGGACCGACTTTCTAAGTATGCTCATTTCTACGCCCTACCCCACCCGTTTACACCAACTTTGGTCGCTCAACCTTTCATGGATCAGATCTTCAAATTGCATGGAATGCCCACTTCTATTGTGTCTGATCGTGACCCGATCTTCACCAGTAATTTTTGGCAAGAACTCTTCAGGCTACAAGGCACCCAACTAAAACTCAATACTTCCTATCATCCACAAACGGATGGTCAAACTGAAGCCGTCAACAAATGTCTGGAAACCTACCATAGGTGTTTCACTTCAGAAAAGAAACATCTATGGGTATAGTGGTTGCCTCTAGCTAAATGGTGGTATAACACCAACTATCATGCCACCACCAAAGTGACTCCCTATGAAGCAGTTTATGGTCAACTCCCTCCTTCCCCTACTTCTTATATCAAGGGGTGCTCCAAGGTACAAGCAGTGGATCAACTCCTACAAAACCGCATAACCATGCTCACCCATCTTAGAGAGCATCTTCATCAAGCTCAAAACCGCATGAAGCAACAGGTAGATCAGCATCGCTCAGAGCGACAATTTTAAGAAGGGGATCAGGTAATTTTGAGGCTGCAACCATATAAGCAAACTTCACTCAAAGACAAGGGTTGTCTTAAACTATCTCCAAAATTCTATGGACCATCTCAAGTACTTCAACACATTGGAGAAGTGGCCTACAAGCTAGCTTTGCCACCCACTACAAAAATCCATCCAGTTTTCCATGTCTCATGCCTCAAGAAAGTGGCTGGGAACAATTGCAGAATTCAAACTAGTCTACCTGAATTGGATGAAGAAGGGTCAATCTGGCTCCAACCTGAACAAGTCCTAGACACACGAGAACAGCACCTGCATGGCCGCATGATCAGGGAAGTCCTCGTCAAGTGGATAGACACCTCTCTGGAAGATGCAACCTGAGAACCAGCCACTATTCTTTAGCAATTTACGCGGCTTCAGCCTTGAGGACAAGGCTATTCTTAAGGGGGAGGGCATGTTAGGGTCCCACCCTAACCCCCTTATTTATGTAGTAGGATCAAGTCATAGTTATAGTTAAGTAAGGAGTCAATAAAGCCCATATTAATAATTGTAAGTGGTTAACCCGCAATTAATGATGGGACCACAGTTAGTTGCAAATGGGCCATGGTATTAGATATATGGTATTAATAAGAACCATGGTATTGATCCATGGTATTGCATGTATGAGTCATATATAAAGGATAGAGACTCCCTGCGAGGAGCATCGTGTCTTATTTTGTAATCGAACTTTGCTCTATTGGAGGTTGCCCCCTCGAAGAGGCAAGTGAACATTGCTTTCTGGATAATAAAATACTTGATGTTGTTTCTCACTATTCTATGTTCTGGGTATATTTCTTCGCATATTCTGTATTCTGGTATCGTCTTGCAGGTTAAGAGCATAACAATTCACATCCACCACAAAGACATGTGGGAATCCAATTTTGAACCACCTTTTTTCAAGATTTGTCACGGGGTTATGCTTCCTATCTATAAATAAATTTATAACTAAGATGCCCCTAGATTCTCCCAAGAAGTCAAGATAGACATCCTCCCAGTAGCCCAATGGTTTGGGGAAGAGACATTTACATATATCAGAGTATTTGGCAGCATCGCCTCTCCCCATGTTCTCCCTTTCTATGTCCCAGATAAATTAATGGCTAGAGAGATAGCCTATCAGACATGCAGTGAAGGAGGGATGAGCAAAACATTGAAGGAGTCAAAGAAGGCCATTTGGCCTCAATTTCCTGTGTCATGTGGAGTGTTTGCATTACATGACCTTGGACATGCGTTCAGGGAAGTAGATAATATGTTGTCTCTACGATTACCTAAGTTCCCCGGAAGACAATACGACCCATTCGGTATTGTCAAGGATTTTACCACTATGGTCAAAATAAAGATATTCAGCAATGAGAAGGACCCATTTGATGATGTTTTCTTACAGAAGAATACCTTCAAAGAAGTGAAGCATATGGCACAGATACTTTTTGATTAACAGGGTCTTGAAGCATTTTAGAACTACAGAGAAAAGATATTATCAAAGGTTCCATTGGACCAATTGTTAATTGAACCAATAAGGGAGCCCACTCCTAGTGTAAGCATAGATGGTGACTCTAAGGAAAAATATAAAACTAATTCTAGAGAGGAATCCCGAGAAAAATCTGCTAAGGGATCTGAGAAGTCATCAGAAAATAGGAAAAGCAGGAGTAGGGAATCAATCTAGGATACAACCCGGTCTGTAGCAAAGACAAATGAATAGACTTCGACCATCAAGCAGACTAAGACCCATACTCCCTCTATACAGATGATAAAGCCTTGGGTAATCAATTTGGAAGAGGAGTGGGATAATTTCAACAAAAAACTCAACATAGAGGAACAAGCACCGGAGACACAAATGACACATCAGGAAACAACTCCAGAAATTATAATAGGGGAAACTGTGAATACTCAAGAAATATAACACATTCCTGTTACCCCCACCTCTGAGATTGTTTTGAGAATATAATAAATTCCCCCTCTTGATGTATTTTACAGCCTACAACACAAGGTCGTTGTTAACAGACAAAGAAAGAAAAGAAAATTGGAATCCACAACTGCTATCACCCCAGACAATGAGTCGATGGATGTCCTCTAGAAAGACTCATCCACCGACCCATCGGCCAACCTCACCAGGCTCTCGCAGTTCGCAGGTGCATATGCTACAGAAACCATTGACAAAGAAACAGAGGTACAACTGTTTCTTAAAGAAAAAGAAGACAAAATTTTGTCACTCGAACAACAGTTACAGCAAGCCAAAACCAACCAACAAGCATAAATACAATTGGCTAAGTTACAACAGGAGTTCCAACAAATGCAAATAGAACATCAAAGCAGCTTGGCAGGTAAGGAGGCACAGATACAGAGCATAACAGATCTGCATAAGGACGACCCAAAGATTGATCAGTTTGTCACTGAAGCACTTGGCCTCAACTCCTAGCTCACACACCAAAAATAATTGTTATGCCAAAGAATCTCGTAGTGGAACTCTCACTGTGAAATAAGTGACAAATTAACAAGACAATTTGTGAAAATACGACTTGAATATGATGAAATTCTTAAAAAGGTTTCAGATTTCATAACTTGGCAAAATTATGAAAATGGGAGAAGAGCCGACATGCCCAAACTGGATGAATCACATAAGGAGATCTTATTTGCAAGTTGGGATTCTCGGCTCAAAGAGGCAGAACAAGCAACAGAGGATGCGGCAACGGCAGCAAACAACGTCATTGAAAGTGTAAATGAAAATTTGCATAGTGATAATCTTGTGGCAGAGACCACCCCTAGTTTCATTCCAAATGCAAAACAACTTGAATTACAATGGAAACAGGTAGTAGAAGAAAGAGTAGAAGCAATTAGACAAGTGACCAGGTTAAACTAGGAGGCATATTGGAAATATCTAGTAAAACTGCACAGCCAGTGGATGACCCCAAAATGCCTAATTGTTTCTACTGAGAAAATGGTGTCAGTGATCATCAATTCCCTGTTTACAGGACAACTGAAAGCTGAAGTTGGCCAACCTACACTCCTCAAGACCATGCTAGATATTTGCGATCTGAAAGATCAAATGCAGGATTAGTCATTATGCACATCTCTATTTTTGTTTTATTTTGCTTAAATTGAGGCAGGTCGTTTAAACCTTCTCAGCATTTTTTGTAATAATCTATTTTTAGTTTCATAAGTTAGTATTTAAACCCCTCTCATGCATTTAGAGGGGTGTCCATAAATTTTATCAGAAACATTCTTCAAAACATGCACTTTTGTCCATTTGAGGAAGTTCTGGTGAAATTAATGGAACAAGATTTATTTTCTACTTGAATTTGACATCTTCTATTGAAATTGCACTTCTGTACTCTTAAATGATGTTGGATGATTTGAAAGTAGATTAATATTTCTGGAGAACATAAGTAGAACATATTATAAATGGTACTTTTATCTCTTAATTCTTTTTACTTATGCGTCAAGCAATACATTATCTTCAATTTATTTATGTATGAAAGTTTGAATTTTTGATTGCCATTATTGCGCTATTGTATGATGATGATTTATAATTTATGATAAATACATGAATGATTTTTATGTGATATATCTCTCATATCGTTTCGGCTAACTTTTTATACGAAACGAATATTGTTAAACAGATTCAATTCTTATCGTAATTGAATGATCTTTATTATCAATTTCTTTTAGACATCATTTTAGATCGCATATATCATGTTACTCCCAGGATAGTTATAGTTAGATAAATATTTTTTATTAATAGGACAAACTGCACATGATTATTAGTTAAATTAGATTAGTTTGAGGTGAAGTATTACTCCAAAATATCAAAACATTATCTCATTAGCATGAGCATAAAATAGATAGGGAAACTAGTCCCATCATCCCCAGTCAGAGCCACTATTCCAGATGGAAAAGGAGTTGTCCTAAGGTCCAGACCGGGTGGTTATCCCCCTTGTTGAGGCAACGATTTACGAGCCTTCAACATCTTTTGCACTAGAAGGTGGGCCATGACTATGAATGGCAAGTAAATCTAAATCTGTAGGCCATTCTAATAGTAAAACTCCCTCACCATCAGCTCTAACTTCTCATTCGCATTCCAAATCTCCTATTCCAAAGCGAGAAGTTGAAAAGAAAAATACAGCACCCACTGCTAAAATCTAAACAAGCCAGGCAATTCTTCTTCTAAACCCCCTGATGTACAATCTCTTATCCACAAATTGCAGGGGATTTCAATATCTTAAGAAAAATCTGAGTTATCCCAAGGCAGTGTCACTTCTCAATATACCCCATCGCAACCGCTAACTAGAGCACAGAGTGAAAAACTTGGAATCCCACAATTTGAATTCCCTCTACCAAGATGTAAAAGGGCTAAGAAGACACCATCAGAATCTCACAATGAGGTACTTTCATGATCATCATCCATTCCATCCATATCATTGCAAGGTCACATACCGGCTTCCCAACTCCAGATCATGATTCAGATAGGTACAGGAGTTGCACCATCCTCTACCCAATCACCTTCAACCACTGCTTCACCCTCTTCTCCTAATATCCCAACTATGGCACATAATCAACCTCAACCAAGGCCATGGAACAACCCAGGAGCTGTTAGAATGGTTGGACCTTTGTCCCAATTGCTAGCACATCTAGAAAAATGGTTACCTAAATTTAACCCTGATAATGGCCTGTTAGCTGAAGAACATATAAAATTTTCATGTTGTCCATTAATTTGAATGGAGTAGCAGAAGAAGACGCAATTGTAATATTATTCCCATATAGTCTACAAGGAGCAACAGGATCATGGTACTTTTCGTTACCATTAGGCTCTATTAATAGCTAGGATGCTTTTCAAGAGAATTTTTTAACTAAATTTGGAGATGATAGGTCTACAACAACTTTGATAAATGACCTCTCCAATTTGAAAGCTAAACCAAAAGAACCCCTTAAGGACTTCAACTCATGTTTCAATAAATTATTGAAAAAAATACCTACGGCGTCTAAGCCTAGCGATGAGGTCCGAAATGAATGGTACATTTCTGCTCTACCTTCAAACACAGCCATCTTCGTTGATAGAGATGCCAAACCAACGTTAGCAGAAAATATGAAAGAAGCAATAGCTGTTGAAAAATGTATCTTGGCCATAGAAAATAAAAATGCATTATAGGAAAGAAAATCCAAGAAAGTAACCGTTAGAGACGATTCTAGGAAAAAACCACCAAAGGATCCTTTTGATTTGGAAGGGTTACAAAAAGTCCTTAAGACCATGTCTAACAAAATGGTTGACTTTAAAAAAACAAGTAGCAAAATCTTCTTCCAAGAAACCTTTTAGACCATATAAAAGGAATACCCCAACCAATCCTAAACCTCCAAATGATATATTGAACACTGAATTGGATGGAGATGAGGAAGAAGCCTCAAGTGAAGAACAAACTGACGATGAAGAAATAGTGGAATTACAAGGAATGTGGGATTTTATCCTTCCAAATGAAGAGGATCAGGAAGCACTACCTGTTGCCACTAGAAGCAAAAATCAGCTTGATCCACCTCAATCAAGTTCAAAACAGAAAACTTCAATGCCACCTCCCAAAGATAAAGTTGTAGGTAAGAAATCTTCACCGAAATCTACTCAAACAAATTCTACCCAATCAGATTCTTCAACTTCATCCAAAACTCTGATAATTTCCGACGAAATGGAATACAATATTATTGAGGATATGGAGAAAACTAGGGCAAACATCACCTTTCATGAGCTTAGTAAATTAAAACATCAGTAGAAGCTACTTTTGAAAGAACTCAAAGCAGTTCCCACTACCCCGCTTCCTGCCACAGTAATATCATAGGCCGCTCAAGAAATGGGAAGACCCCCTAGTATTTCGACAAACAAAATTGATCCGACCGACATCACTCTAATTGGTGGAAGATCTAAATCTCATACTCCACCATTTCTCCTTACTTTTGAAGTCTTTAATAAAAACTTGCACAACTATTTAGTTGATTCTGGTGCTTCATCTAACATTTTGCCTAGAACACTCTACACTAAGTTAAACATATAGCCTCAGAAATCTACAGTAAGAATAGTACAATTAGATCATTCTCAAGTCGAAGTTGTCGGAGAACTTAATCAAGTAACCATTAGACTGTCATCAAACCCAAAAGTTTGTCAAGTCATTGATATACTTGTAGTTGATATTCCTGAATTGTATGGCTTAATCCTCAATAGGGATTGGTTAGAAAAGCTCCTTGGTTACTTCGCAACCAACTGGTCTCACATGTGGCTTCCCTATAATGGCAAGCCAAATCAGATAAGGGTTGATCAAGAGAAACATAAAAAATATATAATGACAAAACATGAAGGAGAAAATGAGCCGGTAGCATATAACAATAATATAATCGAAAACTATTCTATTGAGTCATTCCTAGGGAATTTCAATGCTCATACTTCACCTTTCTTAGAAAACTTAGTTGTATCTCAAATCGAAAATTATTCCCAAACAGACACCTCTAAATGTGTGAATTTTGTAGATAAACTTGTACATAAATCTTTATTTTGGAAATTATTTTTTGATGGATCTAGATCCAATGATGGAGCAGGGGTAGGATGCATATTAGTTAGCCTAGAAGGAGAAAATACTATGCTAGCATGTAGACTTGAATTTGATTGCACAAACAATATTGCTGAATATGAAGCGTTGGTTCAAGGTTTGTATAAAGCAATTGGTCTTAATATAAAATACCTCCAAGTGTTTGGAGATTCCAAAATTGTCGTTAGACAAGTAAGAAATACTATACACTGTCTGTCAGGACATCTGAAACACTATCAATTGTTAGTCCAAGACCTGACCTCACATTTTATAACGTTTAATATTTCCTCTATCCCAAGACTCCAAAATGCTAGCGTTGATCTCCTAGCTAATGTAGCTTCCAAGCTTATTCCACTAGAAGATTACAGCCCAGATCGATTCTCCATTGAATTAATTTTTAGTCCTTCTTTTCCTAATAATATCACCAACTGGAGAGTCTTTAACAACGAACCTGATATCGTAAGCTTCCTCACTTCAGAAGGCTCTTATGATGACTGGATAGTTGATAAAGACTAGCATGCCAACCAACTGAAGCAAGAAGCCAACAATAATGCTATACCAAAATCTGTAGTTAAATTGGAAGATTTATACGACCTCAAAGATAGATTCAAATGATCTATTAATTCAAAACTTCAGAGTTCAACTCTGAGGTATGAATTAATCAATCTTAGAACTGACACAAAAACACAAAACATCAATTTAGGACTCGGACTCACATCGGAAGAAAAATTAGTTTTTATACGTCTGTTGAAACAATATAAGAATGTCTTTGCTTAGAATTACGATGATCTTAAAGCCTATGACACTTCTATCATTCAACATACTATTCCTATGACCTCTGATGAAAAACCTATTCAGCTGATATTGAGGAAAATTCATCCTAATTTAGAAAGCTAGATTAAATCTGAGTTAAATAAACTACTAAAAGCCAAAATTATTTTTCCTGTCAGGCATTCCAGGTGGGTCTCCAATCTCGTCCCAGTCAGAAAGAAAAACAGTGATATTCGGATTTGTATAGACTTTCGCAATCTCAATAAAGCTTGCCAAAAGGACAATTTTCTGTTGCCTCCTATGGAACAGATATTACAATCAGTTGCAGGCTCAGAACTAATTTCCTTTTCAGATGGTTTTTCAAGTTACAATCAAATCTTAGTCCATCCAGATGATCAACTAAAAACTACATTCAAAACAAAATTGGGCACTTACACCTATCAAAAGATGTTGATCAGATTAATTAATGCTGGTGCCACTTTCCAAAGAGCCATGGACATTACCTTCAAGGGTTTAGTAAACAGGTCAGTGGTAATCTACTTAGATGATATAACTGTATATTTCAAAAAATGTAGTAATCATCTGAGAGATCTAAAACAAATCTTTGAATGTTGTCAAAAGTATGGGATTTCCCTTAACCCCAAGAAGTCTTTTTTCACGTTAAGTGAAGGAAAAATCCTTGGATTTATTGTGTCCAAAATAGGGATTCATATTGACCCAGAATGGATTAAAGAAATTTCTGAAATACCTTTACCCCATAATAAAAAATAGATGCAATATTTCCTTGGTCAAATACATTTTGTCAAATGATTTTTCCCTGACTTCTCAAGAATTGTATTACCCCTTCATGCCATGATAAAGAAAAAATATCTATTTAAATGGGGTCAGTTGGAACATGAAGCTTTTAACTTGATAAAACAAGCAATCATAAACACTCCGTCTTTAGCAACGCCGAATTTTTCCAATCATTTCACTTTGTACAGTTTTGCTTCCGAGAAATCATACACAGCGATATTGACACAAGAAAATCAAGACAAAGCCGAAGCCCTGATTTCTTTCTTTAGCTCTAATTTACAGGGAGCTGAATTGAATTACTTAGATGTTGAAAGACAAGCTTACACTATTTTCAAATCAATAAAACACTTTAGACCTTTTCTTCTCAAAACCCACACCAAGGTGATAGTACCATTCCTAGCAGCAAGAAATCTTCTAGTACAAAAGGATGTGGGTGAAAAAAAGAGCAAATTGGGTTATGGCTCTGCAAGAATATGACATTGAAATCAAACCAGCAAACATTGTGAAAGGTCAAGGTTTTTGCAGGATGTTGGCAGGAGCATCTAATATGTCAGAATCACAACATTCAAGTGACGAGGTAAAAATCTATGAGGTAAGACTTAACGACACTGAATCAACATATGTTGATATCAAATTCTATTTAAAAAATGGACATGCACCTCGACATTTGAATTACACAAAGAAAAGAGCCTTGAGGTTGAAAGCTAAACAATATCAAATTGTCAACAATGTGATGTTTAGAATGAATTATGATTCTGTTTTTCTTAGATGTCTCAAGAAATCTAAATCAGAGAAAGTGTTGTAGGAACTTCATGATGGACCGGCTGGCAGACACTTTGCAGGAGATGCTACAGCACATAAAATCCTACGTGCAGGCTATTACTGGCCAACCCTATTCAAAGATGCACACAGTTATGTAAGGAAATGTAAGATATGTCAGACAGCTGCCAGAAGATAGAAGAAACCAACATTACTGTTACAACCAGTCAACATTGATCAGCCATTTGAACAGTGGGGATTGGACATAATAGGTGAGATCATTCCTCATTCTTCTAAGCAGCATAAATATATCCTTACAGCCACTGATTACTTCACCAAATGGGTTGAAGCAATTCCACTCAAGGTAGCCAACTCTGAGAACATTATTGAATTTATAGATCAATTTATCATCACCAAGTTTGGTTTACCTTCTGCCTTAATGTTCGATAATGCATCTTACTTTTCAGGAAATGCTATGACAGAGTTTGCTCTTAAAAGAGGCTTTAAACTTAAATATTTTTCTAATTATTATCCACAAGGAAATGGGTTAGCCAAATCCAAAAATAAGAACCTTATCAGTATTATTAAATGAACTATTGATAAAAGTCAAAAGAACTGGCATAAATCTTTAGTGTTTGCTCTATGGGCAGATCGAATAACTCAAAAAACCTCCATCGGTACTTCTATGCTTAATCTAGTTTATGGGAAAGAAGTTGTCTTACCAAAAAACATAGCTATTCCCTCGTTTGCCTTAGTTCAATTCGTCAAAGAAACTCCTTCCTCGTCTATGCAACTTAGACAATTACAAATCCATAAACTTGAATAGGAACAAGAAAAGGCTAGAATTACCCATGCACATCATCAGCAGTTAGTCAAAACGTACTTTGATTCAAATTCTGTATCTTCAAAAATTTTCCAACTTGGAGACTTAGTGTTAAAATTAGATAAATCCCACGAAGAGAAAGGCAAGCATACTAAGTTCCAACGAATGTGGCTTGGCCCATTCTAGATTGTCAAGTTAATAGGCCCATCAACTTTTCTGTTACAAGATTTAGCAGGTAAGAGAGAACCTCTACCTTTTAATGGACAGGTCCTAAATAAATATTTTCCATAGAAGATGATCTCTTCTGATCATTGTCTAGTGTACTCTTTAGTTAATTTTATTTTTAAATAATAATACAAATTGAAAACATTTATGTTTGGTTTTACTGAAGGATAGTTTCTCTTTTTAATTTTATTTTATTGACACTTAATCATAGGGATTGGGTGAACAACTGTAATTAATGTAAATAAATAATATAGAAGATAGAGAGTCATCGGGAGATGAACTGAACAATCACTCCCTCTTGTATATAATAATGAACAACCTGAATGAATAATATAGAGTTCTTATTTGAGGAATTACCTCCTGGTCTGACATGGTATCAGAGCCAACAACATTTTTGGCTTCCCTCTTTAATTTGTAACTCCTATTCTGCCTATTCTGCCTATGTTCTAAATCCTATGACATCTCTCTCACTATTATTCTGCTGATTTTGGCCAGCCTGGCAGCTCTAACGCTTCCTCCCACACTGCGCTGCTCTGAACGTGATTAGCTTACTCCATATATTTAAACATTGTTGTATGCATGCCTTGTGGAATCCAGCGCTACCTCCTTGAAGAAAGGCCTAATATCTATACCAGCAAGTTTCTGCAAGCTATAAAGAATTGCATCACCGTGAAATTTCACTTTCCCTGAACACAGACGTGGTCAATTCAAACGCAGAGATGATGGTATCAAAGGGCTGCTCTCTGTTGAAAGATTCAAAACACTGCCTTCTACAACACAACGCTGCTGTTTGTTAAAATATTCTTGAACGACCACAACATTACCTTGAACGATGCTCTCTGTTGAAAGATTCAGAACGCTGCCTTCTACAACATGCTCGAACATGCCCCATCTCACACCCTCCTCCATGGTGAATGCTCCCATCACTGTGGCTGCGTTCCATGATGATCTCTTGGCATTCAATATCTTCATTTCAACAGAGATTGAGAGTTTGATTTGCGGCTAAACACACCCTCCTCCCACGCTGCACTGCTCCACGTTGAATGCTGGTGCGGTAACTGCATACAAATTCTCTCCTCCATATAAATAAATCCAATTATTTTATTTATTTATTTATTTTTTACCTCTCCTCTATACATATCATATTGTAATTGTTTTACCTCTAGAAGTACAATATTTTTTTAATTGGCAGCAAAAGTATTTTTACACCACTTAGATTTTGCAATGCATTCAATCATATCTATTGTGGGAGTAGTTCTCAATGGCAAGGAGAACTATCTTGAGTGGTCTCGGAAGATAAAACACACCCTCATTTTCAATGAGTTGTGGAAAGGAGTGTGTGTTGGAGACGAAGACAAAGAGCTAGAACAACCTACCTCAGACAAGGAGCTCGCCCTTTGGGAAAATAAGAACAGCAAGGCTTATGCACTGATTGCAGCATCAGCAAATGAAGAGGTGAGTCGCCATATTTCACCATTTTAAAATGATTTCGAAGCCTTACAAAAAATGAAGGATCTTTATGACTCACACTCTGCACTTGAAGTTGTTCAACTCATGATTAAACTCTTCACCCTTGAATTACAAAATAATGATCCTCCCTCTCTTGCATTAGAAGTAAAATCTATAATGCATGATAACAAAGTCACTAATGTTGAACTGGATATTCCTTTGATAGCTTTTCTCAAGGCACTTTATCCCACTTACTCAAACTATCTTGAGTCATTGCAAGCAAATGGAAATCTCAAAGATATTACCTTTAACTCCCTTGTGAAAAAATTTGTTGAAAGAGAAAAAGCTTTTGGGAAGAAGACAACTCCTGAGTCTTCTGAAGAGGTTGTGTTCCTTGCTCATAGAGAAAATAATCTCACTCAAGATTCTTCCAGAGGAAGACGTTTTCGAGAGGAAGAGGAAGAAATTTCAGAGGCAGGGGGGGCAGACACTCTCAAGGAGAAAAGTCAGATTTGCACTGCATACGCTGCAAAAGAGATGGATCACATGATGCATCCACATGCAAGTTGCCTTGGGACAGAATTGAGCAAGAAAGAAACCAACCCAAAGGTAAGAATAATGACTGAGAGAAAGGTAAAGCACCTAAATCCGCTCACTATGTTGTGGCACACTGTAATATTGGAGTAAATAAAGACTTATTTAATGCTTCACTTGCTTCTTGGAAAAATGATTGGCTGCTTGATTCAGGAGCAACTTGCCACATGAATTTTAGAAAATATTTTTTTGAAGAATTTACTGACAATGTTGATGGAGCAATATACTTTGCAGACAAATCAAAACTCAAGCCATCAATGCTTGGCACAATCAGGCTTAAACTTCCTAGTCTTCCAGACTTTCTTCTGCATCATGTTCTATATCTCCCATAGCTGAGGAGAAACTTGTTGTCCTTGGTCCACATCCGCCAGCAAGGACACTCCATTCATATGTTTGACGGCAAGCTTGAGGTGAGAAAAGCATCAAACCACTCACTTGTCATGACGGGGATAGAAGAAGAAAGCCTTCTCAAGCTACAGGGTACCTCTGCTCGTGCAGAAACTTTCTCATACAATTCTCACTATGAAGAAGGTACATTTCCATCAATTTTATTATGGCATGCTAGATTTGGACACTTAAACTATGACAACATCCGCTTGTTGAATAAAAATGGTGTTACTGGTTTGCCTACAATTCCTAGGAAACTTAAGCAATGTGATGCTTGCATTCTAGGAAAGCGTAGCAAACAGTCTTTTCATGATTCACATTCAAGAGCACATATAAAACTTGAACTCATTCATTTAGATTTATGTGGTCCAATGCCTATTCCTTCTGCAAATGGAAATAAATATATTAGGACATTTATTGATGACTACACCAAAATGTGTTGGGTTTATTTATTGAAAATCAAATCTGATGCTTTTCAAACATTCAAGAACTTTCATACATGGATTGAAAATGATGCACAATCTCATATTGGCTCTATTCGCACTGATAATGGAAAATAATACACTTCAAATGAATTTGAAAACTATCTTCGCCAACATGGGATCAAACATCAAACAACTGTGCCTTATAATCCCCAATAGAACGCAGTAGTTGAATGAATGAATAGGACAATCTTAAATATGGTATGCTCCATGATGTTTTCATAGAGATAAAATTGATGTTTTGGGCTAATTCAGTTCTATGTGATGTATATGTAAAGAATAGATGTCCATCTAATACTATTAGAAATAAGACTCCTTATGAAATGTGGTATGGGCACATTCCTTCGGTAAAGCATCTCAGGGTCTTTGGTTCCACATGTTATGCCTTGATACCAAAGGTACATAGAAAAAAACTAGGTGCAAGAAGTCATAAGTGTATCTTCCTGGGGTATTCAAACACCTCCAAAGCATACCATCTCTATGATGAAGTCAATAAAAAGTTTGTTGTATCTAGAGATATAATTTTTCTTGAATCATCCAAAACTGACAATGTTGTTGAGCGGCAACTTGATCACTTGGATAGATTCGCAAATGCAAAATCATTTCAATAATTTGATAATTAGATTCCACATCTTGAAGGGGGGATTCCTATACTAGATCAACCTATGGAATCTTCTTTTGAAGCACTCTCTCCCCCGCATGAAACTCTAACAACGGATGATAATTTAAGTGATGTGATTGATATAATTGGGAGACTCAATCTTGATTCAGTCCCAACTCAATCAATGGAGCAGCTTGGGCCATCTAAGAAATGTCCCCCAAAGTGGCTGACAAAGACACTTGAAAGTGTTCATCCTAATGAGGTTGGAAAGACAAGAACTAGAAATTCAAACCGACAAAATGGAGGTAATGTAGATGACTCTGATTCACCTGTTGATATGGATGTTTCCTATGATTGTGAATTGAATTTGTCTACAGATTTTGAACCAACTTCCTTCAAAGAAGCTGCTTCTCATGATGAATGGAAAGAAGCAATGCAGAAGGAGTATGATGCCTTGATAAAGAATGGCACTTGGAAGCTGGTTGATCCTCCATTAGGAACCAAACCAATTGGCTGCAAGTGGGTCTACAAGAACAAGTATAAAGTTGATGGCTCACTTGACAAGCACAAAGCCAGACTTGTGGCAAAAGGTTTTGCATAGAAGGAAGGGGTCGATTATGAGGAGACTTTTTCCCCCACAGCAAAATGGGCTACCATTTGGACACTCTTTGCCTTAGCAGCTCAGAACGGTTGGAAAGTCCATCAAATGGATGTAAAAACTACTTTCTTGAATGGATATCTAAAGGAGAATGTTTTTATGTCCTAGCTAGAAGGATTTACTGTGAAGGGACATGAACATAAAGTATGCAAACTTGTGAAATCCTTGTATGGCCTCAAACGAGTACCACGAACCTGGTATGAAAAAATAACTGAGCATCTTCTGAAACTCAATTTCAAACATTATGATCTTGATGATGCAACTATGTTTGTCAAGAAGGTTGGAAAAACAGTTGTATATCTTGTTGTATATGTAGATGATCTTTTGATAACAGTGAACAATGAAAACTACATTGCATCCATAAAGAAGGAATTGAAGAAAGGTTTTGAAATGACTGATTTTGGCTATGTTCATTACTATCTTGGTATTGAAGTAACTCAACATCCGAAGTCCATATTCCTTTCTCAAAAGAAGTACATTGGAGATCTGTTGAACAGGTTTGGCATGATTGAATGCAATCCTATGACTACTCCAATGGAACAAAACTTAAAGCTCACATCCATTGAAGGAAAAGAATTTGACGATGCAAAAAAGTATAGACAACTTGTAGGAAGTCTCAACTACCTCACTACTACCACACCAGACATTTCGTTTGCTATTGGAATCCTCTCCAGATTTATGAAAAAGCCTTGTGAGGGACATTGGTCTGCTGCAAAAAGAGTTCTAAATTACTTGAAGGGAACTCAAAACTTTGGAATCAAGTATACATAGGTGGGCGACTTCAGCTTGATTGGATACTCTGATTCAGACTTCGATGGAGACAAGGAAACTAGGGTATCTACTTCAGGTTATGCTATGAGTCTTGGATCAGGAGCTATCTCTTGGAGATCACACAAATAATCAGTTCTAGCAGATTCCACAACAGAGGCGGAATATGTGGCAGTAGCTGAGGCAACAAAAGAAATTGTGTGGCTCAGGAAAATTCTTGAAGATTTGCAAGTAAAACAAATGCAATCGACTCCACTCATGATTGATAATACCTATGCAATAAAGTTGTCCAAGAACCCAACTTTCCATGATCAAACAAAGCACATCAATACTAAATATCATCTGATTCAACATCATGTTGAGGCCAAAACAATCCATCTCTGCCATTGTTCCACTGATGAGAAAATTGCAGACATCTTCACCAAAGCACTTGGAAAAGAAAAGCTTGAAAGATTCAAAATGATGCTTGGACTCACCAACATCCCTTCAGATTAAGGGGGGAATGTTGACACCTAATCATAGGGATTGGGTGAACAACTGTAATTAATGTAAATAAATAATAGAGAAGATAGAGAGTCATCGGGAGATGAACCGAACAATCACTCCCTCTTGTATATAATAATGAACAACCTGAATGAATAATATAGAGTTCTGATTTGGGGAGTTACCTCCTGGTATGACATGTTTTTTACTTGTATAAGTAGAAATGGTTATGAAAATTAATCTTCATTCATGAAATAAATAGTTGAGTGCTACAGCTCCAAAACTGCTTGTTTTTCTGCTAAATTATCCGATCTTTGATAAAACTTAGCTTCAAAAAGAAATTTTCTTTACCAGGAAAAGTATCACTAACAAAGAAAAATTTATCTGCGGAAAAATATTTAAACTCTATGATCGTCATCTAGAAACTCTTAAGGAGCTAATGATTCCCCCCATTTGAGTAGCTTTCAATTTTGGAGTGTAATTAAAAGATATACTTTAAACTTAAAGGATAAGAGGTCTCATCAAGAGCCGACTTACCATGATCATAAGATTATAACTAACTGACATTACCAATACTGAATATCAAAACAAGGTAATGGCTTGAGATTGATCAATCAAAAGACAAGGGGTCTCATCAAGATCGATCTTGTTCAGTTTAGTTACAAATCAAGTGAATGGCATTGTCAATTTTGGCCACCAAACCAAGACATTGTCCTTTAAGAAATAAAAGAAGAATGAATTACTTCAATAAAATAAAGAAAGCATCAAGTATAGAGAAGAATTTATCTTTAAAATTTCATTCTTACTTAAGTGGGATACTGAATCATTGTTGGGTAACAAGTAACCTTGTCAAGGCTATGAACGCTTGCTGGCAGCAGAGATTTTACCTACGACAAATGAGTATACCAAAACTAATCTAACAAGATGATTTTTCTTTTATCTTTATAACCAAGTAATGACTGATGTAGGTAAAATAACTTCCTGTGAGAAAAGGGCAATCAAAAGAAAGATAGTTAGAGTAGATGTTGTTTATTGATAAACGAGCAGTACTACTTACCTTGTATTCCATGCAATTTAGTTTTATTTTCAAAACTATCTTCATTTTAGAAGTTTTAGAAATTTAAAAAAACTCTCAGAGATGACTGGTTCTTCCAATTGAATCACCAATTGTTGTGCTTGTCAATAACCCCCATTTATTAACGTTAGTAGTAAAATATTACTTTAATAAATGGGGACCCTTTCGAAAAAAAAATAAAAAAAAAATATATATATATATATATATATATATATATACCCAAAAAATCAATCCTAGCATGTAGGTATTTCTTTTATTTTTAGAATAAATCAAGATATCAAAAAAAACCTATAAAACCATTAAAATGCTACTTTTTCATATTTAACATGAAAATCGTTACAAAGGATACCTTTCTAACCCACCACGATCTACGATGAAACAATCAAAAAAGCAAATCTATATTCGAAAAATGATCATAATGTTAGAAAGTCCTTAAGTCTTCTTTAAAAAAGCTAAAGTCTCGCATCGCAACATCGTTGTTTATAAAAAACTTCTCTTAAGAGGCTACCTCGACAGATTGCGATCTATGAAATTGCGATGGTATAATAGCCTTCTCGCATCACATTTCAGTCATACAACACAAGCCTCAACCTATTATATGTCGATATTGTGAAATGCGATCTCAACCTAGACCCACCTCTTAATCTTTCCACTAACACATGCGGAGGTCCATTATTCATTAAAAAGAAGCCCAACAAGTGATGATGCTTGTTTCTCGCATATTGCATTTCGCACAAACTCAAAAAATGGTAAGTTAAACAAAAACGAATTATGCAATATAGCGATCTGCGATATTGCTTTGCAAATCGCAAAATCGCTATTATCGCAGTTTAAAGGCTCACCACCCTAGGAGATTGTTTCCCAATTTATGATGTGAATATTTATGGACATTCAAGTTAAAAGATAACAGATCATTAGTGGGCATTTATGAAGAATTAGTTTCATTTGTGTGTGAAGGGTCATTTAGTATGATTTTATACCTTCTTACATGATTTCAAATAAAACACCTTTATCACCTTTACTGGTTTTCTTCATCGGTTCATTCCTATGTTCAGTATCATTTTTATTTGATAAATTGTTCCTCTTGAAACTTTTAGGAAAAAGCCGCAGAATAGGACGCCAAAAGCAATGGTGAAGAAATAGAAAGTAATTGCCTCTGAGAAGTCAGAAATGACTCCTCTGTTCACGAATGCTACATGTAACAAGGAAGTAGGGACATCTACATGGGAGGCTATGTATCAGTTATTGGAGGAAGAACAACCAAGGATTCTTGAGACAATAATTACAATTGATGGGCGTGATTTCTCTGATGCTTCCATAACTGAGTTTGCGTGCTCATTTCTGCACCGAGTAGCTGCACAACCAAAAATAATCCCCTATATCGACATGGTTAAGTGGATCATTGACGATGTTGATATATATGACAGAGAATTCAGAACAAGAGGCCATGAAGTTATAGGATCTTTCACTCCAATCGAAGGAAATGACTAGGTTGCTTGGAGGTGGGACCGAATAGATGGCCAGATATGACTTTGATGAACTTCCTTCCTGCGGTAAAGGAACGGGTAGAATTACCCCATGTTCATCGGAGTCTGTGTTTACGAAAAGAATTTGAACGGTGTCATTCTCATTCTCTTCGGTGATTGTGTCATCTGAAGATAGACCTTCTGAAGGCAAGACCAGTCGACTGCAATCTCAACCTTTTGACTTTCATCTGGTATGGATTCAATGGGTTTATCTTCAATGACAAGTGCTTCGAATGACCGCAATGGCGTTTCAGTCGAATTTTCAACCAGTGACAGACTCTGTAAGAGTTTCTTATATCCAGGAGGAAGCCGTAGCAGTGAAGCCGGACGGTCATCCAAAACTCTTTTAGCTTCGTGTAGGAAGGGACAACGGTGGATGAAATGATCGCCTTTACACAATTTACAAGGAAATTTAAATTTCCTTTTCTGTCTGAATGCTTCGCTTTCACTAGTTAATGGTGTACTCTCAACATGATCTTCAAAGGTCGATGACACCGGATTGTGCAATCGAGGAGAACAGTCCCTTAAGATCCGAGGGACGCAAGGACAATCTCGATGATAGTGGTCTCCTTTGCAAATGACACATGGAGATTTAGGCTTGGATGGTGCAGTGTGTGGATTTTCGCTATATGATGCCTGGTTACCCCTTTTCGCCTTTAGCTCCTCCTTCTTCTTCTCTTTCTTCTCCTTCCCCTCATTCTTCTTCTTTCTTCCTAGTTTCTTGGTTTCTTTGCCTTTGTCAGTCGATATGACATTTACTTCCGAGGCCAGAAGTTCTTCATTTGCATTTTGACCTAAAACCATACGGTCCTTCTTCGACTTAGCCTTTACGTTTTTCGTGTTGGTCATTCCTATCATGCCGTCCCTGGCATGAGAGTCTTTGTTTGATTTAGGAGAGGGAGGAACAGAAAATTCTGATATAGGAGCATCAGGGATTTTATCGTAGAGCGTGCCAGACTGAGTATAGATCAAGTCTAAATATTGCACACGAGAAATTACTTGCTCTTCAGTACCGACTCCTCCCTTTGCCACATCTTCTGTAATAGAAGGTAACAATGACTTAATAAACCATTCAGCCAACAACTGATCAGGAACATATGTTTTTACCATTCTATGACAACGTCGCCACTAATGAATATGATCGGATATGTGAGTGGCCGTCGTTTGCTTGAAATTGGTAAGAAGCTCTGTTCCCGTTTCGTACCTTATGGGTAACTGAAAATGGGTTAAAAAGGTTGTGGCTAGGGTATTGAAGTTATCAAACGAAGCTATAGGAAATTTGATATACCATCTTGTTGCCAGACCAGTTAACATTCGCTGAAAAAGGTGAAGCCTGATAAAATCATCGTTTAGAGTGTTAGATGAACACCATAGATGAAAGGTCATCACATGATTCGACAGATCTTCACCCGGATTTCCATTAAATTTAGGAATATCTGATGGAAGTTTATGAGGAATCGCTGGCCACCAAGGGGCGTAAGCGATTGGATCGTTTGTTAGCTGATTTAGATCTGGTAACTCTAATGTTTCCACGAAGGGCAACTGTTGATTCAAGTTTGGCGAAGCATACCTAGGATAAGATGGGATTGCCTGAGCAGTGGGTCTTTGCATACCAGCATAGTGCATTTGATGCTGATAGCATTGGTAAGGTTCATGGGCATAACCATGATGAAATGGTTGATGTTGACCGTTTTGAATATATGGCTGCCCATTACTTGCAAAGACTTGGTGTTTAGATCCTTGGTAAACTTGTTGGAATTGTGGTTGTTGATATTGCACCAGCTAGGGTTGTGAGACCATGTGCTGTTGTCCAATACTGGCTGTTTGACCAAGATGAGGGGTAATGGTACTCTTTTGAGCTTGTGTCACTCTAGTTAAGGAGCCACTAATTGATGATTGTGGTGGCATCGTAGGGACAAGGGGTTGTTGGATTGCGACCTGAGAGACTTGAGGTTGGCATACAATAGGTAACACTTGTACTTGCGACACCATCACAATAGCCAGTGTAGTGGGGATATTTAACATAGGAAAACTTTGTTGCATTGAGTATACAACTCTTGGTTGTTGAGGCAGTATTGGAATCAAACCACTGGATGTAATTCTAGCATAACCTGAATTCTGTTGTGAACTCCCGTATGTTTGACCTCCCAGAGGCGACAATGAAAGGGAATATTGCCCCCCATACGACAGTAATCCGGTGCTTAAGGTAATTATTTGCCTTTGAGGACCGGACTGCCCAAATTGACATTGCGAAGGATCAATTTTCTGAGACTCAACATAAGAGATTCCAGATATTATTTCGGACAAACAAACGGGAACAGACCATACTGTCGAAACAACCCCTTGATGGATTCCATCCAGTGATTGAGAGCTAGCTGCGACAGATGGTATGCCGACGAACATTGTTGGAGTGGCAGCAGGAAGTTCTGCCGCTGCTTTTTCAGATGACACAGTCCTAGATGTCGACGGTTGTTCAGACATATCTAGTCTATCCAAAAGATTTCCTAGTGATTCTGCAGGAACTTTTGATAATGGTATAATAATTTCTAACGAAGAAGGATATAGGGTGATCCCAACTCCAAAATGGGATGGAGTACTAGATGGGGGATCCTCCACAATCTCTTCTATAGCAATCAAACCAGGTCGAAGAGGTAAACCGTCAGGTCCGTAAAATATTTCTGGTGCCCAAGAAGGTATAGATTTTACAACGATGGATGTTTGGGGAATAACACCTTCCGAATTGGCTGTAGATGGAGCCGGTTCGGGTATAGAAGTCTTTACCCTCACACTAGGATCAATTCTACTGTCCTCTAGTGGCTGCGGAACTTCTTCTGTAAAGGCAGGGGTACCAGAAATGTTTGGAGTAATCGGAGTCTCCGAGGGTGTCGGAACACTTGTTCCAACCCGACCATGGAACTTTGAGCCGGTTAAATGAGTCCGCTTTGTCTGGAATAGTTTTGATTCTGGAGACAAAGATGGTTGACTCGTAAGTCTCCACGAACAACGGGGTTCTAATTGACTTTCCTCCATGATTGTGGATTACTCGATCAAATAAAAATAAAGGGGAAAAATGTTTCCGAATTAAATGAATTTTAGATGCTTTGACACAACTTGTTTTTTTAGTTTTAAGAGTTGAGAAAAAACAAAAGATGACTCTAGTCACCTTCGATTTTTAATGAGCCTGAAGTGACAAGTGCTCAGATGGACCTTTTCCTTTAAGGAGTCTGAAACGAAAAGAAAGAGACTACTTTGGAAATCTAGATATAGGGATTACCAAACCGATCGCAAAACTGCAGAATACTTTTTATGGTACGGCAGTCAATCTTCCCGAATGTTGTGTTCAGTGCATTGTGATCGATAGGGTGGCAGACATGGCTTCCTATGGATAAAGGATATAGCCTATTGTGGTCTCCCAATATATACTTGACGGTACGTGGGAGCACAAGTCCGTACTGGCACTTGTTGTCTCAAAGCGGAGGAATCACCCAACCAACAGTGAAAGTGATAGTTACCAAGCTTTACAACACCGGAATACATCTCTAGCCTAGACTTCTAGATGTTGTGCGTTAGGTTCCAAAGCATTTTTATGTTCATTGAATTTATTTTACAATTGATCTTTCCTAAGAAATTTTCCTTTCAGGTTCACCGCGTGATGTAGATATATAATTCCTAAAATGCCATCTAAGATGATAAAAAATCGTTTAATCTTATTTTTGCAATGAAAATCCTAGCTACTAAAGAAAGAGAGATGATATTCTTTCAACATAGAGCAGAGAGCACACACTAGATGCACTGTCCTAAATCAAATCAACAAGCAGTCTAAATGCAAACGCACATGCATGTATTTGTTTTAAGCTTTCTTAATGTGTGAATGACAAGAAGAATGCAAGTACAAATCTGAATTATCTTTTCAAAGCGACAGTACTAAAAAATTTCTCTTCAAAAACGAAAGGAAGATAATGACGACACTATGCTATTCTGAATTGAAAACTGCTTTCTACACTTGAAAAATTAATAATCCAAATCAAATACAAGAGTAACTGTATAATCTATCATCCAGAACAATAGAATTCTTTTCTTTTATTGAAAACGACACTTGCGACACTTTCAAATCAGAAGACGATAGTTCGATTATGCTACTACTTTGTAAAAGAGAACTGAAAATGGCACAAAATACATAAAGAAATTCATAACTCTTTGCACAATGGAGGTGGAATGATGAAAGGAAGGGAGTTTCCATAGTGGTATACTGATCACAGACAACAAAACTCCTGAATAAAGCTAAAGAGAGTGAACATAGGAACCAAGATCTGAGAACAGGAGAGGTCTTGTCTGATCAGAGCACCTGTAACAAGGGAAAGTGCGATGCAGCGCACCTACTACACACGGGAGGTGCGATGCATCCAGATTCCCAAGAGGAGAAGGTGCGATGGTCCAGGGACAAGATTTCAACTAGGTTTCGGGTCACAGTTTGCAGCTCAGTTCAGGGATTTAGGCCGAGCAAGTGATGTACAATAAATAGAAATCACAGGGGCTGATCTAATGAGGTTACTAGAGCCACCACTAGGGCAATTAGAAGGTTCATAAATCGATTGTTCAGTTTATAAACAAAACCCAGAGATAGAATGAAGCAGCATTGACCTACTTTTCACTTGCATAGAAAATGCAGTTCGAAGGCTAGCTGGCTTGACTTCAGGCTCCGTTTGTAAGTTTACAAACAAATATAGAAAAACAAACAATCTATTCACTCCCCAGTGGAATCACCATTTTGTTATCGGGAAATCTAGTGTCCACTCGGAGCTGCTAGTCCCACTAAGACTGGTAGCTATCTTAGAAACAAACAAACTAAAACTACTTTCGTTTTCCTTTATGAGAAGTAGATAAGAGGGGAACGAAGGACACTAACCTCAGTCTTGCGTTTGGTTCCTTGCTTGGTTCCTCTCCCTTATGACAGATCCTTGCCACTTCTCCTTCGTCTACCCAGCTTCAAAGAGCACCTGTGGAATCAAAGCAGCATAATACTATCGAAGAACAGAGATCTACAATCATAAACAATATAGGACCAGATATATATTGACCACACAATTGCATAGATCATCAAACATACAAGAATGTGGAGGAAAACTTGAATAGCTTTATTAATATCAAGAATAGCAAAGAGGATTACAACCAATTGTTCTGACCCAGCATCATCCTCCAGCATGAAAGCCCTTCTTTCACCTCATGAAAAGCTTAGATCACCCAACACTATGATGTTCCACCAAGAAACCAACAACACTTCTTTACAAGATACAAAATTCTAGCCTCTGGATATCTGGGATGAGGGATCCATATATAGATGATTGCAGGGGGGTGAGTCAGCTTCTGGGATTTTGATTAGTGTCCTCTCTCTGATAGTTCTTGATTCCACTTGGAGATTGATGATCTCTTACTCATCCCTGGGCGAATTCACAGAGGCAAGTGTCATAGGAGAAGTTTCTGGAAGATTCTATGATCATCCACATCGAAAACTATCTCTGCCATTTGTCCACTCTCGCCCATCGCACCCTACAGAAGGGATTTTCAGTATGCATCGCACCCTTTACACTGGGCAGGTGGCATGCATCGAACGCTTACCACTGAGCAACCTGTATGGTCAGTTTTGACCAGTTCTGAGCAGTTTCTTGTGGATAATTTCTGGGAGATGTTGTAATCAGCTGACCTTGTTCTTTTAGGGTATGGAAAAACACTTTTAGGGACTCAGGAGCCCTTGGTTTATGGACATGTATGATTGGGGTTGTGTTATCGGGAAAACTAGTGTTTATGCAGAGCTGCTAGTCCCACTAAGGCTGGTAGCTACCTTAGAAACAAACAAACTAAAAACTACTTTCGTTTTCCTTTATGAGAAATAGATGAGAGAAGAATAAGGAGACCAACCTCTGCCTTGCACTTGGTTCCTTGCTCGTTTCATCTCTCTTCTGATAGGTCTTTTCCCCTCGCTTCCTTGTCTGCCCAGCTTCAAAGAGTACCTATAGAATCAAAGCAGCATAACACTATCCAAGAAAATAGATCTATTATCATAAACAATACAGGACCAGATGTATATTGACCACACAAATGCATAAATCATCAATCATACAAGAATGTGGAAGAAAACTTGAATAGCTTTATTGATAATCAAGAAAGAGCAAAGAGGATTACAACCAATTGTTTTGATCCAGAATCATCCTCTCATCAAGAAAGCCCTTCTTCACCTCATGAAAAGATTAGATCACCCAACAATATGATATTGCACCAAGAAACCAACAACACTTCCTTACAAGATACAAAATTCCAGCCTCTAGCCCCCAGATCTCTGGGATGAGAGATCTATATATAGATATTTGCAGAGGTGTGAGTCAGCTCTGGGATTTTGATTAGTGTCTTCTCTCTAATAGTTCTTGATTCCACTTGGAGATCTCATTGATCTCTTACTCATCCTTGGGCGATTCTGAGAGGCAAGTGTCCCAGGAGAAGTTTCTGGAAGATTCCAAGATCATCCACTTAGCAACTTCTTCCGCCATTTATCTACTCTAGTCCATCGCACCCCATAGAAGGGATTTTCAACATGCATCACACTTCCCATGTGTACAAGGTGAGATGCATTGCACCTTGGCCGTGGAGCAAGTGAGATGATCCAGTTTTGACCAGTTCTGAGTAGTTTTTCATGGAGAACTTCTGGGAGATGCTGTAATCAGTTGACCTTGTTCTTTTAGGGGTTGGAACAACACCTTTAGGGACTTAGGAGCCCTTGGTTTATGGACATTTATGATTGGGGTTCCAGTGCCCAAAAATGTCTATAGCAGTTGCCCCCTAAAGCATGAGGTCGTTAATCTTTTGATTTCAGGTGAAATTCTTTATCATGAGGATCCAAAGTTTTTTCGAGCTGGAAGGCGACCTGTAATAAGATACAATACAATACATTATCTTCATAATATTTTCATGATCTAGCTGAGGCGGGCATTCCCATGCTCAGCTTTATAAATTCATTTTCAAGTACATGAGACAGACAATCATCTGAGTGTAGACTGATGATTCCGGTAGAGCCATCATCCCTTAAATTGGATTATTATCTGTGTAGCAATGATGTACATTTGATGTCTTTATTTTCCTGAATATATATCGCAGCCCGGATGGATGAGACTAGATCCGGGGTCTTCAATCTCGTTCGATCTTCACTCAAAGTACAAGTCGATCCATGTGAGAGATGTTCTGGAGTCGAACATGGAAAGACATCGTCTGATTACCAGCCAATGATGTAAGTTGTTAACAGGTGCGAGAGGAATCACCGATAATGATGATGACCCTCAAGGTACTACAGTACAATTTACGTGGTGTGAATAAGGGACTTGGCGTCGAACACCACGTAAAATCTTTCAGTCAAAGGCCATTGATGTAAACCTGTCGCCGGAAGTGAGAAACTTGCCATTGAGGCATGCAAGCTTCAAAGTACTGAAAGGGTTGTTCCTAGATCGAGTTCTTGGATAATGAGCTAATGTCGACAAGAAGCGATCCGTCATAGGAGAGCCTTAGTGAATCCCACATCAATGACACGAAATGGAGCAAATGATTTTAATGGAGGTGAAAACGATCTGGTGATATAAGGTTTAGGGTGGCGGTCATGAAAGAATGGAGCGTAAATGTATTGTAGTGGGTGAGACACAGGTGAATTCTCTGAGCGACTTCTCTTGAACATACCGGCAACACTAACATGATGGATTGGTAGCATTAACCCAAAATATGGATGGTGTGACAGAACCATGGTGATGTGACCAGTGAATGGAACAACCCAACCCGACTCGGATGCAGAGTGAAAGTGTCATGTTCAAGAGCGACTTGCTACCAACAAAGTTTCTTCAAGTTTTATTCCCAATTTTTCCCCAGTCATTGCTGACCAGTACCTCTTTATTTTTGTCAAGCATGAGGAGGATAACATATGCTTGTTCTATAATTTGCCCTTCGGGCAAACCCATCGCTATGCTTTAATGAGCCTAGTGATAGTGAAACTCATTCTTGTCTGTTACGGAAAAGTTTGTCGCTATTAGGTTTTAACGAGTTTAACGACAAAGATAACTCAGTCCTTTTCAATGTTAGAGAGTCTGAAAAGGGACGTAAAGGAAACTCCAAAAATCCTTTTTCTTCATCTAATCCCTTAAGTCTGAAAAAGTATAAAATAATACAAAAGGGATGAATTTTCGGTAATTTTAATGAGCCTAACAAAACAAGCGCTCGATCTTTTTGTGTAATAATCCCTCAGGTCCAAAAAGATTAAAATCTAAAGGAGGGATAGCACTTCTGGTCACTTTAACGAGCTGGAGAGGCCAATGGCTCGGCAATCTTTTCATATTTTACGAGTCAGTTGAAAAGAGCTTAAAGGAGATTCGTTTTTAAGGAACGAGTGATAGATTCGAGTAGCAGCTGATTCCAAGTAAGGTTTGGAATTTTCTGATCACGGCAGTGTCACAAGGATGGCTAACAGGATCACTCTTCACAGCTGTTCCTCAAAAGGGGTAAACAATCAAGTGGAGGTGAATGATTGGCCAATACAGAGTGGAGGTGATGATGAGAACACGACCAAGGCTTCAAAAGGCTGATGATAATACATTCACGATGGTTATTTACTGGAAAATGGTTATTTTTTTAATGAGCTTAAACGCCCGGGGAACACTTGCTCATTGCTTATGCTTATTTTTTAACGAGCTTGAATTTCGCGTTAAAACTGCTCGAGGTAGGTTTATTTTTTAACGAGCTTGAACCCTGTGGTAACATTTCTCGTGGCTAGGCTTATTTTTAAATGAGCTTGAACTTTGTGGAAACATTGCTCGCGGTAGGTTTATTTTTTAATGAGCTTGAACCCTGCGGTAACACTGCTCGTGACAAGTTTGCATGCCCCCAGCATAATAACGCAAATCGAGGTGCATGACCCCCAAGCTTCATTGCATTCATCTCGGTGGTTGGAATGAAGATTTACCTTCGAGATCTTCGAAAGACTCGACTTTGATTTTACGAGATCGTAATTAAAGACTCGATTTGGAAAGGGAGTCGTTTCATTTTTTAATGAGGTTGACACAGTAAAAGAACTATCCTCATGACTCCTTGTTTCATTTTTTAACGAGGTCGACACGAGATAAGAACCATCCTCGGAATCCACCGTATTTACAGTGTTTGATAGAAAATCAAAAACTGAAGGATGATTAAGGTCATTGGAATAATCTTCATTGTAATCCGGGAGATGGGAACGATGGTGGTAATCTTCCCATGGTTCCTCTCCTAACATCATTGACTGAATGATTCCTTTGTTTGTAGAATGTACATGTGACCAAGGATCTGAAGAGGTACCATATTCCTTAGACCTATCTATCCAAACACTCGATGAGCATTGATTTGGGTTTGCCCCCCAGGCCAAGAAAATTGATTGCTACAATATTTCTAAAATGACGATGATCCATGCTGACAAAATGTTTAGGAATCTTCTGAATCCATTAGATATAGAAGATTTCATATTGCAGGTTTCTAGTGTGGCCACTTTCGCCAGATTACCCGGGGGCGGTAGGTCAAAAGAACCCATTCAGGCAGGGTCTTTTAGGAGACCTACTCCGATATTTTCAAGCAAATGATTGCTTCCATGGATCATTGGAATGCTTCCCGTAACTTGTGAACTGTTGGGGAGAAATGTTTGTTGGTCGACGATTTTAATTTCTCCTTGAAAGGGAATGCAATCTTCTTGAAGTAGGTCGACACAACTACAGCCATGGAATATATCTAGGGCCTTCCCAGTAGGATGTTGTAATCGAGGTTTCCGTCGATTACTTCAACATCAATTTCTATTGTTTTTCCCCCTAGTTCAACTTGCAAGTTACTTAAAATCTTGTATGGAGTGTATGATCATCCATCAAATTCTTTTAACATTGTTGACGATCGCGACAAGGGTGGTGAGCCTAAATTTTTCCAGCAACTCATCGACATAATACATGTAGATGCCCCTTCATCAATAATTGTTTGATGAACAGTTTTGTTGAGGGCTTTCACTTGAATAAGGAAAGCTAGTTGAGTTGGTAACTGAGGGTCATATCCTTTGTGATTAAAGGATACAAGATTGGAATCCGTTGGGTCAATCCCACCTATTACTGAGAATAGATCCTGCTTTTGGGAGAGGCAATTTTGTGGTACCTCAAGTGTCGACATAGTGGACGGCGATTGGGCCTGGTCCTCTACTATATTATAATTCTGTGCTACTTTGGCACGAGGATTAAATGTCGATTTGTGTACTACTCCCTTTGGTGGCTTTATCATTGGTTCAGGAATGATGGGTGGCACAACTTCGGTCAAAGTTGTTGTCGAACTACTAGGTTGTTCATTAGCCTTGTTATTCGACAGTTGTGGATTCCCGTAATCTTTATTCCTTGTCAAAGCATCATTTTGCTGCTTTGAGATAGAAAACATAAGCACTTGGGATCGGGAAGTATTTTGATTAGCAACCAGTTTGGTTCCCGGGTTTGGAAACGGATCAGTCAATACCGCTGAGGTTTTTGAACTCTTAAAGAGTTTCTTAACTTCAACTTTATGTGCACAATCTCTCGTCTGATGATCCTCATCGCATATCTGACACCCCACAGGGGGGTTTCCTTTGCCCAGAAGGGTTTGCAGAAGGTTTTTCAGGAGATGACTCATCCTGCTTCTTTTTTCTCCCTTTCTTTTTCTTCTTGCCCCCTAGTTGTTTCAGTTCTTTGCCCTTGCCGGTTGACAAGACATTTACTTCTGAGGCAAGAAGTTCCTCATTTGCATTTTGACTAGAAATCTTATGGGTATTTTTAGATGTAGCCTTTGTTGATTTCGTGTTTGTAGTACCAATCATGCCATCGCCGGCATGAGAGTCATTGTTCGATTTAGGAGGAGGAGGAATGGAAAATTCCGGTCTGGGAGCATCCGGGATTTTATCGTAGAGCATGCCAGACTGAGTATAAATCAAGTCTAAATATTGCGCACGAGCAATAACTTGCTCTTCAGTGACGACTCCTCCCTTTGCCACATATTCTGTAATGGAAGGTAATAATGACTTAATAAACCATTCAGCTAAAAGTTGATCAGGAACGTACGTTTTTACCATTCTACGACGACATCGCCACTCATGAATATGATCAGATATGTGAGTGGCCATTGTCTGTTTGAAATTGGTAAGAAGATCTGTTCCTGTTTTGTACCTTATTGGTAACTGAAAATGGGTTAAAAAGGTTGTGGCTAGGGTGCTAAAGTTATCGAATGAAGCTCTAGGCAATTCGATATACCATTTTGCTGCCGGACCAGTTAACGTTCACTGAAAAAGGCGAAGCCTAATCGAATCATCGTTTAGAGTGTTAGATGAACACCACAGATGAAAGGTCATCACATGATTCGATGGGTCTTCACCCGGATTTCCATTAAGTTTAGGAATATCTGACAGAAGTTTATGCGGAATCGTCAGCCACCAAGGGGCATAAGCAATTGGATCATTTGTCAGCCGGTTTAGATCTGGTAATTCTAGAGTTGCTACAAAGGGCAACTGTTGATTCAGGTTAGGCGAAGCATACCCAGGATAAGATGGAATCGCCTAAGCAGTGGGTCTTTGCATACCAGCATAATGTATTTGATGCTGGTAACTTTGATAAGGTTGATGGGCGTAACCATTATAGTATGGTTTTTGATAACCGCTTTGGAAATGCGGTTTCCCATTACTTACAAAGACTTGTTGCTTAGGTCCTTGACATGATCGCTGGAATTGCGGTTGTTGAGATTGAACCAGCCATGGTTGTTGGACCATTTGCTGTTGTCCAATACTGGATGATTGACCAAGATGAGAAGTCATAGTACTTGTTTGAGCCTGAGTCGCTCCAAATAAGGAGGCACTAACCTGAGGTTGTGATTGAGTCGTTGAGACAAGAGGCTGTTGTATTGCAACCTGAGAAACTTGGGGTTGACATACAACAGGTAGCGCTTTTACTTGCGATACAGTCACCATAGCAGGTATAGTGGGAATATTCGACACGCGGTGGACTGGTTGCATTGAATATACAACCCTTGGTTGATGAGGCAGTATTGGTACCCAACCGCTAGATGTAATTCCAGTTTGACCTAAACTTTGTTGTAAACTCCCATATGGTTGTTCTCCAGGAGGGAAAAATGAAAAGGCATACTGCCCTCCATATGGTGGCAATCCAGTACGTAAAGGGTAGATTGGCCTTTGAAGACACATTGGATTAATTTGTTGAGTTTCAACATAAGAAATACCAGATGATAATCCGGATGAAGAAATAGGAACTGACCATGTCGTCGAAACAGTCCCTAATTGGACTCCGGCTTGTCGTTGATAACTTGCCGGGACAAATGGTATACCGGCGAACATCGTTGGAGTAGCAGCAGGAGGCTCTACCACTACTGTGTTGGATGACACAGCTCTGGCTGTCGACGGTTGTTCAGACATATCTAGTCTATCCAAAAGATTTTCAAGCGATTTTGATTGACTTTCTTCCACGATTGCGGATTACTCAATCAACTAAAAATAAAGGGGAAGTATGTTTTCAATTAGATGAATTTTAGACGCTTTGACACAACTTGCTTTTTCAATTTTTAAGAGTCGAGAAAAAACAAAAGATGACTCTAGTCGCCTTCGATTTTTAATGAGCCTGAAGTGACAAGTGCTCAGATGGACCTTTTCCATTAAGGAGTCTGAAAAGGAATGATAGGGACTACTCTAGAAATCTAGACAGAGGGATTCCCAAACCAATCGCAAAACTGCAGAATACTTTTTACGGTACGGCAGTCAATCTTCCCGAATGCTGTGTTTAGTGCATTGCGATCGATAGGGCGGCAGACACGGCTTCCTATGGATAAAGGATATAGCCTATTGTGGTCTCCCAAAATATAATCGACGATACGTGGGAGCACAAGTCCGTACTGGCACTTATCGTCTCAAATTGGAGGAATCACCCAACCAACAGTGAAAACAACAGTTACCAGGCTTTACGATGCCGGAATACGTCTCTAGCCTAGACTTCTAGATGTTGTGCATTAGGTTCCAAAGCGTTTTTAGATTCATTAAATTTATTTTATAGTTGATCTTGCTTAGGAAATTTTCCTTTCAGGTTCACCGCGTGATGTAGATGTACAATTCCTAAAATGCAATCTAAGATGATAAATAGTCGTTTAATCTTCTTTTTGCAATGAAAATCCTAGCTACTAAGGAAAGAGAGATGGCGTTCTTTCAACAAAGAGCAGAGAGCACACACTATATGCACTGTCCTAAATCAAACCAACAAACAGTCTAAATGAAAATGCACATGCATGTATTTTTTTTCAGCCTTCTTAATGTGTGAAAGATAAAAAGAAAGCTAAGCGCAAATTTGAATTATTTTTCAAAGCGACAATTACTAACAAGCTTCTTTTCAAAATAAAATGAGGGCAATGACAACACTTTGTTATTTTGAATTGAAAACTTGCTTTCGACACTTGAAAAACTACTAATTCAGGTCAAATACAAGAGTAACAGTGTAATCGACTATCAAGAACAATCATATTCTCTTCAATGGCTGAAAACGACACTTGCGACACTTTCAAATCAAGAAACGACAGAACAATAACACTACTTCTTTGTAAAGGAGAACTGAAAATGACTCAAAAATACATAAAAACATTTATAGTTCTTTGCACAATGGAGGCGGAATAACAGCAAGGAAAGGGGTTTCAAACAGAGGTGTATTGACTACAGGTAGCAAAACTCCTGAATAGAGCTGAAAAGAGTGAACACAGAAACCAAAATTTAGGAACAAGGCCTTGTCTGATCAGCGTACCTGTAACACAATGAAACTGAAATGCAACGCACCTACTACACTTGGGAAGTGCGATGCATTTGAATTTCACAGAACAGACAGTGCGATGGAACAGGGACAAGACTTTGATTGGATTCCAGGTCATAGTTTACAGTTCAATTCAGGGATTTAGGCCGAGCAAGTGGTAATCAGTAAATCAATCACAGGGGTAGATCTAAGGAGGTTACTAGAGCCACCATGAGGGTAATTAGAGAGATTGTAAATCGATCATTTAATTCATAAACAAAACTCAGAGATAGACTGAAACAACATTGATCTACTTTGCATTTGCATAGCAAATGCAGTTCGAAGGCTAGCTGGCTTGACTTCAGGCTCCATCTGTAAGTTTATAAAGTAAACAAATGTAGATGAACAAACAATCTATTCGCTCCCCAGCGGAGTCACCATTTTGTTATCGGGAAAACTAGTGTCTATGCAGAGCTGCTAGTCCCACTAAGGCTGGTAGCTACCTTAGAAACAAACAAACTAAAAACTACTTTAGTTTTCCTTTATGAGAAATAGATGAGAGAAGAATAAGGAGACCAACCTCTGTCTTGCACTTGGTTCCTTGCTCGTTTCCTCTCTCTTCTGATAGGTCTTTGCCACTCGCTTCCTTGTCTACCCAGCTTCAAAGAGTACCTGTAGAATCAAAGCAGCATAACACTATCCAAGAACATAGATCTATTATCATAAACAATACAGGACCAGATGTATATTGACCACACAAATGCATAAATCATCAATCATACAAGAATGTGGAGGAAAGCATGAATAACTTTATTGATAATCAAGAAAGAGCAAAGAGGATTACAACCAATTGTTCTAACCCAGCATCATCCTCTCAGCAAGAAAGCCCTTCTTCACCTCATGAAAATCTTAGATCACCCAACACTATGATATTGCACCAAGAAACCAACAACACTTCCTTACAAGATACAAAATTCTAGCCTCTAACCCCCGGATCTCTGGGATGAGAGATCTATATATAGATATTTGCAGAGGTGTGAGTCAGCTCTGGGTTTTTTGTTGGTGTCTTCTCTCTAATAGTTCTTGATTCCACTTGGAGATCTCATTGATCTCTTACTCATCCTTAGGCAATTCTGAGAGGCAAGTGTCCCAGGAGAAGTTTCTGGAAGATTCCAAGATGATCCACTTAGCAAAATTCTTCTGCCATTTGTCTACTCTCGTCCATCGCATCCCATAGAAGGGGTTTTCAACATGCATCGCACTTCTCGTGTGTACAAGGTGAGATGCATCCCACCCTGGCCATGGAGCAAGTGAGATGATCCAGTTTTGACCAGTTCTGAGTAGTTTTTCATGGAGAACTTATGGGAGATGCTGTAATCAGTTGACCTTGTTCTTTTAGGGGTTGGAACAACACCTTTAGGGACTTAGGAGCCCTTGGTTTATGTACATTTATGATTGGGGTTGCAGTGCCCAAAAATTTCTATAACAGTTGCCCCCTAAAGCATGAGGTCGTTAATCTTTTGATGTCGGGTGAAATGCTTTATCATGAGGATACAAAGTTTTTTCGAGCTAGAACACGACCTGTAATAAGATACAATACAATACATTATCTTCATAATATTTTTCATGATCTAGCTGAGGTGGGCATTCCCATGCTCAGCTTTATAAATTCATTTTCATGTACATAATATAGACAACCGTCTGTGCGAGAGACTGATGATTCTGATAGAGTCATCATCCTTTGATTCGGATGGTCATCTGTGCAGCAACAATGTACATTTGATGTCTTTATTTTCCTAAATATATCGCAGCCTGGATGGATGAAACTAGATCTAGGGTCTTCAAACTCGTCCAATATTCACTCGGAGTACAAGTCAATCCATGTGAAAGATTTTCTGGTGTCGAACATGGAAAGACATCGCCTGATTACCAGCCAATGATGTAAGTTGTTAACAAGCACAAGACGAATCACCAACAATGATGATGACCCTCAAGGTACTACAATACAATTCACGTGGTGTGAAAATGGACTTGGTGTCGAACACCACGCAAAATCTTTCGGTTGAAGGCCATTGACGTAAACCTGTCACCGGAAGTGAGAAACTTTCCATTGAGGCATGCAAGCTTCAAAGTACTGAAAGGGTTGTTCCTAAGTCGACTTCTTGGATAATGAGCTGATGTCGACAAGAAGTGACCCATCGTAGGAAGGCCTTAATGAATCCCACATCTACGACACGGAATGGAGTAAATGATTTTTGGAGGTGAAAACGATCTGATGATACAGGGTTCAGGGTGGCGGTCATGAAAGAATGGAGCGTGAATGTATTGCAGCGGATGAGACACAGGTGAATTCTCTGAGCGACTTCTCTTGAACATACCAGCGACACTGACATGGATCGGTAGTGTTAAACCCAAATATGGAGGGTGCGGTGGACCAATGGTGATATGACCAGTGAACGGAACAACGCAACCCGACTCGGATGCGGAGTGAAAGTGTCATGTTCAAGAGCGACTTGCTACCAATAAAGTCTCTTCAAGTTTTCTTCCCAATTTTTCCCCAATCATTGCTGACTAGTACCTCTTTATTTTTGTCAATCTTGAGGAGGATAACCTATGCTTGTTCTATAATTTTCCCTTCGGGCAAATCCGTCGCTATGTTTTAACGAGCCTAGCGACAGTGAAACTCGTTCTTGTCTGTATGGACAAGTTTGTCGCTATTCGATTTTAACGAGTTTAACGACAAAGATAATTCGGTCCTTTTCAATTTTAGAGAATCTGAAAGGGACGTAAAGGAAACTCCAATAATCCTTTTTCGTCATATAATCCCTTAAGTCTGAAAAAGTATAAAATAATACCAAAGGGATGAATTTTTGGTAATTTTAACGAGCCGAACAAAAGAAGCGCTCGATCTTTTTGTGTAATAATCCCTCAGGTCCAAAAAGATTAAAATCTAGAGGAGGGATAGCACTTCCGGTAAATTTAACGAGCTGGAGAGGCCATTTGCTTGGAAATCATTTCATATTTTATGAGTCAGATGAAAAGAGCTTAAAGGAGACTCGTTTTTTGAGGAACGAGTGATAATTTCAGGTAGGAGCTGATTCCAGGTAAGGTTTGGAATTTTCCAATCACGGCAGTGTCACAAGGATGGCTAATAGGATCACTGTTTGCAGCTGTTCCTCAAAAGGGGGAAACAATCAAATGGAGGTGAATGATCGGCTGAAACAGAGTGGAGGTGATGGTAAGAACACGACTAGGGCCCAAAAAGCTGATGATAATGCATTCACAATTGTTATTTACCAGAAATTGGTTCATTTTTTAATGAGATTAAACTTTGGGGGAATGCTTGCTCATTGCTAAGGTTTAATTTTTAACGAGCTTGAACTTCGCATAAAAACTGCTCATGCCAGTCATATAATAAGGATGTCTCATTGATAGGTTCAATTTTTAGGGATCTTGCACCATTCAAAACTTTACTCCGGATCCTTTCATTATGAAAGCTAGGAACGACCAATCCTATGAGTCTAAAGGGTTGAGAAACTACAAACTAAGAAAATAAATGGTCGCTCTTCGCTTGCATGCAAAAAGGTTTGCATGTCCCCAAGTATAGTGAAAAATTTCCACGCTACCATATGAAAGCTCTCCATCCCCGTTGCAGACAAAATTCTTCCTTGGCGATGTCTACCGAGCTAGACAAAGGTGAGTGGCGTGGTCGCCTCCACTCACATAACTTTGACGAGGGAATCCCATTTTCCTAAATGGACGGGTGTGTCAAACTAGTCATATATCCTCCGTGGAAACCTACCCTATACCCAAGGTTTTCCTGCCGAAACAGGCCAGGGTGCATGCCCTCTGGGTTTCAGTCATGTCCTCCTGAATCACTCGCACTCTTCAGGTGGACGGACTAGAGATTGATGAGACATTCTTTTGCGTGAAAAGACCATTTAGGGATGGAATTTTACTATTAGCTATGTGTGAGCCGGGGAATGAAAGCTGGTCTACGAGCTTGACCACTTGGCCTTCGTGCGGAAAACACATTACTCTAAAGAGTGAGGAGACAATGGCTCCCATGCTATAAATATAGTCGCTTCCAAGGAGTAGATTATAATCTAGAGGTCCTCGGACTACCATTACGTTCATGTAAACGGTTTTCCTTCTCAACGTTATGGGCACATTGGGAAGGATCGCTGACAGTCGACTGGTTCCTTTGTCGAAGCCTGTCAGATTTCTCATTTCAGGCATAAGCGATGGCGAACCAAGCACTTCCCAAGTAGTTGAGGAAAGGATACTCAGAGAAGCCCCTTCATCTATGATGGTACTGACCATGATCATTTTGTAAGCTTGTACAATGATTTGGAATGGTACATTAGCCGGTACATAGGGTTTGCCTAGTAGATTCCAATCGAAGGAAACGACTAGGTTGCTTGGAGGTGGGACCGAATAGACGGTCGGATATGACTTTGATGAACTTCCTTCCTACGGTAAAGGAACAGGTAGATTGCCCCCATGTTCATCAAAGTCTGTGTTTATGAAAATAATTTGAACGGTGTCATTTTCATTCTCTTCAGTGATTGTGTCATCTGAAGATAGACCTTCTGAAGGCAAGACCGGGTCGACTGCCGCCTCAACCTTTTGACTTTCATCTGGTGTGGATTCAGCGGGTTTATCTTCAATGACAGGTGCTTCCACTGACCACAATGGCATGTCAGTCGGATTTTCAACCAGTGACGGACTCGGCAAGAGTTTCTTATATCCAGGAGGAAGCCGTAGCGGTGAAGCCGGATGGTCATCCAAAACTATTTTAGCTTCGTCTAGGAAGGGACAACGGTGGACAACGTGATCGCATTTACACAGTTTACAAGGAAATTTACATTTCCTTTTCTGTCTGAATCCTTTGCTTTCACTAGTTGATGGTGTACTCTCAACATGATCTTCAGAGGTTGATGAGACCAGATTGTGCAATCGAGGAGATCAGTCCCTTAAGATCCGAGGGACGCAAGGACAATCTTGATGATAGTGGTCTCCTTTGCAAATGACACATGGAGATTTAGGCTTTGATGGTGCAGTGTGTGGATTTTCGCTAGATGATGCCCGGTTACCGCTTTTCGCCTTTAGCTCCTTCTTCTTCTTCTCTTTCTTCTCCTTCCCCTTCTTCTTCTTCTTGCCTCCTGGTTGCTTGGTTTATTTGCCTTTGCTAGTTGATATGGCATTTACTTCCGAGGTGAGAAGTTCTTCATTTTCATTTTGACCTGAAACCATACGGTCCTTCTTTGACTTAGCCTTTATGGTTTTCGTGCTGGTCATTCCTATCACGCCGTCCCTGGCATGAGAGTCTTTGTTTGATTTAGGAGAGGGAGGAACGGAAAATTCTGGTCTAGGAGCATCAGGTATTTTATCGTAGAGTGTGCCAGACTGAGTATAGATCAAGTATAAATATTGCACACAAACAATTACTTGCTCTTCAGTAACGACTCCTCCCTTTGCCACATCTTCCGTAATATAAGGTAACAATGACTTAATAAACCATTCAGCCAACAACTGATCAAGAACATATGTTTTTACCATTCTACGACGACGTCGCCACTCATGAATATGATCAAATATGTGAGTGGCCATCATTTTCTTGAAATTTGTAAGAAGCTCTGTTCCCGTTTCGTACCTTATGGGTAACTAAAAATGGGTTAAAAAGGTTGTGGCTAGGGTACTGAAGTTATCAAACGAAGCTCTAGGCAATTCGATATACCATTTTGCTGTGGGACTAGTTAACGTTCGCTGAAAAAGGCGAAGCCTGATCGACTCATCGTTTAGAGTGTTAGATGAACACCATAGATGAAAGGTCATCACATGATTCGACGGATCTTCACCCGGATTTCCATTAAATTTAGGAATATCTGATGGAAGTTTATGAGGATTCACTAGCCAACAAGGGGCGTAAGCGATTGGATCGTTTGTTAGACGATTTAGATTTGGTAACTCTAAAGTTGCCACGAAGGGCAACTATTGATTCAGGTTCGGCGAAGCATACCCATGATAAGATGGGCTTGCCTGAGCAATGGGTCTTTGCATACCAGCATAGTCCATTTGATGCTGATAACTTTGGTAAGGTTGATGGGCATAACCATTATGAAATGGTTGATGTTGACCGTTTTGAATATATGGTTGCCCATTACTTGCAACGACTTGGTGTTCAGATCCTTGGTAAACTTGTTGGAATTGTGGTTGTTGATATTGCACCAGCCATGGTTGTGAGACCATGTGCTGTTGTCCAATACTGGCTGTTTGACCAAGATGAGGGGTAATGGTACCCGTTTGAGCCTGTGTCACTCCAGTTAAGGAGCCACTAATCGATGATTTTGGTGGTGTCGCAGGGACAAGGGGCTATTGGATTACGACCTGAGAGACTTGAGGTTGGAATACAACAGGTAACACTTGTACTTGCGACACCATCACAATAGCCGGTGTAGTGGGGATATTTGACATAGGCAAACTTTGTTGCATTGAGTATACAACTCTTGGTTGTTGAGGCAGTATTGGCATCCAACCATTGGATGTAATTCTAGCATAGCCTAAATTCTGTTGCGAACTCCCGTATGTTTGACCTCCTGGAGGCGACAATGAAAGGAAATATTGCCCCCCATACGGTGGTAATCCAGTGCTTAATGGAATTATTTGCCTTTGAGGACTAGACTGCCCAAATTGACATTGTCAAGGATCAATTTGCTGAGACTCAACATAAGAGATTCCAGATATTATTCCATACGAACAAACGGGAACAGACCATACTGTTGAAACAACCCCTGGATGGATTCCATCCAGTGATTGAGAGCTAGATTCCATAGATGGTACGCTGACGAACATTGTTGGAGTGGTAGCAGGAAGTTCTACCGTTGTTGTGTCATATGACACAGTCCTAGATGTCGATAGTTGTTCAGACATATCTAGTCTATCCAAGAGATTTCCTAGCGACTCTACAGGAAATTCCAATAACGGTAGACTAATTTCTGACAAAGAAGGATATACGGTGATCCCAACTCCAAAATGTGATGGAGTACTAGATGGGGGATCCTACACAATCTCTTCTATAGCAATCAAACCAGGTGGAAGAGGTAGATTGTTAGGTCTGTAAAATATTTCCAGTGCCGAGGAAGGTATAGATTCTGTAACGACGGATATTAGGGGAATAACACCTTCTGAATCGGCGGTAGATGGAGTCGGTTCAGGTATAGAAGTGTTTACCCTCACACTAGGATCAATTCTACTGTCCTCTAGTGGATGCGGAACTTCTTCTGTAAAGGCAGGGGTACCAGAAATGTTTGGAGTAACCGGAGTCTCCAAGGGTGTCGAAACACTTGTTCCAACCCAACCAGGGGACTTTGATCCGGTTAAACGAGTATGCTTTGTCCGGAATAGTTTTGATTCTGGAGACAAAGACGGTTGACTTGTAAGTCTCCGTGAACAACGGGGTTTTAATTGACTTTCCTCCATGATTGCGGGTTACTCAATCAACTAAAAATAAAGGGGAAAAATTTTTCCGAATTAAATGAATTTTAGACGCTTTGACACAACTTGTTTTTTCAATTTTTAAGAGTCGAGAAAAAACAAAAGATGTCTCTAGTCACCTTCAATTTTTAATGAGCCTAAAGTGACAAGTGCTTAGATGGACCTTTTACTTTTTACGGTACGGTAGTCAATCTTCCCGAATGTTGTGTTCAGTGCATTGCAATCGATAGGGCGGCAAACACGGCTTCCTATGGATAAAGGATATAGCCTATTGTGGTCTCCCAATATATACACGACGGTACATGGGAGGACAAGTTCGTACTGGCACTTGTCATCTCAAAGTGGAGGAATCACCCAGCCAACAGTGAAAGTGACAGTTTCCAGGCTTTACAACGCCGGAATATGTCTCTAGCCTAGACTTCTAGATGTTGTGCGTTAGGTTCCAAAGCATTTTTATGTTCATTGAATTTATTTTACAGTTGATCTTTCTTAAGAAATTTGCCTTTCAGGTTCACTGTGTGATGTAGATATATAATTCCTAAAATGCAATCTAAGATGATAAAAAATCGTGTAATCTTCTTTTTGCAATGAAAATCCTAGCTACTAAAGAAAGAGAGATGATATTCTTTCAACATAGAGCAAAGAGCACACACTAGATGCACTTCCTAAAATAAACCAACAATTAATCTAAATGCAAATGCACATGCATGTATTTGTTTTCAGCTTTCTTAATGTGTGAATGACAAGAAGAATGCTAAGTACAAATATGAATTATCTTTTCAAAGCGACAATACTAACAAATTTCTCTTCAAAAACGAAAGGAAGATAATGACGACACTTTGCTATTCTGAATTGAAAACTGCTTTCGACACTTGAAAAACTACTAATCCAAATCAAATACAAGAGTAACTGTATAATTGATCATCCAGAACAATAGAATTCTTTTCTTTTATTGAAAACGACACTTGCGACACTTTCAAATCAGAAGACAATAGTTCGATTATGCTACTACTTTGTAAAAGAGAACTGAGAATGGCGCAGAATACATAAAAACATTCACAGTTCTTTGCACAATGGAGGTGGAATGATGAAAGGGAGTTTCCACAGTGGTATACTGATCACAAACAACAATACTCCTGAATAAAGCTGAAGAGAGTGAACACAGGAACCAAGATCTGAGCGCAGGAGAGGTCTTGTTTGATCAGCGCACGTGTAACACAGGGAAAGTGCGATGCAACACACCTACTACACACGGGAGGTGCGATTCATCCAGATTCCCAAGAGGAGAAGATGTGATGGTCCAGGGACGAGACTTCAACTGGGTTCCGTGTCACATTTTGCATCTCAGTTCAGGGATTTAGGTTGAGCAAGTGATGTACAATAAATAGAAATCATAGGGGCTGATCTAATGAGGTTACTAGAGCCACCACTAGGGAAATTAGAAGGTTTGTAAATCGATTGTTCAGCTTATAAATAAAACCCAGAGATAGACTGAAGCAGCATTGATCTAGTTTGCACTTGCATAGTAAATGCAGTTCGAAGGCTAGCTGGCTTGACTTCAGGCTCCGTCTGTAAGTTTATAAAACAAACAAATATAGACAAACAAACAATCTATTCTTTCCCCAGTGGAGTCACCATTTTGTTATCAGGAAATCTAGTGTCCACTCGGAGTTGCTAGTCCCACTAAGACTGGTAGCTATCTTAGAAACAAACAAACTAAAACTACTTTCGTTTTCCTTTATGAGAAGTAGATAAGAGGGTAACGAAGGACACCAACCTCAGTCTTGCGCTTGGTTCCTTGCTTGGTTCCTCTCCCTTCTAACAGATCCTTGCCGCTTCTCCTTCGTCTACCTAGCTTCAAAGAGCACCTGTTGAATCAAAGCAGCATAATACTATCGAAGAACATAGGTCTACAATCATAAACAATATAGGACCAGATATATATTGACCACACAAATGCATATATCATCAAACATATGAGAATGTGGAGGAAAACTTGAATAGCTTTATTAATATCAAGAATAGAAAAGAGGATTACAACCAATTGTTCTGACCCAGCGTCATCCTCCAGCATGAAATCCATTCTTTCACCTCATGAAAATATTAGATCACCCAACACTATGATGTTCCACCAAGAAACCAACAACACTTCTTTACAAGATACAAAATTCCAGCCTCTGGATCTCTGGGATGAGGGATCCATATATAGATGATTGCAGGGGGGTGAGTCAGCTTTTGGGATTTTGATTAGCGTCCTCTCTCTGATAGTTCTTGATTCCACTTGGAGATTTATGATCTCTTACTCATCCCTGGGCGAATTCAGAGAGGCAAGTGTCATAGGAGAAGTTTCTGGAAGATTCTATGATCATCCACCTTGAAAACTGTCTCTGCCATTTGTCCACTCTCACCCATCGCACCCTACAGAAGGGCTTTTCAGTATGCGTCACACCCTTTACACTGGGCAGGTGGGATGCATCACACCCTTAGCACTGAGCAACCTGTATGGTCCAGTTTTGACCAGTTCTGAGCAGTTTCTTGTGGAGAACTTCTGGGAGATGATGTAATCAGTTGACCTTGCTCTTTTAGGGTATGGAACAACACTTTTAGGGACTCAGGAGCCCTTGGTTTATGGACATGTATGATTGGGGTGGTAGTGCCCAAAAATGTCTATAACAAGGTTGTTCTCCTTAATGATGACCTGGTCATGGATGTGTACAATATATCATTTGATGAGTTGTAGAAGAGGATTGTATAGGCATGGAGGAAGCACTTCCTAGATGATCACACATCTCCTACATTCACGAAGGAAAGGGTGATATTGACAGACATCTGAAAGAATCCAGCTGCCCTTGTCGATGCTACCTTGTCCTATGTAGGAGAAACAAGCTCAAATGTTAAGTTCCTATTGGTCGAGAATGAAAAAATGAAAAAGAAATTGCAGGCTTCCAGGAAAGAGGCAAACCAACTTCAGTAGTAGAGTGCAGTTTTCGCAATGGAAAATATGAGGAAAGAAATAGTTGTTGAAGTATCAACACTTGAGACTACCATGCAAAATGTCTATGAATTATTTTTCACTATGCATAAAGAAATTATTCGTGTGCATGGATTACAATAGTGAAGCAAATATAATTTAAAACTCTTGGGAACATACATGTTGTCATCGCCCATGTGAAAGAGTGGAAAATGCGGTACAAAGGGGACCTTTCTCACTTTCCAAAGAAGATGAATCCATAAGAAGAGCTTGAGAAACCAAAGATCTAGATGTTGATCCAAAACTATGACCATCTCGTCCCATTCATCAATAGCATATAGGCCTCATATGCATGGTTTTACAGGAGCTTGGATGTTATGGTGATATTTCACAAGATCCTGTCAATTGGTTCCCTTACCGAGGTTAGACCCAAGAACCAAGTCTAGCTAAAGATCAGCTAAGGCGAGAGGCCAATGGAGATGATTTGGAGTTGAGTGCACATAACATGCTTAAGTACATTGGTGAACCTGTCATGGTCAACACCATGCAACACAAGCTTCAGGACAAGTTGGATATAAGTTCCAAGACCATATAATCAGATATTATGGAGGCAAGATTCTGCTATCAGAAAGACACCATAAAATAGTTTGGGGACATCATCACATGGTACTAAGTTTGGCATCAATATGCGACTGAGAAGCACCAAGTGGAGGTTGTTGAGTTGGTATTCCCCCAAGATTTAGAGTCATAGTGTTTTGTCTTGTTAGGTTGTCTCTAGTGTATTTTGTCTTACATGGGTGCATGTGGAAATTGTAATATTATTGGTAAATATGTTTAAGTTAAACTCCAAGTGTCATTAGTGGAATGTGAAAGGTCATCATGTGATGTAATGGGTTATTTGTAAAGAATTTGAAGAGTCAAGAGGGTAGTCAAAGAGTCACAAAGGGGAATGTCAAGGTTCGCTCCACCTTTTGTTATAAATAAAACCTCATAACTTATAGAACAGGCTTTTGGGATCCAAACTTTTGGCTAGTCTTAAGCTTAGAAAAGGCTTGCGAGTATTGTGACGAGCCTTGGCTGCTTCACATCGTAGAGAGAGTATACTTCTTTGGAGGAGTGGGTGTTCTTGAATTTAAAGTTCCATTATTGGGGCTAGTGGTCATCACTAGTGTGCGTATGGATGGAACTTTCACTTATAATAACGATAACAGAGCCAACATGATTTCAGGCATATTTTGTTATTATAGTTGGACTATTATGGTTTCTTTAGCAATGTATGTTGTTTAACTTACACATTTTCTTATGAACTAATTGTATGAATCTTGTTGGATGTATGTTGTTGGATTAACCCATCACTTTAATTTGTGGAATATTTTACATTTTAGCTTGTTATGTCATTCCATTTGTGTGTTCCTTTTAAGTTGTGTACTATTACATAATTATAAGGGGCACACTTCATTTTACCCTCCATGTGTTAGAACCCCCATGCATCGCACTTGACTCTCCATAGGTTCAGACACTTGCTCTCACCCAAATTTATCTTACTTACCTCTGTGCGCTACTGTGGTCAAGGCAATACACTACCACCCACATCTGGGACCCCTACTCCAAGTGGTTTGAGGTCTAGTTGTGAATTCCTATCAAAGAGATCCCCTGAATGTTGGCATGTCTAGAATCGTCTACATTTCTGGTGATAGAAGGAGGACTAGATGACAAGTTGAGCCCTTGAAGTTTGTTTTAAATTTCTACACATATTTCATGACTTCTATCGAAATCACAACCTCAACATGTTTCTCTAACTTTGTTGATTTCGATGTGCCGATGAGAATTATAGATGAATTGTCCAAATATAAGTTCAATGGCGACAATGGAACCCTTGTTCAAGGACACAGTTTCCTTTGCTGGCTTCTATGACATGCATTATGTCCCCTTGGATGACATTGCTTGTGGGTTGTTCACTTTCAAGTTTGAAGGGCATGCAAATCAATTGTGTCACACATTGTCTACAACCTCTATACACTCTTTTGATCACATGTTCAAATAATTATGTCGTGCTTTCATTCTATATGACCGTAAAGCACTTAATAAAAAAAAAATTGTAACAATCACTTGACGAATGTATTGAGAACTTTCACAATCGTTTTCTTCATTACTGTTATGAATTTCCTGAAGATGAAGTTGAATGGAAATTTTTGGAGGAAATATTTCAGTATCTCATTCACATTTCCAAGAATCTACATGAGTTAGAATCATTCAAACCTCTCCCAACATACCTCGGTGTTAGAGCTTCAAAATCTGAGATGAAAAAGGTTGTTGTCCCAAGTGACCCTTCGTCCCCTTCTCACCAAATAACTCTAGCTCTGCAGGTTGAGGTGGGAGAAGTTGTGAATCCACCTGTTAATATGTTACCATCTACTCCTACCCCACATTCTCAAGACATGCATGAACACCCTCAGCTTTACAAGGCTTTAGACCACTAATGCTCAATAGTTTATAAATTCAATGGATATATGGAGAATATTGACTGTACCGGTAGATGCATACATAAACATATATGAATGGCTAGCTACAGGAAGTAAATGAAGCTTGCAAATCTAATTTATCAACGCAGAGATAAGATGATAGTTATCTGGCATTAGACATAGAAAAAAGCATGAATAACCTATTCAAGTGCAAGCTTAGAATAGAGGAGAAAATGGGAATTGAACATGTAACAACAAAAGAAGCTTATATTGCTAGAATGAAGATGAGACGCTTAGAGGAGAAGAGTATCCACAGTCTCCAAAAGTTGAACCCTTGTTACTCTAAACTTTCAAATATTTATAGGCCTTTTACAATGCTCTCGAGCCTTCTGAGGCTCGAGAGGTCTTAAACTATCCCCTCTATCTTTAACGACTTGATGCCCTGACTGCATCAAGGGCATTCTAGTAGTTTGCTGCACTATCAGGGAGCTCGCTCGTGCCAGCGATGCTCCATGATCACTTCTATTAGTTTTGGTTGTGTTGTGTTGTTGCCTTTCCCCTTCCGGCCTTCTATCTCCTAGTCTCTGTCTCCTGGCCTCTGTTATGTGATGGAATGGGTCTGTGGGAATTTTGAAATCCGTTCAAATGTTATCAATGACTGTTTTCTGTTTTACAAAAAAAATGTTGCAACACTGTGAAATCTCGCCAAGCTCTATTTATTTTGGATTTTAGAAGTCCTTAAACAATGTCTATTCCTCTATTGGGCCCGTCCTCAATCACTATCGCAAGTTTCTTCGGCCTTGTTTCCAAGCTTCCCTTTGTATTTTGAAATATGTTAAAAACACTAAAAATCATGAAAATTTGGCTTCGGCGGACCTGAAATAATATATATTTTCATTCCTGAACCCCTTTGGGTCCGGGTTTTATCGCATTGGTGCTACCCCTTTGTATTTCGTTAAATGAAAATATGCCAAGTACATAGGAAAATGCCTTTCGACGGATCTCAAATCTTATGCAATACTATGTATATAACCGTCAGGTCTGGCTAATCACACCTTTGTGAAACTCCGATGCGATATCAAGATGCGACTAGTCGTAATCGCATATTGCTCATGCCTCGGGCCAAGGGTGAGCACTCTATTGTGTTCTCCAATAGTGATCATATGATGCGACATGGGATGTTGATCTGTGCGCTTGATCGATGGTCCACATTTTATCGTCGATTGCCATCGCAAGTTCCATACGGTTCGCCCCCAATCTGCCACTTGCCTCCACCGATTGCGACCCGCCAATCAAATTTGGACCGTTGATCGGCCAGATCTTACAGCTGTTGTGCATTCTTTGTTTATGCCTCCAATACTTGGTTTTTCACTATTTTTATGTGTTTTTTCCTCCTGATAATGCTTTTATGCCATTCTAAGGGTTCTTCTCTTGTGTTGGTTTTGATCTTTGGCATGATTTTACTAGCTTTTGAAGACTAAAAGAGCATATTTGGACCCATTTGGATCAGGACCCGATGCATTTATAGACGCGAGAGTAATATTTTGAAGTCTGGCTTATGGCCAAAGTGGAGCAAGAGGAGATGTGGCTGTTAGAGCTAAAACAGGGGCATTTCTGCTAAAAATAGTAGCACTACACCTCAGGGGCTAACACTGGCTCCTTCTGGGGATGAAAGGCTCCCTGTGAGGTTTCAAGAACCACTGACCAAAACCTTTCCTGTAAAACCAAGATCAAATCTATCTCCTGGTGTTCCATTGGGCATGGAGTTTATTTTGCATAAAAAATAAAAACTGAAAAAACATATTTACAATATCAAGGCTTTAAAGCCTTAAATGAAATAAAGTTTCAAGAACCGCCCATTGACTAGGCCACCAAAAACATCTTCTCCTTCCAAACTTTGCAGAATAAAGGTATTGTTCTATTGAATTTGAGTGATGACGAACGGACCTATCCATAAGGAGTCAAACTTACCATGATTACCTTTCTTTTCCTTCAATGCATCCCATTTGAGAACCCAGTCACCCACTTGGAAATTGTCCACTTTTGCCTTCCTGTCAAAGGTTTCTTTGATCCTCTTCTGATGAATTCTTGACTTCTCAACCAGCCACTATCTGATCTGCTGTAATTCAACCAGGTTATTGATTCTCCTTACCATGTCATTTGTTTCATCCTATTCTTCTTGAAAGAATTTGGCCATAGGTAGAATCAGATGTATAGGAAAAACAACATCAGCACCATAAACCAGCTTAAATGGAGAATTTCCTATGGAATTCTTGTTGGTAACTCTATCAGCCCACAGTGAAAAATCCAACTTGGAATCCCAGCTCTTTTTGTTGTCCACCAATATTTTTTTTATTATCCTTACAAGACTCTTGTTAGATGATTATGCCAGGCCATTTCGTTGAGGATAATATGAGGTAGAATGCACCAATTGAATGCCCATGGATTCACACATATCCACCAATTCTTTTGCCTTGAAAGCTGCTGCATTATCAATGACTAGTTTGGTTGGGCAACCAAATCTAGTGAAAATATTCTCATTTAAGAACTTTATGACAACTTGATGATTAACATTCTTAGTGGGTATAGCCTCAATCCACTTGGTGAAATAATCAGTGGCTACCAAGATCCATTTGTGCTGACCACTAGAATGTGGGTTGATCTCACCTATGAAGTCCAAGCCCCACTGCTGGAAGGGACCATTGACGTGTATTGGCTTCAAGGGTAGAGATTTTAGTTGTTGTCTTCCTGCAAACCTCTGACATTTGTCACAAGATTTCACAAAAGAAAACACATCAGAGAACAGAGTAGGCCAATAATACCCAGCTCCTAGGATCTTGTGGGCTATGGTTTTCCAATAATGATGCCCTCCATAGATGCTAGAATGGAACTGGTGCATGACTTCCATAGATTGTCCTTTATCTAGACATCTCAAGAGGATCCCTGATGGGTCTTTCCAATAGAGCAGGTTTTCATTAATGCAGAATTTGGCTGATCTGAGCTTAATGGCCCGGTCTTGACTTGAACTAAGCCCTGGAGGGACTTCTATCTTCTGCAGAAAATGAACTATGTTGGAATACCATTCACAGGTGGCTAGATTTTCAGCCAAACATTGATTTTGTTCTTGCTCTTCTGCTGCTTCCTCTGTCTGCTCACCACCTGAATTTGAAACCATGCAATCGATGTCTAACTAACTGCAATTTTGCTCAGCCATCAGTTTAGCCAAGCCCTGGCCTTTGATAAGCTTGGTGGGCTTCACCTCTATGTTGAACTCTATGAATTTTGCAATCCATTTAGCTCTCTTTCCATCAATATCTAGCTGAGTTAGAACATCTTTTACTGAGGCTGAAGGTACATATGCAACCACTTTGGAATGTAGAATATAAATTTTGAATGCCTTTAAAGATTTTATGAGAGCATAAGCTTGTTTTTCAATAAGTTCATACCTTAGTTCAACATCCCTCAGAGTTTTTCTGAAAAAGGCCATGGGGTGCTCTACGCCTTCATCATTTTTCTCCAACATAACTACTGCAAGTGCATCATAAGAGGCAAAAGAGAAGATATAAAACTCCTTGGTGTAATCTAGGCTGATTAGAGTGGAATCTTGCATGATATCTTGTTTGATGGCTTCAAAAGAGTTTCTTGTAGCATCTGTCCATTTTATTTTTTATCCTTTCTTCAACATGGAAGTGATGTACTTCACTAGTTATGCAAAGTTTGGAATAAACCTCATGACAAAGTTGGTCTTACCCAAGAAATATTGAATGTCCCTTTTTGATCTTGGGATAGACAATGTCTGAATTGCTTGAACTCTTGTTGGATTAATCTTCACACCTTTAGCAGAAACAATATGTCCCAAAAGTTTTCCTTCTTTTAGAGCAAACTGTGACTTCTTTGGGTTCACTGAAATTCCAAACTGTCTACACTTTAGAAATACCTTCTTTAAATGCTACAAATGGTCCTTGTGAGTGCTGGAAAATAATTTTATGTCGTCAAGGTAAATAAGGACAAACTTGTCCTTCTCTCCCACAAAGGCTATGTCCATGGCCCTCTGAAAAGTAGCCCTAGCATTCATCAGTCCAAAAGGCATCTTTGAGTACATGAAAGTGCCCCAAGGAGTAGTGAAGGAAGTCTTTTCCTGATCTTCTGGATGTACAACAATCTGATTGTAACCTGAAAATCCATCTAAGGAAGACATGACTTTAGCCCCTGAAACGTTTTTCAACAAGTGCTCCATCTTAGGCAGGGGGTAGTTGTCTTTTTTAGAGAATTTGTTTAGATTCCTGAAGTCAACACAAAGCCTGATTTCTCCATTCTTCTTTCTTACTACCACAAGGTTAGCTATCCACTTTGAATATCTTAGGGGAACTATGATCTTGGCATCCAACAACTTCTTGACTTCTTTCTCAATCAAAGGCAATAAGAGAGGGCTGATAGGTCTTAATTTCTTCTTAAAAGGGATGGTGTTCTTTTCCAGTGGAATCTTATGCTAAATGATGTTTATGTCATAGGTTTTAATATCACTGTGTTCCCAAGCAAAAATATCAGTGAATTGCTTCATCAAGGTGCAATACTCGGAACTTTGGGCAGAAGACAAGTGAGTGGACAGATTTATGTGTTTTGGATGGGTTGGACTCCCTACATTATGTTTATGAACAACATACTCATTTTCTTTTTTGGCAGTCTTATAAGGTACATCATTATGATCAAACAGCTTCTCTAGGGGCACCAATCCTTTGGGTATATGGTTATTAGGCAGCTGGACAATGTTGTGATGACCAATCTTGTCCTTTAGCTTGGACTGATTACATTCTTCCATGGTTTCGTTTTCTCGGTCAATGCGCATTTCAGAAAATTCATCAACGAATTGTAAAAACCTCTTAATTTCATCATCATCTTCAAAAACTTTCCAGTATTTGACATTGTCAGGCAGAGATGGTCTATATTTCACCTGAACTTCATAAGTCAGCTTAGGAGGCAAAGGAGGAATAAACGTGCTAGCAGACACAGCAAGGGAATCATCGAGCTGGTTCTTCATTCTTAGGATGTAAGAAATGCTGAAAATATTAAAAGAGTCCTTAAGCTTCCATACCTCATATTTGTATGCTTTCAACCTTGGATGCTTTGCTTGGAAAGTTTTGTTGACCTGTTGAATGATAAGGTCTGCATCTCCAAACACTTTCAGACCTTTGATGCCCATTTCTTTAGCAATGTTTAAGCCCAATATCAAGGATTCATACTCTGCTATGTTATTTGTGACTTGAAAAGTTAATTTGAAAGATAAATGAATGCATTCCTAGGTGGTGGACACAATGACTACACCTGCCCCTGTAGCTTCCTTAGAGCAAGCCCCATCAAAGAACATGTCCCAAATATGTGGGCCTTCTTCCTCTGCGATCTGGAAAACTGGTTTCTTAAGCTGCGTGGAGGCCAACTGGGATTATTCAATATGAAGAATACAAGCTTAAAAATCAATGTTGATAGCATAGATGGGATGATTAGTGGGATTCCTTTCATCACTGATGACATAAGCCAACTGAGCTTCTCCGTATACTCTCTTGCTCTCACCTCCAAAAACTGGGACAGTAGCATAGGCCAGATCATTTTGTAATGTTCCACCTAATCTCTTGATCCAACCTTTGGAAAGCAACATGCCAAACTTGGGGGGTACATCTGCTACCGCAATATCCATGAAGGATTTTGTCATGAATAGTCAGTGAGGCATAGAATGATGTGGAGTTGTCTTCATAATTTTCAATCATTGGGCTGAGAACAACAACTGGTTTGTCATCTTGCAGATTTACATATTCGGTGGAGGCTTGGATGACATAGGCTCAAGGGCCTCGAGGATAGATCTCTTGAAGGACTCATTCTTCACTAATTCAATCAGAGGTATAGGTATTCTTAGCTTCTAAATTTCTGATTGAAAATTGAAAGGAGAAGGAGACTTGTCCAGGCCTCTTACCTCGTGAGCTGGGGCTTTGAGGATGATGGGATCAACTGTCGGTCACTTTTGCTTATTAGCTTGTTGTATTTTAGGGACATCAGCTCTCTTAACAGGAGTTTCCTTATCATTATTCACCTTTGACCTCAGATTATATCTGTGCTGAACAACAGTTTGCAGAACAGCTTCACCATCCCATTCTTGGTTGATTTGGTCATTGAATAAGGACTTTTCATAGGCAACCGAGGTCAAAAAGGAGGCACTGCCTTTGTCTTCCAGACAATGGATCTCATCATCTTCTTCAAACTGCTCTTCTTCCATGACTACATTCTGGAAAGGGGTCTTCACCCTTTGGTCTTCATTGGCATCTTTGCTTCTTTGCAAAATCTGCAACTTCTCATTAGCTCTTTTATATGGATTTGGATTTCTAGGAGCAAAGGTATTAGGAACTCTTCCTTACCCAGGGTGCTTCTCAACCTTTAATTTGGATATTTAAGAGGCCAATGACTCTATCATCTTGGTCATTTTATCTATCTTGGGATATGAAGATGATGAAGACTCACCCCTCTATCTCCTTCTATCAACATTTCCCTTGAGCTTCTCTACAGCCATTAGCACATCGCCTCTCCCTCAACAGTAGACAGAAGTAATAATCAAAAGCATTGGCATAGGTGAGTTTAGCAGAGGTAGTGGTGGTTTTTACTTTAGCTGGTATTTTGTTGTACATGTGGTTAAACCTCTTATTAAAATTTGATAGTAACTCACCATTTTCTCTCTTTAAGTTCCCAAATTCGGTGTGGTAGTAGAGTAGATCCTTCTTATCCCCCCAATGCTTTAGGAATGCATCATCTAAAGCCTCAATATCTACTATAGATCTTGGGGTCAGTTCTCTAAACCATTTTCTAGCCCTCTCCATCTAGGCTTTAGACAAAAACTCTCATCCACACACCATCTTCACTAATGTCTAGGTTATCAGCATAGCTATATAATGATTCAAGATGTTCTTCAGTTGTAACACCTTCAATCCTAGTGAACTTAGGCCTATAATTCTGATATTCTCCAATAGGCATGGAATTTAAAGGAGTGGGCAACACTAGAGGTCCATACCTCGTAGCTATGATTCTTTCCATTTTGGTAGGTGCTTGTGGACCTACCATAGCTGTGGTGGCTATAAGGGTACTAGAAGTCTAAATGACAGAGGGCTGAGGAGTGACTGATAGGACTAAAGGAGTATGATGGATAGGAGGTGAGATTTCCTTTGGGCTTTCAACAAAAGGAGAACCTAAAGAATAATGAGCTTTATGAATTTCTAAGATTTTTTCTTCACTACTAGTATTAGATGCTATACTCTCAACATGTATTTGTTCTATTACAGGATTTTCTTGAAGAGATATAGAATATTGTTTAGAGCTACCTAAACCTGATGCTCCTGTCTAAAACTCCTTTCTTTCTTTGATTATTTTTTCAGGATCAGATACTAGGTCAGCTTGTGGGTTCTAAGGATTTCTCCAAGTATGCCTCACAAACTGAGCCAGAACTATGAAGTGGAGTCGCCAAGAGTTTCGCCCTTCAGTGGAGTCACCAGATAGATGATTACAACCGAAAAAGTGCCCAGACTTTGTCTATCATCAAAGTTGGATTTGTGTTGCCTCCTAGGGAAGTTGAGCTTCAGTCTCCTCTCCTTGGAAACGGAGCCAATTATGTTATCACTCCAGGAAGCTCTCCTAGGTTGTAGCTCAGAGATGCCTAGTAACATATAATCTTCAATATTGTTCTCTGAACTATTGGAATGGATGATGGTTTGGATCAAGTTAGATGACTATTTCAACTCTGTTTTCACTCAACACATGCATGAACACCCTCAGCTTTACAAGGCTTTAGACCACTAATGCTCAATAGTTTATAGATTTAATGGATAGATGGAGAATACTGACTGTACCGGCAGATACTTACATAAACATATATGAATGGCTATCTACAGGAAGTAAATGAAGCTTGCAAATCTAATTTATCAACGTAGAAATAAGATGACAGTTATTTGGCATTAGACACAGAAAAAGACATGAATGACCTATTCAAGTACAAGCTTAGAACATATGAGAAAATGGGAATTGAACATGTAACTGCAAAAGAAGCTTATATTGCTAGAATGAAGATGAGACGCTTAGAGGAGTAGAGTCTCCATAGTCTCCAAAAGTTGAACCCTTGTTACTCTAAACTTTCAAATATTTATAGGCCTTTTACAATGCTCTCAAGCCTTCTAAGGCTCGAGAGGTCTTAATCTATCCCCTTTGTCTTTAATGACTTGATGCCTTGACTAGGCACACCTTGGCTCGAAGGTTTCTTCTTCTAACACCAGAGTAACTGCATTCTAGTAGTTTTTTGCACTGTTAGGGAGCTCGCTCGTGCCAGCGACGCTCCATGATCACTTCTATTGGTTTTGGTTGTATTGCATTGTTGCCTTTCCCCTTTCGGCATTTTGTCTCCTGGTCTCTGTCTCCCAGCCTCTATTATGTGATGGAATGGGTTTATGGGCCTTTTTAAATCCTTTCAAATGCTATCAATGATTTTTTTATGTTTTACACATAAAAACACTGCAACACTATGAAATCTCACCAAGCTCTATTTATTTCAGACTTTAAAAGTCCTTAAACACTGTATATTCCTCTATCGGGCCTGCCCTCAATCACTATTGCAAGTCACTTCAGCCTTGTTTCCAAGCTTCCCTTTGTATTTTGAAATACGTTAAAAACACTAAAAATCATGAAAAATTGGCTTTGGCGGACCTAAAATATTATATATTTTCATTCTCGAACCCCTTCGGGTTCGGGTTTTATCGCATCGACGCTGCCCCTTTTTATTTCGTTAAATAACGAAAATATGCCAAGTACATAGGAAAATGCCTTTCGTCGGATCTCAAATCTTATGCAATACTATGTATATAATAGTAGGGTTTGGTTATCACACCTTTGTGAAACTTAGATGCGATATCACAATGCGACTAGTCGCAATCGCATATCGCTCATGCCCCAAGCCAAGGGTGAGCGCTTTGTTGTGTTCTCCGATAGTGATCCTGCAATGCGACATGGGTTGTTGATCTACACACTTGATCGACAATCCACGTTGCATCGTCGATCGTCATCGCAATTTCCATATGGTCCGCCCCCAATCCGCCGCTTGCCTCGACTGATCGCGACCCGCCACTCAGATTTGGACTGTTGATTAGCCAAATCTGATGGTAGGTGTGCATTTCTTTTCTTATGCCTCCGATACTTGATTTTTCACTGTTTTTATGTGTTTTTGCCTCCCAATAGTGCTTTTCCGCCATTCTAAGGGTTCTTCTCCTGCGCTGGTTTTGATCTTTGGCATGATTTTACTAGCTTTTGAAGACTTAAAGAGCATATTTGGACCCAATTGGATCTAGACCTGATGCATTTATAGACGTGAGAGTAATATTTTGAAGTCTGGCTTATGGCCAAAGCGGAGCAAGAGGAGATGTGGCTGTCAGAGCTGAAACAGGGGACATTTATGCTAAAAATAGCACTGCACCTCAGGGGCTAACAGGGCCAAACAAGCTATTAATGACATCACAATACAATTGGGAAATAATCCTGGACAAGCAAGTGAGAAAATAAAATCTATAAACATAAAGTCCAGAGAGGAAATGGAAGAAATAGGAAATCAATACATAACAGAATTAGGCATTCAGGATAGAAGAGTTCTCATGAAGAAAGCCTTGATGCTTAAAACCAAGGAGAAATGTGAAAATCTTCAAATGCGAATCAATAAATTCTACATAATTTTTTTTATTCTGCAATAAAGAGGTCTTTCATCTTTCAAGAATTTAGATAACTAGATGATTAGTAGTCAGAATCTACTTCAAATGTTAGTTTATGACCTTTTCATCTGCTATGAAATCAAACACTTCTTCATATCAAAACCCTCTTTTGAGAAGTAAACTTATTCATATGAATTGTAAAAATAGATGGTTGATCTAAGTTACCCTATAGATGAAGAATGGGAGAAGTTTTTCAAGTTACTTGAAGGAATTCATCTTATCAATGTAGAATATCAATAGTTTGTTAGAATTATTGAACCTGAATGCAACAATCAAGCGCAGTTGAAGATATTTTTGGAGCAATTTTTCTATTTTAGTCAAATTTGTTTAAAAAATATCCAAAGTTTTGGATAGAAATATATTTTTAATGTAAATATTTTAGAAGATAGGATATTTTGTAAATCACTCTATATATACCTTATTTTTTAATAAGAAAGGGTTGATAGCTGGAGAAAATTTTGTAATATTGTTGTAATACTTTCAACTTGAAGATAATAAAAGGGTTATAGTTTCCACTTGTGACAACATTTGTGTACTTGTGATTGTTTTCTAGTGGTTTTCATAATCTATTTCTACATATTTTTTAGGTAGTGTAGGACATTAGGAATGGCAGGGCTAAGTATCGACCTCTCCAACATCCCTAGTTAATTTATTTTCTATATTGTGCAAAGATTGAACAATTTGTTTAATCAGTAACCCACAAATCAATAGATTGTTCCTTCTATGTTATACGTAAATATGTTTTTGTTCACTATACAGATTCTCATTCATCTATATGTTTCTTCTCAAATTAGATAATGAAAAGTTTAGGGAGGGTGTTTAATCTGTTAAGTTATTATTAATTCTTATATCAAAGAATTTATAAAGATTGTATGTTGTTATAATGGAACACCAACAATTTAATTAACTTTAAGGAATAAGGATTATAAGCAAAAAGATGTATTTATATCTTTGGATCCTCCATTCCATATATACCCTTCACACTTAGTGCTTTAGCATAGTTCTTGACCTGAGGATTGTCCATAAAGATACAACATCAGATAGGCGTTGATGCTGGGGAACGAGTTTTGAAGCTATTTTCCCCTAGGACAATCACTAAACTTTCCTATTAATGGTGAATAAGAGGCTAGTAGGCTGAAATCTTTCACCTGGCTACTTCATAGGTAAAAAATATGGCTTCATGTAGACATACTATATCTCATTCTAATCCTAAATTATTTGCACCATTATCAGATCTAAAGAGACTTTTTAGGATAACTTCTCGCAAAAGCAGACTTGAAGCATCTTCTTCTTCAATTCCACCAGAGTCATTTTGATAGTCTAATTAGCCAGAATAGATTCTAGTACCCCCTGAACTTTCTGATTTACCCCTAAAGGTCTTAGAACTTCTTTCTAAGGGAATAGATTTGAAAATTGCACTATTAGTAGACCAACTTGACTCATTTCAACTTCATGTGTCACTTTCCAAGATGCCTGATACAGAAACTGAACTTAATCTACAACTACCTAAACTTAAACCAAGAGACTTTATATCCTCTATTATCCATATCTTTCCTTTTACTTCTAATCATCTTGAAGAAGAATTTCGTTAGAGAAATTTTGAGGTATAAGATGGGCCTCCTAAGGAATATTACAAAATAATAGTGCAAATAATAAAATATGATTAGATTACATCATCAGATTTTAGAGGGAAAAAGAAAAACTACTTTTTCAACTTATCTTCCTATGGTTTTACTCAAATTTCAAGCGAGTGTAATCGTTGGATGCGGAATTGAATTTCTAATCCAAGCAATACCTATGTTCCATACTTTCAACGGACCCTACTACATGAAAAATGAGAAATGAATGAAAACATGTTATTTCAACAATGTTTTTCATGTATTTCTCATTTTTCGTGTAGCAGGGTCAATCGAAATCATGGACCTGGGTCCTCCTTAGATGAATAATTAAATTCTACATCTAGCGAGTGCTCCCACTCAAAAGTTAAGTAAAACAATAGGAGCTAAGTTGAAAATACAAGTTAAAAAAGGTACTTTTGTATTTTTGTATTTTTTAATATTTTTACCTTTTTACTCCAAAAGTGATGAATCATCCCCCATGGTTGACATCATCATCTTGAATCCTATTGGTTCTAATAAAGAGTATTTTGATTGTACATTTTTTAGGCCCATTTTTGACCTCGAAATTTCTCTAATGAAGGTTTTGTCTAATCCCTTTGTATCTAGAAATCAACATATAAGCATTCCTTAAGTTAAGAAGTTAATTATCTATCCTCAATATCCAAAAAAGCCCATAACCCCAAAACATCAATCTCCAAAAAGGCCTACATCTCCTAAGTAGACAACTTCACAAACAATCATGGTTGGTGTGGGGGGAATTGTGGTTGCTAGATATGTAGAATTGGTGTTACCACAAGCAACGCAACTCCATGATTTCCATGACAGATATTTAAAACACTTAACTAGATACAATGGAGAAACAAGAGAAAATGCAGAAGATCATGTATCTGCTTTCTTAGAATTTACAGATAATTTAAACAAAGAACATGAAGATGTAGACATGGGGTTGTTTGTTCAATCATTGGAAGGAAATTTTAGGGTTTGGTTTAGGCAATTACAAGAAAATTATATTCATACATGGGCATAGTTAACAATTTTTTTTATAAATCAGTGGGGAATCAACGAAGATCTTGTGTATTATTTGACTGAGGTTCTTGATCTGAAAAGAAATCCTAGTGAACCTGTCTCTAATTTTATCAAAAGTATAAAAAAATTATAATAAGATACCTGCAAATTGTAAAACCCCAACTATTGTAGCCAAATTTAAGTTCTTTAAAGATTTTGATGTTGACTTTGCATTGATGTACATTTAAGATTGTACATAGATGTTAGATTCATAAACACAGTATATGAAGTGAGACAAGATGTGAACCACCCTATTTAATATATTGATTAAGACTTAGGGTTGTTCATTTTAGTTGTAAATGAAGAATCTAATGTACATAATAGAATTGAAGACAATGTAAATATTCCTAAGTATTTAGAGAATGATATTTGGAAAAATGTGTTTTGATGGAGCTTCTTCTAGATATGGATCAAGAGCTATAATTGTTTTGATTTCACCATAAAAGAAAATTATTAGTCAATCTTTCAAACTAGAATTTGAAGTCACCAATAATGTGGCAAAATATGAAGCATTGATTCTTGGATTGGAATTAGCTAAGAAAATGAAAGTGTAGATATTATCAGTGTTTGGTGACTCAGAATTAGTGGTGAAAAAAGTTAGGAACTATTGTCAGAATAAACATCCCATATTGAAAGCTTATAGGAATGAGGTATGGGATTCCATAGAAAACTATAATCAAACCTTCAACAATTTATCTATACAAAGGGAGGATAATGTACAAGAAGATTCTCTCGTGGTTTGAACAAGTACCTTCAAAGTCCCAGATTCTTTTTAGCTGCAATATCAAGTTGAAGTTAGATATATACATTCTATGTTAGACAATGTGAAACAGTGGCAGGTATTTGAAGATGATGAATAGTTGAAGAAATTGTTACAAGCAATTGAAGAATTTTCATGTTTACATATTGATAAGGAAAATGATGAAATACCACAAGAATATATATTTCAATAGGATGAGGATTTGAAACAAAAAATAACATACAACGATATTAATTAGCTTTCAAATAATCGTATTCTAAAAGGACTAGATCCCCTTGAAATATTATTTGATCAAAATGATGTTCCTAACTCTTCTCTTCTAAATCCTCAACAAGATGATGTACAGTAATGTACTATTGGTACTGCCGAGGAAATAAAAAACATAAAGAATTCAGGAACACGACCACAGGATGTGAATTATAAATACGTTGAATAATTCGAAAAGTACAAGGATGTTTTTGGATAGAAGTATGAAGACCTAGAGACATATAATATGTCTGTCATTGAACATAAGATTTCTTTAAAATCATAAGCTAAACCATTTCAGCAAAAATTAAGGAGAATTGATCTAATTGCTTTTTTAGTAATTGAAAAATAGGTAAAGAAATTACTTGATGAAAAAATTATAGTACCTCTAAGATACTCTGATTGGATAGAAAATTTGTTCCCATGTCAATAAAGACGATGCAAAAATAAGGTTTTGTGGTGATCTTAGGAGTCTGAATAAATGACCTCTGAAGGATAATTATCCTTTACCAAATATGGACTATTTGCTTCAAAAGGAAACGTGATCAAACAAGATTTCAATGTTGGATGGCTTTTCAGGATACAACTAGATATTAGTCAATGAAGATGACAAGAGTAAAACTACTTTTACCACACCTTGGGGTACATTTATGTATGCCAAGATGCCTTTTGGCCTAATAAATGCATGAGCAACCTTCCAAAGAGATATGGATGTAGCTTTCGTTGGGGAGACAAATAAATTCATGTTCATTTATCTTAACGATATTATTGTCATTTCCGAATCATATACTCAGCATATTAAACATTTAAATAAATTTTTTAAGAAGTGTGGGAAGTATGGGATTTCTCTTAATCCCAAAAAGTCAATATTTTCTATGAAGGAAGGAAAATTGTTGGGACACATTTTTCAAAGAAAGCATTCATAATAGATTTGAAAAGAGTATCAACTCATCTATTCATTTGATCAGTTTTCCTAGGACAAAGAAAGAGACTCATGCATTTTTAGGAAAAATCAATTTCTTGAGAAGATTTATACCAAACTATGTTGAAATTGTAAAGGACATCACTGACATGCTCAAGAAGAATCATGAAGTTAAATGGATTGCACAACCCAGATTTTCATTTTCTCAGATCAATAAGGCACTCTCAGATGCACTAGTGTTATCCAATCTAGATTATTCAAAGCCCTTTAGTATTTTTTCTTTTGCATCTGATACTACAATAGCATTTGCATCATTACAGAAAAATGAAGATTGTTGTGTGTTACCAATTTCTTTCTTTAGTAAAGTTATGAGGGATGCATAACTAAATTATGATATTATTTAAACAAAAGCCTATGATTAAGTTCAAGCTTTGAAGGCCTTCAAAACTTATGAACTAAATTCCTATAGACCTTTAACATCAAACGAACAAAGCTATAGAAAGGACAAGGATTGGCTGAATTACTATCAAAATCAAATTGCAAGGTATTTGGGGTGAATTCAATTATGCAACTGTTAGATACAACTTCAGAGAAGAATACACAAGAACCTTCTCCTAATGAAGGGAAGAAGAATCCACAAGAACCCTCTTCTAATTCAACCCCACAAGAACTTCCTCTACACATTGATGACAAGTTTATGTTATCAGATTGGTATAAGGATATTGTTCATTTTTTATAAAATTTCAAGTGTCCTCCTGAATTCACAAAAAATCAATGCATATATCTTAGAATCAAGTCTATGAAATATTGTATAGTTAATGTTAATATATATTGGAAAGATCCTTTGAATATTTTGTTATTACGTTTGAATGAAAGTTAAACAGGAGTGATTAAGTAGTTTCATGAAGGAGTATGTGGAGGTCACTATGCTTGGAGGGAAATTGCACACAAGATATTGAGAGCAGAATTCTATTGGTCGAAGTTATTTTCTCAAGTTGGGTTAAAGGTCTAAAGCTACATTCCTTGCCATATTTTTACAGGTAAATAGAAATTATCTTCTTTGCCACTAATTCTTGTACTACTAGAAGCTCCTTTTCTGTAGTGGAGTTTAGTTTTATTAGTGAAATAAATCCCACATCTAGTAATCAACATAAATGGATCCTAACACGAACAAACTATTTTACAAGGTGGGTAGAAGTTATCCTTGTCAAAAACTCAACTAATCTTGTAGTTACCAAGTTCATTGAAGAAAATATTTTATCTATATTTGGTTGTCCAAGAGAAATAATTACAGATAAATCTCAGGATTTCAGTTCTATAAAAATGATTGAGTATTGTCAAAAACAATATATTTCCATGTATCATTCTACACCTTACTACCCACAAGGGAATGGACTAGTAGGGTCATCAAATAAAATATTGATCAAAGTAATTAATAAAGTGTTAGCAGATCACAACAACAATTGGGATCGTCACCTGAAATATGCAGTCTGGGAAAATAGAGTTTCACCCAAAAGAGATACTGGTAAATATTCACTTCAACTGATTTATGGCACTGTTGAGGGTGTTGGACCCGCCAACATTTAGGGGATCAACCTGGTATGAAGTCCCAACTAGACCTCACACCATTTGGTGTGGGATTCCCATCCGGTATGATGGCCCGATTTCCATTGTCTTAAGGATTTGCCTCAAATCCTGCTTATCAGCACAAGAGAGTGATCTGCTTTACTTTCAAGAAGTGTTGTTCGTGTGCTTGGTGAGTGATACTATACTCATGTTGATGGTTCTTTCACTATAAAGGGAGAGGGTGAAAGTGAGTCTCAAGTTGGTTGGGATGCAGTCCCAACTTGGCTAGGAACACACAACACAACAAGACATGCACAACTTCCGAAGGAGCAGTCCACATGGATGCGGTAGTCACAACATACAAGGTAAAATAACATGTACAACGCTCAACGGACGAGTCCGAACAAGTGCAATGGTTGTTACAATAAGTTTCATGTGAAATGTCTGTCTGATGTCCTGGAGAGAAGTCTACATGGGCAAGACAATGTTAACAACATATACAACACATTTCCATTAATAGATTATGTATTACAACAAGTGAAATAGTTTAGATGTAGAACACAGGTTAAACAAACATGCATTACAAGTGTTAAATATTAGTCTTACAACAAATACAATACATGTGTGAAAACGTGTTGGTCTGTTAGAAGGCTTCTAAATTAAGCAAAAGTTCCAAGGCACATCGTTACACCATACATCACTACTGACTCCTCAAAGAAAATATTACAGACTCTCTTGGCTATGTGGGAGGAGTTGAGGTGAAAAGTCCTTTGCATGTACAAATGAGGAGGTATTTATAGCCAAGGGTGAAACTGACCCATGTGGCTGTTCGACTACCCTCATGACCGTTTGACTTCCATGCCTTTTCGACTTACATGACTCTTTGTTCAACAAGTGGGTCTCTTGGACTTCCACGTTACATCACATTGATTAAAAACATAGCCCATAGTAGAGATGTGGGTGACATGACTCGACATGATAGTGCTGGGACATTCGTTTTGCTGCTGGAGTGCATGTCGAGCTACAATGATGCTAGGTGATGGATGTCTTCATGGTGTATCACAACTTCACCTCCACATGGCGAAGTGCATGGAGTCTTCGATGGTCTTTGGTTCATTGATGAAACTTTGGCATGTTGCTCCTTTCTTGCATGTTGGAAGGCTTGACAGGCTCATTTGTTCACGAAGGTGCATGTTTATCCGTTCGTCTATTTGTGAGCACATCCCTTTGCATGCATCGTTCATTCGTTCATTAGTGAACTTGTCCTTCTGCATGTGCTCCCTTTATTTGTCCCATTCGTCATCTTGCCATGTTTGTTGGTGTACCTGTACCTGCAGCCACTCATGACGAGACGACATCAAATCCAAAACCTCCTAGTCTACCATGACTTATGATCATTTCGGATGCAGGTGACCAGGAGAGGAAGCAAGGTTGCGAAGCGAGATGATGGCTCCGAGAACTTCTGAAGAAAACCATGCAAGAGTCACTGAGTGGTGAATATGGGCAATCTGAGTCAATAATGATTGTCTGCAAGGTCTGGCTCAGCTAAGAGACAAAATTGCGCAAATTTTAGGAGGGACAGTCCAGGCTGTAGGAAGGCAAGGTAGGCAGGATCTGCGTATTTCTGGAATGAGCAGGAAGCATGGCCTGGAAGGTCAAAATTGCACAATTTTCTAGAGGAATAGGCTGGGCTGTGAGGAGGTTCAACATGCAGGGACTGCATAGTTGTTTGGGGGAACTTCCTGGGAGACTGGCAGCCAAAATTGCGCAATTCCTAGAGGGAAATGATAGTTGGCTACTGGGGTCACTAGCAGCAAAAACTATGTAATTCCCATAGGGAACTGGCAATTAGATTCTCAATAACTGACAGGAGAAACTGGGCAATTCCTGAAGGGAACTTGTAGTCCGCTGTTGGGCGCTGCTGGCAAGGGAAACTGCATTGAGGCTTGGAGGTCAGCCTACTGATCATCTCTGCACAATTTTTGAGCTGAGTGGACTACTGGGTAGAAGAAGGCATGCTCATGAAACTGCACAATTTTTTAAGATGAGCATCTAGTCGATTGTCGGGGTCACTTACTAGGAAAACTACACAATGTTCTGAGGGAGACAGGGATGGGAACTTGGTGTCTGTCTAGCCTATTTGCGCAATTTCCTCATTCATCTGAGTGAGTAAGTTCAGTGGTCTCTACGCAATCTTTTAGGGGAGTCAGCCCCAGGGTGAATGTCGGGTCTGATTGTCCGGGTGGCAAGCATGAGGGTTGATTGAATTTCTTGCAGGAAACACAACTTAAAAAGACTAGCTTGGTGTTTATGCGATGTTCTGGTTGACAGTCGATCGAGTCGAAAGTGGGGTGATGATCTGGCTGTCAAAGGGGAGTTTGGTCATCAGAACTTCAGTAAAAATGAGTAAGTGTTTGAATGATCAAAATATGTGTAGGCGATCATACGAACACACACTCACATGACTCGATGACGAAATGACCCAAACCATCCAGACACACATGTTCAACATGACTGACCGATAGTGTGAGTGACAAGCGCAACACTTGTGATTGACCATTCATTGATCAAGACGATGCTTGCACGACAGTGAATGTGACTCCATGTGTGAGTGTGATAGATTATTTCCTAGCGAAGACTTTGAGCATAACCAGAACATGGTTGCAAGCATGACTTAGACACCAACACGCAGAAACTTGAATGAAATGAACAATCAAGGCGGATGTAAAGACTCACATGAGCTCACGGAGTGAACCCAAGTGTGTGCATTCATCAATTGAAACTCTTAAGGGAGGCTTCGAAATTGGTGCAGGCCAAAATTTTGGAGGGTGGTTGTAGCCACTACAACACTTGGAAACACAGTGGTAAAACTACAACTTCTCTATTTCGGTTCATTGCTAGCACAGGGCCTTAGTATTTTGGGGAGTATTGAATCGCTGTGTGGGTTACTTCAATTTCCCCACTTCCCCTATGGACATAAATGGTTCACCCTTTTCCCAATCAGTCAAACAAAATCAAAAGTTCAGCTTAGATCTTAGTGTTTCGAATCCGGGAAGGGTAGTTTAGCTCGTGAGTTGAAGATTTTCAGAGTATAAGTTTTCATCTCTGGTATTTCTCTGCTACCATCAGGCCTGGACAATACCCCAATGGAGTCACACAGGAACACACACATTTCTCCACTGCCAGTGAACCTAGTCAGTACCCCAGTGGAGTTGTTTGCTTCACCTCTCTGTGCAGGAAGCCTTTCTCTTCTTTCGCCTTTGTATTTTTCAAGAGGACTGTGCATAGGCACTTATTTATTTTTGGGGAGGAAGAGGGATCTCGACTTATTTAGAGCAGAAGAATTTGTTCCTTTAGAGAAGCATGTAAGACATCTGACATAGGTTTACTCATTTAAATTTTCCCCTTCTATGTTTCTACTAGTTGGATGAGCTTGAACACACAGAGCAGAAGGCTAAGTACAGGCATGGGGCTTCCCATTGTGGACACAGGTTCATGGTTGGACCAAAACTTCCCTTGTAGATGGTTCGTATTTTCTGTCAAGACTTCATCGGCCAACAACCAAGCACAGAGAAGGCATACACAAGACTAGTCAAGTGCTGCAGTGTCATGAGTTTCCTCAAATTTTAGTCACATACTCTATTCAAAAGCCAGAACATAGTAGTTGGTAGCACCTATTTCTGCAAACAAAAATAGTAATATATCAAACAAAAAAACACACGTGAATAAAAATACTAAGCACAATCAAACAAAGCAAAAACAAAGATAATAATCAAAACAAACCAAATGAAAACAACAAGCAAACTTTGTACATGGCTCAGGCTCGTCCCGACCTACTAAAAATAATGTTTGAGATCTTGGCCGTTGGTAGGAAGGTTGTCAATCCTCCTAACTAGTGATTGCAAATGATATGTGTGTGGGCCAAGATTCTCGTAGACTAGTGCGAATCCACCGGGCTCTGTTACCGGAACCTAGTGGCATTCCAGAAGACCTCCAAGTGAAGACAACACCACTGTTTCAGGTACTGCGTGCAACATGGGCTCGGATGATGGTACGAGGTAGTTGTTTTTATTCCCGGAAGGGTTCAAGTTTCTAAACTCAATGCATAGGCGGATTTTCCCAGATTTCTTACATGTGGGATTTAAACTAGAAAACCAAGTATGATGATGAACTTTGTAAGTAGTCCAATCACCCAAAATGTTAATCAATTTTTTTTTGTAAAAGGAGTGCAAACAAAATGTATGGGTTACCTGGTTTTCACTACAATGGCTTGCTTCGTCCTTTACCTAGAATCTCATGTTGGATTGCTTGCATGTAGTGTGTATTTCGGTCATCATCTACCCATACAAACCAATCCTAGTACTCTTTGGTCAAGCGTTCAAAGATTTGTCACTGCTGCGGTGTGCAGCTTGCGCCGAGATTGGCCATCTTCGGATTATGATAGATTCCCAGGATGCTTTGTTTGTTCGTAGCGGTGGTCTGTTGTATGTTTAGCATGATAGCTTCATACAAAGTATCACTTTTTGTGCATTTGAACTTAAAACAACTCAAAATCATGCATTGTCCATTGTTTTGGACGATTGAGATACACTTGGTCCTTGAGCCATAATGTGTTTCTGATTCGTCAAGACTCATGGCCCACAACTCGTCTGTACATGGACCGTTTGGCGTGCTAGTACTACTGCTACTACTATTGTTGTTACTACTGCTACGATCGGAAAAATAAATTGTACAAGTTTTATTACCATCAGTTGGTCAAGGAAGGAGTCCCAACTGCATGTCTAGTGAGGTTGGAGTTGGTCGTGTAGGATAACACTCCAATGTTGTTTCCAAGAGGCAGTTGTCAAACATGAGCTCTATGAAGGCCAATAGTTTGTCCTCTCCATTAGGGGGAGTGAAATTGTTTTTCATATACCTCTCAGATAACACCTGGATTTGGTTACATTTTCCCTTGTACAGAAGCCACATGTGAGACTAGTCTGAGAAAAATATTCATCTAACTTTCTGGACCAGTCTCTGCTGAGTAATAGACCGTATGCTTCCAGCATGTCCACAACAACTATGTTAATGCATTGGTGGACTCGACCATCATGAGGTAGTCAGATAATCACGTCTCGTAGTTCACCAATGGCTGGTATCGATGTTCGATCAAGTTGGATGATCCGTGCGGCTATCTCGCTCCATTGTGCATTGATCTTTTTTGCAATGTAGAGCGACACCACGTTGGTTGTTGTGCCAGAATCAACTAAGAAGTTGTGAACATTGCAGTTAAAAATTTCAAATGATAGCAGGAATGGAGGGTGACCTGAGTTTGCTTCTTCCATCTGGAGTGTGTTGAGCACATTAGAAAGTGATCCGAGATGTGTGCTTGCTCCCTTGCTAGTAGAGGTTGTCCCAATGCGTGCAGCAGGATGTCTTGCTGACTCTGGATCTTAGCTAACTCGAACAAACTGATGTTCACTCAATTTTTCTTCATGTCATCTACAATGTTGTAGTCTAGAGGTGGAGTACTCACTGAGGTGTCTTGGGCAAGACTGATGTCTGTGTTTTCCGACGAAGTGTTTTGCGGTTTTTTGCTCATGGAAGTACTCTTGCAAGCTGCTGTCTTCCCGGTCCTATTTTTCGTTTTCTGATTTGGGGTGGTTGGTGGATCAACCTTTTGCATCAGCAGTCTTATATTTTCTTATACTTCCCAAAGCGTAAGGGGAGTCCCTTTACTTCTAAGATTGTAACGGTCATTTTGTCTTGGGGTTTGTTTCTCGGTGTTTGTCTTCGACATTGCTTGCGAGCACTGATATGCATTCACCACATGCCTAGAACTTGATGCTTCATCATGTACAATACCTTTGTCATTATCTCTGTCATCTGACTACTTTTGCATACTGCTCTCTCAATCGAGTGTATGACTACACAACGAGTTTATGACTCGCTTCCAATCTGAATAGAAGTTCTCAGGGTGATGTTCTTCGTGGAACGAACAAAACTCAAGATCCGCGCACTGATCGACATTGAACACAGATCTATGCATAGTTTTTTGAGCAAACCAGTTGCTGCCTCATGAGTTTCTTCCCTGTCTCTGTCTAGGCAGATGGCTACTTGCAAATGTGTCATTTTTACTTTGTTTAAGCTCGGACACTTCTGTTGTTAAGTTCTTGATGACGTGAGTGAGGGTTTCAATATCATTTGCTTCCTTGCCCCTACCCTTCCTCGCCACTTCTTGGGACTTCCTTCTCACATCTCTAGAGTCCTTTGCTAGTTCATCATCCTTGATGACTCCAATCATGCACATGTCTTTTTCGACAACAATAACCTCTTCGTAGTTTTCCAAGAGTGTTGGTTTCGTAACTCGCTTGACAAACTGCACAATGCTGGTCGGCAGTGTGGATGTGCAGTAATCAACAGTGATGGAGTCATGAGGTTTGGTGTCCACCATAAATTTTTTCAATATGTGTGTAAACCTCTAGTTGAAGTATTTTACCTTTTCTTTCCCTTCCATCTTCCAGATCTTGGGGGGAGGCCCCCAAGATCTAAAAGATTGAAATGGATTTTGGGGGAGAGGCCCCCAAGATCTGAAATATTGCAATGCCAGAAGAAAAAGAGGAGAATGCCCAATAAACAAAACCACAACAATTTTTTTTATTAAAACAGAGAATAACTGTAAAATCTACATTATGGCGGACAAACTATCCTTTTACAAAATATGAATTGTTACTTATAGTATTTTCGGTTACAATACCACGGGTAAATTCCATGGGTGAATGAATACCATGGGTAGATGTCACAATACCATGGGAAAATACCATGGGTGAATGAATACCATGGGTGGATGTCACTTATAATACCATGGGTGGATAAATACTATGGGTGGATGCCACTTACAATACCATGGGTAAATTCCATGGGTGGATGAATAACATGGGTGGACGAATACCATGGGTTGATGCCATTTTCCATTCGGATCATTCCTCCCTCCTTAAGAAGCAGTGGTCCCCATTACGTGAAGTTCCCTCCTGTGAAGCCTTTGTTGAATATGAAGAGCCACTGAAGAGAATGGTTTTATGTGGTCAACTCATAACCATGATGAACGAAGATCTGAGGATAGAGATACCCTGTAATGCTTGTGACAATTTGTGATACTGACAGTGTGCAGCCCAACAAATGGACTTAGATGAAGTGTGGGTTTGTGGATGACCCATAACCATGATGAACGAAGATCCGAGGATAGAGATATGTGTAATGCTTGTGACAAACTGTGATACTGATAGTGTGTGGCCTAGAAAATGGACTTTGATGAATTGTGGGTTTGTGGATTACCCATAACCATGAAAAAAAAGATCAGAGGATAGAGATACCCTGTAATGCTTGTGACCAACTATGATACTAACAGTGTGCAGCCTAGCAAATGGACTTCGATGACAAAGATTTTATGTGGTTGACCCATAACTGTTATGTTGGTTGTTGATGAAGTAGCAGGTGCCTACATAGCCTGGGGTGGGAGGGTACGTCTTCAAATAACCCAAGCTGAATTTTGTTATGCTGAAAATGATGAATGTGAAGAAGGTGCCTACTAAAGTGGGGTGGGAGGGCACATCTCCGAAGAGAATCGCTCTTAATGTTGACCCAGAATTAAAATGGACATAACTCAGTCAATATAACTCAAAATATTTATTATAACCTATTTTTGGAAACATAATGACCATTTTGCATCTTCCCATGTGTTGGAAATCCTTATTTGGACAATCTAGAATCTCATATTCGTGCTGCAACTTTTCTGTCGTCACAAAAGTTCTGAAAGAATCGCTGATTTTAAATCAATGATATCTCCTACATCAGGGAAAATTTTAAGAACCAACCTAAATTTATACGTATAATAAATGGGCGAATCCCCATGATACATAGGAAAAATGAGAGGTGATTTTATCAATAATATAATATGTATATATACTTCTTTTGGCGAATCTCTCACGAGATTATATTAACTTGTAAAGTCATGGCGAATCTTTCACTGAATTATAAAATCTTGGAAAATCTTTCACTGAATAATAAAACATTGTGAAGTCTTGGTGAATGTTTTGTTAAAGTATGAAACCATATATGCTAATAGGAAAACATATTAATTAAATTGTAATATACTAACATACATGTTTGGAAAAGAGAAACATAATTTTCTCTTCCTACAAACAATGTTGCAAGTTTCAGTGGTCGTGTTTATCAAGGTTCTTACTGTACACTCTTTCATATCCTTCTATTATTTTTGATAGTATTCCACAACAAATTTCTTGTATGTGTTGATCTTGACCATCAGTTCTGTCAAGGTAGGAGAGATTAATATTTTCTCTACCACTTTTGTCAATCTATGGGAGATTAATGTTTTTACAAATTTTGTTTTACTTTTCTCCCAACTTTTGTTTACTTGAGTGTTTCTATCACTACCTTGTTGATTCCATATCAAACCAATTTCTCAAATGCCAGCCTAACTGTGACAAAGGACTTTCTTACTTCTACAAATTTGTAGCTTCATTGTAAGGAGAAGTTTCTATATTTGCAGGGGCAATTTATAAACACTTTCATTCACTCTTCGGGTAGTTTTTAAGCCATTGACCTTAAGGTAGTTCATCCTTCCATATATTTTTGGTCATTACACTCTGTTCTTGAAGTTTTGAATCGAGGGAATCCCATACCCATGAAACTTACCTGTAGTCTTACGATGCAATCTTTTGTTTTGAGTCATTGTGTTAAAGTCCCTCCCCTTCAAGCAAGCTTTATGCAAGTAGGAAAATTAAATAGAGCCCCCTTACTTACCGACCTTCCTTTCTCTTACCTGAGCAGTTGTATCTTACCCAACCAACAAATGGTTCCTACCTTGAATGATGGAGTTTAATAGACCAACAATAAAATATTTATGTAACTCTTGTCCCCACCACCTGAACACTTTATGGCCCAACACGAACGAAGGCATGTTAAGGATTTCTTCATTAGTCTTCGTAAAGATCATCTAAATTCATATTAATCATGGCTTCCGCTAACCACTCATGTAGGGTCACTTGGCTTGGCAATGCAAATTGCTCATTAATTCTTCCCATCACTGGACCGCCTTCAATCATATTCATTACAACAATTTCATTTTGATTAACATTTTTAAAATTAGTATGTGGTTTTTGTCATCAACAACTACTATTTTTCTTGAATTTCTCCATCATATTCTTAAGTAGCATTTCCATGTTCATTATCATCACCTAATAGATGATAACATCCTTGAGGTAGACTCAACATGTTTATAACAACTTTTGTATCTTTATCACCAGTGACCAGATATTTCAAAAACTTTGCTACAAGCCTCATCATTGGTAAGAGCGTCATAATTGACTAGCCAAATTCCATTACACCTACATTCCACATTAATATTAGAGGGTGTCAAGGTCCTTTCAATATATATGCTAGCAATTTCAACTGTTTCAAACCTTTTTACCTCTCTCCATGGGTTCTTTGCCATCCAATTTATTCTCTCAAACCTTAAATAATTCTTAAAAGGACCAAACACGCTTCTAGGGGTTGCAACTTATGAGTAATTTCTAAGCAGTGCTAACACTATGTATGCCTCTGTGGTTTGTAAAACTATGTTGTTGTGATGGACATAAAAAATTAACAAGTATATGTTTGTAAGATAGATGCCGCCAGGTAAAAGGTGACAAAATGGTATAGCCAAATCATAAACAATTATTTAGTCATCCATGCATTAGGATGTGCAACCACAGATATTCCTTGCTCACAATTCTTGACATGGTTCTTCATATTTTTATTTCCCTAAAATAAATATAGCCTAGACATTGATAAACCAATTGTAATTGCACAAAAAATATAGTTATCCACGCTATTGTTAGGAAACACTTTCGCACATTTTCACTCATTCTCTTGGCATTTGTCCACATGCCACAATTCCTTCCAACTTGGAAAGGAAGGTCGTCACAATTTCATATATATTTTGTAAACTGTATGAATGATCTGTGTATGCCTTGGATAGAGTGTAATAGAACTTGGTCAGAATTGTGGGGTGTAAATCCATAGCTTTGTCTCTATTTAGGATTTCAATTGTTCATAATGTCAGTTCTTGATATATTTTCATAACTCCTGTACACCCTAATTTCCCCAAAATCAATTTTTGAATGGACTCAAACTGGAACAACATTAGCCTTAAGTTGTATCAACTCTAGGTCATGGCCAATTTCAAGTATCTCCTTACACCAATCAACTATTTCCTCCTTTTGTTCAATTAACATTATAATAACCCCTTTCTTCTTCTTCCTTGCATGAGGTATTTAGCCAACAATGTATTGATGCTGGTGAGTTCCATATTTTCTCACTGCAACTCTTATTAAGCATCCATTGAAGTCAACATCATCAATTTCCTTCGGAATATCCTCTTCAGTTCGACCTTTATTAACACTAATATTCTTGGTCAAACGTGAATCTTGCACTATAATTCATGCAGAAGCACCACCTTCAACATCTACATCATATGCTCTTAAGCTTTTATATCATTATGCTCTTCAAAACCTACCAGATTTAACTCATGATTTGAGGAAGAATTTTGTAGATGATCAACCCTTGTCACTTGCATTCTTACCTTCACAAGAGCAACACTATTTTCTCGTGCATGACAAAAAAAACATTAAACAAATAAATATTGTTATAATAGAGATTGATGCAGTGCATAGCAACAATGAAATGAAAAAACTTTAAGGTTAACATAGGTGACAAGAAACAAAACTTTAAAACTGGAGAGAGTTTATGAAATAGTGTTGATCCCTAACTAAAGATTCGTGGTGAGAGAAATGTTTGCAGTGACCTATAGAGTAGTATTGTAATCTGAGTTGAAGAAATGGTGCTTCCATTAATGATGGTTTAGATTTATAATGCTCCATTGGAAATCTTGATTGATGATCCCCAAGAACAAAGATACATTGTATGAAATTGTGATAGTGATCTAGAGAGCAGTATTGTAAACTAAGTTGCCGCTATGGTGCTTCCATGAATTATAGATTAAATGTATAACATTCCATTGGAAATTTGAGTGGTGAATGGTCATCGACATGGATTGCATATGCAAAATGATGATATCCGTGTCTAGGATTGATTTGATTATGATCTAGGGGCTCTTAGTTTCTCCAAGCCAATGATGGTGCTTCTAAATTGTTTAATGGCCCTGATAGATTTATTTGATTAATGGTCATTTTGAACATAGTTGAATAAGTTACTCCTTTTCATTATAGATTGCAAACTTAGGGGTGGGTCATGGAAAGCATTAAATGATAAGCATTACCTATTCATGTCTGATCAAATGCACAAGGGGAAAGAAGCATTGGGCTCTATATGGACTTGAGGTTATACATATTGGAACATCATTTACTGCAAACATTCTCCAGCAATAAACCTCTCTATCAGATGTGATAGGTAATCTGTATATCAAAACTGAACCTTGTTGGAATAAACATTTGATGGTTCTTAATGTCTAATAATTTGAAGTATCTTTACATTAGATCATTTAAAGATGTGTTTGGACATGATGTTTTGTATGGTAGTGAACTAAGAGTCACTTTCTAGACAATTGTATGCCTAGTGAGTTTATGGACTATTCTTAAACTTGTGAGAATTCTTCATTATTTTAATACCACTTTTATAATGTGTTATCAGTGTGCTATGTTCTAATTTGTTATATCTTCAGAGGTCAAGTTCTATCTCCACTATTGGTCCCCATTCCACCACTGTCTTCCCTCCCCTAGTTTATCACCTGCTCCAGAATCACAAAATCATGAGGCATTAATTACAATTGAATCGAGTTTTCCTCCTGGACGTTGCTGACTTGGGTTTGAATCGCAGATAATATACAAAAAAGGAATATCACACATGCAGGAATAGCTGGCTTGGGTTCGAATCATAGATAATATATAGAACAAGAATATCACACATATTCACAGATAATATATATAACAAGAATATCACCTTGGAAAGCACCAACAAAGAAAGGCCATGGATAAGTTTTATCAACCTCCAGATTGCAACCCACCTTGGAACATTAACCTTTGGAGTCATTTTTATGCCTTCCTATAGGTATTTTATTTGATGATGTACCTGAAAAGGAGGGATCTCCATGTCTACAAAATTGTTATTCCTTCTTTTCTATCTAAATGGTTCTAGAGGCAATCAAGGGCAATGATCTATGTTATTTGAGTGCTCTATCCTCAAACAGTCCAACAAGGAAGCCTCCTGCCAAGTACCCTATCCTCAAATAAGGGGAGAATAACACCCCATATCTCCTGAGAAAAAATACAAATGAACACCAGCATATGGTCTATTGTTTCCTCTTCACATTTGAATAGGGTAAAAATTCCAAGACCCTACCTTGCCCTATTTTGTAGAACCTCTCACGTCAAAACATTATTCGTTAGGGCCAACCACATAAAAATCATGGATTTCATTGAAGATTTAACTTTCCAAATCTTCCCAGAACCAAGCTACTACTACTGCTTCATCATCAAAGATAGCCTTGTACCGCAAGCTAGATGTCAATAGTCATATGACAGGATCATTGTACCATACAACTTTCTTGCATGAAGAAGACATGGAGACAACTCTTTGCTCCTAAATGCAACCAATGTTGAGTTAAAAAAGAAATGCTTGATTTCGTACTGAGCAACAACAAAATATATAGAATTTCCTTGTGACAGAGTTGCTAAGATGGAATCTTCATCTACAAACATTTACCTATAAGGATGAGAAAATACAAATCAAATGTCTTTCTTATTCCATAGACTACAAGTGCGAGATAAAAAAAAAAACACACCAAGTTTGTTTGCCCCAACACGCCAACAAGTAGCAAGCCCCAACTATATGATATAAGAAAGTAGTAGGTATCCCAAAGGCCTGAAGGGGATCTAATGGAAAGAAGTGACCATTGTCAGAAGCCTTCCAATCAATATATAAATATATAAATGTAGATTTATTATTATTTTAATTTGAAATCTTCAATTAAATAATAAAATTTAATTACGTCTCTCCCAATCTAAATTGCTTATTAGCATTATTCACTACCTTCATACATCTTGCATTTTTTAACATTGTTGTAACATGTGGATTCATTTCCTTTTTGGTGCACAATCTATGCCTTTTCGTACAATACCGTGTAGTGGCCCAACCCCTATAGATCATTACAACAAACTAAGAATAATAGAGAAGATGAAAGGGTGTACAAACTAGCATATTTTTCAAGCAACTAATCCAACATTTGTACCTTAACTTTTTCATGAAGATATCATATTTAGAACGTTTGAGAAATGGTGGGAAATCTAGGTAGCGACTATCTCTCTTCTACGAGGGTGATGCAAAAAGAGTGATAAGATTTCAATGTTTTGATTTTTTTTTGTTAAATAAAAAAAACCGTTATTAATGGAGATATTCGTATTTTTTACTAAATTTTGTGAAGTGACTAAATGTAGCTTTAACCATTCACCTTAAGATGTTTTTTACAATATAATTTCCTAAGTCTATTTAATATCTTCATTATCATAAAAACCAGCATATATCCATCTTAATTCCACATCTACCAAACTCTTAGAGGGATGAAATCTATTTATCCCTCTCAACACTTGGTAGACCCGCAATTAAGATGGATCTAAGCTGATAGAATTTTCCCTTTAAATAGTCTTATGCTCACATGAATACCATGGTATTACCATGGGTCAATACCATGCATTATCATAAACCTGGAGCTTAAAAACTACTATTAGTAATTTATAAAAATTAATAAAATTAATAATTGATTTTTATTTTTATTTTTTTATTTTAACCGAGTTAAAATGTTTAAGTGACATTAAATTTCAAGATCCATTTTTCTCTTGATCTACCAAGTCCTGAGAGGGACCAAATATTTTTTCACTCTATGTTAGTTTGCATATCACGATATTTAATCCCTCTCGGCGCTTAGTAGATCCAGAGTAAAGATGGATCTATGCTGGTTTAATTTCCCCCTTTAAATAGGCTACATTCCATGTGAATACCATGGGTCAATACCATATGCCATTTTTATTTTTATTAATACTAATATTAGGGTTAATAATGTTTTTTTTCATGGTATTAATAATAACTTGGCCCAGGGTTTTTGGCCCATAGGCTTCACCTAAATATAACACATTTTTTGAGTGTTCGTAAATATAAAAAATATTTTATTTATTTACCATACCTCTCATTTATTTATATTTTTATTAATTTACCATACTTCTTTTATAAATATGGTATTTGACCCATAGGATTCACTTAAATAAAACCTCTTTTTGAGCCTTCTTAAATAGAAAGAGGGTTATGGACTAAATATCAAAAGAGGTTTTATTTATTTACCATACGTCTAATTTATTTATTTACCATACCTTTGGAGTAAGTATAAAAAGAGGTTTTATTTTTTTACCATACCTCCACTTTATTTATATTTTTATTTATTTACACCCTTGCCATTGATGAAAACCAGATTTGAAAACAGGGAGTTGTTCACAGAAGAAATCAGGGTGATTGGGACCAAATACAACCTCCCAAACCACCTCCCAAATCAGAAATTGGGCGATTGCAAATGAATTTAACATTGAAAAGCAGAAAATCGGGCAATTGTAATGGAATATAACCTCTCAAACCAGGCAAATCGGGTCAAACGAGTCTTTTCATAGTTTATCCGCCCCTTTCTTTTGGGCTAAAATGAAAAAAAATAATTATTTTTTAAATAAAAGTTGGGCTAAATATATGAAATGGGTATTTTATAAAAATTTCACCCCTCTAAAATGAAAAACCCCTTAAATTTTGCCCTTGGGCTAAAATTTTCCCTTAAAATTGACCATGTCCTACATCCAAACTCCGATTTGACCCAAAAAAAAGAAAATTAATTGACTGATTTTTCGGGAGGAGCTTAGATCTACAATCACTTTTCTAAAATTTGGCATCAAAATTGCAAAAAAATACAGGAGAGCCGCCGTCCACGAATTGCCATCAGAAAAATTTATGCAACATAGCTGATTTTAAATCAACAGTATCTCCCTCATCGGGACTTTGATTCAGCTGATTTTATTTTTGAATTTGGAAATGTTTTCGTAAGGAATCCAGATCTATTATTTGTTTTTGTAAATTTTGCACCAAAATTTCCAGATCTGATCTGCAAATTCGCATCCCAAAAACATTCCTGCAAAAAAATGAAAAAGAAAAGTTCTTTTGCTTGGACCAAGAAAATGCTCTATGGAGGACATAGCACATGCCTAAAGTTTGTTGAATATTGCTGCAAAATTTGAAACTGAAATATGCATCAAACCCTCATTCCCATGGAATCATAACCTGCTCTGATACCATTGATCTAGGTTTTGGGGCGACGCCGCCAAGATCTAAAATATCAAAATGGATTTGGGGAGAAGCAATTCCAGAAGAAAAGGAGGAGAATGCCCAATAAACAAAACCATAAAGAAATTTTTTATTAAAACAGAGAATAATTGTAAAATCTACATTGTAGCAGAAACATTGTCCTTTTACAAAATGCGACTTGTTACTTATAGTATTTTTCGGTTACAGTACCATGGGTAAATTCCATGGGTTAATGAATACTATGGGTGGATGTCACAAGACCATGGGAAAATACCATGGGTGGATGTCACTTACAATACCATGGGTGGATAAATACTATGGATGGATGCCACTTACAATACCATGGGTGAATGAATAACATGGGTGGATGAATACCATGGGTTGATGCCATTTTCCATTCAGATCATCAGGCTACCCAATTCTTTCAATAACATAGCTGGGGTCTTGTAATCAACAAAATTTTCAAGGAATATGCATTTGAATGCACCCTAGTTCTGTATGGAGTTTGGTGGAAGGTTTTGATACCATGCAGCTGCGCGACCGTCTAAGGTACATGGGAACAATCTACAAGCTAAATCGTCATGCCATACCTCAAGGGTCTGCAGCTGCAGGTAGAAGTTTTCCAAATGATCTTATGCCTTCACCGTGCTGTCAGGGTTGAACTTGATGTTCATTCTCTCCGTTCGCTTCGGCATCTTGTGAAAAACATCCAGGAGAGCCAATGGTGCCTGAGTCATCCATTCAAGATTTGGGTTAGCCATCTCTTCTTCTTCATCATCCTCTTCCTCTCTTTCAGAGTCTGATGGTTTTGACTCTGAGTTTGTTGGTTTGTCTCCGCCTCTTCCTCCTCCTCTGCCTTCCCCCCTGCCTCTTGTACCAGAGTCTGATCCCAAGATCACAAGAGTGTCTTGTTCTCCTTGTCGAAAGACCAGAGGTTCCTGTCCGTCTTCGATAGCTTATGCCAGACCTTCAAGTGTGGCAAGGACTCCTTCTTCCACTGATGATACAACAACTCCTGTGGGAGTGGCTTTTGACTTCCTTGATGCGTATGGAGGATGTTGTATGCGTGGGACAAATCTGACTGATTTTGCGAACTGGCGAGTGATGGGATGGACAAAGCGAAGCTAATGATACGAAATCTCGTGTTCAATCCTAGGAGGTGAGGAGTAACCAACTGCAGAGTCACACATAGGTGAGAGGGAGTGCGAGTTACTACCTTGACCAGATGGTTGATGAATGAGTGTGAGAGGACGTTCAACCATATACAACAGGTTGCCTCCTTCTAGCACCAGAAATGTTGACGGTGCTGGACCCTCCAACATTCAGGGGATCACCCTAGTATGAAGTCACAACTAGACCTCACACCGTTTGGTGCGAGAGTGCCAGCCGGTATGATGGTCCAGTTGCCATTATCTTAAGGATTTTCCTCAACTCTTTCTTAACATCAGCACAGGAGAGTTGTCTGCTTTGCCTTCGAGAAGTGAGGTTCGCGTGCCTAGTGAGTGCTAGTGTACTCATGTCAATGGTTCTTTCACTGTAAAGGGAGAGGGTGAAAGTGAGTCCCAAGTTGGTTGGGATGTAGTCCCAACTCAGCTAGGAACACACAACACAACAGGATGTGCACAACTTCTAGAGGAGTAATCCACAAGGATTCCACAATCACAACATACAAGGTAAGATAACACGTACAACACTCAATGGATGAGTCTGAATGAGTGCAACGGTTGTTACAACAAGTTTCATGTGAAAGGTATGTCTGATGTCCAGGAGAGCAGTCTACATGGGTGAGACAGTGTTAACATCATATACAACACATTTCCATTAATATATTATGTATTAAAACAAGTGAAATGGTTTAGATGTAGAACACAGGTTAAAGAAACATATATTAAAAGTGTTAAATATTAGTCTTACAACAGATACAATACATGTGAAAATGTTCTGACCTATTATCAAGCTTCTGAATTAAGTGAAAGTTCCAAGACACATCGTTACACCATACATCCCTAACCCCGAGTGTAGGGCGTTAGAGCCACTACTTACTCCTCAAAGAAAAGATTATAGACTCTCTTGGCTATGTGATGAGCCTCATCATTGGGTAATTGTATGGACCTTAATTCACCTCCTAGCTTAGTCAAACCAACTATTCTCACAACTTATTTCATACTTTTGATTATATTTTGTTTATGAGATGAGTTAGAGTTGGATATTTTTCTTTGTAGTCTAATGTGCATTTAACGCAAGATTAAAGGATAAAAGCAAGGAATTTTGGCAAAGACCTTGGTCAAAACTCGAATGGGACAAGGGAGAGGAATTATAGGAGGGAAATCCTCCTCATTTACTACCCCTCCATTCAAATATTCCTCCATCATCTCGGAGTGCAAACAGCCAAATCATGAGGACTAGAAGGCAGTCGAGCAAGTGAAATTCAAAGGGCCAGTTTATCTCGAGTTTGGGAGCTTAGCCTCCCTAATTTTAAGGAATTCATTGGAGACTTCATATGTATAAGTAGAGAGGCCTAAGACCTCAGTAGGATTCAGATTTTTTATTGTAAAACTTTACTCTATTTTCGAGCTGCAAGACTTGTGACAGTTTTTGATGTAATCCAATGTTTTTTATAATAATAATGAGCTTTATTTTGAGCCAGTACTGAGTTAACTCAGAGGGCTGAAGCTCTTGGGTTAGGGCCCAACCCTAGTAGCTAAGGCTCCTCTTTATTGTACATGTATGCTAGGTATATTCATGGTTTAATCGTTCATTTTCTTAAATAGTTGCATTTCCATTACAGTAGTGTAGTGCATAGATTCATGGTCTAATCGTTCATTTGCTTAAGTAGTTGCATTTCCATTACACCAGTGTAGCGTAGATTGGTTGTGTTTTAGTTTGCTTCCATTTGTTCCTTCTTTCGATTAGTAGGTTAGCAAGGAGAAAATGATCACCATAAGGTTGTCAGTAGGTGTCTCAGCCTCAACTCCTCCCTATGGGACCATGACTTGAGGAAGAGACCCTTCAACAACCCCGAAAACACAGATTTCTAGTTCTTGCATGAGCTTTGGAGTTTGTCGTCTTGATTCAATACTTGGTTCATTTCATCGTTATTGTTTTCAATCACTCTCTTTCTGTAATAGATCTCACTCATATTCTCATTTCCTTCAGCACGAAATGCTTAGCGGAAGCCAATAAATCACGTCTTAATCGAGTTATACTCGTAGATCTCCTTACCGTCTGATCCACAACAAACTTGGCCAATCACCATCAACCACATGCATATTCATTTCAACGTTTGACTGTAGGCGCTTCAAATCTCCACCATCGATCTGCCTCACCCGATCCAATGGTTATCGTGTCACCCGATTTCCAACTAGCTTGCCTGATCTCCACCATTGATCAATCCCACACGATCCAACAACTATTGCGCAATATTGTGTGAATTCTTGCATGATCAATATCCGATCGAGAGCACACAAGAAAAGTGGTTTTCTCATGCTACGTGTCACTCACTTAGGCTAATCATGCAAAATTTAGGAATTTCACTTACAGCTTTGACGGCATGCGAGAAACTGCTTACCACCTACGAAGACCGCTCCATCATTCTGCACGTTTTTTTCCTTCTGTCGCCATGTGACTTAATGTCATCCATCCATATATTCACTTAATCTCCACGATAAGATCTCTACCACTCATCTTTTGTTAATCATGTTCGTTAATTGATCCATATATCTATTCACTTAATCCCCTGCGATAAGATCTCCACCATTCATCTCCCGTTAATCTTGTTCGTCCATCAATTCACTTAAACTCCGCGATAAGATCTCTGCCATTCATCTTCCATTAATCTTGTTCAACCATCTATTAACTCAATCTCCTGCGACAAGATCTCCGTCGCTCATCTTGCATTAATCCTATTCATCCATCTATTCACGTAATCTCCTGCGATAAGATCTTCGTTGCTCATCTTCTTGTGCATTGCTGCTTCATTACATCTTCCTTTCACTGATTTCGATCTTCGCTTGCTCTTCCACTTGATTCCTTCCTGAACGTTTTTTTTCATATCATTTAAAATCTACCACTCCTGAGTTTCAATTTGTTTATTCAATCAGACTCTAAAACTGTCTGATCATCAAAAAAACAAGAAAAGTGAAAATAGATTTAGTCTAGTTTCCTTGCTTACACATTAGTTTGGTTTGATGCTCTTTACTTCTATAACTTAGATAGCAACATTGGGTTAGTTTTGATTTAGAAATTTTGCTTAGCATAGTTGTTTAAATGGTTAATTAGGATATGGTGTGATTTAGCATTACATGTTGTTTTCTTCATTACTATAGTAGAGTAGCTCTCTTACAATAGATTTGCTCTTCTTCCATCAAAGATTTAAGCTTCTTATGACTCTATAAAAGTTTGGGTTGGAACCCCTAGGGTCTCTGTCCAAATGAAAAATTGACAACAGGAAGGACCTTCACTTCTACTTGTGCATATAGCACTATCACCTCCAAGTTTGTATGAACCCTGGGTTGATAAGTAAAGCCGGTAGCCCAAGATTTGCAGCATCTTTGCTGCAATACTAGCGCTCATCACCTTTTGGCGCCATTTCCGAGGAGTTGTCTGAGTGGGATGTGATTGCTGCTTTCTTTTCTTCCATTTCTAGTCTCAAATTTTCTTCCATTAGTTTATTTCTGCAAAAATAATCTAGTAGCTTCCTTTCTTTCATTTGTCATTATCTGCTTTCCTTTCCATTTTGCAAGTAGAATTTCAATTCAGCAAGTAGTTTCTTTCTGTCAGTAGTTTTCATTAAATCAGCAATTTCATTTATGCAAAGTACTTTCTTGCTAAAAAAGATCTTCCAAAACCAACCCAAAAGCATTTCCTTTCATGCCCCGTAGGAACAGGGAAAATTTAGAAAAAATCTTGCCAAATACCCCCATTGCATCCAACAGCCAACCTTCTCTCTTCTTCGGTGGCTGTGAACTGGAGGAATCCTTAGTGAGAAACCTGACATTTTTGAAGAACCTACAAGGGAAGAAGAAGAAGAAGAGGAACTGATTACTACTGAACCAATGGCTGAAAACCGAAATGATAGAGGAAATAAAGAGAGAATTGAGGGTGGTTTCTCCATCAAGGAAACCAATGGGGACACTAAGATGAAGAATATAAGCCCCTCTGCTCTACCTCATTTCCATGGCCTAACCACAAAGGACCCTGACACTTTCCTATTTGAGTTTGTTGTTATATTCCGAACCTATGACTATACAGATGATGAGCAAAAGCTATAACTGTTTCCATCTACCCTCAAGGATGCAGCATTGCACTAATTCATGGGTTTACCTAGAGATAGCATCACAACTTGGGCTCAGATGCAGCAGGATTTTAACAACAAATATAGGGATTAATATAGGTCAAAGGATACTAAAGAAGATATTTTTAAGATGACCATGGGCCAAGATGAATCCTTAGAAGACTACGAAGAAAGATTCCAACTCAGTTACAAAAGGTCCAGGTGCACACTTGACCTGCTTTAAGTAGTAAGGGAAGATATTCTGGATACCTTACATTTGTTAGCAAGAGGAGATATCTACCAATTACCCTATGAGGATATCAAGGCTGTCTTTAGAAACCATTCTAGGGCAGCTAGGAAAAAGGGTAGGAGTAGTCAACCTATGGCCAATACATCATCTTCCAACTCATCCATCAATGGTGAAATTGGAAATATGTTGGAAGATTTCAAAAGTGAGATGCTACAAACCCTTGCCTTGCAATTGGACACCATGAATATCAAAATGAAGCAAGAGGAAGCAGAGAGATCCTTGGCCATCTTTTTTTCTATATGCACCAGGAGGCATCCTAGGAATGAATGTCCATTGAACTGCATTGAGATTCGCTAGGTCTGTGAAGAAAACCACTCCATAGAAAAGTGCCCTTCTTTACCCGAACTTAGAGTTGTATATCAAGGAGCTAGAGGGGTCAATGATAAGCTTTGTTACATCAACCAAAGGAGACCTCCTTGCCCTAGACCATACTAGCAGGGTATGCAAGGGTCATCCCATGCATATTACAACCCCAACCAAAACACAACTATACCTTCTTCGGGACCCCCTACTTGTACTTCCTGGTCTACGCCCCCTCCTTGGTCCTATGCATCTCAGTATCATTCTCGGCCAGCCAACCAATCGTTTCAACCTTATGTTCTGCCACAACCTTAGTGGAATTCTCCACACCAGGGGTGGAGGCCCCAATACAACAATTCTCCAGCTCTATTGCCTCCACCACCTACCCAACCACAACTCCTACACTCTGCTCCACCCAAGCAACCCTAGATTCTTGAACAGCCAAATCCGAACCCGAACAATAGGCAGGCTTAACAAGTATATAATGGAGAGACATCATACCCATCTTATGCTGTAGAAATCCAGGAGATCAGCCTAATATCTGGGAGAATTCTCCTAGATAACCAACCTCCCTCTCCAGATGGGGAGGTTGAGGAAGAAATAGAGGAAAGCAACTTTAAAGTAAATCCACCCTTTCCTAAGATATTAGCTCAACCATTCCATCCCACCCCAGAAGAAACTGAACTTCTGGGAGAATTGAAAAATCTATGTGTAAAGATCCTCCTTCTCCAGGCAATAAAAAATGTTCCCATTTACAATAAGTTGATTAAGGAGAAATGCTTCAAGAATCTAGGAAGAAGAAAAAGGGATGCCCCTACCATTAATGTCATTGGGTAGCTATCTAACTTAATGTTGGGGCAGTTAACATGTCCGAAATATTTGGACCTTGGAAGCCTTATAGTAGATGTGCACATTAATGGTACCATTGTCCCACACACACTGATTGATCTTGGGACTGCCATTAATGTGATGACTAAGGACACCATCCTCAAGCTCAACCTCCAAGGGTCATTGAGGAAGACCACAATAGTTCTGCAACTTGCAGACCGTTCCACAGCCACCCCTGATGGAATTGTGGATGATGTGATGGTCTCCATTGACTCCTAGGAGTACCCTACAGATTTCCTAGTTCTCCAGCTGTTGGGCATGGAATCCCCCCAAGGCATGTTTTGGGGCTGAAAACCTAAGTTTTGATCCAATATTGTTGTAAAGACTCCGTGAATTGTAGGCGCGAAGTGTGAAATGTATGATAGAGTCATAGGGTTGTCCGCCCTAGTCTTGTAATGTAATGTCGGCCTACCCATGGTCCGCAGACCATGGGATTGTATAAATAGAGTGAGGCTCTAAGTGTAAAAAGGACGAACTAAGTAATAGATAGCAAAGTAGAAGAAATAGCAAGAGTTTAAGTGTGTCTTGGGTCGTAGAGTAGGAGAAGTCTTTGTAGTTGAGTGCACAGAGGCCTAGTAGTTCGCAGCTGAGTGCGCGGACCCCTGTAGCTGAGTGCGCAAGGTGGAGTCGAGTATGTAACCGAGGAAGAAAATAATAAAGAGAAGTTTTATCTTAATTCTGTGTATCTGTTCTTGGGTTATTACATGTTTGATATAAATTGAAAATATACTATTTATTTACTCCGCGCACCTGTATGAATGATTTATATTGCTAAGTATACTTTATGCATGCAAGTAAGCTAAGTTAATCAACTAACAGTAGAATACTAGTAAAGGCTTGGGTAATAACAACGTTCTTACCCCAAGTAGGGTTGCGCGAAGGCAGCATCTTAGGCCGCAAGGTACAGGTAAGTGCACTTAGCAACATGTACGTAGGGTCAAGCCATGGACCACTTGAACTCATCAAACATCTCTAGGGTGCAGAAACCTAGTTCTAGAACCCTCCCATGCTACTTCAGGTGATACCTTAGTCTACGCTCCGCAGAATGTTGCCGAAAGGGCTAGTAGTACCAGGATTTGTTTTGGTAAATCACCTCTGAACCTGGGTCAGGCCCCAACAAGCCAAAAAATGGTTCCATTGCTGGGACCGGGATTTTCACAAGAGATGTCTAATGTCGTGTCACTGGAATCCGACAAAGAAAGAAATTGAAGGGTGGTTGGATAGAAAGATTCATGAATTCGCAGTGCAGGAAAATAGGAATCCGCGAGTATTGAAGGAGCAGGTGTTAGAGAGCTACTTATATACGCAAATACATGAAATTTTCTTTGCATCCTTCCCCTCTGAGTTGTACGAGTGGATCGCGAAGCTAGCAGACAGTCAAGGAAGGTGTAGGTTCGACAAACCTATTGTGTGGACTCTAGAGTTGGTGTGCAAACTAGAAGCATCAAAAGATAAGATCATGCGCGTTGTGAACCATTGGCTCGACGGAATTATAGGAGGGTTTGCCATCGAGTTCACAGTAGATACTTCAGTCAGCTACACCGATGCAGAACGATGCTTCCTCAAGGGACCGTAAGGTAAGTACGTTAAATCTTTGAACACTTGGATTAAAATGCTACTGTGTGAAAAGAAATTTATGCGAATAAATTAATGTTTGGGGCTACGCGAAGTGGGAGGATCTATAGAAACGAAGGTAGCATAAAGATAGAAACTAGCCCATTGATTTCGCCTCGGTGAGAGAGCGAGGAAGAGCTCGCGAAAGTTTCACCAAGAAGTGTGATCAGTCTGATAAGGCAGTGAATTCCATGCATACCACCCCCACCTACACCACCACCATTTTCACCATCTTCACCTCCATCTCCACCCACACCACCTCCACCACCATAATAGTTCAATATGGAAAGCGCAATAAAGTTGCCAGTGCTCAAAGGAGTAGGGAACGAAGATTCGGACCAATTTTGGTTCATGGTAAAGGCTGTATGGGAAGTGTAAGGAGTCGCGGATGAAAACATAAAGAAGGCAACACTGGTAAGCACGTTGCAGGATCACGCACTGACATGGTACATTAAGCATTCCAATGACAATCCAAATGCAGGGATTGCGGATATCCAAGCTGAGCTAAGCAGGGAATTTAGAAGGCCAAAATTAGAGACATAGTTGATTATCGGGTTTAAGGAAATCGCAATTCTTCCAAGTGAGACCCCCTAAGAGCTAGATCAGAGACTGAAGGGTATGATTTGCGAATCCAACATGACCTTGATGGATGGGCAGCACCGCGCATGGTTTGTAATGTCACTAATGACACATATAAGGACCACATTGTCACAACAAAAGCTATCCACTCAGGCCGAAGCTTTAGAGATTGCAATGAGACTGCATGAGAACCTTATACAAGATCCTAACTTGGGAGTGCAACAGATCCACATGTAGTTGAAAAATATGTGTCTAGAGATGCAGATTTTGAAGCAAGACAAGACAACTCGCATAGAGGCATGCGAGGAGGTATGATGCATAAAGTGAAAAGGCCAGGAACATGACAAATACCATTGTCTAGTCTTATTGAACTACCTGGCGGGAGGAGGACAAATACCATTAAGACCAGAGGCACAAGCAGGACGAAGCATGGTGCCTGCATTATGGTGCGCGATTTGTCAAATAGGAGGGAAGCATGCTATAGATAACTGCCACCTACTACAGAAGTATATGTAGACATCCCAACAATTGTTCTGTAACTTCTGCATATCAATAGACCATGATGAGCGCACCTATAGAAGTTATGAATTGATGATGGATCAGACTCCTACCTACAGAGTTCAGATCAAAACGTGAGCCCTCGATCAAAATGCAGGGATGGCATGCACTAGATTTCAGGGGTGTGGACGAGGTCGAGGTGGAATGGGACTAAGAAGGGGTCGTGGACAGCTAATTTGTTACAATTGTGGAGGGCTAGGGCATTATGACTGTGATTGTACAAATCCCGTGAGAGCATCATGTTTATATTGTACCTAGTTCAATCATGATACTAAGGACTACCCCACGCTGATAGTGAGGTTGCGCGATAAAGGAACACTCCAGCCTCCCCAGCCTCCCCCAACTCAGAACCTATAAATGATGAGGTCTGAGCCGTGCAAAGAGGACCTGAATGTAAACATCAAGCTCCGAAGTGGTATCACAACAGAAGATGATAAGGGGAAGCAGCCTGAAGAAAGTGTCTGGGTTCGCAAGGCTCCAACAAAGGAACCAGAGTTTGATTTGGAGCACACGAAGGAGACATTCATGGAAGATAAGAAGTGCTTCATGGAGGCCTCCACTTTAGGTAGTAAAGACAAACTAGAACCGGAGATGGACCCATCAATGGTCACTACCTTTCTAGAGACATGCATGAAGCTACTGCACGACAACAAGGTTGTGAAGGGACTGCAAGAACTCATCACTAGGTGCATTGGGTTAGGAGAACTGCATGTAGTATAGAAGCTCGGGAAGCACACAACGTGAACAGGAAGGGATATGAGATTGAATATGAAATGGATCAAGTGATTCTAGATCTAGGATCAGACGCGAATGTCTTTCTGAAGCAGACATGGGAACGCATGGGTAGGCCCACATTGCAATGGTCTCCTATTTAATTACAAATGGCGAACCAGCAAAAGATCCTATTGATGGGAAGATTGGAGGGAATAAAAATATATATCGAAGGTGCAAGCGCGCTTTAAGATTTCAAAGTGATAGAGATTGTCGATGACAACAATCCCTATCCCACACTACTAAGAATAGATTGGGCCACTGATATGAATGGGCTGATAAATCTAAAGAAGCGCAAGATTCTTTTTGAAAAAAAAATCACTACGCCTAGTGGTACCTTTAGACCCTGCAGAAGGATCGTGCTACACAGAGGCAGTGCGCGGCAACGAGAGCGACGATGATCTAGACCGTATCTACAAGATAACTACGCGGGAGTAGGACTGGGTGAATCTGATAGTGGATGGCAGAATTTCATGGGAGCACGAAAGCTCCTGCACCTTAGATTCGGATGAGGAAATAGAACGATGGCAGAACTGGTTACACGAGGTAACCACGCTCATTTGCAACATGATGGTACGATCACTGAGCTGTGTGACAACAGAGGTAAGATATTTGCCTATGTATGATGGGTTGACAGCGGTGGATGATTTCCTGAACAAATTTGAAAGAAAGGTGTCGGAATAGCAGCGTTTTGACGCTCTAAAATGGGCATTGCGTGCTACGCCCGCAAGATGGTGGGGTACGCACCAGTGGACTTTTAAGGACTAGTGGGGATGCAGAAGGATGATGTGCCTACAATTTGGGAAACCGTGGATGCGGCTAACCAACAAATATGATGGATGCGATGATCCATGTGCAGACCTCACGAAATGGACCAAGGTCTATGGAGAAGAGCCACAATCTGAATGGGTGCATTTGTTCTGTGATACCCTTGATGTCATACACATGAATTGGTATACTGAGACGGAACTCTGCCATGGCACGAATGAATGGGATATCCTGGTGGGATACTTTTGATGATGCGCTACAAGCAGTAAAAGAAGTTATCTTCAAGATACCCCAGAAGCTAATGGAAGTGCTTCAGCCGAAATGGGCAACCCAATTGAGCTGCGTGCTGGAGTGTTATAATGTAAATATTGAGGAGGATGATGAGGATCCATGGAAAATTAACATTCCAGAAACTGAAGGCTGTCGCAAGATTTGAGGACCATTTCTCGAAGATCTTGACATCACCGCGCCGCTAAAAATAAAACAGGTGAACATTGGGATGGAGGCTGAACCAAAATACGCAACGCTTGGTGATTATTGGGATGATGCCACGGTGGATAAGGTCGTTGAGTTACTCCACGAGTACCAAGACTTATTCCTGACCAAGATTACGGACTTAAAAGGAATTGTTGGCGACTTAGGGATGATGAAGATCACCCTAAAACCCGACGTGAATCCGGTTAAGCAGAGGCCTTACTACTTGAATCTGAAGTATAAGGAAAAGGTCCATGTAGAACTAGACAAGATGCTCGTAGCTGGAATTATTGAGCCGGTGGAAGAATCCGACTGAGTGAGCCCTATGGTAGTACAGGAGAAGAACCAGAAGGGCGAGATAAGAATATGCGTGGACCTCAAGAAGTTGAATGACACCTGTGTACATGACCCATTCCCGACACCGTTCATAGATGAAGTATTGGAAAATGTTGGCGGATAAGAAACCTACTCTTTCACGGACGAGTTCTAAGGGTACCACCAGATCAAAATTGTGCCGGAAGACAGGAGCAAGATGACCTTCACGACATAATGGGGATGCTTTAATACATTGTTATGTCGTTTTGCTTCAAGAACGAGCCAGCCAATTTTTTGCACATCATTTTTGCCGCATTCAAATAATACATCCACAAGTTCCTGGAGGTCTATCTAGATGATTGGACTGTCTTTGGATTGGTTAAGCACCACATAACAAGGTTACACTTGATGCTCGATACTTGAAACGACACTAGATTGCACTGAACCTTAAGAAGTGCACATTCCTTGTTCCTTTGGGAACCTGTTGGGACATGTGGTCTGCAAACAGGGGCTAATGGTGGACCCCGTGAAGATTGTCGAGATTCTAAATTTGGAAGCACCATGAAGTGTTAAACAGTTGCATGCTACCTTGGGACACACAGGGTACTACGGCAAGTTCATCAAAAGCTATGGCCAAATCACCGCGCCGATGGAGAAACTATTGAAAAAGGATGTCACATTTTGCTGGAATGATGATTGCATGAAGAACCTGGATGTCCTAAAGGGGAAATTGGCCTCTGCTCCAATCCTGGTCTTCCCAAAATTGGATGTTGAGTTTCATGTCCATGTTGATGCATCGTGTATCGCATTGGGAGTAGTGCTCACATAAGTGGGTGGAGAAGGATTGGATTATCCTATCACGTTTGCAAGTCGTAGATTGTCCAAATCCGAGAAGAACTATTCCACAACCAAGCACGAGGGGTTGGCGATGGTGTACACGCTCCAAAAAAATTGACACTATTTTCTAGGAGGACATTTCAAGATGTATACTGACCATTCCGCACTAAAGTACTTAGTCAATAAGCCTGTGTTAGGGGGGCACATATGTAGGTGGCTCTTATTGTTATGAAACCAGCTCACAAAAAGATAGAAAAGATAGATGAACGCCCATTACACAAATGAATAATTCTTCGATGATACAAATGACAAGAACTCCTTTCTATATATAGGAGTCTAAGGGGTCATAATATAATCAGAGCCTGACATAACAATAATAATGTAAGGGCACAATAATAACAATAATGGGCTTCTATGGGGCACAATAGTAACAATATGGGGACTACATGGGCACAACAATATAATAAGGGGGTTGTACTAATAACAATAAGGGGTTACACTAGAAGAATAGGGGCGTAACATGCCCCTCTCCTTCAAAAAGTGTTGTCCTCAACGCTTGAGTAGTTTTTTATGCTTCTGTAGAAGATTCTTGTCCTCCCATGTGGAATCTTTAGCGGGTAAGTTCTTCCACTTGCTGAAATACTCTGAAATTGATCAAATTTAGATTCTCCAAGAAAGAGTTATGCACAATCTCCCAAGATGTCCTGATTATATACCTTTTCAGAAGAGCGAACTTGTATGAAGTTCCACATGTCACTGTTTTGACCTTAGGATCTGAAAAATACACACAGGAAACTACATTCCATTCTCTTTCTGTAAATTCTTACGAAATTTCAATTTGATGCACCAAACAAAACTTATGACTATTTTCCCCAGGTCACCTGTTTGGAATGTAATTCGGGAGTCTACAAAAAGGAAAACTTCCTCAGATAATATCTCCACAAATATAATGCGAAAAACTCTGAAATTTGGACCCAAGGTTTAGAATGATTTCAACCCAAATGGGTTTTTCTTTTAGCATCCGAAACATCGCAGAAAAAAAGTTATAGCGAAAATTCCACGATGACCTGTTTGGAGCAGCAAAACCCTAGAATCCGCAGCACTGATACCAAATGTTATGAAACCAGCTCACAGAAAGATATAAAATATAGATGAACACGTTAGAAATAAGCCTCTTTGAGGGGGCAACCAAGGACTGAAGACCCACCATATTCCAAAAATCGATATGAGGAAGTTTGATGGCAAGGATCCCACAACATGGATATTACAAATAGAGCAATTTTTTGATCTCAATAATGTGCAAAACACACAAAAGGTACGTATTGCAACTTCATATTTGGAACCAAATCAATTTGTATGGTATAAATGGCTTTGCTCTCATAACAAATTATCACTTGGGCAATTTTTACGGAATAATTGACAGCACATTATGAGGATACAAAAAGAACCACGTTTTTACAGGAGAGGGGCATGTTAGGTTGCTATAATACTAGTGATTATCCCATTACTATTGTAGTTGTATCGCTTATTAATATTGTTGTGCCCTTATTGTCCCCATATTGTTATTACTGTTCCCCATAGAATCCCTCTATTGTTATTTTGGTGGCTTTATATTATTATTGTTAGGTTGGCTGGGTTATATTGTGACTCCTTAGACTCCTATATCTAGAGAGGAGGTTTGTCATTTGAATCATCCAAGAATTGTTCATTTATGTAATGTAAAGGAGGTTTCCCCCTCGAAGAAGCTGAATTCTAAGGCATTGATCTATCCATTCTATCTTTTTTTGAGCTGGTTTCATAACACTTATTGTTCCAAGAATATGACTTTGAGGTCGTGGTCAAACCTGGACGCCTGAACGCAGGACCGGATCACTTGTCGCGTATTACGACGGGCGAGGAACCTACTATTTTAGAGGAAGGATTACTTGATGCACAACTCTTTGCGGTGTGCATCGCAGACGGGCACTTCGAAGATATAATCCACTTTCTGACAATAGGGACTATGCCAAAGGAATACTCCATCCAACAGAAGAAGGAATTGGTGGTGCATGCGGTGGATTTTTCTGTCATCGCAAGGCACCTATACAAAATGGGAAATTATGAGATATTTCAAAGATACGTACTTGAATTTGAATGAAGTCAGATCCTCGTGGAAGCACATGGGAGCGCTGCAGGAGGACAGTATGCAGGACATGCGACTGCATAAAAGATTCTTCGCGCAGGGTTGTGGTGGCCAACCCTTCACTAGGATTCAAAAGCACAATGTAACGCTTGCGATATATGTCAAATGATTAGAAAACCATCGCAGAGGGACGAGATGCCGTGTTGGGTTGTGTTATATTCTTTCCACGACTAACCCACGTAGTGAACCGGGGGGTTAGAGGGGGGGTGAAGCCCCCCCTTCGTTGCATTGATTGCGCAGCGGGGGGGTCACAGGGGGGGCGGCAGCCCCCCCTGTCCGGGGGGTTTGAGGGGGGCGGGTAGCCCCCCTCTACGGGGTCTGGGGCAGCACCCCGGGAAAAAAAAATTTGGACCCTATATTAGGTTGGGCGAACCTACCTATGGTTTTCGGTCCATGGTTTTGGACGCGATGGTTTTTGGTCCATGGTATTGGATGCTTCGACATGTATAAATATGTATTGTAACATTGAAAGGAATATAATGAAAAATCAAGCTGGTAGTCTCGGTTTTGGGATCCAGGTTAAAATCTCTGTGTATATGTGTTTTATGTGTTATGCTCTCGCATTGTTTATTTTTCTGTGATTTAGAATTCGTATGCAGGTAATTTCTGTACGGGGTTAAAACATACATTCGGTATCAGAGTTGTTTTGGCTTCAAGGGGACGCCTTTGTTGCTGAGGGGTTTCGCTCGGGCCTGTGGTAGACCCTGTTCAATGGGAGATCTGCGAGATCGATTCTGGTGGTGAAAGAAGATGGCGAGCAGCGAAAAGATAGAGATCGAGAAGTTCAATGGTCAGAGTTTTGAGTTGTGGAAACTCAAGATGGAGGATCTATTGGTGGATAAAGATCAGTGGATCGTGGTAGATCCAGATACTAAACCAACGGGAGTGACCGATGAAGAATGGAATAATTTGGATCGGAAGGCAAAGAGCACAATATGATTGTGTCTCAGATTCAGTATTGCTGAATGTATCAGGGGAAGCTATGGCGAAGGCTTTGTGGGACAAGTTAGGGACTTTGTACCAATCTAAGTCTCTAGTGAATAAACTGTTCTTGCGGAAAAAGCTGTATAACCTGAGGATGAAAGATGGAGACTCAGTGACAGAGCATCTGAATGCATTTAATATTGTGGTAAGTCAATTAGCATCTGTTGATATTAAAATTTCAGATGAAGATAAGTGCATCAGTTTGTTTTTTCTCTACCAGATTCGTGGGATAGTCTGGTTATTGCAATAGGTAGTAATGCAACTGCTTTGCAGTTTGATGAAATAGTCTCAGCCTTACTGATGAAGGAGATGAGACGAAAAAATATGGAGAGCCAGAATGGTGATTCCTTGTCTGTACGAGGACGGTCCCAGAATAGAAACAAAAATAAGTCATCGAGTGGGATATCTAAATCTAGAGGGAGAGCTAAATCTCCAGGAAAACCTGTAAAGGTGGTGTGCTGGAAATGCGGAAAGGAAGGGCACTTCAAAAGGGACTGTAAATCTAAAGCTCCTGATAAAGGAAAGGGTTCTGATGATGCTCCTTCTGCAGAGGTGAAAACCACCTCAGATGAAGGTGGGGATGTGTACTTAGCTTCTTCAAGTACACATGTAGATCATGAGGCATGGTTGATTGACTCAGGTGCATCCTTTCACTTCACTCCCCGTAGAGAGTGGTTCTGCGAGTATGAGAAATACGATGGTGGTGATGTCTTCTTAGGAGATGATAGGAAGGCTAGAATCATTGGTCGCAGAAAAGTAAAGTTGAAGTTGCAAGGTGGAAGGGTTAGAACACTTCCGGGTGTTCTGCATATTCCCGCATTGGCCAAAAATCTGATTTCTGTAAGCAAGTTGGATGATGCAGGTGTAAAAACAGTGTTCGAGAAGGATACCTGCAAGATGGTTCGGGGAGCACTGGTATTGATGCAGGGAGTTCGGGCTGGAAATTTGTACAAGATGCAAGGTAGCAGTGTTGTTGATGAGTGCAACAGTTCTGTGGTTCCTGAAAGTGGAGCTGAAAATCTAGTGGTCTCTGGAGAGAAGACCATGCTGTGGCATCAAAGGCTTGGACATATTGGAGAGAAGGGCCTTCGAATACTTCATGGTAAAGGTATGGTAAAAGGTATGAGTAGTAGCTCTTTGGATTTTGATTTCTGTGAAAATTGTGTATATGGGAAGCAGAATCGGGTGAGTTTCCCCTCTGGTGCTAAGAGGGCAAAACAGATATTAGAGCTTGTGCATAGTGATGTGTTTGGACCTGTGAAGGTTTCATCACTGGGTAAGTCTGTGTACTATGTATCATTTATAGATGACTTTTCAAGGAATACATGGATATATTTCCTTAAGAAGAAATATGAAGTCTTTGATAGGTGTAAAAAATTAAGGCTCTGGTGGAAAATCAGACAGAGAAGAAGATAAAGGTGCTGAGGACAGATAATGGTGGAGAGTTTTGCAGCAAGGAATTTGAAAAATTCTGTAAGAAGTGTGGTATAGCATGGCATAAGACTACTCCATATACACCTCAGCAAAATGGAGTCGCAGAAAGAATGAACAAGACGCTGATGGAAAGGGCAAGAAGCATGCTCAGTGGTGCCGGGTTAGGACAGGAATTCTGGGCAGAGGTGGTGGATACTACATGTTACTTGGTCAATAGGTCACCTTCATCAGCGTTGGAGGATAAGATTCCACAAGAAGTATGGATTGGTAAGAAACCCTCTCTTTCACATCTGAGGGTATTTGGATGTGATGCATATGTACATGTTCCAAAGGAGAAACGAACCAAGTTGGATAGTAAATCTAAAAAGTGCATTTTATTGGGTATAAGGATGGTTTAAAGGTTTATAAGCTTTGGAACCCAGTCACACAGAAGGTTGTGTACATACAAGATGTGGTGTTCAAAGAGGTAAAAGATGTTATTAAACACGAAGTCCAACCAAAGGAACCTGAGAAGATAGAGTTTGAGCTAAAGGAGGAAGAATCAGACTCTGCAGCAGAGGAGGAATCAGAAGATGAAGAGCCACAAACTCTGGCTCTAAGAAGATCAATTCGAGAAAGAAGGCAACCAGAAAGGTATAGTCCATCTGCTTTCTATTCAAATTTTTCTTTGTCTGTTATTGATGATGATCCCAGAACTGTGAAGGAAGCAGTAGATTCAGAGGATGGAAAACTCTGGAAAGAGGCCATGGTTGATGAAATGGCATCTTTGCACAAAAATGAGGCTTGGGATCTAGTGGAGTTGCCAGCTGGAAGGAAACCCATTGGCAGCAAATGGGTGTTCAAAAAGAAGACAAATGCAGAAGGGAAGGTGGATAAATACAAAGCTTGGTTGGTAGCAAAAGGTTATTCCCAGGTGCCGGGAATTGATTTTGGTGATATTTTTTCTCCTGTTGCTAAGGTAACTTCTATTAGGTTACTTTTATCTGTTGCTACTGCTTTTGATTTTGAGGTAGAACAGATGGATGTGAAGACAACATTTCTTCACGGGTATTTGGAAGAGGAAATCTACATGAAGCAACCTGAAGGCTTTGCAGTGAAGGGTAAGAAAGAACTGGTATGCAAGTTAAAGAAGTCTCTATATGGGTTAAAACAGTCACCAAGGATGTGGTATCAGAAATTTGATACATTTATACGGGGACTTGGCTTCACTAGAAGCAAAGCAGATCACTGTGTGTATTTTAAATTAATTGGTGACCGTGTTATTTATCTGGTCTTGTATGTGGATGATATGTTGCTGGTTGGAAATGACAAAGAAATTATCCAGGATTTGAAGACCCAATTGTCCTCCAAATTCGACATGAAAGATCTTGGTGCTGCAAACTATATTTTGGGCATGGAAATTAAAAGAGATCGGGCAAATAGGAAGCTCTGGTTAAACCAGAGGAAGTATGTCAAGACAATACTGCAGAGGTTTAATATGCAGGATAGTAAACCAGTGAAGGTTCTTATTCCTGTAGGTGTGAGGTTATCTATTGAACCGTGTCCCAAGACACAAGACGAGGAAGAGGACATGTCCCGTGCTCCATATGCGAGTGCAGTCGGTAGCCTGATGTATGCAATGGTCTGTATTAGACCAGACATTGCACATGGAGTGGGAGTATTGAGCAGGTTTATGTCAAAACCAGGGAAGGAGCACTGGACAGCAGTGAAGCAAGTTTTCAGGTATTTGCATGGCACTAGTGATTATGGTTTGTGCTACCAAGGAAGACCAGGATTGGACAGAGTGTTGGATATTCGTGGCTTTGTTGATGCAGATTAGGCTGGAGATCTGGATCAGAGAAGATCTACAAGTGGGTATGTGTTTAACCTATTTGGAGGTGCAGTCAGTTGGATGAGTAAGAAACAATCTGTAGTGGCACTATCAACTACAGAGGCAGAATACATGGCAGCCACTCATGCAAGCAAGGAAGCAGTTTGGTTGCAGAGATTGTGTTCAAGTATGGGGTTAGTACAGGGAGCTATAAGAATAGACTGTGACAGCCAAAGTGCAATTTTCTTGGCAAAGAACCCTGCTTATCATTCAAAGACAAAGCACATTGATGTTCAGTATCACTTTGTGAGGGATATGATAGAAGACAAAAAGGTGTTGCTAGTAAAGGTGGACACTTTGAAGAATACTGCAGATGCATTGACAAAATCTGTGAGCTCTGAGAAGTTCTCTTGGTGTAGAGAAACAATGGGCATTTCAGGGTTGGAAAAATGACTAAGCTCTCTTGTGGCCCCCTGTGGAAAGAAAACAACAAGTGGGAGATTGTTGGGTTGTGTTATATTCTTTCCACGACTAACCCACGTAGTGAACTGGGGGGTTAGAGGGGGAGCGGAGCCCCCCCTTCGTTGCGCCGATTGCGCAGCGGGGGCGGCAGTCCCCCCTGTCCGGGGGGTTTGAGGGGGGCGGGTAGCCCCCCTCTACGGGGAAATTTTTTTTTTGACCCTATATTAAGTTGGGCGAACCTACCTATGGTTTTCGGTCCATGGTTTTTTGGACGCGATGGTTTTCAGTCCATGGTATTGGATGCTTCGGCATGTATAAATATGTATTGTAACATTGAAAGGAATATAATGAAAAATCAAGCTGGTAGTCCCGGTTTTGGGATCCAAGGGAAAATCTCTGTGTATATGTGTTTTATGTGTTATGCTCTCGCATTGTTTATTTTTCTGTGATTTAGAATTTGTATGCAGGTAATTTCTGTACGGGGTTAAAACCTACATGTCGTTGAATCCGCAAATGACACTACATCCGTTCGAGAAATACGAAATTGACTTTGTGGGACCTATCAAACCTTAGGGAAAGACAGGTGTGCGCTACATCATCACTGCGACAGAGTAACTGACACGATGGGTGGAAGCGAAGCCAATCAAAGTCTGCACAGCTGCTACGGCTACAAAGTTTCTGTTTGAAAATGTGTTGACTCGATTTGGTTGTCCGAAAATCTTAATGAGTGATCATGGAACACATTTCCTGAGTGAAACCATTAGCGTGCTCACAAAATAGTTCCAGGCGTATCATCAGAAAAGTACATCGTATCACCCACAAGCCAATGGGACTATAGAAGCATTCAACAAAATACTGGAGACTGTGTTGACCAAAGTGTGCAATTCGCAACGAAGCCGTTGGGAACTGCGTGTACCTGCAGTGCTATGGGCTCATAGGACAATGTGCAATAAACTGATGGGACAAACACCTTTCCGGTTAGTTTATGGCATGGAAGCTATCATGCCGATGGAATATATCATACCTAGTTTGTGCATAGCAGTGCTCATAGGGCTGACGGACCGCGAATCTCTGGAGGAAATGCTCATTGTTGTTGGGAAAAGTATCCAATACGGAATGACCCTATCCCACTCTAAGGGTGATAGTACCTCAGCAACAATCAAAGCAAAGCTATTTGAGATTACTTCTTTATGAGATGTAAGAGAGGGGAGAAAGAGATCCACTAACCGATGTCTTCCGCTAATGATTGATCCAATCTTCTCTCTTTGCTGCTTGCTCCCAGCTCCTTGCTCTTTCACTGGCCCAGCTACACCAAGATCCTGCAAAATGGCAAGAGAGGGAAACTACAAGAAGCATACATTCATAATTGATTCAAGGATTAGAATAAATCAAATACACAAGTATAACAATACACCATTGAAACACATGCATATAGGAGAACCTCAAATGCTTTATTAATGGAAGAAGTAAAGTTCAGGAAGTGATACAACCATAAGAGGCCCAATCCAGCATCACCTCCCAGCAGAAAGAAATCTCCTCTTCACCTCCTTCAAGCAAATCACCCAATAGTTCTATACTCAAACCAACAGCACTTCCTTACATTCACAAGATTCCAGCCTCCTCAGACCTCATGAGAGAGCTCTATATATAGGAGTTTTGGAGAAAGGATGAGTCAGCTTGTAGCTGGCATGAAGCTGACTAGTGTCCTCTCCCACTTCAGTTATTCTTCAGTTCTTGAGTCCACTTGGAGGTTCTTGCTTCCACTTGGAGATCTAGACCCTCTTACTCATCACCAGTCGAATTCCCTGATCCAAGTGTCATTTTGGAAGCTTCCTGGGCATTGACACCTTGAAGAATGACTGTGCCACTTGTCCCAACTCGCCCAGCGCAGGTAGCCTTCTTTGCAGTTGACATTCAGCGCAGGTAGACAGTGGAGCTCTTGACATTCAGCGCAGATGCTCAGTGGAGCAGTTGACATGATCCAGAATTAGCTTGTTTTTTAGTGTTTTCAGGTGGAGAACTGATATTTAGTGCTGTGGTTTGCTGACCTAGTTCCTCTAGGGGTAGGAACAACATGTTTAGGGACTTTGGATCCCTTAGATTATTGACATTTCATGCTTCATGCTGTAAGGCACAAAAATGTCTATAACAGTTGCCCCCTAAAGTATGAGGTCGTTTATCGGGTGAAATGCTTTATCAGGAGGATCCGAAGTTCATTCAATCGCTGAGAGGTAACCTGTAATAAAATACAATACAATACATTATTTTTCATTCTGCGTTCATGATCTAGCTGAGGCGGGCATTCCCATGCTCAGCTTTATAAATTCATTTTGGTACATAGAACAGACGATCGTCTGATAGTAGACTGATAATTCTCTGCTGAAATTATCATCCTTTGAGTAGGATGATCATCTGCTGCAATGATGTACATGTCAAATGTCTTTATGTTTCCTGAATATATATCACAGCCTGGATGGATGAAACTAGATCCGGGGTCTTCAAACTCGTTCGATCTTCACTCTAAGTACAAGTCGATCCATGTGAGAATTGCGCTGAAGTCGAACATGGAAAGACATCGCTTGATTACCGGTCAATGATGTAAACCGTTAACAAACGCGAGAGGAATCACCGATAATGATAATGACCCTCAAGGTACTGCAGTACAATTCACGTGGTGTGAATAAAGGACTTGGCGTCGAACACCACGCAAAATCTTCTGGTCGAAGGTCATTGATGTATACCTATCGCCGGAAGTGAGAAACTTGCCATTGAGGCATGCAAGCTTCAAAGTACTGAGGGGGGTGTTCCTAGATCAACTTCTTGGATAATGAGCTGAAGTCGACAAGAAGCGATCCGTCAAAGGAGGGCCTTAATGAATCCCACATCAGTGACACGGAACGGAGCTAATGATTTTAGTGGAGGTGAAAACAATCTGTGAAATATGATTCAGGGTGGCGATCATGGATGGATGAAGGATAATGTATGGCAGTGGATGGGACACGGTTGACTCTTTCTGAACAACATCTCTTGAACATATAACGACACTGATGCGATGGATTGGTAGAATTACCCCAAATACGGATGGTTTGGCGAGACCATGGTGATGAGACCGGTGAATGAAACAACCCAACCCGATGTGATACGGAGGAAAAGTGTCATGTTCAAGAGCGACTTGCTACCATTAAAGCTTTGAGGTTCTCCCAATTTTTCCCCAGTCATTTCTGACCAGTACCTCTTTATTTTTGTCAAGCTTGAGGAGGATAACATATGCTTGTTCTATAACCTGCCCTTCGGGCAAGCCCATCGATTGTTTTAACGAGCCTAGCGATAGGGAAACTCGTTCTCGTCTAAAGACAAGTTTGTCGCTATTTAATCATTTTAACGAGTCTAACGACAAGGAAAACTCGGTCCTTTTCATTTTTAGAGAGTCTGAAAAGGTACAGAAAGTTAACTCCAAAATTCCTTTTTCGTCATCTAATCCCTTAAGTCCGAAAAAGTATAAAACAATACAGAAGGGATGAGTTTTCGATAATTTTAACGAGCCGAATAAAACAAGCGCTCGACCTTTTTGTGTAATAATCCCTCAGGTCCAAAAAGATTAAAATTTAGAGGAGGGATAGCTCTTCCGGTCACTTTAACGAGCTGGAAGGCCAAAACTCGGCAAACTTTTCATATTTTACGAGTCAATTGAAAAGAGCTCAAAGAAGACTCATCTTTTGAGGAACGAGTGATAAACAGGGATAGCAACATATTCCAGGTACAGGTTGGAATTTTCCAATCACGGCAGTGTCACAAGGATGGCTAGGTGAAATCACTCTTCGCAGCTGTTCCTCAAAATGGGTAAACAATCATATGGAAGTGAACGATCGGCCAAATGACAGTGGAGGTGGCGGGTGTAAACATGACCAAGGCTTTTTATGGCTAATAAATTTACGATCACAGTGGTTATTTACCGGGATAGGTTCATTTTTTATTTAAAAATGAGCTTAAACTCTGGAGGAAACATTGCTCACTGCTTATATTTATTTTTAAACGAGCATGAAGACCGCGTTAAAATTGCTCGGATCTTGCGTTTATTTTTTAACGAGCATGAACTTTATGCTAAAACTGCTCGGTTATATGGTCAAATTTTGATTTTTTCACCATTACTAGCTTTTCTCTTTTCAAGGATAGTATTGTATTCTCAATTGCTGCAACAAACTTTGTTAGAAATGAATAATATTTGCATGAAAATGAGATTATAGCCCTAATATTTCACTTTGAACTACGTAAAAAGCCATTAAAAGGTGTTTTTACCTCTCATTTACCATTTCATTTGCATTTGGATTGTTGGAGCTCTGGAGGTGCCTCTTCCCCCTTGATTTTCACCAGCTGATTCCGGGAGATTCTGCGGACGATTTTCGGCGCCGTCTGGACCAGGTAGGAGCTAAACCCTAGCTCTTTCTTTTCATGGTTTTCTTTTCCAGTTTCATGCCTGTTTTTCAGTCTTTCTGAGCCCCAGGGGTTTTGCCAGGGCGCCCTAACTTCAGCGCAGGTTCCCCATTCGAAACCTGCGCTGAATGTCAAGCTGCCTTAAGGCAGCCTGACCTTCAGCGCAGGTAGGACACTTTCTGCCTGTGTTGGGCTCAGAAACTGAGTTTCCAGCTCATTTTTCGATGAATTTTCGCCAGTTTTTCATCAAAATCAGGAACTTACTCCTTCTCTTGTTTGCTTTGCAGGGAACTTTGAACAAAATGTCCCTTACATGGCGAGAACGAGAACATGAAGAGGAGGACATGATTGCCCTCCATGACCCGGTCACGGTGAACGCGCTGCGGAACTGTGGCCTGTTGAAGTTTTTCCGTATCTCTAGCATGAGAGCACAGATTACTTTGCTGCAGTATATGCTTGATGCTTGGGATCCCGTTAACCAAGTATTCCAGGTTAGGGGAAAGTCCATCCCCTTGACCATAGAGGACATGTACTTCTTGACTGGATTGTCGAGACGAGGTGCCCCCATTTCCTTGTCAGGTACGGCCCGGGGGACCGATTCCACCAGAGATTATGTCCGCCAGTATTGCAGGGAAGGTTCTCAGCCGAGCAGAGACGACAAGATTGTTATCCGTGAGATTACTGACAGGTCTCTCAGGTCCATTCTGTATACCATTGGTAGGATGGCCGGTAGCGCATCTCTACACGTTGCCAACAAATCTTATATGCAGCACGCCTTGGAGTGTCTCCAACCGAAAGTATTCAACTGGTGTGATGCAGTACTTGTTCAGATGAAAAGTCAGTTGACCAAGGTAAAGGACGAGAAGCTGAAGAACTTTGGATTTGGTTCTATTCTGACTGCCTTTGCCTTGGAGAAAATCCCACTGATGCAACCTCAGTACATCATACTCGACTTGCCTTCTCCGACCGAGCCACGCATGCAGAGGTGGGTTGATCACATGTCTAGGCATGCTGGTCAACCTCAGATTACTTTTACTGAGGCCTTCTTCAGGTGGTTCGAGCGCTAGGAGATGGTCTTCTCCGAGTATCCATATGTGGGTATGGATTTCCGAGGTGATCCGGATTTGGTGTTACCGGATGGCGAACAGTGGGGCGCTATTCGTAAGCTCTTTGACCATATCACTGTTTACTGTTTTATTCATAATGTTGCTGTGCTTTATTCTACCAAGACTTTTAATCATACTCTTGGGTGCATGCAGATGTTGGTCCTGTTCGTCCAGCAGTTCGTCCGAGACCGCCAGTTGCTGCCCCGGCAGTGGAGCCTGCTAGGAGGGCTATCCTCCGTGACCTTGACGATACTGAGACCCTTACAGCTGTGCAGGAGCAGGTTGAGAGCCTTACTCTCGGCATTCCCGATGTGAGGATTGATGAGTTACCTTTACAGCTGCAGCGACACACTACCGGTGTGCCCAGACAATGGACTCGTCTCTTGTGCATGATTGCACAGGCCGTGACGTGCTATCATGAGCACCACTAGGCTAGGGTGCCCCCTAGCACTTTTTGAGTTTTTAGGTCATATGACCCATTTTGTCTTGGTTACAGAACATTATGTATGAACTATAAACAGCTTATATATTTTGATTTTCGAGTTTTATTCTGTTTGAGTTATATGATCCATATGTACAATCTTTGATGATGTATCCTTTTTATAAATGTTGCAAATGTCTATCTAACACATAGTTTGCTAATGAGTCAGTTAATGTGTTTAAGTTTATGGAAATATGTTGATATTGAATTGAATCAAATTATCTTTCCAAAATCTTAACCCTTAGGAACATGCGATAAATAGCTGGATTGCGAACAGAATATATACCATTGAGTTGTAGTATTACGAGCTGTGAGTCTAGCCTGACAATTAGTCGGCGTATGCCACGTGTGATGGCATCAGAGAGTAGTTCTATCAACGCACTATACTCAGCGATGTTATTCGTTGATTGCCTCAATACACACACCTCTGAAACTTACTAACTCGCTGCTTGGATCAAAAATGGCCTAGGCTGCGGAGGATAGGTTCCGCGAACTACGACTCGCTCCGTCGGCATATCCAACACATGTCTCCAGAAGGTTCGACATCTGCAAAAAATGAAAAAGGTGGATCACTCGACCAGAACAAATACTTTAGCGAAAACAAAATACAACAAAAGCATGCAGGTTACTATTTAAGCATAGTAACACTTGAGGTACAGCCCGTTAAGGGGCTGCGCCATTGGAATTCCGTCGTAATCCATTAACTCGTAGGCTCCTTTTGCTAACACCCTTTTAACAATATAGGGGCCCATCCATAAGGATTTGAATTTACCTGCTCCCAATTTATCGGATTCTTGGTCATAAAGCAAGGCCAAATCACCTTCTGAGAAGACACAGGGTTTGACACTTTTGTCGAACTGAGCCTTGACTCGTTTCTTATGGGCTTCGTTAGCCAAAGCGGCATCACGACGGGTTTCATCCAATTCGATTAATTCCAACAAACGAGCCTCTTCTTCTGAGGTTCCGGGGAGAAGATCGATTGCGAGTTTAAGCGACGAAATTTCGCACTGGATTGGCAAGACTGCTTCCAGGCCATACACCAGTTGAAAAGGTGTGAACCCGGTTGCGTTCTTTACCGACGTTCGGTAAGCCCACAAGGCTGAATACAGGATTAGGTGCCACCTTCTTTTATGAACGCCGATCATCCTTTGCAACATACGCTTCAGGACCTTGTTGATTGCTTCAACTTGTCCATTAGCTTGCGGATAATACGGGGTAGAGCTGTCGTGAGATAGCCCTAGCTTGACAGCTAATTCGACCATCATGATCTGTAACTATAGCCTGTGGTACGCCGAACCTGGCGACTACATGATTGAAAAAGAAAAGGGCAGCTGTTTCACCAGTGTTATCCAATGTAGGCATCGCCTCGGCCCATTTGGTAAAATAGTCAACAGCGACTATAATATACCCATGCCCCCCGGTCGAGGTGGGGTTACATTGCATGAAATCGATGCCCCACTTGGCGAAGGGCCCAACAGCAACTATCGGCTGTAAAGGTGCGGGTGGTCGTTTGGTTTTGCTATCAAAAATTTGACAAGCATGGCACCTTCTGACTGCGGTTATGCAATCTTTGAACATGGTTGGCCAGAAGTATCCTGCTCGTAAGATTTTTTGTGCTGTTGCATATCCAGATTGATGCCCCCCACACGCGCCTGAATGACATTCATTCAGGGCTCTTTCGGCCTCCTCATGGGTAAGGCACCTCCTCAAAACTGTATCGATACCACGACGGTAAAGTGTATCACCGACGATCATGTAGTCTTTTGCTTGGTATCGTATACGTTTTTGTTCGGAGCGAGAGGTGTTTGGCCTGAACCTTTGGGTTTGGAGATAAACTATGATATCTCCATACCACTCATCGCTTGCAGATATGAGAAACAAACTTTCGTCCACGATTGACTCTTCCGATGTTTCATCGTTGGACGACGATGGGAAATCACATAATAATTCTGCGAAAACTAGAGCTTTCTTTGATTTGGATTTTACAAATTCCAGATCAAACTCTTGAAGGATCGCTATCCATTTTGAATATTTGCCCCCCAGCAACTGTCGCGACAGTATATAAGTCATGGGGTTGCAATCTGACAAGATGGTAGTTTTCCGAAAGAGGACATAATGTCGAAACCTTTGGATCGCTTGAACAGCTGCAAGCGCTAGTTTTTCTACATAAGAATATTTACTTTCTGTATCATTTAAGTTTTTACTTAAATAATATATAGGATGTTCAATTCCATCGACTTCTTGAACTAAAACCATCGCAATGGTCGTATCCGCTGCAGCCAGATACAGGTTAAAATCTCTTTGATAGTTCGGGGCGTACATTAACGATGCTTTTACTAGACAATCTTTCAGAGCATCAAAGGAAGCTTGCGCCACCTGGTCCCAGACAAAAGGTACATCCTTTTTCAAAAGACGAGTATAACCCTTAGCAAGTTCTGCGTAATTTGGAATGAACCTCCTCAGAAAGTTTGCTTTCCCTTGGAGTTTCTGAATCTGAAGCAAATTTGAAGGTGGAGGCAAATTAATGATTGCCTGAACCTTGCAGGGGTCGAGACGAATCCCATCCTTAGAGACTACAAAGCCAAGTAAACGACCAGAACCGACGCAAAACACACATTTGTGTGGATTGAGTCTTATCTTGTAGTGTCGGCAACGTAGAAATATCGCTCTTAAATGCTGCGGATGATCAGTCCGCTTTCGCGAATGAGCCGGAAGGTCATCGAGATAAGGTTGAACAATGTTCTTGATGTCATGGAAGGCATAATTCATTGCCCTCTGAAACGTCGCCCCTGCGTTCTTTAAACCAAAGGGTAATTTTCGATAAGCGAATGTGCCCCACGGACAAATAAATGCAGTCTTTGACTGGTCCTGTGGGCGGATATTTATTTGATTATACCCGGAAAATCCATCCATAAATGAAAATATTTCACATCCGGCGCATTCATCAATTATCTGGTCGATGAAGGGTGTACGGTAGTTGTCCTTCAGACAAGCTTGGTTTACATCCCTATAATCGACACACACTCTAATCGTCCCTTGTTTCTTCATAACAGGGACAATATTCGATACCCAATCGGTTAGAGGAACCGGGTAGATGAATCCAGCATGGAGAAGTTTTTCAACTTCCGCCTTAATGGCAGCGGCTTTCTTGGGGTGCACCTGCCGAAGCCGTTGTCTTACTGGTTTGACATCAGGATACATTTTAATTTCATGTTCAACGATACTCGAGTCAATGCCTGGCATTTCATCATATGACCAAGCAAAGACGTCTCTGAATTCGCGAAAAAGAGCGTTATATATTTCCAGTTCTGAAGGGGAACAACCTTTGCCGACATAAATATTCTCTACAACATCTGTTTTAGTCGAGATATTTATGGCTATAGTCTCTTCAATATTGGATAGGTTTCGCTCGAAATCCACCGTGTTTACAGTATTTGTTAGGAATTCAAAAACTGAAGGGTGATAAAGGTCACTTTGAGTATCTTCTTTATATTCCGGAAGAAGGGAACGATGGTGGTGATCATTCCATGGTGCCCCCTCAATCATCATTGATTGTAAGATTCCTTCGTCAGTCCCATGTACTTTCGACCAAGGATCTAATGGGGTTCCATATTCTCTAGACCTATCTACCCAAACGCTCGACGAGCGTTGATTTGGGTTCGCCTCCCATGCTTGAAACATTGATTGCTACAATATTTCTAGAGGGCTTGGGGGCAAAACCATTGCACGATCCATGTCGATCTTCGTGGAAGATATCATGTTGCATGTTGCTACAAACGGTATATTTCCTATACAAATAGGAGGTGGTAGCGCGAAAGTTCCCATCAATGTGGGGTCTTTCAATAACCCTACTTCGATATCTTGGAGCGAATGGTTGCTTTCATGGATCATGGGAATGCTTCCTGTAACTTGTGAACCATTAGGGAGGAAATTCTGTTGGTCGACGACCGTAATCCCTCCTTCAAACGGGAATGCGATCTTCCTAAAATAAGTCGACACAACAGCTGCCATGGCATAAATCCATGGTCTACCCAGTAGGATGTTATAGTCAAGATTTCCATCAATGACCTCAACATCGATTTCTACTGTTTTTCCTCCTAGTTCAACCTTCAAGTTATTAAGGATACCGTATGGGGTATAAGTCCTTCCGTCGAAAGCTTTTAATATCATCGATGATCGCGACAAGGTTGGAGATCCTAAAGTTTTCCAGCAACTCATCGACATAATACATGTTGATGCTCCCTCATCAATAATTGTTCTGTGAACAGTTTTGTTGAGGGCTTTCACTTGAATAAGGAAAGCTAGTTGAGCTGGTAACTGAGGATCGTATCCTTTGTGATCAAAGGATACAAGATTGGAATCCTTAGGATCAACCCCACCAATTGCTGATAACAACGCCTGCCTTTGGGTTGGACAATTTTGTAGTACCTCCAGAGTCGACATAGCGGATGGTGATTGCGCCAAATCTTCCACTATGTTATAATGCTGCGCCGCTCTGGCGCGAGGATTAAATGTCGACTTGTGTACTACACCCTTTGGCGGTTTTATTGTTAATTCAGGAATGATGGGTGGTACAACTTCTGTCGAAGTTGTTGTCGAACTACTTGGTTGATCTTTACCTTTTTCGTTCGACAGTTGAGGATTCCCATAATCTTTGTTCCTTGTCGAAATCAAAGCATCATTCTGCTGTTTTGAAACCGACAACATAAGCACTTGCGACGGGGAAGCATTTCCATTATCAACCAGATTTTGACCTGGGTTGGGAAATGGATCAGTTAACACAACTGAGGTTTGGGAACTTTTAAAGAACCTCTTTAACTCTGCTTTGAATGGGCAATTCTTTGTGTTATGATCCTTATCATCACATATTAGACATGGATAATTTTGTTTCCCTTGCCCAGGAGGGTTTGAAGAATTTTTTCTAGGAGATGATTCACCTTGTTTCTTCTTCTTCCCTTTGTTTTGCTTCTTCTTGCTTCCTGGTTGATTGGTTTCTTTGCCCTTATCTGCTGATACGGCATTTACTTCCGAAGCAAGAATTTCTTCTTTTGCATTTTGATCCGAATTCTTACGGGCTTTCTTTGATGAAGCCTTTATCGATTTCGGGTTTGCCGTGCCAATCACGCCATCACCGGCGTGAGAGTCACTATTGGATTTAGGAGGGGGAGGAATTGAAAATTCTGGTCTAGGGGCGTCGGGTATTTTGTCGTAGAGCGTGTCGGACTGAGTATAAACTAAGTCCAAATACTGTGCACGAGCAATAACTTGCTCCTCTGTTACGACTCCCCCCTTGGCCACATCTTCCGTAATAGCAGGAAGTAACGACTTTATAAACCATTCAGCTAATAGCTGATCGGGAATGTATGTTTTCACCATCCTACGACGACGACGCCACTCATGTATATGATCAGATATATGGGTGGCAGTTGTCTGCTTGAAGTTGGTTAATATTTCTGTTCCCGTTTCATACCTTATCGGTAATTGAAAATGGGTTAAGAAAGTCGTGGCTAGGGAACTAAAATTGTCGAAAGAGGCTCTAGGTAATTCAATATACCATTTAGCCGCTGGACCTGTCAATGTCCTCTGAAAAAGGCGAAGCCTTATCGAATCGTCGTTTAGGGTGTTCGACGAACACCACAGATGAAAAGTCATCACGTGATTCGATGGGTCTTCACCTGGATTTCCATTGAATTTAGGAATGTCAGATGGAAGTTTATGAGGAATCGCTGGCCACCAAGGGGCATAAGCAATCGGATCGTTGGTTAACCGGTGTAGATCGGGTAACTCTAAAGTTGCCACGAATGGTAACTGTTGATTCAGGTTAGGCGAAGCATAACTAGGGTACGATGGAATCGCTTGAGCAGTGGGCATTTGCATACCAGCATAATGTAATTGATGTTGGTATGACTGATACGGTTGGTGGACTTGACCACTGTAAAGTGGTTGGTTTTGACCGTTTTGGATATACGGTTGTCCACTGTTCGCAAAGATCTGCTGCTCAGAACCTTGGTCTACTTGTTGGAATTGTGGTTGTTGGCATTGCACTATCCATGGTTGTGAAGCCATGTTCTGTTGTGCTATGCTAACCGTTGGACCAAGGTGTGGGGTAATTGTACCCGTTTGGACCTGTGTCACCCCACCAGTTGGCGATTGTGGTTGTGACCCATGTTCAAGGGGCTGTTGCATTACAACCTGAGAAATCTGAGGTTGACATGCAACAGGTATCGCTTGAACTTGTGACACTGTTACAATAGCCGGTGTGGTTGGGATGTTCGTCACAGGTACACACTGTTGCATAGAATATACAACCCTTGGTTGTTGAGGTAGCATAGGTACCCAACTACTTGATGCAATTCCAGTATAACCTGAATACTGTTGAGAACTGCCATATGGATATCCTCCCGGAGGAGGTAATGAAAGGGCATACTGCCCCCCATACGGTAGCAATCCGGAACTCAGAGGGATTGTTAGTCCTTGAGGACTGGATGGCCCAAATTGACCTCCATGAGGATCAATCTGTCGAGTTTCAACGTAAGAGTTGCCGGATATTACTCCGGATGAACAAACTGGAACAGACCATACTGTCGAAATAGTCCCTTGGTGGACTCCTTCTAGCTGTTGTGAGCTAGTCGGGACAGCTGGTATGCCGGCAAACATTGTCGGAGTGACGGCAGGGGCTTCTGCTGTCGCTGTGTCATTTGACACAGTCCTAGATGATGACGGTTGTTCAGACATCTTAAGTCTATCCAATAGATTGCCTAGCGATTCTACAGGAACTTCCACTTGTGGTGGATTAACTTCTGATGAAGGAAATAGAGTGACCCCGACTCCAAAATGGGTTGGAGTACTTGCTTGCGGATCCTCTGCAATTTCCTCTATCGCAATCAAACCTGGTGGAAGAGGAAGACCGTCAGGTCCGTAAAATATTTCTGGTGCCGAAGAAGTGGTTGCTTCGACAGCGACAGTTGTTTGAGGAACAAAACTCTCTGGACCGGTTACAGATGGAACTGGTTCAGTTATACAAGTATTTGCCCCCAGACTAGGATCAGTATTACTGTCCTTCTGTGGCTGTTGAACTTCTTCTATAGAGGTAGGGTTTCCAGGAATGTTAGGAGTAACCGGAACCTCAGATGCAGTTGGAACACTTGTTCTAACTTTTATAGGAGATTTTGAACCGGTTAAACGAGTTCGCTTTGTCCGTACTGTTTTCGATTCCGGAGACAAAGACGATTGACTCGTAAGCCTCCGCGAACGACGGGGTTTCAATTGACTTTCTTCCACGATTGCGGATTACTCGATCAACCAAAATATTAAAAGGGGAAATTTGTGTTTCCGAATTGAATGAATTTTATTAGATGCTTTTAGACACAACTTGCTTTTTCACTTTTTAAGAGTCGAGAAAAAGCTAAAGATGACTCTAGTCTCCTTCGATGTTTTAACGAGCCCGAAGTGACAAATGCTTGGATGGACTTTTTCAGTTATAGAGTTTGAAAAAGGCCAAAAGAAACTGCTCTGGAGATCTAGGCAGAGGGTGTGCCAAACCTTTCGCAAAACCACAGAATACGTTTTACGGTACGGGTGGTCGATCTTCGTGAATGCTCTGTTCACTGCATTGCGATCAGTAGGGCGGCCGACACGGCTTCCTATGGATAAAAGATATATGCCTATAGGGGTCTCCCAATATATACACGACGGTACGTGGGAGCACAAGTCCGTATTAGTGCCACCGACTCTCAGGAGGAATCACCCACCTTCTTCGAGATCGACAATCACTACGTTTAACGACGCCGGAACACGTCTCTAGCTTAGACCTCTATGTGTTTGCGTTATGTTTCAAAGCGTTGTTAGGTTCATTCAATATATTTTAAGTTGATCTTTTTAAAGTTTGCCTTTCAAGGTTCACCACGAGATGTATGATACAAATTCCTAAATGCAGTGTAAGATGAGAAGCAAGCTTTTTCAATCTTTTCGACTTATGAAAACCTTAACTACTGAGGGAAAAGAAAGACATCATCTTTTCACACAGATCAAAGAGCACACACTAATGCACTTTTTCCTAAATCAACATACAAACTGTCAAAATGCACATGCACAATGCAGGTATTTCTTTTCTCTTTCTTAATGTTGGTGCAATACAAAAAGAAAGCTGTTGTATAACTTTGAATTCAATTTCAAGTGAAAACAAACAAGCTTGTCCAAAATCAAAAGACACCTTAAGATTTACTTGTTTCGACACTAGAAATATATAAATTCAAACCATATGACGAAAGCAAAAGCTCAATTAGCTATGAACAGCAAACAAACTAACCCTTAAGATCAAAACGACACTTATCACAAGTATAGATCTAAGAGGCCACAGCAAGACTAGTTCACTTTCGTTACGGGAAACTGTAAATGATATAAGAAATACACAAAGAACAAATACAGTTTCTTTATACAACCGAGGCGGAATAGTGGTAAGGAAAGTTGGTTTCAGATAGGTACATTGACTGATAATAGGCTGCAAAAACAAGGATGAAAACAGGGCAATAAACAGCAGGGAACCCCAATAGCACAAGGCAAAACTAGTTCAGCACAGGTGGTACACTGTCAATTTGACATTTAGCGCAGGTAGCCCCTTCGGGATCTGCGCTGAAATGCAGACTGCCTTCACAGTGCCTGCACTGAAGAGATAAACTTTCGTTTTTCTCAGTTTCCGGGTCACAGATTGCTCAAAAATTCACAGTTTTTGGCCAAATCAGAAGCTATCAATCAAGTACACACTAAGGGATGAAAAGGAGGATGAAAAGCTATCACTAAGAGCTATTCAGAGTCCTTGTGGATTAGCTCTTCAAATCATAAACATGCCCAGAAACTGAGCTAGAGTAGCTGCCCTCTACTTTGCATTTGAAAGATCCAAATGCAGTTCGATTCGGTACTCCCTGTGTTTATGAAATGAATAGCAAAAACACAAACAACCAACAAGATACGATCCCCAGCGGAGTCGCCAATTTGTTGTTGGGAAAAGTATCCAATACGGAATGACCCTATCCCACTCTAAGGGTGATAGTACCTCAGCAACAATCAAAGCAAAGCTATTTGAGATTACTTCTTTATGAGATGTAAGAGAGGGGAGAAAGAGATCCACTAACCGATGTCTTCCACTAATGATTGATCCAATCTTCTCTCTTTGCTGCTTGCTCCCAGCTCCTTGCTCTTTCACTGGCCCAGCTACACCAAGATCCTGCAAAATGGCAAGAGAGGGAAACTACAAGAAGCATACATTCATAATTGATTCAAGGATTAGAATAAATCAAATACACAAGTATAACAATACACCATTGAAACACATGCATATAGGAGAACCTCAAATGCTTTATTAATGGAAGAAGTAAAGTTCAGGAAGTGATACAACCATAAGAGGCCCAATCCAGCATCACCTCCCAGCAGAAAGAAATCTCCTCTTCACCTCCTTCAAGCAAATCACCCAATAGTTCTATACTCAAACCAACAGCACTTCCTTACATTCACAAGATTCCAGCCTCCTCAGACCTCATGAGAGAGCTCTATATATAGGAGTTTTGGAGAAAGGATGAGTCAGCTTGTAGCTGGCATGAAGCTAACTAGTGTCCTCTCCCACTTCAGTTATTCTTCAGTTCTTGAGTCCACTTGGAGGTTCTTGCTTCCACTTGGAGATCTAGACCCTCTTACTCATCACCAGTCGAATTCCCTGATACAAGTGTCATTTTGGAAGCTTCCTGGGCATTGACACCTTGAAGAATGACTGTGCCACCTGTCCCAACTCGCCCAGCGCAGGTAGCCTTCTTTGCAGTTGACATTCAGCGCAGGTAGACAGTGGAGCTCTTGACATTCAGCGCAGATGCTCAGTGGAGCAGTTGACATGATCCAGAATTAGCTTGTTTTTTAGTGTTTTCAGGTGGAGAACTGATATTTAGTGCTGTGGTTTGCTGACCTTGTTCCTCTAGGGGTAGGAACAACATGTTTAGGGACTTTGGATCCCTTAGATTATTGACATTTCATGCTTCATGCTGTAAGGCACAAAAATGTCTATAACACTCATGCAATTGGAAGAAATTGAGGAGGAATGGTTCTTGGCTGGGTTTCACAGCAGGTCCAAAATCAGCGTGAAAAGGCCTAGCACGACTGCCATATCAAGTTGCACACCTTCAAGGTAAATGATTTAGTGTTGTTGTACAACAGTAATTTTGAAAATTGTCCAGGAAAATTCAGAATGCATTCACTGGGACCATACGTGGTTAAGGAGGTTACAGACGGAGGCGCGGTCCATCTAGTCAAACTAAACGGAGAACCCTTCCCAGGAAAAGGGAATGGCAGCCACTTGAAGCCCTACACGGGTGGGCCGACTATCTGACTAGGCGGCCAAAGCACAGTCTTCATGTTCCGAGGAGCCGAACAAAGGTGTGGGACTATAAACATATGTAGTAGATACCGGTAAAGATGTATAGAAATATGTTAGACACAGAGGTCTCAGAACAACAGATGCAACATATACAACAAGCAGCAACTCAGTGCATTGCTAACCTCAACACAGTTCACGAACAGTTGGAGGGACTCTGCACCAAAATCGCCATGCCGACAAAGTGACTCGAGGGCGAGTCACGATGTTTGTGTTGGGGGCCTGTTGGGCATGGAATCCCCTCAAGGCATGTTTTGGAGCTCAAAACCCATGTTTTGACCCAATATTGTTGTAAAGACTCTGCGAATTGAGGGCGCGAAGCGCAAAATGTATGATAGAGTCACAGGGTTGTCCGCCCTAGTCTTGTAATGTAATGTTGGCGTACCCATGGTCCGCAGACCATGGGATTGTATAAATAAAGCAAGGCTCTAAGTGTAAAATGGACAAACTAAGTAATAGATAGCGAAGTAGAAGAAAAGAGCAAGATTCTAAGTGTGTCTTGGGTCATAGAGTAGGAGAAGGCTCTGCAGCTGAGTGCGCAGAGGCCTAGTAATCTGTAGCTGAGTGCACGGACCCCTGCAACTGAGTGTGCAGGGTGGAGTCGAGTCTATAACTGAGGAAGAAAATAATAAAGAGAAGTTTTATCTTAATTCTATGTATCTGTTCTTGGGTTATTACATGTTTGATATAAATTTCCAATATATTGTTTATTTAATCTGCGCACCTGTATGAATGATTTATATTGCTAAGTATAATTTACACATGAAAGTAATCTAAGTTAATCAAATAACAAAAAAATACTATTAAAGGCTTGGGTAATAACATCGTTCGCCCCACGAGTAGGGTTGCGTGAAGGCAACATCTCAGGCCATAAGGTATGGGTAAGTGCGTGTAGCGACATGCGCACAGGGTTGAACCGTAGACCACTTGAACTCATCAGACATATCCAGGGTGTGGAAACTTGGTTCTAGCACCCTCCCATACTACTTTAGGGGAGACCTCAGTCCGCACTCCACGGACTGTTTCTAAAAGGGCCAGTAGTATCGGGATTTGTTTGGTTAAATCACCTCTAAACCTGGGTTAGGCCCCAACAAGCCAACACCAGCCTAAGGCTAATCTTATTGGTTACCCTCTCATCCTTGGGAGGCCATGGTTGGCCACAGCTGATGCTTACATTAGCTGTAGAGCTGGGAATATGACCATCAAGAATGGGCATATGTCCAAGCAGTTAGTCCTATACCCTCCTGCTCAACCTTCTCTAGAGCATGATTTACCTTTATGGTTGGAGGAGGAGGAAGAATATGAGGCTTATTCAGCCCAACTTTATGCTTTGGAAGCAACCATAGGAGGAGGACAGCAAGATGAGGATGACTTAATTGAACACCTGCTCCAAAGTCCAACTCCTAGTTTGTTACCATTAGAAGAAGAAGTAAGGGAAACCCAAAACAATCATCCAATTGACTTATGCTTGGCAAATTCCAACCCACTCCATGTCAAGACCATAGAATTTGGCCCAGAGAAAACTTTGAAAATTAATCCATCTCTTTCTACTCTTGAAGAGGAAAAGCTATGCAACATGTTGAGAGAAAACCTAGAAGCCTTCACTTGGAGTTACAAGGAAATGAAAGGAGTACACCCCTCAGTGTGTACTCACCACATATACATCAAAGAAGGTTGCAAGATGGTCCAGCAACCACAAAGGAGGATGAATCCAGCTCTTAAAGATATAGTCAAAGAAGAACTGCAAAAACTGCTAGATGCAGGATTCATTTACCCTATCTCTAACAGTGAGTGGGTCTCTCCTTTAGTGTTAGTTCCCAAGAAAAATGGTAAGTGGAGGATTTGTGTCAATTACAAGGAGTTGAACAAAGCCACAAAGAAGGATCATTTTCCCCTACCCTTCATTGACCAAGTGCTAGATGGCCTGGCAGGGAAGAAGTTCTTTTCTTTCCTAGATGGATTCAGTGGGTACAACCAAATCCAAATCTGCCCAGAAGACCAGGATAAGACCACATTCACCTGTCCTTAGGGTAATTTTTCCTGTAGGGTCCTTCCTTTTTTCTTATGCAATTCTCCTACCACTTTCTAGATAGCAGCCTTGAGTATTTTTTCCAAATTATTATATGATGCGATGGAAATTTATATGGATGATTTTACACCTTATGGTTGTGATTTTCAAGAAGCTCTGACTAACCTAGGCAAAGTATTGCATAAATGAATTGAAATGAACTTGCCTCTCAGTATAGAGAAATGCAAATTCTTAATGACTGAAGGGACCATGCTAGGTCATTCAATATCTCAGCAAGCACTGCAGGTGGAACCGAACAAAATAGCAATCATCCAAAGGGTCCCACCTCCGCAAAAGCAGAGGGATGTCAGGAGTTTCTTGGGGTTAGTTGGATACTACTGAAGATTCATAAAGGACTTCAGCAAGTTGGCCTCTCCTTTATTTGGGTTGTTGGCTAAAGATTCTGAGTTTGTATGGTCAAAAAGATTTCAAGAGGCCTTAGACATTCTAAAGGGTAAGTTAATCACTACACCAATTCTTCGAGGCCCAAACTAGGCCCTCCCTTTTCATATTCATGTTGATGCCTCACACAAAGCCATAGGAGTAGCCTTAGGCCAGGTAGAGTAGAAATTTCCCTATGCCATCTATTTTATCAGTAAGAACATGTCAAAGGATGAGCTAAATTATACTGTGATCAAAAAGGAACTCCTAGTTGTTGTGCATTCATTAAACAAATTTAGGCATTACATTACAGGCTACCAAACATTTGTGCATACTGACCATGCTGCAATCAAATATTTAATGAACAAACCAGATGTGAATGATAGAATTATAAGATGATTGCTTTTATTATAGCAGTTTGATATAACTATTGTCAATAAGCCTGGTAAGGAAAATGTTGTTGCAGGTTTTCTATCTAGGATAACTCTGCCTACAGGTGAAGAAGGAATGGTGGATGACCAGTTACCAGACGAGCATTTGTTTGCTATTTTAGTTCTCTCGCCATGGTTTCTTGATATAGAAAAGTATTTGGTATTAGCACAGTTGCCACCAAACTTTCCCTCCAAAGAAAAGAGCAAGATAGTCAGGAAAAGCGCCCCCTTCACCTGGATTGGGGGAAATCTTTTCAAACTTGGCCTAGATCAAATCTTGAGAAGGTGTGTAAGGGAAGAGGAAGTTTTTGACATCCTTCTGACCTGTCATGATGGGCCTTGTGGAGGTCACTTTGCAGCAAAGAGGACAACATTCAAAGTGTTACAAGCGGGCTATTATTGGCCCACTCTTCATCAGGATGTGAAAAAGTACATTAGTCAATGTGATTGGTGCCAGAGGATGGGAAAGCCTACTCTAAGAGATGAAATTCCCCTACAACCTCAAGTGAATTTTGAGCCATTTGACAAGTGGGGCATGGACTTCATTGGGCCTATCAACCCTCCTTCAAAGCAAAAACAATACATTATTGTGTGCACTGATTATTTGACTAAGTGGGCTGAAACCAAGGCGATTAAGGAAGCAACAGAAGAGAAGGTGGTTGAGTTCCTAAGGGAGAATGTATTCTACAAATTTGGGTACCCTAGAGAGCTAGTCATGGACCAAAGTAGCCAGTTTACCTCCAACATGATTGAAGAACTTCTCAGCGATCAAAAAATCAAGCATAGGACCTCCACTCCTTATCATCCACAAGCTAATGGGCAAGTGGAGGTGACCAATAAGGCATTGGAGAGCATCTTAACAAAGGTGGTGAGAAGTAGCAGGAAGGATTGGGTAGAGAGACTAGTTGAGGCCACTTGGGCCTATAATACAACATGGAATACCACCACTGGATTTACACCCTATGAGCTGGTTTATGGGAAAAAGGCTTTGTTGTCCATTGAATTTGAATATAACACATTGAGGATGGCAGCCCAACTAGATTTGGATCTCAGTAATGCACAGAAAGAAAGATTGTTCCATTTGAATGGCTTGGATGAATTCAGAATGTAGACCCTCCTACATAGAGAGATAGTTCAGCTTCATAGGAAGATTTGGCATGATAGACATATTAAGGAGACACAATTTCAAGAGGGTGATTGGGCATTGTTATATGATTCTAGGTATATATACTTCAAGGGCAAGCTAAGGATAAGATGGCTCTGACCCTATGTGGTGGAAAGATGCCATGATAATGGTTCAGTGCAAATCATAACTATAGATGAAGAAGCCATTCCATTGCTTGTTAATGGACACCGATTGAAAATGTAAGAGAGGCCTTTATCAAAACAAGAGTTCATTGACAATATCAATAAGACAATGAAGATGTTGGAGCAAGTTCCAGCTCCTCCCTCATCAGGTCACTTAAAAAAAGAAAAAGAAAAAGAAGAAAAAAAGAATAAGGATTCAGGTGAAAACCTCCATGAGGCGCCTGAGTCCCATCTTTGGTTTGAAAACCTCGTGAGGTAGCCAAATGATGAAAAAAATGAAAAGAAAAAAAATAAGAAGATACCCGGGTGAAAACCTTCCTTGAGGTACCTAGGGCAAACATCTAGGGTGAAAACCTCTCTGAGGTAGCCTAGGTGTTTTTCAAAAAAAAAAAAAATAGAAAAAGACATAATTGTTATTTGCAGGTGGATGAGAAAGACAATCAAGGAGCAAAGAGAAGATCCAAAGGAAACCCTACCTCACATATTCATCTCCTCCACTCCTTACCATGCATCCCTCCATTAATTCCATTGTTTTTTTCGCTTCATTACTTCAATTTAGGTGAAGGCTGTGTTTTCTACAAGATCCCCTGTATTCCTATAGGATCCCCTAAAAACCTACAGGAACCAATCCAAGGGTGAATGGTAGGTTGGTTAGGTCCCAAAAATTCATTCTAGACATGATCTAACCCCTCACCTCATCCATTACCATCATCCCTGCACTCACCATTCAAAACAAAAAGAGATTAGTTTCTACCAATTATTCCCTTGCTCCACACATAGTCATTCATTGCAGCATCCTCACAACCCCAGCCAGCAACATGATTAAGAAATTCTAAGGGAGAAGCAGCTACAGGAAATCCTATAGGAAATCTTGTAGCAGCCTATCCCACAGAATATCAATCATCAGCTATAGGTCTTCACTAAGATGATCCAGGAGCTCCACAACAGGAGCATCATTAGATCTTCAGTCACAGACACCTACAAAAGCCAAGAAACCATCAACAGACAACGCAGCAAATAAACAACGCAACGCATCTAATCTTCGATAATTGTAGCATGGAATCGAGACCACAGGTAAGTATACCTCTCACTCACTCATATGCATCATTTGATAAAAAGTTGTAAAGGTTACGAGGTAGTTGGTTTATAAGTGAAAAGGTGGCCAATTAACTTGGCCACCTTCATTCAATCATCACATACAAAACCAAATGTCCTCTCACGCGTGGTTGCAGTCAACTCAAAGACATAGGAGGAGTAGGAAAAGAAGTGATTAACTATGGATCTACGAGGTGGGAGATGATTACAAGGAACCTCACCCTGAAAAGCCATAAAGGGAAACAAAATGTCGTTTGCATGCATTCATGCATTCCACCTCCTCGAAACTCCCTCACTCAAGTCGCTCTCATAACTCTGGCCACCCATCGGAATCAAGTATCCATTGTTCTGCAAGAGAATTTCTACAGGAGCATGCATAGGAACAGTCTACAGGATACACAGAGGCAGTCTACAGGATAGGCAGAGAGGGGTTCAAGAGGGAATATCACGATAATTGTCCACTGCCACCATTCTAAAGAGGTAGGATCTAAAAATCCATCCCCATTTACAAGCAAATGAACTATAAATGCTCTAAAAGCTAGTGGATATAACAACTGTGGGAGGTGAATTACATACATAGGAAACTCTATTTTCTCCTGAATTTAAAATTCTTGTGTCAAACCTCTCATTTCCTCCTCAAGCCTCAACAACAAGATGACAAGAGGGTTCAATAGGAGAGAACCCACAAACACTATGAGGATACACCAACACCCCCAAGTTCTTGAAATCTTTATAAGACACCAATGGATGGGGTTTTTCGAAAAATTCACAGGGTATGATGACGAAGTGGCTCAAGAATTTGCTCATTCCCTCACTCCACACAGCAGAATCCATGCCACTGTGATAGTTAGAGGGCTCCCTATAGATCTCACCCCAGAGCTCATCAATAGAGTCACCACACCTCACCTAGGAATTTCATGGAGAAAAGAAGACAAATAAGACAGTCAGGTGGCAAAAAGGAAATTCTTTTTAGAAGGTGAAGAACCCACAGAGGATAAAAATGGAGTAAGGAGGGATAGTCTGCCATACCCATGGATTGAGGTAGGTTACCAACTCATCAAATATATATCATGTGAGGGTAGATACAGTGTTGTTTATGGATACCATTTAGGATGCTTGAAGAATTAAGATTTGGGGTAGAAACACCAGTTCACTAAAGACTCAACATACCCTATTTCTTGATGCAATCACTCATAAAATCTAGCTACAAAGTAAAGGGAGGGAATTCCCAACAATTATCTCACCATGGGTTGATCAGTATCCTCATTGAGGATGCCCTCCAAAACCTCTGGATCCCTATAACATGGTCAGCCTTCAGAGACTTACCAGTAGAGGATGACATCAAAACCCTCACCTATGATGTTAGTCCTTATGTCAGTGAGGTGGAGGAAAAACAAGAAGAAGAAGAAGATACAGAGCTAGATGGGGATGAGATGGATGAAGAAGAAACTAATATAGAGGAACATGATGAAGTAGAACAAGAAGGGGGAGAAGAGAAGGAGGATGATGTTGAAATAGAGGAGGAAATGAAAGAAGAAACTAATGGAGATGAGAAAGAACAGCAAGAGGAAAAAAATAAGAAAAATAGAGAGGAAGATGGCATTGAAACAGAAGGGGAAGAACACAAGGAGGAGTCGCCTGGGGTGTCTCTAGAGGCGCCTAATAGGTAGGCAGCAGTTGCCCTCACTGCTCTCAGCACCCTAGTCAAGCAAAAAGGGAAAAGAAGGAGGCAAACCCTTCTATATTTCAAAACAAGAAAGAGCACAAGAATCAAACAAAGGAAGCCACAAATATCAACAAAAATCCCTATTGAGATTGAAGGTTCCTCTACACCAAGGGACAAAGAATAAATAGTGAGAAATCAACTTGAGAGGGAAAATGCATGGCTGAGAGGATAGATGTTGGAAAGGGAAAAACAACTAGCATGTATGGCCAGCCTCTCCTTGGAGGCCATCCAGTGTAGGATGCTAGATAAATCCTATGCTCTTTACCTCTGAGAACAATGGCTGCAATTTCAAATTAAAACACTAGCACAAAGGGGAACCATGCCATTTCAGGACTATAGGCAGTTTAATGATCTTTGTGATCAAAGTACACTAGAGGATAGGGCAAAAATGGTTGAGTTTTACTTGCACAACAAGGCCCTCATAGACATGAATGTTTGGGATCCTAATGTCGAGCTAGGAGACCTAAAATTAATGGCTTTGGCATCATGGATGAACAATGAGGAGTCAAGGGCTACAGAGATGAAAAGAATATTGGCCATAGAGAAAAATGAACCTCTTTTCATCAGAGCTGAACAATCAAATCCCATGGCCCTAATTAGCAACCATTATACGATTGCAAATGATCCTCAGTTGGCATCTAGATATCTTGCTGCCTAAGAGCAAGAAATTTCACATTTTGAGGATATGTTTAGGCTGCTAGGAGATGATAGTATACACGCTTGCTTCAGGAGATGGAACACACTGCCACACAGCTTGAAGACCAGAGAATATCACTCCCCTCAAAGGTTGAGAGAGGCACTCAATAGGACACCTATGTATAAGCAATCAATGCAAAGATTGAAGGTCAATTGGATAGGACTAAAACTCAGTCCACCACTACTCCTAGGGATGATAGAAGGGAGAAAAGAAGAAGAGGAAAAGAGGCAGTGGTAAGAAGTAGAAAGGAAAGCAGGATTCTATGAACAAGAAGAAGAGACCACAGCAGAGGCATGGGATGTCAGAGAGGCTACCAGAGCCATGAAGGACATGGACATTGACTAAGTTGCTTAGAGGATGAGCAACACTTTCAGTAGGGGGGTAATTATAAGCCTCATCGTTGGGTAATTATATGGGCCTTAATTCACCTCCTAGCTTAGTCAAACCAACTATTCTCACAACTTATTGCATACTTTTGATTATATTTTGTTTATGAGATGAGTTAGAGTTGGATATTTTGCTTTGTGGTCTAATGTGCATTTAACACAAGATTAAAGGATAAAAGCAAGGAATTTTGGCAAAGACCTTGGTAAAAACTCGAATGGGACAAGGGAGAGGAATTATAGGAGGGAAATCCTCCTCATTTACTACCCCTCCATTCGAATATTCCTCCATCAGCTTAGAGTGAAAACAACCAAATCATGAGGACTAGAAGGCAGCCGAGCAAGTGAAATTCAAAGCACCAGTTTATCTGTAGTTTGAGAGCCGAGCCTCCCTAATTTTAAGGAAGTCGTTGGAAACTTCAGACGTATAAGTAGAGAGGCTAGGACCTTAGTAGGATTCAAATTTTTGATTGTAAAACTTTACTCTATTTTCGAGTTGCAAGACTCGTGACAATTTTTTATGTAATCCATTGTTTTTTATAATAAGAGTGAGCTTTGTTTTGAGCCAGCACTGAGTTAACTCAGAGGGTTAAAGCTCTTGGGTTAGGGACCAATCCTAGCAGCTAAGGCTCCTCTTTATTGTTCATGTATGCTAACGTAGATTCATAGTTTAATCGTTCATTTGCTTAAATAGATGCATTTCCATTACAACAGTTTAGCGCATAGATTCATGGTCTGATTGTTCATTTTCTTAAGTCGCTGCATTTCCATTACGACAGTGTAGCGTAGATTGGTTTTGTTTTAGTTTGCTTCCATTTGTGCCTTCTTTCGATTAGCAGGTTAGCAAGGAGAAAAGGATCACCATAAGGTTGTCAGCAGGTGTCTCAGCCTCACCTCCTCCCTCTGGGACCATGACTTGAGGGAGAGACCCTTTAGTAACCCCAGAAACATAGATTTCTAGTTCTTGCATGAGCTTTGGATTTTGTCGTCTTGATTTAGTTCTTACTTCATTTCATCGTTATCGTTTTCAATCACTCTCTTTCTGTAATAGATCTCACTCATATTCTCATTTCCTTCAGCATGAAATGCTTAGCAGAAGCCAATAAATCACGTCTTAATCAGGTTATACTCGTAGATCTCCTTACCGTCCGATCCACAACAAACCTGGCCAATCACCATCAATCGCATGCGTATTCATTTCAATGTTTGACTTTAGGCACTCTGAATGTCCACCGTCGATCTGCCTCGCCTGATCCAACGGCTATCACATCACCTGCTCACCAACTAGCTTGTATGATCTCCACCATTGATCAATCGCGCACGATCCAACAACTACCACGCAATCTCGCGCAAATTCTTGCATGGCTGATATCTGATCGAGAGCACGCGAGAAAATTGGTTTTCTAGTGCTACATGTCACTTGCTTAGGCTAATCACGCAAAATTTAGGAATTCCACTTATAGCTTTTAGGGCACACGAGAAACTGCTTACCACCTATGAAGACCGCTCCATCATTCCACACGTTTTTTTTCCTTCTGTCGCCACGTGACTTAATGTGATCCATCCATCTATTCACTTAATCTCCACAATAAGATCTTCACCGCTCATATTTCGTTAATCATGTTCACTGATCAATCCATCCATCTATTCACTTAATCCCCTGTGATAATATCTCCGCCATTCATCTCCCGTTAATCTTGGTCTTCCATCGATTCACTTAAACTCTGCGATAAGATCTCTGCCACTCATCTTCCGTTAATCATGTTCAACCATCTATTAAATCAATCTCCTGTGATAAGATCTCTACCACTCATCTATCATTAATCCTGTTCGTTCATCTATTCACGTAATCTCCTGCGATAATATCTCCATCGCTCATCTTTTTGTGCACTGTTGCTTCATTACGTCTTCCTTTCGCTGATTTCGATCTCCGCTTTCTCTTCCACTTGATTCTTTCCCGAACATTGTTCTGCATATCATTTAAACGCTTCCACTCCTAAGTTTCAATTTGGTTACTCAATCATACTCTAACACTGTCCGATCATAAAAAAAAAAAAAAAAAAAAAAAAAATCCAGAAAAGTGAAAACAGATTTAGTCTAGTTTCCTTGCTTACACATTAGTTTGGTTTGATGCTCTTTTCTTCTGTAACTTAGATAGCAGCATTAGGTTAGTGTTGATTTAGCAATTTTTCTTAGCATAGCTATTTAAATGGTTAATTAGGTTATGGTGTGATTTAGCATTACATGTTGTTTTCTTCATTATTGCAGTAGAGTAGCTCTCTTAGAATAGACTTTCTCTTCTTCCATCAAAGAATCAAGCTTCTTCTGACTCTATAGAAGTCTGGCTTGGAACCCCTAGGGTCTCTTGCCAGATGAACAAGTGACAACAGGTAGGACCTTCACTTCTACTTGTGCATATCACGCTATCACCTCCAAGTTTGTAGGAATCCTAGGTTAATAAGTAGAGCTGGTAGCCTAGGAGTTGCAGCATCCTTGCTGCAATACTGGTGCTCATCGCTATGTGGGAGGAGCTGAGGTGAAAAGTCCTTTGCATGTACAAATGAGGGGGTATTTATAGCCGAGGGTGAAACTGACCTTTTTGGTTGTTCAACTACCCTCATGACCATTTGACTTCCATGAATTTTCGACTTACATGACTCTTTGTTCAATAAGTGGGTCTCTTGGAATTCCATGTTACATCACAATGATTGACAACATAGCCCATAGTAGAGATGTGGGTGACATGACTTGACATGACAGTGATGGTACATTCATTCTACTGTTGGAGTGCATGTCGAGCTAAAGTGCTGCTGGGTGATGGATGTATTCATGGTGTATCACAACTTCACCTCCACATCACGAAGTGCATAGAGTCTTCAATGGTCTTTGGTTCACTTAATGAAGCTTTGGCATGTTTCTCCTTGCTTGCTGTTGGAAGGCTTGACAAGCTCATTTGTTCGCGAAGGTGGATGTTCGTTCGTTCATCTGTTGGTGAGCACATCCCTTCACATTCATTGTTCATTCATCCATTGTTGAACCTATCCTGTTGCATGTGCTCCCTTCGTTCGTCTCATTCGTCTTCTTGCCATGTTTGTTGGTGTACCTGTACTTGCAGTCACTCATGATGAGACGACATCAAATCCAAAACCTCATAGTCTACCATGACATATGATCATTTCAGATGCAGATGACCAAGACATGCAACAAGTTTGCGAAGCGGGATGATGGCTCCAAGAACTTCTGATGAAAAATTCACAAGAGTCATTGAGTGATGAAGATGGGCAATCTAAGGCGACAGTGATTGTCTGCAAGGTCTGGCTCGACTAGGAGACGAAATTGCACAAATTTTGGGAGGGACAGTCTGGGCTGTAGGAAGGCAAGGTAGGAAATATCTGTACAGTTTCTGGAATGAGCGAGCAGTAGGGGCTGGAAGGCCAAAATTGTTCAATTTTCTGGAGGAACAGGCTAGTTGTGAGGAGGGTCAGCAGGCAGGGATTGTGCAGTTTTTTGGGGGAACTACCCGGAAGATTGGCTTCCAAAACTATGCAATTCCCAGAGGGAACTGAAAACTGGCTATTGGGGTCACTGGCATCCAAAACTGCGTAATTCCCAGATGGAACTGGAAGTTGGTTGCTCAATCACTGGTAGCAGAAAGTAGGCAATTACCGAAGGGAATTGACAGTTTGTTGCTGGGAGCTGCTGGCAGGGGAAACTGCACTAAGGCCATGAGGCTGGCCTGCTGATCATCTCTGCGCAATTTCTAAGCTGAGAGGACTGCTGGGCAGTAGAAGGCCTTCTCATGAAGCTGTGCAATTTCCAAGATGAGCATTCGGTCGACTTTTGGGATGACTAACTGGGAAAACTATACAATTTTTTGAGGGAGACAGGGACGGGCACCTGGTGTCTGTCCGGCTTGTCTGCGTAATTTCCTCAGTTAGCTGAGTGAGTAAGGTCAGTGGCCTCTATGCAATTTTTTAGGGGAGTCAGCCCTGGGGTGACTATTGGATCCGACTGTCTGGGTGGCCAACATGAGGGTTGATTGAATTTCTTGCGGGAAATGCAACTCAAAAAGACTAGCTTGGTGTTTCAACACTGTTCTGGTTGACAATCGATCGAGTCGAAAGCGGGGTGATGGTCTGGCTATCGAAGGGGAGTCTAGTTGTCAGAACTTCAACAAAAATGAATAAGTGTGTGAACAATCAAAAGATGCATAGGTGATCATACGAACGCACACTCACATGACTCGACGATGAAACGACCCAAACCATCCAGACACACATGTTCAACATGACTGACCAATAGTGCGAGTGACAAGCGTGAAACTCATGATTGACCGTTCATTGATTGAGACGATGCTTGCGTGACAGTGAATGTGACTCTGTGTGTGAGTGTGGCAAATGCTTTCATAGCAAACACAACAAGCACATACGAAGCAAAGACTTTGACCATAACCAGAACATGGTCGCAAGCATGACTTAGACACCAGCGTGCAGAAACTTGAGTGAAATGAATGAGCAAGGCAGATGCAAAGACTCACATGAGCTCACGGAGTGAACCCGAGTGTGTGCAGTCATCAAGTAAAACTCTCAAGGGAGGCTCCGCAATTGGTGCATGCCAAAATTTTGGAGGGTGGTTGTAGCTGCTACAACAGGAACTAAGGCCATTTTTCCCACTCGATTAGATTTTCTAGTAATGAAGATATTGCAAGACTCTTATGATGAGACTGTTGATTTCTAAAAAAGAATCAATCATATCATTGAAATTAACGAAGACAATGAAGAGGTTCAACACAAACTTCTCTAATATCAAGATAAGATGAAGAGTTTACTTGATAGGAAAGCCAGAGAAAGAGACTTCAGGCAACGAGACTTGGTATTGAGATGGGATGCAAGAAGAAAAGACAAGGTAAAACATGGAAAGTTTGACAATCTTTGGTTGTGTCCTTTCAAGAGTGCAGAGGTCAAAGGAAATAATACTTTCATCATTCAAAACCTGGAAGGGAAATGTTTCTTATTGCCAGTCAATGGGAATGATCAGGTGCTCAGTATCTTTCTCCAAAATCAAAGTTCTCATATTAGATCTAAAACGATATAGTTGTGCCCATCTCATCAAGATGATCGCAATGCAATTCATTTTGTTGAAAACAGAGTTTATATGAATGAGAAAAGGCCTATTATTCGTTTTCCTAAACAACTAAAAAATTGCAGAATGGGACAGAATGATGACATGCCAGTCCAGTCAGCAGTCCAATCAGCAAGGGGAATCTTCTTCGTGACAAGGGCATCTCTAATCCCTTCAAAACAAGGTATATTCCCACCAAACTCACCACCACCAATAGCAAAGGAACCTACTAAGGCATCAGAAGCAAGGGCAGGTACAATCAATACCAATTCTTTATTTGGGTAATTAAGCCCCTTTAAATGGTTCTTCAGTTGGTTATGCAGATGCACCAGTCAATGATGAACTTTCACCAGTTGTCCCAGCAGCATCAGCAGCAGTAGATACAGTAGTATATCCGGTAGGATAAGTTTTCACCCAATGGGGTTGTGACAAGTGTCACCTCCAGATTCGTTAGTGTGGTTGTGTGAAAAGGAAATTGCCTAGTTGACTCCAAGGTGGAATTTGAATTTTTTTTAATTATTTAAAGATATATATATATATATATATATATATATATATATATATATATATATATATATATATATATTTTAACTATATATATTATATTATAATATTATATATATTTTATATATTAAATTAACTTTAATTTGAATTAACCAAAGTTCAAACTATATATGTTGCATATATTTAATTTAAATGTCAAAAAACATATGGGTTGGGCGGAGGTGGGTTTTGAACCCGTGACCTCCCCCACCCAAAGTATATGCTTTACCAATGGACCAAGCATGCATTTGTGTAAATAATGCCTCCAAAAATGTATTTAATGCATATGGATCTGCCAACAGCGGGGGTGGTGGGAGCCAGCCCTGCGGGCCAACCCCCACCCCATGCGACCTCAAGCACGCATCCAAGGGCCAACACTAGCAATACGCACGATTAGTTCCTAATCATGATTAGCATTTAATTAAATCGTTTATTAATTTGGCAGAATTTATGGCGCCGCCACCAAATCTGGAACCACCACCAAACTTGGCGGACTTAACTGGAGTCTCTCCATATTTAACGGAGGTTTTTTAGGAAAAACTGTTTGAGCCATAACTTACTCAATTTTCGACCAAATTGAGATCAGAAAGAAGTGTTATTGGCTAATTTGGACCTTCTAAACACATTGGTGTAGGTATAAGGATCCATAGAGCTTTGTAACTAGCATGTTTTCCACATTGATCTAATACAGAAGCCCAATCCATGGAAGCTGGACCAAGGAGATGTAGCCCAGGACGGGTGAACTGCATCAAAACACTGTGTTAATGTGTCTCTTTGTTGTTTTGATGCACTGTACATGTTTTCTGTTCATTATTAAAATTTGAAGCTATTTTGTTCATGAATGTCTTGTTTAAGTTAAGGAAATTTATTGTTTGTAAGCACCAACAACTAAGGAAACCTCAGCACAAAAAGCTAGAAGCAAGCACATGTTTATAAATATGTATTTGTTATTAGCACAACAAAACTAATCATACAAAAACAGATCAAGTTGGTATCAGAGCCCAAGGTTGAATTTCTTGATTGCTTCAATTTGTGCAATTAGGATTTTAATGGTTGCAAAATTGTGATGCTTACAAAGTTAAAGTTGCAGAGAGGAGAAGGGAAGCTATTGGTTGCAAATCCCGAGGTAATGTCTAGAAGAAGGAGAACCACAAGGCCACAATCTCCACCACCCAAAGTTCCAATTCCAACTGCACTTGAGACTCCTCAATTTTTTCCTTCAATTGAGATTCAAGAGGTACAATCAGTACAAATTTCTGAGCCTGAATCCATAGCCATTATGTCTAGAGGAAGAAAGCCTGGAGGTCCCTCTTTAGAAGAGGAATAATTCAAGAAATATTTCTATACTTTGACTGAGATGGTTAAAGTCCTCTTTGAAGAGAGGAACACTAGAATGGTTGGAGAGATATCTAGACCTCCACATGGAGAAGGAAGCTCAGAGGAAAAAAAAGACGAGAGGAAGGATTACAAAGGGAATGGTGGAAAGCCACCTCCATGTCCACCATCCTCATCCTATTCCTCATCATCTTCACCATCTCACACAACATCATCTTCCATTACCACCACTGAAACTACCCATACTCATTCCAAAACCCCAAAAGGAAAAACTCCATTACTAAAATTGGACATACAATTCGAACTTCCCATGTACAATGGAGAAGTGAATGCAGAAAAGTTAGACAATTGGATTTGATAGTTGGAGGTATACTGCAGAATTCATAGCCTTTAAGAAGATGACATAAAGATCCAGTTGGCTTCACTGAGGCTAGAAGGAGCTGCACTATTTTGGTGGGAAGCAAAAACTTAAGAGGAAATGAGAATTGATGGTAAGATATCTATCACTTGGGTTGAATTTGTTTCTGCAATTAAAAGATAGTTTTATCCTTTAGCCTTTATGCAAAAAGCCATTATGAGTTATCATAATTTTAGTCAGCTTAAAGGCCAAACAATCAAATATTATACACAAGATTTTAGGAAAAGCGCTTTGTTATTAGGAGTGAATTTGAATTCCCAAGATACACTGCTGAAATATATTGGGGGTTTGCATTCCTATTTGAAACATACTATTCTTATGTTCAATCAAATTAATTTAGATGAAGTATGTGTGCAAGCCATGCATCTTGAATCTAGAGGAAAGAACACTTATGAAAAGGATAGTAATAAAAAGCCACCTAAGGGTAAGGAGAAAAATGAAAGGGAAAGAAGAATGCAAGTGTGAAGAAATAAGAGTAGAAAATCACCTCCAAACACTGTTCCAAAGAGGGGCATGATGAAGCCCACTGCTGGAAATTGCATTCATAAATGAGACCAAATAAGTTCAACAATAAAGGGAAACAAAAAACCACTGTTATCACTGAAGAAGATTTAGGTTCTGAATCAGGTGATGAAAACAAAATCATTGTCATGGGAATCGAAGGAAAACAAGATATTGCAAGCACTAGTTCAGAAAACTGTAACACTACTACTACTCCAGATGAAAAGAGATAAATTGTGTTATTTCATGTTAGGGTCATATCTAAACACACAAATATTGACACATTCTTCGATAGTGGCTCACAAGAGAATCTAATCTCTGAAGACTTAGTCAACAGATTGAATCTTGAAACTATACCTCACCATAAACCATACCCTTTGGGATGGATAACAAGATACACCAGTTTACAGGTTACAAGAAAATGTTAGTTCAAGTTTGCAATCACTGCAAATTTTGTTTATGAAGTAGAGTTAGATGTGGTACTGCTTGATATTTCAAGTGTGGTGTTGGGTAGTCCATATTTGTATGATCGGAGAGCAGTCTTTTACCGCCATGAAAACAAGTATCACTTGTTCAAGGATGGTGAGGAGTACATAGTGAGATCCCATCGCAAAAAGCTGAACATTTCTTTGATTAATGAAGGGGAGGCAAAAAGACTAGTGAATTCAAGTAAAAGTTTAGTGCTTCTCATGTTCAAGCCAAATGATGATATTGTTTATGGAAATGTTGTTGCATGTAATGCAAGTTTCAATTCTTATTTGGTTGGTTCATTTCATCAGAGTGATGAAGTATTTTAGGTTGTGAAAGGATTGTAATTCAAGGAGAAAGAAACTTCACATGAAATATCTTTGCAGTAAGAGGTTTCTCTTTGTGATGTTAGCATGCAAGGGTTGACAAAACTAAAAAGTGTAGAGACATCAATGCAATGAAAAAGTTTTTTGAACAATGGGTTCATTCAATCATCCATTATGCTATGTTGTGCCCTGGTTGTTATGGTGCCAAAGAGGAATGGTAAGTATTTAAAGAAAGAGGAAAAAAGGAGTAGTTTTCACCAAAGCAAAGTTGTAAGAAGAGGTTAGTGCAAGAATATACATAACACCAAACAAGAATGGTTTGTATGGATTTTAATGTTGTATTTTCTTTGTAGCACTTACATTACATACATGTATTTGAATTGTGGCAAAAAAGAGTCCTTTAATGAAGAAATTTTCCACTTGGGTGAGATAAACATGTTTAGAAAGTTTTCTTATGCACATGTCATCTATGAAGGAAAATTATTTGATGTTTTGAAGATATCAAAATACAAGTTGGGTTTCACTTCTTTGTTGCATTTGGGCCATGATATTGGAGGAGGTAAGTTGAAGGCAATCCTCTCCAAGTTGGATGCCACTATTGATTGGTCAATGCCCAAGATCGTCATTATGATAAGAGGTTTGTTGGGAGCAGCCCAATGTTGGGGGAGAGTTGTTGTTGACATTTCTTCTTTCGAAGCTCCTTGGCATGCATCGTCATGTGTGTGCAAAGTCTTCCAGTGGGGAGGCAAACAGCAAGAGGCATGTGTTGTTTCAAACCAAAAGATCAGTTCAATTCTCTTTTATGCTCTTTCAAACTTGAAAGGTTCATTTGAGTTTCAGGTTTATGCAAGCAACTTCACCATCTCATTTCATTCAAAATATTTTCATGGTGTAAATATTACATTGCAGCGATCCATGCACTTTCATTGGATGGATACTTGTAAAAAATTTCACTTGGTTCAAAGGTACAAAAGAGATATAAGCAGCAAGTTCATTGTTATTCCTTTTAGGCCTATTGGTTATGTAACTATTGTATTCAAGCGTCATTATGTTTTACATGAAAGTTATATTAAGAAAATTTCATACCTTCAAGATGTACAATTGGGCTTGAGTCATGTAAACCAAGTAGTGAAATTTTTCATCCATTTGGATTATATTTTGTTATGTCGTCTTGGTAAGAAGGCTGTTTACTTTGATGGTGACATGGAAAAAGCCATGAGTTTCTATGAATGACTAAAAAATGGTGCAACAAATAGTGCAAGATCAAATTGAAAAGGGCAAAGACAAGAATAGGTATAGAACAGGGTCCTCAACTGAATGTTGATTTCCTTAGAGAGGAGTTCAAGGAAACAAATTTGTCAAAAGCCAATTGGATCGAGCTTGGAAAGGTGAAGGGGTTGTACCTCATCTAATTGTCAAATAATAGTATCTTTTGGGGTCCAAAAGGCTTCTAGTGGGGAGGAATGATCAAGTGCTCAGTATTTAGCTCAAAAATAAAATTTCTCATATTGGATCGAAAACTATATGGCTGTGTCCACCTCATCAAGACGATCGCAATGCAATTCATTTCATTGAAAACGAAGTCCAGATGAAGGAGAAAAGGCATGTTGTTTGTTTTCCTAAACATCTAAACAAATTGCAGAATGGGACATAATATTGACATGGCAGTCCAGTCAGCAAGGGGAATCTTCTTCAATTTTCACCCAATGGGGTTGTGACAAGTGTCACCTCCATATTCACTAGTGTGGTTGAGTGAAAGGGAAATTGCCTAATTGGCTCCAAGGTGGAATTTGATTTTTTTTAATTATTTAAATATTATATATATAACTTTTATTTTATATTATATAGTTTTTAACTATATATATATATATATATATATATATATATATATATAATTTAAATGTCAAAAAACATACGAGTTGGGAAGAGGTGAGTTTTGAACACATGACCTCCCCCACCTGAAGTATATGCTTTACCAACAGACCAAGCATGCATTTGTGTAAACGATGCCTCCAAAAATGTATTTAATGCATATAGATCTGCCGACGGCGGGGATGGTAGGTTAGGCACATGTCTAAGGGCCAGCACCAGCACTAAGCACGATTAGTGTGTAATCATGATTATCACTTAATTAAACCATTTATTAAGTTGGCGGAATTTATGGCAGAACCACCACCAAACTTGGCAAACTTAACTGCAAACTATCCAGATTTAGTGGAGGTTTTCAAGGAAAAATTGTTTGAGCCATAACTTACTCAATTTTCAACCAAATTGAGATAAAAAAAAAAAGGTGTTCTTGGCTAATTTTGACCTTATGAACACATTGGTGCAGGTATCAGGAGCCATAGAGCTTTGTAAACAACATTATTTTCCACATTGAGCTAATATAGAGGCCCAAGCCATGGAAGCTGGACCAAAGATATGTAGCCCAAGAGAGTATGATTTTCTTATAGCAATGACCCCATAGCCTGAGGTGAAGGGACATAGATATGCAAGTTCTCTACATCGCCCACTAACTATCATACCTCTTCTATTGGCAACGATTGAATTTCTAGTGATTGACGGTTCTTGTTCCATTACGCCCCCCGCTCCCCCTCCCCTCTTGCTTGACATTTAACAAAAGGGGGGCATGCGCAAAAATTTGTTTTACCAAAACTATATATTTGGTGTGTCACATTTTGATGAAGTTCACATCCCTCCTCACCTATTACCACTTATTGCCTACCCCCCCACCTGGAGAAAAAATCCATTTGCGGTTTCTGGTAATAAATATTTCTGCCAACATTTTAATGAATGTTTACCATTTAATTCCAAATATACCCATTATCCAAATGTCCAATTCATTTTCCTTTCACTCTCATTCATAATTTACTCCCTCTGTTATCGGGAAATCTAGTCTCTATGCAGAGCTGCTAGTCCCACTAAGACGGGTAGCTATCTTAGAAAAAAACAAACTAAAGTTACTTTCATTTTCCTTTATGAGAAGTAGATATGGGAGGATCAAAGAATACCAACCTCGATCTTTCGCTCGGTTCTTTGCTTGTCCCTTCTCCTCAACGACAGGTCTTTGCTGCTTCTCTCTTGACCACTCTGCTTCAAAGAGTACCTGTAAAGTCAAAGCAACATAATACCCTCAAAGTGCAGAGATCTACAATCATAAACAATATAGGACCAAATATATATTGACCACACAAATGCATATACAATCAGGCATACAAGAATGTGGAGGAAAACTCGAATAGCTTTATTGATATAAAGATTAGAAGAGAGGATTACAACCCATTGATCCGACCCAACGTCATCCTCCCAGCATGAAATCCCTTCTTCACCTCATGAAAAGCTTATATCACCCAACACTATGATATTCCACCAGGAAACCAATAGCACTTCCTTACAAGATACAAAATTCCAACCTCTGGATCTCTGGGATGAGGGATCCATATATAGATGATTGCAGGGGGGTGAGTCAGCTTCTGGGATTTTGATTAGTGTCCTCTCTCTGATAGTTCTTGATTCCACTTGGAGATTGATGATCTCTTACTCATCCCTGGGCGAATTCACAGAGGCAAGTGTCACAAGAGAAGTTTCTGGAAGATTCTATGACGATCCACCTTGCAAACTATCTCTGCCATTTGTCTACTCTCGCCCATCGCACCCTACAGAAGGGCTTTCCAGTATGCATCAAACCCTTTACACTGAGCAGGTGAGATGCATCGCACCCTCTACACTAGGCAGTCTGTATGGTCTAGCTTTGACCAGTTCTGAGCAGTTTTCTGTGGAGAACTTCTGGGAGATGATGTAATTAGTTGACCTTGTTCCTTTAGGGTGTGAAGCAACACTTTTAGGGACTTAGGAGCCCTTGGTTTATGGACATGTATGATTGGGGTTGCAGTGCCCAAAAATGTCTATAACAGTTTCCCCCTAAAGCATGAGGTCGTTAATCTTTTGATGTCGGGTGAAATGCTTTATCATGAGGATCCGAAGTTTTTTCATGTACATAAGACAAACAACCATCTGTTGGCAGACTGATGATTCTGAAAGAGCCATCATCCTTTGATTCAGATGATCATCTGTGCAAAAATGATGTACATTTTATGTGTTTATTTTCCTAAATATATCGTAGCCCGAATGGATGAAACTAGATCCGGGGTCTTCAAACTCGTCCAATCTTCACTTGGAGTACAATTGGATCCATGTGAGAGACGTTCTGGAGTCAAACGTGGAAAGACATCGCCTGATTACCAGCCAATGATGCAAGTTGTTAACAGGCGCGAGAGGAATCACCGATAATGATGATGACCCTCAAGGTACTACAATACAATTCACATGGTGTGAAAAAGGGACTTGGCGTCGAACACCACGCAAAATCTTCCGGTCGAAGGCCATTGATGTAAACCTATCGCCGAAAGTGACAAACTTGCCATTGAGGCATGCAAGCTTCAAAGTACTGAAAGGGTTGTTCCTAAGTCGACTTCTTGGATAATGAGCTAATGTCGACAAGAAGTGACCTGTCATAGGAGGGCCTTAATGAATCCCACATCTATGACACAGAATGGAGCAAATGACTTTTGGAGGTGAAAACAATCTGATGATACAGGGTTCAGGGTGGTGGTCATTAAAGAATGAAGCGTAAAGGTATTGCAGTGGATGAGACACAAGATGGGTTGGTGAATTCTCTGATCGACTTCTCTTGAACATATCAATGACACTTGGAATGGATTGGTAACGTTAACCCCAAATATGGATGGTACGATGGACCAATCATAATGTGACCGGTGAAAGGAATAACCCAACCCGACTCAGACATGGAGTGAAAGTCTCATGTTCAAGAGCGACTTTGCTACCAATAAAGTTTCTTCAAGTTTTCTTCCCAATTTTTCCCCAGTCATTTCTAACCAGTACCTCTTTATTTTTATCAAGCTTGAGGAGGATAACATATGCTTGTTCTATAATTTTCCCTTTGGGTAAACCCGTCGCTATGTTTTAACGAGACTAGCGACAATGAGACTCATCCTTGTCTATATGGACAAGTTTGTCGCTATCAGTTTTAACGGGTTTAATGACAAAGATAACTCGGTCCTTTTCAATTTTAGAGATTCTGAAAGGGATGTAAAGGAAACTCCAATAATCCTTTTTCATCATATAATCCCTTAAGTCCGAAAAAAGTATAAAATAATATGAAAGGGATGAATTTTCGATAATTTTAACGAGCCGAACAAAACAAGCGCTCGATCTTTTTGTGTAATAATCCCTCAGGTCCAAAAAGATTAAAATCTAGAGGAGGGATAACACTCCCAGTAGCTTTAACGAGCTGGAGAGGCCAACTGCTCAGCAATCTTTTCATATTTTATGAGTCAGACAAAAAGAGCTTAAAGGAGACTCGTTTTTTGAGGAACGAGTGATCATTTCTGGTAGCAGCTAATTCCAGGTAAGGTTTGGAATTTTCCAATCACGACAGTGTCACAAGGATGGCTAACAGGATCATTCTTTCCAGTTGTTCCTCAAAAGGGGTAAACAATCAAGTGGAGGTGAATGATCGGCTAAAACAGAGTAGAGGTGATGATGAGAACACGACCAAGGCTCAAAAGCTGATAGTAATGCATTCACAATGGTTATTTCCTGGAAATTGGTTCATTTTTTAATGAGCTTAAACTCTGGGGGAAACGTTTTCTCATTGCTTAGGTTTAATTTTTAATGATCTTGAACTTCACATAAAAACTGCTCGTGCCAGTCGTATAATAAGGATGTCTCATCGATAGATTCCATTTTTATGGTGCATGCACCTTTCGAAGCTATGCTCTGCTGCCTCTCGTATGCAAGCTAGGAACGACCAACTATGCTCCTCTACTTAACTACCAAGATCACTACCAAGGTTAGGTAGGAAAATGTTTCCTTTACTTTGCTGGTGCCATCTGGCCCCTGCGAAGACGAACAGTCGACTCGACCACTCACCCGACTTAGGCAATTGAAGTCAGCGGAATCATAGAGTTAGCGTTATGTTGGTCACTTTTCACTTGCTCACAAAATGTTTGCATGCCCCTAGGTATAGTGAAGTAAAGTTTCCAGGTTACCATTTAGAAGTTCTCGCGTTCACAAGATAGTTTCCATCCACATAGCAGACAGAAACACTTCCTCGGCTTAGTCCATTTGGACAAAGGCTCCAATCACCTAACCTTGATGAAGGAATCTTATCCCGGTCTAATCCCATTGTCCTATATGGACGAGTGTCGGACCAGTCATATATCCTTCATGTAAACTTACCCTATACCCAGAGTTTCCCTGCCAAAGTAGACCAGGGTGCATGCCCCCTGGGTTTCAGTCGTGTCTCCTCGAATTACTCACGTTCTTTAGGTGGATAGACCAGAGACTGATGAGCCATTCCTTGTGTGAAAATACCATTTAGGGATGGCATTTGACTATTAGCTATGTGTGAGCCAGGGAATGAAAGCTTGTCTACGAGTTGGACCACTCGGACTTCATGCGGAAAACACAATACTCTAAAGAGTGAGGAGACAATGGCTCCCACGCTATAAATATAGTCGCGCCCAAGGAGTAGATTATAATCTAGAGGTCCTTGGACTACCATTACGTTCATATAAACGGTTTTCCTTCTCAACGTTGTAGGTACATTGGGAATGATCCCTAATAGTCGTATGGTTCCTTTGTCGAAGCCTGTCAGATCTCTCATCTCAGGCAGAAGCAATGGTAAACCAAGCGCTTTCCAAGCAGTTGAGGAAAGGATACTCACAGAAGCCCCTTCATCTATGATGGTACCGACCATGATCATTTTGTAAGTTTGTACAATGATTCAGAATGGTACATTAGTTGGTAAACGGGGTCTGCCTAGTAGATTCCAATCGAAGGAAACGACTAGGTTGCTTGGAGGTGGGACCGAATAGACGGCCAGATATGACTCTGATGAACTTCCTTCCTATGGTAAAGGAACAGGTAGATTGCCCCCATGTTCATCGGAGTCTGTGTTTACGAAAAGAATTTGAACGGTGTCGTTCTCATTCTCTTTGGTGATTGTATCATCTGAAGATGGACCTTCTGAAGACAAGACTGGGTCGACTGCCACCTCAACCTTTTGAATTTCTTCTGGTATGGATTCAGCATGTTTATCTTTACTGACAGATGCTTCGACCGACCAAAATGGCGTGTCGGTCGGATTTTCAACTAGTGATGGACTCGGCAAGAGTTCTTGTATCCAGGAGGAAGTCGTAGCAGTGAAGTAGGATAGTTATCCAAGACTCTTTTAGCTTCGTCTAGGAAGGGACAACGGTGGATGACGTGATTGCCTTCACATAGTTTACAAGGAAATTTAAATTTCCTTTTCTATCCAAATGCTTCGCTTTCACTAGTTGATGGTGTACTTTCAACATGATCTTCAAGGGTTGATGACACCGGATTGTGCAATTGAGGAGACCAGTCCCTTAAGATCTGAGGGATGCAAGGACAATCTAGATGATAGTGGTCTCCTTTGCAAATGACACATGGAGATATAGGCTTGGACGGTGCGGTGTGCGGATTTTCACTAGACGATGTCCAGTTACCCCTTTTCGCCTTTGGCTCCTTCTTCTTCGTCTCTTTCTTCTCTGTCCCCTTCTTCTCCTTCTTAGTTACTTGATTTTTGGCTTTACCAGCTTCATCAAGCGAAGACGAAGGAGGAGAGGGAGAATTGGATGAAGTAGAAGGTTGGGGGGTAGCTTTAGGATCATCTAGTTGCTGACTTGATTGTTCAGGAATCACGGTGTTTTGAATGACGGAGGTCAAGAAGAGCCATATTGGCAAGCAAATCGTCAATCCTGGAAGCGACAATGTGGCCATATGAGGTGCACCAACATCTCCCCAAGAGGAGAAAGGACTAGGATTTCCTCCAAGGGGAAATCCTTGGTTGGTGGACTCCATTTTCTTCAACCTAAGACCAACACGGGAATGGTGATATTATTCCGATTAAAATAAATTTTAGACGCTTTGACACAAATTGTTTTTTCAATTTTTAAGAGTCGAGAAAAAACAAAAGATGACTCTAGTTGCCTTCAATTTTTAATGAGCCTGAAGTGACAAGTGTTCAGATGGACCTTTTTCTTTGAGGAGTCTAAAAAAGGAACGAAAGAGACTACTCTAGAAATCTAGATAGAGGGATTACCAAACCAATCACAAAACTGAAAAATACTTTTTACGGTACTGCATTCAATCTTCCCGAACACTGTGTTCAGTGCATTGTGATCAATAGGGCAGCAGACACGGCTTCCTATGGATAAAGGATATAGCCTATTGTGGTCTCCCAATATATACTCAATGGTACATGGGAGCACAAGTCCATACTGGCACTTGTCGTCTCAAAGAGGAGGAATCACCCAACCAACAATGAAAGTGATAGTTACCAGGATTTACGACGCCGGAATACGTCTCTAGCCTAGACTTCTAGATGTTGTGCGTTAGCTTCCAAAGCGTTTTTATGTTCATTGAATTTATTTTACAGTTGATCTTTCTTAAGAAAATTGCCTTTCAGTTTCACCGCGTGATGTAGATATACAATTCCTAAAATGAAATCTAAGATGATAAACAATCGTTTAATCTTTTTGCAATGAAAATCCTAGCTACTAAAGAAAGAGAGATGATATTCTTTCAACATAGAGCAGAGAGCACACAATAGAAGCACTATCATAAATCAAACCAACAAGCAGTCTAAATGCAAATGCACATGCATGTATTTGTTTTCAGCCTTCTTAATGTGTGAATGACAAGAAGAATGCTAAGTACAAATCTGAATTATCTTTTCAAAGTGACAGTACTAACAAATTTCTCTTCAAAAATGAAAGGAAGATAATGACGACACTTTGCTATTTTGAATTGAAAACTGTTTTCGACACTTGAAAAACTACTAATTCAAATCAAATACAAGAGTAACTGTATAATCAACCATCAAGAACAATAGAATTATTTTTTTGACTGAAAACGACACTTGCGACACTTTCAAATCAAAAGATGACAATTTGATTATGCTACTTTTGTAAAAGAGAACTGTAAATGGCACACAATACATAAAAACATTCACAATTCTTTGTACTATGGAGGCGAAATCATGCAAAGGAAGGGAATTTCCACAAAGGTATACTGATCACAGACAGCAAAACTCTTGTATAAAGCTGAAGAGAGTGAACACAAAACCAAAATCTGAGAGCAGAAGAGGTCTTGTTTGATCAACGCACCTGCAACACAGGGAAAGTGCGATGTAGCACACCTACTACACATGGGAGGTGCGATGCATCCAGATTCCCAAGAGGAGAAAGTGCAATGGTCCAGGGACGAGACTTCACTTTGGTCCTTGGTCACAGTTTGCAGCTTAGTTCAGGGATTTAGGCCGAGCTAATGGTAGTCAGTAAATAGAAATCACAGGGGCTGATCTAATGAGGTTACTAGAGCCACCACTAGGGCAATTAGGATGTTTGCAAATCAATTGTTCAGTTTATAAACAAAACCCAAAGATAGACTGAAGCAGCATTGATCTACTTTGCACTTGCATAGCAAATGTAGTTCGAAGGCTAGTTGGCTTAACTTCAGGCTTCGTCTGTAAGTTTATAAAACAAACAAATATAGCCAAGCAAAAAATCTATTCTCTCCCTAGCGGAGTCGCCATTTTGTTATCAGGAAATCTAGTGTCTATGCAGAGTTATTCCCACTAAGACGGGTAGCTATCTTAGAAACAAATAGATTAAAGTTACTTTCGTTTTCCTTTATGAGAAGTAGATAGGAGAGGATCAAAGAATACCAACCTCGATCTTTTGCTCAATTCTTTGCTTGTCCCTTCTCCTCACCGATAGGTCTTTGCCACTTCTCTCTTGACCACTCTGCTTCAAAGAGTACCTGTAAAGTCAAAGCAACATAATACCTTCAAAGTGCAAATATCTACAATCGTAAACAATATAGGACCAGATATATATTGACCACACAAATGCATATACAATCAAGCATACAAGAATGTGGAGGAAAACTCGAATAGCTTTATTGATATAAAGATTAGAATAGATGATTACAACCCATTGATCTGACCCAGCGTCATCCTCCTAGCATGAAATCCCTTCTTCACCTCATGAAAATCTTAGATCACCCAACACTATGATATTCCACCAAGAAACCAACAACACTTCCTTACAAGATACAAAATTCCAGCCTCTGGATCTCTGGGATGAGGGATCCATATATAGATGATTGTAGGGGGGTGAGTCAACTTCTGGGATTTTGATTAGTGTCCTCTCTCTGATAGTTCTTGATTCCACTTGGAGATTGGTGATCTCTTACTCATCCCTGGGCATTCACAGAGGCAAGTGTCACAAGAGAAGTTTCTGGAAGATTCTATGACGATCCACCTTGCAAATTGTCTCTGCCATTTGTCTACTCTCGCCCATCGCACCCTACAGAAGGGCTTTCCAGTATGCATCGCACCCTTTACACTGAGCAGGTGAGATGCATCACACCCTCTACACTGGGCAGTCTGTATGGTCCAGCTTTGACCAGTTCTGAGAAGTTTTCTATGGAGAAATTCTGGGAGATGATGTAATCAACTGACCTTGTTCCTTTAGGGTGTGAAGCAACACTTTTAGGGACTTAGGAGCCCTTGGTTTATGGACATGTATGATTGGGGTTGTAGTGCCCAAAAATGTCTATAACACCCTCCCTCCATTGTTTTTACCCTTTCATCTCTTCCATAGTTGGTAGAGGTTGAGAATTGAAGCACAAAATTATAATCAACCCTCAATGACAATTTAGAAATGCAGCAATCTATTTTACAAGTAATGTTTTTCCTCACTACAAATTTCTATTCCAAAATTAGTTCAATTAAAGGAAAAGAGTCTCAGGTTCAGTCTAAAACCCTCCCCGCTTCAGTTGCAATGAAGATGGATGAATTGCCCTTAGATGATAAGGAAATAAAAATAGAAGATAAAAAATCATATTTTGACCTATATGAATTGCAGAATTGGGCATTCCAAATATTTCAGGATAGTAGTAATGAGCTTTCTCTGTGGGAGTCATTTTTATTCCATTTCATATTTCCTCAAACTCATCCCTTCCTGGAATTCGTGGTATGGTGTAAAGATAGGTACTTGCCTAGTGAGAAAGCTATAATTGCTCAAAATGTTGAAACCCTATTTTCTATAACCTCTCATTCCATTTTAAAGGCCATGCACATATCTATTCCTTGCTCTCTACACCCATTCTCCAGTGAAATCCTCTTGTAAATCTATCAGAAGTTAACATTTGAAAGAAGAGTTGTTATTTTTGAATTATTCATGCCTAAAGGGACTAATATTTATTTTCATAGTCCACCTTACCCTCAACAATGTTTCCATAGTATTCAAGAAAAATTATATCCATTTTTTGTTGCATTTTAGGGTATCAAAGTGATGAGAAAGTGGAAGAAGTAGCTCTAGGTTTTCTATCAACTTTTTGTCCATATAAGAAACCACAAATTTTATTCAATTTCAGCTAATTTCTATCTGAGGCCATTCATAAACAATTTCTTAAATTTGGGGTTGAAAAAGATTTTAAATATTGGTCAGTCTTGGTATATTTATTTTTATATTATCATTCAGAAAGATTCCCAATACAATTGCAGCAACAAGATATTCAAGGGAATATGTGGTATGTGATTCATTGGACATCCTTGGTCAGAGGGAATTATGATGAATTTTACTTCATTGATTTTGTGAACAAATTTCTTCATATATGTTATACTCTATTGAGTAGTGACGGTCCTCCCATAATTTCACCAGAAATCAAAAGGATTTTGCAGTTGAGTGAAAAAACAAGGCTTGGTGATTGGTATTTGTACCAACATTTTACAAAAATGAGGTTGTATAGGTGTTAACTTCCACCCTATCAGTAACCATTTTTTCTTCCTATGCATACTTTTGCTCTTGAATTCATCAGACAAAGCCTCAATGTAGATGAAGTGAATTTTTTGCCTAGAAGGGAAAAAATGCGTTTAAACTAAAGGCACATATACGACCATTTGTGGTTAATTAAAGGTCAACAGATAAAGAGGTGGAACAATTGTTGACACAAATGAATTTGAAATTTGGAATTATTTGATCATATGACCCCATTTGGAGAATTCTAGCCATCATAGTTCAGCTGAAATCCCCACCTTATTTTCCTGTGCCTAAACCAGAAATAGATAAGATCGCTAATAAGGACACATGGGAAGAAAAAATTGTATAGTAAGTGACAAAAGAATAAGCAATGGAATGATCACTGGGGCAAAAAAAATAGTTTCGCCTCAAATGACAAAAGCAATTAGAACAGTACTTGAGCATTTTTAACAATATTCAATGTTTATTAAAGGCAAAAGAAAAAAATTTGATGGATAATATGTCATTTGTGTTAGATATTTGGGAGTGTGTGGATATTATTATAGAATGGGAGGAGTTGATTGAAAGGGACAAAGAATCCAATAATGACATCAAAATATAATTGGGAAATAAAACTAGATAAGCAAGTCAGATAATAAAATCTCTAAACACAAAGTCCAGACAAGAGCTGGAAGAAATAGGAATTCAAGACAGAATAGAATCAGTCATTCAGGACAGAAGAGTTCTCATGAAGAAAACCTTGATGCTAAAAACCAAAGAGAAATGTGAAAATATTCAAATGCAAATCAATAAATTCTACAACAAAATTTTTATTCTCTAGCAAAGAGATATTCCATCTTCCAAGAATTCAAATGGCCAGATGATTACAGAAGAGCAGTATGAAAGACTATTTAACAGAGAAGTAAGGGACAAAACAATTTTTTCTAGAATCAAGGAAGAGATCAACGGTCAAAATCTATTTCAAATGTTAGTTGATGACCTTTTCATCCGCTACAAAATTAATCACTTGTTCATAGTAAAACCCTATTTTGAGAAGTATATTGGTGCAGATGAATCGTATAGACAGATGATTGATCTCAATTACCCTATAAATTTAGAATGGTAGTAGTTGGTTAAAGTATTTTAATGAATTGAACTTATCAATGCAGAATATCAACAACTTTTCATAATCATTGGACCTAAATGCAGCAATTAAACGCAGTTGGAGACATTTTTGGAGTAGTTTTTCTATTTTAGTTAAAGTTGTTTAAACATTTTTCAAAGTTTTGGATTAAAAAAATACTTTTAATGCAAATATTTTAGAATATATGATATTTTGCAAAGCATTCTATATATACATTATTTTTTAATAAGAAAGGGTTGATACTTGGATAAAATTTTGTAATATTGTTGTAATACTATCAACTTGAAGATAATCAAAGGGTTAAGGTTTCTACTTGTGACAACATTTGTGTACTTTTGAGTGCTTTCAAGTGATTTTCATAATCAATTTGTGCATATTTTTTAGGAAATGTAGGACAATGGGAAGGAAAGGGTTGAGTATTCGCCTCCCCTACATCCCTAGAAAAGTTATTTTCTATATTATGAAAAGATTGAACAATTTGTTTTATTGGTCACCAAGAAATGGATAGATTGTTGCTTCTATGTTATGCTTATATCTATTTTGTTCACTATAGATATTCATATATACATTTCTTCTCATCTTAGATGATCAGATGTTTAGGGACGATGCTTAATCTCCTAAATTTTTCTTAGTTATTCTATAAAATACTTTATAAATATTGTATGTTGTTATAATGGAACACCAACACTTTGATTAACCTTAAGGAATAAGGATTATAAGCAAAAAGAAGTATTTGTATCTTTGGATCCTCCATTCCATACATACCCCTCACACTTGGTGCTTTGGCACAGTTCTTAAGACGAGGGATATCTACAAAGATACAACAGGGACTAAGAAATGGGTTGAGCATGTGGTAAAATAATGCCCAGTCATGATAGGCTACATTCCCATGATACAAATCTAAATTTATTACCACTAGGTTCATATGACATATTATTCAGTATGGATTGGCTAGTATGCCATAGAACCACAGTTGCTTGCTTTAGAAAATCAATTGAATGCCTCATTGACAAAAGGGAAAGGTGACTATGCAAGGAAAAAAGAAGTCAGTGACAATTCAACAAATCACTACTCCACAACTGAGGAGGTGCAACAAAAAGGGGTGAAATTAACGTTGTCCAAGTAACCAACAAGTCAGAGGTGGAAAGGAGCATAATTGAAGAGCACCCATTGGTAAATAAATTTAGTGATGTGTGTTAAAAATAACAAGAAGAAAATCCAAATTTAATTTATCCTTGAATTAAATTAGGAATTAAATTGTAATTCTAATTCTCATAGCAACTTGTAACAGTTAAATAAGTTAAGTTGACTTAGTTGGCTCAGTAAATTTGAGTTGGGAGTCTATCTAGAGTCATGTAGAGTGATCCCTAAATTTCAGGGCCCACGTTGAGTTCTTATTGAGTTGTAATGATTTAATTCAGTTTAATTGAGTTAAATTCAGTTAAACTAGTTCTAACTGTTGGAGGAACTAGTGAGTGGTCAAGTGAATTAAATTAGATTTAATTCACATGTAGTGATCAATCAGATAACTAATAATTCACTCATAAATAACTCATGCATGTTAGTTCAGAGGAAGACCTATTTGAGAATAGAGTTCAAGGACAGTGTACCATAAGTTGTAAAATCATCTAAATTAAATCAATGGTGCATGCAATCGGAGGAAGGCCTATGGATGGATGGATTACGCAGTTATGAGTGAGGAATTTCCCAATTAAATATGGGTTAATTCCCAAGGGAACAACACAAGGAAGTAGTAGATTTGGCTAATTATTGACTTGAGCTAATTTGTGAAGCAGTGAGATGGATTGTACTTGTGAAAAGATTGTTCGGGTTGAATAAGTGATGAGCCTCGGTATTGCAACAAGAATGTTGCAACTCCCAAGGCTACCAACTTTAATTATCAACCTAGGTTTGTACAAACTTAAGAGGTATCGTCATTATATGTGTAGCATACAATGTGTCCTTTCTTTGTGTTGGGTGTGGAGCCTGATTATCTTCTTTATTTAGAGGTATCTCCACATTGGACCCCAGTTCGTAATGTGGCGGCAATGTTGTTCATAAAATGTACGTTGCAAGGGGGGTCCAGGGGGGCGGCTGTGATCTTTGGGAGCCCCCCCTTGGGAGGGGATTGGGGGCAGTGCCCTCGAAGCTAAAAAGAGATGTAAAATTTCCTTGTAAAATGTTGTAATTTCATAGTAAATCTAGGCCGTTCATTAGGTGGAGATCTGACAATAGAAGTTATGTTTAATTTAGGGGTTTTTTTTTTTCCCTAGAAGGCAACCTTTCACTATATATGATGGAATTGCATTGCGTCTATGTAGATATGTATTCTAAGTGAGAAAGAGAGAGGAGATTGTGTGAGAGCGAAGAGGGAATTACAGTGGATTTGTTGTAGGTTGTATCTCTTCAGTTTGTTGGATAATATAAAAGGAAGGATTGGTTGTTTCTCCATGGATATAGCTCAAATTGGCTAAACCAAGTATATATTTGTCTCTCTTGTTTTATGTGTTTTCTATGTTTATATTTCTGCAATATATTTTATGTGTTCCATTTCTCTGTAATATATAATTTTCTAATGACTGGTATCAGAGCTGAAGGTCTATTTGGCTGATAAACTCACAAGAGAGAAGGGTTCCTGGTTTGAGTGGGAGCAATGGCAGAAGATGGTAGGTTTAGGGTTGAAAAAATTAATGGCCAAAACTAATAGCCATGGAAGATGCAGATGGAAGATTATCTGTATTAGAAATATCTGTACCTACCATTGAGCGGAAAGGCAAAGAAGTCGATGAGTATGACAGACACAGAATGGCATATTCTCGACATAAAGGCACTTGGAACAATATGGTTGTGCCTAGCGGCGTCGGTAGCCTTTAATATTTCAAAGGAAATGACAATAGAGGGTTTAATGTCGGCATTGGCCAAACTATATGAAAAACCCTCGGCCTCAAATAAGGTATTTCTTATGAAGCGTTTATTTAATATAAAGATGTCAGAAGATGGATCTGTTGCTAGTCATTTAAATGAATTTAATACAATTACCAGTCAGTTAAGTTATGTAAGGGTAACTTTTGATGATGAAGTTAGGGCTCTGTTATTTTTGTGCTCATTGCTAGAAAGTTGGAATGGTTTAGTTATGGCCATTAGTAACTCTGTCTTTGGATCTAGTACTTTAAAGTTTGATGATGTTGTCGGTGCAATCCTTAGCGAAGAAATGCGACGGAAAAGATCCAGTGAGACATCTAGTAATGATTTGACTGCAGAGACTAGGGGAAGAAAAATGAAAAGAGGAAAGAGCCCAGGATATCGCAGTAAATCAAGGAAAGGTAAATACAAGTCCAGATCGGGTATAGTGTGATGGAAATGCGGGAAGAAAGGACACCTAAAGAAACATTGCAAGTCTCGGAAAGGAAAAGAAGGAGAGGCAGTAAGAAAACAATCATGAAGCGAATGTGACCGGTGGTGTGTTTCAAGATGCTTTGATTCTTTCATTAGAAAATATTATTGATTCCTGGGTGGTAGATTCAGGGGCCTCATTCCATGCCACACCTGATAGGAACATTTTCATGATTATGTTCAAGGAGATTTTGGACAGGTTCTATTGGGTGATGATAAACCCTGTAAAATCATTGGAATGGGTACAGTTTTCATAAAACAATGGAATGGAAATAAATGGTTGTTGAAAGAGGTAATGCATGTTCCAGATCTAAATAAAAATCTGATTTCAACAGGGCAATTGGGAGGTGAAGGCTGTGTAACTACTTTTATAGATAAAACCTGGAAGGTCGCTAAAGGAGCCCTCGCATTGACAAAAGGAGAAAAGGTTAGTACATTTTATTTATCTAATGGTATTTCTAATTTTGTTAATGCTTTAACCTCTATAGGAGAAGATACAACATTGTGGCATCATAGGCTTGAGCACATGAGTGAGAAGGGGATGCAAATTCTTCACTCAAGAAATTTGTTGCCAGGTTTGAAGCATGTTGATTTAAAATTATGTGAGAATTGTGTTTATGGAAAACATAAGAGAGTCATATTCCTTTGAGTTGGGAAAGAAAAGAAGAGAGAAAAATTAGGACTTGTGCATACAGATGTATGGGGACCTTCTCAGGTATCATCTCTTGGTGGCTCTCATTATTATGTTACTTTTATTGATGATGCAACCAGAAAAACCTGAATTTATTGTATTAGAAATAAATTTGATGTATTTGATACTTTCAAGAAATGGAAATATTTGGTTGAAAATGAGACAGGAAAGAGGTTGAAGTGTTTCAAATCAGACAATGGAGGTGAATATTGCAGCAAAGAGTTTGATAGGTACTGTTTAGGGAATGGAATTCACAGAAAAAAGACAGTTCCAGGAACACCACAAGAAAATGGTGTGTCAAAAAGGATGAATAGGACAATCATGGAGCGTGAAAGGTGAATGAGATTACATGTAGGATTTCCTTTACAATTTTGGGCAGATGTTGTTGTTTATCTAATAAACAGAGGACCTTCAAGTTTCTTAGATGGTGGTATTCCAGAGGAGGCATGGGCAGGTAAAAAGGTAAACTACTCAGTTTTAAAGACTTTTGGTTGTGAAGCCATTGTCCACATTAATAAAGAAAACAGAACAAAGATTGAAGAAAAATCAAAGAAATGTACCTTTATTGGATATGGTGTTAATGATTTTGGTTATCGCTTTTATGATTATGAAAAACACAAAATTATTAGGAGCAGAGATGTCATATTCACTAAAAAGGTTTTGTGTAAGGATCAGATGTAGGAAAAGAAACAAGAAAAAGAAAACAGAGAATACACAGTGCTTGATGCGATCACAGAAAAAGTGAAGGTGCCTGAAAATCATAATGATCAACAACCAGAACAGCAACAGCAACAAGCACCTCAAATGCTTGAAAGTGGTGTTAGAAGATCTACCAGGATAAATAGACCACTTGAACGATACTCTCCTTAATTATATTATGTATTGTTGACTAATTTTGGTGAACCAAAATATTACAAACAAGTAGTGCAGGTAGAAACCAGGAAGAAGTGGGAGCAAGCCATGAAAGAAGAGATGGACTCCTCAACACATAACCAGAGTTGGGACTTAGTCAGGTTGCCTGCAAGTAAAACAACATCGCAGAATAAATGGGTTTACAGGTTGAAGGAAGAAGATGGAGGTAGAAAAAGGTATAAAGCTAGACTTGTTGTGAAGGGTTTTGCACAGAAAAAGGGTATAGACTTTGATGAGATATTTTCTCCTGTTGTTAAAATGACTTCAATAAAAACTATTTTAAGTCTAGTAGCAGCTGAAGATTTGCATCTTGAGCAGTTAGATGTAAAGACAACCTTTCTCCATGGGGATTTGGAGGAAGAGATCTATATGCAACAGCCACAAGGATATGAGGTCAAAGGGAAGGAGAAACGAGTGTGCAGGTTGAAGAAGAGCTTGTATCACTTAAAACAGGCTCTAAGGCAGTGGTATCTAAAATTTGACAGGTTTATGTCTGAACAAGGTTATACTAGATGTCACTCTGATCATTTTGTTTATCTCAAAAGGCAAAATGTTGGCAACTATATTATATTGTTATTGTACGTAGATGACAATTTTGTTGCAAGTTCTAACATGCAAGAAATAAATGTGCTCAAGAGAAAATTGGCAAACTCATTTGCGATGAAGGATTTGGGTGCTGCAAAACAAATCTTTGGTATGAGAATAACTAGAGAGAGGAAGAATCAAAAATTAACATTGTCTCAGAGTGAGTACATATAAAAGATGTTGAAAAGATTTAATATGCAGAATGCAAAACTAGTTAGGATACCTTTGGCTAGCCATTTCAAACTATGTAAGGAGGTGTGTCCCAAGACTCAAGAAGAAATGGCTTATATGTCTAAAGTTCCATATGCATCAGCAGTTGAAAGCTTAATGTATGCAATGGTCTGCACAAGGCCTAATATTGCACATGCAGTGGGAGTTGTAAGAAGGTACATGAAAAATCCAGGAAAAGAACATTGGATGGCAGTGAAGTGGATTCTCAGGTATTTGAGAGGTACCACAAATCAAGCATTATGCTTTGGTGGTTCAAACATTGCTCTATAGGGATATGTTGTTGCAGATATGACAGGTGATAGAAATAACAGGAGGAGCACCACAGGGTATGTGTTTACTGTAGGTGGAACAACTGTCATTTAGGTTTCAAAACTACAAAGTGTTATTGCACTCTCAACGATGGAAGCAAAGTATGTTGCTGCTACAAAGGCTAGTAAAGAAATGATCTGGTTACAAAGGTTTCTGGGTGAATTGGGTAAGAAGCAAGAGTTGGGCAGGTTATACCGTGATAGCCAAAGTGCCATACATCTTGCAAAGAACTCTACATTTCATTCCAAGACTAAACATATATAGCTTAAGTACCATTTCATACGGTCAACATTGGAAGATGGACAGTTGAAGCTGGAAAAGATACACACTAGCCAGAATCCTACAGATATGTTAACAAAAACTGTAACCAGGGAGAAACTGAGAGTCTGCTCGGTTTCAATTGGTCTTCAAGTATGACAAAGAAGATGAGAAACAACCAGGTCCAAAGTGGAGTCATTGTCCACCAAATGAAGCAGCGATGGAGTTGCTATAATCAGTCTCTAAGTGGGAGATTGTTGGGTGTGGAGCCTGGTTATCTTCTTAGTTTAGAGGTATTGCCACATTAGACCACAGTTCGTAATGTGGCGGAAACTCCACTCGTAAAATGTACGTTGCAACGGGGGTCTGGGGGGGCGGTTGTCATCTTTGGGAGCCCCCCCTTGGCAGGGGATCGAGGGCAGCACCCTCGAAGCTAAAAATAGATGTAAAATTTCCTTGTAAAATGTTGTAATTTCATAGTCAATCTGGGCCTTTCATTAAGCGGAGATGTGACAATAAAAGTTATGTTTAATTTAGGGTTTTTTTTTTCCCTAGAAGGCAACCCCTCGCTATATATGAGACAATTGTACTGCGTCTATGTAGATTTTTATTTTGAGTGAGAAAGAGAGATGAGATTGTGTGAGAGCGAAGAGGGAATTATAGTGGATCTGCTGTAGGTTGTATCTCTTCAATTTGCTGGATAATATAAAAGGAAGGACTTACTATTTCTCCATGGATGTAGCCCAAATTGGGTGAACCACGTATATTTGTGTCTTTCTTGTTTCATGTGTTTTCTATGCTTATATTTCTGCAATATATTTTATGTGTTCCATTTCTCTGTAATATATAATTTTCTAACACTTAGCTATCATGATGTAATGGAGTGCATGTACTAAAGTCAAATCCTAAACTAATTGCAGAAAATGAAATGCTCAAAATGGAAACCTCAACCTATTGTAAGAAAGAAAGTAAAAGGAAATAAACCTATTCTAATTATATAAATTAAATATCATTAACTAAATGTTAACCATTAAATTTCAAATACTTTAGATCCATTAACAAAGTTTATTGGATGTGTTGATTAATAAAATCATCATTGTATTACCCATTTCATAAATCTGTCCATTAGCCTAAATCGTTGAAATGTTTTGCATGGGTAAAGAGGCAAGTCCTAAGTGGTATTTAGTCTTCCCTAATCATTTATTTATAGCTTATGGGTCTTGATTCAACCCTAAGGGAAAATAACCAAGCTTCTTGAGAAAATATGGGCAAGTATATGCATGTTGGAAGGCTACTATAGGGTTTCCTTTAGTACTACTGCAGGAAACAACAAATTTTCTATAGGGAGTTATAATTCATCAAATGACCAACCAAATCAAATCCAAATTGGATGGGAAATTTTTTTTATTCACTGGGATTTCTTAGGTCTCCATTCCAATTGGAATCACCCAAAAATACCTCCATTAACCCGTGCTAAAAAAATGGCAGAAAATTACGAGTCTAAATTCTAGAAATTTGAGAACTAGTGAGCTAGTAAATCTATCAAATGCCTAACCTAATCAAGTGAAAATGAAATGGGATAATTTTTTTTATTAACTAGAATGTTCTTTTGAACTAATTCAAGTGGAACCAACTCTATTGAAGCTCGTTAGCATTCTCTAAAAAATAGCAGAAATGTACTTTTATTTGCCACAAAGGAGTTCCAGAAATCTAGATTTGGGAATACGCAAACTAATCCAAGTAGCTCAATCATTACTATGACCTTCCAAAGATTTTCCAAGGTTGAAATGATGCTTTTGATCCTGCAAAAGAACTAACATCAACCATTTAACCCAATCCTACATCAAGAAATCACTAATACTAAATGCAGAAATAGAAACAAGAACAAGAGATGCATGTGAATAAGAAGTGAAAAGAAGAAAAGCAAATGATACAAAATGGCTCTGAGGCTATTGGAATGGCCAAGACGAAGGAAACTCAAAGTGCTATGAGGGAGACCAAGTTTTAGAAGTTGAACATGACACCAATCCTCATTATTTCCATTAATACAATTACATCCCTGCAAGAAATGATATTGAGCTACAAAAATACGAGTTCTCTCCACAAGAAGACTAATAAAAATCCACCTCTAGAGGAAAATTCGACTTGGTACTTATACAAAATGATTAGGAATCATTCCCCATGAAAGAATGAAGTTTTCCCCACCAAAATTCCTTGATTAGTGGATCTGGTTCCCAATACTAGGAATCTGTATTAAAAGGCAGGGAACACATTCCTAGATTTTCTCAAGCATTGGAGCTCCACAATTTGTGCCATAATTCCATAATATCTTGTTGATTTATTATTTAATATTGATCATCTTGTAGTAGGGAACAGGTCCCTAGATTATCTCCTCCTCCATATCTCCATAATCTGCCCAATATTCTCATAATATTCCACAAAAATAAATAATATTATGCATAAATATGAAATTATCCATAAACCTTCCTAATGAACATATTAAAGTTGAAAATACATTACCTAATGCAAAAATATAGGTTTAATGTGTTGAAGGATGGTCATATGGGCCTTAATTTATGTCTAATATAGAGACCCATCAACAAGCATTGTATTTTCTTCTCAGATCTTCTAGTTAATGTAATATACATATAGTAGGGGTTTTTAATAAGGATTTCCCCAGAAAATTATTGTGTTATGTGTGATTGAAATTCTTCCTTTTCTGCTTCGTGATTTCATTGATCAATTTTTGTTTCAGCTGATGAGTAGAGTAGATTCAAGTCAATTGTTTTAGCATATCACAATTTGAAAATTGAATCTACAATAAAATTCTACACTATGTTCCCTAAGGAGATCCTAGGACTACTGCCAAGGAGGTAAATTGATTTCTCTATTTAACTATTGTTGGGATTAGTGCCAATATCCAAATATTCTCCTAAATGGATTTTCTAAAGCCGGTGGAACTCAAACTGCAACTAAAATAATTGTTGGACTAAGGTTATATTAGACCCACCATATCACCCTAGGGAGACCCAATGCTATTTGTTAAAAATAAATATGACACGTTATGACAGTTAAACAAGGCTACAATAAATAACAGATATTCTTTGCCAAGGATTAATGACATGTTTGATCAACTGAGGGGAATTGTGGTCTTCACAAAGATTGATTTTGGGTCTAGGTACCATCAAGTATGCATCAATTATGAAGACATTCATAAAATGACATTAAAAGCTAGGTATGGGAACTATGAATTCATACTTGTGATGTTTAGGCTTACAAAGGACCCAACAACTTTTATGTGCTTGATGAACAATGTTTTAATTCCCTATTTAGACAAGTTAATGCTTTTATTTTTAGATGATATATTGATATATTTAAAGACCAAGAAGGATCATGAGAAGCATCTAGCAGTGGTATCGCAACTGCTGGGAGAGCATAACCTCTACGCCAAAATCAACAAGTGTGAATTATTTAAGACCCAAGTTTAGTATTTGGGATGAATTTTCTCAAAGGGAGTAGCAATAGATCCAGAAAATATTAAATCCATGATCAAATGGCCTACTCCTGACAACATGTTTGAAGTTAGATACTTTAAGGGATTGGCTAGTTATTATCGGAGGTTCATTTGGAGCTTCTCAAATATTTGGAATCCAATCACAATGCTGCAAAAGAAAGGGGTAAAATTTCAATGGATGACAGATTATGAAGCTAACTTCAAGCAATTGAAATATTTTCTCACACATGCACTAATACAAAGGATAGTAGATCTAGAGGAATTTGTGGTGTGCATAAATGCTTGCAAGGAAGGTCTAAGTGGAATCCTAATGAAACAGGGCCATGTAGTCTATTATGAGTCTAGGAAGAAAATTATGCTACTCATGATTTAAATTTGGTAGAAACAGTCCATGCACTAAATATGTGGAGGCATTATCTCATCAGAAGAAAATTTGTATTGATGTTAGATCATTGAAGATTGAGGTACCTGTTGGATTAGCCCAAGCTGAGTGTCAGACATGCAATATAGTTAGCCTTGATTAGTGAGTTTTATTTTCAAATCAAATAAATCAAGGGCAAGGAAAATAAGGAAGTTCGTGCACTCAACAGAAGGTTTCAGGTAGCTCATGCGGCGGCTATAGGTTATTGTGAAATTAAAATTCAAGAAAATATTAAAGATGCAAAGCAGAAATATGAGCATAACCAACAAATAAAATAACACTTGCAGAAAGAACCTAATGGGGTGCTAAGAAATAACTATTCCCTCATAGAGGATGGACTGTTAATGTTCAAAAACAGGTGGTACATACCTTGTTTGGGAAACGAAGCTCATTTTTATGAGTTTCATAAAAGACCATATTATGATTATCCAAGTTATTATAAAATGATAACAACTATGAAGAACTTATATTATTGGTCAGGTATGAAAAAACATGCAGCTAATTATATTCCTAAATTCTTGGGTACTAGTAGGTAAAAATGGAACATAGACATCCAGCCTACAACCAATCCCCATTCTTGAATGAAAGTATGAAGTCAATTCAATGGACTTAATTATTGGACTACCAAGGACATCTAGGAAGCATGATTCCATCATAGTGGTGGTATACAAGTTGAGTAAGCTGTGTCACTTTATGGCTATTAAATCCACTGATAAGGCAAGCGAAATTACTTATATATTCATGAGCGAAATAATGCAATTACACGGTGTACCCAAGAAGATCATCTCAGATAAGTACACTAAATTAACCTCTAAGTCTTGGAGGGTGTTTTTTTCTTGTTTTGGGACAAATTTAGCCTTCAACACAATGTACCATCCTCAAAAAGATGGACAAACTAAAACAATTAAAAAAGTGTTGGAAGACGTGCTGAGAATGTATGTCACACACTAGCCAAGGAGGTGGGAAGAGTTTCTACTTTTGGTAGAGTTTTCCTATAAAAATCGGTACGAAGATTCATTGAGAACGAGTCCATTCAAGGCCCTTTATGGAAGAAATTTCTATTATCTAGAATGATCCAGTGAACAATGTGCACATCAGACCAAACATGCTAAAGGAAATCGAACAAGAAGTAATTGCTATCAGAAAACAATTGAAGATATCTTAGGATAGGTAGAAGATCTATGTGTATCATTGGAGAATGCACAAAGAGTTTTAAGTGGGAGAACATGTTTATATTCACATTAGAACAAGGATTAGTTTTCTTAGAATTGGGTCTTGTGCCAAGTTTGCACCATGGTTTTGTGGGCCATTTCATATTTTAGAAAGAGTTAGGTCAGTGGCCTACAAACTGTTCTTACCACCCATAGTGAAGGATCGTGATTTTTTCCATATATATTTTCTTGAAAAGTATGTACATGATGATAATCATGTTTTTGATTGATCTGTGATATAGGTGGAATTCATAGGAGAATTCTAGCCAAATCTAATGTGAATTCTAGATCAAAGGCAAATCATGCTCCAGAATTAAGTGATTAAGTAGATCAAGGTGTAGTGGAAACACTTTGTGCTAGATGAGGCCACGTGGGAATTTGTTGATCAGATGAGGGTATCATACCCATTTTTTTCTGAGCAAGAAATTTTAAATGTAATTGTAACTATGAACAAATTTGTGTAAATAAATTTCATTGTGAATTGTGTGTGTTCATGTGTAGAACATCAAGGAAGATGTTCCTCTAAGGGGGTGGGATTTGTGTCAGCCTTTTTTGGGTCTCGACCTAATGTAATTTTTTTCATGTAATTAATTGTGATAACGTGATGATTGGACTAAGAGAGAGTCATGGATTCAGATTTTGGGAGGAGGAGTTGCTTGTGAAGTGGTTAAACCCAAAACTCATACCACCTCATTTAAATTTACCACTTGTCTCCCTGATGAACTTATGGCTTTGTTGGTGTAGACATTGAAGGGTGTATGGGCCACTTAATTCAAGGACATGCCCATAATACCCCTCTCATGGGACGTACTGAGGAAGCCCATATGAAGGAAAAGAGAGTGGCGGAGAAGGGTGGCAGCAACATAACAAATACATGGGGAGCATGGCAACAGGCGAGAGGATCAATTGGGTATGAAGACGTGCCCATTATTTCAATATTTTCCCATGACTTAAGGAGATACAAGGTATTTTTTAAATATTTAATATTTTTCCTATATATAGTATTATAGGCTACTATTCCAGTTTGAAAATTCATATGTATAGAACATAGGCGAATTTTCAATAAAAAAAACATGTAATTTACAATTAAAATTGGTAATTTTTTGGTGAATATCATCCATTTAATCATATATATGTAAAAAATAGGCAAATTTTTAACCAAATTAGCAAATATTGTTTATAGAAAATGTCCAAAAAAAACCCATTTACGAAATTTCACTCCTAAAAATTTCCCTAAAGGAGGAAGCACTAAGGCACTCATATGAAGACATTAAGGTATGTTCGCACAAGAAAAAGTAAGGAGACTCAATCGAAATCATTCAAGGAATAAGGGCATCAAACAATGAATGCACTGAACAAAATCATTCAAAGGAAAGGAGAAAATGGGTGGATACTAAGCTCTCTAGATTCCTTTATGAAATTCCAAGTGGGGCATGGGGTTTCCTTAGGATTCCTGGTCTAGGTGCATAATCAGGTTTAGGTTAGTTCTTTGGACTCCTAGGTGTTGTCACTCAGGTGGAGAATAGCTCTCTGGATTCTTGAGTGTGTTGTTAAGTATGTGGAGACCAATAATTTTTTATTCCCATGAAACCTATTTTGTGGATGGCACAATGTACTCTGGATTCCTGCATGAGACAGTTAGAGGCATTGTGGGATCTAGAATCCTAAAGTGTGAAGTAGGTGGAGGTATTTTTGGCTCTCAACTCCTATGGTGGTTGATTTGGTGGAGCACCTTGAGCTATGGACTCCATAAATTGTGATTTGGGCGGAGACATAATGTTCTCTAGACTACTAGTTGTTCGATGGAGGCACTATGTGCTCTAGACTTCCATGTGTTGTGAATGAATGGTGTAAATTTCCCTTGAGCACTCTACTCCTTATGCTATGAATCTAGCTTAGGGATGCTCAACTATAAGAAATGATAGAAAGCACATGGCCTACAGTTGGGAGGACAGTTAAAATCCCTCTCTTAGTTTCCATTCATCCAGTTATTAAGATAATATCCTTAACTATAACTTGTTTATTCCCATGTAATGATAATGATGATTGTTGTTGCTTTGTCGAAATGGATACATCAGCACTGTTAAGAGAAATGTGCATATTTTTGTATTGTAATGGAATGGTTTGTGAATGGTTTGCATGGTTCTAAAGAACTTGAGGAGTCTTATAGGGATGATATGCTCCCGAATGGTTATCCACTTACATGTTCATGTTGATTTTGATGAAACTAGTATGTTGGCTATGTATGTGTTTTCCATTACAATTATTGCATTAATCAATGAACAATGGTAGTGAAGAGGTCGTTAAAGGCTTGTAGATGATACTATGAATGATTGTTTGATGACTTCCATGGAACTATATGGCGTGCTTAAGTCCATGAGAATTTATACTATAGTGGAGTGGTAGTCTCAATGTATTAGATCTATGAGCTATATGGTTCAATGTTGTACGTGGCATGTTAAGGGACCTTGTGAGTCTTTGTTACATGAGATGACTATTTTATCATTTTTAGACACAATCTATATTTTTAATATTATGCTACTTATGGCAGGATGGCTAGTCATAATTATTGAAGTCATCGAGACTTCAAGATAGCCTTGAAGGGAGTAGGCATGTAGTCAAGCCAAGCAAACCTTGCAAATTTTCTAAGGGATAATTTTTATTGGGTTGATAGAGAGCGAGACAGGGAAATACCCATCGCCACAAAAAAATATTTATGTCATGCCACGCCAAGAGAACCCGGGCGTTTCTTGTAAAAAGGGTCAAGGTTGACAGAGATTCCAAGATAGGAAATTTCTTGTCTCATATTTCAAACATAAATGTTGCACCACATAGGTGTAATAAAGAGTCTTACCAATCTAGATAAGTTGGAACTATAGATGTAAACCACGACGGAGATCCTCACTATCACTACATATGGTATTGGAAATTGTCACAGAAGTCTAGGACCTGGTGGGACCCAAGGATTAATTTGAAGTGGCACTCTTTAGGAATTCCATGTGACCAAATGTCATTATCCTGAAGTAATCGCAAGGTATGAACTGTGGAAGAATTCAATATTTCCATTTTGCAACGGGCCATAGAAACGAAAGACCTGAAAATTAGATAGATGGCATGTAATGGATATCCTATCCAGGAATTAACGCATATTATTTTCACACCATGAAGGTCAAATATGTGTGCATCGCAATGGTAATGTTGTGATCTAACGAAAGGTACAAGAAAGGAAATTATTCCACTACTTGGTGTGAAATGTTTACGTCATACCACGTAAGTTTGGAAATAGAGTACACCCAAGAGATAAAGCTTGAAGGTGCGAGGGTGATGTGGCGCAATGATGTGGTGGAAGCCACATTAGTTATGGGAGATGTGGTAGGCCCACGTGGAACTTTGTTACCACATGGCAGGCTTGATAATGTGGAAAGGTTAAAGGGGCCCAAACTTTAAATGGGAATAATTTTGAATACAAAAGTTGGATTAGGATGAAATCTAAATTGTCAAAAAGCTCTTGATGGGTTGAGTGTGATGGTGTTAGCCAAAGTTAATTTTGTTAAATTTGGAAAATGAGAAATTTTGTAACCTCATAACCCTATTTTCACGACAAGGCAGTGGAGGTTGGTTAATAAAAAGTAACACCTCTAATTAAACTGGGATTAGTATAAGGGGGTGTGACATCCCCTGTGGGTAACTCCCCCTTGTAAAAATTTCTCCTTGTAATTATATAATTTTAAATTAAAAATGGTTGAGAAAAGGACACATATTCCATTGCTTGAGGTAGGATATTGATTGAGGGGATGGATATTTTAAATGGAAGGCATGGGTTGGTTGAAGTGGTATTAAATGGGTTGATTATGTAGCAATTTTAAACAACTAGAAAAGGATAGGCTCAGGTGTCGTTAACCTATAACAGTAAGAAAATAAGGAAAAAAATCAATAGAGTAGTATGGGTTGCGTTGTCCAAAAAGCGGGTTGTGTGGAACCTCAAGAAGAGGTAGGCAGTTGATCATTGAATTGGAAAGGAAAAAATCACCCAAGGGGATTTTGGGAGACTCTCTCTCACGGAAACACATGGAATATGCATGCAAAAGCAACAAGAGAGATAAAAAAGTAGAAGGAAAGGAAAAGTGATCCCTATAGCTAAGTTTTGAACTCTGGATCACCAACTAAGGAATCCCTTGACATGAGGCTTTCTAGGTCTTGTCTTTCCTATCATTCTAAAGAAACCACTTGAAGATGGTGGCTTGATGAACTTGCTAGATTAGAAGGATTCACTCTGGTGCTTGTGAGGGCTGAAGGAACCACCAATAGTTTCCTTGGGACTAAATCTCTATTTCTTGACTCATTGATGAACTAGATGGAGAGTGATTTATTTATCCATTAGTAGCTTAGCCATTGATGACCCTTCCTTATTGTGGAATCTCTTCTCCTGAAAGTGAGTGGAAGCACTCGGCATTGTGATATTTTGGCATGGATGTGAATATGCCTTGAAATTATGAATGATAATGAGTATAGTTGGTGGATGAAGGTAGTGTGGCCTTGAGATATCTTTTTTGAGTTGTCCTTAAAATTCCTCTGAAATCACTCCACCTCAAACTTGGAATCTGGCTCGGGGGTTACGGTTGCAAGTAATACTAGATGTAGCTTTTCTATGGTTCCATGGAGATTTAGAGTCCCACTCTTATTTGCCAAAAAATTATAAGATAAGTATAATATCATGTTTGTGCTTGTGACTATTGTATTATCTGTATTTGCTTCCAAGTAATCGCATTCTAATGTTGAGGAGTATTGGTTCTTGCATATGTTAGTTATATAAATGTTTTGTGAGCTACAACCATATAATGATGTTAAATTTTAATGCTCAAATGTGTGATTCTTTCCTATGAATCACATGGGAACTAAGATTTCTTGTCTACCTATGGAATATGATAAGATGTAGGAATCTAGGCATTGTATGTTTCTTATTCACTTTCATGATTTTTTTGTATGTTTATTACTAGTCTAAGAGACCAGTGAATCTCTAAGATAAGATGGGCTTGATTTTTGTATATTAATATAATCCTGAGAGGTTTGTAAACCTCTAAGTTACGATGAGATTGAAATTTGTTTAATGGGCCTTAGTGGTTATGAATGGGAAAACCTCATGTTATTTATTGTATCTATTATACAATAGGATACTAAGACTTATTCTTTTAGTTTCAAGATCAAGAAGGATAGCACTATGCTCATGTAGATTCATACATCTATTTTCATATACACATCTCTCTCTCTCGATCGATATATATATATATATATATAGAGAGAGAGAGAGAGAGAGAGAGAGAGAGAGGCACTTCCTTCTCCCCAAGGAGGGGATAAATTCATTCACGCTTGCAACATAGAGAGAGAGAGAGAGAGAGAGAGAGAGAGAGAGAGAGATTCCTTCTCCCCAAGGAGGGGATAAATCCATTCACGCTTGCAACAAATCATGACTATGAAATGGTGAAGGCTCACTTATATGATCACAGGGATAGGATTTCATATACCTGATAATTATTCACAGACTTATGTATTATATTATTTCCCTTTCCCTTAACAAATATCCATTTTATGGCACCTTTCCTTGTGGTATATATATATCATCGTCAAAACAAACATTGCACCACATGCGACCAAGGCTCATGATCGTGATCCTCTGGGACACATCACCTTGACCCAGCTACTCCTTCAAGTGTCAGGACAGCTTAGTCATCCTATGGTTTCTCTCTGCAAGATCCTAATGGATATGCATATTCCACCTCCATGTAGTCCCAAACATTTGTCAGCTCGAGTTGTTCTTTGGAGTGTTCCTTTGTCCCTCCTAGGAGACGAAATCTGGGGAATGATAAAGTTCTTGTATTCATCATGTAACAATCTATCAACATGTATTTATGGACATCACCACGACATTCTCATTAAGACCACCATGTCCCTTTGCAAGCCCACAATATCTTGGTCCTCGTCATCCTCGTGAGTTTGGATTATTCTTATGAATGTAATTTCAAGGACTGAAGTCTCAGGGTGAGGTGGAAATGGTGGCTTTTACCCATGCATAATGATTAAATACATACATATGTATGTGTGTGTGTGTGTTGAAAGTTCCCTTTTAGCCTTGTGACTAATTGAGAAGGGTCACCCCGTGACTTGGAGTATGAACAAGTTAGTAACTAACACGTGGCTTATGATTTGGACAGTCACAAGGACTCCACATGGGTGCCACATGGCATCCCAATATTGTGGGAACCTTTAATTGTTCATGACTTTGAATGGCTATATTGGTTAATATGAGAGTTAGATTGGGACAAATTGTATATCACTGGAATTGTCTCAACGAGACAAACGCAATGGTATTTTTTATTTTCAGTTTAGAAAGAGTAAAAGGAAGTGAAAAAAATTAGACCCCATTTCCATAATGCTACCTTGGATCTCAGGTCCGCATGGTGACCACCTCCTTCTAAGCTATGTTTGGGGTGGGATTACGAGGGGGTGTGTTACAGGGGGATGGGAGGGAGTGTTACAATGTCACCCTTTAAGGTAAAATTTAAATTTGATGCCCCCTTATTTAAAGGAAAAATAGATGAAGATGTATTGGAGAAATGGTTAAATATTTTAAATGTTTATTACTCAATATTTTCTGGTAATGAGAAGATCATCTTCGCACTACTAAGATGAGTTCCCCATGTCAAACATTGGTGGGAATGTTTCTAGGAGAGGGATAGTGACGATGATGTTGTGATTTTCAATGTAGGTCCAATATGGGATGATTTTTTCGATGCCCTTACGGAGGAATTCTACCCTGTAGAGAACTATAATAACCAATACACTAGATTTACTACTCTATGACAAGAGAGAGACTAGAGGGTGCCAAAATACACGATAATTTCCATAACTTGGTTTCAAAATTGGGTGTTATAGACTCCAAGAGGAACATGGTCTTGAAGCACCATAGTGACCTACATAGGTACATCGAAATGGAGAAGAATTTCCTAGAAATTTCCTCATTGGGAGCCTCTTATCAATATTCTGTCAAAACCGAGCAGAAATTGTAGTGAAATCAACGAGAGTTTGATGCAAGAGCATCCAGCTCAGAAATATCATTGTATTTTAGTAGACATAGGGGGTCTTGTGTTTTCAAGGAAGTTGGTTTCTTGAGTATTAAATTAATGAAATTATTAAGGTTTCTAAGTAAGTTTATGAGAGATATTAAGAATAGGAATTAATTAGATACCGTGAGGAATATTGTAAATGTTCTCGAATGTTGGAGAACATGAGAGATTTAGGCTAGTTAAGATTCCATAGGGATTGAGAGATTTGGAAATAAATTAGAAATCTTAGATTAGAAATTGGTTTCATGATTTGTAGAACTAGAAAGGATCCTTAGGGATTATTTGATTCAAAAGTGGACTTAGAGGATATTCAGGACTTAGTTCAAAAGATTAAGGATCTGAACCGAAATGGGTTACAAAAACTTTTGTATAAATGTAACCATAAAAGGCATAGAGAGAGTTAGTGAGTTAGATAGTTAGAGATTGGAGTTCAGAGATTAGATAGGGTTTGACTGTAAGCCTACTGGTAGGAAAGGAAAAAGACCACTGATATAGAAGATCAGGCCGAGAAGGAATTCATTATGTAAATAATTGTTTATAAAGACAGAGAATTTGATTCCTGAGTTGTGTGGTGTGTATTGAGTAATTGAATTATAAATTGTGTGTGGATTAGAGTAATTCTACGTAACATAGGTTTGCAGGTGTGCAGAATCAGAGAAGAAGTGCAGAGAAGAGTGTTACGGGTTTGCACACAGACAGTATTGGAGAAAACCTTCAATGTTACAGTGAAGGTATAACTGCAAGGTTTCCTAAAACCTAAGGATTTATGAAGGAAGCGTAAAGGCGCGAAGAAATGAAGTAACAGAGTGGAGATCAAGATCAGAACAAGTGAAGACCGTAAGGCGAGAACAAATACACAGGCAGAAAGTCGAATGGGCTATTACACAGTAAGAAACAAAAGAACGTAGCAACAAAGTACAGTCGTTGGATCAGTCAGATCAACGGACGAGATTGTGTGAGATAGACGGCTAGGATTAAGTTGCGCAAAATAAAGTCAAGAAATGAAGAGATCAGATTAAGCCACGTGACAGCAGAATAATGGAGCAGTCTATGAAAGCGGTAAGTAGTATCTCATGCGGTCTCAAAATGGTAAATGGTATTCTACGATTTCACGCAATTAACCTGAGGGGTTGACACGTAGCATCATAAAACCACTTTTCTCACACGCTCTCGATCTAATATTGGTCATGCATGTAACCGCGTGATATGGCGCAATCACCATTGGATTGAGGTAGGAGAAGTAAATGGTGGAGATTGGCCAGGCTAGTTGGCATGAGTTATTGCGCAATAACCATCAGATTGAGGAATGAGATCGACAGTGAAGATTTAATGTGGTAAGGAGAGCATCGATATATGTGCAAAGGTTTGTGTAATGGAGAAAAGGTAAGGTTTAAGTATGGTTTATGAAATATTTCTATTATATGGGAATTATAATAGAAATAAGCGGGATTAATGTATTATGGTTTAAGTTGAGTTTAACCGAAGTCTAAAATCCATGGTATGGTTAATATGTGTAGGTAATACGAATTAACCAAAGATTATGAAGGATTTATGAGGTTCCACTCAAAGGTTTATAAAGGTCCAGACTTTGGATAGTTAAATCAAACGTTTCCGCATAGAGTTTATTGAAGGAGCATTAAACCTTGGTTTAAGAAGATTTTACTACACAAGAATATTAAAATTCCTGAGACATAGTGTGACATGCAATTTTATTTGCATAATGTAAGTAGATGCGGTTTAGGTTGTGTCAAAGTTCGAGTCTACAAATACACTACAGTGGAAGCCAAGAAAAGGTTTCCATAACTCACTAAACAAGGGATAAAATAAGGAAAGCCAATATCAAGACAACCATCCCAAGTTGTAGACAAAGAAGGATAATGGGAAGTCAAAAAAGGACATTGTAAAGTGGTGCGAGTTCCACAAAAGACCCTAGCACAACACTGATGAATGTCGCTTGAAACAATCATTTTTGGTGGAGCTTAAAGAAATGGAATTATGCTCTCATTCTAATTTTTATTTTGAGCTAGATAAAGGAAACTGAATCATCGATGTCGAAATCGGTGTTAACATCATGACCACAAAAATCTAACTAGAAGAGCTAGAGGATATTGAAGAGGGAAAACGCCTATTCCACTCACAGATGTGGGTGAAATGTACCCCACTCTATTTCATCACTAAAAAAAAAGATCTGAAAGAACTTGGTATCAACTAATTTCTTCAAGATATTAAAGACATTGACATTTCTACAAACTCAAACATACACCATTGGTTGCTTGAGCCATCAAAGAGACATTTGTGTCAACTAGCAATGCCACATATCCTATAACATCAATCCCTTTAAAAATGAGGCATTGTATGATTTTTCCCTACTTTAGTTTTTTCATGTTCTTTTAGGACAACCTTATATGTGTAAGTGGCATGTTGTTTGTGAATCTTGTCATCGTAGTGTCATTCTTACTCTTAGAGGTCATCTCTATAGGATTGTTGGGCATGGAGCCTAATTATATTCCTAATTCAGAGGTCTTGTTTCAACTATGTTTGGATCCCATTCCCGGACGAGGGGGTGTGGGGTGGCTTCCCCCTCCTCCCCCACCCACCCACTAGTGTTGTTCCACCCACCTTGGTAGGGGTTTAGGGGTAGCTCCCCCAAAAAAAAATTGATAAAAATTTCCTTTAAAATATCGTAATTTCATATTCAATTTAGGCCATTAATTAGGCGGAAGATCTTATGGTAGAAGTTATGTTAATTTAGGTTTTTTTACCTAAAATGAAACCATGATTTATATGAGGGAATTGTATTATGGTTGTGTATTATTATGTTGTTCAAGAATAAGAGAGGAGATTATTTGAGAGCGAAGATGAGATTACATTGGATTTGTTGTAGGTTGTATCCCTACAGTTTATTGGACAATATAAAAGGAACGATTGGTTGTTTCTCCGCAGATGTAGCCATAATCAGGTGAACCACGTATATTTGTATCTCTCTTGTTTTATAATTTTTTGTGTTTGTGTTTCTAGAGTATTTTATGTGATCCAATGATTTGCTATTTAATTTCTAACATAGGATATCATAAGTAGTCCCAATTACTATGGTTTAATTGAACTCAGTAAAATAATATGAAAAGGAGATCTCTCAAACTACAAATTTCATTCTCTTCATGGTTGGGTTAGAAGGTAACATGAGGGTCAATACAAACACCACAACCTATGGATAAGACCTCTCTACACAACAAAAGCAAGTGGAAAATATTATAGAGACATATAGAGATATATTCACTCCACTTGTATGGTTTCTCCTACACTCCCTAGTTAAACACTCAGTTGACATGATACTTGGTACTCCTTTACCTAATGGCCCTATATATAGACAATCTCTCTTGGAGAATGAGGAAATAAAATGTTAGATTCATGAGATCCTCCAAAAGGGCCACATTTGACCAAGCTCGTCACTTTGTGGGAGTCCAATTGTATCGATTTAGAAGAAGGATGGGACATGGAGAATCTATATTGATTATTGAGCCCTGAAAAAAATCACTATCAAAAATAGATACCCAATCCACATTGTTAATGTTGAGGAGTGTTGGTTCTTGAATATGTCAATTACATAAATGTTGTGTGGGCTACAGGCATATAGTCATGTTAAATTTAATTCTCATATGTGTGATTCCTGCTTATGAATCAAATGGGGACTAAGATTTCCTGTGAACCTGTGGAATGTGATTTCTTGTAGGACTTTGGGAATTGTGTGTTTCTTGTTTTCTTTCATTAGTTTGTTGTATGTTTATTAATATCCTAAGAGACCAGTGTATCTTTGAGATAAGATGGGCTGTATTTATGTCTATTAATATCATCCTGGGAGGTTTGTATGCCTATGAGTTGTGATGAGATTGCAACTTGTCTAATGCACATTAGTGGCTATGAATAGGAAAACCCCATCCTATTTACGATATCACTTATACAACAGGATACCAAGCCTTGTTCCTTTAGTTTCAATCTCAGGAAGGATAGAATTGCGGGCATATGGATTCATACATGTATTTTCATATATATAATAAGGCGCTTCCTTAACCCACAGGCAGGATTGAATCCATTCATGCTTTCAGAAAATCATGACTATGGGATGGGGAAGGCTCACTTATAAGAGCATGGGGAAAAGATTTCATATACCTGATAATTATTCATGGGCTTATGTGTTATATTATCACACTTTCCCTTATCAAAACTCCCTTTTATGGCACCTTCATTCGTGTGTGTGTGTGTGTGTGTGTGTGTGTGTGTGTGTGTCTATATATATAGGCATTTAATCTCAATGTCAAAACAAACATTACATTGCATGTGACCAAGGCTCGTGATCATGATCCTTTCGGACACGTCACCTTGGCCTGGATACTCCTTCAAGCGTCAATACAGCTCAGTCATTGTATGGCTACACTCTGCAGGATTCTAATGGATATGCATATTCCACCTCTATGTCGTCTCGGAGCCTTTTTAGCTCGAGTTGTTCTTTGGAGCATGCCTTTGTCCTTCCAAGGAGATGGGCTTCAGGGAAAGATAAAGTTATTGTCTCCATCATGTAACAATATGTCGACACATATTTACATACACCACCTCGACGTTCTTGTTAAGGCTACCATGTCCCTCTGAAAGCCCATGTCATCTTGGTCCTTATCATCCTAGCGATTTTGGGTAATTATTATGCATATAAAGCCCGAGACTGTAGTCTCGGGGTGAGGTAGCAAGGATAGCTCACACCGGTGCCTAATAATCAAGCATACAAATATGTTTAAGTGTGTGTGTGTGTGTGTTTGTGTTGTAAGTTCCCTTTAAGCATTGTGAGCAGTTGAGAAGGACCAACCCATGATTTGGAGTATAAAAAACTTAGTAGCTAACAAGTGGCTTATGATTTGGATAACCATAAGGGCTCCACATGGGTGCCACATGGAATCCCAATATTGTGGCACCCTTTAATTAGTCGTGACTTTGAATGGACATATTGGTTAATTTGAGAGTCGAATTGGGACAAATTTTATATCACTAGAATCCTCTCAATAATACAAATATCAATGTAAACTTTGAAATGGGAACTGATACTGTTACTCGTTTTGTAGAGATAGCAAAAAAGTGACCCGATTTTGAAAAGGGGTGATGCAAAACACACATGTTTTTTTTAGAGCATAGTTTTTGGCACTTTAATTTTTTTTATGTACATTGTGTTTTAGAATGGTAGTGATTTTCATGCTGATTTTAAAAAGTGGTTATTCTGCATCAGACCCTTTTTTTTTTTTTCTAAGTAAAGACTAGTTCTATATTAAAAAAGTAAAAATATGTACATGGATTTCAGACCTTCCGAGGAGGCCGAGGCCAGTCCTCATACAATAAAACCTGGACCATACTGTCTACCCGTTCAAACTGATTTACAAAAAACACCCCATAGTTCTGATTTATCCTGACATTCTGACTAACTGGACTTAGACTGCAATTACCATAACCACCAGGGATCATAACTAGACAAAACCAGTTAACATAACTGACTCTAGTACAGAGAAGGATGACTGTAATAGACTGAGACAGACAGGAAGAAATAGACTGAGACATTAGACTGAAACAAACAGGATGAAATAGCTGCATAATCACCGACACAAGTACAAAAAAGCTTGACATATGCACCCGTTGAAGATTAGACCGCATGGCTGGGCGACGCTTGCTGCTCCTCTTTCTCCGGACTTGGTGAGGCCAGCCAAGTGACATACCCTTCCTCATCCAGAATCGGCTCTCCACGAGAGTTAGTGACCAGGTGAAGGCAGCCAAAGCCATGCTGAGAGTGGTCGCTGGTCGTTTCCTTTTCCATAGCAGGATTGGATGGTGGAGGGTCTTCCTGAACCGGGGCTTCTTCGAGACAATCAGCTCTGTAGACCAATCCATTCATATCCCCCAGGAGAATGCCACTTTCCTGAGCGCTTGTGGAAGCAGGGGAAGTCGAACTGGGGGTGCAGGGCTCCTCCTCAGAAATATACACAGTGAAATTGACCATCACCTCTGGTCTGATAAGCCGGCTCAGGAACCTGAGACGGAAGGATTGATAAGTGCCTTGCGGGACAAGTCTCTCCTGATCCGAACTCGGGGAAGAGGGGGGAACAGATGCAATTGGGGCTACAGGCTGCAAATCCGCATGAGCAGGGCTGGCTCTTATGCCAGACCGACCCCCTCGTCTCGGAACTCCCCTACTGCGCGGCATGGTGCTCAAAGCCAGAGACCCGAAAAGCCGTTCGAGCCTGAGAACACTGGAGGCGAGAGGATCCCTGCTCATATCACAAGCATCGACAGAGGAGCTTTGGCCATGAATTGGCATAGATTGCACAATATAAAGAACAGAGACATTTACCACCGCGGGAGTATGACGCTCAGCCATTAACCTGGTTCGCATCGAGGACAGAGCTGCCATGCTCGCCTTGAATGCAAATTCTCCTCGGGCCTGATCCAAAGTGCAGTCACCTGCCCTGAACATTAACTGATAACCACCATCCCGGACCTCCGAGTACACATGCCTGCCATCCGTCAGCGTCGATGGTGTCGTGGCGTGCTGCATATTTAATGACTTGAATAAACACCCGCATCCGGGTAGACCCTTTTTTTAAAAGACCTACTTTTTGACTTTAAATTTTCTAATGTATGAAATGTAAATAATTATTTTGTAAATTTAATAATTTTGAAAGTGGTCTTCTTCTTCATATTTTCTTGTTTTTATTTTTATTTTTCTTTTTTTTGTAGCGAGGTTTTTATTGATTTGCATATTTAAAGAAGAAGGTCGATATTTTGCATTTTCGATATTCTACATATTTATACATCGTTAATTAAATTTTCAATCCACATGAAATAATTGTCTCTAAAAAACAAATATAAAAATATATAAAAAAAGACAAAAATAAAAAATGTTAAAAAAAATTATCTCATAAACCATAAAAGAATTTGGAAAAAACAAAATTATATATATATATAGAGAGAGAGAGAGAGAGAGAGAGAGAGAGAGAGAGAAATTAAAAAAAAAACATTAACAAAATCTAGGAAAAATAAAAATTAAAAATTAAAAACAAACTAGTTTAAAAAAAAATAGAAAATTAACGAAAAAAATTAAAAAGTTGCTAAAATTAATATTTAAAAAAAAAACAAAAAAAAATTTAAATTATAACCAAAAAAAACAAAAAAATGTGTATTTTTTATTAAAAAAATAAAAAATGTGTATTTTTTATTAATAAAAAATAAAAAATTAATTATTTTTTATTAAACATACATATTTTATTAAAAACAAAAAAACAAGAAAACAATACTTTCTTTTATTAAAAAAAAAAATATATATATATATATATATATATATATATATATATTTTCTTTAAACAATAATTATTATTTTATTATTAATTTAAAAATACAAATTATTAAACCTACATTTTATATTTAATAAAAAAAATCATAATAATAATAATTAATTAGTTAATTAAACCTACATTTTATATTTAAAAAATTAAAATTTACAATTTTTTTTAACAATCTTTTCTTTTATTTAAAAAAAAATTATAATTTTATTTTTTTTGACAAGTTTTTATTTATTTATTTAAAAATACAAATCATAAAAAACATTTTAGTTTTTTTAAAACAAATTTAATTTTTTAATCTAAAATTTAAAAAATTATTAAAAAGAAAATTAAAAGTTAATGTTGGTGGCCCTCCACCCAGATTAAACAATTTTAATTTTTAATTATAAATATGTTTATTAAAAATGTTTTTATTAAATATTTATTAATAATTAAATGTTTTTATTTTGTTTTTATTAAAAAAAAAAAATTCAACCCACGGTCGCAGCACCATCAGGCCACGGGCGGGCCATTGGGCAATTCCTGGAATCGCCCAATGGCCCGCCCGCCACCTGGTGGTGGCGCGACCATGGGCCGAATTTTTTTTTATAATAAAAACAAAATTAAAAAAATAAAATAAAATTGTTTAATATTTTTTTAATGATTAAATATTTAATTAAAAATATGTTTATTAAAAATGATTAAATACATTTTGTTTATTAAATATGTTTAATAATTTTTATTAAAATTGTTTAATAAATTATTTTTTTTAAATAAAAAAAAAAACAAAATTTTGTTTTAAAAAAAATATATATTTAAAATTTATTTTTTAGTTTGTTTTTAAACAAATAATGAAAATTGATTATTATTATTATTATTATTATTATTATTATTTTAATCAAAAACACAACTTTTTTTTGTAAGTTTAAAATTTTCTTTTATTTTTATTTTTAAAAAGACATATTTTTTAAATTTTGATATTTTTTTAGTTTTTTTTTTTCTCTATAATTTGAGCTTATTTTTTTTTTAAATGTTTTTAATATTAATTTTACTAGTTTTTATATTTTTTTTTGTTAATTTTCTATTTTTGTTTAATCTAGTTTGTTTTTAATTTTTCTTTTTCCTAGTTTTTGTTAATGATTTTTTTAATCTTTCTATTTTTACTTACTTCATTTTATATATATAATTTTATTTTATTTTTCTCTTCTTCTTTTTTTCTTCTTTTTTTCTTCTTTTTTTCCAAATTTTTTTATGGTTTATGAAATAATTTTTTTAAAACATTTTTTATTTATTTTTTGTCTTTTATATATATATATATATATTTACATTTATTTTTTTAAGTAATCATTATTTTAATCTTAATTTCACTAGTTCCTAATTTCTTTTTGTTAATTTTCCATTTTTTTAAAATCTAGTTCGTTTTTAATTTTCAAATTTTTTTTTTAGTTTTTTGTTAATGTTTTTTAAATTTTTCTAGTTTTACCTAATTTTATAGGTTTTTTTTTAATGTGTTTTTTTTTCTTTTCCCATATTTTTTTATGGTTTACATATTTGTTTTTTTTTTTCATTTTTTTTAAATATGTTTTTTTTACCATTTATTGTTTATAATTTGTAATTTTTTTTCTAGTTTTTTAATTCTTATCTTTTATAGGTTAATTTTTTTTTTTTTTTTTTTTTTTTTTTTTCTTTTTTATGATTGTTTTTTATTTTTGATGTTTGATTTTTTTTGTTTTTTATTTTTATTTTATGTTTTGTTTTTAGTATATATTTTTATTTATGTTTTGTTTTGTTTTTTTTTCGCTTTTTTTTGTTTTTTTGTTTTTTCATTGTTTTAATTTTTATTTTTATTTATTTATTTATTTATTTATTTATTTATTTATTTATTTATTTTTATTTTTATTTTTTTTAATGTTTTCATTATTTTTTTGAAATTTTAATGTTTTTCAGGGTCATGATAAAATATTTTACGCTATTATTTCGAAATGTTGAAATTTTACCCTTGAAAAAAAATTTGTTATCCCAGCATCAACACTTTTCGTTTTGAGGGTGTTTTTTGCACAAAATTTACCATTGAAAAAAAAATGTTATTCGAACATCAACACTTCGTTTTGAGGGTGTTTTTTGGACAATTTTTGCACAAAAAATTGGTTTTCACTGCCATTTTTAAAACATGTTGAAAATTTACCCTAAAAAAATGTGTTATTCCAGCATCAACACTTTTTGTTTTTAGCACTGTTTTTGATATTTTTTCAGGGTTTTTTGGCCAAAGTTCCTGTTTTGAGTTTATAGTTCCTGTTTCAAAGTTACAAATTCTAAATGCAATGGCATTGTTCATCTTTAATTTTGAAAGGGTAAAAGGAAGTGAAAAAAAATCAGACCCCATTTCCATATCACCAACTTGGATCTCGGGTATGCATGGTGGCTGCCTCCTTCTAACCTATGTTTGGTGTTGGATTAGGAAGGATTGTGTTATAGAGTTGTATTAGAGAATCCAAGTCCAACACTTGGACTAGTTGAGCTATAACATGGGAAAATAGCAGCAAGGATCCTTCAAATCCCTTGGGAATCAGTTGGTACTTTGTTACAGATTTAATGGAGCAAAGGGGGATTTCTTATTGAATTTTAGAAAATGGATAAAGCAAATGTCTATGTGTTAAAATCCGGTCTCTGATTCAGTTGATTTCATATATGGTTGACATGATTTCATCATGATTTAGCTATGTAGCATAATACTAGTGTGTGACCTGATCTTATTATGACACATGCTAATGATTTGTCGTGGTTTTCATGTTTTAACTTGATATGGCTGGTTTCATCTAGACATATATCAACAACCTTTTAAGAGGAATCAAGGTGATATCATTCCCTCGGTATATTGATTTTTATTAAGTTTTATTAATGGATACCTTGAGGAGTTTGAGGGCATAAATAAGGAGTTGCAAAGCTAACAACAAGAGGTGTGTTTGAGCATGAGAGAGACAAGCAGAAGTGAATGTAGTCCTATTGCAGATTCTTTCATAATTACAAAGAGAAAGACAACATGAGTTGGGAGCTAGTCATAGGGATCAAAAGAAACCCTTAGAGCAAGAAGAAAGAACCAATGGGCCAAATGGGAGAAGATATATAAAGAGACATAGAATGCCAAGTGAAGATATGATGAATGTAGGTACTTTACTAGACACCCTAGAGAAGAGGACCAACACCCATGAGCGGCAGCTTGAAGGCACTCCTAAAATGGATTATCATCACCACCATCATCATGATAGGAAGGAAAATATTATGTGCCAGAGGAATTTAAGAAATATAAGCCTCGTAAATTTAATGGTGAGATGAAATATGAATATGCAAAAGCTTGACTACTTGGAATGAAGAAGTTATTTAGAATCCATAACTATTCTAAAAACATGAAAGCAAAGGTAGCCACCTATAGTCTAAAGGGAAAGAATACATATGGTGGGAAGATTTGATTGATGTCAAGGGAATAACTGAAGAGGGCTTGAATTGAAATGAATTTGAAAGACTCTTGAGAGAAAAATGTTATCAAACAACTACTATGTCAACAAGGCAAAAGAATTTTATGAGCTAAGAATGGGACCAATGTCAGATGAAGAGTATACCATTAAATTCCTAGAGTTGTTAATATATGTTCCCTAACTCAAGGATGAAAAGGTAAATATTTAGTGATACGTTAGTGGGCTACCATTAGCACTTAAATATCGAATTGAATTCGATGAGCCATGGACCCTTGAAGAGGCAATCAGAAAGTTGAAACATTGTTATGAACAGTCTAGACATAGGCCAAATCTTAGGCCAATTCTAAGGTAAAATGAAGTCTCTAAATTAAAGGGAAAAGGTACAAAATTTATGGAAAATGGCCCAAGAAGAAAGCGAGAAATTCCACCACTAGTAGAGGTGAAACCTAGCAGAATATCAACAAAATTTGTGAAGGGAGACATGCTCAAGCCAAAGAAGAGGATGGTTCCCAAAAGAATCCCAGAGTATGCTGGAAATGAAGGGACAACCATCTATGTAGACACTACCCAAAGATATAGAGAAATCAACCAAGATTGCATATTGTGCAAGAAGCATAAACGGTGGAGGGCGTAGCTCGAAATGTGCTTGGGACCTATGCAGTTGTGGAAGATAGGAACATTGGCCACCTAGAATCAAGGGTCGAGATGGTTGATTAGATATAGATTATGTGTCCATTTTGTTGTTGTTGAAGCAATATAATTAATTGTAAATAAATTGTGTAATGGTTGAGTTAATTGTTGTGACGAGTTGCAGTAAAAGAGACTGAATGAAATCGTGGAAAAGGCTTGAGTCGAGCCTTACCCTTGAAGTATTGAGGGACGCCATTACCCATGGGAATTGAGTTGTTATGATGTTAAATATTTTATATTTGTGACCTCGATTGATTTATGATTGAATTTCCCTTTTTACTGTTGGATTGTGCATGGCCATGTTATTTTTGTTGTGTAACTTTATGACTGCCATCATGAGTTCCTTCCTTTTGCAGTTACCCTCTATTCCTTTGGATTTTTCATTTCATCCTTCATGATTTGGGGCCCTTTGTAACATTGGTGGGCATGGAAAGAAAGCCACATAGCTCTAGTAAGAGAAATGAGTAGGAGAAACATAACCTAAAAGAGGCCCTACAAATAATTAAAGAGCATGAAAAAAAAATATGATGAGAAAGGTTGAGTTTGGGCGAGGGGTTGGGGTTGGGAAATACCATCATTAGTGTATGTTGGGGAATCACTCCTAAATATGAAAGCAAACAGAAAAGAAATTAAGTGTAGCCTTAAAATTGTTGTGTGAATAACAACAACAATATAGGGAGTTATCTAAAAACATTGGTTTTATTTGATATATGTTAATGTATGTTATGTTCTTGATTAAGTGGAAAACAATATGATAATAAAAAAGGTTGGTTTGGTCCATGTGGATAATGGAAAATGGGATGATATCAATGAGAATGGCTCAAAGGAGGTTTACTCAACCCTGACCCTAAGTACATATACAATTGTGTATTCATGATCATGTTAATATATACATATGTGTGTGTGTGTGTGTGTGTGTGTGTGTGTGTGTGTGTGTGTGTGTGTAAATGCCATTGTGTCCAATAGGGTCTTGTCGGGAATCATTCTTATGGAAGAATGAATGTATAAATTTAATTGATGCAAATGTAAATGGATATATGGGATGACATGATAAGTTTTCCAATGAGGTTTCTAGTTGAAAGAGGAATCGATGGGGTAGGGAAGCATTGGATGACCAGTGATTTTAAATAAGAACATGATTGTATGTGCTAATGTTGTGTCATAAAAATGACAAGGATTCATGACAAGGAAATGTTGATGGTTATGGAAGCATATATAATAACTAATAATAAAATTCCTTGATTGCAAAATTGGATATGTACTTCACTAAGTGCCATGTTAATGCCAGAAGAGATTTCAATGCAGTAGAGGTGATGGGCCTCTGAATTAGACATGAATTAAAGCCCATCTGACCATCCTTCAGCACATTAAGCCTATCTTTTGCATTATATAGCATATTTTTAACTTTAATATGATCATTATTAAGGTTTATGGATAATTGCATATGTGTTCCTAATATTATTTATTTTTGCGGAGTATTGTGAGAATATTGGGCAGATTATGGATATTTGGAGGAGGAGATAATTTAGTGATTTTCTCCCTACTACAGGAGGATAAATATTAAATAATAAAATAATAATATATTCCAAAATTATTGCACAGATTATAGAGCTCCAATTATTGAGAAAATCTAGGAATGTGTTCCCCGACATTTAATGCAGATTCCTAGTGCTGGGAACCAGATCCACTATTTTTGAGGGATTTTTGAGGGGAAAGATTCCTCCTTTCATGGGGAATGATTCCTAATCATTTTGTATAATTACAAAGTCTAATTTGCCTCTAGGGGTTGATTTTTCTTAGTCTTCTTGTGGAGAGAACTCGTATTTTTGCAACTCCACTTTCATTTCTTGCAGGGATGTAATTGTCTTGATGGAAATAATGAAGATCGATGCCATGTTCAACTTCTAAATATTGGTCTCCTCCATAGGACATTGAGTTTCCTTGGGTTTTTCCATCCCAGGAGCCTCAGATCCCTTTTATATCATTTACTTTTCTTCTTTTCACTTCTTATTCACATGCATCTCTTGTTCATGTCTTTTTCTATTTCTACATTTAGTATTAATGATTTTTTGTTGTGTGATTGGGTTAAATGGTTGAATTAATTTATTTTGTAGGATAACAAGCATCATTTCATAATTGGAACAACTTTGGAAGTTCATAGAAATCATTGAGCTACTTGGATTAATTTGCTTATTCCCAAATCTAGATTTCTGGAAGTCCCTTATGGAAAATAACAATAAATTTATGCTATTTTTTAGAGCATGCTAACGAGCTTCAATCGAGTTGATTCCACTTGAATTAGATCAAAAAATAATTCTATTTAATAACAAAATTTATCCCATTTCATTTTCACTTGATTAGGTTAGGCATTTGATAGATTTACTAGCTCACTAGTTCTTGAATTTCTAGATTTTAGACTAGTAATTTTCTGCTATTTTTTAGCATGGGTTAACAGAGGTCTTTTTGAGTGATTCCACTTGGAATGGAGACCTAATACATCCTATTCAATAAAAAAAAATTCCCATCCAATTTGGATTTTATTTTCTTGGTCATTCAATGAATTATAACTTCTTGTAGTAAATCTATAACATCCTGTAGTTTCTTGTAGTACTCTTCCAACGTGTATATACTTGCCCAGATTTGCTATAAAAGATTGGTTTTGGTCCCCTAGGGTTAAATCATGACCCTAGGCTCTAAATCAACGGTTTAGGAAGGATAAAAACCACTTAGGACTTGCCTTTTTATCCATGCAAAACATCTCATTGATTTGGGTTAATGGATAAATTTAGGAATTGGATAATACAATGATGATTTTCTTGATTGCCACATCCAATGAATTATGTTAATGGATCTAAACTCTTTGAGATTTAATGGTTGACATTTAGTTCATGATATTTACTTTATGTGATTAGAATAGGTTTCAATCCTTGTATTTTCTTTCTTGCAATAGGTTAAGGTTTCCATTTCGAGCATTTCATTTTTTGCATTTAGTTTAGGATTTAATTTCATTACATGCACTCCATTAGATCATGACAGCAAAGGAAGGACACATTGTATGTTGCACATATATTTCTGACACCTCTTAAGTTTGTACGAACCCCGAGTTGATAATTAAAGTTGGTAGCCTTAGGAGCTGCAACATTCTTGTTGCAATACCGAGGCTCATCACATTTTCGCGCCGTTGCTGGGGAGGTGTCAAAGTATGCATTGTTTTCTTCCCTAGTTGATTCATTCCTTTTTACTTTCTGCAAAAACAAAAAATTGTATTAGGCATATTTCATTTCAAGAACATAAAATTTCATTCTATTATCATTCCCATTCAATTTTTTTTTAAACAAAAGATACTTATCCACTGCCAACCTCCCCATTTGATTACATGGTGTAGTAAGAGCCACATCACCATTCATTTTTGCAGGTAGAAGAAGAAGAGGTGATAGAGAAGGTATGAGAATGGATTGAGATGATGACAATGAAGAATATCCTCTTGGATTTCCCATTCAAGATACTGATGTCAATGTGCATATGAAGAACATCCCTCCATCTTTCTTCCCAACTTCGATGGTATGAGGTCAGAGGATCCGGAAACATTTCTCTTTGAATTTGAATTTGTTTGTAAATATTATGGTTACTTATTAAAAATTCAAAAATTAAGATTTTTTCCAGCAACATTGAAGGATAGAGCTCTTAAATGGTTCATGAGTTTAGGGACTAATTCAAGAATATCATGGAATGATATGTAAAGGACATTTCTAGAAAAGTATGAAGACCATGATCTTAAGGAATAAATCTTTAGAATGAATCAAAGAGAAGGTGAGAACCTTGAGGATCTAATAGAGAGGTTCATATATAATGTTAAGAGGGGAAAATTACATCATTTAGGATCTGACACACTAAAAACCCTCTTACTTAGAACAATTAGAGATGAGTGGATTGATCTCCTTGATCTTATGAGTAGATGTGATGTATACGAATTATCATTTGAAGAAATTTGTGAAACATGAAAACACATATCAAGAGGAAGGGCAAGAGTAAGTCAATCAACATCAAGATCGGTAAGTCAAGCTAAACTCATAAATTTGCTTGTTAAGTTTAAAACAGAAATTCTTAGCAATCTAAGTGAACAAGTAGAAATGTTAAGAATACAAAATGAGAAAAAATAAGATGTGGATATTTTTGTTGTCCATGCACAATCACATGATGTTAAATATTGCCCTTTATTACCAGGGTTGAAATAATTTTACCAAGGGGACAATGGAGCAAGTCAATTGCCAATGCAACTATGTTATGTAGCTCCAAAAGGACGATGGCGACCTATTCAACCTGATGTGATGAAAGAGATTAATTCACAATTTCAAGCTTATGCACATCCATCTCAAAGTAATTCGAACACACCCTTTCCTTGGCAACCTTGGCCATCTCAACCCCAAAACCAATCTTGGCAACAAGTTTGGCAAGGAACTTATGGGAGCTATCCACAATATCCTCATTATTTTCCTCAATATCCTCCATACCCAACTCCATGCTATCCCTACCATCCACCTCCACCACAATCACAACCTCAACCACATCCATATCAAATATCCACTTCCACTCAACTAACTATATCACCATTTCAAAACCCATACAAGGAAGTAGCTCAACCCACTTACAATGTTGAGGCACAACACTTCCAAACATAACCTCTTGATCTAAATGGTATTCATATTAGCTTAGGAAGAGTATTGCAAAAAATATATTATCTTGATATCATTGAAGGACAACATGCAGAAAAAGAAGGTTCAAATGAGAAGACCAAAGAATCATGGGTTTAACTTCACGAAGAGCACACATCAGAATCAGAGATTGGGAAAGTGCCATCATGTTTACCATCAGATCCTCTGTGTTCAAGAGAATAATCATGGAAGAAGAAGAAATCCAAGAATATCGAAATCAACAAGTGGACCAGGAGCATCACAACTATATTGAAATATGGTTCCAGAAAAGTTTTAAGTTGCAACAACACACTCTTCTTCAATAATTCCTAATCTCATCTCAGTCAAAGTATTTGGTCTCTTACATTCAGGTACATGTCAAAGAATTCATTTCAAGTCTACATATCAGTTTATCTATCATAATGATGTGCACATGGCTCCATTGGAAGTATTATTATACTTGAAAGAGATTTTCTTTTTCAAGTAGAGTAGGGTAGAAAAAAATTAGAAAAATTAAAAATAAGAGGAAAAAAATAAAATATCAGGAGAAAACCTCCTTTGAGGTGCTTGAGATTGGCTCATTGATTGAAAAGCTCCATGAGGCGGTCAATGGGTTGGTAAAAAAAAGGAAAAAAAAATCCTAGGTGAAAACCTTCTTTGACGCACCTAGGTAGACCTACTAGTTGAAAACCTTATTGAGGCGACTAGTAGGCCTAGAAGAAGAAAATATATATATATATATATATATATATATATATATATATATATATATATATATATATATATATATATATATATATATATATATATATATATATATATATATATATATATATATATTTGCTCCATGTATCTCTCTCTCATGAATGCAAGTGTTCTCCAACCTCTACAAGCAACAAAAACAAGTTAGCCACCAAAATAAAAGTTGATCAAAAGCCTAGTCAAAGGAAGTAAAACTTGGACTTTCTCCTCCTTTTCTCAGATGCTCCATAAGGACCAAGGCCATGCAAATCCATCACCCTCATCTATTTCCACCATCGAATCATCATTCCCAAGATTTTACCACTCATTTTCCTTGCTATCCTAAACTGCCACAGGAAGATCATGTAGTTGCTATAGGAAACAAAAATACATATGGCAGAAAAGTATTTTTGTCATATCTTGAAAATCGTGCATCCATTTACGAAGTTGTTTCAGGGGGAGATGCATATGGATGATAGTAACACATCCAAGCAATAAATTTTCCAAGTTATTTCATGGGGATATGCATATGGATGATGGTAACATGTCCAAGCAATTTCAATGAATTCCAATGTGCAGTTTCTAATAAATAGACCTCAATCACTTACAACCATTTTTATTTTTTATCGAGATTCGTGAATCCATTGGCCAATATGTTTTATGGGGAGGTGCATAAGGATTATGTCAACATGCTAAGAAAATTTCAAGTCAATCCAGTCTCTCGTTTGAGAGATATGCATAAAACAATATTTCTACATGATTTCATGTAGATACTACAGGGAGAGCCTGTAGTACTACAAGATGTCCTGAAATCCTACAGGAAAGGAGGTTCGATTTAAAAACAATGATGTAGGCCTATTCTAGGTTGAAAAAGAGGAACCTACACCTCACCATCTCTCACCAACATCCACTTATGTCTATACCTACCCCTATGTCCATCAATAGAAAAAACACAGGAAAATATGAAAAAAAAAGAAAGAAGGGAGAATCCAGAGGGCATGTCATCATGGGCCTCATCCATTCATCACTCCATCTCCTTCATCACCATTTCTCAACTCCTACTCCTACACCTCCACCCAGCCTCCATCCAAGCAAAAAAAAGAAAAAAATAATGAAGGAAAGGCAGCGACAGGGTTTGATGTAGCGACTACAGGATCCCCTATAGCAGCTTGTGTTATAACAACAACATACCATTTCTACATTCTCCTTCACCACCCATACAAATAGAGAGCTCCAGCATCCCTGCAAGCATTGGGACTCATGTCTAGAGCTCCATCAGTAGTAGAATGGGCACTGGAAAAAAACTTGCACACAAAAACCTTATTAGTCAAAGAATCATCAAGCTATGAAGCCCTGTGCAGAAGAAAGCAAAGAAAATTAGCACCTCCAAAGAAGCATGGATCAATCATCAACTCAGCAACAGCATGCATGCCTCTCTATTATAGACATATTTTGGCACTGCAACCCCAATCACATATGTCCATAAACCAAGGGCTTATAAACCCCTAAAAGTGTTGTTTCATACCATAAAGGAACTGGGTCAGCTGATTACATCACCTCCCAAAAGTTCTCCATGAAAAACTAATTAGAACTTGTCAAAACAAGACCATACAGACTGCTCCATGCATAGGGTGCGATACATCTCACCTATTACACACGGGGTGTGTGATGCATACTGGAAAGTCCTTCTATAGGGTGCGATGAGCGAGAGCAGACAAATGGCAGAAGCAGTGTACTAGGTGGAAACCTAGAGAATCTTATAGAAACTGCTCATATGACACTTGCCTCTCTGAGTTCACCCAAGGATGAGTAAGAGATCCAAGATCTCCAAGTGGAACCAAGAAATATCATCGAAATGACACTAATCAAAACCCCAGAAGCTGACTCACTCTCCTGAAAACATCTATATATGGATCCCTCATCCAAGAGATCCAAAGGCTGGAATTTTGTAATTTGCAAGGAAGTGTTGTTGGTTTCTCTTTGAAGACATTGTTGGGTGATCTTGCTTTGTATGAGGTGAAGAGGGCTTTCATGTTGGGAGGATGATGCTGGATCAGACAGCCTGGTTGTAATCCTCTCTTCTACTACTTCTATTAATAAAGTTATTTGAGTTTTCCTCCATATGCTTGTATATCTCTGAATCTTGTATTTGTATATGCATTTATATGTTTAATGTACATCTGATCCTACATTGTTTATGGTTATAGATCTCTATGCTTTGATGGTATTTTGTTGCTTTGACTCTACAGGTGTTCTTTGAAGTGGGACAAGTGAGAAAGGAGTGGCGAAAGCTCTATCAAGGGAGAGAGGAAACGAGCAAGGAGACTAGCGAAAGACTGAGGTTGATACTCTATGCTTCTCTCTCATCTATCTCTCATAAAGGAAAACACAATTGACTTTAGTTTGTTTGTTTCTAAGATAGCTACTCGTCTTAGTGGGATTAGCAGCTCTGAATGGACACTAGTTTTCCCAATAACAAAATGGCGACTCCGCTGGGGATCGAATAGTTTGATTCCTTGTGTCTATTTGTTTGCTTCATAAACTACAGAAGGAGCCTGAAGTTAAGCCAACTAGCCTTCGAATTGCATTTTCCATGCAAGTGCAAAGTAGATCAACGTTGCTTCAATCAATCTCTGGGTTTGTTTATGAACTGAACAAATAACTTGCAAACATCCTAAGTGCCCTAGTGGTAGTTCAAGTAACCTCATTAGATCAGCCCCTGTACTTTGTATTTACTTACTATCATTATCTCAGCTTAAATCCCTGAACTAAGCTGCAAACTTTGAGCAAAAACCAAGCCTAGTCTCATCCCTGGACCATCGCACTGTCTCCCTTTGACAGTCTGGATGCATCGCACCTCCCGTGTGTTGTAGGTGAGATGCATCCCTGTTTCCCTATGTTACAGGTGCGATGATAAGATAAGACTGTTTCTGCCTCTAGATTTTGGTTTTTTCTTCATTTTCTTCAACTTTATTTAGGAGTTTTGTTGTCTGTGATCAGTATATCACTGTTGAAACTCCCTTCCTTTGCATTATTCAGCCTCCATTGTATAAAGAATTGTGAATGTTTTTATGTATTTTTCGCCATTTACAGTTCTCCTTTGCAAACAGTAGCTTAATCGAACTATCGTCTTTCGATTTGAAAGTGTCACAAGTGTCATTTTCAGTCAAAGAAAAGAATCCTCCTCTTTTTGATAGTCGATTACACTTTTTCTCTTGTATTTGATTTGAATTAATAGTATTTCAAGTGTTGAAAGCAGTTTTCAATTCAAAATCGCAAAGTGTCGTCTTCGTCTTCCTTTCGCTTTTGAAAAGAAAATTGTTAGTACTATCGCTTTAAAAGAAAAATAGTTCAGATCTGTACTTAGCATTCTTTTTGTCATTCACACATTAAGAAAGCGGAAAACAAATACATGCATGTGCATTTGCATTTAGACTGCTTGTGGAGATTGATTTAGGATAGTGCATCATAGTGTGTGCTCTCTGCTCTATGTTGAAAGAATTTCGCTTCTCTTTCCTTAGTAGCTAGGATTTTCATTGCAAAAAGAAAGTAAACGATTGTTTATCATCTTAGATTGCATATTTAGGATTTTTATATCTACATCACGTGGAAAACCTTAAATGCAAACTTCTTAAGAAATATCAACTGTAAAATAAATTCAATGAACATAAAAACACTTTGGAACCTAACGCACAACATTTAGAAGTCTAGGCTAGAGACGTATTCCGGCATCGTAAAGCCTGGTAACTATCGCCTTCATCGTAGGTTGGGTGATTCCTCGTCTTTGAGACGACAAGTGCCAGTACAAACTTGTGCTCCCACGTACCGTCGAGTATATATTGGGAGACCACAATAAGCTATATCCTTTATCCTTAGGAAGCCGTGTTTGCCGCCCTATCGATCACAATGCACTGAACACAGCATTCAGGAAGATTGACTACCGTATCGTAAAAAGTATTCTGCAGTTTTGCGATTGGTTTGGTAATCCCTCTGTCTAGATTTCCAGAGTAGTCACTTTCGTTCCTTTTCAAATTCCTTAAAAGAAAAGGTCCATCTGAGCACTTGTCACTTCAGGCTCATTAAAAATCAAAGGTGACTAGAGTCATCTTCAGCTTTTTCTTGATTCCTAAAAATTGAAAAAGAAAGTTGTGTCAAAGCGTCATAAAATTTATTTTAATCGGAATAACATCATTGTTCCCTCGTTGGTATTTAGGTTGAGAAATGGAGTCTACCAATCAAGGATTTCCCCTTGGGGGAAATCCTAGTCCCTTCTCCTCTTGGGGGGATGTTGGTGCTCCACACATGGCTACATTGTCCCTTCCAGGACTCACAATTGGCCTACCCGTATGGATTTTCTCGACCCTTGTCATTCAAAACACCACAATTCCTCAGTAAACAATTCAAAAACTAGATGATACTGAAGTTTCTCCCCCACCTTCTACTTCGTTTGTTTCTCCCTCTCCTTCTTCCTCTTCACTTGGTGAAGCCAGTAACACTAAAGACCAAGTAACTGAGAAGAAGAAGAAAGGGAAGGAGAAGAAGAAGAAAAACCCAACAACAAAAGGGGGGAACCATACATCATTTGGTGAAAATCCACACACTACACCTTCCAAACCTAAATCTCCATGTGTCATTTGCAAGGGATACCACTATCATCGAGATTGTCCCTGCATCCCACAGATCTTGAGGGACTGGTCTCCCTGCTTGCACAATCCGGTGTATTCAACCGCTGAAGATCATGTTGAAAGCACACCATCAACTAGTGAAAATGAAGTCAATGGACAAAAAGGAAGATCCAAATTTCCTTGTAGACTATGTGAAGCTGATCATGCCCTCCACTATTGTCCCTTCTTAGATGAAGCTAAAAGAGTCTTGGATAATCGTCCTGCATCACCGCAACGACTTCCTCTTGGATACAAGAAACTCTTGCTGAGTCCATCGCTAGTTGAAAATCTAACTGAAACACCATTGTTGTCAGTCGAAGCACCTATCATTGAAGATAGACCCTCTGAGTCCACACTGGACCAAAGTCAACAGGTCAAGATGGCAGTCGACCCAATCTTGTCTTCAGAGGACCCACCTTCAGATGATATTGTCACTAAAGAGAATGAGAACGACATCATTCAAAATCTTTTCGTAAACACAGACTCTAATGAACATGGGGGAAATCTACCCATTCCTTTACCGCAGGAAGGAAATTCATCAGAGATGTATCCAGCCGTTTATTCAGTCCCACCTCCAAGCAATCTAGTTGTTTCCTTCGATTGGAATCTACTAGGCAGACCCCGCCTACCATTTAATGTACCATTCTGAATCATAGTACAAGCTTACAGAATGATCATGGTCGGCACTATTATAGATGAAGGGGTTTCTATGAGTATCCTTTCCTCAACTACTTGGAAAGTGCTTGGTTCGCCATCGCTTCTGCCTGAGATTCGAAATTTGACAGGCTTCATCAAAGGAACCAGTCGATCATTAGGGATCCTTCCAAATTTGCCTATAACTTTGAGAAGGAAAACCATTGATCTAAACGTGATGGTAGTTCAAGGACCTCTAGATTACAATCTACTCCTTGGGCGTGACTACATTTATAGCATGGGAGCTATCGTTTCTTCACTCTTTCGAGTGATGTGTTTTCCACATGAAGGAAAAGTGGTCCAGATCGTAGACCAGCTTTCGTTCCCTAGTTCAAACACAGCTATCAGTCAAATGCCATCCCTAACTGGTCTTTTTGTACAAGGAATTTCTCATCAATCTCTAGTCTACCCACCTGATGATCGCGAGTGATTTGGTGATTGTGACTGAAACCCAGGAGGCATGCGCCCTGGTCTGCTTCGGTAGGAAAACCCCAAATATAAGATAGGTTTCCACGTAGGAATATGACTAGTCTGATACCCCTGTCCGTTTAGGAAAATGGATTTGGACTGGAAAAAGATTCCCTCGTCAAAGGTTATGTGATTGGGACTGACAACAGTCACCTTTGTCTATTTCGATGGACATCGCCAAGGAATTGTTTTGTCTGTGACGCAGGTGGAACAATCTTGCTAATGCAAGAACTTCCATATGGTGACCTAGAAACTCTACTTTATACCTGGGGGCATGCAAACCTTTTTGTACGCAAGTGAAAAGCGACCAGCGTAACTCTAACCCCGTAGTTTTTGCTAACTTCAACTGCTTAAGTTAGGTGATTGGTCTGATCAAACATTCACCTTTGCCGGGACCAATGGAAATAGCAAAGTAAAGGATATGTTTCCGACCAAGAAGCTATCCTACCAAACCTTAGTAGTTCTTTAACCCCTAGGATAGTAGTTGGTCATTCCTAGCTTGCATACAAAGGCTCCGGAGCAAAGTTTCGAATGGTGTAAGCTCCCTAAAAAATGAACCTATCGATGAGACATCCTTATTATATGACTGGAACGAGCAGTTTTACGCAAAGTTCAAGCTCGTTAAAAAATAAACCTCGCCATGAGCAGTTTTACGCGAAGTTCAAGCTCGTCAAAAAATAAACCTAGCAATGAGCAAGTGTTCCCATAGAGTTTAAGCTCATTAAAAAATGAACCCTTCCTCTGGTAAATAACCATTTTGATCGCATGACTATCAGGTTTTGAACCTGGGTCATGTTCTTACCATCACCTCCACTCTTTTTTAGCTGATCATATGCCTCCATTTGATTGTTTACCCTTTTGAGGAACAGCTGCGATGAGTGATTCTATTAGCCACCCTCTGTCCACTGCTGTGATTGGAATGTTCCAAACCTTACCTGGAACTAGTTGCTATCCAAAACATCACTCGTTCCTCAAAAAACGAGTCTCCTTTAAGCTCTTTTCATCTGAATCGTAAAATATGAAAAGATTGTCGAGCAATTGGCCTCTCCAACTCGTTAAAGCGACCAGAAGTGCTATCCCTCCTCTAGATTTTAATCTTTTTGGACCTAAGGGATTATTACACAAAAAGATCGAGCGCTTGTCTTGTTCATCTCATTAAAACTATCAAAAAGTCATCTATTTCATATTATTTTACACTTTTTTGGACTTAAGGGATTACATTGCGAAAAAGGAATATTAGAGTTTCCTTTCCGTCTCTTTCTAGACTCTCTAAAATTGAAAAGAACCGAGTTTTCATTGTCGTTAAACTCATTAAAACAATAGTGACAAACTTGTCCATGCAGATAAGAGAGAGTTTCACTGTCGCTAGGCTCGTTAAAACATAGTGACAGGTTTGCCCGAAGGGAAAATTATAGAAAAAGCACATGTTATCCTCCCCAAGCTTGACAAAAATAAAGAGGTACTAGTCAGCAATGACTGGGGAAAAAGGGAAGAAAACTTGAATAGCTTCATTGGTAGCAGGTCGCTCTTGAACATGACACTTTCACTCCGTCACCATGATTGAGTCGGGTTGGGTTATTCCATTCACTGGTCACATCACCATTGGTCCACCGTACCATCCACCTTGGGTTAACGCCACCAATCAATTTCAGTGTCGCTGGTATGTTCAAGAGAAGTATCTTAGAGAATTCACCAACCTAGCCAACATCTCATCCACTGCAATACCTTCACTCTCCATTTTTCATGACCGACACCCTGAACCTTATATCATCAGATCATCACCACCAAAAAAATCATTTTCTCCGTTTCGTGTCGTAGATGTGGGATTCATTAAGGCCCTCCTACGGCGGGTCACTTCTTGTCGATATTAGCTCATTATCCAAGAATTTGACTTAGGAACTGTTGAGCCTCAACCTTGCACTCATTTACCTGTCCTCCCAACAGCTTTTCCCTATTCACTTCTCTCTTCTGACATCATTTCCTCCATCAACTTGTTCAATTCATTGCATTATATGTCTTTTAACATGATTTGTTGACTGTGCTAATGATTGATTGTTTGTTTAGAATTTTGGTACATGTTCTGCAATTCCGCAGCTACTCGGCAATTCCGCAGCTGTTCAGAGATTCCGCAGCCTTTTTGTTGTTTGCTATACTCCACGTGTCTTCTCCAGGAACGAGCCACATGGGCACGTTGGTATGGATGTCTACATGGATCGTATGCTATTGGTTGGGCCAAATCAGTCACGTATGCCCCCGGTCAACGCAGGAGTACCCACGGTCAAACAGTTAAGTTCCAGACGGTGGCACGGCTCTGCGTGAGCAACTGAGACACGGAACCACAGCTAGCACTTCCTCCACGCCACGAAGATAGCAAGGGACAGGATCCAACCATAGATTTACTCCCCATGATGACCGTTTCCTCCAAACGTGCACAGAGTTGCCTGCGTGTTGCTGCGTAGTTAATTAGTTAAGACTGTAGTTGCTTAGTTTACGCAGAGGACAGTTTGTCCCTGTGCCTATAAATAAAGCGTTTGCCAACGCTTAGAGATTAGCTTTTGTTATTGTAATTGCCGTAATCATTTTGGTTGTAAAACTCTGTTTTAAAGACTGCTGTTACAGCACTTTTTCACTGTATTTTGACATGTTGAATTAATAGAAGAAGATTGTTTCTGCTCATCTCTGCGTAGCTGATCTTTAGCTGGTTGAGTGGATGGAGGGCCCCCATCTACCACAACCTATGTACAGTAGCATTTAACTTTATTTTCCTGCCTTTCTTTGTTTTCATTTTCACATGTACAATAATGTATAGTTTGATTTCTACAGTTTTTCATTTCTTTGAACATGTATAATAATGTACAGTTTGATTTCATGCCTTTACATTTCCAGCACTTTTCAGAACTGATCAGTTTGTTTATGCAGGTGTGTTAGGAGCCCGGGATAGTGTGTTTTTATTTCTTTTTATCACTGATGGTATTTGAAGTTGTCTTGTCTTAACTGTTGGTTTTTACCTTGCTTACATAGTTTCATTGCTAGTTTACTTCATCAAGTTTTTGACAAGTTGCCTACTAACCTTTTGATGGTCTTCTCATCATAATTGTCTAACTTTTATTGGACCAAAATATCATTGAGTGGCAGCTTGGTTTGATTAGCTTTTTGACTCATATTACTGATTCCTTCTTAACTGTTTTTCACATGAACAATTACAGCTAGAGGCAGAGTGTTAAGAAAGAATGAAGTGTTATGATTGGTCATTTAAGTTTTGCAGCTAAAGTAGTGTTTTTCACTTTCCATTGAGTTAACATAGATGCTATTTTTGTTCTTATCAACAGCATAGATAGTGGACTAGTGCCATTAGTCATTTTGTTTAATGCTTTGCTTTCATTCGAAGTCTCAATTCCATTACAAGTCACTTTTCAAGCTTTCTCTTTAAAAATTTCTAGAAGCATTTAGTAATCACCATATACACACACACACTCATCTGTTTATAAATCCATCACTCCATCTTAGGAAGTTAAATCAACCACAAACATCATCTAAAAACGACAAAAAGAACTAGGAAAGGTTACTTAAGTACATATTGTACATATCACTTCATCAGCTTACGAGCCCCGGGTTGACAATTAATGATAGCAATTTAGACAACACTAAATTGACCAAACATTTTGGCGTCGTTGTCGGGGAAGTGAAATTAGGTAGCCAATTCTAAAAAAAAATTAAGAAAATTTCAAGAAAGGGAAATTGATAACCTCTCAAAGTATGCTCTCCTCTTGCACCTAGAGTGATTTGGAGGATCAGAAAAGAGAAAAGTTATTGGTTTAATAGTTTCTTAAAGTATGCTCTCTTCTTGCACCTAGAGTGACCTGGAAGATCAGAAAAAGAATTCTTAGCCTGACTTGAAGGAAAAAATAAAAAATGACATGCATAGAGCTAGAGATTCTAGGGGAAGGTTTTTAGCTAGAGCCAAGAGTTCGATTTTTACAAGTCCATCTACTTCAAGGGATAGACAAGAGACACCTCCCTTATCTCCAACTGACACTCCTAGCCCTAGGGTTCCCGGAATTCAAGAAGCAGGAGTTGACTCTCCCATACCTTCCATCAAGTCTGAAAGAGATCCTTTCCTTCTTTCTCCAGAGAGGCAAATTATAATTGAAGAAGTAGAAACACCCGAAGAAGAAGGAGGGAATCCTTCTCATACACCCTTCGTAGAAGAACCAGAAGACTCTGAAGTCTCTGGGGAAACTACCATGGCAGAGGAAGAAGCACCTGGATTTGGTAGAGGTAGAGGTAGAGGAGGAGTAGGAAACAATGGAGGAGGTAGAGGTAATATTGGAGGAAATAGGGATGGGGATAACTCATTTGGATTCCCTATAGTTGATGAGGATTCCCGAGCCACCATGAAGAACATCTCACCATCTGTCCTCCCAAACTTTCATGGATCAAGGAATGAGGACCCTGAAACATTCTTATTTGAGTTTGAAGTCGTATGTAGAACTTATGACTATTTGGATGATACTCAAAAACTCAAATTGTTCCCTTCCACATTGAAAGGACAAGCTTTGAAATGGTTCATGGGGTTAGTCACTCAATCCATTAGGTCTTGGAATGATATGAAACAGACATTTTTGGATAGGTACCTGGACTATTGTATGCCCACCAACCACAAGGACGAGGTATTTAAAATGGTACAAAGAGAGGATGAGAATTTGGAGGAATTGATTGAGAGATTTCAGTATAATTTGAAAAGAGCAAAAATGAGTAACTTGGATGAAGAGACCTTGAAAGCCCTATTACTAAAAGCCATTAGAGATGAATGGATAGATCTTTTGAATATGATGGGGAAGGGAGATATATCTTAGCTTCCACTTTCTGATATAGCAGAATTATGTGTCCATCTCTCAAGGGGCAAATCAAAAACTCAAAAAGGGCCTAGAGATCCTTCTCTCCTCAGAGCAAATAAATCTGCAACTGGATCAGTAAGTAGGGCTGAGATCGGCAATATGCTTGATGAGTTCAAAATTGACATCTTAGGGAGTCTTAGTGAACAATTAGACACCCTTAAGATCCACAATAAACAAAAAGCAGAAGCCGAGGCCTTGGCCATCTTTTTCCGAAATGTAGGAAGAAACATGCTTTAAGGGAATGTCCCTTGGAAGCACAAGTTGTGGAAACATGTGTAATTTGCTCAGAAAACCATGAGACCAAGGTTTGTCCTTCAATCCCTGGGCTCAAAGCAGTCTTTCAAGAAGATCCAAATACACTTGAATCTCTCTGTTTTGTTGCAAGGAGACCTTGGCAGGGGCAACAAAATCAAGGGTTTAACAACTCTATGAATTTTCAACCCCAACCAAATTGGAATCCTTGGCAACAACCTTGGCCTCAACCTCAAAATCCTTTTCAAGCATGGATGCAAAGCATGCAAAATCCTTATGGGAGATTTGCTCAATTCTATCAATATCTTCCATCTTTTCAGAATCAGCAAGCTCCACAACTTCCAAATCAAATTCAACAACTATCATTACCATTCCCTCAACAACAACAACCTTCTCCACAAAATCAAAACTCTCAACTCTTGCTCCAATCCCAACAAAAGTCAAATCAACTTCCTTCTCAGCCATTGCCAAACCCCAATAATAGGAACCCTCAAAATGCTTACATGATGGAAGGTCAACCATTCCCTACCTATATGATTGTTCCTCTCAATGAAGTACAACTCAGATCAGGTAAAATCTTAGATCAACCTTCTATAAATGTTCAACAACCAAGCATTTCTGAGGAAGAATCTCTTAGAGCTAATAAGGGTTCTGAAGCATCCCTTCAACACCCAAACACTCAAACAGAAAAAGAAAAAGAAAAAGAATCAACCCCCACAACTCCCATAGTTGAGCAACCTACATCTTTGGCCACACCTCCTTTTCCTGAAAGGTTACAAATCGACAAAGGAGTGGAAAAGCAAATTTGGTTGCCTGACTATAATTTTCTAGATGAATTGAAGAATGTCTGTATCAAGATTCCCTTGTTACAAGCCATTAAAGAGATTCCCATTCTAGCAAAAACAATAAAGGAGTTGAGCCTTAAAAGACCAGGAAGGAAACCAAGAGATACCAGAAAGATCCACCTGGTAGGAAAAATTGCAGACATTATGATGGGAAAGATTACCATGCAGAAATATGTAGACCCCGGTAGTCCAATTGTCAAAACACATATCAATGGGGTAGAAATACCAAATACTTTGATTGATTTAGGGGCTGCTATCAACATTATGAGTAGACAGACCATGGACCAGTTAAAACTTCCTAACCTTCTCTTTACACCTACTTTACTGCAGCTTGCAAATAGATCAATCATTAAACCTGATGGTGTATTGGAAGACATTCCAGTCTCCCTAGAATCTTGGGAATATCCAGTTGATTTTATGATTTTAACTCCCAAGAACAATCTAGGAGGACATCCTCTTATTTTAGGAAGACCTTGGTTGGCCACAGCTGATGCTTTCATAAGTTGTAGGTCTGGGGATATGTATATTTCTGATGGCAATTCAACAAAGAAGTTCAATTTGTATCCTCCAGCGAAAGAAATTACAGAAATAGGAGATAATGAGTGGGTTGATGATGAAGATACTATACAACCTATCTTTACCATTTCTGAGATTAGTGAAGATAGTCAAATTCTGAATACATTAGAAAATTTTGAACCATCTTCAGAATATGACTCTACACAATTTCAGTTGGATTCTGACATAGAGTGTCTATCATCTAGACAAATGTCTCTTTTCTCTATGGAAGAATTTGGTAGTTCTGCCATCGAAATCTTTCCAGGAAAAACATTAAACATTAACAAAAACTTGGAAAAATTCCAACAGGAAGAGCTAACCAAAGTCTTGCAAAGACATTCTACTGCTTTTGCATGGGAGTATACCGACATGAAAGGTATTGACCCTAAGACTTGCATTCATCACATCTACATTGAGGAAAACAGTAGACCAATCAGACAACCTCAAAGAAGGATGAATCCAAATCTTAGGGAGATAGTGAAAGAAGAGCTCCAGAAGTTACTCAATGTAAACTTCATTTACCCTATTTCAGATAGCCAATGGGTTTCTCCCTTGGTCATAGTACCTAAAAAGAACGGTAAATGGAGGGTTTGCATTGATTACAGAGAATTAAACAAAGCAACCTTGAAGGATCACTTTCCTTTTCCCTTTATTGATCAAGTATTAGATACTTTAGCAGGTAAAAAGTTTTTCTCATTTTTGGATGGTTTTAGTGGTTACAATCAAATTCAGGTGGCACCTGAAGATCAAGACAAAACCACATTTACTTGTCCTTGGGGAACTTTTGCTTACCGAGTACTTCCTTTTGGATTATGCAATGCACCCGCTACATTTCAAAGGGCTGTACTAGGAATTTTTTCAGATCTAATTCATGATTGTGTAGAGGTCTACATGGATGATTTCACAGTTTATGGTAACACATTTGAAGAAGCATTAGAAAATTTGGAAAAAGTTCTAATTAGATGTAAAGAAACAAATCTTTCATTAAGCCATGAAAAGTGTTTTATGATGTTTACTGAAGGAATTTTTTTAGGACATCATATTTCAGGAGATGGAATTAAAGTTGATAGATCCAAAGTAGAAGTCATCTCCAAGTTACCTGTTCCAAATTGCCAGAAAGATGTTAGAAGTTTTCTTGGGTTTACTGGATATTATAGAAGATTTATTGAAAACTTCACTAAGATAGCATCTCCTCTTTTCAAATTACTTACCAAAGACTGTGAGTTCAAATGGGATCCTGAATGTCAGTCTGCCTTTGAAACTTTAAAGACTAGAATATCTGAAGCACCCATTTTGAGAGGGCCAAATTGGAAACTCCCTTTCCACATTTCTACTGATGCTTCAGATACAGCTCTAGGAGCTGTTTTGGGACAAAAAGATTTGGTCCCTTATGCCATTTATTACACCAGTAAAAATTTGACTCCCACCGAGTTAAATTACACTGTGACTGAAAAAGAGTTCTTAGCTGTTGTTCATGCAATCAACATGTTTAGACACTACATAACCGGCTATGAAACTTTTGTCCATACTGATCACTCCGCAATTAGATATCTCATGAACAAACCTATTACTAATGGCAGAGTTACAAGATGGCTTTTACTTTTACAAGAATTCAACATTACTGTGTTAGATAGACCAGGAAAACAAAACACAGTAGCTGATTTCTTGTCTAGAATCCAAAACACTAACGAAGATTCTCCTGTAGAGGATAAGTTTCCAGATGAATACTTGTTTGCAGTAACTACCAAGACTCCTTGGTATGCAGATATTGCTAATTATCTAGTTACAGGGAAGCTACCTCCACACTTATTTCCTAATGAGAAAAGGAAAATCATTCAGGAGAGTTCACATTATTCTTGGATTTCTAATGAATTGTTCAAAACAGGGCCAGATTGTATGATCAGAAGATGTGTTCGGGAAGATGAAATTCCTGACATCCTTAAGGCATGTCATGATGAACCATGCGGCGGACACTTTGCTGACAAGAGGACAGCCTATAAAATCCTTTCTTTAGGATATTATTGGCCTTCTCTCTTTAAAGATGCAAAGCAGTATGTTAGAAGGTGTGACAGCTGCCAAAGAGTTGGGAGACCAACTCCTTCAAATGAAATGCCACTACAGCCACAGGTATGCATCGAACCCTTTGAGAAATGGGCTCTAGATTTCGTAGGACCTATTAATCCACCATCTAAGCAAAAGAAGTACATATTGGTTTGCACTGATTATGTTACTAAGTGGGTAGAAGCCAAGGCATTGCCTTCTGCCACTGAAAATTCAGTTGTTCAATTTCTTTTTGAGGATATTTTTACTCGTTTTGGTGTCCCAAGAGAAATTGTGACAGATCAAGGAAGCCAATTTACATCTAAATTGATGGAGAAGCTGATGGAGGAATACAAAATCAAACACAGAACATCTACTCCATACCATCCGCAATCAAATGGTCAAGTGGAATCTACAAATAAAGTCCTTGAAGGCATTATCACCAAGACTGTTCATCTTCATAGAAGAGATTGGGCGGAAAGGCTTCCTGAAGCCTTATGGGCCTATAGAACTACATGGAGGAACACAACAGGACATTCTCCCTATGAACTTGTTTATGGGTAAGAAGTCCTGCTCCCCATTGAGTTCCAAATCAAGACCTTCAAGATGGCAGTTCAATTGGGGATGAGCCTATCAGAAGCTCAAAAACACAGAATGGACCAGCTAAATGAGCTAGATGAAATAAGACAAGATGCAATTCTAAGGACCGATCTAGTTCAGCACCAAAGAACTAAATGGCATGATCGACACATCAAAGAAAGAAAGTTTCAGAAGGGAGATTGGGCACTATTGTTTGATTCCAAGTTTAAGGACTTCAAAGGAAAATTTCAAACTCATTGGCTTGGGCCATATGAGATTGATGAAGTCTTTAAAAATGGAGCAGTTCGAGTGAAGACCATTGATGAGCTTCAGACTCCTCTCATTGTGAATGGCCATAGATTGAAAGTCTACCACAAGCCACTCTCAAGGGAGGAATTTGTTAAGCTGTTCCAAGAAGATTCTGCAATGAGGCTAGTGGAGAAGAATTCTTCTCCTCCATCAGCCTGATCTTTGTTTCTTTCAGTTAAAAAAAAAGAAAAGAAAAAAAATCTCTTGTATAAACCTGAAAACCAATCTTGGATTGGCAGTCTTATGCAGAAAATATGAAGTGAAAATCAGGGTCACCTGACACTTTATATTTTCTCTTTTTCTATCCATCTCATCCATCTCATCCATCTCATCATTTTCATTCCACTCCATTTTCTTTCAGTCCATTCATTCCATCTCATTTTCACCAATAAAGTCCCTCTCAGGACTATTCCATTCAGTCAAGTTGTTTTAATCCTCTTTGTGCAGGCAGAAAAGTGTTGCTGCAATTTCCACAGCTAGGAGCCAATTCCGCAGCTGATATCAAGATTCCACAGCTAATACACTCTGTTCCTACAACAAAAACAAACTCTGTTTCAAAAAGAAAAATCTGCAGTCAAAAGCACCAGAATCATTAAAGAGCAAGGACACATGGCATATACAAAGGCAGCAATAAATCAAAGGTTAGGGATCAAAATGCAATTACACGAAGGTATGTTCTAAATTTCTAACTAACAGTTATATCATTTATGTATGGTTTTTGGATTATGGTAGGAGGCACGTAATGTAATGATTGACAAGATCCCCGTCCACTCCTCATAATCCTCATCCATTACGCTGTGTAATTCACCTCACCACCTTCCTAACGGTTCCCTAATCGCTGTGATTTGAACTTAATACGGCCTGCTCTCTCTCATTAATTCTTCGTACCAGAGTGACGTGTACTGTTGTACCACGGCTCTCCAATTGATCATTCCACAGCCAAGTGTACGCGGCCACCCGACGTTCAGGGATTTGGCCGTTGTATCCTCTACCCATAACTCCGCTTCTCGCATGCATAACCTCATCTTCGCATTGTTATCTACGCCCTCACCGTTTTCACTCTCGGTTTCATTCATCACGCTGTTTCACCGTGAACATACTCTGTTCTATTCCTCACCTCTCCGCTCAAAACCCTGACCACCAGTCTCGTAATTGCATCACGGCCATTCTGTTGTAGCCGTAATACCACTGCTGACCATTCTGCTGTAGCCGTAATACCCACTGCTGAGCACTGTTTTTCCCGTATAGCTCTCTCTCCAGTATTCAAACAACGCTGTCAGGGCAGCAAGAAAGTTGGTAACCGAAATGGGCAAGTTATTAAGAGCAGAGCTGGAAGGTTCTAAGTTTTTAGACGGTTACCCACAAACGAAGAATGCCCTGCAGAAGGCCAAGTGGTTAAAATTTATTCAGAAGTTCAAAGGATATCACAAGGAAGTTACCAAGGCCTTTGCTCGGTCGTTTGATGGAAAAACAAATATTGTGGAGATTGGAGACCTACAATTCACTGTCACAGAGAGCAGCTTGGCTCAAGCAACTGCTTTGCCTCGTACTGGGGAACGTTGGTTCAAAAATCGAACTGTTGAAGGCCAAGAGTGGAAGAACATGTTGAAAAATCCAGGTATGGATACCACTATCTTCACCAAAGGAATACCTGTAAGTGTCATTAAAAAGGAATGGACTGCCTTACTTTTGCTAGTTCAGAAATTTTTAACATGTGAAGGCAGATTTGGTATAATGTATGTTTATCATACAAAGATAATGATGCATTTTATGGGTGAACATACCATCAATCTTCCTTATTTCTTGCTAGCTAGTCTGAAAAAAATGAGTGCCACTGTTCAGAAAAACGTGGGAAACATTGAGCCCCACCTATATCACCATGGACTCATTAAAATCTTGATTGAGGAGCAGTTAAAAATCAGAAAGGATACATGGGAGAAATTCCTTGTTAGAAACCATTTTCAAGAGGCAGCAGAAGCCTCTAGTAGCTCCCCTAGGGTGCCAAAAAGAAGTAGAAGAAAAGGGAAAGAAATAGTTACCCAAGAAGAGACTGCTGCCCAAGACACTGCTGTAGAAGTTGAAGAAATTGCCCAAGAAATTGTTACAAAAACTCTTCAAGAAATTGCCCAAGAAACTGTTCAGGAAACTATTCAAAAGGAAAAGAAAAAGGGAAGCAGAACAAAAAGACAAAAGGAGGATAAAGGGAAAGCTATTTTGCAAGAGTCATACCCTTCACCTGAACCTTCAAGTGAAGAAGATACCCAAACATTAGCTCATAGGCTTGCTCAGCTTCATGAAACTGCCAGCTCCAAAAAGAAACAAAAACAAAAACAGCAAGAACCAAAAAGTACTAGCCTGCAAGTAAGGAGAAGCAGTAGACTTATACAGAGGAAGAGTGTGACTAAAGAGAAACAGTCCCATTTCATTGATTTGGGCACACCTGAGAAGACTCCAACTCGGCTAGCTATTGAGCTAAGTCCTCCAAGAGAGGAAAGTCCTTTCCAGCAAGAGAGAGAAAGCAGTTTTCAAGGATTTGAATTTAGGCCAAGACAAACACCTGACATTGACCCTGTCCAGCAGGAGGCATATGATTATTTGGAAACATTAGAGCAATCTGTTGCTGGCCCTAGTACTGTCTTGCCCCTTGAACAGCAGGTTCAATCTTTGAAGCAAGAAGTATTTGAGCTAGAGGTCCTAAACCGCCACATCAAACAGGAAAACGAAGCACTGAAAGAACAGAGAAACGTGGACAAGATGATCCACGATAACACAATGCTTCATTTGGGTCTTTGGCAAAGAAAGAATAGGAAATTGAAAAGGAAATGCAGGAAATTGAGCAGAGCCTTGGTCAACTTGAAATTCAGGTGCTTGATTAGGAAACCAAGAACAAATTTGGCAACAGGAAGGAAAAGGAGAAGGTTGGATGTCTTGGCAGAGGCATCCGAACATGTGAACTGAAAGATTATGATAAAATTTTGGTTGCATGAGGACATGCAACACCCTCCCAGTGGGGGTATGTTGAGCCTCAACCTTGCACTCATTTACCTGTCCTCCCAACAGCTTTTCCCTATTCACTTCTCTCTTCTGACATCATTTCCTCCATCAACTTGTTCAATTCATTGCATTATATGTCTTTTAACATGATTTGTTGACTGTGCTAATGATTGATTGTTTGTTTAGAATTTTGGTACATGTTCTGCAATTCCGCAGCTGTTCAGAGATTCCACAGCCTTTTTGTTGTTTGCTATACTCCACGTGTCTTCTCCAGGAACGAGCCACATGGGCACGTTGGTATGGATGTCTACATGGATCGTATGCTATTGGTTGGGCCAAATCAGTCACGTATGCCCCTGGTCAACGCAGGAGTACCCACGGTCAAACAGTTAAGTTCCAGACGGTGGCACGGCTCTGCGTGAGCAACTGAGACACGGAACCACAGCTGGCACTTCCTCCACGCCACGAAGACAACAAGGGACAGGATCCAACCATAGATTTACTCCCCATGATGACCGTTTCCTCCAAATGTGCACAGAGTTGCCTGCGTGTTGCTGCGTAGTTAATTAGTTAAGACTGTAGTTTCTTAGTTTACGCAGAGGACAGTTTGTCCCTGTGCCTATAAATAAAGAGTTTGCCAACGCTTAGAGATTAGCTTTTGTTATTGTAATTGTCGTAATCATATTGGTTGTAAAACTCTGTTTTAAAGACTGCTGTTACAACACTTTTTCACTGTATTTTGACATGTTGAATTAATAGAAGAAGATTGTTTCTGCTCATCTCTGCGTAGCTGATCTTTAGCTGGTTGAGTGGATGGAGGGCCCCCATCTACCACAACCTATGTACAGTAGCATTTAAACTTTATTTTCCTGCCTTTCTTTGTTTTCATTTTCACATGTACAATAATGTATAGTTTGATTTCTGTAGTTTTTCATTTCTTTGAACATGTATAATAATGTACAGTTTGATTTCATGCCTTTACATTTCCAGCACTTTTCAGAACTGATCAGTTTGTTTATGCAGGTGTGTTAGGAGCCCGGGATAGTGTGTTTTTATTTCTTTTTATCACTGATGGTATTTGAAGTTGTCTTGTCTTAGCTGCTGGTTTTTACCTTGCTTACGCAGTTTCATTGCTAGTTTACTTCATCAAGTTTTTGACAAGTTGCCTACTAACCTTTTGATGGTCTTCTCATCATAATTGTCTAACTTTTATTGGACCAAAATATCATTGAGTGGCAGCTTGGTTTGATTAGCTTTTTGACTCATATTACTGATTCCTTCTTAACTGTTTTTCACATGAACAATTACAGCTAGAGGCAGAGTGTTAAGAAAGAATGAAGTGTTATGATTGGTCATTTAAGTTTTGCAGCTAAAGTAGTGTTTTTCACTTTCCATTGAGTTAACATAGATGCTATTTTTGTTCTTATCAGCAGCATAGATAGTGGACTAGTGCCATTAGTCATTTTGTTTAATGCTTTGCTTTCATTCGAAGTCTCAATTCCATTACAAGTCACTTTTCAAGCTTTCTCTTTAAAAAGTTCTAGAAGCATTTAGTAATCACCATATACACACACACACTCATCTGTTTATAAATCCATCACTCCATATTAGGAAGTTAAATCAACCACAAACATCATCTAAAAACGACAAAAAGAACTAGGAAAGGTTACTTAAGTACATACTGTACATATCACTTCATCAGCTTACGAGCCCCGGGTTGACAATTAATGATAGCAATTTAGACAACACTAAATTGACCAAACAGGAACAACCCTTTCAGTACTTTGAAGCTTACATGCCTCAATGCCAGGTTTCTCACTTCCGGCGACAGGTTTACATCAATGGCCTTTGACCGAAAGATTTTACGTGGTGTTCGACATCAACTCATGTATTCACACCACGTGAATTGTATTGCAGTACCTTGAGGGTCATCATCATTATCAGTGATTCCTCTCGCACTTGTTAACGGCTCACATCATTGGCTGGTAATCAAGCGATGTATTTCCATGTTCGACATCAGAACATCTTTTCACATGGATCGACTTGTACTTCGGGTGAAGATTGAATGAGTTTGAAGACCCCGGATCTAGTTTCATCCATCAGGGTTGCGATATATTCAGGAAAATAAATACATCAAATGTACATCACAACTGCACGGATAATGATCCAAACTAAAGGATGATGGCTCTGTCATAATCATTAGTCGGCCACACAGACGATTGTCTGCCTTATGTACATGAGTATGAATTTATAAAGCTGAGCATGGGAATGCCCACCTCAGCTAGATCATGAAAATATTATGAAGATAAGTATTGTATTGTATCTTATTACAGGTCACCTTCCAGTTCGAAAAACCTCAGATCCTCATTATAAAGCATTTCACCAGACATAAAAAGGATTTACGACCTCATGCTTTAGGGGGCAACTGTTATAGACATATTTGGGCACTACAACCCCAATCACATATGTCCATAAACCAAGGTCTTCTAAACCCCTAAAAGTGTTGTTTCATACCCTAAAGAAATAAGGTCAGCTGATTACATCATCTCCCAAAAGTTCTCCATGAAAAACTACTCAGAACTTGTCAAAACAGGACCATACAGACTGCTCCATGCATAGGGTGCGATGCATCTCACCTATTACACACGGGGGTTGTGATGCATACTGGAAAGCCCTTTGTAGGGTACGATGAGCGAGAGCATATAAATGGCAGAAGCAGTGTGCTAGGTGGAAACCCAGAGAATCTTCTAGAAACTGCTCATATGAAACTTGCCTCTCTGAGTTCGCCCAGGGATGAGTAAAAGATCCAAGATCTCCAAGTGGAACCAAGAACTATCAGTGAAATGACACTAATCAAAACCCCAGAAGCTGACTCACTCTCCTGAAAACATCTATATATGGATCCCCCATCCAAGAGATCCAAAGGCTGGAATTTTGTAATTTGCAAGGAAGTGTTGTTGGTTTCTCTTTGAAGACATTGTTGGGTGATCTTGCTTTGTATGAGGTGAAGAGGGCTTTCATGTTGGGAGGATGATGCTGGATCAGACAACCTAGTTGTAATCCTCTCTTCTACTACTTCTATTAATAAAGCTATTTGATTTTTCCTCCATATGCTTGTATATCTCTGAATCTTGTATTTGTATATGCATTTATATGGCTAATGTACATCTGATCCTACATTGTTTATGGTTATAGATCTCTATGCTTTGATGGTATTTTGTTGCTTTGACTCTACAGGTGTTCCTTGAAGTGGGACAAGTGAGAAAGGAGTGGCGAAAGCTCTATCAAGGGAGAGAGGAAACGAGCAAGGAGACTAGCGAAAGACCGAGGTTCGTACTCTCTACTTCTCTCTTATCTATCTCTCATAAAGGAAAACACAAGTGACTTTAGTTTGTTTGTTTCTAAGATAGCTACCCATCTTAGTGGGACTAGCAGCTCTGTATGGATGCTAGTTTTCCCAATAACACTCTCCAACAACCATCAGGTAGGGACATGTACGCAATATTCTTAACCTCTTCTCTTGAACATATTATAGTTAGAAATTTTTTGTCAATGCATGAAAGATGAGGTTTTATAAGTTAAGGATGGGTCAGTAGTCTCAACCACCTTCAACTAGTTAATTGTAGCTAACTCCTTTACTCATGTAATGTGGAAAAGCCAAATTAGAATGGGTGATGATTTTGAGGAATGGGGTCAACAGTTAAAAGAGAAAATTTGTGGAAAGGCCAAGTCACCAAAGCACTCCAAGCCCTCCATCCACTTCATATCCACTATCTATCCATCATTCATCCATCTCATTTCATAAGAAAAAATTCACACTTTTCAGGAACAAACCCTACACTCTATCTCACCCTGAAAATTTCTTGCAAAAACACACATAGCACATCCTCTCCATTTTCACAAATCTACACTACTCCCTCTAATCCCTAGCATCATCCTCCAAACCCTCTACATCATTTCTCATCACTCCCATACAGTTAGAAGACCCTGAAAGAGAAGGAATGATTGCTACAAGAAGGTAGAATGATGCTACAATAAGGAAGAAAGGAACAATTTGCGCTAAAAACCAAAATGGCAATGCCTAAGAGAGACCTAATCAAAACAAAGAACTCCAAATCCCATTAGGTAACCATCAAAGCCACAAAATATGAAAAGAGGCTTTCCAAGGGGTCTCTAATCTCTTTCTAGCTTTTGTCCAAGGCCTAAAAGATGTTATAGAAAGTGGAGAAAGGCATGGAAAAGCCAGTCCAAAATGGAATTGAGGGGCATGGAAGTCAAGTTGAGGGCCTTCCCTAGGCGCAAACTATCATTTCTACTCAAAACACGTTTAAACATGCTGCTACAGGGTTTCCTGTAGTTAATACAAGAATTACTATAGGATGTCCTAATTTACTAAAGGATATAATCTAAGGGCATTTTGAGGGTTCCAGAGGTGTCCAAATGGTAGAAAAAGGTAGCATAAGATTGGAAAAGGATGTGGAAGACCTTTCTAAACCGAAAAATCTTAACGAACCCATCTTGCGAAAGGGGAAAAAAGCAGGAATGTACAAATCAGGAAGGCCACCAAGGCCATGAATGAGGCACAATGAGGTCATTAAGTTGCTCAGAGGATGAGAAACACTTTCATCGGGTAGGTATGATGGGCCTCTGAATTAGACATAAATTAAGACGTATCTGACCATCCTTCTGCACATTAAACCTCTATTTTTGCATTAGATAATGTATTTTTAACTTCAATATGATCATTATGAAGGTTTATGGATAATTGCATATTGGTGCCTAATATTATTTATTTTTGTGGAATATTGTGGGAATATTGGGTAGATTATGGAAATTTGGAGGAGGAAATAATTTAGGGACTTACTCCCTACCAAATGAGGATCAATATTAAATCATAAATCAAGAAGATATTATGAAATTATTACACAGATTCTAGAGCTCCAATGGTTGAGAAAATCTAGGAATGTGTTCCTTGTCATTTAATGTGGATTCCTAGTGTTGAGAACCATATCCACTATTTGAGGTATTTTGGAGGGGAAATCTTCCTCCTTTCATTGGGAATGTTTCCTAATCATCTTTTATAAGTACCAAGTCGAATTTTCCTCTAGGGGTTGATTTTTCTTAGTCTTATTGTGGAGAGAACTCGTATTTTTGCAGCTCCACTTTCAGTTCTTGCAGGGATGTAATTGTATTGATGTAAATAATGAAGATTGGTGCCATGTTCAACCTATAGATCTTGGTATACTCCATAGGGCTCTGATTTTCCTTGGGCTTGGCTATCTCAAAAGCCTCAAATCCCTTTTGTATCATTTACTTTTCTTCTTTTCACTTTTTATTCACATGCATCTCTTGTTCTTGTCTTTTTTCTATTTCTGCATTTAGTATTAATGATTTCTTGTTGTAGGATTGGGTTAAAAGGTATAAGTAAGTTATTTTGAAATACAAAAAGCATCATTTCATCAGTGGAACAACTTTGGAAGGTCATATTAATCATTGAGCTGCTTGGATTAGTTTGCTTATTCCTAAATCTAGATTTTTGGAAGTCCCTTGTGGCAAATAACAGTCAATTTATGCTATTTTTTAGAGCATACTAACAAGCTTCAATCACGTTTTTTCCACTTGAATTAGAGATCAAAAACATTATATTTAATAACAAAATTTACCGCATTGAATTTTCACTTGATTATGTTCGGCATTTGATAGATTTACTAGCTTACTAGTTCTCAAATTTCTAGATTTTAGACTAGAAATTTTCTGCTGTTTTTTAGCATGGGTTAACAGAGGTATTTTTGAGTGATTCCACTTGGAATGGAGACCTAATACATCCTATTCAATAAAACAATGTGTCCCATACAATTTTTATTTGATTTTCTTGGTCATTCGATGAATTATAACTTCCTATAGTAAATTTGTAACATCTTGTAGTTTCTTGTAGTACTCTTCCAGCGTGTATATACTTGCCCAGATTTGCTCAAAAATATTGGTTTTGATCCCTTAGGGTTGAATGATGACCCCTAGACTCTAAATAAATTCTTTAGGAGGGATAAACACCACCTAGGACTTGCCTTTTTACCCAAGAAAAACATCTCAGCGATTTGGGTTAATGGACAAATTTAGGAATTGGATAATACAATGATGATTTTCTTGATTGCCACATCCAACAAGCTTTGTTAGTGGATATAAAATATTTGAAATTTAATGGTTGAAATTTAATTCATGATCTTTAATTTATGCAATTAGAATAAGTTTATTTCCTTGTATTTTTTTTCTTGGAATAGGTTAAGGTTTCCATTTCGAGCATTTTATTTTATGCAATTAGTTTAGGATTTTATTTCATTATGTGCACTCCATTACATCATGACAACAAAGGAAGGACACATTATATGATGAACATATAGTTCTGATATCTCTTAAGTTTGTATGAACCCTGGGTTGATAATTAAATTTTGTAGCCTTGGGAGTTGCAGCATTCTTGTTGCAATACCGGGGCTCATTAAGAGGAACTTTGACAATAGCATAGCGATAAACCCATGAGGCTTGTTGGTTGATAATCATGGAGAATAACTTTGATGATAACATATTTGATTAAAGGAGGCATTTTGGTTGATAATCACATAGGACCTTTGATGATAACACTACTAGAAAACCATGAGGCTTCTTGGCTAATAATCACATAGTAAGCTCAGATGGTTTCTTAGTTGATAAACCTAAGAGGCTTGCTAGCTCATAATCACTAAGCAGTGTATGTGCCTTACAAGGATGATTAAAATCCACTAGATATTATGTTGGTTGACAACTTCTAGGAGGTTGAGGAACCTGGGACTAATGGGTTGATAACACCTGATGGTAGCTACAAGGGGTTAGGTTGAGAACACAGGTGGTAGTTCCAATGAGAATTTGATGGAGAGTGCACTTTTATTCCTTAGGAGTAACAAAGTTGATAAACATCCTCATTCTTAACTATATCTCTCTCTCCAAGTCTGAACCAAGACTCTTTGCGCTTTGCATGAACCTCTGCGTTGAACTATAGCCACTATTGTGTAACGCGAGGAGATGTTAAGAGCACATGATAAATGGGCTTTGTTAAATACATGTGTGTGAATGGTTGAATACCCATTCAAAGGACAAAACAAGGGGTATAAATTTAAATTTGAGTAAATTATTTATGATGGATATCATGAGAGATGGTATGCCATGATACAAGAAATCATGGGAATTTCCTGGTTTGGGTGGATGAAGTTGATTGAAAATAGAACTGTAGTAGCTTGAAGATATCAGAGTGTGCAACAAACACACCAAGAATACTGCAAAGGATCCACACAAAATGGCCAATCCAAGGATTATTTTCATGTTTATCAATTGTTGGGCAAGCAACTGTATATGCAAACTATAATTGTAATCGAGCTACAAATATAAAGCTCCAAATCATTTCTTCTTAGTTTAAGGTATGCTTTTATTTTGTGCCCAGTCATAAAATACCAAGTACGGTTTTCCTCTTGGGGGTGGGGATTGTGACATCCCCTATGAGTTAAAGCCCCTTGTAAAAATTTCTCCTTGTAATTGTATAATTATAAACAAAAAATGGCTAAGAATGGGACATTGATTATGTTGTTTGAGGCAGGGGATTGCTTGAGAGGATGGATTTTTAAAATGGTGGGCATGGGTTGGATGAAGTGGTCTTAAATGGGCTGATTGTGCAACAAGTTTAACCAACCAGACAAGGATAGGCCTAGATGTCCTTAGCCTCTAGCATCAAGAAAATAAGGACAAAAATTTAATAGAGGAATATGGGTTGTGGTTTCCAAGGGGGGGGATTGAGTCGAATATTTAGAAGAGGTAGGAGGTTGGTCGTTAAATGGGAAAGGAAAAAATTAGCCAAGGAGACTTTGGCGGCACACTCTCTCACAGACGTGCATGGAATGTGCATGTAGAAGTAGCGAGAGAACGCAAAAAATGGAAGGAAAGGAAAAGTGATCCCTATCGCTAAGTTTTGAACTCTAGGTCAGAGCGCCAGCTGAGGGATCCTAAAAAATGAGGTTTGTTGGGTAAAAAGAATCAAAGAAATAGAGTGGTGGTTTTCTTATCGATCTGATGAAACCACTAGAAGTCGATGGTCTGATGAACCTGCTGGATTGGAAAGATTCACACTGGTGCTTGTGAGGGCTAAAATAACTACTAGGAGATTCCTTGGGGCTAAAGCTATGGTGCTTGAATTATTGATGAACCACCTGGAGATTGAATTATTTATCCATAAGTGACTTAACCATTGATGAACCTTTCTTAAAATGGACTCTCGTATCCTGAAAGTGAGTTGAAGATCTTGGCATTGTGATATTTTGGCATGGGTGTGAATATGCCTGACAATTATGAATGATAATGAGTAAAGTTGTTGGATGAAGGTAGTGTGGCCTTGAGACATCTTGTTTCAGCTTTCTTTAAAATTCCTCTGAAATCACTCCACTTCAGCTCGGAATCTAGCTAGAGGGTGACAAATGCAATTAATAATTGTTGTATCATGTTTATGATTGGGTGGAGAGTTAGAGTCCCACTCTTAGTTGCTAGAACTTTTATAATATCAGTATAATCTCATGTTTGTGATTGTGACTACTATATTGTCTCTATTATTAGCTTCCAGATAATGGCATGCCAAAGTTGAAGAGTGTTGGTTCTTGCAAATGTATGTTATATAAATGTTGTGTGGGCTATAGGTTTGTAGTGATGTTAAATTTAATGCTCAAATGTGTGATTCCTACTTCTAAATCAAATGGGGACTGAGATTTCTTGTTTACCTATGGAATGTGATTCGCTGTAGGACTTTTGGCATTGTATGCTTCATGTTTGCTTTCATGAGTTTTTTATATGGTTATTAATAACCTAAGAGACCAATGGATCTTTGAGATAGAATGGCCTTGATTTATGTCTATTAATATCAGCTTAAGAGGTTTGCAGACCTCTGAGTTATGATGAGCTTGCAATTTTCCTAACGTGTCTTAGTGGGTATGAATGGGAAAACCCTATCCTATTTACTATATCGCTTATACAATAGGCTAATAAGCCTTGTTCCTTTAGTTTCAATCTTAGGAAGGATGTCACTATGGACATGTCGATTCATACATGAATTTTCATATACAAATATGTGTGTGTGTGTGTGTGTGTATACTTAGGCTCTTCCTTCACCTGAAGGTGGGATTGAATGTGTTAATGCTTGCAATAAAACATGATTTTGCGACAGGGAAGGCTCACTTATAAGAGCGCGTGGAAAGGATTTCATATACCTGATAATTATTTGCGGGATTTTGTATTATATTATCGCTCGTTCCCTTAACAAAGCTCCCTTTTATGACACCTTTTTGTGTGTGTGTGTGTGTGTGTGTGTGTGTGTGTGTGTGTGTGTGTGTGTGTGTGTGTGTGTGTGTGTGTGTGTGTGTGTGTGTGTGTGTGTGTGTGTGTGTGTGTGTGTGTGTATATATCACACCACAACAAACATTGCACCACATGCAACCAAGGCTCGTGATCGTGATCCTCTGAGACACGTCACCCCCACCTGGCTACTCCTTCAAGTGTCAGGACAACTCAGATGCCATATGGACACTTTCTACAAGATTCTAATGGATATGCATATTTTTCCTCCACGTAGTCCCAGAGCCTTGTCATCCCAAGATGTTCTTTAGAGCATTCCTTTGTCCCTCCCAAGAGACGAACTCTGAGGAACGAGAAAGTTCATGTCTCCATTATATATATAGATATATAGATATATATATATATATATATATATATCTATATATATATATATATATATATATATATATATATATATATATATATATATATATATATATATATATATATATATATATATATATATATATATATATATATATATATATATATATATATATATATATCTATATATATATATATATATATATATATATATATATATATATATATATATATATATATATATATATATATATATATATATATCACACGACAACAAACATTGCACCACATGCAACCAAGGCTCGTGATCGCGATCCTCTGAGACACATCACCCTCACCTGGCTACTCCTTCAAGTGTTGGGACAACTCATATGCCGTATGACCTCTCTCTACAGGATTCTAATGGATATGCACATGTTTCCTCCACGTAGTCCCAGAGCCTTTTCATACAAGGCTATTCTTTGGAGCACGCCTATGTCCCTCCCAAGAGATAGACTCTGAGGAATGAGAAAGTTCATGTCTCCATCATGTAACAATATCTCGACATGTATTCATGCACATCACCATGTTATTCTTATTAAGACTGTCACATCCCTCCGAAAGCCCACATCATCTCGGTCCTCTTCATCCCTGTGACTTTGGATGATGCTTATGAATGTAATACTCGAGATTGAAGTATCATAGTGAGTTGGCGAGGCTCACTCGTTCGCATTCATAATAATCAAACATATACATATGTATGTGTGTGTGTGTGTGTGTGTGTGTGTGTGTGTGTGTGTGTGTGTGTGTGTGTGTGTGTGTGTGTGTGTGTGTGTGTGTGTGTGTGTGCGCGCGCGCGTGTGTGTGTTGAAAGTCCCCTTTGAGCCTTGTGAGCAGCCAAGAAGGGTTATCCCTTAACTTGGAGTATGAACGAGTTGGAAGCTAATAGGTGGCTTATGATTTAAATAGCCATGAGGGCTCCACGTGGCATCCCAATATCGTGGCACACATTAATTGGTCAGGACTTCAAATGGACATACTAGTTAATCTGAGAGCCAGATTAGGAAAAAATTTATATAACTGGAATCATATCGACGAGATGAATGCAATGGCATGGTTTGTTTTAAGTTTATAAAGGGTAAAATGAAGCAAAAAATATAATACCCTATTTCCATAATGCTACCTTGGATCTCAAGTTCGTATGGTAACCGCCTCCTTCAAACCTATGTTTGAGGTGGGATTAGAAGGGAGTTTGTTATAGTGGGGTGGGAGGGAGTGTTACAATGACACCATTTTGAGGTACAAGTTAAATTTGGTATCCCCCTATTCAAAGGAAAAATAGATGTAGATGCATTGGAGAAATAGTCAAATATTTTAGAGGGTTATTACTCTAACCAAAAATTTTCTAACAATGAGAATTCACCTTCGCACTACTAAAATTTGGTCCCCATGTCAAACATTGGTGGGAATGTTACAAGGATAGGCATAGTGAAAATGATTCTGTTCTTTTCTATGTAGGGCCAACACTGGATGCTTTATTTGATCTCTTTAACGAGGCATTCTACCATGTAGGGAACTATGATGACCAATACACTACATTGACTATTCTAGGACATGAGAGAGACTAGATGGTGCCATACACCAATAATTTTCATATCTTGGGCTCACAATTGGGTATTAAAGACTCCAAGAGGCACATGGTCTTGAAGTACCATAGTTACCTACATGCGTACATCGAAATGGAGATGGAATTCCTAGAAATATCCATATTGGGAGTCTCCTATAAATATGTTTTCAAAATCAAGAGAATTTGAAGTAATGGAATAAGTGAGAGTTCGAGTCTACAAATACATCGCAATGAAAACCTAGAAAATGTTTCCATAACTCACTTAATAGAGGAAAAAGTAAATAAAGCCTCTATCAAGACAACCATCCCAAGTTGTAGACAACGAAGGATAATGGGAAGTCAAAAAGGGACAATGGAAAGTCGTGGGAGTTCCACAAAGTCCCCTAGCACAACACTTATGAATGTCGCTTAAACAATCATTGTTGGAGGAGCTTAAAGAAAAGGAATTAGAATCTCATTCTAATTCTGATTTTGAACAAGATAAAGGAAAATGGATCATTGATGTAGAAACTAGTGCTACCATCACGACCACAAAAATCCAACTAGAAGAGCCAAAGGAGCTTGAAGAGGGAAATTCCCTCTTCCACTCACAGATGTGGGTGAAAGGGACCCCACTCAATTTCATCATTGACAGTAAGAGGCAAAAAAACTTAGTATCGGCTAATTTCATCAAGATATTAAAGCAACCAACAATGCCACAACCCCAAGCATACACCATTGGTTGGTTAAGCCATTAATGAGACATTTGTGTTAGCTATAAATGCCACCTATCCTAAGGCATCAAGCCCTTCAATGATGAGGCTATGTGTCATGATTCCCCACTTCAAGTTTGTCATTTTATTTTAGGACAACCTTATATGTGGAAGCATCATCTTCTTTATAATTCTTATCATCATAGAGTCATTCTTATTCTCAGAGGTCATATTTATTGCATTGTTAGCTGTGGAGCTTGATTATCTTCCTAATTCAGTGGTCTTGTTTTAGTCATGTTTGGATCCTAGTCCCTCACAGGGGGGGTGTGGGGGCGCTTTCCCCCCACTAGTGTTGCCACCCTGGCAAGGGTTCGGGGGAAGTGCCCACAAAAGAAAAAAATTGAGAAAAATTGCCTTCTAAAATATTGTAATTTTTTAGTCAATATGGGTCATTCATTAGGCGAAAGATCTCACAGTAGAAGTTATGTTAATTTAGGGTTTTTTCCCTAGAAGGAAACCCCTGATTTATATAAAGGAAACGTATTGTGCCTTTGTATTATTATTTTATGCGAGAATAAGAGAGGAGACTGTGTGAGAGTGAAGAGGAAGTTACAACAAATTTGTTGCAGGTTGTATCCTTCATTTTGCAGTATAATATAAAAGGAAGGATCAGTTGTTTCTCTTTGGACATAGTCGATATTGGGTGAACCATGTACATTTGTGTCTCTCTTGTTTTATGCTTCTATGTTTGTGTTTTCACAATATTTTATGTTTTCCATTGATTTTTTATTTAATTTCTAACATAGGATATCAAAATTAGTCCCAACTACTATAGTTTCATTGATTTATTCAAAATAATGCAAAAAGGTAATACCTCAAGATAAAATTTCATTCTCTTCATGGTCCAGTTAGGAGGTAAAAGTAAGGTCATTGTAACCACCACAATGTTTCCATGAGGCCTCTATACACAATAGAAGCAAGTGGAACATATTGTAGAGACATACATAGATATATTTACTCCACTTGTGTGGGTGCCCCTTTACTGCCAAGTCAAACACTCAGTTGAATTGATACCTCATGCTCATTTACATAATGGACCAATATATATAAACTCTCTCTTCGAGAATGAGGAAATAAATTTCAGATTCATGAGCTCATCCAAAAGGGCCACATTTGACGAAGTTCCTCACCTTGTGGGAATCTAATTGTATTGATTTATAAGAAGGATGGGGCATTGAGAATATATATTGATCATTGAACCCTGAAAAAAATCACTATCAAGATATATAACCATTCCCCATGATTAAAAATATCCTTAAACAACTTAAGGATTCCAAGTTCTTTATTAAGATTAATATGAATTCAAGCTACCACCACATTAAAATTGAACAAATCAATGTATGAAGACAATATTCAAATATAAAGAAGGCCTTTTTGAGTGGATGGTAATGTTGTTTGGCTTGATTAATGCTCCAAAAGCATTCATGAGAATGATAGGTGATATCATCTAGCAATTCACAAACTATTTTGCAGTCTTATATTTGGATGACATTATCATCTTTAGCAAAACCTGGGAAGATCATTTGCAACACATTCAATAGGCCTTGAGCACAAGTTGTATGCTAATTTGGATAAATTCTCATTTGTCATGTAGAGATACAATACTTGGTATACATTTTGGAGGACCATGCAGTGCATGTAGACCCAGCCAAGATCCAAGTCATTTAGGATTGGCCAACCCCAATGATCCTAACATAGATTCTTAGCTTCTTGGTCCTTGCTAACTTCCATCGAATATTCATGTTGAATTTATCTGGTATCGCTTGGCCCTTAAGTCAAGTGACCAAAGAAGGAGCAGAAGAAAAAAAATTATGGTCTTAGTCACAACAAAAGGGATTTGAGGATCTGAAACATCGTCTTTTTGTTGGAAATTATACTGAGAGGGGGGGTGAATTAGTATTATCTAATCAATAATACTTTTTCATTTTCATACTCAGATTTATATACGCTACTTCAGTAAAGTATACCCGCGTATATACGCGGCTATGTATATTGCAACTAGTGTATAACCATTAAACTCATGATTCAGTTATGTGATCTTCAATGGATTCATCAGAACATTATTAGCCATATTAATAGTCAACAGTAGTAGTAAAACAGATAGATCAACACACATAAGCAACACACATGAACACCATGATATAAGGTGGAAACCCAATGTGGGTGAAAACCACCTGTTGCAATTCGTTTCTATCTTCCTTTATTAAGAAACTTCTTTTACAATGTACTGGTGCAGTCCTTTACCAGCACGCAAGCTACAACCTGCAGAAGGCTACAACCTTCTCTCGTTCTCCAGACTCTCCTGGAAGGGAGATCCAACCCCCTTTGCTCTTGTACTAGCTAAGATACTAGTACATAGGCGCCGGCCTACAATCTTCTCTCCTCCGGGTACCACGTTTCGTAAATTTTCAGACTGGATACTCCTAAAGCACAACACATAATCTGAAAGGCCATGTTTCATCCAATTTTCATATTGGACCCATAACTATCATTGGAGCTCAAAACAATCACTACTAGCATCATCAATTTCTGAATCACTAAAACACTGAAACCCTGTCAACAACACAATCACCAGAACACAGAGCAGACACAGAACTCTACAAAATCAATCAAACCCAACTGCAACTTCAAACATCAAACTTCAAAATGTATACGCTACTACGATGAATCAAACCCACGTACATACGTGCTTTTTCCAAGGCCAACCCGCGTACAGATCTAAACATATTTTCTTATAACTTTGCAGTTGTACAAGACATCAGTCATACTCATAACTTTTATAGAACATCACATGCATCAGTATGCAAATCTAGAATAAGCATAATCAACCATATAAAGATAGTTCATTTCAAACCATTTGATCCCGATCTCTCCTTAGTTCCGGTGAGATCCCTCCTTAGCTCAGATCAAGCAATGCATCATCAACCCATAACCTGCATACTAGATCTCATACTTCTTCAGATATTCAAGACTTTTTCGATATATATGCCTAATGATCTTCTTCTCCTTTTATAGTCTTAGGCCTTGCTCAATACCATGGTCCAAAACCATAACAAACCAATACCATGGACCCAATACTTGGGATCAACACGTCTGACGAGGTACCATGGTCCAAAACCATAGGTTCAAATACCAAGGACTAACTACCACGGACCAAAGGTAAGTTCTCCAACATATGCGCGCTTTTCCTTGCATGAAAGTGCGTGTATACGTATACGCGCCTTTGAAACGTATAACCCGCATGTATACGCGGCTTCGCTTCACTGAACCTGCATATATATATTTTCTCTTCATTATTGTAGTTTGATCATCAAATCCTTGCTGCTAACCTGCTGCACTATGATCTATCATCTCCTTGATTTGCCATCAAGGACAACACTTGTCTCATAATGCCAACAATCTCCCCCTTTGGACTTGATGGCAAAGCTAACTTGTCATACTGAGAACTTAATCTTCTTATTCCTTTGAGCTGTCCTGCATCCCATGCATTTAGTCACATTTGTAGATTCATCTAGTTATATGTAAGAGAGATTTTCTTCTATGAGAGGGTTGCCATCAAGTACAACACATGCATCATAATGCCAACAATCTCCCCCTTTGGACTTGATGGCAACAACACCAAATCACTCTCCCCCTTTGACATCAAGGGCAAAGGGCAAACCAAGATATTCTCTTTCCAAGATAAGAATTCTGCTGTTCATACTCCCCTTGTGTACCTGTTGAACTCTCTGAATGAGCTCCCCCTTTGTATATGCCAAGGTGTACCAATCTGTCCATGTTACATGCTGAAAGCTCTGCTCTTGCTGAAATGTGTTGTTCATGCTCCCCCTGACTATAGGCAAGATCTGCAAAAGATGTTCTTCAAGAAGAACCAAGACTTATACATCATAAAAGACCTTCCTATCACCCAAAGACTCAAAACATACATCCAGCACCCAACCAAGTGGGGATACATCAAAAGTTTACACATGATAAAACAAGAACATTACATCTTCATCCCAGGCATAGTGGGGAAACCAAAATAGGCCGTTACATGACCTTGACACCATAAAATACATGACTGAAATATTTCATCATCCTTCTTATGCAAAGAGGGGTTACAAATTACATTATGTGACTCAAAGAGATGACTACAATAGATAGAGACACACTATTACATCATGAGTCTTGATATGACCTTTTCATGAGACCAACCATCTAAATAAAACCATGATAGTCATTAGAAACTATCATACACAATGTATGATCTGCTCCATAAGCATCTGTCAACAACATCTAGACCAGCAATCATGTTCTCCCTCTGTACCTGTTCCATCTGTACCAGATGGTCTCTGTTAGACCCATATCAGATTTTCTTCAACCAGAGCTTGGCCCTACTGATTTCCTTCAAATCAACATATACGCGACTGTATCAATAGAAAAGTGCGTATATACGTGGATAATCCTTATGAAACTCGTGTACAACCAATTCCAGATCAGCAACCTGTAAATGTCCTATGACAGGGTATGTCTGTAGATAGATAACAACTCATCATCATAAAATCATTCACATTATATTAGATGTGCAAAACACCATAGCCATCTTATCAACAAGATCATCATCACTTGGGAATATCTGCATCAATCAACATATGTAAGTATCAACCTATCATCATATAGGTAGAACTCATCATCATCATGTCTCCAATAGTGCGACTTTGCATGTATCCAGCACTATGTATCTTTAGCTCAAGCTCATTTGTCAAGGCTTCTTTATATCAATAACATCAACACTCCTCATCCACATGAGCACCAAGAACTATAGGAATTCTACATCATAACTGTAGCATATTACAACAACTGCATATGAGTGACTCATCAAGTAATGAAGATGTGTATTCAAGCTTTGTACTTCTCCTTATCTTTATGAAGATCACCATGTAAGCATCATATATGCACCATCTAAGAATCAATCCACAAATATGATCTGAACATCAACTATGTAACCCCAAGAATCATATGAGATTTTATCATGGAAAACTCATAACCACATCATAGCAAGATATATCATTTAGCCATATAAGCATCATCACCAAGGACTATTAACCATAATGCCAACAATGCATTATTAAAGGCATATGCTCCCCCTTAACCTATGCCATCTGTTTACTGTTAGATCTGATCATGCATATATCAGCAATAAGCATCAAGACATCATCATCATCAACTTAGGATCAAAATACTTCTAAACATCTTACAAGAATCAAGACATTTCCACTCATCCTCAGCAGACTGTAACTATTAACCAATAGAGCAAATAATGGACTGAATCATATCAGATCCTTTTTCTGAGCTAGTCCCCACTGCTTTTCCTCATACTAACATATACGTGACTTTTTAGTGTCTAACTCGCTATATACGCGACTTCCCTTTAAGAAAATTGCATATGAGATTCAGGACACTGAAGTTTTACACTTTCAGCTCCCCCTGAGTCTGTTATGTCTGTGCTGTGCTATGTCTCAGTACATTGTGCTGTGCAAAAATTTTCTGACTGTACTTCCTTCTTCTTCCATATCTTCAAGTGTGATGATGTTTTCTCCTTTTGGTGTGATGTCCGTCCTTTTTTCCTGCATTCCTTTGCTATATGTCCAAACTTGTTACATGCATAACATCTTACATCTTTCATATTCCTCCTATAGCAATCAGCAGCTTTGTGACCAAACATATTGCAAGAAAAACAATATCCATTAAAGTACCTGAAATGTGATGATCTTTCTGTGTGATGATCTTGAACCATTCTTCTTCTACATCTGGCTGCAACATGTCCAAGATTATGACATTCATAACATTCAATATTATTCATCTGAGTAAATGGCGGACTATTACTTCCATAGTTAGGAGCAAAAGATTTTCTTTGAAGAATCTCTTTCCTTGATTGTTGATGGGGTTGACCTCTTATCTCTCGTATCTCCTTGTTGATCATTTTATATTTCTCTTTAGAGTTCCTTGCCTCACCTTGTGAACTAGATTCATCTTCAACAGATTCATGAAAACCAAGACCAGTCTTCATAGCAGGAGACCTTTGACTACTAAGAATATCATCCAAGGCTTTAGTACTATCTTGAAATCATAAAAGCTTATCCTTATCTTCTAATTTACCTTTCAAGATATTTACCTCAACCTGAAGTTGTTCCTCCTTTTCCAGACATTGCCTCTTCAAGATTTCTTCAGACTTTATTCCTTCTTCCATTTGTTGCCTTAGTTTGAGTATCTCCTTTTCTTGTTCTTCATTCAAATCCTACTGCATTTGACGAGTTCAGAAGGCACATTCCAGCTGAGATTTTAAGCTGATGACTTTGTTTTCTTGTTTTTCAATGGCTTGGAGTAGATCTTTATTCTGCTTCTTTGATTCTTCAAGATCTTCCTTTAGCAAGCAGATCGTGGCTTCAAGACTTTCATAATAACTGGATCTATCTCTGAGTTTCGTGATGATTGTGTCTCTCTCATTGACTTCATTTCTTAATGATGTCACTTCATCCTGCAACTTTTGATATTTTTCCTTGAATAGCTTCCTTACCTTGTTACCTTCCTCACGTTGAGCCTTTAGTCTGGTAACAACTTCTTTGATGGCACCATCCTTTATGTTCAGTAGATCTTCTTGATCTCTGATTTTGTCAGTCAAGCTTTTAAATTCTTCCTATATTTGATATCTTTCTTGCTCACCCATAAGAGCACATTCAGTTGTTTCGCTATCACTTTCATCTTTTCCAAATGGATAGATAGATGGAACATCAGAGGATAGCAAATTCATACCTGATAGTTCATCTTCATTCTGAAATGATTCTGAATCTGATTCTGAATCTGAAGAACTTCTTACACCTAATCCACAATCGATTCTCCCACTTTCATAGTTCTTCTGAGATGTCTTCTTCTGCTTATGTGCTTTCTTCTTAAGCTTCTTTCCCATTGTTCCACGGATCTCCTTTAAGCGATCAAGCCTCTACCAAAGGACCTGCTCTGATACCAATTGTTGGAAATTATACTGAGAGGGGGGGGCGTGAATCAGTATTATCTAATCAATAATACTTTTTCATTTTCATACTCAGATTTATATACGCTACTTCAGTTAAGTATACCCATGTATATACGCGACTATGTCTATTTCAACTAGTGTATAACCATTAAACTCATGATTCAGTTATGTGATCTTCAATGGATGCATCAGAACATTATTAGCCATATTAACAGTCAACAGTAGCAGTAAAACAGATAGATCAACACACATAAGCAACACACATGAACACCATGATATAAGGTGGAAACCCAATGTGGGTGAAAACCACCTGCTGCAATTCGTTTCTATCTTCCTTTATTAAGAAACTTCTTTTACAATGTACTGGTGCAGTCCTTTACCAGCACGCAGGCTACAACCTGCAGAAGGCTACAACCTTCTCTCGTTCTCTAGACTCTCTCGGAAGGGAGCTCCAACCCCCTTTGCTCTTGTACTAGCTAAGATACTAGTACGTAGGCGCCGACCTACAATCTTCTCTCCTCCGGGTACCACATTTCATACATTTTCAGGCTGGATACTCCTGAAGCACAACACATAATCTGAAAGGCCACGTTTCATCCAATTTTCATACTGGACCCATAACTATCATTGGAGCTCAAAACAATCACTACTGGTATCATCAATTTCTGAAACACTGAAACCCTGTCAACAACACAGTCACCAGAACACAAAGCATACATAGAACTCTGCAAAATCAATCAGACCCAACTGCAACTTCAAACATCAAACTTCAAAATGTATACGCTACTATGATGAATCAAACCCGCGTACATACGTGCTTTTTCCAAGGCCAACCCGCGTACAGATCTAAACATATTTTCTTATAACTTTGCAGCTGTACCAGACATCAGTCATACTCATAACATTTATAGAACATCACATGCATCAGTATGCAGATCTAGAATAAGCATAATCAACCTTATAAAGATAGTTCATTTCAAACCATTTGATCCCGATCTCTCCTTAGTTCCGGTGAGATCCCTCCTTAGCTCAGATCAAGCAATGCATCATCAACCCATAACCTGCATACTGGATCTCATACTTCTTCAGATATTCAAGACTTTTTCGATATATATGCCTAATGATCTTCTTCTCCTTTTATAGTCTTAGTCCTTGCTCAATACCATGGTCAAAAACCATAACAAACCAATACCATGGACCCAATACTTGGGATCAACACGTCTGAAGAGGTACCATGGTCCAAAACCATAGGTTCAAATACCAAGGACTAACTACCATGGACCAAAGGTAAGTTCTCCAACATATACGCGCTTTTCCTTGCATGAAATTGCGTGTATACGCATACGCGCCTTTGAAACATATAACCCGCGTGTATATGCGGCTTCGCTTCACTGAACCTGCGTATATATATTTTCTCTTCATTCTTGTATTCTGATCATCAAATCCTTGTTGCTGACCTGCTGCACTATGATCTGTCATCTCCTTGATTTGCCATCAAGGACAACACTTGTCTCATAATGCCAACACTTTTCTGTACACCAACCCTCACCATGTCGTACCTACAATAACCATTTGATATTGAGATATATTCTTCTAATTGTTTTATTGGTGCAATCCTCACTCAACAATGACATCTAGTGGCCTATCACAATGAAACACTCTTTCATACTATGATACCCCTCCTATGATAAGGATATGTACTCCAATGTAAAAGATTGTTGACAATGGAAACATTATATTCTGGGGAAGGAGACAATCCTTCACATTGATCACATACCTCTGCAATTTATGCAGACACAAGGAAAGTTAGAGAATGAATACCATAAAAATGGTCCACATATCGGAAAAAAATCCATTTGAATATAAAATACAAGAAGGATAGAACCAATCATTGTTGGCATTATGGTACATGTGTTGTCCTTGATGGAAACTCACATATATTATAACCAAATGTATCCACAGGTAATTTTAGAAATGATAAAGTGATGTATGATGGCAACTCAGAGGTAACATAGTAATGGCATAGAAGAACAGGATGATGGCATAAAGGCTTGTAGATCAGAATCAAGAAATTGAGGAAAGAGAATGTTTTAAGTTATATACGCTTTTTAACCTAGACCAAGTCATGTATACACCCGGGTACACATAATAAAAGGCGCATATACATATGCACACAGTTTCACAGAAGGAAAAGTGTGTATGGGATGGAAAATGGAAGGTTAAAGAATCTGAACTATATTTTGTGTTGTAAGGGTTATGGTTATGATATAGATCTGAAACATCTTGTGCACCCCTGGATACAATGTTGGATCAGGATCATGATACCTTAAATGACTTATCATTGTATGATCTAATAATGGATAGGCTAGATCTGAGTGTTAACACATGTTTTATCCATTAAATGCTATGATATCGGTATATCCAAAGTCTTGAAAAGCTGCGAAGTTAGAAGTCGTTATTTGCATATCTATATGCAAGTTCTCCTTGGTGAAGACGCGTATACACGAGGATTCGGCACTTCTAAGTAGAGTATGTAGAGGAAGGGATTTTTGTTCATAAATGACTGATCTATCTAATCAATGTTGTTGTTTTACTGTTGTTTCTCAATGATGCCTTCTTTAGATTTGAAGTTAAATTGATTGTATAAGGAGATTGAGTCTGACTAATTGATTGATTGAGTAAGAAGGGTGATCTTTGTTGCTATCTGTTTAGAACTCTGCAATATGATAGTAGATCTTCAGAATGCCTTTGGTTTTGCTTCAGAAGTTGTATGATTCAGTATCTTTAGAGGTATATGCAGGTTGCGTTACAGAAAGTGGTGTATACGCGCAGGTTGTCCTCATTGAAGTAGCTTATACATTCTGACATATGATTTTTGAGGTTGTAGTTGGTTCTGGTTGTTGATGTAGTGTTCTAAGTTTAGCTCTATGTTTTGGTGCCAGTGATCTGACTGTTCAAATTGATTGATTGTGTTTTTCTTCATATTTGATGGGTTTCAATGATTGGTTGATGCAGTTGTGTTTGATGGTTGTATTGTAGTGGTGATTGATTTTGATATTCAATGTTACTGATGGGTCCAGTCTGAAAATTTGATGAAACGTGGCCTACATATTGTGTTGATGTGTACTAGGAGTATCCAGTCTAAAAATTTATGAAATGTGGTCCCTGGAGAATGAGTGAAGGTGGTAGCCTTTTGTAGGCCGGCGCCTACGTACTAGTAATCATATCAACCAATACAAGAGCTAGAGGTTGGAGCTCCCTTCTATTATAATCTAGAAAATGGGTGAAGGTTGTATTAAGTAGGTAAATGCCTGCGTATTGGAAAGATTTTGAACTAGTACAAAACTTGTAAACACTTTTAATAATAAGAAGATTAAAGATTGAGACGACAATAGTGGTGGTTTTTTCCCACATTGGGTTTCCACCTGAAAAATCTTGGTGTTCATCTGTGCTACTTACATGTGTTGATTTATTATGTTCTTACTGCATATGTTTATTACTTAGTAAATGCATCACACTCTAACTTAAGTTCAACGGACAATGAATTAGTTGTTTTACAAGTGTATTATCTATAAGCTGGTTTCATTCATTAAAGTCGCAGACATATGCCATTTGGTTTCTGTAAAATCATGTATACAGTTTGAAAAAGAAAATTATTATTGTGAAAGTTTAAATATTGATTCACCTCCCCCCCCCATTTTTTTCCCAACAATTGGTATCAGAGGAGGTCCTTCAGAAGAAGCTTGATCGCTTGAAGGAAGATCTCTCAAGATGAGCAATCAAGATGGAATGGCATCTATCAGACCACCAATCTTCAACAGAAATAACTTAGCATATTGGAAGATAAGAACCAGAGCCTATCTTCAGTCACTTGGAGCTGATGTTTGGGAAATTGTGGAAGGAGGATACCAATATCCAGCAACAGTCCCCACAGATCCAGCAGAAAAGAAATCATATGAAACCAATGCCAAAGTTGTCAATGCATTATTGGGAAGTCTATCAGAATCAGAATTCGTCAAAGTCATGTAGCTCAACACAGCCAAAGAAATATGGGACAAAATCATTCAGAGCTACGAACCATACTCCTAGGTAAAACATGCTAAACTCCAAAATCTTAGAATTCAATATGAAACTCTCAAGATGCATAGTGATGAAAGTATTGCTAGTTACTTTTTATGAGTAGATGAGATTGTAAATCGTATGAAGAATATGGTGAAGAAATAAAGGAGGCTACTATATTAGAGAAAATTTTAATATATCTATCTTCTAAATTTGAGTCAAATGCATCTGCCATTGAAGAGAAGCAGGATCTACAATCTATTACTGTTGTTCAACTTCATGGAATTTTAACTGCCTTTGAAATGAGGAAAGGAGGTCCATTAGAAATCAGAGAAGTCACTTTCAAAGCCTCTGCAAAGGGAAAAGAAAAGGAAGATCTCAAGGAATGAAGATATATATCAGAAGAAGATGAGGTAAACTTTGTGAAGAAACTTCAACTAGGTTCTGGAAGATTTAGAGGTAAGCTTCCCTTCAAATGTTTTTCTTGTGGTAGAGTTGGTCATTATGTTGCTAAATGTCCTCATAAAGATAACCATGACAAAGGAAAGGATTCTGAAAAAGGTAATAGGAAACAATTTGTTAATAGAAGAAGTTATTATACTCATGAAGATAGTGATGGCCTATCTAATAGTGATGAAGGTGAATCTGATCAAGATATTAAACTACTCATGGCTTATGAAAATGATAAGTTTATGGATGCCTTAGAAGAAGAAGATTTTCTTGAAGAAATCACTCAACTCAAAATATTCTTGGAAGAAAAGAATATAGTCATAGACACTTTGACACACCAACTCACAAAAAGGGAAAATCAAAATGAAAAATTAGAGTGTGAAGTAGTGAGTCTAAGAAAGGAACTTGAGAAGACAAAATCTTTGAATCTTAGATTTGCTAAAGGATCAGAAACCTTAGATGAAATCATCAAGGTTCATTGTTCTCCTCTTATAAAGATTGGTCTTGGATACACTGGAGAAACATCCCAACCAGAAAAGTCTTTAGCCATCACCAGAAGCTATCTTAATGCAAAAAAAACCAGTCAACAATGTGTCAATCCTCAGCGAAAGCCTAAAGGTACTCCCCAGGTAAATCATGCTCATTTTACTCCAATGGAGAACATCAATAGAAGCACTAACCAAAAGGTGAACAATACCGAAAGATTTTATGATCACAGAAACTTCTTCTTTAATGGACAATGTATTTCATGTCATAGCTTTGGTCATAAGGTTGCTCAATGTGTTGCTTACAAAACTATCATGAGTAGAGAAGCAAGAAAACAAAGGAGAGTGACAGGAATCAAGAAGAGCTCTTATAATAACTTTTCACCTCTTGAAGGTGAAATTGAATGTTCATTTTGCAATAACTTTGGTCATGAATAATCTGAATGCCGGATAAAATTTCGACCAACATATCAAAAGGAGAAAACATCATCAAACTCCAAGGTATGGAAAAATAAGGAATTATAGTCAGAAAGATGTGGCATAGCTCTATCTGTAGAAGGACAAGAAAATCAGTGGTACATTGATCGTGGATGCTCAAAACACAAAACATGTGACATCATCAAAAGAAGATGATAATAATGAAGATGGTGAATGCTTTCCTATATCAAATCTAAATGATATAGAGGAAGAAACCATTGAAGCATCAAAAGAAGATACATCTAATAGGGAAAAGGCTCCATCCAGGTATGTTCAAAAGAATCATCCAAAATCTAAAATTCTAGGAGAAAAAGGGTTTGGAGTACAAACAATAAGAACTCTTGTAGGATCTTCTAATTATCTAGCCTTATTATCATCCATAGAACCACAAAATGTAAATGAAGCTAGTAAAGATGAATGTTGGGTTAAGGCCATGGATGAAGAACTTGACCAAATTGAAAAGAATGATACTTGGGAATTAGTTCCTAGACCTCATGATAAAAATGTTATAGGGACAAAATGGATATTCAAGAATAAGTTGAATGAAAATGGATAGGTAATTAGGAATAAAGCAAGGCTTGTTTGTAAAGGGTATGCACAACAAGAAGGTATAAACTTTGAAGAAACGTTTTCACCTATAGCTAGACTTGAAGCCATAAGAATGTTTCATGCTCTTTCAAGTTTTCGAAAATTAAAATTTTATTAAATCGATGTAAAATATGCATTTCTTAATGGATACCTAGAAGAAGAAGTATATGTTGAACAAGTAGAAGGATTCATTCTCAGAAATAATGCAAATCTTGTATGAAAACTCAAAAAATATTTATATGTACTGAAACAATCTCTGAGGCCATGGTATTATCATCTTGACAAATATCTGCGACAACAAGGCTTCACAAAAGGATTCGTAGATAGCAACTTATATACAAAAATTGAGAATGATAAACTGCTAATTATTGTTGTTTATGTTGATGATATCATCTTTGGCAGTAATGAAGAATCTATGAGTCAAAACTTTGCTTCTGTTATGCAGCAAGAATTTGAAATGTCTTTACTTGGATAACTAACTTATTTTCTTAGTCTACAAGTGCAACAAACAAAATATGGCATCTTTCTCTCACAAAATAAATATCTCAAGCAGATTTTGAAGAAGTACGGAATGGAAGATTCCAAACCTATATGTACTCCAATAGTAACAGGATGTAGTCTCAGTTCTAATGATGATTCTCCTACAGTGAATCAACCAGAGTACAGATGTATGATTGGAAGTCTACTTTATCTAACAACTACTATACCAGATATCATGCATGTGGTAGGAATTGTTGGAAGATTCCAAGCCAATCCAAAGGAATAACATCTTCAAGAAGTAAAGAGAATATTCAAATATCTCCAAGGAACTCAAGGCTTTGGTCTATTTTATCCTAAAGATACAAATCTCACCCTTCATGCATATACAGATGCAGATTGGGCTGGAAATGTTGATGACCAAAAAAGTGCTAGTGGAGGTGCATTTTATATGGGATCATGATTAGTATCTTGGTTCAACAAGAAACAAAGTTTTATTTCCTTATCTATAGCAGAAGCAGAATATGTGGCTACTACATCTTGCTGCACACAACTTCTCTAGATGACGCAAACATTACAAGATATTCAAATTAATTGTTCTTCAACCATCTCCATCCAATGTGAAAATACAAGTGCAATTAGTATTTCGAAAAATCTTGTTATGCACTCCAAGACCAAGCACATACCCATTAAGTACCACTTTCTATGAGAACAAGTGCTTGAAAAAAAGGTTAAATTAGAGTATGTTCCCTCCAAAGATCAGGTTGTTGATATATTTACCAAACCTCTTCCCAGAGAAGCATTTGAATATCTCAAACAAAAGCTGGGAGTTGTTTCTACCTCATCTTGTTGTTAAAACCAATTTTTTCAGTCTACATGTACAAAATCAGAGGATTGTTTTCTATACACAGATTTCATGAAGCAAAGTCACATATATACGCAAGTTTCTGTGCCGACAGTAGCATATGTGTTTTTATGACAAAAAAACAGTGGGTCAGACTCAAAATCAATTTCTGACATGCATGTTTAGTGTGATGTTCATGGATACAGTCTACTGATATGATTTTCTCATTGATGTTTATTTGATTGATGAAGATACCTTGATGAATGAATTGTTGACAATGCACAGGTAGCACAGGTTTAGGGGGAGCATTAACCTTCAAAATATTATGCATTGTTGGCATCATGGTTGTTGAATTCATCTATGGTCTCAGTTATTAATGTCATTTGATGAAAATTTCATGTAGAACCTATGTTGTAATAATATGTCTCTTTCTATCATAGTCTATTATGGATGAGTCCTTTTGGACACATGATGTAATTTGTACCCCCAGTATGCATAGGAAGGATGATGTAATAATTTCAATTTTCAGTCATGTATGAATATTTGATGTATCCCCACTTGGTTGGATGATTGATGTATGTATGAGTCATTGGTGATAGGAAGGTTAGACTCACATATTTGAGTTATAGAGTCATGTTATTCTTTTGAAAAATATTTTTGCAGACTCTGCATGTGCTCATGGGGAGCATGGACAGTATAGTGCATCTCAGCTTGTACTAAGAGGGAGAATATCTTGGTCTGCCATTTGCACTTGATGTCAAAGGGGGAGAGTATCTTGGTGTTTTTTGATATATCTAACAGGTTCTACAGCTTGAAGTGATCAACACCAATATGGTTTCCATCAAGTCCAAAGGGGGAGATTGTTGGCATTATGGTACATGTGTTGTCTTTGATGGAAACTCACATATATGGTAACCATATGTATCCATAGATCAGTTCAGAAATGATAAAGTGATGTATGATGGAAACTCAGAGGTAATAGAGGAATGGAACATAAGAACCGGATGATGGGACAAAGGATTACAGATCAAAATCAATAAATTGATGAAAGAGAATGTTTTAAGTTGTATACATTGTTTACCCTAGTCCAAGTCACGTATACACGTGGGTGCACAGAATAAAATACGCGTATACGTATGCACGCAGTTTCACAGAAGGAAAATCATGTATGGGATGGAAAATTAAGGTTAAAGAATACCAAGGGTCCATACCATGGCATTAGCCCACAATATTGAGCATAATAACGATTACTTGATCCCATCTAAGAATACCATAGGTCTAAGTGTTGTTTTGGTCCATGGTATTGACAAAAGCTCTAAGTATATAAGGAGGAGAAGATCAAAGGGCTAAGTGAAAAAAAGTGAAAAGGGTTTTTCATGAATACTCCTATCTAAACTATATTTTGTGTTGTAAGGGCTATGGTTATGATATAGATCTAAAAAATCTTGTGCACCCTTGGATACAATGTTGGATCAGGATCATGAGACCTTAAATGACTTATCATTCTATGATCTGATAATGGATAGGCTATATCTAAGTTCTAACGCATGTTTTATCCTTTAAATGCTATGATATCGGTATATTTGAAGTCTTGAAAAGCTGCGAAGTTAGAAGTCATTATTTGCATATCTATACATAGGTTCTCCTTGGTGAAGGCATGTATACACACAGATTCGGTACTTCCAAGTAGCGTATGTAGAGGAAGGGCTTGTTGTTCAGAAATGACTGATCTATCTTATCAGTGTTGTTGTTTTACTGTTGTTTGTCAATGATGTCTTCATTAGATCTGAAGTTAAACTGATTGTATAAGGAGATTGAGTCTGGTTGACTGATTGATTGAGTAAGAAGGGTGATCTTTGCTGCTATATGTTTAGAACTTTGTAATATGAAAGTATATCTTCAGAATGTCTTTGGTTTTGCTTCAGAAGTTGTATGATTCAGTATATTTAGAGGTATACGCAGGTTGAGTTACAGAAAGTTGCGTATACACACAAGTTGTCCTCATTGAAGTAGTGTATACATTTTGAAATATGATTTTTGAGGTTGAAGTTGGTTCTGGTTGTTGATGCAGTGTTTTGAGTTTAGCTCTATGTTCTGGTGATAGTGATCTGACTGTTCAGATTGATTGATTGTGTTTTACTTCATAGTTGATGGGTTTCAGTGATTGGTTGATGTCGTTGTGTTTGATGGTTGTATTACAGTGGTGATTGATTTTGAGCGTCAATGTTACTGATGGGTCCAGTCTGAAAATTTGATGAAACATGGCCTACATATTGTGTTGATGTGTACTAGGAGTATCCAATCTAAAATTTTATGAAACGTGGTCCCTGGAGAATGAGTGAAGGTGGTATCCTTCTATAGGTCGGTGCCTACGTACTAGTAATCACATCATCCATTACAAGAGCTATGGGGTTGGATCTCCCTTCTAGTGGAAGCTGGAAAACGAGTGAAGGTTGTAGCCTTTAGTAGGTAGATTCCTGTGTACTGGAAAGAGTCTGCACTAGTACAAAACTTATAAACACTTTTAATAATAATAATATTGAAGACTGAGATGACAGCAGCGGTGGTGTTTTCCCACATTGGGTTTCCACCTAAAAAGTCTTGGTGTTCATGTGTGTTGCTTGTGTGTGTTGATTTATTTTGTTCTTACTGCATCTGTTTACTACTTAGTAAATGCATCACACTCTCATTTAAGTTCAACATACAATGAATTAGTTGTTTTTACAAGTTTATTATCACGTATATAGTTTGAAAAAGAAAATTATTATTGTGAAAGTTTAAATATTGATTCACCCCCCCTCTCAGTATTTTTCCCAACAATCATGTTACAAATTTCCTCAATCAACATTTAGTTGTGGAACTAACCATAGTTATTAACTCTTATGGGCATGAGACCTATGGGTGGCCATAGTTATACAATAGTGACTCTGACTTCACTACCATGTAGCAGTTGTTGATGGCATGCAAGCAATTTCTAGACTTCCACATTCAAGTTGTATTTTTATGCTACCTAAGCCACCTCTGTGTTCCTTCAAGTGAGTGTGCCAAGATGATCTGGGAGGCACATTACAGTCGAGTGGTAGGCAATTTTGTTGTGGATAAGATAATAGCATTACTTCAAAAGTATTTATACTTGAAAATGCTTTGATAAGATGTCTAATGGTATACCAAACCATGAATTGTCTGTGCTATTACTAAACAAACCATCAAGAAGTAGAGGTTGTGCACTCCTCTACATACCCTATAAAAGCACTAGGAGTTAGTATCCACGAATTAGATTTCAGGTTTGTCATCCACCAAGCATGGAAATAATTGTGTGTTTGTGGTTGTTGACTAGTTCTCAATGATGCCATTTTTGGCATCATGCAAGAAGAGTATCACAACTAAAGCCACTGCTAAACTATTCTTTGAGTGTGTTTGGGTTCATTTTGGGATACCTAAAACCATTATTTCAGACAGGGATAATAGGTTCCACAACACCTTTTTGTATATCCTATAGTATCTCATGGATATCAAGTTGAACAAATCAACTTCCCTTCATCCCCAATTAGATGGACAAACAAAAGTGGTCAATAGGATGATTGTGCATATCTTTCACACATACAACTCCAAGCATCCCCTTGCATGGGACGAGATCCTTCCTTACCTTCAACATTATTAGAGTAGAGCCCTCCATAGCTCTATTGGCCATGGTCCTTTCGAAGTGTGCTTGGGGTTCCTACCATTGGCCTCAACTGATATAGCTATGGTCATTTCATCTTCACTAATAAAGTCCCCCCATTATTAGTTCAAGGAACATAATGTTGGGTGTGTGTTATATTCTTTCCATGGCTAGACCCAAGCGCGAAGCTAGGGAGGTGGCAACCCTCCTGTTAGGGGATTCGCAAGGGGCCATTAGCCCCCTTACATAGGGTCGGGGTAGCACCCAAGGAAATTTTTTTTGGACCCTATATTAGGTGGGAAAACCTACCTATGGTTTTGTGCATGGATTTTGCACATGGTTTTTGGTATGATGGTTTTTTTCCCATGGTATTTTGTAGATCCAATCGAGGGAACTACGATTATGTTCTAATCCAATGTTAATGGATTGGGGTTTATGAATGCTTTGGGATGTATATATATGTATTGTAACATTGAAAGGAATATAATGAAAAACCAATCTGGTAGTCCCGATTTTGGGATCCAGGGGAAAATATCTATATATTTGTTTTATGATTTTCTTCATTGTATATTTTCCATTTTTTAAGAATTCATTGTGGGTAATTTCTGTAAAGGGTTAAACCCTAGATTTGGTATCATAGTCGTTTCAGCTTCAAGGGGACGCCTCTGTTGTTGAGAAGTTTTCTCGGGCCTGTGGTAGACCCTATTCAGTGGTAGATCTATGGGATTGATTCTTGCAGGGAAATAAGATGGCGAGCAGTGGAAAGATGGAGAATGAGAAATTTAATGGTCATAGTTTTGAGCTGTGGAAACTCAATATGGAGGATCTGTTGGTGGATAAATATCACTTGATCACGTTAGATGTGGGTACTAAACCAACGACAATGTTCGATGAAGACTGGAAGAAGTTGGATCAGAAGGCAAAGAGCACAATATGGTTGTGTATCGCAGATTTAGTATTATTGAATGTATCATGGGAAACTTCGATGAAGGCTTTGTGGGACACGTTAGTGACTTTGTACCGATCTAAGTCTTTGGTGAATAAATTGTTCCTACGGAAAAAGTTGTATAGCTTGAGGATGAAGGATGGAGACTCGGTGACAGAGTATCTAAATGCCTTTAATACTGTGATAATATATTTGTTATCTATTGATATTAAAATATCAGATGAAGATAAGTGCATCAGTTTGTTGTGTTCTCTACCAGATTCGTGGGATACTCTGGTTGTTGCAATAGGTAGTGTTATAGACATTTTTGGGCACCGCAACCCCAATCATAAATGTCCATAAAACAAGGGCTCTTAAGTCTCTAAAAGTGTTGTTCCAACCCCTAAAAGAGCAAGGTCAGCTGATTACATCATCTCCCAGAAGTTCTCCATGAAAAACTACTCAGAACTGATCAAAACTGGACCATATCACCTGCTCCATGGTCAAAGTGTGTTGCATCCCACCTAAATACACATGGGAGGTGCGATGCATACTGAAAAGCCCTTCTATGGGGTGCGATGGGTGAGAGTGGACAAATGGCAGGGTCAATCTATGAGGTGGAGGATCATGGAATCTTCCAGAAACTTCTCCTGTGACACTTGCCTCTCTACATTCGCCCAGGGATGAGTAAGAGATCATCAATCTCCAAGTGGAATCAAGAACTATCAGAGAGAGGACACTAATCAAATCTCAAAAGATGAATCACCCCCCTTTGCAAACATCTATATATGGATCCCTCATCCCAGAGATCCAGAGGCTGGAATTTTGTATCTTGTAAGGAAGTGTTGATGGTTTCTTGGTGTAACATCATAGTGTTGGGTGATCTAAGCTTTTCATGAGGTGAAGAAGGGCTTTCTTGCTGAGAGGATGACGCTGGGTTGAACAATTGGCTGTAATCCTCTTTGTTATTCTTGATTATTAATAAAGTTATTCAAGTTTTCCTCCACATTCTTGTATGATTGATGATATATGCATTTGTGTGGTCAATATATATCTGGTCCTATATTGTTTATGATGGTATATCTATGTTCTTGGATAGTGTTATGCTGATTTGATTCTACAGGTGCTCTTTGAAGCTGGGTAGACGACGAAGCGAGTGGCAAAGATCTATCAAAAGGGAGAGGAATCAAGCAAGGAGCCAAGCACAAGACAGAGTTTGGTCTCCTTCTTTCCCCTCTTATCTACTTCTCATAAAGGAAAATGAAAGTGGTTTTAGTTTGTTTGTTTCTAAGGTAGCTACCAGCCTTAGTGGGACTAGTAGCTCTGCATAGACACTAGATTTCCAGATAACATGTAGCAATACAACTACCTTGCAATTTGATGAAATAGTCTCATCCTTGTTGTCGGAGGAGATGAGACGGAAAAATATGGAGGGCCAGAATGGTGATGCCTTATCTTTATGATGACGGTCCTGGAACAAAAACAAAAATAAGTCCTCGAGTGGGAGATATAAATATAGAGGGAGATCTAAATCTCCAAGAAAACCTGTAAAGGTGTGCTGGAAATGTGCAAAGGAAGGGCACTTCAAAAAGGACTGTAGATCTAAAGCTCCTAAGAAAGGAAAGGGATCTGATGATTCTCTTTCTATAGAGGCAAAAACCACCGCATATGAAGGTGGGGATGTGTACTGGGCTTCTTCTTCAAGTACACATTTAGATCATGCGGCATGGCTGATTTACTCATATGCATCCTTTGACTTCACTCCCCATAGATAGTGGTTCTGTGAGTATGAGAAATATGATGGTGGTGATGTCTTATTAGGGGCTGACAGGAAGGCTAGAATCGTCGAACTCAGAAAAGTCAAGCTAAAGTTGCAAGGTGGAAGGATTAGAACACTTTTGGGTGTTCTGCATATTCCTGCATTGACCAGAATTCTGATTTCTATAAGCAAGATGGATGATGTAGGTAAAATCAGTGTTCGAGAAAGATACCTGCAAGATGGTTCATGGAGTAGTGATATTGATGCAGGGATTTTGGATTGGAACTTTATACAAGCTTATGGGTAGCACTGTTATTGATGGGTGCAACATTTTTGTGGTTCCTGAAAGTGGAGAAGAAAATCTAGTGGTCTCTGGAGAAAATACCATGATATGGCATCAAAGGCTTGGACATATTGGAGAGAATGGCCTTCGAATACTTCATGGTAATGGTATGGTAGAAGTTATGTCTAATTTTTCTCTAGATTTCGATTTTTGTGAACATTGTGTATATGGGAAACATAATTGGGTGAGTTTCCCCTCTGGTGCTAAGAGGACGAAAGGGATATTAGAGCTTGTGCACAGTGATGTGTTTGGACCTGTGCCATTTCCATCACTGGGTAAGTATGTGTACTATGTATCATTTATGGATTAATTCTCAAGGAATACATGGATATATTTCCTTGGGAAGAAATCTAAAGTCTTTGACAGATTTAAGGAATTTAAGGCTCTGGTGGAAAACCAAACAGAGAAGAATATAAAGGTGTTGAGGATAGATAATGTTGGAAAGTTCTGCAAGAAGGAATTTGAAGAGTTATGTACGAAGTGTGGTATAGCACGGAAGAAGACTACTCCAAACACACCTCAGTAAAATGAAGTTGCAGAAATAATGAATAGGACGTTGATGGAAAAGGCAAGAAGCATGCTTAGTGGTGCCGGGTTAGGACAAGAATTCTTCACAAAGGCGATGGAGACTACATGTTACCTAGATAATAGATCACCTTCATCAGTGTTGGAGATAAGTCTCCACATGAGGTATGGATTAGTAAGAAACCCTCTGTTTCACATATGAGGGTATTTGGATGTGATGCATATGTACATGCACCAAAGGAGAAAAGAACCAAGTTGGATAGTAAATCTAAAAGGTGCATCTTTATTGGGTATAAGGATGGTTTAAAAGGTTATAAGATTTGGAACCCAGAAACAAGGAAGGTTATGTAAAACCAAGATATGGTGTTTAAAGAGGTGAAATATGTTATTAAACATGAAGTCATACCAAAGGAACCCGAGAAGATAGAGTTTGAGCTAAAGGTGGAAGAATCACACTCTACATCAAAAGAGGAATCAGAAGATGAAGAGCCACAAACTCCAGTTGTGAGAAGACCAGTTCAAGAAAGAAGGCAGTCAAAAAGGTATACTCCATCTGTTTTCTGTTCATTTTTTTCTTTAACTATTATTGATGATGATCTGAGAACTGTCAAGGAGGAATTAGATTAAGAGGATGGAAAACTTTGGAAAGAGGCCATGGTTAATGAAATGGCATGTTTGGACAAAAATGAGGCTTTAGATCTGGTGGAGTTGCTAGCTGGAAGGAAACCCATTGGAAGAAAATGAGTGTTTAAAAAGAAGATGAATGCAGAAGGCAAGGTGGAGAAATACAAAGCTCAGTTGGTAGAAAAAGGTTATTCCCAAGTGTCGGGAATTGATTTTGGTGATATTTTTTCTCCTGTTGCCAAGGTAGCTTCTATTGGATTACTTTTATCTATTGTTGTTGCTTTTGATTTTGAGGTAGAACAGATGGATGTGAAGACAACATTTCTTCATGAGGATTTGGAAGAAGAGATCTACAACCTAAAGGCTTTGCAGTTAAGGGTAAGAAAAAACTAGTATGCAAGTTAAAAGAGTCTTTGTATGGGTTAAAACAGTCGCCAAGGATGTGGTATCAGAAATATGATACATTTATATGGGGACTTGGCTTCACCAGAAGTGAAGCAGATCATTGTGTGTATTTTAAATTAATTGGTGACCATGTTATTTATTTGGTCTTGTATGTGGATGATATGTTGTTGATTGGAAATAACAAAGAAATTATCTAGGATTTGAAGACCCAATTGTCCTCCAAATTCGACATGAAATATCTTAGTGCTGCAAACTATATTTTGGGCATGGAAATTAAATGAGATCAGGCAAAGAGAAATCTCTGGTTAAACCAGAGGAAGTATGTCGAGACAATATTGCAGAGGTTTAACATGCAGGATAGTAAATCGGTGAAGGTTCCTAACCCTATAGGTGTAGAGTTATCTGCTGAACAGTGTCCCAAGACACAAGAAGAGGAAGAGGACATGTCCTGTGTTCCATATGCAAGTGTAGTCGTTAGGCTGGTGTATGAAATGGTCTATTCTAGACCAGATATTGCACATGCAGTGGGAGTATTGAGCAAGTTTATGTCAAAACCAAGGAAGGAGCATTGGACAACAATGATGTGGATTTTCAGGTATTTAGGTGGCATTAGTGATTATGTTTTGTGCTACCAATGAAGACCAGGATTGGACAGAGTTTTGGACATATGTGGCTTTGTTGATGCAGACTGGGTTGGACATCTGGATCAAAGAAGTTCTACAAGTGGTTATGTGGTTAACCTATTTGGAGGTATAGTCAATTGGATGAGTAAGAGACAATTTGTAGTGGAACTTTCAACTACAGAGACAAAATACATGGCATCCACTCATGCAACCAAGGAAGCAGTTTGGTTATAGAGATTGTGTTCAAGTATAGGGTTAGTACATCGAGCTATAAGGATAGGCTATGAAATCCAAAGTGAAATTTTCTTGGCAAAGAATCCTGCTTATTATTCAAAGACAAAGCACATTTATGTTCAATATCACTTGCAAGGGATATCGTTGAGGACAAAAAGGTGTTGCTGGTAAAGATGGACACTTCGACGAATACTGCAGATGTATTAACAAAGTCTTTGAGCACTGAGAAGTTCTCTTGGTGTAGATAAACAATGGGCATTGCAGGGCTGGACTAATGACTAAGCTCTACTATGGCCCCCTATGGAAATAAAACAACAAGTGGGAGAATTTTGGGTGTGTTATATTCTTTCCATGAATAGACCCAGGTGCAAAGCTAGGGGGAGCAGCTCCCCCTTCATTGCAGCAGGCACAACGGGGGGGTGGAAATCCCCCTTGTCGGGGGGTTTCTAGGGGGTGGTAGCCCCCTTGCAGGGGGTTCGGGGCAGCTCCCTAGGAAATTATTTCTGAACCCTATATTAGGTGGGCAGACCTACCTATGGTTTTGTGCATGGATGTCACACATGGTTTTGGCCATGATTTGTTTTCTACCCATGGTATTTTGTAGATCTGGTCAAGGGAACTACAATTATGTTCTAATCCAGGGTTAATTGATTGGGATTTATGGATGCTTCGCCATGTATATATATATATATTGTAACATTGAAAGGAATATAATGAAAAATCAATTTGGTAATCCTGATTTTGGGATCCAATAGAAAATATATCTGTATTTGTTTTGTGTTTCTCGTCATTGTATATTTTTAGTTTTTTAAGAATTTGTTTGAAGGTAATTTATGTATAAGGTTAAAACCTACACATAGGGTAGCTAAATTCGTTGAGAAGATCCAACATCTCCAAAAATAGATCCATAATGTCCTTCTAAAAGCCAATGCTAAGTAAAATCAATGACATGACCAACACATGATTCCACATATGTTTCAAGTTGGTTATAACGTGCAGTTACATTTACAAAATTAATGCCTCATGGGCCCCAATAGGAAGCTTATACCACTCTAATATGGGCCTTACACAATCATAAAGGTTGTGGGTGACAATGATTTTGAATTAAGAATTCCCCCTTTCCTTTGCTTGCATCTAGTGTTTAATGTGGAGGAACGTTGACCATATTTTCCACCTATGATGGACACCTTAGAGGAAGTCGACAAATTACCCCCCACAAAAATAAATATAACTACATTAAAATGGATAAATGGATTAGATCATGAAATCCATGATAAAGGATATCCACTAGAAACACATACAACTCTATCAGGTTATGAAAGCAGGAAAACTTCTTCACCAAGGAAAGTGGCTCACCAAGAGCCAAATCCAATGGACGTTTCGCCAATTAATGGGGGAAATCAACATAATGGAGCAAATTACTTCATTTGGGGTGGCGGGGGGAATGGGACTAATCCAAGTGGATATTGGTTCCCACCCACCTATTCCACTGGCTCAAAGTAGAGCTCTCCATCTTGGCATTCTTTCTACAATGTTTTAAGTCCTAAACTTCTAAGACTATTTTGAGGGTTGAAACATTTTCTTTTTGTTGTGGAAAGGACCTAGGAAATAGCTATAGGTTCAGGCCTAGGCCCTAGTTTTAATTTGTAGTTCTCAACTAGAAGTTTCCAATAGGCTACCAAGCACACCAAACATAGATTGTATGTAAAAGTTATGACCTCGTGAAGTTGACATACCAATTAACCCCATCAAGGCCTGTAAACCTTTTGGAATTTTGTCTTCTATGGTTAGGCTTTTCTACCTCTAGGGTCCTTTCTTTATGTCAAAATTCCATTATGTTGGCCTCTTGTAATAGCTTTTGCAAATGTGCATAATTGACATCAATCTTTGTTCAGAGATAGTTACCACCATTCTAGTCAGTTTGTGTTCTACAATATTCATTTATTTCATTTATTAATAAAATTTGGGTTTCCACCACATTATTTTAGTCTCTACTATATTTCTCTCATTTTTTTCCATTACTTTCCTCCATTTAATTTCATTCCTTGTACAACCTAGATCAGTGGTAGAGTCATATTATGCATCCTCTATACCCAGTTTCTCCAATCCTCTATACAATTCTCTAAAGGTACAAATACTTTTATGTGAGCATATTACGATGGGAAATTTTTGTAGTGTATAGTAAAATATTTTGTAACTACTCATGTTACTAATATATATGAGGTTGTAATGTTGTAAAGGGTTAGTTATTAGTTAGATAGATTTATCAACCAATATTATGAGTTAAGTTTTGTGCATGAGCTATGTTGTATTAATCATTCTGCTAATACGATGGAGACTTGTTCTACTTATTCATTTTTATTCATGAGATATCTAGATGATTTATATGTTATTGTGAAGGATGCATACACTACTAATTATATTAGTTTAAGTGTTTGCAATTAAATTATAATTAAAGGGATGTAATAGTTAATAGATCTTTAACATGTTAGACCTTAATCATATGGAAGCTTACATAAATGATTTGGGTGATTCATCCTTCCTCTTGGAACATTGAATAAGTCGGCACATTAAAATACATCAAACTTGTGTTGGACACCTTTTGGATACCCCCATTCTATCATAGAGGCAACAACAAGTAGTTGGTTATATCCAAAAAAACTAGAAGTAAAAGAATGGTATTCAAGTCCTTTGGATTTGTGAGTGTAAGTTTATTTGACCATTTAAAACCTACATAGAACCTACATTTAACACATTGCACCTTATTCATATGGAAACTTACATATATGCCTTTGGTGAGACTTCCTTCCTCTTGAAAGTTTGAATAAGTCAACGTACTAGACTACATAAAACCTATGTTGGACACCTTTTGCAAACCCGCATTCTATATAGATCCAACAACAAGTGGTTGGTTACATCCAAAAAAACCCATAAGTAAAAGAGTGGTATTCGTGTCCTTTGGATCTGTGAGTGTAACTTCATTTGATCATCTAAATTCTACATGAACACAAACTTAGTTAGCTCTTAATGTTGTACCCCATAAAATATGCCTACTCTACTTTTTGTATGGGGCATGTGATTCCTACTATAATCATGTTTTCATTCTCTTCTTCGACAATTTCTTTATAATTGTGTGCAATTTTATATGGTCTCTTATTCATAGAATTTTCATCAAGGATTAGATCAATATTCATTTATCTCAACCCTTTCACTAATATTTTTAATTCTTTGAGTCTCTTGTAAACACATATTAGTATTGTTTTAGTAGATTTATCTCTAATCCTCACCATCCTAGATCTCACATATTTAATTATGTCAACCTCCATTATCTTAATCTTTGATTCATCCACTTTAGGGCTTTTGTTTCATTTTGTTAATTTCTCCTTCTTTAATTTCATTATAGTATAACGGAAAGTTGATCATATGTTCCTCTTCTTGAATTATGGCTACTTGTTCCTTCACTATGGAAATAAATTGCGCTAGTTTAATGACCTCTAGATGATTTCTCTTCCACCTAAAACTCTTTAACAATGAAATTCCCACTCTCCTTTTATATCCTCTTTGTTGTAATGCTATCATTTTCTAGTCAACTCATGTAATTAATTTCCAAGTTAAATTTGATCTTCCATGAATTATTGAATCACCCTTTTCATGCTATAATTTGTCAAATTTTCAATAATGTCTATTATATCCTAGACTACTTGTGCCAACATTTATATTTTGAAACAAGAGGAGAATTATTTGACAAAGTTTTCTTTCAGCGCTTGTCAAATCCATATCTATCCTTTTTCTTCTTATACTTTATACATTTGTATGAAATATTATCTAGTTTTTTTGGGACCATGTGTGGTAGATTTTTTCATCATGTTATTCAATTATGTAACAATATTCTTCACAATTTCTAGGTGAATTTTAGGTGAGAAAACTAAACTTTTAAATTTTTATTATCTAAACAACTATTGTAAGAATTTTCCCTCCAAATATCTCTATATAGTAATTCAATTTTGTTGTCAATGTCTAAATTGATGGGCATGGGGGTTCACCATTGTGCAACTTAACCTGTGAAGGATTCTACTAAGCTATGTGGTTGACCTTGGTCTCCTACACTCTTACACACTTCTTTTACATGTATGGTAGGTGACTCTCTTTCCCTGAATCTTAGTGGTGAGAAGTAAGTTGGTTTCAATTTTGTGGGGATTAAACTTGGGTGCTATCTAACTTTTTTATTAAATAAAATTGGTGTTGCCTTAATTGACTAGAAGTTTTTATTCTACCTTTAGTCATAGCTTTGGTACTCCAACGGTCTCTTGATCTTGACCACAATTCTTCGTCTTTGATATGCAAAGCTCAACATATTATTTACCCAAAGACATGGGATAGCCTAGTTGTAGCTCTAATTTGAGATTAGGTTCTATACATTCTCCATTTTTTTGTAATACTTGATATAACATCCTAATGTATGACTCATCCTCCAAAGGTTCCAAACCATGATCTTCCTTTCCTATTTTCTAGAAGGATAGTGATTTTTTTTCCATTTCCTTTTAATTTGACCCTATCCTTCTATAGAGAAATTGTGTCCTTCATTTTTCTCCCCGAAGGCTTGCACATGATTGTACTTCATATCTTATGCTACCTTTGACTATAGAAATTATTCAAATTCTAAAGTTATTGACATCCTCATGATTCTTGTCTCTACACACTCGAGAAGATCAATGGGTCTAACGAATTTCTAGTTCGCTCATTTTAGAAAATTTCTAGGCCTCACTAGGTGAGGCCACCCCATGTTTATCCAAGTATCCTTGGGTAGCTACAATTTCAACTAAGACTGGAGGAATGAAGTAACCTTGAATCTCCAAATTGACAAGGGGATCACAACCATCTACTATATTTTATCCATTATTTAGCTAACACATGTTCTTCATAATTTTACTTGAGGTTTTCTTACTACAAATTTTTAATATGCTCAATATTTGAAGGAATCCTACTACATAATTATTTTCCATGGAGTGATCTATCATTCATTAATTGTAAAACTTGATGTTATTCTTATTTTATAGTGCACAATCAACAGTGATATGGTCCTCCTTTAGATATTAAAAAAAAATTATAAAATCCACTTCTACCACCTCCTTGACTACCTCTTCCAAATTTTTTATGACCATGACCGAGTCTTCCAACTCCTAAATGGTTCTACCCACTTCCTTATAAGCATTGGTATGGATGTATTAATTTTGTGTGGTAGCGTATTTTGTAGTTGGGATTATTTTACCATTGTGGCTATATTCAAATGTGATATGAGTATTATCCTCATAGAAGAAATACCATCTCATTTGGTTTTTTGAAATCTATGAGGCCACTCCCTCGTGCTTATATGGTTTCCCATTGATTCATAGATGTCACATGATAGTCAACTTCTATTTTTTCTAACATCTTAAGGGATGTTACAACTATTTGATGCCTTAAATCAAAATTCTTCATTAGTACGTCCCTTAGTCATGCATGTGAGACACTAAAGCTACAATTTCCCTGACTTTAATGGTAGGTCCTAAGTAAACTTTCACATTTTTTGTATATTTTCTTCCAATATTTGATCATTCAATGAGATTAACCATTCTTATCAATTTTAATATGTTTTACTTTTCTTTTTTCTTCTTCATATGTTTTTATTTTATGCATGCTTAATATTTCTCTAATATTGCCTGGGTGAGGCATCCCAACTAGTGATGGTCGTGCAAGCGAGGACGTCGGTCCCCTCAGGTCCCGGGTTCAAGTCCTCCTTGGGTGAAAAATGTAGTCAAAAGTGAACAGTGAAAATATACAAACAAACAAAAAAAATTGTTGATCTAATATTATGTAGAAGCCCCACCATAAACCATCATACTAAGAGGTCTTTATTGATTATATATGACATCTATCTAAGAAAATCCTAAAAGTTATGTTGTAATGCCAAGATATGTCATTCAACAATTGTTTCATTTCATAAGTTGCCACACTTCTAAATACTTAGCATCAGTCATCTTAAAGAATGACAAAAAGTTAACCTTTATTTGCTCCCTCATTCTATTATGGTTATTTATAAAATTCATAGACTATGTCTTTGTTGTTCTTATAAGTGATTTGACAAATTGAGTCATTTTTTTATTTTTTTGATTAATTTTTTCACACTCTATATATTTTCATAGACAAATCAATATCTCATGATGTATATATCACCTTCATATAAGGGAAAGCTTCCATTTCCTATGTGCACAATATTTTCTATAGGGAACTATATAGTTACTTGTGTCATTATTAACACTAGATTCAATTGCTTCTAATCATCAACTAGTGACTCCTCAACAACTATGTTTACATGCATACTCTTATTGACATGTTATTTTCTTCTTTAGCTGCTTTATATTATTTAGTTTTACACTCCTAGTTTTTATACTCTATCATGCTATGTCTTTTTAGTTTTCTATATTTAGTGTATGAATTGACATCTCTATTAATTGAAGAGGTTTATGTCTCTTAATCCTATATTAAATTTGACAGTGAAGCACGCCCATGGCTTTTTTTAACTCAAATTACTAGATCCTTTACACCTTCTTCAAAGAGTGGACTCTAAGTAGCAACAACAATTGGTTTTTATTTCTCATTCAGCTTGGGCTACTAGAAATAAATTTGATTGACTAAAAATACTTAACATCTTTTCATTATTTTGCGGTATTTGGATCCATATTCTATTGTTTATATATATATTATCAATTAGTCAACTTAAAATTGAGGTTCCAAATGGTTCTAGGTGCAAATAATGCCATAGGGATTCATTTATATTTAGACATTGCCTTTTGGATTCTAACATTCCTGCCAATATTGAACCTAAATCATTGAGCTCCATGTATTAACATTATTTGATAGGTATGAATCTCATGATAGAATTCACACTATTCAAAATTCATTCTACTCCATGAACCATTTAGGTGCTTCCACTTCCACATCTAGTTGGACTTCTAGACTCAACTCAATTGGATTAGTATCACATTGACCCATCACTCTACTATATTTATAGCCCCAATAATCATTATAGTTCCTTTCTCTTCCACATATGGCTAGTATTTGAGGCTCAAAGTAAGTATCCTTAGCATCCTATTGACATGAAATCCAATGTGGCTTCCTTTCTTTTGGATCGATGAGGGTCTACAACCTCCATTAATTCATGTCTCCTTTTCTTCCTTTTGTCTTACTCTATCTTTTCCAAGTTAGCTAGATATTTATAATCTCATATTCTTCTTTTTTTATTTTTCTTAAATTATTCCTCTTCTAAGTTGTATTCTCTTTCTTGGTTATTCAATGCTTTCTCATTCCCACTTCCTAGAATGATTACTTCTCTTTCTCACTAGATCATTTTCTCTTCAATGTGACTTGACTAGGGATTTTTCTTTTACAAAATTATCTCATGAAAGTTATCCCCCATCAATAGCTTTGAATTCAATTCTAGGTTGATGATGGTAAGCACATTGATCATTATCATTCTTGTAATTTCTTTTTCATTTTATTTCCAACAAATTATTCCCACTCTTATTTTTTCACTTTCCATTTTGTGTTCAACAACATTCTCAATCGTGGTCTTTCTTTTACAAAGTGAGGGACCTATTCTCAATAAGTAACTTATGTAACAATTTTTCTATTAATCAATATAAATTGTCATGCAATTCACTATAAAATTTCTCTTTGCATCATTTAATGATGTCTTTTGTTTCTTACTCTTCACAAAATTCATCTGAAATATTTTCAAACTACTTGTTGAGGCTTGTTCTTCCTCTTTTTAATAGTTTCATAGTAATCTCCTACCTTCTTTTGTATTCATGTTTTTTTGGTCCAATAATTTCTTTTTTTCTAATGGTATTGTCTTTATAGATTTTTCATGGGTTCTGTGTGTAGAAAGATGCCCAAGACTATGCAAGTGTCAACCGGTTTTTCTTGGCATAATTCTTCATATAGTTTTCTAGTTGTATCTCCCAATGCTTGGTTATCTTTATCTTTGACTACATGTAGATGGATCTTCTACAAAAATGTCTCAAATAAATACAACTAACAATGGAAAAAATGTTGTAGTCCAAGGGATCATAATGCATCTATTTACCAATTGTAAAACATAAGAAAATGACCATAATATACAATCTATCTATATATTCAAGCAAACACATATATGGAGAGAGGGAGAAAAGTAACTATAGAGCCAACAATAAGTATTCTTTATTATTTTATTGATAACTCTCTAATTAAAATTAAAGAATGATTCATATATATACTCTTAGATAAAGGGGGGATAGCTAAAACCATTGTATCTACCTTTTTTGAAAAATTGACCAAACCATTTAATTAATTGAAATGACTACTTATTTAAGTCAACTTTGTATTACTTCTAGTCAACTCTTTATCTTTGTCAACTATTCAATTAAGGCTCTTACAACACCTTCATTTGTGGTTTCCCCTAGATGTAGAGAATAAGGATTAATATATGTGAATTTGATCATGTGATAAGTGAGTCACATAACAACTAATAGTAGGGTACATTATAGGTGTGAAAGAAATGATTTGGTTTCTTGTATGAGATTTATATTTTCTATAATTACTATCCTCAAATTCCATGTTAACTCTAGAAAGAAAAGATACTAGTATATAGAGTTTGAGTTCACTAACACTATAGTCTATTTTGAAATTCTCGGTACTAGAATTTTTGCATCTAAAGGGCTCTACTTACCCCTATTATTATGTATCAAAGCACTTCTTGAGTTGAAAATAGGTTTTAGCTCAACTATATTATAGATTTACCACCTCTTAGTTTGCATATTCCACAACATGAATTGTTTCGAAATTGAAATATGATGTCATAATAATAAGAGATAATATTTTTCACTCGATTGTTATCGAAGTATAGTATACCCACAAAAGAATGTAGGAGTATATATATTGTTATAGAATGTATTACTAGTACCTTATTTTGTGTATGGTTACTTACTCATTCCATTAGATATGGTAATAGTTAAACATAGTGGCTCTCTAAATCCAACATGTATTTTCCCTAAACTTATACTCTATATTGGAAAAGGTGGTAGTCAAGGGTGGAAAAAATAACTTTTTAGAAGGTTTTTATAATTTCTTTTAAAAAGGAGGGTGGAAAAACTAACTTTATAGAAGGTTTTCATAATAATAATAATAATAATAAATAAATAAATAAATTGGAAAGGAAAATCAAGCCATCACCTTGTCACCTTTTGAAACAATTTCCTTTTTCATTAACTAACATTAGATTTTGAGATCTCAAATCCAATTGAAAGGACTCATTATACCCTTCTACATATCAGAGGATTTTTTCACAAGCACGAGGGTTCACAATCAAATATTATTCGTCGGGTGTCATTTTTTAGTTTCTATCACTTGAAATCAAATCCCTTGATAGACAACCCACTATTACTTAAATTACAAGTGTTGTTAATAGAAATAATAAGAATTTGAAAATAATGTTTATTAGACCATAAACATTGTTGTTGAGTGTAAGTGTTGTTGATGGAAATAATAGGGATTTGAAAATAATGCTTCTTAGACCATAGTCATTGTTATTGTATATTAATCTTGCATCATGAATTCATATTATTTCAATTCTCAATTTATTTAATATTTTTATCTTCCTCATTTGGATCTAGGTGCTCACCTGATAACTGCACCACATCAATCTATTTAATGGTGACATGACTACCACCAACAACTAGTAGCCATGCAACATAACTCCACCTGATTACAAACATGCGAGTAGCTCATGTGTTTAGAAGATCAACCCCCCCCCCCCCCCCCCCCCCACATCTTCACCCTCTTGCTATTAATTCTCATTTATGGCCTCATGTGTAACTTAATGCTCAAAGTCGTAATAACTCCTCTACTTAGTCACCATATCCCTCATTCCTCCTTGCAGCTCCTTGAAGCCCAAAGTGTAGGTTTTAACCCTTACAGAAATTACCTGCATACGAATTCTAAAAACAGAAAATAAACATTTGTGAGAGCATAAAACATAAAACATATATACATAGAGATTTTCCCCTAGATCCAAAAATCAGGACTACCAGAATGATTTTTCATTATATTACTTTCAATGTTACAATACATACATATACATGCTAAAGCATCCATAAAACCCAATCCATTAACCCTGGATTATAACATAACCATAGTTCCCTTAACCAGATCTACAAAATATTATGGGCAGAAAACCATCATGCCCAAAACCATGTGCGAAAACCAGCACAAAACCATAGGTATGTTCACCCACCTAATATAGGGTCCAATAAAAAATTCCCCAGGGCTCTGCCCCAGACCTTGTAGAGGGGGGTTGATGCCCACCTAAACCCCCCTTGTGATCCCCCTGTTGCAACTGGCGCAACGAACAAAAGAGACTATCACCCCCCTCCACCCCCCGCACATGGGGCTAGTTGTGGAAATAATCTAACACACACCCAATATTCTCCCACTTTTCATTTTCTTTCCATAGGGGTCCACATGAAAGCTTAGTCATTGGTCCACCCCTGCAACACCCATTGTTTCTCTACACCAAGAAAACTTCTTAGTGCTCATAGACTCAATGCATCTACAACATTCTTCAAAGTGTCCACCTTTACCAGCAACACCTTTTTGTCATCAATCATATCTTTCACAAAGTGATACTGAAAATCAATGTGCTTTGTCTTTGAATGATAATCAGGGTTCTTTGCCAAGAAAATTTCACTTTGGTTGGCATAGTTTAACCTTATATCACACTGTACCAACCCCATACTTCAACACCATCTCTACAACCAAACTGCTTCCTTGCTTGCATGAGTGGCTTCCATGTATTCTGCCTCTGTAGTTGAGAGTGCCACTATATACTCTCTCTTTCTCATCCAACTATTGCACCTTCAAACGGGTTAAATACATACCCACTTGTAGATAATTATCTTATCCATATCTCCACCTGATTCTGCATTAAAAAATCCACGGATGTCCAAAACTCTATCAAATCCTAGTCTTTCTTGGTAGCACAGACCATAATCATTGGTGCCACGCAAATACCTAAAAACCCGCTTCATTGTTGTCCAATGCTCCTTCCCTGGTTTTGACATAAACCTGCTCAATACTCCCACTGCATATGCAATGTCTGGTCTAGTACAGGCCATTTCATAACATACCCACTTGTAGATCTTCTATGATCCAGATCTCCAACCCAGTCTGCATCAAAAAATCAACATATGTCCAAAACTCTATCCAATCCTGGTCTTCCTTGGTAGCACATACCATAATCACTAGTGCCACGCAAATACCTAAAAACGCACTTCATTGATGTCTAATGCGCCTTCCTTGGTTTTGACATAAACCTGCTCAATACTCCCATGGCATGTCCAATGTCTGGTCTAGTACAGACCATTACACACATTAAGCCACTGACTGCGCTTGCGTATGGAACACGGGACATGTCATTTTCCTTTTCTTGTGGCTTGGGACACTGTTCAGTAGATAAATTTACACCGACAAGAATAGGAACATGTTGATGCCTCGAAATTTGTTGCAACAACATTGGCGATGAATGCCCGGTCCAAACCTTAAAGAAGCTCCTTTTCCATTTGGAATGGTTGTTCTGATTGGTTTAACTAGGTCTTGTTACCTTCTCTCAATCTCCAATAGCTTAAAATATGACTTTCATCCTCCAATGGAGAAGAGACATCAGATCAGCCCTCTTGTTGATCAGGCAAGAAAGTGATCCTTATGCTGATTTGGGGCTCAGCCAAGCCACAACTAAAGTTTGCCTCTTTGGGAAGAGAACTTATAGAATTAAATCAAAATGAAAAATTAATCTTAGAATGCAAGCAAAAGGAACTAAATCCTAATCATATCTCAATTAGGCAGATATAGATCTAACCCAACTAAGAGCAAGATAATTAAATGATTGGGATTTAAATATGTCTAGCTTATAATGAATATCAAGCTAACGAAGTAGCTCAATTAACTCACATTATGAATACCAAAACACATTCTATTCAAAGACTTCTTAACTGATATAATTAATCAACATCATTTAGGAAGTAGTTCACAAAATGATATTGATTGTTAAATCAGTAATTCGAATGATTAAACAATAATATAAGGAAATAGTTCACAGAATATTGTTGGTTGTTAAATAAATATTAAAAGACATATTTTTGAGCAAATAGTTATTCATAAATCAAAATTCAACCCATAAGAACAAAGATAAATAATAACATATGATTGAGACAAATTACTCATACTGACAATAGTGCACAAATATGAATAAAATGACACATCCCTATCATCATAAAATGAAACTAGTATTTAAAACAATAGTATTATAAATACCAATTTATTGAATCCATTTCTCTCACTCTGGTCTCCAACAGTCCTCTACAATCTTTGAACTTTTGTTGTTACAACAAGAGCTGTAGTAGTGCAAGCTCTGTTCTCCATACATTATTTAGAATGCAAAAGAAAAATCCTCAATAATCCCCAGACATGAGATTTTCTCTCCTCTCACCTACAACTTTAGATCCCTATTACAATAGCGCTTTTAAGAATTCAGAATTGTAGAGAAGAGAAGCCCCTAATATATTCTACAATCTATTATTTATAATATTTACAAAAGAATTCAAAATAGGAAAGTTTGTTGAAGAATAAATTTGCTCCATCAATTTTCATTGGCCCAAAATTCCATTCCTTTATTTCTGGAGCATTCTCATTGATTGAGATCTTATTCTCCTCATATTTTCAATTGTTTCCCTGCAAAAAACCAATTTAAAATGCAAAATCAAATCAAAATACCAACTTTGGAATTAAAACATATCTAATAAAATTTGATTAAATATATAATTTGATTAAACACATAGTTTAAAACGAAATCAAAGCTTTCTATTGATGTCTGTGATGATTTAATTGGTCAAAGGTAACATAGACGCATGGATCTGCACTCAGAAGAGGCTTTGAGGAAATGAGAATGTAGAAAATTGAACTTAGAAAATTAGTTTTATTAAAAATTTGGAGCTTGATCTTCTGCTGGATTTTAGACCCAAGAAATGATCAAATATGGAAATGAAACTACTTCAGAAATATTCTCCATAATTCTATCTTTCCAATGAGCCGTCCTCAGCCTCATTTGGCAAATTAAACTCCATTTATGAGCTTCCAAAGCTGGTGTATTTAAATTTGCCAAAATTATGGCATTTTTATTGCTTGGGATAAAAATCATTTTTTAATTAAAATCTAATTCTAAATTAAACTACAGTTATTAATTAATTAATGTTAATTAATTGCAGCTACTTTATTAAACTTAATTAATTATAAATCAATTATTAACATAATTAAAAAAAGATTTAATAATTAATTTAAAATATTATTATATTATATTATTATTATAATTATAATTAAAATGCAGTATTTTACTAATAACTTAAACCAATTCATATTAATTCAAACTTTAAACAATGAATTAATTCAAACTTTAAAACAAATCAAAGATTAAGTGAGGAGGTGTATGGTGGAGGGTTAGGCAGGGATAGGGGAAGTCAACGAAGAATGGAGTGATAAGGATGAGGTGGATGGAGAGATAAGGTGACGTGAGGGTGAGGTAAGGTGGGTGAGTCGGGAGGTATAAGGAGTTTAAAAAAATTTATATTAAATCGAAAATATACTATCGCATATTTTTCAAAATCACAAATCTCACGATCGAAAGTCTTAAAATAAGTGTCAAATGAAATTATAATATACAATATTGCAATCGCAAAATTTTATCGCAATTTTTTTGGATGGAAGAGAATGGAGGTAAAGTGGACCCCATGTGAATTGACAATCCTACAAATTGGATTATAGGCGTTTTTTAATTTTGGAGTTTTGGATTTGGCAATTTGTTTTAAAATAACAAATCGGAGTAAATTACCAAGATCCCATAATGTCTTTTCATCCGTTGTATAATTTAGCTGGGTCATTTTGTAGGACCGTTAGTGAAAAATAAAATAAAAATATTAGTAAAAACTAATTAAGAGCTAATATTTACAATGAATGACTATTGAACTTAATTAGTTACAAAAATTGAAATATTATACATTTATTTACATTTTTTAGTCTAGGCGAGAAAATGATCAAACTTCAAAAGAGTGTCATTTACAAACTAGATGACCAAATGAGGTGAAACAAGTATCATTGGAAATCTTGTGAAAAATTGGATTCAATGAAATAATCAAAATAGAAATCCGGTAAAAATGAAAAAATGAGAAAATTGTAAGTCAATTAACTTAAATAAACATCATAAAAAATGTTTAGCCAAAAATTAATGGAAAGGGTCCCCATTATTTGAAGTAATGGGGGGTGTTGGATTTTCCCTACAATAATGATGACACACTAGGAAGAACCAATTATCTCTCGTTAAAGATAATGAACTTTAATTTACCCAAAGGTTAAAAATAATGGAAATCACAAAATCATCTAACAGTAAAATATTTCCATAGGTCCCACATAAATAGATTTAGTAATATGATAAGTACTCAAAGAAGACTCGAGTAAAAGTCATGAATCCAAATTTGGGAAATTTTGTTTTAAAACTACCTCATATGAAAAATAGAATAAGGTACAAATATGAGATTTTGATCAAGCATATATCCATTTTATGATAGGTCTCTGACATCGCTTCGCTACCAGTGAGCCTGAACAATACCCTAGTGAAGTTGTCTTTTATTCCATACAAGCCTAGTCCCACTGCAAGCGAGCATCCATAGCCACGATGAGTTTACTTGTATTTCTCATGCTTCCTCTTTAATCACCCTTTTGATAAGCGCATTTTTCAAGCTTTTAGTTTATGATGTATTTGAGTGAAAGAGGTGGGATGGTAATAGAGATTTATGTTTAATTGGCATAATACTTTCATTATGTTTACTCCAAAATTTTTCCCTATAACTATCAATCAAAGGATTTTATGTGGAGGGGTGGGCGGAATTCATTATGTTAAGCTCAAATAATTTTTTTTCTTGAAAAAGTAAACTATATCACTTAGTAAGGATGTGTGTTCCTCTATGAAAAATATTTAAAGCAAGATGGTCTTATGGTTCCAGAAGGATATGTCTTTAATGATAAATGAAATTCACTGAAATAGATAGAGTTAGGAGATTTCTCATGTATGTTAATCATTGTTGGGTGAGGAAAAATACCTTTCATATAAATCATGGCAGAGTCACCAAAATGAAATCACAACCGAAAGCAAAAGGAAAAGAATTTTTATACTAAATTAAGAAAAGAAATTAGTAAAAAAAAAAATGAAGAAAGCAAAAACTGAAAGAAAAATCCAAATTTAAAAGATAAACACCGACAAGACTACTTATACAAATTTCTCAACAAAAAAGATAAAGAAAATAAGCATATGTATGTTCCTTCTGATGTTGAGATTTAAATTTTTTTATCTTGAAGAGTTATAAGAAATGAGGCTCTCAAAATGTAGAGGTTGAATAGTAGTGATGATTGATAATAAGTTAAATGAGAAATCTCTATGTGCTATAAACTCTCTTGTTTCGAAAAAAACCTTCAAAAAGCATCTTAAACATTTTTTGACAAAAGTAATGCTTAAAAGCACAGTTAAAATTTTAGAAACTCCCTAATTTCGCTGATTTGATGAGGATTATTACTGCTTCTTTCAAGAATCTCAAAGCCATCTGAACAAAAGAGAATGAAGTTCAAAACTGATCTGGTAGAGGTGCAAAAGGTTCACGAAGACCTATAAAACAGAGTTCAAGATCAGTGAAAACTAAAAACAAAATTAAAACCAAAAGTAAATAAATAGAAATGGACACATGAAACTTGCCATTGGAGAATTGAATTTATTCTTACCTCAAAGGTATTATCTTCTCCAATACTAGCTAACTTATTCCTTTAATTAGAATTAAAAGCATGAAGAAGTTGAACTAACTGAAATCTTATTAACCCAAAATCATCATTTATTAAATCTATACTAAAGCGAGCAATAAACTAAAAGAAAACAATGTTTTGTGTTCAAGGAATCAAAAATAAATCAAATCCATCATAAATAAAAATGAAGATATACTTCTTAATGAATCGCAGCCATGAATGTTCTCTTAATATTACAAGTTTCATATCAACTCCATGATTTCATAAATTGTTCAGAATCAAGACCAAATCCAAGAAAATTTAAAAAAAAAGTATAGATGGAGAGGTCTTGAATTTCGCATATTAAATATAGAGTGATATATTAAAACCCAAATATAAGAGAAATCGAAAATTATTTATTCATGTTCAAATTTCTTATCAATTGCTTCATTAACATAGTGGTTTCCCAAGAGTGCCTTAAATTATTTTATACAGGACAACGCCTTGTTGGATGTTTCGCATCGCAAGTTTCTTTGCCATGCTTAATCGTTAAGATGCTCTATTAATCTTTGCTGATATGCGATTGAGTATTATGAAATGGTTAAACGATAATGGCAAAGAGGCATATACCAGAGTTTATTGCATTGAAGGATGTAAAGTCAAGGCATCATTTGAGTTTTGTGATGCAATACAAGCGTTGTGATAGGGGGATTGCAATATGAGCATATGTGATGGGAAATTGTGATGGAACGATGGCGATATCGGAGAATAATCATATCGAAGATTAGAACTGTTAGGAAAAGGAAACGATGATATTATTCTTATGATAACGGGAATGTGCTAAATGACGTGGCTCATTGGTGGGACTGGATTTGGATTTATAAGAGATCGATGATCGGAAGTTTTGATTACGAGATGAAATATTATTGATACGCTGATGTGCGATGAAGGACAGACCTGATAGTTCTTTCATGCAAATTTAATTTCATATCAAATCTGAGACATCAGAACCTTTAAACATATGCACCTACCAAAATTGTGATTTATGAATGGACGTGATATCTTTCAGAACTGGATTTAGATGTCATATCAGGTCCAGGGTTGTGTGGACATTATAATATTGGTGAAGTCAACTATCGGAGATCGGTGATTAGAGATATTGGGGATATGCTCAATTGAAAACCTCTGGTATACGAAATGCGATATGAGACATGGCATTATGTGGGGCCAACAACTTCTTAAAGTATTCAATTAAAAAGAAGGCGAACAACTTAACTTTGCCTTCTAACAAAACCCCTTTTAATAATTTAATTAACTATCAAGAGTTCAATCAGAAAAAGATGTTATCAAAACTTTCTTATGAGGAGAGTTTTGATTTTGTGATGATCTGATATGAACCTTCTAGTAATGTACTGAAATTTTATTGGAGTTTCAATGAATAGCCAAATTAGAAGAGTTCTCAAATTCGGATGAAACAATAATTACTTCTCTGAACATGAAGCAGATTTAGAAAAGGTTTGGCTACTTGCTTATCTTAAGTCTCCGCAATCAGGTCAATGAAGACCTGGAAAAAGAAATAGAATAAGAATAAGATATAAATTATGAAAAATAAAACTAACAATAGATGACGATGAACCTATAAATGCATACCTGGAAGAAAATTGACTGTAAATTTTACCTCATGAATTTTCAATTTCTCTCATGTTCATTATCATCTACTTATTTGATCTAAAAATGCTAAGTAATGAGTTTTCATATTGTATCCACCTTAAATTTACATCGGAAGACGAGTGGTGAAAACGAGTCTTTTTCAGACATACTTATGAATAAAAAATTGTTAGGTGTAGCAAATTCTTGGAATTTCTTCATGTATGATCAATGTGATGAAGTTTTTCAAAACAAGACAATTAATGGGTTCACAAATATGTATGATCTGGCTATTTAAGAACTTCTAAAATGTTCTAGGTTGTTTTCCAAAAATGAAAAGGGATGCTCAGAAAAAGTTTGATTCATTACTTGCTTGTTGAAAATCTGAAGTAATGAAATAAATGAAGACAAAAAGAAATATAATCTAAGTTAATATATTCCCATTTCTAACTTAATGAAGAAAACATGACTAGGTATATTCATAATTCCAATGTAACCATGCAAGCATTTTGTTTCCTGCATGTATGTACATGTCAAACATTAGTAACAAACATACAAATATAATTAAATCAAGAAAACTAAATCTGAATAAAGAATGTATAGTTATTTCTAATATATTATTTACAATTACCTTCCCTTGAAATGTCCTTTCCAATTGAAATTCAATTGGACCATAGAAATCTGGATGAATTTCTATTGATGATTGAAATGGATTCAAAAGAGAAGATAACAAGCCAAATCGTGGAAATGAAATTTTAGATACAATGGCCTGCATAAATTTGTTAGTATTATGTGCATATGTTAAATTATTAACAATCTTCCGTGTAGGAAAATTCTCCAAACATTTTTCAAACGGGTCAATGAAAAATGGATGAAAATATGTTAGATAAAATGGAAGATTGTTAGTTAAATTAAATTGTTGGTTATATTGTGAAAATACACTCTCTTGTTGACACTGCCTTTGAGAAGATAAAAGCAATTGATAATAAAGGAACATCAATTGAAATTGGAAGATTAATAGTTCTTGATGTTCATGTTTGTGATGTGAAACTTCATTTTCCCATTCAGACAATGCATTAGCAGAGTGTTCAATATTGAACTGCTTAATATGCTAGCACAAAGTATCTAAAAATCGAAAACTAAAAACATAAAACAAATATGAAATTAGACAAAATAAGTGAAGGAAAAATAACAAAATCAAATCGTAGTTTACACTAGTTTTACAATTATTATTACAACACAATTAGGATTGATTTAAAACAATTTCCTCTTCAGAAGATTTAGTCTGATTTAAAATAGAATTCGAATGATTGCTAATACCAACTTATGAATTAGAAAGAGAATTACGACTATGAATAGGAATGAGAGCTTGATCGTCAGTTAAATCATGAATTAGAATGGTTTCTTGAATATTGAAATCATGAGTATGATTAATTGTCTGCAAATGAGAACTATTTGTAACAGTTTCTGAATTAGAGTTTTCTTCATTTTCACATTTTATTCGACTTTGATCATGAAGATTCAAATGTGAAAAAGACAAATCAATATCCTCAATGTCAAATTAACTATCATAAATTACCTCATGCCATTCATTAGAATTCTCTTCGATCTCATCCAATGTATCAAAACAAGAAGGAAGATGAAACACATGTTCATTAATGTCAGAAGAATGATCAATAATTAATTCTTTATCTTGATAAAAACTAATTGACAATTCATTTAGATCACCTTCTCTGTTTTATGAAATAACATTATTGCAAAGAGGGAATAAATTGTTATTAGTAAAAACATCAAGATAGAGATAGAAATGAGAATCAGAAGTAATGGATTTAAAAGTGTCTCTATTTAAGAACTCTTGTGCATTATGTTCATTGTAAATTTCATATTTGAGATCATTCATTTGTGTACTTGTGCTTTCTTGAAGAATGTTGTTTTTTTTGTTTTGAATTTGGCATTTGTTCATCGTATAAGAATTCAAAAATTTGTACAACATATTGTGTGTTATTAGGAACAAACATTGTTGCTTGTACTTGCTGATTTATGCTCTGATTTTCTGAATTTAACGCACAATAATTTTCAGATTTCAAAGCAGTATCTTCTCCAATATTGTTGCCAGTATCTTCTTGTGATTGATTAGCGAAATTTTTCAAGCTTTGAAATATTGGTTTATTAACATGAGTATCATTAATACCATAAGAGGTGTGTATTAAAATTAAGAATCTACCATACATGGTCGAAGCCACTTCATCATGATTGATATGCACCTCTATGTTGGAATTCTCAATTTTGTTAACAGAATTTGAAGGGGATTGATCAAAGCTTGTAATGATTCCACATGGATTGTGAATGGAAGGAAACAAGAAAATATATTCAAACCAATCTAATAATTCATCTTTCAAAGGATTGTCTTCAATTTTAAATTTCAAGCAATTTAAATGAAAATGAATGGTAAAATCAATCAAAGATTCATTTTCAAATATTCGTAAATCTTCAATTTCATCACATACATGTTCGTAATTATAGCCGTCAAAATTACAAAGGAACATTGTAACAAATTGATCCCAACTGTGAATTGAGGCAACTGGAAGAGATTGACACCAACTTCTGGTTTTTGTCGTGAATGTAAGAGTAAAAATCCTGCATAAAATGCCTTCATCAATATCATGAAAAGTAGAATTTGAAAATTTTTGAATAAATTGAAAGGTATGGTTAAAAGCGTAAGCATTTATCTTACCATTAAAATTGACCTGAGACAAGAGCCTTACCACTTCGAGTGGAGTATTGGAAGATGCACGTCCAGATATACAACTCCAAATTGGAAGTTTAAGAGGAGTCATTGTAAAAAATAAAATGTTAGAATACAAATACTCCAATAGACAACAAGTTTCATGCCCTCCATCTAGCACCAAAAATGGTAATGCCTTGAAATTCATTGCGACAACATTGGGGATGCCCACCCAGTCTGGACCTTAAAGCAGTTTCTTTTCTGTTTGGAATGGTGGTTCTAACTGGTTTAACTAGGTCTAGTTACCTTCTCTCAATCTCCAATGGCTTAAAATATGACTTTCATCCACCAATGGAGAAGAGACATCAGATCAACCCTTTTATTGATCATGCAATAAAGTGATCCTTAAGCTGATTTGGGGCTCAGCCAAGACACAACTAAAGTTTTCCTCTTTGGGAAGAGGACTTCTAGAAATATATAATTAAATCTAAATGCAAAATTAATCCTAAAATGCAAACAAAATGAACTAAATCTTAATCATATCTCAATTAGGCAAATATAGATCTAGCCCAATCAAGAGAAAGATATTTAAATGATTGGGATTTAAATATGTCTGGCTTATAATGAATATCACACTAACAAAGTAGTTCAATTAACTGACATTATGAATACCAAAACACATTCTATTCAGAGACATCTTAACTGAGATAATTAATCAACATCATTTAAGAAGTAGTTCACAAAATGATATTGATTGTTAAATCAGTCATTTGAATGATTAAACAATAATATAAGGAAATAGTTCAAAAAATATTATTGTTTGTTAAATCAATATTAAAAGACAGATTTCTCAGTACATAGTTACTCAAAAATCAGAATTTAACCCATAACAGCAGAGATAAATAATAACATATGATTGAAACAAATTACTCATATTTGCAATAGTGCACAAATATGAATAAAATGACACATTCTTGTCATCATAAAATGAAACTAGTATTTAAAAAAGTAGTATTACAAATACCAATCTATTGAATCCATTTCTCTGGCTCTGGTCTCCAACAGTCATCTGCAATCTTTGAACTTATGTTGTTACAACAAGAGATGCAGTAGTGCAAGCACTGTTCTCCATACATAATTCAGAATGCAAAAGGAAAATCCTCAATAATCCCTGGATCTGAGATTTTCTCTCCTCTCACCTACAACTCTAAATCCCTATTACAATAGTGCTTTTAAGAATTCAAAATTGCAGAAAAGAGAAACCCCTAATACATTCTACAATCTATTATTTGTAATATTTACAAAAGAATTCAAAATAAGAAAGCTTGTTGAAGAATAAATCTACTCCATCAATTTTCATTGGCCCAAAATTACATTCTTCCATTGCTAGAGCATTATCATTGATTGAGATCTTCTTTGCCTCATATTTTCAATTGTTTCCCTGCAACTAACCAATTTAAAATGCAAAATCAAATCAAAATACCAAATCTGGAATTAAAACATATCTAAACAAATTTGATTATAATTTAAAAATAAGTGAGAGATTTCTATTGATGTTTGTGATGATTTAATTGGTAAAGGGTAACATAGACGCATGGATCTTCACTCAGAAAAGGTTGTGAGCAAATGAGAATGTAGAAAAATAAACTCAGAAAATTAGTTTTATTAAATATTCGGAGCTTGATCTTCTGTTGGATTTTAGACCTAGTAAATGATCAAATCTGGAAATAAAACTACTTCAGAAATATTCTCCATAATTTTATTATTCCAGTGAGTCGTCTTGGGCCTCATTTGGCCAAGTCAAACTCCATTTATGAGTTTCCAACATTAGTGTACTTAAATTTTCCAAAATTCTGGAATTTTTGTTGCTTAGGCTAAAAATCAATTTTTTTTAATTAAAATATAATTTTAAATTAAATTACAATTATTAATTAATTAATAATTAATTTAAAATATTATTATATTATATTATTATTATAAATATAATCATTATAATAAAAATATAATATTTTATTAAAAAATTAAATGATATTAATTCAAACTTAAAACAATGAATTAATTCAAACTTTAAAACAAATCAAAGATTATGTGAGGAGTATGGTGGAGGGTTATGGAGGGATAAGGGAAGTCAACGAAGAATGGAGTGATAAGGATGAGGTGGATGGAGGGATAAGGTGATGTGAGGGTGAGGTAAGGCTGGTGAGTCGGGTGGTAGAAGGAGTTTAAAAAACTTTATATTAAATTGAAAATAGTTCATCACATATTTTCCAAAATCGCAAATCACATGATTGGAAGTTTTAAAACAAGTGACAATATGTGATATCGCAATGTTACAATTGTAAAATTTTATTGTATATTTTTTAAAAGGAAGAGAAGGGAGGTAAAGTGGGTCCCACGTGAATTAACAATTCTACAAATTGGACTATAGCCAGTTTGAAATTTTGGGGTTTTGGATTTGGCAATTTATTTTAAAATAACAAATTGGAATAAATTACTAAGATCCTAGAACGTGTTTTCATCCATTGTACAATTTAGCTAGGTCATTTTCTAGGACCGTTAGTGAAAAAATAAAAATTAAATATTAGTAAAAACTAATTAAGAGCTTATATTGACAATGAATGAATATTGAACTTAATTAGTTACAGAAGTTGAAATAATATACATTTATTTACATTTTTTATTTCAGGCGAGAAAATGATCAAACTTCAAAGGAGTGTCATTTACAAATTGGTTGACCAAATGAGGTGAAACAAGTATCAATAGAAAGCTTGTGAAATGTCGGATTCAATGAAATAATCAAAACATAAATCCAATGAAAATGAAAAAATGAGAAAATTGTAAGTTAATTAACTTAAATGAACATCTTAAAAGATGCTTAGCCAAACATTAATGGAAAAGGTCCCCATTATTTGAAGTAATGGGGGGTGTTGGGTTTTCACTACAACAGAACCTTCACCAGTTTGTTATCCTACATATTAAACCTTTTCAATATTTTCTCGACATACTTCCTTTGGCTTAACCAAAGCTTCCTTTTTGCCTGATTTCGTTTAATTTCCATGCCCAAAATATAGTTTGCAGCACCAAGATCTTTCATGTCAAATTTGGAGGACAATTGGGTTATCAATTCCTGGATAATTTCTTTGTTATTTCCAATCAAAAACATATCATCCACATACAAGACCAAATAATAAACACGGTCACCAATTAATTTATAATACACACAGTGATTTTCTTTGCTTCTGGTGAAGCCAAGTCCCCGTATATATGTATCACATTTCTGATACCACATCCTTGGTGACTGTTTTAACCCATACAAAGACTTTTTTAACCTGCATACTAGTTCTTTCTTACCCTTCACCGCAAAGCCTTCAAGTTGCTTCATGTCAATCTCTTCTTCCAGATCCATGTGAAGAAATTTTGTCTTCACATCCATCTATTCTACCTCAAAATCAAAAGAAACAACAACAAATAAAAGTATTCTAATAGAAGCTACCTTGGCAACAGGACAAAAAATATCACCAAAATCAATTCCCGACACCTGGGAATAACCTTTTTCTACCAATCAAGCTTCGTATTTTTGCACTTCGCCTTCTGCATTCATCTTCTTCTTAAACACCCATTTGTTGCCAATGGGTTTCCTTCTAGCCGACAACTCCACCAGATCCCAGGCCTCATTTTTGTGCAAAGATTCCATTTCATCAACCATGGCCTCTTTCTAGAATTTTTCATCCTATGAATTTACTGCCTCCCTGATAGTTCTGGGATCATCATCAGTAATATATAAAGAAAAATTTGAATATAAAGCAATTGGACTATACCTTTCTAGTTGCCTTCTTTCTCGAACTGATCTTCTCACAACTGGAGTTTGTGGCTCTTCATCTTCTGATTCATCTTCTGTTGTAGAGTCCAATTCCTCTTCCTTTAGCTCAAACTCTATCTTCTCAGGTTCCTTTGGTAGGACTTCACGTTTAATAGCATTTTTCACCTCTCTAGACACCACATCGTGGTTGTACACAACCTTCCTTGTTTCTAGGTTCCAAAGCTTATAACCTTTTAAACCATCCTTATACCAAATAAAGACACACCTTTCAGATTTATTATCTAACGTGGTTCTTTTCTCCTAAGGAACATGTGCATATGCATCACATCCAAATACCCTCATATGTGAAAGAGAGGGTTTCTTACCACTCCATACCTCTTGTGGAGTCTTATCCTCCAACGCTGATGAAGGTGATCTGTTGACCAGGTAACATGCAGTCTCCACTGCCTCTGCCCAGAATTCATGTCCTAACCCAAAACCACTGAGCATGCTTCTTTCTTTTTCCATCAAGGTCCTATTCATTCTTTCTGCAAATCCATTTTGGTGACGTGTGTATGGAGTATTCTTCTGCTATGCTATACCACACTTCTTAAAAAACTCTTCAAATTCCTTCTTTCAAAACTCTCCACAGTTATATGTCCTCAACGCCTTTATTTTCTTCTCTGTCTAGTTTTCCACCAAAGCCTTAAATTCTTTAAACCTGTCAAAGACTTGAGATTTCTTCCTAAGCAAATATATCCATGTATTTCTTGAGAATGTTGAAAATAACAACAAGAAATTCTAAACATAGAAATTCTAAAAATAGCATTGCTATAAATAGCATTTCGGGATACATTCCAATTTTAGTTAGTCCCTGAACTAAAATTGAGAATTAAAATTCGAATTTGATCTTAGCAGCTGTTTGAAAAATAATTAATTAATTCATCTTGAGTTAATTAGTTGGAGAAAATCAAACATAAAGTCTATGTGAAGACATGCAACATTTATCCCTTTGATTGAGGAAGTTATCCCTTAATTAAGGAGATCGGGATGAGTTGTACTTTGAGTTGTAATTAGTTAGCTCAGTTAACTTAGTTAAGTCCAGTTAGATTAGTTCCAACAGTTTGTGGATCTGAGTGTGAGTTTAGTTAGTTAATGCATGCATGCATGTAACTAGTGTACTTCAGATAACTGAATATTCTCTCATAAATAACTCATGCATGTCAGTTCAGTCAGAGACCCAGTTGAGATCGGAGGATGGGACAATGTACTATCAGTTGTATGAATATTCCATTGAGGATATATCTTGCATGCAGAAGGAATTCATTCCTTGAGGATTGCGGAATTATTTTTTATTTTAGTGAGCAGTGTGTGAGGCAATTCACACAGGTGGTAGCCATAGGACCCAGGAGAAACTGTGCAAGGAAATAGGAGGCTTGGAGGACTGAGGGAAGGCATATGTTGTGTCTATTCCATCTATGAGCAGCATTGAGGGATTGTCTAGAGAGTTGGATAGCTTGTGAGCTAAAGCTTTGTGTAATCCGAACATATTTCCACTTGTATGATAATACAGAGACCGGGGTTTTTAGCTGAGGCTTTCCCCAGAGTATTCTTCTGTGTTCATGTGTGATTGATTTCTTCTTCATCTGTTATATGTGTTCTATTTGATCTTGCTCAAAGTCGATTAAGCTTCTGCAAGTTTGTTTGTAGAAGTAGATCAAGTATTTTGTTTTAGTTACATTGCATTATCAGGTGATCTACAGTGATAATTTCTACATGGTATCAGAGCAAAGGTGATCAAAGTGGAGAACAATATACAAAGAAGGGAGAAGTTCGAAGTTTGAAGTTCCTGATTATAGAAATCGAATTCTTATGACATCTGAAATTTCACCAATGGCGTTCAACAGTTTGAGACTCGAGTATGCCCTGGATGGCAGCTCAAATTATATAGCATGTAAGGATCACATGGAAGCAGTATTAGAGGACAAAAATTTGAAGGAATTCATTGATCAAGAAGTCCTCAAGTCAGCAGCAGCTAATGCCCAAGAATTGGCGGAATGAAAGAAATGTGTCGCTAGAGTGAGGAGGATTCTTTTGAAAGGAGTTCGAGACCACATTGTCTCGAGTCTCCATGGGAAGGAGACACCATTTTAAATGTGGAAAACATTGAAGGATCTATATCAAAACAGCATCGATCAGAGGAAGTGGGTGTTGAAAGACAAGCTTCAGAAAATCAAGTGTGAAAAGGGTGACACGATCTCTACATATCTGAACAAGCTCACCACCTGCAGAGATAAGCTTGGAAGTGTAGGAATCACGACAACCGATGATGACATGGTAAGCCTTGCTCTCCTCGGTCTTCCTAAGAGCTGGCATAGCTACCAAGGCTCAATAAATGGAAGAGAGAAACTGCCAGATTGGGAACGAATATGGTCGGATCTGATGCAGGAGGATATCAGGAGAAGCACCAAAGATGGATCTTCATCAAATCACGATGATGAAGAAAATCTAGCCTTAGCGAGTAAGGCGAGGAAAGGGAAGGGGAAGGCTTCCCATTCAAAATCGATTTCTTCCCATGGTGGGAAGAAGATTGACAAATCGAAAGTGCGATGCTTTCATTGTCATGAGGTGGGCCATTATGTTACGAATTGTCCACAGAAGAAATCCAAGAAGGGATCCTCGAAAGGATCAGATGGTGAGGCACTAGCCTCACAGTTCGAATTGGATTTCACCCTCATCGCATGCATGGTTTCATCGATGGTGGGTTGTGTTTGGTACTTGGACAGTGGAGCCTCATTCCACATGACCGGCGACAAGATTTTATTCAGTACCTTGGAGGAGAAGGACCTCTAGATGCGCATAGAGATGGGCGATGATGAAAAGTACCGTGTTTCAGGTGAAGGCACAGTTGTGTTTCAAAGGGAGCATGGAGCTCCTCTCACCCTCACTGATGTAAAGTATGTGCCTGGATTGAAGAAGAACCTGGTATCCATCACTATGTTGGAAGACAAAAGCTATGATGTAGTATTTAGTAAAGGAAAGGCATTTTTTAGGCACATCGGCACAGGACATACCAAGAGGATTGAGATTCGAGTAAAGAATCTCTACAAGCTGGAGGTAGATGACTGTGGTGCATTGAGTTCCAAAGCAGAGTTGGTGAAAAGCCAAGATATTGGTGAGCTATGGCATAGAATATTGGGCCACTTGCACCATGGGGCCTTGAAGATCATGTAGCAAATTTCTATCGGAATTCCCAAGGTAAACTGGAGCAAGTGGATACATGCAAAGGTTGTACCTTGGGTAAGTATGCAAAATCTTCCTTTCAGGATTAAGACAGTCGAGTTGGAGTAATCTTGGATTGAGTTCATACAGATGTGTGTGGACCGTTCTCGACAACCTCCACCACTAAACAAAGTTACTATGTTATTTTCATTGATGATTTTTCTCGTAGATGTTGGATCTACTTCATGCAGAAGAAGGATCAAACCTTCTCAAGGTTTTGTGAGTTCAAAGCCTTGGTTGAGAAAGAATTTGGAAAGAAAATAAGGGCCTTGCGAAGCGACAATGGTGGAGAGTATGTCTCTCAACAGTTTAAGGATTTCTGTGCAGCAAAAGGAATTAAATGGGAGTTGACAGCACCCCATAACCCACAGTAGAATGGGGTGGCCGAAAGGAAGAACAGAACGATTGTGGGAGCAGCTTGGGCGATGCTACATGATCAAGGCCTACCACTTCATTTGTGGGCTCAGGCATGCAACGCAGCAGTATACTTGTAGAATAGAAGCCCACAACATATACTGGGGATGAAGACACCAAAGGAAGCTTTCTCCGAGAAGAGACTAGATGCGAGTCACTTCAGGATCTTTGTCTCATCGGTATTTTTCCATGTGACCAAAGATTCCCTGAAGAAGCTAGAGCCAACAGCTGAGTTGGGGATACTGGTGGGGTACACTGATACACCCCACAACTATCGGGTGTTCTTGCCTACCAGTCAGAGGACAGTGGTACACAAAGATCTAAAGTTTGACAAGCAGAAGGCCATGCGAGTATCCCTTGAGAGGTAGCTCAAGTTGCATGCATAGGAGGAACTTTTGGTTCCTAAGGAGGAGGAGCCTCAGACTGATGCAGAGCAACCGCATGCAGAGGATCCAGGAGTGGAGACATCCTCTCATGCAGAGTCTTCCAAAGATGGGCGGAAACACTCAAGGGAAGCTGACAGATTGATGATGGATGCGAGAGAGAATGTGGGACAGCCATATTCTCAACACAGATAGAGGAGGTCACCTGAGTGGTACATTGGTTACATGACCCTGGTTGGGGAATGTATAGAGACCGAACCATCTTCCTTCGAGGAAGCAGTGCAGCAACCAGTCTGGGTTGATGCTATGGTGGAGGAGTACGACTCCATAGTTTGGAACAATGTTTGGGATGTTGTTCCAAGACCAGAGAACAAGTCAGTTGTGAGTTCCCGATGGCTTTACAAGGTAAAGCAAGGAGCTGATGGGAATGTGGAGAAACATAAGGCAAGGTTCATTGCCCGTGGTTTCTCACAGGTCGAGGGGATTGACTATGATGAGACTTTTGCTCCTTTAGCAAGGTACTCATCTATCAAATCGATGTTGGCGCTATCAGCACAGATGGGTTGGAAGATCCATCAGATGGATGTGAAGACTGCGTTCCTCAATGGCAAGATTGAGGAAGAGGTGTACATAGAGCAGCCAGAAGGTTTTGAGACCTTCGATCGTGAATCGCATGTGTGCCGACTTAAGAGAGATTTGTATGGGCTGAAGCAAGCACCTCGTGCTTGGTACACCAGGGTCGACAGTTATTTCACCGGGTTGGGCTTCACAAAGAGTGAAGCGGATGCGAACCTTTACCACATCATGGTAGAAGGTAAGCCATTGATCATTGTTATTTATGTTGATGATCTGATATTGACAAGTGATGGTCAGTTGAACAAGTCTTGCAAGGAGGACCTTGCAAGAGAGTTCGAGATGAAATACATGGGTCTCATGCACTACTTTCTAAGCATGGAAGTGTGGCAGAAGGATGGGAAGTGTTTGTGTCTCAAGGCAAGTATGCCAATGAGATACTCAGGAGATTCCACATGGAGAAGTGCAAGCCCATGCAGACTCCTCTATCAGGTAACTGGAGGAAGGAGGATGCTACTTCAGGTGAGGTAGTAGTTGCTACTATTTATCGGCAGCTTGTGGGTTCATTGATGTATTTAGTGAACACACGACCAGATTTGTGCTTTGCGGTGAACTAGCTGAGTCAAGTTATGGTTCAACCTACCAAGCTATTTTGGAAGGTAGTGAAGCATGTGCTGAGATGCCTCAAAGGCACATCTCAGTATGGAAAATGGTACAGACGGACAGAGGGAGTGAATCTTCAGGGCTTCATAGATGCAGATTGGGCAAGGATTCCATCAGATCGGAAGAGCACTTCAGCGGGAATTTTAAACCTTGGTTTAGCTACAGTTTCTTGGTACAACAGGAAACAGAGGTCAGTTGCACTTAGCTCAGCAGACGTTGAATACATGGCTACCAGTCATGCAGCATGTGAGGCCATTTGGATGTGGAAAATTCTAGTTGGATTGTTTGATCAGAGGATGGATCCAATTGTGATCTATTGCGATAACCAGAGTTGTATCAAACTCTCTGAGAATCCAGTATTTCATGACAGGTCCAAGCACATCGATATCCGGTATCATCATCTTCGAGACTGTGTGGTGAAGAGGATCATGTTGTTGTAGTATGTTTCGACCGAGGAGCAGGATGCAGATATTTTGACTAAGGCATTATCAAAATGCAAATTCGAGTTCCATGGAGACATGATTGGGGTGACATATAATCCCTTTCTTGTTGAGAGGAAGTGTTGAAAATAGCAACAAGAAATGCTAAATATAGAAGTGATAAAAATAACATTGCTACAAATATCATTTCGGGATATATTCCAATTTTAGTTAGTCCCTGAAATAAAATTAAGAATTCAAATTCAAATTTGATCTTAGCAACTGTTTGAAAAATAATTAATTAATTCTTCTTGAGTTAATTAGTTGGAGAAAATCAAACATGAAGTCTACGCGAAGACATGCAACAGTTATCCCTTTGATTGAGGAAGTTATCCCTTAATTAAGGAGATCAGGATGAGTTGTATTTTGAGTTGTAATTAGTTAGCTCAGTTAAGTGAGTTAAGTCTAGTTAGATTAGTTCCAATAGTTTGTGGACTTGATTGTGAGTTCAGTTAGTTAATGCATGCATGCATGTAACTAGTGTACTTCAGATAACTGAATATTCTCTCATAAATAACTCGCATGTCAATTCAGTCAGAGACCCAATTGAGATCAGAGGATGGGACAATGTACTATCAATTGCATGAATATTCCATTGAGGATATCTCTTGCATGCAGAAGGAACTCATTCCTTGAGGATTGAGCAGTTATTTCTGAGTTTAGTGAGCAGTGTGTGAGGTAATTCACACAGGTGGCAGCTAGAGGACCCAGGAGAAACTGCGCAAGGAAATAGGAGGCTTGGAGCACTGAGGGAAAGCATATGTTGTGTCTATTCAATCTATAAGCAACATTGAGGGATTGTACTGAGAGTTGGATAGCTTGTGAGCTAAAGCTTTGTGTAATCCGGACATATTTACACTTGTATGATAATACAAAGATCGGGGTTTTTAATTGAGGCTTTCCCCAGAATATTCTCCTGTGTTCATGTGTGATTGATTTCTTCTTCATCTATTATATGTGTTCTATTTGATCTTGCTCAAGTTCAATTAAGCTTCTGCAAGTTTGTTTGTAGAAGTAGATCAAGTATTTTGCTTTAGTTACATTGCATTATCAGGTGAGAATTTCTACAAAGAATCATATATAAATGATACATAGTAAAAATACTTACCCAGTGATGGAACTGACACAGGTCCAAACACATCACTTTGCACAAGCTCTAATATATGTTTTGCCCTCTTAGCACCAGAGGGGAAACTCTCCTAATGTTGCTTCCGATATAAACAATATTCACAGAAATCAAAATCTAGAGAGAAAATAGACATACCTTCTATCATACCATTACCATGAAGTATTCGAAGGCTCTTCTCTCCAGTATGTCCAAGTCTTTGATGCCATAGCATGGCCTTTTCTCTAGAGACCACTAGACTTTATGCTCCACTTTCAGGAACCACAGAACTGTTGCACCCATCATTAACAATGCTACCTTGAAGCTTGTACAAAGTTCCAATCCAAACTCCCTACATCAATACCATTGTTCCCCGAACCAGCTTGCAGGAGTTTTTCTCGAACAATGTTTTTACACCGGCATCATGTACCTTGCTTACAGAAATCAAATTTCTAGTCAATGCACAAATATGCAGAACACCTAAAAGTGTTCTAACCCTCCCACCTTGCAGCTTCAACTTGACTTTTCCATGACCAATGAGTCTATCCTTCCTGTCATCGCCTAAGAAGGCATCACCACCATCATATTTATCATACTCATAGAACCACTCCCTATGGGGAGTGAACTGAAAGGATGCACCTGAGTTAATCAACCATGTCTCATGATCTACATCTGTACTTCAAGAAGAAGCCAAATACACATCCCCACCTTAATCTGAGGTGGTTTTTGCCTCTACTAAAGGAGCATCATCAAATCCCTTTCCTTTCTTAGGAGCTTTAGATCTACAGTCCTTTTTGAAGTTTCCTTCCTTTTCGCATTTCCAGCACACCTTTACAAGTTTTCCTGGAGATTTAGATCTCCCTCTAGATTTAGATTTCCCACTCAAGGATTTATTTTTGTTTCTGTTCTTGGACCATCCTCATACGGACAAGGCATCACCATTTTGGCCCTCCATATTTTTCCGTCTCATCTCCTCCGACAGCAAGGATGAGACTATTTAATCAAACTACAAGGTAGTCACATTGCTACCTATTACAACAACCAAACTATCCCACGAATCTAGTAGAGAAGACACAAACTGATGCACTTATCTTCATCTGAATTTTTTATATCAACAGATAATAATTGGCTTACCACAATATTAAAGGAGTTCATATGCTCTGTCACGAGTCTCCATCCTTCATCCTCAAGTTATACAACTTTCTCCGTAGGAACAATTTATTCACCAGAGACTTAGATTGGTACAAAGTCCCTAACTTATCCCACAAAGCGTTCACCGAAGCTTCCCCTAATACATTCAACAATATTGAACCTCAGATACACAACTGTACTGTGCTATTTTCCTTCTGATCCAACTTCGTCCAGTCTTCAGCTCACATTGTCATTAGTTTAGTCCCTAGATCTACCACGATCCACTGATCTTTAACCACCAACAGATCCTCCTTCTTGAGTTTCCACAACTCAAAACTCTTACCATTAAATTTCTCGACCTCTATCTTTCCACTGCTCATCATCTTCTTTCACCACAAGAATCAATCTCGTAGATCTCCCACTGAACAAGGTACCACATGCCCGAGCAAAACCCCTCAGCAGCAAAGGCGTCCCCTTGAAGCTAAAACATCTTTCATACCAAATATAGGTTTTAACCCCGTATAAAAATTACATGCATATGAATTCTCAAAACAAAAAATAAACAATGGCGAGATCATAAAACAAATAGACAAATATTTTCCCCTAGATCCCAAAACTGGGACTACCAGATTGAATTTTCATTATATTCCTTTCATTGTTACAGTACATATATATACATGCCAAAATATCCATGAACTCTAATCCATTAACCTTGGATTAGAACATAACCGTAGTTCCCTTGATCGGATCTACAAAATACCATGGGCAGAAAACCATCATGCCCAAGACCATGTACAAAAACCACGCACAAAACCACAAGTAGGGCCTCACGGTGCAATGAAAAAGGGGGGGGGGGTGGTGGGGCGATGACCCCCCGTACGTGGGGCTAGTCGTGGAAAGAATATAGCACACACCCAACAAAGTCGGCTTTACCCTTCTCTCACTATTGTTTTCATCCAAGGCCATATCCCCAACATCTTTGCATTTAAGCACACAGCCATGGTGAGGGAACGAGGTCATGTTCATTGCAGTGGTAGGGAGAGAGGACACCCTCCCAGCTCTCCATGGCATGATGAACACATGATTCTCTTTGACCTTGACATTTTTGAGCATGTCAAATGCAATGTATCCATCTTGGAAGCAACCGAGAGATGAAGAACTAGTGATGAGCTCTAGGTCATTTGCAATTTATTAGCAAGGCATCTTTGGGAACTGGAGTTGGCTTGCACTCATGTTGAATGTCAAGTGGCCAAATATAATTTCTATGCCAATTGCATAAGAACAATGCTTCAATGCCTCTCATGAAACATTGGTATCAATTTTCCTCCCAATGTGTCATCCTCCACTTCTTCCAGTGCTCTAGATAGGTCTACAAAGCAGCAACCAGAAGAATTGCTCTCACATCAAATATGCTCTCCATCTACTTCCATCATCTTGGTAGGGGACAAGAAAGACAGAGGCAAGTTAGTTCAGAAGTATTTTGTTGCAAGAGAAGGAAATTCTAAGAGGCCTCCAACCATTGATGCTCAACATGTTGATAAGCATCCCTCTCCCCACAACCACAACACTTATGGGTGCCTTGTCATGAGGAAATGTCAGACATGGACCACCCAAGCAACAGGGGAGGTGACACAATTGACCTCACTCACATTCAGTCGACATCCTCTAAGCTCAAAGACAAGTGAATAACATGAACAGGTCATCCACCTTACTTCACTCACTGTTGTCTCTCTTTTCTCTTTGCTCTTATCTCTTTTAACCACAAATGCAAACTTTTGGCACATATCCTATTATAAATTGTTTGAGTTTTTTGTTTTTTTATCCACCATGACTCAGAATTAGACTATTATTTTGCTTAGTAGCCTATATGGTTTCCCCTACAGGGACATATGACAAGGTTCAGTCATTTGGACCCAAATCAATTCTCCGAATGTACTCTATGTAAAATAAAATTGCTAATATAATGTTCTCTTCTTGCCAAAAGAATACATATTTTCCTCATAATGGGTAGTGATTTTCATGAAATTCACATATACTTACTACATACTCGCTTCGATACTTCCCACCATTTCAGTTGATAAAAAGAGTACATAAATATATTCATTAAACTTACTTGTTCCAATCCTTTCAATTGTAATTTATCAATATTATTTTGTATGACTTTAAAAAATAATAAGATGCCAATATCTATATCTATATATATAGATAGATATATACACACCTCATTTTTCAAAAGTGAATTGTTTTTAGTAAGTTTGATTACAAATCTATGTTTTACATTATAATTATAGATCTCTCCCTTCTACAATGTTCAATTTAAATATAGGGGCGTAAATCTCTACCATAATATTTGTAAGTAAAAAAGACTTCCCATCTTTATATCAATAACATTTTTAATTATATATTTTCTCATCTATTATATTAAATGTATTAGGGGTGTTATTTCTCTCTAACCTTAGACTCTTGTGTGATCTCATTCTAATTTAATGGCCTGACTTTTTGCAAATTTAGATTTAGCCATCAAAATGACTTTCCTACCCTACTTTTTCTTATTTCTAATTTAAGTATACGCATGAATCGTCTAGTCCATTAATTCCATCATTCTTCAATATTCAAGAATACCATATTCATATATATGAAAAATAATGTCATTAATTTTCGATTTTTTCTTACAAACTAAAATAATATCCAATTAATATTACAATATTAAATTGTTTTATTTTCTCAATAATAAATTAAGAATGCCATTTTTTATCCTTTAATTATTGAAAATTTCACTCCCATTTTAAATGTGATCCCTAACCCTTTTCATAATGCCATGATTTTTTAAAATAACAAGCTATGGATACTTCATTTCCCTGAGGCCAATGATCTCCTTAGACATATTGGTGGATAATCCTATGCTTGGATTTCTTGCCTTATTTTTTATTATTCCCTACATACATGTTCTACCTAGATTACTTGTTACAACTTTGTCAAAGTTAAATTCCATAGATGACACAGAATTTGTTGATATATTTAATATCAGTGAGATTACTTGGAGATGTGGATTAAAAAAAAAAAACAAGCTTGTTTTCTTACTAGTATATTTCATTTGAAGTTGTCATTTGGTCCAATTTTTACATAATATAGTTATAAAAACCTTAGACATTATCTAATTGTGAACTACATTGTAATATTATATGTAAATATTTGATAAAATTAGGGCTGAGAAGGGACACATATTTCCAATTGCTTGAGGTGAGATATCACTTGAGGAAATGGGCAAAAATTAAATACATCAACCATGATTGGTTGAGACAATTAAATGGACAGGTGATTCCTTCTTCCTAGTAGTAGCTTAGCCTCTGAAGAAACTTCCTTAGCATGGAATTCTCTCTCCTGACCATGAGTTGATAATTATCTGTTATAAGGTATCCTAGGATGCATATATGTCTTGGTTACAAGTCTAGAAGGCTGGGGAAAAATATGTGTAACTAGTGGATGAAGGTGTTGTGACCTTGCAACTATCTGTTCAACTAAAAACATTGTTTAGTTTCCCTGCTAAAAGCGCTCTACCTCAAGCACTCGAATCTATCTCAAGGATGACAACTGTAAGTAACTTGGTTGTAGCTTGTCTATGTTTGGGTGGAGAGTTTTAGTCCCGAACTTAGTTTCCCATATTTCTTACGAACCCAAGATAAGTCTTCTCATGTGTAATCTTGTATGAATTTCCAGATTGAACTATGAATGAATGACATGATGATAGGTTGTATGATAAGCTCTAGTTTACTTGTGTTTATATTTGTATAAATTTCTTATTGTGATATAGACGAGGATGTTAATGTATCATCTCATGATTTGATTTGTCTACACTAATATCCTATGCAAGGAGTTCATTGACTTTGATAGTGTTGAAGTTGCACTAATTGCAATGATTTTCTAGCAGAGTCAATGAATACGGTGGAATGAATTGCCATCTTCCATTGATTGAATGTTGTAGGGTTGAATAAGTTTAGCATGTTTGCTAGTATGATTATTGATCATTTCAGGATTGAAGGGAAGGAGGCTAGATACCATCCCTTGTGACTGCATTCCTTTTGTGATATATATATATATATATATATATATATATACAAGACGTATTGAATTGGTTCATCTGTTTACTCAGTTGAGTGGGTTGATTGATACCAAGGAATAAGGCTTCTTGTTTTATTCATGAGTTGTTATATCTCTTTGTGTTCTTGGAAAATAATTGCACTTCGCCATGTTATGGTTTACATTATTCTATTGGGTGCTTGTTTTCCAATCCTATGTGTGATTTTTCCTTGTAATTCATTGGTCATCAAGTGTTGAAAACCACACATGAATAACCTGATAAAATCCTTGAAAATTCACAAAAATTCCAAGTCCATGGAATTTTTTTAAAACATAGCATAAATTTGAAATTTTGGGACCCCACAGGTCAAAGGTGTAGAGGTCAACCAGGCGGGTTTGACCTCGACGGGTCTCCACCCCGACCTATGACAAGTTGACTGCTTTGTTGGCAGCGAGGTCAGGAACTTAGGTAGGTCAGGGGTCATGTTGATCCTAAACCAACATTTTATCATGCCAAGGAGGAGGGTCGACCCCAACTTGGTTGGGGTCGGGCCCAAAAAGAGAAATATAATTCATGTGTCAATGGAAAAGGCCAATTTCCGACTATATGTTTAGCTTGCCTACCACATGGATGTATCCATGGTGGTAGCGTTGGCACATCACCTGCACATGGGCCACTGATTGGTTTCCATGTGGAGGTCAAGATGATGTGGCAAGGTTGAAGGGGGTCGATGTTTTAAAGGCAATAACTTTCAATCTATAAGTAATATTGAGGAAAACTTTATATCGTTGGAATACTCTCAATGAGACAAATGCAATGATTATTTATAGTTGAATTTTTAATAAATTCAAGAAAAGTCGAAAATTTAGGTCCCATTCCAATAACTATACCTTGGGAGTTGGATCTACATAGTGACTACCTCCTTCTGACTCTTGTTAGGTTCTAGGGTTAGGAGGGTGTTGTTATAGTTGGTGTTAGAGAATCCAGGTTCAATACTTGGACTCAATGGGCTCTATCCTTGGCAAGTTAACAACATAGTTCCAGCAAGGGCAGCTTCATAACAATTTTTTTTACAAAATTATCTAAACTAATGTTTAGGTGTTAAAATTCAGTTTGTAATTAAGTGATTGCATGTGTGGTTGGTGCAACAACATTGCGATTTGAATATGAAGCATGGTACTACCGATTGATAAGATTTTATTGATGAGATGACCATTGTGTTAACTGATATATTTGTGATTGTGCATGCAGATGGGATAATGTGTGTGGCTTGATGTTGATTAACATTGATGTCCTAACATGACTTGTTTGTTGCAGCTAGCTACTATGGCATCTCCATAAAAGAAATTTCATGGTCATGATTAGGTTTATTTATTCATGTTATAATTCATCTAATAAATGTGTGTGAATGAAAACACATCACAAGTAGCAAAAAAGGAGAAGCAAGATGGTTTGGTATAGCTCTGACAGGTCACAACATGGGTATGAAGAAGCTTCACTGGAGAAAACGGGAGGGGAAACCTCTATTGACTAGAGGGTTACCTTGACGAGCCTACAAGCCAATATTAGGATTTGTAGGGCAGATAATGAAAGACTGGTAAGATCTCAAGAGGAATAAGTTGAGGAGAATACAGTTATACTTCAAAGCCTTTCTAAATTGCAGAGACAAAAGCAGCATGAGCTAGGGTCTAGTTAGAAAGACAAGTAGAGCCCTTTGAATTCGAAAGAGAGAACAATTGGGGCATATGGTAATAGGTCCAAAAAGAGGCATAGAAAGGAAAGTGAAGACACAGTTAGATGGAATACACCATTGGGTGCCATAGAAGGAATAACTGGCACTTATGGGCATCATTTTAGTATACAATCTAACTCTACTACCAAAAGACATCATCACCATCATCACTCTCATTATCACCATTAGGGAAGGGGAGAAAAGGGTTATACGTCAGAATAATTTAAGAATTCCAAACCACCCACATTTGATGGAGAAATGAAGAGATTTGAAGATGTGGAAGCTTGGTTTCTCAAATGAAGAAGTTATTTAGAATCCATAGTTATTATAAGAACATGAAGGAAAAGATATCCAACTATAGTTTGAAAGGGAAAGTATACATATGGTGGGAAGATTTGAAGAATGTCAAGGGCATAAGAGAATATGAGCTGACTTGGAGAGAATTTGAAGGACTCTTCAAAGATAATTATTTATCAGACTGATATTATGACAACAAAGTAAAAGAGTTTTATGAGTTGAAAATGGGACAAATGTCATATGATGAGTAGGTTACCAAGTTCCTGGAATTATTGAGATATGTTCCATATCTCAAGGGTGAGAATGAAAAGGTCCAAAGTTTCATTAGTAGGTTGCCTCTATCATTTAAGGATCGAATTGAAATCTTGGAACCTCACACATTGGACGATGCTATCAAGAAACTAAAGCACTATCATGAGCAATCAAAATGTAGGCTAGAAATTGATGGAAATGAGAAATTGGGGGTTTAACCAAAATCCCATTTCCTTTAAAAATCGATCCTAATGCCTGTGGGTTATGACCCACAAAGCCTATCGAAAGCATTCATAAGGCTTTAAGCCTTTAAACCGTGGACTTATACTTCATCGGAGCTAGTACACTATCGGGTCTTTTCACATCTATCAGGAGCATTACACATATTGACATTAAGCCTTAACCCTTCGGCCACAACACTTTACACAATACAAGAATACACGAGAAATCCACTTGAGCACAAATAAGGTGGATCTCAAATCTTATGCACCGCATTCATAACTATCAGCGGGTCCAATTCTTATCGCCTTCCCTTAGCGTTGTTCCAATGCTGCTCGACTGCCAACACCTCCAATCCTTTCGATCGCCGATCGGCATGTTGGTGATATAGCTGTCGGCATATTACTTATCGGCTATTCAATTCCGCCGTCCCTTGACCTCCGTCAAATGCAATCACCGATCACACCTCCGCCGTTGATCCTCTTTCGATCCAAGGGTTGCGATTTAAATCGCATTTCGCTATCGCTATATTGAAAGGTTGTTTCTGATACCATTATATGGTTCCGCCGATGCGATAAAGCTCTATCCCACGTGACTTGATCTAGACCATTGATCCATATGATCTAATGGTTCCTGTGCATCCACGTTGCTTCCTTCTTAACTTAATCTTGCTCGCGATCCTGCACTTAACACGAATCTCTGCCATACCACTCCATACACAGTTAACTCATTTATCAATGGATTGCCATCATGCTTAATGGTCGATCAACATGCATACAAACGGGCTTTAAGTCATTCGACACATAACACACACCATAACACGAACAGAGGAAAATACACAGGCATGCGGAAATCACAAAACACGTATATTTATTATAAATAACACAACATAGCTACAAATCTAAGGCATTTCATCCTTAGCTCGGGTCTTCTTCCTGACTACATTAGTCTATGCACTGATTACACAAACTCTATCTATATCGCTCACTTTATATCTCCTATTGAACATGCAGGTTCAACACACACACACATATATATATATATATATATGGAAACATTGTTGGATCGGATCATGGAAGGATCTGATCAATCCTCTAACAAAAAGCCCCAAAGCTCTCATTACATGCATACATATGGCAGAATATATATTGATAAATCTCCTCTAGACTTTTATCCATATTTTTCCATCTTTAAATCTGTTTTAAAACAAATTTTTCCCTGTTTTGCTCCCCTGGTCCATGTGTTCCTCTTCACTCAACTTTGGATTCCTCCTTTTGACTAAGGGTGTTGGATGCTCCTGCATCAGAAATCAAGGCTCATTTGAAGGAAAGGGGAAACTTTGAACTTAAAGGATGAAAGCACGAGAATTCAATGCAACAACTAGAATAGGAAACAAGAAATTCCACCACTAATAGAGGTGAAACCTAGCAGAAGATCAACACAACTGGTAAAGGTCAACGTGCTTAGGCCAAAGAGGAGGAAAAATTCCAGAAGAATCCCATAGTATGTTGGAAATGCAGGTAGGACCATCTCCAAAATATTGCCCCTAGATACATAGAAATCAGTCGAGGTTGCATATTGTGCAAGAAGCACAAACAATAGAGGGCGTAGCTCAAAGAGTGCCTAGTACCTATGCAGTTATGTTGGCCACCTGACATCAAGGGTAAAGATGGTTGATTAGATACAGATTATGTATTCATTTTTGTTGTTGTTGAAGCAATGCAATTAATTGTAAATGAAACTGTGTAGTGGTTGAGTCAATTCTTGTGGTTGGTCGTAGAAGAAGAGACTAAACGTGATCCGGATTTAAACAGGAACGCAACAAATTACAGAGATAACCATATACACAAAGATGCAGCGGAAATAATACTTCATTTCATTAATGGAAAATACTGAAATATGCTTACAACCAGAAATGGAAATAAACCAGCTAGGGCGATGGTAGCTTATCTCTGAGAAGAGATGTGATGGCTACATGCCTCTGAACTGTGTTACAATGAGGCTCGAAGGCCTATTTATTGTTGAGAAACAATGGAAAAACCCTTAACATTCCAAAACCTAACCCTAGGAGATGAAACGCCAAACTGTGGGCCCCGTTTGGGGTAAATTGGTACATCAACTTCCTGGGGTCGTAACTTTGGCATACGATCTTCGTTTGACGCGTACAATAGCTCATTAGAAATATCTATCCGAGCACTATCATTGTTGGAACGGGAAACATCGGTCCATTCCATGGACCCATGTTGCCCCCGGATTCCCCAAAAAACGTCGTTTAGGGCCTCAAAACGGCTCCGGAAGTTCAGGACCCGAAAAACTGCTAAAAATAGTAAGTTGTGCTACAATTAAGGAAACTGAAAATGCCGAGAAAGACAATGGTGGGGGTCCAAGTGGACTTGGCAGGTGGCCACCAATATCCACCTGGATCATTCCTCCCCCCTTAGGAAGCAATGGTCCCCATTGCGTTGAGCTCCTCCATGAGATGAGGAAACTTCTGTTGAACTTGTTCCCTGGTGAGCCACTTGCCCTGCTGAAGGAGTTGGCCTGCTTTGACAACTCGATACAGTTGGATATTCTGTTGGCGAGTGTTCTTGATCTGTGTGTCCATGATTCGATCCGTTGCAGCTTGTTCCATGCAATCTGGGTTTAATTCTGTGGGTTTGAGCTGTTCTGCAATGTCGGATGTGTCTAGCAATGGTGGAAAGTATGGCCGAAGGCGGTCCACATTGAACACTGGGTGCAGGCCAAGGAATGGGGGAATGCTGAGCTCAAATGCATTGTCTCCCACAGCCTTAGTAATGGTGTAAGGACCATATTGGAGTGATCTCAATTTCCGATAGGCTCTAGTGAGGCGTTCCTTTTGCAAATGCAACCAGACTTTGTCGCCCACCTGAAACTTGTGTGGCACCCGATGTTGATCATGTCGCTGCTTGTACTTGGCATTTGATTTCTCAAGAATTTCATGGACCTGCTGGCGAATATGTTGGATGCGCTCAATGAATCTGGTGGCCTTATCTGTTTTGGACTGGACATGAGCTGAATTCATGTGAGTAGCTGCAAGTGGCATGGCCACATCAATGGGGCATAGTGGCTGGAATCCCAAACCCACCTGAAAAGGGCTATGGCCAGTGGAGCTGTGAAGAGCTCGGTTGTAGCTGTGCTGAACATAGGGGAGGCTCTCGTCCCATGTGCGTGGATGCTTTGAGTTATACATGCGCAGAATGTGCACAATCATCCTATTGACAACCTCTGTCTGGCCATCAGTTTGAGGATGGAAGGCTGTGGACTTCGTGAGTTTGGTGTCCAGCATTGACCAGAGACTGGACCAAAATGTGCTGAGAAACCGACTGTCCCGATCTGAGATGATAGACTGTGGGATCCCAAAGTGCACCCACACTCGTTCAAAGAAGAGTTTAGCAGTGGCTTCTGCTGTGATATTCTTCTTGCAGGCCACCATAATGGCCATCTTCGAGAACCTGTCGACGACCACAAAAACACAGTCATTTCCATGCTTAGTGGAAGGAAGGCCTGACATGTAATCCATGGAGATGGATTCCCAAGGTCGACTAGGGGTAGGAAACGGGGTATAGAGGCCGTGCTTCTTAATGGTCGGTTTGGCAATAGCACAGGCAGTACATGATCGGATGTACTTCCCAACATCCTGTCGAAGATTCGGCCAATAGAAATAATTTTGCAGTACTGCCACTGTTTTCTCGACCCCGAAATGCCCAGCAGCCCGACTGTAGTGTGCTTCCCAAATCATCTTGGCACGCTCGCTTGAAGGAACACAAAGGTGACCGAGGTGGCATAATAGGGCATCCTGGAGGTGAAAATCTGCAACATGCCGACCCTCCAAGAGTGTCTGGTATGTGTGGCCGAATTCTGGGTCGCTTTTGTAGAGAAGTGGGCAATCAGAAGTCTCGTGCCCACAAGAGTTGAGCACGGTGGTCAGCGCCATGATCGGTGGTCGACTGAGGCAATCTGCAACATTATTGGTGCTGCCCTTTTTATACTTGATATTCAAGTGAAACTGTTGCAGGTATGTAGACCACTTCTGATGGCGATCATTCTGCAATTTCCCTTGGGTTTGTATGAATTGCAGGGGTCGGTGGTTTGTGTGGATGACCGTTTCCTTCCCCAAAATGTAATGCTTCCATTGTCGGTAGGCCTGTACAATGGAATACATCTCTTTATCATAAGTGGGGTACTTCCGGACTGTGTCTGAAAGCGTTTCACTGTGATATACCACTGGATGTCCATGTTGAGTAAGGACTGCCCCAATAGCATAGTCAGAGGCATCTGTCTCGACCTCAAATGGTTGTTGTAAATCTGGTAACGCGAGCACTGGTGCCGTGCAGAGGCGATCCTTCAACTCCCTGAATGCCTTCTGTTGAGATTCAGACCAAAAGAATTTTGCTTTCGCCCCTCCCTTGGTGACTTGACTCAAGGGCCAAGAAATATGAGAAAACCCCAGCACAAACCTGCAGTAGAAGTTGGCAAGACCTAGAAAGTTGTGGAGCTCTGTTAGAGTGGTTGGAGAGGGCCAATCCCGAATGACTTGGACCTTGGCTGGATCGACATCCACCCCCTGTTCATCAATGATGTATCCCAGATACTGAACTTGGGTCATGCCAAAAGTGCATTTCTCCAAATTGGCACATAGCTTGTGTTGCCGCAGTGTTTGGAGAACCTGTCGGATGTGGTGGAGGTGCTCTTCCCAACTCTGGCTGAAGATCAGAATGTCATCCAAGTATACTACTACAAAGGAGTTGGTGAATGGCCGCAAGATGTCATCCATTAGCCTCATAAAGGTTGTAGGAGCATTCGTCAATCCGAAAGGCATGACCAACCATTCGAAGAGGCCCTCCTTGGATTTGAAGGCAGTCTTCCACACATCTGAGGGTTCGATTGGTACCTGGTGATATCCTGACTTCAGATCGATCTTGCTGAAATATTTCGCCCCCTTTAGTTGGTCTAGGAGGTCATCAATCCGCAGGATCGGGTACCTATTACGGACAGTGATCTTGTTCAGCGCCCGATAGTCAATACAGAGTCTCCACGTCCCATCCTTCTTCTGTACCAACACGATCGGGCTCCCACAGGGCGATGAACTTGGACGGATGTGACCTTTCTGCAGGAGCTCCTGAATCTGCCTCTTGATTTCATTGTTCTCCAGAACGGAGCGTCGATAAATTGGTCCATTGGGTAGCGGCGCACCTGGGGTCAGATCGATGGAGTGCTTGACTTGACAGTGCAGAGGAACCCCTGCTGGGGAGGTGAAGATGTCTTCGTACTCCTCCACAATCTTGTCCATCTGTAGCTGTCGTGCAGAGGGACCCCGTTTGGAGGCCGCGGCCACTGTCTTCTTCTTCCCTTGAGGGCGTATCATCAGGAAAACAAATTTCCTGGTTTTGGAAATGATCTTACTGCATTGTTTTGCAGTAATCAAAGAGATGGCGACAGGTGGTGCTACCTCTGGTATCCTGAACAACTTATTTCCCAATGTAATAATAACAGCACGGGGCCTTGATTCATACACAGCATGTCGCTTCCACAAGTATGGTTGTCCTAGTAATACATCACAAACTTCAAGGGGAGCAATGTCACACAATACCTCATCCGTGAAGGGCTTGATGTTGTATGGAAGGCGACACTGCTGACTCACGCGAAGATCTCGCCCTTGGTGAAGCCACCCAATGGTGTATGGTTGTGGATGTGCTGTGGTTGGTAAGCCCAACCGCTTCACGACCTCTGCCGAAATGAGGTTCTTTTGACTCCCGCTATCAACAATGAACTGTATCGGGGAGCCCTTTACCCACATCTGGGAGTGGAAGAGACGCTCCTCCTCCTCTGGATCTTCGGGTTCATTTTTCTGGATCTTTGCGGTAGCAACAGTGGCGCTGGGATCCGCATCAATGATCTGCTTCCCTTTTTCATACCCCTTATCGGGTTCTGACTCAGAGTCAGAACATGCATCTGATTCTGAAACCTTTAGCTCAGCCACCAGTGACTACTTGGCCCGACACTCACTTGTGTTGTGAGTGGAGCTCTTATGGAACTCGCACCATTTTCCAGTGTCCTTTCTCTGCTTCGCGGCGTTGTTCTTTGCTTGCAGCTTCCGCTGGTTGTCTTGGGCTGTCCCGCCTTGGCTCTATCCTTTGTTCTGTGGTTTAGGGGCACCTTTCCCCTGCTTTGGATTCGCAGATCCAAAGTCTCGCTTCTTTTGTTTAAACTTCTACTCGACCTTGACGGCATATCGGTATGCTGCGCCGAGCGAGGGGATGTTTAGGAATTGTATTTCTTCCTGGATGTACTTGTGCAGGCAGCCACGGTATTTGAGTATCAAATGTTGCTCCGAATCCTTGATACCCAACTTTGTGCGAAGGGTATGGAAAAGATTGGTGAACTTCGGCACGTCTTGGTCCCTTCCCTGCCGCAGCGTGGTCCACTTTATGTATTCATCCTCATAGCTTCCGACAGGGTAGTACTGCTCCTTGATGGCATCCCGGAACGAATCCCAGGTGGGTGCGGCTGAAAATAGTGAGCCAGTACTTTCATCCTTCTGCTCGCAGTAGGTTTCCCACCAGTCCTTGACGTGGGGGGCTGCTTTGAGAAGAGCAAAAACAATCTTTTCCCGACTCGAAAATTCATGAACATAAAAATAACCCTCTAGCAGATTTAACCATTTATCTACGGCATCGGCGTCTATCTGACCCTCGAATATGGGGATTTCAAAATTAACTTGTACCTTAAAGGGTGTGGCGTTTCCAGAGGAGCTGCTGGAAGCCGATGCGCCGCTTCTGGGTAGCCGCTGAAGGATCTGGGCAAAGCTGTCCATCATCGCGTTCCGTTGTCGCTCGAGGGCTTCTTCGAGCAAGATTTTGATGGGATCTCCTGTCCCCTCGTCTTTCTTCTCGTCCGCCATGGGAGGCCATCGGGATTTGCGAGGCTGGTCTTGCAAAGGTTCAACCAGTTCAAGCCCTAACTCCTTATATCCCGACCTTGTTGGGGACATGCAAAGAAAAACAGAGAAAAAGCAGACCGCTCTGATACCACTGATCCGGATTTAAACAGGAATGCAACAAATTACAGAGATAACCATATACACAAAGATGCAGCGGAAATAATACTTCATTTCATTAATGGAAAATACTGAAATATGCTTACAACCAGAAATGGAAATAAACCAGCTAGGGCGATGGTAGCTTATCTCTGAGAAGAAATGTGATGGCTACATGCCTCTGAACTGTGTTACAATAAGGCTCGAAGGCCTATTTATTATTGAGAAACAATGGAAAAACCCTTAACATTCCAAAACCTAACCCTAGGAGATGAAACGCCAAATTGTGGGCCTCGTTTGGGGTAAATTGGTACATCAACTTCCCGGGGTCGTAACTTTGGCATACGATCTCCATTTGACGCGTACAATAGCTCATTAGAAAGATCTATCCGAGCACTATCATTGTTGGAATGGGAAACATCAATCCATTCCATGGACCCATGTTGCCCCCGGATTCCCCAAAAAACATCGTTTAGGGCCTCAAAACGGCTCCGGAAGTTCAGGACCCGAAAAACTGCTAAAAATAGTAAGTTGTGCTACAATTAAGGAAACTGAAAATGCCGAGAAAGACAATGGTGGGGGTCCAGGTGGACTTTGCAGGTGGCCACCAATATCCACCTGGATCAGAACGAAATTGTGGAAAGGGCTTGGTTAGGACCTTACTCTTGAAATATTGAGGGATACTAGAACTCATGGGAATTAAATTGTTATATTGTCAAACATTTTATGTTTATTCCGTCGATTAATTTATGATTAAATATCCTTTTTTTCTGTTGTATTATGCATGGCCATGCTATTATTGGTTGTGTGATTTTATGATTGTTGTCATGAATTTCTTCTTTTTATGATTTCCCTCCCTCCTTTTGATTTATCCTTCCGTCTTCATGCTTTGGGGACCTTCGTAACATTGGTTTAGTGTGGCAGGAACTCCATGGGGCTCTAAAAAGAGAGAACCAAGAATGACCTATGCATAAATAAAGAACATGAACAAAATAAGGAAGGTTGAAAATGGGCAGGTAGGTCAAAAAATGCCATCATCGGAATACCTGGGAGCACTGGCCCTAAAGGTGGCAGCAAGTGTAATGAGAACATATGAATGGATGAAAATTGGTTGTGTAAATAATGTTGATATAAAACAGTAGCCAAAGGTTCCAGAGTGAGCTACTAGGTATATAAGGGAAAATGGAGGAATCCAGGTAAAGAACTTCTACAACCAGCGCATGCTTCCATAAGGAAGGGATTTCTCTAAACTATGATATTAATAGACACATGTTAACATGTATATATATATATATACACACACACACACTAAGTGGACAACAGTATGACAACCTGGTGGGCGGAGTGGCCCATCGAGGATAATGGACAACAATATGGTAGCCATGAAAATGGCTCAAAATGAGGTTCTATTGAACTTGAATTTAATTATATATGAAAATGTATGTTCATGATCATGTTGATGTGTAGGTATGAATGTCATTGTATCTGCCAGGGTCTTGGCAGGAATCATTCTTATGGAAGAATGATTGTATAAAATTAATAGATACAAATGTACATGGCTAGATGGGATGACATAATAAGTTGTCTAATGAGATTGCTAGTAGAAAAAAAAAATCAATGGGGCAAGGGAAAGCCCTGGATGATTGATGATTTAATGTCATAAGAATATGATTATTATATGCTCATGTTGTACCATATGGATAACAAGAAAGTTTTGATGGTGTATTAACTAATAATCATGCTCCTTGATCGTGGGATTAGGTATGTACTCCACTACGTGCTACAATGATGCAAGAAGAGAGTTTGATAGAGTAAAGAAGTTGTGATGATAACATTGTTGATAAACCCATGAGGATTGTTGGATGATAATCACAGAGCATAACTTTGATAATTGCCCAATTAAGAAACCCATAAATCTAGCTAACCGATAATCAGAGAGAGGCTTTGATGATAGTTCACAATTGAGAAAACCATGAGGCGTGTTGGCTGATAATCATAGTGTAAGCTTAGATGATAGCTTGGATAAGAAAACCCAAAAGGGATTTCCAATTGATGATCATTGAGTAGTGATTGTGCCTTCTAGGGATGATAAATCCACTGGAGACTATGTTGGTTGATCACTTTTGAGTGGTGGAGTCACATAGGGGTAGTGGGATGATAACACCTGAGGGTAGTTCCATGGGATTTGGGTTGAGAACATAGGTGGAAGATCCCACTAAGTTGTTGGAGAGTGCACTCTTATTCCTCAAGAGTAACAGAGCTGATAAAACCTCCTTGCCATTACCTATTAACTATGTCTCCCTCTCCAAGGATGAACTGAGACTCTCTGTGCTCTACATGAACCTTTGTGTTGACTTGTATCCATTATGGTGTAAAAACAAGGAGTTGTTGAGAACACCTGATAAATGGGCTTGTTAATGGCCAATTTGTAGTCATTGTGGTGTAAAAATGAAGAGTTGTTGAGAACACCTAATAAGTGGACTTATTAATGGTTGATTTGTAGCCATTATGATGTAATAGTAAGGATATATTGAGAACACCTTATAAATGGGATTGTTAATGGCCAATTTGTAGCCACTTTAGTGTAACAATGAGGAGTCGTTGAGAACATGTGGTAAATGGGCTTTGCTAAAGACATGTGTGTGAATGGATGAGCAACCATTCAAAGCACAAGATAAGATGTATACATTTAAAATTGTGCAAATTCTTTATGATGAATCTCATGAGATATGGTATGCCATGTTACATGGAAGCAAGGGAATTTCTTGGTCCAGGTGAAGGAAGCTGATTGAAAAGAGGCTTGTAGCGGCTTAGAGATATTAGGGTGCACAAAAAACACACCAAGAAAGCTGCAATTAGCCACTGAAAGATGATAGATTTAATGGGCATATATATGTATCCATTGAAGTGGTTGGACAAGTGACTCAGTATGTGAGTTGTAATGGTAACAAAGTTATGTGTATAAAGCTACATATTGGTTGTGTTTGTTTTGTATATGTGTCATTGAACACCAACGACAGTGTTCCCCTAAGGGGAGGGTGTTTGTAACAACTCTGGCCATTATACAACTATGAACTACATTGTAATATTATATGTAAATATTTGATAAAATTGGGGCTGAGAAGGGACACAAATTTCCAATTGATTGACGTGAGAAATTGCTTGATTAAATGGGAAAAAATTAAATACATTAGCCATGGTTGGCCGAGGCAATTAGATTAGTTGACTAGGAATTAAAAGCTAACTACATAAACAAGGACTGGCCCAAGTGTCCTTAGCCTATAACAACAAGCAAATAGGACAAAAACTTAATTGAACTGGCATGGTCGCACTATCCAAGAGGAGTGGGTTGCATGGAGCCTAGGGAAAAGGTGGAATAGTTTTGTCAGTTAAGTAACACAAATGAAGGAAATGGACAGACATTAGAAGATACTCAGGGAGAACAGGGGAGATTTTGCTACTAGTTGTCTGCGCGCATTGGAAGGAAGAGCGATGTGAGGAGTGTTGTGGAGAAACAAAATATACCAATTGAAATCCTCAAGGAGGGGCTTGTTGGAAGAAAATACAAAGAGTTGAATTTCACTTGAAGGTTGAGGGAACCACTAGAAGCTTGAGATTGAAGAACAAACTATGTTGGGAGAGAATCCCTCAGGCATTTCGGAGACTGGAGAATCACCAAGAGTTTCACTGTAAGGGTTGAAGAATTGGTGCTTGTCTCATTGATAAACCACTTGGAGAGGTGATTCCTTCTGCTTAGCAGTAGCTTAGCCTCTAAATAAACTTCCTTAGCATGGAATTTTCTCTCCTAACCATGAGCTGATAATTCTCTATTGTAAGGTATCTTGGTATGGATGTTTGTCTTGGTTACAAGTCTGGAAGAATGGGGGGAAATCTGTGTAGCTAGTGGATGAAGTTGTTGTGACCTTGCGACCTCCTGTTCAGTTGAAAACACTGTTTAGTTTCCCTGCTAAAAGAACTCTACCTCAAGTACTGGGATATGGATCGTGGGTGACAACTGCAAGTAACTTGGTTGCAACTTGTCTATGGTTGGGTGAAGAGTTGTAGTCTCGAACTTAGTTTCCCATCTTTCTTACGAACTCAAGATAAGTCTTCTCATGTGTAACCTTGTACGAATTTCAAGATTGAACTGTGAATGAATGACATGTTGATAGGTTGTATGATAAGCTTTGGTTTATTTGTGTTTATGTGTGTGTAAATTGCTTATTGTTAACCACATGAGGATGTTAATGCATCATGTCATGACTTGATTGGTCTACACTAATATCTTGTTGCAGGGATTTCATTGACTTTAATAGTGTTGAAGTTGCACTAATTGCAATGATTTCCTAGTAGAGTCAACGAATATAGTGGAATGAATTTCCATCTTGCATTTATTGAATCTTGCAAGGTTGAATAAGTTTAGCATGCTTTCTAGTATGCTTATTGATCCTTTCAAGATTGAAGGGAAGGACGTCGGATGCCATCTCTTGTGACTACATTCCTTTTGTGAATATATATATATATGAGTTGTTGAATTGGTTCATCTATTTACTCAGTTGAGTGGGTTTATTGAACCAAAGGAAGAAGGTTTCCTGCTTTATTCACGAGTTGTTATAGCTCTTTGTGTTCTTGGGAAAGAATTGCACTTGACTGTGTTTTGGTTGGTGTTATTCTATTGGGTGATCGTTTGCCAATCCTGTGTGTGAATTTTCCTTGTAATTCATTGGTCATCGAGCGTTGAAAACCACACCTGAATAACCTAGGAAAATTTGTGAAAAATTCAAGTCAATAGAAGGTTGTTAAAACACAACATAAGCCAATTAAATTTAAAAGTTTTGGACCCCAACACATTGAAGGTCGGGAGATCGACCAGGCGGGCCGGGCCTTAGCAGGTCTCTGCCCTAACCTACAACGGTCTTAGTGCTTTGTTGGTAGCGAGGTTGAGAGCTCAAGTAGGTTGGGGGTCAGGCCAACCTTGACCCAACATTTTATCGCACCAAGGAGGAAGGGCGACCCTGACTTGGTCAGAGGTCGGGGGTGAGACTTGGAACTTATTATCTCTTAATATTTTTATTTTAAATTTTATTGAAACTTATTATCTCTCCTTTTAAGTAAATTTATTTTCAAATTAAATAATTATAAAAAATATAATTTTGAAAATTTGCTAAATTTTTTTTCCCATATTTATCTTTAATTAATTTATTAACTCTAATTAATATCACTTCAAATTAAAATATTACAACATAATTAACCAAATACCTAACATTATTATAATTTTTTAAATAATTTTGAAAATTTGCTAAATTTATTTTCCCATATCTATCTTTAATAAATTTATTAACTCTAATTAATATCGCTTCAGATTAAAACATTACAACATAATTAACCAAATACCTAACATTATTAATAATCATTTAACATACCTATTAATAATCATTTAAACTACTCTTTAAATTAGTGATAAAAGCATCTATATGTTACTGCTGTAAAGAATCTTTAATTAATATATAATTAGAGCTTATTAAGAATAATGCAGTTATTAATTGTGTTGTCCACAAAAATTAATACCGACATTATTTTGGTCGAATAAATAGGTGAGTGGACATTCATATATTAATAATATTGAATAGGCAAAATGAACTTACCAAATTTCTAAAGGTCATAAAAATGATCAATATGATCATTAAAATTTTATAAATTTATACATTATAAAGAATAAGGAAGCAACTTAATATTACATCAAAATGATTGATGCTTTTTATGATGTTGGGATTGCACATTATTTTAAATGAAGGTAATTAATAAAAATCAAGTATATGAATTTGAGAAATGATCACAAACACAAAATTTTGGCCGTGTTAATAATAATAAATCTTATTTAATTTTACAAATAAGAAAATTTAATTTAAAATAACTAAATTTTTAAATAAACAAAATCTATATAAAAATAATTTATTTATTTTTTAATAACCATGATTATTGTCTGAACTCATTATGATAATTTATATATAATTAATAAGGATCGTGAAAAGTCGTGACATGTCTATATCTATTAAAAACATAAACTACAGTCACCATATATTTTATTCGGTGAGAATGAATGATAAATGATTATTTACACAGTTTTTTAATGAATATTAGTTGTAATAGAGATTTTTAGGCAAATAATTCATTATTAAGCTTCAATTTGGTGTTGATCATGTGTTTTATGAAGATATTATTTTAACAAAATATATATATATATATATATATGTGTGGGGGGTAAGATCTTTCAATTTAAAAAATCAAATTAGTTTTGAAATATCATTTTTATGATAAGATATTCAATCATTTTTAAAATTTAATTCTTAAATAAAATTATATTATCAATTCATTATTTAATATTATATATAAAATAAATTTATAAAAAATATTTATTTTTATATTATATAAAAATTATATTTAAATTTATAAGTTAACTTCTTTCAATAAGATTTAAGAAAAATAATTAGCAAAATAATTTTGGACAAGATGAACGGTTTCAGGGTTTTGAAAAAAACCCTAAAACATTAGGATGATGTAGATTTTATAGTTTTGTGGTTTTTTTATTTTATTTAAAATATGATTATTAATATATAAATGAATTTAGTGTTTTGAAAAACTTTTATTCAGATATGCAGATTTTATAATTCAAACTTGTGAATCTATTCAATCTCTACATAATTTTGAACAAAAATGACATAAAAAAACATATGTTAGAGAATAAGTAAAACTTAAAAAAAAATGACACTGATTTTTAAGAATATTTTACTTTTCTTTTATTTTGATGATGATGATGATCATTGCTTTACTTTTCTTAATTGAAAATCTATCATAACTCAATTGTCAAACTAGTGGGAAAATCTATCATAACTCAATTGTCAAATCAACAATAAGGAAAGTCAATGCAAGTTGACTCATCACCTTTATTCAAAGAAAACCATGCCACCAAGAATGACTTGTTGGTGGTCCCTAAAAATACATGCTTTCACTCCTATCATATGCGTAGATGCCTTTGGATCATGGACTGTTAACATGCCATGGACCTGTTAGCGCTGCTATACAAAAGGATAAAAACGGATCCACAAACACTCCCAAAGTCTGCAAATCTGCTTAAAATCATGCCAAGGGATCCATGCATGCTGTTGAAATCTCCAATTTTGGTCAAAGGTCATCCACCGATCGAAATAGTTGCAAGAGGAGAGCCCTTGGAGGGTCAACAATGCACTATCGGGAGGCGGAAACACTACAAAACCATGAAAAAACCCTCAGGCACAGGCTTAAATGATGGTGGCACAGCAGCCGTTAGATCTGGCCGGTCAACGGTCCAGATCTAATCGGCGGATCGCAATCGCACATTTACCCCGCTGCCTCCTATCGCCCCTTGTCTTCCGCCACTGCGATATTGTGATGCGATCTGATCGCTATCACAAATCGCACCCATGTGTGTTAAGGCTCCGCCCTTTGTCTTCCGCCGATGCAATATCACGATCGCTCCTCCGCCGTCCGATCAGTCCCGACGATCCAACGGCCCACATTTGTTTGCGCCCGCTTCCGAAGTACCGATGCGATGTTCATCGGCGATCACAAGTCGCAGGGTCAGGGCTTGATGTTAATGTAGACCACTCCATTTCCACCGATGCGATATCAGGTGCCGGACCTGATATGACTCACCATTCCTTTGTATAAAGTCTCATGTCCGCTTTTCCGCCTCTGATAGTGTATTTGCCTATACTCAGTCTTCCTGCCTTCGTGCTCCTGCCGAGTCATATCCTCCGTCCATCTGCGCGATCCAACGGCTAATGTCTTTTCCCCGTCTTGCTCATGCCTCCGCCATACTGTCCGCGTCCATAGTCGGTCCCGTGCATCCCAAGGAAGAAGGTGGCTAGTATTCATCACTCTGCGCAGTTAATCCTCAACCACCGCATTCAACAAGCAGGATGACTGAGAAGGAAACAGACATGCCTCGAGTTGGCCACAACATTTATCAGTTATGGAGCTTGTTTCATATTACACTCTACCGGCTCAAGAAGGACAACAGAACATTCGAGGAGGTCAAATTCATTTGCAGACACTGTCAGATTGCAACAGAGACCCATATTAGATAATTAAAGTGGTTGGTGGTCCATTATGACCCCTCCATGCATGGAACAACAAAGCATTTTTGTAAACAAATTCTATATATACTCAGAAAAAGAATGTAATGAGGTTGATGAATGTGAGGTGAGTGTTAGTGTGTTGTAAGCTTCAACTTCTGGAGACTGTAACTACTTTGAGACCTGCAGCTTCTGGTCTTCATTTCCAACTAATACAAGCTTCTTTTGTTGTCATTTGCTCACTTTTCACTTCTTCTATGTTCCAGGCTGTGCCTGTTTTGCATTAATTCATGAGCTGTGAATGTTTAGCATCAGAGGGGCTGTCATCCCACCTCTATGTTAGAATTTAGCTGTTCATTGAAATTGCTTGCAGGTTTCTGTTGTTTAAATGCATAGAGAGTTGTCATCATGTCTGTGTATTAGATAATAGTTTTACAGACCTCCTTTCTGGTTGCAGCTGGCCATCACAGGGTCCTGTGTATCTGCTGGTGCAGTCAGTCTTCTCCATCATCACATTTTGCTTAAACTGTGAGTAACTGGTGGTTAAAAGCCTTGTAGTTTGGGGTGTTCACCCATGTCTGGGGTCAATCATAGGAGTGGTTATCTGGCTTGAATATGCAACATTTCTTTTATTCATCCACCATTTATCCAACATTTTGTTGAGTTTGTAATTTTCCCGAGCATCACTGATATACAACCTAGGTGAGTTTCTTGGGGTCATAACAGGACCATTAACATGTTTCTTTAAGTCAAAAGAAAACAAGCAAAAACGACAAATTTTATTTAACATGTTTCCTTAAGTCAAAGAAAAACAAAGCAAAAACAACAAATTTTTAGCCAAACAAAAGTAATAGAACATACTCCAAACCCAAAAAAATCTAATATATTACCCAAAAAAAACTTATTTTAAATGTAAAACGAGTAAAGCAAATATAATACAAATAAATATTTGTTTATTTGGCGCCACTTGCTTCCCATGCAATGTGAGATGATTGCACTGGCATAAAATATTTAGGACCACTGGAAGGACCCTTCGAGATGTTATAAAAATGAGTACAAATGATTGCCTTAAAATGCAATAAAACTACCTTTTATGATGGTGAAGGGATAGGGTGGGAATCGGGATGGTGGGGAAGCCATTGAGTTGTACATGTGATTGGGCCTGTCACTCACTCACTCACTAGCTATGTATGACATTCAAATTATGAGTTGATCACCATGAATGAATGCCAAATATTTTTTCCATATCTCTTATCCTCATGCATTCATTCACGCATTGGCATTTAATGTTTTTGGTGAAATAAACTAGTAGCAGAGCATATGTCAACATAATTGCCTGTAACAAATATGATGAGGCCGGCCTTCAATCATGCATATGCTACGGAAAAGGTGACAAAATCATAAAAGAATAGCACGGATGTCATCAACAATATCATTATACTATCTTTCCTTTGCATTGAGATCTGTGTACAGGCACGTTAGCAGAAGGCCAAGTTGGCCAACAACCAAAGTCAAGGATATAATAAATGTGTGGTACAGTGTTACAATTAATCTCAATAAATGGAAAATGACCGGCCAAAACCTTTACAAATACTTCGTTCACGCAAACATTCAAACAATCACCAGTTCAGGTTACGGGAACATTTTGACAAATTTAATTTGATTTGTTGGAGGAGTTCCATGATTACGAAATGCGAATGGGCATATTTACTTGGGAAAACAGCCAATTTTATATTTTTCAAAATTTACGTTATTTGGATTGAAATGGATGAAATTTTTAGAAAGTATATTAGTGGAAAATTTTAATATTATTTTATTATTTTTTTTTTATTTTTTTTGTTCGTAATTTATTTGTTATAGGTTTTGAATTTTTTGGAAATACTTTGAGGTAGAATTTGTTTAATTGATAGGGATTTGTTAAATAATTTTGAGTTGTGAGTTTGTTAAATTTGAGTATTTTATAAATTTGTTAGGGTATTAAATATATATAGTCAAAAATACATTTTAAATAACAAAAAAATTATAATTTAATCTAAAATTATTTCACCTTCTAACAAAATCAAAACTTAATCATTAAATAACATCTAGTTTTATATTTTTAAATAAAAAAATATTTTTAAAATAACTAAATCAAATTATAAATATCTAAAACTCGAAGTTATTTAAAATTATTTTTAAATTAACTAAATCCAATTATATTTTTAAATAAAAAAATATAATATTTTTTAAAATTTATTAATTTATAAAATATATAAAACTAGATCTAAGAATATTTTGATAACTTTAAATTAAGCAACAACTAATTTTATATTTTTAAATTAAAAAAAAAAAGATTATATTTTAAAATAAAAAAATAATATTTTTTAAAATTACTTATTAATTTATAAAATATAAAATGGGAAGAAAAGAATATTTATATTTAAATTAAAAAAATAAATTATATTTTTAAATAAAAAATTTAATATTTTTTAAAATTACTTATTAATTTATAAAATACAAAATTGGAAGAAAAGAATATTTAGATAATTTTATTTTGAATCTAATCTCTTTAGAAATGTGAGATTTCTAAAGAGTTTAGAAGAAAAGAATATTTAGATAATTTTATTTTGAATCTAGTTACAATCTCCATAATTCAAATGGAAATCTAAGATTTCTAAAAAAAATTTAGTTTGCAGAATTTAAATGAAGGTATTTTTAATAAAGAAATTTGGGTGTAGATTTTATTAAGTTGCAAAGTTAGAAGTTAAAGTTTTATTTTTTTCAAATTGATTAGTACCATAGTTCAATCATCAATTTTATTCAAATTAAACATTACAAATTTATTATTATTATTTTTTAAGCAAGGAACAATCTTTATATTTTCAAAATTCTACATAAAATATACTCATGGAGGTTTGTAGTAGTGTCTAGGAGCTATTTGCTAACACAAAAACATGTATGTCATGAGGAGAGAATTGAAGAGACCATGTGCATATGATAGGGAAACCAAATTGTCTCCCGAAGAGTTTTGAGCCATAATGGTAATAGTATGGCACCAAAACAAACTAAATATAACTGAAACTATATAGACAATAACAACAAACGGACATGGAAAATTGAAACTTTGAGAATGTTTATCCTGGAAATTTAACATGCCTGTCTAGGTTGTTCCTTGTCTTGGTCAGTCTTGGTAAGGGTGTGATATGCTTGCTCCCTTGGAACCTTGCCCTGTTGAGCCTTTTCCTTCATAGTATGTTCTTTCTGCTCCAAGTAGAGGAAGGGATCGTCGTATCCTCCAGGACGTTAAGGGGTTTCGATGAATGATTTCCCAGTGTAGGATTCACCCTCCCTCCATGAGGGTTCTCCCATGGTCAGGTTGTTGCTCCAAGTAGAGGAAGGGATCGTTGTATCCTCCAGGATGCTAAGGGGATTTGATGAATGATTTCCTAGTGTAGGATTCACCCTCCCTCCATGAGGGTTCTCCCTTGGTCAGGCTCTCAGTAGTAGTATGGCTGGCCAAGTTCATCCCCTGTCTTGCTGGTTTAGGAGAGCTGTAGGATTCGACCACCTTTTGTTTCTTAGCTTGAGGTTTTGGGTGAGCTAGATTGGAGGGTCTTTGCCCCTGATGGGAGGATTCAACTGCTTCTATCTTGTCATTCGAATTGGAGAATATTTGGAGGAGGGGGAGGAGGGGGAAAGTGAATTCCCATAGCCTTGGACAAATTCCTTAAGGTCGCGTGTGTGTGTACCACACAGGTGTTGAGCTCAATTATTCTACCTTTGGCTATCTCCCTGGCTTCTTCCTAGTCCCGAAGTTGTCTTCCAAGCAAATTTCAGATGACCCAGTTACCAATTTTGCCCTGACCATGCCAACGAGGGAGAGGTCAACGCCCACGACCTCTGCCACCTCTTCTGGCTCAACTCCTTTCCCTCACTATGATAAACAAACTTGTGTAATCTTTTCCTCTGACCTAAAACCGCTTGAGTCTCGTTCCCTCTCCCAACCCCAACAACCATCCACTCACAAAGCAAAGAAGTTGAGGGAATGAATGTTGGAATCCACACTGATGATAGAATTCATGTCTTACTTATGTGTAAATGTCGTGTCCTTGCCTAAACCTCCATTGTCTGGTTTCAATGAATGTGGCTTTTGCACGATCACCAAGATCCAGGAATAAAAAATTTATTATTATAATTTAATTATAAAAATAAATTTAACTATTTTAAAAAAATTATTATAATATATATATAATTAATTTTAAATGATTTTGAAGTTTATTTTAAAAATGTGTTGAAGTTTTTGCTTTTATAAAACATAAGAAAAGAGATTAGCAGTTCAATATCTAGAGACATTCGGCAAGAATGAAAGCCAGGCCTTCACTCATCGTCAATTGATTATTCCAAATGGCCTAGGTTTCTTTAAATAACAATAATATCTTGTATTTGTGAATAACAACCAATAGTCATTATCTATTTACTAATTATTAATAAGCAACTTTATTAAATATTTCATATTTTGACTATTAAGAAAAGTATCATCTATATTTAAACTTTTTTTTCTCATATATATATATATTTTACAATCAATTTTACTTAAAACTTTCATAAAATCATAAATTTAAGTACCATAATACTTAAAATCCCAATATTCTAACTATTTTTCAAAACTTTTTTATTATTATATATTTTACCATCAATTTTGACTATTAGAAATTTAAATGGCATAATACTTAAAATCCAATAACTTTCTTAAGATTAGAAATTTAAATAATACTTAAAATCCCAATATTCCAACTATTTTTAAGAACCCATTTATAGATTCAAAACACACTCTAAACATTAACAAATCACAATCTCCAAAATTATATTATAGCATAGCATTCCAACCCAAATAAAAAGTCAAGAAAACCTATAATTTGTTTCATCATTATTTTCGCCGACTTAAAAGAGTGCAAAGCGCTGAGCTTTCCTTCACCTCCATCGGAGATTATGGCAGTTAATACATGATGAGCGAGGGAGAGAATTGGAAGCAGAAGCAGAAGCAGAAGCAAAAGAGACAGAAATAAAAATGGTAAAATTGGTGTGGGTGTTGGCCACCTGCAGAAGAGCCCGCCCAAATGATTGCTCAGTTGACATGCCTCCAATGGGCGGGACAGCAAGCAGACGCATGTCGACAATGTATGGTGATCGGGATTCGCAGCGTGCATGTTTGACTCGACAGCCACAGTATGTATTAATCATTAATCCGACGCATCTCTCTATCCTTACACGTGGACCTCTCCCACGCCACCTTCACGCGATTGCCCTGCATCCCCCACTACTCCGTTCAGGGACCGAATTTCCTTTGACCTATGATTTCTCCTCAAGCCCTGCTTTGGTAGTAAACAATTAATTTTGTTTTCCCAACTCCTATCGGAACTGTGAACCTAAAAAGTATCGCTAAACCTTATTATATGCGTACTGAAATATTCATTCTGTTTTATTTTAAATAGAATTTGTACGAATTTAAAATTATGATATTAAATTAAATCAATCCACAAATCACGTTACATTAAAAAATCACTGTTGACAGTATGTGAAATGTTGCTGTCTAATTTAGTGTTATTGTTTTAATATAATATATTTCGTAATCTATTTTACTAGAATTATGGTCAAGGTCATTTAGATGGATCGAGTGATTAGTAATTATTTTTAATTCATATAAATTAATTGCTTTCGGTGTTTTCATTGGTGTTTTACATCAGGATGAGTAGAAAAATGATGAAAATAAAAGGAATAAGCAATAAATGCAGGGCATTTATTTTCTTCGTCTCTTGATTACTGCATTTATTTTCATCATTTCCTGATTTTTATTTTATTAAATAGTAATGATGATTTATAATTGAATATTTCAAAATCAATCTATCTATAATTGAAAAAGTGTTTTGAATAAAATAATTTATATAAATAATTGAATGAATAGGTTTGGTATAAATAATATAATATAATGATTTTACTTAGTTAAGTAATTTTATATGTTTTATTCTATAAAAAAATTAAAGTTTATATTATCGTTGTATTTGTTTATGTTATTTATTTTAGTAATAAGTGTTTTTTATGAGAAAAAAAAATCAGGTTTTTTTTAAGTAATTGTGTTAAACTATTATAATTAATTGGTAAATTAGATATACTAGTAACTTGCAATTTAGTAAGGGCATTTTCTCTAATCTAAAAGGTGTTTATCCTTGTAGGTTTATGTCACTTGTGAGATTTGAATATAGGTGGCAAGGAGAACAAACAATCAGCCAAATCATTAAAGTTATAATCTTCGGAAAAAGTTAGAGTTCTCATCAACCTGAATTTTTATGATTTTGATCTATTTAAAATTATGCAAATATTTAAAGACATTGTTCCACCATACAATACTATTGAATCATGATGTAACTATAAGCTTCCCTAAAGTTTCTATCAAATTTATAAAGTCTGTAACTAGAAAGTTGTTCCATGCCTTCTCTATAGTCATCTTGTTTTAACTTTCTTGTAATTGGTTGAAATTACTTTTTTATTATTTTGGAGTCAGACTTAAAACTACTCCTTGCTAATCATGGAGTAAGATCTTAAAGTGTTTTGCATTGAAGAAGTATGCATTCTGAGCAATTACTACTTGCTAATCATGGAGTAAGATCTTAAAGTGTTTTGCATTGAAGAAGTATGTATTCTAAGCAATTAGTAATGACTACCCTCACTGTAAATTGACAACTAATTTTTTTCCCTTAAGAAATATTTTTATATTCTATATAAGGAACATACATGTTTCAATCCTCTAGGAACTCTTAGAACCGGTGGGTACAATAACAACATTTCTCCCCACCACCTGATCTACAATTTGACAATTAAATTATGATCTCACACAACAAAAAATGGAATTACTACAAAAAATATACTCATTATAAACTCAACATATGACATGGAAATTAAACCAAATAAAAAAATAACATCATTTCTTCCTACTATACAAATTACATCCCATTAAAAAATAATAATTAAATTATAATAAAAAAAATTAATTTTATAATTAAAACGGTTTGTAAAAACTCCAAAACTTTATTTACAACCTCTTATCAAATACTATCCCAATTTTAATATCTTTGGCATCATCATTGAAATGATCTCTAATAAAATTATATATTATTAGATTATTTTTAATGATATTTTATGTTATTTATTTAAGCAAAACAAAAACAAAACATATATTATAATTAAAACTGTTGTAAATAAAACTTATAAAATAAATTTGGAAACAATGTAACTAAACTCCTAAACGTATAAAAGATTTAAAGTGTTCTTTAGCATACACCTATGTCCTTTATATATATATATATAATATGTGGGACATGATGGGCAAAAGTCCCTCCCTGTTGCACACAGCGCATGCTTTAGTTTAGAATTTAAATTGCAATGTGGAGGTGAGTTGCGGGACAAAATGAAAATGAGTCAGTCTGCAAGTGAGTGCGATGAGTTGATGAATGGTGTCCGAGACATGTTCCCGAGAGAGTCATCATTCGCACATTCATCTCGATCTTCTTATTTTATACGCGATCCTTTCGGTGGTGTTCACAGTCATTCTGCGACCCTTTTTAATCATTGCTTTCATTCACTCATTTAGTCGTGTCGCCCCGCATGCTGCTGCCTGTCGTGACCTTCATCTCCTTTTCCTTTTGTCTGGGAGCGAACCCTTGCCTTGGGAGGGGTGAAAGGATCAGCCACCCATGGCGTGCTTTCCTTCTTTACTCCTCTGATTTTGTCAGTATACGCCTCCACTTCTTCCACATTGCAGCTTCCCAATAAATATACCTATCCCTGCGCCTTCATATATATCCCATCTCTGTGCCTCCGTTCCCTTGCTAAAGTGAGAGCAGCAGGAATGGAGTTTTGGCAGCGGGAGTGTAACACAAGGCTGGGATTGGGGAGAGATTTGGGTGCAGAAGATGAAGCTGAAAAGCATTCATTAAACCATGTCCCTGTGCAGTTGGATCTGCTACCATTGCGGCCCGTGCCGCTGAATTCCATAGCGCCTCCTGGTTCCGGCCAGAGGGCAATCGACGTAAACCAGGTACCCAACTTATGCGATCAGGCATTGCTTTCTTCACCCAACAGCACGCTGTCGATGTCAATGTTTCAGCTTGATCCCTACAGATATAACAACACAAATGCCTCCAAGCATGACACCCTTGAGGTGGTGGCTGAGAGAGCCAGCGATGAGGAAGAAGGCATTGCTTCTACCTGCAGGAAAAAGCTTCGCCTTTCAAAGGATCAATCTGCCCTCTTGGAGGAGAGCTTCAGGCAGCACAGCACTCTCAATCCAGTAAGTGAAAAAACAATAAACATGTTTGTGTATGTGTTCTGGATGATGGTGGAGCATCCGTAACGTGGTCATTTCTCTAAAAGAAAAAAACCAACAGATTGACAATGCATTTGTGTATGACAGGTACTGTCATCATAAAATCAAGATACACAATTTCTAAAGAAGAAAAAATAGATTAATAATATAGATTGATAATATGTTTGTATATTGGGGTAGAATGAAGATATTTGGTTTCTCATTTCTTTAAACGAACAATGTATTTATGTATGACAGATATTGTCACCATAGAATCAAGATACACAGTTTTTCTAGAAGAAAAAATAGATGGACAATATGTTTCATATGTTTGTGTATTGTCATAGAATGAAGATACACAGTTTCTCTCCTGAAGAAAAAACAGATTGACAATGTATTTGTGTATGAAGATACTCATAAAATCAAGATACAAAAAAAAATTAACGATATGTTTCAAAAAATAGATTGACAATATGTTTGATATGTTTGTCTATTGTCATAGAAGCAATATACACCAAGATACACCCATGTGTCTAGATACACAATTTTGACAATATATTGGTTTAGTATCAAAGAATTAAGATACACCATTCCTTTAGAAGGAAAAATAGATTGACAATATGTTTGCCTATTTTCATAGGATCAAGATACACATTTTTTCCAAAAGACAAAAACCAATTTACAATATGATGTTTGTGTATTACAGGTACTGTCAAAGTTTGTTTTATATGTTTGTGTATTACAGATACTGTCAAAGTTTGTTTTATGTAATTTCTGTGGTGTCATATTGTAGGGTGAATAATGATCCCTGCAGAAACAAAAGCGGGACTTGGCCCAGAGATTGAACCTCAGCAATTATTTGTGCATGAATATTTGTATGACAGCATAAAATCATACACAAGTTTTGAAGATTTCTAGAAGAAAAGATAGATTGACAATATGTTTGATATGTTTGTTTATTGCTATAAAAACCAGATTGACAATATGTTTGATATGTTTGTCTATTGTTATAAAAACCAGATTGACAATATGTTTGATATGTTTGTCTACTGTTATAAAAACAAGATGTTTGTCTATTCTTATAAGAACAAGATGCACCAATTTCTCTAGATACACAGTAAAAATTGATTTACAATATATTTGTTTATCATCATAGAAATAAGATTACACTATTTCTTTAGAAAGAAAAATAGATCGACAATATGTTTGTGTATGGTAATAAAATCAAGATACACAGTTTCTCATAAGAAAAAACAAGATACACTGATTTCTCTGGATACACAATAAAAATTGATTTACAATATATTTTTCTCTCAACATAGAATTAAAATACACCATTTTTTTAAGAAGGAAAAATAGATTGACAATATGTTTGTATATTATAATGTATATTATAATGGAATCAAGATACACAGTTTCTCTAGAAGAAAAAACGGATTCACAGTATGTTTGTGTAGTACAGATACTGTCATAGTTTCTTTTTTTATTTTCTGTGATGTCATATTTTATGGTGAATATTGATCCCTGCAGAAACAAAAGCTGGACTTGGCCCAGAGATTGAACCTCAGCCTCCGCCAAGTTGAAGTATGGTTCCAGAACAGACGGGCAAGGTAAGGTTGCGTTAGGTTAAACACTTTCTGTTATGTTTGCAATCAATTTTTTTATCTGATTTGTTTGAGTCGATGGATTATTGAAGGACCAAGCTGAAGCAGACTGAAGTAGACTGTGAATTCTTGAAACGGTGCTGCGATACCCTGACGGAGGAGAACAGAAAGCTGAAGAAAGAGCTGTATGAGCTTCGAGCTTTGAAGGTCGAGTCCCCGTTTTATATGCAGCTTCCTGCTGCCACTCTTACCATGTGCCCTTCTTGCGAGAGGATTGTTACCACAGACCATAATGTAAATACTCCCAAATCTCAGCTCGCCCTTATTTCTTCTAACCCCTCTGCACGTAAATTAACTCAATCATCTGCTCGCCCATGACCACATATCACATGTAATTCTCTAGCTGGATACGTCATCCACGAGTTGCTTTGAATATATAAAAAAAAATTGGTTCTTGCAGAAGCTGCATTTTGTTCAAACGAAAGAAATTGAATTTTTCGATCACCAAACTGCACAGATGGTCTGGCGTGTGTTAATTTCATTTGACTTTGGTCGCTTAGGGGCATTAACTATACTGCATGATCGTAAGATCCTTGTAAGCATTAAATGTAAGCATTAAAATGTGTTGAATTTTGCACAAAAGCAGGTGAGATATATTAATGCCATACAGGCTTTTGACTGAGCTTTGATTGTTTGGCCTGCAATTCCACTTGTGTGTCGGAGGGGTGATGAACATTGGGTTGTTGGAAACGGTGTAATTAAGGTTGAGGGGTGACAGTTGTAGCATATGCCCTTCATTTCAGCTTACAGACAGACTGAACATGCTCATAGCTACCAAACTTTGTGATTCGATCAATTTTAGTCAACTTTTTCTTATTTAGAATGATAAAGCAAAAGAGCTTTCAGCACAGAATATGCTCCAATTCTAAGCTTTTAAGCATATCGAAGGAGTGGGGCGACCCCGATAAAGCTTAAATAAATTGGGAATAAAATAATTACAATCCATGATCCCATATTTCATTTATAGTTATGGTTTATGAGAATTATATTTATATATTATAGTTATAGATGATGAGAATTATATTTATGAGCTTAGGTGGATTGTTTGTAGATTTTGTCATTCAAGAATATGCAGTAAAGTTTATCACTCCATATTAGTTGGATATATTAAACTTACAATTAATATTAAAATATCGTATATATTTCCATGACTTTGAAAATGAAAAATAAGTGAATACGTGGTAGCAAAAAAGAAAAAATAAATGAATACGTGGCAATATGAGTAAGATGTGTTGTTAGAGGTGTATCCACAACCATAATGGCACACATGACTGACTTAATGATGAACCAATAGTGTTTTGATTAATTATGAATATAATTGTGGTTCATGATTGTTTATGCAAAAACTATCATTATATGCTTTACAATGTTAGACTTTTGTTTTGAATTAAAGTAGTCACAAGGACATATCATTTATTATTATTAATAATGTTTACAACCATCTAATAATGGGGTTTCGTAATGTTTAAAACAATGCTTAAAACATCTGATAATGGGTTTTAGCCAGGAAGACGGGATGGGAATATAGACGAAATTGCGTGGATGTTAAGTGTATGTGGAGTGAAATGTCGTGAATTTGACAACGAACGATTCCCTTTGTATACTTTTGTTTGGCTGCTTTTGTGATGCAGCGTATTTATAAATGATGAGGTTGAATCACGTATATATATTTGTAATTGAATTATGGTGATATGAAGATTTTTATGATGGGAAAAGAGAATATTATTTTGTAAAGCAGTATGTTATTTGTAATTGAATTATGGTGGTATGAAGATTTTTATGATGGTTGAAGAGAATAATATTTTATAAAGTATTATGTTACTTTATAAAATTTATGCTATCGAATCAAATTTAGTTGAACAGTTTTTCTTTTCGGTCTTAATTTAAAAGGAAAAAAATATTTATATCATAAAAGATAAGCCGCTTGCTTGAAAATGATTATAGAAACTCGTTATCGCAGAAGTTCTAAGTGGCATAATGCCTATTTTAATGGCTTCTGGTTGTGATCGTTATCGTCGTTATCATCGTTATGGTAGAAGTTCTCAGTGGCATAATGCCTATTTTAATGGTTTCTAGTTGTGAAGTATAACTGATTTTAATCTATTATAAGTGCAAAGGGACCCAAGTCTAGTCAATGATATAATTGTGATCGGTTTGAAGGGGCACATAGAATTGGAGGGATCATTGGATAGATAATTGTGATCGGTTTGAAGGGGCACATAGAATTGGAGGGATCACTGGATAGATAATTGTGGTCGGTTTGAAGGGGCACATAGAATTGGAGGGATCACTGGATAGATAGAAGGGGACGAATTGCAAACATATAATTGGAGGGATCAATGGATAGATAGAAGGGGACAAAGGGGGACGAATTGTAAACTTCTAATGAAGAGAGTGTAATGAATTCTAATTATCGATAGAATGTGAATATGTAAATAGTTTGAATGGTTGAAGGGATGTGTAGAATGTGAATATGTAAATAGTTTGAATGGTTGAAGGGATGTGTAGAATGTGATTATGTAAATAGTTTGAATGGTTGAAGGGATGCGTAGAATTGGAAGGATTAATTGATAATTGTAAAAGTGAAATTGTATTAGTATGAATTTGACCTTTCTAGAGAAAAGTAATACCAGTAAGAGCTATATTATATAATAATATAATAATAATGTTCATATCTTTTAAAAATTTATTAGTTTTAAAAGTTTTAATGTGTATCAAGATTTTATTATAAGGTCATGGAATGTAATATAAAAGATGTAATTGTAGTTATAAAAGATATGAACATTGTAAACATATGTACTTGCTGAATAAGAATATGAAGAAATATAAGTGATTATCTCGATATATCCAACACACGGTGATGCACTTGAGGAAGATTACATAGAATTGTAGATTGAGAGCATTGTTGACATCGCATATGAAGAGATTACAATTTTTCACGTGATTGAAGAGGAGGTGAAGAAATTGGGAAAATATGCAAAAAGTACGAGCACTAAGAGATAATGATGAAGAAGAATTTGAAGAAGGATGAATATGCAATAGATTGCATGGATAAGCATGATGGAGTTGAGGTCAATTTAGGAGTTGCAATAGTGTTTACTCTCTTATTACATAAATGTTGAAATGAGAATAAAGGAGTGAGGAATTCCCTTGTTCCCATGAATATGAGGAAAAGGATTGCTCCCATAAAGCTTGCAGTGACAAACCCACTTGGAAGTGTTGTTATCATTCACCAAGAAGACTTAATACCCACAACTAATGAGTTGAGTGTGGCTAGCCACATTGTTAAGTGCCAAATAATCCAATATGCCTTAAAAATGCCAATTAAATTAAAGCCACAACTAGAAGAAGTGAATAAAACATCTTCAAGGGGTAACCTTCAATTACAAAATATCCAAATGCACAAAATGAAATAGTTATTAAAATGAATCTCCTTAATTTGAAAATATGAGATAAAGAGAGGTAAGTGGTAAAGTATAATTAACATGCATATTAAAAAAGGAGCTAGTGGATTTTTTTTTTTTTAAATGGGGAGGAGGTCATCCTTAAGTCAAATTTAAGCACAAGGGATGAGTTGTTAGAGATGTGGAAAAGGTAGAGGGCTTTTAATGATGAAATATACAAAGGACCAAGGAAGATTTATAAGCACCACCAAGACATTAGAAAATGCAAAAGAATTATGGATTGAAACAATGACATTAATAGTTAAAGGTTTTTACTATGACCTAGATGATACGACATTAGATGATGTAGTGAAGGTACATTGCAAATATCATCCAAGGTTTTATGATGGACATTCAAGAAGGTGGTTATTGTTGATGGGCTCAAGGTACAGGCTCCATTACTATAGCTAGATGGAGAATCATTCCAAAGTTGCAAGAGTTTCTAAAGATATTGAAAGAATCTAACAATCAAACAAGGGAATAGTTCAAGTCAAAGGTTTAGCTCCTTATCTATAGAGGAATTAACGAATTAAGGTAATGCAAAAGAACATGAAGAAGGAATTGTTTACAAATTTGAATGGCTGATGTAGTAAACAAAGGAGGAAGTTTGTCAATTGGTTTTAAATTGGGTGGTTGAGTGGAAGTTGTTATCCTCCCCACCTAAGTTCAAATCCCATAAGATGACATGTTGAGGTCTTGAAAAGAGTAATCTATGTTGTGCTCTTAATTGAGAATATAATGTAGCACTAGCATGGTACCAATAACCTCAATCTTTCCTTCGAGCTAAAAGTGAGGTTTATTTCTTTTCTCGGGTGGTCCCTAATGCCTAGAAAAAATGGAGGAAGTTCATGAGAATGTAGAAAGAAAAGGTTAATTTAGTTCTAATGAAGGATATATGCATGAAGGACATACAAAAATGTGATGAAAAGGCATTAATTAGGCATCTCATGGGTAAACAAAGTGTCAAAAGGATCCCCCAGGAGATAGTTGGAGAAGTCTTGGTTAGGGTTACTACAATAGCTACCAAGGTTTCACATTCTTATTATATATATGGGTTATTTTGAGTTTCAATCTAAAGTAGATGTGGAGAGGGTCTTATCCCAGAGGTGGTATTGGGGTCCTTCATTTCTTGAACTCCAATGGTGGAGGCTCAAACTTGATGCTAGAAGGAAAATAATGTATGTGCAACCTATTTCGGTGAAGTTTCCTAGCTTACCAATGAAGCTATGGAATGAAAAAGTCTTGAAGGCTTTGAGAAACAAAATTAGTATGTTCATTGACCTAGAGGAAGAATCTTATTCACAAGTGGATAAAAGGGTGATAAATTATTTGTGGGGAGGGTCTAAAGAGTTACAGATTACTTAGTGGAATTGGAAATTTACCTGAATAAATGATCACTAGAAAATCCCATTCAAGTGTTTGAATTTCCATGTGATGAGGCATGTTTGGATAGAGTGCCATAAAACTACAGGAACTCAATATGGAAGGAAAAAATAAATTCCATATGGGACCCTATCAAAATTAAGGAGAATATTGTTAAACATGAAAAAGAAAAGGGAAATTTATGACCAATGTTGGAAAATATATTGAAGCTATGGATATAAAACTAATGGAAGAGGGAGGGAGTAGAAAATGAACTAGAGAAGTCTAGTTGTGAGGAATCACATAGAGACATTACATAAAACTAGAAGGAAACTACAATAGTAGCAACTAGAAGACCAACTGAATCATCAAGAAAAGGTAAGAATTCAAATTCTTCTAGTTTAAGTTTTCAATCCTTTCTGAAGATAGTTTCTTCAAAGGAATGCCATTTAAATTAAGTCCCACACCCAAACCTTATCTTGGTTAGCGACATGGGGTAACATAACATACGGATGAACCTTATAGCAAATTTAAAGTTTAGGAAACTCTTCTAAGGACCATGTTAAAATAGATAGAAGGTTTCAAAGGATAGAAGAACTACCCTTAGTAATAGTTTGAATAGAGAAGATGAGGACATTTCCCTAGAAATAGATTCGAATGAGTGTTACCAAATATCAACATAGACCTAGAAAGGAAAACCTCAAAAAATATAGGAGGGGGAAAAGATAGGTATGGCCATTGTACTAGAGAAGGTTTCAATAATAGGATGAAAATCATTTCTATTCCTATAAAATAAAAAATATAAAAGCAAGATTAAAGAAGGAAAACAAATGGCCATCAAAAGGGTTTGTTACACAACATTTTGTCATTGTCCCTATACTCCCCGTCCACGATCCTGGAGGACCTCTACAGTGAACCCTACATGCTTTCCCATCATGAAGAAACTCCCAGTATGTCCCTCTTCATGAGCAGAATAATTCCCCTTTGCATCATTTCCTAAGAATCTTCCTTTTATCCCAGTTTACAAGACTGACACTACTGACCAGTTTCCTCCTCGCGCCGATTTGCAGAGATTAAAACTAGCCCTAGTGTCGTATGGAGCGACTGAGCCCTTTTTCAGTCACGTCGATCCTCTTTTGGCAAGTTTTTTAAATATGGAGTCGAAGCTTCCAACTCTAGAAGCTTCGTAACGAAAGTCAGGTGGATGGTTGGGATAGATGGAGCCAAGGAAGTCAGTTTGGGCTCTCCCCTATTAGGATGGAACAAACTCAAGAGATAAGACCTTCTCCCATGATGAGAGGTACCATCTCCCATCCATCCAAGCTATATAAACCTCTCTTTTCCCAAGCTAAACTAGTTTTTTGAGTTTTGGAGTGAGTTTGAATGATCAGCAAGACACCTATAGCTTGTAGTTTTCTATTGTATGTTTGAGGGAGAATAATGTGTTTTGGTTTGGTTTGAGACTAAAGGGAAGAGGCCCTAAAACTTCCATTGTTGGGGCAATCCATGAGATGCTAGCAGAAGTGTGGGAACCCGGATATGTCGGAAGAGACTAGCAACATCAAGTCATTGGTTGTAATCTCTTTCTAAACTTATGTGAATACAACTATTGATTGATTTCCTACATTGAAGTGTTATCTTACATTTGATGGCTTAATGTTCCTTGACCTGTTAAGTAGGTTGAATGCAATTTGTATGCTATCACGTTTGTTGTTGTTGTTTGTTTTCTTGTTTTAGGTATTCGAAGGAAGGAAACAAAAGTAGTTGGAGCAAGGAAGCAAGATCATCATCAAGCGGAATAGCGTTCTAAGAGGTAGGCCCTCTTATTTAATTCTAGCTCAAGGAAGTTTTCCATAGATTGTTTGTTTGTGGCTAGACCCGCTCTCTCGGGCTAGAGGAATTGTTTGTGTCCGCACTAAGAATTTACCTGCACCACAAATTGGTGACTCTGCTGGGGAGCCAATCCTTCTGTTTGATTGATTTTCATTTTATGGTTTTGTGTGAACTTTTCTAGTATCACCATTTCCCTTTAGTTTTCTCTTCTTTGCCTGGTTTACTGCTCTGAGTCTGAAATTTACAGTGGCAGGTCTGGTTTTGGCCTTTGAATTTTTTTTTCTTGAATCCCTCAATCAACGCTCTTTTTGGCCAAATAGTCGTGTTGATCAGGCCTATCAATGCTTGTTGTTAGTTAGAAAGTCACTCCGGTCGTGCCTATCAGCGCTTGTTGTCAGTTAGGTAGTCGCACTGATTCCTGTAGGTGAAGATCAGGGTTTCTCCTAGATCATAACCAGTGTGTCTTTCCCTCTTAATTTCTGCCTCTTAGCTCGTTTTGCCTATGTTCTCCCTGACTGGAAAGCTTCATTGGCTTGGTTTGTGTGCTTGTTTGGTTTGCCTTCTTTTACTTGATTTTTTGAGTCTTTGGATGGTTTGTGGCCCTAGGGCATCTAGGTCGTCATCCATTCAGCTGTTTGTGTGCTCAACAAGTCAAGTTGTTGGTTAGCTGCTCCATGCATTTTTGTTTTTTAGTCCTTTTATTGCTTTGATTTCAATTAAACAAGTTTGAAAAGTTTCGTTTGTTCTTCTCTTGATTAAGCGTCTCTTTTTGGGCATAGATTATATTGCTCGTCTTGTTCTTGATTGAATCATTGGTTTGGAAGGAATTCTCTTTTCGTGCCTTCCATTTGATTGATGTTGATTGTTTTGAAAATTTTTCATTGAAGTGTTTGTGAAAGATTCATGTTATCATTCCATTGAAAAATATATAATTCTAGTTTGTTGAATTAATATGTTACATTAGCTAGCATCATTGAAGAATAGAGTCGCATCATCATTTGTATTTGAAAAGAAATTAATTCTCTTTATTGTTAAAAGGACTAGTTGAAGTGCATTCGATAGGAAGATTCAGTGCATTTTGGAGATTTATTAGTGAACTATTTTATTCTTTGATTGTTGCATTGATTGCGTGTTCTCTATCTCTCAATTAGTGTTAACGTTCATCGAAGACAAAAATTTCCTTTCTCATATAGCTGCATGTAGGAGTTTTTTTTTCAGTTGACAACGGTAGGGCTTTTAATTGAAACCTAATTCAAGATCAACCGTTAAAATATATTGAATTAACGTAAGGAAGCAATGAAACTTAACGCTTATATTTAGAGGTCTAGGCTAGAGACGTGTTCCGGCGTCTTTAAACCTAGCAGATGTCGTTCGTTTCGGCAGCAGACATCACTAGTATGGACTTGTACTCCTCGTAGCATCATGTATATAAATGGATACCCCACTAGGTTGCAATCCTTTATCTGTAGGAAGCCGAGTCTGCTGTCTTGTAAACGTGATACATCGAACACAACATTCGAGGAGATTGCCTGCCTGTACTCCTTGGTTCACTGGGAGGTATTCTGCAATTCACAGTTACCTGGTAATCCTTTTGCCTAGATCATCCAAAGTAGTCATTTTGGTCTTTTTGACTCTTTAAATTTAAAAGATCATCAAGCACTTGTCCTTTCGAGCTTGTTCAAACCGAAAGAGACTAGAGTCACCTTTTTCCCTTTTCTTGACTCTTAAAACATGAAAAGGCAAAGTTTTGTTTCAGTGTGTTAAAATTAACTACCCACGAAATATTCCTGGTTAAAGTTATCTTCCTTAGTGATTATTTAGGGTCGTTTCCAATGGCAACATTTCCAAAGTCTACCAGTCAAGGATTCCCCTCGGATGGGAATCCTAGTCCTTTTCCTTCTTTTGGAAATGTTGGTGCTCCTTATATGGCAACGTTGTCCCTCCTTGGGTTAACCATTGGTTTACCTATCTGGTTATTTTCAACCTCGGTGGTCCCGAGTGTCCCAACTCCTGTCCAGCCATCTCCTTCATCTGAACCAGATCATGTTGATTCTAAGGTTGACCTCTCACCTTCTTCCCCTATTTCTTCATCTTCCCCTTCTACTTCGCCTGGTGAAAGTTTGAAATCCAGTAACCAGGAGGCTAAGAAGAAGAAGAATAAGAAGACGAAGAAGAAGAAATCAGATAAGCGAGAGGCCAACCGTGCGGTTGTTACTCCAAATGCACCTCCTGTAGACAAACCTTCCGATCCTCCACGGAAGGTCAGATTCCCTTGCAAGCTGTGTAAGGGTGACCATCTCCTTCGAGACTGTCCTGGCATTCCCAGAGTCTTAGAGGTATGGTCTCAAGACCTAAATCGACCATCCTCATTGACCTCTGGAGATCATGTTGATGCTACACCTTCAGTTAGTGATGGTAAGAAGAAGGGAAAAATGAAATTCCCCTGTGGATTATGTGAAGGAGAGCATCTTCTTCGCCTTTTTCCTCTTATGGATAAAGCTTCCAAAGTTTTGGAAAACCTTACAGCTCCTGAACCCCAACTTCCTATTGGTTATCAGAGACTTTCTTCTAACCCTCTCCTAGTTGGTAAAGAGATTGACTTGGATTCATATCTTGCCCATCCTGCTCTTCCTATGTTGGGTGTGGAGCTTGATTATCTTCTTTATTCAGAGGTATCACCGCATTGGACCCAGTTCATAATGTGGCGGAAACGCCGCCCGTAATATTTGTGCTACAAGGGGGGTCTAGGGGGGCAGCTGCGATCTTTGGGAGCCCCCCCTTGGCAGGGGATCAAGAGTAGTGCCCCTGAAGCTAAAAATAGATGTAAAATTGCCTTGTAAAATGTTGTAATTTCATAGTCAATCTGGGCCATTCATTAGGCGAAGATCTGATGGTAGAAGTTATGTTTAATTTAGGGTTTTTTTCCCTATAAGGAAACCCCTTGCTATATATGAGGGAATTGTATTGCATCTATGTAGATCTGTATTCTGAGTGAGAAAGAGAGAAGAGATTGTGTGAGAGTGAAGAGGGAATTACAACGGATCTGCTGTAGGTTGTATCTCTTCAGTTCGTTGGATAATATAAAAGGAAGGACTGGATATTTCCTGTGGACATAGCCCAAATTGGGTGAACCACGTGTATTTGTGTCTCTCTTGTTTTATGTGTTTATATTTTTATAGTATTTTTTATGTGTTCCATTGCTCTGTAATATATAATTTTCTAACATCCTAAGCATGACTCTCTTGTGTCTGTTCCTGACCAACCATTGGTCGAAAAGAGTGTCGACTTGGCTCCGCCTTCAGTTGTTCACTCTATTCCTGAAGAGAATAGTGATGATCATACTGCTTATGTTCTTCTTGTCTCCTCAGATTCTCATGAATCAAAGAGTGACCCTCCCATCCTAGTTTTTCAGGAGAGTCCTTCTCCTTCTCCTACAGGGCATGGGCACAATCATAGGATACCCCCACCAAGTAGTTATGTCGTTTCTTTTGATTGGAGTCAATTGATTGCTTTCCGCCTTCCATCTTATGTGCCTTTCCAGATCATAGTACAAGCCTATAATATGGTAGTACATGGCGCTATATTGGATGAAGGTGGGTCTGTTAGCATTATGTCTTTTACTACTTGGAAAGCTTTGGGTTCCCCATAGCTTGTGTCTATCACCTAGAATCTGTTGGCTTTCAACAGAGGAACCAGTAAGCCCTTAGGGATCCTTTCGAAGTTCCTTATCACTTTGGGAGGAAAGACCATCTATATAGACGTGATGGTAGTCCAAGGTCCCTTAGATTTCAATCTTCTCCTTCTACGCGACTATGTTTATGTCATGGGAACTCTTATTTCTTCGCTTTTTCGTGTGGTTTGTTTTCCACATGAAGGGATAATAGTGACCATTGATCAATTGTCATTCATTGGGCACCAGGTGCCTCTTATGCAACCACCATCCCCTATTGGTTCTTGTCTGAAAGTAGTACCTTCCTTGCCATAGGTCAATTATGTCGCGACCTGTTCCGTCTCCACGTCTGCTAATGATCACATAGATGGTATAGTACATTATGTACTGGGGGAATTGGAACCCAATCTGTCATTGGTACCGGTTGACATGTATTCCTCCCAGAGCGTGGTTCTCCCGTCTAGTGAGGACCTCTTGGAAGCCATGTTCTCATATGGTCCATGATCACATGACAGAGCATAGTTCCTTGTATTGTGTTAAGCTCGTTAAAAAATTAAACAAGGGCTATGGAGCAAAGTTCCTTGTCTTATGTCAAGCTCCTTAAAAAATGAAATAAGGGATGTGAGCATAGTTCCTTGTCTTGTGTCAGACTCGTTAAAAAATGAATCAAGGAGTCTGATGAAAATTTATTCCTATATCAACCTCACTTAAAAATAAAACAAATGTCCGAGGATAGTTTCTTCCTGTGTCAACGTCATTAAAAAATGACACAACTCTTTGATTAAGATCTCGTAAGATCCCAGTCGAGTCTTTCCTAGATCTCGAAAGTGAACCTTCATTCCATCCACCTAGCTGAATGAAATGAAGCTTGGGGGGCATGTACCTCGAATTGAGTCATTATGCCGAGGGCATGCAAACTTATCTCAAGCATAGTTTTTCGTTTCAAGCTTGTGTAAACATGAAACTAAATCCAAGCAGATTTCTCCATGGTTCAAGCTTCTGTAAAAATGGACCCATGCCTGATTTACATCTCGTGATTTTCATTTTAATCAGCTGATTTCAATCGCCACCATCTCTTGGACTGATCATATGCTTTCACTTGGTTGTTTTTCCTTTCCTGTGGAACCGTAACAAAGAGTGGTTTTATTAGCCAGCCTCTTGACCATTACATGTTTTGAGTAGTTCCTCCATTGCTAGAACCAGTTGCTACCCTTTATACCACTCGTTCCTCCAGGATGAGTCACTTTAAGCTCTTTTATGACTCATAAAAGATGAAAAGATTACTGAGTATTTTTTTCCTTTTTGACTCATTAAAGAGAATAAAAACGGGGGGTCTGCTTTCAACTCTTTTCCGACTCTTTAAAAATGAAAAAATTGCGGAGTTCTTGTCGTTTTGAACTCGTTAAAAGCTGTGAAACGTCGTTTACCCAGTATACGTTTACCCCTTTTTCAGGCTGGGATAAAATATATACAAAAAAGGTACTCCTTGACTGAAATGGTTAAGCGGTTCTCTCAAGTATCGTTTTCTACCTTTTCGGGCTCGAGAGACAAAAATGTACGAAAATGGACCATGTGGATTTTTCTTTTCCGTGTCTTTTTCAAACTCTCTAAACATGAAAAGGATATTGAGTTACACCTTTGTAAAACTCGTTAAAACATTCAACGACATTAGATTCGTCACCATTACGGACATGAGCTTCTCCTTCCTAGGGCTCATTAAACTTACTAGGTCGGATTCATACGATGGATGAAATTATAGTGCAAGCACATGCTATCCCCTTCAAGATTGTGATAAAAAATAATTGGGGGGGGGGGGAATGGGAAATTCTATCAGTCGTGTCAACCGCTCATTCTTGAACATGACACTTTCTGATTCGTGTCAGGATGGGATGTCCTCCTTTTCGTGACCTTCTTGGGTTGGGCCGTTAATTTTTTCCTTCCATTTGATCTCTGCCACGTCATCATGATCACCGATCCTATGGATCCAAAAGCTACCAAACTCCGGAGCTGTGTCGCCGATATGTTCAAGAGTTAGTCCTTCTGTAGTTACACTTACTCCTCATTCTCTATATCACCTGAAATCATTGCATCCATTTGTCTCGTGTTGATGATGTGGGATACATCATGGTCCTCCTTCGACACGGTCACTTCCTATCGACTTCAACTCATTATCCAGGAAGTTAACTGAGAGACTCCCTTCCATTACCTTAGAGCTTGCATGCCCTAACGACAAGTTCTTCGCACTCGACGACAAGTTCACATCATTGGATTTTGATCGGGTGATTTCACGGGTGTTTGACTTCAGTTCCTTTATTCACATTCTGTGAACTATGTTGCTGGTACCTTGAGAGCCATTGTCATTATTGGTGGTTTCTCTCGTGCTTGTTAACAGTTCACATCATTGGCTGGTAATGAAGCGACTTTATAGCATGTTCGACTTCAACGCATTCATTCACATGTTAGGATTTGTACTTTGATCAGGTCGTTTGGAGCATAAGACCCTGGGCTCAGATTACACCAGTCCTGGTTGCGAGGTGATGTGACATGATTGTATTGATATACATGTCTCTTTCAGATGGATGGCTGCGACCATACCATGAGTTGTTATATGTTATCCTTCTCATTATTGGATGGTTGCGACCATACCTTGGCTTCATTGTGATCCTTTCTATTGGATGGTTGCGCCCATATCTTGGATCCATTTACATGATCATTCTCTAGATGTCTGTGTCCATACCATGATTCATGTATCATTTGTCAAAGTTTTCAGTGATTTATATGTATCTATTCTTGCTTGCAGGTTTTCCGACGATGGACTCTGGTTCTCCACATCCACCTGTAAAGCATTTCACCCCTCACTCTAGTTCGACATTCACGCTTTAGGGGGAATTTATTACACAAAATTTTGTCACTGTCCCTATACTCCCCATCCATGATCCTGGAGGAACTGTACAGTGAAAGCTACATGATTTCCCATCATGAAGAAACTCCCAGTATGTCCCTCTTCATGAGCATAATAATTCCCCTTTGCATCATTTCCCAAGAATCTTCCCTTTATCCCAGTTTACAAGACTGACGCTACTGACCAGTTTCCTCCTCGTGCCGATTTGAAGAGATTAAAGCTATACCTAGCACTGTATGGAGTGACTAAGCCCTTTTCTAGTCACGTCAATACTCTTTTAGCAAGTTTTTAAAATATGGAGTTGAAGCTTCCAGCTCTAGAAGCTTCGTAACAAAAGTTTGGTAGATGGTTGGGCTAGATGAAGCTAAGGAAGTTAGTTTGGGCTCCTTTCCCCTATTAGGATGGAACAATCTCAAGAGATAAGACCTTCTCCCATGATGGGAGGAACCATCTCCCATCCATCCAAGCTATATAAACCTCTCTTTTCCCAAGCTAAACTAGTTTTTTGAGTTTTGGAGCGAGTCTAAATGATTAGCAAGAAATCTATAGCTTGTAGCTTTTTAGTGTATGTTTGAGGGAGAATAGTGTGTTTTGGTTTGGTTTGAGACTAAAAGGAAGAGGCCTTAAAACTTCTATTGTTGGGGCTATCCATGAGATGCTAGCAGAAGTGTGGGAACCCAGATACATTGGAGGAGACCAGCAACGTCAAGGCATTGGTTGTAATCTCTTTCTGAACTTATATGAATACAACTATTGATTGATTTACTACATTGAAGTGTTATCTTACCTTTGATGGCTTAATGTTCCTTGACCTGTTAAGTAGGTTGAATGCATTTTGTATGTTATCACGCTTGTTGTTGTTGTTTGTTTGCTTGTTTCAGGTATTCGAAGGAAGGAAACAAAAAGTAGTTGGAGTAAGGAAGTAGGATCATCATCAAGTGGAATAGAGTTCTAAGAGGTAGGCCCTCTTATTTGATTATAGCTTAAGGAAGTTTTCCATAGATTGTTTGTTTGTGGCTAGACCCGCTCTCTCAGGCTAGAGGAATTGTTTGTGTCTGCACTGAGAATTTACCTGCACCACAGGGCCCTTAGAGAAAAGAGAGCCCCTGAGAGGGTGAACCAATGATAATCTTTTCCTTAGATATGAGATGGGTAGGGGTGCCCATAAGAACCTATCCCTCAAGATGTTTCTTCTTCATTTATTAGTCAAATGTAATATTGATTCAGAAAAACTATGCGTGAGGGGGAGAAAGCACAATAAATATTGTCCTCAGTTATGAAAGATCAACTTTTCAGTGTAGTAGATCTAGAGGAAAGGTGTCACATACCCAACTCCAATCCAAGCCACATTCGATAAGATACCAATTAAACATACATGCCAAATTGCAAGGTACATTACTAACTTGTGTTCTTGAACAAGTCTTGGAATTCTAATACAATTTACATGATTCAAGAAGCATTCAGTGGAAAAGAAAGTCATGCAAACCATAAAAAAATATATATGCATTAATACAAAATGCATTCATCACATAACACATAACAATGCCAAATATACATCAAATTAAATAATATATAAAGATGGAATAAATAAAGCATGATTATAATTAACAGAGAACACTTATCTTTCTAAGAAAAAAGTCACCAACTAATTGAAGACAACATATATTCCAGTCGTTCAAAAACTTTGTTATTCCAAATATGAGTTAATGTTATTAATCGAAGAGGACAAGCCCCTAGGTTGAATCTACTCTCCCCCAGGTAGTCATCAATCTCATGACGTTATAGTTTACACAATGACATAAAAATCCCATGTTGTCATATTTTACTCAACCACTCACACAATCATCTCAACTTCTAGCTCTCTTTCCTAATCAACCTACACAATCCAAGGAAAGGAGTTCATGTCTCTACAAAATTGTCCCTAAACCTTTTCCATTTTCCTGCAAGGCTCTAGTGCTAGTAGTCAAGAAATCTCAATGATCGAAGTTCCAAATATTCTTAGCCATGGACAATTTCATCAACAACATAGTTACTGATCAAACGAGAAAATTATCGATTATCCATTTTTTTGAGGTAGCAAAAAAATCACCCAATTTTGAAAAGTGGTGATTCAGAATACACCTTTTTTTTGAGCATATTTTTGGCACTTTAAATTTTCTTATGTATCAAGTATGAACATTTTTTTAAAATGTGAGTGATTTTCATGATGATTTTAAAAAGTGTTGATGCAACATCAACCCCTTTTTTTAGAGGGTTTATTTTTGACACTTTAAATTTTATAATGTCTTCCTCTTCCATAAGATATTTATTTTTAAGTGTATTTATGTATTTGTGTTTTTTTGTAATGAAATCTTATTTTTTTCTCATAGTTAAAAAATGAAAAAAGGGTCAATATTTTAAACTTAGTATCTTCTACATGTTTATGTAATATTAATTAATATTTCAATGCACATCAAATAATTGTCACTAAAAAAACATTAATTTTAAACATTTGACAAAATATACACATTTTCAATATAAATATAATGAAAAAAATATATATTTTGGGACTTTTTGTCAAAAATGACATGTCAAATAAATGATTTTTTATGGGAAAATCCTAACAAAAAAACTTTAAAAAATAGCATTTTTTATTAATTTTATGTTAAAAATTAATAGTAATCATAGTTTTTTAACAAAATAAAATGATTCACATAAAAATTAAAGTGAAAATTAGATAATAAAAATATTAAACATATAACAACAATAACCAAATACTCAATTTTCTCATAAAACTCATAGTCAAAACATTACAACTAAAACTAATGAATATCTCTCAAAATTGAGCTGGATTAAATTTCATCAACAATATCATATAATCTATGTTCATCATCTTCTAGAGCTTCATTATTTCCACAATATTTTATGGTTTAGTTTTCTCATTTTCCAATCATTCTATATAATGGTGGTTGAGGTTCCTTTGCCTTTTTTGCCACATGTGATTCATTAAAATCTCCTTTCCTCAAACCAACTTCTTGCGTTGCATCTAGAAGAAATTGAAGAGCATTAATTCTTTGTTGAATAAAATTGCATTGTAGTGGGTTTTTTTCAATAACAATGCAATGTCTTCCTTTTTGTAGGCAATATTCTAGTGTTAACTAATCATCAAGCAAAAAAGAAATAAGTAAGTAAATTAGTATAAACACATAAAAACTAAAAAAAGAAATATTAACATTCAATTTTATACAATAAAACTTACTTGAACCTGAAAATAAATCCAAAACTCAATCCCCTTTATTTGAACATAAATTTATAAGATAGTTAATCAATGCTTATGGTTTTTGATAAATGTTAACTATCTCTCATTTTGCATCTTTATCCTCATATGCTAGATTTCTTACGACTGCATCATGAACTAGTACTTGGTTATGACTTTTTCCATCTACTCGATTTAGAAGAATAGGCTTATAGTTATCATCTTTTGTCCAACATTCAACATGGATGAACTCACAATCACTTATAATTGGTTGATCTATGGAAGAAATAAGATTTGACTTTTGCTTGTAATATGACATAGTAAAAGTTCAATTAACTTGTAAATAAATAAAACTTTTTAACATTAATCAAACATACAATTTCAATGTCTTACCATGTACGCTGCATCCTTGAGTTTGCTTTTCCCTCGAAGCTTGTTAATAACATTGCAAATTGTGTGTTTGAATGAAATGTCACAAATCTCCAAAGTGGTGATGTTGTGACTTCTTGAAAACCCGTAACCAATTTATTAAAATCTTGATAAGTATACGGCTCACTATCATATCCAATGTTTGGGAAATTGAAACCATGAGGAATGTCTGCAATAATCAGGGCATATTCCCTTTTAGGTATGAGTTTTGCAATGTCTTCACAATCACTTTATATTATTTGATATTGGATGTGTCAAGACCATTCCAAATGAAATGAGTAAGAGTAGGATCAAGTTCAACATTCCTAAGATGCTGTTTTCTTAGCCTTTCCAACTTAGTTTTTTTCAATAAAGATTTTGAAAGTATTTGGTACTCCATCTGCATCCTTCTTCGACATCTATAATGAAATAAACAAATATATGTATAAGTAATAAAAAAAAGGTTTACATATAAATAAAATGAATGTAAAAATCAACATAACTTTTTGAATGCAAGATAAAAATCTTTAAGTGTTGTTGTAGAACTTGATACTGGGTAGTTGTGTACAACATCATCCCAACTCTTTTCATTTAACATTTTAACAATATGTTCTTGTATTTTCATATAAATCTTATGACTGAATAAATAAAGTAAAAATTATTAATATAGTGATATGTGTAAGAAATACTACCAATAAAAATATGTTATATTTAAAATAAAATTATAATCCAAGAAAAAGTAAAAATAATTCAACAAAATTACTTTTGAAGTTCTGAGCACATTTCATCCAATGGCAATTCACCTGACTTCACACGACATAGTATTGATTTGACTAGTTTATCGTCTTTCACTCTTTGCAATGTTCTCCATGGTGTGATAGTCATATCATCTAGAAGTTGCCTTATTTCGGGATCTATCTTACTGTTGGTACATATTATGGGTTTAGAATTTTTAACCTTCTGATTTTTTATGGCAATATTCTCCCACATGTCGAAAATATCATCAATCAATTCCCATATCCCCCCTGCTCTAAATGCCAATTGGAAATCCATGCCTCTGAATAAATTTGAATTTACTTTGCCACCTTTTGAATTGATTTTATTCTCAATTTTATAACCTATTTCCATATAACATTTCTTCCGAAAGTTTAGATTAACTTTTGTCCTATCCCCACCACATTTTTCTACAAATTTATTATTAATAAGTCTGACCCTTTGGATGAAAGTCACAGAAATTCTATACTCATTATCTACATTATGATCCCATGCCAATAACTTTGCTTTTGTTTATGTTAAACCAACATAAATGATGCATTTCATTGTTTAAAAAATAGAGTTATTGGGATAGTACTCGATCAATGGTCTTTTGGCCTTTGTTGAACGGTTCCCTCCAATTACATAATATTTGTATTCAAAACATTGTTTCCTATCAAATGCCTCTTTGTTGGAAACTTGATTTGGATAAAGAAGAACCACATAATCCACCACATGTGCATATGGATTGTACCTGAACAATGTTTTCAAATTATGGACATGTAGATGATGTGTCTTTCTAATTTGATATTGAGATTGGCCTTCATTTGACTTATAGAATTAGCTGACATTAAGCAGAAATGTTTTGTCGCCACTAATTAATTTATTCTTTATCAAGTGATCTCAAATGACATTTTGCTTTATTTCAATAATTCCATCCTCTAAATCAACACATGATGCTATTATTTCTCTGCTGCCTTTAGAGCTTTCATTTTGATCTTCACTGTTGCTCGTGATTTTTATAGATTTACCAAACTTCGATTTCTTCTTCTTACCGATTAACATATATTCTTCTAGATAAACAATCTCTTCATCGTCAACTAGAAATGAGACATTCGTGGCCATTTTTCTTTTTGATGTTTTATTTATTTTCTCCTTTTGAGCAATAGTTCTAATCTGCTCCTTACTAATGGTAACATATTTCTAGCTTCAGCTTCAGTTTCCACATCTTCAAAAGCAACATGTTTAGCTTTACTAGATTGACCCACCTTAGGGATTCTTTGTTGATCCCATGTATGTACTATTGTAGTGTCATGAGTTATTACTCTTTTCTTCCTTCTCCTTTCTTCTTCTGTCTCTATATGGAAACTACTGATCACATTCATAATATTTGGCTCTAGATAATAAATACCCTCTAACATGATTGAATGATTCTCAACAAAATCCCATCAAACAAAATACAATATATCAATGATCAATAATTTATAAAAAATTGATGGTCCTTACAATAATACATAACACATAAATATAAATAAGCATATTTAGAATGCTATTTGAAATATTGGCTGCGATTTCTTCACACAACTATGTATATTCTTCATATGTGTCATACTTGACCTTTGAAAGACGATATATAACATTTTCATGTGTCTTGGGAAATTTTGCAAGAACATAAACAATGTCTACATTCAGCACCAAACATATGTCTCGTACTCTGCCCATCACCTCATATGGTCCACCAAAGTTAATCATACCACAATATAGATAGATATGTGTACAATCATCTCTTTCAATATCTTTAACATGCAATGTAAAATTTATTTTATTTATTTCTCGTGAATTCCTCCATTCAGGAATAATCTTGAATGTACTTGACGAGCCATTTGCTTGACTTTTATGATGTTTTTCAGTTCGAGTATATTCATAGAGTGTCCAACTGAAACTTTAGATGATGGAATTGTTGTCCTTGTTTCAAGAAACATTCACATAGACCTTCTTTGATGCCATCTTCCTGATAATATATATATATATATATATATATATTATTTAAAAACAATATAAATGTAACAATAATATATATATATATATATATTTTGTTTTTTTGAAAATAATATAAATTAAAAAATTATTTAATTTTTTTTTAACATTTTTTTTTTCTAAAATGTGGGGGCGCTGAATGCTCGGGGGTGAACCTGCTCGGGCCTGGCAGGCCCCCGAGCGAATTTGATAGGCTTGCCGGTGGGCCTTTGCCCCCACGCTAGTCGAAGGCCCGCGGGAGGGATTGGCAGACAAGCCTTTGGTCCCTCGCTGAGCTAAGGGGTTGATTTTGGGAATCGAACCCTCGACCTAGCGGGGAACGGAAGGCCTGTGGGTGGCTCTGCCGAGCCCAACAGGCCCGCCCGCGGGCCTTCGACTCCCCATCGGGCCAAGAGGTCAAAGGCCCATGGGCGAGCCTGCACAGGTCTAGCTAGCTTGCCCACGGGGAAGCCCTGGAGCTGGCCTTTGGCCCCCATTTAAAAAATAAAATAAAACAACTATGTTTAAAAAAAATTTAATTAAAAATAAATAAATAAAAATTGTTTTTTAAAAACCAATATATATGGTTTAAAAAAAAGTTAATTAATTTTGTTTTGTTTTGTTTTGCGTTCTTGGAAAAAAACAATAAATAATATATATATTTTAATCGAATAGGTGTTTTTTTGTTTCGTATAGAGATTGAAATGCTCCCCAAGCCAAATTAAAATAAAAAAATTAACACAAATTTTTTCTTAATTTTTCTCATAAAAATCCTAAAAATTTGAGTTTTTTTTCGTCTTCTTCGCTATAAAAAATATTTAAAAATAGAGTTTTTTACATGGTTTTTCTCATAAAATATGTTAGTGCAAAAAAAAACTTCGAAAAAAAAGAGAGTAAAAAAAATAATAATTTTGGAGCATAAAGACCATAAAACAAGAGATTTTCCCAAAATCTCTCTTTAAATGGTCAAAATAGAAGGAAAACTAACATTTCAAATGCGAAAAGCTCTCGTTGAATGGGTTATTGATGACAATGCAACTTCTCCAAAAAATTTCTCCAAACATTTTAACAAAACCCAAAAGAGTTAATGTGATGTGACGAATAGAAACAATGAATGTTATTATATGGTGAAGATTGTGGGATTGCTTTAGCGTTTTTCGAATGTGGGATTAAAATTAAAATTAAAAAAGTTAATATATAGTTAATATTATAGGTTTAGATTAACTTGTATTCATTGTGTGATAAAAAAGAAAACATTAATTATAAAAATTAATTTAGTTATGTAGTCAATGTTAAAAAATTTTAATAAAAAAATTATTTTAATTTCGAATGACTGCATTAAACTAAATTTTTTGCGGATGTTTTGAATAGAAAGTAGGGTGAAATTTTTCAAGACCAAAAGTTTAGTAATATGTTTTCAAGTAAATTTTAGACTAAAATTTTGGAGGGAAATATTTCAAACGAAATTTTTGGAGGGAAAATTTTTGGCAAAAGTTTTTGGGGAGAAACTTTGGAGGGAAAATTTTCGGCAAAAAAAACTGGCGGGAAACTTTAGAGGGAAATTTTCAATCTCTAATCTATAAATTGTCATTGGGAGAGAGTGCATTTGTATCATTCGACATCTTCCGGTTGAAAATCATGGATTCTTTTGATAGTGAAGGTTTTCTTTGTGCAACATCAACATTTTCGTCATGAAACAACTTTATTCATATTGATGAATATAACATGAATTCTTTCACTATGAATAGAGAATCAAATTTTCCACTTGGTCTTAATCCTAAGGATGATGAGAGCAACATTGATGAACGACAGCAAAAATAATTTCCTGTGAATAGAGAGTCAAATTTTCCACTTAGTCCTAATCCTAAGGATTATGAGGGCACCACTGATGAAGGACAGGATGAAGAATTTATAGTAAATAGAGAGTCAAATTTTCCACTTAGTCCTAATCCTAAGGATTATGAGAACACCACTGATGAAGGGGGGGATGAAGAATTTCCAGAGTCAAATTTTCCACTTAGTCCTAATCCTAAGGATTATGAAAGCACATTTGATGAAGTGGGGGATGAAGAATTTCCAGAGTCAAATTTCCACATGGTCCTAACCCTAAGGATTATGAGAACATCACTAATGAAGGGGAGGGGGAGGATGAAGAATTTCTAGTAAATAGAGATTCAAAGTTTCCACTTAGTCCTAATCCTAAGGATTATGAGAGCACCACTGACAAAGGGGAGGATGAAGAATTTCCATTAAATAGAAATTCAAAGTTTCCACTTAGTCCTAATCCTAAGGATTGTGAGACCACCACTCATGAAAGGGAGGATGAAGAATTTCCTACAAATGATAATTTGACTATTAATAGAGAGTCATATTTTCCACTTAGTCCTAATCCTAAGGATTATGAGAGCACCAGTTATGAGGGGGAGGATGAAGAGTTTCATGTAAATGATAATTTTAGGGGCACATATGTGAATACTGTATTTTATCTAAGTGAGTGTTTCAAAGGCACTCATGGTGATGACAAATTTAATGATCCAAGATAGGACTTCAAAAGCAAGAATGAAGATGGTGAAGAATTTTGCTTGAGTTGGGATTTCAAAAGCGTAGATGTTGGTAGTGAAGAATTTCCTTCAAGTGAGGATGGTATTAAATATTTTCCAAGCAATGATAGTGATGAATTTCCTAACTATGTTCAAATGAAGAGAGTGAGGATAATATTCCTCCTAATTATGATGAAAATGCTTCTACAGAGGATAATTAAATGATGGAGACAATGCAAGCAAGTATTGTATCTAGGAGTAGGAGTAGACCTTTTCATATCAATCTAAAATATTACAGTTATACAAGGCTTAGGATAGAATATCTCACAAGTAGAAGTTCTATTGTTAATCCGATTTCAAGTGAATGTTGCCGAAAGGATTGCTTGAAACATATGGATTTCAATTTTTCTTTGGAGCAAAAGAAGAGATATTTGTTAATGAATAAAAGCATGCAAAATTCATATTTAGTGGGTTGCATGCAATCTACACTAGTAGGTTATGATTACCATATTGGGAATGTTTTTCTTTGTAGAAAGTCTTTCAAAATGTTGCATTCAATTAGTAATTTTTGTTTGTCAAGAATCCAAGAAAGACTAGAAAATGATCCTACATTTTATTCAGAAGTATGTTATAGGTGAGAGGTTGGGCCATCAACAATTACTGCAATGTCATGGATGAAAGACTTATTTTCAAAGCATGGAGAGTGTATGCCAAATAAATAAGCAATACATATTCTAGATAGTTTCTCAAGATAAGAAATCTACCACTTATACAGAGAATATGCAGAAGGTGCTGAAGGAGATGGTAATTTTACATATTCATATTTTACATAAACATGTAAGAACGAATTCAACAATGTTCGTATTCCTAAGAAGACAACGATGGGGGTTTGTAGTAAATGTGCTTTTCTTAAATAAAAAAAGGATAAATGTCAAGGGGCAAAAAGAGGTACGCATTCATAACATTATTTTTAAAAATTGGATAGTTATCACTGTATGAAAATATATTTATTAATAGGTTTCTTTTATTTTATGTGCAGATCCCATTGTCAAAGAACTTCAAGAGCATCAAAATAAGCAAACAAGTGAAAGGTAAAAAATTGTATAAGCATCAAAAGAAGTGCTATGATAATCCAAATAAATAGTTGGGTTTGATAATTGATGGCATGGACCAAAAGAAAACACTTCTGCCACATTTTTTCCGCACACCAAAACATTTACAGGAGGAGAATTTTATTCAGTTTCACTTGGTTGGTTGTATGGTATTTAATGGGTAGATGTTGACAAGGGTTTACTTCACAACTATAAATATTCATAATGATGCAAATCTGACCATAAATATAATCCATGATGTGGTTTCTCATTGGTTTGGTATTCTTCCTAAAGTGTTGTATGTGCAATTAGACAACACAAGCTGTGAAAAAAAATCAAGTTGTTTTTGGATATCTAAACATGGTTGTTGAATTAGGAATTTTTAACAAGGCGAAGGTTGGTTTCCTTCTTCAATGTTGGGAATACTCATGACCATATTTATCATGTATGTTCAATATTTTTTCAGTAACATTGAGGAGGAAGGATGTTGGGAGCCTGTCACCATTAATTGAATGTATTAAGAAATCATACATTCCAGAGCTTGTTTTTCATGTGTTGGAAGAAACTATTGACATGCGAAGGTTTATTCGGGGGCACATAGTGAGGGGAAATGCATTGAACAACTTAATGACATTATCTTCCAGCATCAATTTCGTATCAAAATAATTGATGGAAAAACAATTATATGGGGCAAGAAGTATTCAACTGTTGCAAAATGGGGGTCGTCATCAGGTTTATCATTTTTGAAGTTCATTCCAAATCATCCAATATTTGCATCAAATATATTATTATTACAATTAGTTGTTGAACTCCATAATGCACGAAGGCATAAGAGAGATATAAATGATTCTGGATGCCTAGAAGAAATTAAAATATGTATTACAGATACATATCAGTACTTTGATGTTTCTAATTCAGTTTGGTGGGAGTATTTTTTCAATAATCAAAGTGATATCATTTCAAGATCAAGAAATGAAGACACACTTTTGAAGACTCCATTTATTTGGCCATAAAATATGCCAAATGAACAGGAGGAAAGATTGTTGAACAACAACAATCTCAAGGTATTATTAATTCTCCACGGGTAGAGGAAAGAGAAATCTATATTGGTTCTAGAAGATCATGTGCACAACATGAATCCATGGAAGACCTTTATAGGGGTTCTATGCAGGATGTTAAGGAGGGTTACATGATAGCAATATTAGCAGATGGAGATCCACTTGGCTATCCATTCTAGGTTGCCAAGGTTATAAAGGTCATTAAAGAAAATGAAGATATTACAGTTGTTGAAGTACATTAGTATGCCACAAATACCCACCCATTCAATGGTGTGTACAAGCGAGAGATTGTATTTGTTAAAAAATTGGCAGAAAGAGAAAAAGAAATGGTACAAATATAAATCATCATCGCACAGACCTCTTAAAATTGGAGGATGTTGACATACTTGTTTATGACTTCAATTTAACAAAGAGAGGAACTCTTTGCTTCAGGACCATAGAGATTTTGAAGAAGTTTCTACCAGAAGAAACAATGTTGAGATGGGAGTTTGCTGAACCTAGTCGTAGATGTTGTGAAGGAAAATCCCCTTTGCGGACAAAGGGGATCCCTCTAGCCCAATGAGTGGGTCTAGCAACAAACTAAACACAATAACATACATTTTCCTATTTTATGTTTAACAAATGTAGAGAGAAGGAGAAACCTACCTCACTCTGATGTTATTCACTCAATCTTTTGAATATGGTTTTGATTCTTTCGCTCCAAGCCTCCCTCCTTACTCGTTCTTCATGTCCAAGTACCTGAAAGGAAGATCAAAGAGCTATCCAAAACACAAGAGCATATATGGCATACATCAAACATAAACTACTTAATAGATTAAGGAGTATTAAGTTGAAAGCATAAACATTTACATAATTATGGAAAGTGAACATCTAACGTATATATTAATAAGCTAAAAAGGGAAGCATACAACCTATGCCTTGATGTTGGAGAATTCCTTTTGGTGGATTCCCAAGTCCAATAAAAGACTCTTCAAGCACTCCTTCTCCAAGTTAGAATGGGAAACATTTGGGAATAATTGCAGTATAGGAATGCAGGAAATCAAACCAACCATTTGGGGATGGAAGGGAGTGAATTTATAGGAAGGGAGAGAGAGTTAGGGATCCACAAAAGAGGGAGGAAGGTCCACATCTCAAGGGGAAATCCCATGTTGATAAGGTCAAGAGGTCCAAATGGGACAGCTCGACCATATCAAAAATAATCAATATTCAGCTTATTGTTCCTGAAGGTTCTAATGTACAAAGTTTCTCCTCCAGTTTCGTAAAACCTGCCAGAAGAGGTTCAACGTAGGTTTTCCTATGAAAACCCATGTTGGCAATGCTTGTGTATAACTGTGCAACCTGCCACCAACATAGGAATGCAGTGGAGAAAAACACCATGATGCTAAAAATTGGGTTTTTATGCAACCTTCTTCAGAATGGATGCAGGGTATTTTTCCTTTGATTCTTCAAGGAGGTTTTGGTCTGTATATCATGATGGATATACTAAATAGTAGTTAATGTTTTGGAACTTTGGGATATGGAATAGGAAGTGAATAGGAGGTATGGTAAAATACTGTGTAATAGATGACCCCTAAAGCATGAAGGAAGAAGACGGAGTGATTGTTGAGATGCTTTACAACTCAGTGCAAGGACGAGAACAACACCATCAGGAGACCTGCAAATCAAGCATATACATATAAATATACATATCTGACATCTCTGATGATCATTCCTAATGATACATGAATAGGCATCTAATAATAAATGAATCCACGGTGTGGACGTAACCATCTGAATAGAAGGGATCATGTGCAAAGATCCTTAGTATGGTCGTAACCATATGTCTAGAGGAAACATGTGTACAATCATAAATAACTCATAACTCCATGCAACTTGGACTTTATTAGACAAAATCTAGAGTCTTGCGCTCTGTCTCGACTCGATCAATCTATGAATTCTAACATGTGAATATATGTGTCAAAATCGAACATGATATAAAACCACCCAATTACTGGTCAATGATGTAAAACGTTAATAGGTACGAGAGAAACCACCAATAATGACAATGGGTCTCAAGGTACAATCAACACAATCCACGACTGTGAATAGTGAAGTTGAAGTCGAAAACTTGTGGAATCACCTTATCAAAGGTCAATGATGTAAACCATTAAAAGGTATGGGAGAAACTACCAATAATGACAATGGCTCTCAAGGCACAATCGGCACAATCCACGATTGTGAATAGTGAAGATGAAGTCAAAAACCCGTGGAATCACCTTATCGAAGGTCAATGATGTAAACCTGTCATTGAATGTGAAGAACTTTCCATTGAGGCATGTAAGCTCTAAGGTATGGGAAGGGAGTTTCTAGATCATATTCCCGAATAATGAGTTGAAGCCAACAGGAAGTGATCCATTGAAGGAGGGTGATAATGAATCCCACATCATCGACACGAAACAATAAGATGTAGTAAAGTAGATAAGTGTCATCAAATATTATGGAAGAAAGTCAGACAATGTATAAGCGGTAAATAACTGCAGATATGACTTCTCTTGAACATATCAATGAAAGTCAGCATTTGACTCAACATAGGATCAAAGGTCATGATGAAGAAATGATATAATCAGATGAGAGGCAAAATGGATTTCCCAAAACCAGGAAGGCAAGTGACTAAGTGAGGATGTCCCAGACCCAACACGAGAAACATATGAGTGTCATGTTCAAGAGCGACATGCTGCCTTTACAAAATACAAGAGATGATCACTTTCACTTTTTCCCCACCATTTCTGGCAAGTACCCCATATATTTTTTATCGCAAGCTTGAAGGGGATAGTATATGCTTTCCAGATAAGTTCATCCTTCGAATGAATCCATCCTAGTAAGTTTTATGAGCCCTAGGAAGGAGAAACTCGATCTTGTCATGGTGACAAGTCCTGCGTCATTTATGTTTTTTGAGTCCAAAGAAGGTGAAACTTGACATCTTTTTCATGTTTAGAGAGATTTAAAAAGAAGCAGAAAAGGAAAATCCAAAGGTCCCTTTTCGTAAATCGTCTCTTGAACCCAAAAAGGTAGAAAACAATATCCAAGAGAACCTCTTAGCCATGTTCGACTAAGGTATTCCTTTTTCATATAATAGTCTATCTCAGTCTAGAAAAGGGTTAAATTTATACTGAGTAGACGTCATTTCATTTACTTTAACAAGTTCGAAATGACAAGCACTCATAAATATTTTCATATTTCAAGAGACAGAAAAGAGTTGAAAGATGACTCCTCTTGGAGGAATGAGTGGTATAAAAGGATAACAACTCATTCCAGTGATGATGGAACTGCTCAAAACATGTAAGGATAAAGAAGATGGCTAATAAGACCACTCATTGTAGAGGTTCCCTAGGAAAGGGTTAAAAAACCAAGTGAAAGTGTGATCGACCAAAGGATGGAATGAAAAAACCAAGGCTCATCCAGCAAAACAGGCTGATAAAGATGCCAATCGCAAGAGGCAAAGTGGGAATGGTTTCATTTTTACACAAGCTTGAAACATGGAAAACTATGCTTGAATTTGGTTTCATTTTTACACAAGCTTGAAATGGAAACAAACTATGCTCGGATTTGGTTTCATTTTTACACAAGCTTGAAACGGAAACAAACTATGCTTGGATCTGGTTTCATTTTTACACAACATTGAAACAAAGATAAACTATACTTGAGATAAGTTTGGATTCCCTCAGCATAATGACTCAATTCGAGGTACATGCCCCCCAAGCTTCATTTCATTCACCTAAGAAGACTATGAGTTACTAACAGGTGGATGGAATGAAGGTTCACTTATGAGATCAAGTGAAAGACTCGACTGGTATTTTACGAGATCTAATCAAAGACTCGAATTGGAAGGGGATTTGTTTCATTTTTTAACAAGCTTGACATAGGAAAAGAACCATGCTCATGACACCTTGTTTCATTTTTTAACGAGCTTGATACAAGTAAAAGAACTCTGCTCATGGAGACCTATTTCATTTTTTAACGAGGTTGACATAGTAAAAGAACTATCCTCATGGGACCTATTTCATTTTTTAATGAGGTTGACATAGTAAAAGAACTATCCTCATGGCCCTTGTTTCATTTTTTAACGAGCTTGACACAAGACAAGGAACTCTGCTCCAAGCCCTTGATCAAAGATCAAAAGAGGCCATGGCTTCCAAGAGGTTCTCATCAGATGGTAGAACAACACTCTGGAAGGGATACATGTCCATGGATCCAAAGGAAAAATTGGGCTCCAATGCCCCCAGTACATGGTGTACTACATCACCTACTATATCATCAGTAGATGTGGGCATGGAACATGTGGCCACGTAATTAACCTGTGGCGGGGGTAATACCTCTTGCACATAAGAACCATTTAGGGATGATGGTTGATTGGGAGTTGATTAAGTACCAATGAATGTAAGCTGATCAATGATCACAACGCCTCCTTCATGTGGGAAATACATCACTCAAAAGAGGGAAGAGACAAGAGCTCTCATGACATAAACATAGTCACGACCAAGGAATAGATTAAAATCCAATGGCCCTTGGAAGACCATCACATCTATATAGACAGTCTTTCCTCCCAAAATAATAGCCAACTCAGGAAGGATCCCTAACAGTTGATTGCTTCCTTTGTTAAAAGATAACAGATTCTGGGTGACAAGGGACAAGTTGTGGAGAGCCTAAAGCTTGCCAAGAATTTGAGGACAAAATACTAATAGATGTGCCCTCATCTATGACTGTTCTAGGTACGACCATATTATAAGCCTATACTGTAATATGGAAAGGCACATAATATGGAAGACGACATCCTTCTAGTCGACTCCAATCAAAAGAAGTAACTAAACTACTTAGAGGGGGTGCCGTAGGAACGTGAGAGCTAAAATATTGCTCTATGGGAACAAGAGAATTTCACTCATGCACCTCGGGAACGAGAGGATTTCCCTCTAATTCATTCGAAACTGAAGAAACCAAAATAAATTGAGTAGTACGAGGTTCACTCTCTACCAAAAGGTACGATTAACTGAAAGTGGAGTCAATTTTACCATTTTTTCAATCAATGGTTGGCCGATAATGGACTCACGAGACTCACTTTCAGAGAGAGGGGTTGAATAAAGATGGATTTTGATCAATCACTGGATCAACTAATGGAGGATCAGGGGAAAGATTTCGATAACCAACCAGAAGACGAGGTTGGGACAACTCTTTGGAAGCTTCATCCATAAGAGGACAAAGGTGAATGGGATGATTACCTTCACACAACTTACAGGGAAAATTGACTTTTCCCTTTTTCCCATGGGCTTTACTATCACTAGTTAAAGGTCTATCACCAACATAATCTCGAGAGGCCGATGATAAAGGTCGATGTGAATCTGTGGACCACACTTCTAAGACCTTGGGAATAATAGGACAATTCCTAAGAAGGTGGTCACCCTTGCATAACATGCAAGGGAAATTCACTTCCCGAGGCTGATTGAAATATATTTCTACATCAGTTTCATCAGTAACAATAATTTTTTGGTTGCCCCCTTTCTTATTTTGCTTCTTCTTCTTAGCTTCTTGGTTACTAGAATCTAGACTTTCACTAGGCGAAGAGGAAGAGAGGGGTGAAGAAATAGGCGAAGAAGGTGAGGGGTTAACTTTAGGATCAACATGATGTTGATGTTGTTCTAGTGGAGGAAAACTCAGTTGAAAATTAGTTTGGACACTCAGAATCACCCAGACCGAAATAACACAACTGGAAAACCAATGGTAAAACCAGGAAGGGAAAACTTTTCCATATAGGGAGCATCAACATTTCCAAAAGAAGGAAAATGACTAGGATCCCTATCAGGGGGGTTTCCTTGGTTGGTAGAATCAGTAAATGTTTCCATTGGTATCAACCTAATATATACTAAGGAGAATTTCCACAGGAAGGATGTTTTTTCATGGTCAATTAATTGATTTTAGAAATTAACAAAACAAAATTAAAAAAAGGGGTAAGCTAGGCAAGAGGGTTTACCAAGTATCTGTGAACCACAATATACACCTTAGATGAAACCAAGGACTTAACGTATGTCATTCGATCTCCCTGAATGTTGTGTTTGGTGTATCATGTCTACAAAGCGGTTGACTCGATTACCTGTGGCTAAAGCATTGCAACTTAGTGGGGTCTCCCAATATATACACAACAGTACATGGAGCACAAGTATGTGTTAGTGTTGTCTAATGCATAACCGTTCGGTGAGAGCATTCCCATATACTTGCCATACTAGAGTTGCTCCGATATAGTTGAGAGTGCTGAAGAACCTCCTATATACTTCCGTATGTGGAACGATATTTCACCCCCATGATACAATGCTGGGAGAAAATGACAACTGCTAGGTTTATAGATGTTGAAACACGTCTCTAGCCTAGACCTCTAAATGTTTTCGTTAAGTTCCAATTTATCCTTAGGTTAATTCAATAAATTTTAATGTTTTTCTTGAATTATGTTTCAATTTTAGGCTCAAACGATGTCACCTGAGTCCTAGAATGAAACTATTTGAGAAAAAGGAAACCTTTCATTTCAATGAATTCTATACTAGTGAGGGAAGAAAGTTCAATCAATTAGTGCATCAAACAATATGCCTCCACTAACGTTTTCCAAATGCAAAATGCAAGAAAAAACTCAACCTCACTTTCACTAATGCACATGAAATCTATTGAAAGCAAAAATGACTTTTACTTTACTAAGATGCACTTTATTTATATGATTTTCTCTTCGATTTCAGATGCCCATATGCAATTAAGCTTCAACTAAAGCAAAAAATGAATATTTTGATTCAAAATGCTCCTATGCAAACAATGCATCAATCAAAGTAGCACCAAATTCAAAAGAACTCAATGAAAATGTCTTTCACTTTCTCTTTCGAATAGATAAACAAATACACCCATTTCAGTTTGTAAACCAAACAATCTAATCTATGCTTGATGAATGTCAAAGATGGATTTCAAATGCAAAATAACCTAGTACAAATGAAAAGAAACTTTTCACAAAACAAATTGAAACCAATGCAATAAATGTTTGAAATGATTTTTCCAGTTGAGCAGACCTAAACAATGAACAAACCACAGACTCCATGACACTCACAAGTGGCAAGTGACAATCAAAACAACCTATAAACCCTAAAATCAATCCAATTACACTCAAACACTTGAAATTTCAAAGAAGGAAGAATTGACTAATAAAATGAGGTAATCAATCAAAACATCAACAAATCTAGTTATGCATGATGAAACAAGACCTCAGGGGCTCAGACACAGTGGAGTTTGACAGAGAAACCCTAGTTTTTTTTCCAAACTCAGGGATCACTGCGGTTGTTATGGCCAAACGGGCGCTAAACAGGGGATCAGTGCGACTATTTTAATAAAAAGCGTGTTGTCATCATGAATGTTAGAGAAAAAAGTGCATTGGGCATGGAATAAGGTAAAAAATAAAAAGAATTTCACAAACACGTCTAGATTGAGCACTCTAAGATAGAAACCAATGATTGTCTAGACCTATACAAACCAAACTAACTGAGAACATGATGGTCGGTCAAACTGATCGAGAGATTAGTTGAGAAACGAGGATGAAAAGGCTATAGCTTCCCTAGTGGAGTCACCATTTTGTTGTGAAGGCAAATCCCCTCTGCAGACAGAGGTGATCCCTCTAGACCAATGAGTGGGTCTAGCAACAAACTGAACAAACTAACATACACTTTTCTAGTTTATGTTTAAAAAATGCAAAGAGAAGGAGAAACCTACCTCACTCTTATGCTCAATCCTTTGGAGATGGCTTTGATTCTTTCGCTCCAGGCCTCGCTCCTTACTCGTTCTTCATGTCCGAGTACCTACAAGGAAGATCAAAGAGCTATGCAAAATACAAGAGCATATATGGCATACATCAAACAAAACTACTTAATAAATCAAAGAGTATTAAGCTAAAAGCATAAAAATTTACACAATTATGGAAAGTGAAATCAGATGTAAATATTAAAAGCTAAAAAGGGAAGCATACAACTTATGCCTTGATGTTGGAGAGCTCCTTTTGGTGGATGTCCAAGTCCAACGTAAGACTCTTCAAGCATTCCTTCTTCAAGTTATAATGGGCAACATTTGGGCATAATACCAGTATAGGAATGTATGAAATCAATGACCAACCATTTGGGGATGGAAGGGAGTGAATTTATAGGAAGGGAGAGGGAGTTAGGGATCCAAAAAAGAGGGAGGGAGGTCCACATATCAAGGGGAAAGCCCATAATGACAAGATCAAGAGGTCCAAATGGGAGAGATCGACCATATCAACAACAACCAATATCCAGCTCACTATTCCCGAAGGTTCTAGTGTACGAAGCTTCTCCTCCAGACTGGGAAAACCTGCCAGAAGAGGTTTAGTGTAGGTTTTCCTACGAAACCCGTGCTGGCAACCATAGTGTATAATTGGGCAACCTGCCATCGACATGGGCAAGCAGTGGAGCAAAACAAACTGATGCTAAAAATTGGGTTTCTAGGAAACCTTCTTCAAAATGGATTTAGGGCAGTTTTCCTTTGATTCTTCAGGGAGGTTTTAGTCTGTATATCATGATGGATATGTTGCACAACAGTCAATGTTTTGGCACTTTTGGATATGGAACAGGAAGTGAGCAGGAGTTATGAAAAAACACTGTGTAATAGTAGATCTGGAATACTTTTGAAACCTAAAATGGTGGGAATGCATGTTGACTCAGATGGGGCGCTAGTTGATGAAAGAAAAGAATATGGGTCATCTTCATCTGCATCCAGTCATTCATCTAAAGATGTAGATTCTTATGGTGTGCTAGAACCTATGAGTGATTTTGAATAAATGTCTAAGACATTTTATGTAAATGATGTTTGCATGATAACTTGAAATTAATATTTTGACTTACATATGATCTTACATGAAGTTGTGAGTCATTTCTATGTTTGTTGGATTATATTTTTTAATTATTAAGAATTCATCTCTTTAGAATATCCACAATGCAATCACAGGGGCTTCACTAGGGGAGAAATATCATACCACATGGGTTCATATTAAGGGATATATATTGAGGAAAAAATGACATAATATATTGGGGGATATATAGGGGTAAAGGGTTTTTATATTAGAAAATATAAAAAATGGAGCTTAAATTTAATGAAAAAATATAAAGGGGTATAAAAAATGTTAATGAAAAAATGAATATCTACAATATCTATTGAAAGTAGGGATTTTTTAATGGGAAGTTGTATTGGGTTCATATTGGTATGGGATTAAGTAATGTGATTTTTAGAGGGATTTTCCAATATGTAGTCAAATCCGAGGGTATTTCTTAATATGCCATGATCTCATGTGATATGTCAGAGGTTCACTAAGTGAATCCCTCGTGAATGCAATAATGAATTACAAAAATAATTTATGTTATATTCAATCTACCAAAGTTAATATTTTCATTAAAAGTAAAGAAATATTAGAAATTAATGTTGATTTTTTAAATTATATAGTGATATTGCTATGATATTATTTATTGTTATCATTTGGTGTATAGTTTTAAAAATGTTGAAATTTGGATGTCTCATTAAAAGGGGACACTTCGTTTTGATGGTTGATTTTTAGGTTTTTTTTTCAATAGGATATGTTGTCTCAGGCTAAGATTTGAAAAGAGATATACTTTTAGCCTTTAAAATAAAAATTACTCTTGGAATAATGAATCTTTCATTTACTTGTTCATTTTAAAAAATTGTTTTAGTCATATAATTTATCCATAATTTCATGGTTGAAATATGTTAAAAACTTAAGGTTTTTAATTCCATCATTGAAAAATTGTCAAAACCTTAAGGTTTTTCTGAGTTATGATATTTTATCTTTAATGCTATTGTTGAAAACAATTACAATTTTAGGGTTTTTTAGAGTCAAGATATTTTATCTTTAACAACATGGATGGAAATTGTTGGAATTATAAGGCTTTGAGACATGATATTTTATCTTTAACATCATGTCTGAGAATTGTTGAAATTTATCATTTTTCAAAGTCTTGATATTTTATCTTTAATTCCATTGCTAAAAAGTGTCAAAATTGTAACCCAATTTTTGTTTTTTTTTTTTTGTTCCAACATCAACACTTATTGTTTTGAGGGTGTTTTTTCCATCCATTTTGTACAAAAAAAAAATGGTTTTTACTTCCATTTAAAAAAAATGTTGAAAATTTACCCTAAAAAAAAACATTGTTTTTGCATACACAATTTTCGTTTATGGGTTGTTTTTTCATGTTTTCTGGGGTTTTTGGGCTAGATTTCTCTTTTTGAGGTAATAATTTTCATTTTATTGGTAACTTTGTTCAACAATGCCAATGCATTCATGCACTCAAGCATCCCCACATATTGGAAAATAATGAATTTTAACAAACAACCAACTAGCAATGACTCTTTCCTACAAAACTCTTCTCTCCAAGTAGCAAGAGAAATTGATGTCGAGGCTAGGGGGCCTGGAAATTAAAAATTAACACACAACATAAAATTAAAATATTCACACAATACGTATGCATATAAAATCTCAGAAATAATTCATTAATAAATAAAATATTTACAAGAGAACTATTGGCCTATTCATTGGCCTCTCATTCCTCACTCTCCTTCACTTACATGCCTCATGGGCTCACCTAGATTTATACAAGTGGATCTGAACCCAAAGTAGGTTCTAGATCCTAAACAAACTCCCACAATATCTCTCATGATCCATAAAAACTCTCACCTAATCCCTTATCTCTAGATGAGATCTAACTAACCCTCAAATCTCTCAACTCTTCCAAAATACTCTCGAACTTTCTCCTAATTACAATAATTCTCATTTTCTCTTAAAACTATAGGAAAAATACATTAAATAATTAAATCCTAACTTATGGAACTAGCTCCTTTAGGAAACATGATACCCTAGGTTATATGCTCCTGCATCAACAATAATGAATAAGAAATTTCCCTACCTATCCAAAAACTGAGGGTTAATATATTAATTCTACTAATGTGTCATGTGGAATCCCAAATAAGAAGCTCATGTATCTCATTTTCTTAACTAATTCAAATGGTGTTTAATAAAATATATATTTTTTTTGTTTAGCCTCTCTAACTATTCTCCTCTTTCATGGAATTAGAGCCCCCTATAACTCTTGTGCGTGTTTTTCTACAACTAATGATGTATTTTATTAATAATATTTGTAAATAATTACATTGCTAGGCTCTCTTGGATTTCATCATATACAAGCATACAACATTCGTTTAATGATCAAAACAAAGGTGTTAGATTCTCCTCCCCTTTATCTTGGTATTTTCCTACGTCAACATCACCATCAAGTGTACATATGAATTTTTTTATCAAAAAATCAAATGTAGGTATACCTCATGTATTGCATCTTTCAACTCCCATGTTGCTTCTTTAGGGTCATAGTTAGTCCACTAGACATTTACCCACATGTTCGATTTATTTTGGAGCACCATGACCTTCTTGTCTAGCATACCCAATGACTATATCTGAAATTTTCCTTTTGCCTCCACCTAAATAAAAGTCCGGTCTATTACATGATTAGGATTGTGCACATACTTTTGTTAGCAAATATACATGAAACACATTATGCACATTCATGTAATTAGGAAATGTAAGCATGTATGAAACTAGTCCCAATGGACCACAAAATATGGTTTTTAGCTTACTACTAGTCCAAAGGTTCAAAGAACTTATTTTAGGTTTCATTTTAAACAATAGATGATTTCCTTTTTGAATTCCATGTATATCCTGCCCTTATCAACATAAAGTTTATATTTGTCTTGTGCATCCTTTAAAGTATGCTTAATCTAACCATCTTCTCTTCCATCTCCTTAAGCAACTCTACCCCAAATACTACTTTGTTTGTTGGATTTCCCCAACTCACTTTAGCATACAAAGCTACAAACAGGCTCATCTTCAACAATGCTCATGTAACATCCCTAACACTTAACACTATTGATATTGTATTGTAATTAATTATGTTATTGATCCTTGTATGGGCATGCAAATGTAAATGGGAAAAGACCTGGAATAATTGTAATTATAATGCAATACCAGATTATGATGAGGTGAAGCCTTGATACGAACCATGTGAAGCCATGAGAGGATGGGAGCCAAAAAAAGCAGAAATTTGGAGTTAGAATGTTTTCCAATTAATTATTTGGTTGAGCCAATATTCTAAGATTGTTAACGTTTCCCTAAAAATATGTAAGGATAATTTGTTGTAATAACTGCCAATAGTTATGAAAGGTGTAGGATAGTGGTACCAAAATACCTAGAGTTATGGGCTACATAACCTATATTATGGAGACTTCTGATTGTCCATGCAATCCCATCAAAGCGATAAATATGAGAAAAGAGGGAAAAATTCTCTTAGATGAGGGAATCATTCTTTGAGAGCAAAGAAGAATGAAGGGATGAATAGAGGAAAGAAGAGATCAACACTTATGGGAGTGTAAGAATAGATAAAAAAATAATAATAGATAGGTAAAAGATTAATGAGATGAAAAAAAGACAGAGAGTGACTACAGAACTCCATCTTGTATTTCTAAGGAAATTTCCCTCATGCTTTCCTAGATTGGCTCGAGGGGTGGCTAGTTACAAGAAATATTACAGTGTAGTTAAGCCCATGGTGGGGTAGAACATGGCTCACCATACGTAAGTTGTGGGTAGCATTTGTTTATAATTAGGTACTGTTGAGCCTCATCATTGGGTAATTATATGGACCTTAATTCACCTCCTAACTTAGTCAAACCAACTATTCTCATAGCTTGTTGCATACTTTTGATTATATTTTGTTTATGAGATGAGTTAGAGTTGGATATTTTGCTTTGTGGTCTAATATGCATTTAATGCAGGATTAAAGGAGAACAGCAAGGAATTTTGGCAAAGACCAAGGTCAAAACTCAAATGGGAAAAGGGAGAGGGATTATAGGAGGTAAATCCTCCTAATTTACTACCCCTCCATTCGAATATTCCTCCATCAGTTCGAAGTGCAAACAACCAAATCATGAGGACTAGAAGGCAACCGAGCAAGTGAAAGACAAAGCACCAGTTTATCTCGAGTTTGGGAGCCGAGCCTCCCTAATTTTAAGAAAGTAATTGGAGACTTTAGATGTATAAGTAGAGAGGCCTAGGACCTCAGTAGGATTCAGATTTTTTATTGTAAAACTCTACTCTATTTTTCGAGCTGCAAGACTTGTGACAGTTCTTTTGATGTAATCTGTTGTTTTGGTAATAAGAATGAGTTTTGTTTTGAGCCAACATTGAGTTAACTCAGAGGGCTGAAGCTCTTGGGTTAGGGCCCAACCCTAGCAGCCAAGGCTCCTCTTTATTGTACATGTATGCTTAGTGTAGATTCATAGCTTAGTTGTTAGTTTTCTTAGTAGATTCATTTCCATTGAAAGTAATGTAGATTAGATTGGTTGTGTGATAGTTTGATTCCATTTGTGCCTTCTTTCAAGTAGTAGGTTAGCAAGGAGAAAAAGGATCACCACAAGGTTTTCAGCAGGTGTCTCGGCCTCACTTCCTCCCTCTAGGACCGTGACTTTAGGAAGGGACCCTTCAGCAGCCCCAAAAACACAGATTTCTAGTTCTTTTATGAGCTTTGGAGTTTGTTGTCTTTAATTTAGTAGTTGGTTAATGTTGTAAGGCAGACTTCATTTTCATCTTTTTCCATCTCCATTTCTACAATAATATCTCACTCATGCTTTCATTCCCTTCAACAATTTTCTTCATGCATAATATAGGCAGTTGATTCATGCTTTTCTAGTTTATGAAAAATGTATCTTGTTGCATAGTTATTTTTGGAAGACACACATGTTTTATGCAGAGAAGGTACTTTAGGAGGAGACCAAGACTTCATAACCAACAACCACCTTCCACTTCATCCACCTTAGCCATCCCTTGTTTCACCATAACCCTCAGTAGATTTTCATCATTTTTCATTCAAATTTCCCTAAACACATTGAGCGAATCTAGCCATCTCTTATCTTGGATATTGACTCTTGAGTGCTCCTAGACCTTCTAACACTCCATTCCACCCATCACACACCTTTCCTAAGCTTCCCAACACCTCCAACACCTCCAACACCTCACAATTAGCTCTCGGTTGTATCTTGTAGGTTTCCTATAATTCCTACAGGATCATCCTGTAGGTTTCTAATTCATCCTGTAGGTTTTCCTGAAACGACATATTTTGAGGCCGAATTGATGGGAAACCTCTAGGAAGTCACAAAAATCCTCCTAGGACCCCTACGCACCATCCAACCACTCCATAAACCTTCTAGCCATCCTCAAACACCTCCCATCTATCTGTCACATCCACAGTATAATTAGTTTGCATACTTTATTTTTCCTAAAAAACCAAAAAAAAGTGAAAACAGATTTAGATTAGTTTCTTTGCTTGCACATTAGTATGGTTTGATGCTTTTTACTTCTGCAACTTAGATAATAGCATTTGTTTATGGTTGATTTAGCAATTCTACTTAGCATAGCTTCTTAAATGGTTAATTAGGGTATGGTGTGGTTTAGCATTACATGTTGGCATATTCCATTATTGCAGTAGAGTAACTCTCTTGGAGTAGATTTTACCTTCTTCCATCAAAGAATTAAGCTTCTTATAACTCTATAGAAGTCTAGCTTGGAACCCCAGTGGTCTCTCGCGAGCTAAACAGTGACAACAAGCAGAACCATCACTTTTACTTGTGCATACAACACTGTCACCTCTAGGTTTGTACGAATCCCAGGTTGATAAGTAAAGCTGGTAGCTGTTGGGCAGCGGATCCCCCCATAGCGGGTTTTTGGGGCTGGAAGCCCAAATTTTGGTCAACTGCAATGTAAAGACCCCGCGAAATGCGGGCGTGGAGCGTGAGAGTTTAGGGCTGTCCACCCTAAAATAATATAATTTAATGTAAAGTGTGTCGGCCTATCCATGGTTCGCGGACCATGGGATTGTATAAATAGAGTGAGGCTCTAAGTGTAAAAGAAGTCTTAAGTCTTATGATGTTATTTTGGATGATGAATTAGCTCCTAGTCTATAAGTCCAAGTCTTGGGTTGTAGTAGTAGGAAGAGGCTTTGCAGCTGTGTGCATAGAGGCCTGGTAAAGTCCGCAGCTGTGTGCACGAACCCGTGCAGCTGAGTGCGCAGGGCGGAGTTGGGATTGTACTGAGACAGAGAATTAATAAAAGATAAGTTGATTTTGGAATTTCTTGTGTCGTTGCTTCTGTTATATTTATGAATTTCTTTATAGTTTTATGATTGCGCGCACTTGTTATGAATGTTGAATGGTTAATGAGAATATTGGGTACACACAATTAAGTCAAGATCTATAATAATAGCACAGTAAAGATAAAGGATCTAGATAACACCTCTTCGTGCTCTTTACAGAGCTGTGCAGAAGCAATTGCACAAGTTGCGAAGGACAGACAGCTATGCGGAGCAACACAAGTGCGCGGTTCGGATCGCGAACTTCCTCGACTTCATCAAGACATCCCTAGGGTGCGGAAACATGGTTCCAGCACCCTCCCATACTACCTCGGGTGAGACCTTAGTCCACGCACTACGAACTATTGTCAAAAGGGCCAGTAGTTTCGGGATTTGTTTGGCTAAATCACTTCTGAACTTGGGTTAGGCCCCAACAAGCCAACAAATGGTTCCGTTGCCGGGACCAAGATCTGCCTAAGGGATGTCTGATGTCGTGCCATTAGAACCCAACAAAGAAGGAAATTGACAAGTGGTTGGACAAGAAGCTTCACGAGTTCGTGACACAGGAAAACAGAACTTCGTAGATATCCGAGAAAAGGTGGCTGGATCTCTACGTATATACGAAAATCCATGAGATCTTCTTCTCGTCCTTTCCTTCTGAACTGTATGAGCGGATCACAAGGTTAGCTGACAGCCAGGGAAGGTATAAGTTCGACCAACCGATAGTGTGGACTCTGGAATTAGTGCGCAGACTAGAGGCATCAGAATATAAGATCATGTGAGCTGTGAACCACTGGCTCAACCGGATAATAGGGGGGTTTATCACTAAATTTTTGATAAACATGACCGTGAGCTACAGCGAAGTAGAAAGACATTTCCTCAAGGGACCACGAGGTACGTATACCTAGATTAAGATGTTGTTATGTAAAAAATGGGTGATGTGAATACATTAATGTTTGGAACGACATGGAGCAAAAATATCTACAGAGTTAGCGGGGAATTAGGAAACAGTCGCTTGATTACACCTTCGCGAGAGAGCGAGGAAGAGCTCGCTCGGGTCTCTCCGAGAAGTGCGGTCAGTTTGATAAGGTCTCCCATTCCATATTTACCACCTCCACTTACACCACCACCTGCTTCACCTGCTTCACCTCCATCTTCACCCACCTCACCTCCACCAAACCCGCAGTTCCGCATGGTGAGCGTGATCAAGCTACCCGTATTCAGAGGAGTAGGGAATGAGAATCTGTATCAGTTCTAGTTCGTGATAAGAGTAGTGTGGGAAGCACAAGGGGTTATGGACGACAACATTAAGAAGGCTACATTGGTGAGCATGCTATAGGATTGCGTGTTGACATGGTATATCAAACATTCTAATGATCACCCAAATGTAGGAATAGCAGAGATCCAGAATGCGTTGAACAAAGAATTTAGCCGGCCGAAATTAGAGACCCAGTCAATCATCGGATTTAAAGAGATCGTGATGCTTCCAGGAAAGACCCCCTGGGATCTGGATTAGCAGCTGAAGAGTACGATCTGCGAGGCTAATATGACACTAACGGATGTGCAACACCACACATGGTTTGTGGCATCTCTGACACCACACCTGAGGATGGTGCTGTCAAAACAGAAGCTTGCAACCCAGGCCAAAGCGTTGGAAATGGTGATGAGGTTGCATGAGACACCAACACAGGATCCGGGGCTGGGATTTCAGCAAATCCACACGCAACTACAAAATATTTTCCTGGAAATGTAGAGCTTGAAGCAGGATAGGGCACTGTGGCGAGAGGTGTGTGAGGAAGTGTGTTGCATAAAATGCAAAGGCCAGGGCCATGACAAGGATCATTGTCTAGTATTCGCGAATTACTTGGTAGGAGGGGGGCCAATGCCATTGAGACTAGAAGCACAGGCGGGGCCGAGTGCGGCACCCGCACTATGGTGCACGACCTGTCAGATAGGGGGAAAGCACACAACAGATAACTGTCATTTTTTGTAGAAGTATACACAGACTCCCCAGTAGTTGTTTTGTAATTTTTGCAGATCAGTGGGCCACGACAAGCGTACTTGTCGTAGCTACGAGTTAATGATGGATCAGACCCCAGCCTATAGAATGCGGACAAAAACACGAGGCCTTGACCCATTCGCAAGGATGGCACATGTTGGATTTCAGGGGTGAGGTCGAGGATGAGGAGGAATGGGACCAGGAAGGGGCCGCAGATAGTTAATTTGTTACAATTACGGAGGACCAGGGCACTACGCTCGTGATTGTACCAACCCAATGAGAGTATCTTGTTCATACTGTGCTTAATCTGATCATGAAATGGTAGATTGCCCTACATTGATCACAAAGATGTGCGAGAAAGGAGTACTCCAGCCTACTCCAACTCAAAATATCCAAATGACGAGATCTGAGCTGCGCGAAGAAGACCCAAATGTGAATATGGCGCTCAGAAGCGGTGCGACCACAGGGGAAGATAAGGGGAAGTAGCCCAAGGAGGATACATGGGTTCGCAAGGCTCCTACAAAGGAACTTGAGTTCGACTTAGAACGCGCAAAGGAGACATTCATGGAAGCTAAAAAGAGCTACGTGGAAGCCTCTACTTCAGGTAGTAAGGATCAACCAGAGCCAGGAATGGATCCTTCTATGCTTACTACCTTTTGAGAGACATGCATGAAACTGTTGCAAGAAAATAAGGTAGTTAAGGGACTACAGGAGTTGATCACCAGGTGCGTGGGGTCAGGGGAATCGCGCGTAGTCCGGAATTTGGGGAAGCATACATTGTGCACCGGGAGGGAAATGAGACTGATGGCGCAGATTGGTGAAAACAAAATGGATAAGGTAATCCTAGACCTGGGTTCGGACACGAATATCTTACCAAAGCAGACATGGGAACGCATGGTAGGCCCGCGTTACAGTGGTCCCCTATTCAATTTACGAATGGAAAACCAACAGAAGATTTTTCCCATGGGAAGGTTGCAAGGGGTAATAGTTGATATCGAAGGCGCAAGCACACAGACGAACTTTGAAGTAATAGAGATTGTCGATGACAACAATCCTTATCCCGTATTGCTAGGAATAGACTGGGCCACTGATATGAATGGAGTCATTAACCTGAAGAAGCGGAAGATGATATTTGAGAAAAAGTCCCTACGCGTAGTAGTTCCGCTAGACCTAGCCGAGGGAGCGCGTTACACTGAACCAGTGCGTGATGATGAAAGCGACAATGAGCTGGATTGTATTTACCAGGTAATGACACAAGACCAGGATCAGGTGAATCTGACTGCAGATGGGAGAATCTCATGGGAGCATGACAGTTCCTGTACTTTGGATTTAGATGAAGAAGTAGAACATTGGCAGAACCGGTTGCACGAAGTGACAACGCTGAATTGCAACATGATGATTACATCACTGTGGTGCGTGACGATAGAAGCAAGGGAATTGCTAACATATGATGGGGTAACAGTGGTGGATGAATTCTTATATAAATTTGAAAGTCCAGTATCGAAACAGTAGTGGTACAGTGCGCTGGAATGGGCTTTGTGCACAACACCCACACGATGGGGGAATACACATCAGAAGACCACTGGAAATTGGCACGAATGCAAGAGATGGATGCACTTACGATTTGGAAGTCCCCAGCGTCGAATGAGAGCTAGGAAGCCACGACAAAGCAACTTGCATGCCCACTTGTGTCAATGGGTGCAGACATGTGCTGTGTAAGCACATCCCAGGCTAAGGATTGAAAATTAGAACTAGATGTGACAGCAGGAAAAGTGACAAATATTCCACGTCAGAGCATTCAAAAAGCTATGCGGAATCATGAACAAAGTTTACTAGGCAAAGCGAACTAACTGGGACCTGCGCGTACCAGTGGTTCGATGGGCCTATAGGGCCATAAGTAAAAACTAGAGCGTGAAAGTGATCCCAACACTGACAAGAAGAGACGAAACCATAAGAGCAGAGAAGAATCCCCCTAAAACAACTCCCATAGTTGGGACAGTACGCGAGGATCTGGGTAAAGGAATTATGCAGTTACAAGAAGTCATTTGGTGAGGGAACTTGAAACTTCACGAACTCGAAGAAGATTGGGTACGACTGAAGCAGAAAAGCATGTTAATAGACGCAGAAATAAAAAAACTGGAAACTGAAATCGCACAAACATGTCACGTCGATAGAAGGACAAGACAAGATATGGGCAGCCATACCACCACATTAGAAGAGTGTCGCCAAGAATTTCTGGCTATATTATGATGGCTACGACTGCACCTTATCAGACAAAGTAAACAGGGGAGCGCACCATCGAAGGAGGAATGTGAACCGCTGACTAGTGCAAGGATAATTAAGGAGGGCCCGCAGACCTGGTTGGAAGGTGACTTGAAGCCTCACACCGTGGGTGCGCCCACCTGACTATCTGTAGGAAGCACAGTCTCAACGCTCCAAGCAGTTGAAAGAGAATGCGGGACTTTAAAAGAGTCTGTATGGGAGCTGCGTGACACGGAGGTTGTGCATAGGATCGGTATGTCACAGGGTCATGGCCACGCATAGGGGACTGCGCTGTTGTGCGGTTAGGCTGGGAGGTGACTGTTGGTGTCATTGTTCATGACAAGAGGTCCAATTTAAGGCAAAAAGGAGCAGGCGGTGGGCAATTAAGACACGAATTAAGAACAAGATTTGGGATGATCTGCTGCCAAGAAGGCATTAATGATACAGAAGTGGAGGGAAGGGTCGAATTCAAATTCAAAGGACGCTATAAAAACCCCAGGGCCAACTCCAAGGCAACACTTGGTTGTTTGAGAATTGAGAAAGCACAGAGCATTGAGCGCCGTGTACTCTTATCATCCTCAAGTGTAGACATAATGACAGCTGTTAGAACAAGAGTGCGATTCACCGAAGTTACCGCGGAGCCTAGTATGGCCCATGAGGAGCCTGGAGAGGCGGCAACTACACCCGAAGTTTCAAAATCACCACGCATGCTACGGCCACAGAAAGATAAGCAAACAATGGGGCCAGTCCGTGTATCCCCAAGAAACCCATGGTTTGCCAAATTGTCAATGGCAGAGAAGGGAAAAGCCGTCACCCTGGAAATAGAGGAGAAGGAGGAATACTTGCAGGCCCTGATCACCCAAATTAAGGTGCAAGACAATGAAGCAGAGGAATTCTCTCAAAAGCATTCCACGACGAAATTACCTCCTTACATTCCCCCGTGGAAGGGAAAAGCCAAAGTACCGAAGGACCTGGAGGCCACGAAGAGTGCACTTCAGACCCCGCTCCTCCCCGATGATATAAGGTTTGAAGGTCTGCCATTGGGATGGGTACCGACTATGAAGTTTAAATATTGGGACCTCGTGGACAGTGAGAAGTTCCCATAGTTGGCCATGGAGAAGTTAATAAAGTAGAAATGGTTGCGCGATGTGGAGAAGGCTAGGTTACTCCATCTGCGATGGATACCCCACTACCACCGTGCACTCATCACCATTTTTGTCATCAGGAAGCTGCTGTGCCTGGTGCATGATGGGTATCTCTGGTTGGAGGAGCCAATTCCCATCACGGCTGATCTGATTCACCGAATTTTTTGAATTCTAGTCAAAGGAAACGACCCCGCGGCCATAGCAGGAAAAAGCAACGACTTGGCCCTCGCAGAAGCTATGAAGGCCAAGTATAAGCTAGGAAAGAGAAAGCGAGGGTACGTAATATCAAGTATTCAATACCAAGGGGTGCATGTAGCCACCTAGCTCCTGGCCGGTAAGCTAATGAGTAAATGTTGTGCCGACGAAGTACCAGCATCTGTGATCGCGTTGGCAAAGAAATGCGTAGAGGCAGTCCAATTCAACTGGGTGTAGTTCCTATGTGACGAATTCTTGACAAACTGCAGGGAGGCCCAGGAGTAGGGTAAGTCATTCTACTATGCGTGGTTGTTCTTATCCATTCTGTTGGTTGCAGGGGAGCTACTGGTGGACAGCCAGTTTCCCATTACTGAGGGTGACCTTCCCGAAGCCACGAGGTAAACCTTACTCTGAGCTACAAGAGATGTGAATAGGGTTTGTGAGGTAAAGGTATTCTAGGTGTTCATGGAGGCTAGCATCTGAACATGGATCAACCACAGGCCGCGCTTGTCCCCTATAGTTCATAACAGCTTGCAAAGCATGACAGAATTCAAAGCGGATATGCATAACCTTCATATCTTGGTGCACAAGGATCCAGTAGAAAAATGGGAGACGCTTCTATTCATTGCAATGGACGATGTGATCTTTGCAATGATGGAGTCATGGCCTCTGAAGTGGCGTGCTCCAGACTTGGCAGAAATGGAAAAGGTTGCAACTCGACAATGAAAGAAGGACATCAAGTTGCGCCTCGTGCAACTGGCTGAGAGGAAGCGCCAGGAACAAGAAGCGGAATAGACGATAGAAACCACAACCGTGCCAACCAGAGAGGCCAAGGAAGGCCAGGAGATGTCCTCGGAGCAGAAGACTGGGGAGGTCGACAGGGATGAGGACCACGTGGACCCTAGTGCAACATAAACACAACTTAAGCGGCCGTGCGACTTGGAGAAAACCTTCCCCAGAAAGAAAGGGAAAGTCACAAAGACGTTCGACCACCCGATCACGCTCACAAAAGGTGATCTTTTGGATATCAACAAAACGATTCACAAAGTTGTGGAGGACGTGCTCTAGGGATTGCGGATGGAGAAGAACACTGTGTTGGGGGCGCTTAACACATGGCTACAAGGTTTATAGGTACAACACCCCCAAACAAGTACAATGGCCTAATATGTCGCAGCAAGAACCGCTAAGGCCGAATAGACACTGCCCGCTCGATTGAGTAACACCTTCATATTTCCTGAAGGTGCGCTAGCAACAGAAACCGAGGAGGACCGACTGCAATGAGCAACATGAAAGGCGTCAACTTGAACTTGGCTGCCTTGCCGTGCGAAGTACTGTACCAAATGCAGGATGGGGTCATCACTGAACTTCGCGCTCGAGAAGGCTGAGCGATCCAGGTCCTAAATGACTAGAAAATCAGCATGGACCAGTTCAGCATCCAGAGGGATGAGTTGGTTGCACAGGCTAGTGGATTGGAGCAGGCCATAGAGGATGCATGCAGGAGTGTTCCAGAGTTGGCTGTACCGGCAGAGCTACCAGTAGCAGAGCAGGTCCATATATTGGCGACCAGAGTCCGTGAGGCCCGGGAGGAAATGATAAAGGTTCAGTTGGAGCTGAACCTACGATTGAAGGCACAACCCTCCACACCCCAAGACGTCAGAGAGTAGCGCGCTCGCGCTATCCAAATGGTGTTGGAATGAATTAGCCAGGAGACATAGGGGTGCATCGGGATGTTGGAGCAAGCACTCACCATACTTACACATCTGCAGGAAGATCCGAACCTACAACACCTAGAGACAGAGGCGCACGAGTTGCAGCATGAGTACGACAATGTCCGGGGAACTGTGCAGATGGTTGCCGTTACTCAACGACTCGCCAGACTACAGCAGGCAAGGGCACTGAAGGACCGATTAGATGTTGCATGCCAAAAAGAAGCCTTGTTTAAAGCATGCATCCAACCATGGATCGATGAAGTGTTCACACTCACAACTACCATTAAAGGGAAGCTGGCACAGATGCAGGAACTATACACAGTTGGACAAGAATGTGACCCGGCACACGAAAGTTCAGAAATACGCATGTAACAAGTACAACAGGTGGCAGAACAATGTGTTACAGACACCCAAGCTGCACGAGACTTGCTGCATGTACTTTGCGCAAAGATCACCACACTAGCAGAGTGACTCGGGATGAGTCACGATGATTGTGTTGGGGCCTGTTGGGCAACAGATCTCCCCATAGTGGGTTTTTGGGGCTAGAAGCCTGGATTTTGGTCAAGTGCAAAGTAAAGACCCCACGAAATGCGGGCACGGAGCGCAAGAGTTTAGGGTTGTCCGCCCTAAAATAATATAATTTAATGTAAAGTTTGTCGGCCTACCCATGGTCCGTAGACCATGGGATTGTATAAATAGAGCGAGGCTCTAAGTGTAAAAGAAGTCTTAAGTCTTATGATGTTCTTTTGGATGATGAATTAGCTATGAGCCTGTAAGTCCGAGTCTTGGGTTGTAGTAGTAGGAAGAGGCTCTGCAACTATGTGTGCAGAGGCCTAGTAAAGTCTGCAACTGTGTGCGTAGACCCCTGCAGCTGAGTGCGCAGGGCGGAGTTGGGATTGTACCAAGACAGGGAATTAATAAAAGATAAGTTGATTCTGGAATATCCTATGTCGATGCTTCTGTTATATTTATGCATTTATTTATAGTTTTATGATTGCGCGCACTTGTTATGAATGTTGAATGGTTAATGAGAATAATGGGTACACACAATTAAGTAAAGATCTATAATAATAGCATAGTAAAGATAAAGGATCTAGATAGCACCTCTTCGCGCTCTTTACAGAGTTGCGTGGAAGCAATTGCACAAGTTACAAAGGACAGACAGCTATGCGGAGCAGCGTAAGCACATGGTTCGGATCTTGAACTTCCTAGACTTCATCAAGTCATCCCTAGGGTGCGGAAACCTGGTTCTAGCACTCTCCCATACTACCTCGGGTGAGACCTCAATCCGCACACCGTAGATTGGTGCCAAAAGGGCCAGTATTTTCGGGATTTGTTTGGCTAAATCACTTCTGAACCTGGGTCAAGCCCCAACAAGCCAACAGTAGCCCAGGAGTTGCATCATCCTTGCTGCAATACTGGCGCTCATCACCTTTTGGCGCCATTGCTGGGGAGATGTCTAAGTAGAATGTGATGATTGCTTTCTTTTCTTCTATTTCTTGTCTTCAATATTCTTCCATTAGTTTATTTCTGCAAAAGTAATCTAGTTGTTTCCTTTCTTTCAATTTTCATTATCTGCTTTCCTTTCTATTCTGCAAGTAGGATTTCAATTCAGCAAGTAGCTTTTTCATTATGTCAGTAATTTTCATTCAATTAGTAATTTCAATTCTGAAAGTACTTTCAAGTTTTAAAATAATACAAAACCAACCCAAAATATTTCCTTTCATGCCTCGTAGGAATAGGGACAACTTAGGAAATTTTTTGCCAAATACCCCCACTGCATCCAATGACCAACCTTCTCTCTTCTTCCATGGTTGTGAATTGGAGGAACCCTTAGGTGAGCAAGTTGACATATTTGAAGGACCTACAGGGGAAGAAGAAGAAGAGGAACCCATTCCTATTGAGCCAATGACTGAAAACCAAAATGGCAAAGGGAATAGAGAGAGAGAGTTGAGGGTGCCTTCCCCATCAAGGAAACCAATGGGGACACGAAGATGAAAAATATAAGCCCCTCTGCCATACCTCATTTCCATGGCCTAACCACAGAGGACCCCAACAATTTTCTATTTGAGTTTGTTATTATATGTCGAACCTATGACTATACAGATGATGAGAAAAAGTTAAAACTATTTCCATCTACCCTCAAGGATGCAACATTGCGCTAGTTCATGGGTTTACCTAGAGATAGAATCACAACTTGGGCTTAGATGCAGCAGGCCTTTAACAACAAATATTGGGACTACTGTCAGTCAAAGGATACTAAAGAAGAAATTTTCAGGATGACCATAGGCCATGATGAATCCTTAGAAGACTATGAAGAAAGATTCCAGCTCAGTTACAAAAGGGCCAGGTGCACACTTGACCCTAAGTCACTAAAGCTGGTCCTGCTTAGGGGAGTAAGAGAAGATCTTCTGGATACCTTACATTTGTTAGAAAGAGGAGATATCTACCAATTACCCTATGAGGATATGAAGACTGTCTTCAGAAACCATTCTAGGACAGCCAGGAAAAAGGGTAAGGGTAGTCAACCTATGGCCAGTACAACATCTTCTGACTCATCCATCGAGGGTTAAATTGGAAACTACTGGAAGATTTCAAAAGTGAAATGCTGCAAACCCTTGCCTTGCAAATGGACACCATGAACATTAAAAGGAAGCAGGAGGAACCAGAGAGAGACTTGGCCATCTTCTGTCCTAGATGCACCAGGAAGCATCCTAGGAATGAATGTCCGTTGAAATCTATTGAAATTTTCTCGGTCTATGAGGAAAACCACTCCAGAGACAAGTTTCCTTCTTTACCTAGACTCAAAGCTGTATATCAAGAAGCTGAATGGGTCACTGAGCAGCATTGCTACATTAACCAAAGGAGACATCCTGGGCCTAGACCATACCAACATGGCATGCAAGGGTCATCCCATGCATATTACAAGCCCAACCAAACCACAACTATACCTTCTTGGGGACCCCCTTCTCATCCTTCCTGGTCTACACCCCCTCCTTGGTCCTGTTATCACTCAGGTTGTTCCCTTTGACTCCCAGGGGAATACGGCCGAGGTAACCACTAACCAATCTTTGGGTCACAGGTTCTAGCCTACCTATGACCAGAGAGGGCTCTCTCTTTATGATTTAACTTTGTTTGTATAATATTTTAGGCTAGTTATGATGGTCAAGGTTTTGTTTTTGGAATTTGCTGGATGATGACTTCAGTCAAGATATATATGTGCTTACCAGGGTGTTCTAGGCCATTGGGCATGGAGTTAGTGGTGCTTAATTTGTTTGATATGTCTGTGTTGATACATTAGTGATGTTGCAGAGCTAGATAAGTGTCTGAGAAACAATTCTTTGAATCTGTGATTAAGTGTGATGTAACCAGGGTATGAAAGGCAATTAAGAATCTTTCAACAAACTGGTATGGGGAAATAGTGGGAATATTATCTAGAAGCAGTGAAGAATTTCTACATAACATTCATATCTATAGAATTAATGAAAACATGAGCAACTAAGAATTCATGTTCATGATCAATTCTGAAGAAAACATTTTCAGCAATAAAGATTGAGCACAAGGTGTAACCAAACATTTCCTGTACTATTCCTTTTCTCTACTGCTAGATTAGTGAGACATGTGTATGATTTAATAAACATAAGAAGACAAAACATAGATTGAGAAAAACTTATTGTTCCATCAGACAGCACAGGAATTCTGCAACAGCACGCATAGCATCACCAAGACATCAAACATTCAGGAAATCACTGAGCTTTTCCAGCCTTTTGCATTAGATAATCTGAAAATATACAATACATTTGCCTCAGAATGAAAATCACCAACCCCTCATACGTTGCCAGGGGAGGTATATATACATAATTTACATAAGAAAATATCTAGCTGATGAGTAAATGTTTCATTAATGTCGTGCCAACTCTTGGAGCATTGTAGCTGAGAAAGTAAATGTTGTAGTAACTCCTCAGTGCCTTAGCTATCCAAAATGGTCAGAGAATGTTGACTTAGTGACCGTTGGAGTCGGCTGAAGATGCGCTGCCCAAAATTTGCGTATTTTTGATCTTTTGCTTGCTGCCGCTGTCTTTTGCTGAGTCACCCTTTCAGCTGCCTAAAGTGCTGTCTTTATTATGCTTTTTGCCTTTTGTTGAGTTGTAGCTGACTGGGACCGAGCAACTGAGACTACTGTGGCAAAATTTGTAGCATTGCCTGCCACCAATCTTCTTTGGGCAGCTGGTGTCTTCGAATTTTCACCAATGTTTCATCTGCCTCTGTATATCTGTAAAAATTAGGAGGAACCTCAAAAAGGTGGTGGATTTCATTTTCAATAAAAAACAGATTTTCAAGTTTGTCAAGAAGGCCCTGCCCTGTTGGAGGCCCTGCTTCCTCAGAAGTACTGGCAGATGCAGTAATATGATTTTCAATAAAAGTTGCCATCCTGGCAGCATATTGCTCGTGGGGGAGTAGTTTCCCTGTGCTGGTTAGTAGGCTGGGCAATCCCTTTCCTTGTAGTGCTCCCAATTTGAGCTTGTATTCATCCACCTCAGCCTGTATTTCGTGGCACTTTCTCTCTACAGTCTGTACATAATTCCTGAGAGTTAGCACCTTTTTAGCTGTGAGGACAGCCTCTGTTCTGTTAACAATGTTGATGGCTGCTAGCTCCTCCTGGGTCTGACTGTTCAAAAAGTGTATCATTCTATTGGCCTGCTCAGGCCTGTTCCCTAATACTGTCCTGGCCTTCTGGATCTCAATCTGTGCTTTGCCAATTAACTCCATTTTTTCATGCACAATCTTAATTGACTTCCATTGCCTAGTTATGGTTTGGTCAATTCGGGCCCACAAAATTCTTTTTATTTCTGCCATAGCACTTTCTAACTTGAGCTCTTTCTCCAAGGCCTTTATTTTCTCTTTGAGGGCCTTTATTTCTCTACCTTGCTCTGCCACAGTCATTTTTGATTTGTCATATTTGGCCTCTAGCTCTGCTAGCTTTTCCTTGGCCTGCTTAATCTCAGTAGCCTGGAGCTCCATTTCTTTGATAGCCTTAGTCAAATCTTCCATGTTTAAACTGGACTCTGGGGCTGTTGTTGTTGCTGCTGCTTCTGTTGTTGCTGTAGTTGGTACAGGGGCCACTGCTGCCTCTGTAGTTGTTGCAGTGGTTGAAGTAGTTGGAGGAGCTTGGGATGTGGATTCTCCCTGCTTATCTTGTAGTGCCCCTTCAAGCTCCTTTTCCAAATCAAGGACCTTTTGGTTAAGCTGCATTATTAGCTCAAGCTGCTCATCGGCCTCCTTTTCCTTCAGCAATTCTGCTGTTTGGGGGTGCTCGGTGGGCAGTAGCTTTAACCTCTTCTTCAGTGCATTAAGGTCATCTTCCTTTTTCTTCATGAGGGCCCTCACGCCCTTTGGGTCCTTGGGATCATGTCCCAGGTCTATAATGATGTCCTCTAGTGATTTAATTCTGTTGTCCTTGGCCATGGAGGACATTCTCTCAAAATCCAACTGAATGTTGGTATTCTTTAGTGATTCTTTCAATTCATTGGCCATTGTTGCCCTGTCCACCAAGGTGGCATATACCATTTCTCCAGTCTGCTTGTGGATTTCTATTTGGTCCATGGGGTGAATGTCTTTTGCCATGACTTCCACCCTTGTTCTTACATAATCTGTAGTTGATTTGGGCTGCGGCACCTTAGGTTTGAAGTGGCTGAGGATCATTTTCTCCTATTGAATGTCATAGACAGACATTAGCCTTTCTTGCTTGGCTGGTGTTGCTTTCAGAAACTGTTTGTACACTTCAATTCTCAGCAAGTCATTTTGTGCCTTTATTTGTTTGAAAGAAGCCTTAGTGCTTGAAGGCTTTTTGCTCTGCTGAGAGGAGGAGGATACCTCCAAGCCAAGCTGTAATCCCTGCTCCTGCTGGAAGGAGCTTGTACCTGTTTGCTGGCTGCCTTCCCCATCTTTCCTTGGACTGTCAAGGACTTCTTCACTTATTTCTTATACTACCGGGGAGTCAACCTTTTGCCTCTTAGCCTCAGGTTGCTGGGAGGATCCACTAGCAGGAGTGGACTCTTCTCTGTCTCTTTTCTTACCTCTCTCCTCATGTGCTGGAGTCTGCAAAATTGGTGCTGCTAGTGGCTCTGTTTGTGGTGGAGGGGTCTGCTCTTGTTGCTGCCCAATTGAGGAGGCAGGCTGTTCTTTTAGTGTTTCCTCTTCAGCACCCATTATTCCTTTACCCTTGTCTGTACCTGATGCTGCCGTGGAAGGTGCCTGGGTGGCTGGTGGAGTTGTTGTGGCTGAGGTCCCTTCTCCCACTGGATGTGGCTGCTTGAAGATTACCTGCTGCACAGAGTCTAAGTCAAGAGTCTTTTCCAAATCCTTGACATTCTTTTGCATTATCTCTTCTTCAGTTAATTTTTCAATTAAAGTGTCTTGCAGCCATTCTTGCTGATTGGCATACTGTTCAATATGTGGATATTTGCAATGCTCATAGCCTAACAGCCTGTACTTAACCCTCCTGGCACAGATGAAGCCTTCAGGGTCATAAGGGACCCACCGGAAGCTTTTTGAGAGCATGTACTTGTCTTTGAGGATTAGCTCAACATCTTGCCATCCCTCTTTTTAATTCATGATGAAGGGGCCCAGGTGGTGCTTGAACTTGAGATGGGCCTTCTTTTTGGCACTGTGGAAGTGGGTGAGGTCAGAGTGAATGAGTTTCCTATAATACTCCAAGGCAAACAGTCTCATGGGCAAATATTTTGGGAGCCTGTATGGACAGAGCTCACAGCCATAGATTCTGATGACTGTATGATCCTGGTATAGGTACCAATCACCTATCTTATAGTTTTTAGAGAGTTGTAGGGTTTTCTGTATTTCAAAAGACACTCTGGGAGGAGGGGACCTCATTAATAAGCAGGAGACTGGGTATACAAATTGATCAATAAATTCACAATATGAATATGGTGAATTTTGGACTTGGTGGAAGACAGATGTCCAGAAGATAACAGATCTTCTTTCTCCTCTAGAATCCAGCTTTTTGATGTAGCATGGAAAAGCCTCGGACTGGTATTACATGACCATGTGCTAGATATAAGATGAATACTTGAAGATGCCCTCTCTGTCCACTTTGAAAAGCTGTTCATGTATCTTGTTGGCTATGAACTTAGCAAAATTATATTTGTAGGCAGGAGGTTGGCCTGGGCTATAAGCAGCTAGTAATACCAGCACTGTCTCATCAACAAATTCACTGGTTTTATAGCCCAACACATATGAAATCATGTCCAGCAGAAGTTTGCCTACATCAGTAAAATAGACATATAAGTAGGGAGGTGGCCCTGTGGGCTGGCAGTCAGGCCTCATAAATGTCTTGGTGATCTTCTGAATGTCATCAGTGGACATCTTGGCACCTGTATCCAGCAGATAGTTCATGGAGAAAGGAAACAACAACTGAGTTTGTTTGAAGTTGAGCATCTGGTTGATGGACTCAGCATTAATGTGAAAGAGGATGCTCCCAGATGGAGACTTGACAGCTCTGTGGTTTGCATCATAATTCTCAGCACATAGGCGGATAATCTCTGGAAAAATGTTAACAGATGGGAGAAAGTAATATGGCAGATTTGATTCCCATATTACATATGTATCCTTTCCATTCAGATAGTCATCTCTCAATTCCCTGAAGGTCTGCAAATGGTCCCTATTACCCACAAAGTCTTGGATGAGGTAGTCCCTGTCAGCAAGAGGCAGGGACTCCAACTCTTTATTTGGTGGATTCATGGGGGCAACACTGAGAGCTGTGGGTGCAGGAGCAGCCATTATGTAGTTTCTGAATGCTACAAGGTAAGTATAATTGCTTGCAAGGCTTTTCTAGAGGTCAGTTGGCAGTTTGAATGCAGATGATGCTGGATGTATTTTTCAAAGAGGAACAGGCTGGCTAGGCAGGCTTGTCTCTGCTCTGCTTGGGAAAATTCACAGGAATTGTGAATAATGAAGATGAATTGCAGGGGGTGCAATTATAGTTTGGTGAAATTTGGTCCTTCAAGTATGTACCCGGCAAAAGGGAACAATGCCGGGCGATTTGGATGATAATTCGTGAATTTAAGGCCGCGAATTATTGTTGTAACATCAAATTTTTGGAGCAGAGGGCAATGCAGGCTGATTTGGTGCAAAATTGATTAAATGACAGTCCTTAATGTTGGATTGAGCAGGTGTTTAATGGACAATTTGCAGAGAAATGGCATGCACAGGGGCAAAATAAGAGAATTGCGGTGAATACCTGGATGAACGGTGCGGAAAACCTTCGGGTCGAACAGTGGGTGCACAATGCAACTTAATTGATGAGTTGCGGCATCTGCAACTTTGAATTTGGCGGTTCGGAGGCAATTCCGCAGTGAACAAGCTCACAACGGCTCTGTCTTTTTTGCGTGAAAATGACATAAAATGGCTCGTTTGGGCGTTTTTAACGACAAATTTGGGAAAATGCGGGTCATTGGTGCTTTTCTGCCGATGACGTCAGCATGACGTCATGGCGGGCCCGGGTATGGAAGATGATGTGGATGCTGAGCTGGAGGCCATCATGGCAGGACACAGTGGCAGATGGTGTGGGGTGGCAAGGTTATGTGGAGGGCCACGAGGCGCTGGGGCGGGGGTCGGTGACATGATGTCAGTATGACGTGGGGATGACACGACAGAGGAGGGGCGGTAAGCGGGAAGGTGGTAAGCGGTCTCCCCGCACCGCTTTTGGGAGAAGGCGGTATTGGGGAGGGGGGCTGCGAACACCCCCGCCGGCTGCCACGCGTCCCGTGTACGGGGGGGAAAACCGCCCGTTCCCCGGACGTTAAAGGGCGGCGACTTCAAATCTTAAAATGCCCGCCCACCGTTGGATTGAAGGGGGCGGGAGATCAAGGGTTGGCGGGCGCCCCGACCCGTCGTGCATGTTGGGGGGACCCACTGGCCAATTAAAATAATAATTTTAATATGTCGGGGTCGGAACTTTAGGTTATGGGGTTTTTTGTGGGTTTTGGAATATACATAGGTTAAAGTGGGTTAATCTGACGGGGTTAAAAGATATTTGAATGTTGGGTTTGAGAGGGGGAGAAGGGGTTTTTATGAAATTTTTCTGGAAAAAGGGGGTATATATGAGGGTTAAGGGTGGGCTATTAGTCTAACCAGGGGTTAGAGTAATTCCCAAAACAAGGGTTGACTACAGTCCCTGGTGGACTAAAGTCTCCCATAGACACACTATTTAGCTATAATGCTAAAGGGGGGATATTTATACATTGTTTGGGGTTTATACACCATGGTGTTATAGTAGTAGGGAAAAAGGGGAACATAGGGGATTTAGTGTAGATACAGTTAGTAGTTAGTATTTGGAGGGGAATGAGAGTGGGAAGTGATAGCTACTAAGCTTTTTGGGAATCAAACTTAGTTAGGAAGTAGATCAAAATGAAAAGAATTTTTACACAAGAAATGTGGCTTCTTTTCAAAGAGAGAAGTCACATTTGACATGAAATTTTTACAAATGAGGAGTATAAGTAGGACTGATCAGGCATATCCTGTAGTGCTCATGGGGAAGTTAGTAAGAACCTTTTGAAGGGGATGAGGGAAGTTAGTGATGGCTTAGTAGTTTGCCAAATAGGCCACTGCTCTTGCCTTTGTTCTGCTGGTGACATCATTGTGATTTTTCCCAATTGATATGCTTAGATCATGCTTTCTACAACCTTCAACTGCCTACCCTGCCTAATATGCCTAACATTTTTTCTTCCTTTGGATGGGTGAACTTGGTCTTGCAAACCCTGATAATTTTCTTTTCTTTTTGCTGCCCTCCTATCTAAGTCTACCCGTATGACTTCCAAGGGCCCAGATTTAGCAGTTGGGCTCCTTTCTTTCTCTATCCACCTAGTCATCTATCAAGCTTGAGCTGTTTGAACAGGTACTTCCTCTCTAGTCTACAACATGCAATTTAAAACATGGTGATGCCCAGCTTGAGCTGTTGGATCACCCATCAAAATAGTAGTGGCTATTTGGACTAGCCAGTTTCATGGTCTTTGTTTGGGGTTCATTTCTTTTGTTTTTTCTTTGACCAATTCATTTTCTTGCCCTTTGATTTTTCTTTTAAGGCATACCCTCTTTACATTTTTAAATTGTCTGCTTCTTTCACAAAAATGGAACCTTAGCAGCATGGAAGGTGAAATTTTTTGGCACTTCCACTGTCAATCATGAGAGATGAAAACCTATTGGTATAGGAGGCTAACAGGTCCTATGCATCTCAGTATCATTCCCAGCCAGCCAGCTAGTCATTTCAACCTTATGCTCTACCACAACCTCAGTGGAATACACCAATCTAGGGGTGGAGGCCCTAATACAATAATGCTCCAGCTCTATTGCCTCCACCACCTACCCAACCATAACTCCTACACTCTGCTTCACCCAAGCAACCCCAGATGCATGTGCAACCAAATCCGAACCTGAACAATAGGTAGGTTGAAAAAGTATACAATGCAGAGACATCATATCTAGCTTATGTTGTGGAAATCCAGGAGATTAACTTGAGAGCGGGAAGAGTTCTCCCGGATAACCAACCTCCCCTTCCACCTAGGGAGGTTGAGGAAGAAAGAGAGGAAAGCAACCTTAAAGTAAATCCACCCTTTCTTGAGAGACTAACCCACCCACTCTAGCCTACCCCAGAAGAGATTGAACTTCTGGGAGAATTGAAAAATCTATGTGTAAAGATCCCCCTTCTCCAGGAAATAAAATATGTTCCCATTTACAATAAGTTGATTAAGGAGAAATGCTTCAAGCATCCAGGGAGGTGAAAAAGGGATGCCCCTACCATTAAATTCATTGGTTAGTTGTCCGACTTAATGCTGGGGCAGGTAATATGTCCAAAATATTTGGACCCTGGAAGCCCTGTAGTAGATGTGCACATAAATGGCACCATTGTCCCACACACTCTGATCGATCTTGGGGCTGCCATTAATGTGATTACCAAGGACACCATGCTCAAGCTCAACCTCCAAGGTTCATTGAGGAAGACCACAATAGCTTTGGAACTTGTAGATCGTTCCACAGTATCCCCTGAGGGAATTGTGGAGGATGTGATGGTCTCCATTGACTCTTGGGAGTACATTGCAGATTTCCTAGTTCTCCAGCCCAAGGCTAAGCTTACTGGTTATCCTCTCATCCTTGGGAGGCCATGGTTGGCCACTGCTGATGCTTAAATTAGCTTCAGAGATGGGAATATGACCATCAAGAATGGGCATGTGTCCAAGCAGTTAGTCCTATACCCTCCTGCTCAACCTTCTCTAGAGCATGATTTACCTTTATGGTTGGAGGAGGAGGAATAAGATGAATTTTATTCTGCCCAACTTTATGCTTTGGAAACAACCATGGGAGGAGGACAACAAGATGAGGATGACATGATTGAACACTTGCTCCAAAGTACAACTCCCGGTTCATTACCTTTAGAATAAGCAGTAAAGGAAACCTAGAAGAATCCAATTGACTTATGCTTGGCCGATTCCAACCCACTCCATGTCAAAACCATAGAATTCGGCCCAGAGAGAACCTTGAAAATAAATCCATCTCTTTCTTCTCTAGAAGAGGAGAAGCAATGCAACATGTTTAAGGAAAAGTCTGGAAGCCTTCACCTGGAGTTACAACGAAATGAATGGAGTACACCCCTCAGTTTGTACTTATCACATATACATCAAAGAAGGTTGCAATCCAGTCTGGCAACCACAAAGGAGGTTGAATGAGGATATCAAGACTATCTTTAGAAACCATTCTAGGGCAGCCAGGAAAAAGGGTAAGGGTTGTTGTGGGGGAAAGTATCCAACTCGGAATGACCCTAACCCACTCTAAGGGTGACAGTTCCTTAGCAACAGCTGAAAGCAAAGCTATCTAAAGTTTCTTCTTTATGACATGCAAGAGATAGGAGGAAGAGATCCACTTACCGATGTCTTGCGCAAATGGTCGATCCAATCTCCTTTGTTTGCCGCTTGCTCCCAGATCCAAGTCTTTTCACGGGCCCAGCTACACGAGATCCTGCAAATAAGACAAGAAAAGGAAACTACAAGAGGCATGCATTCATAATCGATTCAAGGATTAGCATAAATCAAAGACGCAAGTAAGACAATATACCATTGAAACACATGCGAATAGAAGAACCTCAAATGCTTTATTAATATATGGAAGTAAGGTTCAGGCGGTGATACAACCATGAGAGGTCCAAGCCAGCATCACCTTCCCGACGGAGAGAAATCTCTTCTTCACCTCCCTCAAGCAATCACCCAATGCTCACAACTGTAAACCAACAGCAATTCTTTGCACTAAATTCCGCCCTCTAGATCCCATGGGATGAGATCCTTATATAGAGTTTTGGAGTGAAGATAAGTCAGCTTGATGTGTGACTTGTTGTCCTCTTCAACTCCAGTTGTTCTTCAGTTCTTCACTCGGAGTTTCTACCTTCCACTTGGAGTTTTAGAAGCTCTTAACTCATCATTAGGCGAATCTTATGATCAAGTGTCTTTTTGGAAGCTTCCTGGGCACTGGCACATTGGGAAAAAGATTCCTCCACATGTCAAAGTACGCCCAGCGTAGGTAGCCTTTGTTGCACTTGCAATGCAGCGCAGGTACACCATAGAGCTTTTGACATTCAGTGCAGATGCTTAGTGGAGCAGCTGCTTTGATCCAAAACTGACCTGTTTTTGAGTGTTTTTCAGTGGAGAACTGATTTGCAGTGCTGTGGTTTGCTGACCTTGTTCCTCTAAGGGTAAGAACAACATGTTTAGGGACTTTGGATCCCTTAGATTATTGACATTTCATGCTCTATGCTGTAAGGCACAAAAATGTCTATAACAGTTGCCCCCTAAAGTATGAGGTCGTTTATCGGGTGAAATGCTTTATTAGGAGGATCCGAAGTTCATTCAATCGTCGGGAGGTGACCTGTAACAAAATACAATACAACACATTATCTTTTCATACTTTCTTTTCATGATCTAGCTGATGCGGGCATTTCCCATGCTCAGCTTCATAAATACATTTGTTGTACATAAACAGACGATCGTCTGATAATAGACTGATAATTCTCTGCTTTCAATTATCATCCTTTCAGTAGGATGATCATCTGCTGCACATGTCTATGTTTTTATCTGCTGAATATATATCGCAGCCCGGATGGATGAAACTAGATCCGGGGTCTTCAAACTTGTCCGATCTTCACTCTAGTACAAGTCGATCCATGTGAGAATTTCTTGAAGTCGAACATGGAAAGACATCGCTTGATTACCAGTCAATAATGTAAACTGTTAACAAGCGCGAGAGGAATCATCGATAATGATGATGACCCTCAAGGTACTGCAGCACAATTCACGTGGTGTGAATATAGGATCTGACGTCGAACACCACGCAAAGTCTCCTGGTCGAAGGTCATTAATGTATACCTATCGTCGGGAGTGAGAAACTTGCCATTGAGGCATGCAAGCTTCAAAGTACTGAGGGGGTGTTCCTAGATCAACTTCTTGGATAATGAGCTGATGTCGACAAGAAGTGATCCGTCAAAGGAGGGCCTTAATGAATCCCACATCAGTGACACGGAACGGAGCTAGTGATGATGGTGAAAACGATCTGTGAAATATGATTCAGGGTGGCGGTCATGGAAGGATGAAAGATGATGTACGGTAGTGGATGGGACCCGGTTGACACTTTCTGAATGACATCTCTTGAACATTTAACGACACTGATGTGATGGATCGGTAGCATTACCCCATGTATGGATGGTATGGCGAGACCATGGTGAAGGGACCGGTGAATGATAATAACCCAACCCGATATTTACGGAGGCAAAAGTGTCATGTTCAAGAGCGACTTGCTACCATTAAGCTTTGAGGTTCTTCCCAATTTTTCCCCAGTCATTTCTGACCAGTACCTCTTTATTTTTGTCAAGCTTGAGGAGGATAACATATTCTTGTTCTATAACCTGCCCTTCGGGCAAGCCCATCGCTATGTTTTAACGAGCCTAGCGATAGGGAAACTCGTTCTCGTCTAAAGACAAGTTTGTCGCTATCTAATATTTTTAACGAGCCCAGCGACAAAGACAACTCGGTCCTTTTCATTTTTAGAGAGTCTGAAAAGGGTACATAAAGTGGACTCCAGGGGTCCTTTTTCGTCATTTAATCCCTTAAGTCCGAAAAAGTATAAAACAATACAGAAGGGATGAATGTTCGATATCTTTATCGAGCCGAACTAGACAAGCGCTCGATCTTTTTGTGCAATAATCCCTCAGGTCCAAAAAGATTAAAATCTAGAGGAGGGATATCTCTTCCGGTCCTTTTAACGAGCTGGAAGGCCAAAACTCGGCAAACTTTTCATTTTTTACGAGTCAGTGAAAAGAGCTCAAAGAAGACTCATATTTTGAGGAACGAGTGATAAACATGGATAGCAGTAGATTCCAGGTACAGGTTGGAATTTTCCAATCACGGCAGTATTACAAGGATGGCTAGGTGGGATCACTCTTCGCAGCTGTTCCTCAAAATAGGTAAACAATCAAGTGGATGTGAATGATCGGCCAAATGAAAAGTGGAGGTGATGGTGCACAAACACGACCAAGGCTTTTATGGCTGATGAATTTACGGTCTCAAATGGTCATTTACCGGTTCATTTTTTCTGGATGAGCTTGAACTCTGGGGAAAGCCTGCTCACAAGCTTATGTTTATTTTTTAACGAGCATGAATTTCCGCATTAAAACTGCTCAGATCTTGCGTTTATTTTTTAACGAGCATGAACTTTGCCAAAACTGCTCGTTTGATAAGGTCAAATTCATATTTTACCATGACTAGTTTTTCTTTTTCAGAGATAGTACTGTTTTCATCAATTGCTGCAAAAAACTTGTTAGAAATGGATAACATGAAGTAAAAATACTAATATTTCACTTTGAACTACGTAAAAGAAATTAAAATATGTTTTTACCTCTCATTTTACCATTTCATGTGCATTTGGTTTGTTGGAGCTTTGGAGGTGCCTCTTCCTCTTGATTTTTCACCAGCTGATTTCGGGAGATTCTGTGGACGATTTTCAGCGCCGTTTCCACCAGGTAGGAGCTAAACCCTAGCTCTATCTTTTCATGGTCTTATTTCTCAGTTTTATGCTTGTTTTCCTGCCCCCATGAGCCCCTAGGGTTTCTCTAGGGCGCCCTGCCATCAGCGCAGGTGCCCTATATCAAAACCTGCGTTGGGGGTTCTCATTTTCAAAGGGAGTTTGTCTCCCAACGCAGGTGAGACCCTTCCCTACTTGCGTTGGGCGCAGAAAACTTTTTGGTTGCATACTTTTTCATGAGAATTTTGCCATTTTCTTTACCGAGTCAGGGATCTTACTCCTCCTCTTGTTTGTTTTGCAGAGTTTATTGGAGCAGAATGACTCTTACGTGGCGAGAACGAGAGCATGAAGAGGAGGACATGATTGCCCTCCATGATCCTGTTACCGTGAGCGCGTTGCGGAACTGTGGCTTGCTAAAATTCTTCTGTATATCTAGCATGAGGGCACAGATACGTTTACTGCAGTACCTGCTTGATGCTTGGGATCCTGTTAACCAAGTGTTCCAGATTAGGGGCAAGTCCATCCCTTTGACCATAATGGAAATTTACTTCTTGACTGGGTTGTCAAGGCGGGGTGCCCCCATTTCCTTGTCTGGTTCGGCCCGAGGGAGTGATTCCGTGAAAGATTATATCCGTCAGTATTGTAGGGAGAGATCCCAGCCGAGCAGAGACGGCAAGATTTCTATCTGTGATGTTACTAACAGGTCTCTCAGGTCTACTCTGTACACGATTTTTAGGATGGCCGGTAGTGCATCCCCTCATGTTGCCAACAGGTCATATGTGCAGCACGCCCTGGAGTGTCTTCAGCCGAAAGTTTTTAACTGGTGTGATGCAGTACTGGTTCAGATGAAAAACCAGTTGACCAAAGTAAAGGACAGGAGACTGAAGAATTTTGGCTTTGGTTCAGTTTTGACTGCCTTCGCTTTGGAGAAGATACCCTTGATGCAACCTCAGTACAGTGTCCTCGACTTGCCATCTCCTACTGAGCCACGCATGCAGAGGTGGGTTGACCACATGGCTAGACATGCAGGCCAATCCCGGATTACTTTTACTGATGCCTTCTTTAGGTGGTTCGAGCGGCAGGATATGGCTTTTTCCGAGTATCCATATATTGGCATGGATTTCCGAGGTGATCCGGATTTGGTACTACCGGATGGCGAGCAGTGGGGTGATCTTGGTAAATATTTTGACCTTATCACTGTTTATTGTTTTTATTTATAATGTCCTTGTGCTTTACTCTATCAAGACTCTAATCAAACTCATGTGTGCATGCAGATGTGGGCCCCGTCCGTCCAGCAGTTCGTCCGGGAGTTCCGGCCGCTGCCCCAGCAGGGGAGGCTCCAGGGAGGGCTATTCTCCGTGACCTTGACTTGGCCGAGACTCTTGCTGCTGTGCAGGAATAGGTCGAGGGTCTTACCTTCGGGATTCCGGATGTACGGATTGACGAGTTGCCTCTGCGACTGCAGCGACATACTGCTGGTGTTCCTAGACGATGGTCTCGTCTTCTGCGCATGATCGCACAGGCCGTGGCATGTTATCATGAGAATCACTAGGCTAGGGTGCCCCCCCAGCCATTTTTGAGTTTTGGGGTCATATGACCGATTTTGTCTTGGTTACAGAACATTATATGTAAACCGTAAACAATTATATATATTTTTGATTTTCGGGGTTTATTCCAGTTCTTATGTGATCCATGAATGAAACATCGATGATGCTTCTCTTTTTATCAATTTTGCAAATGTCTATCTAACACATAGTTTGCTAATGAGTCGGTTAATGTGTTTAAGTTTCTGGAAATGTGTTGATATTGGATAAAATCAAACTGTCTTTCCAAGATTTTAACTCTTAGGAACTTGCGATAAATAGCTGGATTTCGGACAGAGTAGGTACCATTGAGCTGTAGTACCACAAGCTGTGAGTCTAGCCTGACGACTAGCCGGCGTATGCCACGTGTGATGGCATCAGAGAGGAGCTCTATCAACGCGCTATACTCAACGATATTATTTGTTGATTGACCAATACATACCCCCCTGAAACTCATTAACTCGCCGCTTGGGTTAAAAATGGCCCATGCTGCTGAGGATAGGTTCCTCGAACTACGACTCGCTCCGTCAGCATATCCAACCCATGGTTCCAATGGATTTGACATCTGCAATAAGTGTAAAAAGCGGATTACTTAAACCGGAACAAACGCTTTAGCGAAAACAAAAATGTAACAAAAGCATACCGGTTACTATTAGGCATAGTAACGCTTAAGGTACAACCCATTGCGGGGTTGCGCCAGTGGAATTCCGTCATAATCTACCAACTCGTAGGCACCTTTTGCTAACACCCTTTTAACAATATAAGGGCCCATCCATAAGGACTTGAATTTCCCAGCTCCCAATTTATCGGATTCTTGGTCATAAAGCAAGACCAAATCACCTTCCGAGAAGACACGGGGTTTCACATTTTTGTCGAACTGCGCTTTGACTTGTTTCTTATGGGCTTCGTTGGCCAAGGCGGCATCACGACGGGTTTCATCCAACTGGATTAATTCCAAGAAATGAGCTTCTTCTTCTGAGGTTCCGGGGAGGAGATCAATTGCGAGTTTAAGGGACGAAATTTCGCACTGGATTGGTAGGATTGCTTCCAGGCCATACACCAGTTGAAACGGTGTGAACCCAGTGGCATTCCTTACCGATGTTCGGTAGGCCCACAAGGCCGAGTACAGGATCAAATGCCATCTTCTTTTGTGAACCCCCACCATCCTTTGCAGCATGCGCTTCAGGACTTTGTTGATCGCTTCAACTTGTCCGTTAGCTTGCGGATAGTACGGAGTAGAGCTGTCGTGAGACAATCCTAGTTTGGCAGTCAATTCAACCATCATGTGATTGCGAAAATGCGATCCATGATCTGTTACTATGTCCTGTGGCACGCCGAATCTAGCGTCCACATGATTAAAAAAGAATAGGGCTGCTGTTTCACCAGTGTTATCCAATGTAGGCATCGCCTCGGCCCATTTGGTAAAATAGTCAACTGCGACTATAATATACCCATAGTCAACTGTGACTATAATATACCCATGCCCCCCGGTCGAGGTGGGGTTACATTGCATGAAATCGATGCCCCACTTGGCGAAAGGCCCCACAGCTATTATTGGCTATAAAGGAGCGGGGGGTCTTCTGGTTTTGCTATCAAAAATCTGACATGCATGGCAACTTCTAACTGTGGTTATGCAATCTTTGAACATGGTCGGCCAGAAGTATCCTGCTCATAAGATTCTTTGTGCTGTAGCATATCCAGATTGATGCCCCCCACAAGTGCCTGAATGACATTCATTCAGGGCTTTTTCGGGTTCCTCATGGGTTAGACACCTTCTCAGGACCGTATCGACACCACGACGGTAAAGCGTATCACCGACGATCATGTAGTCTTTTGCTTGGTATCGAATGCATTTTTGTTCTGAGTGAGAGGCGTCTGGCCGAAACTTTTGGGTTTGGAGATAAACTATTATATCTCCATACCACTCATCACTTGCTGATATCAGAAACAAACTTTCGTCCACGATCGATTCTTTGGACGTTTCATCGTTGTACGATGACGGGAGATCGCATAATAATTCTGCGAAAACTAAAGCTTTCTTTGATTTGGATTTCAAAAATTCCAGATCAAACTCTTGAAGGATAGCTATCCACTTTGAATATGTGCCCCCAAGCAACTGTCGCGACAATATATAAGTCATGGGGTTGCAATCTGACAATACAGTGGTCTTCCTAAAGAGGACATAATGTCGAAATCTTTGAATCGCTTGAACAGCTGCTAATGCCAGCTTTTCAACATGAGAATATCTACTTTCCGTATCATTTAAGTTTTTACTTAAATAATATATAGGGTGTTCAATTCCATCGACTTCTTGAACTAAAACCATTGCAATGGTCGTATCTGCTGCAGCCAGATACAGGTTAAAATCCCTTAGATAGTCTGGGGCGTACATTAATGATGCTTTGACTAGCGCTTCTTTCAAAGCATCAAAGGAAGCTTGTGCAACCTGGTCCCAGACGAAAGGTACATCCTTTTTCAGGAGACGGGTATAACCTTTAGCAAGTTCTGCGTAATTTGGGATGAACCTCCTCAGAAAGTTTGCTTTCCCTTGGAGTTTCTGAATCTGAAGCAAGTTCGAAGGTGGAGGCAAATTAATGATTGCCTGCACCTTGCAAGGGTCGAGACGAATCCCATCCTTGGAGACTATAAATCCAAGTAAACGACCAGAACCGACGCAAAACACACATTTGTGCGGATTGAGTCTTATCTTGTAGTGTCGGCAACGTAGAAATATCGCTCTTAAATGATGCGGATGATCAGTCCGCTTTTGCGAATGAGCTGAAAGATCGTCGAGATAAGGTTGAACGATGTTCTTGATGTCATGGAAAGCATAATTCATTGCTCTCTGAAACGTCGCCCCTGCGTTCTTTAAACCAAAGGGTAATTTTCGATAAGCGAATGTGCCCCACGGACAAATAAATGCAGTCTTTGACTAGTCCTGTGGGCGGATGTTAATTTGATTATACCCGGAAAATCCGTCCATAAACGAAAAGATTTCACATCCGGCGCTTTCATCAATTATCTGGTCGATGAAGGGTGTAGGGTAGTTGTCCTTTGGACAAGCTTGATTTACATCCCTATAATCGACGCACACTCGTATTGTTCCTTGTTTCTTCATAACAGGGACAATATTCGATACCCAATCGGTTAGAGGAACCGGGTAGATGAAACCAACATGGAGGAGTTTTTCAACTTCTGCCTTAATAGCAACGGCTTTCTTGGGGTGCACCTGCCGAAGCCGTTGTCTTACTGGTTTGACATCAGGATACATCTTAATTTCATGTTCAACGATACTCGAGTCAATGCCTGGCATTTCATCATACGACCAAGCAAAGACATCTCTAAATTCGCGGAAAAGGGCTTTATATATTTCTTGTTCTGAAGGGGAACAACCTTTGCCAACATAAATATTCTCTACGATGTCTGTTTTGGTCGAGATATTTATGGCTATAGTCTCTTCTATATTGGATAGGTTTCTCTCGGAATCCACCGTATTTACAGTATTTGTTAGGAATTCAAATACTGAGGGGTGATACAGGTCGCCTTGAGTATCTTCCTGAGGAAGGGAACGATGGTGGTTATCATCCCATGGTGCCCCCTCAATCAACATTGACTGCAGGATTCCTTCGTCGCTTGCATGCACTCGTGACCAAGGATCCAAAGGGGTACCACATTCTCCTGACCTATCTACCCAAACGCTTGACGAGCATTGATTTGGGCTCGCCCCCCATGCCTGAAACATTGATTGCTACAATATTTCGATTGGGCTCGGGTGTAACACCATTGCCCGATCCATGATGACTTTGTCTTTTGCGACCTTCGTGGAAGATATCATGTTGCAGGTGGCCACCAATGGTACATTTCCTATGTACATATGATTTGGTAGCGAGAAAGTCCCCATCATCGTGGGGTCTTTCAACAGGCCTACTCCTATATCCTGAATTGAATGGTCGCTTTCATGGATCATGGGAATGCTTCCCGTAACTTGTGAACCATTAAGGAGGAAGTTCTGTTGGTCGACGACCGTAATCCCTCATTCAAACGGGAAAGTGATCTTCCTAAAATAAGTCGACACGACAGCTGCCATGGCATAAATCCATGGTCTTCCCAGTAGGATGTTGTAATCCAAATTTCCATCTATGACTTCAACATCAATCTCTACTGTTTTTCCACCTAGTTCAACTTTCAAGTTACTTAGGATACCGTAAGGGGTATATGTCCTACCATCGAAAGCCTTTAGTGTTGTCGAAGATCTCGACAAGGTTGGTGACCCTAACGTTTTCCAACAGCTCATTGACATAATACATGTTGATGCCCCCTCATCAATAATTGTTCTGTGAACAGTTTTGTTGAGGGCCTTCACTTGAATAAGGAAAGCTAGTTGAGCTGGTAACTGAGGGTCATACCCTTTGTGATCAAAGGACACAAGATTGGAATCCTTAGGATCAACCCCCCCTATTGCCGATAACAATGCCTGCCTTTGGGATGGACAATTTTGTAGTACTTCTAGAGTCGACATAGCGGATGGCGATTGAGCCAAATCTTCTACTATGTTATAATGCTGCGTCGCTCTGGCACGAGGATTAAACGTCGACTTGTGTACTACACCCTTAGGTGGTTTTATTGTTAATTCTGGCATTATGGGTGGGACAACTTCTGTCGAAGTCGTTGTCGAACTACTGGGTTGATCTTTACCTTTTTCGTTTGACAGTTGCGGATTCCCGTAATCTTTGTTCCTTGTCGAAATCAAAGCATCATTTTGCTGCTTAGAGATCGACAACATTAGTACTTGCGACGGGGAAGCATTTCCACTATCAACCATATTTTGACCTGGATTGGGAAATGGATCAGTCAATACAGCTGGGTTCTTTGGACTCTTAAAGAATCTCTTGAGCTCAGCTTTGTATGGACATTCTGTTGTCTTGTGATCTTCGTCACATATCGAACAGGACCATTTCTTTTTCCCTTTCTCAGGAGAGTTCGAAGAAGTTTTTTCAGGTGACGGACCATCCTGTTGCTTCTTCTTCCCTTTGTTTTGCTTCTTCTTGCTTCCTGGTTGATTGGTTTCTTTGCCTTTATCTGCTGATATGGCATTTACTTCCGAAGCAAGAATCTCTTCATGGGCATTTCGATCTGAAGTCTTACGGGCTTTCTGAGGTGACGCCTTTTTCGACTTCGCGCTTGCAGTGCCAATCACTCCATCTCCGGCATGAGAGTCAATATTCGATTTAGGAGGAGGAGGAATTGAAGACGCAAGTAAGACAATACACCATTGAAACACATGCGAATAGAAGAACCTCAAATGCTTTATTAATATATGGAAGTAAGGTTCAGGCGGTGATACAACCATGAGAGGTCCAATCCAGCATCACCTTCCCGACGGAGAGAAATCTCTTCTTCACCTCCCTCAAGCAATCACCCAATGCTCACAACTGTAAACCAACAGCAATTCTTTGCACTAAATTCCGCCCTCTAGATCCCATGGGATGAGATACTTATATAGAATTTTGGAGTGAAGATAAGTCAGCTTGATGTGTGACTTGTTGTCCTCTTCAACTCCAGTTGTTCTTCAGTTCTTCACTCGGAGTTTCTACCTTCCACTTGGAGTTTTAGAAGCTCTTAACTCATCATTAGGCGAATCTTATGATCAAGTGTCTTTTTGGAAGCTTCCTGGGCACTGGCACATTGGGAAAAAGATTCCTCCACATGTCAAAGTACGCCCAGCGCAGGTAGCCTTTGTTGCACTTGCAATGCAGCGCAGGTACACCATAGAGCTTTTGACATTCAGCGCAGATGCTTAGTGGAGCAGCTGTTTTGATCCAAAACTGACCTGTTTTTGAGTGTTTTTCAGTGGAGAACTGATTTGCAGTGCTGTGGTTTGCTGACCTTGTTCCTCTAAGGGTAAGAACAACATGTTTAGGGACTTTGGATCCCTTAGATTATTGACATTTCATGCTCTATGCTGTAAGGCACAAAAATGTCTATAACAAGGGTAGTCAACCTATGGCCAGTACAACATCTTCTGACTCATCCATCAAGGGTTAAATTGGAAAACTGTTGGAAGATTTCAAATGTGAGATGCTGCAAACCCTTGCCTTGCAACTGGACACCATGAACATTAAAAGGAAGTAGGAGGAACCAGAGAGAGCCTTGGCCATCTTCTGTCCTAGATGCACCAGGAGGCATCCTAGGAATGAATGTCCATTGAAATATATTGAAATTTTCTCGATCTATGAGGAAAAACACTCTAGAGACAAGTGTCCTTCTTTACCTAGACTCAAATCTGTATATCAAGAAGCTGAACGGGTCATTGAGCAACATTGCTACATTAACCAAAGGAGACATCCTGGGCCTAGACCATACCCACATATCATGCAAGGGTCATCCCATGCATATTACAAGCCCAACCAAACCACAACTATACCTTCTTGGGGACCCCTTTCTCATCCTTCCTAGTCTACACCCCCTCCTTGGTCCTATGCATCTCAGTATCATTCCCAGCCAGCCAGCTAGTCATTTCAACCTTATGCTCTGCCACAACCTCAGTGGAATACACCAATCTAGGGGCGGAGGCCCTAATACAACAATGCTCCAACTCTATTGCCTCCACCACCTACCCAACCATAACTCCTACACTCTGCTTCACCCAAGCAACCCCAGATGCCTGTGCAACCAAATCCAAACCTGAACAATAGGTAGGCTGAACAAGTATACAATGCAGAGACATCATATCCGGCTTATGTTGTGGAAATCCAAGAGATTAACTTGAGATCGGGAAGAGTTCTCCCGGATAACCAACCTCCCCTTCCACCTAGGGAGGTTGAGGAAGAAAGAGAGGAAAGCAACCTTAAAGTAAATCCACCCTTTCTTGAGAGATTAGCCCAACCACTCTAGCCTACCCCAGAAGAGATTGAACTTCTGGGAGAATTGAAAAATCTATGTGTAAAGATCCCCCTTCTCCAGGAAATAAAATATGTTCCCATTTACAATAAGTTGATTAAGGAGAAATGCTTCAAGCATCCAGGGAGGTGAAAAAGGGATGCCCCTACCATTAATGTCATTGGGTAGTTGTCCAACTTAATGCTGGGGCAGGTAATATGTCCAAAATATTTGGACCCTGGAAGCCCTATAGTAGATGTGCACATAAATGGCACCATTGTCCGACACACTCTGATCGATCTTGGGGCTGCCGTTAATGTGATTACCAAGGACACCCTGCTCAAGCTCAACCTCCAAGGTTCATTGAGGAAGACCACAATAGCTTTGGAACTTGTAGATTGTTCCATAGTATCCCCTGAGGGAATTGTGGAGGATGTGATGGTCTCCATTGAATCTTGGGAGTACATTGCAGATTTCCTAGTTCTCCAGCCCAAGGCTAAGCTTATTGGTTATCCTCTCATCCTTGGGAGGCCATGGTTGGCCACTGCTGATGCTTAAATTAGCTTCAGAGTTGGGAATATGACCATCAAGAATGGGCATATGTCCAAGCATTTAGTCCTATACCCTCCTGCTCAACCTTCTCTAGAGCATGATTTACCTTTATGGTTGGAGGAGGAGGAATAAGATGAATTTTATTCTGCCCAACTTTATGCTTTGGAAACAACCATAGGAGGAGGACAACAAGATGAGGATGACATGATTGAACACTTGCTCCAAAGTGAAACTCTTGGTTCATTACCTTTAGAATAAGCAGTAAAGGAAACCTAGAACAATCCAATTGACTTATGCTTGGCCGATTCCAACCCACTCCATGTCAAAACCATAGAATTCGGCCCAGAGAGAACCTTGGAAATCAATCCATATCTTTCTTCTCTCTAAGAGGAGAAGCTATGCAACATGTTTAAGGAAAAGTCTGGAAGCCTTCACCTGGAGTTACAAGGAAATGAATGGAGTACACCCCTCAGTGTGTACTTATCACATATACATCAAAGAAGGTTGCAAGCCAGTCTGGCAACCACAAAGGAGGTTGAATCCAACTCTTAAAGATATAGTCAAAGAATAACTACAAAAACTGCTAGATGCAGGATTCATTTACCTTATCTCCAACAGTGAGTGGGTCTCTCCTCCGGTGTTAGTTCCCAAGAAAAATGGTAAGTGGAGGATTTGTTTTGATTATAGGGAGTTGAACAAAGTCACAAAGAAGGATCATTTTCCTCTACCCTTCATTTACCAAGTGCTAGATGGCTTGGCAGGAAAAAGGTTGTTTTGTTTCCTAGATGGATTCAGTGGGTACAACCAAATCCAGATCTACCCAGAAGACCAGGATAAGACCACATTCACCTGTCCTTGGGGTACTTTTGCCTATAGGGTCCTTCCTTTTGGCCTATGCAATTCTCTTGCCACTTTCTAGAGAGCAGTCTTGAGTATTTTCGCTGAATTAGTCCATGATGCGGTGGAGATTTATATGGATGATTTTACACCTTATGGCTATGATTTTCAAGAAGCCTTGTCTAACCTAGGCAAAGTACTGCACAAGTGCATTGAAATGAACCTATCTCTCAGTCCTAAAAAATGTGAATTCTTAATGACTGCGGGGACCGTGCTAGGTCATTCAATATCTTAGCAAGGACTACAGGTGGACCCAAACAAAATAGCCATCATCCAAAGGGTCCCACCTCCTCAAAAGCAGAGAGATGTCAGAAGTTTCCTAGGGTTAGCTAGATACTACCGAAGGTTCATAAAGGACTTCAGCAAGTTGGCCTCTCCTTTATTTGGTTTGTTGGCCAAAGATTCTGAGTTTATATGGTCAAAAATCTGTCAAGAGGCCTTAGACATTCTAAAGGATAAGTTAACCACTGCACCAATTCTTTGAGGCCCAAACTGGGCCCTCCCATTTCATATTCATGCTGATGCCTCACACAAAGCCATAGGAGCAACCCTAGGTCAGATAGATGAGAAACTACCTTATGCTATCTATTTTATCAGTAAGAACTTATCAAAGGCTGAACTAAATTATACAGTGACTGAAAAGGAACTCCTGGCTATTGTGCATTCATTAAACAAATTCAGGCATTACATTACAGGCTATCAAAAATTTGTGCATACTAACCATGCTGCAATCAAATATTTAATGAAAAAACCAGATGTGAATGCTTGAATTATAATATGGTTACTTTTATTACAATAGTATGATTGAACCATTGTTGATAAGCCTGGCAAGGAAAATGTTGTTGCAGACATTTTATCTAGGGTAAATTTGCCTGCAGGTGAAGAAGGAATGGTGGATGACCAGTTATCAGAAGAGAACTTATTTGCTATTTTAGTTCTCTCTCCATGGTTTGATGTATAAGCACACTATTTGGTATCAGCACAGTTCCCACAAAACTTGTCCTCCAAAGAAAAGAGCAAGATAGTTAGGAAAAGTGCCCCCTTCACTTGGATTGGGGGAAATCTTTTGAAACTTGGCCCAGATAAAATCTTGAGAAGGTGTGTCAAGGAAGAGGAAGTCTTTGAAATCCTTCTAACTTGTCATGATGGGCCTTGTGGAGGTCACTTTGCAGCAAAGAAGACAACATTCAAGGTGTTACAGGTAGGCTATTATTTGCCCACTCTTCATCAGGATGTGAAAAATACACTAGTTAGTGTGATCGGTGCCAGAGGATGGGAAGACCTACTCCAAGAGATGAAATGCCTTTGCAGCCTCAAGTGACTTTAGAGCCATTTGACAAGTGGGGCAAGGAATTCATTGGGCCTATTGACCCTCCTTCAAAGCAAAAAAAGTACATTATTGTGTGCACTAATTATTTGACTAAGTGGGCTGAAACCAAGGCAATTAAGGCAGCAACAGAAGAGAAGGTGGCTGAGTTCATGAGGGAGAATGTATTCTACAAATTTGGGTACCCGAGAGAGCTGGTCACAAACCAAGGCATCCAGTTTACCTCTAACATGATCAAACACTTGCTCAACTATCACAAGATCAGCATAGGACCTCCACTCCCTATCATCCATAAGCTAGTTGGCAAGTGGAGGTGACCAACATAGCACTGGAGGGCATATTAACCAAGGTGGTGAGTAGCCACAGGAAGGATTGGGAAAAAAGGCTAGTTGAGGCCACCTGGGCCTATAATACCACATGGAAGACCACCACTTGATTCACACCCTATGAGCTAGTCTATGGGAAAAAGGCCTTGTTGTCCATTGAATTTGAATATAACACATTAAGGATGGCAGCCCAACTAGATTTGGATCTCAACAGTGCATAGAAAGAGAGATTGTTCCAATTGAATGGTTTGGATGAATTCAGAATGCAAGCCCTCCTACATACAGAGGTAGTTCAACTTCAGAGGAAGATTTGGCATGATAAAAATATCAAGGAGAAGCAATTTCAGGAAGGCGATTGGGCATTGTTATATGATTCTAGGTATAAGTAATTCAAGGGAAAGTTAAGGAAAAGATGGCTCAGACCCTATGTTGTGGAGAGATGCCATGATAATGGTTCAGTGCAAATCAGAACCATAGATGAAGAAACCATTCCTTTGCTTGTTGATGGACACTGATTGAAAATGTACAAAAGACCTTTATCAAAACAAGAGTTCGTTGATGATATCAATAAAACAGTGGTGATAGTGGAGCAAGTTCTAGCTCCTCCCTCATCAAATCACCGAGGAAAAAGAGAAAAGACTAAGGACTCAGGTGAAAACCTCCATGAGGCACCTGAGTCCAATCCTTGGGTTGAAAACATCTTGAGGCTGCCCAGTGATGACCAAAAAAAAAAAACAAAAACAAAAAGAAAAAGAGGATAAGAAGATCCCTGGGTGAAAACCTTCCTTGAGGTGCCCAGGGCAAATAGCTAGGGTGAAAACCTCTCTGAGGTAGCCTAGTTTTTTTTTCCAAAAAAATAAAATAAAAAAAATCATGAAAATTCCATTTGCAGGTGGGCAAGAAGGATAGTTAAGGAGAAAAAGAGGATCCCAAGGAGACCCTTGCCACTCACATATTCATTTTTTCACTCCTTACCATGCATCCCTCCATCATTTTTTTCATTTTTCCACTCCATTGCTTCGATTTATACAAAGACTGTGTTTTCTACAGGATCCCCTATATTCCTACAGGATCCCCTGAAAACCTACAGGATGATCCTGTAGGAATTACAGTGACCAAGAAATCCTACAGGAAGCAATTTGAAGGAAAATGATGGACTTGTTAGGTCCCTAAAATCCACCCTCTCCATGATCTAGCACCTCACCTCGTCCACCATCATCATCCCTACACTCATCATTAAAAAAAAAATAAAAATTAGTTTCAACAGTTTTTTCAGTCTTCAAAGAAAAAAGGAAACAGAGAGGAGTAAAGAGCATCACCTAAGTATCCTTTACTCTCCACACTCCCACTCCTTCTTTCCATCCATGTCACCATCCTCACAACCCCAACAAGCAAAATGATTAAAGAATTTTAAGGGAGAAGCAGCTACAGGACATCCTGTAGTAGCCTATCCCATAGAATGCCAATCACACCAACAACAAGTCTTCACTAGGATGATACAGGAGCTCCAAAGAAGCAACATCGTATCTTCAACCAAAGATACCTGCAAAAACAAAGAAACCATTAGAAAAAAGCAAGAGGAGGAAGAAGAATGACATGCAACAAATATACACAACAACACCTCTGGTCTTCGACAACTGCAACATAGCATTGAAACCACAAGTAAGTATCCCGCTCGCTCTCTCATATGCATCATGTAGTAAAAAATTGTAAGGGTTACGAGATAGTTGGTTTATAAGTGAAAAGGTGGCCAGTTAACTTGGCCACCTTTGTTCAGTCAGCACATGCACAACCGGGTGTCCTCTCACACGTGGTTGCAATCAACTCAAAGACAGAGAAGGAGTAGGACAAAAAGCAGTTAAACTATGGATCTATGAGGTGGGAGCTGATTACGAGGAGTGGGAAATGATGAGGTGGTAGTGGGGACCAATGGTCCAAAAATGGCAATGTACCTTTGCTACCAGCACACCACCTCACCCCGAATCACCATAAGAGGAAATAAAACATCGTTCCCATGCATTCATGCATTTCACCTCCTCGAAACTCCCTCACTCAAGTCACTCTCATAACCCAGGCCACCCACCGAAAGAAAAGATCCATTGTTCACTGCACAGGAATTCCTACAGGATACAATCTACAGGATACACAGAGACTGTCTACAGGATTGGCAGAGAAGAGTTCAGAAGGGATATCACGGGAGTTGGCCACTGCAACGAGTCTAAAGAGGTAGGAACTAAAATTACATTCACCTTTGTAAGTAAATGAACGAAGGATACTCTAAATTTGAATGAATTTAGCAACTGTGTGAAGGGAATTAAATACACAGTCATGTCTTCTTTTCTCCTGCATTTGAAAAGTTGTTTCAACCCTCTCATTTTGTCCTCAAGATTCACCAGTAAGATGACAAAAGGGTTTAAAAGGAGAGATCCCACAAGCGCTGTGAGAATCCAACAACACCCCCAAGTGCTTGAAATCTTCACAAGACATAATTGGATGGGGTTTTTCGAAAAATTCAGAGGGTATGATGATGAGGTGGCTCAAGAATTTTCTCTCTCCCTCACTCCACACACCAGAATACATGCCACTATTGTAATAAGGGGCCTCACTATAGATCTCACCCCTAATCTCATCAACAGGGTCACCACACTTCCCCTAGGAGTCCCATGGAGAAAATAAGACAAAGGAGATAGCCAGGTTGCCAAAAGAAAATTCTTTTTAGAAGGTGAGGAACCCACTGAGGACAAAAATGGAGTAAGGAGGGAAAGTCTGCCATATCCATGGAGTGAGGTAGGCTACCAACTAATCAAATACATCTCATGTGAGGGTAGATATAGTGTTGTCTATGGATATCATTTCAGGATCCTTGAAGAATTAAGATTTGGAGTAGAAACACCCCCTCACCAAAGGCTCAACATACCATATTTCTTGCTTCAATCACTCATAGACTCAAGCATCAAAGTGAAGGAGGGGAATTCCCAACAATTAGCTCACCATGGGTTGATTAGGAGCAGTACTACCAGCATTTGGGTATCAAGGACTCGGAGCAGCATTTGGCACTCAAATATTGGGTATGCTGCTCCAAGTCCTTGATTCCCAACTTTGAGTGAAGGGTATGGAAAATATTAGTAAACTCCGACATGTCTTGGTCCCTTCCCTGCCGCAGTGTGGTCCACTTTATGTATTGATCCTCATAGCTTATGACAGGCTAGTACTGCTCCTTGATGGCATCTCAGAATGAATTCCAAGTGTGTGTGGTTGAAAATAGTGAGCTTGTACTTTCATCCTTCTGCTCGCAGTAGGTTTCCCACCAGTCCTTGACGTGGGGGGCTGCTTTGAGAAGAGCGAAAATAATCTTTTCCCTATTGGAAAAATCATGAACAAAAAAATAACCCTCGAGTATGGGGATTTCAAAATTAACTTGTACCTTAAACGCTGTGGCATTTCGAGAATAGTTGTTGGAAGCCGATGCATCGCCCTTGGGTAGCCGCTAAAGGATCTGGGAAAAGTTGTCCATCATCGCGTTCCTTTGTGCTCGAGGGCTTCTTTGAGCAAGATTTTGATAGGATCTTCTACCCCCTTGTCTTTCTTTTCATCCGCCATGGGAGGCCATCGGGATTTGCAAGGCTGGTCTTGCAAAGGTTCAACCAGTTCAAGCCCTAACTCCTTATACCCTGACCTCGTTGGGGACATGCAAAGAAAAACAGAGAAAAAAGCAGATTGCTCTGATTCTGCTGATTTGAATTTAAATAGGAACACAACAAATTACAGAGATAACCATAAACATAGAGATGCAGCGGAAATAATACTTCATTTCATTAATGTAAAACACTGAAACATGCTTACAAAGAGAAATGGAATTAAACTAGCTAGGGCGATGGTAGCTTATCTCTGAGAAGAGATGTGTGGCTACATGCCTTTGAACTATGTTACAATGAGGCTCGAAGGCCTATTTATTGTTTAGAAACAATGGAAAGCCATGAACATCCAAAAACCTAACCCTAGAAGATGAAATGCCAAACTATGGGCCCCGTTTGGGTAAATTGGTACATCAATTTCCCGCGGTCGTAACTTTGGCATACGATCTCCATTTGACGCGCACTATATCTCGTTAGAAAGATCTATCCGAGAACTAAAACTTTGGGAAGAAAAGAATTAGTCCATGCACCCATGTTGCTCCCAATTTTCCCAAAAAATGTCGTTTAGGGCCTCAAAACGGCTCCAGAAGTTTAGGATCCGAAAAACTGCTAAAAATAGTAAACTGTGCTACAATTAAGGAAATTGAAAATCTGAAAGAAACAATGGTGGGGTTCCAAGTGGACTTGGCGGGTGGCCACCAATATCCACCTAGCTCAAGAAGATAGGAAAGACACAGAGGAAGAAGGTAATAGAACAGAGGGGAGAAAACATGAGGAGTCACCTAGGGCGTCTCCAGAGGCCACTGAGAGAGAGGCAACAACTGCCCTCACTGCTCTCAGCACCCCATTCAAGCAAGAAGGAAAAAGGCAGAGGCAGACCCCACTATATTTCAAGACAATAAAGGGCACAAGAATAAGATAGGGGAAGCCACAAACATCAACCAAAATTCCTATTGAGATTGAAGATTCCCCTACACAAAAAGACAAAATGCCTTCCCCTAAGTCCCCTATCACCTATGTAAGGAGGCCTAATACTAGATGAACTTCCTCAAAGGGTAAGGCAATCGTACAGGATCCACACCAAAATCTGCAGGAAGTAAAAACAGTCCTAAAGGATACTTTGCTGAATCTATAGGAGGCACATAAATTGGAAAGAAAGGTAGGGGAGTAGCAAGAAGCTAAAGAGGAGGACCCAGAGACAAAAGAACCCAACCCCCAACCTAACCTAGACTCCTATTACCAATTTATTGAAGGAGGCAGGGTCACACCTCAAAAATTTTCCATCCCACTATTCTTCGAGCTTGCGATGGAGAGGGCCAGAACTCACCGATTATTGCAGATTGCCAAATCAAAGGGGGTAGAAGACATTGGGCACATGGAGGAGAAACTCAAAGAAGTGGGTAGAGAGGTAAGTGGCTTAAGGGACAGAGAAGCTATAATGAGAAATCAACTAGAGACAGAAAATGCATGGCTGAGAGGACAGCTACAGGAAAGAGAGAACCAATTAGCATGTATGGCCAACCTCTCCTTGGAGGTAATCTAGTGTAGGATGCCAGCTAAATCCTATGCTCTCTACCTCAAAGAACAATGGTTGCAATTTTAGATTAAGACACTAGAACAAAGGAGAACCATGCCATTTCAGGACTACAGGCAGTTTATTGATATTTTTGATCAAAGTACTCTAGAGGATGGGGCAAAAATGGTTGAGTTTTATTTTCACAACATGGCCCTCACAGACATGAATGTATGGGACCCTAATGCCAAGCTAGGAGATCTACAATTAATGGCTTTGGCATCATGGATGAACCATGAGGAGTGAAGGGCTACATAGATGAAAAGGATATTGGAAAGAGAGCAAACTGAACCTCTTTTGATCAGAGCTGAATAGTCAAATCCCACGGTCCTCATCAGTACCCATAATTTGATTGCAAATTACCCTCAGCTAGCACCTAGATATCTTGCTGCCCAAGAGCAAGCAATTTCACATTTTGAGGACATGTTTAGGCTGTTAGGAGATGATAGTATACATTCTTGCCTAAGAAGATGGAACACACTGCCATACAACCTCAACATAAGAGAGACACTCAAAAAGACACCTATGTATAAGCAATCTATGCAAAGGTTGAAGGTTAATTGGATAGGCCAAAAACTCAGTCCACCACTACTCTCAGGGATGCTAGAAGGGAGAAAAGAAGAAGAAGAAAAGAGGTAGTGGGAAGAGGTAGAAAAGAAAGCAGGGTTCTATGAACAAAAAGAGGAGACCAGAGTAGAGGCATGGGATGTCAGAGAGACTACGAGAGCCATGAAGGATATGGATATTGACTAAGTTGATCAAAGGATGAGCAAAACTTTCAGTAGGGGGGTGATGATGAGCCTCATCATTGGGTAATTATATGGGCCTTAATTCACCTCCAACTTAGTCAAACCAACTATTCTCATAGCTTATTGCATACTTTTAATTATATTTTGTTTATGAGATGAGTTAGAGTTGGATATTTTGCTTTGTGGTCTAATATGAATTTAATGCAGGATTAAAGGAGAAAAGCAAGGAATTTTGGCAAAGACCAAGGTAAAAAATTGAATGGGACAACAGAGAGGGATTATAGGAGGTAAATCCTCCTCATTTACTACCCCTCCATTCGAATATTCCTCCATTAGCTTGGAGTGCAAACAACCAAATCATGAGGACTAGAAGGAAACTGAGCAAGTGAAAGACAAAGCACCAGTTTATCATGAGTTTGGGAGCAGAGCCTCCCTAATTTTAAGGAATTCATTGGAGACTTTAGATGTATAAGTAGAGAGGCCTAGGACCTTAGTAGGATTCATATTTTTGATTGTAAAACTCTACTCTATTTTTCAAGCTGCAAGACTCGTGATAGTTCTTTTGATGTAATCTGTTGTTTTGGTAATAAGAATGAGTTTTGTTTTGAGCTAGCATTGAGTTAACTCAAAGGGCTGGAGCTCTTGGGTTAGGGCCCAACCCTAGCAGTCAAGGCTCCTATTTATTATACATGTATGCTTAGTGTAGATTCATAGCTTAGTTGTTAGTTTTCTTAGTAGATGCATTTCCATTGAAAGTAGTGTAGATTAGATTGGTTATGTGATAGTTTTCTTCCATTTGTGCCTTCTTTCAAGTAGAAGGTTAGAAGGAGAAAAAATATCACCACAAGGTTGTCAGCAGGTGTCTCGGCCTCACTTCCTCCCTCTGGGACCGTGACCTTAGGAAGGGACCCTTCAGCATCCCCAAAAACACAGGTTTCTAGTTCTTTTATGAGATTTGGAGTTTGTTGTCTTTAATTCAGTAGTTGGTTAATGTTGCAAGGCAGATTTCATTTTCATATTTTTCCATATCCATTTATGCAATAAGATCTCACTCATGCTTTCATTCCCTTCAGCAACTTTCTTCATGCATAATATAGGTAGTTGATTCATGCTTTTCTAGTTTATGAAAAATGTATCTTGTTGCATAGTTATTTTTGGAAGACACACATGTTTTATGTAGAGTAGGTACTTTAGGAGGAGACCAAGACTTCATAACCAACAGCCACCTTCCACTTCATCCACCTTATCCATCCCTTGTTTCACCATCACCCTCACTAGATTTTCATCATTTTTCATTGAAATTTCCCTAAACACATTGAGCGAATCTAGCCATCTCTTATCTTGGATATTGACTCCTGAGTGCTCCTAGACCTTCTAACACTCCATTCCATCCATCACACACCTTTCCTAAGAATCCAAACACCTCACAATTAGCTCTCGGCTATATCCTGTAGGTTTCCTATAATTCCTACAGGATCATCCTGTAGGTTTCTAGTACATCTTGTAGGTTTTCCTAAAACGGCCTGTTTAGAGGCTGAATTGGTGGGAAACCCCTAGGAAGTCACAAAAATCCTCCTAGGACCCCTTCACACCATCCAACCAGTCCATAAAACTTCTAGCCATCTTCTAACACCTCCCATCCACCTGTTACATCCACAAAACAATTAGTTTGCATACTTGATTTTGCCTAAAAAACAAAAAAAAAGTGAAAACAGATTTAGTTTAGTTTCTTTTCTTTCACATTAGTATGGTTTGATGCTTTTTACTTCTGCAACTTAGATAATAGCATTTATTTATTGTTGATTTAGAAATTTTTCTTAGCATAGCTTCTTAAATGGTTAATTAGGGTATGGTGTGGTTTAGCATTACATGTTGGCATATTCCATTACTGCAGTAGAGTAAATCTCTTAGAGTAGATTTTTCCTTCTTCCATCAAAGAATCAAGCTTCTTCTGACTCTATAGATGTCTGGCTTGTAACCCTAGTGGTCTCTCTCCAGCTGAACAGTGACAATAGGTAGAACCATCACTTTTACTTGTGCATACAACACTGTCACCTCCAAGTTTGTATGAACCCCAGGTTGATAAGTAAAGCTAGTAGCCCAGGAGTTGCAACATCCTTGCTGCAATAATGGTGCTCATTAGATACATTCCCTTATGGAGTTAAATCTGTATTGTAAGCCATAATGAATGAAATGTAAATTATGTTGATAGACTATACATGTATGAGTTTGCATTGAATGGACAATATATAGTATATATGTTACTTGTTGATGATATAAACTAGGGGTGGATAGCTACAAGAAGTATTACAATGTAGTTAAGCCCATGGTGGGGTAGAACATGGCTCACCATAAATTAATTGTGGGTAGAATTTTTTTGTAATTAGATAAGTTCCCTTATGGAGTTAAATTTGTATTGTAAGCCATAATGAATGAAATGTAAATTATGTTGATATACTATACATGTATGAGCTTGCATTGAATGGAAAATATATAGCATATATGTTACTTGTTGATGATATAAACTAGTAAAATTTTCAAAGATGTCTAGATGAAAGAGTAAATATGGTTTTAATGGTTGTGATAATTGTGTAATGTTCATATGCCTACTTTATTATCTTTATGTTCTCTTATGATGTGCTTAAGGAAGATATGATGGATAGACCTATTGCCTAATTTTTTGTCTATGTACTAAATGTTATAGTCCCTCACCAAATAATAAGTAAGGTTGAGAAGACCATGGAAGTTAACCCTCTAGTATCTTGGATATGCCTTGATGGTTGGTTGGTTTTAAAGAGGTTTCAAGGAGTTTAATCGATAAGCTTGGCCTACCTTAGACAAGTTAAATGGCCCCTATGTTTGTTGTAGAGATTAAAATGGTCTTCTTGGTGTTAGGTACTTAGAATCAAGGGAAATAACCTTGGAAAAAATTTGAGTACTTATATGAGAGATGTCTTCAAAGAACATCTAATGAAAAGTGTTACATAATTTATTAAGGACTCTTCAGTTGGTTAGAAGTATGATGAAGAGATTAAATGGAATTGAAGTGAAGGCATCTAGCCTTTACTAGGCCAGCTGAAGGATTTAACAACCATGATGTATTTCTATTTGGATTGATGTTAAGTGGAAATGTTTCCCTAATTGGGAGAGTTGTTCTCAAGGAATTAGAATATACAAATTGTGTGTAATGGCTTTTCTAGCTTCATGCGAGAATTTGAATGCTTAACTGGCCAAGTGTTGGATTATTCAATTGACTGCATGATTTGTGAAGACATTTGTAGTTTCAGAAGTCTTCAAGGAAGTTCACTCCCTTGTTAAAGATCCTTTCAATCCTCATAAATTGGTCAGAATCACTTTGTCAGAAACGACATATATTTGGAGATTAACACTTTGGTTACATGCTAAATGAGAATTTAGGGATTAACCCTTTGGTTTGGGCTAGAGGGAAATTTGGTGTTGGAATTCTTAGTCCCAACCCCTCGTCACATGGTTGATGTAGGACCATGATAAAGAGACAATCAAAAGAGGTTATCGAGCCATCGACTATCGAGTGTCAACATTTTATATTTTGGTGATTTGGAATCCATTAGAGTTCATCAGGAAGAAATTATCAATAAAATAGAACCTACACTTATGTTGGTTAATGGAAATTTGGGATCCATTAAGCGATAAGAAAGGTGATTAGGAGACCAGTGATGGGAATTTTCTAGGTAGCAGTAATGAAACTCCTCAATGCTAATAAAACTCGCATTGTAGGTTAGCTAATAGAGATGGATGGTTGGGGTTGTCAAGTGATGGATATTAGGTTTTCAAGTATCAGAATATTTGGGTCCCTCTATTGGGACTTTCTTCCCAATACTGCCAAACTGAATAAGAGCCATGATAACTTAGATAATGACATGGTGATGATGTAGATAGAAGATATGGAAAGGTTACATGGATCAGAGTGTGTAGTGGCACTAAGGTGGTAGCTCTCATAGTAATGACGTGGATCTCGGATGTCAGGAGATTGATTGTTGGGTGTCAATTTATCGATAGGTTTGGGCCTATATGTTGGGCTTAATTCCTTATACTAATAGAACCTGGAATGTATATTAGATGATGAAGATCAAGTTCCATTAGTTGATAGTGGTTATCAACATATTATTGCATTGAGTGTCAGCTATCAATTGATTCAGGAATTGCAGTAGCAAGTTATGACTCATTGGTCAGGGGGACAAGGAAGCTGATAGACAAATGATAATTAACTAGAGTTAGGGACTTATAGATGATGACCCATTATCATATCGAGCCAAGCCGAGTATGAGTGTGATTATGTGGCTTGCAGGCCTAGGGGGCTAATAGTAATATAGCTTTGAAACTTCAACAGGTGATAGAAATTGACAGAGAGGTCAGGCTCCATTAATTGAAAGCCTAATATCAGGTCAGGGAAAATTGGGACAAACTCATTTAAATAGTAGGAGCTTTTGTTGAGGGCCGAAATTTGATATGGTTGCTAGTAGGTTGTTCTCGTGAATGTGGACTAGTGAGGTAAGGGCACATGGTGGTACCATTTGATGAGGTGGCCCTTGAGAGTAAGAAAATCAAATTTGCATAACTCTATATCTGGAGCTCAAAATAGGAAGAATTTTACATCATTGGAAATCTCTCAATGAGTAGAAGATGATGTAAGTATTATAAATGAGTTTTAAGGTGGTTAAAGGTGGAAATTCAATAACCCCATCTTCATAATGAACCTTGAAGGTCGAGTCTAGATAAATCCCATAGCCCTAATTAGGCATAAGGGAATTGGGTACATTATAACTTAATACCAATTATTATAGGAAATATCAACCAAATGCAAATATATTCCCACTTGGATCGCTTATCCACCACTGCATTCTTCACATGTCCTCAATCACTTGTTTAACTCTCTCTATTTTTCACTGGAACAAAATTGTCAGCCTTTGTCAATTTATCCACCACCAACATTATTGAATCATGTTGCCTTGTTGTCCTAGGAAACTTAGTAGTAAAATCAATGATTACAACTTCCCATTTTCACTCTAAAATTGGCAGCATTTGAGCAAATTCATTGGGCGTCTATGGTCAACATTCAATGTTTGAAATTCCATACACCCTTTAGGGGGCTCGACTGATAAGGAGAGGAGAGCCCCCCCACCCAATAAGTAAATTGAAGAGGAAAGAGAAAGCTTCCGAAGCACATCTCTGTCTCTATGCCCGTCTGAAAGGCCATTTGCGTGCGTTTTACGGCTTCGATCTGACTCGACCTGTACTCGACTTGTTGGGAGAGAGCATCCGAAAGGCAGCCCAAATTCTTATATAAGGGGGGACGGGACTTATCTACCGGAAGTAGGGTCTTACTCTGCGCCTTTGAAGGGAAGATCAGTCCGGGGTTCGAATCCCCGGTGCCTTGCCCCCGGAGGGACAAGCGGCTTCGCACCTTGGTTTTTTTATTATGATTGAGCGCTGCTAGGACGCAATAGCCATAGTGCAGAAGGCCATGGAAAGAGGTGCCTAGCTGGCAGAAAGAAAGAAAGAAGAACCAATGAGCGTAGCGGGCAGATAAGAGCTCTTGTTTTCATATTCTTGGCTTCTACCAGGAGTGATATAATTCTCTGGCTTCTCTCATCCTTATTAGTCGAGTGTGCTAACGCACCCTAAAGGGTCCTAGTGCAAGGAGACACGAACTAACCCCAAGAATTAGGAATCAAGTCCTTTTTCACTTGGCCGGATACAAGGCACCCCTCACATATTTGGTTGGGAGGAATATAATTATCTACATCCTTTTTCATTCTTGGACAAAAATAGTGACTTCATATTGTTGTAATATTTTTTTGGAAACCATGATGCCCTGCATATGGAACATTATGCATTTCCTTTAACACTATTTTCCTCCATTTTTTTGAATTAGGAACATACACTCTATTTTCATGCATAAGTATTCTATCTTCTTTTGGCTAGTGCTCTTTAAATTTCTACTAAAGATCCTGCTATTGTAAACCTTCCTTTTCGTGTACATAATGTTGATCTGTAACAATAACTTCCAAAATTTTACCTTTTAAATTTGATGTGTGCACACTAATTGTTGTAGCAATCATGACATGTTTGCTTCTATTGCAGAAATCAACAAGTTTATTCTCTTTCCATTTAATATGCCTGATGTCAAAGTTATATTAACTTAAAAAATCCAACCATATTTTTTTTTCTTCTATAATTTAAATTCAATTGTTTAAACACATATCTTATACCACTTTAGCCTATCCTCAATTCAAATTTCTTCCCCATTAAATAAAGTCTCCACATTTTCAATGCATGCACTATGACAACAAGCTCCAGGTCATGCATGATATAATTTATCTCATGCTCTTTAAGCTTTCTAGACTGATAGGTAATGACATGTCCATTTTGATTAAGACCTCCATTATCCTTCCTTGCATGCATTTGTTCATACGACAAAATATTCATTTGTGTCAACAATTTTTAAAATAGATGCATTGGTAAGAAAATCTTTCAATAGATGAAAACTTAATTCACACTCTGTTGTCCTTTAAAACTTAGTTCCATTATTTTATAAATAAGTGATGGGATGAGTGATCCTTGAAAAACTTTCAATAAACATGTTATAATAGCCTACAAATCCCATGAAGTATCTAACCCCTTAAAATTTGGTTCTAGCCATCCTCTAAAGGCTTCAATATTCTCCAAATCCACTATCATGCCTTCCTCTGAAATTGATCTATACATTGTCATGGATATGCCACTATATAATTTGTCACAACAAATATACACAAATATTTTTGTAAATATGAAATATGGTGTGAGGGTTAATTCTCCTTACATTTATGTATTTTTTAATTACTTTTTTATGCACACAATATTAAAAAATGTGGAAAATAGAGAACAAACACAAATAAAATCACTCACGACCATAGGAACATAAGATATGACCTAGGAAGCCCCTACAAGAGAGAACAAAGTTGGAAGGTGAGGAATCTATGCTCTCTCTTTCTCTAAATAGAAATGAATGATAGAACAAAGGAGTGATACATGTGGCTTGTGGGATCTAATAGTGTACAAACCCTTTCTATTTCCCCTCTATCTATCCGCTCTCAACTACTCTATTCATGTATATATATATATATATATATATATATATATATATGCACTAGAATACAGTGGAACCCATTTTCCTTAGTGGCCCAATTATATCATAGCTCGATAGCCTACTAGTGGTTAAGTTTGACTCCTTCAACTCTTAACTAGAGTTACAATATCAAATATTCTAGATTCTTCTTCATTATGATCATATGAATAGACAATTTTCCATTAATGGGGGCTAATGTGGCATCCTTCAAAAGATGGTGGTCAAAACAGGAAGGTCAACTTCCATGTGGCATAACGTTTTCATACAGACTCTGTTTGAGGTGATTATTGTGTAATTGGAAAGTTATTTATGTGTATAATATCACTAATGGGTGAAGAGTTTAGGAAGCGAATATTTATGCCCAAAAAACACCATTTGATGCCTCAAACTGCTTCCAAAATGTTTCAAATCCCAATTCACCATATTAGGACCTACACGGAAAAATGGTCTTATGGGTTTATTCCTCTACCTTTTCCACTCTAAAAGCATCAAGATAGATAAAAAATAATATAATCAATCCAAAATTAATCATACCTCCCCATTTTGGGAGGATTTTGGTCCCCAAAATTGTTTATTGAATGAGGTGAAGATTTTTTTCCTTCACCTTCTCTTAGGTATACCATTTAGCCTTTCCAGGAAGTTATCATTTTAATACAATCTACCAAAGGGTCATGCTACCCCTATATTTTAGTTTTGTACCTCTTTTGAAAAATTGCATCCCCTGTATACTCCTCCTAAGCATATGGTGCTAAATCCTCTACAGAATGTAAAAATTATTCCACTTCTTGATCTAGCATGGAAGGCTCATAGAGTTTCATATTATCTACATTCACTGTTGAGTAAATGTGCATGTATGGGGGTATAATGAGCTTATATGCATTTTCTCCAACTTTTTCTAGTAACTCAAAGGAACCATATCATAGATCCTTTATTTTTTTACTTGGACCTTGTAGCCTCTCCTTGTTCAATTGTAACCATACTCTATCTCCCACCTCGAAGCACTTGTATGTTTTGTGCTGATCATGTTTGGCCTTGTATTTTTTCTATGACTTCTGCAGTGTCTCATGTACCTGTAGATGGATTTTCCTAATATTATAAAAAAAATCTACCATTAATACATCCCCTGTTGTTATAGACATTTTTGGGCACTGCAACCCCAAACATAAATGTCCATAAACCAAGGGCTCTTAAGTCGCTAAAAGTGTTGTTCCAACCTCTAAAAGAACAAGGTCAACTGATTACATCTTCTCCCAGAAGTTCTCCATGAAAAACTGCTCAGAACTGGTCAAAACTGGACCATCTCACCTGCTCCATGGTCAAAGTGCGTTGCATCCCACCTAAATACACACAGGAGGTGCGATGCATCTTGAAAAGCCCTTCTATGGGGTGCGATGGGCGAGAGTGGACAAATGGCAGGGTCAATCTACGAGGTGGAGGATCATGGAATCTTCTAGAAACTTCTCCTGTGACACTTGCCTCTCTACATTCGCCCATGGATGAGTAAGATATCATCAATCTCCAAGTGGAATCAAGAACTATTAGAGAAAGGACACTAATCAACTCTCAAAAGCTGACTCACCCCCCTTGCAAACATCTATATATGGATCCATCATCCCAGAGATCCAGAGGCTGGAATTTTGTATCTTGTAAGGAAGTGATGCTGGTTTCTTGGTGCAATATCATAGTGTTGGGTGATCTAAGCTTTTCATGAGGTGAAGAAGGGCTTTATTACTGAGAGGATGATGCTGGGTTAGAACAATTGGTTGTAATCCTCTTTGCTCTTTCTTGATTATCAATAAAGCTATTCAAGTTTTCCTCCACATTTTTGTATGATTGATGTTATATGCATTTGTGTGGTCAACATATATCTTGTCCTATATTTTTTATTATAATAGATGTATGTTCTTGGATAGTGTTATGCTGCTTTGATTCTACAGGTTCTCTTTGAAGCTAGGTAGACGAGGAAGTGAGTGGCAAAAGATCTATCAGAAGGGAGAGGAATCGAGCGAGGAACCAAGCGCAAGACAGAGGTTGGTCTCTTTATTCCCCTCTTATCTATTTCTCATAAAGGAAAACAAAAGTAGTTTTAGTTTGTTTGTTTCTAAGGTAGCTACCAGCCTTAGTGGGACTAGCAGCTCTGCATAGACACTAGATTTCTCGATAACAAAATGGCAAATCCACTGGGGATCGAATAGATTGTTTGTTTATCTACATTTTTTTGCTTTATAAACTTACAGATGGAGCCTGAAGTTAAGCCAGCTAGCCTTCGGACTGCATTTGCTATGCAAGTGCAAAGTAGATCAATGCTGCTTCAATCTATCTCCGGGTTTTGTTTATGAACTGAACAATTGATTTACAAGCTCTCTAATTGCCTTTGTGGTGGCTCTAGTAACCTCTTTAGATCTACCCCTGTGATTGATTTACTCATTACCACTTGCTCGGCCTAAATCCCTGAACTGAGCTCCAAAATGTGACCCAGAACCCAGTTAAAGTCTCGTCCCTGGTCCAGCACACTGTCTCTTCTATGAATTCTAGATGCATTGCACTTCTCGAGTGTAGTAGGTGCGCTACATCTCTTTTTCACTGTGTTACAAGTGCGCTGATTAGACAAGGCCTTTTCTGCTCCCAGATTTGGTTTCTGTGTTCACTCTTTTCAGCTCTATTCAAGAGTTTTGTTGCCTGTAGTCAGTACACCTCTGTTGAAAACCCCCTTCCTTGCCATTATTCCGCCTCCATTGTGAAAAGGTCTGTAGATGTTTTTATGTATTTTGAGCCATTTTCAGTTCTCTTTTACAAAGAAGTAGCGTAATCGCACTTTCGTTTCTTGATTTTTAAGTGTCACAAGTAGAAGAGAATCTGATTGTTGTTGATAGTCGATTACACTGTTACTCTTGTATTTGATTTGAATTAGTATTTTTTCAAGTGTCGAAAGCAAGTTTTCAATTCCAAATCGCAAAGTGTCGTCATTGTCCTCATTTTGTCTTGAAAAGAAACTTGTTAGTAACGTCGATTTGAAAAATAATTCAGATTTGCGCTTAGCTTTATTTTTATCATTCACACATTAAGAAGGCTGAAAAAAAATACATGCACGTGCATTTTGCATTTAGACTGTTTGTTGGTTTGATTTAGGAAAGTGCATATAGTGTGTGCTCTCTACTCTATGTTGAAAGAACGCCATCTCTCTTTCCTTAGTAGCTAAGATTTTCATTGCAAAAAGAAGATTAAACGGCTGTTTATCATTTTAGATTGCATTTTAGGAATTGTACATCTACATCACGCGGTGAACCTGAAAGGAAAATTTCTTAAGCAAGATCAACTGTAAAATAAATTTAATGAATCTAAAAACGCCTTGGAACCTAACACACAACATCTAGAAGTCTAGGCTAGAGACGTATTCTGGCATCGTAAAGCCTGGTAACTGTTGTTTTCATTGTTGGTTGGGTGATTCCTCCACCTTGAGACGATAAGTGCCAGTACGGACTTGTGCTCCCACGTATCGTCGAGTATATATTGGGAGACCACAATAGGCTTTATCCTTTATCCATAGGAAGCCGTGTCTGCCGCCCTATCGATCGCAATGCATTGAACACAGCATTCGGGAAGATTGACTGCCGTATCGTAAAAAGTATTCTGCAGTTTTGCGATTGGTTTGGTAATCCCTCTGTCTAGATTTCCAGAGCAGTCTCTTTCATTCCTTTTCAGACTCCTTAAAGGAAAAGGTCCATCTGAGCACTTTTCACTTCAGGCTCATTAAAAATCGAAGGCGACTAGAGTCATCTTTTGTTTTTTCTCGACTCTTAAAAATTGAAAAACAAGTTGTGTCAAAGCATCTAAAATTCATCTAATTCAGAAACATACTTCCCCTTGATTTTTAGTTGATCGACTAATTTGCAATCTTGGAAGAAAGTCAATTGAAACCTCGTCGTTCACGGAGGCTTACGAGTCAACCATCTTTGTCTCTAGAATTGAAACTGTTACAGACAAAGCGAACTTGTTTAACCGGTTCCAAATCCCCTGGTAAAGTTAGAACAAGTTTTCCAACACCATCAGAGACTCCGGTTACTCCAAACATTTCTGGTATTCTGGCCTTTACAGAAGAAGTTTAGCAGCCACAAAAGGACAGTAGAACTGATCCTAGTGTGAAGGTAAATACTTTTATTATTGAACCAGCTCCATCTACAGCTGATTCGGAAGGTGTTATTCCCCAAACATCTGTCACTGCAAAATCTATACCTTCTTCGGCACCAGAAATATTTTACGGACCTGACGATCTACCTCTTCCACCTGGTCTGATTGCTATAGAAGAGATTGTGGAGGATACTCCATCTAGTACTCCATCCCAGTTTGGAGTCAGGATCACCCTATATCCTTCTTCATCAAAAATTAGTCTACCGTTATCGGAAGCTCCTGTAGAATCGCTAGGCAATCTTTTGGATAGACTAGAAATGTTTGAACAACCGTCAACATCTAGGACTGTGTCATTCGACATAGCGACGACAGAACTTCCTGCTGTCACTCCAACAATGTTCGCCGACATACCATCTGTCCCAACTAACTCTCAATCGCTAGAAGGGGCCCACTCAGGGGTTATTTCGACAGTATGGTCCGTTCCTGTTTGTTCATCCAGAATAGTATCCGGGAACTCTTATGTTGAGACTCAGAAAATTGATCCTTCAGGGTGTTAATTTGGGCAGTCTGGTCCTCAAGGACAAACAATTTCTTTAAGTACTGGATTACTGCCGTATGGGGGGAAATATACCCTTTCATTGTCTCCTCCGGGAAGACAACCATACGAGAGTTCATAACAAAATTTAGGTTATGCTGGAATTACATCTAGCGGTTGGGTGCCAATACTGCCTCAACAACCAAGAGTTGTATATTCGATGCAACAATGTTTACCTATGTCAAATATACCAACTACGTTGGCTATTATGACGGTGTCGCAAGTACAAGCGTTGCCTGTTGTATGCCAGCCTCAGGTTTCTCAGGTTGTAATGCAACAACCTCTTGTCCCTGCGACTCAACCACAATCGCCAACTAGTGGAATGACACAGGCCCTGACGGGTACAATTACCCCTCATCTTGGTCAAATGGCCAGTATTGGACAACATCACATGGCTTCACAACCATGGCTGGTGCAATACCAACAACCGCAATTCCAACAAGTATACCAAGGATCTGAGCAACAAATCTTTGCAAATAGTGGGCAGTCGTATATTCAAAACGGTCAAAATCAACCATTCTACAATGGTTATGCCAATCAACCTTACCAAAGTTACCAGCATCAAATGCATTATGCTGGTATGCAAATACCAATTACTCAGGCCATTCCGTCCTGTCCTGGGTATGCTTCGCCAAACCTGAATCAACAGTTACCCTTCGTGGCAACTTTAGAGTTAGCAGATCTAAATCAGCTAACAAACGATCCCATTGCTTATGCCCCTTGGTGGCCAGCAATTCCGTATAAACTTCCGTCAGATATTCCTAAATTTAATGGAAATCCGGGTGAAGACCCGTCAAATCATGTGATGACATTTCATCTATGGTGTTCATCAAACACCCTAAACGATGATTCGATTAGGCTTCACCTTTTTTCAGAGGACATTAACTGGTCCGGCAGCAAAGTAGTATATCGAGTTACCCAGAGCTTCGTTTGACAACTTCAGTGCCCTAGCCACAACCTTTTTAACCCATTTTCAGTTACCGATAAGGTATGAAATGGGAACAAAACTTCTAACCAATTTCAAGCAAATGACGGCCACTCACATATCCAATCATATTCATGAGTGGCGACATCTTTGTAGGATGGTAAAAACGTATGTTCCTGATTAGCTTTTAGCTGAATGGTTTATTAATTCATTATTACCTTCCATTACAGAAGATGTGGCAAAAGGAGGAGTCGTCACTGAAGAGCAAGTTATTGCTTGTGCGTAATATTTAGACTTGATTTATACCCAGTCTGGCACGCTCTATGATAAAATCCATGATGCTCCCAGACCGGAATTTTCCGTTCCTCCTCCTCCTAAATCAAACAATGACTCTCATGCTGGAGATGGCGTGATTGGTACGTTAGACACGAAATCGAAAAAGGCTACATCTAAAAAGGCCTGTAAGATTTCCAGTCAAAATGCAAAAGAAGAACTTCTCGCCTCGGAAGTAAATGCCATCTCGATTGATAAAGGCAAAGAAACCAAGCAACCAGGAGGCAAGAAGAAAAACAAAGGGAAAAAGAAGAAACAGGAGGAATCATCACCTGAAAATTCTTCTGCAAACCCTCCTGGAGATAGGAAACCAAAAAATCCATGTTTAATATGTGATGAGGATCATTGGACAAGAGATTGTCCACATAAAGCTGAGCTTAAAAGATTCTTCAAGAATTCAAAAACCTCGGCGGTATTGATTGATCCGTTTCCAAATCCAGGAAAAAATCTGGTTGCTAGTGAAAATGCTTCCTCGTCCCAAGTACTGATGTTGTTGGTTTCGAAATAGAAAAATGATGCTTTGATATCGACAAGAAATAAAGATTATGGGAATCCACAACTACCGAAAAACAAGGATAAAGATCAACCTAGTAGTTCGACAACAACTTCGACAGAAGTTGCGCCGCCCATCATTCCAGAGCTAACAATAAAACCTCCAAAGGGAGTAGTACATAAGTCGACATTTAATCCTCGTGCCAGAGTAGCACAGCATTATAACATAGTGGAATATTTGGCCCAATCGCCATCCGCTATGTCGACACTTGAAGTACTATAAAATTTCCCATCCCAAAAGCAGGCTTTATTATCATCTATAGGTGGGATAGACCCAAATGATTCTAATCTTGTATCCTTTAATCACAAAGGATATGATCCTCAGTTACCAGCTCAACTAGCTTTCCTCATTCAAGTGAAAGCCCTCAACAAAACTGTTCATCGAACAATTATTGATGAGGGGGCATCTACATGTATTATGTCGATGAGTTGCTGGAAAAATTTAGGATCTCCAACCTTGTCACGATCTTCGACGACATTAAAAGCATTTGATGGATGAACATATACCCATATGGTATTCTAAGTAACTTGCAAGTTGAACTAGGGGGGAAAATAGTAGAAATAGATGTCGAAGTAATCGACGGAAACCTCGATTACAACATCCTACTGGGAAGACCATGGATATATGCTATGGTTGTGGTTGTGTCGACCTACTTTAGGAAGATTGCATTTCCTTTTCAAGGGGGAATTACATTTGTCGACCAACAAACATTTCTCCCCAATAGTTCCCAAGTTACGGGAAGCATTCCGATGATCCATGGAAGCCCCCATTTGCTTCAAAATATCGGAGTAGGCCTACTAAAAGACCCTATATTAATGGGGACTTTTGCCCTCCCGCCACCAATCAATTTGGTGGAAGTGGCGACGGTAGGAACCTGCAATATGATATCTTCGATTCAAAAGATCTCAGAAAACGATATTAACATGGATCATCTGTAGGTATTGCCTCCAAGCCCAATAGAAATATTGTAGCAATCAATGTTTTCGACATGGGAGGCAAACCCGAATCAACGCTCATCAAGCGTTTGGATAGATAGGTCTAAGGAATATGGCACCCTTTCAGATCCCTGGTCGCAAGTGCATTACACCGACGAAGGAATTATTCAGTCAATGATAATTAAAGGGGCGCCATGGGAAGATTACCACCATCGTTCCCATCTTTCGGATTGTCAAGAAGATACTCCTGATGACCTTCATCATCCTTTATTTTTTGATTTCCTATCAAATACTATAAACACAGTGGATTCAGAGCGAAACTTGTCCAATATTGAAGAGACTATCGCCGTAAATATCTCGACCAAAATGGATGTTGTAGAAAATATTTATGTTGGAAAATGTTGTTCTCCTTCAGAACTCAAAATATATAACGCTCTTTTTCGCGAATTCATAGATGTCTTCGCTTGTTCATACGATGAAATGCCAGGCATTGACTCGAGTGTAGTTGAACACGAAATCAAGATGTATCCAGATTTCAAACCGGTACGACAACGGCTACGGCAGGTGCACCCCAAGAAAGCCGTTGCTATCAAGGCAGAAGTTGAGAAACTTCTCCATGCTGGTTTTATTTACCCGGTTCCTCTAACCGATTGGGTATCGAACATTGTTCCTATGATGAAAAAACAGGGAACAATTAGAGTGTGCGTCGATTATAGGGATGTAAATCAAGATTGTCCGAAAGACAACTACCCTACACCCTTTATTGATCAGATAATTGATGAACGCACCGGATGTGAAATATTTTCATTTATGGATGGATTCTCCAGGTATAATCAAATAAATATCTGCCCACAAGACCAGTCAGAGACTGCATTTATTTGTCCGTGGGGCACATTTGCATATTGCAAATTACCCTTTGGTTTAAGGAACGCAGGGGCAACATTTCAGAGGGAAATGAATTATGCCTTCCATGACATCAAAAACATCGTTCAACCATATCTCGACGACCTTTCGGCTCATTCGCGAAAGCGGACCGATCATCCGCAACATTTGAGAGCGATATTTCTATGTTGCCGACACTACGAAATACGACTCAATCCACACAAATGTGTGTTCTGTGTCAGTTATGGTCGTTTGCTTGGCTTTGTAGCCTCAAAAAGAACGAATTCATCTCGACCCATGTAAGGTTCAGGCAATCATAAATTTTCCTCCACCTTCAACTTTGCTTTAGATTCGGAAACTCCAAGGGAAAGCAAACTTTCTGAGGAGGTTCATTCCAAATTATGCCGAACTTGCTAAAGGTTATACACGTCTATTGAAAAAGGAGGTACCCTTCGTCTGGGATTAGGTCGCGCAAGCTTCCTTTGATGCTTTAAAAGAATCCCTAATGAAAGCATCATTAATGTACGCTCCTGATTATCAAAAAGACTTTAACCTGTATCTGGCTGCAGCGAATACAACCATTGCAATGGTTTTAGTTCAAGAAGACAACGGAATTGAACATCCTATATATTATTTAAGTAGGAACTTAAATGATATAGAAAGCAAGTATTCCTATGTTGAAAAGCTGGCTCTTGCAGCTGTTCAAGCGATGCAAAGATTTCGACACTATGTCCTCTTTCGAAAAACTACCATTTTCTCAGATTGCAACCCCATGACTTATATATTGTCGCGACAGTTGCTGGGGGGAAAATATTTGAAATGGATAGCAATTCTCCAAGAGTTTGATCTGGAATTCGTAAAATCCAAATCAAAGAAATCCCTGGTTTTCGTGGAATTACTATGCGATCTCCCATCGTTGTCCAACGAGGAAACATCCGAAGAAACCATCGTGGATGAATCTTTGTTTCTGATATCTTCAAGCAATTCGTGGTATGGAGATATAATCATCTATCTCCAAACCCAACAATATAGGTCTAATACCTCCCGCTAAAAAAAAAACGTATTTGATACCAATCAAAAGACTACATGATCGTCGGTGATACACTCTACCATCGTGGTGTCGATACAGTTCTGAGGAGGTGCCTCACCCACGAGGAGGCCGAAAAAGTCCTGAATGATTGCCATTCAGGCACATGTGGGGGGCATCAATATGGTTACGCTACAACGCAAAATTTTTTACGAGCAGGATACTTCTGGCCAACAATGTTCAAAGATTGCATAACCGCAGTCAAAAGTTGCCATGCATGTCAAATTTTTGATAGCAAAACTAGAAAACCACCCGCACGTCTGTAACCAATTGTTGTTGTTGGGCCATTCGCCAAATGGGGCATTGATTTCATGACATGTAACCCCACCTCGACCGGGGGGCATGGGTATATCATAGTCTCCATAGAATATTTTACCAAATGGGCCGAGGCGATGCCTACATTAGATAACACTGGTGAAACAACTGCCCTTTTCTTTTTTAATCATGTAGTCGCTAGATTCAGCGTTCCACAGGCTATAGTCACAGATCATGGATCACATTTTCGCAATCACATGATGGTTGAATTGGTTGCCAAATTAGGGTTGTCCCACGACAGCTCTACTCCATATTACCCGCAGGCCAATGGACAAGTTGAAGCAATCAACAAAGTCCTAAAGCGGATGCTGCAAAGGATGATTGGAGTCCACAAAAGGAGTTGGCACCTAATCTTGTACTCAGCCTTGTGGGCATACCGAACATCGATAAGGAATGCAACCGGGTTCACACCTTTTCAACTGGTGTATGGCCTAGAAGTAATCTTACCAGTTCAGTGTGAAATCTTGTCCCTCAAACTCGCAGTCGACCTTCTCCCCGGAACTTCAGAAGAGGAGGCTCGTTTCTTGGAACTAATCCAATTGGATGAAACCCGTTATGATGCCGCTTTGGATAACGAAGCCCATAAGAAACGAGTCAAGGCGCAGTTCGACAAGAATGTCAAACCCCTTGTCTTCTCAGAAGGTGACTTGGTCTTAATTTATGACCAGGAATCCGATAAATTGGGAGTAGGTAAGTTCAAGTCTTTATGGATGGGCCCCTATATTGTTAAGTGAGTGTTAGCAAAAGGAGCCTACGAGTTAATGGATTATCATGGGATTCCACTGGCGCAACCCCGTAACGGGTTGTATCTTAAGCATTACTACGCATGATTCAGTGTGGTAACCTATATGATTTTGTTACATTTTTTGTTTTCGCTAAGAGTAATTGTTTTGGTCAAGTAATCCACTTTTTACATTTTTCATAGATGTCGAACCTATTGGAATCTTTCGTTGGATATGTCGACGGAGTGAGTCGTAGTTCGCGGAATCTATCTTCTGCGTCCTGGGCCATTTTTGATCCAAGCGGCGAATTAGTAAGTTTCAGAGGGGTATGTATTGGTCGGTCAACAAATAACATCGCTGAATATAGCGCGTTGATAGAACTTCTCTCTGATGCCATCACACATGGCATGAGCCGACTTGTTGTCAGGCTAGATTCACAGCACGTCATACTACAACTCACTGGTATCTACTTCGTCTGAAATCCAGCTATCTATCATATGTTCCTAAGGGTCAAGATTTTGGAAAGACAATTTGATTTCATTTAATATAAGCATATTTCTAGAAACTTAAACACATTAACAAACTCATTGGCAAATTATGTGTTAGATATACATTTGCAACATTTATAAAAAGAAGCATTTCATCAGTATTTGCATCAGGATCATGTAACTTAACCAAAATAAAACTCCGAAAATCAAAAAAATATATATATATATAACTGTTTATGGTTTACACATGATGTTTTGTAACCAAGACAAAATTGGTCAAATGACCCAAAACTCAAAATGCTAGGGGGCATCCTAGTCTAACGATGCTGGTGATAACAAGTCACTGCCTGTGCAATCATGCGTAAAAGCCTAGTCCACCGACTCGGCACACCAGTAGTATGTCGCTACAACCTCAGGGGCACCTCGTCGGTCCTCACATATGGAATACCAAGAGTAAGTTCCTCGACCTGGTCCTGCAATGCTGAAAAAGTCTCGACCACATGAAGGTCGCGAAGGATAGCCCTTTTCGCACCCTCTCCTACTGGAGCGACAGCTGGCACTGTCAGGCGTACTACTGGTCGAACTGGTCCGACATCTGCATGAGCACATGAGTTTTGATTAGTCCTGATAGAAGAAAGCACAAGAACATTATAAAGAGAAACGATAAACAGAGATATGGTCAAAGAATTTACTGATGACACCCCACTGCTCACCAGCAGGCAGTACCAAATCCGGATCACCCCGGAAATCCATATCGGCATATGGATACTCGGAAAAAACCATCTCCTGATGGTTGAACCACTCAAAAAAGGTATCAAAGAAGGAAATCTGGGACTGATCAACATGTCTGGCTATAAGGTCGACCCACCTCTGCATCCGTGGCTCAGTCCGTGGAGGTAAACCAAGTGAAACATACTGCGGCTGCATCAGCGGGATCTTTTCAAAGGCGAAAACTGTCAAGATAGAACCATATCCAAAGTTCTTCAATCTTCCATTTTTCACCTTGTTCATTTGTTCTTTCATCACAGAGAGTACTGCATCACACCAGTTGAACACCTTTGGTTCAAGGCATTCCAAGGCATACTGCATATAAGACCTGTTGGCCACGTGAAGTGCCGCACTACCAGCCAGTCTAGCAAAAGTGAACAGAATGGTCCTTAGGGACCTGTCAGTGACATCTCAGATAATGATCTTTTCGTCCTTACTCGGCTGAGATCCCTCTCTGCAATACCTGCGAATGTAATCTCTCACAGATTCACCCCCACGGGCCGAACCTGATAATGAGATAGGGGCACCCTGCCTCGATAAGCCGGTCAAAAAATAGATGTCCACGACAGTCAAGGGGATAGATTTTCCCCTAATCTGGAACACCTGGGTGGTAGAATCCCATGCATTGAGAAAATACTGTAACAGGTTGATTTTTTGCCTCATGCAAGAGATGCGGAAAAAATTGAACAGGCCACAGTTCCGCAGTGCATTTACCGTAACTGGATCATGTAAAGCAAGCATGTCCTCTTCTTCATGCTCATGTTCTTGCCATGTAACAGGCATTTTGCTCCAATGAATCTCTGAAACAAACAAGAGAGGAGTCAAGATCCTGATTTGGTGAAAAACAGGCAAAAATTTCCATGAAAAACTGTGCATAAATGGCCCTCTTTGCACCCATCACACCCCCAGCAGTGTTCTAGGTGGGATGCATGTTGACTGGCCAATGGCCAAGCCAGCATGCATCGCACCTTTCGATGTAGAAGAGGTGCGATGGAGCCAGGGCAAGTTTTTCAAACCCCAGAGGCTCAGAAAAACCAGAGAACATGCTTAGAATGCAAAAAGGAAAGGATGAAATTAAAGAGCTCAGGTTTAGCTCCTACTTGGTCCAGACGGCACTGAGAATCGTCCACAGAATCTCCTGGAATCAGCTAGTGAAAATCAAAGGGGAAAGCACCTCCAAAGCTCCAACAAACCAAAGTTCAAATGAAATGGTAAAATGAGAGGTAAAAAGCACTTTTAAATTAATTTTTCACGTAATTCAAGTAAAATATTAGTGTTTTAACTCATTTTCCAAACGTGTATTGTTTGTTTCTAACTATTTTGATGAAGCAATTGAGCAGGCAGTACAACATGTGAAAGAACAAAGTTGTCAATGGTAAAATCAAGACAATCAATGACCATTATATCGAGCAGTTTTAACGTGGAATTCAAGCTCGTTAAAAAATAAACATAATCAATGAGCAAATGTTCCCCCAGAGTTAAGCTCATTAAAAAATGAACCATTTTCCGGTAAGCAACCATTGTGAATGTATTACCACCAGCCTTTGAAGCCTTGGTCATGTTCTCATCATCACCTCCAATCTGTATTGGCTGATCATTCACCTCCATTTGATTGTTTACCCTTTTTGAGGAACAACTGCGAAGAGTGATCCTGTTAGCCTTCCTTGTGACACTGCCATGATTGGAAAATTCCAAACCTTACCTGGAATCAGCTGCTACCCGAATTTATCACTCATTCCTCAAAAAATGAGTCTCCTTTAAGCTCTTTTCAACTGACTCGTAAAATATGAAAATATTGCCGAGCCATTGGCCTCTCCAGCTCATTAAAGGAACTGGAAGTGCTATCCCTCCTTTGGACTTGAGGGATTGTTACACAAAAAGATCAAGCACTTGTCCTGTTCGGCTCGTTAAAAGTACCAAAAATTCATCCCTTTTGTATTGTTTTATACTTTTTCGGGCTCAAGGGATTATATGATGAAAAATGATTATTGGAGTTTTCTTTACGTCCCTTTTTCAAACTCTCTAAAATTGAAAAGGACCGAGTTATCCTTGTCGTTAAACTCGTTAAAACCGAAATAGCGACAAACTTGTTCATACAGACAAGAACAAGTTTCACTATCGCTAGGCTCGTTAAAACATAGCGATGGGTTTGCCCAAAGGGAAAATTATAGAACAAGCATATGTTATCCTCCTCAAGCTTGAGAAAAATAAAGAGGTACTGGTCAACAATGACTGGGGAAAAAATTGGGAAGAAAACTTGAAGAAACTTTATCGGTAGCAAGTCGCTCTTGAACATGACACTTTCACTCTGCATCTGAGTCGGGTTGGGTTGTTCCATTCACTGGTCACATCACCATGGTTCCGTCACACCATCCATATTTGGGGTTAATGCTACCAATCCATCATGTCAGTGTCGCCGATATGTTCAAGAGAAGTCGCTCAGAGAATTCGCCTGTGTCTCACCCACTGCAATACATTTACGCTCCATTCTTTCATGACCGCCACCCTGAACCTTATATCACCAGATCGTTTTCACCTCCATTAAAATCATTTGCTCCATTCCGTGTCATTGATGTGGGATTCACTAAGGCCCTCCTATGACGGATCGCTTCTTGTCGACTTCAGCTCATTATCCAAGAAGTTGATTTAGGGACAACCCTTTCAGTACTTTGAAGCTTGCATGCCTCAATGGCAAGTTTCTCACTTACGGCGATAGGTTTACATCAATGGCCTTCGACCAAAATATTTTGCGTGGCGTTCGACGCCAAGTCCCTTATTCACAACACGTGAATTGTACTGTAGTACCTTGAGGGTCATCAACATTATCGGTGATTCCTCTCGTGCCTGTTAACAACTTACATCATTGGCTGGTAATCAGGCGATGTCTTTCCATGTTTGACTCCAGAACATCTCTCACATGGATCGACTTGTACTTTGAGTGAAGATCGAACGAGATTGAAGACCTCGGATCTAGTTTCATCCATCCGGGCTGCGATATATATTCAGGAAAATAAAGACATCAAATGTACATCATTACTGCATAGATAATCATCCAACCTAAGGGATGATGGCTCTACCAGAATCATCAGTCTACACTCAGACGGTTGTCTGTCTTATGTACATGAAAATGAATTTATAAAGCTAAGCATGGGAATGCTCGTCTCAGCTAGATCATGAAAATATTATGAAGATAATGTATTGTATTGTATATTATTACAGGTCGCCTTCTAGCTTGAAAGAACTTCAGATCCTCATGATAAAGCATTTCACCCGACATCAACAGATTAACAACCTCATGCTTTAGGGGGCAACTGCTATAGGCATTTTTGGGCACTATAACCCCAATCATAAATTTTCATAAACCAAGGGCTCTTAAGTCCCTAAAAGTGTTGTTCCAACCTCTAAAAGAACAAGGTCAACTGATTACATCTTCTCCTAGAAGTTCTCCATGAAAAACTGCTCAGAACTAGTCAAAACTGGACCATCTCACCTGCTCCATGGTCAAAGTGCATTGTATCCCACCTAAATACACACGAGATGTGCGATGCATCTTGAAAATCCCTTCTATGGGGTGAGATGGGTGAGAGTGGAAAAATGGCAGGGTCAATCTGCGAGGTGGAGGATCATGGAATCTTCTAGAAACTTCTCCTGTGACACTTGCCTCTCTGCATTCGCCCAGGGATGAGTAAGAGATCATCAATCTCCAAGTGGAATGAAGATATATTAGAGAAAGGACACTAATCAACTCTCAAAAGCTGACTCACGCCCCTCGCAAACATCTATATATGGATCCCTCATCCCAGAGATCCAGAGGCTGGAATTTTGTATGTTGTAAGGAAGTGCTGCTGGTTTCTTGGTGCAATATCATAGTGTTGGGTGATCTAAGCTTTTCATGAGGTGAAGAAGGGCTTTCTTGCTGAGAAAATGATGCTGGGTCAGAACAATTGGTTGTAATCCTCTTTGTTCTTTCTTGATTATCAATAAAGCTATTCAAGTTTTCCTCCACATTTTTGTATGATTGATGTTATACGCATTTGTGTGGTCAATATATATATGGTCCTATATTGTTTATGATAATAGATCTATGTTCTTGGATAGTGTTATGCTGCTTTAATTCTATAGGTGCTCTTTGAAGCTGGGTAGACGAGGAAGCGAGTGGCAAAAGATCTATCAGAAGGGAGAGGAATCGAGTGAGAAACCAAGCGCAAGACAGAGGTTGGTCTCTTTATTCCCCTCTTATCTATTTCTCATAAAGGAAAACGAAAGTAGTTTTAGTTTGTTCGTTTCTAAGGTAGCTACCAGCCTTAGTGGGACTAGCAGCTCTGCCTAGACACTAGATTTCCCGATAACACCTGTAAGATCCTCCCTCACTCACCCTTGTTTTCCATTTGAAATATCCAAAGGCAAAGATGGAAAGTATCCAAAAAAAGTTTCAAATGGGGACTTACCAGTAGAAGTGTGAACTACTCTATTATAAGAGTGTTGTATATGCACCAAATTTTCATTCCAAGTCTTTGGATGCTTATGATTGTAACCCTTCAAAAGATACACCAAAGGCATGTTGCCTATTTTTTTTTCCCATCTTTATGTGGATGGAATGTTGTAGACCTCTTAAACTTCAGGTCGATCTTCTCCTACAATGTAGTCCAAAATGCACTAAGAAATATTGTGTCCCTATTTGAAATGATGCCCCTTGGTATCCCAAAGTGCACCCAAACCTGTCTAAAGAAAAAGTTTTTTACTTATTTCCCACTGATGGTATTTTTATAGGGAATTAGAACACACGTCTTGTTGAACCTATCAGTTACCAAAAATATTCATTCATGTCCCTCGGTTTTTGGTAAACTACCCACAAATTCCATGGAAATTCTCTCCCAAGGATTAGTGGGTCTAGGCAAGGGATGATAAAGACCCTATTTCTTGTTACTATGCTTTCTGATACAACAAACCATGCATCCTCTTATGAACCTAGCTACCTCTTCTTTCATATTAGCTCAATATGCATACCTTTTCAAGTTGGTCATTGTCTTCCCTACACCAAAATGTCCAGCAACGTTGGAGATGTGGGCATCTCTAATTAACTATAGTCTCTTACCTTTAGGAATACAAACTTATCTAACCCGTAGAGTAACCTATTCTCGAGAGGGTATTCAACTATGTTATCACCATTGTGCACATGAATTTTCCTGTGCAATTGTTGAAACACCTCCTTCATGTCTTCATCCTCTATATATGCCTCTCTGTATGCATTATGGTGAAAGGCTTCACATGCATAAGAGTTACCAAATATGTGATATTTGATGTGGCTGGCATTGAAAGCATGTCAAACAACTTGTTTGTTCCACCCTTCCCATTCTTGATCACTAACTGAAGCTATTATAAAAAAGATCCATCAACTTGTAATGCCCAGTCTACTGTAGCTTACTTTGGGCCTATGGGTATTATAGTGTTGGGATGGGGTCCCCTGGGTCAGTTTTGGGGTTAAAATAACCCAAGTTTGATGTATTTTTTGTAACTAATGTAAATTCTCCATGATTTGTGGATGCGAAGTGTGTAGATGATTAGGAGTCAAAGGGGTTTTAGCCCCTTGTTTATGTAAAGTTTGAGTCGGCTTTGAGACCCAACCATGGTCCGTAGACCTTGGGATTATATGTAAAAGGCTATAAATAGGTGTGCCTTAGAGAGTCTACGACATAATGGGAGATGTCTATGTTTGGAGTGAAGAGAATGGCAAGTAAGAAGTGGGTAGATAGAAGGAATAAGGCTCCGCAGCTGAGTGCACAGAGGCCTAAAGTAGAGTCCGTAGCTGAGTGCGCGGACCCCTGTAGTTGAGTGCATAGGGACGTTTTGAGTCTGTATTCTGAACTAGAAAGCAATAAAGAGTTGTTTGTGAATAAATCTTGTGTATTGTTGTTTACTTTTGTGTATGACGTATGTTGTTGATGAATAATATGTTTATGGAATATTGATCTAATGATGCGTTATTCTCTTTAATAAGACTTAATAATTGTATGCAATGCATGTTAAGTGCTTTCGCGAAGACTCGGATGAATTCTGTTGTGTTTAATAATAACCTAAGTAGATCTATGCAAACACTAATTTAGGGTTGTTTTCTGGTGCGCGTAAGTGGGCTAATGAAGGTTTAAAGGCTGTTTAAATAGAGTTGTAGTACCGAGCCCTAGGGGCTTATAGATCTGCTCGAAGGCAAATCTAGGGTGCTAAAAGACATCACATTGATCTCTGGATGCGGAAACTTGGTTCCAGAATCCCCCCATACTACTTCGTGTGAGACTGCAGCTTATGTTACACAGGTTGCTGTTGAAAGGGCCAGTAGTGTAGGGTTTTGTTGGTTGAAGAAACTAACTCTAAAACTGGGTCAGGACCCCCTAATCCAACAAATGGTTCTGTTGTCGGGACCAGGATCTGCTTGAAAGAGATGTGTGATGTCACATCATTAGAATCTGACCAAGAAATAAATTGAAAAGTGGTTGGATCGGAAGATTCAAGGGTTCGCGATCCAAGAAAACAACAATCCATGGCTGTCAAAGGAATAATGGTTGAATAGGTACCTCTACAGAGAGATACACGAGATCTTCTTCTACACTTTTCCCATTGAACTGTATGAGTGGTTAACTAAATTGACAGCCAGCCAAGGAAGGTGGAAGCTTGATAATCCTATCGTGTGGACTCCGGAATTATTGCGACAATTAGAAGCCTCTGAAAACCAGATCATGCAGGCTGTTGACCATTGGCTCGATCAGATTCTAGGAGGATTTGTTATAGAATTCGCAGTTGATACCTCAGTAAGCTACAACGAAGTAGAACAACTATTTTTTAAAGGAACGCGAGGTAAGTATCTAAGATCTTTGATTACTTGGATTAAAATGTTGTTGTGTGAAAAATGGGTTATGCTATTTCCTTGATGTTCAGAGCTACATGAAGTAGAAGACTCTTTAGAAATCGTGAAGGATTAGGATAGGAGTATAGTCCATTGATTGGACCTCCTTTGAGTGATGACGAAGGGGTGGAACAAACTCCACCACAAAGTGTTGTTCAGCTGATAGCACAGGGTTTTCCATGAACACATCAGCCATCCACTCTGCCTCTACCTCCACCTCCACTGCATACACCTTTGCCCACACCTCCAGCTCCACCATCACCATCCAACATGGCGAACACCATGAAGTTGCCGATTTTTAAAGGCATAGGGAGTGAAGATATAGAGCAATTCTGGTTTGTTGTGAATGTTGTGTGGACAACGCAATAGATTATTGATGAAAATATAGAGAAGGCACAATTGGTTACTGCTCTATAGGATTGCGCGATGACTTGGTACATTAAGTACTATTCTGATAATCCTCTGGCATCACTAGTAGATACTAAGGCTGATTTAAACAAAGAGTTTAGTAAGCCTAATTTTGACTCACAATCAGTAGTTTGATTTAAGGAAATCATGATGAGGGTTGATGAGACACCTTGGGAATTAGATCAAAGGTTGAAATGTGTGATTCGAGAAGCTAACATGCAACTCACGGACGGTCAACATCGCGAATGGTTTATAGCTTCACTTCTGCCCCACCTGAGGATTGCTCTATCACAATAGAAGATAGGAACTTAGGCAAAAGCCCTGGAAATCACGATGAGGTTGCATGCAATGCCCATTCAGGATGCAACCTTGGGGGTACAATAGATTCACTCTCAATTACAGAGCCTTTGCTTAGAATTGCAAAGCTTGAAGTAAGACAAGGAAGTCTGGTGTTTGAAAGTGTAAGAGCCTAGGGCATGATAAGGACCACTATCCTGTATTCATGAATTATATTACAGGCAGGGGACCAATTCCCCTAAAGCCGGAAAGCCCAACAGGTTCTATCATGGGGGATGCGCTATGGTTCTTTATTTGTCAGGCTACTGGAAAACATTCCACGAATAATTGTCATTTGCTTGAAAAGTTTGTTCAAACACCCCAGTAGTTGTTCTGTGACTTCTGCAAATCTGTGGGCCACGATGAGCACCATTGTCGCAGTTATGATTTGATGATGGAAAGAACACCTACATACTGGATGCAAGTCGAAACTCGGCCTCCAGAGTAGGGCACCAGAGGAGTGCGTGGAGGTTATCAGGGATGAAGACGAGGACGAGGAGGGGGAGGGCCTGGAAGAGGCCAGGGATAGGTTATCTGTTACAACAACAGAACACTAGAGCACTACGCGTGGGAGTGTCAGAATCAGACACACCCGTCATGTCAATATTGCAGCTAATTTGACCATACTATAGAAGAATTCCTGGTGCTGATAACTAATATGCGAGAAAAGAAAGTGCAGCCTCAACAACCTATGCAGAAATTACAAATGATGAGAGTTGAGCCCTGCGAAGATGATCAAAGCGTGAATATAGTGTTGAGGAATGGAATAATGACTGGCGATGATAAGGGAAAATAACCTGAAGAGGACGTATGGGTCCGCAAGGCCCTAGAAAAGGAAGTTTGTTTTGATCTGGAGAGCAGCGAAAGAAAAAATTATGGAGGCCATGAAAAGCTTTGCTGAGGCATCCACCTCAGGAAGTCAGGACAAGATGCAAGACACCAGCGTGCCTGCAGAGGTTGATCCCTCTGTGCTTACCACGTTCTTGGAGACCTGCATGAAACTGTTGCATGACAAAAAAGTTGTGAAAGGCCTGCAAGAGTTAATAAAAAAATGCGCTAGCAAAGAGAATGCCCTTGATGGACACTACGTATTTAGAAAAATTGGCAAACATAAGGCAAGAACAGGGCACGAGATGAGGCTCACCACGCAGATAGGAGAATATGAGATGGACCAGGTCATCTTGGATCTGGGGTCTGATGTGAATGTTTTGCCAAAACAAACATGGGAAAGAATGGGGAGACCTGCGTTACAGTGGTCTCCGATCTAGATCAGAATGGCGAACCAATAGAAGATCATCCCTATGAGACTCTTATATGGAATAACAGTTGATATAGAAGGTGCGAGTGCTATGGATGACTTTGAGGTGATAGAGATTGTTGATGACAATAATCCATACCCTGTGCTCCTAGGAATTTATTGGGCCATTGATATGAACTGGGTCATCAATTTGAAGAAGCAAACAATGTCATTTGAAAAGAAATCTCTTCGCATTGTAGTACTGTTAGACTTGGTAGAGGGAGCACGATATACTAAACCAGTTTGCAATTAGGAGAAGAGTGATGATGAACTAGATCAAATCTATAAAATAATAGCACGAGATCAATACTGGATCAATTTGATGACAGATGGAAGAATTGCATGGGACCGGGAGAGCTCTTGCACCTTTGATTCAGATGAAGAGTTGGAAAATTGGCAGAATCATTTGCATGAAGTATCTACACTGCGATACAATATTATGACGAAATCGCTGCATTGTGTTTTGTTGGAGGTAAGAAAATACCCTATTATGATGGTTTAACTAATGTAGTTAAGTTTTTGGATGCATTTGAGAGTGAAGTCCCTGAGGATCACCACTTCCAAGAATTATGTTTGCCACTGCGCGCTACGCCCACATGATGGTGGGGTATGCACAAGGATAGCTTTAATGGATGGCGGGATTACAAAAGAATGATGAGTTTATGGTTCGGATGGCCTAACACTAGATTGGCTGGGAAATTTTGCGGGAAGGATGATCCACACAATCACCTAGCGAACTGGTCTAAAGCTTATGGAATAGAGCCGCAGCCGGAGTAGGTACACCTAATTTTCCATACTTTGCATACAATTCCCATGGATTGGTATCTAGAAATGGAGCTCTTCCATGTCATTGCGGAGTGGGATATATTGTGGGAAGAGTTCTTACTGACCTTCAATTTTGAAGATGGATTTGTGAGCATCGATGAATCCCCTAGGAGATTAAGGCAATTATCTTATGGAACGGAGCCGCAGCTAAAGTGGGTCCAACTAGATTGGAGCACCCAGCTGTGCCATGCACTAGAATGCTATAATGTGACCGTCGAAGAAGATGATGAGGATCCAAGGAACATTAATATCCCAGAAGCATAATGGTATCACGAATTCAAAGGTCTAAAAATAGAGAACCCAGACATCATTGCGCTATTGAAGACAAAGAAAGTAAACATCGGTATTGAAGCAGAACCAAAGTTTGCAAATATTGGGGATTATTGGGACGATGCCATTGTGGATAAAGTTTCTGAGCTACTCAGCGAGTACCAGGATCTTTTTCCTACCAAGTTTTTGGACCTGAAGGGAATAATAGGCAACTTGGGTGTCATGAAGATTACTCTGAAGCCGGACGCGAAGCCTATTAAGTAGAGGTTGTATCGTCTTAATCCAAAATACAAGGAAAAGGTTCATCAGGAGTTGGATAAGATGCTGGAGGCGGGCATCATAGAACCTGTGGAGGAATCTGATTGGGTGAGCCCGATGGTGGTTTAGGAGAAGAAACAAAAGGGTGAAATAAGGATTTGTGTAGATCTGAGGAAGCTTAATGATGCTTGTGTCCATGATCCATTCCCGATGCCATTTACTGATGAAGTATTAGACAATGTTGGAGGGCAGGAGGCCTACTCATTCACTGATGGGTTTTCAGGGTATCATCAGATCAAGATCGCACCAGAGGATAGGAGAAAAACAACCTTCACGATGGAATGGGGTTGTTTCTAGTATACTGTGATGCCATTTGGACTCAAGAATGCGCCTACGATATTCTCTCGTGTAGTTATAGCAATGTTTAAGGAGTTCATCCATAAGTTCTTGGAAGTATACTTTGATGATTGGACGGTGTTCACTTTAGTGAAGCGCCATGTGGCAAGTCTGTGCCTGATGTTTGATGCATGTCACAAATACCAGATCACGCTGGATTTGAAGAAATGCCCATTCTGTGTTCCCTTTGAAATTTTGCTGGGTCATGTGGTGTGCAAGAAAGGGTTGATTGTGGATCCTACAAAAATTGTGGTGGTAGTGAATCTGGAGATGTCGAGAAGTGTTAAGCAGTTGTACGAGATGCTAAGACATATGGGATATTACAGAAAATTTATCAAAACATATGCCCAGATTACCGTGCCCATGGAGAAATTGCTGAATAAGATCACAACATTCTGTTGGGACGAAGAATGTCAGTGCAACTTGAATGTATTGAAAGAAAAGATGGTTACCATGCCGATATTGGTATTCCATGACTGGAAAAAGGAATTTCATGTACATGTGGATGCCTCTTGCATTACATTGGGTGCATTATTAACGTAGGCTAGTGAAGGAGAAATGGACCACCCTATTGCCTTCGCAAGTAGGAAATTATCGAAGGATGAGAAGAATTATTCAACGAATGAGAGCGAAGGATTGGCCATGGTGTATGCGCTGCAGAAAATCAGGCACTATCTGTTAGGAGGGAATTTCAAGATGTACACAAACCATTCTACCTTGAAATACCTGGTCAATAAGACTGTGTTAGGGGGGAAGATCTGCAGGTGGTTGCTACTATTCCAGGAGTATGACTTTGAAGTAATTGTCAAACCAGGTAGGTTAAATGCAGGGCCTAACCATCTATCACGGATCGAAATAGGAGAGAAGCCTAATAATTTGGAGGAAGGGTTGCTCGATGCGCAGCTCTTCGTGGTACGCGTAGCATATAATCACTTTGATGATATCATTCATTTCTTGACTACGAGGATGGCACCAGAAGGGTATACAAGTCAAAAAAAGAAGGAACTCGTAATGAGCGTAGTAGATTTCTCAGTTATTGTGGGACATATGTATAAAATGGGTGCTGACAAAATATTGTGAAGATATGTGCCAACCCTTGAGACAGATAGAATTCCCCCTGAAGCTCATGGAGGGGCTGCGAGAGGACATTATGCAGGAAAGGTGACTGTGCAGAATATTTTACGCACAGGTCTATGGTGGCCAACACTGCACAAGGATTCCAAGGCATATTGTAAGGGATGCGATGCATGTCAGAGAAAAGGCAGACCATCACGAAGAGATGAATTTCCATTACAACCTGAATTATCGTTGCAGCCATTTGAAAAATGGGTGATTGATTTTGTTGGGCCAACCCCCAGGAAAGAAAACTGGTGCATGTTATATCATCATCGCGATGGAATATATAACCATATGCACAAAAGCACATCTGGTTAAGGATTGTACAGGGGCTATAGCAACAAAGTTTTTGTTTGAATATGTCTTAACTAGATTTGGCTGCCCAAAAGTGTTAATGAGCAACAGAGGTATGCACTTTCTGAACGAAACGATCAGTACGTTAACTGAAGAGTTTCAATTCTACCACCAGAAGAGTACACCATATCACCCACAGGCCAATGGAACTATTGAATCCTTCAACAAGATTGTGGAGAACGTTCCGACGAAGATCTGCAACGCGAAGCGAAATGACTGGGATGTATGCATACCTACAGTACTATGGGTGTATAGGACTACTTGGAAGAAGCTGACATGACAAACATCCTTCAGATTGGTCTATGGTGTAGAAGTTGTAATGCCAATGGAGTATATTGTGCCTATTCTGCGCATAGCAGCTCTCACAGGTATGGCAGTTCACGAAGCCCTGGAGGAAAAATTCGTGCAGCTGATGGAGCTTGAAGAGGACTGATTCTTAGTAGGCTTCCATATTTAAGTATAGAAAGAACATGAAAAAGCATGGCACGATCGCCACATCAAGATTTGCACGTTCAAGGTAAATGACTTTTTCTTGTTATATGATAGTAAATTCACTAAGTTTCAAGGGAAATTTCAAAGGCATTGTCTAGGGCCATATATTATCAAAGATATTATAGATGGAGGTGTAGTCGAGCTCGCAAAGCTAAATGGAGAACCTTTTCTGGGAAGAGTGAATGGGAGCCGATTGAAGTTGTATATAGGTGATCGTGCATAATGACTATATAGCTGTAGGACAGTCTTAGTGCTCTAGGTAGTTGAAAGGGAGCGCGATACTCTAAACTACACTACCAGGTTTGGATGAATACGTAGAAGACAGGTTGTGTGGAAAATAGTGAAGTTGCAACATATGAAGCTACACACAGGAAGCTGCGCCATGGAGGGATGTGCCACGCAGTGTAGTCGAAAAGTGACTGTTGGAGTCAATGTTAATGATTTGACAACTAAAAGACAGTTAAGAGGAGTGAGATGGCGGCATTTAAGGCAAAAATATTTCAAGATCTGCTGCCAAAACATCATTAATTTTCAAAATTTAGGGGGAATAGTCAGATTCAAATTCAAAACCCCCTAAAAATTACGCATTTCGGTCCAATAGAGAACACTTTGCGCCCTTAGAGTTGTTGAGTTTTGTTGCCTGTCACCTATGAACCACTCATATTGGGAAGACTTGGTTGCGAGGCCGACGTTTGCAAAGTTATCGCAGCTGAACCAGAAATTTATTTTGGACAAAATGCTCAAAATAATCCCTACTGAGACCGTGAGTACTAGTGGCGATGTTGCCTCTGAGGGAGTTGCCCCGAAAGTTGTGAGTATGGAAGCCTTGGCTCTTGTGCCTACAGCGCCAAGGTCACCTAGGCCAAAGCTTATCCTGACTAGAGAAACACAGAAGACGAAGAAAGATAAACAGAAAAATCCACTACCTGTGTGTGAATGACTGAGAAAGCATTCCGCAGCACAAGCCAAACAAAAGAAAGACAAACAGCCCGAGAAGGTAGTTGACTTGGAGGCGGAAGAAGGTCAGGGTATAGAAGACATAAATGCAGAGGGAGTGGAGCCCATCATGAAGCTACCCAAATATATACCTCCACGCAAGGGGAAGACAAAGGTCACCAAGGACCCAAATTCAGAGAAGTTTTCCATTTCTATGCCCCTACTACTAGAGAAGGTTCCATTTGAAGGTCTGCAGCTTGTGTGGATCCCACTGCTAAAGATGGAGGATTGGGACCTCGCAGATTAGACTAGGTTTCCACACTTATCAACTGATAAGTACATGAAGCACGTCTACTACATGGAGTCATGTGTTACCGTGCTAGAGATGGTGGAATGGATTTGGGGTGTGGAGAACTCGGGGTTACTTAATCTATTGTTGGTGCCCCATTATCACCGCACCCATATCAACACAATTTGTGTGCGCTAGCTACTCACTTTGGTGCACGATGGGTTTTTATGGCTAGGAGGGCCTATACCCATCACTAACATGCTCATTCATAGGGTTACGCACCTGCCATACAAAGGACTGAATCCAGCCAAGGAGTTTGGTGGAAAAATGGGGGAGAAGGACCTTGCAGAGCAAATGAAGAAATAATTTGACCTCATGAAGAAGGCACGAGGGTATTCCATCTTGTCAATAAACGACCCCGTAGTTGAAATTTCCACCCAAATTTTAGTAGGGAAGGTGATGAGAAAGTGTTGCGTGGATGAAGTTCTGGCACCCGTAGTACCCCTGGCTGCTTAGTGCGTGAAAGACATACAGTTCAACTAGTCCTGGTAATTGCGTCAGTAATTCCTTGTGAATTGTCGCAAGGCCCAGGATGAAACGAAGCCATTTCATTATGCATGGATACTGCTGTCTATTGTGTTGGTTGTGTGGGAACCGGCAGAGGAAAACTAGTTTCCCCCACTTGAAGAAGGATTACCGGAAGCATCGCAGTTTTATTGTCTATGGGCTACAAAGGACCCCGCTTGGATCACAGAGACAAAGACATTTTGGGTGCTGATGGAAATGAGTCTTCGCATGGCCATCAATTAGTAGCCAAGGTTGTCCCCAACCTTGTATACACAAATGTCATCCTACGCAACATTCAAGTTTGACTTCCACAAAGTATACATTCAAGCATGGAAGGATCCACAATAGAAATGGCATGACTTACGATATTTGGTAACGGAGACAGATGTGTAGGAGGTGATCACACGGTGGCCTTGTTACACAAAAATATCGTCACCATGATTATTTGCAGTCAGTATGGGTCTATCATCACTTGTACTGTCCTCCTAAGCAAGTCTAAGACATCAGCTCTTCAAATCAAGCTTTGGAAGTGGGAGAAAGACATTAAAATTCAATGTAACTCTGGTTCCGCACTTTCTCCCATGGTTACCTACGGTCCCACACCTTCTGTGTACAAAAGCTGCGTACCTACCCGCTCTGTTCCTAACGGTGCAGGTGCGGACCCCTGTGAAAGTCAAAAGGCGCAATTTTTATCTTAAAAAACTCACTTTGGGTTAATTCTAGAGTTTTCTAGAACGAATTTTGACGTGGATTGTTCGCTCTGAGGTGGTTCATGCATCCCAAAAGAGAAGGAGCTAATCCCTTGACTAAAGGAGTTATCCCTTTGAAGGAGGGCTTTATCCCTTTGAAGGAGGACCTAGTAACTTCCCTCCAATGCACTATAAATACAGGCATTGGGGTGAGGACTGGGGAGGTTAGAAGCTGAACATTTTGAGGGTAAATGCTGGTGAAATTGAGACTCTTTGGTTGAGCTTGAGAGGAGAGATCACATACCTCTTGGTTCCATTGGAGAGTGAGTGAAACTTGTCAAAATAGAGGAGACATCTTGTTGGACCTTGGGAGGAGCTTGTACAGCGTCAAGGAAAAGGTTGTAAGATTTGCGGAAAGGAGCTCATTTGGATCAAAGGAGCGAGGGCATCCACAAGCTTGTGTTGGACCAAAGGTAGGCCCTAAAAACCTTTGTTTGATATTGTTAATTAAATCATATTTAGAGAAAGATAGTGTCTGGTTGGTCTGCTTGTCGTTAGGTCTTCTTTAGATTCTAGGAAGGTCCATATTGTTCGCAAGATCGACTCATTCCGCGCGACAAAATGGCGACTCCACTGGGGAATTGATTGTTTTCTTTGTCTATACTTTGACCTGAGAAACTGTTTTTCCTGTTTCTGTTTTTGACTTGATGATTGTGGGATTGGGTGAATTTAGTTAATTTTGAGTTAGTTTTCATTTTTCATAGTTTTGGGAGAGGTACGCACCCTCTGAGTTAGGCACAGTGCGTACCTGTACGCACTTTTACTTTGTGCACAGAGCGTAGACACACCTGTGTAAACAGGTTGCCTGCGTACCCTGTCAAAAACTTGAAAAATTTTAAATTTTCCTCTTTTTATCAGTTTAGAATTTGTTTATAGGTTTTAGCCATTGCCCAGACCTGCTTGTTCCCTATCAAAAACTTTCCTTGGTTTGATTTCATTAGTATTAGGGTTTTAGGTGGAATTCCTAGGAATTTTGCTTGTTGGGTTTGTTTTTTGTTTTTGGTTGTGTAGTGGCTCTGAGCTTAGAAGCCCTAGGGACCTCAGATTTCCTTGGTGTCTACTGGTCTTCTTGTGAGTCTGACCATTTATGAAATCTCCCCTTGTTGAGGAATTCGCTTTGAGTTTTCTCATTTCAAAATTTCGAAAAGCTTGTAGTTGAAAGTTTGGAATTTTCAATTTTACAAAAAGAAAACGAAAGATTGGTTGTTTTTTGACTAATTGAGATTTTGCATAAATTAGTCCTTAGCTCACATTTAGCTAAGTAAAACATCCTCAAAAATACTTTTAGTAGGCTTTGAATTCAAGTAGCTTTTTATAGTTTGTAGCTCTCAAAGTTAGTATTTTCATTAGTTTTGAGTGTTTTATTTACAAAATATAAAAAAAATCTCTTTTGGAAAAGTTTGTTTTTGTAGTGATTAAGTACTTTGAAAAGAAAAGGGAAATTTGTGTGAAATAACTAGTTGTCTCGTTTTTGGGTGCTTTGGAAAGGGAAAATCTCTTCTTTTAATTTGTTTAATCGAGAAAGATTTGTGTTTACAAAGTGTTTGCATTCTCAAACTCTTTCTTAATTTAGAAGTTCATCGAAGAGAAAAGATTGTTTAAATCATCTTAGGTGCATCTTTTTAGTGATTTCGAGTCGAGTCTTTACACCATGAGTTTCATCTCCACCACCTATTGTCTTAAACAACAACCACTAAAATTAACGCTTAAAGTAAAATTCACTTAGTAACATTTTATTTCTAGGGCTCTGATACACCAACTTAGCTTAGGTTAGTGTCTTGGAGTAGGAGAGTAATTAACTCTCCAAGACAGTAAAAATAAACAAGTAGCTGTATCTTGTGGTAGGAAGAAATCCAATTGTTGCATTTATGCTCTGGGAAAGCTCCTCTTAAAGGAGAAGCACAAGATCGTGTCCGAACCAGTGTGGGAATCAATCCTTCCTCATTGGGAACGATGCCAGATATTCACGTATTAAAAATGGTAAACCTCGGATTAACCATTGTCGAGGAGCCTGGGGTCACTTGTTGGTAAACCTTGGATTATGTCAAGGAGACTTCAAGGGGATTGAGCTTGCTACTCTGCCCTTGCATGCGTATTGGATCGTAGAATCTTTCCCCAGGTGTATTTGTCTCAGTTGGTAGCCTTAGTGACCATATTCTTTAGGATTCTTCCTAAGGTGACAGTGGTGGGAAGATCCTACTGTACTTGGAGCAGACGTCGGCTAGACTCACTTGGATTTTCTGGGGGGTTCACTTCACTTGAGATGGTTAAAGTGGAGGAACTTGGTCCAGTCTATTCATTAAGCAGGTTGCCGAGGTAACTGTTCCAACCGCCATTTCTGTACTGAATTCTGCGACATTGGATTTCATCACCAACTAGTGTTTTCGGTCCGGAAAGTTACTGTTTGTGTGTGTTTGATCTCTAGATTCTTTAGGCGTGTGATTCAAATTTGTTTGATTCTTTAGAGGCTTTAGGTGTTTTTCATTGAGATTTTACTTTGTTTGCATGTGAAGTAGTTAAAAGTTTTTAACTGTGGCTGGATTACCGAGACAGTCCCGTAGACTTCGGGGCCAGTCTCCTGAGTTTGTAGCCATGGCCGATTTACTGGGGAAGTCCCGTAGACTTCGAGGCCAACCTCCTGAAGAAGTCCAGAGCCATCTTTAAGGCTTGAAAGTCCTCGTAACTCCTAGTGGCAATAAAGTTGGGTCACCTGAAGAAGGAGAGTCTTCGTTGGTTGTTCATCCTGATTACCAAACTCTAGAAACAGGTTATAATCCTGAAGCTATTTCGGTTTCCGAACTTGTTGGTAGCTTTATCTACTAGTGATATAGGCGAAGAACCTGAGATATCTGAACCTGTTACTCCAAAATCGGGGTTTGTCTCTCCAAATTCTAGTGCTCCTAATTCACCTAGGGTAGAAAGAGTAATCACCGAAAATATTCCTTCTGGTTTGATAGCTATTGAAGAACTTGCTCCGGAGGAAGAAGTAGGCATCCCTATCCCTGAAAATCAACCTGTTATTGATCTAAGGGAGCATGAATCAATTTTTTATAGTCCACCTAGAAGTACTACTTGGTATCTTTCTTTAACTAATTATTTGGAAAACCCAGTGTTAAATTTTTCACCACCTCGTGCTCCTTGTCAACCTAGGGGTTTTTATACTCTCGTAAATATGTCAGGTCAGTCGTCCATGTTTACTCAATCGCCTGAATCTTTTTTGTACGGCGGTCCTTCTGTTCCCTCTGGGTATCAGTCACTTTCTGGTACTTTTTCGGGAGCATCTCCTCAACCCATTGAACAAGGGTTATTCACTGGAAGCAATGGTGCAAAGCCGTTCAGCGTAGAAGACATTCTTATGATGTCAGGTTCTATTCCCAATTCTCAACCTCAAGGTGGCCAGTTACCGCCTGGGGGGCAACCTCAAGGACAGTACGTGCCTACGGTACAATACATTCCTCAAGGTCAACCCCAGACTCAATATGTACCCCAAGGTCAACCCCAATATCAATTTATACCTCAAGGTCAACCTCAGTATCAGTACATGCCTCAGGGGTATCTACCCCAAGGTCAGTACTCGAACCAAGGTTTCCAACCACCCCAAGGTCAATCTTATGTTCAAGGGACGGGAAATGTACCTTTCAATTATCAAACCTACCCTCAACCCGGTTATGGTCCTCAATATTCTCAACCTGTTATGGGTCAGTACCCCGGAATGAACATAGTGTGGGATCCATCGCAAACTCAACAGGTGTTACAGCCAAATGTACAGTTGTCATCTCAAACTGGACAACCCTTAGTTTCTGGTTCACCCCAGCAACCAGTCCAGTCTAATATTCAAACTTCTGTACCTTCGGTAGTTTCTCAGTTTGGGCCTATTGTGCCTCGTACTCCATCTCAAACGACTGCTGCAACTGCCGCAACATCTGTTCAATCTACCCCACCTACTCCTGGAGTATCGACAGCTCCGGTTTCTACTGTTCCTGTATCTACTCCTCAGACATCTTTACCACCGTCTGGATCTACGATTCAAACTACAGTTCAGATGCCTGTAGGACAACCTAGTTTAAGTACGGTTGTCACAAGTCAACCACAATTCACTTATCAACCGTACCAGGGACAATACCAATTCAGTCCTGCTATCCAGCAGCCAGTTTATCAGTATCAACCGTATCCTGGGTACACTTATCAACAACCTCAACAACCCCAGTACGGTCCGATTAATCCTGGTTTTCCAGGAGGATACAATATCCCGAACGCGATTCCTATTCCTAGTTATCCTGGATATCCTCCTCCTGGGGCTGGTCTCATGACCCAGAGTTTTAGGGATCCTAATCGACAGCTACCATTTATCGCAACTTTGGACTTACTAGACTTGTCGCGCCTAATGAACGATCCAATTAATTATCTTCCGTTTTGGCCGCCAATGCCGAACAAGTTGCCCAGTGACATTCCCAAGTTCGAAGGTAAATCTGGAGAGGACCCGTCGAACCATGTGATGAATTACCACCTCTGGTGTGTGTCTAACTCCATCACAGATGATTCGATCTGTCTTAGACTTTTCCAGTGCACTCTAATTGGTCTCGCGGCCAAGTGGTACATTAAGTTACTGTGAGGCACTTTTTATAATTTTAGCCAGTTAGCTACCTCGTTTTTAACTGATTTCCAGTTGCCAGTCTGATATGACAATGGCACGGAATTATTAACTTCACTAAAACAATCGACATCCACGTACATTTCAGATCATATTCATGAGTGGAGACGTCGACGACGTTTAGTGAAGGTATTTATTCCGGATCAAATCTTGGCTGAGTGGTTTGTAAAATCTTTGTTGCCAAGGATCACTGAAGATGTTGCTAAAGCCGGAGTTGTTACTGAGGAGCAAGTGATTGCTCAAGCACAGTACCTTGACTTGGTCTATACTCAGTCAGGTACGTTACACGAAAAGATCCCCGATCTTCCCAAGTCAAATCAAATCACCGCAGCTCCTTCGGGATCTCATGCCGCTGACGGTATGATTGGTACGATTAACACTAAAAGTAAGAAGAAGTCTTCCAAGAATTCTTCTCCTATCATAACCTTGCCTGATTCCCCGACAGGAGATTCTTCTGCAGAGGTTTCCGCCGATATTCACATTGTAGAATCATCTACGACTAAATCAAAATCCGGTGGAAAGAAGAAAGGAAAGAAGAAGAATAAAACGGACAAAAGTTCAAAAGAGAAATCTGAAAAGGCGGAATCCAATGATGAAAAGCGCAAACCTTGTTATCCATGTCTCATTTGTGACGAAGAACATTTTACAAGAGACTGCCCTCATCGAGCAGAGGTTGCGAAGATCGTCAAAGGTTCCCAAACTCCTGCTGTTTTGAAGGATCCATTTCCAAATCAAGATAGAAAGATGATAGGTTCTTCCTCGAGTGCCAATGAAGAACCCATATTGATGATGTCCCATGTAAGGATTGCGACTCGATCGCAAGATTATGGTAGTAAAAGTCCTGTTGATGGCAAAGAAGAAGAATCTTCTCATTCTAATCTATCAACCTCAGCTCCCGGTTCCGATCCACTACAGATCGAGAAACCTAATCCAGACTTAGTAATCAAACCGGCCGCCAAGGGTATACTTCGAAAGTCAGCTTTCAATCCACATGCGAGAGCGGCTCAGAATTATAACATTGTTGAGGATTTAGTTGTTTCACCCTCAGCAATGTCGGCTTTGGAAGTGCTGCAATCATGCCCAACACAGCGTAAATTACTTTTGTCGGCTATAGGAGCTGTTGATGTTCAGGACCCGAACCTAATAATCTTTGATCTAGAAAATAGTACACCGCGGTTGCCTCATCAAATGGCTTTCCAGATCCCAGTGATAGTAAAAAACAGGCCTATTCATCGGACTGTAATTGATGAGTGAGCCTCAACGTGTATTATGTCGATACAGTGTTGGAGATCGCTTGGTTCTCCTTCACTAAATCAATCCTCGACAATTGACGGCCGTGGGTTTCATCCTTTTGGCATTCTACAGGATTTGCCTATAGGGGTTGAAGGAAAAACCGTTAGTCTAGATGTGGAGGTGGTTGATGCCCCTCTAGACTACAACCTTCTCTTGGGTCGAAGTTGGTCTTACGCTATGGCAGCAGTCGTTTCATCGGTCTTTAGAGTCATAAAGTTTCCACATAATGGAAAGATCGTAACAATAGACCATCTAGCTTACTTTTCATCCGAACCAGCCTCTTCGGAGAGTATTCAGCATGTCGGTAAAACGACTATCCCATATAAGGATGTTGGAGTAGGACTAGTTAAAGATGCCGGTTTACTGGGAACTTTTCCTTTTCCTCCAATCAATGCATCATCTTCATTTGCAACCATTCATATGATTACATCAGACACTATTTTTTATGACGATCCTTGGATCGTTCCTTCTGAATCTGAAATAGACTCATTTGGTAATTCTATGCCTTTGAGTCCATATGAAATTGCCTATGAAGCCGTGCAGTCTTTTGCCGACCTGTGTTCAACCGAAAATGACTTAATGAATGTGGTCCATGAGGAATCACTTTTCACATCAACCTCAGATTTAACTACGTTTTCTGAACTTGTTCACTCTGATGAGCAAATTCGTGAAATCCTATGTGTAGATAATTTACCATGTGAAGATCTCCATCACAGATCTTCGTTTTTACCTGAGGATGATCGTTTTGAAAATGATTTCTCATCAATATTTACGATTGAATATGTCAAGGAACCTCAGAATCCAATGAAACATCCCGATTCAGAGCTAAATTTGGGAAACATCTCTCGAACTATTCCCATTGACATTTCGATTAAGCCCAGAATTGTTGAGAACATTCATATAGGTGCCTCGTGTATAGATGACGAAATCCAGTTCTATAAGGCCCTATTTCAAGAATTCCGCGACGTGTTTGCCTGGTCCTATGAGGAAATGCCAGGAATTGATCCCGCGATTGTTGTTCATGAGATCAAGATTTACCCGAATGCTAAACCCGTCCGACAACATTTGCGTCAGATTCACCCACGAAAAGCTGCTGCAATTAAAGCAGAAGTTGAAAAACTGTTGAAAGCAGGTTTCATTTATCCGATCCCGTTAACGGATTGGGTATCGAATATTGTTTCGGTTAACAAAAAACAGGGAACAATAAGAATATGCATCGACTATAGGGACATTAATCGAGCTTTTCCAAAAGGACAACTACCCAACTCCCTATATCGATCAAATCATTGATGATTGTGCCGACAGTGAAATATTTTCCTTTATGGACGGTTTTTCCGGATACAATCAAATCAACATTCTACCTGCCGATCAACCAAAAACGGCTTTCATTTGTCCATTGGGGACATTTGCTTATTGCAAATTACCTTTTGGGCTCAAGAATGTCAGAGCAACTTTTCAAAGGGCGATGTCTTATGCGTTTCATGACATCAAACACATTGTGCAACCGTATCTCGATGATTTGCCTGCTCATTCATTACATCGAGCCAACCACCTCGTCCACTTACGTGCAATGTTTATGAGGTGTAGGCATTATCGTATTTGGTTGAACCCACACAAATGTGTCTTTTGTATAGAAACGGGTCGATTGCTGGGATTTGTAGTTTCAAAAGCTGGCATTCGCGTTGATCCCTCGAAGGTCGAAGCTATTATCAATTTGCCTCCTCCTTCGAGTCTTCGCCAACTCCAAAGTTTGCAGGGGAAAGCAAACTTTTTACGACGACTCATTCCTAACTATGCCGAGGTTACAAAGGGTTTTACATGGTTGTTAAAACAAAATACTCAATTTTCTTGGGATGAGATAGCTCATAAATCTTTTGATGCACTCAAACACGCATTGACCCATGCACCGTTGTTGCATCCTCCCAACTACAACCAGGATTACTTTTTGTATCTCGCCGCCTCCCATTCCACCATTGGAATGATCTTAGTTCAGGAAGATGAATTCGGAACAGAACATGTGATCTATTACCTTAGTCACACGTTAAATCCAACTGAGCTAAAATACTCACATGTGGAGAAATTGGCATTGGCAGCTGTTCAAGCTGTCCAATGTTTTCGTCACTACATTTTACTACGCAAAACTACAGTCATTTCGGATTGCAACCCTATGATCTACATTTTGACCAAACAATTGCTAGGGGGCAAGTACTCTAAATGGATCGTTATCCTGCAGGAGTTCAACTTGGAGTTTGAAAAATCCAAGTCTAAGAAATCTTTAGTTTTTGCAGAGTTAATGTGTGACTTCCCGCGTGCTGACACAGAATCTGTGGCAGAGGAGCCCATTGCGGACGAATCTTTGTTTCTAATCAGCACTTTAGATCCGTGGTATGGGGATATCATCGTCTATCTCCAGACCCAATCCTTTCAGTCAGAAATTTCAAAGTCGGAACGTCAGAAAATTCGCATCCAGTCCCAACAATTCAAAATTATTGGAGATACTCTTTATCGCCGTGGGGTGGATTCTATTTTTTGACGTTGCTTAACTCACGAAGAAGCTGAAAGGGTTCTAAATGACTGTCACTCTGGAGCATGTGGCGGTCATATGTCTGGGTATGCCACAGCCCAAAAGATATTGCGCACTGGCTACTTCTGGCCGTCTTTATTTAATGATTGTATTACGACGGTCCGAAAATGCCACAACTGCCAGATTTTTGATCGTAAGATGCGCGCTCCACCCACTCCTCTCCACCCTATAATTACCGTTGGTCCTTTTTCCAAATGGGGTATTGATTTTATTAAATGTAACCCTCACTCGGCCGGGGGGCATGCGTATATCATCCTTGCGGTAGATTATTTTACTAAGTGGGCCGAGGTGATGCCTACATTCGAGGCAAACGGCAAGACAACTGCAATTTTCATGTTCAATCATATAATTGCTAGGTTTGGTGTCCCACAAGCAATAATCACTGATCATGGGCGTCATTTTCGAAACGTTATGATGACCGAACTTACAGGCTAGCTTGGTTTATGTCACGATAGTTCAACTCCTTATTATCCACAAGCGAATGGTCTGGTTGAGTCCATCAACAAAGTTTTAGTTATCATGATCCGACGAATCATTGGGATTCATTGGTCGAATTGGCACAACATGCTATTTTCAGCGCTTTGGGCATACCGAACTTCAGTAAAAACATCAACAGGGTTCACTCCTTTCCAACTAGTTTATGGTTTGGAAGCCGTGTTACCCACTGAGTGCGAAATCCCGTCACTGCAAATGGCCATCGAGTTACTTCCAGCTACTTCTGAAGAGGAAAAGTGTTTGTTATACTTAGCTCAATTAGATGAGAATCGACGTGATGCTGCATTGGCGATCGAGACTCATGCAAAACGTATGAAAGCTCAGTATGATCGGAATGTGACCCCTCGAAATTTTTCGGAAGGAGACTTAGTGTTATTGTATGATCAAGCTAATGATAAATTAGGTGCTGGAAAATTCGTTCCTATGTGGCATGGGCCCTATATTGTCAAGTGAAAGCTAGCAAAAGGGGCCTATGAGTTGGTAGACTTTGAGGGGGACTCTTTAGGTAAACCCAGAAATGGTCTTTACTTGAAGAGGTATTATGCTTAAAAGAATGGGTATGGAGATTTTTAGTTAGATTAGTTTTTCTTTCTAGCAAGTGTGTTTTAGTTGAAAAGTGTGCTTAGCTTAGAGAGTGTTTTTCGTCGTTACTCCTGCTTATCTTGGTTTTACTCTTGATATTGCAGATGTTGATGCCTCTCCAAACATACATTGGATTTGCGGATAGTTCTTGTCGTAGTACACGGAACATCTCTTTCGCAGCTTGGGTTATCTATTCACCCTCTCACGAGTTAGTTTCTATGCATGGGGTAAGCCTCGGTCAAACAACAAACAACGTTGCAGAGTACAGTGCAGTGATTGAATTATTGTCTGAATCTATTTCCTTTGGGATTCAGAGTTTGATAGTGAGGTTAGATTCTGAACTCGTTGTATTACAGCTTAATAGAGTGTATGCCATTAGAAATCCAGTGTTATTAATATTATTTTTGAGAGTGCGTCTCTTGGAACGTGAGTTTGATTACATTGAATATCAGCATATTCCAAGGTCTTTAAATACATTAGCAGATGCAATTGCTTCTCGAATGTTAAATAGACATTTGCAATAATCATACATGTGAATTTAAAATCATTCCATAACATGATTTACAAGATAAGCTGGTAAGAGTGATATATACATATATAGGAGTGTGTCAAAAAATACATCATCTTCGATCATAGGTTGAAAAACACCTTATGATCGGCGAAAATGATAAGTACAAAAAACAAAAATTTCACATGTACCCAAAAAAGGTGATCATCCTATCACTGGTGATGATCTCTATAAGAAACCACTGCCCGGGCCACCTTGCAAAGGAACCTCCTAAAAGGTCCCGGAACTCCAATCACATAGTGCTGAAGTCGACGAGGAATGTCGTCTATAGTGGTCTCAGAAATATCCCATGTCAAGCGCTCAAGATGGCCCTCCAACTCAGCCAAAACCTCTGCTGATTCATCCTGTGGGGCTGGCAAGGGTGCAACTGGTTGTTTTCTCTCGAAAGGCCAGAGAGCGGCTGGTTGCTGTGGACCCACATCTGCATTTTAAATTTTTACTATCAGTTTTGAGACGATGCAAAAAATTAAAAAAAATTTAAATAGAAAAGATGAAAAGGATTTTACCTGACTCGTCCCACTGCTCTCCTGGTGGAAGAGCCATGTTTGGGTCACCACGAAAATCTATCCCAGCGTAAGGGAAGTCCTGAATGGCAAAAACCTGGTTTTCCAACCATTGGAAATACTCAGGTTTGAACCGAGCAACCTCTGTCTTCTCGTCCGGGTGACGGCCCATGACTACAACCCATCGCATCAGTTTGGGCTCTTGAGGAAGCCCAACTCCAACAGTAAGATGCTGTGGGATCAGCATAGGAACCCTCTCCAGGCCAAAACTCACGACCAAAGCCCCATAACCAAAGGTCTTTAGTCGTCCGCTCTTGGTCCTGGTCAGTTGGCCTTTCACATTGGTCAGCACAGCATTGCACCAGTTGAAGATGGTGCCTTGAAAGCAATCAACTGCCATACGCATCTGGGATCCGGTGGCAACATGTAATGCGGAAGCTCCGCAAAGTCTGGTGACAGTAAACGCAATCACCATGAGCTCAGGACGGGATAGGGTTTTTATGTCTATCCCTTTGTCTTTAGCCTAGCTGTTGCAGTACTTTAGTCGAAGGCTATCGACAGACTGACCACCTGGCCTAGTCCCATATAGAGTCAAGTCCTCGCCTCTCTTAGGCAAACCAGTCAAGAAATAAATGTCCTCCAGCTCGATTTCGAGCCGGTGCCCGCCAATGAAGAAACACTGGTCCTGAATGTTCCACCTGTTAACCAACCACTGTAAGAAATCTACCTGAGCCCTCATGCCAGGAATGGTCCAGAACTTGTACAGTCTGCATGCCATCAAAGCATCAAGTGAAGGTTGATGATTCCATGCGGCGGTATCCACGTCCTCATGCTCCCGTTCGCGCCAATCTAGCATGATATATTCTCTACATCAAGAATAAATATTAATTAGATTGCTAGAAAAACTTTTGGTTGGTCCATTTTTGAGAAATTTTGGGTTCAAAATCCTTGTGGCGGGGTACGCACCCTCCACGTTAGACACAGTGCGTGGGTACACACTTTGTCTACATGGAAGGTGCGGACCCCGAGCTTTTTCCCAATGGAGAAAAAGTCGGGGTCTGCGGGTCCGCAATGGTAAACCTGCGGACCCCTGCGCGCGGGTTTTGCGCCTAAAAACCCTCCTAAAAAACAAAATGAGGGGCTAAATCAAAAAACTAAATGGTTGAAAATGAAGAGTAAGATGATGTGGATTACCTAGAGAAGACGACGCTCGATTCCGACGGTTGGATTTTCCACAATCTTCACGGTAAGTTTTCTAAGCAAAAGCACTATTTTCTCACCCAAACTCGAACGGTAAAAATGAATTGTCAAAACCCATTTTTATAAGTTTTTTGAGTAAATGAATTTAAAATTTGTTTATGTTTCACTTTGAAAAGGTATTTTACGACATTTTTATCCATTTCAAATAGGTATGAGTAATGTTTGTATCTTTGTGCAGAATACAGGATTGTTCAGGCGAAATCTATTATTTTCAACAAAAAAACAAGTAGAGTCATCTTTTAAGCCCTTTTCTGACTCCTAAAACATGAAAAGATTGCCGAGCGTTTCTTTTACACTCGTTAAAACGGAATTAAAAGACGGTCCACTTACAGCTCTTTTCCAACCGTAAAAAACATGAAAAGATTGCCTGACTTTTGTCGTTTCAAATTCGATATTGGTTATAAAACGACGTGTCGTTGATCGCTTTTTTACTTTTTCGGGTCAGTGACACTAATAACGAAAATTACTCCTTGGTCGTAAAAGATCAAGCGGTTCTCTCAAGTATTATTTTATACTTTTTCGGGCTTGGGAGACACAAATTTATGAAAAAGGTCAACCCTAGAGTCTTCTTAAGTTTTTTCAGACTCTCTAAAATTGAAAAACACCGAGTTTCTCCTATACTGGACTCGTTAAAATTTCACAGTAAAGGACCTGTTCAATTACAAATAGGAACAAACCACTCCTTCTTAGGGTTCGAATCTAAACTAATTTGGACTCATCCGAAGGATGAGCTTAAAATCAAGAAAATGTTATCCTCCTCAAGCTTGTCAAAAATAAAGAGGTACTTGCCAGAAATGGTGGGGGAAAAGAGAGGAAAATGAGCCTGTTTGTCATACTTTGTAACCACTCTTGAACACGACACTTTTATTCACCTGGGTTGGGAAATCCTTTGCCTAACAGTTGATCATACCACATTGAAAGTCTTCAGCCGGTTTCTGGGTATTAACTTTGGGTCAATTGTCACCAAGCCATCTGTTGTGTCCTTATGTGTTCAAGAGGTCACTGCCAATAAGCCATTCATCTGCAAAATATCTGTCATCCATCTTGACCATCCCTGAGTCAGTCCTTGCAACTAAATTTCTTCAACTTGATCTATGATTTCGTGTTGTGGGCTTGCCTACGACGGATCGCTTTCTATTCACATCAACACATTATCTAGAAAGATGATCTAGGAATCATAAGTACCTTGAAATCTGCATGCCTCAATGGCAGGTTTCTCGCCTTTGACAACAATTTACATCATCGACTTTCGATGGAAGGATTCCGTGACATGTTCGACATCAGCACATCTACTGACATCTCATGGATTGTACTGGGTACTTTGAGAGCCATTGACATCACTGGTGGTTTCTCTCACACTTGTTCACAGTTTACATCATTGACTGGTAATCAAGTGGTTTCTACCATGTTCGACATCAACACGTTTATTTGCATGGATAGAATCGTACTATTTCAGGATATAGAAATGAAGACCCTGGATCTAGTTTCCACCATCCAGGCTGCGAGGAATTTTGTATTCATTATGTTGTGGGCTATTCATAAACAGATGGCTGCGTCCATACTGTGTTCACACGAGTCTATACTTATGATGTTTTACAAGATCATTCCTGTATCAGACAATAGATAGGTTTTCTAGTTAGTTTTGATCTGAGTATGGGAATGCCTACCTCAGCGATGATATGATCTCATATATATATCTTGCATTGAATGTTTTTACAGGTTCCGACCGGGCTCTCCACAAGATAATCCTCGAAATGATAAAGTACTTCACTCTTCCTATATGATAAATGAAATCCTCATCTACTACAGACTTCGCACTTTAGGGGGCAATCTGTTACACAAAAATATCGTCACCATGATTATTTGCAGTCAGTATGGGTCTATCATCACTTGTACTGTCCTCCTAAGCAAGTCTAAGACCTCAGCTCTTCAAATCAAGCTTTGGAAGTGGGAGAAAGACATTAAAATTCAATGTAACTATGGTTCCGCACTTTCTCCCATGGTTACCTGCGGTCCCGCACCTTCTGTGTACAAAAGCTGCATACCTACCCGCTCTGTTCCTAACGGTGCAGGTGCGGACCCCTGTGAAAGTCAAAAGGCGCAATTTTTATCTTAAAAAACTCACTTTGGGTTAATTCTAGAGTTTTCTAGAAGGAATTTGACGTGGATTGTTCGCTCTAAGGTGGTTCACGCATCCCAAAAGAGAAGGAGCTAATCCCTTGACTAAAGGAGCTATCCCTTTGAAGGAGGACCTAGTAACTTCCCTCCATTGCACTATAAATACAGGCATTGGGGTGAGGACTAGGGAGGTTAGAAGCTAAACATTTTGAGGGTAAATGATGGTGAAATTGAGACTCTTTGGTTTAGCTTGAGAGGAGAGATCACATACCTCTTGGTTCCATTGGATAGTGAGTGAAACTTGTCAAAGTAGAGGAGACATCTTGTTGGACCCTGGGAGGAGCTTGTACAGTGTCAAGGCAAAGGTTGTAAGATTTGCGGAAAGGAGCTCATTTGGATCAAAGGAGCGAGGGCATCCACAAGCTTGCGTTGGACCAAAGGTAGGCCCTAAAAACCTTTGTTTGATATTGTTAATTAAATCATATTTAGAGAAAGATAGTGTCTGGTTGGTCTGCTTGTAGTTAGGTCTTCTTTAGATTCTAGGAAGGTCCCTCTTGTCCGCAAGATCGACTCATTCCGCGCGACAGGCCTGTAGAGTGGCACGCCCCCTCAGATTTAGATGCCAGAACAAGCAAGGGCACCGGAAGTTTGGCAGCGCAAAAAAGAAAGTAGGCAACTAAGCAAGTTGCACGCACGCTTGGAGAGCATAAAAAGAAGGAAGCAGCAGAGAAGGCTCAAGTGGAGTAAGAGCATGTTGCCAAGGAGTAGGCAGAACAAGAGCAACGCAAGTCACGAAGAAGTGGCAAGTAACCTTCACTAGAGAATGAAGAGGAAGAACTTTTAGAACAAGGTGATTGAGGAGATGAGGGGCAGAGCACCCCATTCATTTTGAAGAGATGCAGCAAGGAACAATAGGGAGGTTCTTGGAAGAAGAAGAAATCGAACAAGTTGCAGGGTGATCCCATGGTATTGATGGAGGGTGATCTCGATGAGATCGGGGATAAAATAGGGGACATTACGACTGAAGTGTTGCAACAATACGAGTAGAAATATATGTAGATGTTGGGGAGCATCCAAAAGGATTTTCGTGAGCTACAAGTCTAGGCAAACACGATACAGGTGGGCACTGGTCAAGTGAGCGCAGAACAAGCAAGCCTAACACCTGGGACGAGTGAAGCAGTCGGATTAGTAATCAGAACCCTCGATGTTAGAACTATTGCATTACTAGAATGGTCCATTCATATGGATACATATGATGATCACATCATTCAAATCACAATCAAGAACATCAGGCTGAACATAGTGGCACTCCCCAACGAGATCCTCCACACACTTCATGCAAGAGTGAAAAAGGAATTGAGAGCTCGGGAGCAATGCGCTCTCAATATTATCAGCGAATACAGAGTGAACAATGAGTAGATGTTCACTGAGAAGACACAAGCCTTAAAATAAAAGGAGACGCTGCAGGCACAAAGTTCTCGATTGGAGTCTACAGTCATAGAGGCATGCAGAACAATGCCTCAGCTTCACATCCCCGATGATGCACAACTAGAAGCAAAGATAAGAAAATTAGCCACTGGTGTGCATGAAGCCAAGGGAGAGGTTGGGTGAGTTTAGTTTGAACTCAATATGAAAATCACCGAGCTACAGTTAAATTTGCAGCACACGACTCCGCTTGAGGTCTGAGAGCAGCGTGAAAATTCCATAAAAGAAGGAATGGCCACCTTGGATGGCACAGTCGCTGACTGTTCGACATTATTCAATCAAGCCATGGAATTGGTGATAAATATATAGGAAGATCCAAACCTGTAGACACTGAATATAGTGATCATGGAGATACGTTGATAGTATGATGAAGTTAGGGCAATGACGCGCTCCATCATACTAGTGCAACACCTTGCAAAACTGCAGGAAGGGAAGCAACTCCTAGCGTAGGTAGAGGAAGCACAAAAGAAGGAGGCCTTGCTTAAGGCCAGGCTACAACCTTGGTGAGAAGAGGCTTATCATGTTATGACCACTATTCAGGATAAGCTGAAGGGTTTGCAACAAACTCAATAGACCATGCAGTTGGCCACAGAAGGACTAGCTACAAAGAAGTTAGTTGAGGAGGTCAAGCAGGCAGCCACTAAGAGCGCTGCTGAAATTGTCATGATTTAGGTAGTGCTGGGGGATCTTCGCAACAAGATCATAGCACCAGCCAAGTGAATTGAGGGAGAGTCATGATCTTTGTGTTGGGGGCCTATTGGGATGCGGTTCCCTGGGTCAATTTTGGGGTTAAAATAACCCAAGTTTGATGTATTTTTTGTAACTAATGTAAATTCTCCACGATTTATGGACGAGGAGGGCATAAATGATTAGGATTCAAAGGGGTTTTAGCCCCTTGTTTATGTAAATTTTGATTCGGCTTTGAGACCCACCCATGGTCCGCAGATCATGGAATTGTATGTAAAAGGCTATAAATAGGTGTGTCTTAGAGAGTCTACGGCATAATGGGAGATGTCTATGTCTAGAGGGAAGAGAAGGGAAAGTAAGAAGCGGGTAGATAGAAGAAAGAAGGCTCTGCGACTGAGTGCGCAAAGGCCTAAAGTAGAGTCTACAGCTGAGTGTGTGGACCCCTGTAGCTGAGTGCGCAGGGAAGTTTTGAGTTTGTACTCTGAACAGGAAATCAATAAAGAGTTGTTTCTAAAGAAATATTATGTATTGTTGTTTACTTTTGTTTATGACGTATGTTGTTGATGAATAATATGTTTATGGAATATTGATCTAATGATGCACAATCCTCTTTAATAAGACTTAATAATTGTACGCAATGCATGTTAAGTACTTTCGCGAAGACTCGGATGAATTCTGTTATGTTTAATGATAACCTAAGTAGATCTACGCGAACACTAATCTAGGGTTGTTTTCTGGTGCATGTTAGTGGATAAATTGACTATTAAGGGTCTGCAAAGACCAATCGTAGATCTTCACGAAGGTCTAAAGGTTGTTTAAACAAAGTTGCAGTATCGAGCCCTAGGGGATTATAGATCTGTGCGAAGGAACATTTAGGGTGCTAAATGACATCACACTGATCTATGGATGCGGAAACTTGGTTCCAACATCACCCCATACTGCTTCAGGTGAGACTGCAGCTTGTGCTAAGCAGGCTGTTGCTAAAAGGGCCAGTAGTGTAGGGTTTTCTTGGTTGGCGCAACTAACTTCGAACCTTAGTCAGGAGCCCCTAAGCCAACATATAATGGCTAGTGATATTAGGGATTATTGTCTCATTTCCCATTAAATAGTGTTTCCACTTCTTCATAGCTTGCACTAGGGTATAGATCTCCTTTTCATAGGTGGGGTAGTTGAGAAACATCCCATGAAATACTTTAGAATGGTAGAATATAAACCATCCTCCTTGCATCAATACCTCTCCCATAGCATACCCATTCACATCTATCTCCACTTCAAAGGGATATTGTACGTTTGGTAATGCTAGAACCAATTCTTGAATTATCTTCTTATTTAACTCCTCAAAGTCCCTTTGTTTACCCTTTCCTCGTTGGAAACACTTTCTAGTTGTTGTTATGTTTTGGAGTGGTGCTACTACTACTAAAAACAAGGATATGAATTTCCTCAAGTACTGTGTTTCTCCAACAAAACTCTTGACCTTAGAAATATTAGTAGGCACCAACCACTTCATGATGGCCTCCATCTTAGTAGGATCTATCTTTAACTCTCCTCCACCCATTACATATCCTATATACACCAAAGGCTATTGTGAAAACTCACAATTATTGATATTTTACATTAGTTAGTGCTTCTTTAATGTCTCTATAACATGCATCAAATTTGATATGTGGTCCTTCAATGTAACACTATATACCAGTATATCATACAAATAAATAATAACAAATGAATCTATACACAAGGGTACAATATATCATTCATTAACCTCATAAACAAAGCTAGTGCATTACATAGGTCAAATAGAATGGCTAACCACTCATACAAACCTTTCCTAGGTTTAAAAGAACTCTTCCAGGTATCTTCCTCTCTGAACTGAACCTAGTGATATCCTAATTTTAAGTCCAAATTCGGTGAAGTATTTGGCTTGTTGAAATTGACCTAGCATATCAACTATTCTTTGTAGTGGGTACATGTTCTTAAGTGTAATTATTTTTACTACCTTGTAATCAATACAGATTTTCCAAGTCCCATCCTTCTTAAGCACAATGATGATGGGTGATCCACAAGGTAAGGTAATTTGTTGAATGACACCTTGTTCTAGTAGCTGTTGGAGTAGATTCTTCACCTCATTTCCCTTCATAACGTACTACCTGTACTGACCAATTTTTTTCAATGGAGGGTTTAACAACAATTAGATCTCATGCTACACTTCCCTCTTAGGTGGTAGCTTTTTAGGCTCCTAGAACACATGCATATATTACTATAAACAATCTTCCAAAATTTTCTTTTGTTCCTTACTATAATCCTCTAGGGATGAATTAGCTCTCATGAAGTCTTTTGTGGACTTAAATTCTCTTAAAAATAACAAAACATATTTCATGATAGAACTATTCAAACTTTTATCCTAGTTTACACTTATCAGTGAGATCTTCAACTTTCCTTTGTGTAAATTGATGATGCAGTATTGTTATATCCTCGATGAGGTGGTATTGGTTGGACGTATGCATGAATATCACATGCCACGTGTACATATTATGGGGATTTCTATTGGGTTGTGTTATATTCTTTCCACGACTAGCCCACGTAGTTAACCTGGGGGTTAGAGGGGGGGCGAAGCCCCCCTTCATTGCACTGATTACATAGTGGGGGGGGGTCACAAGGGGTTTGAGGGGTGCAGGTAACCCCACTCTATGGGATTTGGGGCAGCACCTTGGAAATTTTTTGTTTTGGACCCTATGTTAGGTTGGGCAGATCCAAATATGGTTTTGTGCATGATTTTCGCACATGGTTTTGGACGCGATGGTTTTCGTTCCATGGTAAATGATGCTTCAGCATGTATACATATGTATTGTAACAGGGAAACTAACATAATGAAAAATAAAGCTGGTAGTCTCGGTTTTGCGATCCACGAGAAAATCTCTGTGTATATGTGTTTTATGTGTTATGCTCTCGCATTGTTTATTTTATGTGTTTTAGAATTTGTATGCAGGTAATTTCTGTACGGGATTAAAACCTACATTTGGTATCAGAGCTATTTTGGCTTCAAGGGGACGCCTTTGTTGCTGAGGGGTTTCACTCGGGCTTGTGGTAGACCCTGTTTAGTGGGAGATCTGCGAGATCGATTCTAGTGGTGAAAGAAGATGGCGAGCAATGGAAAGATAGAGATCGAGAAATTTAATGGTTAGAGTTTTGAGTTGTGGTAACTCAAGATGGGGGATCTGTTGGTGAATAAAGATAAGTGGATCGTGGTAGATCCGGGTACTAAACCAACGGGAGTGTCCGATGAAGAATGGAAGAAGTTGGATCAAAAGGCAAAGAGCACAATACGATTGTGTGTCTCAGATTCAGTATTACTGAATGTATCAGGCGAAGCTACGGCGAAGGCTTTGTGGGACAAGTTAGGGACTTTGTACCAATCTAAGTCTTTGGTGAATAAACTATTTATGCGGAAAAAGCTATATAACCTAAGGATGAAAGATGGAGACTCAGTGATAGAGAATTTGAACGCATTTAATACTGTGGTAAGTCAGTTAGCATCTGTTGATATTAAAATTTCAGATGAAGATAAGTGCATCAGTTTGTTGTGTTCTCTACCAGATTCGTAGGATAGTCTGGTTATTGCAATAGGTAGCAATGCAACTGCCTTGCATTTTGATGAAATAGTCTCATCCTTACTGACGAAGGAGATGAGACGGAAAAATAGAGAGAGCCAGAATGGTGATGCCTTGTCTGTACAAGGACGGTCCGAGAACAGAAACAAAAATAAGTCTTTGAGTGGGAGATCTAAATCTAGAGGGAGATCTAAATCTCCAGGAAAACCTGTAAAGGTGGTGTGGTGGAAATGCGGAAAGGAACGACACTACAAAAGGGACTGTAAATCTAAATCTCCTGATAAAGGAAAGGGATCTGATGATGCTCCTTCTGCAGAGGCGAAAAACACCTCAGATGAAGATGGGGATGTGTACTTGGCTTCTTCAAGTACACATGTAGATCATGAGGCATGGTTGATTGACTCAGGTGCATCCTTTCACTTCACTCTCCATAAAGAGTGGTTCTGCGAGTATGGGAAATACGATGGTGGTGATGTCTTCTTAGTGGATGATAGGAAGGCTAGAATCATTGGTCATGGAAAAGTAAAGTTGAAGTTGCAAGGTGGAAGGGTTAGAACACTTTCGGGTGTTCTGCATATTCCTGCATTGGCCAGAAATCTAATTTCTATAAGCAAGTTGGATGATGTAGGTGTAAAAACAGTGTTCGAGAAGGATACCTGCAAGATGGTTCGGGGAGCACTGGAGTTTGGATTGGAACTTTGTACAAGCCATAAGGTAGCACAGGTGCAACAGTTTTGTAGTTCCTGAACTTGGAGAAGAAAAGCTAGTGGTCTCTGGAGAAGAGACCATGTTTTGGCATCAAAGGCTTGGAAATATTGGAGAGAAGGGCCTTCAAATACTTCATGGTAAAGGTATGGTAGAAGGTATGAGTAATAGCTCTCTGGATTTTTATTTATGTGAAACTTGTGTATATGGAAAGCAGAATCGGGTGAGTTTCCCCTCTAGTGGTAAGAGGGCGAAATAGATACTAGAGCTTGTGCACAGTGATGTGTTTGGACCTGTGAAGGTTCCATCATTGGGTAATTCTGTGTACTATGTATCATTTATAGATGACTTCTCAAGGAATACATGGATATATTTCCTTAAGAATAAATCTTAAGTCTTTGACGGGTTTAAAGAATTCAAGGCTCTGGTGGAAAACCAGATAGAGAAGAAGGTAAAGGTGCTGAGGACAGATAACGGTGGAGAGTTTTGCAGTAAGGAATTTGAAGAATTTTGTAAGAAGTGTGGTCTAGCATGGCAGAATACTACTCCATATACACCTCAACAAAATGGAGTTTCAGAAAGAATGAACAAGACGTTGATGGAAAGGGCAAGAAGCATGCTCAGTGGTGCCGAGTTAGGACAGGAATTCTGGGCAGAGGCGGTGGAGACAACATGTTACCTGGTCAATAGATCACCTTCATCAGTGTTGGAGGATAAGATTCCATAAGAGGTATGGACTGGTAAGAAACCCTCTCTTTCACATCTGAGGGTATTTGGATGTGATGCATATGTACATGTTCCAAAGTAGAAACGAACCAAGTTGGATAGTAAATCTGAAAAGTGCATATTTATTGGGTATAAGGATGGTTTAAAGGGTTATAAGCTTTGGAACCCAATAACAAGGAAGGCTGTGTACAGACGAGATGTGGTGTTAAGAGAGGTGAAAGATGTTATTAAACATGAAGTCCAACCAGAGGAACTAGAGAAGTTAGAGTTTGAGCTAAAGGAGGAAGAATCGGACTCTACAGCAGAGGAAGAATCATAAGATGAAGAGCCACAAACTACGGGTGTGAGAAGATCAGTTCGAGAAAGAAGGTAGTTAGAAAGGTATAGTCCATCTGCTTTCTATTCAAATTTTGCTTTATCTATTACTAATGATGATCCCAAAACTGTGAAGGAAGCAGTAGATTCAGAGGATGGAAAACTCTAAAAAGAGGCCATAGTTGATGAAATGGTATCTTTGCATAAAAATGAGGCTTGGGATCTGGTGGAGTTGCCGATTAGAAGGAAATCCATTGGTAGCAAATGGGTGTTCAAGAAGAAGACAAATGCAGAAGGAAAGGTGGAGAAATACAAATCTCAGTTGGTAGAAAAAGGTTATTCCCAGGTGCGGGAATTAATTTTGGTGATATTTTTTCTCCTGTTTCCAAGGTAACTTCTATTAGATTACTTTTATTTGTTGTTGCTGCTTTTTATTTTGAGGTCAAACAAATGGATGTGAAGACAACATTTATTCACGGGGATTTGGAAGAGGAAATCTACATGAAGCAACCTAAAGGCCTTGTGGTGAAGGGCAGAAAGAACTGGTATGAAAGTTAAAGAAGTCTCTGTATGGGTTAAAACAGTCACCAAGGATGTGGTATCAGAAATTTGATACATTTATATGGGGACTTGGCTTCACCAGAAGCAAAGAAAATCACTGTGTGTATTTTAAATTAATTGGTGACTGTGTCATTTATTTGGTCTTGTATGTGGATGATATGTTGTTGGTTGGAAATGACAAAGAAATTACCCAGGATTTGAAGACCCACTTGTACTCCAAATTCGACATGAAAGATCCTGGTGTTGCAAACTATATTTTGGGCATGGAAATTAAAAGAGATCAGGCAAAGAGGAAACTCTGGTTAAACCAGAGGAAGTATGTTGAGACAATATTGTAGAGATTTAATATGCAGGATAGTAAATCGGTGAAGGTTCCTATTCTTGTAGGTGTAAAGTTATCTACTAAACAGTGTCCGAAGGCACAAGAAGAGGAAGAGGACATGTCTCGTGTTCCATATGCAAGTGCAGTCGGTAGCCTGATGTATGAAATGGTCTGTACTAGACCAGACATTGCACATGTAGTGGGAGTATTGAGCAGGTTTATGTCAAAACCATGAAAGGAGCATTGGACAGTAGTGAAGCAGGTTTTCAGGTATTTGCATGGCACTGGTGATTATGGTTTATGCTACCAAGGAAGATCAGGATTGGGTATAGTGTTGGATATTCGTGGCTTTGTTGATGCAGACTGGGCTGGAGATCTAGATTAGAGAAGATCTACAAGTGGGTATGTGTTTAACCTATTTGGAGGTGCAGTTAGTTGGATGAGTAAGAAACAATCTGTAGTGGCACTATCAACTACAGAGGTAGAATACATGGCAGCCACTCATGCAAGAAAGGAAGCAATTTGGTTGCAGAGATTTTGTTAAAGTATGGGGTTACTACAAGGAGCTATAAGGATAGACTGTGACAGCCATAGTGCAATTTTCTTGGCAAAGAACCCTGCATATCATTCAAAGACAAAGCACATTGATGTTCAGTATCACTTTGTGAGGGATATGATAGAAGACAAAAAGGTGTTGTTGGTAAAGGTGGACACTTTGAATAATATTGTAGATGCATTGACAAAATCTGTGAGCTCTGAGAAGTTCTCTTGGTGTAGAGAAAAAATGGGTGTTGCAGGGCTAGATAAATGACTAAGCTCTCTTGTGGCCCCCTGTGGAAAGAAAACAATAAGTGGGAGAATGTTGGGTTGTGTTATATTATTTCCACAACTAGCCCACATAGTTAACTCGGGGGTCTCTGCCCCCCTTCATTGCACTGATTGCGTAGCGGGGGGGTCACAGGGGGTTTGAGGGGTGTAGGTAACCCCACTCTATGGGGTCCAGGGCAGCGCCCATGAAAATTTTGGTTTTGGACCCTATGTTAGGTTGGGTGGACCCACCTATGGTTTTGTGCATGATTTTCGCACATGGTTTTGGGCGTGAAGGTTTTCGGTCCATGGTATTGGATGCTTCGGAATGCATAAATATGTATTGTAACATTGAAAGGCACATAATGAAAAATGAAGTTGGTAGTCCTGGTTTCGGATCCAAGGGAAAATCTCTGTGTATATGTGTTTTATGTGTTATGCTCTCGCATTGTTTATTTTATGTGTTTTAGAATTCATATGCAGGTAATTTCTGTACGGGGTTAAAACCTACAACTGCCAAACACAACACCTCACACATCTGGTGGAACTACATATGATTCTACCTCATCATTAAAGTAAACATTGATAGAAAATTTGATCTGTCACTATTTGGTTACTTTTATCTCTGCCTCCTTGTTTAGATATCCGAATGGATATGGGCTAGGGTGGTCATGAGTCTCTATTCCCAGTTTCTTGACCAAATATGTTGCTATGAGATTAACCTATGGTCTTAAGTCAAATAGAGTATCAAAGTTTCATCTTTTTTGTCTATATCTTTATATGGAAGAGCTTGGTCATTTCATTCTCTTCTTATTGTTGAAGGCTACTCAGATTCACTCCTTCCTACACTAATGTACATACAATATTCTCATCCACATTCATGTTGCTATCTTCCTCATTACTTGGTTCTGTGGCCATAAGATATTTCTTCTTACCATATTTTTTATGCTCTTCAGTTGAGATCTAGATGCAACTAACAATACTTCTTCATTGTATGACCATCAATTTTACAATGGTTGAAGTGCTTGTTGGTATATTTTCACTAGTGTATTACGGGTGCTATATTTTTTTATTTCCTCCTTTCCACTTCTTATGCCCCTCCTTAGAAGCTTCCTGGAATTACTTCTGCTTTGACCCACTTGATTCCCCTTTCCTCTAGTATATGTTTTTTAGGTATTGTTCTTATACACAAGCCTCATCCACTATTATGGGTTTGAACAACATCATCTTGCTTCTATAGATGGCTGTGTAGACCCCCTAAATACTTGAAGAGTGAATTTGGGTTCTTTGGAGAGTTACCCAACATTATTTTCGTCTTCCTAAATTTGGTTGTGTACTTTGATACACTCTACCCCTGTCTCTACCTAAAGTAATACCATCAGATCCACTGGTCCTCTACATACCCAATACGGTAAAATTGTGGCTTTATGAGATTTTTAAAATGCTCCCACTTAGTCACTAGAGGATCTCTCTCCACCCTCAAGGTCTCTGTGTGGATTTCCCATTAGGTTGGGGCATGGCACTCTAGTTTCAAATGATCAAATGAAATTTTTTATTCTTCCTCTCTATAATGAAAACTAAAATAAATCTCTAACTGATGTAACTATTGATTTAACTTCAAAGCATCAATCTCACCTTCATATGGATTGATGTTTACCTTTACTTCAAATTTGAATAGGGATTATGAATGGCTCATAGCACTCAAACTTAGTTGTTCCTTTTTGGGTTCTTTCTTAGATTCCTTCTCTGGTGCTCCTCAATCTCCTGATCTCCTCTTTGATCTAAATTCTGCATTAGAGCCCCCATCCTCTCTGAATAGCATAATCTTATTGGTTAGGGCCACCATGAGGTGGCTCACATTATATTATATATGTGACTTGTGCTTCCTTCTATGCAAAGGTATCATCAACATTATCTTCAAGGTTATTAACAAATTTTTCCGTCGTGGATAGGGTTTTATGATTTTTGGCTTAACCAATCTAGATTTAATGCAACTCCCCACAATATATGCAAAGAAAGCTACTTTGTTCCAATATTATCTGTAAATTTTCATGGATATTCCACTGGATAGTTCATCACAACAGATGTACTGAAATATATTTGTAGATCTTAAATCTACACTATGTGGGTTAATTCACCTTAGGTTTATGGATTTTTTAATCATTATTGTATGCATGCAATATAGAAAATTATGTAAAATATAGAACTTACACAAACACATTCACTCAAAACCATAAGAACACAAGATAAGAGTTGGGAAACCATTATGGGAGAAAACCCAACTAGAAACTAAGGTTGGTCTTCTCTCTCTTTCCTTGAATGGAAATGGATCGAAGTACATAGAAGTAAGACCTGTGGCCCATGGGATGCTACAATATATAAACCCTCTCTTTTTACTCCTAGTGGCTTGGTTATAACATAACCTGCTAGCCTACTAGTACTTAAGTTTGACTCCTTTAACTCTTAACTAGAGTCCCAATATCAACTCTTCTAGTGTCTTCTTCATCATAATCATGTGACTAGCCCCCTTTCCATAAATAATGGCGTATGACATGGAATCCTCTCAAATCATGGTGGTGAAATTAGGAAGATCAACTTCCAGGTGGCATACCTTTTGCATACAGACTCTAGTTTAGGTGATTTTTGCATTGTTAGAAAGGTATCTTGTGTATAATAGAGAGAGGGGATATGAAAATTACGTGAAAAAGTTTTAACCCCAAAAAAACATCATTTTGTTCTTCAAATCCAAAAGTTTTCAAACCCTAATTCGCTAAACTATGATCCACTGGTAAAAATGGTCATGTGAGCTAACTCCATTTTTTTCACTATGACTGCATCAAGATGGATGAAAAAAATATAATTATATAATCCAAATTGGAAATGATGTGTCCCAAATATTGAATTTTATCGTAGTAAAAATACCACTTTCTTTATCTTAGTAAATAGTTGATGCTCCATTAGCACTTGCAACACTAATCTTAAGTGATATTCATGTTATTCCTCTAAATTAGAATATATAAGTATGTCATCAAAGAACATGATGAAAAAATTATCCAAATATTTTATTAATATTCCATTCATTAAGCACATAAATACAACTAATGCATTGTCAATCCAAAAGGCACCAATGTTCATATATTGTACTAAAATTTGTCTTATTGATATCTTCTTCCTTAATCCCCACCTGGTGATATCCTAATCTTAAGTCTATCTTTGAAAATATTTATTCTCTTCTAAGTTTATCAAATAGGTCATCAATTCTGGGTATAGGGTATTTATTCTTCATTGTGTCTTTATTCTGCTATCTAAATTCATTACACAACCTCAATGTTCCATCCTTATTTTTCACAAAAGGAACCAATCCTTTCCATAGTGAAACAATTAGTAATATGTTTCATTTATTCAACAACTCTTCCATCTGCATTTCAGGTACTCACTTTGTGAGTCTATGCAACTAGGGAAATACCAAGCATTGGATCAACATAAATATATCTATATATATATATATATACCTATTTGGTGGTAACCCTTCCATTTCTTCAAATACGTCCTCAAAATCTTGCAAAACTAGAAATCTTCAAGTATTGTTCCTTTGGTCTTGTTTAGTTCTTCAATGTGAACTAGCTATAGTTGGCATCTTTTCCTTAAAAATATCTTTAGGTTTAAGACTAAAATATCACTTATAGAAATGGATCTTATAATTCCTCATGCAATGATCTATTTTTCTTCTTCATCAAGACAAGTGAGGGTCCTCTTATGGAAATCTTGGACAACATAATGCTTTTCCAACTATTCCATTCCAATTATAATATCATATGATCCCAATGCTATGACATTCATATCAATATTTGAATTCAATCCATTCAAATATATTGGAAATCCTTGGACAACCCCATTCAGACCCTTCTATTGGTTCTAGTGATTAGCTTAACCAACCACAAATTTTTTATCATACTTTTCATCAAGCGAAATTTGTACAATATTCTAGGGTCAATGTAACAATTAATTGCTCCTAAATCTATCAAAATAGCAATAAGTTTTTTTGTAATATTACCTTGCACCTCAATCATATGGATTGATGTTCTACCTTTTGATCCTTTAGGGATCCACATATCCTTCAAATATTCTTCCCATTTCTTCTACTATGGTAGCCTATTGAATTTTGTGTAGTGCCTTAATTTTTTCATCTCCATGAGGATGATCTTTGTACAAGATATCTCCCTTACATACTCAACATTTGTTTGGCAGTCTTCCTCTCTTTCCTAAGGAGTCTTCCATTTTTTTTTCATCATGAACACGCTTTTCTTGCTAATATATATTAAGAATAATTCTATTGAAAGTAGGTTTGAATCCCTTCCTTCTTTTATCTATAGTATCCGTCTTCTTATCCTTCCAAGGCTTCTAATAAGTCTATTTTCCTTTTATTTTCATACAAGTACTTGAAATTTCTAATTATTTCAACCAAGGTTTAGGGCTCATCAATCTTGTATTTGTGAAAAGATGGTAGTCCACTCTAGAACCTTTAAATTTTCACCTTCTCCTCTTTGATAAATTCCAAATACCTCAACAACTCCAAAAACATCCTTTCATACTCTCCCATGGCCACATTTCCTAAGTTGAGTTTAAGGAAATCCCATATATTATTGTCATAGTAGTACTCTAAAAGATACTGATATTGAAAATATTTCTTGAACTACTACTGAGAAATCACTTTCTCATCAATATGCTTAACTTTCTTCAACTAATCCCACCAAATAGAAGCTTTCCCCTATAGATGATATATGGTAATCATAGCTTCCAAATTAGATGACTAAATAGGTAATTGAAATCTTTATTGATGCCAAGAAACTAATTTTTAGTATAATATCCTCCTTTATTTTCATCGTCAAAGGTTGGTGTCTTAATATTCTTGAGATCACGTTGAAAATTTTCTAATTCATGTCTTTTTCTTTGATACCTAACTAGGGATATGTAAAACCATTGTCCCACATTTACCAAAGTTAACTGGTCTATTGAGATAAACATGTGATGAGAGGCTACTATGATGTGATTCAACTCCCCATGTACAATTATGGAAGCGGAACCAATAAAAAAAAAATCTGACATTCCACACATGCTGCAGAACCTTCAGGAGCCAACCAGCCCTTCCAAGTGACTAAACCCTGAGGCAAGTTAGAATTTCATTGATCTGGACCGCCAGATGCTCCCATGACAAGCCATGCATGTGACTGAGGCCTTCCATTCACTCCCACAACATGGGCATGCCAACGACTATGGACTTTTTCAGCTAGTTTTGAGCCACCTACCTCAGATTCTGTTCCACTTTTTCAAGGCCAAGACTCAGGCCACTGCCCATAACTTCATGAAAATTTCAGAAATGATAAATAACACTGAAATAAAGGTACTAATTCAAACACTTGATCAATTACCTGACTGGACCCCTACTAGCCATGACAGACATTTCGCCAAACATGTCACAGATATGCAATCTAGAGGTCATAAATTTAGATCTGAGCATAGGGGTCTCATACTTATTTGAGATTCGTGAAGAAGCACTGTTGCCATATAAAAATAGTTTCATTATCATATATTAGGTCATATATTTATTATACTTTCAATTACTAATCAAAACATGATGAGAGCCATACATCAAGTCTATCATAAAACATACTCATAACCATCATATAACCAAAAAAAATAACAAGGATATAACAACCATAAAATCTAGATATAAGTCAATACATTTACACATGAAATATCAAGGAGAAATAGGTCTTATTAATGAATTCAAAATCCAACTAGGTATGGGACTTGCACGAACCACTCGACCATAGATTGGTTGAATGAGATCTTTCTTCTAGTCAATCACCCCCCTTCCATATTCCAAGCATGAAAGTGGGTCTCAAAACCAAACCAAACAAGATTTCCTCAGGATTTACTGCAATTCCCAATAGATCACTAGGCCCTAAAAAAGAATGGATGCCACCAGATTTATCCACTTACACGTGAGGAATTTTCCCATCTTCTAGTCTCTAGGATTTACCATATATCCCTCCATACAACAGTTAAGGATTACTAGGACTAATATATACTCCACCCTCTAGACTTTATCGTATATCTCGCCATTCACTGGTTAAGGATTCCTAAGCTTGATCAAGGGCACACACCTCTAGAATTTACTGTATATCCTGCCATTCACCGGCTGAGGATTCCTAGGCCCATAGAGGCACATAAAATCTAGCTTTACCACAATCCAAATCTAGTTCAGGGAATCTTAGGCCTTGTTTTCTTTCTTTCAGAGACCACTTCACATGGTTTTGAAACTATCTAAAAATCCAACTCAACCAAATAAAAGAGAATCCATCACACCATGGCTATTCGGAAATGGAAAGGCAAGGCTGAATAAAATTGTCACACTTAGAAAAACCCATGCCAATGACAACAAGAGAGCGAAGAACGCACATGCATAACCATGCATGCCAAAACTAGAAAGAAAATCACACATGAAAATTGATACCTACAAATAATCCCACTATAGATGGTAGATGTTGCTCTTCCTTGCTTGACCTTTGTCTTCTTAGTACTTCCTTTGCTTTCCTGATCCAATACTAGAGTGCTCCAAGAATGCATTAAGTGTCCAAGAGTGAGAGAGAGAGAGAGAGAGATAACTCCAAAACTGAACTGACAAAAGATACCAACTAATCCTTAAAAGCCTTTTTATTAATGGGGCCTCTATTTTCTTCAATTTTGCACTATTTCCCTTCAATTTCCTCCTCACATGCAACGTGTGACCTTTCACTTTCCTTTTCTCCTAATTTCCATTATTTTCAAAAATAAAATGTCAATTAATGCCTTATGCATTTCCAAATCCTTTGCCTTTTCCTTTGCCAATTTCCTTAGCCATAATAAACCAAATGAACACCCACGCTAGGATGTTTTGCCCAACATTTAGCTTGGAATATGTCTCCCATGACCTTGATTATTATTTTGGCTTTATCAACTTTATTACATAGAATTTTGACCAGGGTTGTTACAGAACCCTACCCCTTAGGAAAACACCTTCCTTGATGTTCAATGGCACCTAAAACCAACAAGACGATTGAAAGAAAAACATACTACCCATGGAGCCTTATAACTTAGCTCGATTCGGTATTTACAATGATCAACCTACTGAGAAGCAAGCCAACATGAACATAAGAACATGACAACCATAATGACATGACACCTATACTTCTTATTGGAGATTTATAACAAAGCTCATGTTGATATTTAAATCCATATACATATGTACAAATACAAAAATATCAGACCAAAACATAATCCAAAAACATTCGCTCAACTAGAGAATAAACAAGGATACATATCCCACATCTGATTTGTCATCTCCCATGTAGCTTCATTGGGCCCAAAGTGCTGCTACTGTAATTTTACCTTCTCGACTACTCAATTTCGGAGCATGAACATATTTCTATGCAATATACACTGAGGTTTCGATTGGAATTCTCCATTTAGCTACACCTACAATACAGACCATCAGTCACATGATCAACATTTTTAACATACTTCTTAAACAATGACACATGGAAAAGGTCATGGAATTTCACAGTCGGAGGTAGTGCAAGCCGATAGGCTATTGGTCCAATCCTTTCAAGAATATTGAAAGGTCAACAAAACTGAGGTGCCATCTTGGGACATGATCCAATCTTCAAGGAGCTCTTCTTGGGCTTGATGCGCAAGTTCACCTGTTTCCCAACCTGAAACTCCTTAAATAAAATGTTCTGATCCTCATACCTTTTCTTCCTGTCCTGTGCTACCTTTAGATTCTTCTTGATTACTTTCATTTCTTATTCCATCTTTTCCAACATGTCTGGTCCTATCAATACCCTGTTCACTGGATCACTCCAACTTATGGGAGTTTTAAAACTCCACCCATACAACGCTTTAAACAGACTCAGCCTCAAAGATTCCTGGTACCCATTGTTATAATAAAAATCAACCAATGGAAAGTACTCATCCCATATACTCTACTATTCAATAACATACATCCTTAACATGTTCTCCAATATCCTACTAACCCTCTTTATTTGAACATCTATGTCTAGACGATAAGTTTTGCTGAATGCCAACTGTCTACCCAAACCTGCAAACAACTCCTTCCAAAACATGGAAGTGAACTTAGCATCCTTGTCTGACACAATTTTCATTAGAACACCATGCATCCTCACTGCATCTCTAATGAATACCTATGCCACATCACTAGCGGAGTAAGTAGAATTAACTAGAATGAAGTGCGCTACCTTTTCCAACCTGTCCATCACAACCATGATGGAATCATGTTGTCTAGATGTCCTCAACAAACGTGTAATGAAACCCATGGAAATGACCTCCCTCTTCCTCTCTAGAATCAAAATCGACTATAATAGTCCACATGGATGCTTATATTCTAGTTTCACCTGCTGATAGTCCAAACATCTAGCCACAAACTCTACCACGTCCTTCTTCAGATTCGACCACTAATAAAACTTCTTCACTGCTGTCAATGTCTTCTGGGTGACCTGAATACAATTTTGTATGAAACTCTTGCAAGATAGACTTTTTGAGCTCACTGTCATTCATCACATATATCTCCCGCCTAAATCTGACCAAACCATCTACTATAAGATGATAGTCCATGTCCTAATCACCTGTACCATATTGTAACCTGTGCATAAGCTCCATGTACATGTCATCCTATTGTCATGCCTGTAAGATCTGATCCTGTAAGTCTATCCTATAATAAATCATAGCTGCTATGTCATTCACTTATACTCTCCTTCTAAGAGCACTTGCAAACTCATTCTTTTTCCCCTTGATGTGCTTGATCTCAAAGTCAAACTCACTAATCGTGGCCAATCATCCTGCTGGCCTGGAATTCAAATTTGGTTGGTTAAATAGATACCTCAATCCACTGTGATCACTCATCAGTATGAACTGCCTGCCAAGAAGATATTGTCTCCACATATTCAAAGCATGGATGATCGCAGCCAACTCAAGATCATGTGTCAGATAATTCTGCTCATGCTCATTCAGTTTCCATGACTCATAATTCGGCATGCTCTTCGTCAGATAATTCGGCATGCTCTTCGTCATTTTTAGAATATATCAAGATGTCATCAATGAATACATTAATAAACTTATCCAAGTAAGGACATAATGCACTAGTCATCAATCACATAAATGTAGCTAGAGCATTAGTCAAACCAAATGGAACTACAACAAACTCATAATGCCCATACCTAGTCTTGAAAGTTGTCTTGTATATTTTCTCTTTCTTGATGCATACTTGATGGTATCTAGATCTCAGATCAATCTTTGAGAACATTGTTGCTCCCTTCAGCTGATCAAACAAGTCACCAATCCTTGACAATGGATACCTATTCTTGATGGTCACCTTGTTCAACTACCTGTAATCAATGCATAGCCTGAGAGTACCATCCTTCTTTTTCACAAACAATACCTGTGCACTTGTTGGCTTAGGGGGTCTTGACCCAGGTTCAGAGTTAGCTGTGCCAACCAAGAAAACCCTACACTACTGTCCCTTTCCACAACAACCTATGTAGCACAAGCTGTAGTCTGACTCAAATCAGTATGGGGGGATGCAAGAACCAAGTTTCTACATCCAGAGACTAGTGTGATGTCTTTTAGCACCTCAGATCTGCCTTCATGCAAATCGATAAGCTCTTAGGGCTTGTCATTGTACTCTATTAACACAACCTTCAGACCTTTGTGAAAGTCTATGATCAGTCCTTACGGACCTCCAACAGTCAATTTGCCTACTTACATGCATCGAAGAGCAGTCCTAAATTAGGGTTCATGCATGTTTACTTAATTTATTAGTAAACATAAGAGAATTCATTAGAGTCTTCAAGAAAATACTTAAACATGCATTGCATACATTATTAACACTTATTCAAGAGAATCACTTAACATTCAAAAAACACATCATTCATCGATAACATATAACATTAATAGAGATAAACAGAAATACACAAGAATTCTCGGAAAACTATCTTTATTAATCTTCAATTCAAGGTTACAGACTCAAAACTACCCTGCGCACACATCTGCAAAATATACTAGGCCTCCGCGCACTCAGTTGCAAAGCCTTTCCCTCCCTATATGTGCGCAAGAAGCAGATCCTTCTTGCCCTAGCTCCTGTCTTAGACCCAAATCTCTATCTTTCCTTCTTGCTCTTCCAAGTCTAAGTCTACTTTTCTCTTCACTAAGACTCACTATTTATAGACTTTTCATACAATTCCATGGTCTGCGGACCATGGGTGAATCTCAAAACCGACTCAAAACTTTACATAAAACAAGGGGATAAGCCCCTTTGACTCCTATTCATCTACGCGCTCCACATCCACAAATCGCAGAGACTTTACATTATTTACAAAACTGTACCAAAAATTGGGTTATCTTAACCCCAAACTAACCCAGGGGACCCCATCTCAATAGGCTTCCAACAAAAAGATCGTGACTCACCTTCGAGTCAGTCTGCTGGTGTCATGATCTCACTGCGAAGATCTCCCAGCTCCACCTGGACCACTACAACTTCAACAACACTCTACGTTGCTTCTTACTGAACCTCCTCAACCAATTTTTCGTGGCTGGTCCTTCTATGGCCAGCCTCATTGTTTTTTGTGTCTACTACAATCCTTTAAGCTTATCCTAAATGGTAGTCATGACTTCATAAGCCTCCTCCAACTGAGGCTGCAACCTGGCCTTTAGTAAGGCCTCCTTTTTTGTGTGTCCTCTGCCTGTGCCAGCAACAATTTTCCTTCCTGTAATTTAGCAAGGCGCTGTAATGGTGCTAAGGAGTGCGCAGTCACCGTCACCTCATCATATTGACACTACATCGCCCTTACCTCTGTGTACAATGTTTGCAGGTTTAGATCCTCCTGCAGATTGGTCATTATCTCGCGCTGCTTCTGGACCTCAGGCAGAGTTGTGGGCTACAACTTTAACTACATCTCTACAATCTTCATGTTGAACTCAAACATGACTCATCCAACTTCTGCTTTATCCTCACACACACCAGTAGTTAGTTTTCTGATTTTGGCTTTTGGCTGTGCATCCTCTGGGATGTGAAGTTCAAGCACTATCTTACATGCCTCCACTACTGCTGACTCCAGACACAAACTATGCATCTGTAGTGCCTCATTTTCCTTCAGAGCCTGTGTCTTTTCAGCGAATAGTTGTTGATTATTGACTTTAATTTAATTGATAGTAGAGTGTGCTCGCTGCTCTCTGATCCTGAGCTCTTCCAAAATCCCTAAAGTAATGCATGTATAAATTCAAGGGATAGCGCAACAAGGTTTAGTCCCATGTTTGTGACTTTGTGAAGCAGTGTGTGTTATTCATCTGTTTCAGCGTGGACTGACCCTTCAGGTAAAGGGAAGACTCTCACATCCTGTGGCGAGACCATCTCCGCAACTGTACTCTTTCCTCGTGCTAGAATGGCTTGTGCGTCGATCATCTTCCCAACATCTTCCTAGATTTTGGTTTCTTGGAGCTGCAACTCTCGCAGATCCTTCTGAATGCCCCCCAATGTCTACATGTATTTTTTCTCAAATTGTTGTAGCACATCTGTTGCGGTGTCCCGAATTTTATCGTCGATCTCATCGAGATCGCCCTCTATTAATACCATGGGATCAACCCGTGTTCTATCACATTTTTATTTATTTGGTATTCCTCCCTGCTGCTCCATGCCATGTCTTTTCAAAATGAAGGGGGTGCACTGCCCTTCATAACCTCTACTGCCTTGTTCTGAAATATCTTCCTCCTCTGTCTCTAGCGAAGGTGACTTATCATCTTTCTACGACTTGCGCTGCTCTGTTTCTGCCTACTCCTTAGCAGTGCATTCTTGCTCTATGCGAGCCTTTTCTGTAGCGTCCTTCTTTTCCTGTTCTACTAGGGTACACACAACTTTCTTAGAAGCCTCCTTTCTTTTATGCGCAATAGAAATTTCCATGCCCATGCTTGGTCCAACATCTAAGTCTGACAAGGAGCGCCACTCTGTAGGCCATTTAACTACAATCTCCTATATGTCCGTGTCGGTCACCAAATATGACAATTGGTGCCATTTCTAATTTGGATCCTTCCACATTTGGATATAGATTCTGTGGAAGTTAGCCTTGAACATTGCATAGGCTGACAACTGCGTGAACAAGGATGGGGACAACCTTGGGCACTGATTGATTGCCATATGAAGATCCATTTCTACAAAAGTGAAAAATACCTTTGGAAATCCTTCCTCGAGTAGAGGAAATTGGCTATCCTTTGGAAATCTCCATGCAACGAGCACAAATGAAAACAACAACCAAGCGTGGTGGAACGGCTTGGTCTCATCCTAGGATTATCGGTAGTTCGCTAAGAACTCCTGACAAAGGTACCTTTCCCAATTAAATTTCACACCTTTTGTGCATTGTGTAGCAAGGGAAACTATGGGCACCGGAACTTCATCCGCATGGCATTTTCTCATAAGCTTCCCTGTTAAAATCTGGGCAGCGAACTGAACTACCGGGTTTGTGATGGAAAGAATATAATACCCTCACGATTTCTTAAGGAGCCTGTAATCCCTATTCATCCTCTCTATAAGATATTTTTCCCCGGTCTTTCGTCCAAACTCATTATCCGAGTTCGTGCCTTTGTAAGGAAGACGCGTGATTCTGCGAATTAGCATGTCCTTGATGGCGATAGGCTCTCCTAGCCATGAACACCCATCATGCACCAATGTGAGGAGTTGTCACACACATATCGTATTAATGGTGGTGCGTTGATAGTGTGGTACTGACAGTAGATTGCGTAACCCTGATTGCTCGACACAGTGAACCCATTCCTACATCTCTAATGTTGTAACACTTGTTTATTCATAATAAAACTTCTACATCTATTTGTTCATTGCCAGATGTGGAAATTTAGCATGGTCCGTGGGGTCCCAATCCTCCATTTTTAATGGGATCCACGCAAGCTGAAGACCTTCGAAAGGGACCTGCTTAGGTGGTAAGGGCATAGATACTGTGAATTTCTCGGTATTTGGTTCCTTCATAAGCTTTGCTTTTCCCTTTCGCGGAAGGATATATGCAGGTAGCCTTGTTATGGGTTCCAGAACTTCAGCATCAATATCCTTTGTTCCCTGGAATTCTTCCGCATCGAGCTCCACTACTCTCTCTGGCTACTTGTCTTTCTTCTACTTGGCCTATGTTTTGGTATGCTTCCTTGGGGATTTGCGCATTGGCACTGGCTTTTTCTTCTTTTCCTTTGTCACGGGTTGCTTTTCTTTCATTGTAGGTTGTTTGTCTTTTGTCATGGTTTGTTTTGGCCTAGGCGACCTCGGCGCCATGGGCACCGCAGGCGTAGCCTATACACTTGATACTTCTGGTCCTAGTGCGTTAGATACAGCTGCTTCTAAGCTCAGGGCTTCGGCAGGGTTGGTGGCCATCATTCTTTCCATAAGCAACTTGTGGGCTACGAGAGAAATGTTTTCTCCTGACAGGAATTCTTCCCAGAATGCTTGGCTCATAGACAACAAACAACGAAATTTACCAAGAAATCATAGAGCACAAAGTGTTCTCTGTTCGACTGGCACGTGTAATTTATAGGGGGTTTTGAATTCAAATCCAGCTGTTCCCCCCAATTTCTGAAAATAAATGTTGTTTTGGCAGTAGATCTTCAAAGATTTTTGCCTTAATTGCTGCCACCTCGCTCCACTTAACCATCTTCTAGCCATCAAGTCATGAAAAATAATTCGAACGGTCACTTTCCTGCTGTACTGCGCGACACCTTCCCCCATGGTGCAACTTCTTGGGTTGCATTTCCATCAGCCTTCATGTAGCCTACTCGCTACATTGTCCCCTCGGATGGGAAGTGTAGTTTATAGTCTCGTGCTCCCTTACAACTGCCTGGATCATTAAGACTATCCTGCTGCCATATAATCATTGTGTAGGATCCCCTATATACAAATTCAACCTACTCCCATTCACTCTTCCCGAGAAGGGTTCCCCATTCATTTTCGTGAGCTGAACTTCACCTCCATATGTAATTTCTTTGACAATATATGGCCCTAACCAATGCATCTAGAATTTACTCGTAAATTTAGTGAATTTACTATCATATAACATGACAAGATTGTTTACCTTGAATGTTCAAAGCTTGATAGGGCGATCATGCCATGGTTTTTCACGTTCCTTCTGTACTTGGTGGTGAAATCCTGCCAAAAATCGATCCTCTTTGAGCTCCATCAATTGCACAAGCCATTCCTCTAAGGCCTCGCGATCTGCCATATCTGTTAGGGCTGCTATGCGCAGACTAGGCACAATGTACTCCATTGGCATTACAGCTTCAACCCCATATACTAATTTGAATGGCGTTTTCCCTATGAGTTTCTTACAAGTAGTCCTACAAGTCGAGAGTATTGCAGGTACGCACACATCCCAGTTATTGCACTGTACATTGTAGATCTTCTTCAGCGCATTCTCCAAAATCTTATTGAAGGCTTCAACAATCTCATTTTCCTATGGGTGATATGATGTAAACTTCTGATTTTAGACCTTGAATGCTTTAGTGAACGCGCCGATTGTTTCGTTCAGAAAGTGCATACCCTGATCACACATCAATACTTTCAGGCAACCAAATCTGGTTAAGACGTACTCAAACAAAAAATTTGCTACCGTAGCCCCTGTATAATCATTAACTGGTTGTGATTCCACCCATCTGGTTAGATATTTTGTCGCAGTGATAATATAGTGCGCACATGTTTTCTTTCCTGGGGGATAAATTGGCCCAACAAAATTAATTGTCCACTTCTCAAATGCCTGCAAGGACACCTGAGGATGTAGTGGAAACTCATCCCTTCGCGAGGGTCGGCCAGTTCTTTGACATGCATTGCATGCCTTACAATACATTTTGGAATCCTTGTGCAACGTTGGCCACCATAGACCTACACACAAATCTTCTACGCAGTTTCTTTACCTGCATAATGGCCTCCCGCAACTCCCCCATGAGCTTAAGCGAGAATGTTGTCCCACTCAAATTCCGGCACATATCTTTTATTTCATCTGTACCCATATTAAATAAGTGTCCTGCAATGACTGAAAACTCGGTCGTGCACACTACTAATTCCTTATTTTGCTGGCCTGTATATCCTTCCGGTGCCATCCCCGTAGTCAAGAAGTGAATAATGTCTACAAAAGGGTCATCCGCTTGATGAGCCTCTACATTAGACATAAATTAAGGCCCATGCCTCTAAATTAAGCATAAATTAAGGCCTATGACCATCCTTCAACACATTAAACCTCTCTTTTTTCATTAGATAATGTATTTTAACTTTAATATATTCATTAGGAAGGTTTATGAATAATTGCATATTTGTGCCTAATATTATTTATTTTTGTGGAATATTATGAGAATATTGGGCAGATTATGAAGATTTGGAGGAGGAGATAATTTAGGGACTTTTTCCCTACTATGGGAGGATCACTATTAAATAATAAATCAATAAGATATTATGGAATTATGGCACAGATTGTGGAACTCCAATGATTGAGAAAATCTAGGAATGAGTTCTCTGCCATTTAATGCAGATTCCTAGTATTGGGAACCAAATCCACTAATCAAGGGATTTTGGTGGGGAAAGATTCCTCCATTCATGGGGAATGATTCCTAATAATTTTTTATTAGTAGCAAGTCGAATTTCCTCTAGGAAGAGATGTTTGTATTGTTCTTGTGGAGAGAACTCGTATTTCTGCAGCTCCATTGTATTTTCTTGCAGCGATGTAATTGTATTGATGAAAATAATGAAGATTGGTGTCATGTTCAGATTCTAAATATTGTTTTCCTCCATAGTTCTCTAAGTTTCCTTGGTCTTGGCCATCCCAAGAGACTCATAGCCCTCTTGTATCATTTTCTTTCCTTTTTTTCACTTCTTATTCACATGCATCTCTTGTTCTTATTTCTTTCTATTTCTGCATTTAGTATTAATGATTTCTTGTTGTAGGACTGGGTTAAATGGTTAATGTAAGTTATTTTGCAGGATCAAAAGCATCATTTCATCCTTGGAAAACATTTGGAAGGTCATAGTAATCATTGATCTACTTGGATTAGCTTTCTTATTCCCAAATCTAGATTTCTAAAACTCCTTTGTGGCAAAGAACAATAAATTTCTGCTATTTTTTGAGTTGGTTCCACTTGCGTTAGATCACAAAAAAGTTATAGTTCATAACAAAAACCACCCCTTTTCATTTTCACTTGATTAGGTTAGGCATTTTATAGGTTTACTAGCTCACTAGTTCTCAAATTTTTAGATTTTCGACTAGTAATTTTCTGCTAATTTTTAGCATGGGTTAACAAAGGTCTTTTTGAGTGATTCCACTTGGAATGGGGACGTAAGACATCCTAGTCAATAAAAAAATTTGTCTCATCCAATTTGGATTTGATTTTCTTGGCCATTCGATGAATTATAATTTCGTATAGTAAATCTGTAACATCCTGTAGTAAGACAGGGGATCCTGTAGGAGAACTAGGGGATCCTGTAGGAGAACTAGTATATCATGTAGGAAATCTTGTAACGACCTGTTTTGAGCTTGAATTGAGAAAAATCATCATTGAAGCTGGGATTATGCCTCTACTTGACCTCCATGCCATCAAGACCATTTTTTCCCTCTTCCTCCATACCTGTCTCCCCTACCAAAGAACAAGTGAGGGTTAGCATTTTCATTTATAAAGCAAAAAGATTAAAAAAATGAGTTCTTTCATATTTACACATTCACACAATAGTTAGTACTCTCTAGATCAGATTTCATGCTTATATTAGTTAAAACATCACATTTGAAAAATAGGGTTAAATTAGGGTTCTTTTGCAAGCAAAGTGTGTTAATAAGTAGATAAAGGATTTCATGTTACTTTACAAGGATTTTTAAATTTAGTCTTTCATTCCTGGAAATAGGCAGCGTTTCTTTTCTCTCATGACAACAAAGGAAGGACACATTGTATGTTGCACATATAGTGCTGATACCTCTTAAGTTTGTATGAACCCTGGGTTGATAATTAAAGTTGGTAGCCTTCAAAATTGCCGCATTCTTGTTGTAATATCGAGGCTCATCACTGCTACAAGCACCACAAAGGGTTGCGCATCTAGCAACCCTTCCTCCAGATTATTAGGCTCCTGTCTTGTTTCGATCTATGATAGATGGTTAGGTTCCACATTTAACCTCCCTAGCTTTACAATGACTTCAAAGTAATACTCTTGAAATAGTAGCAACCATCTGCAGATCTTCCCACCCCAACACAAGCATGTTGATCAAGTATTTCAAGGAAGAATGATCTGTGTACACCTTGAAATGCCCTCCTAATAGATAATGCCCGAATTTTTGTAGCACATACACCATAGTCAATCCTTCACGCTCAGTCATTGAATAATTTTTCTCGGCCTTCGATAACTTCCTACTTGCGAAGGCTATAGGATGGTCCATTTCTCCTTCCCTGGCCTATGTTAGCACTGCACCCAACGCAATGCAAGAGGCATCCACATGTACGTGAAACTCCTTTTTCCAAACAGGGAATACCAAGATCGACACTGTGACCATTTTTTCTTTCAACACATCTAAGCTACGCTGACATTAAGAATGTTGCGTCCTTTTTTAGAAGTTTCTCCATGGGCACAGTAATTTGAGCTTTAGATTTGATAAATTTTCTATAGCATCCCATGTGTCCTAGTGTCACGCGCAACTGCCTGACATTCCTTAGGGCCTCTAAATTCACAATTACTGCAATATTTGCAGGGTCCACCATCAATCCTTGCTCTCACACCACATTACCCAGCAAGATACCAAAGGGAACACAGAATATGCATTTCTTCAAATTAAGCATGATCTGGTTTCTGCGACACGTGTCCAACATTAGGCGCAGACTTGTTACATAGTGCTTCACTAATCCAAACATTGTCCAATCATCAAAGTGTACTTCTAGGAAATTATGAATGAACTCATTGAACTCCGCTATGACTACGTGAGAAAATATTGCAAGTGCATTCTTAATTCCAAACATAATCACAGCGTATTGAAAACAACCCCACTCCATTGCGAAGGTCAATTTTCTCCTATCTTCTAGTGTGATCTTGATTTGATGATACTTGGAAAACCCGCCAGTAGAGGAACAGGCCTCCTGCCCTCCAATATTGTCTAATACATCGTCTGTAAATGGCATTGGGAATGGGTCATGGACACATGCATCATTAAGGTTCCGCAGATCTATGAAAATCCTAATTTTGCCCTTTTGTTTCTTCTCCTGAACCACCATTGGGCTCACCCAGTCAGAATCTTCAACAAGTTTTATAATTCCTCCCTCTAGCATCTTATCTAGCCCTTGGCAGACCTTTTCCTTATATTTAGGATTAAGACGATACAACCTCTATTTAATAGGCTTTGTATCTAGCTTATGAGTGATCTTCATAATGCCCAAATCGCCAACAATGCCCTTTAAATATGAAAACTTAGTAGGGAATAGATCCTAGTATTCACGAAGAAACTCAACGACTTTATCCACTATAGCGTTGTCCCAATGATCTCTAATTTTCGTGAACTTCAGTTGTTTTTTAGTGCCAATGTTTACTTGCTTTGTCATCAAGGGTGAAGAGATGTCCGAGTTTAATATTTGCGTGCCTTCGAATTCGCGATGCCCTTCAGCCTCTATAATATTAACGTTTCTCAAATCTTCATCTTCCTCTTCAGCAGTAACATTATAGCATTCCAACGCATGGTGCAACTGGGTGCTCCAGTCTAGTTGGATCCATTCCATAGGCTCCTTTGACGTTCTGAAGATAACCACCTTAATTTCTTGCAGCGCTTAATCAATGCTTGCGAAGCTGTCCTCAAATCTGAAGGTTAATAAGAACCCTTCATTCAATACATCCCACTCCACGGTGCCATGGCAGAGTTCCGTTTCCAGATACCAGTTCATGGGAATGGTGTCCAAGGTATGGAAAAATATGTGTTCCCATTGTAGCTGCAGTTCTTCTCCCCATGTTTTAGTCTATTTCGCCAGGTGATAATTTAGATCGTCCCTTCCATTATATTTCTCAGTCATTCTAGTGTTAGCATGCCCAAATTGAACCCTTATCATTCTTCGGTAATCTCTCCATCCAGCAAAACTATCCTTTTGCGTACCCCACCATCGTGCGGGAGTAGTGCGTAGTGCCAATTCTAATGCTTGGAAGTAGTGATTCTGAGGGATTTCACACTCAAATTCATCCAAAAATAGATCTACATTAGTTAAACCATCATAATAGGGTAATTTCCTTACCTCCGATGAAACACAACACATCGACTTTGTCATCATATTGCATCATAATGTAGACACTTCATGTAAGTGATTCTGCCAATGCTCTAACTCCTCATCCAAATCAGAGGTGTAGGAATTCTCCCTATCCCATTCAATCCTCCCATATGTCGTCGCATTGATCCAGTCCTGATCTCACACTATTATTTTGTAGATTTGATCCATTTCATCATCAATTTATTTATAATCGCAGACTGGTTTGACATATCGCACCCCTTCCATAGGGTCCAACGGTACAATAACTCAAAGCGATTTCCTTTCAAATGACATTGTCTTGTTCTTCTAGTTAATGACCCCATTCATACCAATAGCCCAGTCAATTCCCAAGAGTGCGGGGTATGGATTACTATCATCAACGATTTCTATAACTTCAAAGTCCGCTACTGCGCTCACACCTTCAATATCAACTGTTACGCCATATAACCACCTCATGGGGATAATTTTCTACTGGTTCGTCATTTGGAGCTGAATCAGAGACCACTATAGTGTAGGTATCCCAATTCTTTCCCATGTTTTTTTTGGTAATACGTTCACATTGGACCCCAGATCCAAAATGACATGGTCCATCTCATAATCACCTATCTGCGCATTGAGCCTCATCTCGCGCCCTGTTCATGCCTTATATTTGTCAATCTTTCTGACTACACGATGTCCATTAGGGGATTTTTCTTTACTGGCACATTTATTTATTAATTCATGTAGGCCTTCCATAGCTTTGTTATCACACAACAATTTTATGTAGGTCTCCAAAAATATAGTGAGTACAAAGGGATGAACCTTTGTAGGCGCACTGATTTCTAGCACCTTGTCCTAACTTCCTAAGGTGGAGGCCTCAGCGAAGCTCTTCGTAGCTTCCATAAATGTTTCCTTAGCATGATTCAAATCAAAGCCAACTACTTTCTCTGGTGCTTTGCAGACCCATCCTTCTTCTTCATGTTTTTTACCCTTATCAATGCCAGTCGTCATTCCACTTCTTAGCACAATGTAATGCTCTGGTATTCTTTGCGAGGCTCAGCCCTCATCATCTGTAGATTCTACATAGGCTGCTGAGGTTGTGTTTTCTTCTCTTGCATCATAGGTATTAGCGTTGAGCATTCTTCTATAGTATTGTCAAACTGTCTGCAGTATTAACATGACGGGTGTGTAGGATTCTCACAATCTTGTGCGTAGTGCCCCGGTTGTCCACAATTATAACATATAATCTATCTGCGACCTCTACTAGGTCCTCCTCCTCTGTGGCCCCGTCCTCGACCCTGATATCCTTCGCACGGTCTTCTGACACCTTGATCTAGAGGCCGAGTTTCTGCTTGCATCTAGCATGCAGGCATCCTTTCCATCATCAGCTCATAGCTTCGACGGTGGTGCTCATCGTGGGACACAAATTTGCAGAAGTTACAGAACAACTGTTCGGGTGTCTGGACGAAATTTTGAAGTAAATGGAAATTATTCGTCGCATGTTGTCCCACAACCTAACAAATAGCACACCATAGCATATCCCCCATGCTCGACCCTGCTGGGGCTTCTGGATTTAGGGGAAGTAGCCCCCCTCCTGTAATATAATTCACATACAGAGGGCAGTGATCCTTATCATGCCCATGGCCCTTTCACTTCAAACACCAGAAATCTACATGCACTTTTGGTTTAATCTCCTTTTATTTCTTCAAACTCTATAACTCTAGGTGTAGGCTTGCTAATTGTGAGTGGATCTGTTGTACCCCCAAGATCGTATCATGAATAGGTGTTTCATGCAACCTCATTGTGATTTCCAAGGATTTTGCCTATGTTCCTATCTTCTATTGTGACAGAGCAATTCTCAGGTGGGGCAAAAGCAAAGCTATAAACCATTCACGATGCTGACTATCTGTGAACTGCATGTTAGCTTCTCGAATATGACACTTCAACCTTTGATCTAATTCCCAAGGCGTCTCATTGACCCTCATCATGATTTCTTTGAATCCAATTACTGACTGTGAGTCAGAATTAGGCTTACTAAACTCCTTGTTTAAAGTGAATTATTGGAACAATACTTAATACACCAGGTTAGCACACGATCTTGTAGAGCGGTAACCAATTGTGCCTTCTTTGTATTGTCATCAGTAATCTATTGTGATATCCACACAGTGTTCATAACAAACCATAACTGTTCTACATCTTCACTTCCTATTCCCTTCAAAATCAGCATCTTCATCGTGTTCGCCATGTTGAATGGTGGTGGTGGAGGTGGAGGTGTGGGCAAAGGTGTATGCAGTGGAGGTGAGGCTGGAGGTGGAGTGGACGAATGATTTACTTGAGGAATCCCTTGAGTGATTAGCTAAATAGTGCTTCGTGGTGGAGTCCATTCCACCCCTTCATCATCACTTAAAGGAGGTCCAATCAATGGACTATACTCTGGTCTTGATCCTTCATGATTTATAAAGAATCTTTCACCGCATAGCTCCAAACATCAAGGTAATGGCATCACCCATTTTTCACATAACAACATTTTAGTCCAAGTATTCAATGATCTTAAATAATTACCTCGCGGCCCTTTGAAACATATTCGCTTCGCTTCGCTATAGCTGACTAAGGTATCAACTACAAATTTTGTAACAAATCCTCGTATAATTCGATCGAGCCAGTGATCGACAGCCCATGCGATCTTGTTTTCAGATGCTTCTAGCCATCGCACTAATTCTGGAGTCCACACTATAGGACTATTGAGATTCCACCTTCCTTGACTATCTAACAATTTAGCTAACCACTCATATAGTTCAATGGGAAAAGTGCGGAAGAAGATCTCATGTATCTTTGTATATAGATACCTATTCAACCACTCTTCTTTTGACAGGCACATAATCCTATTTTCTTGAGCAGAGAACTCGTGAATCCTCTGATTCAACCACTTTTCAATTTCTTTCTTGGTCGGGTTCCAATAATGTGACATCACACATCTCTTTCAAGTAGATCACGATCTTGGCAACAGAACCATTTTTTGGGTTAGGGGGTCCTGACCGAGGTTTGGAGTTAGCTGTTCCAACCAACAAAACCCTACACTACTGGCCCTTTTGGCAACAACCTGCGTAGCATAGGCTCCAGCCTCACCTGAAGCAGTATGGGGGGATGCAAGAACCAAGTTTCTGCATCTAGAGACTAGTGTGATGTCTTTTAGTGGCTAAGATCTGCCTTTGTGTAGATCGATAAGATCTTAGGGCTTGCCACTGTACTCTGTTAACACAACCTTCAGACCTTCACAAAAGTCTATGATCAGTCCCTGTAGACCTTCAACAATCAATTCACTTACTTACGCACATCAGAGAGCAGTCCTAAATTAGGGTTCGCACAGGTTTACTTAAGTTATTACTAAACATCATAGAATTCATCAGAGTCTTCGTGAAAATACTTAAACATGCATTGTGTACATTATTAACACTTATTCAAGAGAATAATGTAACATTCAATAATTATTCCATAAAATACATCATTCATCGACAAAATATAACATTAACAGAGATAAACAGAAATACGCAAGAATTCTCAAAAAAATCTCTTTATTGATCTTCAATTCAAGGTTACAGACTCAAAACTACCCTGCGAACATAGCAGTAGCGGTCCACGCACTCAGCTACGGACTCTACCTAGGCCTTCGCACACTTAGCTATCGAGCCTTTCCCTCCCTATCTATGCAAAGGAAGCAGATCTTTTCTGCCCTGGCTACTGTCCTAGACCCAAATATCTATATTTCCTTCTTTCTCTTCCAAGTCTAAGTCTATTTTTCTCTTCTCTAAGACTTACTATTTATAGACTTTTCATACAATGTCATGGTCCGCGGACCATGGGTGAATCTCAAAACTAACTCAAAAATTTACATAAAATAAGGGGCTAAGCCCCTTTGACTCCTAGTCATCTATGCGCTCTGCATCCACAAATCATGGAGAATTTACATTATTTACAAAACTGTACCAAAAATTGGGTTATCTTAACCCCAAACTAACCTAGGGGACCCCATCCCAGCAACACCCCAAGGTGATACAATTGGACTAATGTATCCCTTTTTAAGCATTTTCTTCAATTGTAACTTCAGCTCTACTAACTCTAGAGTGTTGATCTTGTATGGTGCCTTTGATGCTGGTGTTTCCCCTAGTACCAAATCAATGGAAAAGACCACTTCTCTCTGAGGTGGAAACTCTGAAATCTTTGTTGGAAACACATCCTAAAACTGTTGTAAGATTGAGTACCTTCTTAATACCTCTACATCTTCAACATCATTACCTTTTTCATTGGAAATATGTACTACAAATAAGACAAATGCTTTTTTGTGGCTATGTTTTTCCTGCATAGATGTCACCATCATAAATTATGTTTCCTTCTTCTTACGCTACAAGATCCATTGTTCTCCATTGTCATCTGAGCATTCAATGGCCTTGTCATAACAATCCACTTTGGTCCTATGAAGATACAACCAGCCCATACCCAAAATCCTACTATATTATCCCAATGACAATACATTCAAATGTGTTGAAGTACGAATACTATTCAACTCGAATGTGCAAGAACTTACCTAGTGATACACTCTCTTCTTTGTACCTATAGCCAACTGCACTAACTAGCATTCTGTGTGCACTTTTTTATTCAAACCAAACTTATCCACCAGGTCAGGACTAACATAACTATAATTATATAAAAGGTCAATAAAAATGAAACAACTTGATCATAAACCTTACCGTCCATCTCAATAATAGTTTCTTAGTGATATGCCTACTTGTTATGCAATGTTGCATAAATCCATGGAATGCTATGCACAATGTTAGAGCCTAGATTGACCTCAAGCTAAAGGGAGGTAATCCTAGGATAACCACAAATCAAGCTTAACCTGGTAGCTAGCCCTACCTGGTCGAGAGAGGGCTCTCTCCTTGTCAATATTAGTTGAGATGACTGAATTAAATATGAATTTTAGGCTAGGTATAGTATCTCTAGGGTTTTTGGTTGATTTTGATGGTTTTGTTGCTGGATCAAATGGAGCAGGAAGCTTTGGGTTTGGGAAATCAAGTCAAGAATGCAGGGTGTTTTGTGGGGTGAGGTAGGTAGGTGTTTTGGCACTTGGAATTGAGTGAGATGGTAGGTCTAAGACTGGTGAGGAGTTGAGGAGGGCATGCAGAGATCATGAGTCTTCTTCAAATAGCTGAAAACATAAAAAAAAAAAATTAGATGTATTCCCAAGGCAGAGCACTGTTACTAATGTATTCTATCTATCTATCTTGATTTCATTTAGTTTAGAAGAATGAATTAGATTTTGGAACAAATAACACATGAGAAAAACTAATGATAGAAGGAGAAACAATTCAAAAACACATTACCATAAGAATCCCACAAAAATAGCTGCAAATACTGGTTTATTTCCTTGCCAAACTGCTATAGAGATGTATAATGTAGCTCAGAGCATCCAAGAGAGTCCAACCTTTACAAATGAGGAAGAAAATACATAATATAGGCATCAAACAACTCATCTTGACCTTTAGGGGTCGAATCCATGAGAAGAGGGGAAATTTCAACCATTTCCCAACTAGGGACAAGAATATAGGTAGTGGAACAACTTGCCTCTATAAGTATGGAAACTGATTCATTGACCCCAAAACCACCTCAAAATGATGAATCTACCCTCTAAGGTCATTTTAAAATTACATTTACATAGAAAAGCATCATTTATAATCATAAATTCATCCAAAATAAGAGAAATAGTCAACTTGTAGAAAAACTAGGCGAAATTTGGATTTTTTGAGCAAACTGGCTTTATGCTTAGCGCCACTAGACAGGTGGATAGCACCACTTCTCATCTGATTTTGGAGGCCTTATAATTAGCCAAATTGAGCCAAGATAGCTCATTGGAAAGGTCTTCCTGTCTAGTTTCTATAGCATCTTGAAGTTTTTCATTTGGAGGTCATTTGCCCCCTCAACAATGGAATATCCCAAGGTTGCTTCCTGTGTGTCCAAAAAGAGGCAGAGGTCATTTTTTGATGGTGTTTTGACCTTTAGGTGACCAATGTTTACTCCAAAATTGCTAAAACTTTCAGGGATTTATGCTCTCATCATGCTAAATCCAAATATGCAAACCATTTCTCCAAAACGTCCTCCAGTCCAAAGCGTAGCGCCAATGGCGCTACGCACCTAATGCAATTTTCTGTGTTGGAAAATTTCAAATTTTCAAAATGACAAAAACTCACCAAAACTTGCCCAGATTTGGCACAAGGCTCCCTCATTAGTTTCTTTGATGGGCTAGTGAGGCTTCAGCCAAGATTTTCAACTTGTCTTGCTCCTTAAGGCCTTCCTCAACCTAGCCTTAAGCTTCCTGATTCTCATATTGCAAATTTTGTTTTCGAGTCATATAATGATATGACATGTGCCAGAGCATTCTATTGTCCCTATTGGCCTTGTTGATCAGTCCCTCAAGATGCATGTTGACCCTCTCAAGCCAATTTTCCCGGTCATGTTCAATCTCTTTCTCAATGGAAGTCAAAGTGACAAGGTCCTCTTTGTCATTTTGCCTCTTCAGTTTCAACATTTCAAGTTCCATTAGGCTTTGCTTATCCTCCAACTGTTTGTTCTCTTTCTTGTTCATCATCTATATCATCCTCGTGCATATTCTCTTTGCCTTTGCTTTGCTGCTTATGTCTCTCCATGGAACTATCACTGAGTGTCTCTTCCTCCAATTCATACTCACTGTCCCTCTCCATTGTTGTACAGTTGTTTCTCTTGTGGTGAATGAAGTGTGGTGAATTGGTGAATGAAGGTAAGATGAGTATGAAGAGATTTGAATAGGAAAATAGGTGAGGGTGGAACAAGAGTGGGAAAGGGATGTAGGGAGTGAGTAGGGTTTGGGAATAGTGTAGGGTTTGGGGTATATGTATAGGGTTTGGGATGTATGTGTATAGGGTTTGGGGATTAGGGAAAAGTTTAGGGAATGATGTCTAGGGAATTATATATGAGGGGATGGGGTTTAGGGAGAAGCAAATATATGATATAGGATAGCCATAATCAAAATATAGGAGATAGTTTAGTGAAACTAGGGTTTGATTTTTTGAGAAACAAAACAACCCAAGACTGATGCAACAATTCTTTTCAGCAAGAATGGTGGTGTTACTTACTTGCAAAGAGGCAATGGAGAAGTTTTGAGGTGATTTGATGCAATTTGAAAAAATTTGTAGCTCAACTTCCAGGTGCATAGTGCACTCACCCAGGTGCGTAGCACCAGTTCAAAATTACACTGCAGGAAAAACCCAGGTGCGTAGCGCCACTCCTATGCGTAGCGCCGGACTTTGGTGCGTAGCACCTTTTTGAAGGACACTTTTAAAGGCCTTCGCAGTGTCCAAGTTGGGCTTGGGATAGCTCGTTGGAAAGCTTGTCGAGTCTACTTTCCACAAAATCTTGAATTTTTTAATTTGGAGTTCGTTTTCCCTATCAAATGTCCAATCTCCCAAGACTGGTCAAAATGTGCAGAATGAGGCGGCCTAAATGCAGAGTGTTGTTGCAGTCAACTTTTGAAGGTCTTAGTCAACTCCAAATTGAGATCATGATAGCTCACTAGAAATCTCTTTGTGTCTAGTTACCATTTGACTCATCAAGCAAGTCGTTTGGTCATTCCATCTAGAAGAAAATTTGATTTTACCAAGGTCACTCTAGAGGTGCATCAACTCTCTCGTAGCGACTGCATTTTCAACATTTCTCTAAAACCATGACACCTGGGTAAAAAGTGAAGGAGGTTTTTCTTCCTTGGAGTATTTTGGATAAATCCCTCTCTCACGTTTTCCAAATTCTTTTTGTCTTGCTTAGAAACAAAAACCCTAGGAGAGGGAAATGAGCCTTACCAAAGCACAACTGAAGTACAAACAAGGTATAAAATGACCCATTGGAACTTGAAATGATGATGACAACCTTTTGAATGATGGTACACTCAGCTGATTAGTGACATGGACTGACATTTGGAAACTTTGAAAGGAGTGAAAAAAAATCCTAGACCCAATACCCACTGACCAAATTTTACTTGAAGAGTCACTGAAATAACAAAATTTGACCTTGACACCCTAAAATCCTTTGTAAGAGCATGTTTGATCACTGGAGGAAGGCTTCAGAGACTGACACTAACATTGGCTCCAATGGGGATGGTAGCTCCTTAGAGGTGCCAAGAACACCGTAGACCTAGTAGCCTTATCCATTGGGCATGGAGTCAAAAACTCAAACTGAAATGCATGACTCAAAACTGATGACTTGACGACACAAACTGACTCTGAAACTAACTTGAAATTATTGGAACTAACTTAAAATTGACTCAAGACTTACTTAACTGAAACAAGTACTTACTAAGCTTTTTAATGGCAGCAGACCATCGAGATTTGAGGGCTTCAAATCATGATGACAACCACCTGCCTACTGATGAAAAATGTACAATCATGTGAAGTGGGCCTTCCAATGTAACCAATCCAGCAGATGTCTACTTACTGAAATCCTGCTCTCACTTTCCTCGAGTAGGTAGAATGATGTATATGTAGGAAACTCACAATAACAATTGAAACCAATGCTTATGCTAATGAACCAAGAAAAATTCATCTTCTCTAAAGCTTGCAAAAGAATGCCAAAGGGATCTTGAAAATCCTAAAGCACTAGCTTGTCTTGAGATCCAGGAGAAAAAGAACAAGCACTCCCTTCATTCTGACCTGAAAGAAAAGTTGGTTGCTGATTGATAAGAAGGCATAGAAAGGTATAAGCTTATGCTATCTGAGTGTTAGCTGTAAATTCCTCGATCATGAGAAATTCTGACTCGATTTCTGACATACTGTCTCTCTCGGGCTCATACTCCTCAATTTCATAGTCTAAGCCATTCTTAAACAGAAAAAATTCTTCAAGATGATCAACAATGACAGCCCTATCATCCTCATGAAAGAAAACAATATCTGGTAATCTAATTTCAAGACTATCCTCATTTAAACTCAGATTTTCATTTTCAAAAGTGGAAGAAGTTTCACTAACATCTGCTTGACTATGTGAATACTGCAAACCTGCATTAGCTTGAGCTGTAACATGACTTTCCAGGAGTTGATTTATCTCATCTTCAGATAGAGGATAGGGTACTTTTTGTTTTCTTTTGCTAAAACAATAATTGCCTTCTTTCCCTCCTAAAGATTCACAAGGTTGTTGAATATCTTCATTAATATCAAGCAAAGGAGTATATAAATTTTCCTCAGATTGCTGATTCATTTCATATGATTACTGTTTATTGTCAAGATGCAAAATTCCTTCATCTTCAAGCAAAGAAGAAGCTACTGTATGCTGATTATGATATTTTGTAACGAAGTGATTGGATTTTTGAGACTGTTGTTGAAGGGAAAAATCAAAGAAGGCTTCAATGATTTCTTCATCATCACAATCTGAGTCTAGTTCTGAAATAGCCAACTTGACTTTATCACAATCTGAAATTGAAACTTGATTTCCCTGCATGCTATCTTTTGTTATGAGCATATTTGAAATAAGACCTTGTCCTCCATAATTTTCAATTGTACTAAGATCTTGAACTTGCTGCAAATTTTCCTGAGCATCTTGACAAGTATCCTCTAAGCTCTCTTTATGCTACTGAAATGGATTTTCATACAGGGCTTCCATGATCTCATTGTCCACGAAGTCATCATCTTCATAAATTCTCTCAAGATTTTCAATAAAACTATAAACATGTTTACAACAGTTCTGAACTAATATTAAGGATGGATAATATTCTTTATACCTTTCAAAGAACACAGCATGAAAATATTTTAAACAATAAATACAAGCAGGCGGCAAAGTTTTACACCAAGATCGGGCTTCACCTTCCAGAGTAGCCATGAATATCTTTATCAAGCAATCTTCAGGAAAATAAACTGTTGGGTCCCTATAATACTAGTGATTACCCCATTACTATTGTAGTTATACCCCTTATTTATATTGTTGTCCCCCTATTACCCCCATATTGTTATTTCTGTGCCCCATAGAATCCCTCTATTGTTATTTTTGTGGCTTTATATTATTATTGTTAGGTCGGCTGGATTATATTGTGACTCCTTAGACTCCTATATATAGAAAGGAGGTTTTGTCATTTGAATCATCCAAGAATTGTTCATTTATGTAATGTAAAGGATGTTGCCCCCTCGAAGAGGCTGAATTCTAAGGCGTTGATCTATCTTTTCTATCTTTTCTTGAGCTGGTTTCATAACATTTGGTATCAGAGCTTTGGATTCTAGGGTTTCACTGCTCCAAACAAGTCATCGTGGCATTTTCGCTATAACTTTTTTTGTGACATTTCAGAAGTCGCAAAAAAAACGCATTTGAGAAGAAATCGTGTTGAACCTTGGGTCCAAATTTCAGAGCTTTTAGTGCAGTATTTGTGGAGATATGATCTGAGGAAGTTGGTCTTTTTGCAGACTCCTGAATTACATTCAAAACAGGTGACCTGGGGAAAATCATCATAACTTTCTCTCTAGGGATCGGATTGAAATTTTGTAAGAAGGTACAAAAAGAGGACATACTGTAGTTTCTTGTATGCATTTTTTAGATCCAAAGATCGAAACAGTGACTCGTGGCACGTCGTACAAGTTCGCTCTACTGAACTAGTCTATAATCAAGTCACTGTGGGAGATTTTGCATAACTCTTCCTTGGAGAATCCAATTTGGGTCAGACTTGTGGCATTGGAAAGAGGACACAGAGGGCTACTGTAGGTCAAAAATTTAGAACTAAATGATCAAAAAGTACAGAGATACATCAGAGGCAATATCGAGCTCCTACAAAGTGAAAAAAGGTGTGTAGATTTTCTTAAATTTTTGCTTAAGCTTGGTTTGAAAATTTATTTTGAAGGAATTCAAAGGGCATAATAGAGCATTATTATCGGTAACTGATGCCCCGAGGAAAGAAAATGCAAACACCTAGTAAGGAACCTGAAAGCTCTAGCATGACTCATGAAGAAGAAGAAGAAATGCTATATGATATATCAAAATTACAAGAACAAGTGCAACAAGTGTCACTTGCACAAAAAGCAACAGAATCTAAAATGGATGGTTTAAGGAAAGATGTAGAAGCTAAGATGGATGGTTTAAAGAAAGGTGTAGAAGCTAAGATGGATGGCATGGAAGCTAAGGTGAATGGCATGGACGCTAAAATTGATGGCATGGATGATAAGATGGAAGAATTGAAGATAAATATGAATAAGTTGCTACAAGAAATGGTCACTAAGGGTGAAAGGGTACTAAAGGAAACTCATGATGAGAACAAAAGAAATGTTAATCATGATTCCATAGACTCTAATGTTGGATCAAAGACCCACCATGTTCCAAAAATCGATATGCGGAAGTTTGATGGCAAGGATCCCGCCACATGGATATTACAGATGGAGCAATTCTTCGATCTCAATAATGTGCAAAACGCACAAAAGGTACGTATGGAAACTGTATATTTGGAACCAAATCAGTTTGTATGGTATCAATGGCTTTGTTCTCGTAAACAATTTATCACTTGGGCAATTTTTACGGAAGAATTGATAGCACATTATGAGGATACAAAAAGCAACACTTTTTTTAGCCAATTGATAAGTCTCAAACAAAAGGGTTCAATAATGGAGCACATTGAGGAGTTCCAAAAATTGAACATAAGGGTAAAAGATATTCCAGAGGAGCATAGGATTGATGTGTTCATAGGGTCTTTAAAGGATAATATCCAACATGATGTTCGCCTTTGGGAACCTGATTCATTAGAGAAGGCATTCAGGTTAGCAAGAAAAATGGAAAGCAAAATTATGGCAACTAGGAAGCATACCACTCACAACTATAAAGACGGAAGTGTTGTTGCCCCTAGTCTTCCACAACCTACAAGGTTGACACCACAACAATTGGAAGAAAAAAGAGCAAAAGGGCTTTGTTACAGTTGTGATAGCAAATACACAAAAGGTCATAAGTGTGCTGAGAAGAAATTATTCTACATAGATTGTGAAGAGGAAGAAGAAAAGGAGCAAGAAAGGTCAAAAGAAGAGGATATACTCCAGGAACAAAGCCTAGATGAAGAACAAATAAATCCGACCATATCTTGTAATGCATTGGCGGGAATTACCACTCCTCAAACCATCAAGATAGAAGGACAAATCAAGAAGAAAAAGGTAATAGTGTTGATTGATTCAGGAAGCACCCACAATTTTATTCATTGTAGGGTAGCAAAAGAATTGAATTGCTTCCTATATCCAGCACCAGAGTGTCAAGTGATGATTGCAAATGGAGGAACAATAAATTGCTCTGGAAAGTGCCATAATATCAAGCTATCCATGGGAGAATATGTATTGACTAGCCAATGCTTTCCATTCCAATGGAGGTGCTGATGTTGTACTAGGAGTCCAATGGCTACAATCCTTGGGTACAATAGCTTTTAATTTTCAAGAACTTTTCATCAAATTTTCTACGGAAGGAAAGGAAGTTGAATTAAGGGGTATTGCAGGGAAACCAGGAAAGATAATCAGCTCTAATGGCATGACAAAGCTTCTAAAAAAGGAGCAAAGAGGTGTAATTGCACAATTATGTTCGCTAGATGTTTCCACATTGGAATCATCTATTTCTCCAGATCTCCAAAAAGTCCTGGACAATCATTCCAAGGTATTTGAGACTCCCAAAGGTCTCCCACCTATGCGTGATCATGATCATGCTATTCATCTGATTCCAGGAAGTGTTCCTCCAAACATCAGGCCGTACAGATATCCCTATGTCCAAAAAAGTGAAATTGAACGTATGGTTGCAGAAATGCTAGAGGCTGGTATAATTCAACCGAGTCAAAGTTCTTTCTCAGCTCCAGTAGTATTGGTGCACAAGAAGGATGGATCATGGCGCATGTGTCCGGATTATAGGGAGCTCAACAAGCTCACTATTAAAGATAAGTTCCCCATTCCTGTCATTGATGAATTACTGGATGAATTGCATGGATCAATTTACTTCACCAAGTTGGATCTTCGTTCGGGATATCATCAAATCAGAATGAAGATTGAAGACATTCCGAAAACGGAATTTAGAACTCATGAGGGTCATTATGAATTTTTGGTCATGCCTTTTGGCCTTACCAATGCACCTTCAACATTTCAAGGTTTGATGAATTCAATTTTCAAACCATTCCTTAGAAAATTTGTGTTAGTATTTTTTGATGATATACTAATCTACAGCAAGTCTTGGAAGGATCATGTTGAACATGTTGACAGGGTGCTACAACTATTGGAGGAGAAACAATTATATGCAAAAAGATCCAAATGTTTCTTTGGAGTCCAGGAGGTGGAATATTTGGGTCATATTGTATCTCATGAAGGAGTTAAGGTAGACCCTAGCAAAATTAAAGCCATTAAGGAATGGAAAATCCCCACATCCATAAAGCATCTGCGAGGATTTCTTGGGTTGACAGGGTATTATCGCAAGTTTGTTAAGAATTATGGGAGAATAGCAGCACCTCTAACAACATTATTGAAGAAAGATTCATTTTCATGGACTCTGGAAGCAACAAAGGCCTTTGAACATCTTAAAGAGGCAATGTGCCAAGCACCGGTCTTAGCTACACCGGACTTCACAAAAACCTTTATTGTGGAATGTGATGCTTCAGGAAATGGAATTGGTGTTGTTCTAATGCAAGATGAAAGACCCATTGCTTTTGAAAGTCGTCCAATCAAGGGAAAGTTTTTAAGAAAAGCTATTTATGAGAAGGAAATGTTGGCAATACTCCATGCACTTAAGAAATGGCGACCCTACCTAATGGGAAGACACTTCAAGGTAAAAACAGATCATGATAGCCTTAAATACTTTTTAGAACAAAGATTATCCTCTGAAGAGCAACAAAAGTGGGTCACAAAGATGTTGGGTTATGACTTTGAAATCATCTACAAAAAAGGGAAGCAAAATGTGGTGGCAGATGCACTCTCAAGAAAGGATGAGGATGTGGAAGCATTGTTGTGTGCCATTTCTATTATCCAACCAGATTGGATAAACGAAGCAAGGGAGGAATGGAAGAATGACGAAGAAGTGTGGGCACTTATTCAAAAGCTACAACAAGATTCCAGTACTTCTGATACATTTAGCTGGAAAAATGATTCGTTATGGTACAAAGATCGCTTATACCTCTGTAAGAATTCCCAGCTAAAACAAAAGATTCTTATGGAATTGCACACTTCTCCCTTAGGAGGGCACTCAGGATTTTTAAAAACTTACCACAGGGTTAAGAAGGAATTTTTTTGGGATGGCCTTAAATCAGATATTCAAAAGTTTGTGGCGGAATGTTTGGTTTGCCAACAAAATAAAGTTGAAACAATTAAGACACTGGGTCTATTACAACCTTTATCCATTCCAAGCCAACGTTGGGAGGAGGTTTCAATGGATTTTATCACAGGTTTACCCAAGTCTGAGGGAAAGAGTGTCATCATGGTGGTAGTTGACAGACTTACCAAGTATGCACACTTTTGTGCATTATCACATCCATTTAAAGCCAGTACAGTTTCTACTGCATTTATGGAAACAGTTCAAAAGCTACATGGAAACCCAAAGATTATTGTAAGTGACAGAGATCCCATTTTCACTGGAAATTTTTGGACAGAATTATTTTCTTGTCTTGGTACTCAGTTAGCTCATAGCTCATCTTATCATCCTCAATCTGATGGGCAAACTGAGATAGTAAACAAATGTTTGGAAGGATATCTTCGTTGCTTTGTATCTGATAAACAAACACAATGGGTCAAATGGTTGCCTCTGGCTGAATGGTGGTATAACACTTCCTTCCATACAGCAACAAAAATGACCCCATTTATGGCACTTTATGGGTATCAACCACCATCCATCACATCATATTTAAGAGAAAATTCTAAGGTTCAGGCAGTGGAACATCACATCGAACATCAACAACAAGTCCTCCAACTCTTAAAGGATAACCTCGTGTTGGCACAAAATAGAATGAAACAACAAGCAGATCAACATCGCAGTGAAAGAAGTTTTGATGTAGGTGATTTGGTATTCCTACGGCTACAACCATATAAGCAAATGTCCCTAAAGCAAGCTAAGAAGGATAATAAATTATCACCAAAGTATTATGGTCCGTACAAGGTGTTGCAAAAGATTGGTACTATGGCATACAAATTGGAGCTTCCTGCAGCTTCTCGATTGCACCCAGTTTTCCATGTTTCATGTTTAAAGAAGGTTATAGGCAACAAGCTCCCAATTCAAACAATATTGCCAGAACTTGACGAGGAAGGAAAAATTATATTGGAACCAGAAGCAGTCACAGAAACAAGAACTCGACAGCTACGAAATCGATCAATTTCAAAGTATCTTATCAAGTGGAAGAACTTATCCGCTGAAGATTCCACATGGGAGGATGAGAATTTTATGCAGAAGTATCCAGAACTACTCAAGCGTTGAGGACAACACTTTTTTGAAGGAGAGGGGCATGTTGGGTCCCTATAATACTAGTGATTACCCCATTACTATTGTAGTTATACCCCTTAGTTATATTGTTGTGCCCCTATTACCCCCATATTGTTATTTCTGTGCCCCATAGAATCCCTCTATTGTTATTTTTGTGGCTTTATATTATTATTGTTAGGTCGGTTGGATTATATTGTGACTCCTTAGACTCCTATATATAGAAAGGAGGTTTTGTCATTTGAATCATCCAAGAATTGTTCATTTATGTAATGTAAAGGAGGTTCCCCCCTCGAAGAGGCTGAATTCTAAGGCGTTGATCTATCTTTTCTATCTTTTCTTGAGCTGGTTTCATAACATAAACCTTCAACTTGCGAATATGCATGTGAAATCTAGCCAGATGTAAAGCAGCATCATTCCTATCATCATCTTTAAAAATAGCCAAATTCCTTTGCCAATCTACCTTAGGAATTTTATTTGGGAAGCCTGGAATGTGATTTCGGCTCATGGGAGCATACCTTCAAGCAAAAAAATACATTTTGATAACAATGAATTCACCTAGAAATGCTTCAGGCTACTGGTTCTTGAAGAGTAGAGTTGCCATAAAAATTCTGAAGCTTGGGATTTTTCGACACTGGAGTCGCCAGATGAATGATTTCAGCCTTCCGATGTCTGATTGTTGTCTACCATCAAAAATCAGATCTAAACTTGATACATTTTACTGAGGAACATAAAACTACATTCCCCAGTATGGTTGCCACTATGTTAGAGCCTAGATTGACCTTAGGTTGAAGGGAGGTAATCCTAGGATGACCACAAACCAAGCTTAACCTAGTAGCTATCCCTACCAAGTCGGGAGAGGGCTCTCTCCTTGTCAATCTCAGTTGAGATGACTGAATTAAATATGGATTTTAGGCTAGGTATAATATCTCTAGGGTTTTTTGGTTGATTTTTATGGTTTTGTTGCTGGATCAAATGGCACAGGCAGCTTTGGGTCTGGGAAATCAAGTTGGGAATGCAGGGTGTTCTGTGGGGCGAGGTAGGTAGGTGTTTTGTCACTTGGAATTGAGTGAGATGGCAGGTCTAAGACTGGTGAGGAGCTGAGGAGGGCATGCAGAGATCACGAGTCCTCTTCAAATAGCTGAAACATAAAAAAATTAGATGTATTCTACCTATCTATCTTGATTTCATTTAGTTTAGAAGAATGAATTAGATTTTGGCACACATAAAACATGAGAAAAAATCATGACAGAAGGAGAAAAAATGCAAAAACACATTACCACAAGAACCCCACAATAATAGCTACAAATCTTGGTTTATTTCCTTGCCAAACTGCTATAAAGATGTACAATGTAGCTCAGAACATCCAAGAGAGTCCAACCTTTACAAAAGAGGAAGAAAATACCTAACATAGGCATCAAACATCTCATCCTTACCTTTAGGGGTCGAATCCATGAGAAGATGGGCAGTTTCAACCATTTCCCAACTAAGAACAAGAATATAGGTAGTGGAACAACTTGCCTCTATAAGTATGGAAACTGATTCATTGACCCCAAAACCACCTCAAAATGATGAATCTACCCTCTAAGGTCATTTTAAAATTAAATTAACATAGCAAAGAATCATTTAAAATCATAAATTCATCCAAAATAAGAGAAATAGTCAACTTGTAGAAAAACTAGGTGAAATTTGGATTTTTGAGCAAACTGGCTCTATGCGTAGCACCAATTCTAAGCTGATTTTGGAGGCCTCCCCCTTAGCCAAATTGAGCCCAAGATAGCTAATTGGAAAGGTCTTCCTATCTAGTTTCTGTAACAGCTTGAATTTTTTCATTTGGAGGTCATTTTCCCCCTCAAAAGTGAAATCTCCCAAGGTTGCTTCCTGTGTGTCCAAAAAGAGGCAGAGAGGTCATTTTTTGTTGCTTTTTTTACCTTTAGGTGACCAAGTTTTACTCCAAAATTTCTGAAACTTTCAGGGATTGGTGCTGTCATCATGCTGAATCTAAATATGCAAACAATTTCTCCAAAAATTCCTCCAGTCAAAAGCGTAGTGCCGGTGGCGCTACGCACCTGATGCAATTTTCTAAGTTGGAAAATTTCAAAATGACAAAAACTCACCAACACTTGCCCAGATTTGGCACAAGGCTCCTCATTAATTGCTTTAATGGGCTAGTGAGGCTTCAGCCAAGATTTTCAACTTGTCTTGCTCCTTAAGGCCTTCCTCAACCTAGCCTTAAGCTTCCTGATTCTCATATTGCAAATTTTGTTTTCGAGTCATATAATGATATGACATGTGTCGGAGCATTCTATTGTCCCTGTTGGCCTTGTTGATCAGTCCCTCAAGATGCATGTTGACCCTCTCAAGCCAATTTTCCCGGTCATGTTCAATCTCTTGCTCAATGGAAGTCAAAGTGACAAGGTCCTCTTTGTCATTTTGCCTCTTCAGTTTCAACATTTCAAGTTCCATTAGGCTTTTCTTATCCTCCAACTGTTTGTTCTCTTTCTTGTTCATCATCTATATCATCCTAGTGCATCTTCTCTTTGCCTTTGCTTTGCTGCTTGTGCCTCTCCATGGAACTATCATCGAGTGTCTCTTCCTCCAATTCATACTCATTGTCCCTCTCCATTGTTGTACAACTATTTGTCTTATGGTGAATTGGTGAATGAAGGTATGATGAGTATGAAGAGATTTGAATAGGAAAATAGTTGAGGGTGGAACAAGAGTGGGAAAGGGATGTAGGGAGTGAGTAGGGTTTGGGAATAGTGTAGGGTTTGGGGTATATGTATAAGGTTTGGGATGTGTGTGTATAGGGTTTGGGGATTAGAGAAAAGTTTAGGGAATGATGTCTAGGGAATTATATATGAGGGGATGGGGTTTAGGGAGAAGCAAATATATGATATAGGATAGCCATAATCAAAATATAGGAGATAGTTTAGTGAAACTAGGGTTTGATTTTTTGAAAAAGAAAATAACCCAAGACCGATGCAACAATTCTTTTCAGCAAGAATGGTGGTGTTACTTATTTGCAAAGAGGCAATGGAGAAGTTTTGAGGTGATTTGATAAAAATTGCAACAATTTTTAGCTCAACTTCCAGGTGCGTAGCGCGCTCACCCAGGTGAATAGTGCTGGTTTGGTGTATAGCGCCACTCCTATGCGTAGCGCCGGACTTTGGTGCGTAGTGCCTTTTTACAGGACATGTTTGAAGGCCTCCCCGATTTCCAAATTGGGTGCAGGATATCATGTTGGAAATCTTGTCGAGTCTACTTTCTAGAAAATCTTGAATTTTTCAATTTGGAGTTCATTTGGCCTATCAAAGGTCTAATCTCCCAAGGCTGGTCAAAATGTGTAGAATGAGGCTGCCTAAATGTAGAGTGATGTTACAGTCAACGTTTGAAGGTCTTTCTCAACTCCAAATTGAGCTCATGATATCGCATTGGAAAGCTATTTGTGTATAGTTATCATTTGATGCATCAAGCAAGTCGTTTGGGCATTCCATCTAGGAGAAAATTTGATTTTACCAAGGTCACTCTAGAGGTGCAGCAACTCTCTCGTAGTGATTGTATTTTTGACATTTGTCTAAAACCATGACACTTGGGTAAAAAGTGAAGGATGTTTTTCTTCCTTGGCCTATTTTGGACAAAAACCTCTCTCACATTTTCCAAATTCATTTTGTATTGCTTAGAAACAAAAAACCTTAGGAGAGGGAAATGAGCCTTACCAGAGCACAACTGAAGCACAAGCAAGGTGTAAAATTACCCATTGGGACATGAAATGATGATGACAACCTTTTGAATGATGGTACACTCAACTAAATGGTGACATGGATCGACATTTGGAAAACTTTGAAAGGAGTGAAAACAAATCCTAGACCTAATACCCAGTGACCAAATTTTACTTGAAGACTCACTGAAATAACAAAATTTGACCTTGACACCCTAAAATCACTTTGTAAGAGCATGTTTGATCACTGGAGGAAGGCTTCAAAGACTGACACTAACACACAACATCCCCAACTTTCTGCGCTTCTTGTGCACTATAAATCTGAGTCCTACCACCTTGATTATGTAGGCAATCCCTCTTAAGATGCTCCTTACAACATGTCCAACACTGCAACCATCCTGTACCATCACATTTATTCTGTTGCCCACCATGCTGTGGCCCATTAAATTTCTTATAAGGTGCAACATTTTCTTTCTCACCTACATCCTGAGTCCTTATTCTTTTCGATTTCCATTTACCTTTAGCTTTGTCTTTCATTTTCCACCTTTGTTGAAATTATGCCTTACGCTTTGATTGTTCATAACAATGTTTTAATTTCTCAATAACTTCCTCAAATGAATGTGGCTCATCTTACTCAATATGATCTCTAAATTATAATGGAAATCCACTAACAAATATCTGAAATTTAGCTTTTTCATCCTTAAGACACGATACATACCTCAATAACTCCAAAAAATTGGTTGTATACTCCCCATCTGTCATTGATCCCATCTTTAGCTCATAAAATGCCTTGGATTTACTGTTGTAGTACCGCTCTAACAAGTACTTCTTCCTAAAAAGGCTTTTGAATTCATGCCAACTCAACTTCTCTATCCTGATGTCTCTAACCTGCTTCACATTTTCCCACGAGATGTTTGCTTTCCCTTTGAGGTTGAAGATAGATATTCTAGCCTTCATATTCTTTGTGTAATCATGCAGTTCAAAGAATTTATGCATCCCAAGTAACCATGCCTCTACATCCTCCAGCTTCTTCAATTTCCACCAAAGGTAGGTGGCTTCACTTTCTTGAACTCATCTGGAAAATATCCCCTGTCACTCTTCCTGTAAGGTGATATCGATGAAGTTCATAGTGCCTATCAGAATCAGAACTGGAATAGAACCCATGTCCATCACCTCTCCTATCCAGAGTATCCAAGAGCCTACCATCTCTAATCATGTCCTCTCTATCTGACCTATGCCCATGATGAGATCTATTACCATCTGCCCCATTTGTTCTGTCCTCCTGCCCATGGTTGATCTGAAGTGGTCCTTGTCTCCACAATTCTGAAAAACTTTGAAGGATTACTTCATTGACTTCTGCTTGTTTCTCCTATGCCTGAATGATCATGTCATTATCTTTCTTGCAACTTCTTATTTATTCCTTCAAGATTCTCAATGTGTCTACTAAGTCAAAATAATTCCTAACACCATGCTACTCATCTGACCCATAGGGAGAATCTCGTGAATTTTAGTCTACCATATTGCTAGTCATATTTGATCTCTTTTCTTCAAGTACACCATGTTAGCTAAAACTAAAACATAACATATTCAAAATAGCTCGGTATAGTTTAGGGGAGGATATCTCATCTACAAGATCAACTATATTAGCATGAGACATGTATAATCATAATCACATCAGCATATAACATCAGTTTAACCACTATCCAGTTATCAATGCTTGATCAAACCAACCACATACCATGACTTCATGCATGACAACTACAACCATATCAATGTATGCATAGCAACATATAAACATTGACATGTATAACCAATGCATAACTGACATACACTCACTACAAACACATCCAACAACAACACCATCCACTTGCACATGACGACACCACTGCAACCATGACCACCACCATGCATGCACATCAAGTACATAGATGACAAGCATAGAGAGAACATATATGAAACCCACATGAATGCATGACCAATACACACCCATCCAATCCAAGGGGTGAACAATGCTCTGATACCACTCTGTAACATCCTCCTCCCACATTTACCCAATTTAATTGGTATGTTGGAGTAAACATGTGACAAGAGGCTACTATGATGTGATTAAACTCCCCATGTACAGTTAAGGAAGTGAAGCCAACAAAATAATACCATTCTGACCTTCCACACATGCTACAGAACCTTCAGGATCCAACCAACCCCTCCAGGTGACCAACCCCTGAGGAAACTTGACATTTTGCTGATCTGGACCCCTAGCTACTCCCATGACAAGCCATGCATTTGGCTGAGGCCTTCAAGTCACTCCCATAGCAAGGGAATTCCAGGCACTATGGATGTTTTCAGCTAGTTCCGAGCCAACGACCCCAGAATTTGTGGCACATTTTTAAGGCCAGGACTCAGGCCACATCCCAGAACTTCATGAAATTTTCAAAAATGATAAATAACACTGAAATAAAGGTACTAATTCAAACACTTGATAAATGAATTGATTAGACCCCTACTAGCCATGACAGGAATTTCATCAAACATGTCAGAAATATGCAATCTAGACATCATAACATCATATTTGAGCATAAGGGTCTCATACTTATTTGAGAGTCATAAAGAAGATTTGTTTCCATATCACAATAGTTGCATTACCATATATTAGGTCATATATTCATTGTACTTTCAATTACTATTCAAAACATGATGAGAGCCATACATCAAGTCTGTCTTAAGACATACTCATAACCAACATATAACCAATAAAACTAACAAGGATATAACAACCATAAGAACCACACATACGCCAATACATTTACACATTAAATACCAAGGAGAAAGAGCTCTTATTAATCAATGCAAAAGCAAACCAAGTATGGAACTTGCACAAATCACCTGACCATATATTGGCTAAAGCAAATATTTCTTCTGGCCAATCACCCCCATTCCATATTCCAAGCATGAATGTGAGTCTCAAAACCTAACCAAACTAGGTTTCCTCAGCCTTTACTGAAATCACCACCATATCACTAGGCCCTAAACAAGCATGGATGCTACCAGATTTCTCCACCTACACCGTGAGGAATTTTCCTATCTCCTAGTCTCTAGGCTTTACCATATATCCTACCATACAACGGTCGAGGATTCCTAGGCCTGATCGAGGGAACACACCTCTATACTTTACCGTATATCCCATCATTCACTAGTTGAGGATTCCTAGGCCTGCTGAGGTACACAAAATCCATCTTTACCTCAATCTTAGTCCGGTTCAAGGATTCCTAGGCCTTGGGTTCTTTCTTTCAGAGACCACCTCACTCATTTTTGAAACCATCCGGCAATCCAGCTTAACAAAATAAAAGAGAACCCATCACACCATGGCTATCCGGAAATTGCAAGGCAAGGCTGAATAACACTTTCACACCTGGAAAAATCCATGCCAATGATAGCAAGAGAACCAAGAACACACATGCATAACCATGGATGCCAGAACTAGCAAGGAAATCACACATGCAAATTGATACCCACAAATAATCCCGCTATAGCTGCTAGATGTTTCTCTTCCTTGCTTGATCTTTGCCTTCATGGTCCTTCCTTTTCTTTCTTCATCCAATACTAGAGTGCTCCAAGAATTCTCTAAGTGTCCAAGTGTGTGAGAGAGAGAATAGAGAGATAGCTCCAAAATTGAATTGATAAAATGATCCAAATATTTTACTTTAGGGATGCATAGAAAATTGAATTTTAACAGAGCATGTAACCATGTGACATAAACACATAAAAGAAGCAGAAATCGAATGCAACCAAGATATCAAAGGAATATAAACAATTTGATAACAGAGTTGACCCAGTGTGGTCTACATCTTTGGGTCCTGCTCAATGTGGGGAGGCCTCTTTCATTATTTTTTAGTGAAATCAAATTACAAGAAATAAAAAAATGACACCTTATACCTCCACTTCTGAGGATGGACTAAAAATGTAGACCTTTGCTGAAGAAATAGACTACACGGTTGGATTCCTCGCAAAAAAACATGAAAAATGACTATAAAGTTGACCATGTTCTAGTTTGGTCAAAATTTGGACCCCTGGGAATCTTAAAGACTCCCCAAAGATTCTTCCCCATGTGTTCACTGAATTTCATCTTCCTAGATGATGAAATTGACTTCACCGTTGCATTCCTTATGGAAAAATGAGTATAATCTTGGCCTATTTCTGTTCTGGTGATTTCGGAGGCCCTAAGGAATCTAAAGATTCCCTGCAAGATTCCTTAGAATATTCCTAAGGAATATTCTTAAAAATATTCTCAAACTTCAGCTCTCGAAATCTGTGCCCAAGGAGCATGATTCCAGCATGCGGTAAGGTTCCGCTCCTCTGCACTCAGTAGGCTCCTCTCCCCTTGTTGGTTGGTTGAAGGGCTTTAAGTATTGTTTATCGAGCATTGTAATTAATGTCAGGTCGTTTGGAAAAATAGTTGTCGGTCCTTGTGTACATCAAGTGGGAGTCAGGATTTCGGGGGTTCAAACCCCATGACCCTCGTTGTTGTTTTTTATTATAAAAAATAGAATTAACGGTCTGAAAAATGAGGACCAACGCCAGTCGTTTGATATATATAACATACAATACTACCACCCGTCGGTCCAGTTTCCCAGGTTTCCCCACTGGTCAACCTGCAGGTAATATTTTTTTAAAATATATTTGAATTTAGCCCATAAAGGGTGTTTTTCCCATTGATGGATTTGGGGGCCACTGGGAATTTTAATTAGGCAACAAATTCGTCATTGTCTGTCACCAAACTAGTCCAAATTGTTGCTTCCTTCGCAAAATCCAATGACATTGACTGAGCTACCACATGCATCATCCTGATTGGTCTATACAACTAATTGGGAGGCTACCGGGGCTACTTACATCAACTTCCACATGTCGCATTCTGGTTGGCTCTTCCTCATCTGTACTTCCACATCACCTACTGAAATCATCATCCTTACCACTGACGTCAGCATGCCAAGTGTCCCTGCATGTAAAAAATTTATTTGTTTTTGAAAAACTTCAACTGGCCATAACTTCTTCATAAAATGTCATTTTGAGGTTTCATTGATGCCATTGGATTTAGAATGACGAGGTCTTCAATTTTAGACTAGTTTTTATGCATTTTGAGGACTTTAAAAAGTAACCTTTTAGGATCCTTCTGGATCATTTCTCCCTACTAATGAGATTTTGGGTAGCTAAAATCTTTATCAGTCAATTGGAAAGTGAGGGAATTTCTCCCTCACTTTATCCTTTTCAATTTAATGAGCCTTACTTAGATTCATTCCCTTGAAACCAATGTGAAGGTACTTCCAGTATCCCCAGCGTGAAGTCCTAGTTTTCCTATTAAGAATGATATCTTCAAGTAGCTTGTCCAAGTATTTAGGTGCAAAATAAATCATTGTAGGAACCTATCCAACCTCTTCGGCATCCATGATCAAAGGAGGCTCATAAATATTCAAGTTTTCAACATTCACCACTGAGTACATCTGCATGTATACTGGCAAGTCGAGAAAAATCATTATCCGCAATCTTCTCTAATATGGTGAATGGACTGTATTGGATTGACCTCAAATTCTTTCCTTCCCCTTTCATTCTGTCTTTGTTGATTTGGAGCCACACATTGTCTCCAACCTGGAATTGGAGATCAACCTGGTGCTTTTCATCATAAGCCTTGTATTGGGCTTCACTTTTCTCCAATTTCTCCTACACTGCCTATTGAATCATCTGAATTTGATGAATGAAATTTTGTGCGTTGTCCTTGTCATTTGGTTCATTTGAATCTTCATCTCTCCCAAAGACCATGTCTAAGGGATCCTTTGGAAAATATCCAAATCATGTCTTGAATGGTGAGCTCTGAGTGGATGAATTCATTACCCTGTTGTATGCATGTTGTACATAAGGAAGTTGCTTGTCCCAAAACTTGGGATGCTTGCCACAATAGCCCCGGAGTAGATGTATCACTATGTCGTTGACAACCTATGTTTTCTCCTCAGTCTATGGATGAAATTTTGTACTCCTCTTCATCTTGGTGTCCATAATTCTCCACAAACTCATCCAAAACTCTCCAAGGAAATGAGAGTCTCGATCAGACACAATGGATGTGGGAAACCCAAAGTGGACCCATACAAATTGGAAGAAGAGATGAGCAATCTGCTCTGCAATGATCTACTTTTTACAAGGCATTAAGACACACATTTTGCTAAAACGATTCACAATGACATACAAATGTCATGACCTCTCGTAGACAAAGGAGAACCGCCAACAAAATCCATTGACATACTTTACCATGGACGACTTGGAACAAGAAGTGGTGTGTAGAGCCCCAATTTTCCATTAGTGGGATTGCAAACTGAACACAATACACACCCCTTTACATATCAAGTCATGATGTTTTTCATGTGAGGCCAATAACAAAACCTCTAATAATGACACAAAATTTTCCCTACACCAAAATGACCCAATACAATAGAGGCATGTGCCTCTCTGATTACATGTATTCTTTCATTGGTGGGGATACAAAGTTTGCCAATATGGTACAACAATTTTCCCTACAAATGGTAATTATCTACCTATGATCCATGAGTCAACTTTGCATAAATCTCCTTAAAATATTCATCATCAACATACTATTCAACATAACTTTCCAAATATAAAGAAGCATTTTGAAAAACTATATATGCAGAAATAGGAGGGAGAGAAAGCATATCTTCCACTTGGTTACTAGTGCCCTTCTTGTATTCTATTACTAGGTGAAACTGTTGAAGGAACCTCGTCCACCTGCAATGACATGCAGGTTGAAGATTTGTTTGTGACTGGAGATACTGCAAGGGCTGGTGGTCAGTGTGAATGATGGTCTCCTTGCCAATCGAATAGTTCTTCCATTTCTTCACACTTTGGACCAAGGCATACAACTCCTTGTCATATGTGGGATAGTTCACAACAGCTTGGGAGAATGTCTTCAAATGGTAACTTACATGTTTCCTCTGCTTCATCAACACAACTCCCATAGCATACCCACTGAAATTTGTCTCGATATCAAAAGGTTGTTTGAGGTCAGGTAAGGCAAAAAATGGTGCGGTATTGATCTTCTCTTTCAAGGTATCAAAGGATTTTTGCTGCTTTCCTCCCCACTAAAAGGTTTGTTTAATACTTGTAAATGCATGCAAGGGGGATGCAATGGAGGAGAAGTTGGAAATGAATCTTCTCCAGCATTGTATTGCACCCAAAAAGCCACCAACCTCTATAACATTGGTGGGTTTAGGTCACTTCATAATCACATCAACTTTAGATGGATTTATTTTTAACTGTCCACCTCCAATAATGTGACCCAAGTAAACCAAAGAGGTCTTATAAAATTCACACTTAGACATTTTGAAATACAATTTTTCTCTTTGCAAAACATCAAGCACCTTTTTAAGATGACTCACATGATCTTCCCATGTTCTACTAAAAACAAGAATGGCATCAAGATACATAAGAAAAAAATCATCAATAAAGGTTTGAAAATTTCATTCATCACCCTCATGAATGTTGTGGGAGCATTTCATAGTTTGAATGGCATCATCATCCATTTAGACAACCCATGTTTTGTCTTGAATGCAGTCTTCCATACATCCTGTTCTGCAATCCTAACCTGATGGTAGCCACTGCACATGTCCTGTTTTGTGAAATAGATTACATTTTTCAATTGATCTAATAAATCATCAATGTGAGTGAGAGGGTACCAATTCTTCACCGCTATTTTGTTGAGTGCCCTGTAGTCCACGTATATCCTCCATGTTCCATCCTTCTTTGGTGTCAACATAATGGGTGAGTTGCATGGAGAAAAAATTGGTCTTATGACCCCTTGGTTCGGTGATTTCTACACTTGTTTCTTTATCTCCTCCATCTCAATGGCTAACAACCTATACATACCAATATTTTGTAAAGGAGCATCCTGCTACAAGTAAATTTCATGTTGGATCTCATGCTTTAGAGGCAACCCACTTGGTTCCTGAAAAATCCCATTATAGTTAGAAACTATTTCATACAATTATTTTTATGAGTGGGATCACAACCTTGGAAAGCTTTAAATGTATTCGAATCTTTTTCTCTCACAACCATGAGCATGCGCCCTTTACTAGAATTGATCAATCTTTATATCTAACCTACACTTACAAGACTTGCATTGATCTTGGCATGATGAGATCTAACAATGTATTCCAACTCATCTTTTTTGATATGATACTTTTTTCATGGAGAAATAAAATGTCTTTCTTGTCATACAAATATGGAATTCCCAATAAAATTCCATAGATATCCAAAGGTACAAAATCAAGTTCAACCTCATCTAAGAGTTTGGATGAAATCACAAATCTAGCCCTACAATATTTGATTACATGTAATTTGGTTTTGTCACACACCCAACCAAGAGGGTAGGGTTTCAAATGAGGCTTGGTCTCCAACCCTAGTTTCTTAACCAAGGATTCTGAAATCAAGTTTACTTGTGAGACTAGATCAAACAAGGTTTCCACTTTAGTATGTTTCATCACAACTCTAATGTGTAAAAATTTAGTCCTATTTCGTTCATTAACAAGAGACTCATTTGAAGAACTTGTACTTGCATGCAATTCAAAATTTTCATTAGCATGAAGAGAAAGGTTACCCTGTATTCCCATTGTTTTGGTATATGTCTCACCACTGGAGTCGGATCCAAGGTCCTTTTTCATAGTTTCTACCGTCTTTTGCTTCCTCTTTCCACCAAATCTCTTTGGCTTAAAATCTGGATGCAACTTCCAACAATTTTCATCATCATGGCCTTCCTTATTGTAATGTGTGCATGATGGATTTTCTCCTTCTTCTTCTTTGGTTGTAGCTGCCTTCTTGTCCTTTCCCTTGGATTTTCCTTTGAATTTTCCATTATGAAGTTTGAAATATGATTTCTTGGGTTGATCTTCTTTGTCATTCTTTCCCCTTCTTTCACGATGAATGGTCTTCACACTGGCCGCATCAATAGTAGTAGGCTCAAAAAACAACAAAGAATGCCTGGTGTAACTATGTAAAGCACCAATATACTTTGTTACAGTTTCTGGTGAATCAAGTGAAATGCCCAAGTTTAAATCTTGTTTTCTAAACTCTTATGTGAAGCTTTGTACATTTTGACCCTTTCCTTGTCTCAAATATTTCCATTCCATTATATCTTTTTGTCGACAACCAAAAGGATATAATTGATATTTTAATGCAGAAACAAAATTGGACCAAGAAGAAAGGAGATTACCCAAGTTTTTGCTACCTTTTTGTAACTTGCTCTCCCACCAAATGAGAACGACGCCACTCAGTTGAAGAGATGCTAATTGTATATTAGACTCATCTTCCTCGATTTACTGAATCCATTAATAGACATCGATATGTCTATTCCAATTGCTTAACTTCTTTGCATTAAATTCTCCAATATATGTGGGAAAATCAAACTTTACATATAGCTTAAAAAATGGATTTTTAGATGCATTCTTATGATTCCCATTAGAATGATGAGAATAGGAAGAAGAAGAAATGTTACTAGAAGATGGAGAGGGAGGGGGATCTTCTCCTCCACCTCCATGGTTTACTGAGGCATGATAATCTGGATATTTATTCTCATGCTTTATTTTCTTCCCATATTATGCAAACAATTTGTCCACTTTCTCTGCCATGGTGAAGAAGATCTTGCGATAATTTCACTCTTCCTCCAATCAAGCTTCCTCATCTGCCATGTTTCATATTTGTACAACAAACCCCACTTCAGGATCAAAGGATTTGAGTTTTCCTTCACCTCTTTTGAGCTTGTTCCTCGTTAGCATTCACTCATGTGACTTGCATCAAGAAGACCTGCTCTGAGACCAAACTTGATCCAGATATTTTACATCAAGGGTGCATACAAAAATTCATTTTAACAGAGCATGTAACCAAGTGACATAAAAACATAAAAGAAGCATAAATAAAATGTGACCATGAGATCAAAGGCACACAAACAACTTGATAACAGAGTTTACCCAGTGTGGGCTACATCTCTGGACCCTGCTTAATGTGGGGAGGCCTCTTTCATTAATTAGTAGTGAAATCAAATTAAAAGCAATTACAAAATGGCATCTTATACCTCAACTTTTGGGGATGGACTAAAAATGTAGACCTCTTTTGAAGAAACAAACTGCATAGTTGGATTCCTAGTGAAAAATCGTGAAAAAATACTATAAATTTGACCCTATTCTGGTTCAATCAAAATCTGGAACCTTGGCAATCTCAAAGATTCCCCAAAGATTCCTTCTCGTGTGTTGACTGAAGTTCGACTGCCCAAATGATGAAACTGACTTAATCATTTCATTTCTTGGGGAAAATGAAGTAAAATGAGCATAATCTCGACCTATTTTTGTTCTGGTGATTTCAGAGACTCTAAGAAATCTAAAGATTCCCAAGGAATATTCTCAAACTTCAACTCTCAAAATCCGTGCCCAGTGCACATGGTTCCAGCATGCGGCAAGGTTTTTCTCCTTTGCACTCGGTAGGCTTTGCTCCACGTGTTTGCTCCCCTTAGCGATGGGTTGAACTTATTTAAGTAATGTTTGGCCAACATTGTAATTAACGTCAGGCCGTTTGGCCCAACGGTGTTCAATTGTTATATAAATCAAGTGGGAGTTGGGAGGTTAGGGGTTCAAACCCCACGGCCCCCATCATGGTTGTTTATTTTGTGGAATAATATTAACTATCCGAGGGAATGGGACCACCACCAACTATTTGATATATATGTATATATATATATATATATATATATATATATATATATATATATATATATATATATATATAAAATGTTACTGCTACCTCCGGTCCAGTTGGCTAGGTTTAACCATTATTCAATCGACTGGTAATATTTTTTTAAAATATATTTTAATTTAGCCCATAACGAGCATTTTTCCCACTAACAGATTTGGGGGTTACCACGCATTTTAAGTAGGCAACAAATTTGTCGCTTCCGGCCACTCGACGAGCCCAAGTTATTGCCTCCTTAGAAAAATTTGGTGACGTTGATTGGGCTGCCACTTGTCATGTCCTGATTGGCATGTATGGCAGACTAGGTGGCTGATGGGGCTGCTAAAGTCGTCTACCACGTGTCGCATTCAGGTTGGATCTCCGTTGTCCGTACTACCACGTCACTTTCTAACATCATCGTATGTACAACTAATGTCAACATGCCAAGTGTCCCTGCCAGCAAAATTTTTAGATGTTTTCGAAAAACTTCAATCAGCCGTAACTTCTTCATACGATGTCAGTTTGAGGTGCCATTCATGCCATTTGATTTATAATGACGAGCTCTTCGATTTGAGACTAGTTTTGCTATGTTTTGAGTACTTTGAAAATTCAGCCTTTTAGGATACTCCTGGATCACAAAAGGTACCAAGTGATCTTCAAAATACTTTTTATTAATGAGGCCTTTATTTTCTTCAATTTTCCATTTATTTCCTTCATTTTGCTCTTGACATACAATGTATGACCTTTCACCTTCCTTTTCTCCTAATTTCCATTATTTTCATAAATGAAATGCCAATTAATGCCTCATGCCTTTCCAAAGCCTTTGCCTTTGCAAATTCCCTTAGCCATAATAAACCAAATGAACACCCACACTAGGATGTTTGGCCCAACATTCAGCTTAGAATATGTGTCCCATGACCTTGGTTATTATTTTTCCTTTATTAGCTTTAACAGGGAATTTTGACTAGGGTTGTTACATGATACTTATGGGATGCTCATTTAATCATTAGATGCAGGTGAGTAGTTATGTATTGAGCTATACTATCACTTCTGGAGTGGATGGATCCTCTAGAATTATTCCTTCTTGCATGAGGTTTTCATATTTTTTGATGTCCTGAACTTTGTCCATTTTCTGTTTTCCTTTGTGGTTTTTTTAGACTTTGTAAAACAAGTATTTATTTGGTGTTGTTCCTCTTGTTCTTTTATTGTTATTTCACTTTCATCTTTATAAATTTACACTTCCATCTTCTAACTCTTCATAGTATCCACCAACTTCACTGGTTCTACCCTGCTTTTGTTCCCATTAGATTTATTCTCTTCATTACCTATAATGATATTTAGGCATTTATCTTATATTTCATGGATGTAGTCTCTTTGTGCATCTTCCATGTATATGATATATGATTCCTATACTTGGACTGATCTATTGATACCTCAAATTAAGTGAAATGTGCATACAATTAAACTATGCTAGATAAAAACAAACATTTATACAGTTTTGGAAATTATATATATGCTTTTCTACCCTTTAAGGCTATTGGTTGCATTTTTTCTAAGAATTTTTTCTATCCAATTCAATATTCTAGGCAGTCGATGTATTATTCTCTTCAACGAATTTCTAATGACTATTCATATGCCCCATTCTTATCTTTGAGAAAAGAGATATATCTTCCGAAGTTTTTCTAGTTTGCCCAATTTTTTCTTCTAATGATATATGCATCTTTCTACTATTTCCTAAAGATAATAATACTTATATTCCAATTTTGACACTATGATTGGATTTTATTAACTCAAATATTCCCACTTAATACTCCCATGCTCCGCTCAAGGTTCTATGAAATGATTTATGCCTCTTGGAATTAAGCAAGTACCCTCTTCCCCTTCCTATACTATTTTAAGTGTAACCTACACATACTAAATCTAATTTGCACTTAGAATATGTCATTGGAAATATATTGTTGGGCTCTTTGTTTTAAGTAGCAAGGGTTATGTGTACAATGTTAAATAAATAGTTCCTTGTGAGTTCCAACAAAATATATGTTGTTTAGGGCCTCAAAATATCCCTAGAAGTTTAAGACCTAAAAAACATAGAAAATTATATAAGATTTTGCTGAGATGGCCTAATTATGTGGCCTTGACATGACATCTAAGTCCATATGGAACCTCTAATTTGACCATGAAATTATATCCTTTTGTGAACTAAATAAAAGTATCATTATTGATCACTTGATTTTTTCATTGACAATCGAATAATCCTTCATAAATGATTGATCAAGTCTTCTAGTGGAAAACTCAAAAGTTATTTCTTTTGAGACAATTCCATAAAATCATTAGTGATCGACCAAGTCTTCTAGTAGAAAACTAAAAAAATGTTCCTTTTTGACCAATGCCTGAAGAATCCCATCATTTATTAGTATATTTCTTCTCATCGAGGGTTGGAAGAAAAATGTCCATCGAAGGTTGACCAAAAGTTATCCATCAATGATTCCTCACTATGTATCCATAAAAAGTTATGCCCAACGTGTCCATAAATGATTTCACCTACCATTTTCATCGATGATTTCCTCTAATGTATCAATGAGTGACTCCACTTGAATTATCCATTGACACTTTTTGCTAAATGTATCCATTGTTGAGAAATCTAGGGCATTCAAAGTTTACAATTTCTCTATTTGATTGCACTTTTACTTCTTATATTATAGTCTTTTATTTGTTAGCTTATTAATGTTTTCTTTCATCAAGACAATTACTAGAATGCATAATAAATGACAAGTGACACAAAATGTAGGCTTCTTCATCCAGGGCCAAAACCTCTCACTTTTTGGGAGGGAAACCTCACCAAAATTCTTCTTCTAGATCTTGAATTTATAAGTACCAAGACCATGACACATACCCTTGACTCTAGTATCCTCTCACGAACCTTGTCACCAACCTTGATTCCTTGCCTCTTCCTTCCTTCGTCTTTGTTGTTGATCTAGAACTGCTCCTCTTTGGCTCCTTCAAGAGAAACTCGATCTCTATCCTTTTCCACTAAGCCTTCACAACTTCCCTAGAGAATCTTGGTCTCTAGGTATTCTAAAGAGAAACCCATTCTCTAAGTCTTCTCTAGAGGAACTCGGTCTCTACTTTGATCACCCAGAAGAGTCCTTCTCTTGCTGCCCCGGAAGAAACTTTGTTGCCCCAGAAGAAAGTCACTTTCACTAGCCTAGAAGAAACCCTAACTTTGCATTACGCAGAAGAATCCTTTCTCTCCCTTCTTCACACTTCTATTCTCTTACTTCTTCTTAATACTTACTTTCACCCTTTCTTTGCACTTCTTCAAGTTGAGTTGCTTGTTTGAATTGTGTGTCTATAAATGAGGCCAATTTAGGCAATTTATACACATCTTCATTGGTTCTTTAGGCCAACTTAACAACTAGATATTAGGCTGACTTGTTCTAGAATATTATTTCATCATTGTAGGCCGAATTGAAGAAGTTAGGTGACAAGTTATTGGAGGATACTTTTACATGGACATGATGACCTTTTACAAAGTGTAATGTGACTTCATTACATGACAGACTCTTACATTTTATGACTAGATGAAAAATAAATAATAAAGATTCTTAATGGGAGTCTTGACTCAAAAGAAAAATCCTTTCTCATGAAACCCATGAAGCAAGTTAATAAAATAATTTCATTTTTCTTATTTACATCTCATTACATAAAATCATATTTACATGTCATTATGAAGACAGAACCTAGTTACACCTTTCAACACTCCCTCTTAACTAGGGAGGTATTCATAATGGTACTTTGACTTTCTCAATCTAAAGAATCTCTCATAAAAAGAATTAAGATTTGTAACTCATTTGTATAGCATCATATCAACCAACATTTTTATATAGCAAGGCCTTGACTAACAACTCCATCTCTCCACAAGATATTGAGCCCAATGCTAGAGAGGCCAATGATTTATAGACACACTCATTAGTGTCTCTCTAGGAACATACCCCACCCAGGTTCTATCAGGATATGCTCCATAAGAACTATTCTTATCTTGGACTCCCCAGTCCTCAAAGAATATTGGTTCTCCATGAATACTCTTCCAAGGGATTCCCTATCTCATCCCCAAAGAGTATTAGATGCCAAATGATTGCACAATCCTCCATTCTGTCTTCCCAGGTGCAGATCAGAACAACATGTATATCACTTCTTTTAAACTAGGAGTTTTTATTCCACTAAAGTAATCTACTCATTCCTATCACAAAGGATTGTACCTAAGCTCCCGACTTAGGAATTTCCACATTTCTTCCAAGTAAGAAACTTTTTCTCAAGCTCCCTCTTAATTAGGGACCTATCACAACTCCTTCATGTGGAGGTCTTGTAACTACCAATTGCTTGAAGAGATCCTTCATTTGATGCCATGCATTTCTTTTTTATCAAGGAGTTTTTATATTTGGGAACTTCTATATAGGGCACATATCATCCATCACTTCTTATCCATGAGTCAGTCATGTCCTTAACTCATTAGAAAGTGATCCATGAGATTTTCCATCTGGCTTTGCTTCATGTCATTCCACTTTCATGTCATATTTCGGAAGGACATTACATCCTTCTATATGATATGCTTGGAAGTAATTTACAGATCTTCCCTTTGACAATCCTACATAAGCCCAACCAGATGTTAGTTCAAAAATAATCAATGAACACTTCAACTCAAAATTACCTTTGTGATGATATTTCACCATGACATATTCCTGTAAGTATCAACATCCTGTAGGAACATCTCCCATAGATATCCATTGTCAAGGGTCTCTATATTTTTCCAACTTTCATCAGAGTCTTCACATCTTTCCAGGAGATATTCTAGTCACATCTTCTTAGACTTCGGATGTTGAATGCCTTCTACCATCGTTGCATATTATCACGATCTCTTCATGTCTCTTCACACACTTCATTCTCAGGAGCTTCCAATCAGAGTTCCTCAATCGTAGTCAACCACCTCATACTTCATATGAGGACATATTATGTTGATTTCATATAGTGTGACTGATGCCTTCTGACATTCTTTCATAGGAGGAGATTCTTTTCCTTTAATCATGCTTCAAAATAGAAGTAGTGATCCTTGTTACTTGCAACCATGCGACATGAATTTATAATATTAAATACAAGCATACATACCTTATTTACCTTTAGGTCATCTAGGTTTCTTTCAGCAACTTCCTTTATTGAAAATATCTTCAACCCCTTGATCTTCTTCATCTCTCATGTCATCAAACCATCATGCCGTGAACTCCAAAAATTGGGGTTTCTGATGAAACACTTGCTTTCTCTCTAGATCAATGAATCCTCAAATGAGGATTCTAGCTTGCATATCCTTATTTAGCATATGTTTCCCTTTTAAATAGATGTATGATGAGAATTGTCCTGGATGACTTCTTCCTTTGATTTTTCAATGAGGTGACCAAGAGTTATATCCTTCAAAGTTGACTATCAAACATCCTTCATGTTTCCTATGGTGATGTCACGAGCTCTTGTTTCTAATGCTTCCTTGATGCCATGACACATCTTATTATTTATTATAGCCATATCCTATAAGGTATAGGAGCTATGACATGAAATTTTGTGAGGAAGACTATCTCATTCGAGATCTCTTACTTCCTCTTTTCTTGGACTTCATTTCTTCAGCTTCCTCCACTTCTTCAGTGATATGGGATTCTTTTCTTTCTTTTGATATTGCCCCTTTAGGACAATCTATCCTGTAAAGTCCATGGTCTTTACTTCCATAGCATTGAATCTCAATTATGCTCTTCTTGCTTTTCTGAGGACCATAATTTTCCAAACTTCCTTTCCTTCCAGCTTGAGTCCTTTAACCTTCAACACTTTTTCCCTCAACTTGTCTTCTTCTATCTTTACGAGAAACCACAAGTTGTCAAATGAGATAACTTTCTTATCCCCATGGATATTTGTTACCTTGATCATTAGTTAGTGAATTTTAGATCAATGGTGATTATCTTCTTATCAACTCTCCCAGATATCATAGATGAGATCTTATGAATATATCCCTTCACCCTTTGATACCTTTAATTTATTAACATCATATCTAAGTGATAAGATTTTTCTATTTTGCTTCTAGAGAAAATTTCTCCCATATTATCATATATTTCTTTAAATGTATCCAACTTGGCTACATAGGAAATGAGTGAATCTTTGATGGACTCCTTGAGAACCTTTTGAGCCTTGAGATCCCTTTCCATGTAATTAGACAATTCTTGTCCTTCAGATGGATTGGAGACTTTCCCATGGAAATGGTCATTGAATTCATTTACTTCAAGGACAATGACTATCCTTCTTTTCCAAACAAGGAAGTTTGATATCCCAACCATCTTTTGGTCTTCCTTAAAACATGAAGTCATTTTTACTAGATTGTATTATAATAAGAGGTACTTACTTGAGAAGATCAAATCTTCAACTTGATGATTAACTTGTTGCTTCTTACTTCAAATATTTTTTTGAGGGATGACTGCCTTCTATGAGATCTTTTCTTCAATAGAGAGAGGATTGAATTTTGATTCAATATTTTTTAGATTTCAAGAGCTTCCACTTTCTTTGAAGTGCTTCTAGGGTTTCAGTATTTCTCACTGCTTCCTTCTTCGATCTAGGGTTTCTTTACCAAAGTTAACAATTTATCTGATACCATGTTGAGAAATCTAGGGCAATCAAAGTTAACAATTTATCTGCTTGATAATTTCTTGTGATGCACTTTTACTCCTTATCTTAGAGTATTTTCTTAGTTATCTTATTAATGCATTCTTTCATCAAGACAAATACCAAAATGCATAATAAAATACAAGTAACACAATATGTAGGCATCTCCAAACAAGGCCAAAACCTCTCACTTTTTGAGTGGAAAACCTGATCAAAATTATTCTTATTGATCTTCAATTGATAAGTCCCAAGACCATGACATATACGCTTGAATCTAGTAACCTCTCAAGAGCCTTGCCACCAACCTTGATGCTCTGCCTCTTCCTTCCTTTGCCTTTCTTCTTGATCTAGAATTGCTCCTTTTCGACTCCTTCTTGAGAAACTCGGTCTTTCTCCTTTTCCACTACACCTTCAAAGATTCCGTAGAGAATCTCAGTCTCTAGGTCTTCTATAGAGAAACTCAGTCTCTAGGTCTTCTCTGGAGAAACTGGTCTCTACTTCGATCATCCTGAAGAGTCCTTCTCTTGCTGCCCTATATGATGCATGCAAGTTCCCTCTGCGTGTAGAAATTTTGACTGTAGAATAACCTGATAATGTAATATAGCTAAAGCAAAATACTTTAATCTACTTCTACAATCAAACTTGCGGAAGCTTAATAGATTTGAGAAATATCAAGCTGAACACATATAACCAGAAGAAGAATCAATGCGTATAAAACACAAAAGAATACTCTAGGGAAAGCCTCAGCTAAAAACCTCACTATCTGTATTATCATACAAGTGGAAATATATCAGGATTACACAAAGATTTAGATCTCACAGCTAGCCAGCTCTCAATACAATCCCTCACTGATGCTCACAGACAAATAGATTGCTCATATGCCTTCTCATATTCCCTCCAAGCTCCTATTTCCTTGCGCCGTTTCTCCTGGGTGATCCTACTATTACAAAGTGTAACACTGATCACTCACACTGATCTCACACCCTGTAAAACTACGCAAATCTCAAGGAATGAATTCCTTCTGCATGGATGAGTTTTGTTTATAGGAAAACTCATGCCACTGAAAGTACTCTGTCCCTGTATTTAATCTCAACTGGGTCTTTCTCTGAATAGACATGCATGAGTTACTGATGAGAGAATCTTCAGTTATCTGGATTACACTAGTTGGATGCATGCACGCATTAACTAACTGAACTCACAACTAGTTCCTCAAATAGTTTGGAACTAATTTTCTATGAAAACAGCTCAAGAAAAGATAGAAGAGATAGATCAACGCCTTAGAATTCAGCCTCTTCGAGGGGGCAACCTCCTTTACATTACATAAATGAACAATTCTTTGATGATACAAATGAAAAGACCTCCTTTCTATATATAGGAGTCTAAGGGGTCATAACATAATCAGAGCCGACCAAACAATAATAATGTAAGGGCACAATAATAACAATAGTCGGCTTCTATGGGGCACAATAGTAACAATATGGGCACTACATGGGTACATCAATATAATAAGTGGGTTGTACTAATAACAATAAGGGGTTACACTAGTAGTATAGGGGCCTAACATGCCCCTCTCCTTCAAAAAGCGTTTTCCTCAACGCTTGAGTAGTTCTTGATGCTTTTGTATAAAATTCTTGTCCTCCCATGTGGAATATTCAGCAGGTAAGTTCTTCCACTTGATGAGATACTCTGAAATTGATCGATTTCGTAGTTGTCAGGTTCTTTTTTCTGTGACTGCTCCAGGTTCCAATATGATTTTTCCTTCCTCTTCAATTTCTGGCAATATTGTTTGAATTGGGATCTTTTGCAACTTTTGAATAAGTGGCCATACTTCTTCGTCCTTCTTCCATTCATCCCTTGCTTCGTTTATCCAATCTAGTTGGATAATAGAAATAGCACAAAACAATGCTTCCACATCCTCCTCCTTGAAGAGTCTTCCCATTTGGTAAGGTCGCCATTTTTTAATTACATGTAGTATTGCCAACATTTCCTTCTCATAAATAGCTTGCTTGAGATGTAGTAGTAAAAATACCCAATCACCTACATCAAAACATTCTTCACTACGATGTTGATCTACCTATTGTTTCATTTGATTTTGCACCGAAGTGGCGTTATCCTTTAAAAGTTGGAGAATTCGTTGTTCATGCTCAATGTGATCTTTCACTACTTGAACCTTTTTCTTCTTGATATGTCCTTCTATCTCTAGAGTTTGAGGAGTGGTAATTTCTTCCAATCCTTTACAAGATATGATCGGGTTCATTTCTTGATGCTCGATGTGATCTTTCACTTCTTGAACATTTTTTTTCTTGATATGTCCTTCTATCTTGATAGTTTGAGGAGTGGTAATTTTGACCAATGAATTACAAGATATGGTTGTATTCATTTCTTCTTTCTCGATGTGATATTTCACTTCTTGCACCTTTTTCTTCTTGATATATCCTTCTATCTCGAGAGTTTGAGGAGTGGTAGTTCTTGCCAATGCTTTACAAGATATGGTCTGATTCATTTCTTCTTTCTCTGGGGTAGGGTCTTGGCGTATATCTTCTTCTTTTGATGTTTCTTGATCCTTTTCTTCCTCCTCTTCATATTCTATGTAAAATAATTTCTTCTCAGCACACTTATGACCTTTAGTGCATTTGCTATCACAATTGTAACAAAGCCCTTTTTCTCTTTTTTCTTCCAATTGTTGTGGTGTAACCCTTGTAGGTTGTGGAAGGCTAGGAGAAACAACACTTCCATCTTTATAGTTGTGAGGGGTATGCTTCCTGGTTTCCATAATTTTTCTTTCCACTATGTCACAAAGCCCTTTTACTCTTTCCAATTGTTGTGGTGTTTCTCTAAAGAAGGTGTTGCTCTTTGTATCCTCATAATGTGCTATCATTTCCTCCGTGAAAACTGACCACGTAACAAGTTGTTTACGAGAACAAAGCCCTTCATATCATAAAAATTGATCTGGTTCTAAATATGAAGATGCAATACATACCTTTTGTAACAGTGGTACACAATGTAGATCAAAATATTGCTCCATCTGAAGTATCCAATTTACCAGATCCTTGCCATCAAACTTCCTCATCTTGCTTCTTCTTGATTTTAGGAGCTCGATCTTGAAACAACTGTAACTCTGTACTTTCAGATCTTTAAGTTCTGAAATTGCAAATTGTGGTAGACCTTTGTGTCCTATTTCCCATGCCACCAATCTGATCCAGTTTGGATTCTCTAAGAAAGAGTTATGCACAATCTCCCAAGATGACCTGATTATAGACCTTTCCAGTAGAGAGAACTTGTATGAAGTGCCACGTGTCACTCTTTCAACCTTTGGATCTGAAAAATGTATACAAGAAACTAAAGTCCGTACTCTTTCTTTAACTTCTTATGAAATTTCAATCCGATGCTCGGAGAGAATGTTATGATGATTTTCCCCAGGTCACCTGTTTGGAATGAAATTCAGGAGTCTGTAAAAAGACAAACTTCCTCAGATCATATCTCCAGAAATATAGCGCGAAAAGCTCTGAAATTCGGACCCAAGGTTCAGCGCGATTTCTTCTCAAATGGGTTTTTTTTTTCAACTTTTGAAACGTCGCAAAAAAAAGGTTATAGCGAAAATTCCACGATGACCTGTTTGGAGCAGCGAAACCCTAGAATCCAAAGCTCTGATCCCAAATGTTATGAAACAAGCTCAAGAAAAGATAGAAAAGATAGATCAACGCCTTAGAATTCATCCTCTTCGAGGGGGCAACCTCTTTTACATTACATAAATGAACAATTCTTTCATAATACAAATGAAAAGACCTCCTTTCTATATATAGGAGTCTAAGGGGTCATAACATAATCAGAGCCGACATAACAATAATAATGTAATGGCACAATAATAACAATAGTGGGCTTCTATGGGGCACAATAGTAACAATATGGGCACTACATGGGTACATCAATATAATAAGTGGGTTTTACTAATAACAATAAGGGGTTACACTAGTAGTATAGGGGCCTAACATAATTTAACTAGACTTAACTCAGTAAACTGAGCTAACTAATTACGACTCAAATATAACTCATCCTTATCTCCTTAATTAAGGGACAATCTCCTTAATTTAAGGAATAAATATTGCATGACTTCATAAAGACTTCTAGCTTGAATTTCTCCAACTAATTAACTCAAGATGAATTAATTAGTTATTTTCCAAGCAGCTGGTGAGACTAAATTCGAATTTTAATTCTCAATTTTAATTCAAGGACAAATTAAAATTGGAATATTCTTATTGCCACATTTCAACACTCCCTCTCAACAAGAAAGGGATTATCTGCCACCCTGATCATGTCTCTATGGAACTTGAATTTACACTTTGACAATGCCTTTGTCAAAATGTTAGCATCTTGCTCCTCGATCGAAGTATACTGCAACAACATGATCCTCTTCGCCACACAGTCTCTAAGATGATGATACCGGATGTCAATGTGCTTGGACATATCATGAAATACTGGATTCTCAAAGAGTTTGATACAAATCTGATTATCGTAATAGATCACAGTTGGATCCATCCTCTAATCAAACAAACCAACTAGAATTTTCCGCATCCAGATGGCCTCACATGCAGCCTCACTTGCAACCATGTATTTAGCCTTTGTTGAACTGAGTGCAACCGACCTCTGTTTCTTGCTGTACCAAGAAACTACAGCTGACCTAAGGTTGAAAATTCCTCTTGATGTGCTATTCCAATCTGATGGAATCCCTGCCCAATCTGCATCAGTGAAGCCCTGTAGCTTCACTCCCTCTGTCTTTTTGTACCATAATCCATATTGAGATTTGCCTATGAGGTATCTCAAAACATGCTTTTCCACCTTCCAAAACATCTTGGTAGGCTGAACCATTGCTTGACTCAGCTGGTTCACCGCATAGCACAAATTTGGTCGTGTGTTCACCAAGTACATCAGTGAACCCACAAGTTGCTTGTACATAGTAGCCTCTACTACTTCTCTTGAAGTAGCATCCTCCTTCCTCCCATTACCTGCTAGAGGGGTCTGCATGGGCTTGCACTTCTCCATTTGGAATCTCCTGAGTATATCATTGGCATACTTGCCCTGAGACATAAACAATGTTGGCATTATGACATAGGTTTGGCACTATGACACAGGTTTTGTCCTTGATGGCAACTCACTTAGATGGAAGATCACAGTTCAGGCTCTCAGAATGAAAGAAAAAGAGATATATGTAGTTTCCTCTTAGCCAAGTCGCGTATACACGCACGATCGCCGATCAAAAAGGTGTGTATACGTATGCACGCACTTTCGTGCAAAGAAAAGTGCGTACATGTGGGAAAACTTAATTTTGGTCCATGGTATTTAGTCCTTGGTATTTGGACCTATGGTTTTGGACCATGGTATCTCATTTGAAGTGTTGAACCCAGGTATTGGGTCCATGGTATTGATTCTCTATGGTTTTGGACCATGGTATTGAGTAAGGCCTAAGACTATAAAAAGGGAAGGAGATCATTTGGCAAAGGCAATGACTCAAGCATTGAATATCTTATGAGGAGCAAGATCTAGAATACTGGTCATTGGGTTATGGTGCATAGTTGGATCTGAACCAAGGAGGAACCTGAGCACTAGAAGAAGGATAAGTACTATTGATGGGTCAAGATCTTAAGGCTTGAATAGTAGTATCTTTATGTGATTTTGATATGTTTGGAACATGAATTGATCTATAAATCTAATAATATGGGAATAAATGATGTCTGAATAAGTGAAAAAGGTGAATTATCTTTTATAGATTTGTATGCTGGTTCGGCACAGCAGAGGCACATATACACGCTAGTTCAGTAAGTCAAAGCTGCGTATATACTGGTTGGCCTTAATACAAAAGTGTATGCACGCAGGTTATACATATTGAAGTAGCGTACATCTCATGAAATATGTTTTAGCTACTTCTGTTTATTGCTGCAGTGTTCTAGGTTCAAGATTGGTTTCTGGTTACAGTTAATGTATTCTGGTTACAACATTCAGAGAAGTAATTGTTTGATTCAGGTTTGATTGAAGCAAAGGAGATTGGTTGATGGAGATTTATTTGATGTTTGATTATTGTTATTGATTGATCCAGTCTGAAAATTTATGAAACGTGGTCCCTGGAAGAAAAGAGAAGGTTGTAGCCTTTTGTAGGTCAGCACCTACGTACTAGTACATCAGCGAGTACAAGAGCTAAGGGGGTTGTCGTTCCCTTCCAGGAGAAGCTGGAAAACGAGAGAATGTTGTAGCCTTCTGCAGGTAGGATCTTGCATACTGGTATAAGGCTGCACTAGTATAGAAACATTGTAAAAAGAAGTTTCTAATTGAAAGAAGATAGAGACGAATTGCAGCAGGTGGTTTTCACCCACATTGGGTTTCCACCTTATATCTTGTGTTCTTGTGTGTGACTGTCTATTCTTTTTTACTATTCCTGGTTACTATTTATATGGTTCTGACACACAGATTAATGATCAACATCTAAAGAATAAGTTAAATTATAAGTCTGCAAGTTATACGCTACTTTCCTTAACTGCAGTTGCGTATATATGTCGTTTTCACTAACTGAAGTAGCGTATGCAAATCTGATTATGATAGAAAAATAATTGACTTGATAATACTGATTCACCCCCCCTCTCAGTATTATTTACAACAATTGGTATGAGAGCCGGTCCTTCAGAAGAAGCTTGATCGCTTGAAGATCTATCATTATGAGAAACTACGAAAAAGAGGCATCGATCAGACCACCAATCTTTGATGGGAGCAACTTCGTCTATTAGAAGGTAAGAATCACAACCTATCTTCAATCTCTTTGTACAGAAGTTTGGGATATCGTGGAAGCAGGATAGACATTTCCATCAGCAACTCCTACAGATATGGCTAGTAAGAAGCAGTATGAAACAAATACAAAAGCTGTCAATACTCTATTAGGGAGTTTATCTCAATCAAAATTTGTTAAGGTTATGCAGCTCAAAATTACAAAAGAAATACGGGACAAGATCATTCTGAGCTATGAAGGAGACAATCAGGTAAAAAGTGCAAAACTGCAAACTCTCAGAATTCAATATGAAAATCTCATAATGTACAATGATGAAAGTGTGGCTAATTATTTCTTACGTATAGATGAGATTTTTAATTGTATGAAAAACTTGGGTGAAGATATAAAAGAAGTTACTTTGGTTGAAAAGGTTCTAAGAGCTTTGTCTTCTAAGTTTGAATAAAAAGTCTCTGCCATGGAAGAAAAACAGAATCTACAGAGTATTACCATGTCATAGCAGCACATAATCCTAACTGCTTTCAAAATGAGAAAAGGGGGACCATCAGACAGGAGAGAAGCCACATTCAAAGCTTCAAGAAAAGGATATTACAATGAGTTAGGACATTTGTCAGAAGGAGAGGAAGACTCAAACTTTGTCAAGAACCTTCAACAGGGTTCTGGAAGATTCAGAGGTAAACTACCTTTCAAATGCTTTGCTTGGTCACTATGCAGCCAAGTGTCCTCATAAAGATAAGCTTGATAAAGGTAAGGAACCAGTTAGATGGAATAGAAAACAAAATGTAAGTAAGAAGAGCTATTATACACATGAAGACAGTGATGGATTTTCAATTAGTGATGAAGATGAACAATGTAATGATTATAGACTTTTGATGGCTTTTGAAGATGATGATTTCTTGGATGTTGTAGATGAAAATGATCTCTATGAAGAAATTTCTAAACTTAAAATCTGTTTAGAAGAAAAGAGTATGATTATAGATACTCTGACATTCCAACTTGCTAAAAGGGAAAAACACAATGAAAAGTTAGAATGTGAAATTGTGGGACTTAGAAAAGACATTGAGAAAACAAAAGCTCTTAATCTTAGATTTTCTAAAGGATCTGAAACTTTAAATGAGCTTATCAAAGTGCAACGTTCTCCACTAATCAAGACAGGTCTTGGATATACTGAAGAAGCATCTCAAGCACAGAAGCCATCCACCTCCAAAAGTTATCTTGATGCAGCAAGGAGAAGTGAACAGGTTGACAATCGACAGGAAAGGCATAAAGCAGATCACCAGGTAAATCAGGGTCATTCTACCTCAAGGATGAACAGAGATCACCAAGTACATCAGGGACAATCTACTTCAAGGATGAACAAAAGCTACAACCAACCACAAGTAAATCATTCTCAATTCGCCTCAAGAATGAATGTCTATGGAAACTACAATCACTTGGACAGAAGATTTGATAATCGCGGGAATTTCTTCAATGGCCAATGTTTCTCCTGTCATAACTTTGGACACAAGGCAACTCAATGTGTTGCCTACAAGATCATCATGACTAGAAAAGCATGAAAGGAATGTGACTGGAATCATGAAAAGAACCTACAATAACTTTTCTGCTCTTGAAAATGAAATAGAATGTTCTATTTGTAACAATTTCGATCATGAAGATTCTGAATGTAGGAGTAGGTTTCGACAAACAACTCAGAAGGAGCAAGCTTCATTGAGTCCCAAAACATGGAGAAAGAAAGAACCGCAACTAGAAAGATGTGGTATAGCCTTAGATGCGTAAGGATAGGAAAATTAGTGGTACATTGACAGTGGATGCTCGAAACATATGACAAGTGATAAAGAAAAACTTCAGTCATATAGTGCCTTAGAAAAGGAAAGGAAGGTCTCATTTGGAAATGACACCCCTGTACACATAAAAGGTAAAGGTTCTGTTCTTTTGAAAGAAAAGGTCAAAGTTGGAAATGTTATGTATGTTGATGGCTTAAAGCATAATATATTGAGTGTTAGTCAAATGTGTGATCAAGAGGTAATATTTCGATCAAATGGATGTATTGTTCGTGAGCTTGATATAGGAGAAACAGTGATCAAAGGCATAAGAACTCCAAATAATTTATACATACTCAAGGGAGGACAACAACAATGCTATCTAAGCAAGAATGATGAACACTAGCTATGGAACAAAAGATTGGGGCATCTAAGCTTCTCTAAGATAAGGAAAGCATGCAAATATCAGGTGGTTTGTGATCTCCATGACATCATAATTCTAGATAATACAATATGCAAATCATGTCAGTTTGGTAAGCAAACCATAACTAATTTCCCTGAGAAGGAAGGATTAGCAAGTAAGCCACTTGAACTTGTCCATACAGATGTATGTGGTCTGTCCAGGAAAAGGTCACCTCGAGGAGAAGAATACTTCATATTGTTCATTGATGAATTTTCGAGGATGTGTTGGATAAGACTTCTGAAGAATAAAGACAAAGCTTTCAAAAATTTCAAAGCATTCAAAGCCTTGGTTGAAAACGAATCAGATCGCAGAACCAAATGCCTCAGGTCTGATCAAGGAGGGGAGCTTACCTCGGATGAATTTTTTAATTTTTGTGAAGAACATGGAATAAGAAGGGAATTCTCCACTCCAAGGACTCCTCAGCAAAATGGAGTATTAGAAAGGATGAACAGAACGATTCAACAAATGGCTTGTGCTATGATTGATGAGTCTGGAACTCCTGCAACCTTTTTGGTTGAAGTTGCATTTGCTGCCATTACTATTCTCAACAAGACAAACGTCCAGGTGAATAGCACTCAAAATCCTCATGAACTCTGGTATGGTAAGACTCCTACGGTAAAATACTTCAAAATTTTTGGAAGCAAATGTTACATCAAAAGGACTGATGAAAACCTTGGCAAGTTTGAACCTAGAGCAGATGAAGTCATTCTCCTTGGTTACTCTCCTCAAAGCAAAGGATATAAGTGTTACAATAAAATACTTAGAAAAATTGTTGAAATATTGATGTAATGGTTGATGAAGAAGGAAACATTCCAAGGCAGGTAAAATCCGAAGATTTTGAAGATGATGAGGACTATTATTCAACATCAAATTGGACTAATGATGAAGAAGACACCTATGAGGAACGAGAAGAATCATCCAGAAACTCAAATTTTGGGGCAAAAATAGGCAGGTGTACAAACAAGAAGAACTATTTCAGAAGCTTCAAGCATATAGCATTGCTCTCCTCCACTGAACCATGAAATGTAAGTGAAGCATGCAAAGATGAATGCTGGGTCAAGGCCATGAATGAAGAACTTAAGCAGATTGAAAAGAATAACACTTGGGAGTTAGTTCCTAGACCAAATGATAAGAATGTCATAGGGACAAAATGGATATTCAAAAACAAGCTGAATGAGAATGAAGATGTTATTAGAAACAAGGCCAGACTTGTTTGCAAAGGGTATGCTCAACAAGAAGGCATAGACTTTGAAGAAACCTTTGCACCAGTTGCTAGACTTGATGCCATATGAATGTTCCTAGCTCTTGCTAGCTTTCAGAAGTTCAAAGTATATCAAATGGATGTGAAATCTACTTTTCTAAATGGAGACTTAGAAGAAGAAGTGTACATTGAGCAACCAGATGGATTCATCCTTGGGAATGATCCAAAACTTGTATGCAGACTCAAAAAGGCTCTTTATGGCCTTAAACAGGATCCAAGGGCTTGGTATTTTCGGTTGGACAAATATCTTCATCAACAAGGTTTTTCAAAGGGATCAACAGATAGCAATCTATATATAAAATTTGATAATGATAAATTTCTAATACTTATTGTGTATGTTGATGATATCATCTTTGGTAGCAATGAAGAAACCATGAGTCAAAACTTTGCTTTGGTGATGCAGAAAGAATTTGAAATGTCCTTACTTGGTGAGCTCACATATTTTCTTAGTTTACAAGTCCAACAAAACAAAGACGGTATTTTTCTATCACAAACCAAGTACCTCAAGCAGATCTTGAAGAAATATGGGATGGAGGACTCAAAACCAGTATGTACCCCTATGGTAACAGGATGCAACCTCAGTGCAAATGATGAATTAGCAGTAGTACATCAACCAACCTATAGATCCATGATTGGTAGTCTGCTCTATCTGACAGGTACCCAACCAGACATCATGCATGCAGTGGGAATAGTTGGAAGATTCCAAGAAAATCCAAAGGAAGCACACCTTCAGGCAGTTAAGAGAATTTTCAAATATCTTCAAGGAATGCAAAATTATGGCTTATGGTATCCTAGAGATACAGATTTCACACTTCATACATATATAGATGTAGATTGGGCAAGAAGCATGGATGATAGAAAAAGCACTAGTGGTGGTGCATTCTTTATGGGTTCCAGATTAGTATCTTGGTTTAGCAAGAAACAAAGCTCAATTGCATTATCTACAGCTGAAGCAGAATATGTGGCTGCTGCATCTTGTTGCACACAACTCCTTTGGATGATGCAAACATTGCAAGATATTCAAATCACTTGTACTCCACCTATCTCCATTTTTTGTGATAATACAAGTGAAATCAGTATTTCAAAGAATCCAGTCATGCATTCGAAGACCAAGCACATACCTATCAAATATCATTTTCTCCAGGAACAAGTGCTTGAACAAAAGGTCAAATTGGAGTATGTTCCCTCCAAGGAACAGGTTGCTGATATATTCACCAAACCACTACCCAGGGAGACATTTGAATACCTTAGATAGAAGCTGGGAGTAGTTGATGCATCATCTTGCTGTTGAAATTATCTGTTTCAGAGAACAATGGTTGTACGCGAGTTTCATGAAGCGTATCCACATACATACACCAGTTTCTGTGGATATAGTCGCGTATATGTTGGTTTGAAGAAAAACAGTGGGGCCAGACTTAGGATGGAAAGAGTCTGATATGGACTTGACAGAGACCATCTGGCACAGGTTCAGGGGGAGCATATACTTCTAATAATGCATTGTTGGCATTATTTTAGAAGATCTTGGATCAATTTCACAGTTGTTTTTGTTCAAATGGAACAGGTGTAGAGGAAGATCATGGTTGCTGGTCTGAATGATGATTAACCGATGCTGTTGATGTTAGTAGTTGATGACTATCATAGTTTTGTCTTAGATATTTAGTCTCTATGTCATGTATTTCTTTTACTATCAAGGTCATGTAATGGCCTATGTTGGTTTCCCCACTATGTCTCGGATGGATGATGTAATGTTCTTGTTTCATCATGTGTAAATTGTTGGTGTATCCCCACTTGGTTGGATTGATGAGTCAATATTGGTATATCCCCACTTGGTTGGGAGATGGATGTATGTATAAGTCTTTGGTGATAGGAAGGTCATTTATGATGTATAAAGTCATGTTTCTTCTTGTAGAAAATATTTTTGTAGACCTTGCCTATAGTCAGGGGGAGCATGGACAGCACAACAGAGAAGAGATTTCAGCATGTTCTCAGGGGGAGAATCACCCTTTGCCCTTGATGACAAAGTGGGAGAGTGACTATGAGTGACATGGGGTTGCCATCAAGTCCAAAGGGGGAGATTGTTGGCATTATGACACAGGTTTGGCACTATGACACAGGTGGTGTCCTTGATGGCAACTCACTTAGATGGAAGATCACAGTTCAGGCTCTCAGAATGAAAGAAAAAGAGATATACGCAGTTTCCTCTTAGCCAAGTCATGTATACACGCGGGATCGCCGATCAAAAGGCGCATATACGTATGCACGCACTTTCATGCAAAGAAAAGCGCGTACATGTGGGAAAACTTAATTTTGGTCCATGGTATTTAGTCCTTAGTATTTTGACCGATGGTTTTGGACCATGGTATCTCGATTGAAGTGTTAAACCCAGGTATTGGGTCCATGGTATTGATTCTCTATGGTTTTGGACCATGGTATTGAGTAAGGCCTAAGACTAGAAAAGGGGAAGGAGATCATTTGGCAAAGGCATTGACTCAAGCATTGAATATCTTATGAGGAGCAAGATCTAGAATACTGGTCATTAGGTTATGGTGCATAACTGGATCTGAACCAAGGAGGATCCTGAGCACTAGAAGAAGGATAAGTACTATTAATGGGTCAAGATCTTAAGGCTTGAATAATAGTATCTTTATGTTATTTTGATCTGTTTAGTGCATGACTTGATCTATAAATCTGATAATCTTGGTATAACTAATGTCTGAATAAGTGAAAAAGGTAAATTATCTTTTATAGATCTGTACGCAGGTTCGGCATAGCAGAGGCACATATACACACTGGTTCAGTAAGTGAAAGTTGCGTACACATTGGTTGGCCTTAATATAGAAGCGTATGCACATAGGTTATACAGATTGAAGTAGCATATGTCTCATGAAATATGTTTTAGCTACTTCTGTTTATTTCTGCAGTGTTCTAGGTTTAGGATTGGTTTTTGGTTACAGTTAATGTATTCTGGTTACAACATTCAAAGAAGCAATTGTTTGATTCAGTTTTGATTGAAGCAAATGAGATTGGTTGATGCAGATGTATTTGATGTTTGATTATTGTTATTGATGGATCCAGATTGAAAGTTTATGAAATGTGGTCCCTGGAAGAAAAGAGAAGGTTGTAGACTTCTGTAGGTCAGCACCTACGTACTAGTACATTAGCTAGTACAAGAGCTAAGAGGGTTGTAGCTCCCTTCCAGGAGAAGCTGGAAAATGAGAGAAGGTTGTAGCCTTTCACAAGTAGGAGCCTGCTTACTGGTATAAGACTACACTAGTATAGAAACATTGTAAAAAGAAGTTTCTAATTGAAAGAAGATAGAGACGAATTGCAGCAGGTGGTTTTCACCCACGTTGGGTTTCCACCTTATATCTTGTGTTCTTGTGTGTGACTGTCTGTTCTATTTTACTATTCCTGGTTACTTTTTATATGGTTCTGACACACAAATTAATGCTCAACATCTGAAGAATAAATTAAATTATAAGTCTGCAAGTTATACGCGAGTTTCCTTAACTGCAGTTGCGTATATGCGTCGTTTTCACTAACTGAAGTAGCATATGTAAATCTAATTATGAAATGAAAAATAATTTACTTGATAATACTGATTCACCCCCCCTCTCAATATTATTTCCAACAAACAACTCCCCATCCTTCTGCCATACTTCCATGCCAAGGAAGTAATGCATGAGACCCATGTCTTTCATCTTGAATTCTCTTGCAAGGTCCTCCTTGCAAGACATGATCAACTAATCATCACTTGTCAATATGAGACCATCAACATAAAACACAATGATCAACTGCTTACCTTTCACCATGATGTGGTATAGGTTCGCATCTGCTTCACTCTTTGTGAAGCCCAACCTGGTGAAGTAGTTGTCAATCCTGGTGTACCAAGCACGAGGTGCTTGCTTTAGCCCGTATAAAGCTCTATTGAGTCGGTACACATGCGAGTCATGATCGAAGGTCTCAAAACCTTCTGGCTGCTCTATGTACACCTCTTCCTCAATCTTGCCATTGGTGAATGCAGTCTTCACATCCATCTGATGGATCTTCCAATCCATCTGTGCTGATAGTGCCAACATCGATCTGATTGATGACTACCTTGCTACAAGAGCAAAAGTCTCATCATAGTTGATCCCCTCGACCTGTGAGAAACCACGGGCAACAAATCTTGCCTTATTCTTCTCCACACTACCATCAGCAGCTTGCTTTACCTTGTAAAGCTAACAGGAACTCACAACTAACTTGTTCTCTGGTCTTGGAACCACATCCCAAACACTATTAAGAACTATGGAGTCATACTCCTCCACCATAGTATCTACCCAAATCAGTTGATGCACTTCTTCCTCAAAGGAAGATGGCTTGGTCTCAACACATTCCCTAACAAGGGCCATGTATGTAGTGTACCTCTCAGGTGATCTCCTCTGCCTGCGCTGAGAAAATGGTTCTCCCACATTCTCTCTCGCATTTGACAACAATATGTCATCTTCTCTTGTGCACTTCCACCCATCTCTGGAAGACTCTGCTTGAGTTGATGTCTCCACTCCTAGAACCTCTGCATGTGGTTGCTCTGCATCAGTTTGAGGCTCCTCCTCCTTAGGAACCAACAGTTCCTCCATAGCCTGTAGTTGGAGCTCCATCTCAAGGGAAACTCGCATGGCCTTTTGCTCATCAAACTTGAGATCTTTGCGAACCAATGTCCTCTGACTGGTAGGCAAGTACACTCGATAGTTCTAGGGTGTACGAGTGTACCCCATAAGTATCCCCAACTATGATGTCGGCTCAAGCTTCTTCCGTGCATTCTTTGTCACATGAAAATATACCGATGAGCCAAATATCCTGAAGTGACCCACATCTGGTCTTTTACCGGAGAAGGCTTTCCTTTGGTTTCTTCATCCCAAGTATGCGATGCGTGCTTCTATTATGAAAATATACCACTGTGTTGCATGCCTCAGCCCACAAATGCAGTGGTAGGACTTGGTCATGCAACATCACCTATGCTGCCCCTACAATAGTTCTGTTCTTCCTCTCGGCCACCCCATTCTGCTGTGGGTTATAAGGTGCTGTCAACTCTCGTTTAATTCCTACCACTTCACAGAAGTCCTTAAACTCTTGAGAGACATATTCTCCACCGTTATCACTTCTCAAGGCCTTGATCTTCTTCCCTGATTCTTTCTCAACCAAATATTTGAACTCACAAAACTTTGAGAAGGTTTGGTCCTTCTTCTGCATGAAATAAATCCAGGATTTACGAGAATAATCATCAATGAAAATCACATAATACCTTTGCTTCGTTGTGGATGCCGTTAAGAATGGTCCACACACATCAGTATGAACTCGCTCTAAGATTGCTTCTGCTTGACTGTCTCTATCATGAAAGGAATACTTGGTGTACTTTCCCAAGGTACAACCTTTTCACGTGTCAAATTGCTCAAGATTACCTTTGGGAAGTCCTGGAGATATCTTATGCGTTATCTTCAAGGCCCCATGATGCAAATGGCCCAACCGCTTATGCCACAACTCACCAATGTCTTGGCTTCTACTTTCGAACTCAATGCTACACAATCATCTACCTATAGTTTATAGAGATTCTTCACTCGAATCCTGATCCTCTTGGCCTGACCCGTGGCTATGTGTCTTAGGAATGCCTTTCCTTTACTAAAGACAACATCATATCCTTTGTCCTCCAACATCGCGACAGATACCAAGTTCTTCTTCAGTCCAGGCACATACTTCACATTTGTCAAGGTGAGATGAGCTTCATGCTTCGTTTGAAAAGAAACCGCGCCCACTCTTGAAACACTGTACTTTCCGTCGTCACCCATTTCTATCCACATCTTGAGGTATGTTTCCTCCAAGGTACTGAACAAAATTTTATCGCCAGTCATGTGCAATGAGGCTCCACTGTCAAGATACCAAACACAACCCACCATTGACGACACCATGCATGCGATGAGGGTAATGTCCATTTTGAACTGAAAGGTTAATGCCTCACCTTCCAATCCTTTCGAGGATCCCTTCTTGGACTTCTTCGATGGGCAATTAGTCACATAATGTCCCATCTCATGAAAATTAAAGCATCCCACTTTAGACTTGTCAACCTTCTTCCCTCCATGAGAAGAATTCGATTCAGAATGAGAAGCCTTCCCCTTCCCTTTCCTTGCCTTACTTGCTAAGGCCAGATTTTCTCCAACATCATTCTTTGATGAAGAACCATCTTGTGTGCTCCTCCTAATCCCCTTTTGCATCAAATCCAACCACAGTCATTCCCAATCCGGCAGTTTCTCTGTTCCTTTCACAGAGTCCTTGTAGCTATTCCAACTCTTTGGAAGGTTGAGGAGAACAAGGCTCACCATATCATCATCGGAAGTAGTTATTCCCACACGACTAAGCTCATCTTTACAAGTGGTGAGCTTGTTCAGATATGTGGAAATAGTATTGCCCTTCTCCATCTTGATTCTTCAAAGCTTATCCTTGGGCGCCAATTTCCTCTGGTCACTACAGTTCTGGTAGAGGTCCTTCAATGTCTTCGAAATTGAAAATGGAGTATCCTTCCCATGGAGACTCGAGACAATATGGTCTCGAACTCCCTCCAGGATGATCTGTCTCGCCTTTGCCACACACTTCTTACATTCAACCAACTTTTGTGCATTAGTTGAAGCTGGCTTTTGGATTTCTTGATCAATGAATTCCTTCAAGCTGTTGTCTTCTAATACAACCTCCATGCGATCTTTCCATGTTATGTAATTCGAGCTACCATCCAAGGCATACTCGAGTCTAAAGCCATTGAACACCATTGGCCAACCTTGAAGTATGTTAAGAATTCGATTTTGTACCTGCAACCCTGAACTTCAAACTTTGAATTCTCTCCTCAGTATACTGTTCATAGCTCTGATAACCTGACTCTGATACCATGTAGAAATTCTGACTGTAGATTAACCTGATAATGCAATATAACTAAAGCAAAATACTTTAATCTACTTATACAATCAAACTTGTGGAAGCTTAATAGATTTGAGCAAGATAAAGCTAAACACATATAACCAGAAGAAGAATCAATTTACATGAAACACAGAAGAATACTCTGGGAAAGCCTCAGCTAAAAACCCCGCTATCTGTATTATCATACAAGTGGAAATATATCAGGATTACACAAAGCTTTAGCTCTCATAGATAGCCAGCTCTCAGTACAATCCCTCACTGATGCTCACAGACAAATAGACTGCTCATATGCCTTCTCCTTGCCCCTCCAAGCTCCTATTTCGTTGCGCTGTTTCTCCTGGGTGATCCTACTATTACCAATTGTAACACTGATCACTCACACTGATCTCACACCCTGTGAAACTAAGCAAATATCAAGGAATGAATTACTTCTGCATGGATGAGTTTTGTTTATAGTAAAATTCATACAACTAATAGTACATTGTCCCTATCTTTAATCTCATCTGGGTCTTTCTCTGAATAGACATGCATGAGTTACTGATGAGAGAATCTTTAGTTATCTGGAGTACACTAGTTGGATGCATACATGCATTAACTGACTGAACTCACAATTAGTTCCTCAAATAGTTAAGAACTAATTTAACTTGACTTAACTCAGTAAACTGTGATAAATAATTACAACTCAAATATAACTCATCCTTATCTCCTTAATTAAGGGGTAATCTTCTTAATTTAAGGGATAACTATTGCATGACTTCACACAGACTTCTAGCTTGAATTTCTCCAACTAATTAACTCAAGATGAATTAATTAATTATTTTCCAAGTAGCTGGTGAGACTAAATTCAAATTTTAATTTTCAATTTTAATTCAAGGACAAATTAAAATTGGAATATTCTTGTTGCCACATTTCAACATTGCAGACAGAGGTAACCCCTCTAGTCACAACAAAGACAATACCAAAGAAAATTTCCTTAGAAAGTTGATGCCATGAAGGCTTACCTTCAAATCGTCGTTCGATGAAGCCCCTGTTGTGTTGCTCTAGCTCTCGTTCTTCTAATCACTTGTACCTAGAAAAACATACAGAGCACAAGCACGAACATAATAAAGTATGTCAAAAACAATCTATTTAAAGAGTCAAGGAGCTTCAAGATATCAATACGCAATTCGACATAAGATATAGGAAATAAGTTGTTGATTTGTATTAATGTAAATAAAATTAGAACTTACAATCAAGCCTTGATGTCGTAAGCCTCCTTGAAGGGTTCTGTCAGCATGTCTCTGTAAGCATTCACTCATAGACAGTCTCCAAAAAGATGAATAACTCTCTCTCCTACCCAAAAGGCTAATGCTAGAACATTCTTATAGTCAAGCCAACTCCATTCAAAACCATCCCAAGCTAAGTTATATAAGAGGCTACTTCCACACTCTAGCAAAACTCTCTACTTTTACTACTGAATTTTTGAACTCTGAAGCTAGCTGATCTCAGTCATGGAGGAAGTATTTATAGGAGGAGGAGCTTCCATAAGACATGGGAGAAAGAGATTATCCCTTTGAGAGGTTGAACAAAAGGTGGAACAACCATCCCAAAGGAGAGAGGTGAGCTCATTTGGTCCATCAACCAACCCTAGGACCACCCATGAAGCTGTTACACTTTGAAGCTTCGACAAGTTGTTTAGAAAACTTGCCAAAAGTAGCTCAGAGCGAGTGCAACATAGAGATAGAGGGAGGACTTCGCTAGGTCTAATGAAATCTTGGACATCTTCATGGGTGGAACAACTGCTGTCTTGCGACAACCCAAAAAACATAAGTAAAAAAGTGTCTTCTCCAGGAGTAGTGAACTGAGGTATTCTTCCTGAGATGACAAGGAAGACATTGACACATAATTTGCAACATGACACAAGGTAGATGTCAATAACACGGACCGACAGTGTTCGGGATCAGGGAATGTAGGGTCGGTGACAAATTACTGTGTAACAGATGCCCCCTAAAGCATGAAGGCCGAGAGAGTGGGAGGGGTGAAATGCTTTACGAATCCATAACTGAAACATAACACCATAGCGGAGAACCATCACACACAAGTACAACTGATATCTCTGATACATGAATACATAGTGAAAGGAAATACATGTGCATAAGGCATGGGTGTAGCCATTCAGAAGATAAACATAAATGGTCTGTGGTATGGACGCAACCATCCAATCAGAAGGACCATATAAAAGACTCAAGTATGGTTGCAGCCATCCAATCAAAAGAGTCATGTATTCAATCATGAACCAATCCACGCAACCTGGACTTGTGTAATCTAAGCCCAGGGTCTTCAATCCCAACCCAATCAAGGTGCAAGTTCTAATATGCGAATATATGTGCTGAAGTCGAGAATACTAGAAAATCGCTTGATTACTGGCCAATGATGTAAACCATTAATAAGCACGAGAGAGACCACCAATAATGTCAATGGCCCTTAAGGTACTGCTAGTACAATCCATGAACTGTGAAGAATGATCTGAAGTCGAACACCCGTGAAATCACTCGATCGAAGGCCAATAGTGAAAGCCCATCGTCGAATGCGAAGAACTTGCCATTAAGGCATGTAAGCCCCAAGGTACCAGAAAGGAGTCTCCATATCAACTTCTCGGATAATGAGCTGAAGTCGACATGAAGCGATCGGTCGAAGGAGGGCCATAATGTTTCCCACATCATCGATGAAATAAAAAGGAACAAGATGAATGTGGATGAGACAAAGAATTTGAGGAAGATGTGCAAGGATACAAATTGTAGAAGGATTAAACTCTTGAACATATCAGCGACATGACTCTGGAGTTTGGCAGCATTTTGGTACCAAGGGATCAAAGGTCATGATGATGCAGCAAGGATTAGATGGAATGAGGAAAAATGGATAACCCCAAATCCAGAAGGCCAATGATAAGGTGAGGACATCCCAACCCGACACGAAGCAGAAAGAGTGTTGATGTTCAAGAGAAACAAGCTTCCATAATAATTAATAGAACCAACAGAATACTTCCACATTTTCCCCCACCATTTCTGGCGAGTACATTAATTATTTTTGAAACACAAGCTTGAAGGGGATAACATATGCTTGTAATGTAAGCTTTTCCTTCGGACAAATCTGACCTAGTAAATTTTAACGAGCCCTAGGAAGGAGAAGCTCGGTCTCGTCATGATGAAAAGTCCAATGTCATCAGGGTTTAACGAGTCTGACATAGGTAAAACTCAGAGTCTTGTTCATATTTAGAGAGTTTGAAGAAGACATGGAAAATAAAACTCCAAAGGTCCCTTTTCGTAAATTTGTCCCTCGAATCCGAAAAGTAGAAAACAATATCCAAGGGAACCTATTGACCATGATAGATCAAAGTATACCTTTTTCGTAAGTAATCTATCCCAGTCCGTAAAAGGGGTCAATTCATACTGGGTAGATGATGCTTTGCAGCCTTTAATGAGTTCAAAGCGACAAGAGTCTAAAAAAGTATAAAATACATGTCATAAATCATCGCCAGAGTACTTGGAAGTTGTCGCCACACAAAAAGCAAGTGTAAGATCTGTTTTTGACGTAAATATTCATAAAATATTCAAAAATAGACCTAAAACCATAATTTTCCAAAATGAGCTTATAAAAGGGCCATTTGGTAAGAAACAATTTACTTTTTACTTTTACCTTGGAGTGGAAAACGTTTACCCTTGTGCACTTGCGATTTTGAAGACCAATTAGAGGAGTTTCAGAATCTTGTTTGCGAGTCCGTCTAGTCCAGGTAGACACAACACCTTTTCCTTGCATTTTTAGACATAATGTACCTTGTTTTTAAAGTTTTGAGTTGTGATTTAGAGGAGGTTTCCGGACAAGAGTGCCCGTAGTAGTCGGCGTGGGTTCCCAGCTTGGGATCGCGAAGATCCAAATTTTCCAATGGAGGGAAAATGAGCTCTTCGCGACTGTAAACCAAAGGGTCGTGAAGAGCCCTAATTTTCTGAACCGTGGATTCTGGCTCGGTGCACCTGTTTGAGAAACAGGCTCAACGAGCACCGAGAACCAAAATTCCTGAAAATTTAAGCAATTTCATGGGGTTTTAGCACAATTACGACATTTAGAATTAAATGTTTGTGTGTTTACAGGGAGAAAATCATGGTGATTGAATGGATAGAGCGGGAACATAGAGACGATGATGAGTTGGCCATGGGGGATCCAAATTGTTTGGATGTGCTTAGGAATTGTGGACTTCTAAAGTTTTTCATGGTGATGTGCCTAAGAGCACAACCCGATCTACTCCAATATCTCATTGGAGCATGGGATCCAAATGAAGGGAGATTCAACATTCAGGGGTAGGGATTAGAAATTGATGCCACCAACATCTATTTCCTGATAGGGTTATCACAGAGGGGAGAAAGGCCCCGAATGATAGGTACTCAGATCACAGGAGAGACGATGGACATGCTCATTAGAAGGATGTGTCCAGAGGCCCAAAAATTAGATAAGGGAGGTAAATTAAAGATCGTGACAGTGGCTGAATTTTCCTTGTGAGTCCTCCTTTCCACCATCACTAGAGAAGCTAGTTTGTAGGCCCTGCATGAGGCCACCAAGACTCAACTCCGGCTGGCTGCTGATTCCCTAAACCCCGCCGTATTCAACTGGGCAGAGGCAGTATCAAACAACCTCAAAAGGCAATTGGCAAAATGCCGACGTGGTGATACCAAACTTTTTGGGTATGGATCAGTCCTCGTATCATTCATCTTGGAACGACTTCCCATCTTTTAGAGAAATGAAGTGGTCATGGCAAGGCCACCACCACGGGAGCTAGGATTACTCACTGGGTAATATTGATGCCTCGAGGAGGTGACAAGCAACATATGTCATTGAGACTAGAGTTCTTCGAGTGGCTAGATCACCAACTCATTGTTGCAGAGGACTGGACATATGCCAAGATTAACTTCATAGGTGATCTAGACCTAGTACTTCCTCCTGGGGAACAGTGGGATGATAGAGGTAACAAACTCATGTTTTATTGTTAAAGAGTTTTGTAATTTTTTATGATATTTTATATATGTGCTAATCATTATGTTTCAATCTTGTAGATGTTGGACCAGAAAGACCTGCAGGTTTGTCTCCCATTGCTCGCTTAGTCGAGAGGGAGTTTGAGCTACATCCTCCTAGCAGAGACATGGAGGATGAGATTTCCCGTGACCTAAAGGGCTTGACAGAGGGGATCCCAGATTACGCAAGATTCGAGGATGTCCTTCGGCAGTACCAGTGACACACAGCAGGGGTGTCGAACAGGATCCGTTGACTGCTTAGACGTGTTGTTTGAGAAGTGGTGTGCTATAGAGAGCATCACATAGATTAGACCCTGAGGTGTATTTTTTGCAGTTTTGAGAGACATGTTGTCTCATGATGTAACCTGAAGACATATTTTTTTAGCACTATGATGTGCAACACATGATATATATACATACCTATGTTTTGTTTTATCAACTTATTATGTCTCAATGTTTACTTTTACAAATGTTGCAAATGTCTATCTAACACATGATTTTCCAATGAATCTGTTCATGTATTTAGTCTTCTAGGAATATGTTGATATGTAATGAAATCAAAATTCCTTTCTAGTAAATGAACACGTAAATACAACCTTAAAATCTTAGCGTTTCTAACACCTGTTGAGCTGAAGAAAAACAAGTTGTGAATCTAGAATTATGATCAAGGCGTGAATATTGAGGGAAAAAACCTCAGCCAATAGCTCAATAACTACACTATATTCATCGACATTGTTCGTAGTACATCCTAGACAAACACCTTGAAGATCTACCAACTCACCGTGAGGATCATAGATAACCCATGCTATGGAGGAAAGATTCTGAGTATTGTGACAGGCACCATTAGTGAAACGGACATAAGGTATGACAGACATCTGCATAAGAAGCAAAAGGACACAACAAGCGAAAAACGCTTACATACCAAGGCAAACATGCAAAAAAATGAAAACCCACTTATGTACATAGAAATGCACGAAAGACTCATGCATAATACTTCTTGAGATAAAGCTCGTTTCAGAGCTTTTCTAAAGGATTTCCTTCATAATCAATCAACTCATAGGCACCTTTTTTCAAAACAAGTTTTACAATGTAGGGCCCATGCCACATGGGTTTGAATTTGCCTGCCCCCCAACTTATCATGAGCTTGATCATACAACAGGACTAAATCCCCTTCAATGAAGGAACGTGGGTTGATTGTTTGATTGAAGTGAGCTTTCACTCACTTCATCTATGCCTCAATGACCAATGAAGCAAGTTGATGAGTCTCATCAAGTCTTTCTAAATAAAGAAGACACTCCTCCATTGGAGTGGTATTCGGCAGTAATTTGATAGCTAATTTGAGAGAAGGAATTTCACATTCAATCAGAAGGGTAGCTTCTAGACCATGAACAAGCTGAAATGGTGTAAATCTAGTAGCATCCTTAACTGAGGTTTGGTAGGTCCATAGAGTGGAAAACAACATCAAATGTCAATTGGACCTATGCATTCCAATGGTACATTGAAGCATGGTGACCAACACTTTGTTCACTGCTTCGACTTGGCCATTGGATTGGGGGTAATATGGTGTCGAACTATCGTGATGCAAGCTCAACTAGGTTGCCAACTCAACCATCATGTAATTACGAAAATGAGAGCCATGATTTGTGACAATGGCCTGAGGGACTCCAAACATGACAATCACATGATTGAATAGAAATTGAGCAGTTGTCTTACCGTCATTAGTCAATGTAGGCATTGCTTCAGCCCATTTTGTAAAGTAATCAATGGCAACGATGATATACCCATGCCCCCGGCTAAGCAAGGGTTACAGGTCATAAAATAAATGCCCCATTTTGCAAAAGGGCCAATGGTAATGACAGGATGCAAAAGAGAAGGAGGTGCACGCATCTTGCATTGGTAAATTTGACACACATGACATGAATGGATGAAAAGAATAAAATACTTGAAAATGGATGGCCAAAAATAACCAACACAAAGAATCTTCTGAGCAGTGGCATAACCAGACATATGACTGCCACAGGGACCAAAGTGACAATCATTTAAGACTTTCTCAGCTTCCTCAAGGGTTAAATAGCGACGAAGAATAGAATCAACTCTGGCACGGTATAATGTGTCTCTAATAATATGATATGACTGATAATGATGGCGAATGTGTCGCTGAGCATCCTTAGACATGTCAGAGCGAAATGAAGACATCTGGAGGTAAATGATGATGTCACCATACCAGGGATTGAGGGTACTAATCAAGAAGAGCGTATTTTCTGGGATGCGATCCTCTATCTGAGAGGGAGTGGAAGCAGATGGTAAGGAGCAAATCAACTCAGCGAAAACCAGTGACTTCTTAGATTTGGCAGTAGTGAATTCCAAATAAAACTCCTAAAGGATAACAAAAATCTTGGAGTATTTGCCCCCGAGCAATTGATGTGACAGAATATATGTCATCGGGTTGTAATCAAAAATCATGGTCATGGTACGCAACAAAATGTAATGACAAAAATGTTGAATAGCCTGAACGGCTACCAAGGCCAACTTCTCGACATAAGCATAGCGAGTCTCGGTGTCAAGAAGGTTGCGGCTAAGATAATATATGACATGCTCGGAACCATAATCATTGTCCTGGACCATAACCATGCCAATGGTGCTATCAGCGCAACTAGATAAAGCGTGTAATCATGGTGATAGTTAGGTGGACACAACAAAGGAGCAGAAACAAGAAGGGTCTTGAGTTGCTCAAATGAATTTTGGGAAATTTCATCCCAAATGAATGGAATGTCACGCTTAAGCAGATGCATATAACCTTTAGCGACCTCGACATAGTTAGGGATGAAACAACGCAAGAAATTAGCCTTCCCTTGCAGACTCTGCAATTGGTGCAAAGTAGCAGGAGGCGAGAGATTCAAAATAGCTTCAACCTTGAGTGGATCGAGACAAATACCCTCCTTAGAAATGACAAACCCAAGGAGTCTGCCAGACTCAACGTAGAAGACACATTTGTGTGGATTGAGATGAATATTATAATGTCTACAGTGAAGAAAAATCTGATGGAGGTGATCCAGATGGTCTGTGCATTTAGCTAAATGAGCAAGAAGATTATCCAGATAAGGTTGAACAATGTGTCTAATATCATGAAAAGCATAGGACATTGCTCTTTGAAAAGTCGCACTGGCATTCTTCAGACCAAAAGGAAGCTTTTTATAAGCAAAAGTACCCCATGGATAGATAAAGGCAGTCTTGTGTTGATCAGCAAGTAAAATATTGATCTAGTTACAACCAGAGAATAGTTCCATAAAAGAGAATATTTCACTCCCAGCACAGTCATCAATAAGCTGGTCAATAAAGGGAGTGGGGTAGTTATCTTTCGAACATGCATGATTAATATCACGATAATCAACACAAACTCAGATGGTGCCCTACTTTTTAGTCACAGGTACAATGTTAGAGACCCAGTATGTCAATGGAATAGGATAAATGAACCCAAGTTTGAGAAGTTTTTCAACCTCTCCCTTAATGGCAACTGCCTTTCTTGGTTGCACGGGACGTAAACTTTGACGAACTGGTTTCGTATCAAGATGCGTAGGTATCTCATGCACCACAATACCTAGATCTATACCAGACATTTCTTCATACAACTAGGAAAACACGTTGAGAAACTCTCGGAAGAGGCTAGTGTAAATATTGATCTCCTCGTGAGAACAAGTTACTCCAATGTGAATATTTTCAACAACCCCTGGTTTAACAAAGATGTCGATAGGCATGGTTTGCATGATATTTCCCATATTCCCTTCAGAAAATACCTCATGAGTTAAGATGGGTGTCTGAAGCGGTTGAGAAGGAACATGGGAAGCAAAATTATCTAGACAGGCAGTCATTGCCCCAAAGCCAGGAAGAAATGAGGAACGATGATGACTATCATCCCAAGGAGGATCCTCAAAAGACAAAGTTTCAAGAATAGCCTCATTAGAAGGAAACGTCTCTTGCAAAGGATCAGGAGAAGCAATATCTCCAAGCCAAGGGGATTGCACATACGTGTCAAGAGATCTACTCGAAGGAGTAGAGTTAGAAGAAGAAACTGAAGTCGAGATGATTTCAACATAGTTAAGCTTAGTAGGGCTCAATGGCATAACATCACCCCAAGAATATACCTGATCAAGGGAAGGAATCACCCAAGGATCAGGGTTAATAGAGATCATATTAACGGAGGCAACATTAGGAGGTGGGAGTGGAAAAATTCCCATGAGGGTAGGAGCTTTAAAGAGCCCAACACCCACACTCTCATAAGGAATACTGGTATGCTCCACATATGGAACATTACCTTCCAAGGAAGAGGAAGCAAAGAAGGACAATTGATCGACCGTAACAATTTTCCCTTGATGAGGAAAACGGAGTATGCGGAACAGTGAAGAAGCAACAACATGCATAGCATACATCCAACTTCGACCCAGTAGAAGGTTGTAAGTCAGATTGGTGTCGACAACCTCTACTTCGACGTTGACCATCTTGCCTTCCAAGGTAATAGGCAAGCGCGGGAGAATATGAAATGGATTAGAATCTCTTCCATCAAATGCCTCCATGGTATTTGGGGATTGACTCAAAGATGGAGAACCAATGGCTTTCCAACAAGCAACAGACATGATGCAAGTTGAGGCTCCTTCATCGATAACAGTACGATGAATAGTCTTTGAGTTAATAACAACCTGAATGAGAAAAGCTATCTAGTGAGGCAAACACGACAGATGATTTTAAAGATCGAAAGTAATCAACTCAGAATCAGCTGGATCAATTCCACCGATGGTGGATAGTAATGACTTCCGTTGGGGAGGACAACTCTGGAGAACCTCCAATGCAGACATAGCCAAAGGAGCTTGGGCTAGATATTCAACAATACTATAGTATTGTGTAGCACAAGCATTGGGATTATAGGAAGCTTTCCGGAGAATCCCTTTGGCAGGTGGTTGAATGATGAACTCATTACTAGGCCTTTAAATATGAAGAGGGCTAGAACTAGACGAGGAACACTAGAAGGAAATTCAGGTTCTTTCCCAACCAGTGGAGCATAATCTTTCGATCGAGTAGACACGTGAATAGGAGTAGTCCCGGCCATAAATACCTAAGAACCAAATGAGGAAGAGGATTGAGGCTAGTCCACCATTTGAGTTTGCTGGGAAGGAAAAGGTTCTTTAAGCACAACAGGAATCCCCAAAGTCCCCATAAGCAAACGACTCACCTCAGACCGTCGAGGATAGTCTTTAGTGAAGTGATCCTCATCACAGATAAGACAAGGATACTTAGTTTTGCATTTAGAACCATCATCGGTATGAGGCTTAGGAGTTTCTTATTTTTGCGTGTCAGACTTATTTTTACCTTTTCCTTTCTTCTTACCCTTTGAAGTTTTCTCCACTATTATGGACTGGACGGCGTTAACTTCTGAGGTTTTCCCAGGATTGGATGGAGACTGAGAAGCAGTTTCAGTAGGAGCAATGGATTTCTGCTTCATAGAAGTCGTGGAAGACTTTCAAGAAGGCTGAGTGACAAAACCAATAACACCATCGACAGAAGGTGTCGGTGGAGCTTTAGAAGTTCCAGGTCATGGAGCATCGGGCAAGATGTCATAAAGCATGACAAATTGGGAATATACCAAATCAAGATATTGAGCATGCGTGATGGCTTGCTCTTCAGTAACACATGCCCCCATAGCAATGTCTCTGGCTATTGGACTAACACAAGAGGTAGTGAACCAATCAATCCATAACTGATTAGGAATCTAGAACTTGATCAAACAGCGACACCTTCTCCATTCATGAATATGATCAGAGATGTGGGTAGCTATGTCCTGTTTCAGAGAGGTAAGAAGATGCGTTCCCATTTCATAGTGAATCAGTAACTGAAAATGCGTAAGGAATGCCATCGCGAGAGAGTTAAAATCTTGGAAAGTCCCATGAGCGAGCTTAATGTACCACTTTGCAGCGAAACCAGTAAGAATCCTTTGGAAAAGATGGAGATGAATAGAATCGTCAAGCCATGAATTGGATGAACACCAAAGGTGATAAGTCATGACATGTACCTGGGGCTCTACTCTGAACTTGCCTTAAAACCTAGGATAGTCACCAAGGATCTTGGTTGGAGCAGGTGGCCAATATGGATTATTAAGTATAGGATCATTTGCCAACTTCGACACATCAGTCAGTTCCAAAGTCACAAGAAAAGTTAACTGAGGATTGAAAGACATCATGGGTCTTTGATAAGGACCAGTGTTAGGGTTCCAACCAGGGCCTTGTTGTCCCCATGGATCTTGTCCCAGAGGATTTTGTCCATAAGGGTTATATTTGGGTGGATTGAAACCATACCCTGGTTGTTGACATGGATTTTTACCTCCAGCAAACCATTGCTTACCAACTTGACCAATAGGGGTAGCATATGGCTGTTGAAAATTCTGATAAGGATTAACCTGAGGTTGCTGATAGTTATGATATGGATTACCCTAAGGTTGCCCTTGAGGTTGCTGAGGTACTTGAGGACCATACTAAAACTGAGGTCCAAACTGCGCTTGGGGACCAAGTTGTATCTGATAAATAGGTTGAGCTTGGAATCCAAACTTAGCTTGGGGATCGGGTTGAGTTTGGGGACCATCTTGAGGTTGAGGTTCAGGTTGCATTTGATCACCAGGTTGACTAATAGCTGGATTGAACTTACCAAAAGGTTGTCCTTGTTGAGCAGCAAGTTGGCCTTGTTGGAACTAGGGCTGACCTAACTGACCAGAAGATTGTCCTTGTTGAGCAGGAGATTGGCCTTGTTGGAACTGAGGCTGACCTAACTAACCAGAAGGTTGTCCTTGCTGGGCAGCAGGTTGGCCTTGCTGGAATTGAGGTTGACCTAACTGACCAGAAGGAGGTCCTTGAGATAAAGGAGGTTGTTCTGAATGAACAAAGGATGAAACTGTTTGGGCTAAAGGTTGTCAATTAAAGGGTTGTCCTTGCAAGCCCAAAGGTTGCCCCTGCTGACTATAAGAATGACCTACCGAGGCATAAGGTTGTCCCTGAACGGGTTGTCCTTGCGAGCCGTGGTAAGTAGTGTGATTCCAAGAAACCGAAGGTGGAATTTGACTGTCAACTGGAGCCATCTAAGGAAGAGGTCCAGTATAATACATATGGGCTTGACGATAATCATAATAATGTGGAGGGTTATGTGGAACAAACATCTGTTGAGAACCTAGAGGGTTATAAGTTAGATTTTGAAGATCAAACAAATAATTATCATACGACAATCCCCTCGGAATGGAATTTGATGAGATAGGTACATTGCCTATAGGTTGAATGACTGCAGATGCTAGAGGCTAAGGACCACCATTAATGGGTCCGAAAGATATCCCAGTAACAGCAATGACGATCGAGGATGCGATAACCGCACTAACAAGAGGAGCTAAAGATGCCACCCAAACAGTGGACATTGATGGAACATATGTAATCGATGTAACCTATGTATGAGGAATGGAGGTTGTAGCCGACTGAGTAGACACAAATGGCCTTGAAGTTGGAACCGTCGTACGAGACCGTATAGAGCTCTAGTGTAGAGATGTAGAACCAAGTATGTCAGCCAGAGTACAATAGCGAAGCGGTAATGAAACATCCAGAGAGGTGTGGAAAGGTAAACCTTCCAGAGGAAACTAATATTCACCAGTCGACACAAGGCACTACTAACAAGACTTGACTCATCCATGTTGGAAGAGGCCATAGGAACTGAATCACCAGGGGGAGTAGACGAAAGATCCTCGTCTAAAAATTCCCAAACGTTGGGAGGAGTCCAATTGATATCAAAAGGTTCCCCACTTGGAGCTCAAGAGGCAAGAGGTTGAACACTTGGAACAATAGCAAGAGAGCCACTAATAGATGATACCTCAGATGGGATGGGGGAAGAAGGCTCTCCGTCACTTGGTAATGATGACAGAACAAATGAGTCCGCCAGGATGGCCTAAACTCAAAAGACCAGGAGAGAAGATGTAATTAAGAGGGCTTTAAATTCTTTTCAAGGGTATTACTCACGATGTGGCCAAAATTAACAGGTAGGATGTTATCGTGGGCAAATAAACTTTATGAAACTGGAACAAAACTTTGCCTTTTCATGTTTATAAAGTCGCGAAAAAGGACAAAAGATGACTCTAGTTCGAATTTTAATGAGCCTGAAAGGACAAGTGCTCAGATGATACTTTTACTTTTAAAGAGTTGAAAAGGAATGAAAACGACTGCTCTGGAATTCTAGGAAAAAGGTTTACCAGAAAAATCATAAAACTGCATATACACCTTGTTAGTAAAATGAAAGAGAAATGACCAAGTACTTTCCATACGCCAGCTAGTCTTCTTGAATGTTGTGTTCGGTGTGTTATGATTCATAAGGTGGCAGACTCAGCTTCCTATGGATAATAGGATTGTAAACTAGTGGGGTCTCCAATCATATACGCGACGGTATAGGGAGCACAAGTCTGTACTAGTACTTATCGAATCACAAAAGTATGAATCACCCAACCTTAGTGAAAACAACAACCACTAGGTTTAACGACGCTGGAACACGTCTCTAGCCTAGACCTCTAGATATGTGAGTGTTAAGTTCCAATGCGTTTTTAGACTAATTCAATACATTTTAGCAATTAATCTTGAATTAAATTTTAGTTTCAAGGCCCTACCGAATGTATCTTCAAAAGCTCCTAGAATGCAACTAAATGAGTAAAGAAACCATTCCCTTTTCAATGAACAACTAACTAGAGAAAAGTGAGAGGTTCATTTCAAAGCAGCCAAAGTGACAAGCAAGCAATTGCAAGCAAACCAATCAAGAGGAAAGAGAAATGTAAGCAATCTAATTAAGAAAATGAACAACACATCCTTCGCTTTTCAATTTCTAAATGGCAAGAATTTACTAGTGCAAAATATTATTCTTATTTCCTAACACAAATTAATGCAACATTTTGATTTTTCAAATAAATGAAAATCAACCAAATGCAAAACTTAAAACAATGCTAGTTTTAAGCCTTTTCCGAATGAAATCATTCTAAGTGAGGAGAAATATTCTACTCTAAAACAAATCAAAGACTCAAAACCAAGAAGATGTTTCTTTTTACAAAACTAGAAAGCTTTCTCACTGACTTGGAAGAAATGTGATCTATGCCAAGTGAAGGAAGGAAACCAAATGAACAAGACTTGAAAGTTTTGGTAACCAAACGTCACATACCAATCAGGAAGATGAAAAAATAGTTAATAAGGAGAAGCCTCAAACAAAGCAAGGGATCGTGCCAAACACAGCCCAAAGATCCAAATGAACAAGTAACCCAAGAAAATCTAATGTTTCAAGAAACCCTAAGGTAAATAGGTCACACAGTTCAAAAGGAAAAGTTTCAAGGGAATGAAACCCAGAATCAAATATTCTAGCAATCAACAATTTGACACACAATAAAGAGGCAGAAGACAAGCTCAAAAGGATAGGACACACTGGCCAATCAGCAAACAAAACTTCAAAATTGAAACCTACAGGAATCTTCATGAGCATAAAACTGACAACATGTGCCGACAATAAAATGTTGCACCTCCCTAACTAGCCACTTTGCGACGTCGTCGCCGAAGTACACCAGTTAACAGTGCCGAGCCAATTTCAAAGCTCTTCATGACTGTGAGGCGATTTAATTGCACCAAAAATCAGAAAGCGCAACTAATCAGATAGCGCAAGCATGACTATCTTCACGACTGTCATAAAATAAACTACAACGACTCTAGATCAAAGAAAAAAATTCAAAATCTAGCTGAGGGAAGGCCAAACCTATCACTTATGACAAAGGGAAGACTACCAAGAGTAGTCAAACAACCCATAACATGAAGAATTCATCCCAAATGTAAAGGAGACAATAAATAAGTAAAACAAAATCAAATCAAGAGACAAAAGACAAAGGTCCCCAGTATGGTCACCAACTTGTGACGCAGGAAAGTTCCCTCTGCGGATAGAGGCAACCCCTCTAGCCCTAGAGTGGGTCTAGTCACAGCAAAGATAATACCAAATCAAATATTGTTAGAAATTTGATGCCATGAAGTCTTACCTTCAAATTGTCGTTCAATGAAGTCTTTGTTGTGTTGCTCCATCTCTTGTTCTTCTAATCACTTGTGCCTGAAAACAACATACAGAGTGCAACCACGAACATGATAGAGTACGACAAAAACAATATACTTAAAGAGTCAAGGAGATTCAAGCTATCAATATGAAATTTGACTAAGATATAGGAAATAAGTTGTTGATTTGTATTAATGTAAATAAAAGTAGAACTTACAACAAAGCCTTGACATGGTAAGCCTCCTTGAAGGGTCTTGTCAGCATGTCTCCGCAAGCATTCACTCATAGACTCTCCCAAAAGATGAATAACTCTCTCTCCTATGCAAAAGGATAATGCTAGAACATTCTTACAATCAAGCCAACTCCACTCAAAACCATCCCAAGCTAAGTTATATAAGAGGCTACTTCCACACTCTAGCAAAACTCTCTACTTTTACTGCTAAATTCTTGAACTCTAAAGCTAGCTGATCTCAGTCATGGAGGAAGTATTTATATGAGGAGGAGCTTCCATAAGACATGGGAGAAAGAGATTATCCCTTTGAGAGGTTACACAAAAGGTGGAACAACCATCCCAAAGGAGAGAGGCATGCTCATCTGGTTCAACAACCAACCCTAGGACCACCCATGAAGCTGTTACACTTCAAAGCTTCGACGAGTTGTTTAAAAAACTTGCCAAATGTAGCTTGGCGAGAGTGCAACACAGAGACAGAGGGAAGACTTCTCTAGGGCTAGTGCAATCTTGGCCATCTTCATGGCTGGAAGAACTGATGTCTCGCGATGACCCAAAAACATAGGTAAAAAAGGGTCTGCTCCAGGAGTAGTGAACTAAGGTATTCTTCCTGAGATGACAAGAAAGACATTGCCACATAATTTTCAACATGACACAAGGTAGATGTCAATAATACGGACTGAAAGTGTCTGGGATTAGGTAATGCAGGGTCGATGACAAATTATTGTGTAACACCCTAGAATAAACTTCGTTGCACTAGAATAAATTCACTTTCACTGGACCAAAAGAAACCCCAACTTTGCATTACCTAGAAGAATCCTTTCTCTCCCTTCTTTGTACTTCCATTTTATTCCTTCTTTGTAATACTTCCTTTCACCTTTTCTTCGCACTTCTTCAAGTCGAGTTGCTTATCCAAATTGTGTGTCTACAAATGAGGCTGAGTCAGGATATTTATACACATCTTCACTGGGTCTTCAAGCTGACTTGACAGCTGGAGATTAGGCCGACTTATTCTAGCATATTCCTTTATCGTTGTAGGATGAATTGAAGAGGTTAGGTGACAAGTTCCTGGAGGATACTTTTACATAGACAAGATGACCTTCTACAAAGTGTAACATGACTTCATTACATGACAATGACTCTTACATTTTATGACTAGATGACAAATAAATATTAAAGTCTCTCAATGGGAGTATTGACTCAAAAAAAAAATCCTTTTTCATGAAAGTCATGAAGCAAGTTAATAAAATAATTTCATATTTCTTATTTACATCTCATTATATAAAATCATATTTACATGTAATTAGGAAGATTGAGCCTACATAAACTTTTCAACATCCATCAACAATTATTATCGATGTATCCATTGACTATTTTACACAATATATCCATCAATGATTTCATTTAAATCCAACCAATTTCATCCATTGATAACTAAATCATCCTTCTGTAGCGTGGTTTAATGGTATGTTAAATCCCTTGTTATTTTAATATGTCAATCTGGGGGTTTCGTAAACTTAGAAGAAAACCAAAATATATGGGACCTCAGATGAAACTATTGTAGAAGGTTTGTTTAGGATGGAAAGAAAGAAAGGAAATTAATATTACAAATAACTTCTAAGTTTAAATAAACTAAAAAATTTCTGATTCAAGATGCACCAAGCAAGAGAAGAGGCTCCTAAGTTAGGAGTTCATGGTTGTCCTTCCTCATAGTACTGCCCCCAAGAAGAGAAACTAAATAGTGGCAGTTTGTGATGTGTAGATAGCAAGAGAAGAGGCTCCTAACTTAGGAGGTCTTGGTTGTCCTTCCTCATAGTTATACTCCAACAACATTACCATTGCATCAAATCATAAACTGGAATTCAAGAAACAGTTAAATATTCACATAAATTTAATCTAGGAAAGCATATAAGAAAGTAAATCTTGTTTCAGTTCAGTCTAGCACATGGAGAAGAGTCTCTTGTTCCTGAGTCATGGTTGTCCTTCTCACATAAAAACTAGCTACTGAAAGGAAATCAATCTTCACATAACAAAACACACTTGTAGAAAGTAAATCACACCTGCATGAAAGGAAATAACATAAATTAAACTATGTTACAGATGTATGCGAATTGTGGTTGATGGGGATCCATCCATTCCTCAATGAACACACATGAACAACTATCACTCCTTAAGAATCAAGCAACATTCATAACTCATAATTGTAAGAAAATAATATTATTCATGTTGAATGAACAATCATAAATCTGATGCTAGTGAATAACTGACAACTGTTGGCTTCCTTTGAAGGATGCTCCTCTTATTTATACATGAATTAGGGATATCTAGTCAATAAATGTAGATCCCTTAAATATCTAATAGATCCATACTTTTCTCAACTCATCCGTAAATACTAGATACAAATCGTATGACACATCAAGATCTCCATGATCTTTCTCCTTGGAATATGGTCCACCTCTTGAGTTGAAATTCGAATTTGATCTTGGGAGGCCAAGTAAGACCCTTCTAGAACCTCCAAATAAGCCTACACATGTCACAAAACTCATAACACATATATAGATATATGAAACCATGTTAATTTCCTAGTTTTTAATCATAAATTCACTTTATATACATAAAATAAATAACTTTGGAAAACAAGGATCCTAACCCATATAATTATGAAGATGGTTACTTGATGTAGGGTTTTAGGCTAGATAGTTATGAAATGAGGGCTAAATGGTTATGAAATGATGGAAATATGGATGAATATGGAAGACAATTTTGAAACTCAACATACCCCCAATTGAAGTTTTTGCATGTCCTCATGCAACTATTGCATTGATTCATTTGTCCATAAGTTTATCTTCTTGAAATGATTTGCTTCTTTATGAGCTTTTTACTTGTATTGATTCTCTTCAATCTTTGCGTCATAATATTCTCTTTTGCAAAGTGTAATATATTTGATTGCAACATATATTTTTGATGGTTGGTTCTTGTGTGACAACCAGATTTTTTTGAGCATTGGTTCTTGTGTAACAATGCTTTTTATTTTTTGTTGTATCAAAGTTCATGAAAACATTGGGAATTTTATTTTCAAGTCCTATAATTACTATCAATAAATTGATAATTTGCAAAGCACATAATATTTTTGGAATCATACTACAATAATAGTTGATTGGGAAGAATATGCGAGTAGGAATGAAATGAAAATGTGTGATGATGTATGAAATGAATTGATGTCCCTTTCCTGCAACTAAAGGTGTTTTTTTTAAAGTTTATGACAATATGAGAAAGGGAGTGAGGAATTTTCCAAAGTTATTATTTTAGAATTTTAAGGAATTGCATGACTAAAAATTAGAAAACAACATACCTTCTCTTACCTTCAATGCGGATGAATTGTGTTTACTGAAGATTGTGGTTGCTGATGTTGGATCATGGAGTATGTAAACAAAGGAATTTGATATTCTTCTTTGTTCTCTTTGTGTTTATGAAAATATTGTGATCTTTCTTGTTGTTGTTACAAATTGATCCCTGTTGCAAACTACTAAAATGATGTAGTCTTAAATTGTTACAAAACCTGATGGTAGAATTCTAGTCATGCAAATAAATGTGTTGATTTCGAGCATGAAGAGAAGTCATTGGATTACCGACCATTAATGAATGTCGTTAACCAATGTGAGGCAAACTCATCATTAATTTCAATGAGTGCCAAGGTGCCTAAGTACATCTTGTGAATTGTGAATAGATGAGCTGATGTCGAGCCACTTGCAAGACCCAATGATCAAGGGACATTGATGTATTCCCATGATTTTCGGTGAGAGAACTTGTCATTAAGGCATGCAAGCTTCAAGGTACTAATAAGGACTCTAGTCTCTATCCTAGATAAGGTGCTGAGGTCAATGGGTCAAGAATTTTTGAAAGGTGGTCCTTAAGGAATCCCACATTAGTCAACGTGAGTTCGTACAAAATTATTGGTAGGACTATAGATAAAAGATCTCACGGTCAAACAGTTTTTATGCCAAGGAAAACAAGGCAATGTAGAGAGCTAGATGGTTTTATTCGTAAGCAAAAAGATGAACTAAAAAGAAGGAAAAAATGTATGACTCAAAAAAATGGTTATGTGTGAGGTCATGATGGGTAAGGCAATGAATTAGTGGACTCTAATATGGATGACTGATGAGGCTTTGAAGGAGAAATGTGGGTAAACATATCATGACACAAAAGGTTTTTGTGTAGTGGCAAATGTCATGACATATGTAATGAAGAATTAGCTTCTCCAAGCTTTCAATGATGCATGTTTTATTGTGATTTCTAGAGATCACAGCTGCATGAACTTGAATCATCTGTGCACCTGTAAAAGCTTAGTACAAATCCTGCATGAAAACTATGAGATATTTTTGAAAGACATAAAATGCAAGAATGAGTATGAATGCTAGCAACCAAATAAAATAAAATTAATTTTATTTTACTTAAAGCCTTTGCGTGCAAGTTCCTTTGAAGTAACTCCAAGGAACCAATTAGCATATATCGCTTTCAATTGTTTTGATTTTAAATTGTTTCAATTGTTTTTATTTTATTATTATTTTTTATTTTTATTGTTTACACAACCCCTTAGTAAACATGAAACGAAAACAATCTATCAAATGAGGAAAATGTTGGTTGAGTCATCAGGAAAGGGTGTCTAGGCCTAGCGAATACGAGGATATCCATGAGGAGATCAATCCTCAACTGCCCACGTGCTTTATTGCTTCGTTGGCACACCAGAATCCCGTAAACCATGGAGATAGCTGCAGATTTGTAAAATAGTTGCAAAATCATGTTAATTCTGTAGCTAATAATAATAAGGCATATTGAAAAATAAGACATATAAATGTTTTTACCTTATTAAAATATATGGTTTTACTACTTTATTGAGCTGGTAGTGATGACGATAAGAGGAAAATGAATGAAAAGTGTGTCAAAACAAAATAGTCATGGAATTATATACTCCCCTAGCTGAACTTGCTACATGTCCTCATGCAACATTGCATGACTTCATTGTGGCATAATGCGAAAACAACCGTGTATATTTTACAATTGCCATACTTAGCGAGAATGAGATCCATTAGAATCAAATAGTGAATAAATAAAAATAGACCTAAATGCTTTTGGAAGTTGGTGCTCTGCTTTGTGACCAATTTTCTCCTCTGGTTGTCATGGCACTGATTTTCACCATCGTTGCCTCTGTGCACATCAAGCGGGTTTAAAGACGACAAATCAAGCTTTTCATCCTTCATATTTGATACATTTACATCGTTGTGGCCCTTGCTGAAGCATTCATTTATATCCGTAGGTCTTTCGGATTGAGAGAACTAGAATTTCCAGACATAGGTGGAGGCTTGCTGATTGAAAACACATAAAAAAAATGTTTGTCCCTCACAAAAATACTTGGTTCTATAATGCAATGGGATGAGGAAGTCGAGGCCTAACTTGGTCAAGATCAAATTTCAACAAACTAGAATCTTGGATATATTCCACCAATATCCTTTCACAATGCCTTCTTCTATAGTGGGATGCTTTGTATATCCAATATTCATCTTTATCATACAAGCCAGACACAAGGTGTACGATATATCTATCCTTACATCCTGCTATGTCTACTTGCAATAGCTTCTATAGAGAGCAAGGAATTTTTTATGAAATTCCTATCTAATTCAATTGATGGGTTCCAAGCTTCTTCTGGCCTCTCCAACTTATATTCAGAAATCTATAATGCATATTTTTCTCTACTTTTCTCATCTAAAATTACCAATTGTCAAATAGTGAGTTTAAAATATCTGTATAGTTAGGCCTCTGATTCAGCTCTCAATGGATGCATTAGAAGCTGACAAATTGTGTATACTCAGCATACTGTCCAGACTGCATACCTATTGGTGCACGTAATGCAAAATCAGGAATACCAAATGCATCCACAAGTTCTCTTGCCACACTCCTCACTTCAAAACACAGGTATTCGTTGAGCCGAAGAATTGCCTTAGCCTTGTTGGGTGCAACATAGTCTACATTTCTATAGCTTCCAATGTCTTTCCAAATTCGATCAAGTGCATAAAGATCACAGAGAAGCTTTAAGTCTGCATGAGCATTCCTGTCTTTACAGCTATTGACAACCTCTATAAATCTTGCAAGGATCACAGACTCTATATGTGATTTAGCAAGTATTAGTAAATGATTCAAGCATCTATTCCATGCCTCAAAACTGCCAAGTGACTTTGAGTGCTTCCTTAGACGCAATGTAACAGTATGCAGCAATCTTGATGTCTGATACCTAAATGCATCGAGCTGGAATTTGGGGTCTCGCAAATGGTCCTGTCCTTCATGGTGAGCAATTATTGGATTTAAATTGGAGTGAAAGCCCCCTAGAATGCTAAAAATAATAACCTTCTTGCCAACGGCCAAAGAGTAGATAGAAAAACATTTTTTGGAACCTCATCTTCGACTGCTATGGGCGCCATCATAAATTATCATATCAAAATATAACAAAACCTACCGAGATTTGAATTCATTGCACAACTGCAAATACTTTTTTCATTGTGTTGTCAAGTCACCATACCACCCATAGTTTCTCTTTGTCTAATAGTTTCTTTGTTGTCGATTCTACTAGACTTAGCGATCGCTCTTTTATGAATTTGATGATACATCATATCTGAACGGAGGAAAACAAATAACTTAGATATAGCCTCCTGAAGCTTCGGGATGGTGTTGACCTCGAATTCCATGGCTTTGTGAACGAGCATATACACCTAGTTCTATAAGGGCTCTGACATTCGATTTGAATATAACAGTGGGTTTAATGCCATCTCTGCTTCACTGATTGTGAATTTATCCTCATGGATGTACAACAGGGGCATATCAAAAGCCTAAAAGTTCCCAACAGGCTTATTTGCAACAAGATCCCCTTTTGCAGAGACTACATCCCCACAACCATGTTCTTTAGAAAGAATGCATTGAGAACAACGCTCTGTTTTTATGAGGAAGTATCACAGGATTTGCTTTCCCTAAGATACTGTTGTAGAAAAGCAAGAACTCTAATTTAAAAAAAAAAAAACACACAATGCCTCCCACAAGTACGAAGTAATGTTGGACGATTCTTCTATTCGCCATGTAGGAGTTTCAAAATACCTTCAATTTACATTATACAACATAGCCCAATACAGTGAAATTGGGATTCTTCGATCATGCTAGAGAATCTTTGGCATGATCTCTTCCTTATTCTGCGAAAAAAAACTTGATTTTTCTCATGGATTTGTTCCCAAATCTTGCTACTTGCAATTGCGCTTCTCTTCCTTTGACAACTGTAATGCCAAGCCAAACCTCTCGACATGCCGGTGCTTCTTCTCCAAGTCTGATAGCTGTAAAGGCTCTAGCATTAGAATCCTCTTCGAATAGAAATTTTGTATCGTGGACTTTAATACATAGACAGATGGATTTTGAGGACTGTAACAACCATTTTTTTTTTAGCTGAGATAATTATTTACGGAATTTGTTGTCATCAAATAGAGGTATCATTGCACCTCTATCAATAGCAAAGCTGACTTCTCTTGCCTCACACCATTGGTAAAAGATGCATCCATTGCTTGGATGGCTAGAGTTGACAACATGCAACACAATAAACCTTGCAGAGCCAACAAACAAATGATGTTAAATCTGCAAGTTCAAGTTGTAACTCAAAACAAAATCATTGTATATGTTGAACTTCATAAAGTTGAGGTTAGATCTATTGATCTAAATATGATTTGAGGTTGTCATTGATGTCAATCTAAGCAGCACCAGGAGATACCCTAATATTGCAAGGGAATTTTGACTTGACAACTCACTCTATTTTGAGTCAATTATCTTCTAGATGGATTCTACTCGTCGGGATGTTTTCGTTGATATATGGCATGCCAAGTAATTCTTCATGGTTTGAGAGATATTCATGTTTGAAGTTAGTAACCCCAGTTAGTGGGCTAAAACCCTATGGGGTTGTGGCATGGCACTCATAATTGGTTTTGGTCATTGAATAGTCAATAATTAATAATTTTTTAAGCTCCTAAAATCCCTCCAACATTCTCTATAGAAGCCCCTCTCAACTCTATAAAAAGAAATCTCATATATCCTCTAAAAGTAGTGATCGTGGCAATTCGCTATAACTTCATTTTTGTGAAGTCTTAGATTTGGAAATTAAAACCCATTTGATTTGCAATCCTGATGAACGTCGTGACCAAATTTCAGATCTTGGTTCACTATATTTTCAGAGATATGATCTGTGGAAGTTAGGGTTTTTGTAGGCTCCCAAATTTCATCTCAAAGAAGTGACCTTGGGAAAATCGTCATAACTCTCTCTCTGAGAAGAGGATTGGAATATTGTACAAAGTGGCGGATAGTGCACGGACTGTAGTTTTCTGTGTATCAATTGCAGAGCCGAAGGAGGAAACAATGACACGTGGCATCCTGTACAAGTTAGTTCTACTCAACTAGTCCATAATTAGGTCATTATGAGAGATTGGGCATAACGTTGTATTGAAGAGTCCAAATCGGGTCAGACCTGTGGCATTGGAAAGAAGACTCAAAGGGATTCTACAGGACCGAAGATCACATGTTGGAGATATAAAATCACAAATATACATTAGATTAAATATCATTCTCCTAGAAGCCAAGAAAAACTAGATCAAGTGTTGTCAAGGGGTGCAAAGGACCAGACTTTCTAGGGCAACAACGTGCAGGGTGCAGCAAAATGATGCAGCAGAGGTAAGCTACAGGTAAGTATCTTCTGTATATGCATGTTCATCTCTTAATTTCATTAGGTTCTTTGTATTCTAATTTGTTGTTTTTGTTTAGCACTGACATATGCTCTGTAGGATGAGGTAAGTTTTGCTATTATCATGTCATGGGTATTTCCTTGAAGACTTTTTGCAGGTAAAATATATTCATCAAGAGAAGACTCAATGCATAATATAATTTTCTGAAGAATGAGAAAGGGTAGCATGACAAGAGCAACAATCAAGGTGCAGAACAACAGAAAGAAGTTCACCACATGAAGTCTTCAAGTGGGCAGCACTGCATATAGACATTGTAAAACTATCATTGTATAGAGTCATTATAAATTCATCTTTGTAAAAGTTGTACAAGTGTCTATCTACCAAGAGCTGAAGAGGCAGTGTCGGGAGGTCTAGGATCATCATTAGGTGGTTGTGTCATAGTTGGGGTAATGGTCTAGTGTGTCTTCTTCTTCTACATTATTCTATATCATTGTAAGGTGGACCATTTTCCATGGTATGAGAGTCCATTCTTATTTTATTCTTCTATAGGGTGGTAGGGTGGTGCTAGGCTGGTGCATGAAGTGACCAATAGGTTCAAGCCTGTGAAAAATTTAGGGTGGTAGGGTGGTGGTAGGGTGAGTTGTAACTCATTGGGTGTTGGGGCATCCGTTCAGTTGACCATTGAAGAATCTCGAGCATTGGAGCATCCATCTAGTGGGAGCTGGAGAAGAATGCTTTTCTAGAATTCCAGGAATTTGTTACTTTCATTTCAGTTGGGGCTGAAGATTAAATAATTTATTAGAAAGGCGTTCGGTGGTTTTTGACTTGGAGGGTGTTTTCCACCTAAACTCTTTGTGCCTCATATGTTCTTTTATTTATTGTTATTACTACATAAACGTCAATAATAATTGAAGATTATCTAATGCTCTAAAAATATTTAAAAGTGCTAATTGCTAAGGAATACTAATTCACCCCCCCCCCTCTCAGTATTTTCCAACAATTGGTATCAGAGCTTGGTTCCTTCAGTAACAACTTAACCGCTAGAAGTTAGTTTTCATATCATAGAGATGGGAAAGTCAAATAAGCGGGTTACAAGGATTTCAAAGGAAGGTATAGGTACAACAAAATCTCAAGAAAGTGAGTATTGTGTACCAGCCTTTGATTTTGATGCAGATAATTATTGGATACGGGAATCCATGATGGAAGTATCTTTCCAGGCACATGGAGTATGGGAATCAATTGTTTCTAGAGACACATCTACCGATGAAGATAAAAGGTAAAATTTAAAGGCCATGAATGTAATTTTGAATGTTTTGCCAAATTCTATGAAAAAAAAGTTGGTCAATGTTCAATAGCTAAAGCTCTTTGGGAAAAGCTTCATAATCTCTATTCAACAAATAAATTAGGTCAAGACGTTATTTAAAATTCAGATCCTTCTGAGTATGATGAAGAAGGGTTGACCATAGAAGAATTCTTTAAGGAGGCAATCAAGCTTATAAAAGAGCTCAAGGCTGAGAAGATCCCTTCCAATACTCTTGAAGAACAAGTTCAAGGTCTCAAAATTAAATTTGAAGAACATAAATGTATTGAAGAGCCACTTTAGAAGAAGTTGGAAGAAATCAATAATATAGTGACACAAGACCTCAAGAGAGAAGTCCAATAGAAGCAACAAGAACTTGACACAACATTTTCATAGATTAGCAGGATCACACAACAGATGCAAGAAGCAAAAAGTGAAAGGAAGGAATTTGATCAAAGATACATATCCTCTCTCTGTTGGGTTGTGTTATATTCTTTCCACAACTAGCCCACATATTTAATTGGGCGGTTAGAAGGGGGTCAAAGCCCCCCCTTTGTTGTGCCAATTGCATAGCGGGGGGAGACACAGGGGGTTTGAGTAGTGCAGGTAACCCCACTCTATGGGGTCCAGGGCAGTGCCCCAGAAAATTTTGGTTTTGGACCCTATATTAGGTTGGGAAGACCTACCTATGGTTTTGTGCATGTTTTTACTACATGGTTTTGGACGCGATGGTTTTTGGTCCATGGTATCGGATGCTTCGGCATGTATAAATATGTATTGTAACATTGAAAGGAAAATAATGAAAAATCAAGCTGGTAGTCCCAGTTTTGGGATCCAGGGGAAAATCTCTGTGTATATGTGTTTTATGTGTTATGCTCTCGCATTGTTTATTTTCTGTGTTTTAGAATTCGTATGTAGGTAATTTCTGTATGGGGTTAAAACCTACATTTGGTATCAGAGTTGTTTTGGCTTCAAGGGGACGCCTTTATTACTGAGGGGTTTCGCTCAGGCCTGTGGTAGACCTCGTTCAGTGGGAGATCTGTGGGATCAATTCTGGTGGTGAAAGAAGATGGCGAGCAATGGAAAGATAGAGATCAAGAAATTAAATGGTCAGAGTTTTGAGTTGTGGAAACTCAAGATGGAGGATTTGTTGGTGGATAAAGATCAGTGGATCGTGGTAAATCCTGGTACTAAACCAACGGGAGTGTATGATGAAGAATGGAAGAATTTTTATCGGAAGGCAAAGAGCACAATACGATTGTGTGTCTTAGATTTAGTATTGTTGAATGTATCAGGGGAAGCTATAGCGAAGGATTTGTGGGACAAGTTAGGGACTTTGTACCAATCTCAGTCTCTTGTGAATAAACTGTTCCTACGGAAAAAGTTGTATAACCTGAGGATGAAAGATGGAGACTTGGTGACAGAGTATCTAAATGCATTTAATATTGTGGTAAGTCAGTTATCGTCTATTGATATCAAAATTTCAGATGAAGATAAGTGCATTAGTTTGTTGTGTTCTCTACCAGATTCGTGGGATAGTCTGGTTATTGCAATAGGTAGCAATGCAACTGCCTTACAGTTTGATGAAATAGTCTCATCGTCGCTGATGGAGGAGATGAGATGGAAAAATATGGAGAGCCAGAATGGTGATGCCTTGTCTGTACGAGGATAGTCCCAAAATAGAATAAAAAATAAGTCATCGAGCGGGAGATCTCAATATAGAGGGAGATCTAAATCTACAGGAGAACCTGTAAAGGTGGTGTGCTGGAAATACGGAAAGGAAGGGCACTACAAAAGGGACTATAAATCTAAAACTCTTGACAAAGGAAAGGGATCTAATGATGCTCCTTCTACAAAGGTGAAAACCACCTTAGATGAAGGTGGGGATGTGTACTTGGCTTCTTCAAGTACACATGTAGATCATGAGGCATGGTTGATTGACTCAGATGCATCCTTTCACTTCACTCCCCATAGAGAGTGGTTCTGTGAGTATGAGAAATACTATGGTGGTGATGTCTTCTTAGGGGATGATAGGAAGACTAGAATTGTTGGTCCTAGAAAAGTAAAGTTGAAATTTCAAGGTGGAAGGGTTAGAACACTTCCAGGTGTTCTACATATTCCTGCATTGGCTAGAAATCTAATTTCTGTAAGCAAGTTGGATGATGCAAGTGTAAAAACAGTGTTTGAGAAGGATACCTACAAGATGGTTCGAGGAGCACTGGTATTGATGCAGGGAGTTCGGATTGGAACTCTATACAAGCTGCAAGGTAGCACTGTTGTTGATGGGTGCAATAGTTTTGTGGTTCCTAAAAGTGGAGCAGAAAATCTAGTGGTCTCTAGAGAGAAGACCATGTTGTGGCATCAAAGGCTTGGACATGTTGGAGAGAAGGGCCTTCGAATACTTCATGGTAAATGTATGGTAGAAGGTATGAGTAATATCTCTTTGGATTTTGATTTCTGTGAAAATTGTGTATATGGGAAGCGGAATCGGGTGAGTTTCCCCTCTAGTGGTAAGAGGGCAAAACAAATATTAGCGCTTGTTCACATTAATGCGTTTGGACCTATGAAGGTTCCATCACTGGGTAAGTCTGTGTACTATGTATCATTTATAGATGACTTCTCAAGGAATACATGGATATATTTCCTTAAGAATAAATCTAAAGTCTTTGATAGGTTTAAAGAATTTAAGGCTTTGGTGGAAAACCAGATAGAGAAGAAGATAAAGGTGCTGAGGACAGATAATGGTGGAGAGCTTTGCAGTAAGGAATTTGAAGAATTATGTAAGAAGTGTGGAATAGCACGACAGAAAACTACTCCATACACACCTGAGCAAAATGGAGTTGCAGAAAGAATGAACAAGACATTGATGGAAAGGGCAAGAAGCATGCTCAGTGGTGCCGGGTTAGGATAGGAATTCTGGGCAGAGGCAGTGGAGACAGCATGTTACCTGGTCAACAGATCATCTTCATTAGCATTGGAGGATAAGATTCCACAAGAGGTATGGACTATTAAGAAACCCTCTCTTTCACATCTGAGGGTATTTGGATGTGATGCATATGTACATGTTCCAAAGGATAAATGAACCAAGTTGGATAGTAAATCTAAAAAGTGCATCTTTATTGGGTATAAGGATGGTTTAAAGGGTTATAAGCTTTGGAACCCAGTAACAAGGAAGGTTTTGTATAGCTGAGATGTGATGTTCAGAGAGGTGAAAGATGTTATTAAACATGAAGTCCAACTGAGGGACCTGAGAAGATAGAGTTTGAGCTTAAGGAGGAAGAATCAGACTCTACAGTAGAGGAGGAATTAGAAGATGAAGAGCCACAAACTCCGGGTGTGAGAAGATCAGTTCGAGAAAGAAGGGAGACAAAAAGGTATAGTCCATATGCTTTTTGCTCAAATTTTTCCTTATCTATTACTGATGATGATCCCAAAACTGTGAAGGAAGCAGTAGATTTAGAGGACGGAAACCTCTGGAAAGAGGCCATGGTTGATGAAATGGCATCTTTGCACAAAAATGAGGCTTGGGATCTAGTGGAGTTGGTGGCTGGAAGGAAACCCATTTGCAACAAATGGGTGTTCAAGAAGAAGACAAATGCAGAAGGAAAGGTGGAGAAATACAAAGCATGGTTGGTAGAAAAAGGTTATCCCCAAGTGTCGGGAATTGATTTTGGTGATATTTTTTCTCCTGGTGCCAAGGTAACTTCTATTAAATTACTTTTATCTGTTACTGTTGCTTTTGATTTTGAGGTAGAACAGATGGATGTGAGGACAACATTCCTTCACGGGGATCTGGAAGAGGAGATCTACATGAAGCAACTTGAAGGCTTTGCAGTGAAGGGTAAGAAAGAACTGGTATGCAAGTTAAAGAAGTCTCTGTATGGGTTAAAACAGTCACCAAGGATGTCGTATCAGAAATTTGAGACATTTATATGGGGACTTGGATTCACCAGAAGCAAAGCAGATCACTTTGTGTATTTTAAATTAATTGGTGACTGTGTTATTTATCTGGTCTTGTATGTGGATGATATGTTATTGGTTGGAAATGACATAGAAATTATCCAAGATTTGAAGAAGCATTTGTCCTCCAAATTCGACATGAAAGATCTTGGTGCTGAAAACTATATTTTGGGCATGGAAATTAAAAGAGATCGGACAAAGAGGAAGATCTGGTTAAACCAAAGGAAGTATGTCAAGACAATATTGCAGAAGTTTAATATGCAGGATAGTAAATCGGTGAAGGTTCCTATTCCTATAGGTTTAAAGTTATCTGTTGAACAGTGTCCTAAGACACAAGAAGAGGAAGAGGACATGTCAATGTTCCATATGCAAGTGCAGTCGGTAGCTTGATGTATGCGATGGTCTGTACTAGACCAGACATGGCACATGCAGTGGGAGTATTAAGTAGGTTTATGTCAAAACCAGGGAAGGAGCATTGGACAACAGTGAAGTAGGTTTTCAGGTATTTGCGTGGAACAGTGATTATGGTTTGTGCTATCAAGGAAGACCAGGATTGGACAGAGTGTTGGATATTCGTGTCTTTGTTGATGTAGACTGGGCTGCAGATCTAGATCAGAGAAGATCTGCAAGTGGGTATGTGTTTAACCTATTTGGAGATGCATTTAGTTAGATGAGTAAGAAACAATCTGTAGTGGCACTATAAACTACAGAGGCAGAATACATGGTAGCCACTCATGCAAGCAAGGAAGCAGTTTGGTTGCAGAGATTGTGTTCAATTATGGGGTTAGTACAGGGAGCTATAAGGATAGACTGTGATAGCCAAAGTGCAATTTTCTTGGCAAAGAACCCTACATATCATTCAAAGATAAATCACATTGATGTTCAGTATCACTTTGTGAGGGATATGATAGAAGACAAAAAGGTGTTGCTAGTAAAGGTGGACACTTTGAAGAATACTGCAGATGCATTGACAAAATCTGCGAGCTCTGAGAAGTTCTCTTGGTGTAGAGAAACAATGGGCATTGCAGGGCTGGATAAATTACTAAGCTTTCTTGTGGCCCCGTGTGGAAAGAAAACAACAAGTGGGAGAATGTTGGTTTGTGTTATATTATTTCCACGACTAGCCCACGTAGTTAACCAGGGGGTTAAAAGGGGGTCGGAGCCCCCCCTTCGTTGTGTTGATTGCATTGCGAGGAGAGTCACAGGGGGGTTTGAGGGGTGTAGGTAACCCCACTCTATGGGGTCCAGGGCAACACCCTAGAAAATTTTGGTTTTGGACCCTATATTAGGTTGGGCAGATCTACCTATGGTTTTGTGCATGTTTTTCACACATGGTTTTGGACGCAATGGTTTTTGGTCCATGGTATTGGATGCTTCGACATGTATAAATATGTATTGTAACATTGAAAGGAAAATACTGAAAAATCAAGCTGGTAGTCCCAGTTTTGGGATCCAGGGGAAAATCTCTGTGTATATGTGTTTTATGCGCTATGCTCTCGCATTGTTTATTTTTTGTGTTTTAGAATTCGTATGCAGGTAATTTCTGTATGGGGTTAAAACCTACACTGTTGACCAAAAGCAAAAGGAATTAGAAACATCTTCAATAGAAATAAGTAATCTTAGTATTGAAAATGAGAAGCAAAAGGAACAGATACATGTTCTCAACAAAGAAGTAGAGAAGACCACTCTTCTCAAGCTACAGGTTGAGGAGGCAAAAAAAAGAAGGAAGATATTGAAAAGATGGTTTCAAGAAGATCTTGCTCAAAAGAAAGAATAACTTGATGCAACTCATGATGAGATCAACAAACTCAAGGGATTGCAAAAATAATACTTACAAGATAAGACAAATGAAGAAGTGAAAATGAAGGCAATTAAAGATGGTAAAGCTCGAGTTGATGAAGGTACAAGCTCCACAGTTTCGTAGGATGATTCTAAGAATGAAGTTGATCAAAGTGAAAATCCAAAGAAGAATGTTGCAACTCCAAAGAACAAGACCGAAGCAATCAAGAACAAAGGACCACAAGAAACTACAACACCTCCTCCAAAGAAGAATGAAGAATCTTCTAGGTATGTTCATTTATTTAATGGTTATTTCTTTTTATGTGCTAACTATGGACATATGGCTAGGGATTGAGACGTTTTTTATAGGCACAATCATTATCTACAAAACCATATAAGCAAGTTTACAGGATCACAAGACAGGTTCCACGATGATTTTTTCAGAAGAGAATACGTGCTAGATGGGCCAAATATTGAATGTTTCAAATGCCATAACTATGGCCATAGCGCTCATGGTTGCAAATATCAGATGGAATTACTTATGGGCAACAATGAATGCTTCAAGTGTCATAACTATGGCACATGGATCAAGATTGCAGGAATAAGATGGTGTGGAAAAGGAAACAGGTACAGGAAGACAAAGTAGATAACAAGGTTTCAACAGTTATGCTTTCAGGATTTGTAAAAGAAAAATGTCATGAGGAATTAGCAGTTTCTTCAGATAATGACTCAAATCAAGATGGTCCATTAGGTGACTTAGTATTTTGAACAATCTGCCTTGTTGACTCCTTAATGTTTGTACAAGAGGAGTCTATGCATCAATATATGCAACAAGTCTATGATTGACAGGAAGGTAGTTTGAACAAGATTCTAGTTTCATTAAAAGTTCAGGGGGAGCAAAACAGTTGAAGGATTATAGGTTATCAGGAACAAGACAAGATTAGTATGCAAAGGATATGCACAAGTGGAAGGAATTTATTTCGACAAAACATTTGCACCAGTTGCCAGAATGGAATCCATCCAGATGTTTCTCACCTATACATGTTCAAGAAAAATAAAAGTCTACCAAATGGATGTTAAGTCAACATTTCTGAATGGCGAATTAGAAGAATAAGTTTTCATCGAAAAACTTGAAGGTTTTCTACTATTAGAAAAAGAAGACTATGTTTGAAGGCTAAAGAAGGCTCTATATGGTCTCAAGCAGGCTCCCAGAGCATGGTATCCTCATCTTAACGAATATCTACGTCAACAAGGGTTCAAGAAAGGTATTGCTGATAGTAATATTTACGTACAAATAGATAAAGATAATTTAACAATCGTTGAGGTATATGTGGATGATATAATCTTTGATAGCAATGATGATTGACTAAGTAAGAACTTTGCTACAAAGATGCAAAGTGAGTTCGAGATGTCTTTACTTGGTGAGTTGACATATTTCTTAGGGTTTCAAATATCTCAGCAAGAGAAAGGAATATTTATATGTCAATCTAAGTACATCAAGGAAATGCTCAAGAATTTCAAAATGGAAGATTGTAAACCCATCCTTACTCCGATGGTAACAGGTTGCAAATTGAGCATAGACAACGCATCTAAGGATGTGGATCAGAGGTTGTACAGATCTGTGATTGGTAGTCTTCTATATATAATAGCCCCCCAGCCAAATGTTATGGAAGTAGTTGGACAAGTAGCAAGATTCCAAGCAGCACCAAAAGAATATCATATTATTGTCATCAAAATAATTCTTCAATATCTAAAGGGCACAACAGAATATGGCTTGTGGTATCCCAAGGGCAACAATATCATTATTCAAGCCTTTACAGATGCAGATTGGGCAGGAAGTGTTGATGATCGTAAGAGTACTAGTGGAGCAACATTCTATCTAGGTGGTTGTCTCGTATCATGGTTGAGCAAAAATAAAACCTCAATCTCGTTATCCACAACAGAAGTAGAATATATCATGGCAGTAGCTTGTTGTACTCAAGTTCTCTGGATGAAGAAAATTTTTCAAGATCTTCAGGTCAAGTTTGATGAGCCTATTCCCATATTTTGCGATAACACCAGCGCCATCAGTATCTCCAAGAATCCTGTGATGCATTCTAAAACAAAGCACATTTCGATTAAATATCATTTCATTAGAGCACAGGTCGTTGAAAACAATATCAAGCTTGAATATGTTGGTACAAAAGAAAAATCATTGATATCTTCACTAAACCTTTACCTTGTGAAGCATTTGAATATCTTTGCCAGAAGCTTGGTATTCTCCCAAGTTCTCATTAGATTTTCCTTATTCATAAAATAAACGGGGAGTGGAAGTGTGTACAAGTCTGCAGGATGGTTTTGTGTCAGGGGGAGTTACTTTTGTCATTGATGTCAAAGGGGGAGAGAAGGCAGTAGGAAGAGGTTCCCTGATCGCATGGGGAGTACTTGTGTTTCCATCAATGCCAAAGGGGGAGATTGTTGATCTAAAGATGATCTGAGGTTGTCATTGATGTCAACCCAAGCAGCACCAGGGGATATCCTAACCTTGCAAGGGAAATTTGACTTGACAACTTACTCTATTTTGAGTCAAGGATCATCTAGATGGATTCTACTTGTCGAGATGTTTCTGTTGATATATGGCACGCCAAGTAATTCTCCATGGTTTGAGAGATATTCATGTTTGAAGTTAGTAACCCCAATTAATGGGCTAAAACCATATGGGGTTGTGGCATGGCACTAATAATTGGTTTTTTTCATTGAATAGTCAATAATTAATAATCTTTTAAGCTCCTAAAATACCTCCAACATTCTCTATAGAAGCCCCGCTCAACTCTATAAAAAGAAATATCATATAACCTCCAAAAGTAGTGATCATGGCATTTTCGCTATAACTACATTTCTGCAAAGTCTTAGATTTTGAAATTAAAACCCATTTGATTCACAATCCCAATGAATGTCGTGACCAAATTTTAGATATTGGTTCGCTATAGTTTCAGAGATATGACCTGTGGAAGTTACGGTTTTTGCAGGCTCCCGAATTTTATCTCAAAGAAGTGACCTTGGGAAACTCTTCATAACTATCTCTTTAAGAAGAGGATTGGAATTCTGTAAAAATTGGCAGATAGTGCATGGAATTTAGTTTTCTATGTATCCATTTCAGAGCTGAAGGAGGAAACAGTGACATGTGGCATGCCGTACAAATTTGCTTTACTGAACTAGTCCATAATTAGGTCATTGTGAGAGATTGGGCATAATGTTGTCTTGAAGAGTCCAAATTAGGTCACACCTGTGGAATTGGAAATAAGACTCAAAGGGCTTCTATAGGACCGAAGATTACATGTTGGAGATTTGAAATCACAGAGATACATAAGATTAAATATCATGCTCCTAGAAGGCAAGAAAAACTAGATCAAGTGTTGTCAAGGGATGCAAAGGACCAGACTTTCTAGGGCAGCAAAGAGCAGGGGGCAACAAAATGATGCAGCAGAGATAAGTATCTTCTATATATGCATGTTCATCTCTTAATTGCATTAGTTTATTTGTATTCTAATTTGTTGCTTTTGTTTAGCACTGACATATGCTCTACAAGATGAGGTAAGTTTTGCTATTATCATGTCATGGGTATTTCCTTGAAGACTTTTTGTAGGTATTATATATTCATCAAGAGAAGACTCAATGCATAATCTAATGTTATGAAGAATGAGAAAGGGTAGCATGACAAGAGCATAAAGACATTGTACAAATTCATTGTAAAAGCATCTTTGTAAAAGTTGTACAAGTTTCTATCTGCCAAGAGTTGAAGAGGCAGTGTCGGGAGGTCTAGGATCATCATTAGGTGGTTGTGTCATAGTAGGGGTTATGGTCTAGTGTGTCTTTTTCTTCTACATCATTCTATATCATTGTTAAGTGGACCATTTTCCCTGGTACGCGAGTCCATTCTTCTTTTATTCTTTTATAGGGTGGTAGGGTGGTGCTGGGCTGGTGCATGAAGTCACCAACAGGTTCAAGCCTGTGAAAACTTTAGGGTGGTAGGGTGGTGCTAGGGTGAGTTGTATCTCATTAGGTGTTGGGGCATCCGTTCAATTGACTACTGAAGAATCTCGGGCATTGGAGTGTCCATCCAGTGGGAGCTGGAGAAGGATGCTTTTCTAGAATTCTAGGAAGTTGTTGTTTTCATTTCAATTGGGGCTGAAGATTAAAGAATTTATTAGAAAAGTGTTCAGTGGTTTTTGACCCGGAGGGGGTTTTTCACCTAAAATCTTTGTGTCTACTTTGTTATTTTATTTACTATTATTACTACATAAACGTTAATAATAATTGAAGATTAACGAATTCTCTGAAAAGGTTTAAAAGTGCTAATTTCTAAGGAATACTTATTCTCCCCACCCACACCCTCCCCCCCCCCCCCATCAGTATTTTCCAACAAGATCTGCAAGTTCTGGCTGTAATTCACAATAAAATCGTTGTATATGTTGAACTCCGCAAAGCGTTTTTCCCAGGTATTCATGAGATAATTTGGTTTAAATAAGAAATATACCCTTGACAGACTGGTTCAATGGGGAGATGTATCGATTGATGTCTCAAAGGTGGGTTAGAACGAATGGATTAATAGCACATATAGTAAGTTAGACTTGTGAGTATGATCTGGTAATAAATCTTCTTCATCAATCTGGTGACTCTTTAACGAGTGGTTTTATTACTCTTAACTACTCCTAAGGTCTCCTCGAATTTTTTTACTTTTAATTTTTAATTTTTATGTTACATTAAATTTAAAAATCTTCTAATTAAGAAATTGAAATTTATTCCTATTCTTTTTATTTTTTATTTTTTATGTTGTATTAAAAATTAAAATCTTTAAAAATAAATGAGATTTTATTCTAACTCTAAAACAATCTAGAAAATTTATTGATTTAGGATGATATTTTTTAGCAAATGGAGACAAGCATATTGCAAACCCTTGATTTATTCATTCCTGAAAACGTTTATAGACATCTTACTTTCTAATCCTTGAGATCATGCAAAGGCGCAGGAGGAGAGCATACTTATTCAAAACTGAAAATATCATCCTACCTACTCTATGTTAATTGGAAATTACAAACTATTACGTGTAATTAAATTTCCAGTGTAACCATTCATGTAATAGTAATAAAAATGTATTCATTTCCAATTTTGCAATTTTAAAATGAAAATATACAAGGATGATCGAATCTAGTTTTTGTGACTGTGATTTAATGAACCATACATCACTTTCTTGAAATTGATCTAACCTGGTATTTGCTTGAAACCATCGAAACCATATTTCGATAAGGCTTTCATAGGTGTGATTTCCACTCTGATTCAGATCATGTTGCAAATTATCTTTGTCCTCCTCAATCTTTTGTTCGAATAATTGTTCCTCATCATATATATAGGATTCTTGGAATGTTGATTCGTTGATTTCTTCTGGAGGAGTAGTTAAGCTTTTGGCTACTGTCAAGATCTCTTTTTCGCAAGAAGAGGAGATCTCGACTCTTGCTAGGATCTGAGTGAGTTATTCCAAAATTATACTCATCGTTCTTATAGATATACATATGGATTAGTTGGAAAGGGGTTCTTACAGTACCCAAAACTTAAAATATGAAAAACTTAAAGGTTGTTGCAATTGGATTTTTATTGTGTTTTTATTTTTTTATTTTTTAGTGAATGGGGGTTTTTGATTTGTGGATTTTTTGTTTTATTTCTATATTTTCTATATGAAAATGAAAAATAAACTTAAATGAAAATGCCTAAATGCAGTTAACCCTAAATGAAAATGACCCTAAATGAAAAATGCTTCCTAAACAATCCTCCTAACTAGCTTACATCTAAGATTGCTTCCCTGGTAGTGGCACTAAAAATGTAGGATGGTTTAATGGAATGTTAAATCCCTTGTTATTTTAATATGTTAACCTAGGGTTTTTGTAAACTTAGAAGAAAAACAAAACATATGGGACCTCAGATGAAACTGTTGTATAAGGTTTGTTTATGATAGAAAGAAAGAAAGGAAATGCATATTACAAATAACTTCTAAGTTTAAAGAAAATAAAAAGTTTCTTATTCAAGATGCAACAAGCAAGAGAAGAGGCTCCTAACTTAGGAGGTCGTGGTTGTCCTTCCTCACAGTACTGTCCCCAAGAAGAGAAACTAAAGAGTAGTAGTTTCTGATGTCTAGATAGCAAGATAAGAGGCTCCTAACTTAGGAGGTCCTGGTTGTCCTTCCTCACAGTTCTACTCCAACAACATTACCATTACATCAAATCATAAATTTGAATTCAAGAAACAATTAAATTTTCACATAAATTTAATCTAGGAAATCATATAAGAAAGTAAATCTTGTTTCAGTTTAATCTAGCACATGGAGAAGAGTCTCTTGTTTTGGAGTCCTACTTGTCCTTCTCACATAAAAACTAGATACTAAAATGCAATCAATCTTCACATAACAAAACAGATTTGAGAAAAGTAAATCACACCTGCATGAAAGGAAATAATAGAAATTAAACTATGTTACATATGTATGCGAATTGTGGTTGATGGGGATCCATCCATTCCTCAGTGAACACACATGAACAACTATCAATTCTTAAGAATCAAGCAACATTCATAACTCATAATTGCAAGAAAATAATATTATTCATGTTGAATGAACAATCATAAATCTGATGCTAGTGAATAACTGACAACTGTTGGCTTCCTTTGAAGGATGCTCCTCTTATTTATACATGAATTAGGGATATCTACTCAATAAATGTAGATCCCTTAAATATCTACTAGATCCATACTTGTCTCAACTCATCCCTAAATACTAGATACAAATCCTATGACACATCAAGATCTCCATGATCTTTCTCCTTGGAATATGGTCCACCTCTTGAGTTGAAATTCGAATTTGATCTTGGGAGGCCAAGTAAGACCCTTCTAGAACCTCCAAATAAGCCTACACATGTCACAAAACTCATAACACATATATAGATATATGAAACCATGTTAATTTCCTACTTTTTAACCATAAATTCACTTTATATACATAAGATAAATAACTTTGGAAAACAAGGATCCTAACCCATATAATTATGAAGATGGTGACTTGATGTAGAGTTTTAGGCTAGATAGTTATGAAATGAGGGTTCAATGGTTATGAAATGATGGAAATATGGATGAATATGGAAGAAAATTTTGAGACTCAATACCTTCCTTTTTAGTTTGATCCCAAAAACTACAACTCTTTAGTGATACTTAATTTTCACAGACTTGTCTTTGACAGTAATTGCAATACACTATGTTCTTTCAACAAATTCAAAATTCTCGATCTTTTTGTTTATCTTGGAAAACTTCATAATTTTAAATGTTTCAATAAAACTTAAAATAATAAATTTAGCCATTCCATAAGAAATATGAAACCTTCCATTTCAAAATCCAAATTGAACTTAACAGTTGATGCTTTATAGATAAATATTATTTTAAAACCTACATATGACCACAATGGAATCTCTAGGATGAACCTTTCATGGATAATTTTGACTCGATTCTCACCCATTCAATATTCAATAACCATTCCACACAATATTCCATCTAGAAGTTAGCAATTTCTAATCAATTTAAACCATCTTTCCTGAATTTTGACACAATCTCAACTATGCAACAACAAATTCAAATGAATCAACACTAAACCTTTCCCATACAAGTCTATTGCTGAAACCATTGCTTTGATACCGTAATGTCATATACCAAACTCTAATTCAAGCCACATTACTGTAAATTTCCATCTTTGATACCAACTGAATGTACCCAAATTGTAGGGTACATTAAGAACTCATGTTCTTGGACAAACCTGATAATTTTGATATGGTCTACATGATTCAAGAAGCATGTAGTTGAAAATAAAACTATGAAATCCATAAAGAAAACATATACACATTAATAAGGAATTGGATGCAATATTGGTGAACCAGATGCAATACGATTGGATAACAAACCAAATGAGGTTTTCCCATCATTCCCATTATTCTTAGACAAAACATTAATGTCAAAACCTAGTTATCACATCTTTGGTATCGTAGCCCTCTACTTCAGCATCCAATTTGAATACCCTCTTTGTTTTAATATTCATTCTCTTAACCTTACATGAGTGGCATTCAAGTAAATTAGCAACAATGAGACTATACTCCTCATCTTCATTTACAACCAACTATTTAACAAAACATTTCAACTTCCTCATAAAATTTCTATCTTATATAATGTGGAAAACAACCAAAAAATTTCCTAAATAATCTCAATCAAGCTACCTTCATCTTTTGCAAGCGTGATTTTAGTGCAACAATGTCCTATCTCTCTAACTTTTAGGACACAACTTGTGAGTCTCTACACCACTTCTAGAGTTGAGAGTGCAAATCCACTCTAATTTTTTATGGCATCTCATAATAAGGATTTTTGTTTCACTACATTAATATTAGGTGCTCCAGGGTCAATGTTCTAAATACTAACTAGTGTTGGATTTTTGGTATATACCTCAATTCAAATTCTTCACTAGATTACCATAGTGATTGTGGATCCTATGCCTCCATTGACCAACATAGATTAAAAGATTATTTTGTTTGTCATATGGTGCCTTGTATGACCTTCCCATTTCTTAATTAAATTGAGGATATCCTTAGTAGCGTGTTTTTTGGCTCAACAATGGCTACACATTGGTTTCCAAGGAAGTGGGTGATCTTGATATATGTGACCCACTTCATTGTAATTATCACATCAAATTAGCCTAGACCTTCCCAAAATTTAACTCCATGATATCCTCCTCCTTTAACTTGACATATTCTTCCTTATGTTCATGAATTCTCTTTTAACTAAAATGAAGATTTATTCATCCTTTCTACCAAATCCTGTAGGGTTTGTAAATTTGTTTTGCTATTTGTGTTGAAACCACAAAACCACAATGAAATTTTACAAGATCTAAGGCATACTTTTGTAAGCTAATATGATGTTATAGAGGTGGTCATATGCTATGAATATCTCACAATATTTTCCATCTATATACTCTAAAAAGGTATAGTTGAAGTTCATTGCACAACTCCACTTAAATTTTTACTCGGGAATAAGAGTAAAAGACCTTGTGTAACTCTTGCTTGAAGCAGGTGGAATTTGTTTGCATGATGACCTTCCAATTTACAAACTAGAACGCTAGACACGTTCTCTCCTTGTCTTGGCTTTAGTGAATTATTGAATCATTTGGTGAGTATTCTAACTATGTCTAAAATTTTCTAACTCTAAAGATGCACAAGAATTTGTGATATAATAATCCTTAAGTTATCTTGCAATATATTATATCCTCAAAGCATGCTCTAATAATTAATTTAGATCTGTGATCTTTTATTTCATTAAAGGAATACTGGTTAAAGGGAGTAAGCCTCCAATGAACCACACTTTATGTTATGTACCTTGGATCTAATAAGTCAAATGACTCAAAAACTATGAAATATGCATATTCCCATACCAACTCTCCCACTATCTACTCAATATTTTTCAATTATGAAATACTCTAGCGATCTAATGTAGGTTGTTGAAATTTAGAATAAAATGTTGCCTCCACCTCACCTAATGTTAGAAACCTCACCTTATACATTATGTACAACTTCATATACCACTACAATGCCTTGGCCCAAATATATTCTGAAACTCTACCACCTTTTCTTTTGGGTCAGTAACTTTAACCTTCCAAGATAGCTTCATAGAGAAACCAATGTTTCCCTAAATCCTCCTCCCCTTTACCTAAAAACTTATATAATATTAAAAAAAATCCACAATGTTTCCCTACCATATTATTAAAAGGATTTCCAATTAGCATGAATCCTCTAGGCCTGGCTATGTTATTATATTTTGATGATACTACCCCCCCCAATTGATTCTTGATTTATTTCCACTATTACCCCTTTGACATATACTTCCTCCTAACTTAGGTTTTGAAGAAAGGTCTAATGAAGTCTAATGTTGGAATTCTCAATCCCTGTGAAGGGAACATATCTCTTGAATCATGTCGCAGGACTATAAATGGTGAGATAGATTGTTATGCTCTTAACCTGTAAGACAATACCCGAATACCAAATATGTGAAGAAATATACCTAGAACATAGAACAATGAGAAATAACAACAAGTATTTTATTATTCAGAAAGCAATGTTCACTTGCCTCTTCGAGGGGGCAACCTCCAATAGAGCTGAGCTCAATTACAAAATAAGACACGATGCTCCTCGAGGGGAGTCTCTATCCTTTATATAGGATTCATACATGCAATACCATGGTTCTTATTAATACCATCTATCTAATACCATGGCCCATTTGTAACTAACTGTGGTCCCTTCATTAAATGCGGGTTAACCACTTACAATTATTAATATGGGCTTTATTGACTCTTTACTTAACTATAACTATGAATCGATCCTATTACATAAATAAGGGGGTTAGGGTTGAACCCTAACATGCCCTGCCCCATAAGAATAGCCTTCTCCTCAAGGCTGAAGTTGTGGAAACTGTTGAAGGATAGTAGCTAGTTCCCAGGTTGCATCTTCCGGAGAGGTGTCTTTCCACTTGACGAGGACTTCCTTGATCACGCAGACATGTAGGTGTTGCTCTCGTGTGTCAAGAACCTGTTCAGGTTGGAGCCAGATTGACCCTTCTTCATCCACTTCAGGTAGACTAGTTTGAATTCTGCATTGGTTCCCAATCACTTTCTTGAGGCATGAGACATGGAAGACTGGATGAATTTTTGTAGGGGGTGGAAAAGTTAGCTTGTAGGCGACTTCTCCAATGCACTGAAGTACTTGATACGGTCCGTAGAATTTTGGAGATAATTTCTGACAACCCTTGTCTTTGAGTGATGTTTGCTTATATGGTTGTAGCCTCAAAAATACCTGATCCCTTCTTGAAATTGGCGTTATGAGTGATGTTGATCTGCCTGTTGCTTCATGCGGTTTTGGGCTTGATGAAGATTCTCTCTAAGGTGGGCCAGCATGGTTGTGCGGTACCTTCGAGCATCCCTTGATATAAGAAGTAGGGGAAGGAGGGAGTTGACCATAAACTGCTTCATATGGAGTCATTTTGGTGGTGGCACGATAGTTGGTGTTATACCACCATTCGGCTAGAGGTAACCACTGTACCTAGAGATGTTGCTTTTCTGAAGTGAAACACCTAAGGTAGGTCTCCAGACATTTGTTGACTGCTTCAGTTTGACCATTAGTTTGTGGATGATAGGAAGTACTAAGTTGTAGTTGGGTACCTTGTAGCCTGAAGAGTTCCTGCCAAAAGTTACTAGTGAAGACCGGGTCACGATCAGACACAATGGAAGTGGGCATGCCATGCAATTTGAAGATCTGATCCATGAAAGATTGAGCGACCAAAGCTGGTGTAAAAGGGTGGGGCAGGGGGAAAAATGAGAATACTTAGAAATTCTATCCACAACCACCATGATGAGTGACTTGTTTCCTGACTTTGGAAGACCCGTAATGAAATCCATAGAAACCTCCATCCAGATTGAGACCGGGATGGGCAAGGGCTATAACGTGCATGGGGATTTTACTATTTCTCCTTTGTGGCATTGACAGACGTCGCATTCAGCTACAAAAGTAAGGATGTCCTTTTTCATGCCTGTCCAAAAAAATGATCTTCAAGTGCGAGCATACGTCTTCTGAAAGCCTGAATGTCCTGCAGTGGGAGATGAGGGAAACTCCGCCAAAATGCGGCTTTTGAGGGTGGGTGCCGCAATTGGTCCTACCTGTGCCTCTGGTCTCAACGGCATTGGCCCCCCTCCTGCCACGTAGTTCGAGAATATCGGACAATGATCCTTATCGTGGCCCTAGGCCTTACATTTTATGCACCACACTTCTTCGCGCGCTTCTGGTCGAGGCACCTTATCCTGCTTCAAACTCTGCATCTCCAAGCATAGGTTTTTTAGTTGCATGTGGATCTATTGGACTCCCAACGCATGATCCTATATCAGAGATTCATGCAGCGTCATCACCATTTCCAATGCTTCTGCCTAGGTTGAAAGCTTCTGCTGTGACAACGGCATCCTCAAGTGTGGTGTTAAAGATGCCAAAAACCACATGTGGTGCTGCGCATCCGTCAGTGTCATATTAGCCTCACAGATCGTACTTTTTATTCTCTAATATAGATTCCATGGGGTCTCGCCTAGAAGCATTGCGATTTAAAAAAACCTGATGATCGACTGTGTTTAAGATTTCGGCCGGCTAAATTCTCTGTTCAACACATTCGGAATCTCCACTATTCCTACATTTGGGTGATCGTTTGAGTGCTTGATATACCAAGTCAATGCGCGATCCTCCAGTGCGCTTAGCAATGTGGCCTTCTTAATGTTGTCATCTGTGACCCCATGTGCTTCCCACACTGCTCTTACTACAAACCAAAACTGATCTGGATCTTCATTCCCTACTCCTCTAAATACAGGCAGCTTGATCACACTCGCCATGCTAAACTGCTGGTTTGGTGGAGGTGGTGTGGGTGAAGATGGAGGTGAAGGAGGTGATGTGAGTGGTAGCATAAGTGGGGATGGTAATTGTAGAATGTGTTGCCTTATCAAACTGACCACACTCCTCGGAGAAACCCAAGCGCGCTCTTCCTCGCTCACTCACGGAGGTGAAATTAAAGGACTGTTTCCTAACCCTTCGATACCTTTGTAGACCTTTCCGCTCCACGTCGTTCCACTCATTAATGTATTTGCATCACCCGTTTTTCACATAGCAACATCTTAATCTAGGTATTCAAAGATTTGATGTACTTACCTCGTGATCCCTTGAGAAAACGTCTTTTTGCTTCGCTGTAGCTTACAGTTGTGTCTATCACAAATTCAGTGATAAACCCTCCTATTATCCGATTGAGCCAATGGTCTAAGGCCCGCACAATCTTATCTTCTAATGCCTCTAGCCTGCGCACCAACTCCGGAGTCCACACTATTGGTTTATTGAGCTTATACCTTCCCTGTCTGTCGGCTAACCTTGCAATCCAATCATACAATTCTGAAGAGAAGGATGCAAAGAAGATCTCATGGATTTCTGTATATATGTAGCAATCCAGCCACCTCTTCTCAGATAGCTGTGAGGTTTTGTTTTCTTGTATCGCGAACTCGTGAAGCTTCTGATCCAACCAATCTTCAATTTCCTTCTTCATAGGATTCCAGTGTTCTGACATCAGACATCCCTTAGGAAGATCCCAGTCTTGGCAATGGAACCATTTGTTGGCTTGATGGGGCCTAACCCAGGTTCAAAAGTGTTTTAGCCAAAAAATCCTGAAACTACCAGCCCTTTCGACAGAAATCCGCGAAGCGTGGAATGAGGTCTCACCCTAGATAGTATGAGAGAGTGTTGGAACCAGGTTTCCGCACCCTAGGGATGTCTTGATGAAGTCTAGAAAGTTTGCGAACTAGTCCTACGCACTTAGCTACTTCCGTGCAGTTGCCCTTTCAATGCAACTACCTTCGCGTGGCTTGGATGACGAGCGCGACTGTTCCTTACCCTTTACTGTGTTTATTAGTATTATAAATCTTGAATTAAATTAAGTGGGACCAATGCTTTCCCTTACCATTCAACATAAATAGACATGCGCGCAAGCATAAAATTTAAACAAATGCATAAACAGAAACAAAGCAATAGCTATGCGATATTCCAAAACCAACTTATCTTTATTAATGCTTTTCCCAGTTACAATCCACTTCCTACCATGCACACACAGCTGGAGGGGTCTACGCATACAGCTGTGAACTTTACCAGGCCTCTGCGTGTAGAGTTGTAGAGCCTGCTCCTACTACTACCACCACTGACTTGGATTTATAGACTCAGAGCGAATATTACTTTCAGAAACCCATTCACTTCCGATCTGAAGAAATGCTTACTAAAACTGACTTCTACACTTAGATCCTTGCTCTATTTATACATTCCCATGGTCCACGGACCATGGGCATGCCAACTCATTTTCTATTATCTTACATTATTTTTCGGTAGACAACCCTTTGACTTGACTATTTACAACTCATGCTCCACGCACTTCGCGGAGCCTTTACATTACCATTACCCAAAATTGTGGGCTTTAAGCCCCAAAACCATTACACGGGGGATCTAATTCCCAACACTCTACCCACCTGTTGAGGGCTTCCCGTAGAAAACCATATCCACCCCCAACCCTTGGGAGTTTCCTGAGACCACCTCACTTGGATCCAAAACCTTCCGACAATCCAAATCTCAACCAAGAATGAATCCTATCGAACCATGGCTATCCGAAAATGGCAAGGAAAGGCTAAAACCACTGTTGAAACCTGAAAAAATCCATGCCAATGACAACAAATGAACCAAATACACACATGCATATACCATGCATGCCACAACTAGCTAGGAAATCATACATGCAACCTATTACCTATTACTTGCAAGTATTGTTATTAAAGCTACTTGATCCAACCTTTCCTTGCTTGATCCTTGCTTCACTTCACTTTCTTTTTCCTTCCTTTCCTTTCTTTCTTTCCTTCTCCTCTTGATGCCCTTCTCCTCTATGATACTAATTCAAAACCGAACTAATGAAAAGGCTGACAAAAGATGTTAACTTATCCTCATAATCCTTTTTATCATTGTGTTATGGTACTAAAAAACCCCCCATTATCTTTAGACTTAAGAGAGAGAATGATGGGGACCCTTTAAAATTTTTAGGATAGAATCCTTCCTTGTTTAGATAAAATAGGATAAGTTTTATATTTACTCTTTTATTTTTGAATAAAAAAAGAAATTTTATGAAAAGGGCATAAAACCTTTTAGGAATCCTTTTGTAGTTTTAGGAGATAAATTACAAGTCTTACGAATCCCGAAATCATAACAAATAAATGAAAATATCATAAAAGGATTGGCCTTATTAAAACCTACGCGTAGTATTGGCAGTTTCAAAGAATAAAAAAATTGTGAAAAGACGATTGCAAAAATCTGAAAAGCGAAACAATGAAAACCCGAAACGCAAAATGCCGAAAATCCAAAATGCGAAATGCCGAAAAGCCGAAATGTGAAATGCCAAAAACCAATATCGCAATCCCTCAAAAGTTGATATCGTATTCCATCAATTGATGGATGCCAATATCACATTGTGTTAAAACTCCAATATTTTGCTAATATAGATCACACACCTATATGTTTTTCAGAAATTGCAAATCACTAAGTTATGTTAATATCACCTGATACCAAATGCCGATAAAAGATTTTCTGATATACTGACAAGTGTTAATGTAACATGAACAAACATTTGGAAATTAAATGACCACTTTGCGTATTTCTAGTTTTGAGCTTTTATAATGATTTGTAATAATTTTGAGTTAATGTGAAAGGATTTTCCACAAAAATTGCATTGAATTGATATGAATCTTTCCATCCTTCAAATTTCTTGCTGCTTGGTTTGTTTCTTTATAGGTAAATTATAACAAAGAGAAGTTAAAGGACATGTCAAGAATAATTAAGGCGAGGAGGAATTCCATAATACAACAAGAACTGATATTCCCCCCTAAGGAAGTGTCCGAGATGTCTCCATTGTTTACAAATACTACATGCACTCCGAATGCAGGTTCTTCCTCCTGAGAGGCAATATACAAACTATTTGAGGATGAGAATATGAGAATAATTGCGAAACAAGCTACTACTATTGATGATTCTCCTCCAAGAAACAACGACGCATGGAATGATGTGGCCAATTCATTTATTCACAGAATTGCTGCCCACCCCAATATTCTACCATATACAGATATGGTGAGATGGGTTGTTGACCATCTGGACATTACAGACATAACATTTATAACTCCGAAGAAGACAATTATTGGGTCTTTTAAAGCTGAGGATTTAAGGAAAATGTATCATCTACCTCAACCTTAGAAGAAATATGATACACAATTCGTCAAGAAATTCATGCAAGAGAATCCAAACCCTCTGTTAGCACTTGAATTTGGCCTCAGGCTGAAAAAGACAAAATCCAAGGCAACATCAAACCACTTAGCCTCGTAGCTAGCCCTACGGGGACAGGAGAGGGCTCTCTCCGGGTCTATCTCGGCAAAAGGTCTCCAAAGGGCTGAGATGACCAATAAAGAACACTGATTTTAGGCTAGTAAACTGATAGGGAAATTTTGATTTTAAATTTTTAGGGTTTTGTTGGAAAACTGAGCACGACAATTTTGGGTGCGGGGATGAGACACAGTTTTTGCAGAGGTCTTTTTGGGGCAAGGTAGGAGATTGTCTTGATGCCTTTGAAATAAGTGGATGGATAGATATGACCAGTGAGGAGCTAAGGAGAGCAAGAAATCATCGAGAGTTCTCCTTAAACAGACGAAAACATAGATATTAAGCAAACTTAAAAGCAGAGCATAGAAACCATGAATTCTACCTTAACACTTCATTTACTTAATTTGCAGAAGAGAAGAGTGGGAAAATGATACACATAAAAAACTTACAAGTACATGAGATAAACACACCATCAACACAAATCACCACAGGAATCCCAAATAGTGCTGCAAAACCCTAGTCTTTCCTTTGCCAAAATTGCAGAGATACAAAGAGTAATACAGTCTAAGCTTATCCCTCAAGAGTCCAACCATGAAAATGACTAAGAAAGTACATAATATAGACAAGCTAACACATTTCCTTGCCTCTAGGGGTCGAGCTCATCATCCTAGAAGCTGTTTCAACCAATTCTAAACTGAGCACTACAATCTAGGAAATCAAAACAACTTGCCTCTATAAGGTAGGAAACCAATTCATTCATTAATTTTTTGCCATTTTATGAATGAATCTTCTAGAATAGGTAAAAAAGTGTCATGTCAACATGAAATTACATCAATTACATCAAAGAGGATGAAAAATCCCACCAAAAAGTCAAAACTAGTCAATGCTGCGTTTTCCTGAGCTGAAGGTGCAAAACTGGCAAATTTTCCCAATGCGTAGCGTGCCATTTCTCAATGCGTAGCGCGCCTTTCAGGCCACTTTTGAGGCACTTCCCGGCATCCAAATGAGGCACAAGTGGGCTTGTTGGAAAGGTCTAGATGTCTACTCTCCAGCCCAAGTGGAATTTCTCAATTTGGTGGCCATTTGCTTCTCCAAAATTGCAATCTCCCAAGGCTGCTTCCTGTGTGTCCAAAGAGTGGCAAAAGGTCATTTTTTGCTTGTTTTTTGACCTTTTGGGGGCTCAAATCTCCATGAAACTTCTTGGCAGTGGCTGAGCAAGTGTATTTTGTCATGAAAAATCCAAAAATTCTGAGTTTTCGTGAAATGGACCTCCCCAACTTAAGGGTAGCGCGCGGCGCCCTACGCGTTGAGGGTAAAAACCTGTTTTTGGCACAAAAAATTCAAAATTGACCAAAATTGCTCCAAATTTCCTGAATTTTGAGTTGGAGGTGTATCATTGAGCACCATGCTCCCTCAAGGTGGCTTCAGCCAAAATTTGAAGTGGATCGGGCTTTTTCCTCCGTTTTAGTGCCTTGGCCAAGCGTGCTTTGAGTACCTTCATTTTTGCTTTGCACACATGCATGCGGGCCCAATAATGATTCTTCATGTGGCGGAGCATATCTTTGTCCCTGTTTTCCTTGGCTATCAACCTCTCTAAATGAGTGTTCACCTGAATGAGCATAGAGCCTTGCTCCTTAGGTGTCAAATCATCGGGTCTCTTGTGAGCCAAGTTCCGGTCTTCTCGGATCCTCCGCAACTCATCAAGAGTGTGTTCATCCTCTAATTGCTTGTTGCGCTGCTCTAAGTATGTGATTTTCCAATTTGCCATTTCCAACTTTTGCTGCAACAAGTCATTTTCAGCCCTTAGTTGCTGAATGATCTCCTTTGGCTCTAAGCTAGGAGAACTGATATCAAGGTCAACAATATCTATGTCTGGATCACCTGATGGCCCCTCATCAATCTTGGGTTGCTTGCCTCTCTCTTGTACCTGTGCTGCTGTCGAAAGCGAGGCCCCTTCCACCTGATGTGGAGATAACACTCGCTGTGCTGATGAAGAAGGCGAGACCCCTTCCACCTGATGTGGAGATAATACTCGCCGTGCTGATGCAAATAAGACCCTGTGGCCTCTCTGATATGTAACATATGGAGGAGCGCTGACATGCTCTGGCTCAGGAATGTCAAATTGATGTGAAGGCCCTCCCTCATCATGGACAATCTCGGGAGGTGGCTGTGGCACCATGAAGAAGTCGCGAGAAATGAAATCCTCCCAAGCAATACCCTGTTGTGCCAACTGATGCATCACTATGATCTCGATCAGTGCATAATGATATATACTTTTTAGTTGCTGTGCAGGGTTCTTCCTTTGCACTACGAGCACCATATTCTCTATATTTCGGCACATGAAAAATGGAATGTTCATCATTCGTACCCGGGTGAAATGCATCAACAAACAGATATGGTACGAATATAAACGTGAAAATCTGCCCTCACAAGTGAAATTGCGCATAATGAGCCTCATCAAGGGTGCATACTCATCCCTTAGTAATCTGAAAGGAAAAACAGCAGTAAGGTGCCTCATGCATCCGGGTTTGATGTATGGTTGATAATGAAATTTGTCTAGCAGCTTGCGCTTGGTCCACTCTTCCCCAAAATTTGGTATCCTGGTGGCTTGAGCAATAATTTCAGGTGATAGGGTGAAGTCCACTCCTGCAAGGTTCACATGGCCATTGTGCAAATGTAGGACAAACAAGCGGACCAGTTCTCTATGGTGTTGAATTTGTGAGATCCTCTCACAATATCCAAAGCATGATTGATACTGAAAACATGACATTGCAAGTGGACAGGCTTGCAATTGAGCCAAAGAAGTGGGCTCTTCCCTGACATGCCGACCACCCTTACCACCCTTGTGATGCCTCCTTGGCACTTCTACCTCTGGTGTTGAATCACTGTCATAACTCTGCTGATAATTTGATTCGGTTTCTGACATGGTTTTGAAGGCAAGATGGCTGAAATGTATTGCTGACTTTGCACCCAATTAACTGCTGTTTGACTTTTTCAAATGCTGTCACCAAGGGGACATAAATACAAGGGGATTGTTAGGGAAAGGGGAACATGAGGGAATTAGGGACAATAAACATAAAGAAGGAATTTAGGGAAGGCAAGCATGGGAAATCACAAAATTATGGGATTTTAAAGTGAAGTAGGGTTTGGGAATTTAAGTATGTTTTAGGAATTTTAGAGAGGAGAATTATGAAATTTCATGGGAAAATTTGAAGGAGAAAGGTGATGAAAATGAGGGAAAAAGGGATTTACAAATGGGCAACCTTGGACAGCAAGAGAAATTTGAAACCCTAGTACCATTGAGACTTTAAATTTTCCACAACAATGTAGGGTTTTGATTTATCATTTTCATAGCATTTGAACATATTAATTTTCTCTTTCATCTTGCAAAACCAAATCTAACCATGAAAGAGAGGCCTACCTGCAATGTGCTTGAGAGAAAAATCGATTTGATGACTTGCTGGCAGTTTTTTGAGCAGAAAACCCAACGCATAGCGCACCTTGCCCAACGCGTAGCGCGCCTCTGACGCTTAGCGCATGTGCAAAATAACACTGAGAAAATCTCCCTGACGCGTAGCGCGCCCCTGACGCGTAGCGCGCCCTTCCTGACGCGTAGCGCGCCTCTGAAACTGCCCACTTTGCTCAAGAACTCCTAAAATCGCCTTTGCAAGGATTCACTTAGCTTGTGAGAGGCAAATGAGTTGCTAATGAAGAATGATGTGCTTTTATAGGCTTCCTTTAGATTTTCATTTGCCCAAAACCCACTTTATAATGTTTTGAGTGTTGACACTTTTTGAATTAATTGGCTCTGACTTTTGGTTTCTTTTCTTTGAAAAATTGGTTGAAATGATGATTTCTTCTGAAAATTTTTGCAGGGATAGCTTCTAGGATGCTTTGGCAAAGGAGACCAAGGCTGCACTTCGACATTTGAAGAATTTGAAATTTTGAGAATTTTTACAAAAATGAGATAATGACCCTTGTTTTTCAAAAACAGAGTTTTTGAAAACAAGGTGAAAGTTTAGCTGTACAATGATGAGAATTGTTGAAATGATGTTTAATGAAGGACATCCCTCTGGCCTGCTGGTCCTTTATGACCTCTCAAGACAAAAATGGACTCAACCCTAGACCTAAGACCTTGAAACTTAAAGCAAGATGAATGACCCTTTGAGGATTTTATTTACTTAAACAAACCTGAACCAGCAGTGCCAAACAAGAGGGGAATAAAAGACACAAACTTCCTCCACCAGGATTATGGCATACCTAACAGAATGCAACATGATCACACTGATGGGACACCTAATCATGAAATGCAAAGAGTTTTGATCTCTGGTGAAGGGCTACTAGATCGACTCTAACACCCTCCAGAGCTAATCAAAGAATGGAGAAGGGACCCAAACAAACACAAGCAAGAGGACATGGATATGTATTCGTTAGCCTCTATTGTTGGCCCTTTCTCTCATATTTATGCTATGTTATGTCGCTTATATGGTTATCCAAATACGCATAAATTATCTGAATAATGGGTGTCATTGAGAGAAGCCTCTGCTGATGGCTATATCATGGATTGGGCGACTACTTTGTCCAACAATTTTAACACTAAAATTCACAATTACAGAGAAAAGCGTAATGTTCTTGAAAAAATGACTCCTTTCTTTATGAGTGCCTATGTCATGGACGCGATTTGTTTTTCTTATGATTTTCCATCTCTTGGATGGAAATGGATAGACTGATTTCCTAGTCTTATATCTGTTTATCTCAATATCCTTTGGGAAATCAAATACCATGCTCACTTCTAAAAAATATGCCATGAGGTCATGTTCCCTATCCACCAAGAAGTCTTTGGCAGAAAAGCCCCTAGACTTACTGCAGAAGCTAATAAAGACCTAAAGCCTATAGGAAAGTGGTTTGGGGAAGAGTCATTTACTTACATTCGGGTTTTTGGTAGCCTTTCCCATCCTCATGTTTTTCCCCTTTTTGTCCCAGATAAATTGTTAGCCAAGGAAGTCGCTTATCAAACAGTTGGTAAGGGCTTAACTAAAGTACTTAAAGATGCCAAGAAATCCGTCGGGCCATGTTTTCCTATCTCCTGTGGTACCTATGCATTAGATAATTTCAATCCTTCCTTAGTTGATATTGAACAATTAAAAGCATTTAGTTTTCCAAACATACTAAATATGCCATATGACCCTAATGGTGTAGCGAAATATGTTACAACATAGGCTAAGCTCAAACCGTTTTCAAGCGAGCCTCACAAGTTTGATGATTTATTTGAAATGGTTCCAGAGTATTATATGGTAGAAAAATTAGTAGCAGATCGTCTAAGTCCTGACGAATTGATTAGATTAAATCAATATCATCAATGAAGAATAGCCCATTTTCTAGAATCCATGTTAAAACAATTTCAAGAGAACTCAGAAGTTTCAGATGCACCAACTTCCTCTTCAAAACCTCCAATTATTTCCCAAGTCTCCGAGATAACTACTAACGTTGTTGAGCAAACAAGAGAAATCAAATATGAGAACAAATTGGATGAAGTATGGGAGGAGTTCGACCATGTTTTGAAAAGATAAGAAACTTGGGTTACTGATATCTCAGCCAATATACAAGCATAACAGGTTATAGTCAGCAAAGAGACAAAACAGGTTCCAAAAACTTGAAGTGAACAAAGTTCCTTCTAAAAATTAATTACTCCTGAAAAATTGGAATATAAATATATCCATGAGGATATAAATATTATATTAATATATGAATAAGAATAAGAATGATTTACAAATGAGAATGAGAGGCTTGCTTATATACCAAGCAAGTGTCTCTTCATGAAGAGTCATTTCTCATTTAGACATGCCTCTTCAACTTAATTACTAGTTAACTAATCATTAATACAATTTATCTTTATTATTTATATTTATATTATTTATATATATTTTCTTCGTTACATTGCCTCCTTCCTCAAAGAGCTTTGTCCTCAAAGCTTGTCAATGAAAAAAGGTTTGATCTCTTTTTTGGCTTCGAAAGTCTTTCTGTCTCGGAATAGTCATCCTCGTCGATACAAGATGATATGATCTTCTTAGTGACAAACAAAATTGTCGCACCGAGAAGGGATTAGACCATCCCAGATTAATATTCTGTATAGTACTCTGATCACTGGAATTTTGTAACGACTTGATAGCATAAGACTGGATTGAGATTACATCACCATTATCCAAAACATCAGTTTGTTGTTTCGGTTCTGACTGGTTCAAATTTGTAGTATGGTAGATTCATCTGTTCTCATGATTTTGATGCCAATATGGAACTTTTTTGGTTTGATTTCTCCTTACTGGGCATGTGCCAATTTTTATATTTTCTTCTGGAAAAGATGTTATTGAGATGGTTATGGAACATTCACTTGGGATGTTCATTGTCTGAACTGCAACATCTACGTGTGTCGTTTCTTCAACTGACTTGTCTTCTTGAGTTGTCATATTCACTAGATCGGTATTTGTTGTTTTGTCATCAACTTGAATTCCTACATTTGATACTTCTTTTTCGATAAATTGTTGTACCTTGTTTTCTAATGACTTCTTATTCTTCTTAAGTTTCTTAATTTGCGTCAATAATTTTTCACTATGATTTTTAAGTTGAGAAACTTCTTCATTTTTGTCAATAGTGATTTTGTCAATTTCATTTTGCATATTTTGTAATACCTTTTTACCTTCTTGAGAAATTACTTTTGAAATATCCGATATATCTTCTGGTGTTACTGAATTAGGTTTCAGTGTAACATCTTGGAGTGTTATTTTCTTCTTCTTGTAAGAAAATGTTAAAAACTTTTTCTTAGTATTTAGAATAAAAGAACCTAGAGTTTTCATCCATGGTGATCCCAAAACAATGTCACTATCGTTAAAACATAAGGTTTTCACGGTGAATTGTGAGGTAAAAGTATAATCTCCAATATTTATGTGTAGATTGCTTATATCGTATTGTTTGCCAAAAATATTTGTTTCAACTATATTTGATTCAGGAATCACCAATTGATTAGCACATTTAGGACTAACATAATTACTTCTTTTAGTAGGATTGATAGAGATTATGATGTCTCTTCCTGCGAGTGATCCTATGATGTTAAATAGTGTGCAAACACATGTATTATGGGTTTCAGGAAACCTTACATTACTAGTCTTCATTTTTGCCTTGATGTTTTTACGTAAACAATATGTCAACTAGAGCTATTTTTATTATAAAATATCACTTATTTCTTCTATATATATTTTTCAAATATTCTCCCTTAATGTGGATTGTTAAAACTTGAATAGCCTTTTATTAAAAAAATACTCCTTTATATTGTTGCCCTCTATATATGTATATATTTCTTTATATTAAGACCCATTTTCAAAATAACTTTATTATCTTATAATAATAATAGTTTCACTTTTTTTTTATAATAATAATAAATTGGTCCCTTTTTTTTATATACTTAATTACTTCCTTGATAAATTTTTAATGTCGCCCCTCTTAATAAATATAAAGGTCACGTCTTTTCATATGATATGGTTAAAATACCATGGGCTATTACCATGGGTTGTTTTTAAAACCATGGGCTTCTCCACGTAAAAAGTTTTAAATATACTTTGATTTTTTTATGTTCTTTTATTTTTTTACTTTTTCTTCTTCTTCTTTTTTTAATTTATTTACTTATAGTTTTTTTTTGGTTAATTTTTTTTTTATGGCCAAAGGTCAAGTAGTGAATTTTCTTTTAACTATAATTTTAAAGGCCAAAGGCCTAGAAAAATGTAGAAAAGGAGAAACTCCCAAATTCTGAGCAAAATGCTTCAATTGTATGGCAGCAAGGTTGATGAATTCTGATAGCCAAGGACCTAGATCGAAGAATGAGCTTTGTGCACCGGTTAAGAAACCTAGAGGACCGAATTGCTCTGATACAAAATGAAGTGAACAAAGTTCCTTCTAAAAATTAATTACTCCAGAAAACTTGGAATATAAAGATATCCATGAGGATATAAATATTATATTAAATATATGAATAAGAATAAGAATGATTTACAAATGAGAACGAGAGGCTTGCTTATATACCAAGCAAGTGTCTCTTCCTGAAGAGTCATGTCTCATTTAGCCATGCCTCTTCAACCTAATTACTAGTTAACTATTCATTATTACAATTTATCTTTATTATTTATATATATTTTATTCATTACAAAACTAAACAACCTCGTTTACTGTTGAGGCTTCCCAAGGGAATACCATTCCTAAAACTCCCGAGAATAACATTAATGTTGATATTGTCAATCAATCAACTGTTGCCGATGATATGGATATAATTCTTGCATTCCCTACTACCGAGATAGTCCTCAAGATTGAAGAAATTCCGCCTTTGGATGTATTTTACAGTCCAAATGTTATGCTCTTAACCTGGAAGACGATACCCGAATACCAAATATGCGAATAAATATACCCAGAACATAGAACAATGAGAAATAAGAACAAGTATTTTATTATTCAGAAAGCAATGTTCACTTGCCTCTTCGAGGGGGTAAACTCCAATAGAGTTGAGCTCAATTATAAAATAAGACACGATGCTCCTCGAGGGGAGTCTCTATCCTTTATATAGGATTCATACATGCAATACCATGGTTCTTATTAATACCATCTATCTAATACCATGGCCCATTTGTAACTAACTGTGGTCCCTTCATTAAATGCGGGTTAACCACTTACAATTATTAATATGGGCTTTATTGACTCTTTACTTAACTATAACTATGATTCGATCCTATTACATAAATAAGGGGGTTAGGATTGGACCCTAACATGCCCTCCCCCATAAGAATAACCTTTTCCTCAAGGTTGAAGCTGCGGAAACTGCTAAAGTATAGTAGTTGGTTCCCAGGTTGCATCTTCCGGAGAGGTGTTTTTTCACTTGACGAGGACTTCCTCGATCATGTGGCCACGTAGGTTCTGCTCTCGTGTGTCAAGAACCTATTCAGGTTGGAGCCAGATTGAGCCTTCTTCATCCACTTTAGGTAGACTAGTTTGAATTCTGCAATGGTTCCCAATCACTTTCTTGAGGCATGAGACATGGAAGACTGGATGGATTTTTACAGTGGGTGGCAAAGCTAGCTTGTAGGCGACTTCTCCAATGCGTTGAAGTACTTGATATGGTCCGTAGAATTTTGGAGATAATTTCTGACAACCCTTGTCTTTGAGTGATGTCTTCCTATATGGTTGCAGCCTCAAAAATACCTAATCCCCTTCTTGAAATTGGCGTTCTGAGCAACGTTGATTTGCCTGTTGCTTCATGCGGTTTTGGGCTTTATGAAGATTCTCTCTAAGGTGGGACAACCTGGTTTTGCAGTTCTGTAGGAGTTGATCCACTACTTGTACCTTCGAGCATCCCTTGATATAAGAAGTAGGGGAAGGAGGGAGTTGACCATAAACTGCTTCATATGGAGTCATTTTGGTGGTGTCATGGTAGTTGGTGTTATACCACCATTAGGCTAGAGGTAACCACTATACCTAGAGATGTTGCTTTTCTGAAGTGAAACACCTAAGGTAGGTCTCCAAACATTTGTTGACTGCTTCAGTTTGACCATCAGTTTGTGGATGATAGGAAGTACTAAGTTGTAGTTGGGTACCTTGTAACCTAAAGAGTTCCTACCAAAAGTTACTGGTGAAGACCGGGTCATGATCAGACACAATGGAAGTGGGCATGCCATGCAAAATGAAGATCTAATCCATGAAAGATTGAGCGACCAAAGCCATTGTAAAAGGGTGGGGTAGGGCACAAAAATGAGCATACTTAGAAAGTTTGTCCACAACCACCATGATGACTGACTTTCTTCTTGACTTTAGAAGACCTGTAATGAAATCCATAGAAACCTCCGTCCAGATTGAGGCCAAGATGGGCAAGGGATGTAATGTGCCTGGGAATTTGACTGTTTCTCCCTTGTGGTGCTTTTAGATGTCGCATTCAGCTACAAAAGTAAGAATGTTTTTTTCATGCCTGTCCAGAAAAATGATCTTCAAGTGCAAGCATACGTCTTCTGAAAGCTTGAATGTCCTACAGTGGGAGATGAGTGCAACTCCACCAAAATGCGGCTTTTGAGGGTGGATGTTGGTGATATTACAACTCTGTCCTTGTAGCGAAGAATCTCATCCTACCACGAGTAGCCCGCTGTGGAATTTGGATCCACCTGCAGTTGATTAATGAGTTGGGAGAGCCAGGGATGTGAAAACCATTCCTTGCGAGCCTCTTCAATCCATTCTAGAATGGGAAGGGAAATTGCGAGTAGGGTACTTTCCTCCTCAAATTGGTGCGATAACGCATCTGCTACAATATTTTTGCACCCTTTCTTGTAAATGATCTCATAATCATATCCCAGCATTTTGGCGAGGCATTTATTTTGTTGTGGCGAGGATAGGCGTTGCTTTAAAAAATATTTAAGGCTTTGATGGTCTGTGCGGATTTGGAAATGTCGCCCCAATAAGTATGGTCGCCAGGTATCTACTACATGTAAGATGGCCATCATCTCCTTCTCATAGGTGGATTGTCCCAGATTCTTCCCACTTAGTTGTTGGCTAGTGAAGGCCAAGGGTCGACCTTCCTACATTAAGACCGCCCCAATACCCATACCAGAAGCATCACATTCAATCACAAAAGATTTGGTGAAGTCGGGTAATGCTAAGACTGGAGTGGAACACATGGCATGTTTGAGAGCTATAAAGGCCTATTGTGCTTCATCATTCCAGAGGAATGAATTTTTCTTGAGGAGTTGAGTGAGGGGCCTAGCGATGTGACCATAATTGTGGACAAATTTGCGATAGTGGCCTATGAGACCCAAAAATCCTCTCAAGCTCTTCAAGGTCTTTGGTTGAGGCCAATCTTGCATTGCCTGGATCTTTTTAGGGTCCACCCTGACACCTTCACGCCCCACAATGTGGCCCAAATACTCAACTTCTTCCATGATAAAAGAGCACTTGGACATCTTGAAAAATAATTTATGCTTGCGGAGCAGTTGCAAGAGCAGATCTATATGCTGAAGATGTGTGGCCCAGGTGCGACTATAGATGAGGATGTCATCAAAGAAAACAAGGACAAATTTTCTGAGATATGGTTTGAGCAGGTGGTTCATAAGGATCTGAAAAGTGGATGGGGCATTACAAAGACCAAATGACATGACCAAGAACTCATAATGGCCTTCATGAGTTCAGAAAGCAATATTTGGAATGTCTACTTCTTTCTTGCGAATTTGGTGATAGCCCGAGAGAAGGTCAAGCTTAGTAAAGAATTGAACCCCATTTAGTTCATCCAACAAATCATCGACAACCGGGATGGGAAATTTGTCTTTGACTGTCAACTCATTGAGGGCCCTGAAGTCTAGACACATATGCCATTCCCCATCTTTCTTGAGCACCATGACCAACCGCAATGAATAAGGACTAATGCTGGGACGAATGACACTTTCTTCCAAGAGTTCCTTGATGATTTTTTCAATTTCATTCTTTTGGGCAAATGGATATCTATATGGGCACACATTTGGTGGTTGGGCCCTTGGGAACAAAGTAATTCTATGATCATGTTCCCCTCTCGAGGGTGGAAGCTCATGAGACTTGTCAAAGACTGGAAGATGGTTGTTTAAGATCTGTTGCATCTCAGGATGAATATGAAGAGAATTGGATTCCAAGGCCTGGATGGCTTTAAATTGGGCTTTAACTCCATGGTGGCCCTTTTTTAACAAATTTTCCATCTGAAGTGAGCTGATGAGAGAGGGAGCTCCTGCTTGGAGTCCGCGGAGGGTATGTGTGTGGTTGTTCTGCTTAAATGTCATATATAACTCCTGGAAATCCATTGTGATTGGGCCAAGTGTGCGAAGCCATTCAACACCTAAACAATGTCGCACCGTCCCATGTGTATGGCAAACATGTGGGTCTTTAACTGATAATCCCCCATTTCAAGTTTGACATTTTCATAGCGGCCTTCACATTTCATTGTCCCCCCATCAACAATTTGGAATTGGAAGTTAGAAGCTGCTCGGACAAAACAATGCACTACTTCAACAACTCTTTGATGGATAAATTTATGTGTACTGCCACTATCAATCAAGAATACTACTAGGTGATGCTTAATAAAACCTTTGATTTTGAGAGTTTGGGGAGAAGAAATCTCGGCCAAAGCATGCAGTGAGATAACTAGTTCTTTAGGTACATTGTCCTGCTGGTTGTCCTCTTCTTCCTCCTCTGGTTCCTCAAGTGGTGGGGATTCCTCCGATGAACTGTGATCAGTAGCATCAATTTGAAGGAATTTGGGCTCCTTGCATTTATGCCTAGGGGAATATTTCTCATCATAGTAGTAACACAATCCTTGCTTTCTTCTTTCCACCATTTTTGATGGTGACACCTTTTGAACCTTGAGTGTTTGGGTAGTGCTTTGAGCATGTGTGGGGCGACCCTTGGCTATGAAATTTGGGAAATTAGACTGGGCCGCTAACACACATTCTACTTCATGAGCCATCCTGCAAGCATCCAGCCATGAGATAGGGTGTTGCAGTCGGACGTGGGTTTGTATGGCTTCTTTGAGACCACTGACAAAACATTCCAAGTAGAACTAATCGTGTAGACTTCCTGTGCAGAAGGCTAAGGCTTCAAAGGCTGTAATATATTCGTTCACCGTTCTTATCTGTCAAAGCTTAGTGAGACGACCCAAAAAGTTAGATTCATGGTCAGAGCAATCCGTAAGAGCTTTTTTGAATGTCTGCCAAGTCAAGGGCCTTCCATAGCAACTTCGATGCCATTGCCACCATTGCCATCTTTCATTGTCCAAGTACATGCTACCCACACTAAACTGAGTCGCATCATCCATGATGTGAGTCAGTGTGAAATAATGCTCCATTTGTGCTATCCATGTGGCTGGGTGAGATCCATCAAATTTATACATGTCCATCTTGGGTGGTCGCGGTTGGTATTGCTGGTGGGTGCCAAAGAGGTGAAGACGCTGACTAGACTCACCCTCAATGTTTTCATTGCCAGTATATGCCTTTGCACGTTCCTCCATCTTGCCCTTTGAGAGTGTTTCATTTAAGTTCTTCAGCTACAACAATACATCTTTCAATTGTGATTCAAGGTTGTCAATCCTCTCATTGGCCATAGCTTGAGCTCTAGTTTGTACCATGCACTGATCCAATGTACTTGAAATTTGGGACCGCCCAAATTTTTTTTGCACTAACAATTGAATGGTACCACCTTGCTCAGCTCGTCGACCTGATTCTTATGGGCTAAGTCTGTAAAAAAGAGTTTTACTCCTTGCTTAGGAATACTGCAGTGGCCAAATCCCAGAAAATTCAGTGCTACCCAAAGTCATGCGAAAATCATGCCCAGGTATAGGAACCCACACAATTAGTTAGATTTGAATGGCAGATCTAATTTTTGTGACAGCTACAAAGCCCAAACTGCTAGATCTGGATGGCGGATCTGATGGATCTAATAGATATGAATGGCTGATCTGATAGATCTGAATGGCGGAACTGATTGCTACTGCTGCAACAAAACCGCAGCTGCGAGATCTGATCTGGCAAAGATGATGCTTGATCCAGAGATAGAGAAGGGAACTATGGTCTCCAAGAGTGTCAGGTGCTACAGATTGAAATATACACAAGGGTTTAATAGTAGTACTCGACCCAAACTTTCAGGGCACTAACCAAGGAGGATCAACAGTACCCTTAGCTGTACAACCCGACTACCCTATCGTATGTGCGAGTAATCTCCCTGAGTGCTGTTCTCGATGTACTATGGCAAAAAGACGGTTGACGGTTTATCTATGGTGAGGTTTCAAGGGAGCTAGGGGGCTTCTGATATACCCAGAGGGTACTTGGAAGACAGTTCGTGTGCGGTTCTGTCTAATGCGCCACTACTCGAACAGGTACCCACAGGGGTTACAAGGGAGTCCAACAAGCATGACCACCTCCTGTATTTCCTGTGTGCATGCCTCCACAAAGCCACAGGTTTATGCGCTAAATGACAGATCCCATGGTTTAAAGACGTCGGAACACGTCTTTAGCCAAAAAAAAATTTGCTAAAAATTGGAGATCCCACCAGCCCTAGAAAGCGCTCTGATACCACTTGTTATGCTCTTAACATGAAAGACGATACCTGAATACCAAATATGCGAAGAAATATACCCAAAACATAGAACAATGAGAAATAACAACAAGTATTTTATTATTCATAAAGCAATGTTCACTTGCCTCTTCGAGGGGGCAACCTCCAATAGAGCTGAGCTCAATTGCAAAATAAGACACGATGCTCCTCGAGGGGAGTCTCTATCCTTTATATAGGATTCATACATGCAACCATAGTTCTTATTAATACCATCTATCTAATACCATGGCCCATTTGCAACTAACTGTGGTCCCTTCATTAAATGCGGGTTAACCACTTACAATTATTAATATGGGCTTTATTGACTCTTTACTTAACTATAACTATGACTTGATCCTATTACATAAATAAGGGGGTTAGGGTTGGGCCCTAACACCAAAGCATAAAGCAGTAATGAGTATGTAAAGGAAGAAAATAAAGTTAGAGCAATCGCAAGCACTAGTTACAAATGAGACTCCTTTTCAAGTTCTTTGGAAAGGAGCTCAAACAACCCTTGACAAGGAATTGAACAGATTATCTCAGTTCGCAGGAGCTTATGCTAGTGCTACCATTGATAAAGCTGCAGAAATACAACTGCTAATGAAAGAAAAAGATCAAAGGATTGTTCAATTAGAACAAAATTTCCATATTGAAAAGCAAGCGATTGAGAAACAATGGCAAGCAAATCTTACCAAGTTACATAAAAGTTTTAATGATTTAAAGCTACAATTTGAATATGAAGTGAAGGACAAGGATGAACATATACTGCAATTGCAACAAAGAATAAAATAGCTGAGGGAAAATCCAAAAATAAATGAAGTCCAAAAGGAGGCACCAAAATTGGACACGCTCCTAACAAAGCAGCAAGCTATCTTCTGTCACAAATTGTCTTTAATTCATGACTTGTCAAAGACCAACGATTCTTTAGTAAACCAACTATCTAATTTGATGATGTTTTATGAATATATTGATGAGAAAATTTTTGAGTATATAGATTGGTAAGAAAGTTCTCAAGGAAGATCATCTGATCTTCCTTGAATTGAAGAATCAGAGAAGGATATCATTTTCAATGACTGGGACATCAAAATGAAACGGGCATAAAAGGCTATTATCAGAACAAGAGATCTTGCCTCAAATTTCAACGAATACATTATAGATACCTTATTGCAAGCCAATCTAATTCAGGATTGCCCAAAGGAAACTTTTCCATATGTCAAAGATTTAAAACAATATTGGCAGGAAACATCTAAAAAGACGGTTCAAGACATTCAGAGTTTATCATAAGCGAACCTTGAAAGTTATTGGCATTTCCTAGTGAAACCTCATAGTCACGTTGAGGTGTCTCTTGAATGAAATAGTAGAATTTCTTCCAACGCTTAGTGATGTAGTGTTTATGGGACAAATGTGCATGAAACCAGTACACCCCCCTAGCTGAAGCCGCTCATGGACATATATAATCTCAGAGAGCAGATGAAGAATCAATCTAAAGCACAATCATGAGTTCGTGTTACAATAGATCACTAATTTAACTGTCTTTTATTTTATCTTAATCTGTTGAAGATTTTTTTTTAAGACTTTTACTTTTAGTTTACTATTTTTGTAATATTAATACGTTATTTAAACCCCTTTCATGAATTTAGAAATGGGTCCAAAATTTTGAGAAGACAACTTTGAACTTGCACTATTTCTTGGTCTAAAGTTATCTAATTGAGAAGTTGAGCCTAAAAGCTATCTTTTTCATAAGCAGAATGTTAATGCATCGGGTACTATTATCTTTATGTTATTGTTAAGTATTATTGAATTAGATAGTGAATCTCTTATGCGTTATTTCGTTATATAAATTCTTTAAAAACAATCAGTCATTATCACTATTGATGTGAAAAATTGAATGATTTGTTATTATGTATGAGATAACGAGATATTTTATGTGATTGAGTTTTAACTAACTAAATTAATTAACTATTTAATTAATTTAGTTTATCATATATTCTTTCTTTTCATCAAATTATTGAATGATCTATATTGCTATATACTTTGTGAAATCTTTCTTTGAATCACATACAAAGATGTGCTATCCTGAGAAATAAGTAGAATAAGATTATTTAGTAATTTTATCATTAGCTATAAAATCATTTCATCAATTTTTATTCTGTTACTATATTAAATCTCTTTAAAATGGGAAACTGGTCCCTTTACACCCAGTCGAGTCCACCAATTTCAACGAAAACAGAGTTGTTTTAAGCTCTTGACTAGGTGGTGTTCCCCGATGTTGAGGCAGTCAAGTTCCAACCTTCAACATTTTTGGTGCTAGAAGGAGGGCCCTTGACTATGAATGGCAATAAAGTCTAATCCAAAATCAAAAGGTCATCTGAAGAGTCATTCACCCTCAAAATCTCCCCCAACTTCCAGATCTCACTCGAAATATCCTACCCCTAGACTGGAAGTTGTAACTAAATCTCCTAGTACACATCCTAAGACAACCAATCAACCTCCTTTACAGGAGTTACCTGAAGTTCATACTTTAATTGATAAATTATAATCAATCTCTATTTCCCAAGAAAGGCCTCAATATTCTGATTTATCCGAAGGTAGCATATCATCATGTTTTTCCACTTCATGTATTTTGACTCATTCTAAAAGCGAGAAATTTGGGATAACTCCATTTGAGTTTTCCTTACCTTCCCACTGAAGAAAGACCCAAAAGTATGAAGTTAAATCATCCACTAGTGAAATTTTATCTTCATCTCCACCAAAAACACCTTTATTTCATTTCACCTCATTAGCTTCTTCTCCTCCAACTAATCCATTCATCCTTATTGCCCACTCCCAACCAACAGGTGCTAGTTCAAGCAATACTAGCGCAGGGGATAGTTATTCCACACAAGCAGCCTCTTCTACTACTATAACTTCTTCTATTCAAATTCCCATAATGGAAGGTAGGAAACAAAACCCAATAGCAACTAGACCGTGGACTAGTCCTGGAGCTGTTCAAATGGCAACACCTATCCATTATTGGCTTGAGGGGTCCTGACCCAAGTTCAGAGTTAGCTACGCCAACCAGAAAAACCCTAAATTGCTGGCCCTTTCAGTAGAAACCTACGTAGAGCAAGTTGCGGTCTCACCCAAAGTAGTATTTGGGGATGGTAGAACTAGGTTTTTGCATCCAAAGCTCTGTGTGATGGGTTTTTGTTACTTCTAGGGCTTTATCCTGACCTTCGCGAACCCTAACCCTTTAATTGCAGAAATCACAGTAACTTACATAAACAATATTTAACCCTTCGCAGAACACTTAAAACATTCATACCATCATGTAAACTATTAGATATATTACTTTCACGTACCAATTAAGTGTTTCTTTAGATAAGTACAGAAAACAGAGTGAATACACATAAATTGCATACACAATTGCATCTCCAAAAATAGTCTTTATTGATATAATATTTTTGTTACAGACTCTTCTTCCATACACATAGTTGCAAGGGCCCGCGCACTCAGCTTGCAGACTTACCAAGGTCTCCGTGCACACAGCAACAGGGGCCTTCCCCTTTGCCTAAGTGCCAAAAACATACTTTTCTGCCTCAGACTATTTTCCCATACAATGATCTTCAATTCTTACTTGACTTCCTATGACTCACTATGACTTCTTTATATAGATTCTTCTTTTACAATACCATGGTTCACAAACCATGGGCGGGTCAAAACACATCTTATCTTCTAACAAACTAAGGGACTAAATCCCCTTTGACTATTATGACCTTCGCGCTCTACTCCCTTAAAATGCGGAGACTTTACATAATTAACGAAATTGATCACAAAATTTAACCCCGGGGACCCTGTACCAACATCCATCCTCTACCTAAGCATTGTGAAAGATGGTTACCAATTTCAATCATGACGATGGACTTCCTACTGAAGAACATCTCCATAATTTTATGCTCGCCATTAATCTCAATGGAGTAGTAGAAGAAGACTGTGTAGTGAGATTATTCCCATATACCCTTGAAGGATCTACAGGTTCATGGTATTTCTCATTACCACCAGCATCTATCACTAGTTGGGATATATTTGAAGAACAATTTTTGACTAAGTTTGGTGATGATCACACAACTTCTACTCTAATCAATGATCTATCCAATCTTAAAGCCAACCCCAATGAGAAAATCAAATATTTCAATTCCAAGTTTAATAAATTGTTAAATAAAATTCCAGATACCTCTAAACCTGGTGTTGATGTTCAAATTGAGTGGTATATTTCTGCTCTTCCTTCTAATATCACAATTTTTGTAGACAGGGCTAATAGAGCCACTTTAGTTGATAATATGAAAGAGTCAATAGTTGTAGAAAAAATGATTCTTGCCTTAGAAAAGAAAACTGCTCAAGAAGAGAGAAAATCTAAGAAAGTGACTTTCAAAGAGGAACCAAAGAAGAAAACTCCTAAATATCCTTTTAATCTTGAAGGATTACAAAAGGTTCTTAAATCTATGTCAAATGACATGGTAGATATAAAAAAGCAAGTAGCTGAGTCTTCTAAAAAACCTTTCCGATCTTTAAGAGATCCCAGATATCAAACCCTCGGAGATCTTTAAGAGGAAGAAGCAACATTATTTGCCGATGAATTCCAAGAAGAAGAAGAGCTAGTCGAAGCACATGGATTATGGCATTTCATCCTCACTACATCAGAAAATGAGTAAGAAGAAGAAACCTTATTGTTGTAGCGGCTGCAACACCCTCCAAAATTCTGGCCTGCATCCAATTTCAGAGCCTTCCTTGGATTTTTCCTTGATGTTTGCAAGCACTCAGGCTCATCCCATGAGCTAGTGTTGAGTCTTCACACCCTCCTCGCTTTACTATTCATTGTACATCTTTTAGCATGTTGGTCACAATGTCATGCTTCTAGCCAAGTTCTGGCTATGTTCACATCCGTCTTTGTGTGTACAAGTTTTATTCGCTATGTAAGCATCTGTCGCACTCACACACAAAGTTGTATACAATGTCATGCAAGTGTCATTACGGTCATTCAATGATCTATCTCAAGTGTCGCACTTGTCACCTGCACCTGTTGGTCAATCACACTGAGCATGTTTTCTTGTTTGTTTGAGGTGTCTTTTTGTCGAGTCATGTTGAGTATGTGTTTGTCGAGTTCATTCGCTCACACACTTAGTCATTTTGCTAAAACTCTGTCGATCGGATCACCCTCCAACAACTAGACCTCCGCTGAGCTGCACTGCGTAGTCTCAACCTTCAGTGATCATGTACTACTGCTAATAAATGTACAGAGCTTGAGGCTCCCTCCTAGGTATTCTACACTACGAAATCCTGGAATAAATAGATTGACTTTCACCGAGAAAAATGCAAAATTTTCTTAGCAAGCCATCTCAATTTGCGTTGCCCACTAGAAAATCTATTAAGCTTCTCGTTGGTCAACCACAGAGTTTGGACGGGCAATGACCCTAGGCTACACTCCTCCAAAAAATTGCGTAGAAGCTACCAGCATGCCCACCTCCACAAACTAAAAATTATGTAGACATGAAGGATAGGCACCCGGTGCCTATCACTGCATTGTCCTCGAAATTTGCGCATTTTTGTCAAGTTGTTCCCTTGTTAGTCGACCTGCTACTCCTCCTAAAAATTGTGCAAATTTCTTGGTTTCTCCTCCAGCTGCTTGACACCACACTCAGCCCAGAAAATGCATAGAGATGTCTTGTAGGACAGCCTCGCAGTTTTGGCCAATAAGCTCCCACAACCCATTGCTAGCCTCCTCGGAGAATCTGCGCAATTTTCATTGCCTATGTCCTCCCTACTACCTGCACTACCTCCTTGGAAAATTTTTGTAGTTCTATCCTTCAGATGAGCCAGATCTCGTAGATGGTCACTTCTATTCCAGACTGCTCATCTCAGCCTCCCAGTGACCTCTGCGCAATTTTACTTTACAGTGCCCAAAGCTCCCATGCCGACCTGAAATGTAATCTGCGTAGTTTCAAATCCTTGTCCTCTCTCCCGGTCACCTGCACCTAAAAAAAAAAGATGATGCATCATGGTAGAATAAAATATCTCTGGATTTGATGTCGGCTCATCATGAGTAATTGCAGGTATAGGTACATGGATGAGACATGGCACGACGATGAAGAGGATGAACAAGGAGTGCATGCTAGAAGACTTGTTTGCGAATAGATGAAAACATGAAGCATGCCAAGTACCAGCAAAGGAGATACATGAACATGAAACATCAAGGGAACACCAAGCCCATTGAAGACTTCACACACCTTGCCATGCGGTAGTGAAGCTATGATACACCAAAAGCACACTCATCACTCAGGAGCACTGTAGCTCGACATGGACACCACCATCATCATGAATATACCAACACTATCATTTCGAGTCATGTCATGAGTCATCTTGGCCACATCACTACTTTGGGCCATACTGTTGTAATCACTGTGATGTAACGTGGAAGTCCAAGAGACACACATGTAAAGTTGAAGAGTCATGTAAGTCAAACAGTCATGAGGGAAGTCAAATAGTTATAAGGGTCAGTTTCACCCTTGGCTATATATACCCCTCACTTGTACATGCAAAGGAATTTTTCACCTTGTCTCCTTCCACATAGCCTTGAGAGTCTGTAGTCTTTTATTTGAGGAGCAAGTAGTGGCTCCAATGCCCCGCTATTGGGGTTAGTGAAATATGGTGCAATGATGTGTCTTGGAACTTTCGCTTAGTTCAGAAGCCTGATAACGAGCCATCACATTTTCACACATGTATTGTATTCATTTGTAAGAATATTCTTTGGACAATTGTAATGCATATTGCTTTAACTTGTATTAATACAGTTGAACTATTTCAGCTGTTCTAGTACATATGATTTCGAAAATGTGTTGTATTAGTTGTTAACTTTGTCTCACCCGTGTGGACTATTCCTCTAGACACTCGAATGATTCATAAACTTGTTATAAAGACCATCGCACTTGTGTGGACTATTTCTTCATGTGTTGTATGTGTTATTTGTTCAGTGTGTGTTTGTGACTTTCACATCCATGTGGACTACTCTGATGGAAGTTGTGCATGTTCTGCTGTGTTGAGTGTCTCTAACAAAGTTGGGACTATTCCCTTTCAACTTGAGACTCACTGTCACCCTTACCCTCTGTAGTGAAAGAACATTGACACAAATAACACTAAGCACTCATTAGGCACGTGAACCTCGCTATTTGAAGACAAAGATAACCACTCTCACGTGCTGACAAGAAAGAGATAAGGAAAATATTTAATATAATGGTAGTCGGGCAATCATACCGGATGGGACTCCTAAACCAAACGGTGTGAGGTCTAGTTGGGACTTCATACCAGGGAGATCCCCTGAATGTTGGCAGGTCCAGTACCATCAACATTTCTGGTGCTAGAAGGAGGGACGCTAGTTGTTTATGGCTGAATGTACTCTCACCCCTAATCACCAATCATTTGGTCAAGGAAGTAGCTCACACTCCCTCTCACCTACGCGTAACTCTGAAGTTGGTTACTCCTCACCTCCCAGACGTGAACATGAAATTTCGTATCAGCACCTCTGATCTGTCTGTCCCATCACTTGTCATTTTTCCAAAGCAGTCAAACTGATCCCAGGAATACAAGATCTTCCATATTCATCAAGAATGCTAAATAAAACTCCCACAGGAATTGTTGTATCATCAGTGGAAGAAACATTTCTTGCCATGCTCGAAGGTCTGGTAGAAGCTATTGAAAATGAAGAGGAACCTCGAGTCTTCTGATAGGGAGAAAAGGACATCCTCCTGATCTTGGGCTCAGACTCTAATATAGGAGGCAGAGGCAGAGACTAACCAACAGACTCAGAGCCGGAACCGTCAGATTTTGAAGAAGAGGAGGAGGGTGATGAATAAGAAGGCATGGCTGAACAGAACTTAGAATGGATGACTCAGGGACCATTGGCTTTCTCGGTTGATTTGCACAGGATTCCAAAACATTCAGAGAGAATGTTGAAAAAGTATGACCCTGACGGAATAGTGAAGGCAGAAGACCACTTGGACAACTTCTACCTACAGCTACAGATGCTCCAAGTATGACACGATGACGTTGCACAGAGATTGTTTCCATGTACCTTGGATGGCCGCGCAATGGTATGGTACCACGGCCTTCCTATCAATTCCATCCATAACTGGGGTATGTTCAAAAGGATGTTTTTGGAAAATTCTGATGACAAGAACCCGACCATGTTGCTCAAAGAGTTGGGCAGTCTGAAGATGGAGTCTAAAGAAAAGGTAAAAGATTTTAATAAGAGGTTTTTGTGCATATTGAACAAGTTTGCAAAAACCAAGAAATCTCATGACTCCATCACCATCAGCTAATATACATCTGCACTGCCAACTAGTATTGCTCAGTTCGTCAAAAAAGATGCAAAACCAACATTACTAGAGAAATGCGAAGAGGAAATCGTTGTGGAAAAATACCTACACGCGATTGGAGTCATCAAGGATGATGAACCAGGATAGGACTCCATAGATGAGAGCAGGAATCCCCAGGTTGCGGCGAGCAAGGGTAAAGAAAAGGAAGTAAGTGACATTGAAACCCTTACTTGTCTTGTCAAGAAATTTACAACATAGGTGTCTGTGCTGAAACAACGAACGATCAACACATCTGCGAGAAAATGAATTCCCAGACAATATAAATGAATCATGTCATTAGGCAGCAACCGCTTCTTGGCTATAATTGCGCAGAGCTCCAACTCAGTGTTCCAAATGAAACTGCGCGTGAACAATGATTTTTGCTCATTCCATGAAGATATTCACCCAGAAGGGACTTGTTTCGAATGGAAATGTGTTGCAGACTCAGTATGAAACTATGCACTAAACACAGAAACAATGTGCAGTACCAGCCAAGAGACACAGATGATGAGGAAGATGCTGCATCTAATGAGGCACCCAGCACTGGGCAGGTGATCAACATGTATCAGTGCTCACAAGCAGTGCAGAAAATAAACACCGAGAAGCAACCCCAAAAGAAAAATGGTCGATACAATCTCAGAAGTCAAGGGGCTCCCCCTACGATTAGGGAAATGCGAGAAAAGCTTGAATTGTTGGGGAAGGTTGATCCACTAGTTGTCCAAAATAAGAAAGCACAAAGCAAGCTCGGGAAGATAGCAATGAACAAGAGTACGTCCATGAGAAGTAAATTGCAGAACACTCCGTTGGACAATACAAACACGAGTCCAACCCCGGACATCTCGATGAGTCTACCCATTCTTGATTACAGCATTATGGAAGATATGAAGAAAACTTGTGCAAAACATCTCTTTGTTCGAGTTAGCTAAGGTTCAGGGTCAGTGGGATATTCTGCTGCATGCATTGGGGCAAACATCTGTAGATAACACAACCTCTACTAGCAAGGGAGCAATCACATCTCTCGTTTCACTCATAACTATGCTCAAAAAACTCTAAATGGAAGAAGAAAACTCTGTTTGCCCTCCATTCTTTCTTTCATTTGAAATCTTTAACTGCAATGTTCACAATGATTTGGTTAGTTCTTGTGCAGCAACCAACGTCATGCCACTATCCATTTCCAAGCAGATCAATGCGAAATGGAGTAAGACATCTGTGCAGATCATCCAACTAGATTAGACATGCATACCAACCATTGGTGAACTTCGAGATGTGATCATCTGATTATCTCATGACGACTGAGTTCACTAGAGCATCAACATTGTCAGTGTGGACATACCGGAATTGTATGGCTTATTGCTTAGCAGAGACTGGTCCAACAAGTTGAATGGGTATTGTTTTACAGACTAGTCACACTTGTGGCTTCAGTACCAGAGAAAAAGCAATCAGATCCAGTTTTATCCGAGAGATACATGAGACACAATGTCACTCCCATCAATGTTGAGAATGAACCATTGGATTTTGCGGAACTCATGTTCGTCAACTGCCTATTGGAAACAATGTTGGGGTGTTATCTCAAAAAACTAGCTCCAACCGCGCCAGACATGCAATTGGGTCTCCTTCCTTGCCCAAGTGATGGAAATGAAACCTGTACAGTACATTGTAACACTAGTAGCAGTAGCAGTGGCAACAATAGTACAAGCACGTTAAGCGATCCGTGTACAGATGAGTTATGGATCATTTATTTTGATGGATCAAAGACACAGGATGGCTCTAGAACTGGGTGTGTCTTAATAAACCAAAAGAATAGGAAACATGTGATCTCAAGCTCCTTGGAGTTCAAATGCAGGAACAAAACTGCTGAATACGAAGCACTCATATTGGGCTTGCACAAGGCCATTAGCCTCAACGTTGCTGCACTCAAAGTGGTAGGTGATTCAAAAATCATGGTACATGTACATAACACCATACACTATTTATCACCTCATCTCAAAAGTTACCAGCAAGAGGTATGGTGACTAATCTCTAACTTCCAAGCATTCAATATCATTGTTGTGCCAAGAATTCATAATGCAACTGCCAATGCCTTAGAAAACACAACTTCTAAGATGTCACCACTTAGGGATAAATTCACTGTTGAAATTTTGTATAAGCCTTCTATCTATGATAACATAACTAATCTACATGTTTTTGAAGATGATCAATAGATGTTGCACTTCATGTCTAAGGTTGATGTCTTTAAGGACGCAGTGATTGATGAAGATAAGCATGAGCAGTCTCTACAAGATGTAGCTAATGACAAAAAATGAAACCTCATCCCTAAGGGTGTGGTATCTCTCGAAAATATCTATGACTTGAAGAACCACTTTCAGGGGCCAAGGAACAACAAAACCCATAGTTCCACCATGATGCACAAATAGATAAACCTGGGAACAAAACAAGATCTGAAGTTCATCAATCTCAGTACACGTTTCACACAACAGGAGTGGCAAGCCTTTGTACACTTTTTCAAACAATACTAGGATGTGTTCGCATGGACCTATGATGATTTGAAAACATACGACAAGTGAATAATCCAACATGTGATTCCAATCAAATAAGTGGTCAAGCCATTTCAGCAGAAGTTGAGGAAAGTACATCCGTCACTTGAATCCATCATAAAGAAAGAGATGATTAAGCTATTGGATGCACAGATCTTTATATAGTTCTTCATTCCACGTGGGTTTCCAACCTTGTTCCTGTATGTAAGAAGTTTGGGGAGATCCACTTGTGCATTGATTTCTGATGAGCCCCAGAAATGGGTAACTATATGGGCTCATTCCTGCCTATTATTTTCATTTAATCCACCATTCTTCATAGTTTTTTGCATGTTTTTTAATATATTTATGTCAATTGAGTGAATGGGGATAGTCAATTTACCACAAAGTCTAATGAGTGTTTATTGCAGATTTTTGGACATTTTTGGACCAAGACCATGCATTTATGAGCAGATTGGTAGCCAAACTCGAAGAAATAGGGCTGAGGACTTATAGGAGGGGTGTCTCCTGCATTAAATGACCCCTTCCTCGAGTTCTCCATCAACAGCTCGGAGTACAACAACCAAAAATGATGATTCCAAGGGGCAGCTGAGCAGGTCTAGTGAAGTTGTTGTTATCTACAGTTTTAGGCAGCCAAGTTCCTAAAGTTTAGGAGGACTATTGGGAGTCCTCACTTGTATAAATAAGAATTATTCAAGCCTCAGTAGGTTAGCCATTTGATAGTCTATTTTCGCACTTTAGTGCAGCCTTGTACTCAACTCATTTTCGAGCTCTTTTTGCAGACAGTTTTGTGATGTAACTGTTATTTTTTTCATCAATGAAGATGAATCCAGCTTTGAACCAGCACTGGTCTTTCTTAGGGAGATGTAGCTCTTGGGGTTGGGCCCAACCCAAGTGCCCAGCACCTCCTTTGTGTATTTATATGTTTTTTTTCTTGCATTCATGAAATAATTTATGTTGTTGAAGAGAGATTCCATACAGGCTGGTAGAGTATTATGATTAATGGAAAAAACCTGTGAGCAATTTATGAAACCGACGTTTCGGACTAGCTAGGTGAGTCCATCATCAGGGAAATGAGATCTGTATTTTGAGAAGAGAGAGTCAAGAAGATGTGAACTTATTAATAGAAGGATAGAGAGATAACTTAGGGTTGGAGAGGTCGGCTTCGTTTTCATATATTTATTAATAAATTGATTAAGTTAATTTTAATTTATTTTTAATTTTTATTTTAATTAATAAATTTTAGTTAATAAATTTAAAACTTAATTAAAAATAAAATTAATTTAACCTAAATTAAAATAAAATTAATTTAAACTAAATTTAAAATAAAATAAATTTAGTTTAAATTAATTTTATTTTAATTTAGGTTAAATTAATTTTATTTTTAATTAAGTTTTAAATTTATTAACTAAAATTTATTAATTAAAATAAAAATTAAAAATAAATTAAAATTAACTTAATCAATTTATTAATAAATATATGAAAACCAAGTCGACCTCTCCAACCCTAAGTTATCTCTCTATCCTTCTATTAATAGGTTCACATCTTCTTGACTCTCTCTTCTCAAAATACAGATCTCATTTCCCTGATGATGGACTCACCTAGCTAGTCCGAAACGTCGGTTTCATAAATTGCTCACAGGTTTTTTCCATTAATCATAATAATTTATGTTGTTTAGGTTAAATCTTGCTTTGTTACTTAGGTTGTTTTTGATGATTAAAATAGTTGTTCTTGCTTTAGGTTCATTAGATAGTTTGCTGCAATAATAGAAAAATATCCACAAAAAAGGCTACCAAGCAGGCCTTGATCTCCTTTCTCCCTCCTCGGGACCATGAATTGAGACCAAGGCACTCTTGCTGCCACCAAAACACTGTTTTTGCTTTCCAATGCAATTGCTAGTGTGAGATTTCGAGTTGGAGAAGTTGATATCAGTTGTATGTACATTCTTAGATCTGTGCTTGTTTAGTTTCCATGGATTTATTGTATAACTTCCTGTCCATAAATTTATGTTCAACACTTTTATGGTTTTTAGGTCAAAATTAGGTTAAAATAGGTAAAACTCTGTTTTTTTTAGTTCTTTCTTGGGACAGTTTTTAAAAGTAAGTGTGCAGCTCACTTTTAGAACACTCCACCTTATCATTCTTCCATCACAAAACCTGGTCTAGTCCATCTCTCAAGATTTCCTCCACTCATTCGCCATACTTTCCCAAACTGCCCTAATTTCTACGTTCTTGTGCAAAATTGCTTCCTTGACCTTTGAACAAATCCAACCATCTCTTTCATGTCTGATCTTCATTGACAGAGTCCTAGACCCTTTGACACCTCCATTCAGCTATCATTCCCCTTTTCCCACAGTTTTTCCACCTTCAAACCTCCAAAAACCACTTTCGGTCTCCTCTTGTAGAACCTCTTGTAGAACTTCCTGTGGATCCCCTGTAACCTCCTGTAGAAATTCATGCGAGTGATTTTTCGAAGTCTGATCACAATGGAAGTCTCTAGAAGGGTACTAGGGACTCCTTAGGTCCTCTCCACACCTTCCCAACCTCCTGCAAAAGCCAACTCCATCTCCCTTCGCCACCAAACCTCTACACAGTCACAAATAGTTAAAACACAAGCATAATAATTCTGCATAAAATTGATCAAAAGTACAAAAAGATGATTTTTCCATATTTTTTTCAGAAGTTGTTTGAATACATGCATTTTTCCTTTTCAGTAGTCAATGGCATCCATTTCAGTAGTTTCATCTCTTTTTCTTGCAAAAGTAGGGTTAGTGGGTAAAACTAGGGTTTGCTAGGGTTTGTGTTTCATTTTAGTTTTTAGCTTCTTTCTGCAAGTAGAATAGCCTCTTTTGAGTTAGTTTTCTTCCATCGTAGTTAAAATATTATTCTGAGAACTCATAGAAGTTGGCTTAAGCTCCTAGCAAACTTGTGCCAGCTGATCAAGTGACAGCCTGCAGTAAGAGCTAGTACTTGTGCATACAACACTGTTGCTTCCAAGTTTGTTACGAACTACCGGGTTGATAAAAGTAAAGTAGGGAGTCCCAAGAGTTGTAGCGTCACTATTGCAATACTGGATCTCACCATCTTTTTGGCGTCGTTGCCGGGGAAGCGTCAGAGTATTTTGTGATTACTACTTTTCTTATATTTTCTACTGCAACCTTCTGCTAAGTAGTTTATTTTAGCACAAGAAGAGTAGTTGTTTCATTTCAATTTTGCAATTTCAATTTTGAAAAAGTAGATTAGAAATTTCTTGCTTTCATTTTAATTCCGCAATTTCATTTCAGCAAGCGTAGATTAGACATTTCTTGCTTTCATTTCAATTCCACAATTTCATTTCAGCAAGTGTGATTAGACCTTTCCTGCTTTCATTTCAATTCCACAATCTCATTTCAACAAACGTAGATTAGCTATTTCCTGCTTTCATTTCAATTCTGCAATTTCATTTCAGCAAAATAAATTAGTCCTTTCCTGCTTTCATTCCAATTCTGCATTTTCATTTTAGCAAGATAGATTTTAGTTAGTTGCAATTTGTTGCTCAATCCATTCCAGTTTTGCAGGTACAAGTAGAAAAAGAAATAAAAATTCACCCAAAAAATAAATTTCCTTTCATGCCTAGTAGGAACAGAGATAATTCAGGAAAATCCTACCCAACGCCCCCACCACATCACTAAGTCACCCTTCTCTCTTCTTTGGTGGCAGTGATCCAGAAGAACCTATAGGTGAACCTCCAGAGATATATGAAGATCCTATAATAGAAGAAGAGCAAGAAACCATTCTTCCTGAGACCATGGATGAAAACAGAAATGGTAGAGGAAATGGGAAGAGAATAGAAGGTAACTTTCCCATCCGAGAGACCAATGGGGACACAAAGATGAAAAACATAAGTCCCTCAACCTTACCTCACTTCCATGGATTGACTACTGAAGACCTGATACCTTCTCTTTTGAGTTTGTTGTCCTTTGTCAAACCTATGACTATGCAAAAGACGAGAAAAAGTTGAAAATCTTTCCCTCTACCCTCAAGGATACAACACTATGCTGGTTCATGGGGTTACCTAGAAACAGTATCACAACTTGGGCTCAGATGCAGCAAGCCTTTAACAACAAATACCGAGACTACCGTAGGTCAAAGGATATGAAGGAAGAAAACTTTCGAATGACCATGGGAACTGATGAATCTTTAGAAGACTATGAAGAGAGGTTTCAACTCAGTTATAAAAGGGCCAGGTGCACACTTGACCCTGACTCTCTGAAGTTGGTTCTGCTCAGAGGAGTCCCTGAAAACCTTCTAGATACCCTCCATTTGCTGGCTGGGGGAGATTCCTACCAACTACCTTATGATGACATAAAGACTGTGTTTAGAAACCATTCTAGGGCAGCCAGAAAAAGAGGTAGGGGAAGTCAAGTTTTAGCCAGTACCCCCTTATCTAGTTCATTCCTTAAAAACTGATTTGCAAATAAGATGGAAGATTTCAAAAGCGAGATGAGACATACTATTGCCATGCAAATGGATACCTTGCGAATCCGAAAGAAGAAAGAGGAAGCTAAGAGGGCTTTGGCCATATTTTGTCCCAGATGCACTAGAAAGCATCCTAGGAATGAATTTCCATTGCACTCCATAGAAGCGTGTTTTGTATGTGAAGAAGACCATCCTAGAAATCAGTGCCTGTCCTTACTTAGATTTAAAGCTATGTACCAAGGGGCTGAAGGAGCCACTAAACCACTCTACTTCACGAACCAAAGGAGGCCACATGGACCCAAACCTTACCAACAGGGAATGTAAGGGACATCCCAGACTTATTACAACCCCAATCAAGCCACTCCCATGCCTTCTTGGGGTCCCTCTACTCATCCTTCCTGGTCTACACCCCCTCCTTGGTCATATCCATCTAAATACCATACTCAACCAGCTACTCATTCGTTTCATTCTCACTCTCAGCCACAACCTCAGTGGAATGCACCTCATCAGGGGTGGAGGCCCCAATACAACTCTCCTCCCACTCTTTTGCCTCCACCACCTGCTCAACCACAACCATTACCTCCTACACCTCCAAGACAACCCCAAATACCTGTTCAATTGAACCCAAACCCCAATAACGAACAGGCCCAACAGGTATATACTGGAGAAACAACATGCCCTACCTATGTTGTGGAGATTCAAGAGATCAACCTACAATCTGGGAAGGTCCTCCCAGGAAACCAACCTCCTCCTAAGGAGGATGAGGAAGAGAAACAGGAAAGTGAACCAAAAGCCATTCCACCCTTTCCTAAGAGACTAACTGGAACCACACAACTGACCCTAGAAGAAACTGAACTTTTGGGAGAACTAAAATAGTTATGTGTAAAAATACCACTTCTCCAGGCCATAAAATATGTACCAATCTACAAAAAGTTGATCAAAGAGAAGTGTTTCAGGCACCCAAGCAGGCGCAAGAGAGATGCCACAACTATCAATGTCATAGGACAACTGTCCAACCTGATGTTGGGACAGGTAATCTGTCCAAAATATCTGGACCCTGGGAGTCCTGTAGTCGATTTCCACATCAATGGCACCATAATTCCCCACACCTTGATTGATCTAGGGGTTACCATTAACGTAATGACCAGGGACACTATGCTCAAACTAAACCTTCAGGGTTCCGTAAGAAAGACCTCAATAGTACTGCAGTTGGCAGATCACTCCACTATGACTCCTAAGGGGATTGTGGAAGATGTCATGGTCTCCATTAAATCCTGGGAGTACCCTGCTGACTTCTTGGTTCTTCAGCTAAAGGCAAAGCTCACTGGGTATTCTCTCATCTTGGGAAGGCCTTGGTTAGCTACTGTAGATGCTTACATCAGTTTTCGAGCTAGGAGCATGACCATCAAGAATGGGCAGATGTCCAAACATCTAGTCCTATATCCTCCCACCCAACCTCTTCTAGAACACAACTTACCTCTTTGGTTGGAGGAGGAATATGAGGATGAAGTCTACTTCACACCATTGTGCATAGTGGAAGCTACCAAGGGGGTTCCTCAAACCGAGGATGATCTTATTAAGAATTTGATTCAAAATCTGCCCCCCAGTGTGTTGCCATTAGAAGAGTTGGTGGGAGAAACACAAGCCAATGCTTTAGTTGATCTTTGTGTGGTTGATCCGACCTCTCTCTAAGTTAAGAATGTGGAATTTGGCCTAGAAATAACTTTGAAGATCAACTCATCCCTATCCACCTCTCAGGAGAAAGAGCTGTGTAGCTTATTGAACAACCATTTGGATGCTTTTGCTTGGAGCTATAAGGAGATGAAGGGAGTCCACCCTTCAGTCTGTACTCATCACATTCACATTAAAGAGGATTTTAAACCAGTCAGGTAGCCTCAAAGGAGGATGAATCCAGTCCTTAAGGACATTGTCAAAGAAGAATTGCAAAAGTTGCTGGATGTAGGATTCATCTACCCCATCTTTGACAACGAATGGATTTCTCCTTTGGTGCTAGTGACAAAGAAAAATGAGAAGTGGAGAATCTGTGTAGATTATCAAGAGCTTAACAAGGCCACCAAGAAGGACCATTTCACTTTGCCTTTCATAGATCAAGTGTTAGATGGCCTGACAGGGAAGAAGTTCTTTTCCTTCCTAGATGGGTTTAGCGGGTACAACTAGATCCAAATCAGCTGGAAGACCAAGATAAGACCACTTTCACTTGTCCATGGGGTACCTTTTCCTACCAAGTCCTTCCCTTTGGGTTGTGAAATGCTCTTGCCACTTTCCAAAGAGTAGTACTAAGCATATTTGCTGAGGTGGTTCATGATTCAGTGGAAATCTATATGGATGACTTTACCTGCTATGGTTCTAACTTCCAAGAAGCTTTGTCTAACCTGAGGAAAGTTTTAGCCAAGTGTATTGAAATGAACCTGTCCCTCAGTCCTGATAAATGTGAATTCCTAATGTCTGAAGGGACCGTGCTAGGTCATACAATTTCCCAGCAAGGATTACAGGTGGATCCCAACAAGATTGCGATCATCCAAAGGGTCCCACCTCCTCAAAAGGTAAGAGATGTTCAGAGTTTTTTAGGTTTAGCAGGGTATTATAGAAGATTCATTAAGGATTTTAGTAAGCTAGTCTCTCCATTGTTTGGTCTTCTGGGAAAAGATGCTGAGTTCATATGGACTGACAACTGTCAAGAGGCTTTGGATGCCTTGAAAGGTAAGCTGATAACTACCCCAATCTTGAGAGGTCCAAACTGGGCCCTACCTTTCCACATTCACACAGATGCCTCGAACAAAGCTATAGGAGTAACCTTAGGATAAGTGTTGGCATTATGATTCAAGTGTTGTCCTTGATGGCAACTCTCTCAGAGGTTGGTACAGGTGATGGCAACTTAATCAGAAGACAGATCTTAGTACAGCATGCCAAGGAAGTTCATATACGCAGGTTCGTTAAGCCCAAGTCGCGTGTACACGCTAGTTGGATTCAGAAAAAGCGCGTGTATGTGGAAAAGTACCTTTGGTCCATGGTGGTTAGTCCTTGGAAGTTGTGCCTATGGTTTCGGACCATTGTGTCTCGACGGGCGTGTCGATCTCTAGTTTTGAAGTTGATGGTATTGTATTACTATGGTTTTGGCTCTTGGTATTGAGCAAGGCCTAAGGCTATATAAGGAGAAGAAGATCATTAGGCAAAATCATCTTTTGACAAGGCTTGAATATCTAAGAGAGAAAGAGATCTGATATGCAGGTTCTGAGTTGCTTGATCTAAGCCAAGGAGAGATCACATCGGTTGATGGAAGACTAGATCTAAGGATAGATCGGGATCTAATGGTTTGAAATGCACTATCATGATATGGTTGATTATGCGTATTTCTAGATCTGCATATTGTCGCAATGTTATGTTCTGGGTCTAACTAATGTCTGGTACAGCTGCAAATTGAGAAAGTTTATTTTTAGATCTGTACGCAGGTTGGCTTCGGTAAAAGCGCGTGTATACGCGGGTTTTGCTCATTAAAGTAGCGTATATCTTTTGAAGCTTGATTTTGGGTTTACAGTGGGGTCTGACTGTTATTGCAGAGTTCTGTAGTCTGCTCTGTGTTCTGGTAACTGGTGATTGACAGGGTTCAGTGGTTCAGTGATTCAAAGTTTGGTTGTTTTATGCTTCAATGATCTGTTGTGGAAATTGAATGAATTATGGTCTTCAGATTGTAATGTTGTGCTTCAGGAATATCCAAGTCTGAAAATGTATGAAAAGTGATACCTGAAAGAAAGAAGATTGTAGGTCAGCACCTACGTACTAGTATCTTGGCTAGTACAAGAGCAAAGGGGGTTGGAGCTCCCTTCCAAGGAAGTTTGGAGAACGAGAGAAGGTTGTAGCCTTCTGCAGGTTGTAGCCTGCGTACTGGTATAAGGCTGCACCAGTACAAAAGATTGTAAACTGAAGTTTCATATTAAAGAAAGATAGAGACAACTTGCAGCAGGTGGTTTTCACCCACATTGGGTTTCCACCTTATATCTTGGTGTTCATGTGTGTGGCTTTTGATCTGTTCTGTTATACTGCACATGTTTACTGTTAATGTGGTGAATAATGTCCTGATGCACTTAACTGAAGAATAAGCTAACTAAATTGTGAGTTTTCTTCTTATACGCTGTTTTACTTAGTCACAGTAGCGTGTACACGCTGGTTCACTTAACTGAAGTAGCGTATATGTTTCTGAGCATTGAAAAGTTTGATTGATCTGATAATACTGATTCAGCCCCCCTCTCAATATTATTTCCAACAATTGGTATCAGAGCAGGTCCTTCAGAGAAGCTTGATCGCTTGAAGGTAGATCATTCATCATGAGCAACTACGAGAAAGAAGCATCAATCAGGCCACTGGTTTTTGATGGAACAAATTTCAATTATTGGAAGGTAAGAGTTACTGCATATCTTCAATCTCTTGGTACAGAAGTTTGGGACATTGTAGAAATAGGCTATGCTTTTCCTTCAGCTACTCCTACAGATCCAGCTGAGAAAAAGACATATGAAACAAATGCAAAAGCAGTCAGTACTCTATTAGGAAGTATATCCCAAACAGAATTCATGAAGGTCATGCACTTCAAATCAGCAAAAGAGATATGGGACAAAATGATCACTAGCTATGAAGGAGATGAACAGGTAAAGCAAGCTAAACTTCAAACTCTCAGGATTCAATATGAGACTCTCAAGATGTATAATGATGAAAGTGTGGCTAATTATTTTCTTCGGGTAGATGAGATTGTTAATTGTATGAAAAATTTGGGTGAAGAAATAAAAGAGACTATAGTAGTTCAAAAGATTCTAAGATCATTATCCCCCAAGTTTGAATCTAAAGTATCTGCAATAGAAGAAAAGGAAAATCTCAAAGTTCTCACTATGTCTCAGCTACATGGAATTCTAACTGCTTATGAAATGAGAAAGGGAGGTCCATCAGACAGAAGGGAAGCTGCTTTTAAGGCATCAGGAAAAGAAGATTACTATGAAGCAAGCCATGTTCCAGAAGAAGAGGAAGAAGAATCAAATTTTGTCAGAAATCTTCAAAGGGGTGCTGGAAGGTTCAGAGGTAAGCTACCTTTCAAATGCTTTGCTTGTGGAAGAGTAGGTCATTATGCTGCAAAATGTCCTTATAAGGATAAAGGAAAAGAACCTGCTAGATGGAACAAGAAACAAAGTGCAAATAAGAAAAGCTACTACACCCATGAAGATAGTGATGGCTTATCAAACAGTGATGAAGATGAACAAGGTAATAAATATAAGCTGTTAATGGCATTTGAAGATGATGATTATGAGGATGCTGTAGATGTGGATAATCTCTATAATGAAATTACTAGACTCAAGAGATGCATAGAAGAAAAGAGTGTGATCATTGATACTTTGCAATTTCAAATTGATGAAAAGGAAAAACATCTTGAAAAACTAGAAGGTGAAATTGTTGGTCTCAGAAAAGAAATTGAGAAAACAAAAGCTATTAATCTTAAGTTTGTCAAAGGATCTGAAACTTTGGATGAGATTATCAATGTGCAGCGGTCTCCTCTAAACAAGACAGGTTTGGGCTATAATGGAGAAACCTCTCAAGCATCCACCTCAAAAAGTTATCTTGATGCAGCAAGAAGAAATGAGCAGAAGAACAATGAAGATAATCAGGTAAAGCAGGGACGAATTACAAACAGAAACTATCAGGGACAATCCTTCTTAAGGGTGGACAAAAGCTACAACCAACCACAGGTAAAATCTTCTCAGTTTGGCACAAGAATAGATGAAAATAGAAATTACAATCAGTTGGCTGGTAGATTCAATAACCGCAGAAGCTTCTTCAATGGACAATGCTTTTCTTGCCATAACTTTGGTCACAAAGCAGCTCAATGTGTTGCATATAAAACAATCATGACTAGGGAAGCTCAAAAACAAAGAAGTATGACAGGGATTACAAAGAGGACCTATAACAACTTTTCGGTTCTTGAAAATGAAGTTGAATGTTCTATTTGCAATAATTTTGGTCATAAAGAATCTGAATGCAGAAGCAGGTTTCAGGAGAAAAAGGAACAAGCCACGAGCACCAAAAAATGGAGAATAAAGGAACCTCAGACAGAAAGATGTGGGATAGCTTTTTATGCAGAAGGACAGGAAAATCTATGGTACATTGACAGTGGATGTTCGAAACATATGACAGGTGATAAAGAAAAACTTGAATCTTATTCTACTTTAGAAAAGGGAAAGAAAGTTTCTTTTGGAAATGATACTCCTGCAACTATAAAAGGAAAAGGTATTGCTCCTTTGAAAGAAAAGGTCAAGGCTGGAAATGTTTTGTATGTTGATGGATTGAAGCATAATCTACTAAGTGTCAGCCAGATGTGTGATCAAAAAACCGAGGTTATTTTCAGATCGAATGGATGTCTTGTTCGTGATCTTGATACAGGTAAAACAGTTCTCAAAGGCAAAAGAACTCCAAATAATCTGTACATATTTGAAGAAGGACAACAACAATGCTATCTTAGCAAGGATGAAGAGCACTGGTTATGGCATCGAAGGTTGGGACATCTAAGCTTCTCACAAATAAGGAAAGCATGCAAATATCAGGCAGTTCGCGATCTTCCAGATATCAAAATTCCAGACAACACCATATGCAAATCTTGTCAGTTTGGAAAGCAAACCAGAACTAACTTTCCAGAGAAGGAAGGATCAGCTAGCTTGCCTCTTGAGCTAGTCCATACAGATGTATGTGGTCCATTTAGGAAAAGGACACCTCGAGGAGAAGAATATCTGATATTATTCATTGATGATTTCTCAAGGTTTGTTTGGTTAGGGCTTATGAAGCACAAAGATGAAGCATTCGAAAAATTCAAATCCTTCAAAGCATTGGCTGAAAATGAATCAGGACACAAAATTAAGTGCCTCAGATCTGACAGAGGTGGGGAGTTCACATCAAATGAATTTTTCGATTTCTGTGATGAACATGGGATAAGAAGAGAATTCTCTACAGCTAGAACTCCTCAGCAAAATGGGGTTGTGGAAAGAATGAACAGAACTATCCAACAAATGGCTCGTGCTATGCTCGATGAATCAGGTACTCCTGCAACCTTCTGGGGTGAAGCTGCACATGCTGCTGTTATCATTCTTAACAAAACAAATGTCCGAGTAAACAGCACTCAAACACCTCATGAGCTTTGGAGTGGTAAAACTCCTTCCGTGAAGCATTTCAAAATCTTTGGGAGCAAATGTTATATTAAGAATACTGATGAGCAACTTGGCAAACTTGAACCTAGAGCAGATGAGGGCATTCTTCTTGGTTATTCTCCACATAGCAAAGCATACAAGTGCTACAATAAAAGACTTGGCAGAATTGTTGACAGTATTGATATAGTGGTTGATGAGAAGGGATATATTCCTAGGCAAGTTCATCATGAAGACATTGAAGAAGATGAAGGTTACTCTCAAAGGCGAAATGATGAAGAAGAAGAACCTCAAGAAGAAGAAGAATCTCAAGAAGAACCAGAGGAGCAGACAAGAATAGAAGAGAAGACTCCATCCAGATATGTCCAAAAGAATCATCCAGAAACTCAGATTGTGGGGCAGAAAGAAGCAGGAGTACAAACAAGAAGGACACTTGCAGAAGCTTCAAGCTACTTGGCTCTACTCTCCTCCATTGAACCACAAAATGTGAAAGAAGCATGCAAAGATGAATGTTGGGTCAAAGCAATGGATGAAGAACTTGAGCAAATCGAAAAGAACAACACTTGGGAATTAGTTCCTAGACCAAAAGATAAGAATGTAATAGGAACAAAATGGGTCTTCAAGAATAAATTAAATGAAAATGGAGAAGTAATTAGAAACAAGGCCAGACTTGTTTGTAAAGGGTATGCACAGCAAGAAGGAATAGATTTTGAAGAGACCTTTGCTCCTGTGGCAAGACTAGAGGCCATCCGAATGTTCCTTGCTCTCTCAAGCTTTCAAAACTTCAAGGTATTTCAAATGGACGTGAAATCAGCCTTCCTGAATGGAGACTTAGAAGAAGAAGTATATATTGAGCAGCCAGATGGTTTCATTCTTGGGAATGATCCAAACCTTGTATGCAGATTGAAAAAGGCACTCTATGGGCTCAAACAAGCTCCAAGGGCTTGGTACTATCGGTTGGACAAATATCTTCACCAACAAGGCTTTTCAAAAGGATCAGCAGATAGCAATCTCTATATAAAAGTTGAAAATAACAAATTGCTAATTCTTGTTGTTTATGTAGATGATATTATTTTTGGCAGCAATGAAGAGACTATGAGTCAAAACTTTGCCTTGGTTATGCAGAAAGAATTCGAAATGTCACTTCTTGGAGAATTGACATATTTTCTTGGATTGCAAATCCAACAAAATGAAGGAGGTATCTTCTTGTCTCAAACCAAATACCTCAAGCAGATCTTGAAGAAGTATGGCATGGAAGAGTCAAAGCCAGTTTGTACACCCATGGTTACAGGATGCAGCCTCAGTGCAAATGATGAATCAGCAGCAGTTCACCAACCCACTTATAGATCCATGATTGGGAGTTTGCTTTATTTGACAGGTACTCGACCAGATATTACACATGCAGTAGGAATGGTTGGAAGATTTCAAGCCAACCCAAAGGAAACTCATCTTCAGGCAGTCAAAAGAATCTTCAAATATCTTCAAGGGACCCAAAACTATGGCTTATGGTATCCTAGAAATACAGATCTCACTCTTCATGCTTACACAGATGCAGATTGGGCTGGAAGTGTGGATGATAGGAAAAGCACAAGTGGTGGTGCTTTCTTCATGGGTTCCAGATTAGTATCTTGGTTCAGCAAGAAACAGAGTTCGATTGCCTTATCTACAGCTGAAGCAGAATATGTGGCTGCGGCATCTTGTTGCACACAACTTCTTTGGATGATGCAGACCTTGCAGGACTTTCAAATCACTTGCACTCCACCAGTGTCTATCTTATGTGATAATACTAGTGCAATCAGCATTTCAAAGAATCCAGTCATGCACTCAAAGACCAAGCACATACCAATCAAGTACCATTTTCTCCGGGAACAAGTGCTTGAACAGAAGGTCAAGTTGGAGTATGTTCCTTCTAAGGAACAAGTTGCTGATATTCTCACAAAACCACTGCCCAGGGAAACTTTTGAATATCTCAGACAAAAGCTGGGAGTAGTTGATGCTTCATCCTGCTGTTGAAGCTTGTCTGTTCTACAGAAAAGTTGGTATACGCAAGTTACGAAAGGCATATATGCGTATACACGCGGATTTATGCTGGGAAAGTCGCGTGTAAGGTGTACGCTTGTTGCAGAGATTATATCCGCGTACATACGCTGTTTTAGGCAGAAGAACTCGCGTATATGAAGTTCTGAACAGCAAGGGAAAACTCTGGAGTTCTGAACAGCAATGGGAATGTCAGAATTCTTCAGGCACAGTTTCAGGGGGTGCAACAGGCACAGGTTTAGGGGGAGCAGCTTAAAAGTCTCATAAAGCATTGTTGGCATTCAGATGTTTTGGTTGTTGGTTTCAGGAGAAGGAGCTCAGAAAGAAATCCTGGTTGCTGATCTAACAAGATGTTTATCAGATGCTGCTGGTGCCTTTCCTAAGTCTTGGTCTAGATCTGTTGTCTCTATGTCATGTATCTCTCTTGTCATATCTCTTTTATGGTGTCAAGGTCATGTAACGGCCTATGTTGGTTTCCCCTCTATGCCTGGGATGAATGCTGTAATATAATTTGTTGTTTCTGATATGTCCCCTCTTGGTAGGGAGTATGGATGTATGTATTGAGTCTTTTGGTGATAGGAAGGTCTCTTATGGTGTATAAGTCTTGGTTCTTGTTGAAGAACATCTTTTGCAGATCTGGCCTACTGTCAGGGGGAGCACGAGTCAGCACAGCCAAGCAGAGGTATCAGCATGTCCTCAGGGGGAGCACAGCCCTTTGCCCTTGATGTCAAAGGGGGAGAGGGACTTGGTGTGGTGGTTGCCATCAAGTCCAAAGGGGGAGATTGTTGGCATTATGATTCAAGTGTTGTCCTTGATGGCAACTCTCTCAGAGGTTGGTACAGGTGATGGCAACTTAATCAAAAGACAGATCTTAGTACAGCATGCCAAGGAAGTTCATATACGCAGGTTCGTTAAGCCCAAGTCGCGTGTACACGCTAGTTGGATTCAGAAAAAGCGCGTGTATGTGGAAAAGTACCTTTGGTCCATGGTGGTTAGTCCTTGGAAGTTGTGCCTATGGTTTCGGACCATTGTGTCTCGACGGGCGTGTCGATCTCTAGTTTTGAAGTTGATGGTATTGTATTACTATGGTTTTGGCTCTTGGTATTGAGCAAGGCCTAAGGCTATATAAGGAGAAGAAGATCATTAGGCAAAATCATCTTTTGACAAGGCTTGAATATCTAAGAGAGAAAGAGATCTGATATGCAGGTTCTGAGTTGCTTGATCTAAGCCAAGGAGAGATCACATCGGTTGATGGAAGACTAGATCTAAGGATAGATCGGGATCTAATGGTTTGAAATGCACTATCATGATATGGTTGATTATGCGTATTTCTAGATCTGCATATTGTCGCAATGTTATGTTCTGGGTCTAACTAATGTCTGGTACAGCTGCAAATTGAGAAAGTTTATTTTTAGATCTGTACGCAGGTTGGCTTCGGTAAAAGCGCGTGTATACGCGGGTTTTGCTCATTAAAGTAGCGTATATCTTTTGAAGCTTGATTTTGGGTTTACAGTGGGGTCTGACTGTTATTGCAGAGTTCTGTAGTCTGCTCTGTGTTCTGGTAACTGGTGATTGACAGGGTTCAGTGGTTCAGTGATTCAAAGTTTGGTTGTTTTATGCTTCAATGATCTGTTGTGGAAATTGAATGAATTATGGTCTTCAGATTGTAATGTTGTGCTTCAGGAATATCCAAGTCTGAAAATGTATGAAAAGTGATACCTGAAAGAAAGAAGATTGTAGGTCAGCACCTACGTACTAGTATCTTGGCTAGTACAAGAGCAAAGGGGGTTGGAGCTCCCTTCCAAGGAAGTTTGGAGAACGAGAGAAGGTTGTAGCCTTCTGCAGGTTGTAGCCTGCGTACTGGTATAAGGCTGCACCAGTACAAAAGATTGTAAACTGAAGTTTCATATTAAAGAAAGATAGAGACAACTTGCAGCAGGTGGTTTTCACCCACATTGGGTTTCCACCTTATATCTTGGTGTTCATGTGTGTGGCTTTTGATCTGTTCTGTTATACTGCACATGTTTACTGTTAATGTGGTGAATAATGTCCTGATGCACTTAACTGAAGAATAAGCTAACTAAATTGTGAGTTTTCTTCTTATACGCTGTTTTACTTAGTCACAGTAGCGTGTACACGCTGGTTCACTTAACTGAAGTAGCGTATATGTTTCTGAGCATTGAAAAGTTTGATTGATCTGATAATACTGATTCACCCCCCCTCTCAGTATTATTTCCAACAATAAGTTGAAGAGAAGCTACCGTACGCCAAATATTTTGTCAGTAAAAACCTGTCCAAGGCAAAATTAAACTACACTGTAACTGAAAAAGAGCTCTTGGTTGTAGTCCATTCCCTAAACAAGTTCAGACACTACATCACTGGCTATCAAACATTCATACATACTGATCATGCTGCAATTAGGTATTTGATGAATAAACCCGATGTAAATGCTCGTATCATTAGATGGTTACTTTTATTGCAGCAATTTGATTTGACCATTATTGATAAGCCAGGTAAGGAAAATGTTGTTGTTTATTTTCTGTCTAGACTATATCTGCCTACAGGTGAAGAAGGAATGGTGGATAATCAAATTCTAGATGAACAGCTATTTGCTATTTCAATACTCTCTCCATGGTTTGTTGATATAGCAAATTATTTGGTTTCAGCACAGTTTCCACCACACATGTCCTCAAAAGAGAAGAGCAAGATCGTGAGGAAAAGTGCCCCATTCACTTGGATTGGGGGCAATATTTTTAAACTTGGTGCATATCAGATTTTGAGGCAATGTGACAGGGAGGAGGAAGTTTTCGACATCCTCCTAACCTGTCATGATGGGCCCTGTGGGGGCCACTTTTTAGCAAAGAGGACTGCCTTCAAAATTCTACAGGCAGGTTACTATTGGCCCACTCTTCATCAAGATGTCAGGAGATACATCATCCAATGTGACCGATGTCAAAGGATGGGGAAACCTACTCCAAAGGATGAGATGCCCCTGTAGCCTCAAGTGACTTTCGAGCCATTTGAGAAGTGGGGCATGGACTTTGTGGATCCTATCAACCCTCCTTAAAAATAGAAGTCTTACATCATTGTGTGCATGGATTACTTGACAAAGTGGGCAGAAAAAAAGGCAATCAAAGTAGCAATAGAAGAAAAAGTAGCTGAGTTTTTGAGGGAAAATATCTTCTACAAGTTTGGCTATCCAAAAGAATTAGTCACAGATCAAGGAAGTCAGTTTACCTCCAATCTGATTGAATACCTGCTCACAGATCACAAGATTAAGGACAAAACTTCCACCCCTTATCATCCGCAAGCAAACGGACAGGTGGAAAGAGCTTTGGAAGGGATTTTGACTAAGGTAGTGAGTAGCAGTAGAAAAGATTGGGCAGACCGATTGGTTGAGGCCACCCGGACCTGTAACACTACTTGGAAAACCACCACAAGTTTCACACCCTATGAGTTGGTCTATGGGAAGAAGGATTTGTTGTCCATAGAATTTGAATATAACACATTAAGGATGGCAACTCAACTGGACCTAGATCTTAGCGATGCACAAAAGGAAAGATTGCTTCAGCTAAATGGATTAGATGAATGGAGAATGCAGGACCTTGTCCACTCAGAGGTAGTCCAACTTCAAAGAAAAATATGGCATGACTGACACCTCAAAGAGAAACAATTTCAGCCAGGAGATTGGGTGCTACTGTATGATTCAAGATACAAAGATTTCAAGGGCAAGCTGAGGACAAGATGGCTGGGACCATATACAGTAGAAAAATGCAATGACAATGGTTCAGTCCTTATCTGGACCATTGATGAAGAAGCCATCCCCATGCTCGTCAATGGGCATCGATTGAAGATCTACAGGAAGCCCCTTTCCAAGCAGGAGTTCATTGAGACTCTGGGTAAATCAGTGTTGGTAGTGGAGCAGGTCCCTGTCTCCACTCCACCCACACCCTGAGCAAAACCAAAAAAGAAAAAACAGAAAAAAACAGAAAAAAAAAACAGAGAAAAAAGAAAATGGAATAAAAGATCCCTGGGTGAAAACCTCTTGGAGGCGCCCAGGGCAGGCAGTGAGGGTGAAAACCTCCTAGAGGTGCCCCAGCTGTCTCAAAAAAAAAAAGATAGAAAAAAGAAAAAAAGAAGAAAAACCTAACTTTTTTTTAATAAATTGCAGGTTGCAGGAAGGTCATTGCAGGTTGCGAGGGGGTTGCACAAGAGGAAAAAGACATGGCTAGGCTGCATGCACCCTTCACAGTCCATCACCCCATCACCATTATCCTTTCCCAAGTTTTGGTCTCATTTGTTTTGAAATTTCGCATCCTACAAGAAACTCTGTGTATTCTACAGGAGGATCCTGTAGAAACTACAGAAAGGCCAAAATCAATCTCAGAGAAGGACCCGAGGGTTGGAAAGTTGTCTATGAGGTTTGTGAACCTCCCTACCACCATCCATCTTCCTATTTCGCCATTCCATCCCTATACACCTACATTTCCACTCGTTTTTTTGTGTCCCTGCACAGCCACATATAGAAATTCTATTTCTTTCATCCTGCAAACCAAAAAAAAAATGATGACAAATAAAGGCAGCAACATTTTTACTCATTCCTACCTGATACCTTCTAGCTGTGATTTCTTTTTAGTCGAGACCTTCTTCAGCAGTTTTAGCCCTACTCAAATATTAGCTTGAATTTCAGAAGGAGAAGTAGCTACAGGAAATCCTACAGGATTCCTGTAGCAGCTGATCCCTTTGAAAAACATACTCTAGAGACAGGGTCAGCGCAGCAGGATGTATGAAACATGCAAGGAGAAATGTTTGAATGGGATATCATCAGCAAAAGCCCAAGGCCGAGCATGCAGAACGAAATCAACAACAACAACGAGGAAATGAAGTGCCAAAGTCTGAAATATGCATAACATAACAACGACTGAGCAGGTAAGTGCCTAAACCTATTCCTCGATTGCATGAATAATATTTCAAAACTGCATGAACTATGGGAATGGTCAATTAAATGGAATTGGTGGCCAGCTAACTGGCCACCCTCATTTTAGTTACACACCCTTGTGGAATTCAAATGAGCCCTGCCAAATTCAAACTGCCGATTAGATATGCAGCTAGCATGTGTGGTATGTCAATTCGGAAAAAAACCATTCGGGACTAGTAGTGGTGGTGGCGTATAAAGGGAGTAAGGGAGGTGATGGCGGTCAGGCAACATTCAAAACCATTGTGACCGTGACGTAGGACCAACATTCCGAATGGGGATAACGTACCCATCCGGCCACCTCACCTACTCACCACGGATTACACCAACAGTTAAAGGATAGTGCAGTCGAAGCCTCCACCACCCTTTGTTTCATTCTTCATTCACGACGTTCTTGACTGCAGTCCTCACCTACCACTTCCAAAGTAGCAAACTAGTCGTCCTCCGCCAGTGTTTTGCCAGTTTTTCAAAACCCTCCCGCCTATTGGGCTCTACAGGAGCATTGCTGCATTCTACAGGAGCCGGGAGATTTCTACAGGAAGGGCAGAGAACAACCATGAAGAAGGAAAACCTAGGATTTTTGTCAAAATTTGAGCTTGAAACGAGGTAGGCTCAGGAAACCTCTCTGCATATGACTTATTTGTATAAGGTGGTGGATTAAAAACACAACATTGGATTGAAAGAAAGGAGAGTGAAGCTTAAAAGTATGCCTGCATATTTTCCCTGAGTTCTACATAGTTCTCTGTTTTCTTCTTTGCATTCGAAGTCTGTCTTCTTCTTTCTCACATTCTACTGTAAAGAAGACACATGCAATCATAGAAACCAGCCTGTGTGGAAAAAACCAAATTTGCATATCTGTCTACTCTCTGAAAAAAAAACCTCTATTATTTATCCTCTGTTCTGTCAATTTTTTTTTTTTTTTCCAAAAGCAGAGAATCAAATTCAGGATAAGAGCAGTTGAAACAAGGGAAATATTTCAATTTGATGTTGTAAGGAGAAAGCACACAGGAAATTCCTTATCTGATTTCAGAAAAACACAAAATTCATCTATCCCTCTGTTTTCAGTTTTGCCTTCTTTCTCACCTGAGCATTTTTTTTAAAAAAAGCACTCAACACCATGCCAGGAGGTTTTATAAGAAAATAACCTTTGAACTCCAGCAAATTGTATGAGCACCCTGAGGTGGTGGCCCTCTTCACTAGGGCAAATTGGATACCCTTATTTGAAATAATTCAGGGATATGATGAGGAGGTGACCGAAGAATTTTTGATGTCCCTAAGACCCCATTCGAAAACACATGCTACAGTCAGTTTTAAGGGTATGACCCTAGAACTTACACCTGATTTCATCAGCAGAATCACAGGTGTTCCACTTGGACTCCCTTGGAGCAAGGAGGAGCAAACATTGGGACAGGTTGCTAAGAATAAATTTTTTCACCCTGGGGAGCATCCTGTAGAGGATAAAAATGGGGTCAAAAGGACAAGTTTGCCTCCTCCATGGAGTGAAGTCAGCTACCAAATAATGAATTATATCACATGTGAAGGGAGGTTCTGCATAATTTATGATTATCACTTCAAGTTGTTGCATGAATTGAGATATGGGATGGACCTACCTCCAGCTAGAAAACTCAGTCTCCCATATTTCCTCCTCCATTCTTTGATAAAATGTGGCACCAAGCTAAATGCAGGGGTCCCAGACCAACTGGACCACCATGGGCTCATCAAACTGTTGGTAGAAGATGCCTTACACACATATACCATCCCCATAGCTTGGGAAATTTTCAGGAATATGTCCAGAGATGATGACATCAAAACTTTGACTGAGGACATTAGCCCATCCAACAGTGAAGAGGAGGAGCAAACTGAAGAACTTGAGAAGAATAGTAATGAGGAAGCACAAGACATTCAAACAGAAGGAAAAATAGAGGAGAAATAGAAAGAAGAGGAGAAATTTGACAAAAATAAAGAAGACAACCTCAAAAACAGAGAAGAGAAAAAGGACAAAGGCTGAGAAGAAAAAGCCCAAGAAAGCCCAAAAGAAGACTGCCACAGGCAAGGCAGGGACCCAGCAAGAAAAAGAGAAGACACCACCAGAGATAGCAGAGACAAGAAAAAATAGTAGACATAGGAAAGGCTGCAGGAGATGAAGGAAATGAATAGCGAAAAGAAACATCCCCTTAAACATTAGCAAGGGAAGCAACAACTATGCTTGCTGCATTAAGCAGTCCAGCAAAACAAGAAAGGAAAAAGAAAAAGGCAAACATCTATGTATTTTAAAGCTAGAAGGAGCATCAGGATTAAAGTGGGTGAGCCCCAACCACCATCAAAGGAACCAATCGTCATTGAGGATACACCTACTGAAAAGAAGGTAGAATCTCCCTCCAAGATCTCTATCACCTATGAGAGAGGAAGTCCCAAAACATCCACCTAGAACGAAAGAATCAAGTTTATGGACTCCAAAGCAGTTCTATAGGAAGCTGCAACATCTCTACAGGAAACACTAGCCAAGCTGAAAGAAATTGAAAAATTAGAAGAGAAGGCAGCAGAATAGTCACAAGGAGAAGGCAAGGCCAAAGAAATACCTGAACCAAGCCCTCAACCTAATTTAGGCTCCTATTACAATCTGCTAGAAGGTGGGAAGATCATCCCACAAAAATTTGTTGTGCCTCTATTCTTTGAATTAGAAAAAGAAAGGGTCAGAACCCACACCTGGATGAAAATTACTAAATCTAAAGGAGTTGAAGACATAGGGCACATGGAGGACAAGATGAAGGAATTGAGAGGGGAGTTGGCCATGGTAAGGCACATAGAGAGCAGTAAAAGAGCCCAACTATAGGAAGAAAATGAATTGCTGAAAAAGCAGTTACAGCAACAGGAAATTCATAAGGGAGATAGGTTGTCCATCTTGGGAGGGTAGCAACAACAAGAAGGTCCCCTAGCAGACAATGAAGCAACAGAGAAACAACAACAAGAGGGAGAGCCACAGGCTGATGTTGAAATGCTAATGAAACAGCTGCAAGAAAAAGAGTCTCAAGTAGCAGATGAAGTGCAGATTTTGAAACAGCAGTTGCAGGAAAAAGAAGCCCAAATGGCCTGCATGGCCAGCTGGACAATGGAAACCTTGCAATGTAGACAACCAGCTAGATCCTATGCATTGTATCTTAAATACCAATGGCTCCAATTCCAAATTAAAACATTGGCCCAAAGGGGCACAATCCCATTCTAGAATTATAATCAGTTTATGCATTTATGTGATAGTAGCTCAGCTGAAGATAAAGCCAAGTTAGCAGAATTCTATTTACACAACTTGGCACTTCCTAACATGAATCTATGGGATCCAAATGCTGCATTAGGAGACCTACAACTCATGGCTATGGCTTCTTGGTTGAGCCATGAGGGAAAGAGACCAATAGAAATTCAAAAGATTATGACCAGGGAGCTAAGTGAGCCCCTCATGATAAGGGCAGAACCAGAAGATCCCTCAACTCTCATATATGCCCACCAGCACCTTGCAGACAACCCTCAAATTGCACTTGACTATGTTGAAAGGCAAGCACAGGCTATTGCTCACTTTGAAGATATGGAGAGACTATTTGGTGATAACTGCCTTCATGCTTGCACAAGAAGATGGAATACATTATCCCATAGCCTAAAGATAAGGGAGTATCACTCCCCAACCAGAATGAGGGAAGATATGAGGAGAGTACCCCTATACAAACAATCAATGCAAAACTTGAAAGCCAACTGGATTGGTCTTAAGTTCATTCATCCACTACTGTTAGGACTGTTGGAAGGAGTTAAGGAGGAGGAACAAAAATAATGGGAGGAAGTGGATAGAAAAGTAGGTTTTCATGACAGAGAAGAGGACATCACCTCAAAGGCCTAGGATCTCAAGGACGCTGTTAGAGCAGGGGGGTGATGATGAGCCCCAGAAATGGGTAACTATATGGGCTCATTTTTGCCTATTATTTTCATTTAATCCACCATTCTTCATATTTTTTGTGCATGTTTTTGAATATATTTATGTCAATTGAGTGAATGGGGATAGTAACTTTACCACAAATACTAATGAGTGTTTATTGCAGATTTTTGGACATTTTTGGACCAAGACTAGGCATTTATGAGCAGACTAGCAGCCAAACTCAAAGAAACAGGGATGAGGACTTATAGGAGGGGTGTCTCCTACATTAAATGACCCCTTCCTCGAGTTCTCCATCAACAGCTCGGAGTACAACAACCACAAATGATGATTCCAAGGGGCAGCCAAGTAGGTAGAGTGAAGTTGATGTTATCTGTAGTTTTAGGTAGCCGAGTTCCTAAAGTTTAGGAGGACTATTGGGAGTCCTCACTTGTATAAATAAGAAGGCTTCAAGCCTTAGTAGGTTAGCCATTTGATAGTCTATTTTCACACTTTAGTGCAGCCTTGTACTCAGCTCATTTTCAAGCTCTTTTTGCAGATAGTTTTGTGATGTAACTATTATTTTTTTGATCAATGAAGATGAATCCAGCTTTGAACCAGCACTGATCTTTCTTAGGGGGTTGTAGCTCTTAGGGTTGGGCCCAACCCAAGTGCCCAGCACCTCCTTTGTGTATTTATATGTTTTTTTCTTGCATTCATGAAATAATTTATGTTGTTTAGGTTAAATCTTGCTTTGTTACTTAGGTTGTTTTTTATGATTAAAATAGTTGTTCTTGCTTCAGGTTGATTAGATAGTTTGCTGCAATAATAGTAAAAGATCCACAAAAAATGCTACCAAGCAAGTCTTGATCTCCTTTCTCCCTCCTCGAGACCATGAATTGAGACCAAGGAAATCTTGCTGCCACCAAAACACTGTTTTTTCTTTCCAATAGAGGGTGAATTCTAGGGACTCCTTAGGTCCTCTCCACACCTTCCCAACCTCTTGCAAAAGCCAACTCCATCTCCCTTCACCACCAAACCTCTACACAGTCACAAATAGTTAAAACACAAGCATAATAATTCTGCATAAAATTGCTCAAAAGTACAAAAAGATGATTTTTCCATATTTTCCTTCAGAAGTAGCTTGAATACATGCATTTTACCTTTTCAGTAGTCAATGGCATCCATTTCAGTAGTTTCATCTCTTTTTCTTGCAAAAGTAGGGTTAGTGGGTAAAACTAGGGTTTGCTAGGGTTTGTGTTTCCTTTTAGTTTTCATCTTCTTTCTACAAGTAGAATAGCCTCTTTTGAGTTAGCTTTCTTCCATCACAGTTAAAAGCTTCTTCTGAGAACTCATAGAAGTTGGCTTAAGCTCCTAGCGAACTTGTGCCAGCTGATCAAGTGACAGCCTATAGTAAGAGCTAGTACTTGTGCATAGAGCACTGTCGCTTCCAAGTTTGTAATGAACTACCAGGTTGATAAAAGTAAAGTAGGGAGTCCCAGGAGTTGCAGCATCATTGCTGCAATACTAGAGCTCACCAATTTCCAAAACTTGAACGCACCTCGGACAAAGATAACTACCCCGTGTCGTCGATTAAGCATATTTTACGGATAGTATCTGGGGCATAAATGTTTTCCTTACTTGATGGTTTTTCAGGATATAACCAGGTTCTGGTAGTAGAACTTGATAGACTAAAAATTACCTTACATACCAAGTGGGGTATGTTCGCATACAAGAGAATGCCATTTGGGATCGTGAATGCAGGTGCAACCTTTCAACGCACCATGGACATCACCTTCTATGGACTCATCAGATAGAGCGTAGTGGTGTACCTTGATGACGTGACTGTCATTTCCAGAAAATGGTCAGACCACATATGCCATCTGAAGAAGATATTCGAGCGATGTCAGAAATACAAAATTTCCTTGAATCCCAGAAAGAGTATATTTACAGTGTCTAAGGGGAACCTCCTTGGGTACATCATTTCTAGAAGCGGGATCAAGGTTTATCTGGACCAAGTATGGACCATTACACAGATTCCTCACCCAACGAACAAGAAAGAAATGCAGCACTTCTTGGGAAAGATAAAATTCCTCTGGAAGTTCATCTCGGATTATGCGCAGATAGTGAAACCGATTCAAGACATGATCAAGAAGGATGCAGCCTATATCTGGGGTAAGAGGGAAAATAATTCATTCACCCATATCAAGCAGGCTATACCAAATCCACCTACACTTTATAGCCTAGATTTTAACAAGGATTTCTTTCTATGCACCTTCACCTCTGACAACTCGCTTGCTGGAGTACTCACTCAAAAGGATGAGATGAACGATGAATGTCCCATCTCCTTGATGAGAGAAAGCATGCAGGGACCTAAAATCAACTACCCCACCATTGAAAAACAATCATATGTAGTATACAATGTAGTGAAACACTTTAGACCCTACTTGCTGAAGACTCATTGCATAGTCTATGTGTGTCACCTAGCAGTCCACTCACTGCTTGTACAGCAAGAGCTATGTGAAATACATGCAAACTGGATGATAGGCTTGCAACAGTATGATCTTGACATCAAGCTAGTTCACATTGTCAAGGGTCATGGTCTCTGTAGACTCACAACTAAAGCAGTTCGTGCATAGGAGGAAGAAGAAGAGGTTGTTGGTTAGGAGCAGGAAATCAAGATGTATGATGTAGAGTGATCACCACCCACTGAATGTGGAAACTGTTGGTATGAAGATGTGCACCAGTACCTTAAGCAAGGCACCATACCCTCTCACTTCTCCAATATGAGATAGAAGAGGGCACTTCGCCTCAAATATTTATCTTATCAGTTGGTGCACGAAGTACTTTACAAAAAGCACAGTAACGAGATTTTTCTCAGGTGCTTGGAGGAACATGATTCAAAGAAGGTCTTACATGATCTGCATGATTAACTAGCCGGGGCCACTTTGCAGGAAATACCACTATGAAATTTTTTATGTGAATCAGTTTCTACTGGCCCACATTGTTCAAGGATGCACACGCCTATGCCTGCAAGTGCCTGATCTGTCAGTGATGCACCGATAGAACATGAAGATCAGCAGCCTCGCTCCACCCTGTTGCAGTGACTGAATCATTTCAATAATGGGGCTTGTACATCATTGGGGAAATATTCCCACATTCGTCAAAACAACACTGCTACATATTGACAAATACAAATTAATTCACGCGGTGGACAAAAGAATTCATGCTTAAGCAAGTGAACGACTAAGAAGTCATCAGCTTCCTCCTACATAACTTCATCTCATGCTTTGGCGTTCCTGTATCACTTGTGTTTGACAATGAAACTTACTTTTCATCTTTAAAGCTTTATGATTTTGCATTGCAATATGGTATCATGCTTAAACACTCATCTAACTACTAGCCATAGGGAAATGGTCTCGTAGGATCCACAAATAAAAATCTCTTTCGCATTATGAAGAAGACCATCTACTTTGAACAACGTAACTGACACTCCGCTTTGAAGAATGCCTTATGGGCTGATCACGTAACACCCAAACCCTCTCTGAACACTTCGCCATACTTCCTGGTTTATGGGAAAGAAGCCATCCTTCCACCAAACATCTACTTTCCTGTGTTCCAATTGTCTTAAGAATCCCAAGGCAAGCCTTATCTGCTAGTTCATCATAGGATGGATACACTTCACAAGTTGCAAGAAGAAAGGATGAAAGCAAAAGGAAAATTCACACTCCACCAGAACCGTATCAAGAGGTGGTTCAACAAGAAGCCTACAGGGAACGCTAACTTCGATGTGGATGACTTAGTCTTGAAGTGGGACAACGCCCATGAAGACAAAGGAAAACATACAAATTTCCAGTTCTTGTGGATTGGTCTGTATATTGTCCAGGAGAAGCTTCACCCATACACATACTATCTATAATCACTTGACAGGAGGATTGACAACCTTCCTGTCAATGGCCAAGATCTCAAACACCATTTTTAGTAAGCCAGGGCCGCGCCTTGCACCATGTACATAGTCTGTTTATTGCTTGTTGTATTTTTTGTTTTCCTTACTAATTTTTTTTTAGTTTTGTTTGGTTTGGTTAGTATCTTGCTATTTTTGGTTTTGTAAATAAGTGCTTACCTCTACTACGTTCTGGCTTTTTAATGAGTATTACGCTGAGATCCAAAGAGTCTTGTGACACTGTAGCACTTGGCCAGTCTCGCATCTGTCTTCTCTTTGCTTGGTTATAATATTCAGGCGATGAAGTCTTGACAGAAAATATGAGTTTTTTGGAAGGGAAGCTTGGGACTAACCATGAACCTGTGTCCACACTGGGAAACACCATGCCTATGCTCAGCCTTCTGCTCTGTGTGTTTAAGCTCATCCAACTAGTAGAAACAGAAAAGGGGAAAATATAAATGAACAAACCTATGTCAGAGGTCTTACATGGTTCTCTGAAGGAAAAAACTTTTCTACTCTTAATAAGTCAGGATACCTCTTCCACCCCAAAATTAAATAAGTGCCTATGCACAGTCCTCTTAAAAAATACAAAGGCGAAAGAAGAGAAAAGCTTCCTACGCATAGACGTGAAGCATGCAACTCCACCAGGGTATTGACCAAGCTCACTGGCAGTGGGGAAGTGCGTGTGTTCCTCTGTGACTCTGCTAGGGTACTATCTAGGCCTGCTAGTAGCAGAGCAACACTAGAGATGAAAACTTATACTCTGAATTTTTTTAACTCGTGAGAAAAACTACCCTTGCCAATTTTGAAACATTGTGATCAAGTTGAAACTTGTTGTTGTGTTTGAATGAGTTGGAAAAAGGTGAACCATGTATGTCCATGGGGTGAGTGGGGAAGCTGAAGTAAGTCGTACAACAATTCAGTACTCCCTAATAGACCAAGGTCTTGTGCTGTCAATGGACCAAAATAGAGAAGTTGGTATTCAACCAATGTTTCACCAAGTGTTGTAGCGGTTGCAACACCCTCCAAAATTTTGGCTTGCATCCAATTTCAGAGCCTTCCTTGGGTTTTTCCTTGATGTTTTCAAGCACTCAGGCTCATCCCATGAGCTAATGTTGAGTCTTCACACCCTCCTCGCTTGAGCATTGATCGTACCTCTTTTAGCAAGTTGGTCACAATGTCATGCTTCCAGCCATGTTTTAACTATGTTCACATCCGTCTTCATGTGTACAAGTTGTATTCACTATGTAAGAATTTGTTGAATGTGCACACAAAGTTGTATGCAAGTTCACACAAGTGTCGTCGTGGTCATTCAACGATTTATCTCAAGTGTCACACTTGTCGCCTGCACCCATTGGTCATTCACACTGAGCGTGTTGTCTTGTTGGTTCGAGGGGTCTTGTCATCGAGTCATGTTGAGTGTGTGTTTGCAAGGTTGTGCATGCACAAGTTCAATTGCTCACACATTTAGTCATTTTTCCTAAACTCTATCGACCAGATCACCCTCCAACAGTCGAACCTCCATTGAGATGCACTGTGTAGTCTTAGCCCTCAATGATCATGTACTGCTACCCAGAATTGCACAGATCTTGAGGCTACCTCCCAAGAAGTTTGCACAGCGCAATCCTGGAATCAACCCGACTACCTGTCACCTAGAACAACGCAGAATTTTCTTACCAATCCATCTCAATATGCGATGCTCATAAGAAAAGATATCAAGCTTCCCGTTGGTCAACCAGAGAGTTTGGCCAGGCAGTGACCCCAGGCTTCACTCCTCCAAAACATTACGCAAAATTTTTGAGCATGCCTACCTCTGTTGACTGAAGAAAATTACATAAACATGAAGGATAGGCACCCAGTGCCTATCACTATATTGTCCTTGAAATTTTTGCAGTCTTGTCAACTAGTTCCCATGTCAACCAACCTGCTGCTCCTCCTGAAAACTACGCAGTTTTCTTGGGCTGTACTCCAACTGCCCAACACCCCGCTCAACCTAGAAACTGTGCATAGATGTCCTACAGGCCAGCCTCCCAGTTCTATGAAGTTTTTCCCAGCAAGCTCTTGCAACCCACTGCCAGCCTCCTCGGAGAATATGTGTAGTTTTTACTTCCAGTGTCCTCCCTACTTCTTGTACTGCCTCCCTGGGAACTTTGCATAGTTCTTCCTTTAGCAGAGCCAGATCTCGTAGATGGTCACTGCTATTATGGACTACTCATCTCAACCTCCCAGTGACCTCTATGCAATTTTCTTTAATAGCTCGGAGCCCTTATCCCGACCTGAAATGTGCTCTGCATAGTTTCAGAGCCTTGTCCTCTCTCCCGGTCACCTAAATCAAAAAACAAAATATGATGCATCATGGTATACTAGGATATTTCTGGATTTGATGTCGTCTCGTCATGAGTGATTGTAGATATAGGTACATGGATGAGACATGGTGTGACGATGAACGGATGAACAAGGAGTGCATGATAGAAGACTTGTTTGTGAACAGATGAACACATGGAGCATGCCAAGTACCAACGAAGGAGACAAATGCATGTGAAACATCAAGAGAACACTAAGACCATAGAAGATTATGCACACCTTTCCATGTGAAGGTGAAACTATGACACACCAAGACCACACTCATCACTCAACAGCACTGCAGCTTGACATGGACACTACCATCATCATGAATATACCAGCATTGTCATGTCAAGTCATGTTATGAGTAATCTTGACCACATCACTACTATGGGCCATACTGTTGTAATCAATGTAATGTAACGTGGAAGTCTAGGAGACCCACATGTAAAGTTGAAGAGTCATGTAAGCCGAACAATTATGAGGGAAGTCGAACAATCACAAGGGTTAATTTCACCCTTGGCTATATATACCCATCAGTTGTACATGCAAAGGAATTTTTCACTTTGGCTCCTCCAAAATAACTGTGAGAGTGTGTAGTATTTTCTTTGAGGATCGAGTAGTGGCTCCAATGCCCCACTATCGAAGTTAGTGGTGTATGGTATACCGATGTGTCTTGGAAATTTTGCATAATTTAGAAGCCTAATAATAAGAAAACACGTTTTCAGACGTGTATTGTATTCGTTTGTAAGACTATTATTTGGACACTTGTAATGCATGTTTCTTTAACCTATGTTAATATAATTGAACTATTTCGGTTGTTCTAGCATATATGCTTTTGAAAATGTGTTATATTAGTTATTAACATTGTCTCGCATGTGTGGACTATTCCAATAGACATTCGACTGATTCATTCTCATAAAATTTTTATAATGACTTTCGCACTCATGTGGACTATTCCTCTGGGTGTTGTACATGCTATTTGTTCACTGCGTGTTTATGACTTCTGCATGCACATGGATTACTCCACTGGAAGCTGCGCATGTCTTGTTGTTTTGTGTGTATCTAACAGAGTTGGGACTATTCCCTTTCGACTTGAGACTCACTCTCACCCTCTCCCTTTGCAGTGAAAGAACCTTGACACAAGTAACACTAAGCACTCACCAGGCACGCGAACCTCAATATTCGAAGACAAAGCAATCCACTATGATCTGTTGAACAGCAAGAGCTAAGGAAAATATTTAATATAATGACAATCGAGCCATCATACCGAATGTGACTCCTACACCAAACGGTGTGAGGTCTAGTTGGGACTTCAATCTGGGGAGATCCCCTGAATGTTGGTGGGTCCAACACCAACAACACTTACTTGTAGAGACTAGGAGTAAAAAATTTATTGATTCACCTTTTTCAAGTGTAAAACAAAGACCAGTTATTCCTGTTAATAAGGATAAAAACACAATGAAGAAATATCCTCCCAAATCTACTGAATCCATCCCATCCTCTTCCAATTCTCCTTCTACATCAAAAAATATTATTGTTTCTGATAAATATATAGAGTATAATATTGTGGAAGATATGAAGAAAGTAAAAGCTAATATTTCCATGTATGAGGTAAGTAAGCTTAAGCAGCAGCAAATTTTTTTGCTCAAAGAATTAAATGTTGTCCTTACATCTCCTTTTCCAACCACAAAAGCCTCATTAGAAAAAGGAAAGCCTCCAGGTGATACACCTAACAAGATTGATGCCTCAAATGAAATTTTAATTGGAGATCAGTCCAACTCTTATAGCTATCCTTTCTTATTAACCTTTTAGATTTTCAATACAAATGTTCACAATTGCCTCATAGACTCAAGTGTTTCTTCAAATATAATGCCATATTCAGTTTGTCTCAAACTGAACATAACACTTGAAAATTTTGTTGTGAAAATTGTGCAATTAGATAGAACCAAAGTCAAGGTCTTAGGAGAATTAAATTATGTTTTAATAAGATTATCCTCAAATTCAAGGGTTTGTCAGATTATTGATATTTTGATTGCTAATATTCCTGAATTTTACGGTCTTATCTTAAGCAGGGATTGGTTTGAGAAATTACATGGTTATTTCGCCACAGATTGGTCACATATCTGGCTTCCTTACAACGACAAACCAAATCAGATTCAGGTAGATAGAGAAAAGCATATGAAACACTTAGTTACTGATTTGGATGAAGAGAATGAGCCTGTAGTTTTTACAAATAACATCCTTGGCAATTATTCTTCAAAATCTTTCTTTGGAAGTTTTACAACTCAGGAATCTCCTTTTTTAGCAAACTCTATTTCTTCTCAAATTGAAAATTATTCGCAAACAGATTTGACTAGGTGTATTAATGTTGTAGATATTGTTGTAAATAAACATGAATATTTATTTTGGATGCTTTATTTTGATGGTTCTAAATCTAGTGAAGGTGCAGGAGCTGGATGTATATTAATAAGCCCCACTGGTGAAAAAACTATGCTAGCATGTAGGCTAGAATTTGAATGTACTAATAATATTGCAGAATATGAAGCATTAGTACAAGGATTGTATAAAGCGATAAATCTTGGTGTTGAATATCTTCAAATCTTTGGTGATTTTGAAATCGTTATAAAACAAGTCAGAAACAATATCCATTGTGTTTTAAATCACCTTAGGCATTATCAATCCTTAATTCAAAATCTTACTTCACATTTTGTAGCATTCAATATTTCTCCAATACCAAGAATACATAACGCCAGTGCTGATCTTTTGGCCAACGTTGCATCTAAATTAATCCCACCTGAAGATTTTAGTCCAGACAGATTTTCTATAGAGTTGATTTTTCGCCCATCCATTCCCGATAATGTTACCAATTGGCGAGTAATCAATGATGATGGGGATATCCTAGATTTTTTAACATTCGAAGAATCCTATCTTGACCAAGTAATTGATGAGGATGAACATGATTCTCAATTGAATAAATCAAAGAAAAAAATGCTCTGCCAAAACCTGTAGTTAAGCTTGAGGATGTTTATGATCTTAAAGACATTTAAAAAGGTCAACAACTGCAAACTTCAATTTTCAACTTTGAGATTTGAATTAGTTAACCTAATATCTCATATGAAACCCCAAAATATTAACTTAGGTCTTGGTCTCTCATCTGAAGAAAGAAATGCATTTATTCATATGTTAAAGAAATATAAAGATATCTTTGCTTGGAATTATCAAGATTTGAAAACTTATGATGCCTCCATCATTCAACACATTATCCCAATGGTACCAGATGTTAAACCCATTCAGCAAAAACTTAGGAAGATACATCCGAATTTGGAAACTCAGATTAAAAACAAGTTGAATAAACTTTTAAAAGCCAAAATCATCTTTCTGGTAAGACATTCCAAATGGGTTTCCAATCTTGTACCAGTTAGAAAGAAGAATGGTGATATTCACATTTGTATTGATTTTAGAAATTTAAATAAGGCATGTCAAAAAGACAATTTTACCTTCTCATCAATGGAACAAGTTCTGGAATCAGTCGATGGTTCTCAATTAATGTCTTTTTTAGATGAATTTTCAGGATACAATTAGATCCTTGTTCATCCAAAAGACTGATTAAAAATTATATTCAAAACAAATTGGGGAACATATGCATATCAGGAAATGCCTTTTGGATTAATGAATGCAAGAGCTATGTTCCAGAGAGTGATAGACATTGCTTTCAAAGGGTTGATTAATAAAATTGTTGTGGTATATCTTGATGATATTACCATATATTCAAAGAAGAGAAATAATCATTTGCATGATTTAAAGCAGATCTTTGAAAGATGCAGAAGGTATGGAATTTATCTAAACCCCAATAAATCAATTTTTGCTCTTAGTGAAGGTAAACTCCTTGGTTTTATTGTATCCAAACATGGAATTTGTATTGATCCAGAAAGAATTGAATAAATCTTAGAAATTCCATTACCACATACCAAAGAATAAATGCAATATTTTCTTGGCCAAATCAATTTTGTTAAGAGATTTGTCCTTGAATTTTCTCAAATTGTCCTACCATTACAAACAATGATAAAAAAAGATTCACTTTTTAAATGGGGTGATCATGAAAGAGAAGCATTTAAAGCAATCAAACAAGTTGTAATTGATGCCCCTTCTCTATCAACTCCCAATTTTTCTGATCAATTTATTTTATATACTTTTGCCTCTGAATTATCATATGCAACGGTCTTAACACAACCAAATGAACAAAAAGTTGAAGCTCCTATTTCTTTTTTCAACTCAAATTTTCAAGGAGTTGAATTAAATTATTCAGGAGTAGAAAAGCAAGCCTTTGTAGTTTACAAAGCTATCAAATATTTTAGACCTTTTCTTCTAAAAAATCATGTTAAAGTTATTGTTCCTTTCTCAATAGTTAGACAATTACTTATTCAAAAGGAGTTAGGAGAAAAAAGAGCTAATTGGGTTACTGCATTACAAGAATATGATCTAGAAATCAAACCCGCTAAAATTGTAAAAGGTCAAGGTTTTTGTAGGTTAGTCACAGGAATGAATGATACATCAATAGATGAAGTAACAGGTAATATTGAACAAATCACAAAGGTACTCCCTGTTAGTACTCAGTCTCAATATGCTGACTTAATATTTTATTTGAAAAATGGTTATGCTCCACTTGAACTAGATGTTAAGAAAAAGAGAGCCTTGAGATTGAAAGCCAATCAATATCAACTCATCAATGATGTGTTATTTAGGAAAAATTATGATTCTGTTTTGTTAAGATGTTTGGAAAAAACTGAAGCAGAAAAGGTCTTACAGGAACTTCATGATGGACTGGCAGGTGGACATTATAGTGGAGATACAACAACTCACAAAATTTTGCATGCTGGATATTACTAGCCAACTTTATTCAAAGATACCCACATGTATGTAAGAAGATGAAAATTTTGTCAAACTGCTTCAGGAAGACAAAGGAAACCTTCCATGCCCTTGCAACCAGTCAACATCGAACAACCTTTTGAGCAATGGGGACTGGACATAATAGGTGAGATCGTTCCTCATTCTTCCAAACAACATAGGTACATTTTCACTGCAACATATTATTTTATGAAATGGGTAGAGGTGATACCTCTGAATCTAGCCAATTTTGCAAGCATCATTGAATTCATTGATCAATTTATTATTACCAGGTTTGGTATCCCTCATGCTCTTATTTTTGACAATTCTGCTTATTGATTTGGAAAAGCAATGACTGACTTTGCTTTAAAGAGAGGATTTAAACTTAAGTATTCTAGAAATTATGACCCTCAGGGAAATGGCTTAGCAGAATCCACCAATAAATATCTTATAAGGATCATCAAACAAACTATTGATCAAAATCAAAAGAACTACCATAAAGCTTTAATATATGCTTTATGGGCTGATAGAATAACTAAGAAAACCTTAATAGGTACTTCTCCTTTTCATTTGGTATATGGGAAAGAAGTTATCCTACCTCCAAATCTAGCTCTCCCCTCATCAGCCCTAGTTCAATTTATTAAAGAACAACCTTCTTCTTCTTTAAAATTACAAATGTCTCAAATCCTAAAGCTAGAAGAAGAAAGAAGTAAAGCTAAGCTAGTCCATGATCACCATCAACAATTGGTCAAAGCTTCATTTGATGTCAATTAATTCAAGGATAAATTTTTTGAAATTTGAGACTTAGTTTGAAATGGGATAAAGTACATGAGGACAAATGGAAACATACAAAATTTCAAAACTCTGGCATGGTCCCTTTCAGATTTTTGAGAAGATAGGTCCATCAAATTTCATCTTGCAAGATTTACAAGGGAAGAAGGAAATTTTTCCTGTTAATGGATTTATACTCAAAAAATATTTTTCTTGAAAGAACATGAGTTATTTTGTACAATATGTAAATATCTTTATATATCATTTCCTTTTGTTACTAAAAGTACTACACTTTTGAAAAACACATTGGAAGTTTCTCTTTATTTTTGAATTGTTAAACTTATTTAAGGAACAATTTAGAAAGAAAAACTTTAAATTGGAATCTAAGTATTGAATCTATTTTAAATCTTTGAAATAAGATAATAATTTAGTTGTGAAATCTTTTGGTTTGAAACTCTTTAAAAATCTATTTGTTGTGAATTGGTTTTAAAAAGTTATCTTTATAAAATAAGAAATTACTATGAAGTCTTTAGCATCTTTTACTTAAAGAGGTCATCCAAGACTCATAAAGAGTAAATGAAACGTCCCCATCCATTTTTTTTCAAAGTATAATTCAAAAATATAAAAAACTTAAAAGTTAATAGGTCTCATCACGAGACTGCTTACCATGATCATAGGAAACTAATAAAATTGGCATTATCACTATTGGCAACCAAACCAGGATAGTGGAGGCTTAGTCACCAGAATTTGAGACAAGCGATCTCATCACAAGTCGGGTAAATCAATTTTATTACAACTTGTGGATGGCATTATAATTTTCTGGCTACCAAACGAGGATAATGACTTTAAAATAAAAATAAATAAATAAAAAGATAAAAAAAAGGAAATGCATTGCCTCTAAAGAATGTTATTATAATATGGATGGGATACTGGTTCATTTTGGTTAAATGGTAACCCTGTCGAGGTTATGAACGCTTGCTAGCAGTAGTGGATCTACCAATGACTAATAAATTTATTTAATACGCTAATCTTCTAATATTTTTTACTTTATCTTTTCAACCTATTAGCGACTGAATTACACAAAAAAATTATTTTCATCTATCAAAAACCTTGAGAAAATTTATGACAAAATGAATTATTTCATTTCAAAGTTATCTATATCGATCTAGATTTCAATCATTTTAAAAATTTCTAAAGAAATTTCTTGATAAAGATTGACATCTTACAAAGATTAACAATTTCGTCCAGTGTGTTGCCAATTGTTGTGGTACTCAACAAACCCTCATTATCTTTATACTTAGGAGAAAGAATAATGGGGACCCTTTAAACTTTTTAGGATAGAACCTTTCCTTGTTTAGATAAAATAGGATAAGTTTTATATTTAATCTTTTATTTTTGAATAAAACAAGAAAATTTATGAAAAGGGCATAAAACCTTTTAGGAATTCTTTTGTAGTTTTAGGAGATAAACTACAAGTCTTACTAATCCCGAAATCATAACAAATAAATAAAAAATATCGTAAAAGGATTGGTCTTAGTAAAAATTACGCTTAGTATCGACGGTTTCAAAGAATAGAAAAATTGCAAAAATCCAATTGCGAAAATCTGATTGCGAAAAGTTGATTTCGAAAAGCCATTTGCAAAAAGCCAATAAGCGAAACAATGAAAAGCCGAAATGTGAAATGCCGAAAATCTGAAATGTGAAATGCTAAAAAGCCGAAATGCGAAATGTCGGAAACCAATATCACAATCCATCAAAAGCTAATATTGCATTTTGTCAATTGACAGATGCCAATATGGCATTATGTTAAAACTCACCTATATGCTTTTCGGAAATCACAGATCGCTAAGTAATGTTAATATCACCCGACACCAAAAGCCGATAAAATATTTTTCGATATAATGAAAAGTGTCAGTGTCACGTGAACAAACGTTTGGAAATTAAATGACCACTCTACCTAGTTCTAATTTTGAGGTTTTATGACGATTTGTAATAATTTTGAGTTAATGTGAAAGGATTTTCCATAAAAATCGCATTGAATTGATATGACTCTTTACATCCTTCGAAACTCTTGCTGCTTATATTAGTTTATTTCTTTACAGGTAAATTCTAATAAAGAGTAGTTAAAGGACATGCCAAGAATAATAAAGGCTAGGAGGAATTCTGTAATACAACAAGAACCAGCGTTGCCCCCTGAGGAAGTGTCAGAGATGTCTCCATTGTTTATAGATACTACATGCACTCTGGATGCAGGTTCTGCCATGTTATCGGGAAAACTAGTGTCCATTCAGAGCTGCTAGTCCCACTAAGACGGGTAGCTATCTTAGAAACAAACAGATTAAAGTTATTTGTGTTTTCCTTTATGAGAGATGGATGAGAGAGAAGCAGAGAGCACCAACCTCATTCTTTTGCTAGTCTCCTTGCTTGCTTCCTCTCTCATTTGATAGAGCTTTCGCCACTCCTTTCTCACTTGTCCCGCTTCAAAGAACACCTGTAAAGCCAAGGCAGCAAAATACCATCAAATAATAGAGATCTATAACCATAAATAACTTAGGATCAGATGTACATTAACCATATAAATTCATACATAAACAAGATTCAGAGATATACAAGAATATGGAGGAAAACTCAAATAGATTTATTGATAGAAGTAGTAGAAGAGAGGATTACAACCAAGCTGTCTAATCCAGCATCATCCTCCCAGCATGAAAGCCCCCTTCACCTCATATAAAGCAAGATCACCCAAACAATGTCTTCAAGGAGAAACCAACATCACTTCCTTGCAAATTACAGAATTCCAGCCTCTGGATCTCTTGGATGAGGGATCCATATATAGATGTTTTCAAAAGAGCGAGTCAGCTTTTGGGATTTTTATTAGTGTCATTTCACTGATAGTTCTTGGTTCCACTTGGAGATTTCAGATCTCTTACTCTTCCCTGGGCGAATTCAGAGAGGCAAGTGTCATATGAGTAGTTTCTAGAAGATTCTCTGGGTTTCCACCTAGAAAGCTACTTCTGCCATCTGTCTGCTCTCCCTCATCGCACCCTATAGAAGGGATTTCTAGTATGCATTGCACCTCCCGTGTGTAATAGGTGAGATGCATCACACCCTATGCATGGAGCAGTCTGTATGGTCCTGGTTTGACCAGTTCTGAGTAGTTTTTCATGGAGAACTTCTGGGAGATGATGTAATCAACTAACCTTGTTCCTTTAGGGTATAAAAAAACACTTTTAGGGGTTTAGAAGCCCTTGGTTTATGGACATATGTGATTGGGCTTGCAGTGGCCAAATATGTTTATAACAGTTGCCCCCTAAAGCATGAGGTCGTAAATCCTTTTGATGTCGGGTGAAATGCTTTATAATGAGGATCCTAGGTTTTTCGAACTGGAAGGTGACCTGTAATAAGATACAATACAATAAATTATCTTCACAATATTTTCATGATCTAGCTGAGGCAGGCATTCCCATGCTCATCTTTATAAATTCATATTCATGTACATAAGACAGACAATCGTCTGTGTGTCAAACTGATGATTCTGGTAGAGACATCATCCTTTAGTTTGGATGATTATTTGTGCAGCAATGATGTACATTTGATGTCTTTATTTTCCTAAATATATCGCAGCTCGGATGGATGAAACTAGATCCGGGGTCTTCAAACTCGTTCAATCTTCGTTCGAAGTACAAGCTGATCCATGTGAAAAGATGTTCTGATGTCGAACATGGAAAGACATCGCCTGATTACCAGCCAATGATGTAAGTTGTTAACAGGCGCGAGAGGAATCACTGATAATGATAATGACCCTCAAGGTACTGCAGTACAATTCACGTAGTGTGAATACATGAGTTGATGTTGAACACCACGCAAAATCTTTCATTCGAAGGCCATTGATGTAAACCTGTCACCAGAAGTGAGAAACTTGCCATTGAGGCATGCAAGCTTCAAAGTACTGAAAGAGTTGTTCCTAAGTCGAATTCTTGGATAATGAGCTGATGTCGACAAGAAGTGACCCGTCATAGGAGGGCCTTAATGAATCCCACATCTATGACACGGAACAGAGAAAATGATTTTGTGGAGGTGAAAACGATCTGATGATACAAGGTTCAGGGTGGCAGTCATGAAAAATGGAGAGTGAAGGTATTGCAGCGGATGAGACGTTGGCTAGGTTGGTGAATTCTCTGAGCGACTTCTCTTGAACATACCGATGACACTGAAATGGATTGGTAGCGTTAACCCCAAGGTGGATGGTACGGTGGACCAATGGTGATATGACCGGTGAACGGAATAACCCAACTCGACTCAATCATGGTGACAGAGTGAAAGTGTCATGTTCAAGAGCGACCTGCTACTAATGAAGATATTCAAGTTTTCTTCCCTTTTTCCCCAGTCATTGCTGACCAATACCTCTTTATTTTTTTCAAGCTTGAGGAGGATAACATATGCTTGTTCTATAATTTTCCCTTCAGGCAAACCCGTCGCTATGTTTTAACGAGCCTAGCGACAGTGAAACTCGCTCTTGTCTGCATGGACAAGTTTGTCGCTATTGTTTTAACGAGTTTAACGATAAAGATAACTCAGTCCTTTTCAATTTTAGAGAATCTAAAAAGGGATGGAAAGGAAACTCCAGTGGTCCTTTTTCATAATGTAATCCCTTAAGTCCAAAAAAGTGTAAAATAATATGAAAGGGATGATTTTTCGATAGTTTTAACGAGCCGAACAAGACAAGTGCTCTATCTTTTTGTGTAATAATCCCTCAGGTCCAAAAAGATTAAAATCTAGAAGAGGGATGGCACTTCTGATTGCTTTAACGAGCAGGAGAGGCCAATTGCTCGGCAATATTTTCATATTTTACGAGTCAGATGAAAAGAGCTTAAAGGAGACTCATTTTTTGAGGAACGAGTGATGTTTTTGGATAGCAACTGGTTCTAGGTAAGGTTTGGAACTTTTCAATCACGACAGTGTAAAGAAGGTGGCTAATAGAATCACTCGTCATAGTTGTTCCTCAAAAGGGTAAACAATCAAATGGAGGCGTATGATCGGCTAAAAAAGAGTGGAGGTGATGGTGAGAACACGACCAAGGTTCAAAAGCTGATAATTATGCGATCGCAATGGTTATTTACCGAAGGTGGGGTTCATTTTTTAATGAGCTTAAACTCTATGGGAACACTTGCTCATTGCTAGGTTTATTTTTTGACGAGCTTGAACTTCGCGTAAAACTGCTCATGGCGAGGTTTATTTTTTAACGAGCTTGAACTTTGTGTAAAACTGCTCGTGCCAGTCATATAATAAGGATGTCTCATCAGTAGGTTCATTTTTAGGGAGCTTGCCCCATGCGCAACTTTGCTCCTGGAGCCTTTTGTTATGCAAGCTAGGAACAACCAACCTACGAGTTTAAAGGGTTAAGAGTCTACAAACTAAGAAAATAAATGGTCACTTTTCACTTGCATGCCAAAAGGTTTGCATGCCCCTAGGTATAAAGTAGAGTTTCCAAGTCACCATATGGAAGTTCTCACATTAGCAAGATTGTTCCATCCACGTCGCAGACAAAACACTTCCTTGGTGATGTCCATTGAAATGGACAAAGGTGACTATTGTCAGTGTAAATCACATAACCTTTGACGAGGGAATCTTTTTCTATCCTGATCCATTTTCCTAAACGGATAGGATTGTCAAACTAGTCATATTCTCACCCAGAAACCTACTTTATATCTGAGGTTTTTCTGCCGAAGCAGACCAGGGCGCATGCCTCCTGGTTTTCAGTCACAATCACTGAATCACTCGTAATCATCAGGTGGACGGACTGGAGATTGATTAGATATTCCTTGTGCAAAAAGACCAGTTAGGGATGGCATTTGACTAATAGCTGTGTTTGAACTAGGGAATGGAAGTTGGTCTACGAGCTGGACCACTCTGCCTTCATGTGGAAAGCACATCACTCAGAAGAGTGAGGAAACGATATCTCCCATGCTATAAATGTAGTCACGCCCAAGGAGTAGATTGTAATCTAGAGGTCCTTGGACTACCATCACATTTATATGAATGGTTTTCCTTCTCAAAGTTATAGGCAAATTTGGAAGGATCCCTAACGGTCGACTGGTTCCTTTGTTGAAGCCTGTCAGATTTTGAATCTCAGGCAGAAGTGATGGCGAACCAAGCACTTTCCAAGCAGTTGAGGAAAGGATACTCACAGAAGCCCCTTCATCTATAATAGTACCAACCATGATCATTCTGTAAGCTTGTACTATGATTCAGAATGGTACATTAGATGGTAAGCGAGGTCCGCCTAGTAGATTCCAATCGAAAGAAATGACTAGGTTGCTTGGAGGTGGGACCGAATAAACAGCCAGATACATCTCTGATGAACTTCCTTCCTGCAGTAAAGGAATGGGTAGATTGCCCCCATGTTCATTGGATTCTATGTTTATGAAGAGAATTTGAACAGTGTTGTTCTCATTCTCCTTAGTGCCAGTATCATCTAAAGGTGGACCCTCTGAAGACAAGATTGGGTCGACTGTCGTCTCGAACTGTTGACTTTGGTCCGGTGTGGATTCAGAGGGTTTATCTTCAATGATAGGTGCTTTGACTGACAACAACGGTGTGTCAGTCATATTTTCAAGTAGCGATGGACTCGGCAATAGTTTCTTGTATCTAAGAGGAAGTCGCTACGGTGACGCAGGACGGTTATCCAAGAATCTTTTTGCTTAGTCTAGGAAGGGACAACGGTGGAGGGCATGATCTGTTGGCATTATGGTTCAAGTGTTGTCCTTGATGGCAACTCACTCAGTGGATGGTACAGGTGCTCAAAGGTTAGTACAGGTGATGGCAACTTAATCAGAAGACAGACCTCAGTACAGCATGGAAAGAAAGCTCATACACGCTGTTTCGTTAAGCCCAAGTCGCGTGTACACGCAAGTTCGATTCAGAAAAAGCGCGTGTATGTGGAAAGGTTCCTTTGGTTCATGGTGGTTAGACCTTGGAAGTTGTGCCTATGATTTCGGACCATTATGTCTCGACGGGCGTGTCGATCCCTAGTTTTAAAGTTGATGGTATTGTGTTACTATGGTTTTGGCTCTTGGTATTGAGAAAGGCCTAATGCTATATAAGGAGAAGAAGATCATTAGGCAAAGATCATCTTTCGACAAGGCATGAATATCTAAGAGAGAAAGAGATCTGATATGCAGGTTCTGAGTTGGTTGATCTGAGCTAAGGAGAGATCTCATCGGTTGATGGAGAACTAGATCTAAGGAGAGATCGGGATCAAATGGTTTGAAATGCACTATCATGTTATGGTTGATTATGCGTATTTCTAGATCTGCATATTGTCGCAATGTTACGTTCTGAGTCTAACTAATATCTGGTACAGCTGCAAGTTGAGAAAGTTTATTTTTAGATCTGTACGCAGGTTGGCTTCGGTAAAAGCGCGTGTATACGCGGTTTCTGCTCATTAAAGTAGCGTATATCTTTTGAAGCTTGATTTGGGTTTACAGTGGGATCTGACTGTTATTACAGAGTTCTGTAGTCTGCTCTATGTTCTGGTAACTGGTGATTGACAGGGTTCAGTGGTTCAGTGATTCAAAGTTGGTTGTTTTATGCTTCAATGATCTGTTGTGAAAATTGAATGAATTGTGGTCTTCAGATTGTAATGTTGTGCTTCAGGAATATCCAAGTCTGAAAATGTATGAAAAGTGATACCTGGAAGAAGGAAGATTGTAGGTCAGCACCTACGTACTAGTATCTTGGCTAGTACAAAAGCAAAAGGGGGTTGGAGCTCCCTTCCAAGGAAGTTTGGAGAACGAGAGAAGGTTGAAGCCTTCTGCAGGTTGTAGCCTGCGTACTGGTATAAGGCTGCACCAGTACAAAAGATTGTAAACTGAAGTTTCATATTAAGAAAGATAGAGACAACTTGCAGCAGGTGGTTTTCACCCACATTGGGTTTCCACCTTATATCTTGGTGTTCATGTGTGTGGCTTTTTATCTGTTCTGTTATACTGCACATGTTTACTGTTAATATGATGAATAATGTCCTGATGCACTTAATTGAAGAATAAGCCAACTAAATTGTGAGTTTTCTGCTTATACGCTGTTTTACTTCGTCACAGTAGCGTGTACACGCTGGTTCACTTAACTGAAGTAGCGTATATGTTTTGGGCATTTGAAAAGTTTGATTAATCTGATAATACTGATTCACCCCCCCTCTCAGTATTATTTCCAACAATTGGTATCAGAGCAGGTCCTTCAGAGAAGCTTGATCGCTTGAAGGAAGATCATTCATCATGAGCAACTACGAGAAAGAAGCATCAATCAGGCCACCGGTTTTTGATGGAACAAATTTCAATTATTGGAAGGTAAGAGTTACTGCATATCTTCAATCTCTTGGTACAGAAGTTTGGGACATTGTAGAAAAAGGCTATGCTTTTCCTTCAGCTACTCCTACAGATCCAGATGAAAAAAAGGCATATGAAACAAATGCAAAAGCAGTCGCTACCCTATTAGGAAGTATATCTCAAACAGAATTCATGAAGGTCATGCACTTCAAATCAGCAAAAGAAATATGGGACAAAATGATCACTAGCTATGAAGGAGATGAACAGGTAAAGGAAGCTAAACTTCAAACACTCAGGATTCAATATGAGACTCTCAGGATGTATAATGATGAAAGTGTGGCTAATTATTTTCTCCGGGTAGATGAGATTGTTAATTGTATGAAAAACTTGGGTGAAGAAATAAGAGAAACTATAGTAGTTCAAAAGGTTCTAAGATCTTTATCCCCCAAGTTTGAATCTAAAGTATCTGCAATAGAAGAAAAAGAAAATCTCCGTGTTCTCACTATGTCTCAGCTACATGGAATTCTAACCGCTTATGAAATGAGAAAGGGAGGTCCATCTGACAGAAGGGAAGCTGCTTTTAAGGCATCAGGAAAAGAAGATTACTATGAAGCAAGCCATGTTCCAGAAGAAGAGGAAGAAGAATCAAATTTTGTCAGAAATCTTCAAAGGGGTTCTGGAAGGTTCAGAGGTAAGCTACCTTTCAAATGTTTTGCTTGTGGGAAAGTAGGTCATTATGCTGCAAAATGTCCTTATAAGGATAAAGGAAAAGAACCTGCTAGATGGAACAAGAAACAAAGTGCAAATAGGAAAAGCTACTACACCGATGAAGATAGTGATGGCTTATCAAACAGTGATGAAGATGAACAAGGTAATAAATATAAGCTGTTAATGGCATTTGAAGATGATGATTATGAGGATGCTATAGATGTGGATAATCTCTATAATGAAATCACTAGACTCAAGAGAAGCATAGAAGAAAGGAATGTGATTATTGATACTTTGCAATTTCAAATTGATGAAAAGGAAAAACATCTTGAAAAACTAGAAGGTGAAATTGTTGGTCTCAGAAAAGAAATTGAGAAAACAAAAACTATTAATCTTAAATTTGTCAAAGGATCTGAAACCTTGGATGAGATTATTAGTGTGCAGCGGTCTCCTCTAAACAAAACAGGTTTGGGCTATAATGGAGAAACCTCTCAAGCATCCACCTCAAAAAGTTATCTTGATGCAGCAAGAGGAAATGAGCGGAAGAACAATGAAGATAATCAGGTAAAGCAGGGACGAGTTACAAACAGAAACTATCAGGGACAATCCTCCTTAAGGATGAACAAAAGCTACAACCAACCACAGGTAAAATCTTCTCAGTTTGGCTCAAGAATAGATGAAAATAGAAATTACAATCAGTTGGCTGGTAGATTCAATAACCGCAGAAGCTTCTTCAATGGACAATGCTTTTCTTGCCACAACTTTGGTCACAAAGCAGCTCAATGTGTTGCATATAAAACAATCATGACTAGGGAAGCTCAAAAACAAAGAAGTATGACAGGGATTACAAAAAGGACCTATAACAACTTTTCGGTGCTTGAAAATGAAGTTGAATGTTCTATTTGCAATAATTTTGGTCATAAAGACTCTGAATGCAGGAGCAGGTTTCAGGAGAAAAAGGAACAAGCCACAAGCACCAAAACATGGAGAATAAAGGAACCTCAAACAGAAAGATGTGGGATAGCATTTTATGCAGAAGGACAGGAAAATCTATGGTACATTGACAGTGGATGTTCGAAACATATGACAGGTGATAAAGAAAAACTTGAATCTTATTCTACTTTAGAAAAGGGAAAGAAAGTCTCTTTTGGAAATGATACTCCTGCTACTATAAAAGGAAAAGGTATTGCTCCTTTAAAAGAAAAGGTCAAGGCTGGAAATGTTTTGTATGTTGATGGATTGAAACATAATCTTCTAAGTGTCAGCCAGATGTGTGATCAAAAAACAGAGGTTATTTTCAGATCGAATGGATGTCTTGTTCGTGATCTTGATACAGGTAAAACAGTTCTCAAAGGCAAAAGAACTCCAAATAATCTGTACATATTTGAAGAAGAACAAAAACAATGCTATCTTAGCAAGGATGAAGAGCACTGGTTATGGCATCGAAGGTTGGGACATCTAAGCTTCTCACAAATAAGGAAAGCATGCAAATATCAGGCAGTTCGCGATCTTCCAGATATCAAAATTCCAGACAACACCATATGCAAATCTTGTCAGTTTGGAAAGCAGACCAGAACTAACTTTCCAGAGAAGGAAGGGTCAGCTAGCTTTCCTCTTGAGCTAGTCCATACAGATGTATGTGGTCCATTTAGGAAAAGGTCACCTCGAGGAGAAGAATATCTGATATTATTCATTGATGATTTCTCAAGGTTTGTTTGGTTAGGGCTTATGAAGCACAAAGATGAAGCATTCGAAAAATTCAAATCCTTCAAAGCATTGGCCGAAAATGAATCAGGACACAAAATCAAGTGCCTCAGATCTGACAGAGGTGGGGAGTTCACATCAAATGAATTTTTTGATTTCTGCGATGAACATGGGATAAGAAGAGAATTCTCTACAGCTAGAACTCCTCAGCAAAATGGGGTTGTGGAAAGAATGAACAGAACTATCCAACAAATGGCTCGTGCTATGCTCGATGAATCAGGTACTCCTGCAACCTTCTGGGGAGAAGCCGCACATGCTGCTGTTATCATTCTTAACAAAACAAATGTCCGAGTAAACAGCACTCAAACACCTCATGAGCTTTGGAGTGGTAAAACTCCTTCCGTGAAGCATTTCAAAATCTTTGGGAGCAAATGTTATATTAAGAACACTGATGAGCAACTTGGCAAACTTGAACCTAGAGCAGATGAGGGCATTCTTCTTGGTTATTCTCCACATAGCAAAGCATACAAGTGCTACAATAAAAGACTTGGCAGAATTGTTGACAGTATTGATATAGTGGTTGATGAGAAGGGATATATTCCTAGGCAAGTTCATCATGAAGAAGATGAAGGTTACTCTCAAAGGCGAAATGATGAAGAAGAAGAACCTCAAGAAGAAGAAGAATCTCAAGAAGAACCAGAGGAGCAGACAAGAATAGAAGAAAAGACTCCATCCAGATATGTCCAAAAGAATCATCCAGAAACTCAGATTGTGGGGCAGAAAGAAGCAGGAGTACAAACAAGAAGGACACTTGCAGAAGCTTCAAGCTACTTGGCTCTACTCTCCTCCATTGAACCACAAAATGTGAAAGAAGCATGCAAAGATGAATGTTGGGTCAAAGCAATGGATGAAGAACTTGAGCAAATCGAAAGGAACAACACTTGGGAATTGGTTCCTAGACCAAAAGATAAGAATGTAATAGGAACAAAATGGGTCTTCAAGAATAAGTTAAATGAAAATGGAGAAGTAATTAGAAACAAGGCCAGACTTGTTTGTAAAGGGTATGCACAGCAAGAAGGAATAGATTTTGAAGAGACCTTTGCTCCTGTGGCAAGACTAGAGGCCATCCGAATGTTCCTTGCTCTCTCAAGCTTTCAAAACTTCAAGGTATTTCAAATGGACGTGAAATCAGCCTTCCTGAATGGAGACTTAGAAGAAGAAGTATATATTGAGCAGCCAGATGGGTTCATTCTTGGGAATGATCCAAACCTTGTATGCAGATTGAAAAAGGCTCTCTATGGGCTCAAACAAGCCCAAGGGCTTGGTACTATCGGTTGGACAAATATCTTCACCAACAAGGCTTTTCAAAAGGATCAGCAGATAGCAATCTCTATATAAAAGTTGAAAATAACAAATTGCTAATTCTTGTTGTTTATGTAGATGATATTATTTTTGGCAGCAATGAAGAAACTATGAGTCAAAACTTTGCCTTGGTTATGCAGAAAGAGTTCGAAATGTCACTTCTTGGAGAATTGACATATTTTCTTGGATTGCAAATCCAACAAAATGAAGGAGGTATCTTCTTGTCTCAAACCAAATACCTCAAGCAGATCTTGAAGAAGTATGGCATGGAAGAGTCAAAACCAGTATGTACACCCATGGTTACAGGATGCAGCCTCAGTGCAAATGATGAATCAGCAGCAGTTCACCAACCCACTTATAGATCCATGATTGGGAGTTTGCTTTATTTGGCAGGTACTCGACCAGATATTACTCATGCAGTAGGGATGGTTGGAAGATTTCAAGCCAACCCAAAGGAAACCCATCTTCAGGCAGTCAAAAGAATCTTCAAATATCTTCAAGGGACCCAAAACTATGGCTTATGGTATCCTAGAAATACAGATCTCACTCTTCATGCTTACACAGATGCAGATTGGGCTGGAAGTGTGGATGATAGGAAAAGCACAAGTGGAGGTGCTTTCTTCATGGGTTCCAGATTAGTGTCTTGGTTCAGCAAGAAGCAAAGTTCGATTGCCTTATCTACAGCTGAAGCAGAATATGTGGCTGCAGCATCTTGTTGCACACAACTTCTTTGGATGATGCAGACCTTGCAGGACTTTCAAATCACTTGCACTCCACCTGTCTCTATCTTATGTGATAATACAAGTGCAATCAGCATTTCAAAGAATCCAGTCATGCACTCAAAGACCAAGCACATACCAATCAAGTACCATTTTCTTCGGGAACAAGTGCTTGAGCAGAAGGTCAAATTGGAGTATGTTCCTTCTAAGGAGCAAGTTGCTGATATTCTCACAAAACCACTGCCCAGGGAAACTTTTGAATATCTCAGACAAAAGCTGGGAGTAGTTGATGCTTCATCCTGTTGTTGAAATTTGTTTGTTCTACAGAAAAGTTGGTATACGCAGGTTACGGAAGGGATATGAGCGTATACACGCGGATTTATGTTGAGTAAGTCGCGTGTATGCTGGACGCTTGTTGCAGAAAGAATATCCGCGTACATACGCTGCTTTATACAGGATAAAACGCGTATATGAAGTTCTGAACAGCAATAGGAATGTCAGAAGTATTCAGGCACAGTTTCAGGGAGTGCAACAGGCACAGGTTCAGGGGGAGCAGCTCAAAAGTCTCATAAAGCATTGTTGGCATTCAGATGTTTTGGTTGATTGGTTTAAGAAGGAGCTCAGAAAGAAATTCTCGTTGCTGATCTAACAAGATGTTTATCAGATGCTGCTGGTGTCTTTCCTAAGTCTTGGTCTAGATCTGTTGTCTCTATGTCATGTATCTCTCTTGTCTCTTTTATGGTGTCAAGGTCATGTAACGGCCTTTGTTGGTTTCCCCACTATGCCTGGGATGAATGATGAAATGTTCATGTATTATCATGGTTAGGTGGATGAGTCAATATTGATGTATCCCCACTTGGTTGGGTGGATGAGTCATTTTTTTGTATATCCTCACTTAGTTGAGAAATGGATGTATGTATGAGTCTTTGGTTATAGGAAGGTCTTTTATGATGTATAGAGTCATGTTCTTCTTGAAGAACATCTTTTGCAGATCTTGCCTACAGTCAAGGGGAGCATGAACAGCACTTGGTGAGCAGGATGGATAGATTGGTACTCTTTGGCATTCACAAAGGGGGAGCACACTTGGAGATTTCAGCATGTACTCAGGGGGAGTATGGACAGCAGTATGGACAGCAGAAGGATTACCAAGGAAGAGAATATCTTGGTCCTCCCTTTGCCCTTGATGTCAAAGGGGGAGAGTGACTTGGTGTGGTGGTTGCCATCAAGTCCAAAGGGGGAGATTGTTGGCATTATGGTTCAAGTGTTGTCCTTGATGGCAACTCACTCAGTGGATGGTACAGGTGCTCAAAGGTTAGTACAGGTGATGGCAACTTAATCAGAAGACAGATCTCAGTACAGCATGGCAAGAAAGCTCATACACGCTGTTTCGTTAAGCCCAAGTCGCGTGTACACGCAAGTTCGATTCAGAAAAAGCGCGTGTATGTGGAAAGGTTCCTTTGGTTCATGGTGGTTAGACCTTGGAAGTTGTGCCTATGATTTCGGACCATTATGTCTCGACGGGCGTGTCGATCCCTAGTTTTAAAGTTGATGGTATTGTGTTACTATGGTTTTGGCTCTTGGTATTGAGAAAGGCCTAAGGCTATATAAGGAGAAGAAGATCATTAGGCAAAGATCATCTTTCGACAAGGCATGAATATCTAAGAGAGAAAGAGATCTGATATGCAGGTTCTGAGTTGGTTGATCTGAGCTAAGGAGAGATCTCATCGGTTGATGGAGAACTAGATCTAAGGAGAGATCGGGATCAAATGGTTTGAAATGCACTATCATGTTATGGTTGATTATGCGTATTTCTAGATCTGCATATTGTCGCAATGTTACGTTCTGAGTCTAACTAATATCTGGTACAGCTGCAAGTTGAGAAAGTTTATTTTTAGATCTGTACGCAGGTTGGCTTCGGTAAAAGCGCGTGTATACGCGGTTTCTGCTCATTAAAGTAGCGTATATCTTTTGAAGCTTGATTTGGGTTTACAGTGGGATCTGACTGTTATTACAGAGTTCTGTAGTCTGCTCTATGTTCTGGTAACTGGTGATTGACAGGGTTCAGTGGTTCAGTGATTCAAAGTTGGTTGTTTTATGCTTCAATGATCTGTTGTGAAAATTGAATGAATTGTGGTCTTCAGATTGTAATGTTGTGCTTCAGGAATATCCAAGTCTGAAAATGTATGAAAAGTGATACCTGGAAGAAGGAAGATTGTAGGTCAGCACCTACGTACTAGTATCTTGGCTAGTACAAAAGCAAAAGGGGGTTGGAGCTCCCTTCCAAGGAAGTTTGGAGAACGAGAGAAGGTTGAAGCCTTCTGCAGGTTGTAGCCTGCGTACTGGTATAAGGCTGCACTAGTACAAAAGATTGTAAACTGAAGTTTCATATTAAGAAAGATAGAGACAACTTGCAGCAGGTGGTTTTCACCCACATTGGGTTTCCACCTTATATCTTGGTGTTCATGTGTGTGGCTTTTTATCTGTTCTATTATACTGCACATGTTTACTGTTAATATGATGAATAATGTCCTGATGCACTTAATTGAAGAATAAGCCAACTAAATTGTGAGTTTTCTGCTTATACGCTGTTTTACTTCGTCACAGTAGCGTGTACACGCTGGTTCACTTAACTGAAGTAGCGTATATGTTTTGGGCATTTGAAAAGTTTGATTAATCTGATAATACTGATTCACCCCCCCTCTCAGTATTATTTCCAACATGATCACCTTCACACAGTCTACAAGGAAATTTGGATCTTCCTTTTTGTCCATTAACTTCGTTTTCACTAGTTGATGGTGTGCTCTCAACATGATTGTTGGCGGTTGAAGACACCAGATTGTGCAAGCAGGGAGACCAGTCCCTCAAGATCCGTGGGATGAAAGGACAATCTCGATGATAGTGGTCTCCCTTGCAAATGAAACATGGAGATTTAGGTTTGGAAGGTGTAGTGTGTGGATTTTCTCTAGATGATGGATGGTTGCCCCCTTTCATGGTTGGATTCTTCTTCTTCTTCTCCTTCCCTTTCTTCTTCTTCTCAGCTACTTGGTTTATAGTGTTATTGGCTTCACCAAGCAAAGAGGAAGAAGGAGAGGGAGAAACAAACGAAGTAGAAGGTGGGGGAGCAACTTCATCTGGTTGCTGATTTGATTGCTGAGGAATTGCAGTGTTTTGAATGACCGAGATCGAGAAAAGCCATATGGGCAGGCCAATTGTGAGTCCTAGAAGGGACAATATGGCCATGTTTGGAGCACCAACATCCCCCCAAGAGGAGAAGGGACTAGGATTTTCCCCAAGGGGAAATCCTTGATTAGTAGACTCCATTTACCAACCTAAAGACCAACGAGGGAACAGTGACGATATTCCGATTAAAATAAATTTTATGATGCTTTGACACAACTTTCTTTTCCAATTTTCAAGAGTCGAGAAAAAGATAAAGATGACTCTAGTTGCCTTCGATTTTTAATGAGCCTGAAGTGACAAGTGCTTAGATGGACCTTTTCTTTTAAGGAGTCTGAAAGGAATGAAAGTGACTACTCTAGAAATCTAGATAGATGGATTACCAAACCAATCGTAAAACTACAGAATACTTTTTATGGTACAGAAGTCAATCTTCCTGAATGCTGTGGTCAGTGCATTGCGATCGATAGGGCAACAAACACGACTTCCTAAGGGTAAAGGATGTAGCCTATTGTGGTCTCCCAATATATACTCGACGGTACATGGGAGCACAAGTCTGTATTGGCACTTGTCATCTCAAAGAGGAGGAATCACCCAATCTACGATGAAAGCGATAGTTACCAGGATTTACGATGCCGTAATACGTATCTAGCCTAGACTTCTAAATGTTGTGTGTTAGGTTCGAAAGTTTTTTTATGTTCATTGAAATTTATTTTACAGTTGATCTTCCTTAAGAAGTTTTCCTTTAAGGCTCACTACGTGATGTAGATATACAATTCCGAAATATGCAATCTAAGATGATAAACGGTCATTTACTTTCTTTTTGCAATGAAAATCCTAGCTACTAAGGAAAGAGAGATGAAATTCTTTCAACATAAAGCAAAGAGCACACACTAGATGCACTTTTCCTGAATCAACTTCAGCATGCAGTCTTAATGCAAATGCACATGCATGCATTGTTTTTCAGTTTCCTTAATGTGAGAATGACAAAAAGAAAACTAAGTATAGATCTAAAATATCTTCTTTCAAAGCGACAATACTAACAATTTTCTTTTCAAAAAACAAAAGTAAAACCAAGACGACACTTTGCGATTTCAAATTTCAAATTGTTTTCGACACTTGAAATACTAATAATTCAAATCAAATACAATGGAAAAAGTGTAATCGACCATCTAAAAGAGGAATGCTTTATAACACCCTTTTTCTTGACTGAAAATGACACTTGCGACACTTTCAAATCAAAAGACGACAATTCGATTAAGCTACTTTTTGCAAAGGAGAACTGTAAATGATGAAAAATACATAAAAAAACATTCATAATTCCTTCTGATGGAGGCTGAATAATGCAAAGGAAGATGGTTTCAACAGAGATATACTGATCATAGACAAGAAAACTACTGAATAAAGCTGAAGACAATGAAGGAAAAACCAAAATCTGGAGGCAGAAACAGTCTTATTCAATCATTGCACCTGTAACACAGGGAAACAGAGATGCATCTCACCTGCAACACACGGGAGGTGCGATGCATCTAGGTTACCAAGAAGAGATAGTATGATGGTCCAAGGATGAGACTGTGCTTGGTTTTCACTCACAGTTTGCAGCTAAGTTCAGGGGTTTAATCTTAGCTAATGATTGTTAGTAAACACAAAGTATAGGGGCTGATCTAATGAGGTTATTTGAGCTACCACCAGGGCACTTAGGATGTTTGCAAGCTATATTTTTAGTTCATAAACCAACCTGGATATTGACTGAAGCAGCGTTGATCTACCTTGCAGTTGTATAGCAAAAGCAGTTCGAAGGCTAGCTGGCTTAACTTCAGGCTCCATCTGTCATTTATAAAGCAAAGAATAGTAACAAAACAAACAAACTATTCACTCTGCAGTGGAGTCATCATTTTGTTATCAGGAAAACTAGTGTCCATTCAGAGCTGCTAGTCCCACTAAGATGGGTAGCTATCTTAGGAACAAACAGATTAAAGTTACTTGTGTTTTCCTTTATGAGAGATGGATGAGAGAGAAGCAGAGAGAAACAACCTCAATCTTTCGCTAGTCTCCTTGCTTGTTTCCTCTCTCCTTTGATAGAGCTTTCACCACTCCTTTCTCACTTGTCATGCTTCAAAGAACACCTGTAGAGCCAAGGCAGCAAAATACCATCAAAACATAGATATCTATAACCATAAATAACGTAGGATCAGATGTACATTAACTATATAAATGCATATATTCAGAGATATACAAGCATATGAAGGAAAACTCAAATAGCTTTATTGATAGAAGTAGTAGAAGAGAGGATTAGAAACAAGCTGTCTAATCCAGCATCATCCTCCCAACATGAAATCCCTCTTCACCTCATACAAATCAAGATCACCCAAACAATGTCTTCGAAGAGAAACCAACAACACTTCCTTGCAAATTACAAAATTCCAGCCTCTGGATCTCTTGGATGAGGGATCCATATATAGATGTTTTCAAGAGAGTGAGTCAGCTTCTGGGATTTTGATTAGTGTCATTTCACTGATAGTTCTTGGTTCCACTTGGAGATTTCAAATCTCTTACTCATCCCTAGGCAAATTCACAGAGGCAAGTGTCATATGAGTAGTTTCTAAAAGATTCTCTAGGTTTCCACCTAGCAAGCTACTTCTGCCATTTGTCTGCTCTCGCTCATCGCAACCTACAGAAGGGATTTCTAGTATGCATCACACCCCCCGTGTGTAATAGGTGAGATGCATTTCACCCTATGCATGGAGCAGTCAATATGGTCCTGGTTTGACCAGTTCTGAGTAGTTTTTCATCTAGAACTTTTGGGAGATGATGTAATCAGCTGACCTTGTTCCTTTAGGGTATGAAAAAACATTTTTAGGGGTTTAGAAGCCCTTGGTTTATGGACATATGTGATTGGGGTTGCAGTGGCCAAATATGTCTATAACATGCCTCCTGGGAGGTAATATACAAACGATTCGAGGACGAAAATCCAAGAATAATTGTGAAACAAGCTGCTAATGTTGATCTGGACATTACAGACACAACATTTATAACTCCGAAGAAGACAATTATTGGGTCTTTTAAAGCTGAGGATTTAAGAAAAATGTATCATCTACCTCAACCTCAGAAGAAATATGATACACAGTCCGTCCAGAAATTCATGCAAGAGAATCCAAACCCTACGGCGCTGATCAGAGAATGGAGAAGGGACCCAAACAAACACACAAGAGAGGACAGGGGTATGTATTCATTACGCTCTATTTTTTTTCCATTTCTATCATATTTTTGCTATGTTATGATGCCTCTATGGTTATCCAAATACGTAGAAATTATCTGAAGAATGGGTGCCATTGATAGAAGTGTCTACTGATGGTTATATCATGGATTGTGTGACTATTTTATCCAACAATTTGACCACTCAAATCTACAATTACAGACATAAGTGCAATGTTCTTGAAAGAACGACTCCTCCTTTCTTTATGAGCACCTATGTCATGGACACGATTTGTTTTTCTTATGATTTTCCATCTCTTGGATGGAAATGGACATATCAGTTTCCTAGTCCTATGTTTGTTTATCTCGATATCCTTTGGGAAACCAAATATCATGCTTACTTCTACAAAATATGTCATAAGGTCATGATCCCTATCCACCAAGAGGTCTTTGTCATAAAATCCCCTAGACTTATTGCGGAAGCCAATAAACACCTAAAGCCTATAGGAAATTGGTTTGGGGAAGAGTCATTTAAGTACATTTGGGGTTTTGGTAGCCTTACCCATCCTCATGTTTTTCCCCTTTTTGTCCCAGATAAATTGTTGGCCAAGGAAGTTGCTTATCAAACAGTTGGTAAGGGCTTAACTAAAGTACTTAAAGATGCCAAGAAATATGCCTGGCCATGTTTTCCTATCCCTTGTGGTACCTATGCATTAGATAATTTCAAGCATTCCTTAGTTGAAATTGAACAATTAAAATCCTTTAGTTTTCCAACCATACTAAATAGGCCATATGACCCTAATGGCGTAGTGAAATATGTTACAACACAGGCTAAGCTCAAACCGTTTTCAAGCAAGCCTGACAAGTTCAATGATTTGTTTGAAATGGTTCCAAAGTATTATATGGTAGAAAAATTAGCAGCAAATCGTCTAAGTCCTAACGAATTGATTAGATTCAATCAATATCAAAAAGAATATCCCATTTGCTAGAATCCCTGTTAAAACAATTTTGACAGAACTCAGAAGTTTTAGATGCATCAACTTCCTCTTCAAAAGCTCTAATTATTTCCCAAGTCTCTGAAATAGCTACTATAGATGTTGAGAAAACAAGTGAAATTAAAGAGGAGAACAAATTGGATGAAGTATGGGAGGAGTTCAACCGTGTTTTGACAACAGAAGAAACTCAAGTTACAGGTATCTCAACCAATATACAAGCAGAATAGGTTACAGTCAGCAGAGAGACAAAACAGGTTCCAGAAACTATAGGGACAACCTCATTTACTGTTGAGGCTTCCCAAGGGAATATTATTCCTAAAACTCCCGAGAATAACATTAATGTTGAGATTGTCAATCAATCAATCAACTATTGCCAATGATATGGAAATAATTCTTGCATTCCCTACTACTGAGCTAGTCCTCAAGATTAAAGAAATCCTACCTTTGGACGTATGTTATAGTCCAAAGCATAAAGCAGTAATGAGCAAGTCAAGGAAGAAAATAAGTTAGAGAAATCACAAGCGCTGGTTACAAATGAGACTTCTTTCCAAGTTCTTTGGAAAGGAGCTCAAACAACCCTTGAACAGATTATCTCAGTTCGCATGAGCTTACACTAGTGCTACCATTGATAAAGCTACAAAAATGCAACTACTAATGAAAGAAAAATATCAAAGGATTGTTCAATTAGAACAAAATTTCTAGATTGAAAAGAAAGCAATTAAGCAACAATGGAAAGAAAATCTTACCGAGTTACAAAAAAGTTTTAATGATTTAAAGCTACAATTTGAATTTGAAGTGAAGAACAAGGATGAAGAGATACTGCAATTGCAACAAAGGATCAACCAGCTGAGGGAAAATCCAGAAATAAATGAAATCCGCTAGGAGGCATCAAAACTAGACATACTCCTAATAAAGTAGTAGGCTATCTTCTATCACAAATTGGATTTCATTCATGATTTATCAAAGACCAATGATTCTACAGTAAACCAACTCTCAAATTTGAGGACGTTTTCTGAAGATATTGACGAGAAAATTTTTGAGTATATAGATTGGCAAGTCAGTGCTCAGGGAAGATCATTTGATCTTCCTCAAATTGAAGAATAACATAAGGATATCATTTTCAATGACTGGGACATCAAAATTGAGCCAAAATGGATCCAAAACACCCTCTAAGTCTTCAAAATAAAAAAACTATCGCATAAGGAAAAACCTTACAAAAGGCAGAAAACACTATCGGGAGAGAAAAACATGAAGAAATGGCCAAAAATAGAGTTATTGGAGGCTTGGACAGTGATGCACGGGAGCTGTCGAATCTGGCTGATGAACGATCCAATCAGCATATCGCAATCAGAAAAGGAAGGCGGAGGCTATCAGAGGCTATCATATGACTATTGCGACAATGATCAGTGCGAGCCAATGAGGACCGCCAATCAAGCGCATAGATCAACGACCCAAGTTAACTCGCAATATCACATTAGCACAATAGAAAGGAGTGCTTACCAACATCCTGGGGGACTTTGCGATATGTGATTGCGACATGTCGCATCGCAAAATCCCATCAGAGTAATACAAAGGATCAGGGCCGATAACAAATACGACTGCGATAACTGGACCCGATAAGATTATGGATGATATTTGATATATTTTGAGATCTGAAAACAGGGTTTTTCTATGTATTTCGCATTCTCGTTAAATAAGCGAAATGTGCCCGATGCGATATATATCTGGACCCGATGGAACTTATAGATACAAATATATATCATTTCAAGTCTGATATGAGCCATTTTGTTGGGATTTTCTTTGTATTTGGGATTTTTAACAATAAACCCAAATACAAAGGAACCCATGCTTATGCGACTTGCGATAGCAATTTAAAGGCGGACCCGATGGAATATAGGGTGGAATTAATGATTTTTGAAGTCCGATAAACAACAGATTGGCAATTTTTCTCGTATTTTAGGGTATTTCTCTGTGTAAACAGAGAATGACCATTTTTGGGATTTCAAAGGCACGATGGTCCCTTCCGTTACAAAATAGGTGGCCACCATCCTTGAAGGCGTTTAGAAATGATTGCTAACGCTTAGAGGGGGATTTGAGAGGACAGAGGCTGGGAGCTAGAGAGCCCAGAAGAGGAAACAAATAGACAATGCCGATTGGATTAAAAGACACAAAAGATAGAAGACATAGACAAGCAGTACTGAGATAGAGAGAAGACAGAGACAGAGAGTGAGAGAAAGAGTTTGTGTACTCAGAGAGGCTTGAGGGATTCAAGAAAAACTCCTGTTGTTTTGTATCTCTCATGTTGAGACTCAATTTGAGCTCACATTTTGTAAAACACTACTCTTGAAGACATAATAGAGAGGTCACCGCTGAAGGCTGGACTAGGAGACGTAGCCCAAGAGTTTTGGGTGAACCCCATATTAAACTTGTTGTGTTTATGTGTGTTTGTCTATTATGTTTCTCTAACTACTCAATTGTCTATATTATTCACAATCTTATTGATCCGTTGCATTAAGTAATATAGGAAAATCCATGCACATGAATCTGTAATACCTTAAAAGTAATATAAAATCTTCAGTTTCAGATCAAGTGGTATGAGAGCTTTAGGTTTGCTAAGGTTAGACAAGCTTGTGCTGGATTGTTGAATGCTAACTAGTTCAAAGCTCAAACTAGGAGAAGGAGAACTTGTTGAGGCTAATCCAGAGATTGGAAGAGTCTACTCTTAGAGGAGAATGGCTGGAGAAGTCCCATTGGAATCAGAGTCTCAGTTCATGGACAACTTTATAGCCACGCGAGCCATGGTGGAAGAGATGTATCGAGAATTCAATAAGGGTCGAGGTGAAAGCACTTCGACACCCAAACAAAGCAAAGGAGTAGATGAACCGTCTCTAGGTGCCCATCCAAAGGGCAAAGGGAAAGGGGAAGAGACTCCTCCACCATCACCTCCTTCTAGCCCTGAAAAGAAAAAGAAGAAAACATCTTTGATTAAATTAGATGTAAATTTTGATTTGCCAATTTATGATGGAAAATTAAGTGCAGAAAAGCTATATAACTGGATTAGACAAATTGATGTTGCAGGATGCAGAACATTGATTCAAAAAGGAGAAAGATTAAGCTCGCTAGCCTTCACCTTGGAGGAACTGCACTAGCGTGGTGGGAAGGCAGGACACAAGCTGATTTGAAGAAGCATGGTAAAATTCTTTCTACCTGGAATGAATTTGTTTCTACCATTAAAAAATAGTTCTATCCTTTAGATTATATGCAACAAGCAATGATGAGTTGGCAAACTCTTTGCCAATTAAAGGGTCAAAGTGTACAAAGCTATACCCAGGAATTTAGAAAAAGAGCTTTAACTCTAGGCATATCTCTAGACTCACCTAAAACTTTGTTGAAGTATATAGGTGGTCTACATAGTTATTTGAGGCACACCATTCTCATGTTTAACCCCACTAGCCTAGATGATGTATTAGTTCAGGCTACACATCTAGAGGCTAGAGGCAAGAATGTGAACCCAGAGATTGGGGGATCATCAAAACTCTATGCAAGCAAGAACAAGGAAACAAAGAAGCTAAAATGGAAAGAGAGGAAGACAAATGTTGTACAAAAAGACAAACCTTCATGCACTCACTACAAGAAGGATGGACACGATGATGAACATTGTTGGTCTTTGCATCTGGAGCTGAAACCCAAAAAGTTTGGTGGTAAGAAGAACAAGACTGTTGCTGCTATTTAGAAATACTTGGGGTCAGACTCAGGTGATGAAACAACAGTCACAACTACAGGTATAAAAGGTAAAAATTCTGAAGCATCTACAAGTAATTTTGCACAATCTATTGATAATGAAGATAATGAGAGGAAAAGGCATGAACTTTTTCATATTAGAGTTATTTCCAAGCATCAAAAGGTTGATACTTTATTTGATAGTGGATTGCAAGTAAACTTGATTTTTGAAGAAATTGTAAAGAAGTTGGGATTACTAACAACACCTCACAAGAAGCCATATCCATTAGGTTGGATATGTGATAAAGCAAATCTACAAGTGACTAGACAATGTAAACTTAGGTTTGCTATTGGGTCAACATTTGTAGATGAGGTTGAGTTAGATATAGTTCCCTTGGATATATGTGGTATTGTTTTAGGAAGTCCTTACTTGTATGATAGAAAAGCCAGATTCTATAGAGCTTAAAACAAGTATCAACTCACTAAAGATGGAATAGAATATATTTTAAGAGCTCATAAACTCAAAAATAATTACTCTCTCATAAACTCAGGGCAGATGAAAAGAATTGTAAATTCATGCAAGGAATTTTTACTGATGGTTGTAAAAGAAAATAACCCTGATAAAACCAATGTATTTGAAGGTTGTGATGCTAAACAGAAAGTTGACTTAGTTAAATTTGTTTCAGAATATGATATCCTATTTCAAGAGCCTAAAGGTCTACCACCCAAAAGGGAAATAGTACATGATATTCATTTTCAGCAAGATGCTCCATTACCTAACATCGGGATGTACAGGTTATCTACTTTAGAGAATGCAGAGATCAAGAAGCAGGTATGGGAGCTGCTCGAGAAAGGGTTCATAAGACCAAGCACATCACCATGTGGATCTCCAATCGTGTTGGTGAGAAAGAAATATGGTCCGTGGAGGATGTGCATTGATTACAGAGCACTGAATAAAATAACGATCAAGAATCGTTATCCTCTTCCTCGCATTGATGATCTATTAGATCATCTGAAAGAAGCAGTTTACTTTCCAAGTTGGACTTGCGTAGTGGTTATCATTAGGTCAGAGTAGCAAAACAAGATGCATGGAAGACTGCTTTCAAAACAAAGCAAGGGCTACATGAATAGTTGGTTATGCCTTTTGGCTTAACTAATGCTCCTGCCACTTTCATGAGAGTTATGAATGATGTACTCAGGCCTTTTATTAATGATTTTGTAATTGTATATTTAGATGACATTCATGTTTTCAGTAAAACATGGGAAAAACATTTGAAGCATGTAAAGCAGACTTTAGATGTTTTGAAAAGAGAAAATCTCTATGTCAACTTATCAAAATGTGAATTCGGCAAAACATCTTTAAATTATTTGGGTCATATTGTAGGGGGTGGTGAATTGAAGATAGATCCCTCTAAGGTTGAAGTCATTGTGAACTGGCCTAAACCCAAATCTGCTACAGAAATTAGGAGCTTCCTAGGAGCAGCACAATATTAGAGAAATTTTATTGCGAACTCTTCCTTGATTGCAGCTCCCTTACATGCTTTAACAGGATTGAACAAGGTGTTTCAGTGGGGAGGCAAATAGCAGAAAGCCTTCGACAACTTGAAAGAAAAACTTAGTACAACACCAGTACTAGAACTGCCAGATCTTCAACAACCATTTGAGATTGAAACAGATGCCAGTGACTATGCCATGGGAGCAGTGTTGATGCAACATGGTAAACCCATATGGTATCATTCAGAGACATTTAATTTTGTAGTAGTTAATTATCCCACATATGATAAATAATTGTATGCATTAGTACAGAGTGTGAAAAACTAGAAACATTACCTAATGGGCAAAGAAACAATTATACATACAGATCATCAACCACTTCAATATTTTCACTCACAAACTAAATTGCAGTAATCAAGACATTATAGGTGGATGGGTTTTCTATAGAAATTTCATCTTGTCATCAAATATAAGAAGGGCATACACAATAAGGTTGTAGATATATTATCTAGACCAATCATAAATGCATCTACTATACTTAAGCATAACTTAGTAATGCATGAAAGCTACATTGAACAATATGCTCAAGATGTAGATTTTAAAGATGTATATGCAACCTTAATTCATGGCAAACAAGTAGAAGAATTGGATTATCATATTAAGGGCCAACTCTTATATCATTTGGGAAAGTTATGCATTCCTCAAACTGAAAGAGTTAACATAATTCGAGAAGAACATACTTCTCTAATATAATGTCATTTTGGTGTAAGTAAAACAGTTGCACAGCTGCAAATGTTCTGTTCTTGGCCAAGAATGCATGAAACAATTTCAGATATATTAAAGGGTGTACCATGTGTGCTACAAGCAAGCCCAGTAATAGAAAATTAGGCTTGTACACTCCACTTCCAGTTCCTTCTCATCCTCGGGAAAGTGTTTCCATGGACTTTGTTGGGGGATTTCCAAAATCTAGAAAAGGTCATGATTATTTATATGTTATTGTGGATAGGTTCAACAAAATGTGTATTTTAATACCTTGCAACAAGCAGATTATAGCTGAAAAAACAACGAAGTTGTTCTTTTAGCATGTATGGGTTCATTTTGGGTTACCCACTTCCATTGTATCTGATCGAGATTCCCGATTTGTTGGGAAGTTTTGGTCAAATCTGTGGGAATTGATGGACACCAGACTGAAGAAGAGCACAGCCTTTCATCCACAAACAAATGGCCAAATAGAGGTGGTCAACAGGACTGTGATCCAGTTGCTCATGGGCTATTGCAGCAAGAATCCCAAGCTTTGAGATGAACATCTGTGTTTTGTGCAACATGCTTACAACCGTGCCAAGCACTCTTCTACACAGAGATCTCCTTTTGAGACTTGTTTTGGTTTTACACCAAAGTATCCCTTGGATTTTGTCTTTAGTAAAGACATAGAAGTTGATGGACACAATGATGTGGACAAAGCAACCAAGTTCATTGAACAGATCCAATAAATTCACCAGGCAGTGCAGGAACAGTTGGAAAGAAGCTAGGACAGGTACAAGGCAAGGCATGACAAGCATCGAATTGAGCATAGCTTCCAAGTTGGTGATCAAGTCTGGCTATACATCAGCAAAGACAGAATGCAAGGTGAAGGTAAGAAGCTGAAGCCAATAAGGTATGGGTCTTTCAAGATACTTGAGAAAATTGGTGAAAACACTTTTCACCTTGATTTTCCAGCTTACATGCACATCTATTTAGTAGTTAATGCAGAAAACTTGAAACTGTTTGAAGCTTCATGGATTGAAGATCCCAAAGAGCAAAGTCAGTTGCCCTCTATTGATGATCTGTTGCTTGAATATCTCAATGAGTTGCAGGAAGATACAGTTCTAGACAGGAAGGTGAGAACTACGCGCAGAGGGGATGTTGAGTACCTCATAATCAGACTCAAAGGTTCAAAACCAGGATGGATAGAAATTGTACAAGTGAGGAAGTTGTATCCTCACTTGATCGATGCTTAAAAACCAACTTTTGGTGGTCCAAAAGATTTTTTAGTTGGAAGGCGTGATCCAAAATGGATCCAAAACACCCTCTAAGTCTTCAAAATCAAAAAACTATCGCATAAGGAAAAACCTTACAAAAGGTGGAAAACACTATCAAGAGAGAAAAACATGAAGAAATGGTAAAAAACAGAGTTATCAGAGGCTTAGACAGCGATGGACAGGAGCCGTTGGATTTAGCTGATTAATGGTCCAGATCCAATCGGCGAAGGCAGGCGAAGGCTATCATATGACTGTTGCGACAGTGATCAGTGCGAGCCAATGAGAACCGTCGATCAAGCACACAGATCGACGGCCCAAGTTAACTCACAATATCGCGTCAGCACAATACAAAGGAGTGCTTACCAATGGCTTGAGGGACTTTGCGATATGTGATTGTGACATGTCACATCGCAAAATCGCATCGGAGTAATACAAAGGAGCAGGGCTGATAACAAATACAACTGCAATAGCCAAACCCGATAAGATTATGGATGATATTTGATATATTTTGAGATCTAGAAACAGGGTTTTTCTATGTATTTCACATTCTCGTTAAATAAGCAAAATACGCCCAATGCGATATATATTCGGACCTGATGGAACTTATAGACACGAATATATATCATTTCAAGTCCGATATGAGCCATTTTGTTGGGATTTTCTTTGTATTTGGGATTTTTAACAATAAACCCAAATACAAAGGAACTCACGCCTATGCGACTTGCGATAGCAATTTAAAGGCAGACCTGATGGAATATAGGGCAGAATTAATGATTTTTGAAGTCCGATAAATGACAGATTGGCAGATTTTCCTGTGTTTTAGAGTATTTGTAAGCAAATCTTCGGCGAAAATCACATGAGGAAAGGCCTTTGTCGATGCGTTTCGAACCAACCAGTGTGGTTCATCGTCAGGACAAGTTGAAGAAACAAATCCAGCTTAGCATGTTAAATAGTCTTAGCAGAGACTCCAACGGCTAAATCGACCAACGGCTAATTTTGACCTACGGTCCATAGGTCAAATACTATTCATTAATTTAATATTATTATTATTTTTTAATATTAATACATAAAATATTTTTACTGATTAGTTATAAAAATTAATTAATTAATTTATTCATATATATATATATATATATATATATATATATATATATTAAAGTTATAGTATTAGGTTAATAATACAAGTTAGGATCCAAAATAAATAAAATATTATTAGTGGTTAGTTTAAGAAGATAATTCGCTTATTTATTTAAATTATCCATTGATTATTGTTGATATAAAATATATATATCATATAGTTAAAGTTAAAATTAGTTAGAAAAGGTAAATTATTTAATTTAATAATATAAGTAATTTTTGTTTAATTAAGTTATTTATTAAATATAATCAATATTATTTTAGTAAAATAGCTTTGATAATACTATATTATTAATATCAGGAAGGAAATTATTATTATTATTATTAGTAGTAGTAGTAGAAGTGAAAATATTATTATTAATTTAATATTATTAATAATATTATTATTATTATTTATGGAAAAAAGTTGAATTAGGTAAGATATATAGATAAATTATTTAGTTTATTTATCTAAATTATTTATTAATAATTATATATATATATATATATATATATAAAATAAAAATAAAAATAAAATAAAATAAAATTAATTAATTAATTAATTAACAAATTAATTAATTAATCAATTAAATAAATAAATAAATAAAAATAAAATAAATAAATAATAATAATAAATCCATGTAAATATAGGATATATAAATAAATAAATAAAAACAATAGAGAACGACAAAAAAGGGGGAAGGGACAGGAAAGAAACCAAAAGTGACCATAGAGCAAAACGGATCAACCCCAAGAAGAAGGAAGGCTCTATGGAACACAAAAAACTAAGACGACAGGGCAGGGATCCAATAGCTACTGATTTTCCAGCCGTCATCTCTATTGAGATTGTTAGGCCTTCTTTCAATCTCAATAGCTTCCCTGAATTTACGATGATGGAAATGAGCAATCTTAGCAACAACCTTGGCCTCCTCAATACAAACCTAGTGCTTGGTCTTTTCCACATGCTCTGCTAACGCTGAAGACTTGGTTCTCCCATGTCTTAAGTCAGCTGCATGTTCGCTTATCCTCTGATGGATGGAGCGTCCTGTTTCCCCGATATAGGGGGTTCCACAAGAGCAAGGGATCAAGTAGACACCCTTCATGTCCATAGGGTCAACAGGATCTTTTACCGATCAAAGGGACTTACGAATGGTGTTGAGGGGCCTAAAGGTAGAGGGGATATCATACCTCTTAAGGATCCGAGCAATTCTGTCTGTGGTTCCTTGAACATAGGGAAGATGGACCCCTAGTCGGCGCTCCTTCGGTTCTTTTAGAGTATTTCTCTGTGTAAACAAAGAACGACCATTTTTGGGATTTCAAAGGCGCAATGTTCCCTTCCATTACAGAACAAGTGGCCACCATCCCTGAAGGAGTTTAGCAATGATTGCTAACGCTCAGAGGGGAATTTGAACAGATAGAGGCTGGGAGACAGAGAGCCTAAAAGAGGAAACAAACAGACAGCCGATTGGCTTAAAAGCCACAGAAGATAGAAGACAGAGACAAGCAGTGCTGAGATAGAGAGAAGACAGAGACAGAGAGTGAGAGAAAGAGTCTGTGTACTCAGAGAGGCTTGAGGGATTCAAGCAAAACTCCTACTTTTTTGTATATGTCGTTTTGAGACTCAATTTGAACTCACATTTTGTAAAACTCTGCTCTTGAAGACATCATAGAGAGGTCACCATCGAAGGCTGGACCAGGAGACGTAGCCCAAGAGTTTTGGGTGAAATCCATATTAAACTTGTTGTGTTTATGTGTGTTTGTCTATTATGTTTCTCTAACTGCCCAATTGTCTATATTATTCCCAATCTTATCGATCCATTGCATTAAGTAATATAGGCAAATCCATGCACATGAGTTTGTAATACCTTAAAAGTAATCTAAGTTCTTCATTTTCAGATCAAAAATGAAACGAGCAAAAATGGCTATTATCAGAACCATAAATCTTGCCTCAAATTTTACTGAATAAATTACAAAAACCTTATTGCAAGCCAATCTAATTCAAGAATTCCCAAAGGAAACTTTTCCAAATGTCAAAGCTTTAAAAAAATATTGGCAGGAAACATTTAAAAAGAAGGTTCAAGACATTCAGAGTTTATCACAAGTGAACCTTGGAAGTTATTGGCATTTTCTAGTGAAGCCTCATAATTAATGGCTCGTGCTGAGGTGTCTCTTGAATGCAACAATATAATTTCTTCCAGTGCTTAGTGATGCAGTGTTTACGGGACAAACACACATGCAAATGGTACATCCCCCCTAGCTGATGCCACTCATAGACATATATAATCTTAGAGAGGAGATGAAGAATCAATCTAAAGCACAGCCATGAGTTCTTGTTACAGAATATCACTAATTTAGTCATCCTTTATGTTAGCTTAGTTTGTTGAAGAATTTTTTGAAGAATTTTATTTCAAGTTTACTATTTTTGTAATAGTAATAGGTTATTTAAACCCCTTTCATATATTTAGAAAGGAGTCCACAATTTTGAGAAGACAAATTTGAACTTGCACTATTGTTTGATCCAAAGTTATCTAATTGAGTAGCTGAGCCTGGAAGCTATCCTTTTCATAAGAAGAGTGCTAATGCATCGGGTACTATTATCTTTATGTTATCGTTATGTATTACTGAATTAGATAGTGAATTTCTTATGCGTTATTTCATTATATAAATGCTTTGAAAACAATCAGTCATTATCACTATTGATGTGCATAATTAAATGATTTGTGATTATGTATGAGATAACGATATCTTTTCTGTGATTGAGTTTTAACTAACTAAATCAATTAACTATTAAATTAATTTGGTTGATCATATATGCTTTATTTTCATAAAAGTATTCAATGATCTATATTGTTATATACTTTGTGAAATCTTTCTTTGAATCACATACACAGATGTACTATTATGGGAAATAAGTAGAATAAGTTTATTTAGTAATTTTATCATTCGCTATAAATAATTTCATCAGTTTTCATTCCATTACTATATTAAATCTCTTTAAAACGGGAAACTGGTCCCTTTACACACATTCAGACCCACCAATTTCAGTGGAAACTGAGTTGCTTTAAGCTCCCGACTGGGTGGTGTTCCCCGACATTAAGGCAGTCAAGTTCCAGCCTTCAACACATTGATGCCTCTAATTTCTTAATTTTTCCTCTATTTTCCTTCAATTTCCCCCTCACATGAAAAATCTAACCTTTCACCTCCCTTTTCTCATATTTTCCTTTATTTTCATAAATAAAATAACAATAATTCCTTTTTGCCTTTTCAATGCCTTTGCCAATTTCCCTTAGCCATAATAATCACCAAGTGATGCCCACTAAGATATTTTACCCAACATTCAACTTGGAATATGTGTCCCATGATCTTGGTCTTATTTTTCCTTTATTAACTTTATTACATGAACTTTTAAGTCAGGGCTATTACAGTCAGACACTTAAATAAATGAATGAAAATAATGAAATAAGTAAGTAGATTCAATGGAACGAGAAATCGACCTTCGTAATCTTCTATGCACAAAGAAAAGTATGGAACAACATTAGTCTAGAGAAGAGTGAAAAATATAGCACAAAGAAAGAAACCAACCTAAAACGAGAAGGAAACATTAGACATAACAAACTCATAAGGTGCGATTCGATAGGCTAGAGTTTCAAGATAAGAGTCTTTTCCATTTGATTGAAGGCAATTCCAAGAAACCAATTATTGATAAGTATTCGACACATGATGTTGACAATGTACTACATAAAAGAAAAAAATCGGGATCCAAGAACAAAAGAACTCAAGTATGATTGTATTTTCCTAACACGTCGCAATATCCTCATATCACATCACTATGACATGTACATCAAAAAGCATCTCAAATCACTCTGCATTATTTACCATTCCACAAGGCATTAGAGAACTTTTGAGGTTTAAAATGGGCCTCCTAAGAAAAATGTACAACCAAAATAAACTTTATAAGAACCAATAGGATTCAACATGATGATGTCAACCATAGGGGATGATTCACCATTTTTGGGGTAAAAAAGTAAAAATATTAAAAAATAATAAAATAATAAAACTATTTTTTTCAACTTATATTTTCAACTTATCTCTCTAAGGTTTTACTTAAATTTTGAGCGGGAGTACTCATTGGATGCAAAATTTAATTCCTCATTTAAGGAGTACCCATATTTCATACTTTCAATGGACCCTGCTACACGAAAAATGAGAAATACATGAAATGTGATTGCAATCACATTTTTCATGTATTTCTCATTTTTCGTCTATCAGGGTCCATTGAAAGTATGCAACATGGGTACTCCTGGGATAAGGAATCAAATTATGATCCAATGAGTGTTCCCACTCGAAATTTGAGTAAACCCATAGCGAGATAAGTTGAAAATATGAGTTGAAAATAAGTTTTTTCTTTTTTCCCTCTAAAATTTTATGGTGTAATCTAATCTTATTTTATTATTTCCACTATTAATTTATAATTTCCTTAGGAGGTCCATTTAAGACCTCAAAATTCCCCTAATGAAGGTGGTGAGAATATGGCATGCCTGTGTCAAGTGATGATTGAGGATCAAATAAAAAATCAATGATACATTTCAATGAAGAGCAACTGAGCAGTAATTATGGTGCAATTAATTCACTATCTATAAAAATCAATGAAATCTCAGGCTTAATAAAAATATTTCTTGAATTTTCAATTGATGCTCCCTGTGACCTCAAATACATTTCAGATATCCCAAGTTGAGTAATTTCTAATCATGAGCTCCTAGAATGCTTGTGAACTAAATAATTTGAAATGAATTCACTATGGCTAAACACAAAATTCATTCGGAAGATGAAGAAATTACAATTGAACCATGCACCAAAGAAATATTTGACCTTGTTGGAAAAACAAAATTAGAAATGTGAATGAAAAAATTTCAGCAAGAGAAAATTGATGCACCATCCTGGGAAAAGAACTTTGAATATTTCTTAAAATAGGCCAAATTAGGAGATGAGTGAAATATGTAGGAAACATTGTTACAAAAAATGAGAATTCACGACATCCTTGGTGCACCATTAATCGCAGGCCTGCATGGGATGAAGGAGGACGCTGCTAAGTACTTAATCAGTAGGTACCACACCAGAAAGATTTGGCTATCCCGACCACAATCAATTTATGCAACTTCTATCAACTTAATCACATGACTTCCATATAAAGGGGAAAAAACGTCGACCATAGTAGATGGTTCTAATTGGCTCACACAACTCATTAGCAGAGCATAAGGAAAAAATTCTAAAGGATTAGTCATCAGTTAGGTCTAGGACCCATTTGCCAAATGGGTCTTCACAATAGTTTCCTTGTTCCATACAATGTTTGGTTGAGATTTTGATGTTAAACTAACAATGCTTTAGGCTTTAAGTATGGGGGATTTTCGCAGTGCATTATATTAGATATCATTTTTGGGATTCAACTGCGTTAAGTAAGTCATTCAAAGTATGACCATTTCCATGAGAGGTAGTCGTAAAGTGACTAATTTCTCATGATTTTTGAATAGTTCACTTAGCACTCATTGCATCGGGTGATGCTCACAGGGGTGAAGAAGTGGGATTGAAACTAGTGAAATGTGGAGAACGAATCACATAGCATCAATCATCACTTCCGGGGCTTGCACCCGGTAACCAGGACTTCCCAGGAGGTCACCCATCCCAGAACTCCTCTGGCTCAAGCGCGCTTAACTGTGGAGTTTTTCCCCACAATCAAGCCCACTTAGCTTGCTACCCCATTTGCAAAACCTTAGCAAGTATTGTGCCTCATGAACCATTCAGGTAGAGATCCCTTGACTCTTTTTGAATTTAAGTATGGGGGATTTTCGCAGTGCATTATATTAGTCAAGTCAGGTAAGGAGTACAATTCGGCCAAATATGTAACAAACCTTCACAAGGAGAACTGCCAAAGTTACCAAAATTTAGGTAAGGCCATTCATTTTCCCTCATTGTTAATTTGGTTAGCTATGAAGTCTAACCTTCAGTCAGAGAGGCAAACTTCACGAAGAAAGATATGCCCTTTATTACAATTTTAGAATTTTTTCCATAACTAATCGGGAAAACCCTTGTTTGTAGGACCCCTTAAACCTTTCAGAAATTGGTTGCTCCATCTAAAAAATATTTCCAATAAGTGGTGAGTTCATCATATTGTCCAATGAATGCTACCCCCTACTCTCAAATACAACTAACCTTATATTATACCAAAGTATGGTATATCAATTTCCCAAAATTCAACCCCTAGGAACTCCTGTATTAGCCCATCGTTGAACAAATATTTGATGAGCTCCGTCGATATTATAACACCAAATATATCATCCCACCCAAAGTCTTTGATCCCTCTCATGACATTATTACCCCCTTAGCTGATGCTAAAGTAGAAGAAGAAGTAGAAGCCACCCTATACTTCCAACCCTTCAAAGTTGATTTGTCTGTTCTTTTACTTGAAACTTCTCATAAATCTCCCTGCAAAGAGTCTAGTAGTCCCAAGACCACTTCAATCAAGGCCAAATCGACCCAGTTGGAGAAGGTTCTCAAAGAAATATGGCTTAATTATCCTGAGAAGCAACAATAACTCGATGAAGCCATAAATATATTACAATTAAAATAAAAAACAACCAAGAAGACTAGAAAACCTAAAGTGTTATGCATCCAGGCTCAAATATGGAATTCAATGGAAAGCACCAAGGGTGTTTTTGTTGATAACATGCAAAATACAATAGAAGGTATTTATCAGGCTACACAAAAGCATAATACTAAGAAGAGTGACAGTTCTTCCATGAAGTAACAACAAAAAAGAAATATTATAGACCATGGGCATAATCAAACAAAGCAGGCTTCTTTCAAACAAACTATGAATTTAACTCTTGACGCTACTATTAATTCCCCAACTTTCATTTTAGAAGAACATAATTAGTCTAAGAAGAATCAATCAGAACAAGACCAGTCTGAGAAGAACTAGTTAGAGCTGGAGTAGTCTGAACATCACCAGTTAGAATAGTAACACTCTGAACAAAATTAGTCAGAGCATGAACATAAGCTGTTAGAGGAGCATCACTTAGAACAATCCCAGTTAGAGCTAAATCAATTGGAGGAAAACCAAATAGAGAAAAACTAGTCAAAACATCAAGACAATTCTAAAGTAAATTCTGTTGGAAATACTGAGAGGGGGGTGAATCAGTATTTATTTTTCTGACTGTCGTTTTACCAGTTAAAACATATATATTCAAAACACAAGATGAACAACAAGAATAAATGCTTTTATTAATATAATCTTTGCAGAAAAATAGATACAATATATAAGTGGTTGCAATCAGTTTCCAAGCACCAACTTGGACTTTTTTGAGGCTCCAACATCCAGAGCTGCAACTCTATTTCGCTAAGGCAATAATCTTGGACTTAGGAGCACCAACTCCCAAGGACTTCAATCCTTCCAGTTCCTAAGACACCAATCCCAAGGACACCAATCCTTCTTACTTCTAAGGCACCAATCCAAAGGACTCCAATCCTTCTTACTTCTGAGGCATCAACCCCATGGACTCCAATCCTACTCACTTCTGAGGCACCAGTCCCAAGGGTTCCAACCCAATCTTGTCAAGGAACATTTGATAGTAATGTTCTACTCTCAGAACTCTTCATTACTAAGTTCTGTCTATATACAAATTCACTGTAGTCTCCATGCTACAGCATCAATGACAACCAATCTTCCTATGAAGGAGTCTTTACAACTCTTCATACAGTCCATACAGAGTCTCCAATAGCCTTCGTGCTCTCTGATAATGTCTTCACACAACTTTAGTCAGTCTACTGTTAGCTGCACTAAGCTCTGCATAAAGAACAACTTTATGTTCAAGCATCTGTTCTAATGTCACAGTGGATGCTTCAGCATGACTACTGCTTTGCTAGCTACTTCTCCCTTCAAACAATGTTAGAAAAAACTTTATTCACTACATCACAGAATTATTATTCACACTCCATTGTATACCTGATTAATTCATCATAGGTTTGAGTCTTTTACAGTGTGATACGATCAGCAGAGATGCTCATCCTTTTAGTGCCTCCTTTCCTATTAGTCCTTTGGCCCTTTCCTATTCTGTTGGATCCTCACACTGCCTTTGTTTCCTCCAGCTTATTTCAACAATTCTCAACTCCTTATGTTCTTTGTTTTTCCTGCTTTTATGAATTCCTCATGCCTCTATCTATCGGTTTCCTTTTTTCGCTAGCTCTTTGGCTTCCTCCTTAGTCTCTGTAGTTTGCTTTGCATCACTTGATCCTTTGGCTTCCCTCCTTAGTCATTGTGGCTTCCTCTGTCTCTTCATGCTTACCAACTATCCTGAGACACATTGATTCAACGACGAGGTCAGAATAATTCACAGAGAACACATATTCCAAGTTAAAACTGTAATAGCGCTCCTTTCTTTTCATCATCTTGGACATACACAGGATTTTTCCAACTTAACGGAGATGACTGTACCAATCAGGATGACCCCTGCCTGCCATGTCACCATCGCAATTGCAATTGGCATCATTCTGCTTATTGAACAATCGTTCAGGCCTCCTGAACTATCAGAACTATTATCATATGCATTTTGGCCCTTCAAACCCCGCATAATACATTTTTGAATTACACAGGAAATATATGAAAAACCACGAGCAAAGTGCTAAGGACTTCAGAAATATTACTCTCGCATCTATAACTTCTTCAGGTCCTCCTTGTAATCGCAATCGCCAGTCGCCAATGGTCGATGGCCGATGGACACGATATGACATTAAGCCAAATTGCAATGTTGCATCGGGTCCGGTCTTGCAATCGCAATCGGTGCTTGTGGGAGTGACAAGGCTTTACAATGTATGCGATACATGACTCCTGATATGACAGGTGCGATATTATTATAGGTTGTTTTTAATGCCTCTGTCGGGTCCATACATATATATTGCAATCGGTGATTCGGGGGTGACAGCCCTTTATACATTACAATATGAGAGTCTCGATGGGCAGACGCGATGTTATATAGGGTTGTTGCTATAACCCGTTTGGGTCCATGTATATACATCTCCGCTCTTTGACTTAACCCATAACTTGATTTCTGCCAATAATCTGTTATATCACATTGTAATGGTCCGTGGGTACACACACACACACACATATATATATCGCAATCGGGGGTTTTGGGTAGTGGCACATAACCAAACCCGCCGATTATCACTGTCACTGATATATATGTATATGCCCGCACGATAGTGTATTTCGTGCACACATATATAACCTCTGCCTTTCTGCTCCGATCGTATATATATCCTATATAAATATGTTTGAGCCTTCGAAAGTGTAAATGCACATATATACATGAGTCTATGCCTCCAATAGTGTAATTGCATGCATATACACTATATAGCTCCCGATAGCTCTATTTTGCTCTATTCAATCCATTCTTCTTGGGCATTTATTACATGCAATGCTCCTCCAATATGGCTCCTCTTGCTCTGATATTCTGCAATATGCCTCCTTTGTTAACTCCTCTAGCTTATGGCTTGGCTATCCTGATGGCCTTGCTTCTGTCTCTTCATGGATCTGCTCTGCTTCCCCTTGGCTTCATATCATCATCTGGTATCTAGAATATTTCCATATTGACATCAATGACAACCTAGGTCAATAATCTCCCCCTTTGTTATTGATGGCAATATTCTTCTTCTCTCCCCCTTTGACATCAATGGCAAAGGAGTGCTCTAGGACTCCCCCTATCAAACTGCTTTTGTTCTTCATGAATGGTAAATTTTCATGGGTCTGTGACTCCCCCTGTCATAGTGCTCTTCTTCTTTTTACTCAAGATAGAAGGATTGATGCTTTATCATCAATTAGCACACTATTCTGTCTTCATGTCGCAGAACTACTCTATCGTGGCTTCAACAATGCTTAAAGATGCTCTACTTCAATGCTTTCAATTAGATTGCAAATAGCCATACACCAAGTTTCCAAGTCTAGGCTTTTATGCTTCAATCCATATTGTTGTCTCCACAGGTAGAACTGAGAGACCTTCATAGTCCGAATCAGGAGAAAATTCCACTAAGATTGTGTTTCTTGCTATCTTTCTTCAATTTTGAGTTCTTTTGTGTCTCTGTGCTTCTCCTTAAGTCACTGCCATCCAGTATTCAATCATCATTACATTTGGATGAAATGGTGAGGGGTTGTGCCTTATTGTTGCTATATTTTCTCGCTGACCAGTCTTAGCATAAGTTATATTTGATTGCACGACATTCTTGTTTCTATGAGCCATCTTTTCCTTGCGTTCTTGTACATATCTCAGCAAGTTATTTCCTCTTAGCAGATTTAGATATCCAGTTTGTGATTGGATTTTAAATATATTTTATGATTTTCATCTTCATGCAATGCTTCAGTTTTGTTATATGCTTCCAGCTACTCTTACTTCAAACTCCATTCCAAATGTATTTGTTTGTTTGAAGGTTGCCTCTATTAGTGTTCAGAATTTATCTGTTCTCACATTAAATCCCTGAGTCAAGACATAAACTTATGTGATAACAACACCATAGTTGTTTGCCCTATTTATTTAGTATTAGATGACATTATCTGTTGTTCCAAATACTACTTAGAGATTAAGTGGAAAGCATCTTTAACAACAGTCCAAGGAATGGTTACAGGATCATGTCCTTCAATGGAGTACTCGTGAGAAATGATCTTCATCAAAGAATGATTGTTAATAAAGCTCAACAAGGATTTCATAAGGACCCTTTCACTAGTAGCTTCTGCAATAATGATTAAGAATCACTGGCTCCCCCTAACTGTATGCATCATCTCTTTTGGCAGAGTCTTCCCATCAAATGCTTAGATTGTCAAAATTCAAGCCAATGACATATGATGTTGGCTGGAGAGCTCAAGGGACTTTTGGTTGTATTTGCTTCCTTCTCCATACTTGTGTAACTTTCTTATTTTGCATGGTTCTAGCTTGTGTAAGAGCCCAAGTTAAGTTACAATCACATGCCATATGACCAATGTTATGACACTTGAAGCATTCTACATTGTTCATGAATAAGAGTTCATGATTTCTTCCTGCAAAATTGTTTCTTGGAGATTGTTGGGGACTATAATATCTATCTCTATGAGATGGTTGGGGACCATAACATCTATATTTATGATGTGCTTTACAGTCTTTTTCCATGTGACCAAAGTTTGTACAAGAATAACAATAACCAAAAAATGAACTTTGGTACTTGGGAGATGGAGATTTCCTTGATGTACTTCTGAATCCTTTCTGCCTTAAGATCCTCTGATGATAACCATTGCCTCTCGAATCCTTGACATCATCTACATTTCTTCTTGGAGCAGGATTTCTTCTTGTAGCAATATTTCTTCTTGGAGCAATATTTCTTCTATTATAGCCTTGATTTTTCTCCCTGCCTTTACTAGAACTAGGAGCATCACAATTTCTTTTTCGCTTCTTCATATCCCTTTTGTTTGAAGCATTATCATTCTTGTTTGACGATTCACCTACATACCCAAGACCTGATTTATCAAATGGACATCTGTGATAGCTGAGCATGTCATCCAAGGCCTGAGAGCTCTTCAAGATTTTGTTCATCCCTTCAACCTTTGTTCTGAGGAAGACAATCTCTTCTTCCATTTTTTCACACTCATTATTCTTCTTAGCAAGTTGTTTCACAGTTTCTTCCTTGATACGAACAACTTCATCTGCTTCTATTTTAAGGGAGATAATATATGACTTCATTTTGAAAATTTCTTCATTCTTTACTTGACTACTCTCCATTTCTTCCTTGATCCTTGTAGCTTTACATGTTTCAACCTTAAGAAGCTTGATGTTAGATTTTAATTTGAATATTTCTTCATCCTTTTCTTTCAGTTGATAGATCATGGTGTTTCTTTCCTTTCCTACTTGATCACCCTATCCTTCTATGACTTCCAATGCTTCCATGATATTTTCAGCTCCTTGTGCTTGTTTCCTTGCTTCTTGTAGTTGAGACTTGAGAGAGGAGATCCTTGTACTGACCAATCTCTTCTTCGAGTTTGTTCATGCTCTTGTGCCTTTGTTTAAGTTTACTTGACAGGGTTTCTTCCTGATTCTTTGCTTTATTCAATTGATTTTTCATGGATATGACTTCTTCATGATGCTTTCTTTTGCTTTGATGAAATTCCTTCTTAAGCTTGGCAAGCTCTTCATCCCTTTCTTGTACTTGAAGCTTGATGAGATCAACTTTCTTCCTTGTTTGATCTTGGTCACCAAATAGTGCTATCTTCTTAAGTTGTCATTTTCCTTTTTCAAATTTTTAATCTCTTCCATGGTAATCATAAGTTGAGCGAGGATTTCTTCTACAAAATATTTTTCATTCTCTTCATCTTCTAGGTCTGCTTTAGCCTTGATGTCATCATTCTCATTTTCAGCTTCTATGATGGGTTCTAGATTTCCTTCTTGATTTCCATCATCTTCTTGACTGATGGTCATGGTCAATGCCCCTTTTGAGTGGAGGTCATGAAGTTTGTCCCATATACCCTTTGCTGATGAATATTTTCCTAGATTGTTCTTTATAGAATCAGGTAGCCCATTCAAGATTGCCTTCATTGCTTTTGCATTGTACTCCTTGGATTCTTCATCCATCTTGCTATCAACAACCATTGATTTCCAGATTTCAATGCCTTGAGTCTATAAGAAATTCCTCATTCCTACTTCCCATATATTAAATTTCCCATTGAGCCTTGGAGCCTCCTCAAATTGATTGTCTTCAATTTTCATAGTAGAGGGATACATATCCTTAGGAGGATTAGAGACTTTCCTCCATGACATTGCCATTTGTATTCTAAAGATCAACCTTCAAGCTGTTAGGCTTTGAGTGAAGGTACTGGCTCTGATACCAATTGTTGGAAATACTAAGAGGGGGGGTGAATCGGTATTTCTTTTTTCGACTATTGTTTTACCAGCTAAAACATATATATTCAGAACACAATATGAGCAACAAGAATAAATGCTTTTATTAATATAATCTTTGCAGAAAAATAGATACAATATATAAGTGGTTACAATCAGTTGCCAAGCACCAACTTGGACTTTTGTGAGGCTCCAACCTCCAGAGCTCCAACCATTTTTCGCCAAGGCAACAATCTTGGACTTAGGAGCGCCAACTCGCAAGGACTTCAATCCTTCCAGTTCCTGAGACACCAGTCCCAAGGACACCAATCCTTCTTACTTCTAAGGAACCAATCGAAAGGACTCCAATCCTTCTTACTTATGAGGCATCAGCCCCATGGGCTCCAATCCTACTCACTTCTGAGGCACCAGCCCCAAGGGTTCCGACCCAATCTTGTCAAGGCACATTTGATAGTAATGTTCTGCTCTCAAAACTCTTCATTACTGAGTTCTGTCTGTATACAGCTTCACTGTAGTCTCCATGCTACAGCATCAATAACAACCAATCTTAATATGAAGGAGTATTTACAACTCTTCATACTGTCCATACAGAGTCTCCAATAGCCTTCGTGGTCTTTGATAAATTCTTCGCATATCTTTAGTCAGTCTACTGTTAGCTACACTAAGCTTTACAGAAAGAAAAACTTTCTGTTCAAGCATCTATTCTAATGTCACAGTGAATGCTTCAGCATGACTGCTTCTCTGCTGGCTACTTCTCCCTTCAAACAATGTTAGACAAAACTTTATTCACTACATCACAGAGTTATTCTTCACACTCCATTGTATACCTAATTAATTCATCATAGGTTTGAGTCTTTCACAGGGTGATACGATCAGCAAAGATGCTCATCCTTTTAGTGCCTCCTTTCCTGTTGGTCCTTCAACCCTTTCCTATTCTACTGGACCCTCACACTGTCTGTGTTTCCTCCAGCTTATTTCAACAACGTTCAACTCCCTCTGTTCTCTGTTTTTCCTGTTTTATGCATTCCTCATGCATCTATCTATCGGTTTACTTTTCTCGTTGGCTCTTTGGCTTCCTCCTCGGTCTCTGTAGTTTCCTTTGCATCGCTTGATCCTTCGGCTTCCCTCCTTGGTCGCTATGGCTTCCTCTATCTCTTCATGCTCACCAACTCTCCTGAGACACGTTGACTCAACGGTGAGGTCCGAATAATACATAGAGAACACATATTCCAAGTTAAAACTATAACAACGATCCTTTTTTTTCATCATCTTGGACATAAACAGGATTTTTCCAGTTTAACGGAGATGACTGTACCAATCAAGATGGCCCCTGCCTGCCATGTCACCATCGCAATCACAATCGGCATCATTCTGCCTACTGAACAATTGTTCAGGCCTCCTAAACTATCAGAACTGTTATCATATGCATTTTGGCCCTTCAAACCCCGCACAATACATTTTTGAATTACACAGGAAATATATGAAAAACCACGAGTGAAGCACTAAGGACGGACTTAAAAAATATTACTCTCGCATCTATAATTGCTTCAGGTCCGCCTTGTAATTGCAATCGGCAGTCGCCAATGGTCGATGGATGATGGACGCGATATGACATTAAGCCAAATTGCAATGTTGCATCGGGTCTGGTCTTGCAATTGCAATCGACACTTGTGGGAGTGACAAGGCTTTACAATGTATGCGATACATGACTCTCGATATGACAGGCGCGATATTATTATAGGCTTTTTTTAATGTCTCCGTCGGGTCCATACATATATATCGCAATCGATGATTCGGGGGTGACAACCCTTTATACATTGCGATATGAGAGTCCCGATGGGCGGACGCGATGTTATATAGGGTTGCTGCTATAACCCGTTTGGGTCTGCGTATATACACCTCCGCTCTTTGACTTAACCCATAACTTTATTTCTGCCAATAATATGTTATATCACATTGTAATGGTCTGTGGGTCCACACACACACACACACACAGATATATATATATATATATATATATATATATATATCACAATTGGGGATTTTGGGTAGTGGCACATAACCGAACCCGTCGATTCTCACTGTCGCTGATACATATGTATATGCCCGGATGATAGTGTATTTCGCGCACACATATATAACCTCTACCTTTCCACTCCGATAGTGTATTTTCATATATGTATGGTTTTTGTTGCCGATAGTGTATATATCCTATATATATGTTTGAGCCTCCGATAGTGTAAATGCATGCATATACACTATATAGCTCCCGAGAGCTCCCGATAGCTCTGTTTTTCTCTCTTCGCTCTATTCTTCTTGGGCATGTATTACATGCAATGCTCCTCTGATATGGCTCCTCTTGCTCTGATATTTTGCAATATGCCTCCTTTGTTAACTCCTCTAGCTTATGGCTTGGCTATCCTGATGGCCTTGCTTCTGTCTCTTCAAGGATCTGCTCTTCTTCCCTTTGGCTTCATATCATCATCTGGTATCTATAATATTTCCATATTGACATCAATGACAACCTAGGTCAAAAAATTCAAAAGAAAAATTGTATGAACGCACTAATTTCAATGAAACAATCAAAGATTATACTTGGCAGACAATGAATGTTCCGATTGACAACCATCAAGAAGAGATGAATGAGGTTCCAAATACAAATACAAAAATTGTGAATAATACACTAAGTACCAAGCCTATTCCAACTACACATACTTCTATAGAGCTAACTACAAAAAGTGCACCAATAACAAAAGATAAAAAGGAACAAGTCGATATTGCTACCAAGTATGCTGACATCAGACTTGTTACTGACAAACAAATTTTCTAGGTTATAGAGAAGTTTTTCAAAGCTACCATGAAAAGGTTGTGGAAAAGAAAGAAAGATACCAATAAGCTTCAACAACAACAAGAACATGAAAGGGAGACTTGGTTGGCTTGTCAAAGGCAGACATTTGTTGGCACTGTGATCAACACCCTCCAAAATTTTGCCTACACATGAATTTTGGATCCTATATAGCATCTAACGATCTATCACTTCGTAGTTGCTTCATGATTAATTAATGTTATGCTAAGTGTTTAAGTCTTCTTCTCAATTTCTAAGGGTCGAAATCACTTTCTCACACATGTTCAATCCATAACAAGTTCATGAGCACATTCTTTTACGTGAGCTTGAACAAGCATAACACAATTCATAAATACAGTTCCTTTGCAATGATCGACCTATGTCAATAGTCGATGTGCAATTTCATTTACAATCTCACACTTTTGGTTGTGATTGTACTTCTATTTTGGTGAGTTCTTCAAACTATCGTTTTTGTGCACCTTCACTTTCACGAGTGTCACTTTCATGTTTATGATTGTTTATTTTGCTTGTTTTAACTTTAATAAGTGTTGTTTTCATGTTATATTCACCCTAGCATGTGTATATTTCAATGTCATTCACATTTGCAAGTGTCATTTTCACTTTTCTCTTATTGTCAGAAATGCCATATCCTAGGCATGCGAAGTGTCACACGTTGTAAAAGTAGTGTTGTCATTCATTTCAAGAGGTAAATTTGGTTCCAATGGGTCCTATTTATCATGTATACATGTATTAGACCTATTCCTAAATTTTTATGCATTTTCATACTAGTGTCGTCACTATCGTCGAAAACTGTATCTTAAGTGTCGCACCTAGTGGAGGGGAGTCAATTGTACATTATTAAAGGGTGGTTTTGATGCATTTTCCTATACTACTGTATCCTATTCATGATAAGGAAATACATCATAGATATTACCCAAGTCTTGAGCACTGTCGTACAAGTGTTGTCACTGTCATCACAAAGTGTACCCAAAGTGTTGCACTTGGATGAGGTTGTTGTATTGTCATCACTTTGAGGGGATCATGCTTTTGTTGTGTACTGAGTGTTCAATGTCGTGTCATCAAATTTTCTTATTGTGTGTGATCATTCGTAAGTTCAATATTGGTCTCACTTCTACCTTACTGATCTCGCACTTAGCCACATCCTAAAAATCTTTCTACCTGGCCAACTTGACCCAACGTAGCCTCCTTGAACTATGCATTATGCAATAGAAAGGCTCAATCTCCCCTCTTACCTCTTGGAATTGCGCAATGCACAATTATTTCCTCCAAGGACTATACATTATGCAGTATCGGTGCTCAACCCTGACTTCTCGACGTCCAAAACTGCGCAGTTTACCCATCTAGTCAGCCTCCTACGTATTGCGTAGTGGCAAGCCTTAGGTTGTCTCCCTGCCTCCCTGAGCTACACAATTATGCAATCCCTACGCCTCTCTCTCCTATACTACACATTTTTAATATTCAAGGCTCAATACTACTTCACTAAACTCCTCAACTACTCTATCTCCCTGCCCATACCTCTACAAATGTGCATTTCAGAGTCTCAAGCTTCAATCCATCACTCTTGGCCCCTAAAAATGCACACTGAAAAATACCTAAGTCTTCCTCCCTGTCTAGTGCCTAGTCCTAGATCAATCATTCATTTTCATCAAGAAACCTAGACTAGGAGGTTTCCAGATTGATGTGATCTTGTCATGAGTAGATTCCACTTTAAGGTACTACACCTTGACATGACAGGATGATTCACAAAGAGGGGGATAAGGAGATCATATGAGAAGACAATTGTGAAGCTAGAACCATGAAGAAGTCATCAAGTAAAAAAAAAGGGACACTAGCTTAGCACAAAAGACCAAAGATATAGATCACATGAAGAATCCATATCAATCAACCCTTTGGAGGATTAATATGAAACACATGCAAGATCCATCATGAAGATGTAAAAAAAACAATAGAAGGAGTAGCTTGGAAATGACACATCATCATGAAGTTCCATGTAATAATTCTCAATAGTCATCTCATCAGTTAGATGCGTCATAGTATCATGCCACATCATTTTTGGAATTTAATTATGTAATTCCCCTAAAATTAGAAAATGTAGATATGTGGAAGGACAAGGGTCCCACATGGAATATGAAGAGTCACTATTGAGTTCTAAAGTCATATAGAAGCTCAAAGGTAATTTAAGAATTCAAAAAGTCATTGTAGAAGCTAAAGAGTCATGAGGGAGGTCAAGAGTCACATGGGAGGTGGAGAGTCACCTCATTTATTATAAATACACCCACATAACTTAAGAAACTTTTGGGACTTGAACTTTCATCTTGGATTCTCTAGCATTGGCATAAAAGAGAATATCTTTCTTTGGAGGAGAAAGTGGTGACTTAATGTTCCACTATTGGGGCTAGTGTGGTAGCATTGTACTTGTATATCTTGGCACTTCCACTTAATATATGAATCTTGATGAGCCAACAAATTTTCATGCATGTATCATGAATATAGTAATACTACTCTTTATATGTTTGCAGTGTATGTTTTTTTCACATGTACTTAGGAAATTAAACTATTTCGGTGGCTTTGGTACTTATCTTGTTGAAGGTGTGTTGTATTTGGTTTTATGATCATGGTTGTCTTGTGAAATACTTTGCAGGTTAACTAAGGATCCTCTTATGCTCTTGTGTGTCTCTTTTAGGATAATGCTATTACTTTTCTTCTAGGGTCTCACTCTATTTGTCCTTGCCATGAAACTACCTTATGTACATTGCAATTGTATGCCTAGCAGTGTCGAATCACTTACTTATTTCAAATCATGTTTGTATAACATCTTATGTTAATAATGACAACCAAGGAAAATCCCTAAGGACAAACGTAAACCGGTCATATCTCCTATTCGGGCTCCTACTCCGAACAGTGTGAGGTCTAATTGGGACTTCACATCATGGAGACCTCCTTGGTTGACAAATTTCTATCACTATCAGCAATTAGCGTTAGAAGGAACTATATATGACAAGTTGTGCACTTTGAGTCTATTTTGAATATCTTATCTTAAATGACTCTTTCCAAAATCATAACCTATTCTTTTTCTAACTTATCTCTTGGTAAATTTTTCATCTCCGCGAAGCAGTTTGATGTCTTATCCCAATTCAGGTTTGATGGCGAGGATGGTACATTCACTGCCAAACACATATCTAATTTTCATGCTTTTTATAAGTCGCATGAAATTGATGATGATGATGTTGTTTTTATATTATTCACCCTCACTCTTGAAGGTATAGTTAAGAAGTGGTGCCAGACTTTACCATCCACTTCTACTCATTCATTTGATCAATTCCTCAAGGAGCTTCATCAAACCTTTGACAGGTACGATTATCAAGATGTTTGTAAAAGGATTTATTTTCTTAGAATAAAATTTGATGAATATGTAAAGGATTTTCTTAATTGATTTCTTCATATTTTCTATCAATTCCCCGAGTGGGTGATTGATTCAGATTTCATCATGGAAAAAATTCAAAGATTTATTCTTCTATCCTTGAATTTTTTTGAATCCAAACCCCCGAATGATGTTGCTCTACCAACTTATTCTGATCATGAGACACCCAAAATTTGTAGGGAGGAACTTGATATTCCTTTTATTCCTTGTCCTCCTCCTTTTCCAATATCAATTTGGTTGCCTCTTGGTGATGGTGTTAAAGTCAAGAAATATGAAAATCAAATTGTTGATTCGTCCATTATACCTCCACCCTTTTTGCATGATATAGTTCCTATTGAGGAGAACTTGGGTTGGTTCAATAATTTCATAGAGCTTGAAGTGAAATTTGATTTATTGGGTTTTCAGGATCATATCCGTGCACATAAGTCCAATCTTGAATCTGATCTAACTGAAAACTTGGTTGCCTCAAGGGATAGCCTTCAACCTCCACTTTCCATGTCTCGTGATCCCTTGTTTCATGATCTACTTGATCAACCTATTTCAACTCTTAAGGATCTTTAACCTCTTATTTCAAGCAGTGATCATATACAAGGTAGTTACATTTCTTAGGGAGAAGAGAAAAGTGGTGAATAAATGTGTCATCTTTCTTCCATTTTCCAGGGTGACAATCTTGCATTGCTAGCCAATCATCGATCTCACAATATTAATAACATGTCAAATGATTCCATATCCTTCATTCAAGTTGAAAATTTATAAAACTATCACCATGTAATCCCTATTTCCATTAACACATGTGGTGATGGATATCCAAGTACATCGAACAATATCTTTCCTTCTTCTTAACACTTGGATTTGTATGGTGTTGATTCAAAATACTCTTTTGATAGTGTTGGATATTCATTTATGGCATGGGATTCTCTTTCAATTCATAATGATTTTAAAATTTCTTCGAGACATGCATCTTCAAATATCAAATTTGAAGAAAAAAATTGTCAGGATTTTGAATCTTTGGTATACCCTGTTAAGGAAAACCAAGATCAATCTGAATTTTACATTGGTATGCCTATATTCAATCATTATGATGATCAAAACAATATCATGGGGTATAACATGAATGTTTATATGTTGTTATTACAAGCTCAGTCTAATTTAGTTACAATTGGTGTCTCTCCTCCTAAGTCTTTTCATATTTCGTCACCTCTAGCACACTATTCATTGTACCCAAATGTGTTCGATGGGTTTGTTAGACCAAAAACTCCTCCTGATTATTTGGATCCTTTTCCTGCTAGTTTTGATTGTAATAAGGTACAAGATGGTGGTCTTACGATCAAAGGATGAAAGGCTTGAATCTATTATTCATGACCTATTCAATTGTAAATATGTCATATGTTAGGAGGAAGATGTTACAACTCGAAATGATCAAGAGAGTTTGATGTATCTCAATTCTCTATCCATCAAGAATATGATATGTTTAATATTAATTCTGATCAAATGAGTGGAATTAATATTGTTTTCATTGATACATCTGATGATAGTGGTGCATGTTTACCTGTTGATTTTTCAAAGCCACCCAAATTCGATCATCCACCATCAAAAAGTTTAGAGACAGGTTAGGAAGTTGAGTCACTTCAGTCCTTGCTAATGGTTATGTCAGGTCCTCATAATCCTGTTGAGATCTCCAAACAAAATTTGGATTAAGATTTTCATGCATAAGTATTTCCCCAACAGTTTCCCACTGGTTGTGAGTTCATTCTTAAAGGAATCTCAATATTTTCAAGTTGATCTTCACGATTTTCAAGATAACATTTCTAATCAAATGCAATATTCTTTTTTGGTTAATTCTTCATATTGTGAATCTCCTACAATGGACCAATGGTTGGAGAGCACATATTTCACGGATCCCCATAGTTTCAAAGCCTATCATTCTGATTATCGAGATGAAGGTCATTCTGGATTCAAGGATTTCTTTTTTTCAAACACTTCTAAGATCAATCACCTTTCTATCACTTTTGTGCATGTCATGGTTCTAATATCTTTATCACAATTTCTCTTCTTGAGTGATGGTAAATGATTTAGTCATTCAGTGAATTAAAACCCTCACATTGATATGAATATTTTTTTTGATTTGTACCTTGATTCCAGTGTTTCACCAAACTAGTATCTTAATTGGTTTCCTGAATTCACAATGTCAATGATTGTTTTAAATACCTTAAGCTTTCATATTATTGGCATGATGTCTAATCTGATATAAAGGGAACCAATGGAGAATCGAGGATCTTATAGTCACCAATTTAGTCATAGTTGTTTTACATCGATTGATTTTGTTGAATCCAATGACCTTAATGGTTTATCATTTCACAATTTAGATGCTTCTCGGATAGTTGAGGACCTTCAACATGAGCTAATGGTTATGTTAGGTTCTCACCATCCTGACAAGGATTATGAACAATATCATCTCAAATTCCCCTCAGAAGATTCTCTTTACGATTTGAATGTGTTAATTGAAAATTATTTTCTCATCAACATAAGGGTTTTAAAATCTATTGTTCTGGATATCATGATCCAATTGTTGAATGTTTAGAGCAATCTTACTGGGAAGCTCTGTCACAAATAACAAGTTTCAATCTTTCTTGATGTTTGATAAAACTGAAAACATGAATGAATGTACTTTCACGAGCAACCTTCAAGGTTTGCATGATCATATTTTCAAGAAACAAGGTAAGTATTGAAACTGGTTAAAGCTAGTTAGTATACAGTCACACATTTTTGTTGATAAGCAAGACCTTCCATTCATTGTGCAAGCTTTTTAAATTGTCTTCTTTACTCTTGTACAATGCTTCATATTTATTTTGATCGCTTGTATATTTATGATTGCAAGCTAGGAGAGGTTAGAGTGGCTACAATGGAAATTCCATTACACTTAGTCCTGACCTTCTAGCCCATTAGGTTGGGAGTAGGTTTAGATACATTCTAGCTCTCTAGTCACATTGCATGATTCTACATTTCACCCAACACTAGTCCTTGAATTTGGTTTTTTTGTTTTGTTTGTCTTCCATGTTGTTTTACATTCAAGGTTTACTTTTGCTATGTTTTTTTATTTTTTCTTCTTGTTATGCCTTGTATTGTATTTATTGATTTTGTTTAATAAGAATCTACATGAAAATACTCTCTCTTGGCTCGAAAGACAATGTGGAAAAACTTGAAAATGGAAATTGTGATGACGAGCAATTCTTGGCTTATCTGTCATCCTTTTCTATATCATGGGTTTGCATATCTTCTAAGTCAATGTTGTCTGAATGGAAAATATGATCCATTCAAACATAAAGCCTTTGGGCAAACCATACAACCTATATCTATTTTAGGATCTTCATTCCTTGACTCGGTGTTGTAATTAAACGATGTTTTTCTTACCGATCCAATTGAGTAGAAGAAGGGAAAGGGGAAACAAATAGTGAGAAAAACAATAACAAAGGTATATATATAACCTTATCTAAGGGAAAAACCTCTTTTTCTCTCAATAAGTTGGGATCTCTCTTCCTCCCTGGTGAAATAAATAAGTGCCTAAGCACAGTCCTATAAATGAATAAATAAAAGGTGAAAGAAGAGAAAGGATTCCTACACAGATAGGTGAAGAAAGTAACTTCGTTGGGGTTGTGTTCAAACTCGTTGGTAGCAAAGCAATGCTTTTGTTCCTTTAGTGACTCCATTGGGGTATCTTCCAAGCCTTCTGGTAGTGGAGTAACACCAGAGATGAAAACTAAGACTCTAATTATATTAAACTCGCAATTTTATATTACCCTTCTCCTGAGTCAAAACAATTGTGATTTTACAAGCTTCGTAAATGTGTTTAGCCAAGAAAATGAATAGAGGATACCATATCCATAACCAGGTCAAATGGGGAGCCAAGATAATTCATGCAATGATTCAATACTTCCTGAAAGACCGAGACCTTTCACTTAAGGATAAAACCTGAACAGAGAAGTTGGAGTTCCTCCAGTTTTTTGCCAAGTGTTGATGTTGTGATCAACACCCTCCAAAATTTTGTGTACACGTGAATTTTGGAGTCTAATGAGGATCTAATGATCTATCATTTGATAGTTGATTCATGATGGATTAATGTTATGCTAAGTGTTTAAGTCTTCTTCTCAGTTTCTAAGTGTCTAAGTCACTTTCTCACACATGTTTAGTCTATGTTTGATGGATAATTTCCTTTTGTAGACAAAATCAAACTCCTTAGATCTAGTGGATTGATCTGGAAACAAAAAAGATAAAAAGGACTATGATTTCCTTAGAGAAGTTGAGAATATGGAATAAATACTTACCTATAATCTAATGCAATATCTCCTCTTCTCATTTCTTGTAAGCTCTAGCTCCAACTCCAAATGCTAAAAATGGAACCTGCAAAACAACTAAAACAAAAAAGAGAACCAAAATATGCAAATAGCATATACAAACATCTCTAAACAATGAGTCAAGAAATCATTGTTCTACATATGCATCAATGAGACATAAGTATAGGAAAACAAAGAACTTTCTATATTAATGAGTGTAGGAGAAGATACAACCCATGGCGATCTTGACCTTGTAGATGTCTCCCAACTATCTTGTCCTTCCTTTGCCACAAAGCAAGCCTTCAGTCATAACTCAAGTGCATGGATGTATAATGGATCCTTAGGAATAAAGAAACAACATGAGGGCATAACTAAGAGCCTCCAAAAGCCAACCCAAACTCTATTGGAGGCAGTGAATTTATAGGGTAAAAGAGGTGGTTCGGGATTTACCACTCTAAGACTTATATCCACATTAGAGGGAGGATAAGTTCTAGGGATAAGAGATAATACATCAAGAGTAGGATTTGAAGATATAGTCCAACAAAACATAGTTAAAACCACTTAGGAAGATTCTAAAAAAATATGATTCAAAATTATTTTTTATTTTTACCAAATTCCAAAGGCCATCGCACTTGTAGTGAAAGAAATATGCGCTATCAATGCAATTTATCTGTGTACAACTTGAAACAATGAAGTTTGCATGAAGGGTAAGTGCGATGGGGTCCAAAAATTAGGGTTTTGAGTTTCTTAACCTATAATTCATGGAAATTCTGGAGATAGGATTCTCTTGGTTTGGTAGAGGATGAATGAAAAGTGTCAATGGGTGTTGATTGATCCAATTTCAAGGTCATTTGATTGGATGTGACAAAATAACCTATAACAGTCCATAAAAAGTTCATGAGCACATTATTTTATGCAAATTTGAAAAATAATAACATAATCCATCAAGACAGTTCCTATGCAATGTTCAACCTATGTCGAAAGTCAATGCACACTTTCATTTACAATATCTTACTTTTGGTTGTGATTGTACTTCTATTTTGATGAGTTCTTCAAAATGTCGCTTTTGCGCAACTTCGCTTTTGCTAATGTTTCTTTCATGTTTATAACTATCAATTTTTCTTGTTTTCACTTTAATAATTTTATTTTTCATGTTATCTTTTCCCTAGCATGTGTCACTTTCATTGTTGTTCGCATTTACGAGTGTCATTTGCAATTTTCTCTTATTGTCATCTCCTGAGCATGGGAAGTGTTGCACATTGTAAAAGTATAGTTTTGGTTCATTGCAAGACAAAAATTTGGTACCAATAGGACCTATTTATCACATAGACATGTACTATACCCATTATCAAAGTTTTATGCATTTTCATACTAGTTTTGTCACTATCGTCCTAAAGTGTATCTTAAGTGTCGCACCTAGTCTAAGAGAGTCAATTGTACATTATTAAAGGGAAGTTATGATGCATTATCTTGTATTATTGTTTCCTATTCATCATAAGGAAATACATCAGACATATTCCCCAAGTCTTGAGCACTGTCGTACAAGTTTCTTCACTGTCGTCAAAAAGTGTACCCTAAATATTGCACTTGAAGGAGGTTGTTGTATTGTTGTTGCATTGAGGGGATCATGTTGTTCTTGTGTACCGAGTGTTCAATGTTGTGTCATCAATTGTTGTGATTGTGTGTGATCATTCATAAGTTCAATCTTGTTATCATTTCTACCTTACAAATCCTGCACTTAGCCACATCCTGAAAATCTTTCTACCCAACCAACTTGACCCATCGCAACCTCCTTGAACTATCAATTGCATAATAGAAAGGATCAAACTCTCCACTTGCCTCCTAGAACTCAGCAATGCATAATTTATTCCTCCAAGGACTTCCTATTACATAGTCTTAATGCTCAAACTTGATTCCTTGACATCGACAACTGTGCAGTTTACCCATCCAGTCAGTCTCCTTCTGTGCATTGCACAGGGGCAGGCCTTAGGCTATTTCCCTACCTCCCTGAGCTGCAAAATTGTGCAATCCATAGGACTCTCTCTATTATGTACTACACATTGGGAAGCTTCAAGGCTTAATACTACATCACTGAGTTCCTCATCTACTCAGTCTCCCTGTCTAGGCCTCTTGAAAATTGCATGGTCTCAAGCTTTAGTCCATCACTCCTAGCCCCTGGAACTATGCACTACATAATCCCCGAGTCTTCCTCCCCGTCCAGTGCCTAGTCATAGCTAAATCAGTCATTTTCATGAAGCAAGCTAGACTAAGAGGTTTCTAGACTAATGTGATCTTGTCATGAGCGGATTCCACTTGTAGGTACTACATCTTGACATGACAAGATGATGCTCGGAGATGAAGAGAAGGATATCATATGATAAGACACTTGTGAAGCTAGAACCATGAAGAAATCATCGAGCAAGAAAATGAAGGGACACTATCTTACCATAAAAGATCAAATATCTTGAGCACATGAAGACTCCATATCAATCAACCCATTGGAGGATGAGGATGAGACACATGAAAGATCCATCATGAAGATGCAAAAAAAAGTAGTAGAAGGAGAATATTGGTAATGCCACATCATCATGAAGTTCCATGTCATCATTATCAAGAGTCATCTCAAGAGTCACATGTGTCATAGTGCCTTGCCGCATAATTTATGGAATGTAATTATGTAATTCCCAAAAAATGAGAAAATATAAATATGTGGAAGACCAAGGGTCCCGAATGGAATATGAAGAGTCACTATTGAGTTCTAAAGTCATATAGAATCTCAAAGGTCATGTAAAAATTCAAAAATTCATTGTAGAAGCTCAAGAGTTAAGAGGGAGGTCAAGAGTCACATGGGAGGGGGAGAGTCGCCTCATTTACCATACATACACCCTCATAACTCAAGAAACAAGCCTTTTGGGTACTTGAACTTTCATCTTGGATTCTCTAACATTGGCATAGGTGATAAGATCTTTCTTTGGAGGAGTAAGTGGTGACTTAATGTTCCACTATTGGGGCTATTGTGGCAGCATTGTACTTGTATATATTGGCACCTCCACTTAATATATGAATCTTGATGATCCAACACATTTTCATGCATGTATCGTGAATATAGTAAGACTATTCTTTATATGTTTGTGGTATGTGTTTTGTTCACATGACATAAGGAAATTAAACTATTTCAATGGATTTGGTACTTATCTTATTGAAGGCGTGTTGTATTTTGTCTTATGTTTGTGTTTGTCTTGAGAACTATTTTGCAGGTTAAGTAATGATCCTCTTATGCTCTTGTGAGTCTCTTTTAGGATCTTACTATTAATTTTCTTCTATAGCTTCACTCTCTTTCTCCTTGCCATGAAAGTACCTTATGTACATCACAATTTCATGTCTCATAGTGTCAACTCACTTACCTTTTTCAAATAATGTTCGTATACCTATTATGTGAATAATGATATCGAAGGAAAATCCCTACGGACAAATGGAAACTGACCATATTTTTGGTTGGGGGTCCTACTCCAAATGGTGAGAGGTCTAATTGGGACTTCACATCAGATAGGCCCCTTGGTTGAAATATTTCCGACACCATCAACAATAGCAGAAAAACTTCATATTCCCACACCAGCCAAGATTGATGATCTTCTCATTGCTATTCAAAAATTGGTAGAGCAGTTGATTGATCAAATGTTCAACTTAGTGCAGAGGTATCAAAACTGCAAGCCCAACCCATAGTCATTAGAAATCCTAAGTTTACAGAGATTCCATAGAAGGATCAAGAGGATTGCATAGCACGTAAGCAAACCCTAGAGAACACACTTGACAGTGGAGTTGTCTTCACAACTACATTGAACAACTGTCCCACCTATTTGGCTAATAATAATTCTAAAATCAGGTCCCAAGAGGTGCTTATTTGAGATCTATATTCAAGGCAAACTTCAGATCTCAGAGAACAACAAGAAATCAAAAATACACTGGAGAAAGAACGAGGAATATTTTCATAGTTATTGAGACAAAAGAACCAATGGATGAGGGAATGAAATAAATCACATCATGAAGCTTCCAATACATTTGAATATTTGTAGGGAGTAATTAATTAAGTCTTGAGGATTGAAGCAGCTAAACCATTTAGCTAATGGATATAAAAGAATACACCCCTCAAGGAGAAAGTTCAATAAATGTCGAACTTGAAAGAATCTAGTGTTAAATCCAAAATTGTAGTACGAGAATGGTCCATCTTGGACAAGTATCTACATATATTTTCTCCAGTGGTCTATTAGACTGTGTTTCCAAATGCACCTCCGCCACTGCCAACTCATCCTGATTTTCCACAACTGCCACGACCTACCCATTAGTTCTTTGCACCCAGTGTTTCAATGTATTATTCAACATTGGAACGCAAGTCTCATTAAGTTGAATTTGATTAGGTAGTGAATCAGTCGATAGATCCAATTCCTGAAGTTTGATCGCAGCTATAGAAGCACTTGGCAATGAAGCACCAATTTTTTTTTATCTTAGTTTACTTTTATTGTAATGATTGTACTGAGAATTTTGTTTTAAAGAACCAGTGACATGAAGTGTATAAGATTTTTCTTTTTCAGTTTTTGTAGCACTCCAACTCTTCCCTTCTTCGGGATGAAGAAGGATTTGAGGGTTGGGGAGATGTTGGAGGAGTTAGTCAGTCTAACCGACTAGTCTGCATATCAATGTATCCATTCTAGTTTGACATATAATAAAGAATGTATTTGTGTGATTCTGATAGTTATCCATTATTGTGTCTCTTATACATTGATCTATTATTGTCGTGTAATTACTTGATGTCTGTCTACTGGTAACAATGCATGCTATTCACTAGATTACAACAAATCCCTAGCTTTGTTTGGAATATTTAGAATAAACAATGAGTCAAGATTTGTGTTGATTTTATTTTATATCTGTTTTAAGTGGAAGAAATTATAGCAATATTTTTATATAATTCAATGAATGAGTGTAGCTACCGCAGGTCTCTTACTATTTAATGGAATATTTATGAATCAGTGAAATCCAATAGTGCTTGAGTATAGGTGTGTCTAAGGTATGTAGGAGTGCATTAAAAAAAGGTGCAATCGAATAGTATCATCAATAATTATGTTTGAATAATGAAAAAACATAATAAAATTACAAGGGTCCTCACTAACACAATCATTGTGTGGAAGTGCGAAGGTGTGAGAGTGTGAAGGTTTATGTTCCTTTCTCTGCACACCATCGTTCCACACATATATATGAAAGGTTATATTTTTGTTTGAAGCAAGGGAATTCGTTTAGGTGGGGCCTTGATGATGGTGTTGGATACTACCAATAGTAAGGGGGTCTCCCCAATATGAAGTCCCAAATAGACCTTATATCATTTGGCATAGGATCCCCAACCAGAAAGTATGGCTAGTTCCTATTATCTTAGAGACTTTCCTTGGCTGCGATAAATCACACAAAAGAAGCACATATTATTTCAAGATAAGCATGTAAGTTAGCCTTATGATGTATTCATTTGTAAAGTTTATAACGGTTCCTTCACAAAAAATAAAAGAAAGTGAGTCTTTAGGATAAAAGTTTTAGTACCATCCTAATAAAGGCACATACATAATCTGAAAGAATCGTTAGTAATCTTGGGAAATAGTTCACAAAGAAATAATGATCATGAGAACATAAGACACGTGATTCAATAATGCATACTAAAGCTAATGAAATATTTCATTTTCATTAGTATGAGTTTAATCAAACATATACCACAAACAATGAAAGAACAATATCATAATAATTCACAACATATGCATGAAAAGTGTGTCAGCTCTAAGAGCTTCAAATTATCGAATGAATGTTCCAAGATACACCATTACAATGATACAACACTTGTTCCAATAATGGAATGTTAAGAAATTACTTGCTCCTCAAAAGCCTTATCTTCTCTCTTATTCCTAGCTTTAGAAGCAAAGTGAAAAGTCTTTTTCTTGAGCTATGAGGGTGTATATATAACAAATGAGATGACTCTCCACCTCCCTTGTGACTCTTGATCTCCCCTCATTACTCTTGACCTTACATGTGACTTTCTGAAACTCCTTTCATACCTTTGGAATTCCACATGACTCTTCACATTTTATGAGTTACCTTTGGACTTCCACACCCTTTACATTTCTCATTTTATTAAAATTACATAATTACATTCATAAATCATGTGGAAATATATGACACATGTGGCTCTTACAATGACACTTGTACAATCCATGACTTGGAAAAAGATGACTTGTATATTCACAGTGATGTATCAATGCCAAGCTTCTCTCCTTGTTGCTTCCTTAATCTCTTCATAACAGATATTGCATGTGCTTCATCCTCATCCTCGAAGAGGTTGATTAATATGGAGCCTTCCATGTGGTCTTGATCTTCAATCTCTTGTCATGATCTAGTGTCTCTCCATCTTCTTGTTTTATGATCTCTTCATGGTTCCAGCTTCACAAGTGTCTTTTTGCATGATCTCTTTTGCACGCTCCTTGAGAATCATCCTATCATATCAAGATACACTACCTGTAGAGGGAATTCATTCATGATAAGACGACATTGGTTTAGAAATATCCTATTATATCCTATTCTTCATGCAATTCACTAATTGATCTGGAACCAAGTGCAAGACAAAGGAGGAGGCTTAGGGATTGCACAGTGCGCAATTCAAGGTGGAAGTGATGAAGGTTTGATCACTTTTATTGAAAAAAATTTAGTTACTAATGGACAAGAAGCAAGACCGCACAGTTGAGGGAGTCAGTGAGGAAGTGGTGAGGGATTTCTCACTATGATTGCATAGTGCATAGTTCAAGAAGGACAAAGATATAGGATTGTGCAATTGCGAAAGGCAAGGAGGCAGACAAAGAGGCTTACCCAATGTGACTGTGTAGTGTATAGTTTTGGGAGGATAATGACTATGCAGTTGATGGAATCAGAGTTAGGAAGGCTTGGTTGTAGACCGAAACGGTGCAGTGTGAAATTGAAGGTTGTTTGGAAGAGGAAATTGTATAGTTTCCAAGGGCAGGAGGCAAGAATGAGCACTGTGACTCCATAATGCATAGTCCTTGGTGGCAGTGACTGTGAAGTGCATAGTTCTGGGATGCAAAGGGTACTAACTAAGGCTTGAGACTGCACAGTGCGCAGTTCAAGGAGGTATGCTAGAAGTTGGTTGGTTGGGTAGGGTCACTTCTAAAATTGACTAAGTGTGGGATCCGTGAGGCAGAGATGAAACCAAAACATGACTTGAACATGATCACGCACTCATAAATGATAAAACACACAATGATGAAACTCTTAACACCCAAAATTGACATGTACCCATTGAAACAACAACAAAACAACACTTACCTCCCAGTACGACACTTGAGATACACTTTGCAACACAAGTGAAAATGACAAAAAACAATTCATAGAACTTTGGGAATGAACCTAGTACATGTATCTAAGATGGATAGGACCCATTATTAACAAAGCTTCCTCATAAAGATGCATTATAACTTTCTTTCACAAAGTGCAACACTTCCCTTAGAAAAATGCGACACTTGGGTTTTCTTCACAAAGGGACTTGGAAACTTAGAGAACAAGCATGGAATGTATTTTATTACTAGAAATGACAACTCACATGGTTAAAGGAGGCTCCAAAGTTTGAATATAGGCCAAAATTTGGAGGGTGTTGTAGCAACGACAACCGACCTAGCCTCGTTGAAGTGAAGAGGTGTGGGAGTGAAAATATTTATGTTCCTTGCTCCACACACTATCCTTTCATACACTGTGTTTCTACTTGTCAGCAAGGAAAACCAAAGTTGAGGAAGGGAATACAATACAAATGGATTTGGTAACTATCAAACTTGGTAACTATGATGTTAATTACCCTCAGGGTTGCAACTGTCGAGTCTTGTAGGTAGAGAGGCCATTGTTAAATGTCTTTGTCTATAAAGATCATTTCCCTTAGTAGAAAAAGTGAGGAACTATCATTTCCAATCATATCTCCAAGAAAAGGATGGTGAAGTGCTCCTCCAAGTGAGCCAATGTTAAAACTTGTTTAAGTGGTTAGGAGGGTTGTTGCTGCCGATGGGAGATCAAATTGTTCACGGGCATGCTGAGTCAATCTCTTTGTCATCAATGTCGACATCCATGTCTTTAGAGGAAGGAGTGCCTATTGGGCAGTGAAAATTCCAGTCAGTGAGAGTGGAGGATAGTTGTGGAAAGAGGGGATAGTTGTTGAAGATGGGATGCATGATTGCAAGCAGTGGATGTTCAATGCACGACCCATATTGTCTACACAAGTGGGTTCCACTATAGTAAATTTTAAAATGCTAAACTCATAAGCAATAGAGAAGTGCGTAACATTTTTATAGTTTTCAATTTTTATAAAATTATCAATAACATTTTGAAATTTAATAACAATTTTTTGTAGAGCCGTATGTGATGATATTTGTTTTTAAACAACTCAATCCATGATGCACCTCTATCTCTACACGTAGGTTCCATCACAATATATTTATAATGGTAGTCTCATAAAAATAGAGAAGAGGTGTGGAGCATGGTTTGTGCGGAGGATAAACCATCCTCCGCACCTCCACACAATATGATATTTCGTATATTTAACTCTTCAAAATGTTTAATTTGCAGTCAAATTTTTACCAACAACATTTCTCATCCCAAGAATCAACATCACTCATATCTTAGCCTCTACATATGTCATGCCTTTTATAAGAGCCCTCAATTCAATTGGATGAAGTAAACATGAAAATATATTTGTATTTATGACAGTTAAGTTTCACACAGCCAACATATCCAACGTGTCAACATAGAAAGAGAAACTTGGCAATTTTTGAAATCCACTGTAATTTCCAATGATGAACCACAACTGTAACATATAAGGCATCTTTGGGGTAATATAAAATTGATAGGAAGTATTTTTGAGAGACTTTGGAAATAATCGTAGGCTCTGTCGGTAATATGGTAAGGCTCCATTGATTGCATATACGACCCTTGATGGTAACAAATCGAACAGAATAGAGGATAAGAGCAAACATGCAATTATTTTTCGATTTATATATTATTAACTACACCACTTTCATTACATCGTACACCCCGAGTGTAATTGGTACTTAAGTTGGTATTCTGAGCTTAAATCTCTAGGATCATTCTTGAATGACCGAGAATAATGTCAATCTGATTAGCGTTAATAGTGATCAAGCTTAAATCTCTAGGATCATTCTTGAATGACCGAGAATAATGTCAATCTGATTAGCGTTAATAGTGATCAAGCTTAAATCTCTAGGATCATTCTTGAATGACCGAGAATAATGTCAATCTGATTAGCGTTAATAGTGATCAAGTAGCTGGGCATCGAATACTTTTTATATATTTGGTATGGCGGTTTTCATCAGTCTCTGCCAGAATGGAGACTTTTCGGTGATATCTAACATCCCAAATTTCTCTTGATCCTTCCCATTAGTGATACAAAGAGATGGATAAATTAGGGATACAAAGTGATGACTAAAGTTATGTACTCTAGATAGACATGTTCTATGCATCAAATTCTAGACAAACATGTTCACGGTTTTTAAGAGGTAATTCTTTCTAATGCCCATCTTTAATTTTCTTAGAATTTTGTGACATTAAAAATTTAATTGACTTATAGATAAATCACATGAGATTTCAAGTTTTTCCACCTACTATGCCCCCCATAGCGTTGGTTGTTTCTATCACAATTGTGCCTTAAGTGTGTGGACTCCAACTGCATTGTCATAGGAGTTAGGCTTAGACATATGGATAGAAGCCGTGAAGCTACCAACATCTTATCCATCTCTTAAGCCTTGGGAAATATTTTGAATATCAAAATATTGAAAATACTTCTAGCGGAGCTACAACCAAATACACTAGCATCAAAACAAAACATCGAAATAGAAACCTTAAGTCACAATTTCCACTACGCCTACAAAACATTTATTTCTATACCGTGACAATACTAATGGAAAATACACAAAAGAAGCATCTATAAGCTACGACACACTTCACCTGTTCCCTCCCCATTTCTAGCAGCACTCTTGTCCAGAGTGAAGAGAGGGCAGGAAGCACCACCTAAGTATTTTCATACCAATTTAGGCTATTTGGTGAAGAATTATATGGGAAGCTTTCCTGTATGTTATCATTTTCCATTCCTCCAACGTGTATGTAGTAAACCATTTTATTATTCTATATACATTGGTTATTTTATTAATTAATAGATGTTAATATATTGAGTGGCATAGGATTTGGATCCACTTTCAATTGGATTTGCTATAGTGTGATACCTCAAAGTTCAATATTCATTAGAGTTTCAAAATTTTGAATTTCCAATAAACTTTTGAAAAATAACATTGCAAAACACCCACTTCCAAGTTTGTCAATTGATGGATGACTAAAGAAAGTGTTGTAAAATGCATACCATATTAAAAAGGAAATTTTAACACCATTTTTACATATTATTCTATAATCGCAACTTGCTAAAGCAACACTTTAAACATCCATCCACTTCTTTTTCTGCGTGCATACTCAGCCGTTACATTTTGCACACCAACCATAAGCTGATAGATTTTTCACATCAAGCATATCGATTTGTATTATGAAATTTTTTTCACATTTATAGACGTCATCTTGGTTGTTAATTTATTATGCAGAGTGTTAGTGTTAGTCAATTCAGCCTGTCACCATTGATCAAATATGCTCTTACAAGGTGTTAGGGTGTCATGTCAAATTTTTGTCATTTTAGTGAATCTTCAAATAAAAACTTGCTCACTAGTTGTTGTGTCTAGGTCACTGCTGCTCCCTTCACTTACTTAAGGTATTCATCACTCATCATGGTCATTATCTTCTTCGAGGTATCATATATTAATTTAAATGTCTTGGGTCACGAAATGGTTAAATTCCTCATTTTAGGTCATGGTCTACGGTTTCACTCCATGTGTCATCATGATACCATATGTCAAAACAAAAACATGCCCATCAGGTGATTCAGTGGGTAAAGGGAGTTAGCAACTTAGGGAAATCAAAATGCAGGTAAAGGTAATTTTTTATTTCAAATAAGACAATGTTGTAGTACATTACCTCATCTCATCATTTCTCATAAGGACATTTTTGCTTCAAAATATGTTTCTGACCAAATGTAGAATAATTTTACAAAAGTGAAAGAGTGTTTTGTCTATTATAGTCCAAGGAACACAAACCTCCTTCAGTTTATGCACAGGTGTTATGATTTGAGAGAAATTCCCAAACTACACTTGCTGTAACAAGAGAGTTATTGCACTTCTGGACAGTTTGACTTCAAGACAGTTTTTCAAGGATTTGGAGTAGGTGTGGGCAGTGTTTAAGGACTCTATTGTGTGGCAGACATCATAATATTTCCAACCATACCACTTTCATTCCAAAAATCCTCCAGGAAGGCATTCAAAAGTGTTATGCAATTTGGCGCTACACTTTTTCAGAAGCACACTACGTTTTTGGAGTGACCTTGGGAAAATTATTTTTCTCAGCCTTGGAGAGGCCATTTTACATGCTTAAATACTCTATGGACAACTAGGAATTCTAAGATTTCCAATGGTACATTCAAATTGTGATTGGATTAGTGGAAGGCATCCGAAAGTGCTCTGCAGGTTGGTGTTGTGCTTTTGTCAAAGACACCCTGCGTTTTTGGAGTGACCTTGGGAAAATCAATTGTTATCCCTACGGAAGTCTCCAAAATACATTCTCGATGAGTCCATATTGTAGCAGACTTCAATATCTTTCCAATGAGCTATCAAGTTCGCAATTTTGAGCCGTTTAAAGCCTCCAAAAGTGGGTTTCAAGTTGGGGCTACGTTTCTGGAGGTGGTGCTACATTTTTGGGAGAGGCGTTGTGCTTCTGTGAACTGCGTTGTGGTTTGGCGCTGTGCTTATTTGAACTACACTGTGCACAAGGAAGAGTATCTAAAATCTCACATAAATCACCCAAATTCAAAATTTAAGCTTTCATTCTAGTTTCTTCATTCTCTAAGCCTCATAAGAAGTAAGTACACTCATTTCACTCCCTCTTTTCCTTTGGAAAAACAAACAAAATGATGGTGAGTTTAGTCCTCTAGGGTTTGTATGAGTTTCATGTTTTAAAGCTTGCAAATGATCAGCTGGAGCTTTGAAACCCTAAAATAACTATCCCTATACCTCTGTTTGCATGAAAATCATCATCCCATCCACCAACAAACCATTTCCCTTCAGTTCACTTCACCTCCCTACAAACCCTAGCCCTAATCTATCAAATTGGGTAGTTTCCCTAGCTAGGACTGTGTTTAAATTTTCTATCTCATCTCCCTCATTCATTTCCCTCCATTTAACTTCCTAAGGATTTCTAAAACCCCTTTCCATCTCCCAAAATTTCCCTACTCCCATCTCCCTTCCCTAACTTCCTCATTTCACCACTTCAATCACTTTTCACTGTTTTTTTCCCCTTTCCTATCATCTATGGTTTCAAAATGGAAGGAGACTCTTCACCATTAGAGAAGATAAAACATCATAAAGGGAGGAGGATTATGAGGTATGAGCCCACAAATTGCAATGAGATCAATTCTTCACCATTCATATGACAATGCTTTGAAGATGTCAACTACTTAGGGTTTTGTCAAAGAGTGGGAGAGGTAGGTTTTCATGAGTAGCTCACTAATTTGATTGCCATCAATCTGAAAGGAGAAAAGGCCACCGTTGCAGGAATTGATTTCAAATTCTCATTTGATCCCATCTCCCTTTCCATAGAGATACCAAATCATGGGGAGTATTGGTTCAAAGGCATGAAACTAGACCTAGAAGAGAACAAAAGCCACCAATGGAAGAATTGACCTTTGAGGAGAGGATTTCCATGGAAATAAATGAAGATAGGGAATTTTGGCTTGAAAAGATCAATTTCCACCTTGAGAAGCTCCTTGAAAAGGTTAACAAGGATAACAAGTTGCAAAGGAAGATGGCCATCCATTATTACACAAGGAATCAGGTTGCCAAGGTCAGAATCAAGCAGTTGAAGGCCAAACTCAAAGAAAACCCTAAAAAGAAAAGATGAGAAAGACAACTTGGAGATGCTTGCTGAAGCATCCATGATAGCATAACATACCTCATTTTACACTTATGGACCAATTTTTGGAGTTTTCTAAGTATTTTTGGTTTTTGGTGAATTTTGGTGCAAAACTCAGAAATTGCACTAGTCATAGAAATGTAGCGCCTTCGCGCTGCAATTTTTCCTCAGGGCTCCAAATGACAAGTGGCTTACATTTTTGGAAATCTGGTGGCCTCCTCTCGAAACCCATTTCATCATATTTCTCATACAGGGCTCAAATTTTGAGAAAAATGAGAAAAAGGGGTCAAAAATCAACATTCTGCCCTCTTTTTGATAAGCTCTGCACTTTTGGAGACACCTAGGGCGAATCAATTTTGGAATTTAGACAGGAAGTTCTAGTTTACCATTCTTTCATGTTTCAAATTTTACTTCAGGAAGGCACCTAAAAGTGACCTCAAAGGTGGTGTTGTACTTCTGCAATTTTCTAAGTTTTTAATTAAAATTCCACTGTGTAAATTTCTCAGATTTCTAGTTTGACTTGGTCAAAGGTAACTTAATGATGTAACTTCAGTAGTTCGAAGTCTAGATGATGTAATAATGAATAAATTAGCATGATAGGTTGTTTTCATGGCTAATTAGGCCTCATAAATGAAGAAAAACGCAAATCAAAGTCTAAGAGAAGAGTTTGTTTTTTACCTTCGCACTCTCACTTATTGGTTGAGATATCTTGGAAACTGTTCCACCACTTAGGGATTCGACTCTTGAAGGTGGGGACACTATTTGTTTGAGTCTATATGTATCATTTCTCATTCATAGATAAGGGTTGGACTTCAGAGGAGAGACTTGTATCTTATGCTTTCATACAGTTAATCAAGGAGCAATTGCAACTATTTTTCAGGAATACTTGTTCAGTGAGTTTGTGGTGTTGTTTTCCTTTCATATCAATTTCTTATTGATGAATTCATCTCTATTAACATGTTTTTCTTTCTTCATGTGGTTTTCCTTACTATCATATAGGCATAATTATTTAAATTCAAGGCTCTGTCTATGTGGAAAATCATGTTTCTGTATCTCTTCTTCTAGATTAATGAATTCATGCTAATACATGCTCATTATGATTTCTTAAGCTTTCATACCTATACTACATTGACCAAATCTTAAGTTCACCACTAAACATTTTTATATTGCTCCTCTTTATGCCTGCTACTGCAAACCTTTGAGACCTTAACCTAATTTCTCTTTCTCATCCTTGGTCTAACAACCCTAAAAACCCTAAATTTTCAAAAACTCAACTAAAACTATTATATCTAGCTTAAAATTCATTTCTCTTCCAATCATTAACTGTAAAATCCTTATAGAGATCCCTCTTTGGTTTAACAGGGCTAGCTGCTAAACTGCAAGTGGTTTGAAGATACATCTTTCGATCTCCTCCTCAGCTTGGGACATTGTAGGGGATAACACAGAGGAAGCTTCCTCCACACAACATCACCATGCTCTATAAATGAGCTCTCAATACTTGAAAGTTTTATTATATTCAATGTAAAGGGTTTTAAATAAAAAAAATATATTATTGCCCATATCGCCGCTACCAAATTCTCTTCTCTACATGTGTGTTTTTATTGAGGCACATGGAAGCAATATGAGATGTGTCTTGTATCCAAAATCATAGGACAATGCCAAGTGTGGAGCCTATGTGTTCAATCACTCCACACAATAATCAATTATTCCACACCAATGTTCATCTATCCAGATATTACCATAACAAATTGTAAAACTACTAACATCATATTAACTAAACTCTATTCTAACTTGTTATTGTTGAATTCATCTTAGAGATAAACACAAAATGCAAGGCACCATTATATATTTATGATTACATATAAAATAAATAAACAATTATCCAATTATTAATATTTTCCATTCATTCACATTGTAATGATACCTTACATGTAAATGCCTTTACTCATCATTTCCTCTTGCGAATCATTAATTGAAATCATATTCTTTTGGGTGGCATGATGCAACGTTATGGGAAATTACTGCAAAAGCTTTAAGGAAAATGTAAATGTTGCACAATGCGAGGTGGGAGTTGCCCCGTTATTAGCATTGGGTCAAATGACTAACAAACTGTTCCTTGCGGGGTGGAAATTGGATAAAGTGAATTCAATAATTCAGATAATAACAAATGCTGGGTGGAAATTGGATCAATCAAGAAAAATGAAAACACTATGATTCTATAATTTTTATGGTTAAATATAAAATAAATAAACAATCATTGTCTAATTTAAGTAGCATGCCTTTACTCATTAACTGAAATCATATACTTTCGGGTGGTGTAAGTCAATATTATGGGAAGCTACACTCTAAAGCTATAAAAAAAAATTTCATATGTTCCACAACGCGCGATGCGAGTAGTGTGTGCATTGTGCCCTCGGTATTAGGTATCTTTTTGGTTGTTAATTCACTGTGCGGAGGAAGCTTCCTCTGCACAACATCACCATGCTCTATCAATGACCTCTCAATACTTGTTAGCTCTATTATATTCAATGCAAATGGTTTTAAATAAAAAAATATATATTGCCTATACCGCTGCTGCCAAATGCTCTTCTCTGCATGTGTGTTTTATGGAGGCAGGTAGAAGAAATATGAGATGTGCCTCGTATTCAAATTCAAAGGAGAATGCCAAGTGCGAAGGCTGTGTGTTCAATCACTCTGCACAAGGATCACTTCAAGCCTATTAATTTTGAAACCATTTTTTAATATTAAAATATAATTTAAAATTAATATTATTAATTTTAAAGCCACCCTTCGATTATAAAATAAGACGTAAAATCGAAGTGCACAATTCAAAACCATTCACAGAAACTTTCATATTATGTGCGGAGGTGCAGAAGGTTCTCTTTCCCCACACATACTTCCTCTCATGCACTTATGATTTTCTCTATATAATTATGTGGAAAATTATGTGCGGAATCATTTTTATTGTTTCATCTATACAAGAGATGACTTATAGGTGGTGGCAAATAGTTACTACTGCACCATGATAAAGGAAATGATAGTTAATGGAAATTAATAATTAATTATTTACCCAGTCTTGTAGTAGAAAACTTTCTACTTGGTATTATTCAGGTGGATATTGGTGGCCACCTGCCCATTTCACTTAGACTTCCAACTGGTTTAATCAGTGTCCTTGTTTATAGGAGGATTTACTATTTTTAGTAGTTATTTGGGTCTTGAACTTCCGGAGTAGTTTTGACCCCCTAAATGACTTTTTTTTTAAAGTCTAAAATGGACTCATATACATGGATGAGGGCATGTGGAAAATTTTGTAGTACTCAAAGAGATATTTCCAATGACGTATTGTACACGCCAAACAAAGATAATATGACCAAGTTACAACCCCAAGAAGTTAGCTCCCTAACTAAGCCCAACGAGGCCCACAAATTCTTGGTGTTCCATCTCCTGGGGTTAGGGTTTTGGTTGTTTAGGGTTTTACCTTGTTGTTAAATATTAAAAAGGCCCTTGAGCCTCATTGTAAGACAGTTCAAAGGCATGTAGCCACCACATCTCTTCTCAGAGATAAGCTACCATCGCCCGAGCTAATTTATTCCATTCTGTTTGTAAGAATATTTTAGTTCTTTGATATTAATGAAATTAAGTGTTTTTTCTGCTACACATTTGTATTTGTTGTTTATCCATATTTTGTTGCATTCCTCTTTAAGTTCATATTAGTGGTATCAGAGCAGTATGCTCTTTCTCTATTTTTATTTGCATGTCCCCAATGAGGTCGGGGTATAAGGAGTTAGGGCTCGAATTGGTTGAACCCTTGCAAGACCAGCCTCGCAAACCCCGACATCCTCGCATGGCGAAAGAAAAGAAATACAAGAGAGCATGAGATCCTTTCAAAATATTGCTCAAAGAAGCCCTTGAGTGACAGAGCAATGTGATGATGAACAACTTTACCCAGATCCTTCAACAACTACCCATAGGTGACACATCTTATTTCCGAACACACTCTGGGAGCACCACTCCCTTTAAGGTACAAGTTAACTTTGACATCCCCATATTTGAAGACTAGATAGATGCAGATTCCATAGATAAATGGTTAAATCTGCTAGCAAGATATTTCTCGCTTCATTACTTTTCCAACTGGGAATAGATTATTTTTTCACTCCTCAAAGTCACCCCCCACGTCAAGGACGAGTGGGAAACCTACTGCAAGAAGAGGATGAGAGTGAACCATCACTATTCTTAGCCGCACCCACTTGAAATTATTTCCAAGATGCCATTAATGAGAAGTATTACCCTGTTGGGAGATATGGAGATAAATACATAAAGTGGACCACATTGCGACAGGGAAGGGACCAAGATGTGCTAAAGTTCGCAAATATTTTTCATATCCTTCGCATGAAGTTGGATATCAAGGATTCTGAGCGGAATTTGATACTCAAGTTATGCAACTATCTACACAAGTACATCCAGGATGAGATGGAGTTCTTGGAAATCTCCTCGCTCGGCGTTGCCTATCGATACACTACCAAGATCAATAAAAAATTTAAACACAAGAAGCGAGACTTTAGATCTATGAATATGAAGCAAGGGAAAGGCGCCTCCAAGCTGGAGAACAAAGGACAAAGCCAAGGAGGGGAGACCCATGACAACCTATCGAAGCTGCAAGAAAATAACAACACCATGAAGACAAAGAAGGACACAGGGAATGATGTGAGCTCCATAAGAGCCCCACTCACAACAAAAGTGAGTGTCGGACCAAAAAGTCACTAGTGGCTGAGCTAAAGGCTTCTGAATCAGATGCATGTTTTGACTCTGCGTCAGAACCTGACAAGGGGAATGACAAAAGGAAGCAGATTATTGACACAAAGCCCAGTTCCACCATTGGCACCACCAAGATCCATAAGAATGAGCTCGAATATCCATAGGAGGGGGAGTGCCTCTTCCACTCACATATGTGAGTGAAGGGTTCTTCGCTGCAATTCATTGTCGACATCGAGAGCCAAAAGAACCTCATTTCAGCAGAGGTCGTGAAGCAGTTGGGCCTACCAACCACGGCACACCCACAACCATACACCATCGGGTGGCTTCACCAAGGGTGAGATATTTGTGTTAGTTAATAATGTCGCCTTCCCTACAACATCAAACCCTTTGCAGATGAGGTACTGTGTGATGTTGCTCCTCTTGAATTTTGTGATGTATTATTAGGATAACCATACTTGTGGAAGCAACATGTTGTGTATGAGTCTAGGCCTTGCACTATTATTATTACTTTGGTAAATAAGTTGTACAAGACATTGGAGGTAGCACTGCCTACCACCATATATTTGATCACTATGATGAAATGTAGTAAGATAATTTCCCAGACAAGGAAATTTGTTTTCCTTATGATTCACCCTCACGGCAAGAAGAAGAATGTGGCCATGACCTTTAGATAGAGCTCCTCTGCATGGCGGCAGTAGATGGACAAGGTCGTGGAGGATCACAGGGACATATTCAACTCACCCATAGGGGTATCTCTACACTATTAGGTCAAGCACTCCATTAATATGACCCCAGGTGTGCCACTGCCTAATGGACTGATTTATCGACACTCTATTTTGGAGAAAACTGAAATCAAGAGGAAGATTCGAGATTTGTTACAAAAAGGGCACATTAGGCCAAGTGCATCACCCTGTGGGAGCCCAATCGTGTTGGTACAAAAGATGTACAAGACCTGGAGACTCTGTATTGACTATCGGGAACTAAATAAGATCATTGTCTAGAATATTTATCCAATGCCATGGATTGATGACCTTCTGGACCAACTAAAGGAGGCCAGATATTTTAGCAAGATTTACTTGAATTCCGGGTATCACTAGGTACCAATCGAACCCTCCGATGTGTGGAAGACTTCCTTCAAATCCAAGGAGAGCCTTTTCGAATGGTTGGTCATGCCTTTTGGGTTGATGAATGCCCCCCCAACCTTCATGAGGCTGATGGATGTCATATTACAACCCTTCACCAACTCATTCATGGTGGTTTATTTGTATGACATCTTTATCTTCATCCATAGTTGGGAAAAGTACCTCCACCATATTCGACAGGTCCTCCAAACTTTGCGACAACAAAAGCTGTGTGGCAATTTGGAGAAATGCACTTTTGGTATGACCCAAGTTCAATATATGGGGTACATAGTTGATGGGTGGGTTGTGCATGTGGACCCAACCAAGATACAGGCCATTCAGAATTGACCAGCCCTAACCAATCTAATATAGCTCTATAGCTTTTTGGGTCTTGTCAATTTCTACTACAGGTTCATGTTGGGATTCTCTCGTATCACTTGGCCTTTGAGTCAAGTTACCAAGGGTGGAGCGAAAGAAAAATTCTCTTGGCTTGAATCCCAACAAAAGGTATTTTTCGATTTGAAGCATCGCCTTTGTTCTACACCAATGCTCACATTACCAGACATGGAACAACCATTTTAGATTGAGACAGATGCCTTTGACTATGTTATTGGTACAATTCTTACTCAGCAGGGGCATCTAGTGGAATATCATAGTGAGAGACTTTCAAACATAGTCCAAAAGTATCCCACCTATGACAAAGAAATGTATTCCATTGTGCAGGTCTGTCGACAATGGCAGCATTATATTATGGGGAAGGAAACAATCATCCACATAGACTACCGACCCCTGAAGTTCATATAGACACAAGGGAAGTTTCAAAATGATCGCCATAGGAAATGGTCGACATACATGCAATAGTTCCATTTGAACATTAAGTACAAGAAGGATAACACCAATAATGTTTAATACTTCCTCAGCAGACCTCCGGTCATGGCGCTGACCATTGTGCTCGACTTTTGTGGGAACAAGACTTCGAGTGGTCACATATGTACAAGAGTGATCTAAAAGTTGGCAACACATACCATATGCTCGTGGAAGGCAAGCAAGTTCCAAAATTTCACCTCCAGGATACACTGTTATGTCACCTAGGACACCTCTATGTTCCTTCCAATGAGCATGCCAAGATGATTTGGGAGCCGCACTACAGTTGGGTCATTGGACACTTCGAGTAGAGAAAACAATGACAGTACTGCAGAAGTATTTTTATTGGCCGAACCTTTTACTGGATGTTGGAAAGTACATCAAGAAGAAAGACCTATATATTCCTCTGCCTACTCCCAGTCAACCTTGGGAATCCATATCCATTGATTACATATCAGACCTCCCTTCTATTAAGAATGGAAACGACTGTGTTTTCATTATCATCGATAGATTATCTAAGATGGCCATTCTGGCAGCCTACAAGAAGAGTACAACAACATAAGCCATTTCTATGCTCTTCTTGAATGAGTGTGGGTACACTTTGGGATCCCACAGTCCATCATCTCAGATTAGGATAACAGGTTCCTAAATACATTTTGTTCAAGTCTCTGGTCGATGCTGGATACCAAACTCACTAAGTCCACGAATGTCTACCCCTAAAATAATGGCCAAATAGAGGTCATCAAAAGGATGACCGTACACATTATACACATGTACAAATTGTAGGTTTTAACCTTGTACAAAAATTACCTGCAAACGAATTCTTAAAAACAGAAAATATACAATGGCGAGAAACAAAAAACAAATACACCAAGATTTTCCCCTAGATCCCATAGCTGGAACTACCAGATTGATTTTTCATTATATTCCTGTCAATGTTACAATACATATATATACATGCCAAAGCATTCGTAAACCCCAATCAATTAACCCTGGATTCGAACATAATCGTATTTCCCTTGACTAGATCCACAAAATACCATGGGTAGAAAACTATCATGTTCAAAACCATGTGTGAAACCCATGCAAAAAACCATAGGTAGGTTTGTCCACCTTAATAGGCTTCAAAATAAATTTCTCGGGGTGCTGCCCCAGACCCCGTATAGGGGGGTTTCCACCCCCCTTAAAACCCTCGACAAGGGGGGTTTCCACCCCTCCTGTGACCACCCACTGCATTCAGCGCTACAAAAGGATCTTTATCACCCCCCATCTAACTCCCCACTTTGCTCATGTGGCTATTCGTGGAAAGAATATAACACACACCCAACATTATCCCACTTGTTGTTTTCTTTTCCACACAGGTGGTCAAAGGAGAGCTTATTCATTGGTCCAACCCTAAAACGCCCATTGCTTCTCTACACCAAGAAAACTTCTTAGTGCTCACAAACTTCATCAATCCATCTGTAACACTCTTCCAAGTGTCCACCTTTACCCGCAACACCTTTTTGTCCTCAACCATATCCCTCACAAAGTGATACTGAACATCAATGTGCTTTGTATTTGAATGATAAGTAGGGTTCTTTGCCAAGAAAATTACACGTTTCTTATCCCAGTCTATCCTTATAGCTCATTGTACTAACCCCATGGTTGAACACAATCTCTGCAACCAAACTACGCCCCTGCTTGCATGAGTGGCTGCCATGTATTCTGCCTCTATAGTTGAAAGTGCCACTATAGACTGTCCCTTTCTCATCCAAATGACTGCACCTCCAAATAGGTTAAACTCATACCTAGTTGTAGATCTTCTCTGATCTAGATCTCTAGTCTAGTATGCATCAACAAAGCCACAGATGTCAAAAAAATTGTCTAACCATGGTCTTCGTTGGTAACACAGACCATAATCACTAGTGCCACACAAATAACTAAAAACCTGCTTCATTGTTGTCCAATGCTTCTTCCCTAGTTTTGACATAAACCTGCTCAATACTCCCACTGCATGTGCAATGTCTAGTCTATTATAGACTATTGCATACATCAAGATTTCGACTGCACTTGCATATGGAACATAGAACATGTCCTCTTCCTCTTCTTGTGTCTTGGGACATTGTTCAACAGATAACCTTACACCTACAAGAATAGGAAACTTCACCGGTTTATTATCGTGCATATTAAACCTCTGCTATATTATCTCAACATACTTCCTCTGGTTTAACCAAAGCTTCCACTTTGCCCGATCTTGTTTAATTTCCATGCCCAAAATATAGTTTGCAACACTCAGATCTTTCATGCCGAATTTGGAGGACAATTGGGTCTTCAATTTGTGAATAATTTCTTGGTCATTTCCAATCAACAACATATAATCAACATACAAGACTAGATAAATAACATGGTCACCAATTAATTTAAAATATACACAGTGATCCACTTTGCTTCTGATGAAGCCAAGTCCCTGTATATATGTATCAAATTTCTAATACCACATCCTCGGTGACTGTTGTAACCCATACAAAGACTTTTTTAACCTGCATAACAGTTCTTTCTTACCCTTCATGACAAAGCCTTCAGGTTGCTTTATGTAGATCTCTTCTTCTAGATCCCCATGAAGAAATGATGTCTTCACATCCATCTTTTCTACCTCAAAGGAAACAACAGTAGATAAAGTAATCTAGTAGAATCTACCTTAGCAACAAGAGAAAAAATATCACCAAAATCAATTCCCGACACTTGGGAATAACCTTTTTCCACCAACTGAGCTTTGTATTTCTCCACCTTTCCTTATGAATTCATCCTCTTTTTAAACACCCATTTTATTCCAATAGGTTTCCTTCCAGTTGGAAACTCCACTAGATCCCAAGCCTCATTTTTGTCCAAAGATGCCATTTCATCAACCATGGTTGCTTTCCAGATTTTGCCATGCTCTGAATCTACTGCCTCCTTGACAGCTATGGGATCATCATAAGTAATAGATAAAGAAAAATTTGAAGAAAAAGTAGATGGACTATACTTTTCTGGTTGCCTGCTTTTTCAAATCGATCTTCTCATAGCTGGAGTTTTTGGCTCTTCATCTTCTGGTTCCTCTTCTACTGTAGAGTCTTATTCTTCCTCCTTTATATCAAACTCTATCTTCTCAGGTTCCTTTGGTAGGAATTCATGTTTAATAACATCTTTCACTTATCTAAACACCACATCTTGGTTGTACTCAACCTTCCTTGTTTCTGGGTTCCAAATCTTATAACCTTTTATACCATCTTTATACCTAATAAAGATGCACCTTTCAGATTTACTATCTAACTTGGTTCTTTTCACCTTTGGAACATGTACATATGGATCACAACCAAATACCCTCAGATGTGAAAGATAGGGTTTCTTACCAGTCCATACCTCATGTGGAGACTTATCCTCCAACGTTGATGAAGTTAATATATTAACCAAGTAACGTGCAATCTCCACTGCCTCTGCTTAGAATTCTTATCCTAAACCAACACCACTGAGCATGCTTCTTTCCTTTTCCATCAACGTCCTATTCATTCTTTATGAAACTTCGTTTTGCTGAGGTGTGTATGGATTAGTATTATAACGTGCTATGCCACACTTATTATAGAACTCTTCAAATTCCTTCTTGCAGAACTCTTCACCATTATTTGTCCTCAATACCTTTATCTTCTTCTTTGTCTGGTTTTCCACTTGAGCCTTAAATTATTTAAACTTGTCAAAGACTTCAGATTTATTCCTAAGGAAATATATCCATGTATTCCTTGAGAAGTCATCTATAAATGATACATAGTACACAAAATTACCCAGTGATGGAAATGACACAGGTCCAAACATGTGCACAAACTCTAATATCCCTTTTGCCCTCTTATCACTAGAGGGGAAACTCACCCGATTCTTCTTCTCATATACACAATGTTCATAGAAATCGAAATCCAGAGAGCTATTAGACATACCTTCTACCATACCATTACCATGAAGTATTCAAGGCCCTTCTTTCCAATATGTCCAAGCCTTTGAGCATGGTATTTTCTCCAGAGATCACTAGATTTTCTGCTCCACTTTCAAGAACCACAAAACTATTGCACCCATCAATAAAAATACTACCTAGAAACTTGTACAAATTTCCAGTCCAAACTCCCCACTTCAATACCAGTGCTCCTCGAACCATATTGCAAGTATCTTTCTTGAACGTTGTTATTACACCTGCATCATCCATCTTGATTACAAAAATCAAATTTCTGGTCAATGATGGAATATGCAGAACACCTGGAAGTGTTCTAATCCTTCCACCTTGCAACTTCAACTTGAATTTTCCACATCTGATGATTCTAGCCTTCCTATCATCCACTAAGAATACATCACCACCATCATATTTGTCATATTCACAGAACCAATCCCTATGGGGAGTGAAGTGAAAGGATGCACCTGAGTCAATCAACCATGCCTTATGATCTACATGTGTACTTTAATAAGAAGCCAAGTACACATCCCCACCTTCATCTGAGGTGGTTTTCGCCTCTGGGGCATCATTAGATCCCTTTATTTTTTCAGGAGCTTTAGATCTACAGTCCTTTTTGAAGTGCCCTTTCTTTCCGTATTTCTAGCACACCTTCACAGGTTTTCCTAGAGGTTTAGATATCCTTCTAGATTTAGATCTCCCACTCGAGGACTTATTTTTGTTTCTGTTCTGGGACCATCCTCATACAGACAAGGCATCTCCATTCTGGCCCTCCACATTTTTCCATCTAATCTCCTCCGATAGCAAGGATAAGACTATTTCATCAAACTTCAAGGTAGTTGTATTGCTACCTATTGAAACAACTAGACTATCCCATGAATATGGTAGAGAACACAACAAATTTATGCACTTATCTTCATCTGAAATTTTAATATCAATAGATAACAACTGACATACCATAGTATTAAAGGGATTCAGATGCTCCATCACCGAGTCTCCATCCTTCATCCTCAGGTTATACAAATTTTTCTGTAGGAACAATTTGTTCACGAGATTCTTAGATTGGTAAAAAGTCCTTAATTTTCCCATAAATCCTTTGTCATAGCTTCCCCTGATACATTCAACAATACTGAATCTGAGATACACAACCGTATTGTGCTCTTTTCTTCCTGATCCAAATTCACCTAGTCTTCATCTAAAATTGTCATTGGATTGGCACCTGAATCTACCACAATCCATTGAACTTTATCCACAAGCAGATCCTCCATCTTGAGTTTCCAGAACTCGAAAATCTGACCATTAAATTTCTCGATCTCTATCTTTCCATTGCTCGCCAACTTCTTTCACCACAAGAATCGATCCCACATATCTCCCATTGAACAGGGTCTTACCACAGGCCTGAGCAAAAAACCCCTCCGCAGGAAAGGCATCCACTTGAAGCTAAAACAACTCCGATACCAAATGTAGGTTTTAACCTTGTACATAAATTACCTGGAAATGAATTCTAAAAAGGAGAAAATGTACAATGGCAAGAAACACAAAACAAATACATAGATATTTTCCCTAGATCCCAAAGCCGGGACTACTAGATTAATTTTTCATTATGTTCCTTTCAATGTTAGAATACATATATATACATGCTGAAGCATTCATAGAGCCCTATCCATTAACCCTGGATTAGAAGATAATCGTAGTTCCCTTGACCGAATCTACAAAATACCATGGGAAAAAACCCATCATGCCCAAAACCATGTGCGAAACCCATGCACAAAACCATATGTAGGTCTGCCCACCTAATATAGGGTCCAAAAGGCACTACCCCAAACCCCATACATGGGGGATACCACCCCCCTAAAACCCCCCGACGGGGGGGGGGGGCTATTGCCCCCTTACACTGATGGGGCTAGTCGTGGAAAGAATATAAAACACACCCAACAAAACTCGAAGCATCCATGCACATGGGATGAAAGCCTCCCCTATGTCTAGTATAACTACAACAATGCTCTCCATAGCTCAACTATCCACAACCCCTTTTAGGTGGGGTTGGGATTCCAACCACTATGTCTCATTGATGTGGCCATACCATTTGTAACTACTCAGGCAACTTCGACCCATGTCCAGTCTGAAGTTGACAGGGCTAACAATTTATTGAGGGCATCGAGCACATCCTCTAGTAGGTCCATGACATATTGGAAAAAGTCGATGCTAAGTACAAGCAACAACATGATCAACATTGGGTGCCACACAAGTTCAAGATGGGAAACAAAGTTTGGCTACATTTGCAGAAGGAGCACCTCATTGGGTCCCACCATAAGCTTCAATCACTCCAATATGGGTCATACACCATCACTAAGGCTGTAGGGGACAATGATTCGAGAGCTCAAAATTCCACCATTCATTGGCCTGCACCTAGTGTTCAATGTGGACCACCTTCTCCCATACTTTCCACCATTACTTGATAAATATGACATTATAGAACAACTCACACCAACAGAGTTAAACCCAGACTACATGTAACAAGACACAACTGATTAGACCATGGACACACAGATCAATAACAATTTCCAACAGTGGATCTAGCTATATTGAGTTGTAAAAGCAGGCCAACTCTTTCACCAGGGCAAGTGCTTCACCATGGACTAGGTTCAACAAAAATTTCCTCACCTCATGGAGGCTCTATATGCAATAGGGACAATTTCTTCCTAAGGATGGAGGACTGATCAATGTGGATATTTATGTCCATCTACCTATTCCACCTAGACCTCTAGTCGGTTTCATCAGTTTCCTTGTTTATAGCAGCATTTACTATTTTTAGTAGTTTTTCGAGTCTTGAACTTCTAGAGCAGTTTTAACCCCCTAAACGACATTTTTTTGAGGTCCGCAACAAGCCAAAATAGGGACATGGAAAATCTTGTAGTACTCAGAGAAATATTTCCAACGAGATATCGTACACACCAAATGGAGATAATATGACCAAGTTATGACCCCGCGAAGCTGGATGCCCATCTAACCCTAACGGGGCTCACAAATGCTTCGTGTTCCATCTCCTGGATTTACAATTTTGGTTGTTTAGGTTTTTCCCTTGTTTTAAAATAATAAAAAGGCCCTTGAGCCTCATTGTAAGACAATTCATAGGCATGTAGCTACCACATCTCTTCTCAGAGATAAGCTACCATCAGCTGAGCTAGTTTATTTCCATTCTGTTTGTAAGCATATTTCAGTTCTTTTATATTAATAAAATGAAGTGTTATTTCTATTGCATCTTTATATTTTTGGTTATATCCATATTTTGTTGCATTCCTGTTTAAGTTAAGATAAGTTCTTAAGAGGGTTGACATAAAAATATATTGTGGAAGTGAGAATTTGGAGCTTGCTTGCCTTGCAAGAGCGTTTAATATGTGTTGCTGAAATTTGGACTGCTCTTGTACAAATGTGGCCACCCCCAAGTCTCATGCCCATAAGAGTCATGCACAGTAGTAAGTGCCATGGTCGATGGTTAGCTGAGGTAGTCTGCAACATTATTGGTGCTACCCTTCTTGTAATTAAAGTTCAAATGGAATGGTTGTAGGTATGTGGATCGTTTTTTATGGCGATATGAACTACACGGGTCAGTGGTCTGTGTGGATCACCATTTCCTTCCCCAAAATGTAATGCTTCCATTGTTGGCAAGACTGCAAAATGGAATGCATTTTATTGTCATAGGTGGGATACTTTTAGACTCTGTCTGAAAGTGTCTCACTGTGATATGCCACTGGATTCCCCTACTGAGTAAGAACTACACCAATAGTATAGTCGGAAGCATATGTTTCAATCTTAAATAGTTGCTGCAGGTCTGGTAATGTGATCACTGGTGCATAGAAGAGGCGATGCTTCAACTCTCAAAACACCTTCTTTTGGGATTTAGACCAAAATAATTTTTCTTTCGCTTCGCCCTTGGTGACTTGACTCAAAGGCCAAGTGATATGAGAGAACCCCAACATGAACCTATGGTAGAAATTGGCAAGACCTAGAACTCTGTGGAGCTTTGTTAGAGTTGTAGGGGGTGACCAATCCCAAATGACTTGTATCTTGGCTGGGTCCACATGCACACCCCACTCATCAATGATGTACCCCAGATAGTGAACCTGGGTCATACCAAAAGCACATTTCTCCAAATTGGCACACAACTTGTGTTGTCGTAGAGTTTGGAGGACCTGTCGAATATGGTGGAGGTAATCTTCCCAACTATGGATGAAGATAAAGATGTCATCCAAATACACCACCATGAATGAGTTGGTGAAGGGTCGCAAGATGTCATACATCAGCCTAATCAAGGTTGTAGCGGCATTCGTCAACCCAGAAGTCATGACCAACCATTTGAAAATGACCTCCTTGGATTTGAAGGTAGTTTTCCACACGTCAAAGGGTTTGATTGGTACATGGTGATTCCCGAATTCTTCAATCTTGCTGAAATATTTGGCCCCCTTGAGCTGGTCGAGAAGGTCATCAATCCGTGGGATTAGATACCTATTCCACACAGTGATCTTATTTAACACTCGATAGATAATGTCAAGCGAGTAGATGTCTAGGAACTCCATCTAGTCTTGGATGTACTTGTGTAGACAACCACAGAACTTGAGTACCAAATTCCGCTCATAATATTTGATACCTAACTTCATGCGAAGGGTATGAAAAATATTTGTGAACTTTGGCACATCTTGGTCCCTTATGTTAGGGTCCTATGTTTAGGAATCTTGGTCATGTTAGTCTTGTGTATCTAAGGTCAAATTTGTAAATATTAGTCATGATCACCTAACTATTATTGTTTAAAGAGGTCCAGGTTTAGATTAAGTGTCATGTAAAGGTGTCTATTTTGCTAAGAGTCAAATGTCTAAAATCATGTGTTTTCCTTACTAAAGGGTAATCATAGGAAGCCTTTGATCACCTTGGAAAGAGTACAAAAATAATGTTATACAAATCCTCACTTATTATGAGTTAGTCACCATCTTAAGAAATTATAAATGGGTCACCTAAGTCTATAGGATATGTCTACATCAACGCAATCATGAGATGATTTAGGCACGGATTTGGAGGCTCTTTGGAGTCAGTTTGAATGTCATTTCAAGGATAACTCATGATGTTAGCGGGAAATAACGGTCAAAAGGAGAGTCCTCCCCTTTCCCAAAGCGTTGTATTTTAAAAAGGTGTTGCACCTTCATGATTTCCTTTATCTATCACGATCAACACCTCATTTTCGCTCCAAGCTATTGTGCATGTCTATTTGAACTTTCATCTTCATTCCACAACGCTCAGCTCTTCACCATTTTCATCGAAGGCTATGGTTTTCTCATTTTATTTTCTGCGAAAGGGAGGCATGGGCACTGCGAATTCACACTGTGCTACCATTCTCGCATGCTGGTGGTCAAACCTTATTCGTAGATGCAAATACAGGTCTATCTTTGTTCCTTAGTTTTGAATGAACTCCCAAATTGCATGTAGAAGCTAGGAAAAACCATCAAAATCTTGCAAGAGTGATAAATTCACAGTCATTTCTCTTTAGAAATCATTCTGTTTTTTCATTTACGCTGTGTTTTATCCTAATTTGTTGTGATTCCACACAATGTGTTATATTCCTTATTTGTCACTGCCAATTCGAATATTCTTTATGTAAGCCTCTACATGTAATAGGTGCCTTGGGTTTAAAACTAAATCAAAGTTTCTTCCCTTAAGTTCTTATTCTTTAAAGTGTTTAAAAAATATAATACCTTCAAAACTACATTTCTAGATTTTGAACTGCAACTGTCCCTTTTAATTCTCTATCAACAGTTGTGAAATTACAAGTTCTGTAGGGTTTCCCTGAGGAAGTATGCATTGTTTAAATTTTTTGTGTAATTGCTTGTTGTCTCTTAAGTCATTATCAGAGGTTTTAAATATCATAACACCTCCATTATTACACAAAACCAATTTCTCATAACCCTAAACTATTCACTATTGCAAAAGAAAAATCATGTCAACTCCAAAAGACAAGAAGCATAAGGGAGGTGCCATTGTACGATTTGAGCCACAAGATATCACAACCATTAATGCAGATCCAACCATCATAATGGATTTTGAACAAGTAGGGTGTATGTATTTTTGTGAAAATATTTAGGGGTATCATCTACAGTTGACAAAGGAGTTTGCTAGGAGTTTTGATGGTTTGCAAGCAAAGGTGGGAACTCTAACTTTTCCAGTCACATCTCAATCAATAGCTAAGGCCACTGAGATCCCTTTGAATGGAGAAGAATGGTTCAAGGGTATGGATTTTGATTTGGTTGATTTCAAAGATTTTCTAAAACCTAAACACCAGAAAGGATATGGTTCTGATGTTCCAAGAAGCTATCTACAAGAACACCATAGTAAACTGTTGGAAGTGATTCAAAGGTACTTCACATGTGAAGGGAGGTTTAGTAAAGTGTATCACTATCACATTAGGCTCTTAATGCATTTTACTAGCAAGAAACCTTTGAATCTTCCTTATTATTTGTTTAGGAGTCTATGTAAGATGACTGACAATGTTCAAATAAAATGAAATCAAATTGAAGCTAGTTTGTTTCATTTTTCATTAACTAAATTATTGATGATAAAGGAAATTGGGAAGAAGGAAAAGTCATGGTAGGACTTTTTGGTTTCTTTAGGGTGGATATCACAATCTTCAAACAACCAAAGGACCAAGAAAGACACCCCATCAATTGTGATCAAAGAAGTTTCACTTGCAGCAACAAGCTTAGTCAAAAAGCCTTTGACTAAAATCAAATCAATTGTTAAGAGAAGTGCTAAGAAGTTTCATTTCTCGCCTGAAGTAGAAAAGTGGAAATGCTACCCAGAACAAGAGCAACAGCCAAGAGATTTCATGTATATCCTCCATATACACCTATTCAAGTTGTAGAATTAGAAAGTACACAGAAGGAAGTGGAAATTGATGAAAGGGACCAGAGAATTAAAGACTTACTATTGAAAATAGCAACAAGAAATGATAAAAATAGAATCCAGAAATTCCAATTTTAATTTGTCCTTGAATTGAAATTGTGAATTAAAATCGAATTTAGTCTCACCAACTGCTTGGAAATAATTAATTAATACATTATGGATTAATTAGTTGGAGAAATTCAAGTTAGAAGTCTTTCTGAAGTCATGCAAGAGTTATCCCTTATATTAAGGAGATTATCCCTTAATTAAGGAGATAAGATTGAGTTATATTTGAGTTGTAATTAGTTAGCTCAGTTTACTGAGTAAGTCCAGTTAAATTAGTTCCAAACTGTTTGAGGAACTAATTGTGAGTTGTTAGTCAGTTGATGCATGCATGCACTCAACTAGTGTGCTCCAGATAACTGAAGATTCCGTCATCAGAAACTCATGCATGTCTATTCTGAGAAAGACCTAGTTGAGTTAAATGTCAAGGACAATGTACTATCAGTTGCATGTGTTTTCCTATAAAGGAAACTCATGCATGTAGTCAAGGTAAGGTTCCTTGAGGATTGCATAGTTCATACAGGGTGTGAGATCAGTGTGAGAGATGAGTGTTCCACTTGGTTAAGAGTCTTCCACTTGGTAACAGGAGGATCACCCAGGATAAACAACGCAAGGAAATAGGAGCTTGGAGGGCAGAGGAGAAGGCTTGTGAGAAGCTTTGATTGCCTGTGAGCATCCAGGAGGATTGTACCAAGAGCTGGCTAGCTATGAGAGCTAAGGCTTTGTATAAATTTGATGTATTTTCACCTTGTATGATATAACAGATAGTGGGGTTTTTAGCTAAGGATTTCCCCTGAGTATTTTCTGTGTTTAATGTGCATTGATTCTCTTCTTATGGTTATATGTGTTCAGCTTGATCTTTCTCAATCTTTAAGCTTCTGCAAGTTTGATAGTAGAAGTAAATTATATTATTTTTCTTTGGTTATATTGCATTATCAAGTTAATCTACAGTCAGATTTTCTACAAAGATCTCAGAGGTAGATTTGTAAAGAATCTGCAGAAAATCTACATGGTATCAGAGCTAGCTGATCTATATAGAAATTTATACATGGTATCGGAGCTGTGAACAGTATATGGAGAAGAGAATTCGAATTTTTAAGTTCGGGGTTGTAGGTGCAAATTGAATTCATATCTTACTTCAACGAGATGGGACATTATGCGACTAATTGCCCATCGAAGAAGTCCAAGAAGGGATACTCGGATGGATCAGAAGGCAAGGCATTAGCCTCTCAATTTGAAATGGACTTCACCCTCATCACATGCATGGTGTCATCAATGATGGGGTGTGTATGGTATATTGACAATGGAGCCTCATTCCACATGATCGGTGGTAAAATTTTATTTAGTACCTTGGAGAAAAAATACCTCAACATGTGCATAGAGATGGGTGACGACAAAAAGTATAGTGTTTCAGGAGTGGGCACGGTTGCTTTTTAGAGGGAGAATGGAGCTCCCATCACCTTGATAGATGTGAATAATGTGCCTGGACTGAAGAAGAGCTTGGTATCGGTCGCGATGTTGGAGGACAAAGGCTACGATGTTGTCTTCGGTAAGGGAAAGGTTTTCCTTAGACACATCACCACGAGACAGGTGAAACAGATCAGTTCACGAGTTAAGAACCTATATTCTCTTGAGGTTCAAGATGCATGCAAGGCTTTGAGGAGCGAGGAAAATGTTAGAGACTTGGTGGTTGAGAGGGAGAGTAAGTTACCTCTCAACATGCAGTCCCAAAAGAAGTCTCAGACAATTATGGAGGAGCCACAATTGGAGAAGTGGGTAGAGGGATAACATACAACCATACCTCCAGATGTGAGGTCGAGCAATGTGGAGTGATAGTCCTAAGAAGGCTGGAATTGAGCAGGTTCCATTGAGAGGTTTTATCTCATGGATTGTACCTTGCTACGAGAACCCAAAGTACATAGTAGCGGGAGGAATCAGTGGGATTGATGCAATCAGAGGTTAAAGTGACAGAGGCTAGAGTAGTTAGATATTGAAGAGCGCAGAGAAGGATTGACAACAGTGCAGAAAGGCTGAGTCAGTAGAAGTGAAAAGTTTTTAGTTGATAGAGGCAATAACAGTTAGAGACTTTGATGATAGATGCATCATATTGATTCAGGTTGGATGTTTTTTGTTTCTGGAGTTGTTGGAGCAACAACACTAGAGATAAGTGTTGCATGCATAACATTCCAAAGGTTCACGATTGGCATCAAGTTGAATTCCTTTCTTGTTGAGAGGGAGTGTTGGAAATAGCAACAAGAAATGATAAAAATAAAATCCAGAAATTTTAATTTTAATTTTTCCTTGAATTAAAATTGAATTTAGTCTCACCCGCTGCTTGGAAATAATTAATTAATTCATTATGGATTAATTAGTTGGAGAAATTCAAGTTAGAATTCTTTCTTAAGTCATGCAAGATTTATCCCTTAAATTAAGGAGATAATATTGAGTTATATTTGAGTTGTAATTAGTTAGCTCAGTTTACTGAGTTAAGTCCAGTTAAATTAGTTCCAAACTATTTGAGGAACTAATTGTGAGTTATTAGCCAGTGGATGCATGCATGCACTCAACTAGTGTACTCCAGATAACTAAAGATTCCCTCATCAGAAACTCATGCATGTCTATTCTGAGAAAGACCCAGTTGGGCTAAATGTCAAGGATAGTGTACTATCAGTTGCATGTGTTTTCCTATAAAGGAAACTTATGCATGCAGTCAAGGTAAGGTTCCTTGAGGATTGCACAGTTCATATACGGTGTGAGATCAGTGTGAGAGATGAGTGTTACACTTGGTTGAGAGTCTTCCACTTGGTAACAAGAGGATCACCTAGGATAAACAACGCAAGGAAAGAGGAGCTTGGAGGGTAGAGGAGAAGGCTTGTGAGAAGCTTTGATTGCTTGTGAGAATCCAGGAGGATTGTACTAAGAGTTGGCTAGGTATGAGAGCTAAGGCTTTGTATAATTCTGATGTATTTACACCTTGTATGATAATACAGATAGTGGAGTTTTTAGCTGAGGCTTTCCCCTGAGTATTTTCTGTGTTTCATGTGCATTGATTCTTCTTCTTCTGGTTATATATGTTCAGTTTGATCTTGCTTAATCTTTAAGCTTATGCAAGTTTGATAGTAGAAATAGATTATAGTATTTTTCTTTGGTTATATTCAATTATCAAGTTAATCTACAGTCATATTTTCTATAAATATCTCAGAGGTTGATTTGTAGAGAATTTGCAGAAAATCTACACTTTCAAGATCAATTGGACAAGGCTCACTTAACAATAGCCTATATGTAGCAATAGAATAGAGAGCTTAGGCATAAAGTATCACAAGAAGTTGTTCAACCCCATAAAGGAGAACCATAAAAGGAAACATTGGCACATGCTACTAAAGGCGAAGGAAAACTAGTGATTGATGTTGAAGAGTCAAAGGAGGCAGTTGAGCTGTTAAGGAGACCTAGAACTAAGTTTGCTGCCAAGGTGAAAATGCAAGTAAAGGAGACTATTTAGCCTAAATAGAGGATGGTTTTTGATGACAAAGATAATTTGAGAAACTATTCAAACAACTTGAAGGAGTTCAACTATAGGTAGATTAGCTTACTATGGAGGATCACAGGGATAATTTGTATTTGTTTAGGTAGTTAGAAGTTGTTGAACCTATCCTTGACAAAGATAAACACAAGTTGAAGTGGACCTTACCTCTACACAGGCAAGTGAAATTTTTGTATGTACAAAACTTGGTGTTAAAAAGAAGACTCATATTGGTGTAGAAGAAGTTGACTGAGGTCAAGGAATCTAGAAGGAAGAGGTAGAGGGGATAGTTGGATATACTAGCAGAGGCCAGTAAAAAGGTAAATATTTAGTAGGAGGGTACCACTCAACTCTAAATTTTTGTCTTTTTGCTAAAGAGAAAAAAAGCAAGTTAATTTTTATGAAGCTTGCAAAAACGTAGCAAGGGGCTTGCTGCACTTTTTATATAATCTTTGGTACTGGTGGGATATTGAAGTTTTGAAGTTTTGATTTTCATGAGGGAAATTTATATGGAGGTTACAACATTCACATTGATTCTTTCAACACTTTATATTAGGAAAAAGTCACCATACGTTCATAGTTTTGAAGGCATTGCGAAAGGAGACAGTCTTGTTGTGAAAGGAGACAATCTTGCTGCGAAAGTGGGGGATAGTCCAAAAGGAGGCATGCAAGCATTTCGAATCTTATCTGAGAGGTTCAGTAACATCACAAAGGTATTTGAATCATACCCATTTTCTCTTTTTTGATAGAGGAAGGCTGCAACCATAAAAAACATGTAGGGATACTTCAATTTGCTACAAAACTGGTTGATGTGCTGCAAGTTTGGACAATCAACACCATTTCATTTAAAATTTGAAATTTTTGGCTTCTAGAAGTAGTTTGGATCATTTATATAGGTGGAATATTGTCTTAGAATGTGTAGTTAATGTTTATTTGCAAATATTCTAAGTTGGTGATGTTTTAGGCCTAGATTGGTTGTAAGGAAAACCACTCCTATTTTTCAGTATATGCACTAAAACTTTGATGTATCTAGTTAGAAGTTTGTTTTGGTAAATAATTTCAACACCTAGAGTGGGAGATTGAACATCATGATGTATATAGAGATGAAAAACATGGTAATGGGTTATGTTGGTTAGATTAGAGAAGAACAAACTTTTTGTGCACTCTATTGTTTTTGAAAACTTTGCCAATGAATGAATGAAAGTTAGAAGGTGAATTGCAGGGATTGTTGTGTAAAAATATTGGTGCTCTTGTGCTCCTTTGATCTTGTAAGTTGTCTCACATGTTTACATCTCTTAAATGTATGTCTTATTACTTGGAAAAACTAGATGTTTATTTCAGAATTCATCTTAATCGTGCTCTGATTTAGTTTTTTCCAAGTGATCAATGTTTTCATATTAAAAGTAACATTTTAGAATTCATCTATGTTTTTGATGCTCTATGTGTTGAATTTCACCTTTATACACTCACCCTCTACATCGATTTAACCTAAATTCCACCACCAAGGCTACCTACCTTGCCCCTGTGGAGAAACCCTTTCTCTTTTCATTATATCACTCAGTAAAAAAACTGAATTGACATGACTCCATGCCCAATGGATCTGTCTCTTTTCTCATCAACAAAAATTTGAAAATTAGACCTTATTGACCATCATACCTAGCCTAATATCATATCATTTTAAGAAATCAAAGTGAGAGAGCCCTCTCCAAGGCTAGAAGGGCTAGATTCTGGCCTAAAAGTGGTTTGTGGTTACCTCTGGAATTTCTCTTCTCAGCCTAGGGAAATCAAAGAGTCATAACACCTTCCCTACCACAACATGGTCCACTTTATGTATTTATCTTCATATCTCGTGACAAATTAATACTTCTCCTTGATGGCATCTCAGAAATAATTCCATGTGGGTGCGGCTAAGAATAGTGAGGGTTCACTCTCATCCCTCTTCTCACAGTAGGTTTCCAACTAGTCTTTGACATGGGGGGAAACTTTAAGGAGTGAAAAAGTAATATTTTCCCAGTTGGAAAAGTCATGAACTGAGAAATATCATTCTATCATATTTAACCATTTATCTATGACATCTGCATCTATCTAACCTTCAAATATGGGGATTTCAAAGTTAACTTGTACCTTAAAGGGAATGGCTACTAGAAGAAGATGTGTCGCCTGTGTGTAGCCGTCAAAGGATTTGGGAAAATTTGTTCATCGTCATCGTCCTCTATCGCTTGAGGGATTCTTCAAGCAATATTTTGAAAGTATCTCATGCTCACTCGTCTTTATTTTCTTCTTCCATGTGAGGTTGCAGGGTTTGTGAGGCTGGTCTTATAAGGGTTAAACTAGTTCCTTCAAGTGAGCATTCCAAGATGATTTGGGAGGTGCACTATAGTCAGGTCGCTGGAAACTCGAAGTAGAGAAAATAGTGGCATTACTACAAAAGTATTTTTATTGGTTGAACCTTTGACAAGATGTTGGGAAGTACATCAAATCCTACACTACTCGTGCCATCACCAAACTGACAATCAAGAAGGAAGGTATATATACTCTGACTAATCCTAGTCGACATTGGGAATCCATATCCATGGATTACATGTCGGGCCTCCCTTCTACTAAGCATGTCAACGACTTCATTTTCATGGTCACCTATAGATTCTCTAAGATTGTCATTCTGTCAGCCTGCAAGAAGACTATCACAATAGAAGCCACTGCCAAGCTCATTTTTCAACAAGTGTGGGTACACTTTTGGATCCCATAGTCCATTATCTCAGATTAGGAAAACATGTTCCTAAGTACATTTGGGTAAAGTCTATGGTCGACGTTGGATACCAAACTCACTAAGTCCATGACTTTCCACTCCCAAACTGATGGCAAAACATAGGTCGTCAACAGGATGATTGTACACATTCCGTTCATGTACAACTCGAAGCATCCATGCACATGGGACGAAAGCCTACCCTATGTCCAACATAACTAAAACATATCTCTCCATAGCTCAACTGGCCACAGCCCCTTTCAGGTGGGGTTGGGATTCTAGTCACTATGTCCCATTGATGTGGCCATACTATTTGTAGCTGCTCAGGCAATGTTGGCCCATGTCTAGTCTGAAGATGACAATGCTAAAAACTTCATTGAGAACATCTGACACATCCACCAATAGGACCATGACATATTAGACAAAGCCAATGGTAATTACAAGTAGTGACATGATAAGCATCGATTGCCACACAAGTTCTAGGTGGGCGACAAAGTTTGGCTACATTTACAGAAGGAGCACCTTGTTGGTCCCCACTGTAGTATTCCACCACTCCAATATGAGTCGTACACCATCACCAAGGCTATGGGGGACAATTATTTCGAGTTCAACATTCCACCATTCCTTGGCCTGCACCTGGTGTTCAATGTGGACTGCCTTCGACCATACTTTCCACTGTTATTAGACACATCCAGCATTGTAGAAAAACTCACACCAACATAGTTAAAATGCAGATTTCATGCAACAGGACACAAATGATCAAATCATGGAGAAACAGAACAAGAACACTCACCAACAAAGGATCCAACTATATCGAGTTGTCAAAGTAGACAAACTCCTTCACCAGGGAAAATGGTTCACCAAGGACCAGGTTCAACATAAATTTCCTCACCTCATTGAGGCTTTGCATGCAATGGCGACTATTGCTTCCTAAGGAGGATAGACTGATCAAGGTGGATGTTGGTGGCCAACCTCCTATTCCACCTATACCTCTATTCGATTACATCAGTTTTATTGTTTATAGCAAGATGCACTATTTTTAGTAGCTTTTCGGTTCGTGAACGTTCAGAGCAGTTTTGACCCCCTAAATGGTAATTTTTTGAGGTATCTAGTAGGCCCATTTCCATAGGAATGCTTGATAGGGCATGTTGAAAATCATGTATTACTTGGAGAAATATTTCCAACGAGTTATTGTATGTGCCAAACAGAGATTATATGACCCAGTTACGAACTCAGGAAGTGGGCTGCCCAACTAACCCCAACAAGGTCCACAAACTCTTGGCATTCCATCTCCTAGGGTTAGGGTTTTGGTTGTTTAGGGTTTTCCCTCATTGTTCAATGATAAAAAGACCCTCGAGCCTCATTGTAATATAGGTTGGAGGCATGTAGTCGCTGCATCTCTTCTCAGAGATAAGCTACCATAGCTCAAGCTAGGTTATTTCCATTCTATTTGTAAGCATATTTTTGTTCTTTGATATTAATGAAATGAAGTGATATTTATTTTGCATCTTTGTATTTTTGGTTATATCTATATTTTTTTTGTTCCTTTTTAAGTTTGGATCAGTTCTTCAAAGGGTTGAAATAATAGTGTATCTTGGATGTGAAAATTTGGAACTTTCTTTCCTTCAAGGAGCGTTTAGTATGTGTTACCAAATTTTGGATCACTCTTGTATAAATGCAGCCACCTCGAAGTCTCATGCCCACAAGAGTTGAGAAAAATGGTTAGTGCGATGATCGACGGTCGGCTGAGGTAGTCTACAACATTATTGGTGCTTCCCTTCTTGTACTTAATGTTCAAATGGAATTGTTGTAGGTAGGTGGACCATTTTTGATGGAGATAGTTTTGAAACTTCCCTTGTGTCTGTATGAACTAGAGGGGTCGATGATCTATATGGATGACCATTTCCTCCCCATAATGTAATTCTTTCATTCTCAGTAGACTTTCACAATGAAATACATTTCTTTGTCATAGGTGGGATGCTTTTAGACTCTGTCTGAAAGTGTCTCACTGTGATATGCCACTGGATGCCCCTGCTGAGTAAGAACTGCACCAATAGCATAGTCGGAGGCATCTGTCTTAATCTGAAATGGTTGCTACAAATATGGTAATGTGAGCTCTAGTGCAGAGTAGAGGCGATGCTTCAACTCAAAAAATTCCTTCTGTTTGGATTCAGACAAGAAGAATTTTGCTTTCGCTTCACCCTTGCTGACTTGATTCAAAGGCCAAGTGATATGAGAGAACCCCAACACAAACCTGTGGTAGAAATTGGCAAGACCCAGAAAGTTGTGGAGCTCTGTTAGAGTGGTTGGAGCTGGCCAATCCCCAATGAATTGTATCTTGGTTGGGTCCACATGGACACCCCACTCATCAATGATGTACCCCAGATATTAAACCTGGGTCGTACCACAAATGCATTTCTCCAAATTGGCACACAACTTATGGTGTCTTAGAGTTTGGAGGACTTGCAAATATGGCAAAGGTGCTCTTCCCAACTTTGGTTGAAGATCAAGATTTCATCCAAATAAACCACCACAAATGAGTTGGTGAAGGGTTGCAAGATATTTTCCATCAGGCTCATGAAGGTTTCAGGGCCATTCATCAACCCGAAAGGCATGAACAACCATTCAAAAAGGCCCTCGTTGGGTTTGAAGGCAGTCTTCCACACATGGGAAGGTTCGATTGGTACATGGTGATACCTGGACTTCAAGTAAATCTTGCTTAAATATTTTCCCCCCTTGATTTGGTATAGAAGGTCATCAATCTATGGGATTGGATACCTATTCTGGATAGTGATCTTGTTCAGTGCTCGGTAGGTAGCACTGAATGAGGAGATATCCAGGAACTCCATCTCATCCTAGATGTACTTGTGTAGACAACTGTGGAACTTGAGTACTAAATGTCACTAAGAATCTGTGATACCCAACATCATGTGAAGGGTATGAAAAATATTTGTGAACTCTAGCACATCTTGGTCCCTTCCCTGCCGTAGCATGGTCACCTTTATGTATTTATCTTCATATCTGTTGACAGGGTAATACTGCTCCTTGATGGCATCTCAGAAAGCATTCCAAGTGGGTGCAACTGAGAATAGTGAGGGTTCACTCTCAGGGTTTCCCACCAGTCCTGATGTGGGGGGTGGCTTTGAGGAGTGAAAAAGTGTTCTTTTCCGAGTTGGAAAAGTAATGAATCGAGAAATATCCTTCTAGCAGATTTAACCATTTTTCGACGTAATCTGCATCTATCTGACCTTCAAATATGGGGATGTCAAGGTGAACTTGTACCTTAAAGGGAGTGGCTCTACCAGAGTGGCTTCTGGAAGAAGATGTGTCACCTGTGGGTAGCCTCCAAAGGATCTAGGCAAAGTTTTCCACATCACATTCCTTTGTCAGTCCAGGGCTTCTTCGAGCAATATTTTGAAAGGATCTCCTACTCCCTCGTCTTTCTTTTCTTTCGCCATGGTAGGCCATCGGGATTTGCAAGGCTGGTATTGTAAGGGTTCAACTAGTTCCTTCAAGCAAATGTGCCAATATTATTTTGGAGGTGCACTACAGTTGGGTTGCTGGACACTTCGAAGTAGAGAAAACAATGGCAGTACTGTAGAAGAATTTTTATTAGCCGAACCTTCAACAAGCTGTTGGAAAGTACATTAGATCTTGTACTTCCTGCACCATTTACAAACCAAATATTAATAAGCAAGGCCTATATACTCCTATGCCTACTCCTATTCGACCTTGGGAATCCATCTCCATGGATTACATGTCAGGCCTCCCTTCTACTAAGCATGGCAACGACTACATTTTCGTGGTCGTTGAAAAATTCTCTAAGATGGTCATTCTGGTGGCCTGCAAGAAGAATATCACTGTAGAACACATTGCTAAGCTCTTCTTTGAACGAGTGTGGGTACACTTTTTGATCCCATAGTCCATTATCTCAGATGATGACAACTGGTTACTAAGTATATTTTTTTTAATTCTATGGTCGATGCTAGATACCAAACTCACTAAGTCCACGACTTTTCATCCCCAAACTGATGTCAAAACAAAGGTAGTCAAAAGGATGATTGTAATAATTATGCACATGTACAACTCGAAGCATCCACGCATATGGGACGAAAGCCTACTCTATGTCCAACACAACTAAAATAGAGCTCTCCATAGCTCAAATGGCCACAACCCCTTTCAGGTGGGGTTGGGATTCCAGCCAATATGTCCCATTGATGTGGCCATACCATTTACATTTTCTCAGGAAGCTTTAGCCCATGTCCATTCCATAGGTGATAGGGTTAAAAAATTCTTTGAGCACATCTAACAGAATGCCAGCAGGTCCATGACATATTAGAAAAATCCAATGTTAAGTACAAGCACTGACATGATCAACAATGGGTGCCACACCAGTTCCAGGTGGGCAATAAAGTTTGGCTACATTTGCAGAAGGAGTGCCTCGTTGGGCCCCACTGTAAGATTCAAACACTCCAATATGGGTTGTACACCATCAAAAAGGTTATAGGGGATAATCCTTTTGAACTAAGGATTCCATTGTTCCTTGGCCTGCACCTGATGTTTAATGTGGAACGCCTTCGACCATACTTTCCACCATTACTGGACACATCTGGCATTGAAAAACAACTCACACCAATGAAGTTAAACCCAGACTTCATGGAACATTCCACAACTAATCAGATCATGGACACACAGATCAAGAAAATTCTCCAACAGAGGATCGAACTATATTGAGTTGTCAAAGCAGGCTAACTCCTTCACCAGGGCAAGTGGTTCACCAAGGAATAGGTTCAACAAAAATTTCCTCACCTCATGGAGAATTTGCATGCAATGGGGACCATTGATTCCTAAGGAAGGAAGACTAATCTAGGTGGATATTGGTGGTCACACACCTATTCCATGTAGATATCCATTTGGTTTCATCATTTTCCTTGTTTATAGCAACATTTACTACTATTAGTAGTTTTTCGAGTCCTGAACTTTGGGAGCAGTTTTGACCCCCTAAATGGCATTTTTTTGAGGTCCACAACAAGACCTTTGGCGTACTATGAGAAATCCTATATTACTCAAAGTGATATTTTTAGCGAGGTATCGTACGTGCCAAACATAGATAATATGACCAAGTTACGACCCCGGGAAGTTGGCTACCCAAATAACCCTAACGAGGCCCACAAAATCTTGGTGTTCCATCTCCTCGTTTAGGATTTTGGTTTTTTAGAGTTTTCCCTTGTTCAATAATAAAAAGGCCCTTGAGCCTCACTATAAGACAGTTCAAAGGAATGTAGCCTCCACATCCCTTCTCATAGATAAGATACCATTGCCTGAGCTAGTTTATTTCCATTATGTTTGTAAGCATATTTTAGTTCTTTGATATTAAAGAAATGAAGTGTTATTTCTGCTACATCTTTGTATTTGTGGTTATATCTATATTTTGTTGCATTCCTGTTAAAGTTTGAATAAATTCTTAAGTGGGTTGGCATAACAGTGTATCCTGAAGGTGAAAATTTGGAACTTGCTTGCCTTCCAGGAGCGTCTGATATGTGTTGCAAAATTCTAGATCACTCTTGTACATATGCGGCCACCCCGAAGTCTCATGCCCACAAGAGTTGAGCACAATGGTTAGCGCCATAACCAATGATCGGCTGAGGTAGTCTGCAACATTATTGGTGTTTCCCTTCTTGTAATTAATGTTCAAATGGAATTGTTGCATGTATGTAGACCATTTCTGATGGCGATCATTCTGGAACTTCCCTTGTATATGTATGAAGTGCAGGGGTCAATGGTCTGTGTGGATGACTGTTTCCTTCCCCATAATGTAATGCTTCCATTGTCGATAGGCCTGCACAATGGAATACAATTCTTTTTCATAGGTGGGATACTTTCAAACTGTGTCTAAAAGTGTCTCACTATGATCCATTGGATGCCCTTATTGAGTAAGAACTGCACCAATAGCATAGTCAGAGGCATCTGTCTCAATCTCAAATGGTTGTTGTAGGTCTCGTAAAGTGAGCATTGGTGCATAGCATAGGAAATTATTCAACTTAGAAAACACATTTTGTTGGGATTCAAACCAAAATAATTTTTCTTTCGTTCCATCCCTGGTGACTTGACTCAAAGGCCAAGTGATATGAGAGAACCCTAATACGAACCTACAGTATAAATTGGCAAGATCCAGAAAGCTACAGAGTTCTGTTAGAGTGGTTGGGGTTGGCCAATCCTGAATGAATTGTATCTTGGTTGGGTCCACATTCACACCTCATTCATCAATGATGTGCCCCATTTATTGAACCTAGGTCATACCACAAGTGCATTCCTCCATATTGGCACACAACTTATGTTGTCACAGAGTTTGGAGGACTTGTCAAATATGGCAGAGGTGTTCTTCCTAAATCTAGTTGAAGATCAATATGTCATCCAAATACACCACCACGAATGAGTTGTTGAATGGTCGCAATATATCCATCAGCCTCATGAAGGTTTCAAGGGCATTCATAAACCCAAAGGGCACGACCAACCATTAAAAATGCCCTCCTATATTTGAAGGAAGTCTTCCACACATCAGAGGGTTTGATTGGTACTTTGTGATACCCAGACTTCAAGTCAATATTGATGAAATATTTTCCCCCCTTGAGCTGGTCCAGAAGGTCATAATTATGGGGGATTGGATACTTATTCCATACAGTGATCTTGTTCAGCACCCAATAGGCAGTGCCGAGCGAGGATATGTCCAAGAAATCCATCTTGTCTTGGATGTAATTTTGTAGACAACCACAGAAGTTGAGTACCAAATGCCACTCAGAATATTTGATAGCTAACTTCGTGCGAAGGGCATGAAAAGTATTTGTGAACTCTAGCACATCTTGGTCCCTTCCCTATCGTAGCATGTTCCACTTTATGTATTTATCTTCATAGCTCCTGATAGGGTAATACTACTCCTTGATGGCATCTCAAAAAGAATTCCAAGTGGGTGTGGTTGAGAATAGTGAGGGTTCACACTCATCCCTCTTCTCAGAGTACATTTCCCACCAGTCCTTGACGTGGGGGGTGACTTTGAAGAGTGAAAAATTAATATTTTCCCTGTTGGAAAAGTCATGAACCGAGAAATATACTTCTAGCATATTTAACCATTTATTTACAACATTTGCATCTATCTAACCTTCAAATATGTGGATGTCAAAGTTATATTGTACCTTAAAGGGAGTGGTGCTCCCAGAAGAAGAAGCATCACCTGTGGGTAGTCACGAAAGGATCTGGGCAAAGTTGTCCATCATCACATTCCTTTGTCACTCGAGGGCTTCTTCAAGCAATATTTTGAAAGGATATCTGTCTCCCTTGTCTTTCTTTTCTTCTGCCATGGGAGGCCTTTAGGGTTTGTGAGGCTAGTCTTGCAAGGGTTCAAACAGTTCCTTCAAGTGAGCGTGCCGAGATTATTTGGGAGGTGCACTATAGTCAGGTCACTGGACAATTAGGAGTAAATAAAATAGTGGAAGTACTGCAGGAGTATTTTTATAGGCCGAACCTTTGACAGGATGTTGGGAAGTCTATCATATCCTACACTGCTTGTGGCATTTACAAACTGACCATCAATAATCAAGGTCTATATAATCCTCTGCCTACTCCTAGCCGACCTTGGGAATCCATTTCCATTGATTACATGTCAGGAGTCCCTTCTACTAATCATGGCAACGACTACTTTTTCATGGCCATTGATAGATTCTCGAAGATGGCCATTCTAGCGGCCTCCAAGAAGAGTATCACAGCAGAAGCCACTACTAAGATCTTCTTTGAATGCATGTGGGTACACTTTGGGATCACATAGTCTGTTATATTAGATCAGGACAACATGATCCTAAGTGCATTTTGGTCAAGTCTTTGGTTGATGTTGGGTACAAAACTCACTAAGTCAATGACTTTCCACCCCCAAACTAATGGCCAAACAGAAGTCATCAACAGGATGATCATACACATTTTGCACATATGCAACTTGAAGAATCCATGCACGTGGGATGCACACATCCCCTATGTCCAACACAATTAGAATAGAGATCTCCATAGCTCAACTGGCCATGTAGGTTTTAACCCCATACAGAAATTACTTGCATACGAATCCTAAAACACAGAAAATAAACAATAGCGAGAGCATAACACATAAAACAAATATACACAGTGATTTCCCCTGGATCCCAAAACCCAGACTACCAGATTGATTTTTCATTATGTTCCTTTCAATTTTACAATACATATTTATACATGCCGAAGCATCCAATACCATGGATCGAAAACCATCACGCCCAAAACCATGTGTGAAAACCATGCACAAAACCATAGGTAGGTCTGCCCACCTAATATAGGGTCCAAATTTTTTTTCCGTGGGCCGTTGCCCTGGACCCCGTAGAGGGGGGCTAATAGCCCCTCCCAAACACCCCGTATAGGGGGGGGCTGCTACCCCCGCTATGACCCCCCTAATGCACAGTCGATACAACAAAGGGGGGGCTCCACCCCCTCTCTAATCCCCCAACATTCTCCCACAATATAGTCATGGAAAGAATATAACACAACCCAACATTCTCCCACTTGTTGTTTTATTTCCACAGGGAGCCATAGGAGAGCTTAGTCAGTTATCCACCCCTACTCCACCCCCTCTCTAACCCCCCAACATTCTCCCACAATATAGTCATGGAAAGAATAAAACACAACCCAACATTCTCCCACTTGTTGTTTTCTTTCCACGGGGGGCCATAGGAGAGCTTAGTCAGTTATCCACCCCTACAATGCCCATTGTTTCACTACACCAAGAGAACTTCTCAAAGCTCACAGATTTCATCAATGCATTTTCAGTATTATTCAAAGTGTCCACCTTTACCAGTGACACATTTTTGTCTTCTATCATATCCCTCACAAAGTGACACTGAACATCAATGTGCTTTGTCTTTGAATGGTAAGCAGGGTTTTTTGCTAAGAAAAGTTCACTTTGGATATCACATTCTATTCTTATAGCTCCCTATACTAACCCCATACTTGAGCACAATATCTGCAACCAGACTACTTCTTTGCTTGCATGAGTGGTTGCCATGTATTCTGCCTTTGTAGTTGATAGTGCCACTACAGATTGTTTCTTACTCATCCAACTGATTGCACTTCCAAATAGGTTAAACACATACCCACTTGTAGATCTTCATTGATCCAGATCTCCAGCCTAGTCTGCATCAACAAAGCCACGAATATCCAAAATTATGTTCAATCATTGTCTTCCTTGGTAGCACAAACCATAATCACTAGTGCTAGGCAAATACCTTAAGACCCACTTCATTATTGTCCAATGCTCCTTCCTTGGTTTTGACATAAACCTGCTCAATACTCCCAATACATGTTCAATGTTTGGTCTAGTACAAACCATCGCATACATCAGGCTATCGACTACACTTGCATATGGAACACAGGACATGTCCTCTTCCTCTTCTTGTGTCTTGGGACATTGTTCAACAGATAACTTTACACCTACAGGAATAGGAACCTTCACTGGTTTACTATCCTGCATATTAAACCTCTGTAGTATTGTCTCAACATACTTCCTCTCATTTAACCAGAGCTTCCCCTTTGCCCGATCTCTTTTAATTTCCATTCCCAAATTATAATTTGTAGCACCAAGATCTTTCATGTTGAATTTGGAGGACAATTGAGTCTTCAAATCCTGGATAATTTCTTTGTCATTTCCAACCAGAAACATATCATCCACATACACGACCATATAAATAATACGGTCACCAATTAATTTAAAATACACATAGTGATCTGCTTTGCTTCTGGTGAAGCCAAGTCCCCGTATAAATGTATCAAATTTCTGATACCACATCCTTGGTGATTGTTTTAACCCATACAGAGACTTCTTTAACTTGCATACTAGTTCTTTCTTACCCTTCACCACAAATCCTTGAGGTTGCTTCATGTAGATCTCTTCTTCTAGATCCCCGTGAAGAAATGTTGTCTTCACATCCATCTGTTCTACCTCAAAATCAAAAGCAGCAACAACAGATAAAAGTAATCTAATAGAAGCAACCTTGGCAATAGGAGAAAAAAATTCACCAAAATCAATTCCTAGCACCTGGGAATAACATTTTGCTACCAACTGAGCTTTGTATTTCTTCACCTTTCCTTCTGCATTTGTCTTCTTCTTGAACACCCATTTGCTGCCAATGGGTTTCCTTCCTGCCAGCAACTCCACCAGATCCCAAGCCTCATTTTTGTGCAAAGATGCCATTTCATCAACCATGACATCTTTCCAGAATTTGTGTTCCTCTAAATCTATTGCTTCCTTCACAGTTCTGGGATCATCATCAACAATAGATAAAGAAAACTTTGAATAGAAAGTAGATGGACTATACCTTTCTAGTTTCCTTCCTTCTCGAACTGATCTTCTCTCAACTGGAGTTTGTGGCTCTTCATCTTCTGATTCCTCTTCTGCTGTAGAGTATGATTCTTCCTCCTTAAGCTCAAACTCTATATTCTCAGGTTCCTTTGCTTGGACTTCATGTTCAGTAACATCTTTCACCTCTCTGAAAACCACATCTTGTCTGTACACAAAGTTCCTAACTTGTCCCATAAAGCCTTCGCCATAGCTTCCCTTGATACATTCAGCAATACTGAATCTGAGGCACACAATCGTATTGTGCTCTTTGCCTTCCGATTCAACTTCTTCCATTCTTCATCAGACACTCCCGTTGTTTTAGTACCGGAATCTACCACAATCCACTGATCTTTATCCACCAATAGATCCTCCATCTTGAGTTTCCACAACTCAAAACTCTGACCATTAAATTTCTAGATATCTATCTTTCCACTGCTCACTATCTTCTTTCACCATCAGAATCGATCCCACAAATCACCCACTGAACAGGGTCTACCACAACCCCTGAGCAACAAAGGCATCCCCTTCAAGCCAAAACAGCTCCGATACCAAATGTAGGTTTTAACCCCGTACAGAAATTACCTGCATACAAATTCTAAAACACAGAAAACAAACAATAGCGAGAGCATAACACATAAAACAAATATACACAGAGATTTTCCCCTGCATCCCAAAACCGAGACTACCAGATTGATTTTTCATTATGTTTCTTTCAATGTTACAATACAAATTTATACATGCCGAAGCATCCAATACCATGGACCGAAAACCATCGTACCCAAAACCATGTGCGAAAACTATGCACAAAACCATAGCTAGGTTCATCCACCTAATATAGGGTCCAAAAAAAATTTCGTACAGGGGGGGCTACCGCCCCCCCTATGACCCTCCCGTTATGCATTCGTTGCAATGAAGGGGGGGCTCTGTCCCCCTTCTAACCCCCCAACATTCTCCCACAATATAGTCATGGAAAGAATATAACACAACCCAACATTCTCCCACTTATCGTTTTCTTTCCACAGGAGAGCTTAGTCATTTATCCACCCCTGCAACGTCCATTGTTTCTATACACCAAGAGAACTTCCCAGAGCTCATAGATTTCATCAATGCATTTGCAATATTCTTCAAAGTGTCCACCTTTACCAACAACACCTTTTTGTCTTCTATCATATCCCTCACAAAGTGATACTAAACATCAATGTGCTTTGTCTTAAATGTTAGAAAATTATATATATTACAGAGCAATGGAACACATAGAATATTGCATAAATATAAACACAGAAAATGTATAAAACTAGAGAGACACAGATATACGTGGTTCACCCAGTTTGGGCTATGTCCACCTCGAACAGCCAGTCCTTCCTTTCTATTATCCAGTAAAATGAAGAGACACAACCTACAGCAAATCCACTGTAATATCATCTGTTTTCTCTCACAGTCTCACCTCTCTATTTCTCGCTCAGAGAATACACATCTATTTTTTACAGCCTCAATACAATGCCCTCATACAAAGAGAGGGGTTTCCTTCTAGGGAAAAAAACCCTAAACTAAACATAAGTTCTACCGTCAGATCAACCGCCTAATGAACGGCCCAGATTGACTAGAAATTACTATACTTTTACAAGGCAATTTTACATCTGTTTTTAACTTCAGGGGCACTGCCCCTGAAACCCCCGCCGGGGGACCGCTGGCCCCCGGACCCCCCAGCCGGGGGGGATAGGCCCCCCCGAACCCCGCAGGGGGCACAAGTCCCCCTCGTGTGGAAGGGTGTACAAACTTCCTGGAGTATACATCCGACTGAAACAAAGACCTCTAAATAATCATGCTCCACACCCAACATTGAAATGGTAAGCAGGGTTCTTTGCCAAGAAAATTGCACCTTGGCTATCACATTCTATTCTTATAGCTCCCTGTACTAACCCCATACTTGAACACAATCTTTGCAACCAGACCGATTCCTTTCTTGCATGAGTGGTTGCCATGTATTCTGCCTTTGTAGTTGATAGTGCCACTACAGATTGTTTCTTACTCATCTAACTAACTGCACCTCCAAATAAGCTAAACACATACCCACTTGTAGATCTTCTCTGATCCATATCTCCAGCCCAGTCTGAATCAACAAAGCCACGAATATCCAAAATTTTGTCCAATCCCAGTCTTCCTTGGCAACACAAACCATAATCACTAGTGCCATGCAATTACCTGAAGACCTGCTTCATTGTTGTCCAATGCTCCTTCCCTGGTTTTGACATAAACCTACTCAATAATCCCACTGCATGTGCAATGTTTGGTCTAGTACAGACCATCGCATACATCGGGCTACTGACTGCACTTTCATATGGAACACGAGACATGTCTTCTTCCTCTTCTTAAGTCTTGGGACACTATTCAACAGATAACTTTACACCTACAAGAATATGAACCTTCACCGATTTACTATCCTACATATTAAACCTTTGCAGTATTGTCTTGAAATACTTCCTCTGGTTTAACTAGATCTTCCTCTTTTCCCGATCTCTTTTAATTTTCGTTCCCAAAATATAGTTTGTAGTGCCAAGATCTTTCATGTTGAATTTGGAGGACAATTGAGTCTTCAAATATTGGATAATTTCTTTGTAATTTCCGACTAGAAACATATCATCCACATACAAGACCAGATAAATAACACAGTCACCAATTAATTTAAAATACACATAATGATCTACTTTTCTTCTGGTGAAGCAAAGTCCCTATATAAATGTATCAAATTTCAGATACTACATCCTTGGTGACTATTTTAACCCATACAGAGACTTCTTTAAGTTGCATACTAGTTCGTTCTTACCCTTCACTGCAAAGCCTTGAGGTTGCTTCATGTAGATCTCTTCTTCCAGATCCCTGTGAAGAAATGTTGTCTTCACATCCATCTGTTCTACCTCAAAATCAAAAGCAGAAGCAACAAATAAAAGTAATCTAATAGAAGCTACCTTGGTAACAGGAGAAAAAATACCACCAAAATCAATTCTCGGCACCTAGGAATAACCTTTTGCTACCAACCGAGCTTTGTATTTCTCCACCTTTCCTTCTGCATTTGTCTTCTTCTTGAACACTCATTTGCTGCCAATGGGTTTCCTTCTAGACGGCAACTCCACTAGATCCCATGCCTCATTTTTATGCAAAGATGCCATTTCATCACCCATGGCCTCTACCCAGAGTTTGCGATCTTCTGAATCTACTGCTCCCTTCACAGTTCTGGGATCATCATCAGTAATAGATAAAGCAAAATTTGAATAGAAAGTAGATGGACTATACCTTTCTAGCTGCCTTATTTCTCGAACTAATCTTCTCACAAATGGAGTTTGTGGCTATTCATCTTCTAATTCCTCTTCTGCTGTAGAGTCTGATTCTTCCTCCTTAAGCTCAAACTCTATCTTCTCAAGTTCCTTTGGTTGGACTTCATGTTTAATAACATCTTTCACCTCTTTGAACACCACATCTCGGCTTTACACAACCTTCCTTGTTACTGAGTTCCAAAGCTTATAACCCTTTAAACCATCCTTATACCCAATAAAGCTGCACTTTTTAGATTTACTATCCAACTTTGTTCTTTTCTCCTTTGGAACATGTACATATGCATCACATTCAAATACCCTCAGATGTGAAAGAGAGGGTTTCTTACCAATCCATACCTCTTGTGGAGTCTTACCCTCTAATGCTGATAAAGGTGATCTGTTGACCAGGTAACATGCAATCTCCACCGCCTCTGAATAGAAGTCTTGTCCTAACCTGGCACCACTGAGCATGCTTCTTTCCCTTTCCATCAACATCTTGTTCATTCTTTCTGCAACTCCATTTTACTCAGGTGTGTATGAAGTAGTCTTCTATCATGCTATACCACACTTCTTACCGAATTCTTCAAATTCCTTCTTGCAAAACTCTCCACCATTATCTGTCCTCAACACCTTTATCTTCTTCTCTGTCTAGATTTCCACCAGAGCCTTAAATTCTTTAAACCTGTCAAAGACTTCAGATTTATTCTTAAGGAAATATATCCATGTATTCCTTGAGAAGTCATCTATAAATGATACATAGTACACAGACTTACCCAGTGACAGACCCTTCACAGGTCCAAACACATCACTATGCATAAGTTCTAATATCTGTTTCGCCCTCTTATCACCAAAGGGGAAACTCACCCGATTCTGCTTCCCATATACACAATTTTCACAGAAATCAAAATCCATAGAGCTATTAGTCATACCTTCTACCATACCTTTACCATGAAGTTTTTGAAGGCCCTTCTCTCCAATATGTCCAAGCCTTTAATGCCATAGCATGGTCTTTTCTCCGGAGACCACTAGATTTTTTCTCCACTTTCAGGAACCATAGAACTATTGCACCCATCAATAATAGTGCTACCTTGCAACTTGTATAGAATTCCAATCCAAACTCCCCACATCAGTACCAGTGATCCCCGAACCATCTTGCAAGTATCTTTCTTGAAACACTATTTTTACACTTGCATCATCTAGCTTGCTTACATAAATATGATTTCTAGCTAATGTAGGACTATGCAGAACACCCGAAAGTGTTCTAATCCTTCCACCTTGCAACTTCAACTTTAATTTTCCATGACCAACGATTCTAGCCTTCCTGTGATCCCCCAAGAAGACATCACCACCATCATATTTATCATACTCACAGAACCACTCTCTATGGGTAGTGAAGTGAAAGGATGCACCTGATTCAATCAACCATGCCTCATGATCTACATTTGTACTTGAAGAAGCTAAGCAAACATCCCCACCTTCATCTAAGGTGGTTTTCACCTCTGTAGAAGGAGCATCATTAGATCCCTTTCCTTTGTCAGGAGCTTTAGATTTACAATCCCTTTTGTACTGCCCTTCCTTTCCTCATTTCCAGCACACCTTTACAGGTTTTCCTGGAGATTTAGATCTCCCTCTAGATTTAGATCTCTCACTCGATGACTTATTTTTGTTTCTGTTCTAAGACTGTCCTCGTACGGACAAGGCAACACCATTTTGGCTCTCCGTATTTTTCCGTCTCATGTCCTCCATCAGCAAGGATGAGACTATCTCATCAAACTTCAAGGCATTTTCATTGCTACCCATTGCAATAACCAGGCTATCCCACGAATCTAGTAGAGAACACAACAAACTGATGCACTTATCTTCATCTGAAATTTTAATATCAACAGATAATAACTAACTTACCACAGTATTAAATGCGTTAAGATGCTCTGTCACCGAGTCTCCATCTTTCATACTCAGGTTATATAACTTTTCCGTAGGAACAATTTATTCACCAAAGACTTAGATTGGTACAAAGTCCCTAACTTGTCCCACAAAGCCTTCGCCGTAGCTTCCCCTGAAACATTCAGCAATACTGAATCTAAGACACACAATTGTATTGTGCTCTTTGCCTTCTAATACAACTTCTTCCATTCTTCATTGGACACTCCCGTTGGTTTAGTATTCAGATCTACCACAATCCACTGATCTTTATCGACCAATAGATCCTCCATCTTGAGTTTCCACAACTCAAAACTCTGACCATTAAATTTCTCGATCTCTATCTGTCCACTGCTCACCATCTTCTTTCACCACTAGAATCAATCCTGTAGATCTCCCACTGAATAGGGTCTACCACAGGCCCGAGCAAAACCCCTTAGCAATAAAGGCATCCCCTTGAAGACAAAACAACTCTGATACCAAATGTAGGTTTTAACCTTGTATAAAAATTACCTGCATAGGAATTCTAAAACACATAAAATAAACAATAGCGAGAACATAACACATAAAACAAATATACACAGAGATTTTCCTGTCCATCCCAAAACCGAGACTACCAGATTGATTTTTCATTATGTTCCTTTCAATGTTATAATACATATTTATACATGCCAAATCATTCAATACCATGGACCGAAAACCATTGTGTCTAAAACCATGTGTGAAAACCATGCACAGAGCCATAGGTAGGACCAACCACCTAATATAGGGTCCAAAAAAATTTCCCCGAGGTGTTGCCCCAAACCCCGTAGAGGGGGCTAACTGCCCCCCCTCAAACACCCCGTAGAGGGGGCTAACTGCCCCCCCTCAAACACCCCGTACAGGGGGGGATTCTCCGTCCCCCCCCCTGTGACCCCCCCATTTCGCTGTTGGTGCAACGAAGGGGGGGCTCCGCCTCCCTCTAATCCCCCAACATTCTCCCACAATATAGTCGTGGAAAGAATATAACACAACCCAACATTCTCCCACTTGTTGTTTTCTTTCCACAGGAGGCCACAGAAAGAGATTACTCGTTTATCCACCCCTGCAACGCCCATTGTTTCTCTACACCAAGAGAACTTCTCAGAGCTCACAAATTTCATCAATGCATTTGTAGTATTCTTCAAAGTGTCCACCTTTACTAGCAACACCTTTTTTTCTTCTATCATATCCCTCACAAAGTGATACTGAACATCAATGTGCTTTGTCTTTGAATGGTAAGAAGGGTTCTTTGGCAAGAAAATTTCGCTTTGGATATCACATTCTATTCTTATAACTCCCTATACTAACCCCATACTTGAACACAATCTCTACAACCAGACTGCTTCGTTTCTTGCATGAGTGGCTACCACGTATTTTGCCTCTGCAGTTGATAGTGCCACTACAGTTTGTTTCTTACTCATCCAACTGACTTCACCACTCCAAATAGGTTAAACATATACCCACTTGTAGATCTTCTTTAATCCAGATCTCTAGCCCAGTCTACATCAACAAAGCCACAAATATCCAAAATTATCTCCAATCATGGTCTTCCTTGGTAGCACAAACCATAATCACTAGTGCCACACAAATACCTTAAGACCTGCTTCATTGATGTCCAATGCTCCTTCCCTGGTTTTGACATAAACCTGCTCAATACTCCCACTTCATGTTCAATGTATGGTCTAGTACATACCATTGCATACATCAAGCTACTTACTGCACTTGCATATGGAACACGGGGCATGTCCTCTTCCTCTTCTTGTGTCTTGGGACACTATTCAACAGATAACTTTACACCTACAGGAATAGGAACCTTCACTGATTTACTATCCTGCATATTAAACCTCTGTAGTATTGTCTCAACATACTTCCTCTAGTTTAACCAGGGCTTCCTCTTTTCCCTATCTCTTTTAATTTCCATGCCCAAAATATAGTTTTCATCACCAAGATCTTTCATGTTAAATTTGGAGGACAATTGAGTCTTCAAATCCTAGATAATTCCTTTGTCATTTCCAACCAGCAACATATCATCCACATACAAGACCAGATAAATAACACGGTCACCAATTAATTTAAAATACACACAATGATCTGATGTTCTTCTAGTGAAGCCAAGTCCCTGTATAAATGTATCAAATTTCTAATACCACATCCTTGGTAACTGTTTTAACCCATATAGGGACTTCTTTAACTTGCATACTAGTTCTTTCTTACCCTTAACCACAAAGCCTTGAGGTTGCTTCATGTAGATCTCTTCTTCCAGATCCCCGTGAAGAATGTTGTCTTCACATTCATATATTCTACCTCAAAATCAAAAGCAACAAAAACAGATAAAAGTAATCTAATAGAAGCTACCTTGGCAACAGGAGAAAAAATATCACCAAAATCAATTCCTGACACCTGGGAATAACCTTTTGCTACCAACCGAGATTTGTATTTCTCCACCTTTCCTTTTGCATTTGTCTTCTTCTTCAACACCCATTTTCTTCCAATGGGTTTCTTTCCAGCGGGCAACTCCACCAGATCCCAAGCCTCATTTTTGTGCAAATATGCCATTTCATCAAACATGGCCTCTTTTGAGAGTTTGCGATCCTCTGAATCTACTACTTCCTTCACAGTTCGGGGATCATCATCAGTAATAGATAAAGCAAAATTTGAATAGAAAGAAGATGGAATATACCTTTCTGGTTGCCTTCTTTCTGAACTGATCTTCTCACAAACGGAGTTTGTGGCTCTTCATCTTCTGATTCCTCTTCTGCTGTAGAGTCTGATTCTTCCTCCTTAAGCTCAAACTCTATCTTCTCAGGTTCCTTTGGTTCAACTTCATGTTTAACAACATCTTTCACCTCTATGAACACCAAATCTCAGTTGTACACAACCTTCCTTGTTACTAGTTTCCAAAGCTTATAACCCTTTAAACCATCCTTATACCCAATAAAGATGCACTTTTCAGATTTACTATCCAACTTTTTCTTTTCTCCTTTGGAACATGTACATATGCATCACATTCAAATACCCTCATATGTGAAAGATAGATTTTCTTACAAGTCCATACTTCTTGTGGAGTCTTATTCTCCAACGCTGATGAAGGTGATCTGTTGACTAGCTAACATGCAATCTCCACCACCTCTACCTAGAATTCTTGTCCTAACCTGGCACCATTGATTATGCTTCTTTCCCTTTCCATCAATGTCTTGTTCATTCTTTCTGCAACTCCATTTTGCTCAGGCGCGTATGGAGTAGTCTTCTGTTGTGCTATACCACACTTCTTACAGAATTCTTCAAATTCCTTCTTGCAAAACTCTCCACCATTATCTGGCCTTAGCACCTTTATCTTTTTCTTTGTCCGGTTTTCCACCAGAGCCTTAAATTCTTTAAACCTATCAAAGACTTTAGATTTCTTCTTAAGGAAATATATCCATGTATTCCTTGAGAAGTCATCTATAAATGATACATTGTACACAAACTTACCCAGTGATAGAACCTTCACAGATCCAAACACATCACTGTGCATAAGTTCTAATATCTATTTTGCCCTCTTACCCAAGATGGAATATCACCCGATTCTTCTTCCCATATACACAATTTTCACAGAAATCAAAATTTAGAGAGCTATTAGTCATACCTTCTACCATACCTTTACCATGAAGTATTCGAAGGCCCTTCTCTCCAATATGTCCAAGCCTTTGATGCCATAACATGGTCTTTTCTTCAGAGAACACTAGATTTTCTTCTCCACTTTCAGGAATGACAGAATTGTTTCACCCATCAATAACAGTGCTATGGTGCAACTTGTACAGAGTTCCAATCCGAACTCCCCGCATCAGTACCAGTGCTCTCCAAACCATCTTGCAGGTATCTTTCTAGAACACTGTTTTTACACCTGCATCATCCAACTTGCTTACAGAAATCAAATTTTTGGCTAATGCAAGAATATGAAAAACACTCAGAAGTGTTCTAATGCTTCCACCTTGAAACTTCAACTTGACTTTTCCACGACCAACAATTCTAGACTTCCTGTCATCCCCCAAGAAGACATCACCACCATCATATTTCTCATACTCGCAAAACCACTCCCTATGGGGAGTGAAGTGAAAGGATGCACCTGAGTCAATCAACCATGCCTCATGATCAACATGTTTACTTGAAGAAGCAAAGTAAACATCCCCACCTTCATCTGAGGTGGTTTTCACCTCTGTAGAAGGAGCATCATCAGATCCCTTTCCTTTGTCAAGAGTTTTATATTTACAGTCCCTTTTGTAGTGCCCTTCCTTTCTGCATTTCTAGCACACCTTTACAGGTTTTCCTGGAGATTTATATCTCCCACTCAATGACTTATTTTTGTTTTTGTTCTGGGACCGTCCTCTTATGGACAAGTCATCACCTTTCTGGCTCTCCATATTTTTCCGTCTCATGTCCCTCGTCAGCAAGGATTCGACTATCTCATCAAACTTCAAGGCAGTTGCATTGCTACCTATTGCAATAACCAGACTATCCCACGAATCTGGTAGAGAACACAAAAAACTTATGCACTTATCTTCATTTGAAATTTTAATATCAACAGATAATAACTGACTTACCAGAGTATTAAATGCGTTAAGATGCTCTGTCACCGAGTCTCCATCTTTCATCCTCAGGTTATACAATGTTTTCCATAGGATCAGTTTATTCACCAGAGACTTAGATTGGTACAAAGTCCCTAACTTGTCCCACAAATCCTTCGTCGTAGCTACCCCTGATACATTCAGCAATACTGAATCTGAGACACACAATCGTATCGTGCTCTTTGCCTTCTGATCCAACTTATTTCATTCTTCATCGGACACTCCCATTGGTTTAGTACCCGGATCTACCACAATCCGTTGATCTTTATCCACCAACAGATCCTCCATATTGAGTTTCCACAACTCAAAACTCTAACCATTAAATTTCTTGATCTCTATCTTTCAAATACTCACCATCTTCTTTCACCACCAGAATTGATCCCGTAGATCTCCCACTTAACAAGGTCTACCACAAGCCCGAGTGAAACCCCTCAACAGCAAAGGCGTCCCCTTGAAGCCAAAACAACTCTGATACCAAATGTAGGTTTTAACCCCATATATAAATTACCTTCATACGAATTCTAAAACAAAGAAAATAAACAGTAGCAAGAGGATAACACATAAAACAAATATACACAGAGATTTTCCCGTGCATCCCAAAACCGGGACTACCAGATTGATTTTTCATTATGTTCCTTTCAATGTTACAATACATATTTATACATGCTGGAGCATCTAATACCATGGACCAAAAACCATCGCGCCCAAAACCATGTTCGAAAACCATGCACAAAGCCATAGGTAGGTTTGTCCACCTAATATAGGTTCCAAAACAACTTTCCCAGGGGCGCTACCCAAGACCCCGTAGAGGGGGGCTAAGTACCCACCTCAAATTCCCCGTATAGGGGGGACTGTCGTCCCCCCTATGATCCCCCTGTTGCGCAGTCGGTGAAATGAAACAGGGGCTCTACCCCCCCTCTAATCCCCCCGTAAACTAGGGGAGCTAGTCATGGAAACAATATAACACAACCCAATAGGCCACAACCCCTTTCAAGTGGGGTTGGGATTCTAACCACTATGTCCCATTGATGTGGCCATACCATTTGCAGTTGCTCAGGCATCTTCAGACCATGTCCAGTCCAAAGCTAACAGGGTGAACAACTTCATTGAGCACATCCAACAAATCTACCAGCAGTTCCATGACATATTGGACAAAGCCAATGCTAAGTACAAGTAGCGACATGATCAACATCGAGTGCCATACAAGTTCCTAGTGGGTGAAAAAGTTTGCCTACATTTGCAGAAGGAGCACCTCACTAGGCCCCACCGTAAGCTTTGACCTCTCCAATATGGGTCGTACACCATCTCCAAGGCTGTAAGGGACAATTATTTCGAGCTCAACATTCCACCATTCCTTGGCATACACCTAGTGTTTAATGTGGACCACCTTCAACAATACTTTCCACCATTATTGGACACATCTGACATTGCAGAACAACTCACACCAACAGAGTTAAACCAAAACTGTATGGAACATGCCACAACTGATTGGATCATGGACACATAGATCAAGAACACTCGCCAATTGAGGATCCATCTATATCAAGTTGTCAAAATAGACCAACTTCTTCACTAGGGCAAGTGTTTCACCAGGGACCGGGTTCAACATAAATTTCCTCACCTCATGGAGGCTTTTCACTTAATGGGGACCATTGCTTCCTAAGAAGGGATGACTGATCTAGGTGGATATTGATGGCCACCCACCTATTCCACCTAGACCTCAAGTTGGTTTCATTAGTTTCTTTATTGATAGTATCATTTACTATTTATAGTAGTTTTTCAGGTCCTGAACTTCCGGAGCAATTTTGACCCTGTAATGACATTTTTTTGAGGTCTGCAATAGGTCCATGGTTGTAGGTAGGGGCTTATGGAAAATTCTATAATACTCAAAGAGATCTTTCCAATGAGGTATCGTACATGCCAAACATAGATAATATGACCAAGTTACGACCTCGGGAAGTTGGCTGCCCAACTAACCCCAATGAGGCCCACAAACTCTTGGTGTTCCATCTCCTAGGGTTAGGGTTTTCCCTTATTCAATAGTAAAAAGGCCCTTGAGACTAATTGTAGGATAGTTTAGAGGCATGTATCTGCCACATCTATTCTTAGAGATAAGCTACCATCGCTCGAGCTAGTTTATCTCCATTCTGTTTGTAAGCATATTTCAGTTCTTTGATATTAATGAAATGAAGTGTTATTTCTACCGCATCTTTATATTTGTGGATATATATATATATATATATATATATATATATATATATATATATATATATATATATATATATATATATATATATATATATATATATTTTTTGTGTTCTTTTTTAAGTTTGGATCATTTCCTAAGAGGGTTGACATAACAATGTATATTGGAGGTGAAAATTTGGAACTTTCTTTCATTCAAGGAACGTCTGGTATGTGTTACCAAAGTCTGGAATGCTCTTGTATATATGCCCCACCCCGAAGTCTCATGCTCACAAGAGTTGAGCAAAATGGTTGGTGCCATGATCGGCGGTCGGCGGACAAAGTCTACAACATTATTGGTGCTTCCCTTCTTGTACTTAATGTTCAAATGGAACTACTGTAGGTATGTGGACCATTTGTGATGGTGATAGTTCTGCAACTTCCCTTGTGTTTGTATGAATTACAGGGGTCAGTGGTTAGTGTGGATGACCATTTCCTTCCCCATAATGTAATGTTTCCATTTTTGGTAGGCCTGCATAATGGAATATTTTTTTTTTTCATAAGTGGGATAATTTCATACTGTGTTTGAAAGTGTCTCACTATGATATGCCACTAGATTCCCCTGTTGAGTAAGAACTGCACCAATAGCATAGTTGGAGGCATCTATCTCAATCTCAAATCATTGTTGCAGGTATGGTAATGTGAGCACTGGTGCAGAGTAGAGGTGATGCTTCAACTCAAAAAACACCTTCTGTTGGGATTCGAACCAATAGAATTTCTCTTTCACTCCACCCTTGGTGACTTGAATCAAAGGCCAAGCGATATGAGAGAACACCAACGTGAACCTATGGTAGAAATTGGCAAGACCTAGAAAGTTGTAGAGCTCTATTAGAGTGGTTGGGGTTGGCCAACCCCCAATGAATTTTATCTTGGGTTGGTCAAAATGCACACCTTGCTCATCAATGATGTATCACAGATATTAAACCTGGGTCATACCAAAAGTGCATTTCTCCAAATTGGCACACAACTTGTGCTGTCATAGAGTTTGGAAGACCTGTCAAATATGGAAGAGGTTCTCTTCCCAACTCTGGATGAAGATAAAGATGTCATCCAAATACACCACCACGAATGAGTTGGTTAAGAGTCACAATATGTCATCCATTAGCTTCATAAAGGTTGCGGGGGTATTCGTCAACCTGAAGGCATGACCAACCATTCAAAAAGGCCCTCCTCATTTTTGAAGGCAATCTTTCACACATCAGAGGGTTCGATTGGTACCTAGTGATACCTGGACTTCAATTCAATCTTGCTGAAATATTTCTGCCCCTTGAGATGGTCCAAAATGTCATTAATTCATGGGATTGGATACCTATTTTTGACAGACATATTGTTCAGCACCTAATAGGAAACATTAAGCAAGGAGATGTCTAGGAACTCCATGTTACACAACATTTTGTCACTGTCCCTGTACTTCCCATTCCTTGATACTAGAGGACCTCTACAGTGAACCCCGCATGCTTTTCCTTCATGGAGAAACTCCCATTATGTCCCTCTTCATGAGTAGATCATTTCCCTTTTGTACCATTTCCCATGAAACTTTTGTTTTTCCCAATTTACAAGACTGGCGCTAATGGCCTTTGTCTCCCTGCACCAATGTGCAGAGATTAGCACTATTCCCCATGCCGACCAGTGTGACTGAGCTGTGTTCTAGTCGTACCAGTCCTATTAAAGAAAGTTTTTTAAATTAGAGTCGAAGCTTCCAACTCTAGAAGCTTCATTTCACTTGCTTTGTGTGCTTGCTTGGTTTAGCCCACCCTCTGATGTTATGCTCTTAACTTGCAAAATGATACCCAAATACAGAATATGCGAAGAAAAGATACCCAGAACACAGAATAGCAATGATTTTATTATTCAGAGAGTAATGTTCACTTGCCTCTTCGAGGGGGCAACCTCCAATAGAGCAGAGCTCGACTACAAAATAAGACACGATGCTCCTCGCAGGGAGTCTCTATCCTTTATATATGACTCATACATGCAATACCACAGGCCAATACCGTGGGTTTTATTAATACCATCTATCTAATACTACGGCCTGACTGTGGTTCCGACATTAATTGCGGATTAACCACTTACAATTATTAATATGGGCTTTATTGACTCTTGACTATGACGTGATCCCATTACATAAATAAGGGGGTTAGGGTGGGACCCTAACATGCCCTCCCCCTTAAGACTAGCCTTGTCCTCAAGGCTAAAGCTGCGGAAACTGCTGAAGAATAGTGGCTGGTTCCCAAGTTGCATCTTCCAGAGAGGTGTCTTTCCATTTGACGAGGACTTCCTTAATCATGCGGCTGCGCAGTTGCTTGTCTCGTGTGTCTAGGATCTATTCGGGTTGAAGCCATATGGACCCTTCTTCGTCCAATTCAGGTAGACTAGTCTGAATTCTGCAATCGTTCCCAATCACTTTCTTGAGGCATGAGACATGGAAAACTGGATGGATTTTTGCAGTAGATGGCAAGGCCAACTTCTAGGCCACTTCTCCAATGCGCTGAAGTACTTGATATGGTCCGTAGTGTTAGTGTCGATCTTGAAAGCCCTCCATCAGTGATCAAATCTCTTTGCATTTGCATTAGTAGGTGTCTTATCAGTGTCAAAGTTTGCATCCCATTAGGCATGCCATAACCCTGATGGAGGAGTTGGTCTATTCATACCCGTCTTGGCTTTGCTCGATCAGGTCATATCAGTCATTGAGTTTGTCAAAGTTGCTCTTGTTTGGTCTTAATGTCAAAATTCTAGGTCTAGGGTTTTGGTCAGTTGTCTTAGCAAGGTCATGTCTCTGAAAGTCCTTGAGTGACTAGAAAGCCAAAGGGAGGATGGTAAACATGTTCCTTTGAAATTTTCATCATGTACAGTTCATTTTTAACCTTGGATTTAAAAACCCTGTTTTTAAAGCCAAGGTCATGATAATTTTTGTAAAAAGAATAAATTTCCAAAATGTCTTCAAAAAGGCAGCAACAACCCTGGTCCCCTTGCCACAGTCCTTCAGATGATCTACCTGCAAAAAGAATCAGGTCAAAAGCACTCAAAAAGTCAACTTCAGGATAAAGGAAACCAAGAAAATCAGTCTTTTAAAAAAGTGTCAAAATAGACTTTATAAAGTGGGTTTATGGATGAAATTTTTTCAAATGAGATTATAAAAGGTAATGTTCCCTCCTTTCACTCTCATTGTGCATTTCAAGCTTGCAAGAGAGATTGTGAGAGAGTGATAGGCGAAGGAGGCGAAATTGCAACGGTTTCGGGCAGTTTGCAGGTGCGCGACCCGTCCAGGCTTGTGCACGACCTGTTGGGCGGTGCGCGACCCGTCCAGCGCACTCTGGCAGTGTAAAATCATAACAGGCGTGACCCGTTGGGCTGTGCGCGACCCGTTGGGGAGCATGCGTGACCCGTTCAACTGTCTGCCACCAAACTTCAATCAAATTCCTTCATTCCACTTCAAATTTGCTCAATCGGTCGAGGTAGGCTCTTAATGCATGATTGTTGATAGTGGTGGTGAAAATAAGGATGTATGCTATGATTTCATCTTCTAAATTTGCAAATGAATGGATTAATATGGCTGCTTGCTAATGTTTGTAAAATGCTAGGGTTTTGTGACTGTTTCAAGTGTTTTTGTCCCATTTGGTCCCTTCCCTCTTTTCCTCTTTCAGTCATAGTCATGCTTGCATCTCTGTCCCATATTATTTGTACATAAAATGTTGATTTTTTCCCCCATCCCTAAGCTATAAACCCTACCCCTCTCACAAGCATACAAAACCCTAATTCCCTCTACCATACACATGCAAAAAATAAAAAGAAAAGATACATTTGTAAATAAAGAAAGAGTCATGTGAAAATAAATGTTGCTGTATATCTAGAGGCATGTACATAACCCCTATATACCCTTGATATCCCCTTATACATGAAAACCTTCCCTCTATGTGAAAACAATGTGCATGTACTCCTTAAGAACAAAAAGAGCAAAAATTTGCCTTATGACACACATGAACTCCTATAAGCAAATTTGGTGTATGGTGTCCCTATGTCCCTATTGATACATATATGCCCCTTCCATGTTCATTATCATACATGTTTTTTATCCCATATGAGATGTTCTTTGCAAATGATTTCCCAATGTTAAAATGTGTTCCTATGTGCATGACAATTTGTAAAGTTTCCCTTGAAAATTCCCTGCTATTTTCATATATTCACATTCCTCGTTAAGAAGTTCCCTCCCCTAACATTCCCCTCATGTTTTTTCCCCTTGAAACAACATAGAGTTCAGTACTTTTGCAAGCAGAGGCAGCAGTTCAATTTGTCCTTCAGTTTGCCCACCTTGCTCCAAAACCATGTCAGATACCGAGACTTATGAGCAAGGTGATGACCATTCATCATCTACAGAGATTGAGGAACAAAGGAGGCCTCGTAGAGGGGGTAAGGGAGGTCATCATAAGAGGGAGGAGCCTACTTCTTTGGCAGAGTTACAGGCTTGTCCTTTGGCACTGAATTGTTTCCAGTATATGTCATGCTATCAGTTTTGTGAGAGGCTCTCTCAGATTCAGCATCATAGAGAGTTGGCCCGCTTGTTTGTCTTACACCTCCATGATGGACATGTCACTCTTGCAGGGGTGAATTTCATATTGACACCCGAGGTGATCTCAGAGGCTACAGGGATACCAAATGTGGGTGAGGTGTGGCCTAAGCACAGATTACTTGATTTTGTTCACTTTGAGCCTTATGTCCAGCCATCATTTGTTAAATTGTTGATGGGTGTTTTCCCATTCATATTTCTTCGGAGTGAGTATCCCCCCCTCATGAGATTTATCATGCATTATTTTACATGTGAGGGCAGATTTTCACAGGTGTATTCATATCACATTCGCCTGTTGATGCATTTCACCCGGGTGAGGATGATGAACCTCCCGATCTTCCTGTTTCAGAACATTCAGAGAATGGTGCCCATGTTGCAGAGGAAGACCCCGGCCCAGCAGTACAGGAGCCTTTGTCACTATGGTTTGATCCAGCTTATAGTCTCTCATCAGTTGACTCAGCAGGGTATCTCATGGGAGGAGTTCATCTCCCGTGAGTTTTTCACAGTGCCACCTCAGCCACATCAGGAGGCTATTCATGAGGAGGGAGGACCATCTCAGCAGCCTGATGCTCCCATCACCCGACATGTCAGCTCCACTCCTATGGTCACCTATCAGAAAGGCCCAAGGGCCTTATTTGCAGCAGCTAGGCGAGTATTATCTCCACAGCAGGTGGAAGGGGCCTCGTTTTCTTCGCCAGCACAGGTATTGCAGAGGGGCAAAGAGCCCATGGTTCATGAGGATCCGGTGATTGATCTTGAGGTCAGTTCTCCTAGCCAAGAGGCAAAGGAGATCATTCAGCAGCTCAGGGCCGAGAATGATGTTTTGCAGCGGAGACTTGAGGGTGTCCAATGGACCATCACATATCTAGAGAAGCGGAACACACAGCTGGAGGAGGAGAAGGCACTTGATGAGATTTGGAGGATTCGTAGTGACCGAGTCCTAAACCGTAGGAGGCCCGGTGACCCATTGCCTGTTGACCGGGAGTCATTGCTTATTCAGGAGAATGCCCACTTGGAGAGGCTGTTGGCTAAGGCCAACCAAGACAAAAGGCTGCTAAGGAACATGAAAAACCATTATTGGGCTAGGATGCACGTTTGTAAAGCAAAGATGAAAATGTTCCAAAGAAGGTTGACCGAGGCTCTTAAGAGGAAGAAGAAGACCAACCCCCTCCGCATCTTGGCCGAGGCTTCTCTCACTCATCATGACACTCACTAGCCTCTTCACAGCACCAAGCACAAAAATTTTTGGAAGTTTTGGCTCATTTTTGGCATTTTTGGGCAATTTACAGGTTTTGGCTTCTCAACGGGTCTCACCCCCGGTGAGACCCTTTGTCATCGTAGCTCCGTTTTGCAAAAACTCAGCATTTTTGGATTTTTCATGCAAAGTTACATATGCCCATGCATTACCTTGAGTTTTCATGGAGTTTTGGGCCTCCAAAAGGTCAAAATACAACCAAATTTTGACTTTCTGCCCCTTTTTTGAGCTGCAGAAGTAGTCTTGGGAGAATTGACTTTTGACTGGGAAAATGACCCCCAAATCCAAAAATTCCAGTTGGGTTGGAAAGTAGACTCAAAGCCCTTTCCAACGAGCTATCCTGCACCTCATTCTAACACTGGGAAGGCCTCCAAACAGGGCTCCAAAGTGCGCGACCTGTTGAGAATGATGTGCGCGACCCGTTGAGGAATTTGTGCCAGATTTGACCAGTTCAGTCCAGAATTTGCAGTTTAGCTCCAGTTTGACTTGCTGAGGTCGATGGTGGTCCTTTTGACTGTACTTGTGGCACTTTTTGGATACTTTTACTCTTGTTTTACTCTTCTAGAAGTTTCTCTCATGTAAAAGGGTAAAATTGACTGTATGAACTGGTTTCCAAGTTTTTAGAGGCAAGTTGTTTTGACTGCCTATTTTGTAGTGCTTAGTTTAGAAGTTGTTCAAACAGCTCCTAGGATAGTGAGCTCGACCCATGGAGGCAGGGAAAGAGGTTATATCATCTATATTATGTACTTTCATGCTCATTTTCATGGTTGGACTCTTGAGGGAGGAGCTATCATTGTATATTTCACTTGTATCTCTGCAATTTTTGGCTAAGGAAGACCAGGGTTTTGCAGTCATCTTTGGGATTCATGTGGACTCAGGTGTTGATGGTGTGTTTCTTCATGTTATTGTAAGCTTTTTTATGTGATTCATTTCCTTTCTATACTGCTGCATATTAAACAAATGAAGTGATAAAGTCAAAATTCATGCTTGCCATGCTCTAGTTTTAAATTTGTTTAATTTCTATGTTTTCTGCTGTCTAAAGAGAATTCAAATCCATTGTTTGCTCTCTTTAGCCTTCTTTTCTTTCTGCCTAATCATCCACTTCAGTTAAAGACATCAATACAGGTTCCTACCTTGCCCCAAAGACCCCCCTGCAGAAACTGTGTCCAATCCCCGCACCCTAAATTGCAGCTCCTCAATTTGCCACCAAAAACCCAAAAAACCCCCAAATCAACCTTCAAATCAGTTTACTAGCCTAATATCAGTGTTACCCGTTTGGTCATCTCATCAATTGAAAATTTACCGAGATTGACCGGAGAGAGCCTTCTCCTGCCCCGTAGGGCTAGCTACGAGGCTAAATGGTTTGATGTAGCCTTGAGGTTTGCCTTTTCAGCCTGAGGTGAAATTTCAAGTGCTAACATACTGGCGACCATACTGGAGAGAACATCAAATTTCTTGTTCATAGACGTGTTATTTCATAAGTCTTAGACGGAGCCTGAAGTTACGCCAGGTAGCCTTCGAAAACGCTCTTGTTTTACATCAGCGCAAGTAGATAAACGTTGCTTCAGTCAATCTCCATGAGCTTGTGAATATAGCGCTTCTCTGACATCTTATCCCCATGTATTTGTTAACTCTTAGCCGTGGATGATAGGTTGAGAGTTTTCACAGGCTGAATGCTTTTTCTTTCCTAGTTATTCTGAGAAAACAAGCTGGCTACAGATCCTAGACCCATTTTCAGATCTCATTCATGCCCAGCTATTTTTGATTATCTTGAAGATTTGGATTTTGACTAAAGCTTTGAGTTGTCTCTGTTCAAAACTAAATCTGAAAGTGCACTTGCAACTCTAGTTCCTAATCCTGATTTTGGAGCTGCTATTGAATTTGAGAGGCATAATAAATTAGTTGAAAACTTCATTTTGAGGAATCTCCAGACACGTGTACAAGCTACTACTCTTGCTGATTTCCTTGAAAATATCTCTGGTCATATTGGATCTTCTATCACGGCGCATGAACAGACAAATCCTCCTTTTATTGTTATCTCTCCCATAGTTACTCATCCTCCATCTATAGTTGTTTCGCCTTCAGCATCACATACTGCTTCTCCTCCTCTTACTCCTCATACCGCTACACCTACTCTGCCTGCTACTCCAAGACCTACCTTACCTAGAAAAATGGCAGCCCGGTTTGCCCCACTTGCATTGCCTGCTAATCTTCATGATATGCCTGCTGATTACCAAAGTAAAATCCCCATGTTTGATGGCACTCCACAAAGTATTACAACTCAGCAACATATCGATAAGATGTCCACTTTCTTTGATCTATATGAGTTAGATGAAGAAGATGTTACCATGCGGTTGTTCGTGCAAACATTTGCCGGAGAAGTAAGAAAATGGTTCAGAGGGTTAACAGCTAACAGCATTGCTACCTTGGAAGCACTTCAGAATCAATTCTTAGATCGGTGGGAAATCAGAAAGGATCCGCTTCAAATCAATGCCGAATACAACAACCTCAAGCGTAATCCGGGTGAGTCTGTTCAAGATTACATAATCAGATTCAATACAGTTTATAATGCTATTCCCGATGATTTGAGGCCATCTAGAAAATCAGCACTTCTCAAATTCCCGGATGGTTTTGATCCGGAGATGGCTTATTCACTGAGAGACCGAGATCCCCCTACCTTGGAGGATATGCAGAAAATTGCTGTCAACGTTGAGGCAAATTTGAATGATAAAAGAGCAAGAATGAAGGCAAAAAAGCGAGTCACCATCAAGGAGGAGGCATCCACGTCAAATCAGGTTCTTCAGCAGGTTGAACAGGTGAAGAGGTTACTTGAAAGGGTCACAATTGACAAGCCATAACCGCAGATTCGTAACCTAAATTTCAGTGGTCAGCAGCAACAATATAGGATCAAGCAGCGTGAAACAAAGGCACAAGATACAGCAGTTCAGCAGCAAATGAAACCGCCTTTTCAGCAGAATTTTGTTAGTCAAGAGTCTGAAGATGAGGGTGATAATGTTGGCGAGGAAAATCATTTCTTTACCCCTGATGATATGCCTACATATATCACGGAAGAAGATGAGTTGGTGAGTAATTCTGTCTTTCCCCAAGATGAGCATTATATTTTGTCAAATGATATGATACTTGAAGAAGAATCTGAAGAATATCAAAGAGGGTATTTGAATGCATTATCAGCTCAGCAAGGACAGCAAAGGCAATTGAGAAGCCGGGCTATTCCTATAAATCCCGTGCAGAAAAAGAAAGACATTGCAGCAAAGAATGATTCGGTTTTTTCAAAAGGTAAAGATATAGCCGGTCCATCATCAACTCAAACATCATCGGCAGCTAAAGTAGATCAGCCATCGAATGCACCAAAGGATAAAGCTGAGAAGAGAGATAATCCGACAAAGGAAGGTGAGAAGTTTCCAGTTTTCAGTTTGGAGAATGAAATTGCAAAGGTGAAGATATCTATTCCTTTAACGGAGGTCATGAAGAACGCTACTTACCAAGGCCAAATTTCCAAGTTGTTGAATTTTGACCCAATGCTAGACATGGTGAATGTACAAGATGATCAGCCGGAGTTAATCTTTGGGCCAGCTTTGAATGGTGAGTCTCCCGAGAGTGACATTCCTCCATTTTATATTAGTTTGCGATTGCATGAGTTTGTGCTGCACAATGCTATGTTTGACTCAGGAGCTTCACATAAATTGATGCCGAAAACAATCATGGAGAAGCTGGGGCTTGACATCACAAGGAAGTACCATGATTTGTATTCATTTGATTCTAGCCGGGTAATATGCATTGGTTTGATCAAAGACTTAGTGGTGAGTCTAGATCAAATTCCAGCGAAGAATGTTTTAATGGATGTGGTGGTGGCGGACATTCCTCCACGATTTGGCATGTTGTTGTCGAGGTCATGGGGAGCCAATCTAACCACGAGTTTAGTTGCCTCATCCGCCAAAATATTTAGTTGGCTATCTAGTTATGGAGTTATCGCTGCAGAGAAAGACAATAGAGGTCAGAGGTCGAGTGGGGCGGCTTCAAGGTACGATTTAGCTTGATTTTTCATATGCTTCAATTCCAGTTTTCGGTCAAATGAGGAAGTTATATCGGGAACAGAAGATGAAATACATGATCACTAGTAAGGAAAAGCCGGTGAATCATCCTGTAAATTATGTACAAACAGATTTAGAATCTTTTGTTTTGTTTGCGGAAAATTTCAATGAGGTAGATAGTCAGTTAGTTCAAGTAGAAGATATACCAGACATTTCAGAAAATTTCAGGGATGTTTTGAGAAAGGAAAGTGAAGAAAGGTTTGCTGTCATAAGGCCAATTGCAGAAATAAATGGGCAGCAAACAGAACATGAAACAAAATCAGACTTTCAACACCTAGAAGATGATGAAGAGGGTCTTTGGACTATGGATTTTGATGGTGGAGTGGGCAGCGATGGTGCTGGTATAGGTGTGTGGATCTGAAGCCCATTCTCAGCCCAAGATCAAGTTCCAAGCAAGGTACGAGTATGTTCTTATAAATTGGCTTTTGATTGTTCAAATAATGAGGCAGAATATGAAGCTCTTATTGCTGGTTTGAAAATCCTTCTGAAGTTAAAGGCAAAGAAAATAGCAGTATATGGCGACTCCGAACTAGTTATCAAGCAAGTGAAAGGTGAATTTCAGGCCAAACATCCTCGCATGAGAGCTTATAGAAATGTTGTTTTAGATATCTTGAAAAGATTTTCTGAACATACTTTGACATGTGTGCCCCGGATTCAAAATGGTGTTGCGGATGCATTGGCTAAGGCAGCAAGTAATCTGAAAATACCCATGAATTCCAGCAATAAGTTCGAGATATATGTGAAGCATCGTCCTACAGTTCTAGATAACCAAAGGTGTTGGCAAGTGTTCCAAGATGACGAAGAAATTGAAGATTTTCTGCAAGTTAAGGGTAAGTTCGAAGACATCTCAATAGATACGGAAGCTGAGGGAGTGAATCAGATGGATGTATTGCAGCTCAAAGACAATCACATTCCAAAAGGATTGATTCCTTTAGAGGAATTGTTCGATCAGGATGATGTGGCCCGCAAGCCAACTTTGAGGCCAACAGCTGAAGGAGTTGAAGATGTGAACCTTGGGACAGCTGCAAATCCAAAAATGGTGAAACTTTCAAAAGCATTGCCGCCTAAGGTAAAGCAAGAGTATATCATATTATTGTCTCTGTATTCTAATGTTTTTGCATGGGATTATTCAGATTTGAAAACTTATGACACAAGCATTATTCAGCATACCATCCCCATAAAGCCAAATCAAAAGCCTTTCCGGCAAAAGTTGAGAAGAATTAATCCTAAATTGCTGCCATTGATTGAGAAGGAAGTCAACAGGTTGTATAATTCCGGAATCATAGTGCCAATCTGGTTTTCCGATTGGATCTCAAACTTGGTGCCCGTGAGGAAGAAAACCGGTGAGATTCGCTTGTGTATAGACTTTAGAAATCTGAACAAAGTGTCATTAAAGGACAATTATCCGCTGCCCAAGATGGATCACATATTGCAGCGGGTTGTGGGGGCATCTAGGATGTCATTGCTTGATGGTTACTCCGGATATAATCAGATTTTAGTGCACGAAGATGACCGTGACAAGACAGCATTTACTACTCCATGGGGTACATTTCATTATGCCAAGATGCCGTTTGGATTGAAGAATGCGGGTGCCACATTTCAGCGGGCAATGGACATGGCCTTTGCAAATGAGAAGGATGTCTTTTTAGTAGTTTATCTTGATGATTTGACCGTGTTTTCTAAATCAGATGAAGAGAATTTGTTTCATTTGACTAAGGTGTTTGAAAAATGCAGAAAATATGGCATCTCATTGAATCCGAAGAAAAGTCTTTTTGCTATGAGTGAAGGCAAGCTGCTAGGCCATATCATTTCTAAAGATGGCTGATCCGGATTTAAGCAGGAACGCAATAGATTACATAGATAACCATAAATACAGAGATGCGATAACCATAAAAACAGAGATGCAACAGAAATAATAATATGCGATAACCATAAAAAACAGAGATGCCGCAGAAATAATACTTCATTTCATTAATGGAGAATACTGAAATATGCTTACAAATAGAAATAACCCAGCTAGGGCGATGGTAGCTTATCTCTGAGAAGAGATGTGTCGGCTACATGCCTCTGCACTGTTTTGAACTGTCTTACAATGAGGCTCGAGGGCCTATTTATTGTTCAGAAACAATGGAAAACCCTTCACATTCCAAAACCTAACCCTAGAAGATGAAACGCCAAATTGTGGGCCCCGTTTTCGGGTAAGTTGGTACATCAACTTCCCGGGGTCGCAAATTGGTCATACTATCTCCGTTTGACGTGCATGATAGCCCGTTGGAAAGATCTCTTCGAGGACTACGACGGAAAAGACAATTTTTATCAGAAAAATCGATGGCGGTGGATTTCCCAAAAAACGTCGTTTAGGGCCTCAAAACGGCTCCGGAAGTTTAGGACCCGAAAAACTGCTAAAAATAGTAAACTGTGCTATAATTAAGGAAACTGATAAAACTGTAAGAAGCACTAGAGGGGATCCAAGTGGAATTAGCGGGTGGCCACCAATATCCACCTGGATCAATGGCATTCGTATAGACCCTGCACGAGTGGAAGCAATTCAGCAATTGGAGCAGCCCCGTAGCAAGAAAGAAATTCAGTCCTTTAATGGTAAGTTGAATTTTCTGCGTCGTTTCATTCCCAATCTTGCTAAACATCTCAGAGAGATAACCAATATGCTCAAGAAGGACAGCGAACTAAGATGGACCGAAGAGGCGGTGAAATCTTTTAATTTGATAAAGGTAATCTTATCTTCAACCCCAACTTTGATTAGCCCGGATTATACTCAGGATTTTATCTTGTTTTCATTCGCCTCTGAGCATACATTGGCGGCCGTGTTAATGCAAAAGAGAGATGGAGTTGAGAGGCCCATAGCTTTTTTCAGCCGCATCATAAGAGACGGAGCGCTGAATTATAATATCATTGAGAAGCAAGCATTGGCCCTGATCAAAGCATTGAAAGATTTCCGAGTTTACATATTGAATTCTCATGTATTAGCATATGTTCCTAATGCAGCTGTGAAGGATGTTTTAGTGCAAACGGAACCGGAAGGAAGAAGGGGTAAGTGGATTGCTGCACTCTTAGAATATGATGTTGAAATTAAGCCTACCAAGTTGATTAAAGGTCAAGGCTTAGCTAAGTTGATGGCTGAAGCGAACCTTCATGTCCTTGATATAAATTTGATTGCTGCCTTGTCCGATGAAGATGAAGAAAATTCAGTTCTACAGGTGTCCGATATCTTTGTGTCTTCCCCTTGGTATGCTGATATAGTTTATGTGCTTCAAAACTTATCTGCACCTCCTGGAATGCCTAGAAACAAAGCTAGAACATTGAAGCTAAAGGCTGCCAAATTTTGCATTATCAAATCTGCACTTTATTGGAAGGATCCGGTGGCATCTTGCTGAACTGTTTGGTCGAAGGGGAAGCAAAAACAACAGTAGATGATTTCCATAAAGGAGATTGTGGGGGTCACTTATTTTGGAAAACCACGGCTACTAAGATTTTGAGAGCCGGTTTCTATTGGCCTTCTTTATTTTCTGATGTGTATAAAGTGGTAAAGAGCTGTCATGAATGTCAAATTTTTCAAGGAAAATAGAAATTACAGCCCTTGCCTCTCAAACCGGTGGAAATCAGTGCACCATTTCAGCAATGGGGCTTGGATTTTATTGGCGAAATCCACCCTGCATCTTTCGGGCAGCATCGATGGATCTTGACAGCTACGGATTACTTCACAAAATGGATTGAAGCCATTCCCACCCGGCAGGCCACAAATTTGGTAATTATTTCCTTTCTTGAAAATAATATCTTGTCACATTTTGGCTGTCCACAAAAGTTGATTACTGACAATGCAGCTGCATTCAAATCAAAGAAGTTGGTTGATTTTTGGTTTAAATATAACATCAGTTTGGGGCATTCAACCGCTTATCATCCGCAAGGTAATGGGCTGGCCGAATCTTCGAACAAATCCCTTGTGAATATTATAAAGAAATTGCTGGAAATAAACAAGAAGAGCTGGCATAAGAAGTTAATAAATGCACTATGATCGGGTAAGTCAAAGGAATTCAATTGGTATGTCACCTTTTGAAATTGTTTACGGAGTAGATGCAGTGTTTCCTACTTCACTTAGTGTCCCAGTAGCCAAGTTGTTTCAAGAAGCTAGTGGTGAAGAGGATCCTATGCAACGACGGATCAGTCAAATGATTCATTTGCAGCAGACACGAGAAGAAGTTCACCAGAATTCCCTTAAGTTGCAGGAACGCATAAAGAGAATCTATGACAAAAAGGCCAAGGCAGATGAGTTTCAGATTGATGATGTTGTGTTACGGTGGGATGCCCGCAATGAGGATAAAGGGAAGCATGGAAAATTTGACAACTTATGGAAGGGTCCTTATAAAATTGCAGCATACCGTGGTCCAAATGCTTTCCTTCTCAAAGAAATGAACGGAGATGAATGTCTTGGAGGGTCGGTGAATGGCCGGCTGCTCAAAAGGTATCATGCTTGAGCATTTTCTGCTCTAATCACTCTCATTGTAAATACCATGTCATTTTCTTTCTGCAGCAAGTGTGAAGCTGATTTCCATTTTCAGTTTGGGGCCCGCGGTGAAGGCTATAATTCTGAAAATGGTGATTAGTTGGTGTGATTTTTACAAGTTGTTTCATGTCAGTTCATTTTCTGTATAGAGTTAGTGAGTTAGTGTCCGAGATAGTCTTCAATTTTAGTCAATTGTCTAAGTCAAATAAAGTTGTTTTCAAGTTGGTCACATGTGAATAAGTTGACTCCATTGCCCAATGGTTGCAAGCACTGGTCAGCTCTCCCAGATGTCTAAGGTTCTTGGTACCTCCAAGGAGCTACCATCCCCATTGGAGCCAATGTTAGTGTCGGTCTTGAAAGCCCTCCATCAGTGATCAAAGCTCTTTGCATTTGCATTAGTAGGTGTCTCATCAGTGTCAAAGTTTGCATCCCGTTAGGCATGCCATAACCCTGATGGAGGAGCTGGTCTATTCATACCCCTCTTGGCTTTGCTGGATCAGGTCATATCAGTCATTGAGTTTGTCAAAGTTGCTCTTGTTTGGTCTTAATGTCAAAATTCTAGGTCTAGGGTTTTGGTCAGTTGTCTTAGCAAGGTCATGTCTCTGAAAGTCCTTGAGTGACCAGCAAGCCAGAGGGAGGATGGTAAACATGTTCCTTTGAAATTTTCATCATGTACAGTTCATTTTTAACCTTGGATTTAAAAACCCTGTTTTTAAAGCCAAGGTCATGATAATTTTTGTAAAAAGAATAAATTTCCAAAATGTCTTCAAAAAGGCAGCAAAAACCCTGGTCCCCTTGCCACAGTCCTTCAGATGATCTACCTGCAAAAAGAATCAGGTCAAAAGCACTCAAAAAGTCAACTTCAGGATAAAGGAAACCAAGAAAATCAGTGTTTTAAAAAAGTGTCAAAATAGACTTTATAAAGTGGGTTTATGGATGAAATTTTTTCGAATGAAATTATAAAAGGTAATGTTCCCTCCTTTCACTCTCATTGTGCATTTCAAGCTTGCAAGAGAGATTGTGAGAGAGTGATAGGCGAAGGAGGCGAAATTGCAACGATTTCAGGCAGTTTGCAGGTGCGCGACCTGTTTGGGCGGTGCGCGACCCGTCCAGCGCACTCTGGCAGTGTAAAATCATAACGGGCGCGAACCCGTTGGGCTATGCGCGACCCGTTGGGGAGCGCGCGCGACCTGTTCAACTGTCTGCCACCAAACTTCAATCAAATTCCTTCATTCCACTTCAAATTTGCTCAATCGGTCGAGGTAGGCTCTTAATGCATGGTTGTTGATAGTGGTGGTGAAAATAAGGATGTATGCTATGATTTTCATCTTCTAAATGCAAATGAATGGATTAATATGGCTGCTTGCTAATGTTTGTAAAATGCTAGGGTTTTGTGACTGTTTCAAGTGTTTTTGTCCCATTTGGTCCCTTCCCTCTTTTCCTCTTTCAGTCATAGTCATGCTTGCATCTCTGTCCCATATTATTTGTACATAAAATGTTGATTTTTTCCCCCATCCCTAAGCTATAAACCCTACCCCTCTCACAAGCATACAAAACCCTAATTCCCTCTACCATACACATGCAAAAAATAAAAAGAAAAGATACATTTGTAAATAAAGAAAGAGTCATGTGAAAATAAATGTTGTTGTATATCTAGAGGCATGTACATAACCCCTATATACCCTTGATATCCCCTTATACATGAAAACCTTCCCTCTATGTGAAAACAATGTGCATGTACTCTTAAGAACAAAAAGAGCAAAAATTTGCCTTATGACACGCATGAACTCCTATAAGCAAATTTGGTGTATGGTGTCCCTACGTCCCTATTGATACATATATGCCCCTTCCATGTTCATTATCATACATGTTTTTTATCCCATATGAGATGTTCTTTGCAAATGATTTCCCAATGTTAAAATGTGTTCCTATGTGCATGACAATTTGTAAAGTTTCCCTTGAAAATTCCCTGTTATTTTCATATATTCACATTCCTCGTTAAGAAGTTCCCTCCCCGAACATTCCCCTCATGTTTTTTCCCCTTGAAACAACATAGAGTTCAGTAATTTTGCAAGCAGAGGCAGCAGTTCAATTTGTCCTTCAGTTTGCCCACCTTGCTCCAAAAACCATGTCAGATACCGAGACTTATGAGCAAGGTGATGACCATTCATCATCTACAGAGATTGAGGAACAGAGGAGGCCTCATAGAGGGGGTAAGGGAGGTCATCATAAGAGGGAGGAGCCTACTTCTTTGGCAGAGTTACAGGCTTGTCCTTTGGCACTGAATTGTTTCCAGTATATGTCATGCTATCAGTTTTGTGAGAGGCTCTCTCAGATTCTACATCCTAGAGAGTTGGCCCGCTTGTTTGTCTTACACCTCCATGATGGACATGTCACTCTTGCAGGGGTGAATTTCATATTGACACCCGAGGTGATCTCAGAGGGTACAGGGATACCAAGCATGACCGGGTGAGGTGTGGCCTAAGCGTAGATTACTTGATTTTGTTCACTTTGAGCCTTATGTCCGGCCATCATTTTTGAAACTGTTGACGGGTGTTTTCCCATTCAGATTTCTTCGGAGTGAGTATGCCCCCTCGTGAGATTTATCATGCATTATTTTACATGTGAGGGCAGATTTTCACAGTGTTATTCATATCACATTCGCCTGTTGATGCATTTCACCCGGTGAGGATGATGAACCTCCCGATCTTCCTGTTTCAGAACATTCAGAGAATGGTGCCCATGTTTCAGAGGAAGACCCCAGTCCAGCAGTACAGGAGCCTTTGTCACTATGGTTTGATCCAGCTTATAGTCTCTCATCAGTTGACTCAGCAGGGTATCTGTTATAGACATTTTTGTGCCTTACAGCATGAAGCATGAAATGTCAATAATCTGAGGGATCCAAAGTCCCTAAACATGTTGTTCCTACCCTAGAGGAATAAGGTCAGCAAACCAAAACACTAAATATCAGTTCTCCACCTGAAAACACTCAAAAACAGGCTAATTCTGGATCATGTCAACTGCTCCACTGAGCATCTGCGCTGAATGTCAACTGCTCCACTCTGTACCTGAGCTGAATCTCAACAGTAATGAAGGCTACCTGCGCTGGGCGAGATTGGCCAAGTGGCACAGTCATTGAAAGGGAAGGTGTCAAATGCCCAGGAAGCTTCCAAAATGACACTTGGATCAGGGAATTCGCCTTGTGATGAGTAAGAGGATCTAGATCTCCAAGTGGAAGCAAGAAACTCCAAGTGGACTCAAGAACTGTAGAATAACTGAAGTGGGAGAGGACACTAGTCAGCTTCATGCCAGCCTCAAGCTGACTCATCCTTTCTCCAAAACTCCTATATATAGAGCTCTCTCATGAGGTCTATGGAGGCTGGAATTTTGTGACTGTAAGGAAGTGTTGTTGGTTTGAGTTTAGAACTATTGGGTGATTGCTTTGAAGGAGGTGAAGAGGAGATTTCTTTCTGGTGGGAGGTGTTGCTGGATTGGGCCTTTTATGGTTGTAACACTCTCAGAACTTTACTTCTTCCATTAATAAAGCATTTGACGTTCTTCTATAGCATGTGTCTCAATGGCGTATTGATGCTTGTAATATTTGATTTATTCTAATCCTTGAATCAATTATGGATGTATGCTTCTTGTAGTTTCCCTTTCTCTTGCGATCTTGCAAAAGAGCTGTCAAAAGTTGGGCCGACGGGAAGACAAGTACCGCGTAAGACCCGTTAAAAATAAGGAGAAGACAAGTATCGTTAACATTAGACTAGCAAGACGACAAGTAGCTGTGAACACCCAAAGAAAAGCAGAAGGGGGGAGAGGAGGGGCACCTTGAAAATTGTATTTTATACCTGGGGGCATGCAAACCTTTTTGGAGTGCAAGCTAAGAGCGGTTATTTATCTGTTTTTTAGATTAGCCGTTTCCGAACTTGCAATAAAGAAAGGATGAGAGGGAGAATAGCTTATGTGAGGTGCGAGCTCTATAAAAAATGGAATCTTGCAGGAACATTTTTATCTTATGATGGTATAAATCGAGCAGTTTTACCGCGGAATTTATGCTCGTTAAAAAATAGAAAAGCGAGATTCGAGCAGTTTTTACCGTGAATTTAATGCTCGTTAAAAAAATAGAAAAGCGTGAGCAAGAGTTTCCTCCAGAGTTTAAGCTCATTAAAAAATGAACCTATTCAGTAAATAACCATTGTGATCGTAAATTATTAGCCATAAAAAGCCTTGGTCGTGTTTGCACCTGCACCTCCATTCCATTTGGCTGATCGTTCATCCCCATATGATTGTTTACCCATTTTGAGGAACAGCTGCGAAGAGTGATTTCACTTAGCCATCCTTGTGACACTGTCGTGATTGGAAAATTCCAACCTGTACCTGGAATCTACTGCTATCCCTGTTTATCACTCATTCCTCAAAAGATGAGTCTTCTTTGAGCTCTTTTCTCCTCTGACTCGTAAAATATGAAAAGTTTGCTGAGTTTTGGCCTTCTAGCTCGTTAAAATGACCGGAAGAGCTATCCCTCCTCTAGATTTTAATCTTTTTGGACCTGAGGGATTATTACACAAAAAGGTTGAGTGCTTGTTGTTTTATTCGGCTCGTTAAAGTTATCGAAAACTCATCCCTTCTGTATTGTTTTATACTTTTTCGGACTTAAGGGATTAGATGACGAAAAAGGAATTTTGGAGAGTTTACTTTCTGTACCTTTTCAGACTCTCTAAAAATGAAAAGGACCGAGTTTTCCTTGTCGTTAGACTCGTTAAAATGATTAAATAGCGACAAACTTGTCTTTAGACGAGAACGCTTTCCCTATCGCTAGGCTCGTTAAAACATAGCGATAGGCTTGCCCGAAGGGCAGGTTATAGAACAAGCATATGTTATCCTCCTCAAGCTTGACAAAATTAAAGAGGTACTGGTCAGAAATGACTGGGGAAAAAATTGGGAGAACCTCAAGCTTTAATGGTAGCAAGTCGCTCTTGAACATGACACTGTGTCCTCCATATCACATCGGGTTGGGTTGTTTCTTTCACCGATCTCATCACCATGGTCTTCGCAAACCATCCACATTTGGGGTAATGCTACCGATCCATCACATCGTGAGTTATATGTTCAAGAGATGTTGTTCAGAAAGAGTCAACCGTGTCCCATCCACTGCCATACATTATCCTTCATCCACCCATGATCGCCACCCTGAATCATATCTCACAGATTGTTTTCACCTCCACTAAAATCATTAGCTCCGTTCCGTGTCACTGATGTGGGATTCATTAAGGCCCTCTTTGACGGATCGCTTCTTGTCGACTTCCGCTCATTATCCAAGAAGTTTGATCTAGGAACACCCCCCTCAGTACTTTGAAGCTTGCATGCCTCAATGGCAAGTTTCTCACTTCGGCGACAGGTATTCATCAATGACCTTCGACAAGAAGATTTTGCGTGGTGTTCGACGCCGAGTCCTTTATTCACACCACGTGAATTGTACTGCAGTACCTTGAGGGTCATTATCATTATCGGTGATTCCTCTCGCGCTTGTTAACGGTTTACATTATTGACCGGGTAATCAAGCAATGTCTTTCATGTTCGACTTCAGCGCAATTCTCACATGGATCGACTTGTACTTAGAGTGAAGATCGAACGAGTTTGAAGACCCCAGATCTAGTTTCATCCATCCGGGCTGCGATATATATTCAGGAAATATGAAGACATTTGATATGTACATTATTACAGCAGATGATCATCCTACTCAAAGGATGATAATTTCAGCAGAGAATTATCAGTCTACCATCAGACGATCGTCTGTTCTATTTACCAAAATGAATTTATAAAGCTGAGCATGGAATGCCCCCTCAGCTAGATCATGAAAGCAGAATGAAAAATAATGTTTTGTATTGTATTTATTACAGGTTCCTCTCACCGATTGAATGAACTTCGGATCCTCCTGATAAAGCATTTCACCCGATAAACGACCTCATACTTTAGGGGGCAACTGTTATAGACATTTTTGTGCCTTACAGCATGAAGCATGAAAAGTCAATAATCTGAGGGATCCAAAGTCCCTAAACATGTTGTTCCTACCCCTAGAGGAACAAGGTCAGCAAACCACGGCACTAAATATCAGTTCTCCACCTGAAAACACTCAAAAAAGGCTAATTCTGGATCATGTCAACTGCTCCACTGAGCATCTGCGCTGAATGTCAACTGATCCACTCTGTACCTACGTGAATGTCAACAGTAATGAAGGATTACCTGCGCTGGGCGAGATTGGCCAAGTGGCACAGTCATTCCTCAAGGTGTCAAATGCCCAGGAAGCTTCCAAAATGACACTTGGATGAGGGAATTCGCCTTGTGATGAGTAAGAGGATCTAGATCTCCAAGTGGACTCAAGAACTGAAGAATAACTGAAGTGGGAGAGGACACTAGTAAGTTCATGCCAGCCTCAAGCTGACTCATCCTTTCTCCAAAACTCCTATATATAGAGCTCTCTCATGAGGTCTATGGAGGCTGGAATTTTGTGACTGTAAGGAAGTGCTGTTGGTTTTGAGTTTAGAACTATTGGGGTGATTGCTTTGAAGGAGGTGAAGAGGAGATTTCTTTCTGCTGGGAGGTGTTGCTGGATTGGGCCTTTTATGGTTGTAACACTCTCAGAACTTTACTTCTTCCATTAATAAAGCATTTGAGGTTCTCTATATGCATGTGTCTCAATGGCGTATTGATGCTTGTATATTTGATTTATTCTAATCCTTGAATCAATTATGGATGTATGCTTCTTGTAGTTTCCCTTTCTTGTGCTTTTGCAGGATTTTGTGTAGCTGGGCCAGTGAAAGAACAAGGAGCTGGGAGCAAGCAGCAAAGAGGGAAGATTGGATCATTCATTAGCGGAAGATAACGGTTAGTGGATCTCTTTCTCCTCTCTCTTACATCTCATAAAGAAGTAATCTTGAATAGCTTTGCATTCGGTTGTTGCTGAGGTACTATCACCCTTAGAGTGGGATAGGGTCATTCCTTATTGGATACTTTTCCCAACAACAGTATCTCATGGGAGGAGTTCATCTCCCGTGAGTTTTTCACAGTGCCACCTCAGCCACATCAGGAGGCTATTCATGAGGAGGGAGGACCATCTCAGCAGCCTGATGCTCCCATCACCCGACATGTCAGCTCCACTCCTATGGTCACCTATCAGAAAGGCCCAAGGCCTTATTTACAGCAGCTAGGTGAGTATTATCTCCACAGCAGGTGGAAGGGGTGTCGCCTTCATCTTCAGAGCAGCGAGTATTATCTCCACGGCAGGTGGAAGGGGCCTCGTTTTCTTCGCCAGCACAGGTATTGCAGAGGGGCAAAGAGCCCATGGTTCATGAGGATCCGGTGATTGATCTTGAGGTCAGTTCTCCTAGCCAAGAGGCAAAGGAGATCATTCAGCAGCTCAGGGCGAGAATGATGTTTTGCAGCAGGACTTGAGGGTGCCCAATGGACCATCACATATCTAGAGCAGCGGAACACACAGCTGGAGGAGGAGAAGGCACTTGATGAGATTTGGAGGATTCGTAGTGACCGAGTCCTAAACCGTAGGAGGCCCGGTGACCCATTGCCTGTTGACCGGGAGTCATTGCTTATTCAGGAGAATTCCCACTTGGAGAGGCTGTTGGCTAAGGCCAACCAAGACAAAAGGCTGCTAAGGAACATGAAAAACCATTATTGGGCTAGGATGCACGTTTGTAAAGCAAAGATGAAAATGTTCCAAAGAAGGTTGACCGAGGCTCTTAAGAGGAAGAAGAAGACCAACCCCCTCCGCATCTTAGCCGAGGCTTCTCTCACTCATCATGACACTCACTAGCCTCTTCACAGCACCAAGCACAAAAATTTTTGGAAGTTTTCGCTCATTTTTGGCATTTTTGGGCAATTTACAGGTTTTGCCTTATCAACGGGTCTCACCCCCGGTGAAACCCTTTGTCATCGTAGCTCCGTTTTACATAAACTCAGAATTTTTGATTTTTTCATGCAAATTTACATATGCCCATGAATTACCTTGAGTGTTCATGGAGTTTTGGGCCTCCAAAAGGTCAAAATACAGCCAAATTTTGACTTTCTGCCCCTTTTTTGAGCTGCAGAAGTAGTCTTGGGCGAATTGACTTTTGACTGGGCAAATGACCTCCAAATCCAAAAATTCTAGTTGGGTTGGAAAGTAGACTCAAAGAAATTTCCAACGAGCTATCCTGCACCTCATTCTAACACTGGGAAGGCCTCCAAACAGGGCTCCAAAGTGCGCGACCCGTTGAGGAATTTGTGCCAGATTTGACCAGTTCAGCCCAGAATTTGCAGTTTAGCTCCAGTTTGACTTGCTGAGGTCGATGGTGGTCCTTTTGACTGTACTTGTGGCATTTTTTGGATACTTTTACTCTTGTTTTACTCTTCTAGAAGTTTCTCTCATGTAAAAGGGTAAAATTGACTGTATGAACTGGTTTCCAAGTTTTTAGAGGCAAGTTGTTTTGACTGCCTATTTTGTAGTGCTTAGTTTAGAAGTTGTTCAAACAGCTCCTAGGATAGTGAGCTCGACCCATGGAGGCAGGGAAAGAGGTTATATCATCTATATTATGTACTTTCATGCTCATTTTCATGGTTGGACTCTTGAGGGAGGAGCTATCATTGTATATTTCACTTGTATCTCTGCAATTTTTGGCTAAGGAAGACCAGGGTTTTGCAGTCATCTTTGGGATTCATGTGGACTCAGGTGTTGATGGTGTGTTTCTTCATGTTATTGTAAGATTTGTTATGTGATTCATTTCCTTTCTATACTGCTGCATATTAAACAAATGAAGTGATAAAGTCAGAATTCATGCTTGCCATGCTCTACTTTTAAATTTGTTTAATTTCTATGTTTTCTGTTGTCTAAAGAGAATTCAAATCCATTATTTGCTCTCTTTAGCCTTCTTTTCTTTCTTCCTAATCATCCACTTTAGTTAAAGACATCAATACAGGTTCCTACCTTGCCCCAAAGACCCCCCTGCAGAAACTGTGTCCAATCCCCGCACCCTAAATTGCAGCTCCTCAATTTGCCACCAAAAACCCAAAAAACCCCCAAATCAACCTTCAAATCAGTTTACTAGCCTAATATCAGTGTTACCCGTTTGGTCATCTCATCAATTGAAAATTTACCGAGATTGACCGGAGAGAGCCTTCTCCTGCCCCGTAGGGCTAGCTACGAGGCTAAATGGTTTGATGTAGCCTTGAGGTTTGCCTTTTCAGCCTGAGGTGGAATTTCAAGCGCTAACACGTAGAATTTGGGAGAGAGTTTCTGACACCCCTTTTCTTTGAGTGATGTTTGCTTATATGGTTGGAGCCATAAAAAGACCTGATCCCCTTCTTGAAATTGGCGCTCTGATCGATGCTGGTCTACCTGTTGCTTCATGCGGTTCTGAGCTTGATGAAGATTCTCTCGAAGATGGGCGAGCATGGTTGTGCGATGTTGTAGGAGTTGATCCACTGCTTGTACTTTTGAGCATCCCTTGAGATACGAAGTAGGTGAAGGCGAGAGTTGACCATATATTGCTTCATAGGGATTCATTTTGGTGGTGGCATGATAGTTGGTGTTATACCACCATTCAGCCAGAGGTAGCCACTGTACCCAAAGGTGTTGCTTTTCTGAAGTGAAACACGTAAGGTAGGTTTCTAGACATTTGTTGATGGCTTCGGTTTGACCATCTGTTTGCGGATGATAGGAGGTACTGAGTTTTAGTTGAGTGCCTTGTATTATGAAGAGTTCCTGCCAAAAATTACTGGTGAAGATCGGGTCGCGGTCGGACACAATAGAAGTGGGCATGCCATGCAATTTGAAGATATGATCCATGAAATATTGAGCAACCAAAGTTGGTGTAAACGGGTGGGGTAGGGCGCAGAAATGAACATACTTCGATAGTCGGTCCACAACCACCATGATGACTCACTTGTTCCTTGACTTTGGAAGACCTGTAATGAAATCCATAGAAACCTCCGTCCAAATTGATGTCGGAATGGGCAATGGTTGTAATGTGCCTGGTGTGTTGATGGTTTCCCCTTTGTGGCGTTGACAGACATCGCATTCTGCTACGAAAGTAAGGATGTCCTTTTTCATGCCTATCCAAGAAAATGATCTTCTGGTGCGAGCATATGTCTTCTGAAAGCCCGAATGTCCTGCAATGGGAGATGAGTGCAATTCTGCCAAAATGCAACTTTTGAGGGTGGATGTTGGTGATATTACGACTCTGTCCTTGTAGCGAAGAATATCATCCTGCCACGAGTAGCCCTTGGTGGAATTTGGATCTACCTGCAATTGAGAAATGAGTTGGGAGAGCCCGGGGTGTGAAAACCATTCCCTGCGAGCCTCTTCAATCCATTCTGGAATGGGGAGGGAAATTGCTAGCAGAGTACTTTCCTCCTCAAATTGGCAAGATAATGCATCTGCTACACTATTGTCTTTCCCTTTCTTGTAAATGATCTCATAATCATATCCCAGCATTTTGGCTAGCCATTTATTTTGTTTTGGGGAGGATAGGCATTGCTCTAAAAAATATTTAAGACTGTGATGATCTGTGCAGATTTGGAAACGTCGCCCCAATAAGTAAGGTCGCCAGGTCTCGACCGCATGTAAGATGGCCATCATTTCCTTCTCGTAGGTAGATTGGCCCAGATTCCTCCCACTGAGTTGTTGGCTTGTGAAGGCCAACGGTCGCCCTTCCTGCATTAAGACCGCCCCAATACCTGTACCTGAAGCATCACATTCAATGACAAAAGATTTGGTGAAGTCAGGTAGTGCTAAGACTGGAGTGGAACACATGGCATTTTTTAGAGCTGTAAAGGCCTGTTGTGCTTCCTCATTCCAGAAAAATGAATTTTTCTTTAGGATTTGGGTGAGGGGATTTGCTATGCGACCATAGTTGCGGACAAATTTACGATAATAGCCTGTGAGACCCAAAAATCCTCTCAAGCTCTTCAAGGTCTTAGGTTGAGGCCATTCCTGCATTGCCTGGATCTTTTTGGGGTCCACCTTCACACCTTCACGCCCCACAATGTGGCCCAAATACTCTACTTCTGCCATGCCAAACGAACACTTGGACATCTTGACAAATAATTTATGCTTGCGGAGCAGTTGCAAGAGTAGATCTACATGCTGAAGATGTGCGGCCCAAGTGCAACTATAGATGAGGATGTCATCGAAGAAGACAAGGACAAATTTCCTGAGATCTACTCTTGTGGAGGAACACCCCCACAGTACTTTGAAGCTTGCATGCCTCAATGGCAAGTTTCTCACTTCCGGCGACAGGTATACATCAATGACCTTCGACCAGAAGATTTTGCGTGGTGTTCGACGCCGAGTCCTTTATTCACACCACGTGAATTGTACTGCAGTACCTTGAGGGTCATTATCATTATCGGTGATTCCTCTCGCGCTTGTTAACGGTTTACATTATTGACCGGTAATCAAGCGATGTCTTTCCATGTTCGACTTCAGCGCAATTCTCACATGGATCGACTTGTACTTAGAGTGAAGATCGAACGAGTTTGAAGACCCCGGATCTAGTTTCATCCATCCGGGCTGTGATATATATTCAGGAAATATGAAGACATTTGATATGTACATTATTACAGCAGATGATCATCCTACTCAAAGGATGATAATTTCAGCAGAGAATTATCAGTTTCCTCAAAACGGCTCCGGAAGTTTAGGACCTGAAAAACTGCTAAAAATAGTAAACTGTGCTATAATTAAGGAAACTGATAAAACTGTAAGAAGCACTAGAGGGGATCCAAGTGGAATTAGCGGGTGGCCACCAATATCCACCTAGATCAATGGCATTCGTATAGACCCTGCACGAGTGGAAGCAATTCAGCAATTGGAGCAGCCCCGTAGCAAGAAAGAAATTCAGTCCTTTAATGGTAAGTTGAATTTTCTTCGTCGTTTCATTCCCAATCTTGCTGAACATCTAAGAGAGATAACCAATATGCTCAAGAAGGACAGCGAACTAAGATGGACCGAAGAGGCGGTGAAATCTTTTAATTTGATAAAGGTAATCTTATCTTCAACCCCAACTTTGATTAGCCCGGATTATACTCAGGATTTTATCTTGTTTTCATTCACCTCTGAGCATACATTGGCGGCTGTGTTAATGCAAAAGAGAGATGGAGTTGAGAGGCCCATAGCTTTTTTCAGCCGCATCATAGGAGACAGAGCGCTGAATTATAATATCATTGAGAAGCAAGCATTGGCCCTGATCAAAGCATTGAAAGATTTCCGAGTTTACATATTGAATTCTCATGTATTAGCATATGTTCCTAATGCAGCTGTGAAGGATGTTTTAGTGCAAACGGAACCGGAAGGAAGAAGGGGTAAGTGGATTGCTGCACTCTTAGAATATGATGTTGAAATTAAGCCTACCAAGTTGATTAAAGGTCAAGGCTTAGCTAAGTTGATGGCTGAAGCGAACCTTCATGTCCTTGATATAAATTTGATTGCTGCCTTGTCCGATGAAGATGAAGAAAATTCAGTTCTACAGGTGTCCGATATCTTTGTGTCTTCCCCTTGGTATGCTGATATAGTTTATGTGCTTCAAAACTTATCTGCACCTCCTGGAATGCCTAGAAACAAAGCTAGAACATTGAAGCTAAAGGCTGCCAAATTTTGCATTATCAAATCTGCACTTTATTGGAAGGATCCCGGTGGCATCTTGCTGAACTGTTTGGTCGAAGGGGAAGAAAAAACAACAGTAGATGATTTCCATAAAGGTGACTGTGGGGGTCACTTATTTTGGAAAACGACGGCTAATAAGATTTTGAGATCCGGTTTCTATTGGCCTTCTTTATTTTCTGATGTGTATAAAGCGGTAAAGAGCTGTCATGAATGTCAAATTTTTCAAGGAAAACAGAAATTACAGCCCTTGCCTCTCAAACCGGTGGAAATCAGTGCACCATTTCAGCAATGGGGCTTGGATTTTATTGGCGAAATCCACCCTGCATCTTCCAGGCAGCATCGATGGATCTTGACAGCTACGGATTACTTCACAAAATGGATTGAAGCCATTCCCACCCGGCATGCCACAGATTTGGTAATTATTTTCTTTCTTGAAAATAATATCTTGTCACGTTTTGGCTGTCCACAAAAGTTGATTACTGACAATGCAGCTGCATTCAAATCAAAGAAGTTGGTTGATTTTTTCTTTAAATATAACATCAGTTTGGGGCATTCAACCGCTTATCATCCGCAAGGTAATGGGCTGGCCGAATCTTCGAAGAAATCCCTTGTGAATATTATAAAGAAATTGCTGGAAATAAACAAGAAGAGCTGACATAAGAAGTTAATAAATGCACTATGAGCTGATCGGGTAAGTCAAAAGAAGTCAATTAGTATGTCACCTTTTGAAATTGTTTACGGAGTAGATGCAGTGTTTCCTACTTCACTTAGTGTCCCAGTAGCCAAGTTGTTTCAAGAAGCTAGTGGTGAAGAGGATCCTATGCAACGACGGATCAGTCAAATGATTCATTTGCAGCAGACACGAGAAGAAGTTCACCAGAATTCCCTTAAGTTGCAGGAGCGCATAAAGAGAATCTATGACAAAAAGGCCAAGGCAGATGAGTTTCAGATTGATGATGTTGTGTTACGGTGGGATGCCCACAATGAGGATAAAGGGAAGCATGGAAAATTCGACAACTTATGGAAGGGTCCTTATAAAATTGCAGCATACCGTGGTCCAAATGCTTTCCTTCTCAAATAAATGAACGGAGATGAATGTCTTGGAGGGTCGGTGAATGGCCGGCTGCTCAAAAGGTATCATGCTTGAGCATTTTCTGCTCTAATCACTCTCATTGTAAATACCATGTCATTTTCTTTCTGCAGCAAGTGTGAAGCTGATTTCCATTTTCAGTTTGGGGCCCGCGGTGAAGGCTATAATTCTGAAAATGGTGATTAGTTGGTGTGAGTTTTACAAGTTGTTTCATGTCAGTTCATTTTCTGTATAGAGTTAGTGAGTTAGTGTCCGAGATAGTCTTGAATTTTAGTCAATTGTCTAAGTCAAATAAAGTTGTTTTCAAGTTGGTCACATGTGAATAAGTTGACTCCATTGCCCAATGGTTGCAAGCACTGGTCAGCTCTCCCAGATGTCTAAGGTTCTTGGTACCTCCAAGGAGCTACCATCCCCATTGGAGCCAATGTTAGTGTCGGTCTTGAAAGCCCTCCATCAGTGATCAAAGCTCTTTGCATTTGCATTAGTAGGTGTCTCATCAGTGTCAAAGTTTGCATCCCGTTAGGCATGCCATAACCCTGATGGAGGAGCTGGTCTATTCATACCCCTCTTGGCTTTGCTGGATCAGGTCATATCAGTCATTGAGTTTGTCAAAGTTGCTCTTGTTTGGTCTTAATGTCAAAATTCTAGGTCTAGGGTTTTGGTCAGTTGTCTTAGCAAGGTCATGTCTCTGAAAGTCCTTGAGTGACCAGCAAGCCAGAGGGAGGATGGTAAACATGTTCCTTTGAAATTTTCATCATGTACAGTTCATTTTTAACCTTGGATTTAAAAACCCTGTTTTTAAAGCCAAGGTCATGATAATTTTTGTAAAAAGAATAAATTTCCAAAATGTCTTCAAAAAGGCAGCAACAACCCTAGTCCCCTTGCCACAGTCCTTCAGATGATCTACCTGCAAAAAGAATCAGGTCAAAAGCACTCAAAAAGTCAACTTCAGGATAAAGGAAACCAAGAAAATGAGTGTTTTAAAAAAGTGTCAAAATAGACTTTATAAAGTGGGTTTATGGATGAAATTTTTTCGAATGAGATTATAAAAGGTAATGTTCCCTCCTTTCACTCTCATTGTGCATTTCAAGCTTGCAAGAGAGATTGTGAGAGAGTGATAGGCGAAGGAGGCGAAATTGCAACGGTTTCGGGCAGTTTGCAGGTGCGCGACCCGTCCAGGCTTGTGCGCGACCTGTTGGGCGGTGCGCGACCCGTCCAGCGCACTCTGGCAGTGTAAAATCATAACGGGCGCGACCCGTTGGGCTGTGCGGGACCCGTTGGGGAGCGTGCGCGACCCGTTCAACTGTCTGCCACCAAACTGCAATCAAATTCCTTCATTCCACTTCAAATTTGCTCAATCGGTCGAGGTAGGCTCTTAATGCATGGTTGTTGATATTGGTGGTGAAAATAAGGATGTATGCTATGATTTCAATCTTCTAAATTTGCAAATGAATGGATTAATATGGCTGCTTGCTAATGTTTGTAAAGTGCTAGGGTTTTGTGACTGTTTCAAGTGTTTTTGTCCCATTGGTCCCTTCCCTCTTTTCCTCTTGCATTCATAGTCATGCTTGCATCTCTGTCTCATATTATTTGTACATAAAATGTTGATTTTTTCCCCCATCCCTAAGCTATAAACCCTACCCCTCTCACAAGCATACAAAACCCTAATTCCCTCTACCATACACATGCAAAAAATAAAAAGAAAAGATACATTTGTAAATAAAGAAAGAGTCATGTGAAAATAAATGTTTCTGTATATCTAGAGGCATGTACATAACCCCTATATACCCTTGATATCCCCTTATACATGAAAACCTTCCCTCTATGTGAAAACAATGTGCATGTACTCCTTAAGAACAAAAAGAGCAAAAATTTGCCTTATGACACACATGAACTCCTATAAGCAAATTTGGTGTATGGTGTCCCTATGTCCCTATTGATACATATATGCCCCTTCCATGTTCATTATCATACATGTTTTTTATCCCATATGAGATGTTCTTTGCAAATGATTTCCCAATGTTAAAATGTGTTCCTATGTGCATGACAATTTGTAAAGTTTCCCTTGAAAATTCCCTGTTATTTTCATATATTCACATTCCTCGTTAAGAAGTTCCCTCCCCTAACATTCCCCTCATGTTTTTTCCCCTTGAAACAGCATAGAGTTCAGTACTTTTGCAAGCAGAGGCAGCAGTTCAATTTGTCCTTCAGTTTGCCCACCTTGCTCCAAAACCATGTCAGATACCGAGACTTATGAGCAAGGTGATGACCATTCATCATCTACAGAGATTGAGGAACAGAGGAGGCCTCGTAGAGGGGGTAAGGGAGGTCATCATAAGAGGGAGGAGCCTACTTCTTTGGCAGAGTTACAGGCTTGTCCTTTGGCACTGAATTGTTTCCAGTATATGTCATGCTATCAGTTTTGTGAGAGGCTCTCTCAGATTCAGCATCATAGAGAGTTGGCCCGCTTGTTTGTCTTACACCTCCATGATGGACATGTCACTCTTGCAGGGGTGAATTTCATATTGACACCCGAGGTGATCTCAGAGGCTACAGGGATACCAAATGTGGGTGAGGTGTGGCCTAAGCGCAGATTACTTGATTTTGTTCACTTTGAGCCTTATGTCCGGCCATCATTTTGTGAAACTGTTGACGGGTGTTTTCCCATTCAGATTTCTTCGGAGTGAGTATGCCCCCCTCATGAGATTTATCATGCATTATTTTACATGTGAGGGCAGATTTTCACAGGTGTATTCATATCACATTCGCCTGTTGATGCATTTCACCCGGGTGAGGATGATGAACCTCCCAATCTTCCTGTTTCAGAACATTCAGAGAATGGTGCCCATGTTGCAGAGGAAGACCCCGGCCCAGCAGTACAGGAGCCTTTGTCACTATGGTTTGATCCAGCTTATAGTCTCTCATCAGTTGACTCAGCAGGGTATCTGTTATAGACATTTTTGTGCCTTACAGCATGAAGCATGAAATGTCAATAATCTGAGGGATCCAAAGTCCCTAAACATGTTGTTCCTACCCCTAGAGGAACAAGGTCAGCAAACCACAGCACTAAATATCAGTTCTCCACCTGAAAACACTCAAAAACAGGCTAATTCTGGATCATGTCAACTGCTCCACTGAGCATCTGCGCTGAATGTCAACTGCTCCACTCTGTACCTGCGCTGAATGTCAACAGTAATGAAGGCTACCTGCGCTGGGCGAGATTGGCCAAGTGGCACAGTCATTCCTCAAGGTGTCAAATGCCCAGGAAGCTTCCAAAATGACACTTGGATCAGGGAATTCGCCTTGTGATGAGTAAGAGGATCTAGATCTCCAAGTGGAAGCAAGAAACTCCAAGTGGACTCAAGAACTGAAGAATAACTGAAGTGGGAGAGGACACTAGTCAGCTTCATGCCAGCCTCAAGCTGACTCATCCTTTCTCCAAAACTCCTATATATAGAGCTCTCTCATGAGGTCTATGGAGGCTGGAATTTTGTGACTGTAAGGAAGTGCTGTTGGTTTGAGTTTAGAACTATTGGGTGATTGCTTTGAAGGAGGTGAAGAGGAGATTTCTTTCTGCTGGGAGGTGTTGCTGGATTGGGCCTTTTATGGTTGTAACACTCTCAGAACTTTACTTCTTCCATTAATAAAGCATTTGAGGTTCTTCTATATGCATGTGTCTCAATGGCGTATTGATGCTTGTATATTTGATTTATTCTAATCCTTGAATCAATTATGGATGTATGCTTCTTGTAGTTTCCCTTTCTTGTGCTTTTGCAGGATCTTTGTGTAGCTGGGCAAGTGAAAGAACAAGGAGCTGGGAGCAAGCAGCAAAGAGGGAAGATTGGATCAATCATTAGCGGAAGATAACGGTTAGTGGATCTCTTTCTCCTCTCTCTTACATCTCATAAAGAAGTAATCTTGAATAGCTTTGCATTCGGTTGTTGCTGAGGTACTATCACCCTTAGAGTGGGATAGGGTCATTCCGTATTGGATACTTTTCCCAACAACAAATTGGCGACTCCGCTGGGGATCGTATCTTGTTGGTTGTTTGTGTTTTTGCTATTCATTTCATAAACACAGGGAGTACCGAATCGAACTGCATTTGGATCTTCCAAATGCAAAGTAGAGGGCAGCTACTCTAGCTCAGTTTCTGGGCAAGTTTATGATTTGAAGAGCTGATCCACAAGGACTTTAAATAGCTCTTAGTGATAGATTTTCATCCTCCTTTTCATCCCTTAGTGTGTACTTGACTGATAGCTTCTGATTTGGCCAAAAACTGTGAATTTTTGAGCAATCTGTGACCCGGAAACCAAGAGAAACGAAAGTTTCGTTCTTCAGTGCAGGCTGTGTGAAGGCTGTCTGCATTTCAGCGCAGTTCCCGAAGGGGCTACCTGCGCTGAAGGTCAAACTGCCTGTGTACTACCTGCGCTGGACCAGTCTTGCTTTGTGCTACTGGGGTTTCCTGCTGTTTCTTGCCCTTTTTTCACCCTTGTTTTTGCTGCCTGTTACCAGTCTATGTACCTATCTGAAACCAACTTTCCTTGCCACTATTCCGCCTGGGTTGTATAAAGAAACTGTGTTTGTTCTTTGTATTTCTTGTATCATTTACAGTTTCCCATAACGAAAGTGAACTAGTCTTGCTGTGGCCTCTTAGATCTAGACCTGTGATAAAGTGTCGTTTTGATCCTAAGAGTTAGTTTATTTGCTGTTCATAGCTGATTGAGCTTTTGCTTTCGTCATATGGTTTGAGTTTATATATTTCTAGTGTCGAAACAAGTAAATCTTAAGGTGTCTTTTGATTTTGGACAAACTTGTTTGCTTTCACTTGAAATTGAATTCAAAGTTATACAACAGCTTTCTTTTTGTATCGCACAAACATTAAGAAAGAGAAAAGAAATACTTGCATTGTGCATGTACATTATGACAGTTTGCATGTTGATTTAGGAAAAAGTGCATTAGTGTGTGCTCTATGATCTGTGTGAAAAGATGTTGTCTTTCTTTTCCCTCAGTAGTTAAGATTTTCAAAGTTGAAAGATTGAAAAGCTTGCTTATCATCTTAGACTGCATTTAGGAGTGTTACTATACATCTCGTGGTGGTCCATAAAGGCAAACTGCTAAACAAGATCAACCTTAAAATAAATTGAATTTACATAACAACGCATTGAAACATAACGCAAACACATAGAGGTCTAAGCTAGAGACGTGTTCCGGCGTCGTTAAACGTGATATCTTAGCGTTGAGTGGTTGGGTGATTCCTCCACGGTGAAGCGATAAGTATCAATACGGACTTGTGCTCCCACGTACCGTCGCGTATATATTGGGAGACCCCTATAGGATCAAAGCCTTTATCCATAGGAAACCGTGTCGGCCGCCCTACTGATCGCAATGCAGTGAACACAGCATTCACGAAGATCGACCACTCGTACCGTAAAACGTATTTTGTGGTTTTGCGAAAAGTTTGGCACACCCTCTGCCTAGAACTCCAGAGTAGTTTCTTTTGGCCTTTTTTCAAACTCTATAACTGAAAAAGTCCATCCGAGCATTTGTCACTTCGGGCTCGTTAAAACATCGAAGGAGACTAGAGTCATCTTTAGCTTTTTCTCGACTCTTAAAAAGTGAAAAAGCAAGTTGTGTCTAAAGCGTCGTTATAAAATTTATTTTAAACGGAACATAATCACCTCCTATTCCTGAGTTGATCTGTAGGTTGAGAACATGGAACGCCCCAACCAAGGAATTCCACATGATGGAAATCCTAGTCCTTTCTCCTCTTGGGGAGAAGTTGGTGCGCCCCATATGGCCACATTGTCGCTTCCAGGACTGACAATTGGCCTGCCTATTTGGCTATTCTCAACTAATGTAGTTCAGAACACCATGGTTCCTGAACAGTCGAGTCAACAGTTAGATGAGTCTAGAGCTGCCCACCAGCCTTCTACTTCCTATAACTCTTCCTCCAATCCTTCATCTTCGCAAGGTAGAGCCGGCAAAAGCCAAGCTCCCATGGAGAAGAAGGAGAAGAAGAAGAAGGAGCCTAAGGCGACTGGGGGCAAGCAAAAGACATCTGACAGAAATCCACACACAGCACAGACCGGGCCTAAATCGCCATGTGTCATATGTAGAGGAGACCACTTCCATAGAGATTGTCCCTGTATTCCCCGGATACTAAGGGACTGGTCCCCTCGGTTGCACAATTCGGGAGCATCAACCTCTGATAGCCATGTTGAATGCTTACCGTCAACCAGCGAAAGTGAAGGTTCAAGACAAAGAGGGGGAGCAAGATCCCCCTGCAAACTGTGTAAAGGCGATCACGCCATCCACCGTTGTCCCTTCTTAGACGAAGCGAAGAGAGTTTTGGAAGATCGCCCGGTTTCACCGTTGAGACTTCCTCCTGGATACAAAAAACTCGTGCCAAGTCCTTCGTTGGTTGAAAACACAGCTGGCCCGCTCAAGTGGTCAGCTGAAGAGTCAGTCATTGAAAATGAACCTACTGAATCCAGACCAGACGAAAGTCTAAAGGTCGAAACGGCAGTTGACCCGGTTCCGCCTTCAGAGGTTTCATCTTCAAATGACACCGTCACTGAAGATTCATCTTCAAATGACACCCTCACTGAAGAGAATAAGGATGACACCATCCAGATTCTTTTCATCAACACAGATTCTGATGAACATCAGGGCAATGCGCCCATTCCTTTATCGCAGGAAGGAACATCGTCAGGATCATATCCGGCCGTGTATTCGGTCCCACCACCAAGCAACCTAGTTGTGTCCTTTGATTGGAACCAACTAGGCAGACCCCGGTTACCAGCCAGTGTACCATTCAGAATCATAGTCCAAATTTATAGAATGGTAATGGCTGGAACTATCATTGATGAAGGGGCATCTGTGAGTATCCTTTCCTCTATTGCTTGGAAAGCACTGGGTTCCCCGGAGCTTTTACCTGAGATAAGAAATCTCTCGGGTTTTGATAAAGGAACCAGTCGACCATTAGGGATCCTCCCCAATGTGCCTGTTACATTGAAAGGGAAGACCGTTCAAATGAACGTGATGGTTGTTCAAGGACCCTTGGATTATAACCTACTCCTTGGACGAGACTATATATATTGCATGGGAGCTATAGTCTCCTCACTCTTTAGAGTAATGTGTTTTCCACACAAAGGAAGAATGGTCAAGCTCGTAGACCAACTTTCATTTCCGGGATCACGCATCGCAAATAGTCACATACCAACCCTCAATGGTCTATTCACCCAAGAAATGTCTCCACCCCCAGTCCTCCTTCCCGATGAGTGCGAGTGATTCGGAAAGATGGGACTGGAACCCAGGGGGCATGCATCCTGGTCTGCTTCGGGCAGAGGAAACCTTGGGTATAAGGTAGAATTTCCGCGAAAGAATATGACTAGTCCGTACCCCGTCCGTGGATGGAAGAGGGGTTGTTCTAGAACAGGATTCTTTTGTTAAGGTTACTTGTTTGACAAAGGTCATTCACCATTGTCTACTTCGGTAGACAGTGCCGAGGAAATGTTTTCGTTTGATGGTGTTAACAAAACAATCTTTGGGTAACCAGAAAGAGGCAAGCCTCCCTCAATAACACCAATGTTTTATCTTTGAGTAGTGTTCTTCTCTTGTCGCAAGTAGCTGCTCTCTTGTCGCAAGTAGCTGTTCTCTTGCGATCTTGCAAAAGAGCTGTCAAAAGTTGGGCCGACGGGAAGACAAGTACCGCGTAAGACCCGTTAAAAATAACGAGAAGACAAGTATCGTTAACATTAGACTAGCAAGACGACAAGTAGCTGTGAACACCCAAAGAAAAGCAGAAGTGGGGGAGAGGAGGGGCAGCCTTGAAATTGTATTTTATACCTGGGGGCATGCAAACCTTTTGGAGTGCAAGCTAAGAGCGGTTATTTATCTGTTTTTTAGATTAGCCGTTTCCGAACTTGCATAAAGAAAGGATGAGAGGGAGCATAGCTTATGTGAGGTGCGAGCTCTATAAAAAATGGAATCTTGCAGGAGACATTCTTATCTTATGACTGGTATAATCGAGCAGTTTTACCGCGGAATTTATGCTCGTTAAAAAATAGAAAAGCGAGATTCGAGCAGTTTTACCGTGGAATTTATGCTCGTTAAAAAATAGAAAAGCGTGAGCAAGAGTTTCCTCCAGAGTTTAAGCTCATTAAAAAATGAACCTATTCCGGTAAATAACCATTGTGATCGTAAATTTATTAGCCATAAAAAGCCTTGGTCGTGTTTGCACCTGCCACCTCCATTCCATTTGGCCAATCGTTCACCCCCATATGATTGTTTACCCATTTTGAGGAACAGCTGCGAAGAGTGATTTCACTTAGCCATCCTTGTGACACTGCCGTGATTGGAAAATTCCAACCTGTACCTGGAATCTGCTGCTATCCCTGTTTATCACTCGTTCCTCAAAAGACGAGTCTTCTTTGAGCTCTTTTCTCCTGACTCGTAAAATATGAAAAGTTTGCCGAGTTTTGGCCTTCCAGCTCGTTAAAATGACCGGAAGAGCTATCCCTCCTCTAGATTTTAATCTTTTTGGACCTGAGGGATTATTACACAAAAAGGTCGAGCGCTTGTTTTATTCGGCTCGTTAAAGTTATCGAAAACTCATCCCTTCTGTATTGTTTTATACTTTTTCGGACTTAAGGGATTAGATGACGAAAAAGGAATTTTGGAGTTAACTTTCTGTACCTTTTCAGACTCTCTAAAAATGAAAAGGACCGAGTTTTCCTTGTCGTTAGACTCGTTAAAATGATTAAATAGCGACAAACTTGTCTTTAGACGAGAACGAGTTTCCCTATCGCTAGGCTCGTTAAAACATAGCGATAGGCTTGCCCGAAGGGCAGGTTATAGAACAAGCATATGTTATCCTCCTCAAGCTTGACAAAAATAAAGAGGTACTGGTCAGAAATGACTGGGGAAAAATTGGGAGAACCTCAAAGCTTTAATGGTAGCAAGTCGCTCTTGAACATGACACTTTGTCCTCCGTATCACATCGGGTTGGGTTGTTTCATTCACCGGTCTCATCACCATGGTCTTCGCCAAACCATCCACATTTGGGGTAATGCTACCGATCCATCACATCAGTGTCGTTATATGTTCAAGAGATGTTGTTCAGAAAGAGTCAACCGTGTCCCATCCACTGCCATACATTATCCTTCATCCACCCATGATCGCCACCCTGAATCATATCTCACAGATTGTTTTCACCTCCACTAAAATCATTAGCTCCGTTCCGTGTCACTGATGTGGGATTCATTAAGGCCCTCCTTTGACGGATCGCTTCTTGTCGACTTCAGCTCATTATCCAAGAAGTTGATCTAGGAACACCCCCCTCAGTACTTTGAAGCTTGCATGCCTCAATGGCAAGTTTCTCACTTCCGGCGACAGGTATACATCAATGACCTTCGACCAGAAGATTTTGCGTGGTGTTCGACGCCGAGTCCTTTATTCACACCACGTGAATTGTACTGCAGTACCTTGAGGGTCATTATCATTATCGGTGATTCCTCTCGCGCTTGTTAACGGTTTACATTATTGACCGGTAATCAAGCGATGTCTTTCCATGTTCGACTTCAGCGCAATTCTCACATGGATCGACTTGTACTTAGAGTGAAGATCGAACGAGTTTGAAGACCCCGGATCTAGTTTCATCCATCCGGGCTGCGATATATATTCAGGAAATATGAAGACATTTGATATGTACATTATTACAGCAGATGATCATCCTACTCAAAGGATGATAATTTCAGCAGAGAATTATCAGTCTACCATCAGACGATCGTCTGTTCTATGTACCAAAATGAATTTATAAAGCTGAGCATGGGAATGCCCGCCTCAGCTAGATCATGAAAGCAGAATGAAAAATAATGTATTGTATTGTATTTATTACAGGTCACCTCTCAGCGATTGAATGAACTTCGGATCCTCCTGATAAAGCATTTCACCCGATAAACGACCTCATACTTTAGGGGGCAACTGTTATAGACATTTTTGTGCCTTACAGCATGAAGCATGAAATGTCAATAATCTGAGGGATCCAAAGTCCCTAAACATGTTGTTCCTACCCCTAGAGGAACAAGGTCAGCAAACCACAGCACTAAATATCAGTTCTCCACCTGAAAACACTCAAAAACAGGCTAATTCTGGATCATGTCAACTGCTCCACTGAGCATCTGCGCTGAATGTCAACTGCTCCACTCTGTACCTGCGCTGAATGTCAACAGTAATGAAGGCTACCTGCGCTGGGCGAGATTGGCCAAGTGGCACAGTCATTCCTCAAGGTGTCAAATGCCCAGGAAGCTTCCAAAATGACACTTGGATCAGGGAATTCGCCTTGTGATGAGTAAGAGGATCTAGATCTCCAAGTGGAAGCAAGAAACTCCAAGTGGACTCAAGAACTGAAGAATAACTGAAGTGGGAGAGGACACTAGTCAGCTTCATGCCAGCCTCAAGCTGACTCATCCTTTCTCCAAAACTCCTATATATAGAGCTCTCTCATGAGGTCTATGGAGGCTGGAATTTTGTGACTGTAAGGAAGTGCTGTTGGTTTGAGTTTAGAACTATTGGGTGATTGCTTTGAAGGAGGTGAAGAGGAGATTTCTTTCTGCTGGGAGGTGTTGCTGGATTGGGCCTTTTATGGTTGTAACACTCTCAGAACTTTACTTCTTCCATTAATAAAGCATTTGAGGTTCTTCTATATGCATGTGTCTCAATGGCGTATTGATGCTTGTATATTTGATTTATTCTAATCCTTGAATCAATTATGGATGTATGCTTCTTGTAGTTTCCCTTTCTTGTGCTTTTGCAGGATCTTTGTGTAGCTGGGCCAGTGAAAGAACAAGGAGCTGGGAGCAAGCAGCAAAGAGGGAAGATTGGATCAATCATTAGCGGAAGATAACGGTTAGTGGATCTCTTTCTCCTCTCTCTTACATCTCATAAAGAAGTAATCTTGAATAGCTTTGCATTCGGTTGTTGCTGAGGTACTATCACCCTTAGAGTGGGATAGGGTCATTCCGTATTGGATACTTTTCCCAACAACAGTATCTCATGGGAGGAGTTCATCTCCCGTGAATTTTTCACAGTGCCACCTCAGCCACATCAGGAGGCTATTCATGAGGAGGGAGGACCATCTCAGCAGCCTGATGCTCCCATCACCCGACATGTCAGCTCCACTCCTATGGTCACCTATCAGAAAGGCCCAAGGGCCTTATTTGCAGCAGCTAGGCGAGTATTATCTCCACAGCAGGTGGAAGGGGTCTCGCCTTCATCTTCAGAGCAGCAAGTGTTATCTCCACAGCAGGTGGAAGGGGCCTCGTTTTCTTCGCCAGCACAGGTATTGCAGAGGGGCAAAGAGCCCATGGTTCATGAGGATCCGGTGATTGATCTTGAGGTCAGTTCTCCTAGCCAAGAGGCAAAGGAGATCATTCAGCAGCTCAGGGCCGAGAATGATGTTTTGCAGCGGAGACTTGAGGGTGCCCAATGGACCATCACATATCTAGAGCAGCGGAACACACAGCTGGAGGAGGAGAAGGCACTTGATGAGATTTGGAGGATTCGTAGTGACCGAGTCCTAAACCGTAGGAGGCCCGGTGACCCATTGCCTGTTGACCGGGAGTCATTGCTTATTCAGGAGAATTCCCACTTGGAGAGGCTGTTGGCTAAGGCCAACCAAGACAAAAGGCTGCTAAGGAACATGAAAAACCATTATTGGGCTAGGATGCACGTTTGTAAAGCAAAGATGAAAATGTTCCAAAGAAGGTTGACCGAGGCTCTTAAGAGGAAGAAGAAGACCAACCCCCTCCGCATCTTGGCCGAGGCTTCTCTCACTCATCATGACACTCACTAGCCTCTTCACAGCACCAAGCACAAAAAATTTTGGAAGTTTTGGCTCATTTTTGGCATTTTTGGGCAATTTACAGGTTTTGGCTTCTCAACGGGTCTCACCCCCGGTGAGACCCTTTGTCATCGTAGCTCCGTTTTACAAAAACTCAGCATTTTTGGATTTTTCATGCAAATTTACATATGCCCATGCATTACCTTGAGTTTTCATGGAGTTTTGGGCCTCCAAAAGGTCAAAATACAGCCAAATTTTGACTTTCTGCCCCTTTTTTGAGCTGCAGAAGTAGTCTTGGGAGAATTGACTTTTGACTGGGCAAATGACCTCCAAATCCAAAAATTATAGTTGGGTTGGAAAGTAGACTCAAAGAGCTTTCCAACGAGCTATCCTGCACCTCATTCTAACACTGGGAAGGCCTCCAAACAGGGCTCCAAAGTGCGCGACCCGTTGAGGAATTTGTGCCAGATTTGACCAGTTCAGCCCAGAATTTGCAGTTTAGCTCCAGTTTGACTTGCTGAGGTCGATGGTGGTCCTTTTGACTGTACTTGTGGCACTTTTTGGATACTTTTACTCTTGTTTTACTCTTCTAGAAGTTTCTCTCATGTAAAAGGGTAAAATTGACTGTATGAACTGGTTTCCAAGTTTTTAGAGGCAAGTTGTTTTGACTGCCTATTTTGTAGTGCTTAGTTTAGAAGTTGTTCAAACAGCTCCTAGGATAGTGAGCTCGACCCATGGAGGCAGGGAAAGAGGTTATATCATCTATATTATGTACTTTCATGCTCATTTTCATGTTTGGACTCTTGAGGGAGGAGCTATCATTGTATATTTCACTTGTATCTCTGCAATTTTTGGCTAAGGAAGACCAGGGTTTTGCAGTCATCTTTGGGATTCATGTGGACTCAGGTGTTGATGGTGTGTTTCTTCATGTTATTGTAAGCTTTGTTATGTGATTCATTTCCTTTCTATACTGCTGCATATTAAACAAATGAAGTGATAAAGTCAGAATTCATGCTTGCCATGCTCTACTTTTAAATTTGTTTAATTTCTATGTTTTCTGTTGTCTAAAGAGAATTCAAATCCATTGTTTGCTCTCTTTAGCCTTATTTTCTTTCTTCCTAATCATCCACTTCAGTTAAAGACATCAATACAGGTTCCTACCTTGCCCCAAAGACCCCCCCTGCAGAAACTGTGTCCAATCCCCGCACCCTAAATTGCAGCTCCTCAATTTGCCACCAAAAACCCAAAAAACCCCCAAATCAACCTTCAAATCAGTTTACTAGCCTAATATCAGTGTTACCCGTTTGGTCATCTCATCAATTGAAAATTTACCGAGATTGACCGGAGAGAGCCTTCTCCTGCCCCGTAGGGCTAGCTACGAGGCTAAATGGTTTGATGTAGCCTTGAGGTTTGCCTTTTCAGCCTGAGGTGAAATTTCAAGCGCTAACACGTAGAATTTGGGAGAGAGTTTCTGACACCCCTTGTCTTTGAGTGATGTTTGCTTATATGGTTGGAGCCATAAAAAGACCTGATCCCCTTCTTGAAATTGGCGCTCTGAGCGATGCTGGTCTACCTGTTGCTTCATGCGGTTCTGAGCTTGATGAAGATTCTCTCGAAGATGGGCGAGCATGGTTGTGCGATGTTGTAGGAGTTGATCCACTGCTTGTACTTTTGAGCATCCCTTGAGATACGAAGTAGGTGAAGGCGAGAGTTGACCATATATTGCTTCATAGGGATTCATTTTGGTGGTGGCATGATAGTTGGTGTTATACCACCATTCAGCCAGAGGTAGCCACTGTACCCAAAGGTGTTGCTTTTCTGAAGTGAAACACCTAAGGTAGGTTTCTAGACATTTGTTGATGGCTTCGGTTTGACCATCTGTTTGCGGATGATAGGAAGTACTGAGTTTTAGTTGAGTGCCTTGTATTATGAAGAGTTCCTGCCAAAAATTACTGGTGAAGATCGGGTCGCGGTCGGACACAATAGAAGTGGGCATGCCATGCAATTTGAAGATATGATCCATGAAATATTGAGCAACCAAAGTTGGTGTAAACGGGTTGGGTAGGGCGCAGAAATGAACATACTTCGATAGTCGGTCCACAACCACCATGATGACTCACTTGTTCCTTGACTTTGGAAGACCTGTAATGAAATCCATAGAAACCTCCGTCCAAATTGATGTCGGAATGGGCAATGGTTGTAATGTGCCTGGTGTGTTGATGGTTTCCCCTTTGTGGCGTTGACAGACATCGCATTCTGCTACGAAAGTAAGGATGTCCTTTTTCATGCCTATCCAAGAAAATGATCTTCTGGTGCGAGCATATGTCTTCTGAAAGCCCGAATGTCCTGCAATGGGAGATGAGTGCAATTCTGCCAAAATGCAACTTTTGAGGGTGGATGTTGGTGATATTACGACTCTGTCCTTGTAGCGAAGAATATCATCCTGCCACGAGTAGCCCTTGGTGGAATTTGGATCTACCTGCAATTGAGAAATGAGTTGGGAGAGCCCGGGGTGTGAAAACCATTCCCTGCGAGCCTCTTCAATCCATTCTGGAATGGGGAGGGAAATTGCTAGCAGAGTACTTTCCTCCTCAAATTGGCAAGATAATGCATCTGCTACACTATTGTCTTTCCCTTTCTTGTAAATGATCTCATAATCATATCCCAGCATTTTGGCTAGCCATTTATTTTGTTTTGGGGAGGATAGGCATTGCTCTAAAAAATATTTAAGACTGTGATGATCTGTGCAGATTTGGAAACGTCGCCCCAATAAGTAAGGTCGCCAGGTCTCGACCGCATGTAAGATGGCCATCATTTCCTTCTCGTAGGTAGATTGGCCCAGATTCCTCCCACTGAGTTGTTGGCTTGTGAAGGCCAACGGTCGCCCTTCCTGCATTAAGACCGCCCCAATACCTGTACCTGAAGCATCACATTCAATGACAAAAGATTTGGTGAAGTCAGGTAGTGCTAAGACTGGAGTGGAACACATGGCATTTTTTAGAGCTGTAAAGGCCTGTTGTGCTTCCTCATTCCAGAAGAATGAATTTTTCTTTAGGATTTGGGTGAGGGGATTTGCTATGCGACCATAGTTGCGGACAAATTTACGATAATAGCCTGTGAGACCCAAAAATCCTCTCAAGCTCTTCAAGGTCTTAGGTTGAGGCCATTCCTGCATTGCCTGGATCTTTTTGGGGTCCACCTTGACACCTTCACGCCCCACAATGTGGCCCAAATACTCTACTTCTGCCATGCCAAACGAACACTTGGACATCTTGACAAATAATTTATGCTTGCGGAGCAGTTGCAAGAGTAGATCTACATGCTGAAGATGTGCGGCCCAAGTGCAACTATAGATGAGGATGTCATCGAAGAAGACAAGGACAAATTTCCTGAGATCTACTCTTGTGGAGGAACACCCCCACAGTACTTTGAAGCTTGCATGCCTCAATGGCAAGTTTCTCACTTCCGGCGACAGGTATACATCAATGACCTTCGACCAGAAGATTTTGCGTGGTGTTCAACGCCGAGTCCTTTATTCACACCACGTGAATTGTACTGCAGTACCTTGAGGGTCATTATCATTATCGGTGATTCCTCTCGCGCTTGTTAACGGTTTACATTATTGACCGGTAATCAAGCGATGTCTTTCCATGTTCGATTTCAGCGCAATTCTCACATGGATCGACTTGTACTTAGAGTGAAGATCGAACGAGTTTGAAGACCCCGGATCTAGTTTCATCCATCCGGGCTGCGATATATATTCAGGAAATATGAAGACATTTTATATGTACATTATTACAGCAGATGATCATCCTACTCAAAGGATGATAATTTCAGCAGAGAATTATCAGTTTCCTCAAAACGGCTCCGGAAGTTTAGGACCCGAAAAACTGCTAAAAATAGTAAACTGGGCTATAATTAAGGAAACTGATAAAACTGTAAGAAGCACTAGAGGGGATCCAAGTGGAATTAGCGGGTGGCCACCAATATCCACCTGGATCAATGGCATTCGTATAGACCCTGCACGAGTGGAAGCAATTCAGCAATTGGAGCAGCCCCGTAGCAAGAAAGAAATTCAGTCCTTTAATGGTAAGTTGAATTTTCTGCGTCGTTTCATTCCCAATCTTGCTGAACATCTCAGAGAGATAACCAATATGCTCAAGAAGGACAGCGAACTAAGATGGACCGAAGAGGCGGTGAAATCTTTTAATTTGATAAAGGTAATCTTATCTTCAACCCCAACTTTGATTAGCCCGGATTATACTCAGGATTTTATCTTGTTTTCATTCGCCTCTGAGCATACATTGGCGGCCGTGTTAATGCAAAAGAGAGATGGAGTTGAGAGGCCCATAGCTTTTTTCAGCCGCATCATAAGAGACGGAGCGCTGAATTATAATATCATTGAGAAGCAAGCATTGGCCCTGATCAAAGCATTGAAAGATTTCCGAGTTTACATATTGAATTCTCATGTATTAGCATATGTTCCTAATGCAGCTGTGAAGGATGTTTTAGTGCAAACGGAACCGGAAGGAAGAAGGGGTAAGTGGATTGCTGCACTCTTAGAATATGATGTTGAAATTAAGCCTACCAAGTTGATTAAAGGTCAAGGCTTAGCTAAGTTGATGGCTGAAGCGAACCTTCATGTCCTTGATATAAATTTGATTGCTGCCTTGTCCGATGAAGATGAAGAAAATTCAGTTCTACAGGTGTCCGATATCTTTGTGTCTTCCCCTTGGTATGCTGATATAGTTTATGTGCTTCAAAACTTATCTGCACCTCCTGGAATGCCTAGAAACAAAGCTAGAACATTGAAGCTAAAGGCTGCCAAATTTTGCATTATCAAATCTGCACTTTATTGGAAGGATCCCGGTGGCATCTTGCTGAACTGTTTGGTCGAAGGGGAAGCAAAAACAACAGTAGATGATTTCCATAAAGGTGACTGTGGGGGTCACTTATTTTGGAAAACCACGGCTAATAAGATTTTGAGAGCCGGTTTCTATTGGCCTTCTTTATTTTCTGATGTGTATAAAGCGGTAAAGAGCTGTCATGAATGTCAAATTTTTCAAGGAAAACAGAAATTACAGCCCTTGCCTCTCAAACCGGTGGAAATCAGTGCACCATTTCAGCAATGGGGCTTGGATTTTATTGGCGAAATCCACCCTGCATCTTCCGGGCAGCATCGATGGATCTTGACAGCTACAGATTACTTCACAAAATGGATTGAAGCCATTCCCACCCGGCAGGCCACAGATTTGGTAATTATTTCCTTTCTTGAAAATAATATCTTGTCACATTTTGGCTATCCACAAAAGTTGATTACTGACAATGCAGCTGCATTCAAATCAAAGAAGTTGGTTGATTTTTGCTTTAAATATAACATCAGTTTGGGGCATTCAACCGCTTATCATCCGCAAGGTAATGGGTTGGCCGAATCTTCGAACAAATCCCTTGTGAATATTATAAAGAAATTGCTGGAAATAAACAAGAAGAGCTGGCATAAGAAGTTAATAAATGCACTATGGGCTGATCGGGTAAGTCAAAAGAAGTCAATTGGTATGTCACCTTTTGAAATTGTTTACGGAGTAGATGCAGTGTTTCCTACTTCACTTAGTGTCCCAGTAGCCAAGTTGTTTCAAGAAGCTAGTGGTGAAGAGGATCCTATGCAACGACGGATCAGTCAAATGATTCATTTGCAGCAGACACGAGAAGAAGTTCACCAGAATTCCCTTAAGTTGCAGGAGCGCATAAAGAGAATCTATGACAAAAAGGCCAAGGCAGATGAGTTTCAGATTGATGATGTTGTGTTACGGTGGGATGCCCGCAATGAGGATAAAGGGAAGCATGGAAAATTCGACAACTTATGGAAGGGTCCTTATAAAATTGCAGCATACCGTGGTCCAAATGCTTTCCTTCTCAAATAAATGAACGGAGATGAATGTCTTGGAGGGTCGGTGAATGGCCGGCTGCTCAAAAGGTATCATGCTTGAGCATTTTCTGCTCTAATCACTCTCATTGTAAATACCATGTCATTTTCTTTCTGCAGCAAGTGTGAAGCTGATTTCCATTTTCAGTTTGGGGCCGTGATGAAGGCTATAATTCTGAAAATGGTGATTAGTTGGTGTGAGTTTTACAAGTTGTTTCATGTCAGTTCATTTTCTGTATAGAGTTAGTGAGTTAGTGTCCGAGATAGTCTTGAATTTTAGTCAATTGTCTAAGTCAAATAAAGTTGTTTTCAAGTTGGTCACATGTGAATAAGTTGACTCCATTGCCCAATGGTTGCAAGCACTGGTCAGCTCTCCCAGATGTCTAAGGTTCTTGGTACCTCCAAGGAGCTACCATCCCCATTGGAGCCAATGTTAGTGTCGGTCTTGAAAGCCCTCCATCAGTGATCAAAGCTCTTTGCATTTGCATTAGTAGGTGTCTCATCAGTGTCAAAGTTTGCATCCCGTTAGGCATGCCATAACCCTGATGGAGGAGCTGGTCTATTCATACCCCTCTTGGCTTTGCTGGATCAGGTCATATCAGTCATTGAGTTTGTCAAAGTTTCTCTTGTTTGGTCTTAATGTCAAAATTCTAGGTCTAGGGTTTTGGTCAGTTGTCTTAGCAAGGTCATGTCTCTGAAAGTCCTTGAGTGACCAGCAAGCCAGAGGGAGGATGGTAAACATGTTCCTTTGAAATTTTCATCATGTACAATTCATTTTTAACCTTGGATTTAAAAACCCTGTTTTTAAAGCCAAGGTCATGATAATTTTTGTAAAAAGAATAAATTTCCAAAATGTCTTCAAAAAGGCAGCAACAACCCTGGTCCCCTTGCCACAGTCCTTCAGATGATCTACCTGCAAAAAGAATCAGGTCAAAAGCACTCAAAAAGTCAACTTCAGGATAAAGGAAACCAAAAAAATAAGTGTTTTAAAAAAGTGTCAAAATAGACTTTATAAAGTGGGTTTATGGATGAAATTTTTTCGAATGAGATTATAAAAGGTAATGTTCCCTCCTTTCACTCTCATTGTGCATTTCAAGCTTGCAAGAGAGATTGTGAGAGAGTGATAGGCGAAGGAGGCGAAATTGCAACGGTTTCGGGCAGTTTGCAGGTGCGCGACCCGTCCAGGCTTGTGCGCGACCTGTTGGGCGGTGCGCGACCCGTCCAGCGCACTCTGGCAGTGTAAAATCATAACGGGCGCGACCCGTTGGGCTGTGCGCGACCCGTTGGGGAGCGTGCGCGACCCGTTCAACTGTCTGCCACCAAACTTCAATCAAATTCCTTCATTCCACTTCAAATTTGCTCAATCGGTCGAGGTAGGCTCTTAATGCATGGTTGTTGATATTGGTGGTGAAAATAAGGATGTATGCTATGATTTCATCTTCTAAATTTGCAAATGAATGGATTAATATGGCTGCTTGCTAATGTTTGTAAAATGCTAGGGTTTTGTGACTGTTTCAAGTGTTTTTGTCCCATTTGGTCCCTTCCCTCTTTTCCTCTTTCAGTCATAGTCATGCTTGCATCTCTGTCCCATATTATTTGTACATAAAATGTTGATTTTTTCCCCCATCCCTAAGCTATAAACCCTACCCCTCTCACAAGCATACAAAACCCTAATTCCCTCTACCATACACATGCAAAAAATAAAAAGAAAAGATACATTTGTAAATAAAGAAAGAGTCATGTGAAAATAAATGTTGCTGTATATCTAAAGGCATGTACATAACCCCTATATACCCTTGATATCCCCTTATACATGAAAACCTTCCCTCTATGTGAAAACAATGTGCATGTACTCCTTAAGAACAAAAAGAGCAAAAATTTGCCTTATGACACACATGAACTCCTATAAGAAAATTTGGTGTATGGTGTCCCTATGTCCCTATTGATACATATATGCCCCTTCCATGTTCATTATCATACATGTTTTTTATCCCATATGAGATGTTCTTTGCAAATGATTTCCCAATGTTAAAATGTGTTCCTATGTGCATGACAATTTGTAAAGTTTCCCTTGAAAATTCCCTGTTATTTTCATATATTCACATTCCTCGTTAAGAAGTTCCCTCCCCTAACATTCCCCTCATGTTTTTTCCCCTTGAAACAGCATAGAGTTCAGTACTTTTGCAAGCAGAGGCAGCAGTTCAATTTGTCCTTCAGTTTGCCCACCTTGCTCCAAAACCATGTCAGATACCGAGACTTATGAGCAAGGTGATGACCATTCATCATCTACAGAGATTGAGGAACAGAGGAGGCCTCGTAGAGGGGGTAAGGGAGGTCATCATAAGAGGGAGGAGCCTACTTCTTTGGCAGAGTTACAGGCTTGTCCTTTGGCACTGAATTGTTTCCAGTATATGTCATGCTATCAGTTTTGTGAGAGGCTCTCTCAGATTCAGCATCATAGAGAGTTGGCCCGCTTGTTTGTCTTACACCTCCATGATGGACATGTCACTCTTGCAGGGGTGAATTTCATATTGACACCCGAGGTGATCTCAGAGGCTACAGGGATACCAAATGTGGGTGAGGTGTGGCCTAAGCGCAGATTACTTGATTTTTTTCACTTTGAGCCTTATGTCCGGCCATCATTTGTGAAACTGTTGACGGGTGTTTTCCCATTCAGATTTCTTCGGAGTGAGTATGCCCCCCTCATGAGATTTATCATGCATTATTTTACATGTGAGGGCAGATTTTCACAGGTGTATTCATATCACATTCGCCTGTTGATGCATTTCACCCGGGTGAGGATGATGAACCTCCCGATCTTCCTGTTTCAGAACATTCAGAGAATGGTGCCCATGTTGCAGAGGAAGACCCCGGCCCAGCAGTACAGGAGCCTTTGTCACTATGGTTTGATCCAGCTTATAGTCTCTCATCAGTTGACTCAGCAGGGTATCTGTTATAGACATTTTTGTGCCTTACAGCATGAAGCATGAAATGTCAATAATCTGAGGGATCCAAAGTCCCTAAACATGTTGTTCCTACCCCTAGAGGAACAAGGTCAGCAAACCACAGCACTAAATATCAGTTCTCCACCTGAAAACACTCAAAAACAGGCTAATTCTGGATCATGTCAACTGCTCCACTGAGCATCTGCGCTGAATGTCAACTGCTCCACTCTGTACCTGCGCTGAATGTCAACAGTAATGAAGGCTACCTGCGCTGGGCGAGATTGGCCAAGTGGCACAGTCATTCCTCAAGGTGTCAAATGCCCAGGAAGCTTCCAAAATGACACTTGGATCAGGGAATTCGCCTTGTGATGAGTAAGAGGATCTAGATCTCCAAGTGGAAGCAAGAAACTCCAAGTGGACTCAAGAACTGAAGAATAACTGAAGTGGGAGAGGACACTAGTCAGCTTCATGCCAGCCTCAAGCTGACTCATCCTTTCTCCAAAACTCCTATATATAGAGCTCTCTCATGAGGTCTATGGAGGCTGGAATTTTGTGACTGTAAGGAAGTGTTGTTGGTTTGAGTTTAGAACTATTGGGTGATTGCTTTGAAGGAGGTGAAGAGGAGATTTCTTTCTGCTGGGAGGTGTTGCTGGATTGGGCCTTTTATGGTTGTAACACTCTCAGAACTTTACTTCTTCCATTAATAAAGCATTTGAGGTTCTTCTATATGCATGTGTCTCAATGGCGTATTGATGCTTGTATATTTGATTTATTCTAATCCTTGAATCAATTATGGATGTATGCTTCTTGTAGTTTCCCTTTCTTGTGCTTTTGCAGGATCTTTGTGTAGCTGGGCCAGTGAAAGAACAAGGAGCTGGGAGCAAGCAGCAAAGAGGGAAGATTGGATCAATCATTAGCGGAAGATAACGGTTAGTGGATCTCTTTCTCCTCTCTCTTACATCTCATAAAGAAGTAATCTTGAATAGCTTTGCATTCGGTTGTTGCTGAGGTACTATCACCCTTAGAGTGGGATAGGGTCATTCCGTATTGGATACTTTTCCCAACAACAAATTGGCGACTCCGCTGGGGATCGTATCTTGTTGGTTGTTTGTGTTTTTGCTATTCATTTCATAAACACAGGGAGTACCGAATCGAACTGCATTTGGACCTTCCAAATGCAAAGTAGAGGGCAGCTACTCTAGCTCAGTTTCTGGGTAAGTTTATGATTTGAAGAGCTGATCCACAAGGACTTTAAATAGCTCTTAGTGACAGATTTTCATCCTCCTTTTCATCCCTTAGTGTGTACTTGACTGATAGCTTCTGATTTGGCCAAAAACTGTGAATTTTTGAGCAATCTGTGACCCGGAAACCAAGAGAAACGAAAGTTTCGTTCTTCAGTGAAGGCTGTGTGAAGGCTGTCTGCATTTCAGCGCAGTTCCCGAAGGGGCTACCTGCACTGAAGGTCAAACTGCCTGTGTACTACCTGCGCTGGACCAGTCTTGCTTTGTGCTACTGGGGTTTCCTGCTGTTTCTTGCCCTTTTTTCACCCTTGTTTTTGCTGCCTGTTACCAGTCTATGTACCTATCTGAAACCAACTTTCCTTGCCACTATTCCGCCTGGGTTGTATAAAGAAACTGTGTTTGTTCTTTGTATTTCTTGTATCATTTACAGTTTCCCATAACGAAAGTGAACTAGTCTTGCTGTGGCCTCTTAGATCTAGACCTGTGATAAAGTGTCGTTTTGATCCTAAGAGTTAGTTTATTTGCTGTTCATAGCTGATTGAGCTTTTGCTTTCGTCATATGGTTTGAGTTTATATATTTCTAGTGTCGAAACAAGTAAATCTTAAGGTGTCTTTTGATTTTGGACAAACTTGTTTGCTTTCACTTGAAATTGAATTCAAAGTTATACAACAGCTTTCTTTTTGTATCGCACAAACATTAAGAAAGAGAAAAGAAATACTTGCATTGTGCATGTACATTATGACAGTTTGCATGTTGATTTAGGAAAAAGTGCATTAGTGTGTGCTCTATGATTTGTGTGAAAAGATGTTGTCTTTCTTTTCCCTCAGTAGTTAAGATTTTCAAAGTTGAAAGATTGAAAAGCTTGCTTATCATCTTAGACTGCATTTAGGAGTGTTACTATACATCTCGTGGTGGTCCATAAAGGCAAACTGCTAAACAAGATCAACCTTAAAATAAATTGAATTTACATAACAACGCATTGAAACATAACGCAAACACATAGAGGTCTAAGCTAGAGACGTGTTCCGGCGTCGTTAAACGTGATATCTTAGCGTTGAGTGGTTGGGTGATTCCTCCACGGTGAAGCGATAAGTATCAATACGGACTTGTGCTCCCACGTACCGTCGCGTATATATTGGGAGACCCCTATAGGATCAAAGCCTTTATCCATAGGAAACTGTGTCGGCCGCCCTACTGATCGCAATGCAGTGAACACAGCATTCACGAAGATCGACCACTCGTACCGTAAAATGTATTTTGTGGTTTTGCGAAAAGTTTGGCACACCCTCTGCCTAGAACTCCAGAGTAGTTTCTTTTGGCCTTTTTTCAAACTCTATAACTGAAAAAGTCCATCCGCGCATTTGTCACTTCGGGCTCGTTAAAACATCGAAGGAGACTAGAGTCATCTTTAGCTTTTTCTCGACTCTTAAAAAGTGAAAAAGCAAGTTGTGTCTAAAGCGTCGTTATAAAATTTATTTTAAACGGAACATAATCACCTCCTATTCCTGAGTTGATCTGTAGGTTGAGAACATGGAACGCCCCAACCAAGGAATTCCACATGATGGAAATCCTAGTCCTTTCTCCTCTTGGGGAGAAGTTGGTGCGCCCCATATGGCCACATTGTCGCTTCCAGGACTGACAATTGGCCTGCCTATTTGGCTATTCTCAACTAATGTAGTTCAGAACACCATGGTTCCTGAACAGTCGAGTCAACAGTTAGATGAGTCTAGAGCTGCCCACCAGCCTTCTACTTCCTATAACTCTTCCTCCAATCCTTCATCTTCGCAAGGTAGAGCCGGCAAAAGCCAAGCTCCCATGGAGAAGAAGGAGAAGAAGAAGAAGGAGCCTAAGGCGACTGGGGGCAAGCAAAAGACATCTGACAGAAATCCACACACAGCGCAGACCGGGCCTAAATCGCCATGTGTCATATGTAGAGGAGACCACTTCCATAGAGATTGTCCCTGTATTTCCCGGATACTAAGGGACTGGTCCCCTCGGTTGCACAATTCGGGAGCATCAACCTCTGATAGCCATGTTGAATGCTTACCGTCAACCAGCGAAAGTGAAGGTTCAAGACAAAGAGGGGGAGCAAGATCCCCCTGCAAACTGTGTAAAGGCGATCACGCCATCCACCGTTGTCCCTTCTTAGACGAAGCGAAGAGAGTTTTGGAAGATCGCCCGGTTTCACCGTTGAGACTTCCTCCTGGATACAAAAAACTCGTGCCAAGTCCTTCGTTGGTTGAAAACACAGCTGGCCCGCTCAAGTGGTCAGCTGAAGAGTCAGTCATTGAAAATGAACCTACTGAATCCAGACCAGACGAAAGTCTAAAGGTCGAAACGGCAGTTGACCCGGTTCCGCCTTCAGAGGTTTCATCTTCAAATGACACCGTCACTGAAGATTCATCTTCAAATGACACCCTCACTGAAGAGAATAAGGATGACACCATCCAGATTCTTTTCATCAACACAGATTCTGATGAACATCAGGGCAATGCGCCCATTCCTTTATCGCAGGAAGGAACATCGTCAGGATCATATCCGGCCGTGTATTCGGTCCCACCACCAAGCAACCTAGTTGTGTCCTTTGATTGGAACCAACTAGGCAGACCCCGGTTACCAGCCAGTGTACCATTCAGAATCATAGTCCAAATTTATAGAATGGTAATGGCTGGAACTATCATTGATGAAGGGGCATCTGTGAGTATCCTTTCCTCTATTGCTTGGAAAGCACTGGGTTCCCCGGAGCTTTTACCTGAGATAAGAAATCTCTCGGGTTTTGATAAAGGAACCAGTCGACCATTAGGGATCCTCCCCAATGTGCCTGTTACATTGAAAGGGAAGACCGTTCAAATGAACGTGATGGTTGTTCAAGGACCCTTGGATTATAACCTACTCCTTGGACGAGACTATATATATTGCATGGGAGCTATAGTCTCCTCACTCTTTAGAGTAATGTGTTTTCCACACAAAGGAAGAATGGTCAAGCTCGTAGACCAACTTTCATTTCCGGGATCACGCATCGCAAATAGTCACATACCAACCCTCAATGGTCTATTCACCCAAGAAATGTCTCCACCCCCAGTCCTCCTTCCCGATGAGTGCGAGTGATTCGGAAAGATGGGACTGGAACCCAGGGGGCATGCATCCTGGTCTGCTTCGGGCAGAGGAAACCTTGGGTATAAGGTAGAATTTCCGCGAAAGAATATGACTAGTCCGTACCCCGTCCGTGGATGGAAGAGGGGTTGTTCTAGAACAGGATTCTTTTGTTAAGGTTACTTGTTTGACAAAGGTCATTCACCATTGTCTACTTCGGTAGACAGTGCCGAGGAAATGTTTTCGTTTGATGGTGTTAACAAAACACTCTTTGGGTAACCAGAAAGAGGCAAGCCTCCCTCAATAACACCAATGTTTTATCTTTGAGTAGTGTTCTTCTCTTGTCGCAAGTAGCTGCTCTCTTGTCGCAAGTAGTTGTTCTCTTGCGATCTTGCAAAAGAGCTGTCAAAAGTTGGGCCGACGGGAAGACAAGTACCGCGTAAGACCCGTTAAAAATAACGAGAAGACAAGTATCGTTAACATTAGACTAGCAAGACGACAAGTAGCTGTGAACACCCAAAGAAAAGCAGAAGTGGGGGAGAGGAGGGGCAGCCTTGAAATTGTATTTTATACCTGGGGGCATGCAAACCTTTTGGAGTGCAAGCTAAGAGCGGTTATTTATCTGTTTTTTAGATTAGCCGTTTCCGAACTTGCATAAAGAAAGGATGAGAGGGAGCATAGCTTATGTGAGGTGCGAGCTCTATAAAAAATGGAATCTTGCAGGAGACATTCTTATCTTATGACTGGTATAATCGAGCAGTTTTACCGCGGAATTTATGCTCGTTAAAAAATAGAAAAGCGAGATTCGAGCAGTTTTACCATGGAATTTATGCTCGTTAAAAAATAGAAAAGCGTGAGCAAGAGTTTCCTCCAGAGTTTAAGCTCATTAAAAAATGAACCTATTCCGGTAAATAACCATTGTGATCGTAAATTTATTAGCCATAAAAAGCCTTGGTCGTGTTTGCACCTGCCACCTCCATTCCATTTGGCCGATCGTTCACCCCCATATGATTGTTTACCCATTTTGAGGAACAGCTGCGAAGAGTGATTTCACTTAGCCATCCTTGTGACACTGCCGTGATTGGAAAATTCCAACCTGTACCTGGAATCTGCTGCTATCCCTGTTTATCACTCGTTCCTCAAAAGACGAGTCTTCTTTGAGCTCTTTTCTCCTGACTCGTAAAATATGAAAAGTTTGCCGAGTTTTGGCCTTCCAGCTCGTTAAAATTACTGTAAGAGCTATCCCTCCTCTAGATTTTAATCTTTTTGGACCTGAGGGATTATTACACAAAAAGGTCGAGCGCTTGTTTTATTCGGCTCGTTAAAGTTATCGAAAACTCATCCCTTCTGTATTGTTTTATACTTTTTCGGACTTAAGGGATTAGATGACGAAAAAGGAATTTTGGAGTTAACTTTCTGTACCTTTTCAGACTCTCTAAAAATGAAAAGGACCGAGTTTTCCTTGTCGTTAGACTCGTTAAAATGATTAAATAGCGACAAACTTGTCTTTAGACGAGAACGAGTTTCCCTATCGCTAGGCTCGTTAAAACATAGCGATAGGCTTGCCCGAAGGGCAGGTTATAGAACAAGCATATGTTATCCTCCTCAAGCTTGACAAAAATAAAGAGGTACTGGTCAGAAATGACTGGGGAAAAATTGGGAGAACCTCAAAGCTTTAATGGTAGCAAGTCGCTCTTGAACATGACACTTTGTCCTCCGTATCACATCGGGTTGGGTTGTTTCATTCACCGGTCTCATCACCATGGTCTTCGCCAAACCATCCACATTTGGGGTAATGCTACCGATCCATCACATCAGTGTCGTTATATGTTCAAGAGATGTTGTTCAGAAAGAGTCAACCGTGTCCCATCCACTGCCATACATTATCCTTCATCCACCCATGATCACCACCCTGAATCATATCTCACAGATTGTTTTCACCTCCATTAAAATCATTAGCTCTGTTCCGTGTCACTGATGTGGGATTCATTAAGGCCCTCCTTTGACGGATCGCTTCTTGTCGACTTCAGCTCATTATCCAAGAAGTTGATCTAGGAACACCCCCCTCAGTACTTTGAAGCTTGCATGCCTCAATGGCAAGTTTCTCACTTCCGGCGACAGGTATACATCAATGACCTTCGACCAGAAGATTTTGCGTGGTGTTCGACACCGAGTCCTTTATTCACACCACGTGAATTGTACTGCAGTACCTTGAGGGTCATTATCATTATCGGTGATTCCTCTCGCGCTTGTTAACGGTTTACATTATTGACCGGTAATCAAGCGATGTCTTTCCATGTTCGACTTCAGCGCAATTCTCACATGGATCGACTTGTACTTAGAGTGAAGATCGAACGAGTTTGAAGACCCCGGATCTAGTTTCATCCATCCGGGCTGCGATATATATTCAGGAAATATGAAGACATTTGATATGTACATTATTACAGCAGATGATCATCCTACTCAAAGGATGATAATTTCAGCAGAGAATTATCAGTCTACCATCAGACGATCGTCTGTTCTATGTACCAAAATGAATTTATAAAGCTGAGCATGGGAATGCCCGCCTCAGCTAGATCATGAAAGCAGAATGAAAAATAATGTATTGTATTGTATTTATTACAGGTCACCTCTCAGCGATTGAATGAACTTCGGATCCTCCTGATAAAGCATTTCACCCGATAAACGACCTCATACTTTAGGGGGCAACTGTTATAGACATTTTTGTGCCTTACAGCATGAAGCATGAAATGTCAATAATCTGAGGGATCCAAAGTCCCTAAACATGTTGTTCCTACCCCTAGAGGAACAAGGTCAGCAAACCACAGCACTAAATATCAGTTCTCCACCTGAAAACACTCAAAAACAGGCTAATTCTGGATCATGTCAACTGCTCCACTGAGCATCTGCGCTGAATGTCAACTGCTCCACTCTGTACCTGCGCTGAATGTCAACAGTAATGAAGGCTACCTGCGCTGGGCGAGATTGGCCAAGTGGCACAGTCATTCCTCAAGGTGTCAAATGCCCAGGAAGCTTCCAAAATGACACTTGGATCAGGGAATTCGCTTTGTGATGAGTAAGAGGATCTAGATCTCCAAGTGGAAGCAAGAAACTCCAAGTGGACTCAAGAACTGAAGAATAACTGAAGTGGGAGAGGACACTAGTCAGCTTCATGCCAGCCTCAAGCTGACTCATCCTTTCTCCAAAACTCCTATATATAGAGCTCTCTCATGAGGTCTATGGAGGCTGGAATTTTGTGACTGTAAGGAAGTGCTATTGGTTTGAGTTTAGAACTATTGGGTGATTGCTTTGAAGGAGGTGAAGAGGAGATTTCTTTCTGCTGGGAGGTGTTGCTGGATTGGGCCTTTTATGGTTGTAACACTCTCAGAACTTTACTTCTTCCATTAATAAAGCATTTGAGGTTCTTCTATATACATGTGTCTCAATGGCGTATTGATGCTTGTATATTTGATTTATTCTAATCCTTGAATCAATTATGGATGTATGCTTCTTGTAGTTTCCCTTTCTTGTGCTTTTGCAGGATCTTTGTGTAGCTGGGCCAGTGAAAGAACAAGGAGCTGGGAGCAAGCAGCAAAGAGGGAAGATTGGATCAATCATTAGCGGAAGATAACGGTTAGTGGATCTCTTTCTCCTCTCTCTTACATCTCATAAAGAAGTAATCTTGAATAGCTTTGCATTCGGTTGTTGCTGAGGTACTATCACCCTTAGAGTGGGATAGGGTCATTCCGTATTGGATACTTTTCCCAACAACAGTATCTCATGGGAGGAGTTCATCTCCCGTGAGTTTTTCACAGTGCCACCTCAGCCACATCAGGAGGCTATTCATGAGGAGGGAGGACCATCTCAGCAGCCTGATGCTCCCATCACCCGACATGTCAGCTCCACTCCTATGGTCACCTATCAGAAAGGCCCAAGGGCCTTATTTGCAGCAGTTAGGCGAGTATTATCTCCACAGCAGGTGGAAGGGGTCTCGCCTTCATCTTCAGAGCAGCGAGTGTTATCTCCACAGCAGGTGGAAGGGGCCTCGTTTTCTTCGCCAGCACAGGTATTGCAGAGGGGCAAAGAGCCCATGGTTCATGAGGATCTGGTGATTGATCTTGAGGTCAGTTCTCCTAGTCAAGAGGCAAAGGAGATCATTCAGCAGCTCAGGGCCGAGAATGATGTTTTGCAGCGGAGACTTGAGGGTGCCCCATGGACCATCACATATCTAGAGCAGCGGAACACACAGCTGGAGGAGGAGAAGGCACTTGATGAGATTTGGAGGATTCGTAGTGACCGAGTCCTAAACCGTAAGAGGCCCGGTGACCCATTGCCTGTTGACCGGGAGTCATTGCTTATTCAGGAGAATGCCCACTTGGAGAGGCTGTTGGCTAAGGCCAACCAAGACAAAAGGCTGCTAAGGAACATGAAAAACCATTATTGGGCTAGGATGCACGTTTGTAAAGCAAAGATGAAAATGTTCCAAAGAAGGTTGACCGAGGCTCTTAAGAGGAAGAAGAAGACCAACCCCCTCCGCATCTTGGCCGAGGCTTCTCTCACTCATCATGACACTCACTAGCCTCTTCACAGCACCAAGCACAAAAAAATTTGGAAGTTTTGGCTCATTTTTGGCATTTTTGGGCAATTTACAGGTTTTGGCTTCTCAACGGGTCTCACCCCCGGTGAGACCCTTTGTCATCGTAGCTCCGTTTTAAAAAAACTCAGCATTTTTGGATTTTTCATGCAAATTTACATATGCCCATGCATTACCTTGAGTTTTGGGCCTCCAAAAGGTCAAAATACAGCCAAATTTTGACTTTCTGCCCCTTTTTTGAGCTGCAGAAGTAGTCTTGGGCGAATTGACTTTTGACTGGGCAAATGACCTCCAAATCCAAAAATTCGAGTTGGGATGGAAATTAGACTCAAAGACCTTTCTAATGAGCTATCCTGCACCTCATTCTAACACTAGGAAGGCCTCCAAACAGGGCTCCAAAGTGCGCGACCCGTTGAGGATGATGTGCGCGACCCGTTGAGGAATTTGTGCCAGATTTGACCAGTTCAGCCCAGAATTTGCAGTTTAGCTCCAGTTTGACTTGCTGAGGTCGATGGTGGTCCTTTTGACTGTACTTGTGGCACTTTTTGGATACTTTTACTCTTGTTTTACTCTTCTAGAAGTTTCTCTCATGTAAAAGGGTAAAATTGACTGTATGAACTGGTTTCCAAGTTTTTAGAGGCAAGTTGTTTTGACTGCCTATTTTGTAGTTCTTAGTTTAGAAGTTGTTCAAACAGCTCCTAGGATAGTGAGCTCGACCCATGGAGGCAGGGAAAGAGGTTAGATCATCTATATTATGTACTTTCATGCTCATTTTCATGGTTGGACTCTTGAGGGAGGAGCTATCATTGTATATTTCACTTGTATCTCTGCAATTTTTGGCTAAGGAAGACCAGGGTTTTGCAGTCATCTTTGGGATTCATGTGGACTCAGGTGTTGATGGTGTGTTTCTTCATGTTATTGTAAGCTTTTTTATGTGATTCATTTCCTTTCTATACTGCTGCATATTAAACAAATGAAGTGATAAAGTCAGAATTCATGCTTGCCATGCTCTACTTTTAAATTTGTTTAATTTCTATGTTTTCTGCTGTCTAAAGAGAATTCAAATCCATTGTTTGCTCTCTTTAGCCTTCTTTTCTTTCTTCCTAATCATCCACTTCAGTTAAAGACATCAATACAGGTTCCTACCTTGCCCCAAAGACCCCCCCTGCAGAAACTGTGTCCAATCCCCGCACCCTAAATTGCAACTCCTCAATTTGCCACCAAAAACCCAAAAAAACCCCAAATCAACCTTCAAATCAGTTTACTAGCCTAATATCAGTGTTACCCGTTTGGTCATCTCATCAATTGAAAATTTACCGAGATTGACCGGAGAGAGCCTTCTCCTGCCCCGTAGGGCTAGCTACGAGGCTAAATGGTTTGATGTAGCCTTGAGGTTTGCCTTTTCAGCCTGAGGTGAAATTTCAAGCGCTAACACGTAGAATTTGGGAGAGAGTTTCTGACACCCCTTGTCTTTGAGTGATGTTTGCTTATATGGTTGGAGCCATAAAAAGACCTGCTCCCCTTCTTGAAATTGGCGCTCTGATCGATGCTGGTCTACCTGTTGCTTCATGCGGTTCTGAGCTTGATGAAGATTCTCTCGAAGATGGGCGAGCATGGTTGTGCGATGTTGTAGGAGTTGATCCACTGCTTGTACTTTTGAGCATCCCTTGAGATACGAAGTAGGTGAAGGCGAGAGTTGACCATATATTGCTTCATAGGGATTCATTTTGGTGGTGGCATGATAGTTGGTGTTATACCACCATTCAGCCAGAGGTAGCCACTGTACCCAAAGGTGTTGCTTTTCTGAAGTGAAACACCTAAGGTAGGTTTCTAGACATTTGTTGATGGCTTCGGTTTGACCATCTGTTTGCGGATGATAGGAAGTACTGAGTTTTAGTTGAGTGCCTTGTATTATGAAGAGTTCCTGCCAAAAATTACTGGTGAAGATCAGGTCGCGGTCGGACACAATAGAAGTGGGCATGCCATGCAATTTGAAGATATGATCCATGAAATATTGAGCAACCAAAGTTGGTGTAAACGAGTGGGGTAGGGCGCAGAAATGAACATACTTCGATAGTCGGTCCACAACCACCATGATGACTCACTTGTTCCTTGACTTTGGAAGACCTGTAATGAAATCCATAGAAACCTCCGTCCAAATTGATGTCGGAATGGGCAATGGTTGTAATGTGCCTGGTGTGTTGATGGTTTCCCCTTTGTGGCGTTGACAGACATCGCATTCTGCTACGAAAGTAAGGATGTCCTTTTTCATGCCTATCCAAGAAAATGATCTTCTTGTGCGAGCATATGTCTTCTGAAAGCCTGAATGTCCTGCAATGGGAGATGAGTGCAATTCTGCCAAAATGCAACTTTTGAGGGTGGATGTTGGTGATATTACGACTCTGTCCTTGTAGCGAAGAATATCATCCTGCCACGAGTAGCCCTTGGTGGAATTTGGATCTACCTGCAATTGAGAAATGAGTTGGGAGAGCCCGGGGTGTGAAAACCATTCCCTGCGAGCCTCTTCAATCCATTATGGAATGGGGAGGGAAATTGCTAGCAGAGTACTTTCCTCCTCAAATTGGCAAGATAATGCATCTACTACACTATTGTCTTTCCCTTTCTTCTAAATGATCTCATAATCATATCCCAGCATTTTGGCTAGCCATTTATTTTGTTTTGGGGAGGATAGGCATTGCTCTAAAAAATATTTAAGACTGTGATGATCTGTGCAGATTTGGAAACATCGCCCCAATAAGTAAGGTCGCCAGGTCTCGACCGCATGTAAGATGGCCATCATTTCCTTCTCGTAGGTAGATTGGCCCAGATTCCTCCCACTGAGTTGTTGGCTTGTGAAGGCCAACGGTCGCCCTTCCTACATTAAGACCGCCCCAATACCTGTACCTGAAGCATCACATTCAATGACAAAAGATTTGGTGAAGTCGGGTAGTGCTAAGACTGGAGTGGAACACATGGCATTTTTTAGAGCTGTAAAGGCCTGTTGTGCTTCCTCATTCCAGAAGAATGAATTTTTCTTTAGGATTTGGGTGAGGGGATTTGCTATGCGACCATAGTTGCGGACAAATTTACGATAATAGCCTGTGAGACCCAAAAATCCTCTCAAGCTCTTCAAGGTCTTAGGTTGAGGCCATTCCTGCATTGCCTGGATCTTTTTGGGGTCCACCTTGACACCTTCACGCCCCACAATGTGGCCCAAATACTCTACTTCTGCCATGCCAAATGAACACTTGGACATCTTGACAAATAATTTATGCTTGCGGAGCAGTTGCAAGAGTAGATCTACATGCTGAAGATGTGCGGCCCAAGTGCAACTATAGATGAGGATGTCATCGAAGAAGACAAGGACAAATTTCCTGAGATCTACTCTTGTGGAGGAACACCCCCATAGTACTTTGAAGCTTGCATGCCTCAATGGCAAGTTTCTCACTTCCGGCGACAGGTATACATCAATGACCTTCGACCAGAAGATTTTCTGTGGTGTTCGACACCGAGTCCTTTATTCACACCACGTGAATTGTACTGCAGTACCTTGAGGGTCATTATCATTATCGGTGATTCCTCTCGCGCTTGTTAACGGTTTACATTATTTACCGGTAATAAAGCGATGTCTTTCCATGTTCGACTTCAGCGCAATTCTCACATGGATCGACTTATACTTAGAGTGAAGATCGAACGAGTTTGAAGACCCCGGATCTAGTTTCATCCATCCGGGCTGCGATATATATGAAGACATTTGATATGTACCTTATTACAGCAGATGATCATCCTACTCAAAGGATGATAATTTCAGCAGAGAATTATCAGTTTCCTCAAAACGGCTCCGGAAGTTAAGGACCCGAAAAACTGCTAAAAATAGTAAACTGTGCTATAATTAAGGAAACTGATAAAACTGTAAGAAGCACTAGAGGGGATCCAAGTGGAATTAGCGGGTGGCCACCAATATCCACCTGGATCAATGGCATTCGTATAGACCCTGCACGAGTGGAAGCAATTCAGCAATTGGAGCAGCCCCGTAGCAAGAAAGAAATTCAGTCCTTTAATGGTAAGTTGAATTTTCTGCGTCGTTTCATTCCCAATCTTGCTGAACATCTCAGAGCGATAACCAATATGCTCAAGAAGGACAGCGAACTAATATGGACCGAAGAGGCGGTGAAATCTTTTAATTTGATAAAGGTAATCTTATCTTCAACCCCAACTTTGATTAGCCCGGATTATACTCAGGATTTTATCTTGTTTTCATTCGCCTCTGAGCATACATTGGCGGCCGTGTTAATGCAAAAGAGAGATGGAGTTGAGAGGCCCATAGCGTTTTTCAGCCGCATCATAAGAGACAGAGCGTTGAATTATAATATCATTGAGAAGCAAGCATTGGCCCTGATCAAAGCATTGAAAGATTTCCGAGTTTACATATTGAATTCTCATGTATTAGCATATGTTCCTAATGCAGCTGTGAAGGATGTTTTAGTGCAAACGGAACCGGAAGGAAGAAGGGGTAAGTGGATTGCTGCACTCTTAGAATATGATGTTGAAATTAAGCCTACCAAGTTGATTAAAGGTCAAGGCTTAGCTAAGTTGATGGCTGAAGCGAACCTTCATGTCCTTGATATAAATTTGATTGCTGCCTTGTCCGATGAAGATGAAGAAAATTCAGTTCTACAAGTGTCTGATATCTTTGTGTCTTCCCCTTGGTATGCTGATATAGTTTATGTGCTTCAAAACTTATCTGCACCTCCTGGAATGCCTAGAAACAAAGCTAGAACATTGAAGCTAAAGGCTGCCAAATTTTGCATTATCAAATCTGCACTTTATTGGAAGGATCCCGGTGGCATCTTGCTGAACTGTTTGGTCGAAGGGGAAGCAAAAACAACAGTAGATGATTTCCATAAAGATGATTATGGGGGTCACTTATTTTGGAAAACCACGGCTAATAAGATTTTGAGAGCCGGTTTCTATTGGCCTTCTTTATTTTCTGATGTGTATAAAGCGGTAAAGAGCTGTCATGAATGTCAAATTTTTCAAGGAAAACAGAAATTACAGCCCTTGCCTCTCAAACTGGTGGAAATCAGTGCACCATTTCAGCAATGGGGCTTGGCTTTTATTGGCGAAATCCACCCTGCATCTTCCGGGCAGCATCGATGGATCTTGACAGCTACGGATTACTTCACAAAATGGATTGAAGCCATTCCCACCCGGCAAGCCACAGATTTGGTAATTATTTCCTTTCTTGAAAATAATATCTTGTCACGTTTTGGCTATCCACAAAAGTTGATTACTGACAATGCAGCTGCATTCAAATCAAAGAAGTTGGCTGATTTTTGCTTTAAATATAACACCAGTTTGGGGCATTCAACCGCTTATCATCCGCAAGGTAATGGGCTGGCCGAATCTTCGAACAAATCCCTTGTGAATATTATAAAGAAATTGTTGGAAATAAACAAGAAGAGCTGGCATAAGAAGTTAATAAATGCACTATGGGCTGATCGGGTAAGTCAAAAGAAGTCAATTGGTATGTCACCTTTTGAAATTGTTTACGGAGTAGATGCAGTGTTTCCTACTTCACTTAGTGTCCCAGTAGCCAAGTTGTTTCAAGAAGCTAGTGGTGAAGAGGATCCTATGCAACGACGGATCAGTCAAATGATTCATTTGCAGCAGACACGAGAAGAAGTTCACCAGAATTCCCTTAAGTTGCAGGAGCGCATAAAGAGAATCTATGACAAAAAGGCCAAGGCAGATGAGTTTCAGATTGATGATGTTGTGTTACGGTGGGATGCCCGCAATGAGGATAAAGGGAAGCATGGAAAATTCGACAACTTATGGAAGGGTCCTTATAAAATTGCAGCATACCGTGGTCCAAATGCTTTCCTTCTCAAAGAAATGAACGGAGATGAATGTCTTGGAGGGTCGGTGAATGGCCGGCTGCTCAAACGGTATCATGCTTGAGCATTTTCTGCTCTAATCACTCTCATTGTAAATACCATGTCATTTTCTTTCTGCAGCAAGTGTGAAGCTGATTTCCTTTTTCAGTTTGGGGCCCGCGGTGAAGGCTATAATTCTGAAAATGGTGATTAGTTGGTGTGAGTTTTACAAGTTGTTTCATGTCAGTTCATTTTCTGTATAGAGTTAGTGAGTTAGTGTCCGAGATAGTCTTGAATTTTAGTCAATTGTCTAAGTCAAATAAAGTTGTTTTCAAGTTGGTCACATGTGAATAAGTTGACTCCATTGCCCAATGGTTGCAAGCACTGGTCAGCTCTCCCAGATGTCTAAGGTTCTTGGTACCTCCAAGGAGCTACCATCCCCATTGGAGCCAATGTTAGTGTCGGTCTTGAAAGCCCTCCATCAGTGATCAAAGCTCTTTGCATTTGCATTAGTAGGTGTCTCATCAGTGCCAAAGTTTGCATCCCGTTAGGCATGCCATAACCCTGATGGAGGAGCTGGTCTATTCATACCCCTCTTGGCTTTGCTGGATCAGGTCATATTAGTCATTGAGTTTGTCAAAGTTGCTCTTGTTTGGTCTTAATGTCAAAATTCTAGGTCTAGGGTTTTGGTTAGTTGTCTTAGCAAGGTCATGTCTCTGAAAGTCCTTGAGTGACCAGCAAGCCAGAGGGAGGATGGTAAACATGTTCCTTTGAAATTTTCATCATGTACAGTTCATTTTTAAACTTGGATTTAAAAACCCTGTTTTTAAAGCCAAGGTCATGATAATTTTTGTAAAAAGAATAAATTTCCAAAATGTCTTCAAAAAGGTAGCAACAACCCTGGTCCCCTTGCCACAGTCCTTCAGATGATCTACCTGCAAAAAGAATCAGGTCAAAAGCACTCAAAAAGTCAACTTCAGGATAAAGGAAACCAAGAAAATCAGTGTTTTAAAAAAGTGTCAAAATAGACTTTATAAAGTGGGTTTATGGATGAAATTTTTTCGAATGAGATTATAAAAGGTAATGTTCCCTCCTTTCACTCTCATTGTGCATTTCAAGCTTGCAAGAGAGATTGTGAGAGAGTGATAGGCGAAGGAGGCGAAATTGCAACGGTTTCGGGCAGTTTGCAGGTGCGCGACCCGTCCAAGCTTGTGCGCGACCTGTTGGGCGGTGCGCGACCCATCCAGCGCACTCTGGCAGTGTAAAATCATAACGGGCGCGACCCGTTGGGCTGTGCGCGACCCGTTGGGGAGCATGCGCGACCCGTTCAACTGTCTGCCACCAAACTTCAATCAAATTCCTTCATTCCACTTCAAATTTGCTCAATCGGTCGAGGTAGGCTCTTAATGCATGGTTGTTGATAGTGGTGGTGAAAATAAGGATGTATGCTATGATTTCATCTTCTAAATTTGCAAATGAATGGATTAATATGGCTGCTTGCTAATGTTTGTAAAATGCTAGGGTTTTGTGACTGTTTCAAGTGTTTTTGTCCCATTTGGTCCCTTCCCTCTTTTCCTCTTTCAGTCATAGTCATGCTTGCATCTCTGTCCCATATTATTTGTACATAAAATGTTGATTTTTCCCCCATCCCTAAGCTATAAACCCTACCCCTCTCACAAGCATACAAAACCCTAATTCCCTCTACCATACACATGCAAAAAATAAAAAGAAAAGATACATTTGTAAATAAAGAAAGAGTCATGTGAAAATAAATGTTGCTGTATATCTAGAGGCATGTACATAACCCCTATATACCCTTGATATCCCCTTATACATGAAAACCTTCCCTCTATGTGAAAACAATGTGCATGTACTCCTTAAGAACAAAAAGAGCAAAAATTTGCCTTATGACACACATGAACTCCTATAAGAAAATTTGGTGTATGGTGTCCCTATGTCCCTATTGATACATATATGCCCCTTCCATGTTCATTATCATACATGCTTTTTATCCCATATGAGATGTTCTTTGCAAATGATTTCCCAATGTTAAAATGTGTTCCTATGTGCATGACAATTTGTAAAGTTTCCCTTGAAAATTCCCTGTTATTTTCATATATTCACATTCCTCGTTAAGAAGTTCCCTCCCCTAACATTCCCCTCATGTTTTTTCCCCTTGAAACAGCATAGAGTTCAGTACTTTTGCAAGCAGAGGCAGCAGTTCAATTTGTCCTTCAGTTTGCCCACCTTGCTCCAAAACCATGTCAGATACCGAGACTTATGAGCAAGGTGATGACCATTCATCATCTACGGAGATTGAGGAACAGAGGAGGCCTCGTAGAGAGGGTAAGGGAGGTCATCATAAGAGGGAGGAGCCTACTTCTTTGGCAGAGTTACAGGCTTGTCCTTTGGCACTGAATTGGTTCCAGTATATGTCATGCTATCAATTTTGTGAGAGGCTCTCTCAGATTCAGCATCATAGAGAGTTGGCCCGCTTGTTTGTCTTACACCTCCATGATGGACATGTCACTCTTGCAGGGGTGAATTTCATATTGACACCCGAGGTGATCTCAGAGGCTACAGGGATACCAAATGTGGGTGAGGTGTGGCCTAAGCGCAGATTACTTGATTTTGTTCACTTTGAGCCTTATGTCCGGCCATCATTTGTGAAACTATTAACGGGTGTTTTCCCATTCAGATTTCTTCGGAGTGAGTATGCCCCCCTCATGAGATTTATCATGCATTATTTTACATGTGAGGGCAGATTTTCACAGGTGTATTCATATCACATTCGCCTGTTGATGCATTTCACCCGGGTGAGGATGATGAACCTCCCGATCTTCCTGTTTCAGAACATTCAGAGAATGGTGCCCATGTTGTAGAGGAAGACCCCGGCCCAGCAGTACAGGAGCCTTTGTCACTATGGTTTGATCCAGCTTATAGTCTCTCATCAGTTGACTCAGCAGGGTATCTGTTATAGACATTTTTGTGCCTTACAGCATGAAGCATGAAATGTCAATAATCTGAGGGATCCAAAGTCCCTAAACATGTTGTTCCTACCCCTAGAGGAACAAGGTCAGCAAACCACAGCACTAAATATCAGTTCTCCACCTGAAAACACTCAAAAACAGGCTAATTCTGGATCATGTCAACTGCTCCACTGAGCATCTGTGCTGAATGTCAATTGCTCCACTCTGTACCTGCGCTGAATGTCAACAGTAATGAAGGCTACCTGCGCTGGGCGAGATTGGCCAAGTGGCACAGTCATTCCTCAAGGTGTCAGATGCCCAGGAAGCTTCCAAAATGACACTTGGATCAGGGAATTCGCCTTGTGATGAGTAAGAGGATCTAGATCTCCAAGTGGAAGCAAGAAACTCCAATTGGACTCAAGAACTGAAGAATAACTGAAGTGGGAGAGGACACTAGTCAGCTTCATGCTAGCCTCAAGCTGACTCATCCTTTCTCCAAAACTCCTATATATAGAGCTCTCTCATGAGGTCTATGGAGGCTGGAATTTTGTGACTGTAAGGAAGTGCTGTTGGTTTGAGTTTAGAACTATTGGGTGATTGCTTTGAAGGAGGTGAAGAGGAGATTTCTTTCTGCTAGGAGGTGTCGCTGGATTGGGCCTTTTATGGTTGTAACACTCTCAGAACTTTACTTCTTCCATTAATAAAGCATTTGAGGTTCTTCTATATGCATGTGTCTCAATGGCGTATTGATGCTTGTATATTTGATTTATTCTAATCCTTGAATCAATTATGGATGTATGCTTCTTGTAGTTTCCCTTTCTTGTGCTTTTGCAGGATCTTTGTGTAGCTGGGCCAGTGAAAGAACAAGGAGCTGGGAGCAAGCAGCAAAGAGGGAAGATTGGATCAATCATTAGCGGAAGATAACGGTTAGTGGATCTCTTTCTCCTCTCTCTTACATCTCATAAAGAAGTAATCTTGAATAGCTTTGCATTCAGTTGTTGCTGAGGTACTATCACCCGTAGAGCTGGATAGGGTCATTCCGTATTGGATACTTTTCCCAACAACAGTATCTCATGGGAGGAGTTCATCTCCCGTGAGTTTTTCACAGTGCCACCTCAGCCACATCAGGAGGCTATTCATGAGGAGGGAGGACCATCTCAGCAGCTTGATGCTCCCATCACCCGACATGTCATCTCCACTCCTATGGTCACCTATCAGAAAGGCCCAAGGGCCTTATTTGCAGCAGCTAGGCGAGTATTATCTCCACAGCAGGTGGAAGGGGTCTCGCCTTCATCTTCAGAGCAGCGAGTGTTATCTCCACAGCAGGTGGAAGGGGCCTCGTTTTCTTCGCCAACACAGGTATTGCAGAGGGGAAAAGAGCCCATGGTTCATGAGGATCCGGTGATTGATCTTGAGGTCAGTTCTCCTAGTCAAGAGGCAAAGGAGATCATTCAGCAGCTCAGGGCCGAGAATGATGTTTTGCAGCGAAGACTTGAGGGTGCCCAATGGACCATCACATATCTAGAGCAGCGGAACACACAGCTGGAGGAGGAGAAGGCACTTGATGAGATTTAGAGGATTCGTAGTGACCGAGTCCTAAACCGTAGGAGACCCGGTGACCCATTGCCTGTTGACCGGGAGTCATTGCTTGTTCAGGAGAATGCCCACTTGGAGAGGATGTTGGCTAAGGCCAACCAAGACAAAAGACTGCTAAGGAACATGAAAAACCATTATTGGGCTAGGATGCACGTTTGTAAAGCAAAGATGAAAATGTTCCAAAGAAGGTTGACCGAGGCTCTTAAGAGGAAGAAGAAGACCAACCCCCTCCGCATATTGGCCGAGGCTTCTCTCACTCATCATGACACTCACTAGCCTCTTCACAGCACCAAGCACAAAAAATTTTGGAAGTTTTGGCTCATTTTTGGCATTTTTGGGCAATTTACAGGTTTTGGCTTCTCAACGGGTCTCACCCCCGGTGAGACCCTTTGTCATCGTAGCTCCGTTTTACAAAAACTCAGCATTTTTGGATTTTTCATGCAAAGTTACATATGCCCATGCATTACCTTGAGTTTTCATGGAGTTTTGGGCCTCCAAAAGGTCAAAATACAGCCAAATTTTGACTTTCTGCCCCTTTTTTGTGCTGCAGAAGTAGTCTTGGGCGAATTGACTTTTGACTAGGCAAATGACCTCCAAATCCAAAATTTCCAGTTGGGTTGGAAGGTAGACTCAAATACCTTTCCAACGAGCTATCCTGCACCTCATTCTAACACTAGGAAGGCCTCCAAACAGGGCTCCAAAGTGCGCGACCCGTTGAGGAATTTGTGCCAGATTTGACCAGTTCAGCCCAGAATTTGCAGTTTAGCTCTAGTTTGACTTGCTGAGGTCGATGGTGGTCCTTTTGACTGTACTTGTGGCACTTTTTGGATACTTTTACTCTTGTTTTACTCTTCTAGAAGTTTCTCTCATGTAAAAGGGTAAAATTGACTGTATGAACTGGTTTCCAAGTTTTTAGAGGCAAGTTGTTTTGACTGCCTATTTTGTAGTGCTTAGTTTAGAAGTTGTTCAAACAGCTCCTAGGATAGTGAGCTCGACCCATGGAGGCAGTGAAAGAGGTTAGATCATCTATATTATGTACTTTCATGCTCATTTTCATGGTTGGACTCTTGAGGGAGGAGCTATCATTGTATATTTCACTTGTATCTCTGCAATTTTTGGCTAAGGAAGACCAGGGTTTTGCAGTCATCTTTGGGATTCATGTGGACTCAGGTGTTGATGGTGTGTTTCTTCATGTTATTGTAAGCTTTGTTATGTGATTCATTTCCTTTCTATACTGCTGCATATTAAACAAATGAAGTGATAAAGTCAGAATTCATGCTTGCCATGCTCTACTTTTAAATTTGTTTAATTTCTATGTTTTCTGCTGTCTAAAGAGAATTCAAATCCATTGTTTGCTCTCTTTAGCCTTCTTTTCTTTCTTCCTAATCATCCACTTCAGTTAAAGACATCAATACAGGTTCCTACCTTTCCCCAAAGACCCCCCTGCAGAAACTGTGTCCAATCCCCGCACCCTAAATTGCAGCTCCTCAATTTGCCACCAAAAACCCAAAAAACACCCAAATCAACCTTCAAATCAGTTTACTAGCCTAATATCAGTGTTACCCGTTTGGTCATCTCATCAATTGAAAATTTACCGAGATTGACCGGAGAGAGCCTTCTCCTGCCCCGTAGGGCTAGCTACGAGGCTAAATGGTTTGATGTAGCCTTGAGGTTTGCCTTTTCAGCCTGAGGTGAAATTTCAAGCGCTAACACGTAGAATTTGGGAGAGAGTTTCTGACACCCCTTGTCTTTGAGTGATGTTTGCTTATATGGTTGGAGCCATAAAAAGACCTGATCCCCTTCTTGAAATTGGCGCTCTGATCGATGCTGGTCTACCTGTTGCTTCATGCGGTTCTGAGCTTGATGAAGATTCTCTCGAAGATGGGCGAGCATGGTTGTGCGATGTTGTAGGAGTTGATCCACTGCTTGTACTTTTGAGCATCCCTTGAGATACGAAGTAGGTGAAGGCGAGAGTTGACCATATATTGCTTCATAGGGATTCATTTTGGTGGTGGCATGATAGTTGGTGTTATACCACCATTCAGCCAGAGGTAGCCACTGTACCCAAAGGTGTTGCTTTTCTGAAGTGAAACACCTAAGGTAGGTTTCTAGACATTTGTTGATGGCTTCGGTTTGACCATCTGTTTGCGGATGATAGGAAGTACTAAGTTTTAGTTGAGTGCCTTGTATTATGAAGAGTTCCTGCCAAAAATTACTGGTGAAGATCGGGTCGCGGTCGGACACAATAGAAGTGGGCATGCCATGCAATTTGAAGATATGATCCATGAAATATTGAGCAACCAAAGTTGGTGTAAATGGGTGGGGTAGGGCGCAGAAATGAACATACTTCGATAGTCGGTCCACAACCACCATGATGACTCACTTGTTCCTTGACTTTGGAAGACCTGTAATGAAATCCGTAGAAACCTTCGTCCAAATTGATGTCGGAATGGGCAATGGTTGTAATGTGCCTGGTGTGTTGATGGTTTCCCCTTTGTGGCGTTGACAGGCATCGCATTCTGCTACGAAAGTAAGGATGTCCTTTTTCATGCCTATCCAAGAAAATGATCTTCTGGTGCGAGCATATGTCTTCTGAAAGCCCGAATGTCCTGCAATGGGAGATGAGTGCAATTCTGCCAAAATGCAACTTTTGAGGGTGGATGTTGGTGATATTACGACTCTGTCCTTGTAGCGAAGAATATCATCCTACCATGAGTAGCCCTTGGTGGAATTTGGATCTACCTGCAATTGAGAAATGAGTTGGGAGAGCCCGGGGTGTGAAAACCATTCCCTGCGAGCCTCTTCAATCCATTCTGGAATGGGGAGGGAAATTGCTAGCAGAGTACTTTCCTCCTCAAATTGGCAAGATAATGCATCTGCTACACTATTGTCTTTCCCTTTCTTGTAAATGATCTCATAATCATATCCCAGCATTTTGGCTAGCCATTTATTTTGTTTTGGGGAGGATAGGCATTGCTCTAAAAAATATTTAAGATTGTGATGATCTGTGCAGATTTGGAAACGTCGCCCCAATAAGTAAGGTCGCAAGGTCTCGACCGCATGTAAGATGGCCATCATTTCCTTCTCGTAGGTAGATTGGCCTAGATTCCTACCACTGAGTTGTTGGCTTGTGAAGGCCAACGGTCGCCCTTCCTGCATTAAGACCACCCCAATACCTGTACCTGAAGCATCACATTCAATGACAAAAGATTTGGTGAAGTCAGGTAGTGCTAAGACTGGAGTGGAACACATGGCATTTTTTAGAGCTGTAAAGGCCTGTTGTGCTTCCTCATTCCAGAAGAATGAATTTTTCTTTAGGATTTGGGTGAGGGGATTTGCTATGCGACCATAGTTGCGGACATATTTACGATAATAGCCTGTGAGACCCAAAAATCCTCTCAAGCTCTTCAAGGTCTTAGGTTGAGGCCATTCCTGCATTTCCTGGATCTTTTTGGGGTCCACCTTAACACCTTCACGCCCCACAATGTGGCCCAAATACTCTACTTCTGCCATGCCAAACGAACACTTGGACATCTTGACAAATAAGTTATGCTTGCGGAGCAGTTGCAAGACTAGATCTACATGCTGAAGATGTGCGGCCCAAGTGCAACTATAGATGAGGATGTCATCGAAGAAGACAAGGAAAAATTTCCTGAGATATGGTTTGAGAATGTGGTTCATAAGGCTCTGAAAAGTAGAGGGGGCATTACAAAGACCAAATGGCATGACCAGGAATTCATAATGGCCTTCATGAGTTCGGAAAGCAGTCTTGGGGATGTTGACTTCCTTCATGCGAATTTGTTGGTAGCCTGAGCGAAGATCCAGCTTAGTGAAGAATTGAGCCCCATTGAGTTCATGCAGCAAATCATCAACCACTGGGATGGGAAATTTATCTTTGACTGTCAACTTATTGAGGGCCCTGAATTCGGGACACATCCGCCACTCCCCATCTTTCTTGAGCACCATGACCACTGGGGATGAATAAGGACTAATGCTAGGACGAATGACACCTGCTTCCAAAAGTTCCTTGATGATTTTTTCTATTTCATTCTTTTGGGTGAACGAATATCTGTATGGGCGCACATTTGGGGGTTGGGCCCCTGGAACCAAGGTGATGCTATGATCATGTTCCCCTCGCGAGGGTGGAAGCTCATGAGGCTTGTCAAAGATCGGCAGATGGTTATTTAAAATATGTTGCATCTCAGGATGAATTGGCAGAGGCTTGGTTTCGACTGCCTGGATGGCATTAAATTGAGCTACAACTCCATGATTGCCCTTTTTTAACAATTTTTCCATCCTATGTGAGCTGATGATAGAGGGGGCTCCCGCCTGGAGTCCACGGAGGGTATGTGTGTAGTTGTTCTGCGTAAAACTCATATATAACTCCTAGAAATCCATTGTGATTGGCCCAAGAGTGCAGAGCCATTCAGTGCCGAGGACAATGTCGCAACCCCCCATGTGTATGGAAAACATGTGAGTTTTCAACTGATAATCCCCCATTTGAAGTTTGACATTTTCATAGCGGCCTTCACATTTCATTGTGCCTCCATCTGCAGTTTGAACTTGGAAGTTAGAAACTGCTCGTACAAAACAATGCACTGCTTCGGTGACTTTTTGATGGATGAAATTATGTGTACTTCCACTATCAATCAAGACTACTACTGGGCGATGTTTAATAAAACCTCTGATTTTGAGAGTTTGAGGGGAAGAAATCCCTGCCAAAGCATGCAACGAAATAACTGGTTCATCAGAGACATTGTCCCTTTGGTTGTCTTCTTCTAGCGGCTCATGTTCCTCCAGTGGTGGATCTTCCTCTGTTGACCTGTAGTCAGTGGCATCAATTTGAAAAAATTTGGGCTCCTTACATTTATGACCTGGGGAGTATTTTTCATCATAGTAGTAACATAGGCCTTGCTTTCTTCTTTCGGCCATTTCCGCAGGTGACACCTTTTGGACCTTAAGTGTTTGAGTCGTGTTGTGAGCCTGTGGGAGGCGACCTTTAGCAGAGAAATTTGGGCGACTGTATTGGGCTGCTAATGCACGTTCCACGTTACGAGCGACCTTGTAAGCCTCCGTCCATGAGGGAGAGTGGTGCAGTAGTACTTGGGCTTTGATAGCTTCTTTAAGACCGCTGATAAAACATTCCGTGTAGAACACATTTAAGAGACCCCAAGTGCGGAAGGCTAAGGCTTCAAAAGCTGTAATATATTGATCCACTGTACCAGTCTTTCGGAGCTTAGTAAGATGACCCAAAAAAGATGATTCCTGGTCAAAGCGGTCTTGAAGAGCTTTGGTGAATTTGGTCCAAGTCTTAAAAGTTCCAATGCAACGTTGATGCCATTCCCACCATTTCCACCTTTCATTGTCCAAGTACATGCTCCCCAACATAAGCTGAGTCTCATCATCGAAGATGCGATTCAGTTTGAAATACTGTTCCATTTGTGCTATCCATGCCGACGGGTGAGATCCGTCAAATTTATGCATATCCAACTTGGGAGGTCGCTGACTGGGTGGTGGGTGGGTGTGCTAGACGTGAGGAGAGTGGCTAGACTCACCCTCATTGTGTTCAGTGCCATTATACTCCTCCTCGTGGGCTTGCTCCTTGCCCTTCGAGACTATTTTCTCGACCATGTTACATAGTCTGGTAAGCTGAAGGTGGAGGTTGTGCATTGATTCTTCAAATTTGTCCATCCTTTGATTGGCCATCACTTGAGCTCTAGTTTCTACCATACACTAACCGGGTTTTTTGAAAATTGGGACCGCCTAAAAAGTTTTCACTAAGAAGTGAATGGTACTGCAATGGCCAAATCCTCAAAATGTCAATGTGGCCAAAAGTCCTGCAAAAATTATACCCAGGTATAGGAACCCTTCACAACGACTCCGATCTGGGGGATCTGAGAGATCTGAATGGTGGATCTGATGGCGGAACAGACTACTTCTGCGGATCTGATGGATCTAATAGATCGGAATGGCTGATCTACGTACTAGAGACTACGAGACTGATGTCTGCTGCTGCTGCACCCCTTTGCACAGGCGGATCTGGAAGAGATGTTGTGTGATCCCCCGATAGAAAAGGGAACTATGGTCTTGAGGAGTGTCAAGTGCTACAGATCGCAATATACATAAGGGTCTGGCAGTAGTACTCGGCCCAATGTTTCAGGGCTCTAACTAAGGAGGATCGACTGTACCCTTAGCCGTACAACCCGACTACCCTATCGTACGGGCGAGTAATCTCCCCGAGTGCTGTTCTCAGTGTACTGTAGCCACAAGACGGCTGACGATTTATCTATGGCGAGGTTTCAAGGGAGCCTAGCGGGCTTCCGATATACCCAGAAGGTACGTGGAAGACAATCCGTGCGCGGTTCTGTCTAATGCGCTACTACTCGAAGGGGTACCCATAGGGGTTACAAGGGAGTCCAACAGACGTGACCACCTCTTGTATTTCCTGTGTGCATGCCTCCCCAAATCCGCAGATTTATGCGCTCAACGACAGATCTCGTGGTTTAAAGACGCTGGAACACGTCTCTAGCCAAAAAAAAAAATTGCTAAGAAATGGAGATCCCACCGACCCTGGAAAGTGCTCTGATACCACTTGTTATGCTCTTAACCTGCAAAATGATACCCAAATATAGAATATGCGAAGAAAAGATACCTAGAACACAGAATAGCAATGATTTTATTATTCAGAGAGTAATGTTCACTTGCCTCTTCGAGGGGGCAACCTCCAGTAGAGCAGAGCTCGACTACAAAATAAGACACGATGCTCCTCGCAGGGAGTCTCTATCCTTTATATATGACTCATACATGCAATACCACGGGCCAATACCGTGGGTTTTATTAATACCATCTATCTAATACTACGGCCTGACTGTGGTTCCGTCATTAATTGCGGATTAACCACTTACAATTATTAATATGGATTTTATTGACTCTTGACTATGACGTGATCCCATTACATAAATAAGGGGGTTAGGGTGGGACCCTAACATCTGATGTGTTAAGTCTGGGCCTGTGTGAAGTTCTTTCTTATTTTTTCTTTGAATCCCTCAATCAGTGCCAGTTTTTAGTTAGGCAGTCGCGCCAATTAGGCCATCAGCGCTAGTTGTAGTATTAGTCAATCGTGTCGGTTGTGCCTATCAGTGCTAGTTTTCAGTTAGGCAGTCGCGTCGGTCTCAGGGGTAAGAAAAAATTAGAATTTATCCCATTCTAGTGCCAGTGTGTCTTGACACTCAAACTCTCTTCTTCCTCCAGAGGTGACTAGGATGCTTTGTATTCAATTGAATGAGTGAAAGAATCTCGTTTATTCTCTTATGTCGAGTGTCTCTTTTCTCTTTCCAAGCATAGATTACATTTCTTGTTTTTTAGATTGAAGCATTTATGTGTTTGGTTGGTTCGATTCAAGGAAGAAGTTGTTTTTAGTTTCATTTATCATGCTTTGGATTTGATTGATGTTGGTTTGTTCAGAATTGTGAAAACTTTCATTTAAATTTCTTTATGTGAAATATTCATTTTGCATTTTATGAAAAAGATAACATCATTCTAGTTTACTTAAGCGAAAATGTTGCATTAGTAGCGTTATTGAGAAGCTAGAATTGCATCATCATAAGCATTGGAAATGAAATGAAACTTCTTATGTTGTTATAGGAAGATTAAGTGCATTTAGGAGATTTATTAGAGAAATATTTCATTCTTTCATTGTTGCATTGATTTTGTGTTCCCTATGTCTGAATTAGTGTTAACTTTCATCAAAGACAAAGATCTTTTTCTCATATAGCTACATATAGGAGTTTTTGGATGATAGCGATAGGGCCTTGAAATTGAGACCTAATTCAAGATCAACCGTTAAAATTTATTGAATTAAGCTAAGGAAGCATTTAAACTTAACGCTCACATTTAGTGGTCTAGGCTAGAGACGTGTTATGGCATTTTTAAACCTAGAAGTTGTCGTTCGCTCCAGCATTAGACAACACTATTACAGACTTGTGCTCCCCGTACTACCATGCATATAACAGGAGACCCCTCTAGCCTTCAATCCTTTATCCTTAGGAAGCTAAGTCAGCCGCCTTGCAAATGTGATACACCGAGCACAACATTCGGGGAGATTGCCTGACTGTACTTCTTGGTTCGTCGAGAGGTATTATGCAGTTCACGGTTGCCTGGTAATCTGTTTTACCTAAACCATTCAGAGTAGTCATTTGATCTTTTTGACTCATTAAACTTAAAATATCATTCGAGCACTTGTCCTTTCGAGCTCGTTTCCAATCGGAAGTGATAGAGTCACCTTTCGTCCTTTTCTTGACTCTTAAAATATGAAAAGGAAAAGTTTTGTTTTAGTGTCTTAAAATTAACTTCCCATGAAATATTCCTGGTTAAATTTATATTCCTTAGTGTTTCTTTAGGGTCGTTTCCAATGGAAACATTTCCAGAGTCTACCAATCAAGGGTTCCCTTGGATGGGAATCTTGGTCCTTTTCATTCTTTTGGAAATGCTAGTGCTCCTTATATGGAAACGTTGTGCCTCCCTGGGTTAACCATTGGTTTAGCTGTCTAGTTATTTTTGACCTCAGTCGTCTCGAGTGTCCAAACTCCTGCCCCGTCATCTTCTTCATTCAAATGATGTCACGATGATTCTAAGGTTGACCCCTCACCTTCTTCCCCCATTTCTTCACCCTCTTCTTCTACTTCGCTTGGTGAAAGTTTGAAATCTAGTAACTAGGAGGCTAAGAAGAAGAAGAAGAAGTCAAATAAGTATCCAAATGCACCTCCCATTGACAAACCTTATGATCCTACATGGAAGGTCAAATTCCCTTGCAAGCTATGTAAGGGTGACCATCTCCTTTGAGACTGTCCTGGAATTCCCAAAGTCTTAGAGGTATGGTCTCAAAACCTGAACCGACCATCCCCATTGACCTCTGGAGATCATGTCGATGCTGCATCCTCGATTAGCGATGGGAATAAGAAAGGGAGATTAGATTCCCCTGTAGGTTATGTGAAGGAGAGCATATTCTTCACCTTTATCCTCTTATGGATAAAGCTTCCAAAGTTTTGGAAAACCTTGCAGCTCCTCAACCCCAACTTCCTGTTGGTTATCAGAGGCTTTCTTCAAACCCTCGCCTAGTTGGTAAAGAGATTGACTTGGATTTATCTCTTTCCCATCCCGCTCTTCCTGAGCATGACTCTCTTTTCTCTGTTCCTAACCAACCATTGGTCGAAAAGAGTGTCGACTTGGTTCTGCCACCAGTTGCTCACTCTATTCCGGAAGAGAGTAGTGATCATACTGTTCATGTTCTTCTCATCTCCTCAGATTCTCATAAATCGAAGAATGACCCTCTCGTCCCGGTTGTTCAGGAGAGTCCTTCTCCTACTCATGTACAACATGGGGTCAATCATATGATACCCCCACCAAGCAGTTCTGTCGTCTCTTTCAATTGGGGTCCATTAACTTCTTTCCACCTCCCATCTTATGTGCCTTTCCAGATCACAGTACAAGCCTATAATATGGTAGTACCTGACACTACATTAGATGAAGGTGCGTCTGTTAGCATCATGTCTTCTACTACTTGGAAAGCTTTGGGTTCCCCACAGCTTGTGCCTGTCACCCAGAATCTGTTGGCTTTCAATGAAGGAACCAGTCAGCCTTTAGGGATCCTTCTGAAGTTCACTATTACTTTGGGAGGAAAGATCATCCATATAGATGTCATGATAGTCCAAGGTCCGTTAGATTTCAATCTTCTCCTTGGATGCAACTATGTTTATGTCATGGGAGCTCTTGTTTCTTCACTTTTCCATGTGGTTTGTTTTCCTCGCGAAGAGAGAATAGTGATCATTGATCAATTGTCTTTCTTTGATCACCAGGCACCTCCTTTGCAACCATCATCCCCTATCGTCTCTTATTTGCAAGAAGTACCTTCCTCGCCACAGGTCAATTATGTGGCTACCCATTCCATCTCCACATCTGCTGCTAATCACATAGATGGTATAGTACAGTATATACTGGAGGCATTGGAACCCGATCTATCATTTGTACCAGTTGACATTTATTCTTCCCAGAGCGTGGTTCTTCCATCTAGTGAAGATCTCTTGGGAGCCATGTTCTCGTATGGTCCATGATTAGTTTCGTGAGGATAGTTCCTGGTCTTGTGTCAACCTCGTCAAAAAATGAAACAAGGCATCGTGAGGATAGTTCCTTGTCTTGTGTCAACCTCGTTAAAACATGAAACAAGGCGTCATGAGGATAGTTCTTGGTCTTGTGTCAACCTTGTTAAAAAATGAAACAAAGGGTCTGAGCATAGTTCTTTGTCTTCTGTCAAGCTCGTTTAAAAATGAAACAAGGGTCTCGAGGAAAGTTCTTTTACTGTGTCAACCTCATTAAAAAATGAAGCACCTCCCTCTTCCAAATTGAGTCTTTGATTAAGATCTCATAAAATCCCAGTTTAGTCTTTCCAAGATCTCGAAAGTGAAACCTTCATTCTATCCACCTAGTTAACTGAAATGAAGCTTGGGGGGCACGTACCTCGTTTGAGTCATTATGCCGCGGGTGTGAAAACTTATAGCAAGCATAGTTTTTTCATTTCAAGCTTGTGTAAACATGAAACCAAATCCAAGTAGAGTTCTCCATGGTTCAAGCTTGTGTAAAAATGAACCCATGCCCAATTTACATCTCCTGATTGACGTTTTTATCAACTAATTTCTGCTAGATGAGCCTTGGTTGTTTCATTCCATCGCCACGATCTCTTTGGTTGATCATACGCGCTTTCACTTGGTTGTTTTTCCTTCCCTGAGGGACCGCAATGATGAGTGGTTTTGTTAGCCAGCCTCTTGATCATTACATGTTTTGAGCAATTTTACCATTACCAGAACAATTTGCTACCCTTTATACCACTTGTTCCTCCAGGACAAGTCACGTTTCAGCTCTTTTCTTGACTCATAAAACTCATATGCAAAGATTGCCACGTATTTTTCCTTTTTGACTCGTTAAAGAGAATAAAAATGGGGGGTCCACTTTCAACTCTTTTCTGACCCTTTAAAAACGAAAATATGGCCGAGCACTTGTCGTTTCGAACTCGTTAATGGATGTGAAACGTCGTGCGCCTAGTATAAGTTTATCCCATTTTTGGGCTGGGAGGCACTATTTACAAAAGAGGTACTCCTTGACTGAAATGGTTGAGAGTTTCTCTCAAGTATTGTTTTCTACCTCTTCGGGCTCGAGAGACACAAATGTATGAAAAGGGACCATGTGGAGGTTTCTTTTATGTGTCTTTTTCAAACTCTTTAAACATGAAAAGAGACTGAGTTACACCTTTGTCAGACTCGTTAAACTATTAAACAACATCGGATTCGTCACCATGACAAACACGAGCTTCTCCTTCCTAGGGATCGTTAAACTTACTAGGTTGGATTCATCCGAAGGATGAACTTACAGTGAAAGCACATGCTATCCCCTTCAAGCTTATGATTAAAAAATAATTGGGGTACTCACTAGAAATGGTGGGGGGGGAATTTGGAAATCTATCGAGTCGTGTTGGCAGCTCACTCTTGAATATGACACTCTTTGCTTCATGTCAGGTTGGGACATCCTCCTTTACATTGTTGACCTTCCTGGGTTTGGGCAATTCATTTTTTCCTTCCATTTGATCTCTTCTATGTCACCATGACCGCCGATCCTATGGATCCAAAAGCTGCCAAACTTCCGGTTGTGTCGTTGATATGTTCAAGAGTTGTCCTTCTGAAGTTACACTTACCTCTAATTCTTTGTATCATCCAAAATCATTTTGCATCCTCTCGTCTTTCGTCGATGATGTGGAATTCATTATGGCCCTCCTTCGACACGGTCGCTTTTTGTCAACTTCAACTCATTATTTGGGAAGTTGACCGAGAGACTCCCTTCCAGTACCTTAGAGCTTGCATGCCCTAATGGCAAGTTCTTCGCACTTGATGACAAGTTCACATCATTGGCTTTCGATCGAGTGATTTCACGGGTGTTCGACTTTAGTTCCTGTATTCACATTCCTTGAATTGTGTTGATAGTACCTTGAGGACCATTTTCATTATTGGTGGTTTCTCTCGCACTTGTTAATAGTTTACATCATTCACTGGTAATCAAGCAACTTTCTAGCATGCTCAATGTCAACACATCCATTCGCACACTAGGATCTATACTTTGATTGGGTCATGTTGGAGTGCAAGACCCTGGACTCAGATCAAAAAATTCTAGGTTGCAAAGTGGTGTGACATGGTTTATGATGATATGCATGTCTCTTTCAAATGGCTGGCTACAACCAGAGCATGAGTTATCATTTGTTATCCTTATCATTATTGGATGGCTGTGACCATACCTTGGTTTCATTATGATCCTGTTTGACGGATGGTTGCGCCCATACCTGGATCCATTTACATGATCATTTTCTGGATGGCTATGTCCATGCCACGATTCATGTATCATTTGACAAAGATCACAGTCTACGTAAATGTATATGTACTTGCTTGCAGGTTTTCTGACGGTAGACCAGTTCCCCGCATTGATTTATAGAGCATTTCATCCCTCGCTCCGACTCGGCCTTCACGCTTTATGGGGGCATCTATTACACAAAATTTTGTCACTGTCCCTATACTCCCCATTCCTTGATCCTAGAGGACCTCTACAATGAACCCCGCATGCTTTTCCTTCATGGAGAAACTTCCATTATGTCCCTATTCATGAGAAAATCATTTCCCTTTTGCACCATTTCCCCTGAAACTTCTATTTTGCCCAATTTACAAGACCGGCGCTAATGGCCTTTGTCTCCCCCATGCCGATGTGTAGAGATTAGCACTATTCCCTGCACCGACTGGTGCGACTGAGCTGCATTCCAGTCACGCTGGTCCTGTTATGGATTTTTTTTTAAATTAGAGCCAAAGCTTCCAGCTCTAGAAGCTCCGTAACGGAAGTCTGGTAAATGGTTTGGCCGGATGGGGTCGAGGATGACAGTTTGGGCTCCTTTCCCCTATAATGATGGAACTACCTCAAGGGATAAGTCGTTCGCCCATGAGAAGAGGATCCATCTCCCATCCATCTTTCCTACATAAACCTCCCTTCTTCCCAAGCACAAACTAGAGTGACTAGTGTGAAAGTAGTGGCATAGTTAGAGTGTTCGCTGAGTGTGAGTATACTATTTTTATTTGAAAAGCAAGATATTACTAGTTGTAGCCATCTAGTTGTGTGAGGAAGAAGTGTGTTTGGTTTGGAGTGAAGCCTAAAGGGAAGAGTCTTTAGAGTATTTTTCTTTGAAGCCATCATGAAGTGCTAGCAGAAGTGTGTGGGAACCTGGTCTTGTCAAAGGAAGACTACGACGTCAAGACGAATGGTTGTAATCCCTCTTTGATATTAATATATGCAACTATCGATTGATTTCCTACATGTTTTGTAATATTACATATTCATGTCTTGATCCTTCTTTACTCATTAAGTAGGTTGGATTGCAATTTTTTTATTATTATGTTTGTGTGATGTTGTTGTTTACTTGTTTCAGGAGCTTGAAGAAGGAAGCGAGAGATTGCTGGAGTGAGCAAGCGAGGACATCATCAAGAAGGATAAGCGACCAAGAGGTAGGCCCTCTTGATTGATCCTAACCTAAGGAAATCTTCCATAGAATGTACATGTTGTGGCTAGACCCATTATCGGGCTAGAGGAATTCATTCGTGTCCGCAGTTATAATTTTACTTCAACACACTCCATCTCATCGTGGATGAACTTGTGTAGATATCCAAGGAGTGAAAAAGTAATATTTTCCTGGTTGGAAAAGTCATGAACAGATAAATAACCTTCTATCAGATTTAACCATTTATCTACGACATCCGCATCTATCTGACCTTCAAATATGGGATGTCAAAGTTAACTTGTACCTTAAAGGGAGTGACACTCCGAAAGTGGCTATTGCAAGAATATGCATTACCTATGGGTAGCCGCCAAAGGATCTGGGAAAATGTTTCCATCATCGCGTTCCTCTGTCACTTGAGGGCTTCTTGGAGAAATATTTTGAAAGGATCTCCTACTCCCTCGTCTTTCTTTTCTTCTGGAATGGGAAGTTGTCTAAGATGGCAAGGATGGTCTTGTAAGGATTCAACTAGTTCCTTCAAGAAAGTGTGCCAATGTGATTTGAGAGGTGCACTACAGTTGGGTCACTAGACACTTCAAAGTAGAGAAAACAATGGTAGTACTGCAAAAGTATTTTTATTGGTCTAACCTTTGACATGATGTTGGGAAGTACATTAGATCCTACACTGCTTACACCATTTCCAAACCGAACATCAAGAAGAAAGGCGTATATACTCCTCTACCTACTCCTAGTCCACCTTGGGAATCCATCTCCATGGATTACATGTTGGGCCTCCCTTCTACTAAGTGTGGCAATGACTATGTTTTCGTGGTCGTCGACAGATTCTCTAGGATAGCCATTTTGGCAGCCTGCAAAAAGCCACTACTAAGCTCTTCTTTAAACGAGTGTGGGTACACTTTGGGATCCCACAACCCATTATCTGAGATCGAGAAAATAGGTTCCTAAGTACATTTTGGTCGAGTCTCTAGTCGATGTTGGATACCAAATCCAGTAAGTCCATGAATTTCCAACCCCAAAATGGTGGCCAAATAGAGGTCATCAACATGATGATCGTACACATTCTGCACATGTACAACTCGAAGAATCCACACACATGGGTCGAAAGCCTCCTATATGTCTAGCATAGCTATGACAAAGCTCTCCATATCTCAACTGGACACAACCCCTTTCAGGTGGGGTTGTGATTCCAATCACTATGTCCCATTGATGTGGCCATACCATTTGTAGCTGCTTAGGAAGCTTCGGCCCATGTGTTATAGACATTTTTGTGCCTTACAGCTATAAGCATGAAATGCCCATAATTAAGGGATCCAAAGTCCCTAAAGATGTTGTTATAGCTCCTAAAGGAACAAGGTCAACCAATGACAGCTTCTCCCAGAAGTTCTCCACCAAAAACCACTCAGAAACAGTCAATTCAGGATCAATTCAGAGGCTCCACTAGCTACCTGCGTTGAAATGCAAAGTCTGCACTGGCTAGGTACACTGCAACGCATGTGGAAGAACTACCAGGGTGCGCTGAGCGGGAAATGACAAATGGCAAGCTGATTCAACGAGGTGGAAAGACCCTGGAAGCTTCCAGAATCTTCTCCAATGACACTTGCCTCAATGAATTCGACTAGTGATGAGTAAGAGGCTCTCAACCTCCAAGTGGAAGCAAGAACTGACAGAGAGAAGCCACAAGTCAAAACATAAGCTGACTCATCCTCTCTGCTTACATCTATATATGGATCTCTCACCCAGAGGTTCAGGAGGCTGGAATTTTGTACTTTGCAGAGAATTGTTGTTGGTTTGAGATTGAGATTAGCACATTGGGTGATTTATGCTTTGTTGGAGGAGAGGAAGGGATTCCTTTGCTGGGAGGTAGATGCTGGATCGGAACTCACTTGGTTGTATCTCCTCCTGGACTTTATTATCTTATCAATAAACTATTTGAGTTTCTCCTACATGTTGTATACCAATGATGTTTTGTTATGCTTACATGTTTAGCTTAATCTGATCTTGAGCTTTTTATGAATGTATATCTGTATCTTTGTGTAGTTTCTCTTTCTTGTGATCTTGCAGGAATTCGGTGAAGCTGGGCCGGTGAAGGAGCAAGAAGCTGGGAGTTACTGAAGAGAGGAGTGATTTGGATCGACAAACTAGCGGAAGATACATGTTAGTTAGATCCTTCTCCCTCACTTACATTTCATAAAGAAGAATACTCAAATAAGTTTACCTGTTTGTTGCTAAGGCACTATCACCTCTTAGAGTGGGATAGGGGCATTCCGAATTGGATACTTTTCCCAACAAGTGTTTTGTTTGAAATATTAATGGAACAATCTTTGGGTGACCTGAAAGAGGTAGGCCTTTCCTGGTAGAACAAATGTTTTATCTGCAAATTGAGGGGTAACCTTGAAATCGTACTTTATACATGGGGGCATGCAAACCTTTTGGAGTGCAAGCAAGGGGCGACTATTTATTTTTAAAATTTTTAGGACCTCTAACCCTTTAAACTCGTAGGATTAGTCGTTTCCGAACTTGCATAACGAAAGGATGCGGGGCATAGCTTTGGTAAGGCGCAAGCTCCATAAAAAATGGCATCTTACATGAGACATTCTTATCATATGACTGGATTATCGAGAAGTTTTAGCACATAGTTCATGCTCGTTAAAAAATAAACATAAGATCGAGCCGTTTTAGCACATAGTTCATGCTCATTAAAAAATAAACATAAGACTGAGCAGTGTTTTTCCGCATTTAAGCTCGTTAAAAAATGAACTATCTTCCAGTAAATAACCACCGTGAATGTAACATTATCAGCCATTAAAGCCTTGGTCGTGTTTGCACCGTCACCTCCACTTTTCCATTGGCCGATCGTTCACCTCCATATGATTGTTTATCCATTTTGAGGAACAGCTGCGAAGAGTGATTTCACTAGCCATCCTTGTGACACTGCCGTGATTGGAAAATTCCAACCCTTACCTGGAATCAGCTGCTAACCTGTTTTATCACTCGTTCCTCAAAAGACGAGTCTTCTTTAAGCTCTTTTCATCTGACTCATAAAATATGAAAAGATTGCCGAGTTTTGGCCTTCCAGCTCCTTAAAGCGACCGGAAGTTCTATCCCTCCTCTATATTTTAATCTTTTTGGACCTGAGGGATTGTTGCACAAAAAGATCGAGCGCTTGTTTTGTCCGGCTCATTAAAACTATCGAAAACTCATCCCTTCTGTATTGTTTTATACTTTTTCGGACTTAAGGGATTAGATGACGAAAAAGGACTTTCGGAGTTGACTTTACGTACCTTTTCAGACTGTCTAAAAATGAAAAGGACCAAGGTATCTTTGTCGTTAGACTCGTTAAAAGCATTAAATAGCGACAAACTTGTCTTTAGACGAGAACGAGTTTCACTATCGCTAGGCTCGTTAAAACATAGCGATGGGTTTGCCCGAAGGGAAAATTATAGAACAAGCATATGTTATCCTCCTCAAGCTTGACAAAAATAAAGAGGTACTGGTCAGCAATGACTGGGGAAAATTGGGAAGAAACTCAAAGAACTTTATTGGTAGCAAGTCGCTCTTGAACATGACACTTCCACTCCGTGCCTGAGTCGGGTTGGGTTGTTTCATTCACCGGTCACATCACCATGGTCTCGCCATACCATCCACCTTTGGGGTAAATGCTACCAATCCATCACACAAGTGTCGCCGATATGTTCAAGAGAAGTCATCCAGAGAAGTCAACCGTGTCCCATCCACTACCATACATTATCCTTCATTCTTTCATGACCGCCACCCTGAACTATATATCATCAGATCGTTTTCACCTCCATCAAAATCATTTGCTCCGTTCCGTGTCACTGATGTGGGATACATTAAGGCCCTCCTTTGACGGATCGCTTCTTGTCGACATCAGCTCATTATCCAAGAAGTTGATCTAGGAACAACCCCTTCAGTACTTTGAAGCTTGCATGCCTCAATGGCAAGTTTCTCACTTCCGGCGACAGGTATACATGAATGACCTTCTACCGAAAGATTTTACGTGGTGTTCGATGCCAAGTCCTTTATTCACACCACGTGAATTGTACTGCAGTACCTTGAGGGTCATTATCATTATTGGTGATTCCTCTCGCGCTTGTTAACGGTTTACCTCATTGACCAGTAATCAAGCGATGTCTTTCCATGTTCGACTTCAGAACATCTCTCACATGGATCGACTTGTACTTAGAGTGAAGATCGAACGAGTTTGAAGACCCTGGATCTAGTTTCATCCATCCAGGCTTCAATATATATTCAGGAAAAATAAAAACATTGGCATGTACAACATTGCAGCACAGACAATCATCCTACCAAAGGATAATGATTTCAGCAGGATCATCAGTCTATCATCAGACAATTGTCTGTCCTATGTACACAAAAATGAATTTATAAAGCTGAGCATGGGAATGCTCGTCTCAGCTAGATCATGAAAACAGTATGAAAAATAATGTATTGTATTGTATCTTATTACAGGTCTCCTCCCAACATTGAATGAACTTCGGATCCTCCTAATAAAGCATTTCACCCGATAAACGGCCTCATACTTTAGGGGGAAACTGTTATAGACATTTTTGTGCCTTACAGCTATAAGCATGAAATGTCCATAATTCAAGGGATCCAAAGTCCCTAAAGATGTTGTTACAGCTCCTAAAGGAACAAGGTCAACCAATGATAGCTTCTCCCAGAAGTTCTCCACCAAAAACCACTCAGAAACAGTCAATTCAGGATCAATTCAGAGGCTCCACTAGCTACCTGCGTTGAAATGCAAAGTCTGCACTGGCTAGGTGCACTGCAACGCAGGTGGAAGCACTACCAAGGTGCGCTGAGCGGGAAATGACAAATGGCAAGCTCATTCAACGAGGTGGAAAGACCCTGGAAGCTTCCAGAATCTTCTCCAATGACACTTGCCTCATTGAATTCGACTAGTGATGAGTAAGAGGCTCTCAACCTCCAAGTGGAAGCAAGAACTGACAGAGAGAAGCCACAAGTCAAAACATAAGCTGACTCATCCTCTTTGCTTACATCTATATATGGATCTCTCACCCAGAGGTTCAGGAGGCTGGAATTTTGTACTTTGCAGAGAATTGTTGTTGGTTTGAGATTGAGATTAGCACATTGGGTGATTTATGCTTTGTTGGAGGAGAGGAAGGGATTCCTTTGCTGGGAGGTAGATGCTGGATCAGAGCTCACTTGGTTGTATCTCCTCTTGGACTTTATTATCTTATCAATAAACTATTTGAGTTTCTCCTACATGTTGTATACCAATGATGTTTTGTTACGCTTACATGTTTAGCTTAATCTGATCTTGAGCTTTTTATGAATGTATATATGTATCTTTGTGTAGTTTCTCTTTCTTGTGATCTTGCAGGAATTCGGTGAATCTGGGCCGGTGAAGGAGCAAGAAGCTACGAGCTACTGAAGAGAGGAGTGATTTGGATCGACAAACTAGCGGAAGATACAGGTTAGTTAGATCCTTCTCCCTCACTTACATTTCATAAAGAAGAATACTCAAATAAGTTTACATGTTTGTTGCTAAGGCACTATCACCTCTTAGAGTGGGATAGGGGCATTCCGAATTGGATACTTTTCCCAACAACACCATGTCTAGTCTAAAGTTGACAGGGCTAACAACTTCATTGAGTGTATCTAGTTAATCCTATAGTAGGCCCATGACATATTGGACAAAGCCAATGCCAAGTACAAGCAGTGACATGATCAACATTGGGTGTCACACAAGTTCTAGGTGGGCAACAAAGTTTGGATACATTTGTAGAAGCAGTGCCTCATTGGGCCCCGCCGTAAGGTTCGACCACTTCGATATTAGTTGTACACCATCATCAATGATATAGGGGACAATTCTTTCAAGCTCAACATTCCACTGTTCCTTAGCCTACACACAATGTTCAATGTGGACCGCCTTCAGCCATACTTTCCACCATTACTGGACACATCCGACATTGTAAAACAAATCACACCAATAGAGTTAAAACTAGACTGTATGGAATAGGCCACAACTAAAATATCATGGGCATGTAGATTAAACACACTCTCCAACATAGGATCCATCTATATTGAGTTGTCAAAGCAAGTCAACACCTTCACTAGGGACCAAGTTCAACAAAAATTTCCTCAGCCCAAGGAGGCTTTGCACTCAATGGGGACCATTTCTTCGTAAGGAGGGAGGAATGATCCAGGTGGATATTGGTTGCCACCTGCCCATTCCACCAAGACCTCCAATCAGTTTCATAATTTTCCTTGTTTATAGCAACATTTGCTATTTTTAGTAGTTTTTCGGGTCCTGAACTTCTGAAGCAGCTTTGACCCCATAAACGACATTTTTTTGAGGTTTGTAGCAAGCCCATGATGGACTGCAACAAATCCTATAGTACTCAGAGAGATATTTCCAACGAGGCATCATACATGCCAAATGGAGATAATATGACCAAGTTACTACCCCGAGAAGTTGGCTTCTCAACTAACCCAAACGGGGCCCACAATCTCTTGACATTCCATCTCCTGGGGCTAGAGTTTTGGTTGTTTAGGTTTTCCCCTGTTGTTCAATAATAAAAATGGCCTTGTGCCTCATTGTAAGATAGTTCAGAGGCATCTGGCCTCCACATCTCTTCTCAGTGCTAAGCTACCATCACCCAAGCTATTTTATTTCCATTCTATTAGTAAGCATATTTTAGTTCTTTGATATTAATGAAATGAAGTGTTATTTCTACTACATCTTTGTATTTGTGGTTATATCTGTATTTTTTTGCATTCTAGTTTAAGTTTGGATCATGGTAAGATCATTGTATTTGTTCATGATTCTTAGCTCTCTCACAAGATATTTACCAATGTGAGACTTTATGCTTTTCATCTCGTATCACGCCCATTTTGCATTCAAACCAACATATGTTTGTGAGGAAATTATGATGAACCTCATAATTGGCTAACTATATGAACCTTAAGTCACCTCCTAACTTAGTCAAATCAACTCTTCTCACAATTTATTACATGTTTTGATTATATTTTGTTTAATGAGATGAGTTAAAGTAAGATATTATGCCTAGTGGACTAATACGCATTGAATGCAGGTTTGAAAGAGAATATCAGGGAATTTTGGCAAAGATTAAGGTTTGCAACTCGAATGGGACAAGTGAGAGATACTGTAGGAGCTAAATCCTCCTCATTTACTCCTCCCTCATTCCAATATTCCTCCATTAATCACATTAGCTCGGAGTACAAGCAACCAAATCATGAAGATCAAAAGGCAGCTGAGCAAGTGATAGTCAAAGAGTTAGTTCATCTCAAGTTTGCGAGCCGAGCCTCCCAAGATTTAAGGAAGTCATTGGGGACTTCACTTGTATAAATAAAGAGGCATAGAGCCTCATTAGGATTCAATTTTTGTTGTAAAAACACTAGTTATTTTCGAGCTCAAGACTTGTGGAAGACATTGTTATGTAATTTTCTATTTTGATAATGAGAATCAGTTTTTCGTGATCCAGTACTGAGTTAACTCAGATGGATGAAGCTCTTGGGTTAGGGCCCAACCCTAGCAGCAAAGGATCCTCTTCTTGTATCTGTATGCTTAGATTAGTTTCATAGATTCATGGTTAAATTGCCCTTAAAAGTATTTCATTGCAAATAGTGTAGATTTGATTAGTTTGTTTATTAGTTTGCTTCCATTTGTGCTTTACTTCAACATCAGGTTAGAAGAGATAAAAGGAGCATCACAAAGCTATCAATAGGTGTCTTGGCCTCACCTCTTCCTTCAGGGATCATGATTTGAGGAAAGGACCCTTATGCAGCCCCAAAAAGACAGATTTCTATTTTCTCATAGAATTTAGAGTTTACTGTACTTGAACCAACATTTGATTAGTTTTCAAGTGTAGGATTTAATTACCATTTCTTCCATATTTATTATTACAATAGATCTCATCAATGATTCCATTTCATTCTGTAATTTTCCTCATGTATGAAGTAGACAATTAGCTCATTAATCTCTGTTTTTCTAGCTTATTAGAATTCTTCTTGTTTACATGATTTTTTGGCAAAAAGAAATGTTTGATGTAGAACAGATGTTTTAGAAGTAGAGAGAGATCCCATATCAAGTAACCACCTTCCAATTCCACCCATCCATAATCATTCCTTGCTTTCACCAAGACCTTCACCTATTTCATCATTTCACATAGGAACTCCTCCAAGCATGTTGAGCAAATCCAACCATCTCCTAACCTTGGTTTTGAGTTCTGAGTGACCCTAGGAATTTTCTCACTCAATTCCACCTACCAACCACCTTCCCTAAGCCTTCCATAACCTATCATTTTGCTCTCGTCTATATCCTATAGGTTTTTAGGACATCCTATAGGTTTTCCTGTAGGAAGCCACACAAGGGTACCTGAGGGTCTCCCAAACCTCCCTGTTGTACCTATTTCCCATAGGAAGTCCTTAGATGCAACAACTACACCAGGAAACCAACACAACCATCCTTTAGGTTCAAGCTAGCCCTTGAACTAGAGGAGGATCCCTCAGTGGTTACGAGGTTTTGTTTAATGTTGTTCACCTATCACTGAACAACAGACTTTGAAGCACAATGGCCAGATTTATGGTTTTAATTGGGGGTGGTAGACGATCAATGACAATCCCTATCCATGTTAAATGACTCTCTCACAGGGTCCCTTCTGAACGTGTCAACTTCCAACCTAACAGAATGACTTGATTTGTATAAGAATTTGACAGAAGAATGTAAGGAGATTCCTAATAACTAAGCAACCAGACTGATTACTTAACGACTAGGAAGATTTGGATGCATGTAGAAGATTTCTACAACCTGCCAAAACATATTCAGGAGAAAATAGAAGGACAAACAATAATGAATTTCAAAGAAGAGCTAGATCAGACAGACAGTCTGCTATACTAATCTCTTTAAACAATTATAAATCTGCAGGAGATTTTAGAGAGATTGAAACACAATCTGTTCTTACCCAGGTCTTTTATAATAATGTGAACATGTGCAAAAAACAAATATGGAAATACTGGAAAAACATACAAGAACACAAAATTCTGTCAAACCAGAGCCATAAGGGTTTCATTAGAAATCAACTAAGAGAAGTTATTACAAATTTTAGAGTCTTGGCATCAAAATCCCACACCTATTACTTCAATTGATGAAGTATTTATACAATTTATTACAAAATATCTTGATAAAAATATCAAGGGCTATTACAAATATCAGAAAACTGTATTACAAAAATAGAGCACAAATAAATGTAATTAAAACTATTTGAAGAGTTCTAGTACTATCCTTGAGGATTTCTGTTGCTAAAGAAGAGCAATTCGAATTTGTTTACAACTCATATTTGATGAGGTGCCGTAACTGTCATTGAGCATTTCCCTCCCGAAATCCTGCGAAATAGGGTCCATTCATGCCTTTTTATATCTCAATCCGAGATAGTTCTGTAAAAATTGAGAGAGATTATTGTACATGAATATGTTATTGAGATAAACCTCTCTCAGTTTCCCAAAATTCGGCTCCAGCTGTTCACGATACATTCTACAAAAAGATGTCTAAAAAGGAATTTACACGGTCCAAAAACTAGGCTGTGAAGATGTACTTGTATCTCTAATTATGTAATAGTTGTGTAAATATGAAGTAGTTTATTTTACTTTAGCATATTCAGAACAAAGACCTCCTTCAGTTTCCCAATAATCATCTTTTATTTGCCACAATATGTTCTGCAAAAATATGACTAAACAGGAAAAATTCGGGAACATATGTCTTCGAAGTTTCTTTAAAATCTCCCAAGTCATAAGAGCTGTTACAAAACTAGGAGAGGTTTTTTTTAATAAGGATGTTGGTAGAGAAAACCTCTTTTAGTTTCGTAAAATTCATTTTTATGGGTTCAGAAACCATGTTTTAAATCAATGCAGTATATAGGAAAAAGCATAGTTCGAATTGACCATGAGACAGGCATATGATGTGGAGGTACGAGATGATGTGGAGGTAGGAGATGATGTGGACGCAAAAGAAGGTGTGGGATGGAACAGTAAGTGGACGATGACATGGGAGCAATGGTAAATAGTTGGATGAAAACTGCGTTCGGGAGTAAGTTCATGTGGTAAGTCGTTTCAAGATTTTAAGTCCCGAAAGACTAGAATAAGGGAAAAGTTGTTTAAGAGGGCGTTTTCAGAAACTGCCCATTTCGGACCCCCCCCCCCCCCCCACCCTAGCCGATAAATTTCAAACGGAAAATGAGGGTCAAGGAGAGATGTGGGCCATCGGATCTCGGGGAAATAAGTGGGATGTGATATAAAATGAACGGGGTTTAATGAAGTGACGGGATACCGAGTAGGGCCGGCGGAAATTATTTAATGAAATGTGGGTAATGAATTATTTAAATGCAATGGGATTTGGTGGGGTCGACAACTAAGGCTTGGCCCACTTTAAACATAAAATTAATGTTTTAAATAAATCTTTTTAATAAAAATATAAACTTATATATTTTTATTAAAAATAATTTATTTAAAAATTAAAATTATATAAATAAATCATCTGAAAGCATAAAATTTATATATGCCCTCAGTATTTAACTCAGAAGGAATGGCAATTTCACACTGAAATTTTTTTATTTTCAGTGTGTCGAAATATGTTACAACATCGGCTCCAATGGGGACTGCTTCCCCCTGCGGGATGCAGAGAACAAGCAGATCAGTTGCCTTTAGCATTGGGCATGGAGTCATACTGTAAACCTGATCATCAACCATCATCTGCCATAACCAACTCTCCTAGATCAACCCTGTCATTTGAATAGCCTGCTAGTGCAGACTGCAACCTACAACTGTGAAATGCAACCATATGCCAGCACTAATCCGGATACTCTTTCAAATCTGAAAACTGAAAAATTCTAAAGACTGAAAATATAAGTTGATCTATCATATACTCTTCAAATCACACCATTCATTAAACAATGAGCACATTGATCTACTGCATACTGAAATTCTGAATATCTATCCAATCCCCACACTTCTATCTAACTGAACTGGAAAAGCTTACACTGTTAGGTGAAATCTGCTTTCCAATGTAACCAAGTGCAGAGTGGATTTATTGACAAACCACATTGCCAACAGCTGAAAATCTGAAGAATATATACAATATGAACATAAATTCCAATAGAAAACCTATACTCACATGTATCCTTTAAAAGTTGCATCCTCTGCTGACATTTTAGATTTTTGATTAAGGCTGAGAGGGAGATACATATACTGCTTACTACAAGTATCAACAAACCTCGCATAGCAGTAAAGGCAGCTGAAATTTCAAAACAAGAGTGGGATCAGTAATCCAGTGGAATCGCCATCCGACAAAGTGGAGTTGCCAGGTGAAAATAATGCAACCAATACAAATGCCTATTCCTTGTTCACCAGCAAGAAATAGATCTAAACTTTATCGTTCCCCGGAGAAATATTTTTACTTTGCCTCCCCAACAATGGTGCCAAATGTTGTACCTGTTCCCTGTAGGCAGTCCTTGGCTGCAACAACTATGCTAGGAAACCAATTCAACCAACCTCTAGGTTCAAGTTGTCCCTTGAACCAGAGGGGGCTCCCTTAGTGGTTATGAGGCTTTGTTTAATGCTATTCACCTGTCACTGAACAACAAAATTTGAAGCACAATGGCCAGATTTATGTTTTTAATCGGGGGTGGTAGACGATTGGTGGGCTCTAGTATTGCAGCAATAATGCTGCAACTCCTGGGACTCCCTTCTTTACTCTTATCAACCCGGTAGTTCGTAACAAACTTGGAAGTGACGGTGCTGTATGCACAAGTACTAGCTCTTGCCGCAACTGTCACTTGGTCAGCTGGCACAAGTCTGCTAGGGGCTCAAGCCAACTTCTATGAGCTCTTAGAAGAAGCTTTGTACCTGATGGATGGAAGCTAACTCAAAGGAAGTTGATCTACTTGCAGAAAGAAACTGAAAGTCAAAGAGTAACATAAACCCTAGCAAACCCTAATTCTACCAGCTATTCCTACTGATGCAAAGGAGAGGATGAAAACTATTGAAAGAGATGCCATTACTGCTACAAAGGTGAAATGCACATGCCTATGCTATCTCTATCTAAAGAACACATATTTTTTGTATTTTTGATTACGTTATCAAAATTATCATACATGTACTTTTAACTGGCTTCTTACCGTGCAGGGGTGGATCAAGGAGGAGAAATGATTGGAAAAGGTTGGGAAGGTTCAGAGAGGGTCTAAGGAGTCCCTAACACCCTTCCAGAGAGTTTCACCAAGTTTGGCTATCCATCAACCTCACTTGTGAGCTTCTACAGGAAGTCTGCAAGGGTTCTACAGGATGTTTCAGGGATTTCTACAAGATGTTCAGAAATTTCTACAGGATGTTCTGACATTGGATTTTGGAAGATGAGTGAGCGAAAGAGGATGCATGAATGGATATGGAGGTAGGTTAGGGGTCTGAGATGACCCAGTGACTGATGGATGAAATGATGAGAGGGTGTGGAGAGCTAACTTGTCTCAAGGAAGGCTAAGGCAATGGAAGAGCAAGAAGGTAGGATTACGTGGACAGAAGAGGAGTTATGAGACGAAGAAGCTGACTAGGAGATGGAGCAACTAGCCTGGACGAAGCTTAGGTGGATGAGAGAAAGATGGATATGCCCTGCACGCTGTGCACTTAACTGAATCAACCAAATCCTACATACAATCGAAATCTTAGCTAATCTATCCAAACTGTCAATGAAACAAATGAACAGCAGCTTTATTTCCAAAGAGAACCATGTACAACACTTAATCAAAGGAACATATAAAAAGGTCTAAACGCATGACTAACTTCTACAAATGAAAAACATTACACCAATGATTGCATGGTCAAGAAAACTAGTGTTTTTGTTGAGCAGCACTGGCTCCACAATTCCAGCCCCTGATCCAATAAGGGAGAGGTGAAACTGAGAGTGCAGGCAACCCTTTTATGGAGATTTTATCAATCTTTATCTTATCAATCTGTTCTACACATCTGAAGTAATTCTATTCCTCAACAATAACCTACTTAACCAACACAACTAAATCTAGCTCAACAAACTTTGTTTCAGATGCATAAAAGGAAAATCACAGTGCTGAAAGGAAAGATAACAATACAAATAAGGAGGCCCTAGGCTCTCAGGTTGGGCCCAACCCCGAGAGCTATGGCTCCTATAAAAAACTCAGAGCTGATATCAAATTTGACTGCTTCCCATTATCAAAAAAATAATCATAAGTCAAGAGTTATGCCAATAATGGCTACAAAAGAACAAAACAGAGCTAGCAGAACGTAGTGCAAAATATGCAAGAGTTTTTCAAAAGTCCTTTTCGAATGCTGAAGCCTTAACATTTATACACTACGAGGCCCTAGCTGGACTCCTAAATCTATGGGACTTGGCTGCCCAAACTGTGAGTGAACAACTCCTTCCAAGAAATCTGCTTGGCTGCCTTCTAGATCCGGTTTTGGTGGCCTTTGGAGCTCGGAGTTGGGGGTGAATATCCTGAGGGAGGCTATTTAATGCCATAGACAAACCCCCTATGAATCCTCAACCCAAGCTTGGCTGTCTCCTAGCCCATGTCTACTCGGTTTTGCTTCAACATGTGTCAAAAAATCCTAAAATGAGCATGTGTTAGCCACCTAGGAATAGTGACTACCCTTGTTCGTACAAATGACATAAACATACTAGAAAATAATGCATAATTTATGAAAAATGAAGGATTGAACAAGGGTAGTTAGGCAAAATGAGCCCAAAATGTTACCAAATTTGGGGCTCATCAACGATCATTGACAATTCCTATCCATGTTAAATGGATCTCTCACAGGGTCCCTTCTGAACGTGTCAAATTCCAGCCTGACGGAATGACTTGATTTGTATAATAATTTGACAGAATAATGTAAGGAGATCCCTAATAATTGAGAAACCAGACTGATTACTTAACAACTAGGAAGATTTGGATGCGTGTAGAAGATTTCTACAACCCGACAAAACATATTCAGGAGAAAATAGAAGGATAAACAATAACCAATTTCAAATAGGAGTTAGATCAGACAAACAATCTACTATACTAATCTCTTTAAACAATTATAAATTTGCAGGGGATTTCAAAGAGATTGAAACATAATCTTTTCTTACCTAGGTCTTCTATAATATTGTGAACATGTGTAGAAAACAAATATGGAAATACTGGAAAAACATACAAGAAACACAAAATTTTGTCAAACCAGAGCCATAAGGCTTTCATTAGAAATCAACTAAGAGAATCTATTACAAATTGTAGAGTCTTGGCATCAAAAACCCATACATATTACTTCAATTGATGAAGTATTTATACAATTTATTACAAAATGTCTTGATAAAAATATCAAGGGCTATTACAAATATCTGAAAACTATATTACAAAAATAGAGCACAAATAAATGTAACTAAAAATATTTTAAGAGTTCTAGTACTATCCTTGAGGATTTCTATTGCTAAAGAAGAGCAATTCGAATTTGTTTACAGCTCATATTTGATGAGGTGGTGTAACTGTCTTTGAGCATTTCCCTCCCGAAATCCTGCAAAATAGGGTCCATTCATGCCTTTGTATATCTCAATCCGAGATATTTCTGTAAAATTTGAGAGAGTTTATTGTATATGAATATGTTTCTGAGATAAACCTCTCTCAGTTTCCCAAAATTCAGATCCATCTGTTCACATTACATTTTGAAAAACGATGTCTAAAAAGGAATTTACACAGTTCGAAAACTTGGCTGTGAATATGTACTTGTATCTCTGATTATATAATATATGTGTAAAATATGAAGTAGGTTATTGTATTTTAGCTTCTTAAGAACACAAACCTCCTTCAGTTTCTCAATAATCATCTTTTATTGGTCACAATCAGTTCTGCAAAAATATGACTAAACAAGCAAAATTCCGGAACATATGTCTTCAAAGTTTCTTTAAAATCACCCAAACCATAAGCGATGTTACAAAACTGGGAGAGGTTTTTGTCAATAAGGATGTTTTCAAAGAAAACCTCTTTCATTTTTGTAAAATTCATTTTTATGTGTTCGGACACCATGTTTTAAATCAATGTTGTGTATAGGAAAAAACATAGTTTCAATTCACTGTGAGACAGGCATATGACGTGGAGGTAGGAGATGATGTGGATGCGGAAGGAAGGTGTGGGATGGAATGGTAAGTGGATGATGACGTGGGAGCGGTGGTAAACAGTTGGATGAAAACCACGTTCGGGAGTAAGTTCAGGCGGTAAGTCGTTTCAGGATTTTAAGTCCTGAAAGACTAGAATGAGGGAAAAGTTGTTTGAGAGGGCGGTTTCAAAACTACCCATTTCGGACCCCCCCAGCTGATAAAGTTCAGATGACAAATGAGGACCAAGGAGAGATGTGGTCCATCGGATCTCGAGAGAGTATGCGGGATGTGAGATAAAATGAATGGGATTTAATGAAGTGACGGGATACCCAGTAGGGCCGGCGAAATTATTTAATGAAATGTGGGTAATGAATTATTTAAATGCAACTAGATTTGGTGGGGTCAGAAACTAAGGCTTGGCCCACTTTAAACATAAAATTAATGTTTTAAATAAACCATTTTAATAAAAATATAAACTTATATATTTTTATTAAAAATAATTTATTTAAAAATTAAAATTATATAAATAAATCATGCAAAAGCATAAAATTTGTATATGCCCTCAGTATTTAGTTCAGAAGGAATGGAAATTTCACACTGAAAATTTTTAATTTTCAGTGTGTCAAAAATGTTACAACACTCCCAACCATCCACCAACATCCCTAAGCCACCTGCCACATCACCAAAAGAGATTAGGGTTTTCACTTGATTCTCCCTAAAAAGAATAAAAAGAAAAAAACAGATTTATTGTAGTCCTTTACATGCATAGTAGTGATGTTTAATGTTTTGAACTTACATGCTTAGGACAATAGCATTTCATATATGTTAGCTTGGAATTCTTGTAAAGCATAGTCTCTCAGCAGTTAGTTAGAGAATGGTGTGTTTTTAGCATAGGATTTCAGTCATTTTCCTTATTGCAATAGACAAGCTTTCTCCTAGAGTAGATTTCCCTTTCTCTCATCAGCAATCAAGCTTCTTCCAAATCCATAGAAGTCTGCCTTGAAATCCTTAGTGGTCTCTCACCAGCTGAGAAGTGACAAAAGGCAGAACCATCACTTTTACTTGTGTATACCACACTGTCACCTCCAAGTTTGTACGAACCCCGGGTTGATAAAGTAAAGCTGGTAGCTCCAGGAGTTGCAACATTCTTGCTATAATACTGGTGCTCATCACTTTTTGGCACCGTTGTCGGGGAGGTGTCTGAGTAATATGTGATTACTGCTTTCTTTCTTCCATTTCTTATTTCTGATATTCTGCTATTAGTTTCATTTCTGCAAAAGTAATTTAGATTGCTTCCTTTTCCATGTTGCATTATTTGCTTTCCTTTCCATTCTGCAAGTAAGATTTCAATCAAGTAGTAAATTTTTCATTCAGTCAGTATTTTTCATTCAGACTGCAATTTCAATTATGCAATTACTTTCAAAGTGTGAAAAAAACCTAAAAACAATTTTATTTTATTTTCATGCCTCATCGGAATAGGGATAACTTAGGGAAATTTTTGCCAAATACCCCCATTGCTTCAAACAACCAACCTTACCTCTTCTTCAGTGGATTTGAACTGGAGGAACCCTTAGGTGAGTAACCAGACATATTTGAAGAACCTACAGGGGAAGAAGGAGAAGAAGAACCCATTCATACTGAACCAATGGCTGAAAACAGAAATGACAGAGGAAATAGAGAAATAGTTGAGGGTGCCTTCCCCATCAGGGAAACCAATGGGGATACTAAGATGAAAAATATAAGCCCCTCTTCTCTTCCTCATTTCCATGGCCTGACCATAGAAGACCCAGACACTTTCTTATTTGAGTTTGTTGTCATATGACGAACCTATGGCTATACAAATTATGAGCAAAAGTTGAAACTATTTCCATCCACTCTCAAGGATGCATCTTTGTGTTGGTTCATGGGTTTACCTGGAGATAGCATCACAACTTTGGCTCAGATGTAGAAAACCTTCAACAACAAGTATCGAGACTATTGTAGGTCTAAATACACCAAAGAGGAAATTTTTAGGATGAACTTAGGAAATGATGACTCCTTAGAGAATTATGAAGAAATATTACAGCTTAGCTACAAAAGGGCCAAGTGCACACTTGACCCTATGTCACTAAAGATGGTCCCTCTTAGAGGAGTAAGGGAAGATCTTCTGGATACCCTACACTTTTTAGCAAGAGAGGATATCTACCAGTTATCCTATGAGGATATAAAGACTATCTTTAGAAACCATTCTAGGGCAGCTACAAAAAAGGGTAGGGGTAGTCAACCTATGGTCATTCCATCCTCTTCCAATTCATCCATCAAGGGTGAAATTGGAAATATGTTGGAGGATTTCAAAAGTTAGATGTTGCAAACCCTTGCCCTATAGATGGACATTATGCACATTAAGAGAAAGCAGGAGACAGCAGGAGGAAGCAGAGAGAGCCTTGGCCATTTTCTGTCCTAGATGCACCAGGAGGCACCCTAGGAATGAATGTCCAGTAAATTCTATTGAAATCTACTCAGTGTGTGAAGAAAACCACTCCACAGACAAGTGTCCTTCTCTACCTAACTAAAAGTTGTATATCGAGGAGCTGAAGGTGTCACTGAGCAGCTCTGCTACATAAACCAAAGGACACCTCATGGGCCTAGGCTATACCAGCAAGGCATGCGAGGGTTGTCCCATGCATATTACAACCCCAACCAGACCACATCCATACCTTCTTGGGGCCCCCCTCCTCATCCTTCCTGGTCTATGCATCCTCCTTGGTCCTTTGCACCTCAGTATCATTCCTAGCTTAACAACCAATCATTTCAACCATATGCTCTGCCACAACCTCAGTGGAATGCACCGCCCCAGCGGTGGAGGTCCCCATACAACAAAGTTTTAGCTTTATTGCCTTCACCACCTACTCAACCACAAATTTTACACTCAGCTCCACCTAAACAACCCCAGATGCCTACCTAACCAAATCTGAACCCGAACAACAGACAAGAACAACAAATGTATAGTGGAGAGACATCCTATCCAGCTTATGCTGTGGAAATTTAGGAAATCAACATGAGATCTGGGAGAGTACTTCCGCACAACCAATCTCTACCTCCACCTAGGGAGGTTGAGGAAGAAAGAGAGGAAAGCATGCTTAAAGTAAATCCACCACCCTTGCCTCAGAGATTAACCCAACCATTCTAGCCTACCTGAGAAGAGACTGAACTTCTGGGAGAACTGAAAAGCCTATGTGTCAAAATTTTGCTTCTCCAAGCTATTAAAGATGTACCTATTTACAACAAGTTGATTAAGGAGAAGTGCTTCAAGCATCCAGGGAGGCAAAGAAGAGATTCCCCTACCATTAATGTCATTGGACAATTGTCTGACTTAATGTTGGGGCAGGTAATCTGTCCAAAGTATTTGGACCCTGGAAGCCCTGTAGTAGATGTGCACATCAATGGCACCATTGTCCCACACACTTTGATCAATCTTGGGGTTTCCATTAATGTGATGACCAAGGACACCATGCTCAAGCTCAACCTCCAAGGTTCATTGAGAAAGACCACAACAGTTCTGCAACTTGCAGACCGCTCCACCATGACCTCTGAGGGGATTATGGAGGATGTGATGATCTCCATTGATTATTGGGAATACCATGCAAATTTCCTAGTTCTCTAACCTAAGGCTAAGCTTACTGGTTACCCTCTCATCCTTGGGAGGCCCTGGTTAGTCACTGTCGATGCTTACATTAGCTGCAGAGCTGGAAATCTGACCATCAAGAATGGGCATATGTCCAAGCAGTTAGTCCTATACCCTCCTGCTCAACCATCTCTAGAACATGACTTACCTTTGTGGCTAAAAGAGGAGAAAGAAGATGAATTTTATTATGCCCAACTCTATACCTTAGAAATGACCATGGGAGGGGGAAAATAGGATGAAGATGATTTGATTGAACACATACTCCAAAGTGAAACTCCCAGTACATTGTCCTTAGAAGAATTAGTATAGAAAACCCAGAACAACCATCAACTTGATCTATGCTTAGCCGATTCCAACCCACTCTCTGTCAAAACCATAGAATTCGGCCCCGGGAGATCTTTGAAAATTAATTCATCTCTTTTTGTTCTCCAAGAAGAAAAGTTGTACAACATGCTAAAGGAACATATGGATGCCTTTGCTTGGAGTTACAAAGAAATGAAGGGAGTGCACCCCTCGGTGTGTACTCACCACATTTATATCAAAGAAGGGTGTAAGCTAGTCTAGCAACCCCAAAGGAGAATGAATCCAGCTCTTAAAGATATAGTCAAAGAAGAACTGCAAAAGATGCTAGATGCAGGATTCATTTACCCTATCTCATATAATGAGTGGGTATCTCCTTTGGTGTTGGTTCCAAAGAAAAATGGTAATTGGAGGATTTATGTCAATTACAGGGAGTTAAACAAAGCCACAAAGAAGGACCATTTCCCTCTACCTTTCATTAACCAAGTGCTAGATGGCCTAGCAAGGAAAAAAAATTTCTCTTTCCTAGATGGATTGAACGGGTACAACCAAATCCAAATCAGCCCAGAAGACTAGGATAAAACCACCTTCACTTGTCCTTGGGGTACTTTCACCTATAGGGTCCTTCCTTTTGGCCTATGCAATGCTCCTGCCACTTTTCAGAGAGCAGTCCTGAGTATCTTTGCCGAGTTAGTCCATGATGCGGTAGAAATTTATATGGATGATTTTACACCTTATGGAGGTGATTTCCAGGAAGCTCTGTCCAACTTAGGTAAGGTGCTACACAAATGCATTGAAATGAACCTGTCTCTTAGTCCCAAAAAATGTGAATTCTTGATGACTGCAGGGACCGTTATAGGTCATTCAAACAGGTGGACCCAAACAAAATAGCTATCATCCAAAGGGTCCCACCTCCACAAAAGCAGAGAGATGTCAGAATTTTCCTAGGGTTAGATAGATACTACCAAAGGTTTATAAAAGACTTCAGCAAGTTGGCTTCTCCTTTATTTGGGTTGTTGGCCAAAGACTCTGAGTTTGTATGGTCAAAAAGATGTCAAGAGGCCCTGGACACCCTGAAGGAAAAGTTAACCACTGCACTGATTCTCCGAGACCCAAATTGGGCCCTTCCTTTTCATATTCATGTTGATGCCTCACACAAAGACATAGGAGAATCCCTAGGCCAGATAGATGAAAAATTGCCTTATGCCATTTACTTTATCAATAAGAATTTGTCAAAGGTCGAACTGAACTACACAGTGACCGAAAAGGAGCTCCTGGTTGTTGTGCATTCATTGAACAAATTTAGGCATTATATTATAGGCTATAAAACATTTGTACATACTGACCATGCTGCAATCAAATATTTAATGAATAAACCTGATGTGAATGCCCAGATAATTAGGTGGTTACTTTTACCACAACATTTTGATCTAACTATTGTTGATAAGCCTGGCAAGAAAAATGTTGTTGCAGATTTTTTGTCCAGATTAACTTTGCCTGTAGGTGAGGAGGGAATGTTTGATGATCAGTTACCGGATGAGCAATTATTCACCATTTCGGTTCTCTCTCCAAGGTTTGCTGACATAGCAAACTATTTGGTATCTGCACAATTCCCACTGAATTTGTCCTCCAAAAAGAAAAACAAGATTTTGAGGAAGAGCGCCCCCTTCACTTGGATTGGGGGCAACCTCTTCAAACTAAGTCCGAATCAAATTCTGAGAAGATGCGTTAGGGAGGAGGAAGTCTTTGACATCCTTCTAACCTATCATGATGGGCCTTGTGGAGGTCACTTTGCAGCAAAGAGGACAACATTTAAAGTGTTACAAGCTGGGTATTATTGGCCCACTCTTCATTAGGATGTGAAAAGATATACTAGTCAGTGTGATCAGTGCCAAAGGATGGGAAAGCCTACTCCAAGAGATGAAATGCCTCTCCAATGTTAAGTGACTTTTGAGCCATTTGAAAAGTGGGGCATGGACTTCATTGGACCTATTGACCCTCCTTCCAAGAAAAAGCAGTATATCATTATGTGCATTGACTATCTGACTAAGCGGGCTGAAACCAAGAAAATTAAGGTAGCAATAGAGGAGAAGGTAGTAGAGTTCTTAAGGGAGAATGTATTTTATAAAATTGGGTACCCTAGAGAATTGGTCACTGATCAAGGCAATCAGTTTACCTCCAACATGGTTGAAGACTTGTTAAGCCAGCATAAGATCAAGCATAGAACCTCCATTCCCTATCACCCAAAAGCTAATGGGCAAGTGGAGGTGACCAAAAGAGCACTGGAGGGCATCATGACCAAAGTGGTTAGCAGTAGTAAGAAAGATTGGGCAGATAGACTAGTTGAGACCACCTAGGCCTATAATACCACCTGAAAGACCACCACTGGATTCACACCTTATGAGCTGGTCTATGGGAAAAAGGCCTTGCTATCCATTGAATTTGAGTATAATACATTGAGGATGGTAGCCCAACTAGATCTAGATCTCAGCAGTGCACAAAAAGAGAGACTGCTCCAATTGAATGGCTTAAATGAGTTCAGAATGCAGGCCCTCCTACACACAGAGGTAACTCAAATTCAGAGGAAGATTTGGCATGATAAGAACATCAAAGATAAGAAATTTCAAGAAGGTGATTGCGCCTTGTTATATGATTCCATATATAAAGACTTTAAGGGCAAGTTAAGGACACGATGGTTAGGGCTTATGTTATAGAGAGATGTCATGATAATGGTTCAGTGCAGATCAGAACCATAAATGCAGAGGCCATTCCTTTACTTGTTAATGGGCACAGATTGAAAGTTTACAAAAGGCCATTGTTAAAGCAAGCATTCATTGATGGTATCACTACAACAATGATGGTGGTGGAACAAGTCTCAGCTCCTGCCTCATCAAGTCACTAAGAAAAGAAAAATAAGGAGACTCAAGTGAAAACCTCCATGAGGTGCCTGAGTCCCAGTATTGGGCTGAAAACCTCTTGGGGTGGCCCAATGGCGTCAAAAAAAAAAGAAATAAAAAGATCTCTGGGTGAAAACCTCTCTTGAGGTGCCCAAGGAAAGCAGCTAGAATGAAAACCTCTTGGTGGCAGACTAGTTGTTCAAAAAGAATAATAATAATAATAATAAGTCATGAAAAAATTGTTTGCGTGTTAGCAGGAGGACGATTAGAGAGAAAAGGAGAATAAAAAAGGGACCTATTCCACTCATAATTTTATTTCTCCATTCATTTTCCTTCATCATTCCACCATTCCTTTCATTTTTTCACTCATTTGCCTCAATTTGCAACCTTGTACTGTGTTTTCTACAAGATTCCCTGTAAACCTACAAGATCCCCTGATAAAACCTACAAGATCCCCTGATAAGCTACAAGATGATCCTGTAGGAATTACAGTGGCTTCACAATCCTAAAGTGAGTAAACCTAGTGCAAAGAAACGACCTGCCCATGTCAAAAAAACAAAAAAGCCTACATCACAATTCCATTACCGTGCATATCTCCACCTTGATCACTCCTGAATTCATCATTAAAAAAATTAGTTTTCAAAAAAAAATTACAGTCTTCAAGATAAAGCACAGAGAAAAGATGAAATAGAGAGCAGAGGGGAACAACACTTGAATTTATTTCTCATTATTCACACTCGTCGACCTCATCTCTATCCAGGTCATCATCCTCAAGTCCTAGCAGTGGAAATGATTAAAAATTTTGAGGGAGAAGCAACTACAAGACATCCTGTAGGAAATCTTGTAGCAGCCTATCCCACAGAATAAAAATCATGAGTTGCAGCAAGCTTCCAACATGGAGATACAAGGGTAGAAGAAGTTCCAGAGAAGCAACAACATGATCATCTTCAACACCAGGTACCTGCATGTTAAGAAATCATAAAGAGGGAAAGATATATATAAAAAAAATAGGGGAGAAATAACATGCAACCAACACACAGCAAGCACCTCATGTCCTCAACAAACTGCAGCAAGGTATTATCGCCATAAGTAAGTATCTCGCTTCACTCTCTCATTTTCATAATGTAATCAAAAGATGTAAAGATTGTGGACGAGTTGCTTTATAAGTGAAAGGTGGCTAGTTAACTTGGCCACCTTCGTTGAGTCAGCGAGGAAAAAATAGTTAGTCTCCTCACATGTGGCAGCAGTCAAGTCAAAGAAAACAAGATGAGGTCAAAAGCAGTTGAGATTACGGATACCCAAAGTGGGAGTTGATTACGAGGGGAATGATGATGTGGTAGTGGGGACCAACAGTCCAAAAATAGAAAAAAGGTACCTCAACTGCCAGCACACCACCTCACTCAACTCGACCATAAGAGGAAATAAACGTTGATCCCCATGCACTCATGCATTCATCTTCTCAAGGCTCACTCTAGCAAAGTCACTCTCATACCCAAGAAACCTACAAAAGAGAAAAATTTCATCTTTCTCCCGTGTAGGACTTCCTACAGCATCACACAAGAATCCTACAGGATAGAATCAGGCAGTCTATAGGATTGACACAGAGCAGTTTCAGAGAAGTAAACACAAGGGTTGGCTATACCAAGCACCATGAGGAGGTAGGCTCTACATTTCCTTCCATTTTTCCAAGTGAAAAGAATAGAAAAATCTCCTAGCTTGATTGAATTTGATAACTGTGTAAGGGAATAGTTCCACAAGTATTTTAGTCTCATTTCCACCTTCATTAAAATCTATATCATACATCTCTTTCTCCTCAAAATTCACCAGAAAAAATGAAAGGGTAGTTTAATAGAAGGGATCCCATCAACACTGTGAGGATTCACCAACACCCTCCTGTGCTAGAAATCTTCACAAGGCATAATTGGATGGGGTATTTCGAGAAATTAAGGGGGTATGATGATGAAGTAGCCCGATCATTCCAGTGACAAGAACCCATGCCACTATGGTGGTGAGAGGCCTCTCCATAGAGCTCACCCTTGACCTCATAAGCAGAATTACCACACTTCCCCTAGGAGTGCCTTGGAGAGAGGAAGACAAGGGGGATAGCCAAACTGCCAAAAAGAAAATATTTTTAGAGGGAGAGGAGACCATTGAAGACAAGAATGGAGTAAGGAGAACAAGTCTACCATACCCCTGGAATGAGGTAAGCTACCACCCTATAAAATACATATCATGTGAAGGTAGGAATAGTTTGGTTTATGGATATCACTTTAGGCTTCTTGAAGAATTGCGGTTTGGAGCAGAAACACCTCCTCACCATAGGCTCAGCATACCATACTTCCTTCTACAATCACTGATTGATACAAACATAATGGCACAGGAAGGAAACTACCAACAGTTAGCCCACCATGGGTTGATTAGAATCATCATAGAAGATGCCCTCTAAAACCTCAAAATCCCTATCCAACGCGCAATATTCAGAGACATGCAGACATATGAGGATATCAAATACCTCACATATGATATTAGCCCTACTATCAGTGAAAAGGATGAATAAGAGATTGAAACATATGGAAAAGAAGCAGAGAGGGATGCAGAGGAGATAGATAAGGATGAAGAGCAAGAGAAAGAGGAAGAAGGTGATGAAGAAACAGAGGAATATGTCAAGGAGGACATAGATAAACAAGATGAGGATCTAGAGGGATAAGAAGAGGGGAAAGACAAAGGTGAAAAGGGCAATGGAAAAGAAGAGGCAGAAAACAAGGAGGAGTCACCTAGGGTGTCTCCAGAACCCACTGAGAAAGAGGCAGCAACTACCCTCACTGCCCTTAGCACCCCTATCAAACAAAAAGGAAAAAGACAGAGGCAAACCCCCTTATACTTCAGAACAAGAAAAAGTAAAAGGATAAGGTAGGGAAAACCCCAAACTCCATCCAAGGTTCCCATTGTTATTGAGGACTCACCTAAATAATAGGAGAAGATGGATCCTCTTATAAAAACTCAAGAAGAAGGATCCTCAGAACAAACCTCCCCTAAGTCTCCTATCACCTATGTGAGAAGGCCTGTAACTAGATCCACCTCATCCAAAGGAAAAGACATCCTATAGGATACACAGCAGGACCTATAGGAAGCAGAGGCAGTCCTACAAGAAACTCTACTAAACCTACAGGAAACTCAAAAATTGGATAAGGAAGGAAGTATGCATCCAGAAACAAAGAGAGAGGACCCAGAGCTAAGGGAACCTAGTCCTAAACCTAACCTTGACTCCTACTACATATTTATTGAGGGGGGCAGGGTCATTCCACAAAAATTTTCCATTCCATTATTCTTTGAGCTTGAGAAAGAAAGAGCTAGAACACATAGATGGATGCAGATTTCCAAGTCCAAGGGAGTGGAGGACATTGGTCACATGGAGGAAAAGCTCAAAGAGATGGGTAGAGAACTAAGTAGCCTGAGGGACAGAGAGGCCATAATGAAGGCTCAGTTGGAGGCAAAAAATGCATGGTTGAAAGGATAACTGCAAGAAAGAGAGAATCAATTGGCATCCATGGCTAGTCTATCTTTGGAAGCAATCCAGTGCAGGATGCTAGCTAAGTCCTATGCATTATACCTTAAGGAACAGTGGCTACAGTTCCAAATCAAGACCCTAGCACAAAGAGGCACTATGCCATTCCAGGATTATAGACAGTTCATTGATCTCTGTGATCAAAGTACATTAGAGGATAGGGCTAAGATGTCTGAGTTCTACTTGCATAACATGGCTTTGACAGATATGAATGTATGGGACCCTAATGAAAAGCTAGGGGATTTACAGTTGATGGCTTTGGCATCATGGATGAACCATGAGGAAGCAAGGGCTACAGAAATGAAGAAGATATTGGCAAGGGAACAAACTGAGCCTCTCATGATAAGAGCTAAGCAGTCCAATCCAATGGTTGTCATTAGCACACACAATTTAATTGTAAATGATCCTCAACTTGCACCCATGTATCTTGTTGCCAAAGAGCAAGAAATTAAACATTTTGAGGATATGTTCAGATTGTTAGGGGATTACAGCGTGCAAGCTTGCCAAAGGATATGGAATACTTTGTCAGATAGTTTGAAAATCAGAGAGTACCATTCTCCTCAAAGGATGAGAGAATCACTGAAAGGGACACCCATGTACAAACAAACCATACAAACGCTCAAAGTCAATTGGATTGGTTTGAGACTCAGTCCACCACAGCTCTTGAAGATGTTAGAAGGAGAGAAGGAAGAGGAAGAAAGAAAGCAATGGGAGGAGCTAGAAAGGAAGGCAGGATTCTATGCACAAGAGGAAACCATAATAGAAGCATGGGATGTCAGGGAGGCCACTAGAGCTATGAAAGACATGGACATTGATTGAGTTGCTCAGAGGACGAGAAACACTTTTAGTAGTGGGGTGATAATGAGCCTCATCATTGGGTAACTATATGGGCCTTAGGTCACCTCCTAGCTTAGTCAAATCAACTCTTATCACAATTTCTTACGTGTTTTGATTATATTTTATTTAATGAGATGAGTTAAAGTGAGATATTATGCCTAGTGGACTAATATGCATTGAATGTAAGTTTCAAAGAGAAAATCAAGGAATTTTGGAAAATATTAAGGTTTGAAACTCAAATGGGGAAAGGTGGAGAGATTGTAGGAGGTAAATCCTCCTCATTTACTCCTCCCTCATGCGAATATTCCTCCATTAATCACATCAGCTCGGAGTACAAGCAGCCGAGCAAGTGATAGTCAAAGAGTTAGTTCATCTTGAGTTTGGGAGCCAAGCCTCCCTAGATTTAAGGAAGTCATTGGGGACTTCAGTTGTATAAATAAAGAGGCCTAGAACCTCATTAGGATTCGAATTTTTGTTCTAAAAACACTAGTTATTTTCAAGTTCCAGACTTATGGAAGACATTGCTATGTAATTTTCTGTTTTGATAATGAGAATGAGATTTTTCATGATCCAGTACTGAGTTAACTCAAAGGGCTGAAGCTCTTGGGTTAGGGCCCAACCCTAGAAGCAAAGGCTCCTCTTCTTGTATATGTATGCTTAGATTATTTTCATAGATTCATGGTTAAATTGTCCTTAGAAGTATTTCATTGCAAGTAGTGTAGATTTGATTAGTTTGTTTGTTAGTTTGCCTCCATTTGTGCTTTACTTCAGTAGCAGGTTAGAAGGGATAAAATGAGCATCACAAAGCTGTCATTACGTGTCTTGGCCTCACCTCTTCCTTCAGGGATCATGATTTGAGGAAAGGACCCCTATGCAGCCCCAAAAAGACAGATTTCTATTTCTCATAGAATTTAAAATTTATTGTACTTGAACAAGCATTTGATTAGTTTGTAAGTGTAGGATTTAATTACCATCTCTTCCATCTTCAGTCTTACAATAGATCTCATCAATGATTCCATTTCATTCTGCAATTTCCTCATGCATGAAGTAGACAGTTAGCTCATTAAACTCTACTTTTCTAGCTTATTAGAATTCTTCTAGTTTACATGATTTTTTTGGAAAATAGCAATGTTTGATGAAGAGTAGGTGTTTCAGAAGAAGAGTGCACTATATGTGCTAGATGACCCTTCTTACTTCACTGTTCTTTTGTGTTTTATGTTGTTTTGGTGGTTTTTGGTCCTTTAGTCCCTAATGATTTACAATGTGACTGTCAAAATCCTAAATCTAACTTCTGTGAAGACTGTTAAGGACCTAAAGAAATGAGAACTAAAAAGAGCTTAAGTGAGATTTGGAAGAAAAGTTTAATCAAGAAATGAAAAACCGATTTTTTATTTCTAATCATATCATTATTTCCGAATCAAGAGCTACAAACTAAGAAGTAAAGTTGCAACTAATGTCTATCGATTATAGAAACAAGACTAGATGAAATATTGAAAACTGAAAGTGAAATTGCAACTATTGTCTATTCTGTAACAAAACCAAGTGAAATACTAAAACTGAAAGTGAAATTGCAATTACCTATTATGGAAACAAAACTAAATGAAATACCAAGACTGAGAATGAAATTGCAATTAATCTATGGAAACAAAAACTAAATGAAGTGCTTAGTTACTCTGCCTCTCAATTTTGGGAGAAAAACCTCCTTGTGATGACATTTTGAGGAATTTTGTACTTCATCATTCTAAGAAAATAAATGCAAAAATGCAGAAAAGACTCATTGCATGAATGAAGTATTCAACCACTTAGTTTGAGATGAGTTATCAACTAGAAGGGCTTTTTAGAAACATTCATCTACACCATGAGTCACTAAACTAGTAATAAAATGGCAAGAACTGTAATGACACTGATCAATCTATTTGGAAATTTAAAAACTAGTGAAACAGTAAATAAAATAAACTACTCTACACTACTGAATTCAACTTCTAACTACTGATAAAACTAGAAATAAATTAAGCAAAGAGAAGCTATTCTGTACTGAAAGAAACTATTCTGCATTAGTGAAGAAATGATGAATTATAAACAAGGTTAGTATGGAAATGATTATGAACACTGTGAGAAGGAATGGTAAATTTACAGTTTGAAATAGAAAAGACAAAACAAAATGAAATGAAACCTTAGTCAGCACAAGGGCCCTCTACAACTACTCAAGTTATGCGTACTCAATAAAAACTCCAAGAAACGCTTTTAGATATCCATAGAATACACAGTCTTCATATTAAAAATAGAGGAAATGAGTTTTCAAAATTACAGAGAAGTAGTCTGAGCTTAATACATGAGAAAAAATCAAACTGGTTCTGCTTTCCTCACAAAGGTATTTATAAAGAAATTAAACAACTGTTTATGGAGAAAAATAAGCTACAGCCAAAAACATGTAGCAGACAGGCACACGGAATTATCTTCCTAGGTTGTTGGAGACATAAATCTAAGGTGATTGTTGTTGGATTCGGTTGCACAGATGGCTATTGAATTCCGTGGGCTCAGGAACTTGTTTTGGATCCCATCACTGTGAAACGTGTACAAAACAGAGTCCTATTTGCCTTAGGTCTCTACGTTTGACTTCTTCATTGACCAGAGCCTTGAGCTAGTTTCTTTGTCGATTTGGGTTGGTTGACTAGGATAGGATCCATGTCATGACCATTCCAGAGATGCCCATGTAGCCGATTTCCTCATTTGACACTTGTAACCTGTTGAAGCATGAAGATAGATGTGGAACAGCTGATTAGCTGTAGAATAGGTTGTGTTCTATAGCTAAAAGACAAAAACTTATTCAAACAGCAAAAAATAAAAGTATAACATGTAAATCACTAAAATGTTCTCCTTAAGGTAATGTATAATGGTTATTGATGATAGGGATGCATTTTCTTCATGGAAAAACAAAGAAAAGGGAGGAGAAAAGTTGTTAAGGAAAGGGCAGTTTTGAGGCTCAACATACCCCCACTGCAAGACTATTGCATGTCCCCATGCAATCAAAATTGTGAACTTCCTCCTTCTACTGCATTTGTTCTTATACTTCAGCCAACACATCTAACTTGCTCTTCTTGCTCTTCTTTGCACCAACTGCCATCCTTGGCTTCCTCATGAGAAATCTGTACTTGAGGTTAATCAGTGCCCTGTTCAACTTCTTATTTTTCTTTTTCAGCTTTTTGTTCTTCTTGTGCCATAAACCCAAGTGTAGCATGGTGTTATCATGAATAGCTCTATCCACCTTATTTTGTTCCTTCAAATTTTGATTTTCTTTTTGGATGTGCTTGTTCAAAATTTCTAGCTCATAGATCTCTTGTTTGAGAGAGCTGATTAGAATTTCTTGTGTGGTGGCAGGCTACTCTGGATTAGATGAAGTCCCTGGGTCTACTGATGTACTCTTTTTCTCTAATGAATCTATGTAGTCATATATTTTCTGTTGTATTGGATCAATTCCAAGAGAAGCTCTTCTTAGGTTGCCTTCAAAATTCTGTAGAGGAGGGTTCTGTGGAATTTGTTCATATAGAATACTGTCAGGGGACTGAGCTAGAGTTTCTTCCTCTAAATTTATAAACTGGGCCTCTTTTGATTTCACCTTCTTCACTTTGCCTTGGAATCTAGAACTCCTCCTCAAATTTTGGAATCCTATGGTTTCTTCTTTTGTATCCTTTTTCCTCTTTCCTTTCTCCTTATCTTTCTTGATCTATTCCCTAATTTTGATTAGTCTTTTAGAAAGCAGTTGTTCATCCTCTTTAGATGATGAAGGTTCAGGAATATCCCTATGTATTTCTTCAACCCTTTCTTTCATTTTTCTCCTCTGCTTGTTCTGCTTTCTGATCTCTATTAATTTTTCAGAGATTGGTTCTTCTTCATCATTTTTCTGTGTTGAAGTTTCAGGGGTGCTTTGAATGGTGAGATTGGTCTTCCTTCTCCTACTTCTTTTAACATGACTTCCCTCAAACAAATCTAGAGCATCTTGGAAGAAATTCCTTACCAAGAAGTCCTCCCATGTATCCCCTACATTTCTCAAATGAAATTCAACTAAAATCTTCACTAGTCCATGGTGATATAGAGTGGTTTCTATTGATTCAACTTTCTTTTGAACATTAGTTGCCATTCTTCTCAGACTATTCAAAAGGAAAAATGGAAGATTGAGGGTTCCATTCTCTAGAAAATTCATTAGCAATCTTATATGATAAACATACATAGATCCAAACCTCCCTTTGCATGTAATAAATTTTTGTAGTATTAACAACATGCTACTCCATTTGTTTTTGAGTGCAGAGATTGGAATCCCTTTTCTAAAAACTAAAACGTCCATACCTGGATTTTTAAGAATGACCTTCCAAGATTCATCATGAAACTCTTTGTTCTTAAACCACCTTTCTCCTAGCCTTGGGAGTTCTGTTGCTTCAGCTATGAAGGACTCGGTAACTGCAAATTTGATGTCACCTATTTCCACTTCCATTCCATCAAATGACCTGGAAAAGGATTTAGTGATTTCCTTATGGTAACCGTTGAATTTTTCAATAAAACACAACCAACCAGCCTTCTGTAACATTCCCTTCAGCTGCGGATAACCCTCCATGTATTTAACCCCTACGGGTTCAGTTCTAACAATAAGCCCCATAACTTTTGTTCTCGGCTACCCTTCAAAACTACTCTCACTATCTGAGAAATGAAATGACTGCATATATGGTAATAAGAAGACTGTGTATACAAAAGTAGAATGATTATGGATATGGGAACATAATGATCGGGAATAGAATGACTGTGAATATGAAACAAAATGACTGTATATACAGAAATTATGGAAACAGAGTAGCTATATACGCAAAATATGTGGAAATAGAGTGACTGTATGCACAAAGTATATGGAAACAGAGTGACTGTATGCACAAAGTGGCTACGTAAATATGAGAGAAAAAATTAAGAGTTGGCATGTAATAAATAAACAATCAGGGTTTGAAGAGTCGTATATAGATAGGTCATGTCATTAAACTGACCGTTAACGGGTGTAGCTATAGAAATCCAGTTAAGTACGAGTTATGGAGTTTAAAATGGAGATCAGTTATGAAGGAATCATTGGAATGTTTGGCATTGAAGATGGAAGATATGGCGGAGACATCGTGGCAGTCAAATCACATAATGATTAATCAAGGAGACATGTGATCATACATGTTATACAAGCTTATGTTTTTGAATTGCTTTTTGAAATAAGTTTTTGTTTTTACCTTTGGAACCTTACCTTCCGCTTGCTAATATTTTGATGTTTGCTCCACAGGTGCTTTAGGCATGATTGGTCTCAAATTTTATTTTTATTCAATTACCTGCATACAAGATTTTATTAAGAACTAGATACTCATGCTTGGACTAATAAACAAACTGTTGCTATAGAATCAAGTTAGCTGCAGAATAGGATCAGCTACGGAACAGAATCAGCTGCAGAACATGGAAATAGCTGCAGAATGTAAAACAAAGAGTAAAATATGGCTTATGAATGGATGGAATGGAAATGGCTGTGTAAGTGAAAATAAGTCAAGATGATAAATGAAAATGGAGATGAAAGAAATGCTGGAAAAGGAGAAATTTATTGGTGAAATATGGAAATGGAATGAAGTGAAACTGTAAAAGTAAAACAAAGTAAAATGAAATGAGATAATGAATTTTGCAGAATGCTGAATGACTGTGGCTTTTTTTCACCATTTTTTTCAGAAAGGAAATGGAAAATATAGGGTGTTAGAAACTTCTGATTTTCACCCTGTATTTTTTGTATAAGCTTACCAATCAGTGATTGGTTTTCAACCTTATACAATTTTTTTTTTTAGATATGAAAAACAAAGACTAAGTTGGTGGAGAAGAAAGATTCTTCTTCACTAACTTCATTTCAAAATTGTTCTGGAAGATCTTGATGAACTCCTCCTTTGAGATTGGTTTTTGATATATTTTCAATCTATGACCATTCACAAGAAGAGGAGTTTGACTTTCATCTATTGTTCTGATCCTCACTGCTCCATTACTAAAAAAAAAATCAATCTCATATGGCCCAAGCCAATGAGTTTGAAACTTCCCTTGAAAATCTTTAAACTTTGAATCAAATAATAGTGCCCAATCTCCCTCTTGAAACCTCTTGTCCTTGATGTATTTGTCATGCCATTTAGCCCTCTGTTGTTGGACTAGACCAGTCCTTTGAACTGCCTCTTGTCTAATTTCATCAAGTTCATTCAATTGCTCCAGTCTATGCTTTTGAGCTTCTGATAAATCCATCCCCAACTGGACTGCCATCTTGAAAGTTTTGACTTGGAACTCTATAGGGAACAGGACTTGTTTCCCATAAACAAGTTCATAGGGTGTATGTCATGTTGTGTTCCTCCATGTAGTTCTATAGGCCCATAAGGCTTTAGGAAGTCTTTCTGCCCAATCTCTTCTATGCAGATGCACAGTCTTGGTGAGGATTCCTTCAATCACTTTATTTGTAGACTCCACTTGACCATTTTCTTGTGGATGATAGGGAGTTGATTTCCTATGCTTGATCTTGTACTCCTCCATAGGCCTTTCCATCATGTTAGATGTGAATTGAGATCCTTGATCTGTCACAATTTCTCTTGGAACACCAAAATGAGTAAAGATGTCCTCAAAAAGAAAATTAACTACAAATTTTTCGTTAGAAAAAAGTAATGCTTTGGGTTCTACCCATTTGGTGACATAATCAGTGCATACCAATATATACTTTTTCTGCTTAGATGGAGGATTAATTGGTCCAATAAAGTCTAAAGCCCACTTTTCAAAGGGTTCGATAAGTACCTGAGTTTGTAATGGCATTTCATTTGAGGGAGCAGGTTTCCCTACCCTTTGGCAACTACCACACCTTCTGACATATTCTTTAGCATCTTTGAAGATGGATGGCCAATAATATCCTAAAGAAATGATTTTATAGGTTGTCATCTTGTCAGCAAAGTGTCCACCACACGGCACATCATGACATGCTTTGAGAATATCAGACATCTCATCTTCCCTGACACACCTTCTGATCATAAGATCCGACCCTATTTTATACAATTCGTTAGTGATCCATGAATATCTTGCACTTTCTTGAATAATCTTTCTTTTCTCTCTAGGAAACAAATGTGAAAGTAACTTTCCTGTAACCAAGTAATTAGAAACATCTGCAAACCAAGGAGTTTGAGTAGTTACTACAAAGAGATATTCATCAGGAAACTTATCTTCAACCAGAGAGTCTTCTTTGATATTCTGAATCCTGGACAAGAAATCAGCAACTGTGTTTTTTTTCCGGGTCTATCTAGCATAGTAATGTTGAATTCTTGCAAAAGTAAAAGCCATCTTGTAACTCTAGCATTAGTAATAGGTTTATTAATCAAATATCTAATTGCAAAGTGATCTATATGAACAAATGTTTCATAGCCTGTTATATAGTGTCTGAACTTGTTAATTACATGAACAACAGCTAAGAATTCATTTTCAGTCACAACATAATTTAACTCAGTGGGAGTCAAATTCTTACTTGTATAGTAAATGGCATAAGGAATCAAATCTTTTTGTCCCAATACAGCTCCCAAAGTTGTATCTGAAGCATCTGTAGAAATATGGAAAGGAAGTTTCCAATTTGGTCCTCTTAAAATAGGTGCTTCAGAAATTTTTGCTTTCAAGGTTTCAAATGGTAGTTGGCAATCAGGATTCCAACTAAATTCACAATGTTTTGTAAGCAATTTGAAGAGTGGAGATGCTATTTTAGTGAAGTTTTCTATAAATCTCCTATAGTATCCTGTAAATCCTAGAAAACTTCTAACATCCTTTTGGCAACTTGGAATTGATAACTTAGAGATGACTTCAACTTTAGATTTGTCAACTTTAATCCCATCTCCCGAAATGTGATGTCCTAAAACAATACCTTCTATAAACACCATAAAAAAAATTCATGGCTTATTGAAAGGTTTGTTTCTTTACATCTTTTAAGAAATTTTTCCAAATTTTCCAAAGCTTCTTCAAATGTGTTTCTATAGACTGTAAAATCATCCATATATGCCTCTACACAATCATGTATTAAATCAGAACAATTCCTAGTACTGCTCTTTGGAATGTTGCAGGTGCATTACATAACCCAAAAGGAAGCACTCGGTAGGAAAAAGTTCCCCATGGACAAGTAAATGTGGTTTTATCCTAATCCTCAGGTGCTACCTGAATTTGATTATAACCACTGAAACCATCCAAGAATGAGAAATACTTCTTACATGCTAATGTATCTAACACTTGATGTATAAAGGGCAAAGGAAAGTGATCTTTGAGGGTTGCTTTATTCAATTCTCGGTAATCAATGCACACCCTCCATTTACCATTCTTTTTAGGCACAATTACCAAAGGAGAAACCCATTGGCTATCTGAAATTGGGTAAATGAAGTTTACATTGAGTAATTTTTGGAGCTCTTCTTTTACAATTTCCCTAAGATTTGGATTCATTCTTCTCTGAGGTTGTCTGATTGGTTTACTATTTTCCTCAATATAGATATGATGGATACAAGTCTTAGGATCAATGTCTTTCATGTCGGTGTACTCCCATGCAAATGCAGCAAAATGTTTTTGTAATGTTTTGGTTAGCTCTTCTTGTTGTAGTTCCTCTAAGTTTTTGTTTTTGTTCAATGTCCTACCTGGAAAAATTTCAATTGTAGATCTACCTAACTCTTCCATATAATAGAGAGACATCTGCCTAGATGACAAGTATTCAACATTAGATTTTTCTTGAAATTGTGCATGATCATATTCTGAAGATGTTTCAAAATTTTCCAATGTATTCAAAATTTGACTATCTTCACTAATTTCTAACATAGTAAAGAGAGGTTGAATATCATCTTCATCATCAATCCATTCTTTGTCATCTATTTATGTGATTGCTTTTGTTGGAGGATACAAAGTAAATTTCTTTGTTGAATTACCATCATAAATATACATGCCACCAGATCTACAACTAATAAAAGCATCAGTTGTGGCCAGCCAAGGTCTTCCTAGTATGAGTTGGTGTCCTCCTAGATTATTCTTGGGAGTTGAGATCATGAAATCAACATGATATTCCCAAGAATCTAAGGAGACTGAAATATCTTCTAGCACACCATCTTGTTTGATTATTGATCTATCTGCAAGTTGCAGTAAGGTAGGTGTGTAAAGAAGATTAGGAAGTTTAAGCTGCTCCATAGTTTGTCTACTCATAATGTTTATTGTTGCCCCTAAGTCAATCAATGTATTTGGAATTTCAATTCGATTTATATGTGTCTTGACAATTGGACTGCCTAGATCTACATATTTCTGCATGGCAATTTTTCCCATCATTATGTCTGCTATCTTTCTTACCAGGTGAATTCTTTTTGTTTCTCTTGGTTTTCTTCTTGGTCTTTTGATGTTCAACTCCTTTAATGTCTTGGCTAGAATTGGAATTTCTCTAATGTCTTGTAACAAAGGAATTTTGATACATACATTCTTTAATTCATCTAGAAAATCATAATTGGGCAACAAGATTTGTTTTTCTACCCCTCTATCAATTTGTAGTCTCTCAGGAAAAGGAGGTGTAGAAGTAGATGTTGGTTGCTCAATGATAGGAGTTGTGTTTATTGATTCTTTTTGTTTTTCTTTTTCAATGTTTTGGTTTTTGAGGGATGTTCCCTCAAAACTTTTATTGACTTTTAGAGAGTCTTCCTCAGAGGTGTCTTGTTCTTGAATAACTACAGAAGGTCTTTCCTTTTCTAATATCCTACCAGATCTTAGTTGAACATCATTAAGATCTAGTGGAGTAATCATGTAAGTTGGAAATTGTTGTCCTTCTACCATGTAAGCATTCTGAGGGTTTTTATTATTGGGGTTTGGTAATGGTTGGGCAGGTAGTTGATTTGGTTTCTGCTGAAATGGCAGTAAGAGTTGAGGATTTTGACTTTGTTGTGGAGGTGTTTGTGCAAATGCAATGAAAGTTGAGGGTTCTAATTTTGAAGTTGTGGTTGCTGATTTTGTTGGGGAGGATAATTCTGATAGGATGGAAGATATTGATAATATTGAGCAAATCTCCCATAAGGATTTTGTACCCCTTGTGCCCACGGTTGAGATTGATACTGAGATTAAGGTTGAGGCCAAGGTTGCTGCCAAGAATTCCAGTTTGGTTGGGGTTGAAGATACATTGGATTGTTAAATCCCTAATTTTGTGGCCCTGCCAAGGTCTTCTTGCAACAAAACAAAGAGATTCTGCAGAATTTGGGATTGTTTCCTCTTGAAAGATAGCCTCAGACTTGGGATTGAAGGACAACCCTTGGTTTCATGGCTTTCCGAACAGATCATACAAGTTTCTACAATTTTTTGCATCTAAAGGGCATTCCCTTAGAGCATGTTTCTTTCTGCATTTTGGACAAAAAATGGCTAAAGCATCAGCCTATATTTTCTACTTGTTTTGAATTTTAAGGGTGTCTAGTTGCTCACTAAGGCTCCCTAGAATGTCAGTTTTAAACTCATCAAGCATATTGCCAATTTCTACCCTACTTACAGATCCAGTTGTAGATTTGTTTGCTCTAACAAGAGAAGGATCTCTTGGCCCTTTCCCTGTTTTTGATTTCCCTCTTGAGAGATGAACACATAGTTCTCCTATGTCACTCAATGGAAGTTGAGAGATATCTCCTTTCCCCATCATGTTAAGGATATCTATTCATTCATCTCTAATGGCCTTTAACAAAAGAGCTTTCAAAGTTTCTTCATCTAAATTGTTCATTTTTTCTCTTTTCAAATTATAGTTGAATCTCTCAATCAAATCTTCTATGTTTTCATCCTCTCTTTGCATCATTTTGAACACCTCATCTTTATGATTGGTAGGCATACAATAATCCAAGTATCTACCCAAAAATTCATGTTTCATGTCATTCCACGTTCTAATGGATTGAGTGACTAACCCCATGAACCTTTTAGTGTTGAGGGAAAAAATTTGAGTTTTTGAGAGTCTTCTAGATAGTCATAAGTTCTACACAAGACTTCAAACTCAAAAAAAAATGTTTCAAGGTGCTCACTTCTCAACCCATAGAAGTTTGGGAGGACAGATGGTGAGATATTTTTCATTGTGGTATGTGTTTCCTCATCCACTATAGGGAATCCAAATGAGTTATCTACTTCCCTATTTCCTCTGCCTCCTCCATTATTACCTCTACCTCCTCCATTGTTTCCTCTACCTCTCCCTCTACCCCCTCCTCCAAACAGTGAGAATTCTCCATCTTGTTCTTCTTCTGCCATTATAGTTTCTTCAGAGTCAGTATGGGGCTCAACCTACAAGGTTATTCCCTCTTCCTCTGGTTCTTCTATTAATGGACTATGGGAGAGAGTTTGTACTTTTTCTTCCTCACCAGGTATTCCTAATTCTTCAACTACAATAGGCTCTCCTGTGGAGGTAAAAAAGTTTATCCTTGTTGTTGGAGATTCAAAAATTTTCTCTCCTAGGACTGTTTTGGTAGATGAAGTAGGAGAATTTTCTGATTGAGTTTCTACCCCTTGAATTCCAGGAATCTTATGGTTGGGAGTATGATTTTGGGATGGAGGTGTGTCTTTTCTAACTCTTAGTGGAGTAGGTGGTGTTATAGGAATCGAACTTCTGCCCCTAGCTATAAATCTACCCGTAGAATCTCTTTCTCTATGCATGTCATTGTTTTTTTTTTTTTATGAATGTAAGAGATAAGGCTACCTAGTTACACTTCCCTGGCAATGGCGCCAAAATGTTTGGTCAATTTAGTGTCCTAAATTTCTCTACATAAATTATCAATCCGGGTATTGTAAGCTGATGAAGTGTAGTGCACTATATGTGCTAGATGACCACTATTTTTTTGTATTTTATGTTGTTTTGGGGGTTTTTGGTCCTTTAGTCCCTAATGATTTACAATGTGACTGTCAAAATCCTAAATCTAACTTCTGTGAAGACTGTTAAGGACCTAAAGAAATGAGAACTAAAAAGAGCTTAAGTGAGATTTGGAAGCAAAGTTTAATCAAGAAATGAAAAACAGAGTTTTTATTTCTAATCATATCATTATTTCCAAATCAAGAGCTACAAGCTAAGAAGTAAAGTTGCAACTAATGTCTATCGATTATAGAAAACAGACTAGATGAAATACTAAAAACTGAAAGTGAAATTGCAACAATTGTCTATTCTGTAAAAAAACCAAGTGAAATACTAAAACTGAAAGTGAAATTACAATTACCTATTATGGAAACAAAACTAAATGAAATACCAAGGCTGAGAACAAAATTGCAATTAATCTATAGAAACAAAAAGAACTAAATGAAGTGCTTAGTTACTCTGTCTCTCAATTTTGGGAGAAAAACCTCCTTGTGATGACATTTTGAGGAACTCTGTACTTCATCATTCTAAGAAAATAAATGCAAAACGCAGAAAAGACTCATTGCATGAATGAAGTATTCAACCACTTATTTTGAGATGAGTTATCAACTAGAAGGGCTTTTTAGAAACATTCATCTACACCATGAGTCATTAAACTAGTAATAAAATGGCAAGAACTGTAATGACACTGATCAGTCTATTTGGAAATTTAAAAACTAGTGAAACAGTAAATAAAATAAACTACTCTACACTACTGAATTCAACTTCTAACTACTGATAAAACTAGAAAGAAATTAAGCAAAGAGAAGCTATTCTGTACTGAAAGAAACTATTCTGCATTAGTGAAGAAATGATGAATTATAAACAAGGTTAGTATGGAAATGATTATGAACATTGTGAGAAGGAATGGTAAATTTACAGTTTGAAATAGAAAAGACAAAACAAAATGAAATGAAACCTTAGTCAGCACAGGGGCCCTCTGCAACTGCTCAGGTTATGCGTACTCAATCAAAACTCCAAGAAATGCTTTCAGATATCCATAAAACACATGGTCTTCATATTAAAAACACAGGAAATGAGTTTTCAAAATTACAGAGCAGTAGTCTGAGCTTAATACATGAGAAAAAATCGAATTGGTTCTGCGTTCTTCACACAAGTATTTATAAAGAAATTATACAACTGTTTATGGAGAAAAATAAGCTACAGCCAAAAACACGTAGTAGATAGGCACACAAAATTCTCTTCCTCGGTTGCTGGAGACATAAATCTAAGGTGATGGTTGTTGGATTCGGTTGCACAGATGGTTGTTGAAATCCGTGGGCTTAGGAACTTGTTTCAGATCCCATCACTGTGAAACGTGTACAAAACAGAGTCATGTTTGCCTTAGGTCTCTTCGTTTGACTTCTTTATTGACCAGAATCTTGAGCTGGTTTCTTTTTCGATTTGGGCTGGTTGACTAGGATAGGATCCATGTCATGACCATTCTAGAGATGCCCATGTAGCCAGTTTCCTTATTTGACACTTGTAACCTGTCGAATCATGAAGATAGTTGTGGAACAGCCGATTAACTACAGAACAGGCTGCGTTCTGTAACTAAAATACAAAAACTTATTCAAACAGTAAAACATAAAAGTATAACATGTAAATCACTCAAATGTTCTCCTTAAGGCAATGTATACTGGTTATTGATGATAGGGATGCATTTTCTTCATGGAAAAACAAAGAAAATGGAGGAGAAAAGTTGCTAAGGAAAGGGCAATTTTGAGGCTCAGCACTCCATCCATCCATAATCATTCCTTGCTTTCACCAAGACCTTCACCTATTTCATCATTTTACATAGAAACTCCTCCAAGTATGTCGAGAAAATCCAACCATCTCCTAACCTTGGTTTTGAGTTCTGAGTGACCTTAGGAATTTTCTCACTCCATTCCACCTACCAACCACCTTCCCTAAGCCTTCCATCACCTCTATCACCCATCATTTTTCTCTTTACTGTATCCTGTATAAATACAGGGAATCCTGTAGGTTTTAGGACATCCTGTAGGTTTTCCTGTAGTGGCCTATTTTGAGGCCGAATTGAGGGAAAACGTCTAGGAAGCCACACAAGGGTACCTGAGGGTCTCCCAAACCTCCCAAACATCCACCAACATCCCTAAGCCACCTGCCACACCACGAAAAGAGATTAGGATTTACACTTGATTCTCCATAAAAGGAATAAAAGGAAAAAAATAGATTTATTGAAGTCCTTTACATGCACAGTAGTGATGTTTGATGTTTTCAAATTCCATGCTTAGGACAGTAGCATTTCATACATGTTAGCTTCGCATTCTTGTAAAGCATAGTCTCTTAGCATTTAGTTAGAGAATCGTGTGTTTTTAGCATAGGATTTTAGTCATTTTCCTTATTGTAGTAGACAAGCTTTCTCCTAGAGTAGATTTTTCTCTCTCATCAGCAATCAAGCTTCTTTCGAATCCATAGAAGTCTAGCTTGAAAGCCCTAGTGGTCTCTCACCAACTAAGTAGTGACAAAAGGTATAACCATCACTTGTACTTGCGTATACAACATTGTCACCTCCAAGTTTGTACAAACCCTGGGTTGATAAAGTAAAGCTGGTAGCTTGAGGAGTTGTAGCATTCTTGCTACAATACTAGTGCTCATCAAATTCCTCTATGCTCTTGACATAAAAGAGAAAAGCATGTGCTCCTACCAAATCATCCAATGAAGAGATACACCGACAATGTGAGTTTAGTCCTGGATTATAAGATATATGTTATAGGTGGTATAAGAGGCCCATTTGTCTCTGTAGATGGAAAAGTCTATTTGTTTGGTGGGTGTGGTGTAGGAATCATTGATTCTTAGGGTGAACTGTACAAACCATCTACCTGGGTCTCAAGTCATAATCGAAGCTCTCGAAAAAGGTCTTTCCCAGCTACATGTATCTACTATTTTGGGATATTGCAGTTATTGTGTGATAATGGATGTAAAGCTCAAAGCCTCCAGGAAACGACACAAAGCTCATATATATTTCTGATGTAAGGACTAGAAAGAGGCATGGAAAATGGTTCCATGGGAGGTGGATCAAAGTCCTCTTCCAACTATTCTTCAGTGAAAGTTGCTGCCCAGGAAACCTATTTTATCACACCCACAATTAGGTTTTTACAGGAGCTACTCGACAAAGTATATGAGTGAGTACTTCTTAGTATACAATTGAAAGGATAGGCATAACAAAGAGAAGAGGGAATACAACCTAGTGAACCCTATAATTCAAGCAAATAGAGTGTGGCTTGAAATAAAAGGAACCTCATTTCTACCACTTTTATTATGCCTAGATAAGGGAATCTAGATCATTCGATCTATTTTTCTAGTAGGGTGATTTCACAAGTTGAGAGTAACTATACAACAAGGAACACAATTTATGGCCTTTACTCCCCTTATTATTATTATAAGGAATCACAAAATTATTTTGTAGAAACCTAGACTTACTTAAAATAGCGTTGGTTGTAGGGATTGTTTGTTTTCCGATGGATGGCATGGATGGAAGCAATGGAAAGCTTCACTAGATATGGATAAACATCATTACAGCAATGCATGCAAAGCTCTTCGCTAAAGCAACCACTTTTACTATTGGAATAAGCGCTCCAAAAGCAACTAATTTACTAATTGGAAATATTGTAGGGGATTGTGGGTGTTGAACGATAAGAATATTCCTTGTGCCTACATATAGTAGGATATACACGTCAAACCTAAAGTATGCAATCCATTTATGAAATCTTTCCACGCCAATAGAAATCAATTAGTGAAATAATATATGATATATGCCAAATATAAATACTAAATGAGTGAGTAATATAAAACCAAACATAATATTGCCATTGAGTGAATTCATGAACCATTTCATCAAGTTAAATTGTTGAATCACATCCTTCAACACTACTCACAACGAGCAAACAAAAAATCATCTTGACTAGTGCTATCCAACCATTGCATTTTCAATAACAAATTGAGTCCATCGTTCCGCCAATTTTGGAAATTTTCTTAGATGTTGTAGTAGCTTGAAATCAGAAGCAAAGAATTCAAACATATGGTTACTGAATAACTTAATCAATGTGAATTCTAAATTTTATTGTGTGGAGTACCTCCACACAATGAAATTCCACGCATAAATTTCATTGTGTGGAAGTTCATTGTGTAGAGGACCTCCAAACAATGAACTTCCACACATATCCTCATATCCTTTGTAGGGACCACCACCTTGTTTAGAATTATCTATCAAAATTATTATTATTCGTGAGAGCCAATATTCCATCAATACTCCATATTAAATAAATGTGATTATAAATTAGAGCTTCATTAGCGATGAATAGAACATCATTACAGTAATGCACGTGAAGCTCTTTGTTTACATGGCATGACAATTTTGGAAAATTGAACATGACATGTCATATTACATGTTAGCATATTCAAATATCAAAACTTCAAAACTTTATTTAACCCCTTACACCATATGAAAAATGTATTGAATGGAAGAAGGATCTAGAATTCAGAAGGTTTAATGAAAAAAAGATCACCAAATTTGAATATCTTGAATCTAGAAATCTAGAGAATTGAAATAACAATAATTAAATTTTACCAAATTTGATTAACTATAATAAGATATAAGCATATAACTTGTCACTAAAAATTGTTAAAATCCGTTAATAGAGTACTTTTCTAACCTCATGGTATATTTTCCAAAATATAAAACCAAATTCAATATTGTCATTGAGAGAATTCATGAACAGTTTCATCAAGTTAGATTATTTAATCACCTGGTTGAGCACTAGTCACAACGAGCAAACAAAAAATCATGTTGATTGGTGTTATCCAACCATCACATTTTACATAATGAATTGTGTCCATTGATCCACCAATTTTGGAGAATTGCTCTGATGTTGTAGTAGTTGGATATTGGAAGCAAAGAATTTAGACAAATGGTTATTGACTAACTTAGTCAATGTGAATTCTAAATTTGATTTTGTGGAAGTTCATTGTGTAGAGGTCCTTGTGCGTAGGACCTCCACACAATGAACTTCCGCACAATTTCATTATGCGAAAGTTTGTGTGGATTAGGGACCACCACCTGATATAGAATTAATGGTCAACATTATTATTATTCACTAGAGCCAATACTCTATATTAAATAAACATGATTATAACCTAGAGCTTCATTAGTGATGAATAAACACCATTACAACAAGGCATGGGAAGCTCTTCATTTACATGACATGTCATATTACATGTTTGTATATTCAAATATCAAAATTTAAAAACTTTGCTTAACCCCTTACACCATATGAAAAATGTATTGATTATAAAAAGAATTAAGAATTCAAAATTTTTAATGAAAATATCCCCAAATTTGAATATCTTGAATCTAGAAATCTAGAGAATTGAAATAACAATAATTAAATTTTCCCAAATTTGATTAATGAAATTAGGAGTTTGGAAACCATAATAAGGTATAATAAGATAAATTGTCATTAAAGATGTTTAAAATCATATTTATGGTGTTGGATGTTCCGCCAACACCTAGGGGTCTCCCAGTGTGAAGTCTCAATTAGACCTCACACAGTTTGGGATAGGAGCCCCATCCGGTATGTGGGCCCAGTTGCCACAATGAATGATTTTCTCCTAGATGTTAAATGCGATGGTGTTAAAACAAGGACAAGAATGGAATTCCTGAAGAATAGGGATGAGATCAAACCAATATTAACAACCTATAGAACAATATACAAGGATGCAACAACAATAAGAAGGAGAAGCATGCCACAATAAGGATTAGTGAATTGAAACTATCCTAGACATACTTGAAAAAGAAAATATCAAAGGTTAATTGAAAATGAGTTCACAATAGGTCAAATATTTCAAAGTGGACATGAAATCTATAATCTAATAATGAGGTCATTAACATATGCCCACATGAAAGCACATATATAAACATGATGGAAATACAAGAAAGGCAGTACAACCATGACAAATACGTACAAGGCTCCATATTAAAAGCAAATAATTTCTTATTAGTGTTGTTACAAACACAAGTATAAATAATGCAAGCCATCAAATCCCAAGAGTGGAACATGGATTACTCATACCATTATCGAATGCAAAACCCTCACCTCACCACATCTCACCCTAATAGTTAATAAGAGTGGAGTGCCTCTAGCTCTTCAAGAATATATCAAATATCTACCACTAGGCTAACCTCAAGTGCTAAATTCCCCTATGCATGAGGCATGAGGGTACATTTATAGAGGGTACCTTTGACCTAATCTCACGACTCTTGAGCTTCCTTACTGCTCTCTCTCATTTAGTGACTTTTGAATAATTGTATTGATCTTTGTATAGCCATTAGCATCATGATGATAAATATTTACATGATGACAAGAGTGGTCAGGAGGAGAGTAAAGAATTTTTTGAAAAACCATAGGGTTCTCGTTGTCAATGCTAATGTGAAGCCATGGAAACTCACATGAACTATTGAAGAAGGCTTCACTGTTTATCTTTTGAATTGAATGTATATTCACTTGCTTCAACATCTGCCACTAAGGTTGACACAAAACCTCAGACAACTATGTGGAGCCATTTTTCCTATTTTCTGGAACCCTAGTTGAATAGCCTCTTTTAAGAAACCCTAACTTTCTTCATGCAAATCAACATCTCCTACCTGCAGCAAATAACATTGGTTACACTTACTTTCTAATAAATAATGACATTAAAAGCACAATCACTTGATTGAAAGAAATGCATTAATTGGGACCCATGTATAGTCCATTTCCACGCCACAATGTTATTAATGCAAGTGGCCTATGTCGGGTCTTTCTAGGCTTCAAAATATTTATGACATATCTTGAAATAGTATCTCCCTGTTTTCAAATTTTCAAAATGGATCCAAAATATTTACATGGTCTTTGCTCTTGGTATTGCCTTTAAATGAATCTTGCTCTTCAAAATCTATTTCCAAAACAAAATTTCACAAAAAATTGCCATAATTGTCTTTGCATGATGTGGAGAGCTAACCAATCCATTAACATCATTGTAATAGTTGTCCACATATTTATTGAACATAGATTGTTTCCCAAACAGTTGTATGATAAGCATTGGTTGCACTTCCATTAATGAATCAATGGGAGCGCCATCTCTAAGAAATCCAATTGCCATATAATTTTGGTTCATATTTTCCCCTATGATGAGATGTAACCTTCAGAGCATCTAAAGAAACCAGCAAATTTAATACAACGTGAAAATATTTTCTAATTTGGTGGGTCAATATCCCTATGAATTATAACTTTAGGGGGTTATTCATTGCCTTTGTTGCACCACAACCAATCGTGAGAACCTAAAATATATTTTACCTTATATACCATGTTTGATGACCATATTTTACCTTATGACCTAGATATTAACACAAAAGTTCCATACAGAGCTCAAGTAATAGTTTCAAATTCCTCTACATGTGGGCATGTATGTGTGCCTTTGTTTATCTTCTCTACAATGCCTTGGTGCTCAAAAATGAATTTCCTCATCCTTTATCATGAGCACCATAGATAACTAGTTATTGACTATTGTATTTGGGTGTGGACATCCTAATATGGTGGGGAATCATAAATGATTTTAGAAAACCGAAACTTTCTCCTATCACATAGTTGAGATCTATTTCAAACTTTCCAATTGGATACATGAGGAGTCCACATGTTGTATTGAAGCCAAGTGTATCTAGCACTAAATAAGGGGTAAATCGGCATATGCATGCTTGAGGTGTAGATATTTGAAGGGCCTTCGAGTTTATTTTCCATTGATGAATCCAAATTCTTTAAACAGATCTTCTTTTTTATAACACTTGTTGAAGGGTAGTTCAAGTCTGGGTGCACCTTCTTTATACATGACTGGACTCAATTTAGATGTGCGATTTACGATTTCAGAATAATCACGTTAAAGATTCATGTTTCAAATCACATATTAAAATGCGACTTATTGGTGAACATATTTCTTAATCACACTAGACAAGTCACATTTTACAATGATAGTGCCACTAATAACTATGAATAATGAGTCTCCTTAAGTCACATTAGAATGAGTCACATCGCTAGGATGCAGGGGAATGTGAGAATTTTGAAAGTGATCTGCGACTTATGGAGGTCACATAGTAGAGTTCAAGTGTAGGTCACACTTTTCGTTGTATGGTTGAAGCACAAAATTGTGATTTTATGACTTAGAGAGAGACCACATATGAGAGATGTGATTAGGATATAGGTCATAAAGTTTCACTTTCCTGAGCATGCTTCTAAGGACTGCAGGTGCAATTTATTAGGTCCATAATGAACTTCCCCAAAGATGAATCATTACCTTTTATTGATCAAACACATGAATTTATAAATATGAAGAAACAAAGGGAGACAATTAGGTTGAATAACTTCTCCATATGGGAATAACTAAAAATAAATAACTAAACCTAGTAATATACAAGAAATCCCGTAGGATTAGTTTAAAATCCCCCCTTAATCCGAGGGGATATCTGACATGCCAAGTAAATATTTGAAATTTTCAAAATTTTCACGTCCTAATGTTTTGGTAAATATATCTGCAATTTGTTCTGAAATAGGAAAATGTGTTAGATGAATTATTTTCACCTCTACATGACATCAAATCAAATGATACTTAGTGTTGATATGTTTGGTTCGATCATGGAACTTAGGATTCTTGGCCAATTGAATTGCAAAAGATCTTTCGACAAATAGAGGAGTTGAAGCGTTTTGTCTCTCCTGCAAATCTTCAAATATTTTCCGAAGCCAAATGATTTCCTTAGTGGCTTGAGTTGCTGCTACATATTTGGCTTCGGTGGTAGAATCAACAGGAATAGATTGTTTGCATGATCTCCAACTGATGGCTATTGATCCAAGATTCATCAAATACCGGGAAGTAGAGACCCCATTCTCCTTATCTCAATCAAAATCAAAATATGAATAACCAATAAGATGGAAGTCTGAAACTTTGGAATATTTGATGCCATAAGTTTGGGTTCCTTTTAAATAGTTAAGAACTCTTTTTTCTGCTACCCAATGCCCCTCACAAGGATGATGTATAAATATGGAAAGTATTCCAACAACAAAGTTTATATCAGGAGGAGTAATAGATAAATAAATCAAACTTCCAACAAGTTTCCTATACTTTGTTGGATCTTCAAACAATTTTCCCTCTTCTGAAATGAGTTTCAAATTCTGCTCCATTGGTGTCGCAATGAGATTGCAATCCATTATACTATATATGTTCAATAACTTACCAATATATTTCTTCTGAGAGATGAAAATATGTTGTCATTTTTTATCAACTTCAATTCCAAGATAATAATGAAGTAAACCTAAATCTATCATATCAAAGACCTTTGTCAATTACTTCTTAATAGATGATATATATTCATCATTGTTTCATGTGATCATCAAAACATCAATATATACAACTAGATATGCAACTGATCTTCTAACTTTCTTAAACAAAAGAGTTGCATCATCTAGGTCAAAATGTTTATAATTTAACTAAAGAATATGTTTAGTTAGTTTCTCATACCATGCCCGTGACACTTGTTTCAAACCATACAAAGACTTCATTAGTTTGCAAACCTTTTGTTCTTTCCCTTTAATGGAAAACCCCTTTAGTTGAAACATGTAACCATCGTCATTCAAATATCGATTTAAAAAGGCAATTTTGACATCCATATGATGAATTTTCCATTATTTCTGGCTGTAATAGAAAACATATATCTAATAGTACCCCACTTAGTTGTAGGAGAAAATGTCTTTGTATAGTCAAGACCCTCTTTTTGTGCATATCCCTTTGCTACAAGTCTTGCCTTGTTCTTATCATGTGAACCATCAGCTTTATACTTAGTTTTATAAATCCATTTGCAACTAGTATGTTTGATGTCAACAGGAGGATCCACCAGCCTCCATGTGCCATTTTTTATGAGAGCATCATATTCCTTTTGGATTGCATATTTCCACTTATCATAACTGGCAGCTTCTTCAAAACAGGTAGGTTCACAATCCACAAAAAAATTAAATTCACAATGAGAATATTTACCTGTGGAACTTCCTATCTTAAACTCATCATATTTCTTTGGAAATGTTCTCATACGAGTTGATCTTCGCAAAGGTTGTGTAGGAAGTTTCTCATCTTCTTCATCTGTCTTAGTTCTTGCTGTCTTTGTCCCTATCATCTTTGTAGAAACACTTTCATCAACCAATTTCTCTTCAACAGCAAAATCAACCAATTTCTCTTCAATAGCAAAATTATCATTATTGAGAGAAGGAAAATCCACAGATGGATCTAATATAGGAATCCCCCCTTCATAATGTGGAAGAATATTATTTGATTCATAATAAAACTTTTGAGGCACAAGCATTTCTATCTGATTAAGTTGTCTATCGACAGTGATAGAATCTTTATCAAGTTCAAGAAAAATTACATCTCTTGAAAAAATAAATTTCTTGTTCTCTTCATCATATAATCGATAATCTTTAGAAGTCATAGAATACCCCAAAAATATTCATTTTCTGCTTCTTTCACACAATTTATTTCTTTTATGTTTAGGAATCAAAGCATAACATTGTGAAACAAAATTTTTGAAATGTTTAACAACAGGAAGAGGATTATACCACATTTCTTATGGAGTTTTTTTGTTGATCACAGAGGAAGGACATCGATTTCTAATATATTCTTCCACACACCTCTTCTCTTGGCAGTAGCAGTCTCATAGAACACAATGCAGATAGGTTAAAAATGCACTTATTTTTAATGATCTGTGGGATGGAGTCTGTGAAGGAAAAGAAGGGAATGAACTAGATCAACCTGATGAGGAGAAACAATTAGCAATATGGAAAAGTAAGGATAAGAAGGCCTATTCCTTAATTTCCACTTACGTCTCAGAAGAGGTAAGCAGATACATTGTTCAAAGTAACACAATGTATGATGCCATAACAAAACTAAAAGAGATTTATGATTCACATTTTGAATTGGAGATAATTTAGTTATTGTTGAAGTTATTTAATCTAGAGATGAAACATAATGATCCTTTAAAACTTGTTTCTAAAATTAAAGCCATCAATCATGAAATTGAATCTACTGGAGTTAAATTTGATTTGCAGCTTACTGCCTTTATAAAAGTTCTTTACCCTATTTATTCACACTATTTGGAATCTCTCCAAGCTAGTGGGAAATTAAAAGATTTAGGTTTTGACAAATTAGTAGGGAAAATTACAAAAAGAGAGAAGGATTTTGGCAAAAAAGAAACATCACATAATTCTAATACTAAAACTCTATATCTTGCTCAAAAATACCAAAAACCTCAAGAAGAATTTGCCATAAATACTAAGGGTAATAAAGGATAAGGTAGGAAGAACTATAGAGGTAGGGGATAGAAATATTCAGGGAGATAGATAGCATAATGATAAACAAAGAAATTTTTCTAATAAAACAACTGTAAAATGATTTAGACGTGGAGTAGTTCCTTTTGCTGATAAGTCTCAAATCAAACCATTAGGTATTGGTTCTATTTAGTTAAAAATTCCTATACTTTCTGATTATAGTTTGAATGATGTTCTTTAAATTCCTCATTTCCAAAGGAATTTATTATCTCTTGTATAGATAAGACAACATGGACATTCCATCCACATATTTGATGATAAAGTGGAAATTCAAAGAGCAGCCGACAATAAAACTGTAATGACTGGTTTGGAAGAAGATAAATTGTTGAAATTGAAAGGTATGTCATCTATTTCATGAACACTAATTTTGTGGTTCAACAGAATGATACTTTGTCATCATCATTATTGTGGCATGCATGCTTCGATCATACTAATTATGAAATTATTATAATTATGAAACAACATGGGATTAAATGACTTCCAACAGTTCTAAGAAAATTGACCCCATGTAATGCCTATATATTGGCCAATCATCACAAACAATCTTTTTAGAATTCTAATTATAGATCTTAAAGGAAATTAAGTCTCATACACTCTTATTTATGTGGACCTATGCCTGTACCAACTGTGAATGACTATAAAAACATACTAACTTTTATTGATGATTATTCAAGGTGTGTTGGGTTTATCTGCTTAAAGAAAAATCACTAGTTCTTTGTGTTTAAAAAAATTCATCTCTTGATTACAAATGAAGCTCAAATTACTATTAGTACTATAATAACTAATAATGGGGGAGAATATACTTCACGAGTTTTTGAAAATTATTTGCAAGAGAATGGCATCAAACACCAAACCACAATACCATATAATCCACAACAAAATGGTGTTGCATATGTTAATTTTTTCAACTGCAGTAAAATTCCACCTTGGACAGCTCAAATGACCAAGATAAATGGACCTAAATATCTCTTGATTTGGTCAAGCAGAAGTTAAGTTTTGAATTATTTTATTAATTAATTCATTATGGAATGGGTCAGACCTAACAACTTAGGTAACTTCTTGGGCCATTCTTAACCCCAAGTAAACCCTCAAGACAACTTATAAAAGGAAGCAACGTCAAGCTCATTTGGACCAACTGAATTTATGTTTTTGTTCTTATAGTTTTCCTTGGATCGCAAAGGTTCATCGGTGTAAGTCTTCATTGGGTCTGAGATCATAGACGAAAGGTTCACTCTGAGTTAGGGTATTTTGAATCCCGGTCACTGGCACAAATCCGAAGTTTTTCGTCCATAGTCGCTGGCATAGAGTGGGTAAGAGAGCGACTTTGGCCCTCTGGTCGTTGGGAGGTAGTTTAGAGGGAGTGAACTTGGGTTTAGAGATAGATCAGAAGGTTTGAGTCCCCGGTCGCTGGCTTTTGGTAACCCAGGGAGCGACTTTGTCAGTTCATTCACTCGGATAACACTATGAGAGTGTGACTTTGACTTGCTGGTCACTTGGACAACTTGACAAGAGAGCGACTTGTTTATTCTCTATTCAGGGCCATAGTCATAGGCAGAGAGACCCCCTAGGAGTGACTTTGCTATTACAGTCACTCAGACAATGTCTTCATGAGTGCAACTTTGAGGTTTTCAATCACTCATAGATAGTACTGATGAGAGCGACCCAGTTTAGATATGGGATTTTGGCATCTTGGCATCAGTGATATGTGGATCTGGGTTTCTCTACTACATATCGGTGGATCTGAGTTTCTTTGTTGTTATGATAGATTTATAGATCTTGCTTATTGTTACCTATTGTTGATCATATGTATTGGGCTCGTTGTACTCACTGTTTTAAATTCTTATGACGATCTAAGAAGAAGAAGAAGATTTGCAAGGGTTTTCCCCATAGTGGGTTTTTCCCTGGTCACAGACCAATGCTGGTAATGCCTGTATATTGCGCATGTTGATGTATAATAGTGTAGATCTGAATAATGAAATGATAATATGGGGTGAACTTAAAGTATTAATGGTGAAATGAAACTATCATAGTAAAGAACAATGTTTCCTTAAGGAAAATTAACATGGTATCAGAGATAGGCTGAACAAAAGCCACGGAGATCACCCAGTTGATGACACCATTGATGGAAGAAAGAAGAGGATGGTGGGCCTATAAGAATTGAATGGTTTGAAGAAAACCCTAGGCATCTTGATGAATAGGGTTTGATGTATTATATGAGGTTAGGGTTGGAGATAAAATCCTGGTCTATGGCAAAGTATTGAGATTTGATGTATGAAACTTTAACATGATCTATGTGAAGATGCACAAGAACTCATGGAAGAATTGATGAAGTTCCAGATGGGATAATCCTTAGCAGACATGGTTGGATACTTGAAGGCAACATTGGTATATGGACCATGGACATTGATGTCTCTTGAGGATTGATTCAAGAGGGAGAGGATCACCTCTCATTAAATATAAGTATTCCTTGTCTTATGATGTTTCTTACTTATATATATGGTGATTATGTTTATTGCTACATATGTATTTGAGTATATGGATGTTTCTAACCTCCATGATGAGATGTGATGAGTAGGTCCTTCTTGAGGATCCTTTTGAGATGCATATCTGGAAAGAGGTAAAGAGGTACTTGATGAAAAGATGACAAAGTACTTCAAGCAGCCTATGACTAATGAGCATATGCTCTGGTATTTGAATACTACAAGGTATGCATGGTATGTTGTGTTTCAACTATTGACTTGGTAAGCCCTAAGGTTGGATGAGAATGCCTCTTTATTTATTGGCTCATACATGTATATGAAAGTGACTTGGATTTATGTTTCCTATGATGAAAATATGCACCTGGTATTGAACACTTTGATCTTATTGAATTCAATGAGGCTATCTAATGTTGATACATTGATACACTTGATGTTCAGCTAACATCTATGATCTATTTGTTGGATATATTGATCCTAAAGAAGGCTAGCACCTTGGCTCTAGAAAATGATACTTGGCATAGAAGGAAAATCCATTGACTCCAATACATGAGTCTGGTGGTAATGCTTGAAATAAGCATGATGAAAGCATATGGAAAGAGTGATTGACACTCTTGTTGTTTGACCTAATTTGATCTCATTGGTCATGAAGAGCACGGTAACTTTGATATGAGAAGTATAAGTGTAAGATTGATATTCCATATCTCTTACTACCTGTGGTCTTGTCTTGATGGCATATGGTTAAATGGGATACAATAACTTGATGGAGTGACTTGACAGAAAATGCTCTTGTGTTCATAATCTTTGAGATATGATGCTGCTTCTATATATGGCTTTGAGTCTAAACCTTTGATGAAAGATTGATGTCATAATTCTGATAGCCATATGTTTATGATCTAACATATCTATTGTTGCATGAATCAAGTCGAGACATGTTGCCTACATGTATGAAGATGAATTATGCAGGTCCCTAGTTATAGGGAGAATCACTTCTCGATATTCTTACCCTTATTACTATTTGTATTCTATGTTGTTGAAGTATGATTTAAGTGCATCTGAAATTATTGATCTACAATAGGACCTTAGATCTAAAGGCCATACTGAAATTATGGTTTTTGTTCCAGTCACAGTCATAGATCTAGGAGATCTCATCTATGGTTGCACTCATGCTAAGGCTTAGACATCGACCAAGTAGCTAAAGTCGCTCCCATGCTAACCAAAAGAGAGAGACCAAAGTTTTGACTATTGTTGGCTATCATTTGAAGCTTTATGAAGCTATTTGAACTCTGAATGATGATGTCCTTGACATATTCTGCCACTGTTAACTGATTTTTGAAGCTGGTTAGTTACATTGTTGATCATATAATGAAGTATTGTGCCTGAAATCGGATGGTCACCTAAACGATATCTGGACCAAAGATGTATTGTAGATAAAAGCAAGATATGCTAACATGAAAAGGTTGAATGTTTTCCATAACATGAACATGCAGACTAAATTTGTGTTTGCAGGTGACCGGGACATATAGATAAATATGTCACTATATCTGAGATATAAGAGGTTGGCATTATTTGGCATTACCGGTATATATGAATAGTTTTTTTTCATGATGTTTGAAAGTAACTTGAATTGAAGATTGAGATGTTTTTTGACTAAAGATCTCTCTTCGATAGCATTTGTACTTGACCTGATGTCTAGTGATATGATTTGGTGATTGTTGATTTAACCTGATATCGATACTATGTGGGCATGATGACTTATTGGCCTCCTCATTCTTAGAACAATAGTTGAAATAATGATAGTTCTGATTTGGCATGAAAAATGGAACTTGCATGACTCATCCTTGACGTATGAATTTACACCTAGTGACAAGATTACTTATATTATTCTTATGGAATGACTTGATAAGTTCGGCTTGATAATGCATGACTTGTTGGCATGATGAATTCATGATTTGATATTAGCTACACCTTTTTCTTGGTTTAAAGTATTAATACTATGATAATGATGACTTTGATAATGGTCATGGTTTGGCTTCTAAACACTAATGAGTTGACTTTGTTGTTGATGGTACAACATTGAGTTATGTAGGGATGATAATGTTGGCATCAGGATGACGAGTTCCAACGTATGGCTTTGATATTGATTATGGTTTTGGTTTTATATCATGATGATCTACCTGTGATAGGTGATGAGCCTCTAATGATGTAATCAAAGGGAGAAGGATTATGAAGCTCGAAATAATGTATCATGGCATGATGAATCGATTTCTGGAATTTGGAAAGAAATTCCATATTGCAAAGCTATTGGAAAATGTCATGAAAATGAAAATCCTTGGATACTATGTTTTGAAGTTCAATATGTTGTTGAACTTGACATGGCATCCAAAAATTGGAGCATTGTTGTTCCATTTTGAACATCCATCTGTATATGTATGATGTGCATAATGAATTCATGAGTGAGTTGTTTCACTCACATAGAGTTTCCACCGATCATGCCTTGAAATATCTGCATGAGTGTTCTATTTTTAGAATGTGATATTTCTCCTATGATATGTATTTGCATAGATTTATTGTTGATATGCACATTTAGATGCTGCTTTAGCATGATATTTGCCATGATATCTTGGATGTGAGGTCCATAACATGACCGAGGTTGATCATGACGTTGCTAGCATAGCTAGCTGTGAGGCAGGATACGTAAGCTCCTTAGAAGATATTTTTGAGCATGATATGGATATGACATGGATACCATCGATACATTGTGATGATTTGATTGGTAGTAAGTCCCATATATATGGTTGGAACCAAGGTACTCTCATATATTGAGACAGTGCAGTTGTTATAAAGAAGATTAGGCTTGTGGTTGGCCCCACCATGAGAGGGAGGATGATTATGGTATCCTTTTGTGATTCATATAATTATATATGATTGGACATGATATTTGATTTGATGTTTTGTATGAACATGAAACATATTCTATTAAGGAAATATGATGATGAGAACATCTTTGATTGATGGATGTTGCCCCTCCGGATAAGGGGCAACGCTGATCGAGGACACTAAGCATACTCTTCCCACCTCGCTTGAGCTCTCAATGTGAGGAACTCAGATAGAGGGCTCCTGGAGTTGAGGAAACTCTGGAAAAGAGGGTGTTACCCTATCTATTACCCTTGGTTGAATAATGTTCCTCCCCTATCTTCATAGGGTCAGAGAATGTTTCTCCCCTCTTTGTCTTTGCAGAGTATACCCCAGTTGGCATCATACCCTCAAGCAGGCCAGCTAGATGGGAATACTGCTCCTTGTTTTGGCCAATGAGTTGAGAGTGTACTTGGGGTGTACAACCTGTTATCTCAAAATCAGGCCCCGGAAGGCTGCAGACCAGGAAGACTTAAAGTAACTGTTTCAAACCTACTTTAGGCTGAGGTTTAGCCTCCCCAACCTGAGAGGGCTCTCTCAAAGGATTAAAGGTTTTTTATTATGATCAAGATGGCTAACTCTTTTGAAACAACTAAGAAATGAAAATGGTGGAAACACAACTAACAAGTATCCATTGGGCTTATGGAGTCATATATGATTCAGTATTAACAGCAGGTTGGCTTTGCATAAAAGTCAAGGCATTCAGATTTCAAAACACCAAACACATAAAAGGCAGTTTATGAGTATATGAAGGAAATTAGAGCACTGTAAGCGATTTCTAAGTAATCAGATACTCATAACACTGTAGATAACATGAAAAGACAACAAAATAAACTCATTACATTGAACTCTTTATGATTCTTGAGAAGCATAAGCCAGTACTATATTACCAAAAAACAGAGTCTTTACCTAAGCCAAATATCAAAGCTTTTACTTATAAATTTCCAACCCTTGGTACATTGCTCTTTCTCCTATATATAGAATTCTTGAGATTCCTCCTCCAGCATGAGGGGAACTCGAATTTTGCTTGCTATAATGACACCTATTAACCTTTAAAACTAACCAATAAATACAATTGATTGCTAACTAGCAGTTTAAGAGACCTAAGACAATTATGATTCTAATTCTACATCATGTTGAGCATAGCATTTATTACAATCAAGATTCATTCTTTGACAAGTGGTCTCTTTTAGTTTTAGCTGTGGTAGGTGTTTGTAGCTGCCTGCTGGCCTTAAGGTCACATCTTATCAATTGCTCCTGAAAAGTAGGAAACTACCCTGTTTATCTGCTTTTGGTTTTCCTCAAAGATACTCGAAACCAATGAACCATGCCCTTCTTCTTTGATTATAAAAAAATATATTAGGATGCCACATCCTTGATGTGATGTCAACCTTTTCCATGTGTGAAGACAAGACCTTCTCTAGGCTGTCTGATATATCATGAAATATATTAACTCTGATCACTTTATAACAAAACGTTTAGAGTTCAAATGTAGGTCTCTTCCACCTGTTTCTTCCTTTGTTGAATGTTGACACCTGTTACATGATCCTCTGAAGAGATTCCTTTTTCAAAATTTTCCCTTCGGTCCCTCAAAATTGGTTGACTAGGTTTTAATTATGTAGCTACAGCAGTTTCGTAGCGCGCTATGAAACTGCTGTGCGTTAGGGATCATCTTCAGAAGTTTTTAAATTCAAAAGTCTTTCAAGATTTTAGCATTCATCATCAGTTATACAACATGAATTTATGTTGAGATATGTCAAAGCAACAAGACTTCGAGAAATTTGTAGTTGGTGGTAGAAAACAGGGTTATGTGAAGATTGGCTTCTTGGCATCATAAAAACAAAACTTTGGAACCTGAGCTCCAAGAGCCAAATTTGTGCCAAAAAATGATTTGATTGTTCCTATGTCCTCCCAGTAATCATTAAAAAGATATGCCTGTACATTGCATTCTTTTGTTGATGTAGGAATAATTTCTGATCCAAAATCATTGGCAGTTGGGTATCTAAACCTGAGAAGCTTGAGAAGAATGTCTATCTTGAAGACATACACACCCATTGATGCAATGTATGGTTTTTTGTCAGCCTCATTGGGTGACAAACCAAGCACTATTCTGTCCACTTTCATAGCTTTTAGATCAGCCCCCTTTGGCTTCTCACTAAAATAAAGCAAACGACCTCTATCATCAATTTTGTAGGTCTCTAGAGGTATTTTCCCCAGCATATTGCAATTCAACACAAGCCAAACTAGATTTGAAGGCTTCATGTATCCCGTGGCTCTGCCCGACACCCTAGAACTCTCCTCCAGAATAGAAATGATCAACACCTTTTAAATCTGCAATATTGTCTGATAAGCTGTTGCTTTTAATTTGATAATTTTCATCGTCATCCACTCTAGACTCATCTTCAGCTTCTTCATTTTGACACCTTGGTAAGCACAATCTGTCTTCAACAAAATATGGATCACCATGAATAGGCTGACTTCCATCCTTACATAAACCATCTTCTCTCTCTCTATGTTCTATTCTACCACTTGGCAATACAGCACTTCGACCGTGCTGAACATGATATTTCAATACATTGTCTACCTGTAGTGGAACAGTTCTCAAGCCCTCAGAAGCACAAGTTATCACAGGATTGCTAGTTATTTGCCAACTTTTATTCACATGCGAGCCTCCCACTGTAGTTCTGCCCATTAAGTTATTGTTGCTCAACCTGTGAGATGATTGCAGTGATGAATCTTCAACTTCAATGCCAGCTGTTGGGAGGGGGTTTGGATTAGGTTGAGATTTTGAAACCCCTGGGTTACTGTAACTTGTTGTTCCAGATAAATGTTCTCTGCTTTTGGCTAGAGCACACTTTGTTGACTTGTCAAACTCTGTTGCAGTGATATTAGTGCGAGATATCAAATTCTGTCCCAAAAACTAGCCTGGATAATTTACAGTGCCATAAGAATTTGGAGAAACATAATATGGAGTATACATAAACCTCCCATCACACGAAGCCTTAGAATCGCTTTCCGGACTCTCCAAAATTCTTTCTGCCCAATTGTTGCTATAACATTCTTTGGAGTGATATCAAAGATATGGATTGAATCTACCATTGATGAATTAGAGTTACGGTCAGATGAATCACCCTTTCCAACATCATGAGGTCCTGAATCAACTACCATACTCTGATGGTCATTGAATGGCTTAGATTTACACTGATCTCGTAAACTTTGTTGTTTTTGGCTTTCATCGTGCCTTTGAATACTATCCATTGCATTTTCATGAGACCAAAATCAGAAGCACGACTGTCATTCATCGAGACACATGAAATTGTGATATCAGCCTCCTTATCAATGTGTTTCTGTAAAAAGTCCATATAGTTCATACGGTAGATATGGTCATCCGAAAAAACAATAACATGTTCTATATGCCTATTCCTCGGATCCCCAAAAAAAACCACATAAATTGCCTCACAGCATCCGTTGTGCCCTGAAACTAATTCATCCCATCTTCACCTGGAGTTTGATTTATCTATTATTTCCCCGATTGCTATGATACCATTTCGGGAAGCCTCTGGAGTTGCTCATCCATCCGCTAAAGCTGAAGGCACAAAATTGTAACATGGTACATAAGCCAATAGAGAAATAGAGACATGACTATAAGCAGATCATTCCTCTCATTTTTTATCTCTGGTTTCTGGTGTCGAAGATGTTCTGCGGGATTGCACAAGGGGACATCACAAACAGGGCGTACCTCGACTTTCCAGTAGATATCCATCAACAGAAATAGGTAGAAAGGCACCACAGTCAATAATGGCTTCAACGCGCTCTGGGCCACCGCATTGAGGCCCTTTCCCAGGCGGTCCAATAGGAGCATTGTTAACATTAATAATATTATGGCCTCTACTACTGCAGTGTACCCTAAAACAATCCATTCCAGTGCCATATATCAATAAGGAGATTGATTTCATCACCAACTACAATAAAATCTCCAAGAGATTGAACATATAGTGCAAGAATATGGCCATGATGGCCACATTCAGACTGCAACTCTCTTGAACTATCATCATGGAGCTCCCATTTTTATAACTGAATCTTTTGATTGATGCCAGCAAGCAACTTTCCATTAAATACATGTAGATTGTATACAAAACCCTTCGTCTCCTTCTCAGTAACAACTGCAAACATGTGCCATACCAAGACACCTAACGACCTAAAACACAGCGGATTCTGATAAATATGACAGCTGGGTGAGACTCGCTATGGATCAGCACGAAATCACCTAGATCGGGTTTCTGCGCTACGAAATCACCTAGACAATTTCGTAGCGTATATGAACTTTGACATATGATATTCATGTGAGATATGAGACCAACGATATACTAAAATAGAAAATTGACCCCAATTGACATACTAACAGGACTCTTAACAAGACTCTAAAACAATATGAAAAGACTAGACCCAAAATTGACACCAACCCTTTGAAAAATTGAAAAAAAATTGATGTTCAGAATTTAAAATATTTTTTCTTGAGTGATAACAGGTGGCTCCACTTGGGATAGTGTGCCCCTATGGTACACTAAGAACATGCAGGTCCAGTGCTTTGTCCTCTTTATAACAAACCTAGATTTTCTTTCCAAGCATCCCCTTCAAGCTTCTTGGGCCTTCACCTCAGGCTTAAGCTTGATGATCACTGTAGGAGAAAGAAATCTACATCTACTGAAAAATGCTCAGTCAACCTTGAGCTTATTTACATTTTCCTACCTACCTACCCTATCAATTTCAAACTTCTTTCAGCTCAATCAATGTGAAATTTCCAATGTAGCCAATCATTTGTCTTATCTGATATTTGATTTTTTTACTGCATCGGAGTTCAGAGCCACTATGATATTGTGATGACCGCTGCACTGAACTTGCCTCTGATCTTCATAGAAAAGCTGAAACACTGGAGAGTAAAACTCTTCCATGTATTTAGCTATAGGATCCCAGAATACATGATCAGCTTGATGATTCTCATAACTTTCTGGTTGTGCCAACTGAGATTCAATAACAGTGTATTATTCCTCAATCACAAAAGAGATAGGAAGCAACACCCTCTCCTTGTGTTCTGACATAGGAACCTTATGAAAAGAATGATCATAACCATGAAGACTATATGATTGAACTTGACCTTGTAGACCTTGAATGTCTTTCTCAATGTCCTTAGCAGCTTCATCCAAAAATTTCATCTTATCCTCTGCCTTGCACTCAAATGATTTTAGATACGAAGACAAGGACAAAGAAAAATTTTCATCAATTACTTCATTAATATGATCATCATTCCATTGTTTGAAACCTTGAATTGAAGGAAAGTTTGTCACCAAATCTGATCTATCTATCCATTCCTCCAAAAACATAAACCAAAAGTCTTCAAATGACTTAATGGATTTGGCAGGAAAGCTTTCAATCCACCATTTACACTTCCCTTGAAATGAATCATAGAACAACATAATGCAAACATCCTCATGTTTAACTCTAAGAAGCTCGGTAAAATCACAGAAATCTGATATATGCTTCAAAGTTAAACTCAAATCTTCTCCATTGAATTTTGGACCATTCCTTAGAAAATATGCGTCTTTGGGAAAATGATTTGGGAAACCATGAATTCCTGAAAAATTTATGCATGCATACCTTGAAATAAGAATGGTAGCATCTGGGTCCTTCATAACTCCAGTGGAATCACCATGAATCTATGAATTTCGAATTCTTCAACAATGGAGTCGCCAAGGTAGATTGTAGCCTCGAAAATTCTTCTGAGCTCCTGCTACCTTCAGAAGTTCAGTCTTTTGTTTTCGGGAAAGAATAATCTTCAGGCTCCCGGCAGACGCACCAAAATGTTATCTCAAAATCAGGCCCTAGAAGGCTGCAGACCAGGAAGACTTCAAGTAACTGTTTCAAACCTACTTTAGGCTGAGGTTTAGCCTCCCCAACCTGAGAGGGCTCTCTCAAAGGATTAAAGGTTTTTGATTATGATCAAGATGGCTAACTCTTGTGAAACAACTAAGAAATGAAAATGGTGGAAACACAACTAACAAGTATCCATTGGGCTTATGGAGTCATATATGATTCAGTATTAACAGCAAGGTTGGCTTTGCATAAAAGTCAAGGCATTTATATTTCAACACACCAAACACATAGAAGGAAGTTTATGAGTATATGAAGGAAATTAGAGCACTGTAAGCGATTTCTAAGTAATCAAATACTCATAACACTATAGATAACATGAAAAGACAACAAAAGAAACTCATTACATTGAACTCTTTATGATTCTTGAGAAGCATAAGCCAGTACTGTATTACCAAAAAACAGAGTCTTTACCTAAGCCAAATATCAGAGCTTTTACTTATAAATTTCCAACCCTTGGTACATTGATCTTTCTCCTATATATAGAATTCTTGAGATTCCTCCTCCAGCATGAGGGGAACTCGAATTCTGCTTGCTATGATGACACTTAATAACCTTTAAAACTAACTAATAAATACAACTAACTGCTAACTAGTAGTTTAAGAAACCTAAGACAATTATGATTCTAATTCTACATCATGCTGAGCATAGCATTTATTACAATTAAGATTCATTCTTTGACAAGTGGTCTCTTTTAGTTTTAGCTATGGTAGGTGTTTGTAGCTGCCTGCTAGCCCTTAAGGTCATATCTTCTCAATTGCTCCTGAAAAGTAGGAAACTGCCCTGTTTATCTGCTTTTGGTTTTCCTCAAAGACACTCGAAACCAATGAACCATGCCCTTCTTCTTTTATTATACAAAAATATATTAGGATGCCACGTCCTTGATGTGTTGTCAACCTTTTCCATGTGTGAAGACAAGACCTTCTCTAGGCTGTCTGATATATCATCAAATATATTAACTCTAATCACTTTATAACAAAAAGTTTAGAGTTCGAATGTAGGTCTCTTCCACCTCTTTCTTCCTTTGTTGAATGTTGACACCTGTTACATGATCCTTTGAAGAGATTCATTTTTCAAAATTTTCCCCTCGGTCCTTCAAAATTGGTTGACTGGGTTTTAATTATGTAGCTACAACAGTTTCATAGCACGCTACGAAACTACTGTTAGTTAGGGATCATCTTCAGCAGATTTTAAATTCAAAAGTCTTTCAAGCTTTTAGCATTCATCATCAGTTATACAGCATGACTTTATGTTGAGATATGTCAAAGCAACAAGACTTCGAGAAATTTGTAGTTGGTGGCAGAAAACGGGGTTATGTGAAGATTGGCTTCTTGGCATCATAAAAACAAAACTTTGGAACCGGAGCTCCAAGAGCCAAATTTGTGCCAAAAAATGATTTGATTGTTCCTATGTCCTCCCAGTAATCATTAAAAAGATATGCATGTACATTGCATTTTTTTGTTGATGTAGGAATAATTTCTGATCCAAAATCATTGGCAGTTGGGTATCTAAACCTGAGAAGCTTGAGAAGAATGTCTATCTTGAAGACATACACACCCATTGATGCAATGTATGGTTTTTTGTCAGCCTCATTGGGTGACAAACCAAGCACTGTTGTGTCCACTTTCATAGCTTTTAGATCAGCCCCCTTTGGCTTCTCACTAAAATAAAGCAAACGACCTCTATCATCAATTTTGTAGGTCTCTAGAGGTATTTTCCCCAGCATATTGCAATTCAACACAAGCCAAACTAGATTTGAAGGCTTCATGTATCCCGTGGATCTGCCCAACACCCTAGCACTCTCCTCCATAATAGAAATGATCAACACCTTTTGAATCTGCAATATTGTCTGATAAGCTGTTGTTTTTACTTTGATAAATTTCATCGTCATCCACTCTAGACTCATCTTCAGCTTCTTCATTTTGACACCTTGGTAAGCACAATCTGTCTTCAACAAAATATGCATCACCATGAATAGGCTGACTTCCATCCTTACATAAACCAGCTTCTCTCTCTCTATGTCCTATCCTACCACTTGGCAATACAGCACTTCGACTGTGCTGAACAGGAGATTTCAACACATTGTCTACCTGCAGTGGAACAGTTCTCAAGCCCTCAGAAGCACAGGCTATCACAGGATTGCTAGTTCTTTGCCCACTTTTATGCACATGCGAGCCTCCCACTGTAGTTCTGCCCATTAAGTTATTGTTGCTCAACCTATGAGATGATTGCGGTGATGAATCTTCAACTTCAATGCCAGCTATTGGGAGGGGGTTTGGATTAGGTTGAGATTTTGAAACCCCTGGGTTACTGTAACTTGCTGTTCCAGATAAATGTTCTCTGCTTTTGGCTAGAGCACACTTTGTTGACTTGTCAGACTCTGTTGCAGTGATATTAGTGCGAGATATCAAATTCTGTCCCAAAAACTGGCCTGGATAATTTACAGTGGCATAAGCATTTGGAGAAACATAATATGGAGTATACATAAACCTCCCATCACACGAAGCCTTAGAATCGCTTTCCGGACTCTCCAAAATTCTTTCTGCCCAATTGCTGCTATAACATTATTTGGAGTGATATCAAAGATATGGATTGAATCTACCATTGATGAATCAAAGTTACGATCAGATGAATCACCCCTTCCAACATCATGAGGTCCTGAATCAACTACCATACTCTGATGGTCATTGAATGGCTTAGATTTACACTGATCTCGTAAACTTTGTTGTTTTTGGCTCTCATCGTGCCTTTGAATACTATCCATTGCATTTTCATGAGACCAAAATCAGAAGCATGGCTGTCATCCATCGAGACACATGAAATTGTGATATCAGCCTCCTTATCAATGTGTTTCTGTACAAAGTCCATATAGTTCATACAGTAGAGATGGTCATCCAACAAAATAATAACATGTTCTATATGCCTATTCCTCGGAGCCCCAAAAAAAAACCACATAAATTGCCTCACGGCATCTGTTGTTCCCTGAAACTAATTCATCCCATCTTCACCTGGAGTCTAATTTATCTATTATTTCCCCGATTGCTCTAATACCATTTCGGGAAGCCTCTGGAGTTGCTCGTCCATCTGCTGAAGCTGAAGGCACAAAATTGTAACATGGTGCATAAGCCAATAGAGAACCAGAGACATGACTATAAGCAGATCACTCCTCTCATTTTTTATCACTGATTTCTAGTGTCGAAGATGTTCTGCGAGATTGCATAGGGGGACATCACAAAAAGGGTGTACCTCGAATTTCCAATAGATATCCATCAACAGAAATAGGTAGAAAGGCACCACAATCAACAATGACTTCAACGCACTACGGGCCACCGCATTGAGGCCCTTTCCCAGGCGGTCCAATGCGGGCATTGTTAACATTAATAATATTATGGCCTCTACTGCTTCAGTGTACCCTAAAACAATCCATTCCAGTGCCACATATCAATAAGGAGATTGATTTCATCACCAACTACAATAAAATCTCCACGAGATTGAACATATAGTGCAAGAATATGACCATGATGGCCACATTCAGACTGCAACTCTCTTGAACCATCATCACAGAGCTCCCATTTGTATAACTGAATCTTTTGATTGATGCCAGCAAGCAACTTTCCATTAAATGCATGCAGATTGTAAACAGTACCCTTTCTCTCCTTCTTAGTAACAACTGCAAACATGTGCGAGTACCAAGACACCTAACGACCTAAAACACAACGGATTCTGATAAATATGACAGCTGGGTGAGACTTGCTATGGATCAGCACAAAATCACCTAGACCAGGTTTTTGCGCTACGAAATCACCTAGATAGTTTCGTAGCGCATATGAACTTTGACATATGATATTCATGTGAGATATGAGACCAATGATATACTAAAACAGAAAATCGACCCCAATTGACATACTAACAGGACTCTTAACAAGACTCTAAAACAAGATGAAAAGACTAGACCCAAAACTGACACCAACCCTTTGACAAATTGAAAAAAAATTGATGTTCAGAATTTAAAATATTTTTTCTTGAGTGATAACAGGTGGCTTGAGTGATAACACAACCTAAGTCGATTATGATGCAGGTGTTCTAACATAGATGGGAATATCAGTAGGCAATAGGATGGGTTGAGATAACCCTATGTGATTCTAGGTTAAGATTGAGCTCCCTAATGAGATCCCAAGATCGAGATGCACTCCCTATATGTTTGGATATCCTATTGCTAAGATATGGGGTGATTCTAGGTCAAGATGTGTTCCCCAATGAGATTCCAAGGTTGAGGGTGTGCTCCCTTATGAGGAGAGTTATCTTATTTCTCAATATAAGGTGATAGTTATATGATCCTCTATATGAGACGACTTGGGGTAAGAGTGTCCCGTAGGACCTTCCCCACTATCATAGACATGAGGTGAGAGTGTCCAATAGGACCTTCCTCATTGTCATTGGATTTTGGGTTGAGTAGTATCTCCCCGATATGGTTCCAGGTTGAGATGTGCTCCTTGATGATATGCTCTCCTATGATGATGTGGGTCATAGATGTGACTCCCTGCTGGTGCTTCTGGGTAGCAGCTTGATGAATAGAGGTTGGTAGATTGAGCTCTCCTCTACTAACAAATTCTTGTTTTTCTAGATTAGAGAAAGTTTCAGCAATTAGAGTTGAGCAAAGATAGTCAAGCATTACAAAAACTTGACAATACATAAAGATATGGACAAGTAAGAACAATCAAGAGATAATCAGGAATAAGCACAGGATAGATCGAGATGTACAATGATGATTTGTGATGGTGAGACAGTTCAGATGGACATGGAATGATGACTACATGACATAGATGATCCGTGATGATACATGATGACACTGGAATATTCCAGAATGCCATATTGTTTGATGGACAAATATTGGCAAGTGGAATTCTCCCTTGTTGAGAGGGAGTGTTAATTTTTACAACTGTGGTCGAATTCCACCTTGGACATCTCAAATGACTGATATATTGATTGCATTAGATTCCCATTTTTGAGTGGACCTAAATGGACCTAAATATCACTTGATTGAGTCAAGCATAAGTTAAGTTTTGAATTATTTATTAATTCATTCATTATGGAATGGGTCAACCCTAACCACTTGGGTAACTGCTTGGTTCATTCTTAACCCCAAGTAAACCCTCAAGACATCCTATAAAAGTAAGTGACCTGAAGCTCATTTTGACACACTCAAGCTATGTTTTTATTCTCCTACTTTGTCTTAGCTTGCACAGGTTCATCAGAGGAGGTCTTCATTGGGTTCGAGATCATAGGCAAAAGGTTCGCTCTGAGCTAGGGTATTCTGGATCTCAATTGCTGACACATATTTGAAGTTTTTTTTCCACAGTCGTTGGCATAGAGTGGGTAAGAGAGAACATTTGGCCCTCGCGTCACTTAGAGGCAGTTTAGAGGGAGTTACTTTGGGCTTAGAGACAGATCAGAAGGTTCTGATCCCCAGTCACTGGCTTCAGGTAGACCAGGGAGAGACTTTGTCAATTCAGTCACCCAGATAGCACTGTAAGGGTGCGACTTTGACTTGTTGGTTGCTCGGACAGCTTGACAAGAGAGGGACTTTGGTTCTTCTCTGTTCAAGGCCATAGTCGCAAGTAGAGAGACCTCTTGGGAGTGACTTTATTGTTACATTCACTCATAAAATGTCTTCATGAGTGAGATTTTAAGGTTTTCAGCCACTCACACACAATATTGATGAGAGCAACCCAGTTTAGATCTGGGTTTTTGGCATCTTGGCATCAATGATCTGTGGATCTGGCCGTTGCATATCAGTGGATCTGAGTTTCTTTACTATTATGACAGATCTGTAGATCTAGCTTATTATTACCTACTGCTGATCATATGTATTGGGCTCGTTGTACTCACTTTTGTAACTTCTTATGAGGATCTAAGAAGAAAAAGAAGATTTGCAAGGGTTTTCCTAATCCAGGTGGATCTTCAGATATAATGGCATGGGAAAACTCAGAAATTAAATTGAACAGAATGAATTCAACTCAAGACCAGAGCGAAGATCTCGTCTTCCTGATTCTAACAGCACAAACGGTACTTCAATCCGAGTTTGGATGATCGAGTTATTGCTAAAAGAAGGATGCTCTTATCCTTAAGAAAATGAGGATTTTCCTTTGAAAATGGTCTTAAGCCTTTAAGGCCAAATTGCAATCGGAGGTTGCATAGAGGCGAACTTAAGCAAGGAGCAGTGGAACCCCCAATCACCAATCTCCGCTCATATCGGATCAACGGATCGGAGGTAACCGATTGGAGGTCTTACATATGTATATCAGCAGTGGCAAGTTGTGATCGGCGATTAATCGGATCAAAGGAACTATTATCAGACACCCAGGGCGATATATGTGTGGGGTGCCGACACAATCGGCCGACGACAATATCGTCGATTAGCGGTTGGTAATTCCTAAGAACCGGGACTAGACATCCCTCGATATGCCGATTTGCAACCTTAGCACGGACCCGATACAGATTATATGCCCGATTTGATGTTTTTTGAAGTCTGATAAATGGTTTTAGGTCAGATTTTCAGTTTTTTTCGGGGTTTTGAAGGCCTTATCGCCTCAATGATAAAAGGGACATTTAAAGAAGTGGTTACGCCTACCGATCATTCCACTCTACCGGCCTCTCTTTTTAACTAGACAACCACATTTTGAATGGGATTCTGTCCAAAGAACCCATTATAAAACATAGTCGATGGAAAGAGTACGGAGGAGGCAATTTTGGTGGAAGCACACTATTTCGCAGGACGCCGAGAGCACATGTTGGTCTGTTTTGGATAGTTTACATACTCTAGCCCCTTTTATTGTTGCGAGAAGCTTTGGTGTTGCATACCTCTCCATCTCTGGCATTCATTTCAGAGCCATCTTGCAGAGTGGAGGTATAAGCCTTGTGTGGACAGTTTGATGAATGTAATTCTATTATTTCATTCCATTTAATAAGAAAGGCCTCCCCATTGTTGAGCTGGGCCCAGAGACGTTGTCCGAATTGCACAAACTCCGTTATCAAGCCTTGGTGTCTTTATTTTGTGCCTTTTATGTGTTTACTTCTTCTTTTCATATGTGCACATTTATGTGTTAAGTTGCAATTTTACATGTGATTCTTTTCTATACATCTATAAGAGAAAATATCCTAGATCAAGTGGTATCAGAGCAAGGCTTTTTAGATGTGAATTGCATGTTTGCATGCTAACCGGAGGCAGGCTTCAAAGAGGCGAAGGGAATTTAGAACCTTTCAATCCAGAGGTAGGGTGTGCACCTTGGAGAAGAAACATGTCTGAAGATGAAGCTCGTATTGAAGAGGAGCGTAATTTCAGAAGGACTTTCTATTCAATGGAAGAGAATATCAATCAGCTGGTTATAAGACTGGAAAAAGCAGAAGAGTGGAATCCAGAAGGACAAGGTTCAACACATGGGAATGGTGTAGAAGAACCCCCTCCTTCTCCTTTTGGTGGTGAACGTTCTTCATCCCCTCACCACCATAATCAGAGAAATCCAAAGGATGCATCTAAGAAACCTTTTTTTAAATTAGATGTTAAATTTGATCTTCTTGTGTTTAATGGTGAAAGTAATGCAGAAAAGCTTAACAATTGGATTAGGCAGATTGAGGTTTACTATAGGATTCAGCAAATCATAGAGGATGAGGCAAAAATCTAGCTAGCCTCTATACGTCTAGGTAGCACATCTCTCGTTTGGTGGGAGAGCAAATTGCAGAGCAGTAAAAATGTGGGTAAGCTCTTTTCCTCATGCTCTAATTTTACTTCTGCGTTAAAGGAACAATTTTATCCCTTAGGATACAAACAGAAAGCTTTGATGAATTGGAAATATTTAAGGCAAGGAAAAGGGCAGGATGTTTAGAGTTTTACAGAAGAATTTAGGAAGCAAGCACTAAATTTGGGTATTGCACTTGATACACCTGAAGTTGTGACTAAGTATATTGGCTCACTACATAGTTATATTCGACATTCATTATTGTTGTTCGAACCAACCACTATTGACACGGCTAGTGTAAAATCAATTCATATTGAGAATAGGGGCAAGAATGAAAGAGAGGATTAGTCCAAAAAGCCACCGTTCAAACCTCCCAATGGAAAATCCAAAGAAAAATGGAAAGGGAAGGAGAAGAAAATAGCAGCAGCCAAAGAGGGAGAGTAGCCTTATTGCAATCATTGCCAGAAAGAAGGCCACGATGATGATCACTGTTGGAAACAGCACCCAGAAAGGCATCCAAAGAAGTATAGAGGAAAAGGGAAGCATAAAACAGTGGTAGCGACACAGCAAGACCTTGGATCAAATTCGGGTGATGAAGCACTGGTCACAGTAGCGGGAACAAAAGGTACCCTTACACCTCCTATTGATTCTAAATCACATGAAAGCACCAGTTCTGTAGATGAGTCCCTTTCAAATGATAGAAAAAAAATTGAATTATTTCATATCAGAGTTGTGGTAAATCACACCAAGGTTGAAACTATGTTTGATACTAGGTCTCAAGCAAATTTAATTGTAGAATCCCTGGTAAAGAAGCTTGGCTTAGAGACAAAACCACACCCAAAGCCTTACCCACTGGGATGGATACATGATAAAGCTAAATTGAATGTAACCCAACAGTGCAAGGTAAAATTTGTGATTGTGTCTAAGCTAGTAGACGAAGTAGAGATGGACGTTATACCATTGGATATCTGTGGCATGGTATTAGGGAGATTATACCTGTATGACAGAAAAGTAGTCTTTTCCCGCCATGAGAATAAATACCACATCACCAAGGATGGGGTAGAATACATAGTGTGGGCTCATCAAAATAAGATTAATGCCAGCCTCGTAAGCACTGGGCAGATGAAACGACTGGTGAATTCCAGTAAAACATGCATGCTTATGGTTGTAAGGGAGAAGGAGGCCGAATTCACTAACGCGTTCCGAGGCTGCGATGGGAAGCATAAATAGGAATTAATGCAACTGATTTCTGACTATACTGCCTGTTTCAGGAGCCAAAGGGACTACCTCCGAAGAGGGAAATCCAACACGAAATCCAACTATTACATGATGCCCCTCTTCCAAACATCGGCATGTACAGGATGTCGGTGGTCAAAATGGGGGAGATCAAGCAGCGAGTGCAGGGACTGTTGGGCCAAGGCATAATCAGGCCGAGCTCCTCTCCATGTAGTTCGCCGATTTTTCTAGTGCCAAAGAAAGACGGTAGCTGGAGGATGTGTGTGGACTACTGCACGCTTAACAAAATATCGGTGAAAAATCGCTATCCCCTCCCACGCATAAAATGTTGTATATTTCACAAAGTTGGATTTGCACAGTGGCTATCACCAGGTCCAAATTGCGGAGCAAGACATGTGGAAAACTTCTTTCAAAACTAAGCAGGGGTTGTTTGAATGGATGGTAATTCCATTCGGGCTTTGCAACGCTCCAACCACCTTTATGCAGGTTATGAATAATATCTTTCAGCCTTTCATTGATGAGTTTGTTCTTGTGTATTTAGATGATATACTAGTTTTGAGCAAAAGTTGGTTTGAACATGTGAGTCATGTAAAGAAAGTGCTTGATGTGCTAAAGAAAGAAAAACCCTTTGTAAAATTGTCAAAGTGTGAGTTTGGAAAAACCTCTTTGGGTTAACTAGGTCATGTTGTTGGTCATGGTCAATTAAAAATTGATCCCGCTAAATTTGAAGCAATTGTAAATTGGCCTACACCTACTAGTGTAACTGAGGTCCGTAGATTTCTAGGTGCAGTCCAGTATTGGAGGAGATTTATTGCTAATTTCTCTGTTATTGCAGCACTTTTGCACACATTGACAAGTGTGAAATACGTCTTCCAATGGGGAGGAAGACAACAGAAGTCCTTCGAGACATTGAAGGAAAAGATCAGCACCGCGCCCGTCATAGCCTTACCTGATCTCGAACAACCCTTTGAGATTGAAACCGATGCCAGTGGTTATGCCATGGGAGTTGTACTGATGTAGAAAAAGAAGCTGATTTGTTACCATTCTGAGAAGTTTTCTCAAGATATAATAAACTATCCCAACTATGGCGAGGAGCTTTATGCCCTGGTGCAGAGTGTGAAAAAGTGGAAACACTACCTGATCGGCAAGGAGACCATCATCCATACAGATCATCAGCCCTTGTAGTACCTTCAGTCACAAACCAAGTTGCAACAAACACGTCATTTCAAGTGGATGGGCTTTCTTCAACAATTTCATCTGGTAATAAAGTATAAGAAGGGCACTAGTAATAAAGTGGTCGATATTCTATCTCGCCCTCCTATTTCCGCTTCTGTTATTTTTCATAATGCCTCATTATCTTTTGAAAGTTATGCTAAACAATATGCTAACGATGATGACTTTAAGGAGGTTTATGCAAAACTAACCCATGGTTCACAGGTGGACAACTATCACTTGCAAGGGAAATTGTTGTACCACCTTGGTAAATTGTGTATTCCCATAGGAGAAAGAGAGAATGTAATTTGAGAGGCCCACACCTCTCTTGTGTCTGGACACTTTGGTGTCGAGAAGACTTTATGTCATGTACAAATATTTTGTTTTTGGCATCATATGAAAAACATTGTGACTCGCTATGTAAAGGGTTGTGTGATGTGTTATGTTTCAAAGCCCTCTAATAGAAAACTTGGGCTCTACACACCACTCCCTATTCCGAGTTGTCCATGGGAAAGTGTGTCAATGGACTTTGTAGGAGGTTTACCTTTTTCTAGGAAGAGTCACGACTATTTGTATGTCGTCGTTGACTGATTCAGCAAAATGTGTATTCTTATGCCTTGTAAAAAGCAGATTATTGCAGAGCAGACTACTTCTCTTTTCTTTCAGCATGTTTGGGTCCACTTTGGATTACCCACATCAATTGTGTCAGATCGAGACTCTTGCTTTCTTGGGGAGTTCTGGACTAACTTGTGGAGGATGATGGACACCAAATTGAAAAGAATCACGGCGTTTCACCCGCAGACCGACGGGCAGACAGAGGTTATTAACAGTACTGTGGTACACTTATTATGAGGTTATTGTGGGAAACATCCCAAGTTGTGGGATGAACATCTCCCCTATATACAACATTCCTACAACCAAGCATTGCATTCTTCGACGCAGCGTTCACCATTCGAGACATGCTTTGGTTACCTGCCAAGAGACCCTTTTAGTATGGTCTTTGGAAGGGAGGATGGCTCCAATGGATGTAATGATAAAGACAAAGCTCAGCATTTCATTCAGCAGATCCAATTGATTCACCAAGTAATGCAAGAGCAGTTGGAAAAAAGTCAAGCTCGTTATAAGGCTCGACATGATAAACATCGAGTCAACCATCAATTCCAAGTGGGCGACAAGGTGTGGTTCCACATCAAAAAAGACAGGATGAAGGGAGAAGGAAAGAAGTTGCAGCCAATTGGTATGGACCATTCACCATATTAGAGAAGATTGGGAACAATGCCTTTCGTCTTGACTTGCTGGTATATATGCAGATGTACTTAGTAGTGAATGTGGAGAACCTAAAGTTGTATGAACCACCTTTGATCATGGACACTGATGAGGTGGGCACAGTTCCTACCGTCAATGATTTTTCACCTGAATATCTCGATGAGTTACCCGAAGACATCATCCTCGACAGAAGAACCAGGACTTCACAGTGAGGAGATGTAGAATACCTTCAATTTGGATTCAAGGGAATGCATCCCAGCAAGGCTAGATGGCTGGAGAAAGATAAAGTGAGGGAACAATTCCCTCACTTTCCAATTGACTAATGAAAAGCTTTTGGCAGTCCAAAAGCTCCTCAATGGGGAGGATTGATCCAGGTGGATCTTCAGATACAATGGCATGGGAAAACTCAGAAATTAAAGTGAGCAGAATGAAGTCAACTCAGGACCAGAGCGAAGATCTTGTCTTCCTGATTCCAACGGCGCAAATGGTACTTCAATCCGAGTTTGGATGATGGAGTTATTGCTAAACGAAGGATGCTCTTATCCTTAAGAAAATGAGGATTTTCCTTTGAAAATGGGTCTTAAGCCTTTAAGGCCAAATTGCAATCGGAGGTCGCATAGAGGCAGACTTAAGCAAGGAGCAGTGGAACTCCCAATCGCCGATCTCCAATCAGATCAGATCAGTGGATCGAAGGTAACCGATCAGAGGTCCTACATATGTATATCGGCAGTGGTAGGTTGTGATCGACAATTAATTGGATCGGTGGAACTATTATCGGACACCCAGGGCGATATATGTGTGGGGTGCCAACGCGATCGGTCGACGCTGATATCTGCGGTCGGTCATTCTCGAGAACCAGGACTGGACATCCCTTGATATGCCAATTTGCAACCTCAGTGCGGACCTAATACGAATTATATGCCCGATTTGATGTTTTTTGAAGTCCGATAAACAGTTTTAGGTCGGATTTTTAGTGTTTTTCGGGGTTTTGAAGGCCTTGTCACCTCAACGATAAAAGGGCCATTTAAAGAAGCGGTTGCACCCACTGATCATTCCACTCTACCGTCCTTTGTTGTTAACTAGACAACCCCGATTTGAATGGGATTCTATCCAAAGAACCCATTATAAAACACAGTTGATGGAAAGAGTACGGAGGAGGCAATTTTGGTGGTAGCACACTGTTTTGCAAGAGGTCGAGAGCACATGTTGGTCTGTTTTGGACAGTTTACATACTCCAACCCCTTTTATTGTTGCGGGAAGCTTTGGTGCTGCATACCTCTCCATCTCTGGCATTCATTTCAGAGCCATCTTGCAGATTGGAGGTATAAGCCTCGTGTGGACATTTTGATGAATGTAATGATGTTCTTTCATGCCATTTAATAAGAAAGGCCTCCCCATTGTTGAGCTGGGCCCAGAGATGTAGTCCGAATTGGACAAACTCCATTATCAAGCCTTTTTGTCTTTCTTTTGTGCCTTTTATGTGTTTACTTATTCTTTTCATATGTGCACATTTATGTGTTAAGTTGCAATTTTACATGTGATTCTTTTCTATATATCTATAAGCGAAAACAATCTGGATCATTTTCCCATAGTGGGGTTTGCCCTGGTCGTGGACCAATCCTGGTGTCTCTATATGTGTGCATGCTTTCTTCCACTGTTCATTTTATATTCTGTTGCATTGATGATGATGGTGATGTTGTTTCTTTCTATGTTATTGCACATGTTGATGTATAATAGTGTAGATCTAAATAATGAAATGATGATATGGGGTGAGCTTAAAGTATTAATAGTGAAATTCAACTATCATAGTAAAGAACAATGTTGCCTTAAGGAAAATTAATAGCATAATGAATGAACAAAACATTGCTTAATATGGTAAGGTCAATGATGTGTTTTAAAAATGTCCAATTGATGTTTTGGGGAGAAGTAGTGCTCTGTGCAACATATATTAGAAATTGATGTCCTTCCTCTATGATCAACAACAAAACTTCATATGAAATGCAGTGTAATCGTTTTCCTGTTTTTAAACATTTCAAAAATTTTGGTTCTCACTGTTATGCTTTTATTCCTAGACATCAAAGAAATAAGTTGAGTGGACGAAGTAGAAAATGTATATTTTTTGGGTATTCTATGACTTATAAGGCATACTGATTGTATGATGAAGAGAACAAGAAGTTTATTTTGTCAAGAGATGTATTTTTTCTTGAATTTGATAAATATTCCCTCATTGTTGATAGACAACTTAATCAGATAGAAAAGTTTGATCCTCAAAAGTTTTATTATGAATCAGATAATATTCTTCCACATCGTGAAGGGGGGATTCCTATATTAAATCAGTATGTGGATTTTATTTCTCTCAATAATGATAATTCTGCTTCTGAAGAGAAATTGGTTGATGAAAGTGCTTCCACAAAGATGACAGGGACAAAGATGGAAAGAACTAAGACATATGAAGTAGATGAGAAACGTCCTACACAACCTTTGCGAAGATCAACTCATATCAGAACATTTCCAAAGAAATATGAAGAGTTTAAGAAAGGAATTTCCTTAGGTAACTATTCTCGTTCTGAATTTAATTTTCCTGTGGATTGTGAACCTACTTGTTTTGAAGAAGCTACTAGTTGTTATTAGTGGAAATATGCAATGCAAAAGGAATATGATGCTCTCATAAAAAATGGCACATGGAGGCTGGTGGATCTTCCTGTTGGAATCAAACCTATTGGTTGCAAATGGATTTATAAAACTAAGTATAAAGCTGATGGTTCACTTGATAAGCACAAGGCAAGACTTGTAGCAAAGGGATATGCACAAAAGAGGGTATTGAATATACAAAGACATTTTCTCCTACAACTAAACGGGGTACTATTAGATCTCTGTTTGCTATTACAACTCAGAAAAAATGGAAAATTCATCATATTGATGTCAAAACTGCCTTTTTAAATGGAGATTTGAAAGAAGATGTTTACATGTTTCAACTAGAGGTTTTCTCCGTTAAAGGAAAAACAAAAGGTTTGCAAACCAATGAAGTCTTTGTATGGCGTGAAACAAGCGCCATGAGCATGGTGTGTGAAACTAACTGAACATCTTCTTAAGTTAAATTATAAACATTTTGACCTGGATGATGCAAATCTTTTCATTAAGAAAGTTGGAAGATCAGTTGCATATCTAGTCGTATATGTTGATGATTTGATGAACACATGAAACAATGATGAATATATATCATCTATTAAGAAGGAATTGGAAAAGGTTTTTGATATGGAAAGATTTAGGTTTACTTCATTATTATCTTGGAATTGAAGTTGATAAAAAACCACAACATATTTTCATCTCTCAGAAGAAATATGTTGGTAATTTATTGAACAGATATAATATGATGGATTGTAATCTTGTTGCTACACCAATGGAGCAGAATTTGAAACTCACTTCAGAAGAGGGAAAATTGTTTGAATATCCAACAAAGTACATACAACTTCTTGGAAGTTTGATTTATTTATCTATTACTCATCCTTATATAACCTTTGTTGTTGGAATATTTTCTAGATTTATACATCATCCTTGTGAAGGGCATTGGGTAGCAGTAAAAATAGTTCTGAAATATTTAAAAGGAACACAAACTTACGACATAAAATATTACAAGGTTTCAGACTTCCATCTTGCTGGTTATTCAGATTTTGATTTTGACAGAGATAAGGAGAATGGAGTCTCTACTTCTGGTTATTTGATGAATTTTGGATCAACAACCATCAGTTAGAGATCATGCAAGAAATCTATTCCTGTTGATTCTACCACCGAAGCCGAATACGTAGCAACAGCTCAAGCCACTAAGGAAATCATTTGGCTTCAAAAAATATTTGAAGATTGGCAGGAGAGACAAAAAGTTTCAACTCCTCTATTTTTCGACAACTCTTCTACAATTCAATTGGCCAAGAATCCTGAGTTCCATGATAAAATCAAACGTATCAACACCAAGTATCATTTGATTCGTCATCATGTAGAGGCCAAAACAATTCATTTGACACATTGTCCTACTTCAGAACAAATTGCAGATATATTTACCAAAGCATTAGGACGTTAAAAATTTGAAAATTTCAGATCTTTACTTGGTATGTCAGATATCACTTCGGATTAAGGGGGGATGTTAAACTAATCCTACAGGATTTGTTGTATATTACTAGGTTTAAGTTTTTCTTTTTCATTTATTCCTGTATGGAGAAGTTATTCAATCTAATTGTCTCCCTTTGTTTCTTCATACGTATAAATTCATGTGTTTGATCAATAAAAGATAATGATTCATCTTTGGTGAAAACTGTAAAACACACGAGACTAGAAACCAAATAAAATGTATATTAATCAATCTCAAAGAATTATGTACAAGATGTACATATAAATACATATAGGAAACAATTGAATTAGTTCCCGGGTCTTCTTGGACTCAATTAACTACCCAAACTAACCCAAGCTTAATCACGAGGATTACATATCTAATATTCCCTCCTTAATCCAAACGGATGTACCAAATTCCAAGAAGGAGAGCTTAGAATGCATAAATGCATCTCAACCAAGAACTAAATGTCTCTCAAAAATGGTTTTTAAGGATGACCACAAATCAAAATGGGAGAACGCAAAGTCTCAACCAAAAACAACTTTGGAACCTTCATAGCAATTCTTAGAACAACCAAAAATGTGGTTGTAAGGTGACCACAAACTCTAGAACTATCACATCAGTTCCTGGAACAATTCCAAACATGGAAGTGCTCAATCAACTCAACTCTGACTCAGGATCGCTTGACATATTGAACTTGAACCTGTAGCAAACCATCAACAATTCCCCCCTTATCGGATACAGGGTGAGAAGTAGTTTTCATCACTGCAAGATTGGTCATCACTCTTGAACATATTCTTCAGTATGACATGTAAATATTCTTGGTTGTTTTCATCCAATCCTAAGAAGCAACCCATCCAAAATTTAGTCGCTCTCTTGCAGTAGTCTTCTTTTTGGAACATCTATTTTTATGATGATTTCGCCTTCCAAAATGCTCACATGGGTGAAGATCAAAACACCTATATTTCACATGTCCAACTCTGTTACACCGTTGGGATCTATAAACTTGTTCTGAAACAACACCGTCCAAAAATCCAGTACTTTGAAATTGTATCAGTTTAGAAAAATATGGAATGTGAAAAGATACATCCATAATATCCTTATTGTAATCCAAACCAGTTCTGTGTTTATTGTGTGTAATCTCTTCCCATGGTCTTATAACAGGTTTCACATCAGAACTTCTAAGCACATCCAAATTTTCTCCTGAAATCACTTCATTTCTCTGAACATTCTTCAACTGATGATTAGGCTCAAACAAACTATTGTTTTGAACAAGAACATGTTCAGAATTCTTCTTTTGTAATTCATGTAGTTCATCTTTCTCAAACGGGGACTCTAGCTCCAAGAATTAAATTTTATTTTTCGCATTTTTCAAACATGATTTGATTTCAAAGAGCATGTCCTTACTTATTTGGACATTGTTATGGACAATAGACAACATTAGAGTGTTTAACGACTCTAACAATTCACTAACTCTCATCATTTTCTCCAACAATCAACTTTGAAAAAAAATGGGTGTCGGCTACCATCAAAAATGTATCCAATACAAATAAATTTATGATGAATTAACTAGGTGTCAGGTTTAACTGAAAATGCACTCATTTACAACATAATTTCGACAAAAAAATTATCAAATTACTGCGAACAAAATATTGTCTTCTTGCTGAATATGAAAACTTCCAAAATTATCTTCTTAATGAATATGACAACTTCCAAAATTATCGTCACAGGGATTTGAACTAACTAATGACCTCTAATACACCATGTAACTATATGAGTTGCACTAACCATAATGTCATTTTCCATTCTTGATTTTATACTCATAAATTCTTTGATATAAACTCAATCAAATCCAAAACAAAGCTAATCAAAAGTCCAGTTTCGCAACCTATGAGAGACCATGATTGATTTAATAAACTACGCCCATCATAAATAATATCATCGAGAGGGAAAACCTACCCCTGAACAAGCGGCCAACCTCTGTTCAGAGTTCAACATCACTTTAAAATTATAAAAAAAAAACCGCCAAAACAACCAAATAACTACTCTTTGGTCAAACAATTAAGAAGGAAACTCTTCGCACGTTGTTCAAGGCGCAAACAATTGGGCCAAAACGACACCACTTCGTTCAGATTTGGCAGAAAGTTGAATGTTGCTTCACTGGAGGCAATGCTGGATATTCCCTTTAGCATATTGTGCTAACAAATCTGGCACTCATATGTCGGGATCCACTTCAAACACGGATTCAACCAAATCTTTTGAGAATCGAATGAGTGGGAGATTGGGTGAGCATGGATTAATTTAAGAAAATAAACCCAAAATGTTACATATAATCCCAATCAATCTTAAGAAAAAACTCATCTAGATCCTGTGCAAAATCATTAGTTGTTCAAACAACAGATTAAACCCAACCTTCGACCCCAACTTTCGGTTAGCATTCATCAATGATCAAGAAAATAAATACAGTTACCATCGTGAATTTCTTTTACGGTTTTCACTAATTCCAACACCCATCACGTCAAATGTTTTTAAAATATGCTTTTAATCTCCAACGTTGGCCATATTTCAAAGATTTTTCCTTAGAGTCTCCGCAGGATCAGGTTTGCAACCTGTTTAGGAGCTTAAAGTATACATTTGGTCGCTACTAGACAACTTGCAAAATGCCTCAGATCACAATGCAAAATTCATCCAAAGGGATAAATTTTCATGAGTTTTACATTTCTTTGGTTGAGTGAATCATTTAGTCGAATATTTTTATGTCACTTCAAGTGAAAGGACCATCACAGGGTTTCCAACCGAAAAGGACCATTTATTTGATAAACCTTAATTACCATTCTGTGATGTGAGTTTCCTTTCAAAAAAAATGGGCAGCATAAACCATTCTTGGTAATTTTCCTTTCAAGACAGAACTATCCCAATTAAGGATACCAAGGAGTTCATATTTTTTCAAATAATTTTATAGAACTACAAAAAAACATCTGTTTTAAATCACTGGCACATAATTCCTTTAAAAAAAACTTCGATTTTAACCACGTCGAGACACAAATTTCTCTTAAAAACACTATGTTTTAACTTGCAGATTCAATAGTGTTCAATTCTTTTGTTGCATTAAAAACAAGGCAAAAATTTCTCTTTAAACAAAAAAACTTTGTTTTAACTTACATTTGCAACCACAAACAAGCACAAATTTCCCTTATTTTTTATTTTTATTTATACAAAAAAAAAAAAAAACTGTTTTTTAACTGTGTTTTTTAACTTACTGTTTCAACAACCATCGACAATTTCACCTCTGCACGAACTCGTCTCAAAGCCTAATCAAAGCAATGCTCGAAGTCACTCTACACAGGGTTCAATGTTGTGCCACAACACTGCCTTCACTGCAACACCGATGAAATACACTAAGCACATACTTCACTGTACCGAATCCAAACACTGGCGGGTTGGGGTTTTTCTCGCACCGGCCTCCAAACGATTATAGGTTTTTCCTCTCTAATCGATCACGCCAACCATGCCAAAACACACACTTATTGAAACTTACATAGGATTTCAGTGTGCATATGGATACGCTTCTCAGTTCTTTTGAAAAAGAACACAAAAAAACAGTCTTTCGAGACCCTTACTGACGCACTTTCTCTAGTCTCGGATGAACACAATCACCACAACTGTTTCTCACACAACACGCATACTTTTCCAAGTCGACGGATCTCCGAGCCTCTCTATGTTAATGCCAGGACAGTGGTTTCCAAAACCACTGAGGATTCACGTTGCTGCCACAAGCCTCTTCTCCTGGAAATAACAGTCTCATAGGACAAAATGCGGTCGGTGCCTCTGATCCTCTCTATGTTAATGTGAGGAGAGTGGTTTCCAGAACCACTTAGGATTCACGTTTCTGCCACACGCCTCTTCTCCTGGCAATAACAATCTCACAGGACACAGTGCGGTCGGTGCCTCCGAGCCTAGCTCTGATACCACTGTCAAGTCCATAATGAACTTCACCAAAGATGAATCGTTATCTTTTATTTATCAAACACAAGAATTTATACATATGAAGAAACAAAGGGAGACAGTTAGGTTGAATAACTTATCCATACAGGAAAAAAAACAAAAACAAAAAAACCTAGTAATATACAACAAATCTGGTAGGATTAGTTTAACATGATTAGTGACCTGTGAGTCACATTCTCCCTTCTTGGTCACCAATTCTCTTCTATCCTCAATATACAACAAATCCAGTAGGATTAGTTTAACACGATTAGTGGCCTGTGAGTGACATTCTCCCTTCTTGGTAACCAATTCTCTTTTTAGCCTCAATTTCACATCGTGATTTTCTTTTCATCCTAGAGTTGCGACCTGCGACTAGTAGCATTTCCATATCCCAATGTAAACCATATTATGGTTGAAGATTAATGTTACGATCTACAACTAAGCATTTCTATGTTGCATGCGATTTGGTCTTTCCGTACTTGACAAATTGAGAGAGACCCCATCCTGTGGTGCTTGAAGGACAGCTTCTTTTTCCATAACTCATTTTTTCAAACACAACCAAGTGATCATGCTACAGAGAGAGTTGAAACTCAAAGCTATTGTGCTTGAAACAACCATCTCCTGCCTGTTGGCCCTTTTAAATTTGCAGGTCTTTGAGTCTGCAATGATATATAGTAGCCCAGATAAACGAGAAACCTCACTTGGTACTTTCTATGTGGCCCATATCTACACACAAGAACCATCCTAAAAGAATCCACGCGAAAGTATGTTTTGATGCCACTACAAAACATTTCATGTACCGATATGACCTACAAGAAACCTAAGCTTTCAACGCATTTGATATATATAAATGTACCATGCACTACAATGCAATAATACCCAATGTATCACACTTCTCAAACAACCTCATCAACATTATCTCTCTGCACTATTTGGGCACACCACCTCCACCTTTCTTCATCATAATGATTCTTTTCCTTGCTAGAAGAATGTATGTTATCATGTAAGAATGTATGTTATCATGTCCTCATTACACTTGATATACATAGTTGGTCACATGTCTCGCTATATGAATATCATATTCTTCTTTTGGATTACTTTGTGTGTGACCTATGGTATTATCTTCACTTTGGGGATTGGGTGCTAGTGCATTCATGAGAGCCTTAGGAATATCGCTTTCCTCTCGTACACCTTTCAATTATATATTTTCTCACAGGTTTCTTACATCATGGTCATGGTGATTCCAGAGACACACAACTCAAAACACATGTGGTCATGACATCTGCACCTTTTACTAAATATGGACTAGTTAAACTTGCTCAAAGGTTGATTATCTGAGAGAATAGTCACACTATGATATGCCTTCCAAATGTTATTTGGGTTGCTGCCTTTTGTTATAGTGCATAGTCATATGCATATAGTTTGGAGACCCTAATTTTCTTTGATTCCAATAATTATTATAGCAAAGTGTTGAACCTCGTGTCTTGAAACATAGCTAATTCTCAGAATGTGGCATGCTTCGGAAGAACATGTGAGGCTTATGTAACCAAATTTATACCTTCCTCTTCATGAAATTTTGAGTGGTGTCATGCCAAATTATAATTTAATGCAAGTATTGTATCGTATACACATGCCATGTCCACTTAATTTTATTTACATGCTAGTGCATACACTTTGCACAATAATGTATGTGGTGTTTCTCTCTCCATAGTGCATCCACTTGTTTATTGCAGTGCATTGCGATATATGCAATAGTCAATGTATGTTTTAGAAGCATGTTGATGCTCCTTTATTCATATACTCATCGCATTCCCTTCGCGCAATGTTAATCACTTCACATGGTCACACTATTAGGTGTGAAACACATTACCCTTCCATTGTGTGCTAATGTGAACATGCCATGAACAAGTATGAACTTGAGGACCTATACCTTACCAATTTTTGAATTTATTGGATTATTCCATAAGTGGGATGAGCATTCGACAAATGAGACCTTTGTTCTATTTTTCGAGAGACTGTTCCAATGACCCTCATCAATGAATGAATTTCCTTGAAGCATAAATATCATGTTGTGCTTGCCCTCCTTTTAGGGTTTTGTTGGGTGGTGTAACTTGTGTGTTTGTATGACCTTAACAGATTTCCCTACATGCCATAATAAGTTATAAATATTTCAGATCTTGGAGGATAATGAATTTATATGTGTTTCAACATAAAGCCTTAAATATCATAAACAAGGGAATTAAAAGTTTGGTGTAAGTGAGTTCCACAAGGTCCATGAGACCTTCACCTCATTAATGAAAATGTCTAAAATATATTAGATACCTTTTTGAGAGAGGTACAAAAGCCACAACATCAAGGTTTATGAAAATTATTTGCATCTACAATTCGAATCTCTTTATTAACCTAACTTTTAAAATGATGTTGAACACACTCATGATGGCATAGGGTTTCAAAAGAAACAAAATTACCAAAACTATAATGTGCACGCTAAGATGAGAACCACAATAAACCAAGGGGGTAGAGGCAATGTAGATCATGAAGGTATACACATAGACAGGGTGTGATAGCGATAGGTCATGGGGAATCGATAAATTCAAAACCTGACCATAACCTTTACGACCTTAGGCAAGAATAGGGGGACTCAAAATTTTGGATATGTCCAAAAATTTTGGGTGATTTGGTAGTAGCTACAACAAATCATTTAATAGAGTATTTTTCCAACCACGTGGAATATTTCCCAAAATATTAAACTAAATGCAATATTGTTGCTGAGTGAATTCATGAACCATTTTATCAAGTTCAATTGTTGAATTACTTGCTTGAGCACTAGTCACAACAAACAAACACAAAAGCATGTTGATTGGTGCTATGCAACCATCACATTTTCCATAACGAATTGTGTCCATCATTCCACCAATTTTGGAAACTTTTTCTCAAATGTTGCAGTAGCTTGAAAGAAAAGGCAAAGAATTTGGAAAGATTGTTACTAAATAACTTAGTCATTGTGAATTCTAAATTTCATTGTGCGAAAGTTCATTGTGCAAAGGTCCTTGTGTGGAGAACCTCTGCACAATGAAATTCCGCACATAACCTCATATCCTTTATAGGTACCACCACCTCATATAGAATAAGCGGTCACAATTATTATTATTCACGAGAGCTAATACTCCATATTAAATAAACGTAATAATAACTTATGATTTGTATTCTCTAATTGGTCCAATATAGACAAAATACGTTGTCAATTTTATAATATTATTATGATTAACAAGATCCAATAGCCCATATATGTGAATGGAATAACATATTTTCTATATACTAACTACATTAATTAAAATAGTGTTTATCGATCGGAATAACAGGTGTAGACATGGTGCTTGTGGGTGCTGAATGCATTTCGACAATTTGATTTCTGAGTGCGGAAAAAACGACACACACATATGCACACTGTTGAAGAGGTTAATGCATCCATTTAATAAATAATAATACTTTTTCATATTATTGCTTAATAAACATTAATAATAATTTAATTTTAGATTAATGTTGTACGGAGGTCCTTGTGCAGAAGCATGTGTGGAAGAAGCTATGCAGAGGAAGCATGTTGGGAGACGAAAATACGGGCGAAATGCAGAATTTTACTTTCATTAATTAGCAATAACAATAAAAGTAAAAAACTATGCTCCATTGCAATTATTAATCTTGTTTTTTATTAAATTGACATTTTATATTAATTTATATTTTTAAAATGGTAATTCTTTTTGTATTAAAGAAATAAATTTATTTAGTATGAATTTAAAATGTAAATTGGAGAATAAATTAAAAAGTATATTATTAATTAAATTATAGATACGAAACATTAATAGAAATGAAGAAAAATAATGTATAAAAATATATCAAGCATAATTATCAACTTATTTCTTGATCATAAACTTTGACAATCCACTCAAATCAATCACTCTGAATCATTATTGTAACCACTAATAAAGAAAAAAATCTATGGATGAAATAACCATAGCATTCATTTTACTCTTGGCCCATCTATGGAAGAAGCTTCCATTAACTTTCAGAAACATTGTTAATAAATATTGATTCTTGGAAATATTCATAGTTATCATGTTCACTAGCAACATAAAAGAGTGCTTGGAGCGACACCAAGAAACAACAACAACAAAAAAAAATCGAATAATCAATATGTCTATGCTCTACTTTACTCTACCTCACTCAAATCTTAGAGATGTTGCCTTTGGTTTCATATCTCTAAATGTATGTGCTCAAACACATTTTTGTTCCCTTTATGTACGACCATGTTTCCTGGAGACCAATTTTCATTTCACTATGTGGAGCTTCCCCATGCTCATAAAGTTGTATGACACGTGGAGCAATGGCATTTTACCAAATGAAAATAATCATGACACGTTACTTAAGTTAGTTAAAGTGACTGAATGGACTTTAAATTAGTTTTGTTTTTATTACAAAGAAAAAAAATTTGGACTCCCATAAGATGGCCTAAATACACAAGAATCTATTTTTTCTTTTTCTTCATTGATAGTCTCCTTCTTGGTGCTTTACTTGAGAGAAATGTTTTACTATGTCTCAATAAATGTCAACAAAAGGCATGAACTTGTTACATTTGCATTCCCTCTTGTTTAATTATTTTAGAATGGACCAAACTTTGTGAAATGTTCCGAAGCAAAAGACAATTCATTCAAAATTATGCCTTTGCATGATCCTCTGTCATTGAAATAATTATTTGTGAGAGGTTTGGATTTTGTTATGTAACTAAAAATCTAATAAGAAAGAGATATTTCAATATCTCATATAATTATTTTAGAATGGACCAAACTTTGTGAAATGTTCTAATGGAAAATGAAATTCACTCAACATTATGTTCTTGCATGATTATATGTCACTAAAATACATATTTGTGAGAGATTTGGATTTTTTGATGTGACTAAAAATCTAATAAGAAAGAGAATTTGGACAAAAACCTAAAATTATCTTCTTAATAGATGAGTTCTACGTGGAAAACTCCATTGAGTTTTTTCTATCCTAAAAACCATGAATATAGCAAGTAACCTACTATATGTGGATCGCTCAACACTTGAAATTATTTGACACTACCCAAGTATGTCTTGGTATAGTTTATGGCATGCTTAGATATGTCTCAAGGATGACATGTGAATTCACTCTAAGAGGAAATAGGCATTTAGTACAACATTTTAGCATTAATTTATTAGAAAGAATATATAATGAAACCTCACTGATTTGAAGCACATGTTATGAAAAATGATTTTGGTTAGTGGGTGAAGGTTTTCATGGAAGTATTTTCTTGATTCGTCATTACAAATATGGTGCATATGGGAACCATTAATATGCATGCATTATACATGAGAACTCATATGGTCATTTGGTTCACATTATTAGTTGCAACTCTATGCTTCATTGAACTAGGTGCATCACATATGGATACAAGGTTGCTATAATCTTGGTTGAAGTCTTAATGTTTTTTTGATATGTGGGGCACCAATGCTCCTATACACTCATAAGGCAACAAAATATATTTTCATATGAATCATTATACCACATTATTTGGCTACAAGTTTTAATCACTAGTTTATATCCCATGACATAACATTGGTGTGTCCATTATGTATTGAAGAACTAATGTTTTGATGTCAAGAAGGTGTGGAATATATGGTAGAGAACTAATGAGCTAATGCCATGTTAAGGAAATGTTGTATATTATATAGTATATCATCAATGTCATAAAATATTCAAAAACACCAACATGGAACATATCTAAAATTCAAAAAAAAACAACATGGACCTATGTAAATGGATTATGAAGAACACTGCATTTATAACATCTGTTTGGGACTTACAATGGAACACCTTTCCAACAATGATTGAACCTATTATTTTAAATCGTAAAATAAAGCAAATTATAATTATATCAATTTAAATAATGATAAATTTAATAAATTCATTAAAATTTGCTAATTTTTTTTATTTGAATAAATAATTACTAAAATATATTAAAAATAGATATTTGAATTAAACTATCTTAAAAATGTATGCATAAAGATGAGAAAATTATAAAATTATAAAATATTAATATTTCATTTGAATTATAATTAAACATTACAATAGTTTGATAAATCCAATATATTAAGAAAAAATAACCAAAACATACAAACTTTTGAATTTAAAAATATATGTATGTTTTTTGCCACATATATAAGAAACAAGAAACACATAAAATCACGAGATAGCTATCTCTTATGTTATGGCTTGAGTTTCCTTCATCATGGCTTGAAATTATTTCATTGTTTCTTCTTTCTTTATCATTCATGAATGTTATTTACTTATTTTTTACACTACATGTCAAATCTATACTTTAAGCTCTTGCATTTTAAATTTCTTGGCTCCTCCATCTTTGGATGATGCATAAGGTGGAAATAAATAAGACAACATGACACTTGGACATCCCTTGCTATGCCATGTGGAACGAAATTCAATTGTGTATAAGATGGAGAAAATCCCTTTTTCTTCAACTTGATTTGTCCAACATCGATATCATGCAACGAATTATATGTATGAAACCAACGAAGTTCCTGGATTAGGGTTTGCCATCGTTAATTATAATTAATAAGTTGGAAATCCCTTAGGGCTATGAATAGTGGTTACTTACTTGGTTGTTCATTAGCAAGGTATTACTAAAATTGTTCTACTATTGTAGAATATCTTTTGTGCTACTATAATGCTACTATTATGATAAACTAATATTTCTGTTGTGCGTATAAGGATGTATTGGGGCTATGTGATGGAAAGGAATTTATATTCAAATGGTGTATTTTATCATTTACTTGGATGATTGGTATTCTAAAAGCTCCATCTATTTTTTTTTTTTGTTAAAATATGTTATATATATGAATGAAAATATGAAGTTGTGACACACTAATGTATATTTTATTGTGAATGAATGTTAAGCCATAATGGTAAAATGTGGAGCTTGCAATCTATGTTAGGGTCCAACCCTAACCCCCTTATTTATGTACTAGGATCGAGTCATAGTTATAGTTAAGTAAAGAGTTAATAAAGCCCATATTAATAATTGTAAGTGGTTAACCCGCATTTAATGAAGGGACCACAGTTAGTCGCAAATGGGCCATGGTATTAGATAGATGGTATTAATAAGAACCATGGTATTGCATGTATGAATCCTATATAAAAGATAGAGACTCCCCTCAAGGAGCATCGTGTCTTATTTTGTAATTGAGCTCAGCTCTATTGGAGGTTGCCCCCTCGAAGAGGCAAGTGAACATTGCTTTCTGAATAATAAAATACTTGATGTTATTTCTCATTGTTTTATGTTTTGGGTATAGTTCTTTGCATATTTGGTATTCGGGTATTGTCTTGCAGGTTAAGAGCATAACAAGTGGTATTAGAGCGCTTTCCAGGGCCGGTGGGATCTCCAATTTTTAGCAAAAAAATGTTTTGGCTAGAGACGTGTTCCAGCGTCTTTAAACCACGGGATCTGTCATTGAGCACATAAACCTGCGGATTTGGGGAGGCATGCACGCAGGAAATATAAGAGGTGGTCACACTTGTTGGACTCCCTTGTAACCCCTGTGGGTACCCCTTCGAGTAGTAGCACATTAGAAAGAACCACACACGGACTGTCTTCCAAGTACCCTCTGGGTATATTGGAAGCTCCCTAGCTCCCTTGAAACCTCGCCATAGATAAACCATTGGGCGTCTTGCTGCTATAGTACACCGAGAACGACAGTCAGGGAGATTACTCGCGCATACGATAGGGTAGTCAGGTTGTACAGCTAAGAGTACGGTTGATCCTCCTTGGTTAGTGCCCTGAAAGATTGGGCTGAGTACTACTGTCAGACCCTTATGTATATTGCAATCTGTAGCACCTGACACTCCTAGAGACCATAGTTCCCTTCTCTATCTCTGGATCAAGCATCATCTTTGCCAGATCAGATCGTGTAGGTGTGGTTTTGTCGCAGCAGCAGCAATCAATTCCGTTGTTCAGATCTATCAGATCAGCCATTTAGATCTATCAGATCCATCAGATCCGCCATCTAGATCTAACAGTTTGGGCTCTGTAGCCGTCGCATCAATCAAATCCACCATTCAGATATGACTAATTGTGTGGGTTCCTATACCTGGGCGTGATTTTCACAGGACTTTGGGCAGCACTGAATTTTCTGGGATTCGGCCATTGCAGTATTCCTAAGCAAGGAGTAAAACTCTGTTCGGAGTGAAAAAAAAAAAAAGTCAGAGACCCCCCGGAACGCTTATTGGAGACTTAGCCCATAAGAATCAGGTCGACGCGCTGAGCAAGGTGGTACCATTCAATTGTTAGTGCAAAAAAAATTTGGGCGGTCTCAAATTTCAAGTACATCGGATCGGTGCATGGTACAAACTAGAGCTCAAGCTATGGCCAATGAGAGGATTGACAACCTTGAACCACAATTGAAAGATGTACTATTGCAGCTGAAGAACTTAAATGAAACACTCTCAAAGGGCAAGATGGAGGAATGCGTGGAGGCATATGTTGGTAATGAAAACATTGACGGCAAGTCTAGTCAGTCTCTTCACCTCTTTGGCACCCACCAACAATCCCAGCCGTGACCACCCAAGCTGGACATTGTTATAGACATTTTTGTGCCTTACAGCATGAAGAATGAAATGTCGATAATCCGAGGGATCCAAAGTCCCTAAACATGTTGTTCCTACCCCTAGAGGAACAAGGTCAGCAAACCACAGCACTAAAAATCAGTTCTCCACCTGAAAACACTCAAAAACAAGCTAATTCTGGATCATGTCAACTGCTCCACTGAGCATCTGCGCTGAATGTCAACTGCTCCACTCTGTACCTGCGCTGAATGTCAAATCTAATGAAGGCTACCTGCGCTGGGCGAGATTGGCCAAGTGGCACAGTCATTTTGCAAGGTGTCAAATGCCCAGGAAGCTTCCAAAATGACACTTGGATCAGGGAATTCGCCTTGTGATGAGTAAGAGGATCTAGATCTCCAAGTGGAAGCAAGAAACTCCAAGTGGACTCAAGAACTGAAGTATAACTGAAGTGGGAGAGGACACTAGTCAGCTTCATGCCAAACTCAAGCTGACTCATCCTTTCTCCAAATCTCCTATATATAGAGCTCTCTCATGAGGTCTAAAGGGGGCGGGAATCTTGTGAATGTAAGGAAGTGCTGTTGGTTTGTGCATAGAACTATTGGGTGATTGCTTTGAAGGAGGTGAAGAGGATATTTCTTTCTGCTGGGAGGTGTTGCTGGATTGGGCCTCTTATGGTTGTAACACTCTCAGAACTTTACTTCTTCCATTAATAAAGCATTTGAGGTTCTTCTATATGCATGTGTCTTTGTGGCGTATTGATGCTTGTATATTTGATTTATTCTAATCCTTGAATCAATTATGGATGTATGCTTCTTGTAGTTTCCCTTTCTTGTGCTTTTGTAGGATCTTTGTGTAGCTGGGCCAGTGAAAGAGCAAGGAGCTGGGAGCAAGCAGCAAAGAGGGAAGATTGGATCAACCATTAGCGGAAGACAACGGTTAGTGGATCCCTTTCTCCTCTCTCTTACATCTCATAAAGAAGTAATCTTGAATAGCTTTGTATTCAGTTGTTGCTGAGGTACTATCACCCTTAGAGTGGGATAGGGTCATTCCGTATTGGATACTTTTCCCAACAACAAATTGGCGACTCCGTTGGGGATCGTATCTTGTTGGTTGTTTGTGTTTTTGCTATTCATTTCATAAACAAAGGGAGTACCGAATCGAACTGCATTTGGATCTTTCAAATGCAAAGTAGAGGGCAGCTACTCTAGCTCAGTTTCTGGGCAAGTTTATGATTTGAAGAGCTGATCCACAAGGACTCTAATAATCTCTTAGTGATAGCTTTTCATCCTCCTTGTCATCCCTTAGTGTGTCCTTGACTGATAGCTTCTGATTTGGCCAAAAACTGTGAATTTTTGAGCAATCTGTGACCCGGAAACCAAGAGAAACGAAAGTTTCGTTCTTCAGTGCAACTGCTGTGAATGTTGTCTGCATTTCAGCGCAGTTCCCGAAGGGGCTACCTGTGCTGAAGGTCAAACAGACAGTGTCCCACCTGCGCTGGACCAGTCTTGCCTTGTGCTACTGGGGTTTCCTGCTGTTTCTTGCCCTGTTTTCACCCTTGTTTTTGCTGCCTGTTACCAGTCAATGTGCCTATCTGAAACCAACTTTCCTTGCCACTATTCCGCCTCGGTTGTATAAATAAACTGTGTTTGTTCTTTGTGTATTTCTTGTATCATTTATAGTTTCCCATAACGAAAGTGAACTAGTCTTGCTATGACCTCTTAGATCTAGACCTGTGATAAAGTGTCGTTTTGATCTTAAGAGTTAGTTTGTTTGCTGTTCATAGCTGATTGAGCTTTTGCTTTCGTCATTTGGTTTGGATTTATATATTTCTAGTGTCGAAACAAGTAAATCTTAAGGTGTCTTTTGATTTTGGACAAGCTTGTTTGCTTTCACTTGAAATTGAATTCAAAGTTATACAACAGCTTTCTTTTTGTGTCGCACAAACATTAAGGAAGAGAAAAGAAATACCTGCATTTTTGCATTTTGCATATAAGTTTGTATGTTGATTTAGGGAAAAAGTGCATTAGCGAGTGCTCTTTGATCTATGTGAAAAGATTTTGTCTCTCTTTTCCCTCAGTAGTTAAGATTTTCATAAGTCGAAAAGATTGAAAAAGCTTGCTTCTCATCTTAGACTGCATTTAGGAATTTGTATCAATACATCTCGTGGTGAACCTTGAAAGGCAAACTTTAAAAAAGATCAACTTAAAATATATTGAATGAACCTAACAACGCTTTGAAACATAACGCAAACACATAGAGGTCTAAGCTAGAGACGTGTTCCGGCGTCGTTAAACGTAGTGACTGTCGATCTCGACGAAGGTGGGTGATTCCTCCTGAGAGTCGGTGGCACTAATACGGACTTGTGTTCCCACGTACCGTCACGTATATATTGGGAGACCCCTATAGGCATATATCTTTTATCCTTAGGAAGCCGTGTCGGCCGCCCTACTGATCGCAATGCAGTGAACACAGCATTCACGAAGATCGACCACCCGTACCGTAAAACGTATTCTGTGGTTTTGCGAGAGGTTTGGCACACCCTCTGCCTAGATCTCCAGAGCAGTTTCTTTTGGCCTTTTTCAAACTCTATAACTGAAAAAGTCCAACCGAGCATTTGTCACTTCGGGCTCGTTAATACATCGAAGGAGACTAGAGTCATCTTTAGCTTTTTCTCGACTCTCAAAAAGTGAAAAAGCAAGTTGTGTCTAAAAGCGTCTAATAAAATTCATTCAATTAGGAAACACAAATTTCCCCTTTTAATATTTTGGTTGATCGAGTAATCCGCAATCGTGGAAGAAAGTCAATTGAAACCCCGTCGTTCGCGGAGGCTTACGAGTCAACCGTCTTTGTCTCCGAAATCGAAAACAGTACGGGCAAAACGAACTCGTTTAACCGGTTCAAAATCTCCTTTGAAAGTTAGAACAAGTGTTCTGACTGCATCTGAGGTTCCGGTTACTCCTAACATTTCTGGAAACCCTACCTCTATAGAAGAAGTTCAACAGCCGCAGAAGGACAGTAATACTGATCCTAGTCTGGGGGCAAGTACTTGTGTAACTGAACCAGTTCCATCTGTAACCGGTCCAGAGAGTTTTGTTCCCCAAACAACTGTCGCTGTCGAAACAACCACTTCTTCGGCACCAGAAATATTTTACGGACCTGACGGTCTTCCTCTTCCACCGGGTTTGATTGCGATAGAGGAAATTGCAGAGGATCCGCAAGCAAGTACTCCAACTCATTTTGGAGTCGGGGTCACTCTATTTCCTTCATCAGAAGTTAATCCACCACAAGTGGAAGTTCCTGTAGAATCGCTAGGCAATCTATTGGATAGACTTAAAATGTCTGAACAACCGTCATCGTCTAGGACTGTGTCAAATGACACAGCGACAGCAGAAGCCCCTGCCGTCACTCCAATGATGTTTGCCGGCATACCAGCTGTCCCAACTAGCTCTCAACAGCTAGAAGGAGTCCACCAAGGGACTATTTCGACAGTATGGTCTGTTCCAGTTTGTTCATCCGGAGTAATACCCGGCAACTCTTATGTTGAAACTCGACAAATTGATCCTCATGGAGGTCAATTTGGGCCATCCAGTCCTCAAGGACTAACAATCCCTCTGAGTTCCGGATTGCTACCATATGGGGGGCAGTATGCCCTTTCATTACCTCCTCCGGGAGGATATCCATATGGCAATTCTCAACAGTATTCAGGTTATACTGGAATTGCATCAAGTAGTTGGGTACCTATGCTACCTCAACAACCAAGGGTTGTATATTCTATGCAACAGTGTGTACCTGTGACGAACATCCCAACCACACCGGCTATTGTAACAGTGTCACAAGTTCAAGCGATACCTGTTGCATGTCAACCTCAGATTTCTCAGGTTGTAATGCAACAGTCACTTGATCATGGGTCACAACCACAATCGCCAACTGGTGGGGCGACACAAGTACAAATGGGTACCATTACCCCACACCTCGGTCCAACGGTTAGCATAGCACAACAAAACATGGCGTCACAACCATGGCTTGTGCAATACCAACAACCGCAGTTCCAGCAAGTGTACCAAGGTTCTGAGCAGCAGATCTTTGCGAATAGTGGACAACCGTATATCCAAAACGGTCAAAACCAACCACTTTACAGTGGTCAAGTCCACCAACCGTATCAGTCATACCAACATCAATTACATTATGCTGGTATGCAAAGGCCCACTGCTCAAGCGATTCCATCGTACCCTGGTTACGCTTCGCCTAACCTGAATCAACAGTTACCATTCGTGGCAACTTTAGAGTTACCCGATTTACACCGTTTAACCAACAATCTGATTGCTTATGCCCCTTGGTGGCCAGCGATTCCTCATAAACTTCCATCTGACATTCCTAAATTCAATGGAAATCCAGGTGAAGACCCATCGAATCACGTGATGACTTTTCATCTGTGGTGTTCGTCAAACACCCTTAACGACGATTCGATAAGGCTTCGCCTTTTCCAGAGGACATTGACAGGTCCAGCGGCTAAATGGTATATTGAATTGCCAAGAGCCTCTTTCGACAATTTTAGTTCCCTAGCCACGACCTTCTTAACCCATTTTCAATTACCGATAAGGTATGAAACGGGAACAGAAATATTAACCAACTTCAAACAGACAACTGCTACCCATATATCTGATCATATACATGAGTGGCGTCGTCGTCGTAGGATGGTGAAAACATATGTTCCCGATCAGCTATTAGCTGAATGGTTTATAAAGTCGTTACTTCCGGCTATTACGGAAGATGTGGCCAAGGGGGGAGTCGTAACAGAGGAGCAAGTCATTGCTCGTGCGCAATATTTGGTCTTAGTTTATACTCAGTCCGGCACGCTCTATGACAAAATACCTGACGCCCCTAGACCGGAATTTTCAATTCCTCCCCCTCCTAAATCAAATAGTGACTCTCATGCCGGTGATGGCGTGATTGGCACAGCAAACACGAAATCGATAAAGGCTTTGTCAAAGAAAGCCTGTAAGAATTCGGATCAAAATGCAAAAGAAGAAATTCTTGCTTCGGAAGTAAATGCCGTATCCGAAGATAAAGGCAAAGAAACCAATCAACCAGGAAGCAAGAAAAAGCAAAACAAAGGGAAGAAGAAGAAACAGGGTGAGTCGTCCCCTGGAAAAAATTCTTCAAACCCTCCTGGAAAAGGGAAACCAAACAGTCCATGTATGATATGTGACGAAGATCACTAGACAAGGGATTGTCCTTACAAAGCTAAGCTTAAAAGGTTCTTTAAAAGTTCCCAAACCTCAGCTGTGTTGACTGATCCGTTTCCCAACCCAGGTCAAAATCTGGTTGATAATGGAAATGCTTCCCCGTCGCAAGTACTTATGTTGTCGGTTTCGAAGCAGCAGAATGATGCTTTGATTTCGACAAGGAACAAAGATTACGGGAATCCTCAGTTGTCGAACGAAAAAGGTAAAGATCAACCAAGTAGTTCGACAACAACTTCGACAGAAGTTGTAACGCCCACCATCCCTGAATTAACAATAAAACCGCCAAAGGGTGTAGTACACAAGTCGACATTTAATCCTCGTGCCAGAGCGGCGCAGCATTATAACATAGTGGAAGATTTGGCCCAATCGCCATCCGCTATGTCGACTCTTGAAGTGCTACAAAATTGTCCAACCCAAAGGTAGGCGTTGTTATCGGCAATTGGTGGGGTTGATCCTAAGGATTCCAATCTTGTATCCTTTGATCACAAGGGATATGATCCTCAGTTACCAGCTCAGCTAGCTTTCCTTATTCAAGTGAAAGCACTCAACAAAACTGTTCACAGAACAATAATTGATGAGGGAGCCTCGACATGTATTATGTCGATGAGTTGCTGGAAAACTTTAGGATCTCCAACCTTGTCGCGATCTTCGACGACATTAAAAGCTTTCGACGGAAGGACTTATACCCCTTACGGTATCCTTAATAACTTGAAAGTTGAACTAGGAGGAAAGACGGTAGAGATTGATGTAGAAGTCATTGATGGAAATCTTGACTATAACATCCTACTAGGTAGACCATGGATTTATGCCATGGCAGCTGTCGTGTCGACTTATTTTAGGAAGATCGCATTCCTGTTTGAAGGAGGGATTACGATCGTTGACCAACAGAATTTCCTCCCTAATGGTTCGCAAGTTACAGGAAGCATTCCCATGATCCATGAGAGCAACCATTCAATTCAAGATATCGGAGTAGGATTATTGAAAGACCCCACATTGATGGGAACTTTCGCGCTACCACCTCCTATTTATACAGGAAATGTACCGTTTGTAGCAACCTGCAACATGATATCTTCCACGAAGGTCAACATGGATCATTCAATGGTTTTGCCCCCAAGCCCTTTAGAAATATTGTAGCAATCAATGTTTCAAGCATGGGAGGCGAGCCCAAATCAACGCTCGTCAAGCGTTTGGGTAGATAGGTCTAGAGAATATGGAACCCCATTAGATCCTTGGTCGAGAGTACATGGGACTGACGAAGGAATCTTACAAGCAATGATGATTGAGGGGGCACCATGGAATGATTACCACCATCGTTCCCTTCTTCCAGAATATGAAGAAGATACTCAAAGTGACCTTTATCACCCTTCAGTATTTGAATTCCTAACAAATACTGTAAACACGGTGGACTCCGAGCGAAACCTATCCAATATTGAAGAGACTATAGCCATAAATATCTCGACTAAAACAGATGTTGTAGAGAATATTTATGTCGGCAAAGGTTGTTCCCCTTCAGAACTGGAAATATATAACGCTCTTTTTCGCGAATTTAGAGATGTCTTTGCTTGGTCATATGATGAAATGCCAGGCATTGACTCGAGTATCGTTGAACATGAAATTAAAATGTATCCTGATGTCAAACCAGTAAGACAACGGCTTCGGCAAGTGCACCCGAAGAAATCCGCTGCCATTAAGGCAGAAGTTGAAAAACTTCTCCATGCTGGATTCATCTACCCGGTTCCTCTAACCGATTGGGTATCGAATATTGTCCCTGTTATGAAAAAACAAGGGACGATTAGAGTGTGTGTTGATTATAGGGATGTAAACCAAGCTTGTCCGAAGGACAACTACCCTACACCCTTCATCGACCAGATAATTGATGAATGCGCCGGATGTGAAATCTTTTCATTTATGGATGGATTTTCCGGGTATAATCAAATAAATATCCGCCCACAGGACCAGTCAAAGACTGCATTTATTTTTCCGTGGGGCACGTTCGCTTATCGAAAATTACCCTTTGGTTTAAAGAACGCAGGGGCGACGTTTCAGAGGGCAATGAATTATGCCTTCCATGACATCAAGAACATCGTTCAACCTTATCTCGACGATCTTCCGGCTCATTCGCGAAAGCGGACTGATCATCCGCAGCATTTAAGAGCGATATTTCTACGTTGCCGACACTACAAGATAAGACTCAATCCGCACAAATGTGTGTTTTGCGTCGGTTCTGGTCGTTTACTTGGCTTTGTAGTCTCTAAAGATGGGATTCGTCTCGACCCCTGTAAGGTTCAGGCAATCATTAATTTGCCTCCACCTTTAAATTTGCTTCAGATTCAGAAACTACAAGGGAAAGCAAACTTTCTGAGGAGGTTCATTCCAAATTACGCAGAACTTGCTAAGGGTTATACTCGTCTTTTGAAAAAGGATGTACCTTTTGTCTGGGACCAGGTGGCGCAAGCTTCTTTTGATGCTCTGAAAGACTGTCTAGTAAAAGCATCATTAATGTACGCCCCGGACTATCAAAGAGATTTTAACCTGTATCTGGCTGCAGCGGATACGACCATTGCGATGGTTTTAGTTCAAGAAGTCGATGGAATTGAACATCCTATCTATTATTTAAGTAAAAACTTAAACGATACAGAAAGTAAATATTCTTATGTTGAAAAACTAGCGCTTGCAGCTGTTCAAGCGATTCAAAGGTTTCGACATTATGTCCTCTTTCGGAAAACTACCATCTTATCAGATTGCAACCCCATGACTTATATACTATCGCGACAGTTGTTGGGGGGCAAATATTCAAAATGGATAGCGATCCTTCAAGACTTTGATCTGGAATTTTTGAAATCCAAATCAAAGAAAGCTCTAGTTTTCGCAGAATTATTGTGCGATCTCCCATCATCGTCCAACGATGAAACATCGGAAGAGTCAATCATGGACGAAAGTTTGTTTCTGATATCTGTAAGCGATGAGTGGTATGGAGATATCATAGTTTATCTCCAAACCCAAAAGTTCAGGCCTAACACCTCTCGCTCCGAACAAAAACGTATACGATACCAAGCAAAAGACTACATGATCGTCGGTGATACACTTTACCGTCGTGGTGTCGATACAGTTCTAAGGAGGTGCCTTACCCATGAGGAGGCCGAAAAAGCCCTGAATGATTGTCATTCAGGCGCGTGTGGGGGGCATCAATCTGGATATGCAACAGCACAAAGAATCTTACGAGCAGGATACTTCTGGCCAACCATGTTCAAAGATTGCATAACCGCAGTCAGAAGTTGCCATGCTTGTCAAATCTTTGATAGCAAAACGAGACGACCACCCGCACCTTTACAGCCGATAGTTGTTGTTGGGCCCTTCGCCAAGTGGGGCATCGATTTCATGCAATGTAACCCCACCTCGACCGGGGGGCATGGGTATATTATAGTCGCTGTTGACTATTTTACCAAATGGGCCGAGGCGATGCCTACATTGGATAACACTGGTGAAACAGCTGCCCTTTTCTTTTTCAATCATGTAGTCGCCAGGTTCGGCGTACCACAGGCTATAGTTACAGATCATGGGTCGCATTTTCGCAATCACATGATGGTCGAATTAGCTGCCAAGCTAGGGCTATCTCACGACAGCTCTACCCCATATTATCCGCAAGCCAACGGACAAGTTGAGGCAATCAACAAGGTCCTGAAGCGTATGTTGCAAAGGATGATTGGGGTTCATAAAAGAAGGTGGCACCTAATCCTGTACTCAGCCTTGTGGGCTTACCGAACGTCGGTAAAGAACGCAACCGGGTTCACACCTTTTCAACTGGTGTATGGCCTGGAAGTAGTCTTACCAATCCAGTGCGAAATTTCGTCGCTTAAACTCGCAATCGATCTTCTCCCCGGAACTTCAGAAGAAGAGGCTCGTTTCTTGGAACTAATCCAATTGGATGAAACCCGTCGTGATGCCGCTTTGGCTAACGAAGCTCATAAGAAACGAGTCAAGGCTCAGTTCGACAAAAATGTCAAACCCCGTGTCTTCTCAGAAGGTGATTTGGTCTTGCTTTATGACCAAGAATCCGATAAATTGGGAGCAGGTAAATTCAAGTCCTTATGGATGGGCCCCTATATTGTTAAAAGGGTGTTAGCAAAAGGAGCCTACGAGTTAATGGATTACGATGGAATTCCACTGGTGCAGCCCCGCAACGGGTTGTACCTCAAGCGTTACTATGCTTAAATAGTAACCTGCATGCTTTTGTTGTATTTTGTTTTCGCTAAAGTGTTTGTCCTGGTCGAGTGATCCACCTTTTCATTTATTGCAGATGTCGAACCTTCTGGAGACATGTGTTGGATATGCCGACGGAGCGAGTCGTAGTTCGCGGAACTTATCTTCCGCAGCCTGGGCCATTTTTGATCCAAGCGGCGAGTTAGTAAGTTTCAGAGGTGTATGTATTGGGCAATCAACGAATAACATCGCTGAGTATAGCGCGTTGATAGAACTACTCTCTGATGCCATCACACGTGGCATACGCCGACTAATTGTTAGGCTAGACTCACAGCTCGTAATACTACAACTCAATGGTATATATTCTGTTCGCAATCCAGCTATTTATCGCATGTTCCTAAGGGTTAAGATCTTGGAAAGACGATTTGATTCAATTCAATATCAACATATTTCAAGAAACTTAAACACATTAACTGACTCATTAGCGAACTATGTGTTAGATAGACATTTGCAACATTTATAAAAAAGGGACACATCATCAAAGATTGTACATATGGATCACATAAATCAACCAGGATAAAACCCGAAAATCAAAATACGTATAAGATGTTTATATAAGTTCATACATAATGTTCTGTAACCAAGACAAAATTGGTCATATGACCTAAAAACTCAAAAAGATGCTAGGGGGCACCCTAGCCTAGTGGTGCTCATGATAGTACGTCACGGCCTGTGCAATCATGCGCAAGAGACGAGTCCATCGTCTAGGCACGCCGATAGTATGTCGCTGCAGCTGTAAAGGTAACTCGTCAATCTGTACATCCGGAAGACCGCGAGTAAGGCTCTCAACCTGCTCCTTCACAGCTGTAAGGGTCTCAGTATCGTCAAGATCGCGAATAACAACTCTCCTAGCAGGCTCCACTACCGGGGCAGCAACTGGCGATCTCGGACGAACTGCTGGACGAACAGGACCAATATCTGCATGCACCCAAGAGTACAATTAAAATTCTTGATAGAATAAAGCACAGCAACATTATGAATAAGAACAGTAAACAGTAATATGGTCAAGGAGTTTACCAATGGCGCCCCACTGTTCGCCATTCGGTAACACCAAATCCGGATCACCTCGGAAATCCATACCCACATATGGATACTCGAAAAACGCCATCTCCTGGCGCTCGAACCACCTAAAGAAGGCCTCGGTAAAAGTAATCTGAGGTTGACCAGCATGCCTAGACATGTGGTCGACCCACCTCTGCATGCGTGGCTCGGTCGGAGAAGGCAAGTCGAGTATGATGTACTGAGGCTGCATCAGTGGGATTTTCTCCAAGGCGAAGGCAGTCAGAATAGAACCAAATCCAAAGTTCTTCAGCTTCCCGTCCTTTACCTTGGTCAATTGACTTTTCATCTGAACAAGTACTACATCACACCAGTTGAATACTTTCGGTTGGAGACACTCCAAGGCGTGCTGCATATAAGATCTGTTGGCAACATGTAGAGCTGCGCTGCCGGCCATCCTACCAATAGTGAACAGAATGGACCTGAGAGCCCGATCAGTAATCTCACGGATAACAATCTTTCCGTCTCTACTCGGCTGAGAACCTTCCCTGCAATACTCGCGGACATAATCTCTGGTGGAATCAGTCCCCCGGGCCGTACCTGACAAGGAAATGGGGGCACCTCGCCTTGACAGTCCAGTCAAGAAGTACATGTCCTCTATGGTCAAGGGGATGGCCTTTCCCCTAATCTGGAACACTTGGTTAACAGGATCCCAAGCATCAAGCATGTACTGCAGCAAAGAAATCTGTGCTCTCATACTAGAGATACGGAAGAACTTCAGCAGGCCACAGTTCCGCAACGCGTTCACCGTGACAGGGTCATGGAGGGCAATCATGTCCTCCTCTTCATGTTCTCGTTCTCGCCATGTAAGGGACATTTTGTTCAAAGTTCCCTGCAAAGCAAACAAGAGAAGGAGTAAGTTCCTGATTTTGATGAAAAACTAGCGAAAAAATCATCAAAAAATGACCTTAAAAACTCAGTTTTTGAGCCCAGCGCAGGCAGAGAGTCTCCCACTTGCGCTGAGGATCAGGCTGCCTTAAGGCAGCTTGACCTTCAGCGCAGGTTTCGAAAGGGGAACCTGCGCTGATCCTAGGGCGCCCTGGCAAAACCCCAGGGGCTCAGAAATACTGGAAAACAGGTGTGAAACAAGAAAAGGAAACCATGAAAAGAAAGATCTACGGTTTAGCTCCTACCTGGTCCAGACGGCACCGAAAATCGTCCGCAGAATCTCCCAGAATCAGCTAGTGAAAATCAAGGGGGAAGAGGCACCTCCAGAGCTCCAACAAACCAAATGCAAATGAAATGGTAAATGAGAGGTAAAAACACCTTTTAATGGCTTTTTACACAGTTTAAAGTGAAATATTAGGGTTATAATCTCATTTTCATGCAAATATTATTCATTTCTAACAAAGTTTGTTGCAGCAATTGAAAAAGCAGTACTATATTTGAAAAGAGAAAAGCTAGTAATGGTAAAAAATCAAAATTTGACCATATAATCGAGCAGTTTTACCGCGGAATTTATGCTCGTTAAAAAATAGAAAAGCGAGATCCGAGCAGTTTTAGCACATAGTTCATGCTCGTTAAAAAATAAACATAAGATTGAGCAGTGTTTTGGCGCATTCAAGCTCTTTAAAAAATGAACCCAGTACTGGTAAATAACCATTGTGATCGTAAATTTATTAGCCATAAAAAGCCTTGGTCGTGTTTGCACCCGCCACCTCCATTCCATTTGGCCAATCATTCGCCTCCATATGATTGTTTACCTATTTTGAGGAACAACTGCGAAGAGTGATTTCACCTAGCCATCCTTGTGACACTGCCGTGATTGGAAAATTCCAACCTGTACTTGGAATCTGCTGTTATCCCTGTTTATCACTCGTTCCTCAAAAGACGAGTCTTCTTTGAGCTCTTTTCATCTGACTCGTAAAATATGAAAAGTTTGCCGAGTTTTGGCCTTCCAGCTCGTTAAATTGACCGGAAGAGCTATCCCTCCTCTAGATTTTAATCTTTTTGGACCGGAGGGATTATTGCACAAAAAGGTCGAGCGCTTGTTTTATTCGGCTCGTTAAAGTTATCGAAAACTCATCCCTTCTGTATTGTTTTATACTTTTTCGGACTTAAGGGATTAGATGACGAAAAAGGAATTTTGGAGTTAACTTTCTGTACCTTTTTAGACTCTCTAAAATTGAAAAGGACCGAGTTTTCCTTGTCGTTAGACTCGTTAAAATGATTAAATAGCGACAAACTTGTCTTTAGACAAGAACGAGTTTCCCTATCGCTAGGCTCGTTAAAACATAGCGATGGGCTTGCCCGAAGGGCAGGTTATAGAACAAGCATATGTTATCCTCCTCAAGCTTGACAAAAATAAAGAGGTACTGGTCAGAAATGACTGGGGAAAAATTGGGAGAACCTCAAAGCTTTAATGGTAGCAAGTCGCTCTTGAACATGACACTTTGTCCTCCGTATCACATCGGGTTGGGTTGTTTCATTCACCGGTCTCATCACCATGGTCCTCGCCAAACCATCCGCATTTGGGGTAATGCTACCGATCCATCACATCAGTGTCGTTATATGTTCAAGAGATGTTGTTCAGAAAGAGTCAACCGTGTCCCATCCACTGCCATACGTTATCCTTCATCCACCCATGATCGCCACCCTGAATCATATTTCACAGATTGTTTTCATCTCCACTAAAATCATTAGCTCCGTTCCGTGTCACTGATGTGGGATTCATTAAGGCCCTCCTTTGACGGATCGCTTCTTGTCGACTTCAGCTCATTATCCAAGAAGTTGATCTAGGAACAACCCCCTCAGTACTTTGAAGCTTGCATGCCTCAATGGCAAGTTTCTCACTTCCGGCGACAGGTATACATCAATGACCTTCGACCAGAAGATTTTGCGTGGTGTTCGACGCCAAGTCCTTTATTCACACCACGTGAATTGTACTGCAGTACCTTGAGGGTCATTGTCATTATTGGTGATTCCTCTCGCGCTTGTTAACGGTTTACATTATTGACCGGTAATCAAGCGATGTCTTTCCATGTTCGACTTCAGCGCAATTCTCACATGGATCGACTTGTACTTAGAGTGAAGATCGAACGAGTTTGAAGACCCCGGATCTAGTTTCATCCATCCGGGCTGCGATATATATTCAGGAAATATAAAGACATTTGATATGTACATCATTGCAGCAGATGATCATCCTACTCAAAGGATGATAATTTCAGCAGAGAATTATCAGTCTACCATCAGACGATCGTCTGTTCTATGTACCAAAATGAATTTATAAAGCTGAGCATGGGAATGCCCGCCTCAGCTAGATCATGAAAGCAGAATGAAAAATAATGTATTGTATTGTATTTTATTACAGGGCACCTCTCAGCGATTGAATGAACTTCGGATCCTCCTGATAAAGCATTTCACCCGATAAACGACCTCATACTTTAGGGGGCAACTGTTATAGACATTTTTGTGCCTTACAGCATGAAGCATGAAATGTCGATAATCCGAGGGATCCAAAGTCCCTAAACATGTTGTTCCTACCCCTAGAGGAACAAGGTCAGCAAACCACAGCACTAAAAATATGTTCTCCACCTGAAAACACTCAAAAACAAGCTAATTCTGGATCATGTCAACTGCTCCACTGAGCATCTGCGCTGAATGTCAACTGCTCCACTCTGTACCTGCGCTGAATGACAAATCTAATGAAGGCTACCTGCGCTGGGCGAGATTGGCCAAGTGGCACAGTCATTCTGCAAGGTGTCAAATGCCCAGGAAGCTTCCAAAATGACACTTGGATCAGGGAATTCGCCTTGTGATGAGTAAGAGGATCTAGATCTCCAAGTGGAAGCAAGAAACTCCAAGTGGACTCAAGAACTGAAGTATAACTGAAGTGGGAGAGGACACTAGTCAGCTTCATGCCAAACTCAAGCTGACTCATCCTTTCTCCAAATCTCCTATATATAGAGCTCTCTCATGAGGTCTAAAGGGGGTGGGAATCTTGTGAATGTAAGGAAGTGCTGTTGGTTTGTGCATAGAACTATTGGGTGATTGCTTTGAAGGAGGTGAAGAGGAGATTTCTTTCTGCTGGGAGGTGTTGCTGGATTGGGCCTCTTATGGTTGTAACACTCTCAGAACTTTACTTCTTCCATTAATAAAGCATTTGAGGTTCTTCTATATGCATGTGTCTTTGTGGCGTATTGATGCTTGTATATTTGATTTATTCTAATCCTTGAATCAATTATGGATGTATGCTTCTTGTAGTTTCCCTTTCTTGTGCTTTTGTAGGATCTTTGTGTAGCTGGGCCAGTGAAAGAGCAAGGAGCTGGGAGCAAGCAGCAAAGAGGGAAGATTGGATCAACCATTAGCGGAAGACAACGGTTAGTGGATCCCTTTCTCCTCTCTCTTACATCTCATAAAGAAGTAATCTTGAATAGCTTTGTATTCAGTTGTTGCTGAGGTACTATCACCCTTAGAGTGGGATAGGGTCATTCCGTATTGGATACTTTTCCCAACAACAGACATGTATAAATTTGATGGCTCTCACCTGGCCACATGGATAGCACAAATGGAGCAATATTTCACACTGACTCACATCATAGATGATGCGACTCAGCTTAGTGTGGGTAGCATGTACTTGGACAATGGAAGATGGCAATGGTGGCAATGGCATCAACGTTTCTATGGAAGGCCCTTGACTTGGCAGACATTCAAAAAATCTCTTACGAATCTCTTTGACCATGAATCTAACCTTTTGGGTCGTCTCACTAAGCTCCAACAGACAGGAACAGTGAACGAATATATTACAGTCTTTGAAGCCTTAGCCTTCCGCATAGGAGATCTACACGATCAGTTCTACTTGGAATGTTTTGTCAGTGGTCTCAAAGAAGCCATACAAGCCCACATCCAACTGCAACACCCTATCTCATGGCTGGATGCTTGCAGGATAGCTCGTGAAGTAGAACGTGCATTAGCGGCCCAGTCCAATCGCCCAAATTTCATAGCCAAGGGTCACCCCACCCAGGCTCAAAGCACTACCCAAACACTCAAGGTTCAAAAGGTGTCACCAGCAGAAATGGCGGAAAGAAGAAAGCAAGGATTGTGTTACTACTGTGATGATAAATACTCCCCCGGGCATAAATGCAAGGAGCCCAAATTCTTTCAAATTGATGCTACTGATCACAGTTCATCAGAGAAAGCCCCACCACTTGAGGAACCAGAGGAGGAAGAAGAGGAGAACCAACAGGAAAATGTACCTGAAGGACTAGTTATCTCGCTGCATTCTTTGGCCAGGATTTCTTCTCCCCAAACTCTCAAAATCAGAGGTTTTATTAAGCATCGCCCAGTAGTAGTCTTGATTGATAGTGGCAGTCCGCATAACTTTATCCATCAAAGAGTCACGAAAGCAGTGCATTATTTTGTCCGAGCAGTTTCTAACTTCCAGGTCCAAATTGCTGATGGGGGGACAATGAAATGTGAAGGCCGCTGTGAAAATTTCAAACTTCAAATGGGGGATTATCAGTTAAAGACCCACATGTTTGCCATACACATGCAAGGGTGCGACATTGTCTTAGGTGCTGAATGGCTTCGCACACTTGGCCCAATCACAATGGATTTCCAGGAGTTATATATGAGCTTTAAGCAGAACAACCACACACATACCCTCCAAAGACTCTAGGTGGGAGCTCCCTCTATCATCAGCTCACGTCGGATGGAAAAATTGTTAAAAAAGGGCCACCGTGGAGTTATAGCCCAATTTAATGCCATCCAGGCCTTCGAATCGAATTCTCTTCATATTCATCCTGAGATGCAACAGATCTTAAACAACCATCTGGCAGTCTTTGACAAGCCTCATGAGCTTCCACCCTCAAGAGGGGAACATAATCATAGTATTACTTTGGTCCCAGGGGCCTAACCACCAAATGTGCACCCATATAGATATTTGTTCCCCCAAAAGAATGAAATTGAAAAAATCATCAAGGAACTCTTGGAAGCAGGCATCATTCGTCCCAGCATTAGTCCTTATTCATCGTCGGTGGTCATGGAGCTCAAGAAATATGGGGAATGGCATATGTGTCTAGACTTCAGGGCCCTCAATAAGTTGACGGTCAAAGACAAATTTCCCATCCCGATTGTCGACGATTTGTTGGATGAACTAAATGGGGCTCAATTCTTTACTAAGCTCGACCTTCGCTCGGGTTATCACCAAATTCGCATGAAAGAAGTAGACATTCCAAAGACTGCTTTCCGAACTCATGAAGGCCATTATGAGTTCTTGGTCATGTCATTTGGTCTTTGTAATGCCCCATCCACTTTTCAGAGCCTTATCAACAACCTGCTCAAACCATATCTCAGAAAATTTGTCCTTGTTTTCTTTAATGACATCCTCATCTACAGTCGCACCTGGGCCACACATCTTCAGCATGTAGATCTACTCTTGCAACTGCTCCGCAAGCATAAATTATTTGTCAAGATGTCCAAGTGCTCTTTTGGCATGGAAGAAGTTGAGTATTTGGGCCACATTGTGGGGTTTGAAGGTGTCAGGGTGGACCCCAAAAAAATCCAAGCAATGCAAGATTGGCCTCAACCAAAGACCTTGAAGAGCTTGAGAGGATTTTTGGGTCTCACAGGCTACTATCACAAATTTGTCATCAATTATGGTCGCATTGCTAGTCCCCTCACTCAACTCCTCAAGAAAAATTCATTCCTCTGGAATGATGAAGTGCAATAGGCCTTTATAGCTCTCAAACATGCCATGTGTTCCACTCCAATCTTAGCATTACCCAACTTCACCAAATCTTTTGTGATTGAATGTGATGCTTCTGGTATGGGTATTGGGGCGGTCTTAACGCAGGAAGGTCAACCCTTGGCCTTCACGAGCCAACAACTAAGTGAGAAGAATCTGGGACAATGCACCTATGAGAAGGAGACGATGGCCATCTTACATGCAGTAGATACCTGGCGACCATACTTATTGGGGCGACGTTTCCAAATCTGCACAGACCATCAAAGCCTTAAATATTTTTTGGAGCAATGCCTATCCTCACCACAAAAAAATAAATGGCTCGCCAAAATGCTGGGATATATTATGAGATCATTTACAAGAAAGGGCGCAAAAATATTGTAGCAGATGCGTTATCTCGCCAATTTGAGGAGGAAACTACCATGCTTGCAATTTCCCTTCCCATTCTAGAATGGATTGAAGAGGCTCGCAAGGAATGGTTTTCACATCCCTGGCGGCGAATCCAAATTCCACAATGGGCTACTCGTGGTAGGATGAGATTCTTTGCTACAAGGACAAAGTCGTAATATCACCAACATCCACCCTCAAAATCCGCATTTTGGCGGAGTTGCACTCGTCTCCCACTACAGCACATTCAGGCTTTCAGAAGACGTATGCTCGCACTCGAAGATCATTTTTCTTGACAGGCATGAAAAAGGACATTCTTAATTTTGTAGCTGAATGCGACGTCTGTCAGTGCCACAAAGGAGAAACAGTCAAATCCCCAGGCACATTACTGCCCTTGCCCATCCCGGCCTCAATCTGGATGGAGGTTTCTATGGATTTCATTACACGTCTTCCAAAGTTAGGAAACAAGTCAGTCATCATGGTGGTTGTGGACAGACTTTCTAAGTATGCTCATTTTTGCACCCTACCCCACCCTTTTACACCAGCTTTGGTCGCTCATTCTTTCATGGATCAGATCTTCAAATTGCATGGCATGCCCACTTCCATTGTGTCTGATCGTGACCTGGTCTTCACCAGTAACTTTTGGCAGGAACTCTTCAGGCTACAAGGTACCCAACTACAACTCAGTACTTCCTATCATCCACAAACTAATGGTCAAACTGAAGCAGTCAACAAATGTCTGGAGACCTACCTTAGGTGTTTCACTTCAGAAAAGCAACATCTCTGGGTACAGTGGTTACCTCTAGCCGAATGGTGGTATAACACCAACTATCATGCCACCACGAAAATGACTCCATATGAAGCAGTTTATGGTCAACTCCCTCCTTCCCCTACTTCTTATATCAAGGGATGCTCGAAGGCACAAGCAGTGGATCAACTCCTACAGAGCCGCACAACCATGTTTGCCCACCTTAGGGAGAATCTTCATCAAGCCCAAAACCGCATGAAGCAATAGGTAGATCAACATCGCTCAGAATGCCAATTTCAAGAAGGGAATCAGGTATTTTTGAGGCTACAACCATATAAGCAGACATCACTCAAAGACAAGGGTTGTCAGAAATTATCTCCAAAATTCTACAGACCATATCAAGTACTTCAGTGCATTGGAGAAGTCGCCTACAAGCTAGCTTTGCCACCCACTACAAAAATCCATCCAGTCTTCCATGTCTCATGGCTCAAGAAAGTGATTGGGAACCATTGCAGAATTCAAACCAGTCTACCTGAAGTGGATGAAGAAGGGTCAATCTGGCTCCAACCTGAATAGGTTTTTGACACACAAGATTGGCAACTACGTGGCCACATGATCAAGGAAGTCCTCGTCAAGTGGAAAGACACCTCTCTAGAAGATGCAACCTGGGAACCAGCTACTATCCTTTAGTAGTTTCTGTAGCTTCAGCCTTGAGGACAAGGCTATTCTTACGAGGGATGGCATGTTAGGGTCCAACCCTAACCCCCTTATTTATGTAATAGGATCGAGTCATAGTTATAGTTAAGTAAAGAGTCAATAAAACCCATATTAATAATTGTAAGTGGTTAACCCGCATTTAATAAAGGGACCACAGTTAGTTGTAAATGGTCCATGGTATTAGATAGATGGTATTAATAAGAACCATGGTATTGCCCCATGGTATTGCATGTATGAATCCTATATAAAGGATAAAGGCTCCCCTCGAGGAGCATCGTGTCTTATTTTGTAATTGAGCTCAGCTCTATTGGAGGTTGCCCCCTCGAAGAGGCAAGTGAACATTGCTTTCTGAATAATAAAATACTTGTTGTTATTTCTCATTATTCTATGTGTCGGGTATATTTCTTCGCATATTTGGTATTCGGGCATCGTCTTGCAGGTTAAGAGCATAACATTTGGACTGTAAAATATGTCCAAAGGCAGAATTTATTCAATCTTGAGGACTATCTCGGTAGTAGGGAATGCAAGAATTATTTCCATATCATCGGAAACAGTTGATTGATTGACAATCTCAACATTAATGTTATTCTCGAGAGCTTTAGGAATAGTATTCCCTTGGGAAGCCTCAACAGTAAACGAGTTTGTCTCTGAAGTTTCTGGAACCTGTTTTGTCTCTTTGTTGACTGTAACCTGTTATGCTTGTATATCGGTTGAGATATCTGTAACCCGAGTTTCTTATCTTTTCAAAACGTGGTTGAACTCCTCCCATACTTCATCCAATTTGTTCTCATATTTAATTTCTCTTGTTTGCTCAACAATGTTAGTAGTTATCTCGAAGACTTGGGAAATAATTGGAGGTTTCGAAGAGGAAGTTGGTGCATCTGAAACTTCTGAGTTCTGTTGAAATTGTTTTAACATGGATTCTGGAAAATGGGCTATTCTTCACTGACGATATTGATTTAATCTAATCAATTCGTTAGGACTTAGATGATCTGCTACTAATTTTTCTACCATATAATACTTTGGAACCATTTCAAACAAATCATCAAACTTGTGAAGCTCGCTTGAAAACGGTTTGAGCTTAGCATGTGTTGTAACATATTTCGCTACGCCATTAGGGTCATATGGCCTATTTAGTATGGTTGGAAAACTAAATGTTTTTAATTGTTCAATTTCAACTAAGGAATGATTGAAATTATCTAATGCATAGGTACCATAGGAGATAGGAAAACATGGCCCGGTGGATTTCTTGGCATCTTTAAGTACTTTGGTTAAGCCCTTACCAACTGTTTGATAAGTGACTTCCTTGGCTAACAATTTATTTGGGACAAAAAGGGGGAAACATGAGGATGGGAAAGGCTACCAAAAACCCGAATGTAAGTAAATGACTCTTTCCCAAACCACTTTCCTATAGGCTTTAGGTCTTTATTGGCTTCTGTGGTAAGTCTAGGGGCTTTTTTGCCAAAGACCTCTTGGTGGATAGGGAACATGACCTCATGACATATTTTTTAGAAGTGAGCATGGTATTTGGTTTCCCAAAGGATATCGAGATAAACAGATATAAGACTAGGAAATCGGTCTGTCCATTTCCATCCAAGAGATGGAAAATCATAAGAAAAACAAATGGCGTCCATGACATAGGCACTCATAAAGAAAGGAGTCATTTTTTCAAGAACATTACGCTTTTGTCTGTAATTCTGAATTTGAGTGTTAAAATTGTTGGATAAAATAGTCACCCAATCCATGATATAGCCATCAGCAGAGGCTTCTCTCAATGACACCCATTATTTAGATAATTTATGCGTATTTGGATAACCATAGAGGTGACATAACATAGCATAAATATGAGAGAAAGGGCCAACAATAGAGATTAATGAATACATATCCATGTCCTCTCGCTTGTGTTTGTTTCGGTCCCTTCTCCATTCTTTGATCAGCTCTAGAGGGTTTGGATTCTCTTGCATGAATTTCTTGACGAATTGTGTATCATATTTCTTCTGAGGTTGAGGTAGATGATACATTTTCCTTAAATCCTCAACTTTAAAAGACCCAATAATTGTCTTCTTCGGAGTTATAAATGTTATGTCTGTAATGTCCAAATGGTCAACAACCCATCTCACCATATCTGTATATGGTAGAATTTTGGGGTGGGCAGCAATTCTGTGAAGAAATGAATTGGCCACATCATTCCATGTGTCGTTGTTACTTGGAGGAGAATCATCAATAGTAGTAGCTTGTTTCACAATTATTCTCGTATTTTCATCCTTGAATAGTTTGTATATTGCCTCCCAGGAGGCAGAACCTGCATTCGGAGTGCATGTAGTATTTGTAAACAATGGAGACATCTCGGACACTTCCTCAGGGGGAAATATCGGTTCTTGTTGTATTACGGAATTCATCCTCGCCTTAATTATTCTTGACATGCCTTTTAACTTCTCTTTGTTATAATTTACCTACAAAGAAACAAAACAAGCAACAAGAAATTCGAAGGATGGAAAGATTCATATCAATTCAATGCGATTTTTGTGGAAAATCCTTTCACATTAACTAAAAATTATTACAAATTATTATAAAACCTCAAAATTACAAATACGCAGAGTGGTCATTTAATTTCCAAACGTTTGTTTACATTACATTGACACTTGTCAGTATATCAGAAAATCTTTTATCGGCATTTGGTATCCGGTGATATTAACATAACTTAGTGATCTGCGATTTCTGAAAAACATATAGATGCATGATCTATATTAGCAAAATATTGGAGTTTTAACATAATGTGATATCAGGATCCGTCAATTGACGAAATGCGATATCAGCTTTTGACGGATTGCGATATTGGTTTTTGGCATTTCGCATTTCGGCTTTTCGGCATTTCGCATTTCGGCTTTTCGGCATTTCTCATTTTGGCTTTTCGACATTTCGCATTTCGGGTTTTCATTGTTTCGCTTTTTGGATTTCCGCAATCGACTTTTAGAAATTGGATTTTCGCAATCAGATTTTCGTTATCGTCTTTTCACAATTTTTTTATTCTTTGAAACCGCCAATACTACGCATAGGTTTTAATAAGGCCCATCCTTTTATGATATTTTGATTTATTTGTTATGATTTTTGGATTCATAAGACTTATAATTTATCTCCTAAAACTACAAAAGGATTCCTAAAATGTTTTATGCCCTTTTCATAAAATTTCTTTTTTTATTCAAAAATAAAAGAGTAAATATAAAACTTATCCTATTTTATCTAAATAAGGAAGGATTCTATCCTAAAAAATTTAAAGGGTCCGCATTATTCTCTCTCTTAAGTCTAAAGATAATGGGGGGTTTTTTAAGTACCATAACACAATGATAAAAAGGATTTTGAGGATCAGTTAACATCTTTTGTCAGCCTTTTCATTAGTTCGGTTTTGAATTAGTATCAGAGAGGAGAAGAGCACCAAGAGGAGAAGGAAAGAAAGAAAGAAAAGGAAGTAAAAGGAAAGTAATGTGAAGCAAGGATCAAGCAAGGAAAGGTTGGATCAAGCAACTTTAGCAACAATACTTGTAAGTAACAGATAATATGTTGCATGTATGATTTCCTAGCTAGTTGTGACATGCATGGTATATGCATGTGTGTATTTGGTTCATTTGTTGTCATTGGCATGGATTTTGTCAAGTTTCAACAGTTGTTTTAGCCTTTCCTTGCCATTTTCGGATAGCCATGGTTTGATAGGATTCATTCTTGGCTGAGATTTGGATTGTCGAAAGGTTTTGGATCTAGGTGAGGTGGTCTCAGGAAACTCCCAAGGGTTGGGGGTGGATATGGTTTTCTACGGGAAGCCCTCAACAACTGGGTAGAGTGTTGGGCAGTAGATCCCCCGCGTAACGGTTTTGGGGCTTAAAGCCCACAAATTTGGGTAATGGTAATGTAAAGGCTCCGCGAAGTGTGCAAAGCGTGAGTTGTAACGAGTCAAGTCAAAGGGTTGTCCACCCAAAAATAATGTAAGATAATAGAAAGTGAGTCGGCCTACCCATGGTCCGTGGACCATGGGAAAGTATAAATAGAGCAAGGCTCTAAGTGTAAAAGTCATTTTTAGTAATATTTTGTTCAGATCGGAAGTGTATGGGTTTCTGAAAGTAATATTCGCTCTGTCTATAAATCTGAGTCACAGGTGGTAGTAGTAGGAGTAGGCTCTGCAACTGTGTGCGCAAAGATCTGGTAAAGTCCGCAGCTGTGTGCGCAGGGTAGGAAGTGGATTTTAACTGGGAAAAGCATTAATAAAGAGAAGTTGGTTTTTGAATATCACATATCTGTTGCTCTGTTTCTGTTTATGCATATGTTTAAAGTTTATGATTGCACGCATGTCTATTTATGTTGAATGGTAAGGGAAAGCATTGGGCCCACTTAATTTAATTCAAGATTTATAATACTAATAAACACAGTAAAGGGTAAGGAACGGTCGCGCTCATCATCCAAGCCGCGTGAAGGTAGTTGCACTGAACGGGCAGCTATGCGGAAGTAGCTCAGCGCGTAGGACTAGTTCACAAACTTTCTAGACTTCATCAAGACATCCCTAGGGTGCGGAAACCTGGTTCCAGCACCCAACCATACTCCCTAGGGTGAGACCTCATTCCACGCTCCGCGGACTATTGCTGAAAGGACCGGTAGTTTCAGGATTTGTTTGGCTAAAACACTTCTGAACCTGGGTCAGGCCCCATCAAGCCAAAAAATGGTTCCGTTGCCAGGACTGGGATCTGCCTAAGGGATGTCTGATGTCGGAACACTGGAACCCTACGAAGAAGGAAATTTAAGATTGGTTGGATTAGAAGCTTCACGAGTTTGTGATACAAGAAAACAAAACCCTGAAAATATCTGAGAAGAGGTGGCTGGATCGCTACATATATAAAAAAATCCACGAGATCTTCTTTGCGTCCTTCTCTTTAGAACTGTATGATTGGATCACGAGGTTAGCCGATAGCCAGGGAAGGTGTTGGGTCCCTATAATACTAGTGATTACCCCATTACTATTGTAGTTATACCCCTTATTTATATTGTTGTGCCCCTATTACCCCCATATTGTTATTTCTGTGCCCCATAGAATCCCTCTATTTTTATTTTTGTGGCTTTATATTATTATTGTTAGGTCGGCTGGATTATATTGTGATTCCCTAGACTCCTATATATAGAAAGGAGGTTTTGTCATTTGTATCATCCAAGAATTGTTCATTTATGTAATGTAAAGGAGGTTTCCCCCTCGAAGAGGCAGAATTCTAAGGCGTTGATCTATCTTTTCTATCTTTTCTTGAGTTGGTTTCATAACATTTGGTATCAGAGCTTTGGATTCTAGGGTTTCGCTGCTCCAAACAGGTCATCGTGGCATTTTCGCTATAACTTTTTTTCTGTGACGTTTCAAAAGTCGCAAAAAAAACCCATTTGAGAAGAAATCGCGTTGAACCTTGGGTCCAAATTTCAGAGATTTTTGCGTGATATTTGAGGAGATATGATCTGAGGAAGTTGGCCTTTTTGCAGACTCCTGAATTACATTCAAAACAAGTGACCTAGGGAAAATCGTCATAACTTTCTCTCCGGGGATCGGATTGAAATTTCGTAAGAAGGTATAGAAAGAGGACGGATTGTAGTTTCTTGTGTGTGTGTTTCAGATTCAAAAGTTGAAACAGTGACTCGTGGCACGTCGTACAAGTTTGCTCTACTGAACCAGTCTAAAAACAAGTCAATGTGGGAGATTTCACATAACTCTTCCTTGGAGAATCCAATTTCGCTCAGACTTGTGGCATTGGAAAGAGGACGTAGAAGGATACTACAGGTAGAAATTTTAGAATTGTATCATCCGAAATTACAGAGATACATCAGATTCAATATCAGGCTTCTATAAAGTGAAAAAAGGTGTGTAGTTTTTTTTTTATTATTTTTGTGTAAGCTTGGTTTAACGGAATTCAAAGGGCATAGTAAAGCATTATTATCAGTAACTAATGCCTCGAGGAAAGAAAATGCAAACACCTAGTAAGTAACCTGAAAGCTCTAGCATGACCCATGAAGAAGAGGAATAAATGCTACATGATCTATCAAAATTACAAGAACAAGTGCAACAAATGTCACGCTCACAAAAGCTAACAGAAGCTAAGATAAGTGGCGTGGAATCTAAGATAAATGGTGTGGAATCTAAGATAAAGGGCATGGAAGCTAATATGGATGATTCGAAGACAGATTTGAAGAGAGACATGGCATATTTGAAGATAGATATGAAGACAGACATGGAAGAATTGAAGAAGTTGCTACAAGAAAGGGTCACTAATGGTGAAAAGGTAGTAAAGGAAACTCATGATGAGAACAAAAGAAATGTTAATCATGATTCCATAGACGCTAATGTTGGATCGAAGAATCACTATATTCCAAAAATCGATATGAGGAAGTTTGATGGCAAGGATCCCGCCACATGGATATTACAGATGGAGCAATTCTTCGATCTCAATAATGTGCAAAACGCACAAAAGGTACGTATGGCAACTGTATATTTGGAACCAAATAAGTTTGTATTGTATCAATGGCTTTGCTCTCGTAAACAATTTATCACTTGGGCAATTTTTATGGAAGAATTGATAGCACATTATGAAGATACAAAAAGCAACACTTTTTTTAGCCAATTGATAAGTCTCAAACAAAAGGGTTCAGTAATGGAGCACATTGAGGAGTTCCAAAAATTGAACATAAGGGTAAAAGATATTCTAGAGGAGCATAGGATTGATGTGTTCATAGGGTCTTTAAAGGATAATATCCAACATGATGTTCGCCTTTGGGAACCTGATTCATTAGAGAAGGCATTCAGGTTAGCAAGAAAAATGGAAAGCAAAATTATGGCAACCAGGAAGCATACCACTCACAACTATAAAGACGGAAGTGTTGTTGCCCCTAGTCTTCCACAACCTATAAGGTTGACACCACAACAATTGGAAGAAAAAAGAGCAAAAGGGCTTTGTTACAGTTGTGATAGCAAATACACAAAAGGTCATAAGTGTGCTGAGAAGAAATTATTCTACATAGATTGTGAAGAGGAAGAAGAAAAGGAGCAAGAAAGGTCAAAAGAAGAAGATATACTTCAGGAACAAAGCCTAGATGAAGAACAAATAAATCCGACCATATCTTGTAATGCATTGGCGGGAATTACCACTCCTCAAACCATCAAGATAGAAGGACAAATCAAGAAGAAAAAGGTAATAGTGTTGATTGATTCAGGAAGCACCCACAATTTTATTCATTGTAGGGTAGCAAAAGAATTGAATTGCTTCCTATATCCAGCACCAGAGTGTCAAGTGATGATTTCAAATGGAGGAACAATAAATTTCTCTGGAAAGTGCCATAATATCAAGCTATCCATGGGAGAATATGTATTGACTAGCCCAATGCTTTCCATTCCAATGGGAGGTGCGGATGTTGTACTAGGAGTCCAATGGCTACAATCCTTGGGTACAATAGCTTTTAATTTTCAAGAACTTTTCATCAAATTTTCTACGAAAGGAAAGGAAGTTGAATTAAGGGGTATTGCTGGGAAACCAGGAAAGATAATCAGCTCTCATGGTATGACAAAGCTTCTAAAAAAGGAGCAAAGAGGTGTAATTGCACAATTATGCTTGCTAGATGTTTCCACATTGGAATCATCTATTTCTCCAGATCTCCAAAAAGTCCTGGACAATCATTCCAAGGTATTTGAGACTCCCAAGGGTCTCCCACCTATGCATGATCATGATCATGCTATTCATCTAATTCCAGGAAGTGTTCCTCCAAACATCAGGCCGTACAGATATCCCTATGTCCAAAAAAGTGAAATTGAACGTATGGTTGCAGAAATGCTAGAGGCTGGTATAATTCAACCGAGTCAAAGTTCTTTCTCAGCTCCAGTAGTATTGGTGCACAAGAAGGATGGATCATGGCGCATGTGTCCGGATTATAGGGAGCTCAACAAGCTCACTATTAAAGATAAGTTCCTCATTCCTGTTATTGATGAATTACTGAATGAATTGCATGGATCAATTTACTTCACCAAGTTGGATCTTCGTTCGGGATATCATCAAATCAGAATGAAGGTTGAAGACATTCTGAAAACGGCATTTAGAACTCATGAGGGTCATTATGAATTTTTGGTCATGCCTTTTGGCCTTACCAATGCACCTTCAACATTTCAAGGTTTGATGAATTCAATTTTCAAACCATTCCTTAGAAAATTTGTGTTAGTATTTTTTGATGATATACTAATCTACAGCAAGTCTTGGAAGGATCATGTTGAATATGTTGACAGGGTGCTACAACTATTGGAGGAGAAACAATTATATGCAAAAAGATCCAAATGTTTCTTTGGAGTCCAGGAGGTGGAATATTTGGGTCATATTGTATCTCATGAAGGAGTTAAGGTAGACCCTAGCAAAATTAAAGCCATTAAGGAATGGAAAATCCCCACATCCATAAAGCATCTGCGAGGATTTCTTGTGTTGACAGGGTATTATCGCAAGTTTGTTAAGAATTATGGGAGAATAGCAGCACCTCTAACAACATTATTGAAGAAAGATTCATTTTCATGGACTCCGGAAGCAACAAAGGCCTTTGAACATCTTAAAGAGGCAATGTGCCAAGCACCGGTCTTAGCTACACCGGACTTCACAAAAACCTTTATTGTGGAATGTGATGCTTCAGGAAATGGAATTGGTGATGTTCTAATGCAAGATGAAAGACCCATTGCTTTTGAAAGTCATCCAATCAAGGGAAAGTTTTTAAGCAAAGCTATTTATGAGAAGGAAATGTTGGCAATACTCCATGCACTTAAGAAATGGCGACCCTACCTAATGGGAAGACACTTCAAGGTAAAAACGGATCATGATAGCCTTAAATACTTTTTAGAACAAAGATTATCCTCTGAAGAGCAACAAAAGTGGGTCACAAAGATGTTGGGTTATGACTTTGAAATCATCTACAAAAAAGGGAAGCAAAATGTGGTGGCAGATGCACTCTCAAGAAAGGATGAGGATGTGGAAGCATTGTTGTGTGCCATTTCTATTATCCAACCAGATTGGATAAACGAAGCAAGGGAGGAATGGAAGAATGATGAAGAAGTGTGGGCACTTATTCGAAAGCTACAACAAGATTCCAGTACTTCTGATACATTTAGCTGGAAAAATGATTCATTATGGTACAAAGATCGCTTATACCTCTGTAAGAATTACCAGCTAAAACAAAAGATTCTTATGGAATTGCACACTTCTCCCTTAGGAGGGCACTCAGGATTTTTAAAAACTTACCACAGGGTTAAGAAGGAATTTTTTTGGGATGGCCTTAAATCAGATATTCAAAAGTTTGTGGTGGAATGTTTGGTTTGCCAGCAAAATAAAGTTGAAACAATTAAGACACCAGGTCTATTACAACCTTTATCCATTCCAAGCCAACGTTGGGAGGAGGTTTCAATGGATTTTATCACAGGTTTACCCAAGTCTGAGGGAAAGAGTGTCATCATGGTGGTAGTTGACAAACTTACCAAGTATGCACACTTTTGTGCATTATCACATCCATTTAAAGCCAGTACAGTTTCTACTGCATTTATGGAAACAGTTCAAAAGCTACATGGAAACCCAAAGATTATTGTAAGTGACAGAGATCCCATTTTCACTCGAAATTTTTGGACAAAATTATTTTCTTGTCTTGGTACTCAGTTAGCTCATAGCTCATCTTATCATCCTCAATCTGATGGTTAAACTGAGATAGTAAACAAATGTTTGGAAGGATATCTTTGTTGCTTTGTATCTGATAAGCAGACACAATGGGTCAAATGGTTGCCTCTGGCTGAATGGTGGTATAACACTTCCTTCCATACAGCAACAAAAATGACCCCATTTATCGCACTTTATGGGTATCAACCACCATCCATCACATCATATTTAAGAGAAAATTCTAAGGTTCAGGCAGTGGAACATCACATCGAACATCAACAACAAGTCCTCCAACTCTTAAAGGATAACCTCGTATTGGCACAAAATAGAATGAAACAACAGGCAGATCAACATCGCAGTGAAAAAAGTTTTGATGTAGGTGATTGGGTATTCCTACGGCTACAACCATATAAGCAAATGTCCCTAAATCAAGCTAAGAAGGATAATAAATTATCACCAAAGTATTATGGTCTGTACAAGGTGTTGCAAAAGATTGGTACTATGGCATACAAATTGGAGCTTCCTGTAGCTTCTCGATTGCACCCAGTTTTCCATGTTTCATGTTTAAAGAAGGTTATAGGTGACAAGCTCCCAATTCAAACAATATTGCCAGAACTTGATGAGGAAGGAAAAATTATATTGGAACCGGAAGCAGTCACAGAAACAAGAACTCGACAGCTACGAAATCGATCAATTTCAGAGTATCTTATCAAGTGGAGGAACTTATCCGCTGAAGATTCCACATGGGAGGATGAGAATTTTATGCAGAAGTATCCAGAACTACTCAAGCGTTGAGGACAACACTTTTTTGAAGGAGAGGGGCATGTTGGGTCCCTATAATACTAGTTTTTACCCCATTACTATTGTAGTTATACCCCTTATTTATATTGTTGTGCCCCTATTACCCCCATATTGTTATTTCTGTGCCCCATAGAATCCCTCTATTGTTATTTTTGTGGCTTTATATTATTATTGTTAGGTCGGCTGGATTATATTGTGATTCCCTAGACTCTTATATATAGAAAGGAGGTTTTGTAATTTGTATCATCCAAGAATTGTTCATTTATGTAATGTAAAGGAGGTTGCCCCCTCGAAGAGGCAGAATTCTAAGGCGTTGATCTATCTTTTCTATCTTTTCTTGAGTTGGTTTCATAACAGAAGGTATAAACTCGATAAACCAATAGTGTGGACTCTAGAGTTGGTGCATAGGCTAGAGGCATTAGAAGATAAGAGCAGGCGAGCCGTAGACCATTGGCTCGATTGGATAATAGGAGGGTTTATCACTGAATTTGCGAATAGACACAACTATAAGCTACAGCGAAACAAAAAGACGTTTTCTCAAGGGACCGCGAGGTAATTACATCAAATCTTTGAATACATGGATTAAGATGTTGTTATGTGAAAAACGGGTGATGCAAATACATTAATGAGTGGAACGATGTGGAGCGGAAAGGTCTACAAAGGTATCAAAGGGTTGGGAAACAGTCCTTTAATTTCACCTCCGCGAGCAAGTGAGGAAGAGCGTGCTTGGGTTTCTCCGAGGAGTGAGATCAGTTTGATAAGGCAGCGCATTCCGCAGTTACCATCCCCACTTATGCCACCACTCACGTCACCTCCTTCACCTACATCTTCACCCACACCACCTCCACCAAACCAGCAATTTAGCATGGCAAGCGCGATCAAGCTGCCTGTATTCAGAGGAGTACAGAATGAAGATCCAGATCAGTTTTGGTTCGTAGTAAGAGCAGTCTGGGAAGCACATGGGGTCATGGATGACAACATTAAGAAGGCCACAATGGAAGCATTCCACAAGATCGCACGTTGACATGGTATATCAAGCACTCAAACGATCACCCAAATGTAGGAATAGTGGAGATTCTGAATGCACTGAACAGAGAATTTAGCCGGCCGAAATCTGAAACACAGTCGATCATCAGGTTTAAAGAAATTGTGATGCTTCCAAGCAAGACCCCCTAGGATCTAGATCAGAGATTGAAAAGTACGATCCGCGAGGCTAATATGACACTAACAGATGCACAGCACGGCATGTGGTTTATGGCGTCTTTAACACCACACCTGAGGATGGCGTTGTCATAGTAGAAGCTTTCAACCCAGGTAGAAACATTGGAAATGGCGATGAGGCTACATGAATCCCTGATATAGGATCCTCAGTTGGGAGTCCAACAGATCCACATGCAAGTACAAAACCTATGCTTGGAGATGTAGAGTTTGAATCAAGATAGGGTGCCCTGGCCAGAAGCGCATGAAGAAGTGTGGTGCATAAAATGTAAGGGTCAGGGCCACGATAAGGATCATTGTGCGATATTCTCAAACTACTTGGCAAGAGGGGGGCCAATGCCGTTGAGACCCAAGGCACAGGTAGGCCAAGTATGGCACCCGCGCTCTAGTGTGCGATCTGTCAAGTGGGAGGAAAGCACACTACGAACAACTATCGCCTGTTGCAGAAGTATACACAGACTCTGCAACAGCTATTTTGTAATTTCTACAAATCAGTGGGCCACGATGAGTGAAACTGTCAGAGTTATGAATTGTTGATGGATCGAACACCTGCCTATAGGATGCAGATCGAGGCGCGAGGTCAAGATCCAACCGCAGTAATAACGTGCGGTGGATTCTAAGGACGCGGGCGAGGATGAGGAGGAATGGTACCCGAACGAGGGCGCGGACAGTTAATCTGTTACAATTGCGGAGGACCAAGGCACTACACTCACGATTGTACCAACCCAATGAGAATATCTTGTCCGTACTGTGAGCAGTTTGATCATGAAATGGTAGATTGTCCAACGTTGATTGCACAAATGCGTGAGAAAGGGGTACTACAGCTTACTCCGACTCAAAATATCCAAATGATGAGATCTAAACTGCACAAAGAAGACCCCAACGTGAACATGATGCTCAAAAGTAGCGCGACCAGAGGGGAAGATAAGGGGATGCAACCCGAGGAAGATACATGGGTTCGCAAGGTTCCTACAAAGGAACCTGAGTTTTACTTGGAACGTGCAAAGGAGACGTTTGTGGAAGCTAAGAAGAGCTTCGCAGAGGCCTCTACTTCAGGTAGTAAGGATCAACCAGAGATAGGAATGGATCCTTCTATGAAAGCTACCTTTTTAGAGACATCTGCTCGTAGATCTATATGTTTATTCTTCTGTTATGGTTTTATGCATCTCTTTAAGTTTTATGTTTGCGCGCACTTATTATGAATATTGAATGATTGATAAAGACTACCGAATTAAGTCAGATCTATAATAAAAACATACTACGAGTAAGGGATCTAGACAGCGCCTCTCCGCGCTCGGTACAAGGGCTATGCAAAGGTCGGATAGCTGCGCGAAACAGTACAAGTATGAAAGATCGGTTCGCGAACTCTCCAAACCTCATCAAGACATCCCAAGGGTGCGGAAACCTAGTTCCAGCACCCTCCCATACTACCTCAGGTGAGACCTCAATCCACGTTCCACGAACTGTTGCTGAAAGGGTCAGCGCGGTTGTCGTACTTAGCCCTACCTGAGCCTCTGATCTCAATGGCACTGGTCCCCCTCCCGCAAAATAGTTCGTGAATTTAGCCGGTCGAAATCTGAAACACAGTCGATCATCGGGTTTAAAGAATTCGGAATGCTTCCAGGCGAGGCCCCTGGGATCTAGATTAGAGACTAAAAAGTACGATCCACAAGGCTAATATGACACTGATGGATGCGTAGCACTGCATGTGGTTTGTGGCGTCTTTAACACCACACCTGAGGACGGCGCTGTCACAGCAGAAGCTTTCAACCCAGGAAGAAGCATTGGAAATGGCGATCAGGCTGCATGAATCCCTGATACAGGATCCTGGGTTGGGATTCCAACAGATCCACGCGCAACTACAATACCTATGCTTGGAGATGCAGAGTTTGAAGCAGGATAGGGCGCCCTTGCCAAAAGCGCACGAAGAAGTGTGGTGCATAAAATGTAAGGGCTAGGGCCACGATAAGGATCATTGTCCAATATTCGTGAACTACTTGGCAGGAGGGGGGCCAATGTTGTTGAGACCAGAGGCACAAGTAGGGCCAAGTGTAGCACCCATGCTCTAGTGCGTGATCTGTCAGGTGGGAGGAAAGCACACTATGGACAACTGTCACCTGTTGCAGAAGTATACACAGACTTCACAGCAGCTATTTTGTAATTTTTGTAGATTAGTGGGCCACAATGAGCGAAACTGTCGGAGTTATGAAATGTTGATGGATCGAACACCTGCCTACAGGATGTAGATTGAGGTGCGAGGTCAAGATCTAGCCGCAGCAATAGCACGCGGTGGATTCCAAGGACGCGAACGAGGACGAGGGCGTGAATAGTTACTCTATTACAATTGCAGAGGACCAAGGCACTACACTCGCGATTGTACCAACCCAACGAGAATATATTGGCTGTATTGTGAGAAGTTTGATCATGAAATGGTAGATTGTCCAACACTGATCGCAAAAATATGCGAGAAAGGGGTACTACAACCTACTCCGACTCAAAATATCCAAATGATGAGGTCCGAACCACACGAAGAAGACCCAACGTGAACATGATGCTCAAAAGTGGCACGACCACAGGGGAAGATAAGGGGATGCAGCCCGAGGAAGATACATGGGTTCGTAAGGCTCCTACAAAGGAACCTGAGTTTGACTTGGAACGTGCAAAGGAGACGTTTATGGAAGCTAAGAAGAGCTTCCCAGAGGCCTCTACTTTAGGTAGTAAGGATCAACCAGAGACAAGAATGGATCCATCTATGCTAACTACCTTTTTAGAGACATCTGCTTGTAGATCTCTCTAAAAATGGTAAGGAACAGTCGTGCTCATCATCCAAGCCGCGGAAAGGTAGTTGCACTGAATGGGTAGCTGTGCGGAAGTAGCTCAATGCGTAGGACTAGGTCACGAACTTTCCAGACTTCATCAATACATCCCTAGGGTGTGGAAACCTGGTTCCAACACCCTCCCATGCTACCTCAGGTGAGACCTCAGTCCACGCTCTGCGGACTGTTGCCGAAAGGGTTGGTAGTTTTGGGATTTGTTTGGCTAAAACACTTCTGAACCTGGGTCAGGCCCCATCAAGCCAACAAATGGTTCCATTTCCAAGACAGGGATCTACCTAAGGGATGTCTGATTTTGGAACACTGGAACCCTACGAAGAAGGAAATTGAAGATTGGTTGGATCAGAAGCTTCACGAGTTCGTGATATAGGAAACAAAACCCCGCAGATATATGAGAAGAGGTAGCTGGATCGCTAAGTATATACGAAAATCCACGAAACATAAGGGGATGCAGCCCGAGGAAGATACATGGGTTCGCAAGGCTCCTACAAAGGAACCTGAGTTTGACTTGGAACGCGCAAAGGAACAGTTACCATCCCCACTTACGCCACCACTTATGTCACCTCCTTCACCTCCATCTTCGCCCACACCACCTCCACCAAACTAGTAGTTTAGCATGGCAAGCGCGATCAAGCTACCTGTATTCAGAGGAGTAGGGAATGAAGATCTAGATCAATTTTGGTTCGTAGTAAGAGTAGTGTGGGAAGCACATGGGTTCACAGATGATAACATTAAGAAGGCCACATTTGTAAGCACGTTGTAGGATCGCCCACTGACATGGTATATTAAGCACTCGAACGATCACCCAAATGCAAGAATAGCAGAGATTCAGAATGCACTGAACAAAGAATTTAGCAAGCCAAAATATGAAACACAGTCGATCATCAAGTTTAAATAAATCACGATGCTTCTAGACGAGACTCCCTGGGATCTAGATCAAAGACTGAAAAGTATCATCCGCGAGGCTAATATGACACTGACAAATGTGCAGGACCGCGCTTGGTTTGTGGCGTCTTTAACACCACACCTGAGGACGGCGTTGTCACAGCAGAAGCTTTAAGCCCATGCAGAAGCATTGGAAATGGTGATGAGGCTGCATGAATCCCAATACAATACCCTGGGTTGGGAGTCCAACAGATCCACGCACAACTACAAAACCTATGCTTGGAGATGCAGATTTTGAAGCAAGATAGGGCGCCCTGGCCAGAAGCGCGCGAAGAAGTGTGGTGCATAAAATGTAAGGGCCAAGGCCACGATAAGGATCACTGTCTAATATTCGCGAACTACTTGGTAGGAGGGGGGCCAATGCCATTGAGACCAGAGGCACAGGTAGGTCCAAGTGTGGCACCCGCGCTCTGGTGCACGATCTTTCAAGTGGGAGGGAAGCACACTACGGAAAATTGTCACCTATTGCAGAAGTATACACAGACTCCGCAATAGCTATTTTGTAATTTCTATAGATCAGTGGGCCATGATGAGCGAAATTGTAGAAGTTATGAATTGTTGATGGATCGAACACTTGCCTACAAGAGGCACATCGAGGCGCGAGGTCAGGATCCAGCCACAACAATAGCGCGCGGTGGATTCCAAGGACGTGGAGGAGGACGAGGAGGAATGGGACCCAGAGGAGGGCACGGACAGTTAATCTGTTAAAACTGTGGAGGACCAAGGCACTACGCTCGTGATTTTGCCAACCCAACGAGAATATCTTGTCCGTACTGTGAGCAGTTTGATCATGAAATGGTAGATTGTCCGACGTTGATCGCACAAATGCGCGAGAAAGGGGTACTACAGCCTACTCCGACTCAAAATATCCAAATGATGAGGTCCAAACTGCATAAAGAAGACCCCAACGTGAACATGATGCTCAGAAGTGGCGTGACCACAGGGGAAGATAAGGGGATGCAGCCTGAGGAAGATACATAGGTTCACAAGGCTCCTACAAAGGAACCTGAGTTTGACTTGGAACGCGCAAAGGAGACGTTTATGGAAGCTAAGAAGAGCTTCACGGAGGCCTCTACTCCAGGTAGTAAGGATCAACCAGAGACAGGAATGGATCCTTCTATGGTAACTACCATTTTAGAGACATGCATGAAATTGCTGCATGACAATAAGGCAGTTAAAGGACTACAAGAGCTGATTGCTAGGTGCGCGGGGTTGGGTGAACCGCGCGTAGTCCAGAAGCTTGGAAGGCATGCACTATGTACCGGGAGGGAAATGAGATTGACGGTGCAGATTGGCAAGTATGAAATGGATCAGGTAATCTTAGACTTGGGTTCAGACGCGAATGTATTACCAAAACAAACATGGGAACGCATGGGCATGCATGTTTTACAGTGGTCTCCTATTCAATTACGGATGGCGAACCAACAAAAGATCTTGTCCATGGGAAGATTGCAAGGGGTAACAGTGGATATCGAAGGTGCGAGCACGCAGACGGACTTTGAGGTAATGGAGATTGCGGATGATAGTAACCCTTACCCCGCATTTCTAGGAATAAACTGGGCCACAGATATGAATGGAGTCATCAACCTGAAGAAGCGAAAGATGATTTTCAAGAAGAAGTCCCTACGTGTAGTAGTTCCACTAGATCCATTCGAGGGAAAGCGCTACATTGAACCTGTGCGTGATGATGACAGTGACTATGAGCTGGATTGCATTTACGAGATAACGGCGCAAGACCAGGATTGGGTGGACCTAACTGAAGATGGGAGAATCTCATGGGGGCATGATAGTTCTTGTACTTCGGATTCATATGAAGAAATAGAATGCTGGCAGAACCACTTGCACGAAGTTACAACGCTAAATTGCAACATGATGATTCGATCACTACGGCGTGTGATGACCAAAGCAAGGGAAATGCCAACAAATGATGGGGTAACAAGAATGGATGGATCCTTAGACAAAGTTGAAAGTACTGTATCAGAACGGCAGCAGTACAGTTCACTCGAATGGGTGTTGCACACGACACCCGCATGATGGGGGCATATATATCAGAAGAATATCGGAAATTGGCGCGAATTAGGGTGGATTGGTGGAAAAAGGTGGAATGGCTTGCAAGCACACTTGTGCCAATGGGTACAGACATATACAGAATGGACTGTTCCAGCACACATCAGTGTTACAATAGCAGGCCCAAACAGGTCGCACTGGAGGAAGAAAAGGATCGCACTACCAAGTGCGAGGGGGAGCGTTCGCCAAGGTACATGAAGTCATGAATAAGGATCAGCAGATACAATGTAAAAAAGGGGACTTACGTGCCCCAGTGGTCAGATAGGCATATATGGCACTATGCAGAACCTGGCCACGAATTCAAGTCCAAAGCTGCAAAATGGTATAAGAACTGAGGTCCTTGAAGAACCTCCGCAGAAGGTCATGGATGTAGCAATTTCGGTGAAGAGAACAACGTGCGAAGTCCAGACAGAAGAACTCATAAGACCATGCGAAGAGGAGTATGAAGGGATTCAGGAAGCTACTCGGCAAGGGAATGTGCAACTTTGTGAACTGGAAAGCAACAAGATACTAATCCGAACGAAGAAGATGATGCTAGACATAAATATTAAACAGCTGGAAAAGGAACTAAAGGAGGACTTTCTGAACGAAAAACCTAGAAAGTTGCAGCCGGATACACGCAAACCTAAGGATGAATTGGATGATTATGACCTGTTGTGGTCACCAACAACCCCCCTCTTTGTTTAGCATTAGCAATAATATCAAGCAAAGGGGGACCCTTAACAAGAAATCCCAAAAATATTTTTATCCAAATTTTTGTATTTTAAACTCCCTAAAAGCTATATCGCATCGTAGAGAGAGAGTGAAGAGTTTTCCTATGCGCATAAATAAGCTGCACAGAAGCGATGCGAAATTCATCGCATCGCATATTTTGAAAGCGCCCTTAAAAGAAAATGAGAAGGAATCGCTGACGACCGATATGCGACGTCGCATATCGCAAACGTCGCAAAAGCAGCACACAACAGGCAAATGAAAATTGTGATATTGAGATCTGCGATCTGCGATCCTATAAACTGCGATTTTGCGATTTGCGATCTGCGACGAATGAGACTATTAATTGCTGCGATACGAATCGCAGAAACCACTCATCGCAAAGTTTCTTCGGCATGATCTGTGAACCCAAAATCGAGCGCGCACCATAAGGGAAATTAATGATTGCACGCCTGAGTATCCAAAGATGATCGTGTTGCGTTTTTCGAAGATTCAAGTCATTATGAGTGTCATGATTATGCATTCATTAGAGTCTAAAGCTTTCATGTCAATCTTTTCGTCATGTCTCTTTTCCTTTGCGTAAACTGTAAGGCAGTAACTGATATAAATCTATATGCAGTAAACATCTAAGGAAAAGGGGAGAACGCCAATACTTGAAGAACAGAGAGGAGATGCCTTCGCAAATGAATGCCGCATGCAGCAGAGCCGTGGATTCCAGAGTATCACTCCACAGACACTGATGAAAATAGACTATCCAAGACTCAGAGTCAAAGGCGCACAAAAGCAGCATGTTTGCAAAAGATCCTGAAGCTCAGATTGGGTAAAGCAAAAAGAAAAACGCTAAAAAGGGATGATGCTTCAGAAAAGCCTGGAACAAAGAATGGAAGCAATTTTCAATACGTAAGATTGTTCAAGCAACGAAATCCCTAACTCATTGAGTCATTCACACGGCCGGAAACCGAAATAGCAACAACACAATCAGTTTGAAAGAAATCTGGGTTATACTAAGTATACACACAGCAAAAAACACCCAGCCAGAGGAAGATTTTCAAAAATATCTTCTAGGTTGTCAGAAAGAGGTGCCAGCTTTTGTTATTTCTACTTTCATCGCCCAATCAAAAGGAAAAGACAACCAACCGACTCTTTCCAGGCAAACCTCACATTGCTTACAGCACTAAGGAGCAGATACAGAAACGGTTAGAAATTAGATTCAATTTTTAGAAATAAATTTGCTTTAGTAAAAGGGCAGTCATTTGAAGTCATTCCCTAAATTTGTGTAATTAAGATTAGTTAGTTAGTAGTATTTAACCCTTCTCATGGCATTTGGAGAAGGGTCCGGAAATTTGTCAAAAAACTTGTCCTCAGAACATGCACTTTTGCACCCTCGGAGGGGGTTTCTGATGAATGGATGGATCGAGATTTATTTATGTTTACATTTTAATGTCTGCTACTGATGTTGCACTTCTGTACTCTTAGTAGATGTTAGAAGTAAGTAGAGATAAATCGTTATTGCTTGAAGTTTGTGAGTAAAATCAGTCATAAATGGTACTTTTATCTCTTGATTAATTTCTGCTCATATTCTCAGAGTGATATACAGCTGATTTGTTTATATGTTAATGTATGAATGTCTGGATTACCATTTGGCACTTTTGTACGGTGGAATCATTTGTTTGTGCTTGACATATGAATAACTGATTATGCGATATGTTGTTCACAATTGTTTTGCCTAACTTCTTATGCAGAATGGTTCATCTTAAATTGATTTATATTCTTATGATAGTTGGATGATCTTTATTACTAGTTGTTGTATGAAATCTTTTTAGATCGCATAATGAAAGAATTTTACCCCCGGGTTAGTATAGATTAGATGTGCTATTTTTTGTTAGATTACAGTAGCGTAGAGTCAGTTTAGAGTCTAGAATTAAATTAGTTTAAAATTACCTTTAGATTAGTATCTTCAAAATCTACACACACACACACATCTTTTAGATTGGGAAGCTGGTCCCATCATCCCCAGTCGGACCCGCTACACCAAATGGGCACGGAGCCACCAACCAGGTTCCCGACCGGGTGGGTATCCCCCTTGTTGTTGACCCGATTTCGGGGCCCTCAACATGACCACAAGATAATTGGTCAAATGTCGTGGTTAAGGCAGTGCCTCACTCTCGAGGGAAATCGGGAGAGCGCACCGCATCCAGCGGTGCGCGTAGCAGCAACAATAGAGACTGTGTCGTGGGTTGCTCGCCAAGACATGATAGTGGTGCACCAAGGGGGTGCGACCACCTGACTAGCCAAAGAGGAGACAGTGTCAGCACTCCAGACAGTTGAAAGGGAGTGTGGGACTATAAAACAGTCTGATAGGGGGCTGCGCGACAACAGGGTTGCACGCAGGGTCGGTATGTCACAATGGTCGCGGTTGTTCAGAAGGGGCTATGCTACCGCATGGATAAACAAGGAAGTGACCATTGGCCTCACTGTTCATGACAAGACGTCTGAGTTAACACAAAAATGAGTGGGCGGTGGGCATTTAAAGAATAAAGTCAGAATTAGATTTGAAATGACCTATCGACCCTATAGCATTAATGAGATAGAATATGGGGGGACGTTTGAATTTGAATTTCAATAGGCCTATAAATCGCAAATGGCCCTCCACCAAGCAACCCTTGGCATTTTGTGAATAAAGTTGTTGAGTTATCAAGCGGGCATGAACCTGATGAATGAGGAGGTCATAACAGCAAGTTCGTGGTTTGAAGCGTTGCTGAAGGATACACAGGAGTCCCTGATCAAAATCATGTCAACAACCAAGGTAGCCATGCAGAGTCCTACGCCACTGGTAGAGGATGCACCAGAAATCCTTAAATCACCCCGGACGCTGAGGCCCAAGAAGGACCCACAGGTAGCAAGACCGGTCCATATGTCTCCGCGAAATCCACGGTTCGGCAAACTATCGATGGAAGAAAAGGCAAAACAGTTAATATTGAGAGCGACGATGAGGAAGAGGATCATCCGACCTTTGTCGAAGAGATGGAAACAGAGGAAGAGACGGAAGAAGACATCCAGCCAATACATGCCGCAGCAAAATTGCCCAAGTATGTCCCTCCGCGGAAAGGGAGGGTAAAGGTACCTAAAGATTTGGATGTCGTTAAAAGCACACTTAACACCCCGTTCCTCCCCAAGGGGGTTCTATTCAAAGGAGTGGACCCAAGCACCACCTCTACACACTTAAAACGGCTGCTCGCGACAGAACGAACAGGGCCACGGAAGAAGACCAAGGCATCCAAGTTGGATGGGGAGCCTATCACACTGACCGAGGGTGACCTATGCGACATTGGCGATACAGTTCGCGAGGTCACCAGGGAGGTGCTCCAGGAGGCAATGACAGAGCAGCAGGCTATGTTGGGAGCACTCAAGATGCAACTTCAGGAATTTCAGGTGCGGCCCCCACAACACAGAATAGTAGCTGCCTACGGGGCTACGGGTACATCAGGAACCGAGCAGTTACTACGGGCCAAAATGGCTCATACTTCGTACTGTCGGAAGCAGCACTGACAGCAGATAACGCAGAGGATAGGGCCATTGTAGGCCAGCTCAAGGGACTAGGATTAAACTTGGCTGCCCTCCCATGAGAAATCTTATACCAGCTACAAGATGGAGAGACGACAGAGCTTCGCACTAGGGAAAGACGCGCAGTACAGATGCTCAATGAACAGCAAATCAACATCGAGCAGCTGAGCCTCCAACGTGATGAATCAATAGCACAGACTCGGCAGTTGGAGTAAATCGTCGAGGAAGCATGTCGTCGCATCCCTGATCTCGAGATTGCAGCAGACTTACCAGTAGGCATACGGATCCACAAATTGGCCAGTGGATTCCGCGAGGCAAAGGAGGAAGCAACAAGGATCCAGTTGGACCTCAACTTTCATATCGCAGAGCTGAGGCTGAAGGAACAGCCTCCTACACCACCAAAGGTCAAAGAACAGTAGCACCATGCCATTCAAGCAGGGTTGGAAGCAATAGAGTCTGCCATATAGGATTGCATTGGCTTGCTAGATCGGTCACTCGTCACCCTCACTTCACTACAGAAAGACCCAACGCTCCAATGGTTAGAGACAGAAGCGCAGGAGTTGCAACAGGCTTACGACAATGTCCAGGGGACCGCACATATGGTCACCCTTACTCAGCGGCTGGCCAAGATGAGGGAGGCCCAAGTGGACATCGTGCATCAAAAAGAAGCAGTGATTAAAGAACGTATTCAGCCTTGGCTCGAGGAAGCATTCACAGTCACTGCCAAGATCGAGGGAAAGCTGGCACACATGCAAGGCGTATATGCACTCAGGCAATGGATTGTACCTGACAATGAAACATCGGAGATACGTGCACAATGGGTACAACAGATAGCAGAAGAATGTGTTGTGGATGTAAGCGAAGTGCAGAGGTTGTTGGATGAACTTCGTGCTAAGATCACCACACCGGCCAAGTGACTTGGGACGAGTCACGATGTTTGCATTGGGGGCCTTTTGGGCAGTAGATCCCCGCGTAACGGTTTTGGGGCTTAAAGCCCACAATTTTGGGTAATGGTATTGTAAAGGCTCCACGAAGTGCGCGGAGCGTGAGTTGTAACGAGTCAAGTCAAAGGGTTGTCCGCCCAAAAATAATGTAAGATAATAGAAAGTGAGTCGGCCTGCCCATGGTCCGCGAACCATGGGAATGTATAAATAGAGCAAGGCTCTAAGTGTAGAAGTCAGTTTTAGTAAGCTTTTGTTCAGATCTGAAGTGTATGGGTTTTTGAAAGTAATATTCACTCTGAGTCTGTAAATCTGAGTCGCAGGTGGTAGTAGTAGGAGTAGGCTCTGCAACTGTGTGCGCAGAGGCCTAGTAAAGTCCACAGTTGTGTGTGCAAACCCCTGCAGCTGTGTGCGTAGGGTAGGAAGTGGATTGTAACTAGGAAAAGCATTAATAAAGATAAGTTGGTTTTGGAATATCGCATATTTGTTGCTCTATTTCTGTTTATGCATCTGTTTAAAGTTTATGATTGCGTGCATGTCTATTTATGTTGAATGGTAAGGGAAAGCATTGGGCCCACTTAATTTAATTCAAGATCTATAATACTAATAAACATAGTAAAGGGTAAGGAACAGGTGCACTCGTCATCCAAGCCGCGCGAAGGTAGTTGCACTAAACGGGTAACTGCACGGAAGTAGCTCAGCATGTAGGACTGGTTTGCGAACTTTCCAAACTTCATCAAGACATCCCTCGGGTGTGGAAACCTGGTTCCAGCACCCTCCCATACTAACTCGAGTGAGACCTCAATCCGTCTCCATGAACTGTTGCCAAAAGGGCCGGTAGTTTTGGGATTTGTTTGGCTAAAACACCTCTGAACCTGGGTCAGACCCCATCAAGCCAACATAGAGACAAGAAAATTCCTCAAGGGATGGTGAAGGAATTCTAAGGCATCCAAGCTTGGTTTGGTTTTGTGATCTCGGGACCGGTTTAGGTGAGATCACAGTAGTGTGAGGGTGGAGGTGGTTTAACCTCTGGATTCCCTTCATTGTTTATGGATTGGTTTATGCCATGAGATCGCACATTCATGCTTGGAATATGGCACAGGGGTGATTGGATGAAAGAAATATTTGGTTCAGCCCAATCTATGGTCAGGTGGTATGTGGAAGTCCCTCACATGGTTGTATTTTGCACCTGGTTAATAAGATCTAAGTTCCCCTTGTATTTATGAGTAAATGTGCTTTTTATTATGCATTTTTAATGGTTGTTCTATCATTGTTAATTATTTGGTTATATGTTGGTTATATGCATAGTTTTATGACAGTTTTAAGTATGGCTCTTGTCACCGTTTAATTAATGAATGAGTGGTTAATGAATGCATGACCTCATTGGTATTTTTGCAACTATTGTGAGAGTGCATTAGTCCTTCTTGATAAATCTCAGATAAGTTTCATATCTCTATGTTCAGATATGCATTCATGACCTGAAGGTTACATGTTCACTATGTGTTTGATAGAATGGTTGTCATGGTTAGACCGGTTAGACTGGTTAGGTCAATTCCTTAAGTTTTCTGGTAGAGGCTTTGTCTCTATGTTATTTATCATCTCTGGAAGTTTCATTAAGTTCTGGGCAGGAGTCTGGATCGTAGCCCTAGAAAAGTGGCTTGAATATCACTTCATTGGCATAGAACTGCCTGAAAGAGACTACAGTCATTAGGAAGAAGGCATGTGGGAGAAACTAGAGGGTTACAATCGCTTGGAGGCCTTTTCATGGGAGCGATTGGGGATCTAGCTTAATGAAAAAGAAAGTTATATCATGGGATCAACACCTGGAATGGTTGGTTAGTTCCTAGGGGTCTTGTAGCACTTGAGGGAAGTCAGTAAGGTATTGTTTTGTCAACTCCATTTCCTTAAGTCCATCTAGGAGATTGATTCATGTCATAGTAGACCCTCAGCTCATGTTTACTCTAGGAAAGTTGGTTAAAGTGGGTAGATATGAGAGGAGGCATGTTATAGGGTGGTATCAAAGCATGGTTCAAATACTTGGACCTAATGGGCTAGGTGCATGTGGTTATGCATGCATTTTCATGGTTATGGTTGTCATGGCTGAGGTCATGGTATGCAGGTTGTATTGTCATGCATGATGTTGATATATTGATATGATTATGATTATACATGTGCATGCCAACGTGGAATGATTTTGCAAATGAGATAATCCCCCCTTGATCATCATTGAGGTATGATGTTGATTATGGTATCTATTTGGTTATCTGAAATGGTACACTTGCACGAAGAAGAGAATCAAATATGACGAGTAAAATGGTATACTACAGTTCACGTGACTCTCCCTATAGATCAGTTGGGAAACAAGGAGATGAGTATTCTTCTGATATAGCATTTACATTTAGGAGTTTAAAGGCAAAAATAAGGACTTGAAAAGCAAAAAATGACAGGTTAGTTGAGGCTCAGGAAATACATGCAAGGGCTTATGAAAAGTAGGCAGAGGTTAATGCAATCATCCTTCAAAGTTTTTCATACTTGTAGAGACAGGGGTAGTTAAGGATTAGTCAAGATCAGGAAGAGAAGACTAATGGTGCCTATGGTAGCAGTTCTCGGTCAGGATACAAGTTGTATAGAGGGGACATAGTCAGAAGTGACAGATCATTGGATACACCTGACAGGAGAACTGGTATGTATGGGTATCACTCTAGTTCTTCATCTAGGAGACATCATTCTCACCACCATCATCCTTATAGGAGGAGTGAGTAGTTGCCTGAGGAATTATTGAAAGTCAAGACACCTACATTTGATGGATAGATGAAGAAGCCAGAATATGCAGAGGCATGGTTGCTTCGGATGAAGAAATTCTTCAAATTGCATAAATATTTAGAGAACATGAAATCCAAAATATTCACCTTCAGTATTAAAGGGAAAGTAGATATATGGTGGGAAGATGTGAAGAATGTCAGAATCATTCAAGAGGAAGAGGTTATTTGGGATTAATTTGAGAGACTCTTCAAGAAGAAGTACATGTCTGAGAGATATTATCAGGACAAAGCTAAGGAGTTTTATGACTTATAGATGGGTTCCATGACAGATGATGAGTATAATAGTAGGTTCTTGAAGCTATTGAGGTATGTTCCTTACCTAAAGGATGAGAAAGCAAAGATCCAAAGGTTCATCAGTGGGTTTCCAACAGCATATAGAGACCAGATTGATTTTGATGAGCCATGGTCGTTGGAGGAAGCCATCAGGAAACTGAATCATTGTTATGGGAAGTCGAAGTGTAAAGTTGAGACTAAGAATGAATTGAATGGAAATGAGCAATTTAAAGGGAAGTTTCCACTGAAGCGGGGAATACCTCAAGATGCAAGTGAGAAAGAAAATGTTGTTCCTTACAAGAAGTTAAATGTAGTTGAGAACAAACATGGGTCACGGCCTAGAGAGTAGTAGAAAAAAGGTGATGGTAGGGGACCATTGTAGTGTTGGATATATGGCATAGATCATCAGAAGAAGGATTGTCAATTGTACTAGGGTTGTAGGTCTCATATCTATAGTGCTCAAGAGGCACAGATAGTTGGGGATGTTAGATAGAATTCCTCAGATTTATGCAGTTGTGGAAAACAAGTAGCCAGAGCACCAAGCATCCATTATTGAGATGCAAGGTAAGCTTTATGGTCAAGTTGTTTCTATTTTGATTGACCCTAGATCTAATTATAGTTATGTTAATCCTGACATAGTGGATAAGTGTGGTTTGAGAAAAGAAGTGCATGTAAAGTCTTGGTTGGTTCAATTGGCTATAGTTACTAAGAAGAGACTTCATAATTGGGTAAGAGCTTGTGCATTTGAGTTTAATGGTATGCCTATAGTTGTGCATTTAAATGTGCTTCCATTAGTGTCATATAGTATGCTCTTGGGTATGGATTTGTTGTAACTCCACAAGACCAAAGTAGATTGTTATGACAAGGCTATTGAGTGCTTGGATGATAATGGGGAAAACAAAATCTTGCAGGGAAAGAAGAAGCCTACATTAGTGAGGATGATTATAGCTATGCAGGCTAACTGCAGTCGCAGAAAGGGATGTGTACTATTTGTAGTCCACATTTCTAGTGACAAGGGTAAGGATGTTGAGGATCCAGAAATGTTCAAGAGGTACCTTGTATTGCAGTAGTTTCAGGATATGTTTCCAGCAGAAGTTTCATAGTTACCTCCTCACACGGAAGTGGACTTTTTTATTGATTTGGTACCAGGAGAGGCATGAGCATCGAAGGAACCTTACAGGATGAGCACTCCAGAGTTCTTAGAATTGAAGTTGCAGTTGAAGGAAATTCTTGATAAGGGATACATTAGGCCAAGTGTATCGCCTTAGGGTGCACTAGTTTTATTGGTGAAGAAGAAGGATGATACTGTCAGGTTATGCATTGACTACAGTTAGTTAAACAAGGTAACCATCAAGAAGAAGTATCCATTTCCTAGAATTGATGATTTTTCTGACCAGTTGAAGGGAGCAGTGGTGTTCTTAAAGATTGATCTGAGATCAAGATACCATCAGGTACACATTAAAGAAGAGGACATCTACACCACTGCTTTCCAAACCAGGTATGGGCATTATGAGTTTGTTGTAGTTCCTTTTGGTTTAGCTAATGGTCCCACTACTTTCATGTGTTTGATGAATAGTGTGTTGTGTCCTTATCTTGACAAGTTTGTTATTGTATTCATTGATGATACATTGATATATTCTAAGAATGATGAAGAGCATGTTGAATGCTTAGCAGCAGTATTGAGATTTATAAGAGAGAATCAGTTGTATTCCAAGCTTAGTAAGTGCAGCTTCTTTTAGATAGAGGTACATTACTTGGGACATGTTGTTTCCAAGCAAGGCATATCAGTGGACCCAGAAAAGATAAGGGTTATCATGGAGTGGGAAGCTCCTAATAATGTGGATGAATTCAGATCATTCATGGGGCTAATAGGTTATTACAAGAGGTTCATCGGGAAATTCTCATGGATTGCATATCCTATTATTCACTGCAAAGAAAAGGAAAGAAATTTGAATGGACCAGAGTATGTGCAGCGAGTTTTGAGCAATTGAAGTAGTTGTTGACAAATGCTCCGGTGTTAAATATTACCTATCCAGATTCATATTTCATGGTGTGCATAGATGCTTGCAAGAGAGGGCTTGGTGGTGTCTTGATGCAGGAGGGACAGGTGGCATGTTATGAATCAAGGAAGCTAAATGAGCATGAGCATAACCATGTGACACATGAGCTTGAGTTGGTAGTGATCATCCATGCTTTGAATATGTGGATATGTTATCTTCTTAGTAGGCAGTTCATCTTGATGAATGATCACAGTGGATTGAGATACTTATTGACCAACTGAATCTAAATTCTAGGAAAGCTAGATGTTTGGCTATGCTCAGTGAGTTTTACTTCGAGATCAGGTACATTAAGGGAAAAGAGAACAGGGTTGTAGATGCTCTTAGTAGGCAGATACAGGTAAATCACATAGCAACTATGAGTTCATATGGGATAGATATATAAGATCGGATCTTACAGGTAGGACAGCAGGATGAGAAGTACTAGCAACTTAGGCATAGGTTATAGCAGGCTAGAGGTGATCAATATGTGGACTATCGTCTCACAACGAATGGCTTGGTCAAATTCAAGGACAGGATCTATGTGTCAGATGATAGTGAGCTCAAGAAGCTTACATTGAGGGAGTTTAATGTCAAGCCATATTTAGGTCACCTAGGATATCATAAGACATTGACAGTGGTGGAGAAGTTCTACTATTGGTCGAATCTAAAGAAGGAAGTGGTAGATTTTATTACTAGATGCTTGGATTGTCAGCAGATGAAAGCTTAGTGTAAGCACCCAGTTGGCTCGTTACATCCTATTCTGATTCTAGAGTAGAAATGGGAGGCCATTTCCATGGATTTTATTACAAGTTTTCCAAAGACATCGAAGTAACAAGATTCCATCATGGTTGTGGTTGATAGGTTGAGCAAGGTAGAACACTTCATTCTAGTGAAGTCTATTTATTCGGCTAGTGATGTGGCATAGCTCTTCATGAAAGAGATAGTGAGATTGCATAGTGTTCTGAAGAAGATTGTGTCAGAGAGAGATGGTAAGTTCACTTCCAAGTTTTTGAAGGATTTATTTGTAAGTTTGGGTACAGAGTTTGCCTTCAATATAACTTATCATCCGCAGGTAGATGGATAGATAGAGAGGATCAAGAGGATTCTTGGAGGACATGTTGAGAATGTATGTTATGAATCAGCAGTGGATGGTTATCAGGAGTCACTGAGAATGAGTCCATTTGATGCACTCTATCGGTGGAGTTGTAACACTCCCATCATCTGGAGTGATTCAGTGAATTGGGTACTTATAGGACTGGACATGTTAACGAAGATGGAATAATAAATGCAGGTTATAAAGAAAGAAATAAAGGCAGCACAAGACAGAAAAAGTGTTATGCAGACCAACACATCAAATTTAAGTAGTTTTAGGTTGGGGAGAATGTGTACTTGTGCATCAAGCCCAAGAAGAGCTCCTTGGGGATAGGGTCATGGGTAAAGTTGGTACCTCATTATTGTGGTCCTTTTGAGATCCTTGAGAGGATTGGACAAGTGGCGTACAGACTTGCACTTCCTCCGACAGTGAAAGTTCATGATTTTTTCCATGTTTCATTGCTTAAAAGATATGTAAAGGATGATGATCATGTTATTTGGTTTGTATTGCAGGAGAAGGAGAATTCCAATTGAAACCTCAGTGCATATTGTAGTGGAAACAACTCATGCTTTGGAACATAGAAATCGAGCAATTTAAAGTGCAGTGGAAACACTTTGGCCCCGATGAAGCTACACGGGAGATGGTTGAGCATATGTGGTCTATGTATCCTTCATTTTTTACCGGTTGAGGCAACATAGTTTTTGTATATGTACATATCTATGATGGTTTTTATTGTAAATACAACAATGAGTTATGTTATAAATCTCCAATAAGTGGTATGGTTGTCATGTTGTCATGTTTGTCATGATGGTTTTTCTTTTGAGCAGGTTGTTCATTGTAAATATTGCAACGAGTTGGGTTATAGAGCTCCATGGGAAGTATTTTTTTATTTTCAGTGGTTTTATTGGTTTTAGGTGTCATTAAAAACCAAGGATGGTGTTCCCCTAAGGGGGAGGGGTCTATAACAGCCTTGGGTTAAAATTTAATGTAATAAAGTTAACAAACGCAAAATACGACCAAGGTCATGGGACACTTATTCAAAGTTGAATGTTGGGTAAAGTATCCTAGTGGGCATCACTTGTTGATTATTCTGGCTAAGGGAAATTAGAAAAGGCATTGAAAAGGAAAACAGGCATTATTGGTGTAATAGGACATTTTGTCACATCCGATCAATGAGCCTCCTAATGGGATCAATCAACATCTTATTCCCCCTTGTCACCATCTCGCACAAAGCCTTATGCATGTACCTTTTATTTCCTAGAGTTTGAGCCCTAAAATGCTTCAACTGAGCTATTTTGACGACCAACTCTCCATGTAGGCCTACTGGGGTGTGTTCACCAACAAGTTGCTCCACTGTGGTCTACCTTGGTCACCAGCACGTTACTCCCCTTCGCACTTGTGTTGGTTCTAGAAATCTGGGGGAATGATCAAGATTTTGGAAGCTTCCTCTTCTAGGAGTTGCTATAAGTTATTTAAAATGCTTACAATTCAGATCATATCCTTCTCTACATTGGATTTTTCAACACTCGTCCTTTGATCTTATCCCTCCATCAAAGGTGGATCTCTTACCCTAGATTGGTAATTGGATAAGAACTCCCAACATACCTTCGTTCTCTATATATTCCCAGCCTTCTATGTGGTTGGGGGTTGGCTTTTGGAGAGTGATTCTACCCTTATGTTGTTGTAGTGAGTGGTCATCGTCTCATGCATTTAGGGTGATTGGAGGTGCATATTATGACAAGGAAAGGACAAGTCACCAACCTGGAGGATCTCTTCTACAAGATCAACTGCTACTTATGGTTGTAATCTCATTCCATTTATATTAATGCAAATAATTCATTGTTTTCCTATATGTGACGTTGTTATTTCACTTATTTCAATACCATGTTGATCTATTTAATGAATTACTTAGATGATATTGCATAGATATCATATTTTCTTATCTTGTGTTATCTAACTATGCAAGTCCTAATTTTGGCAATCGAAGCTAGGATTGGAGCTTCCAAGCTAAAGAAAGAGCAAAGTTTGTGAAGGATTCCAGGTAGGCCTCAATCCGCCATCTATTTACTTTGAGGAAAAGCATTATGTTCATTGTCTCTGTTGAAAATAGCAACAATAAATGTTAAATATAGAAGTGCTAAAAATAACATTGCTATAAATAGCATTTCGGGATACATTCCAATTTTAGTTAGTCCCTGAACCAAAATTGAGAACTAAAATTCAAATTTGATCTAAGCAGCTATTTGAAAAATAATTAATTCATTCATCTTGAGTTAATTAGTTGAAGAAAATCAAACATGAAGTCTATGTGAAGACATGCAATAGTTATCCCCTTGATTGAGGAAGTTATCCCTTAATTAAGGAGATCATGATGAGTTGTACTTTGAGTTGTAATTAGTTAGCTCAGTTAACTAAGTTAAGTCCAGTTAGATTAGTTCCAATAGTTTTTGGAACTGATTGTTAGTTCAGTTAGTTAATGCATGCATGCATGTAACTAGTGTACTTCAGATAACTGAATATTCTCTCATAAATAACTCGTGTATGTCAGTTTAGTCGGAGACCCAGTTGAGATCAAAGGATGGGACAGTGTACTATCAGTTGTAGGAATATTCCATTGAGGATATCTCTTGCATGCAGAAGGAATTCATTCCTTGAGGATTGTGCAGTTATTTCTGAGTTTGGTGAGTTGTGTGCGAGGTGAATTCACACAGGTGGCAGCTAGAGGACCCAGGAGAAACTGCGCAAGGAAATAGGAGACTCAGAGGACTGAAAGAAGGCATATGTTGTGTCTATTCAGTCTATGAGCAACATTGAGTGATTGTACTGAAAGCTGGATAGCTTGTGATCTAAACCTTTATGTAATCTGAATATATTTCCACTTGTATGATAATATAGAGATCGAGGTTTTTAGCTGGGGATTTCCCCAAAGTATTCTTCAATGTTCATGTGTGATTGATTTCTCAATCTCTGTTATATGTATTCTATTTGATCTTGCTCAAAATAGATTAAGCTTCCGCAAGTTTGTTTGTAGAAGTAGATCAACTATTTTGCTTAGCATATTGCATTATCAGGTGATCTACAGTGGGAATTTCTACATGGTATCAGAGCCAAGGTGATCAAAGCGAAGAACAGTGTACAAAGAAGGGAGAAGTTCTAAGGTTGAATTTCTTTATTATAGAAATTGAATTATTATCACATCTCAAATTTCACCAATTGCATTCAACGGTTTGAGACTCAACTATGCCATGGATGGTAACTCGAATTATATAGCCTGGAAGGATTGCATGGAAGCGGTATTAGAGGAAAATGGTTTGAAGGACTTCATTGATCAAGAAATCCTCAAGCCAGCAGCTGTTAATGCCCAAGAATTGGTGGAATGGAAGAAATGTGTGGCTAGAGCAAGGAGAACTCTTCTGGAGGGAGTTCGAGACCACATTGTCTTGAGTCTCCATGGGAAGGAGACACCGTTTTCAATGTGGAAAACATTGGAGGATCTATATCAAAATAGTAATGATCAAAGGAAGCTGGCGCTGAAAGACAAGCTTCGGAAAATCAAATGTGAAAAGGGCGACATGATATCTACATATCTGAACAAGCTCACCACCTGTAGGGATGAGCTTTGAATTATAGGAATCACGACAGCCGATGATGACATGGTGAGTCTTTCTCTCCTCGGTCTTCCTAAGAGATGGAATAGCTACCAAGGCTCGGTAAATGGGAGAGAGAAACTGCCAAAATGGGAACGACTATGGTCAGATCTGATGCAGGAGGAGATAAGGAGAAGCCCAGAGATGGATCTTCATCAAAGCATGATGATGAATAAAATCTAGCCTTAGTGAGTAAGGCGGGGAAAGGGAAAGGGAAGGCTTCCCATTCCAAATCAAGTTCTTCCCATGGTGGGAAGAATATTGACAAATCGAAAGTGTGATGCTTTCATTGTCATGAGGTGGGCCATTATGCTACGAATTGTCCATAGAAGAAATCCAAGAATGGATCCTCGAAAGGATCAAATGGTGAGGCATTGGCCTCACAGTTCGAATTAGATTTCACCCTCATCGCATGTATGGTTTCATCAATGGTGGGTTGTGTTTGGTACTTGGAAAATGGAGCCTCATTCCACATGACCGGTGACAAGAATTTATTCAATACCTTGGAGGAGAAGGACCTCCAGATGCGCATAGAGATGGGCGATGATGGAAAGTATCATGTTTCAGGTGAAGGTACGGTTGTGTTTCAGAGGGAGCATGGAGCTCCTCTCACCCTGACTGATGTAAAGTATGTGCCTGGGCTGAAGAAGAACCTTGTGTCCATCACAATGTTGGAAGACAAAGGTTATGATGTAGTCTTTAGTAAAGGAAAGGCATTCCTGAGACACATCGGCACTGGACAGACCAAGAGGATTGGGATTCGAGTTAAGAATCTCTACAAGCTGGAGGTAGATGATTGTGCTGCAATGAGTTCCAAAGAAGAGTTGGTGCAAAGCCAAGATATTGGTGAGCTATGGCATAGACGATTAGGCCACTTGCACCATGGGGCCTTGAAGATCATGCAACAGATTTCTACCGGACTTCCCAAGGGTAAACTGGAGAAAGTGGATACATGAAAAGGTTGTAACTTGGGTAAGTATGCAAAATCTTCCTTTCAGGATTGAGACAGTCGAGCTGGAGCAATCCTAGAGCGAGTTTATACAGATGTTTGTGGACCATTCTCGACAACCTCCACCACTAAACAAAGGTACTATGTTATTTTCATTGATGATTTTTCTCGTAGATGTTGGATCTACTTCATTCAGAAGAAGGATCAAACCTTCTCAAGGTTTTGTGAGTTCAAAGCCTTGGTTGAGAAAGAATTTGGAAAGAAAATAAGGGCCTTTCGAAGTGACAATGGTGGAGAGTATGTCTCTCAACAGTTTAAGGACTTCTATGCAATAGAAGGAAAACAGGAGTTGACGACACCCCATAACCCACAGCGGAATGGGGAGACCGAAAGGAAGAACAAAATGATTGTGGGAGCAGCTCGGGCGATGCTGCATGACCAAGGCCTAACACTTCATTTGTGGGTTGAGGCATGCAATACAGCAGTATACTTGCAGAATAGAAGCCTGCATTGTATACTGGGGATGAAGACACCAATGGAGGCCTTCTCCAGGAAGAGACCAGATGTGAGTCACTTCAGGATCTTTGGATCATCGATTTATTTCCATGTGACCAAAGACGCCCGGAAGAAGCTAGAACCAATCACTGAGTTGGGGATACTTGTGGGGTACACTGATACACCCCACAACTATCGGTCGTTCTTGCCTACCAGTCAAAGGACAGTGGTACGCATAGATCTAAAGTTCGACGAGCAGAAGAGCATGTGAGTATCCCTTGAGAGGGAGCTCAAGGTGCATGTAGAGGAGGAACTTTTGGTTCCTAAGGAGGAGGAGCCTCAAACTGATGCGGAGCAACGACATGTAGAGGATCCAGGAGTGGAGACATCCACTCATGCAGAGTCTTCCAGAGATGGGCAGAAACGCTCAAGGGAAGCTGATAGATTGATGATGGATGCTAGAGAGAATGTGGGATAGCCATCTTCTCAGCGTAGACAGAGGAGGTCACCCGTGCGGTACACTGGTTACATAGCCCTGGTTGGGGAATGTATAGAGACCAAACCATGTTCCTTCGAGGATGCAGTGCAGCAACCAATCTGGGTTGATGCTATGGTGGAGGAGTACGACTCCATAGTTTAGAACAGTGTTTGGGATGTTGTTCCAAGACTAGAGAACAATTCAGTAGTGAGTTCTCGATAGCTTTACAAGGTAAAGCAAGCAGTTGATGGGAGTGTGGAGAAACATAAGGCAAGGTTCGTTGCCCGTGGTTTCTCACAGGTCGAGGGGATCGACTATGATGATACTTTTGCTCCTGTAGCAAGGTACTTATCTATCAGTTCGATGTTGGCACTATCAACACAGATGGGTTGGAAGATCCATCAGATGGATGTGAAGACTACATTCCTCAATGGAAAGATTGAGAAAGAGGTGTACATAGAGCAACCAGAAGGATTTGAGACCTTCGATCATGAGTCGCATGTGTGCTGACTCAAGAGATCTTTGTACGAGCTGAACCAAGCACCTTGTGGTACACTAGGATCGACAGCTATTTCACTGGGTTGGGCTTCACAAAGAGTAAGCAGATGCGAACCTTTACCACATCATGGTATAAGGTAAGCCATTGATCATTGTTCTTTATGTTGATCATCTGATATTAACAGGTGATGATCAGTTGATCAAGTCTTGCAAGGAGGACCTTGCAAGAGAGTTTGAGATGAAATACATGGGTCTCATGCACTACTTTCTAGGCATGGAAGTGTGGCAGAAGGATGGGGAAGTGTTTGTGTCTCAAGGCAAGTATGCCAATGAGATACTCAGGAGATTCCACATGGAGAAGTGCAAGCCCATGCAGACTCCTCTAGCAGGTAACTGGAGGAAGGAGGATGCTACTTCAGGTGAGGTAGTAGCTGCTACTATTTATCAGCAGCTTGTGGGTTCATTGATGTATTTAGTGAACACACAAACAGATTTGTGCTTTGCGGTGAACCAGCTGAGTCAAGCTATGGTTCAGCCTACCAAGCTGCTTTGGAAGGCATCAAAGCATGTGCTGACATACCTCAGAGGCACATCTCAGTATGGATTATGGTACAGATGGACAGAGGGAGTGAAGCTTCAGGGCTTCACAGATGTAGATTGGGCAGGGAGTCCATCAGATCAAAAGAGCACTTCAAGAGGAATTTTCAACCTTGGTTCAACTGCAATTTCTTGGTACAGTAGGAAAGAGAGGTCAGTTGCACTTAGCTTAGCAAAGGCTGAATACATGTCTGCCAGTGAGGTAGCATGTGAGGCCATTTGGATGTGGAAAATTCTAGTTGGATTGTTTGATCATAGGATGGATCCAACTGTGATCTATTGCAATAATCAGAGTTGTATCAAACTCTCTGAGAATCCATTATTTCATGATAGGTCCAAGCACATTGATATCCAGTATCATCATCTTCGAGACTGTGTGGTGAAGAGGATCATGTTGTTGCAGTATGTTTCGACCAAGGAGCAAGATGCAGATATTTTGACTAAGGCATTGTCAAAATGCAAATTCGAGTTCCACAGAGACAGGATTGGGGTGATAGATAATCCCTTTCTTGTTGAGAGGGAGTGTTGAAAATAGAAACAAGAAATTCTAAATATAGAAGTGCTAAAAATAGCATTGCTATAAATATCATTTCGGGATACATTCCAATTTTAGTTAGTCCCTGAAATAAAATTGAGAATTAAAATTCGAATTTGATCTTAACAGTTGTTTGAAAATTAATTAATTAATTCATCTTGAGCTAATTAGTTGGAGAAAATCAAACATGAAGTCTATGTGAAGACATGCAATAGTTATCCCCTTGATTGAGGAAGTTATCCCTTAATTAAGGAGATCAGGATGAGTTGTACTTTGAGTTGTAATTAGTTAGCTTATTTAACTAAGTTAAGTCCAGTTAGACTAGTTCCAACAGTTTGTGGAAATGATTGTTAGTTCAGTTAGTTAATGCATGCATGCATGTAACTAGTGTACTTCAGATAACTGAATATTCTCTCATAAATAACTCGTGCATGTCATTTCAGTCAGAGACCTAGTTGAGATCAGAGGATGGGACAGTGTATTATCAATTGTAGGAATATTCCATTGAGGATATCTCTTGCATGCAGAAGGAATTCATTCCTTGAGGACTGCGCAGTTATTTCTGAGTTTGGTGAGTTGTGCAAGAGGTGAATTCACACAGGTGGTAGCCAGAGGACCTAGGAGAAACTGCGCAGGGAAATAGGAGGCTTGGAGGACTAAAGGAAGGCATACGTTGTGTCTATTCAGTCTATGAATAGAATTCAGGGATTGTATTGAGAGCCAGATAGCTTGTGAGCTAAATCTTTGTGTAATCCGGAAATATTTCCACTTGTATTATAATACAGAGATCGGGATTTTTAGCTGAGGCTTTCCCCAGAGTATTCTTCTGTGTTCATGTGTGATTGATTTCTCATTCTCTGTTATATGTATTCTATTTGATCTTGCTCAAAATCGATTAAGCTTCCGCAAGATTTTTTGTAGAAGTATATCAACTATTTTGATTTAGTATATTGCATTATCAGGTGATCTACAGTGGGAATTTCTACAGTCTCTCTTTTGTTCTAGGTTATCCACCGACATAGGGGAGATACTTTTGTCCGCAATCGTAAATCCCATATAAAAAATTGGCAACCATACTAGGGAACGGAGTATTCCCTTGGTGGTATCCTTGTCCATTTTGTTTGATTACCTCCTTCGGAGACTTTTGTTCTATCATCCAACCAAGAACAGACCTAGGAAGTGATTTCATTGAATTTTTTTTACAATTTTTGTGTATATTGGTGGCACTCCACACACGTAAAGTATATCAGAACACTCTCATCGAATGGTTACGCATTACACATCACTACTACAGACTGCACTCCCACGTACCGTCACATATATTTTGGGAGTCCCCAATAGGTTGTTATCCATCCATAGGTAACTGAGTCTACTTCCTTAGATATTGTGATACACTGAACACAGCATTTGGGGAGATTGGTTTTTGTACATTAAGTCCTTGGTTCATCAAGGTATATATTGTATTTCATGATTGCTTGGTAATCCTTTATGCCTAGATTACCCTCCTTTTAATTTATTTATTTTTTTGTTAATAAAATTTATTGCCCAACACGGAAGAACAAAATCCCCCTCCCCATCATTGGCATAGAATGAAAGATAAGCCTCCACTTCCTCTAGAGGCTACTCCTAACCGTCATCCTAGACATAGGCAAACACAAACTACCAAATCAGGAATATCGGGAACTACTATTGGCCCTCCACCCAATATTGATTAGCCAGAATCATTTGTCCCTTTGAGTTCCAAAACAGAGATCACATATGTTCCTGTTGGTAACACTTACACAGTTGAAACAAAAATCCTTGAAACTTTGTTACCAGAGGTCATTCAATCTGACCTTCCTGATTTAGAAATTGTGTTTCCTGAGGTTATTGAATCTGAGGAGCCTCATCCATATTTATATGATTCTTTGCGACCTTCCTCCTCTCTTCCTTTATCTTGGACAAAAGCAATATATCTTTGTCTGATGGTGAGCCTCTTCCATACTGACTTATAGGTATTGAAAATATCCCTCAGGAAGAGCCTTGTCCTTCTACTCTTGTTCATTAGGAAGGACTTCATTTTTATCAAGCCAATCCTCTTCCATATGTTCAACTATCGACACAATATCCTTTACTTGATTCTTTGGGCTTACCCACGGATTTCACATGGAAATCTTCATTGAGATTGTTAACCATGACTGGAACTGATTCAAACTCCCATCCTATGTCCACCACTATGGTTGAGACATCAAGTGTCGCATCCTCATCTATGTTTGTAACATCACCAGAAGATCATTTAAATGGTGGCTCGTCCATCCTACCTGGCTATTAGTCGTTATCTAGTACCTTTTCTGGTGTGGCTTCCAATCCTTGGACCTCTCCAATGACATCCAATTCAAGAATAATGTATGTTACTTCTCTTATGAATGTCACAAAGTCTTCTCCTCTTCCTCCATCTTCACCTACAATAGAGCAGCAGGTTGGCCCTTATGTCAGTGGGCAAAGCTACCCTCAACAACCCAACCCTCTTTATGTTAGGTACCCTCCATCTAGATTACAGTTGCCTTCATCATCCGTTCCTCCCATGGTTAGGGGACAACTTGTTGTTGGTATACCTCAATATGCTAATCCACCTAGTTATAGTCCTCCTCATCCATGAATGGCTTCCAGTGCTTGGAAACCTACTTTACCCATACAACTTGTTTCATATTTGTATCGATTGTTGAATTCACAAATTGTACCATCTTCATCGCAAATTCCTACCTATTTGTTAGTACCTCAACAAGATCAAATACATGTGAGCCAACCTTTACAGCCCATTCCAATGGTGTCTAGTTCTCCCCAGATCCCGATTTTTCAACCTGTACAAGGTCCCTCGCCTTCTCAATCACTTGCACAAGGTACTCCTCTAGTTTCATTAGGCCAAATTTTTCAAAATTTGGCGTAGTCTCAATCAAAGTTGTACCAGGGGGAACTGCAAACCCTGATCAGGAAACAATATGGATCACATCAAGTGCCTTTTCAAGGCTAGAAAATCCAAACCCAACCATTCCAATAACTTTATTGCCATCCTGGGACTAGGAAACAAAGCCACTTGTATGTTGGTTATCAAAAGCCTCCTTACTTGGTAACTAGGTTGCTTATTATCAGAACCCTCCTTATCCAAGAACACAGATGCATGTTGCCTAGACTATTCCTTCATATCGAGGTCATCCACCTCTGGAATTTAATCAATAGTTTCCTTTTGTGGTTACTCTTGAGTTATCGAATCTAACTTAGCTTACTAATGTCCCCATTTCTCATTCGCCATGTTGGTTGATTGTTCCCACTAAGTTGCCTTCAGATATCCCAACGCTCAATGGGAATCCAAGAGAATACCCGTCAATGCTTGTTATGATGTATCATCTATGGTGTTCATCCAATTCACGTAATGATGATTCCATTCGAATTTTTCTTTTCCAACGAACGCTTACGGGTACCGCAGCTAAAAGGTATATTTGGGATAAGGTCCCTAGGTTCAGTTTTGGGGTTAGTTATCCAAATTTTTGTAAAAGTTTTGTAAAAGACATAAAGTCTCCACGAAATGTGAATGTGGAGTGCATAGCTAGATAAGAGTCAAAGGGGTTTTAGACCCTTGTTGGGTAAGTAATAGGTTGGTTTTGATACTCATCCATGGTCCACAGACCATGGTATTGTATTGAATAAATCTATATATAGTTGAGTCATAGCGAGTCTAAGAGGTAGCAAAGAGTAGCTAAGTCAAGATAAAGATTTTTTTAGGCAAGTGCTAAGGCAGGAAGGTTCTGCTTCTTGTACTTAGGCGAAAGGGGAAGACTCTTGAAACTAAGTGCGCAGGAGGCCTTGGTAAGTCTGCAGCTGAGTGTGCAGACCCCTACAGCTGAGTGTGTAGGGTAAAGGAGCCTGTAATCTAAACATTGAAGCTTAATAAAGACTGATTCTGAAGAAATAATTTGCATGTGAGTACTATTTTCAATTATGTTAATGTTATGTTATGTCGCTTACTAATGTGTTTTCCATGAAATAATGTGTAATTGCTGTGTGAATATGTTGAATCTATAATATTTATGCATGAATTAATTGATTATCTATGTTCGTGAAGTTAAGGGTTAATTATGTTACGATTTCTAACGAATTGGGTAGGTCTGCACGAAGGCAAATCTAGGTTTAGTAACTAGTGCATGAAAATGGATGATTTTCCTCTTTAGGGTCTGTAAAGACTAATCACACACCTTCGTGAAGGTCTAGAAGCCATTTCCTTAGAGTTACAGTGTCATACCATAGAAGGATATCGATCTACGTGAAGGAATATCTAAGATACAAGAGCTAAGACAACTTATCAGGCTGTCTCTGGATGCAGAAACCTGGTTCTAGCATCCCCCAATACTGCTTCAGGTGAGACTGCAGCCTGCGCTATGCAGGTTATTTCCAAAAGAGCTAGCAGTTAGGGTTTTACTGGTTGACACGAACAACTCTGAACCTGGGTCAGGCCTCCTTAAGCCAACAAATGGTTCTATTGCCAGGACTAGGATCTATCTAAGAGATGTGTGATAAATGGTTCCCTATGAAGAAATAGATTAACAAGTGGATTGACTGAAACATGCACGCATTCGTGGCTCAAGAGAACAGGAGCCCTAAATTGTCCAAAGAGTAGTGGTTGTAGAGATTTCCGTACATAGACAATACTGATGCATTCTTTGTTTCTTCCCTAAAGAACTATATGAGTGATTATCTAAATTCACTAATAGTCAAGGGATGTGGAGGCTTAATGGCCCTATAGTGTGGACTCCTGAGTTAGTGCGATGTCTGGAAGCATCATAAATAAATATTGCCCGAGATGTGGATCATTGGATTGATCGCACATTGGGAAGCTTTGTGACTTATTTCGCGATTGATAGGAATATTAGTTATAGCGAAGCAGAACAAAAGCTCTTTAAAGGACCATGAGGTAAGTATTTGAATTCATTAAAGATTGTGATTAAAATGTTGTTATGTGAAAAGAGGCTTATGCAGTTACCTTGATGTTTGGGGCTACATAAAGCGGGAGATTCTTTAAACGAAATGGAGGATCCAGCCTAGAGTATAGTTTTCTCATTGAACCCCCTTCAAGTGATGACGAAGGGACGGTGCTGACTACGTTGTGAAGTGCAGTTAAATTAATTACGTAGGGTATTCCAAGGATACCTCATCCATCCACTCCACCTCCACCTCATACATCTATGTCTTCACCCCCTCCACCTCCATTTCCACCATTCAACATGGTGAACGCAATGAATATTTGGATTTTTAAAGGAACAGAGAGTGAAGATATTAAACATTTTTGTTTTTCATAGGAGTTGTTTGGACAGCACAGAAAATTACGGATGATAATATTAAGAAAGTGTAGCTAGTTATAGCCTTACAGGATCGCGCATTAACATGGTATATCAAGTATTTCACTAATGACCTCAATGCGACGTTGGAAGATACCCAGCTAGCTCTGAACTGAGAGTTCAGTAAGCCCAAGTTACAGGCACAATCGGTAATTGAATTTAAAGAAATTCGATAGAATATAGATGAGAATCCTTGGGAATTTTATCAGAGGTTGAAGTGCCTGATCAGGCAAGCTAATATGGTAATCACATATTCCGAGCATCGCGACTGGTTTATAGCGTCGTTCTTGCCACATTTAAGAGTACCTCTGTCACAACAGAAGATAGCAACATAAGCAGAAGCCTTAGAGATCACGAGAAGGTTGGATTCCTTGCCTATATAGGATACCAACCTAGGAGTGAAACAGATTCATTCACAGCTAGAAATCCTGAACTTGGAGTTGCAAAGATTGAAGAAAGGAAAGGAAGCTCAACCAGAGGTGTGTGCTGAGGTCTAGTGTCTGAAGTGTAAGAGCCATGGACATGATAAGGATCATTGCCCGGTCTATAAGAACTATATTATAGGGGGAGGGCCTATCCCCTTGAAACCATAGAATAACATTAGGACGAGCGCGGAAATTGTGCTATGGTGCGCTATCTGTTAGGTTACAGGACAGCATGCTACTAATAACTACCATTTACTGCAAAATTTTGTACAGACCCCTCAGCAATTGTTTTGCAATTTCTGTAAGTCTGTAGGACACGATGAATGCCACTGTAGGAGGTATGAGATGATGATGGATAGAACCCCTACCTATAGGATGCAGACATAGAAACGGCCTCAAGATCAAGGCACAGGAGCAGCGCGTGGAGGATTCCAAGGTCGACGATGAGGAAGAGGCACTGGACCAGGTCGAGGATGTGGGTAGGTAATCTTCTATAACTTTAGCGAAGCAGGGCACTTTGCGTGAGATTGTACAAATCCCACGCATCCCTCATGTTAGTATTGTCAACAGTTTTACCATGTCATAGAGGAATGTTCGGTCCTTATGGCTGAGATGCAAGAAAATAAGGTGCAGCCCCAACAACCTACGCAGAATATTCAAATGATGAGGGTTGAGCCCCGCGAAGAGGATTAGTGTATAAATATCATACTGAGAAGTGGCATGGCAACTGGTACAGATAAAGGAAAGCAGCCTGAGGAAGATGGATGGGTGCGCAAGGATGTTGAGAAGGAAGTAGATTTTGATCTTAATCGCGCTAAAGAAACCTTCATGGAAGCCAAGAAGAACTTCATTGAGGACTCCACCTCAAGAAATCATGAGAAAATGCCAATAACTAGTGCGACACAAGAAGTCTATCCTTTAGTACTCGCTACTTTCCTGAAGACTTGTATGAAGATACTGCGCAATAAAAAAGTAGTAGAAGGGTTGCAAGAGTTAATAGACAAGTGCGCTAATAAGGAAAAGACTCCTACTAAACAGCGCACAGTAAGAAATATTTGTAAGCATAAAATGTGAACGTGGCACGAGATGAGGCTAACTATGCAGATAGGAGAATATGAAATGGACCAAGTAATCTTGGATCTGGGGTCTAATGCGAATGTCCTACCTAAGCAGACTTGGTTCCAATGGGGCGCTTATACGGTGTAACGGTGGACATTGAGGGTGCGAGCGCGCTGGCTAACTTTGAAGTCATTGAAATAGTGGATGATAGTAACCCACACCCCGTGCTACCAGGGATTGACTAGGATATTGATATGAACGGGGTAATCAACTTGAAAAAGCACAAGATTATGTTTGAGAAGAAGTCACTCTGGGTTTTAGTGCCACTCAATACTACAGAAGGAGTGTGTTATACTGAACATGTTCGCAACTATGTAGAAACTGATGATGACCTGGATCAGATATACAAGATAACAGTGCGATATTAGGATTGGATCAATCCTACAGCTGATGGATGAATTGTGTGGGAAAGGGATATCTCCTACACCTCAGATTTGGATGAAGATCTTGAACACTAGAAGAATCAGCTACATGAAGTATCTACTCTCCGTTGTAATATGATGACCAAGTCATTGCGATGTGTCTCAACTAAGGTAAGAACTCTTCTACATTATAATGGTTTGACTTATGTGGAACTATGTTTAGATGAATTTGAAAGGGAAGTACTAGAAGAACATCGCATCTAGGCATTGGATTTGGTGTTGTGCGCTACACCTGCCCATTGGTGGGGTATGCACAAGGAGAGTTTTGATGGATGGAAAGAATACAGAAGAATGATGAAGTTAAGGTTTGGATATGCTAATACTAGAGTGACAGAAAAATACAGTAGGAAAGATGATCTGTGTGATCATTTGACACAATGGACAAAGGTCAGGGAATAGAACCACAACCAGAATGGGTGCACATTTTCTGTCATACGTTAGATACAATCCCAATGAACTAGTATTTGGAGACAGAACTTTGCCATGGAACATATGAATGGGACATTTTAAAGGAAAGTTTTGTATTAACTTTCAGCTTTGAGGATGGGTCTGAGAGAATTGATGAAGTGCTACAAGAGATAAAAGAAGCTATATTCTGAATGCCAATGGAACCAATCGAATGGACTCAGCCGAATTGGAGTACACAGTTTTGCTATGCGCTGGAATGTTATAATGTGACTACTGAAGAAGATGAGGAAGATCCACAAAATATTACAATTCTAGAAATAGAAGGACAGAGCGGAGTCGAACGATCGAAGGTGGCGAACCCAGATATATCAGAGCCTCTAAAAACTCAATAAGTAAACATTGGATCTGAAGAAGAACCTAAGTTCGTGAAGATAGGAGACTATTGAGACGAAGATACGGTTGATAAGGTAGTTGAGCTACTGCGCGAGTACCAAGATTTATTCCCAACGAATTTTTCAGATTTGAAAGGGATCATAGGAGATTTAGGTGTTATGAAGATCACATTGAAACTGGATGTGAAGCCTATTAAGCAGAGGCCTTATCAATTGAATCCAAAATATAAAGAGAAGTTGCACCAAGAACTAGATAAGATGTTGGATGTCGATATTATTGAGCCTATAGAAGAATCAGATTGGGTGAGCCCAATGGTGGTCCAAGAAAAGAAACAAAAAGGTGAAATCCACATATGCGTAGATATGTGGAAGTTGAATGATACATGTGTGCATGATCCGTTTCCAACACCATTTACTGATAAAGTGTTAGAGAATGTTGGAAGACATGAGGCGTATTTGTCCACTGATGGTTTTTCGAGATATCATCAAATAAAGATCATGACAAAAGATCGAAGTAAAACAACCTTCGTGACTGAGTGGGGTTGCTTTGAATATATAGTTATGCCATTTGGATTGAAGAACGCACCTGCAATATTTTCCCGGGTAGTGATGGCGGCATTCAAGGAGTTTATTCATAAATTCCTGGAGGTATATTTTGATGATTGATTGTGTTTGGATTGGTAAAGCGCCATGTTGCGAGTCTGCGCCTCATGCTGGATACATGTTGAAGGTGTCAGATCGCATTGAACTTGAAGAAGTGTAAATTTTGTGTGCCCTTTGGGATTTTTCTTGGCCATGTCGTATGTAAACAAGGATTGATGGTGGACCCTACGAAGATCATCATAATTGTGAATTTGAAGGCTCCTAGGAATGTAAAACAACTGCGCGTGACATTAGGGCTCACTGGATATTACCGGAAGTTTATCAAGTCATATGCTCAGATAACTGTACCGATCGAGAAATTATTAAAGAAAGATGCGATGTTTTGTTAGGATGAATATTGTCAGCAAAACTTGGATTACTTAAAGGAGAAAATGGTGACAACGCCTATTTTGGTATTTCCAAACTAGAAGAAGGAGTTCCATGTGCATGTAGATGCCTCTTTCATTGTGCTAGGAGTAGTATTAACATAAGCAGGTGAGGGAGAGATTGATCATCTGATAGCCTTCGCGAGCATAAAGTTATCCAAAGATGAGAAGAATTACTCCACTACAGAGCGCGAAGGGTTGGCGATGGTCTACGCGCTGCAGAATTTTAGGCATTATTTATTGGGTGGACACTTCAAAATGTATACAGATCACTCCGCACTGAAGTACCTGGTCAATAAGCCTGTGTTGGGGGGAAGATATGCCGATGGTTACTATTTTTCCAGGAGTATGACTTTGAAGTGATTGTGAAGCCTGGAAGACTAAATGTAGTTCCAGACCATCTATCACACATTGAAACAGGTGAAGAACCAAGTAGTTTGGAGGAAGGACTGCCGGATGCGCAACTCTTTATGGTGCACATTGCGGATGATCATTTTTTCAATATCATTCAATTTTTAACAATGGGAATAGCTCCAGAAGGTTACTCCACTAAAAAGAATAAGGAGTTAGTACTTCGCGTTGCGGATTTTTCAGTGATTGCAGGCCATTTGTATAATATGGGAACGAATGAGATACTATGAAGGTATGTTTCAAAGTTTGAACATGCTAGTATCCTAGATGAAGCCCATGGAGGAGTGGCAAGAGGTCACTATGTAGGGAAAGTGACCGCGCAGAAGATTTTGCGCACTGGGTTATGGTGGCCGACATTACACAAGGATTCTAAGGCCTATTGCAAGGTGTGCGATGCTTGCCAACAGATGGGGAAGCCTTCACGCAAGGATGAATTTCCTTTAAACCCTCAGGTTTCGTTGCAGGTATTTGATAAATGGTCCATTGACTTTATAGGTCCAATACAACCACCAGGAAAGAAGACGGGCGCGCGGTATATCATTACTGCAACTAAGTATTTAACCAGGTGGGCAGAAGCGCAGCCAGTGAAGGATTGTACAACAGCCACTGCTGCGAAATTTTTGTTTGAATATGTCTTAATGTGGTTTGGATGCCCTAATATTTTGATGAGTGATAAGGGTACACATTTCCTAAATGAAACGATCAGTGCGATGTTTGAAGAATTCCAGGTGTATCATCAAAAGAGCATGCCCTATCACCCACAGGCGAATGGAACGGTGGAAGCTTTTAACAATATTTTGGAGCATGCATTGATGAAGGTCTGCAACGCGCAAAGGAATGACTGGGACATGCACGTACCTGTTGTTTTATGGGCTTATAGGATGACCTGCAAGAAGTTGATAGGTCAAACGTCATTTAGGTTGGTCTATGGAATTGAAGCAGTAATGCCTATGGAGTATATTGTCCCAAGTTTATGTATTGCAGCATTGACAGAGATGGTGGATCGCGAGACCTTGGAGGAATGGCTCGCGCAGATCATGGAGTTAGAAGAAGATCGCTTTCTTGTAGGATTTCACCAGCAAGTGCAAAAGGAACGCGAGAAGGCATGGCATGATCGACATATTAAGTTGTGCATGTTTAAGATAGATGATTTAGTGTTGTTATATGACAACAAGTTCATGAAATTTCCAAGAAAATTTCAAATGCACTGGTTGGGGCCATATGTTATTAAGGAGATCACGGATGGTGGCGCAATTCAGCTTGTGAAGCTGAATGGGGAACCATTCCCTGGAAAATTGAATGGAAGTAGGTTGAAGCTATACACAGGGCAACCTGCCCCTGCGCAATGACTATATGGAAGCGTGACAGTCTTAGAGATCTAGGCAACTGCAAGGGATTATAGGACTATAAACTACGTTGTTCAGTTAAGTGCAAAACGTGATAGGGAGGTTGCGATAGGTGAAGCTGCGCTAGATGAGTTGCACCATGGAGGATGGTGCCACGTAGAGGGGTCCAAAAGTAGTCATTAGAGTTATTATTCATGATTTGATGGCCAAAATTTACTTTGCAGGAGCGGGTATGTGCCATTTATGGCGAAAATATTTATAGATTTGCTGCCAAAGATGCATTTATGATTAGAAATTAGGGGGAATGGTTGGATTTAAATTCAAACGCTCCTATAAATTGAGCATGTTAGTCCACCAAAGAACACTTTTCATTCTGAGGGTTTTATGGGCGCTTTTCTATTTGAATCTTATGAGTCGTCAATTATGGGAGGATTTCGTGTCAAGCCCAGCATTTGCAACCTTACCTGAGTGGAACCAGAAGGTCATTCTCCAGCAAATGACTGCCACAAACCCCGCAGAAGCCATGAGTTCTAAAATTTCCATTTCTAACGCAACGACCCCTGAGATCTCAAGTATGGAAACCACAACCCTTGTGCCTACCGCACTGAGGTCACCTAGGCCGAAGCAATCTGCTTCCAAAGAAAAACAGAAGAAGCTGATGTCGATGAGACAGTCACCGAGGAAGAACCCGGAGGTGCGACAGAAGGAGAAAAAAGATAAACAATCAGAGAAAGTGGTCGATTTGGAGGAGGAAGAATTCCAAGGCATAGAGGAATTGGATGTCAAAGAAGTCAAGCCTATCACATGGCTCCCCGAGTATATCCCTCCACGGAAGGGAAAAACCAAAGTTACCAAAGACCCAGATTCCAGGAAATTTACGGTTTCGACACCCCTGTTGCCTGAACAGGTGGAATTTGAAGGCACAACATTAGCGCACATTCTAGTGCTAAAAATGGAGGATTGGGACCTCGCGAACCATGAAAGGTTCCCACATTTGGTGACTAGCAAGTATATGACAAAAATTTACTATGAAGAGATTGTGTTATGCGGTTGAAGCCCATGAAGTGGGTCAGAGGTGTTGAGCAAAAGAGGTTGTTGCACATCCTCTGTGTGCCGCATTTTCATAGGTCAACAATCAACACGGTGTGTGTGTGAAAATTCATCGCACTGATGCACGATGGGTGCCTATTGCTTGGGGAGTCCAATATGATCACAGACATGTTAATTCATCAGATCACAAAGTTTCCCTACAAAGGAGCAGACCCTGCCAAGGAGTTTCGAGGGAAAATTGGGGAGAAAGAATTAGCAGATAAGATGAAGGTAGAATATGGGCTTGTTAAGAAGTCGCACTGATATTCTACCCGCTCCATTCAGGACCAGGCAGTATAGTTCGCCGCCCAGATTCTTGCAGGGAAAATCATGAGGAAATGTTGCGCAAACGAAATTTTGGCACTGGTAGTATCATTAGCTACCCACTGCGTGAAGGGAGCTCAATACAACTGGGCGAAGTATATGTGCAGGGAGTTGTCACACGGAATAAGTCGATCTTGCGGAGAAGATAGACCTTCCTAGAATCTAAAGAAGACCTAATGACAAGCAAACCAACCAGACACTATCTTTCTCTAAATATGCTTTAATAAACAATAGCAACCAAGTGTTTTTAGGGCCTACCTTAAGTCCAACGCTAGCTTGTGGATGCCCTCGCTCCTTTGATCCAAATGAGCTCCTTGTCGCGAATCTACAAACACAAACAAGGAAAATAAATTAAATAGCACCTGAAAAGCCAATTGCATAAAACATATTTAACATGAAAGTCAAGGAGTCCATGAAACAAATAACATAAGATACTTGTTGAGAAAAATGAGTTTGATTGTATTAATTCAAAATAAGAAGAACTTTACAACCTTTGCCTTGACGTTGTACAAGCTCCTCCTAGGGTCCAGCAAGAAGTCTCCTCTACTTTGACAAGTTTCACTCACTCCCCAATGAAACCAAAAAGGTATGTGATCTCTCCTCTTTAGGCTTAACTAGGAAGTCTTGATTTCACCAGCATTTACCCTCAAAAATATTCAGCTTCTAACCTCTCTAGCAACCAGCCCAATGCCTGTATTTATAGTGCAATGGAGGGAGGTTACTAGGTCCTCCTTCAAAGGGATAAAGCCCTCCTTCAAAGGGATAGCTCCTCTCATCAAGGGATTAGCTCCTTCTCTTTTGGGATGCATGAACCACCTCAGAGCGAACAATCCATGTCAAAATTCCTTCTAGAAACCTCTAGAATTAACCCAAAGTGAGTTTTTTAAGATAAAACTTGCGCCTTTTGACTTTCACAAGGGTCCACACCTACACTGTTAGGGACAGAGCGGGCAGGTCCGCAGCTTTTGTACACAGAAGGTGCGGGACCGCAGGTGACCATGAGAGAAAGTACGGAACCAGAGTTACATTGATTTTTAATGTCTTTCTCTCATTTCCAAAGCTTGATTTGAAGAGCTGAGGTCTGAGACTTGCTTAGGAGGATAGTACAAGTGATGATAGACCCATACTGACTGCAAATAATCATGATGACGATATTTTTGTGTAACAAATTTCCCCATAAAGTGAAAAGTCTGTAGTAGATGAGGATTTCTTATCATTTAGGAAGAGTGAAGTACTTTATCATTTCGAGGATCATCTTGTGGAGAACCCAGTTGGAACCTGTAAACACATTCAATGCAAAATATATATATGAGATCATATCATCGTTGAGGTAGGCATTCCCATGCTCAAATCAAAACTGACTAGAAAAACTAACTACTGCTCTGATACAGGAATGATCTTGTAAAACATCACAAGTATAGACTCATGTGGACACAGTATGGACACAGCCATCTGTTTATGAATAGTCCATTATATAATTAATACAAAATTCCTCGCAGCCTGGATTGTGGAAACTAGGTCCAGGCTCTTCATTTCTACTTCCCGAAACAGTACGATTCTATCCATGCGAATGAATGTGTTGATGTCGAACATGGTAGAAACCACTTGATTACTAGTCAATGATGTAAATTGTTAACAAGTGTGAGAGAAACCACCAGTGATGTCAATGGATCTCAAAGTACCCAGTACAATCCATGAGATGCGAATAAATGTGTTGATGTCGAGCATGTCACGGAATCCTTTGATCGAAAGTCAATGATGTAAATTGTCGTCAAAGGCGAGAAACCTGCCATTGATGCATGCAGATCTCAAGGTACTGACGATTCCTAGATCATCTTTCTAGATAATGAGCTGATGTCGATAGAAAGCGATCCGTCGTAGGCAAGCCCACAACACGAAATCATAGATCAAGTCGAAGAAATTTAGTTGCAAGAATTGACTCAGGGATGGTCAAGATGGATGACAGATATTTTGTAGATGAATGGCTTATTGGCAGTGACCTCTTGAACACATAACGACACGACAGATGGTTTGATGACAATTGACCCAAAGTTAATACCCAAAAACCGGCTGAAGACTTTTAATGTGGTTTGATCAACTGTTAGGCAAAGGATTTCCCAACCCAGGTGAATAAAAGTGTCGTGTTCAAGAGTGGTTGCAAAGTATGACAAACAGGCTCATTTTTCTCTCTTTTCCCCCACCATTTCTGGCAAGTACCTCTTTATTTTTGACAAGCTTGAGGAGGATAACATTTGCTTAATTATAAGCTCATCCTTCGGATGAGTCCAACTTAGTTTAAGTTCGAACCCTAAGAAGGAGTGGTTCGTTCCTGTTTGTAATTGAACAGGTCCTTTACTGTGAAATTTTAGCGAGTCCAGTATAGGAGAAACTCGGCATTTTTCAATTTTAGAGAGTCTGAAAAAAACTTAAGAAGACTCCAGGCTTGACATTTTTCGTAAATTTGTGTCTCCCAAGCCCGAAAAAGTATAAAATAATACTTGAGAGAACCGCTTGATCTTTTACGACCAAGGAGTACTTTTCGTCATTAGTGCCTTCGACCCGAAAAAGTAAAAAAGTGATCAGTGACACATCGTTTTATAACCAATATCGAATTTGAAACGACAAAAATCTGGCAATCTTTTCATGTTTTTACGGTCGGAAAAGAGCTGTAAGGGGACCGTCTTTTAATTCCGTTTTAATGAGTTTAAAAGAAACACTTGGCAATCTTTTCATGTTTTAGGAGTCAGAAAAGAGCTTAAAGATGACTCTACATGTTTTTCTGTTGAAAATGATAGATTTCGCCTGAATAATCCTTTATTCTGCACAAAAACACAAACATTACTCATACCTGTTTGAAATGGATAAAAACGTCGCAAAATACCTTTTCAAAGTGAAACATAAACAAATTTGCGATTTATTTACTCAAAAAACTTATAAAAAGGGCCTTTGTCAATTCATTTTTACCGTTTGAGTTTGGGTGAGAAAATAGTGCTTTTGCTTAGAAAACTTCCCGTGGAGATTGCGGAAAATCCAACCGTCGGAATCAAGCGTCGTCGTCTCTAGGTAATCCACATCATCCTACTCTTCATTTTTAACCGTTTAATTTTTTGTTTTAGTCCTTTATTTCATTTTTGGGAGGGTTTTTAGGCGCAAAACCCGCACGCGGGGGCCCGCAGGTTTACCATTGCGGGCCTGCTGACCCCGACTTTTTCTCCATTGGGAAAAAGCTCGGGGTCCGCACCTTCCGTGTAGACAAAGTGCGGTCCCACGCACTGTGTCTAACCCGAAGGGTGCGTATCTCGCCGCAAGGGTTTTGAACCCAAAAATTCTCAAAAATGGACCAACCAAAATATTTTCTAGCAATTTAATTAATCTTTATACTTGATGCAGAGAGTACATCATGCTAGATTGGCGTGAACGAGAGCATGAGGACGTGGATGTTGCCGTATGGAATCATCAACCTTCACTTGATACTTTAAGGGCGTGCGGACTGTACAAATTCTGGGCCACTCCTGGCATGAGGGCTCAGGTGGATTTCTTACAGTGGCTGGTTGACAGATGGAGCATACAGGACCAGTGCTTCTTCATTGGCGGCCACCAGCTCGAAATCGAGCCGGCGGACATATATTTCTTGACTGGTTTGCCTAAGAGAGGCAAAGACTTGACTCTGCACGGGACTAGGCTAGGTGGCCAGTCTGTCGATAGCCTCCGGCTAGAGTACTGCAATAGCCAGGCTAGAGACAAAGGGATAGATATAAAGACGATATCCCGTCCTAAGCTCATGGTGATTGCATTCACTGTCACTAGACTTTGCGGAGCTGCCGCATTACATATTGCCACCGGATCCCAGATGCGTATGGCAGTTGATTGCTTTCGAGGCACCATCTTCAACTGGTGCGATGCCGTGTTGGCCAATGTGAAAGGCCAACTGACCAGGGCCAAGAACGAACGACTAAAGACCTTTGGTTATGGGGCTTTGGTCATGAGTTTTGGCCTGGAGAGGGTTCCTATGTTGATCCCACAGCACCTTACTGTTGGAGCTGGGCTTCCTCGAGAGCCCAAACTGATGCGATGGGTCGCAGTCATGGCCCGTCACCCGGATGAGAGGACAGAGGTTGCTCGATTCAAACCTGAGTATTTCCAATGGCTAGAAAACCAGGTCTTTTCCATTCAGGATTTCCCTTACGCTGGGATAGATTTTCGTGGTGACCCAGACATGGCTCTTCCACCAGGAGAGCAGTGGGATGAGTCAAGTAAAATCCCTTTCAACATTTTCCTATTTTAATTTTTTTTATTTTTCCATCGTCTCAAAACTGATAGTAAAAATTTTAAAATGCAGATGTGGGTCCACAGCAACCAGCCGCTCTCCGCCTTTCGAGAGGAGGCAACCAGTTGCACCCGCGCCAGCCCCACAGGACGAATCAGCAAAGGTTTTGGCCGAGTTGGAGGGTCATCTCGAGCGCTTGACAGGAGATATTCCTGAGACCACTATAGACGACATTCCTCGTCGACTTTAGCGCTATGTGATTGGAGTCCCGAGACCTTTTAGGAGGTTCCTTTGCAAGGTGGCCCGTGCAGTGGTTTCTTATAGAGATCATCACCAGTGATAGGATGATCGCCTATTGTGGGCACATGTGACATTTTTGTTTTTTGTACTTATCATTTTTGCCGATCATAAGGTGTTTTTCAACCTATGATCGAAGACGATGTATTTTTTGACACACTCCCATATATATATATATATATATCACTATTACCGGCTTATCTTGTAAATCATGTTATGGAATGATTTTAAATTCACATGTATGATTATTGCAAATGTCTATTTAACATTCGAGAAGCAATTGCATCTGCTAATGTATTTAAAGACCTTGGAATATGCTGATATTCAATATAATCAAATTCACGTTCCAAGAGACACACTCTCAAAAATAATCTTAATAACACTGGATTTCTAATGGCATACACTCTATTAAGCTGTAATACAACGAGTTCAGAATCTAACCTCACTATCAAACTCCGAATCCCAAATGAAATAGATTCAGACAATAACTCAATCACTGCACTGTACTCGGCAATGTTGTTCGTTGTTTGACCGAGGCTTACCCCATGCATAGATACTAACTCGTCATAGGGCGAATAGATAACCCAAGCTGCGGAAGAGATGTTCCGTTTATTACGACAAGCACCATCAGCGAAACCAATGTATGTTTGGAGAGGCATCGACATCTGCAATATCAAGAGTAAAACCAAGATAAGCAGGAATAATGACGAAAAAACACTCTCTAAGCTAAGCACACTGTTTAAACTAAAACACACCAGCTAGAAAGAAAAACTATCCTAACTAAAAATCTCCCTACCCATTCTTTTAAGCATAATACCTCTTCAAGTAGAGGCCATTTCTGGGTTTACCCAAAGAGTCCCCATCAAAGTCTACCAATTAATAAGCCCCTTTGGCTAGCTTTTGCTTGACAACATAGGGCCATGCCACATAGGAACGAATTTTCCAGTGCCTAATTTATCATTAGCTTGATCATAAACTAAGACTAGATCTCCTTCCAAAAAATTTCGAGGGGTCACATTTCGATCATACTGAGCTTTCATCCGTTTTGCGTGAGTCTCGATCGCCAATGCAGCATCACGTCGATTCTCATCTAATTGAGCTAAGTATAACAAACGCTTTTCCTCTTCGGAAGTGGCTAGAACTAACTCGATGGCCATTTGCAGTGACGGGATTTCACATTCAATGGGTAACACAGCTTCCAAACCATAGACTAGTTGGAAAGGAGTGAACCCTGTTGATGTTTTTACTGAAGTTCGGTACACCCAAAGCGCTGAAAATAGCATGTTGTGCCAATTCGACCGATGAATCCCAATGATTCGTCGGATCATGATAACTAAAACTTTGTTGATGGACTCAACCAGACCATTCGCTTGTGGATAATAACGGGTTGAACTATCATGACGTAAACCAAGCTGGCCTGTAAGTTCGGTCATCATAATGTTTCGAAAATGACGCCCATGATCAGTGATTATCGCTTGCGGGACACCAAACCTAGCAATTATATGGTTGAACACGAAAATTGCAGCTGTCTTGCCGTCTGCCTCGAATGTAGGCATCGCCTCGGCCCACTTAGTAAAATAATCTACCGCAAGGATGATATACGCATGCCCCCCGGCCGAGTGAGGGTTACATGTAATAAAATCGATACCCCATTTAGCAAAAGGACCAACGGAAATTATAGGGTGGAGAGGAGCAGGTGGAGCACGCATCTTACGATCAAAAATCTGGCAGTTGTGGCATTTTCGGACCGCCGTAATACAATCTTTAAATAAAGACGGCCAGAAGTAGCCAGCGCGCAATATCTTTTGGGCTGTGCCAAACCCAGACATATGACCACCACATGCTCCAGAGTGACAGTCATTTAGAACCCTTTCAGCTTCCTCGTGAGTTAAGCAACGTCGAAAAACAGAATCCGCCCCACGGCGATAAAGAGTATCTCCAATAATTCTGAATTGTTGGGACTGGAATCTAATTTTCCGACATTCTGACCTTGAAATTTCTAGCCGAAAGGATTGGGTCTAGAGATAAACAATGATATCCCCATACCACGGATCTAAAGTGCTGATTAGAAATAAGGATTCGTCCGCAATGGGCTCCTCCGCCACAATTTCCATGTCAGCACGCGGGAAGTCACACATTAACTCCGCAAAAACTAAAGATTTCTTAGACTTAGATTTCTCAAATTCCAAGTCGAACTCTTGCAGGATAACGATCCATTTAGAGTACTTGCCCCCTAGCAATTGCTTGGTCAAAATGTAGATCATAGGGTCGCAATCCGAAATTACTGTAGTTTTAAGTAGTAGAATGTAGTGACGAAAACGTTGGACAGCTTGAACGGTTTCCAATGCCAATTTCTCCTCATGTGAGTATTTTAGCTCAGTTGGATTTAACGTTCGACTAAGGTAATATATCACATGTTCAGTTCCTAATTCATCTTCCTGAACTAAGACCATTCCAATGGTGGAATGAGAGGCGGCGAGATACAAGAAGTAATCCTGGTTGTAGTTGGGAGGATGCAACAACGGTGCATGGGTCAACGCGTGTTTGAGTGCATCAAAAGATTTCTGAGCTATCTCATCCCAATAGAATTGAGTGTTTTGCTTCAACAACCGGGTGAAACCCTTTGTAACCTCGGCGTAGTTAGGAATGAATCGTCGTAAAAAGTTTGCTTTCCCCTGCAAACTTTGGAGTTGGCGAAGACTCGAAGGAGGAGGCAATTTGATGATAGCTTCGACCTTTGAGGGATCAACGCGAATGTCGGCTTTCGAAACTACAAACCCCAACAATCAACCTGTTTCTATACAGAAGACACATTTGTGTGGGTTCAACCGAATACGATAATGCCTACACCTCATAAAGGTTGCTCGTAAATGGACGAGGTGATCAGCTCGATGTAATGAATGAGTAGGCAAGTCATCGAGATAGGGTTGCACAATGTGCTTGATTTCATGAAACGCATAAGACATCGCCCTTTGAAAAGTTGCTTCGACATTCTTAAGCCCAAAAGGTAATTTACAATAAGCAAACGTCCCCCATGGACAAATGAAAGCCATTTTTGGTTGATCGGCAGGTAGAATGTTGATTTGATTGTATCCAGAAAAACCGTCCATAAAGGAGAATATTTCGCTGTCGGCACAATCATCAATGATTTGATCGATATAGGGAGTTGGGTAATTGTCCTTTGGATAGGCTCAATTAATGTCCCTATAATCGATACATATTCTTATTGTTCCCTGCTTTTTGTTAACCGAAACAATATTCGATACCCAATCCGTTAACAGGATCGGATAAATGAAACCTGCTTTCAATAGTTTTTCAACTTCTGCTTTAATTGCAGCAGCTTTTCGTGGGTGAATCTGACGCAAACGTTGCCGGACGGGTTTAGCGTCCGGGTAAGTCTTGATCTCATGGACAACAATCGCGGGATCAATTCCTGGCATTTCCTCATAGGACCAGGCAAACACGTCACGGAATTCTTAAAATAGGGCCTTATATAATTGAATTTCGCCATTTGTACACGAGGCACCTATATGAATGTTATCAACAATTCCGGGCTTAACCGAAATGTCAATAGGAATATTTCGAGAGATGTTTCCCAAATTTAACTCTGAATCGGGATGTTTCATTGGATTTTGAGGTTCCTTGACATATTCAGTTGTAAAAATTGATGAGAAATCACTTTCAAAACGATCATCCTCAAGTAAAAACGAAGATCTGTGATGGAGATCTTCCCATGGTAAATCATCTACGCATAGGATTTCACGAATTTGCTCATCAGAGCGAACAAGTTCAGAAAACGTAGTTAAATCTGAGGTTGATGTGAAAAGTGATTCCTCACGAACCACATTCATTAAGTCATTTTCGGTTGAAGACAGGTCGGCAAACGACTGCACGGCTTCATAGGCAATTTCATATGGACTCAAAGGCATGGAATTACCAAATGAGTCTATCTCAGATTCAGAAGGGACGATCCAGGGATCATCATAAACAATGGTGTCTGATGTAATCATATGAATGGTTGCAAATGAAGATGATGCGTTGATTTGAGGAAAAGGAAAAGTTCCCAGTAAACTGGCATCTTTAACTAATCCTACTCCAACATCCTTATATGGGATAGTCGTTTTACCAACATGCTGAATAGTCTCCGAAGAGGCTGGGTCGGATGAAAAATAAGCCAGCTGGTCTATTGTTACGATCTTTCCATTGTGTGGAAACTTTATTACTCGAAAGACCGATGAAACGATTGTTGTCATAGCGTAAGACCAACTTCGACCCAAGAGAAGGTTGTAGTCTAGAGGGGCATCAACCACTTCCACATCTACACTAACGGTTTTTCCTTCAACCCCTATAGGCAAATCCTGTAGAATGCCAAAATGATGAAACCCACGGCCATCAAAGGCCTTTAGAATCATCGGGGATTGATTTAGTGAAGGAAAACCAAGCGATCTCCAACAATGTATCGACATAATACACGTTGAGGCTCCCTCATCAATTACAGTCCGATGAATAGGCCTGTTTTTGACTATCACTAGAATCTAGAAAGCCATTTGATGAGGCAAACACGGTGTACTATTTTCTAGATCGAAAATTATTAGGTTCGGGTCCTGAACATCAACAGCTCCTATAGCCGACAAAAGTAATTTACGTTGTGCTGGGCATGATTGCAACACATCCAAAGCCGACATTGCTGAGGGTGAAACAGCTAAATCCTCAACAATGTTATAATTCTGAGCCGCTCTCGCATGTCGATTGAAAGCTGACTTTCGAAGTATACCCTTGGCGGGCGGTTTGATTACCAAGTCTGGATTAGGTTTCTCGATCTGTAGTGGATCAGAACTGGGAGCTGAGGTTGATGGATTAGAATGAGAAGATTTTTCTTCTTTACCATCAACAGGACTCTTACTACCATAATCTTGCGATCGAGTCGCAATCCTAACATGGGACATCATCAGTATGGGTTCTTCATTGGCACTCGAGGATAAACCTATCATCTTGCTGTCTTGAGCCGGAAAAGGATCCTTCAAAACAACAGGAGTTTGGGAACCCTTGACAATCTTTGCAGCCTCTGCACGATGAGGGCAGTCTCTTGTAAAATGTTCATTGTCGCAAATGAGACAAGGATAACGAGGTTTGCGCTTTTCGTCATTGGATTCCGCCTTTTCGGGTTTCTCCTTCAAACTTTTGTCCGTTTTATTTTTCTTCTTTCCTTTCTTCTTCCCACCGGATTTTGATTTGGCTGTAGATGACTCTAAAACGTGAATATCGGCGGAAATATTTGCAGAAGAATCTCCTGTTGGGGAATCAGGCAAGGTTATGATAGGAGAAGAATTCTTGGAAGACTTCTTCTTACTTTTAGTGTTAACCGTGCCAATCATACCATCAGCGGCATGAGATCCCGAAGGAGCTACAGTGATTTGATTTTGCTTGGGAAGATCGGGGATTTTTTCGTGTAACGTACCCGACTGAGTATATACCAAGTCAAGGTATTGTGCTTGAGCAATGACTTGCTCCTCAGTAACCACTCCGGCTTTAGCAACATCTTCAGTGATCTTTGGCAACAAAGATTTTACAAACCACTCAGCCAAGATTTGATCCAGAATAAATACCTTCACTAAACGACATTGACGTCTCCACTCATGAATATGATCTGAAATGTAAGTGGATGTCAATTGTTTTAGCGAAGTTAACAATTCCGTGCCATTGTAATATCAGACTGGCAACTGAAAATGAGTTAAAAATGAGGTAGCTAACTGACTAAAATTATAAAAAGTGCCTCGCGGTAACTCAATGTACCACTTGGCCGCAAGACCAATTAGAGTGTGATGGAAAAGTCTAAGACGGATCGAATCATCTGTGATGGAGTTAGACGCACACCAGAGGTGGTAAGTCATCACATGGTTCGACGGGTCCTCTCCTGATTTACCTTTCAACTTGGGAATGTCACTGGGCAACTTATTCGGCATTGGCGGCCAAAACGGAAGATAATTAATGGGATCGTTTGTTAGGCGTGACAAGTCAGGTAAGTCCAAAGTTGCGATAAACGGTAACTGCTGATTAGGATCCCTAAAACTCTGGGTCATAAGACCAGCCCCAGGAGGAGGATATTCAGGATAACTAGGAATAGGAATCGCGTTCGGGATATTGTATCCTCCCGGAAAACCAGGATTAACCGGACCGTACTGGGGTTGTTGAGGTTGTTGATAAGTGTACCCAGGATACGGTTGATACTGATAAACTGGCTGCTGGACAGCAGGACCGAATTGGTATTGTCCCTGGTACGGTTGATAGGTGAATTGTGGTTGACTTGTGACAACCGTACTTAAACCAGGTTGTCCTACAGGCATCTGAACCGAATTTTGAATCATAGATCCAGACGGTGGTAAAGATGTCTGAGGAGTAGATAAAGGAACAGTAGAAACCGGAGCTGTCGATACTCCAGAAGTAGGTGGGGTAGATTGAACAGATGTAGCGGTAGTTGTAGCAGTCGTTTGAGGCGGAGTACGAGGTGTACTAGGCCCAGGCTGAGAAACTACCGAAGGTACAGAAGTTTGAATGTTAGACTGGACTGGTTGCTGGGGTGTACCAGAAACTAGGGGTTGTCCAGTTTGAGATGACAATTGTACACTTGGCTGCAACACCTGTTGGGTTTGCGATGGATCCCACACTATATTCATTCTAGGGTACTGACACATAACTGGTTGAGAATATTGAGGACCATAACCGGGTTGAGGGTAGGATTGATAATTGAAAGGTACATTTCCCGTTCCCTGAACATACGTTTGACCTTGGGGTGGTTGGAAACCTTGGTTCGAGTATTGACCTTGGGGTTGATACCCTTGAGGCACATACTTATACTAGGGTTGACCTTGAGGTATAAATTGATACTGGGGTTGACCTTGGGGTACATATTGAGTTTGGGGTTGACCTTGAGGAACGTACTGTCTCGTAGGTATGTATTGTCCTTGAGGTTGCCCCCCAGATGCAAATTGTGTACCTTGAGGTTGCCCCCCAGGCGTTAATTGAGGCTGCCCCCCAGGCGGTAATTGCCCACCTTGAGGTTGAGGATTGGGAATAGAACCTGACATCATAAGAATATCTTCTACGCTCAATGGCTTTGTACCATTGCTTCCAGTTAATAACCCTTGCTTAATGGGTTGAGGAGATGCTCCCAGAAAAGTACCAGAAAGAGACTGATACCCGGAGGGAACAGATGGACCGCCGTACAAAAAGGATTCGGGCGATTGAGTAAACATGGACGACTGTCCTGACATATTGACGGGAGTATAAAAACCTCTAGGTGTTGAGTGATAAGGAGCACGAGGTGGTGAAAAACTTAACCCTGAGTTTTCTAAATAATTAGTCAAAGAAAGATACCAAGAACTACTCCTAGGTGGACTGTAAAAAATTGATTCACGCTCCCTTAGTTCAATGACAGGTTGATTTTCAGGGATAGGGATGCCTACTTCTTCTTCTTCCGGAGCAAGTTCTTCAATAGAAATAAGTCCAGAAGGAAGATCTTGAGTGATTACTCTTTCTACCCTAGGTGAACCAGGACCACTAAAAGTTGGAGAAACAAACCCCGATGTCGGAGTAGCAGCAAATTCACTTTCAGGCTCAGATATTTCGGGTTCTTCACCTATATCACTAGTAGATGAAAAGCTACCAGCGATTTCAGAGACAGACACTGACTATGGATTATATTCTGCTACTGGTGTTTGAAAATCAGGATGTACAATCAAAGAAGATTCTCCTTCTTCCGGTGACCCAACTCTATTGTCTCTAGGAGTTACGAGGACTTTTAAGCCTTCAAGTTGGCTCGGTACTTCCTCAGGAGGTTGGCCCCGAAGTCTACGGGACTTCCTCAGTAACTCAGCCACGTTTATAATCTCAGGAGACTGGCCCCAAAGTCTACGGGACTGTCTTGGTGATTCAGCCACAGTTAAAGACTTTTAACTACTTCACACGCAAACAAAGTAAAATCTCAATGAAAAGCACCTAAGGTCTCTAAAGAACCAAACAAATTTGAATCACATGCCTAAGAATCTAGGAGATCAAACACACTCAAACAGTAACTTTCCGGACCGAAAACACTAGTTGGTGATGAAATCCAACGTCGCAAAGTTCAGTACAGAAATGGCGGTTGGAACAGTTACCCCGGCAACCTTCTTAATGAATAGACTGGCACAAGTTCCTCCACTTAACCGTCTCGAGTGAAGTGAACCCCCCAGAAAATCCAAGTGAGTCTAGCCGACGTCTGCTCCAGGTACAGTGGGATCTTCCCACCACTGTCACCTCAGGAAGAGTCCTAAAGAATATAGCCACTAAGGTTACCAACTGAGACAAATACACCTGGGAGAACAGTCTACGATCCGATACGCACGCAAGGGCAGAGTAGCAAGCTCAATCCCCCTGAAGGCTCCTTGACATAATCCAAGGTTTACCAACAAGTGACCCCAGGCTCCTCGACAATGGTTAATCCGAGGTTTACCATTTTTAATACGTGAATATCTGGCGTCGTTCCCAATGAGGAAGGATTGATTCCCACACTGGTTCAGACACGATCTCGTGCTTCTCCTTTAAGAGGAGCTTTCCCAGAGCATAAATGCAACAATTGGATTTCTTCCCTACCACAAGATACAGCTACTTGTTTGTTTTTACTGTCTTGGAGAGTTAATTACTCTCCTACTCCAAGACACTAGCCTAAGCTAAGTTGGTGTATCAGAGCCCTAGAAATAAAAATTTTACTAGGTGAATTTTACTTTAAGCATTAATTTTAGTGGTTTTTGTTTAAGTCCAAAGGTGCGGAGATGAAACTCATGGTATGAAGACTCGACTCAAAATCACTAAAAATGCACCTAAGATGATCTAAACAATCTTTTTCTCTTCGATGAACTTCTAAACTAAGAAAGAGTTTGAGAATGCAAATACTTTGTAAACACAAATCTTTCTCAATTAAACAAATTAAAAGAAGAGCTTTTCCTTTCCAAAGCACTCAAAACGAGACAACTAGTTATTTCACAAAAATTTCCCTTTTTCGTTTCAAAGCATTCAATCACTACAAAAAACAAACTTTTTCCAAAAGAGATTTTTTATATATTTTTTGCAACACACTCAAAACTAATGAAAATGACTAACTTTGAGAGCTACAAACTATAAAAACCTATTTGAAGTCAAAGCCTACTAAAAGTCTTTTTAAGGATGTTTTACTCAGCTAGATGCAAGCTAAGGACTAATTCATGCAGAATCACAAATCAGTCAAGAACAACCAATTTCATTTTCTTTTTGAAAATGAAAATCCAAACTCTCAAACACAAGCTTTTCGAAGTTTTGTAAAGAGAAAACTCAAAGCGGATTCCTCAAACAAGGGGAGATTTCATTAATGGTCAGACTCATAAGAAAGCTGGTAGACACTAAGGTGATCTGAAGTCCCTACAGCCTCTAAGCTCAGAGCCACTACACAACCAAAACGAAAAACAAACCCAACAAGCAAAACTCCTAGGAATTTCACCTAAAACCCTAACACTAACGAAATCAATCCAAGGAAAGTTTTTGACAGGGTACACGCAGGTCTGGGCAATGGCTAAAACCTATAAACAAATTCTAAACTGATAAAAAAGAGAAAAATTTAAAATTTCTCAAAATTTTGACAAGGTACGCAGGCAGCCTGTTTACACAGGTGCGTTCACGCTCTGTGCACAAAGCAAAAGCGCGTACAGGTACGCACTGTGCTTAACTCAGAGGGTGCGTACTTCTCCCAAAACTATGAAAAATAAAAACTAACTCAAAATTAACTAAATCACCCAATCCCACAATCATCAAGCCAAAAACATAAACAAAAAATACAGTTTCTCAGGTCAAAGTATAAACAAGGAAAACAATCAAGTCCCCAGTGGAGTCGCCATTTTGTCACACGGAATAAGTCGATCTTGCGGACAAGATAGACCTTCCTAGAATCTAAAGAAGACCTAATGACAAGCAAACCAACCAGACACTATCTTTCTCTAAATATGCTTTAATAAACAATAGCAAACAAGTGTTTTTAGGGCCTACCTTAGGTCCAACGCTAGCTTGTGGATGCCCTCACTCCTTTGATCCAAATGAGCTCCTTTTCGCGAATCTACAAACACAAACAAGGCAAACAAATTAAATAGCACCTGAAAAGCCAATTGCATAAAACATATTTAACATGAAAGTCAAGGAGTCCATGAAACAAATAACATAAGATACTTGTTGAGAAAAATGAGTTTGATTGTATTAATTCAAAAGAAGAAGAACTTTACAACCTTTGCCTTGACGCTGTACAAGCTCCTCCCAGGGTCCAGCAAGAAGTCTCCTCTACTTTGACAAGTTTCACTCACTCCCCAATGAAACCAAAAAGGTATGTGATCTCTCCTCTTTAGGCTTAACTAGGAAGTCTTGATTTCACTAGCATTTACCCTCAAAAATGTTTAGCTTCTAACCTCTCTAGCAACCAGCCCAATGCCTGTATTTATAGTGCAATGGAGAGAGGTTACTAGGTCCTCCTTCAAAGGGATAGCTACTCTCATCAAGGGATTAGCTCCTTCTCTTTTGGGATGCATGAACCACCTCAGAGCGAACAATCCACGTCAAAATTCCTTCTAGAAACCTCTAGAATTAACCCAAAGTGAGTTTTTTAAGATAAAACTTGCGCCTTTTGACTTTCACAGGGGTCCGCACCTACACCGTTAGGGACAGAGCGGGCAGGTCCGCAGCTTTTGTACACAGAAGGTGCGGGACCGCAGGTGACCATGAGAGAAAGTGCGGAACCAGAGTTACATTGATTTTTAATGTCTTTCTCTCATTTCCAAAGCTTGATTTGAAGAGCTGAGGTCTGAAACTTGCTTAGGAGGACAGTACAAGTGATGATAGACCCATACTGACTGCAAATAATCATGATGACGATATTTTTTTGTAACAGGAGTTCCTCGTGAAATTTCGTGAAGCTCAGGAAGAGAGCAAGTCATTCCATTATGCATGGCTTTTACTGTCAATTGTATTAGTAGCATGGAAGTTGCCAGAGGACAGCCAGTTTCCTCCGCAGGCGGAAGATTTACCAGAAGCAATGAAGCTCGCTTCATTGTGGGCCACAAATGATCCAAAAAGGATCAAGGAGTCGAAACTTTTATGGATCTTGATGGAGATGGACCTTCGAATTGTTATTAGTTAGTGGCCAAGGTTATCCCCAACCGTGTTCGAGAAATTTACGGCTTTCACGGAGTTCAAGGCCGATTTCCACAATGTTTCAATCAGGGTGCAAAAGGACCCAAAGCACTTATGGCACAAGCTGCCATATTTGGTATCTGAGATGGATGTGCAGGAGATCATGGGGAGTTTGCCAGCAAAGTGGCACGAACCCACAGAGCTTGGTGTAGGTACAAGAAAAGGTGCAGAGAGCTCTGATGTGTAGTCAACCGCTGCGCAGAAGCATAAGGAAGCAGCTAAGAAGGCCCCGCGAGCTCTGGTTGAGCAGAAGAAGAAGGAAGTTGTTGCTAAGGCAGCTACAGAGAAAGAGTGTACAGAGAAAGATCACGTTGGAAAAGAGCTAGCTGAGAAAGAATTCCTCAATACAGAAGAAGTCGAAGCGTCGAATTCATAGCACATAGATGAGCAGGAACTTTTAGGCTAGGAAGGAGGTAGTGGTGAGGGACAGAGCACTCCCTTCACCTTGAAGAAGCACAGAAAGGAGCAAGTTGTTGGGCAATGCAAGAAGCATAATTCAGATAAGCAGACGCACATTGACCCAATGGTCTTGATAGAGGGGGATCTCGACAAGATTAGTGACAAAGTAAGAGACACAACAACAGAGTTGTGGCAGCAGTTCGAGCAACAATATATGTAGATGTTGGGGAGTATCCAAAAGGATCTATGTGAGCTGCAGATCCAAACTGGTAGGATTCAAGCGAGCGGGGTGCAAGCGAGCCTGGAACAAGGAAGTGGAATAATAGCAGAACTGGAACGGACTCTGGATATCAGAGTCATACCTTTACCAGAAGGGTTTGTTCACGCATAGTCAGATGAGGACCGTGTCATGTTAAGCACAATAAAGGACATGGGAGTTAAATTGGCCGCACTGTTGCTTCAAACTCTCCCTGCGTTGCATCAAGGGGTCTCGGACGAGCTAAGGATCAGGGAGCAGCACGCCCTTGCAATTATAAGTGAGTTCAAGGTGAATAATGAGAAAATGTTCGCGGAGAAAGCTCAGGCGCTGAAGGAAAAGGAGGAGTTGCAGACATGAAGTCAGAGCCTGGAGACAACAATAGAGCAAGCCTGCAAATCAGTTCCAGAATTGAACATCCCAGAGGATGCCGCAGCTTCAGCAAAAGTCCACAAATTAGGTACTGGAGTTCACTCATCAAAGGATGAGATCAACAAGGTTACTTTTGATTTTCAAATGAAGATATCATAGTTGTAGCTCAAGTTACAGCCAACTACTCCACTAGAGGTTCGAGAGCAATGTGGAGCATCGATCAAGGAGAACATGAACACATTGGATACTTTAGTCACAGACTGTGCAATGATGTTTGATCAAGCAATGGAGTTGTGGACGAACTTGCAGGAGGACCCAAACTTGCAGAGGTTGAACAAAGATGCTTGTTATGATGTATCATCTATGGTTTTCATCCAATTCACTTAATGATGATTCCATTCGACTCTGTCTTTTTCAATGAATGGTTACGAGTACCGCAGTTAAATGGTATTGTTCAAATAAGGTCCCTAGGGTTAGTTTTGGGGTTAGTTAACCCAATTTTTGTAAATTTTTGTAAAAGACATAAAGTCTCCATGAAATGTGAATGTGGAGCCCGTAGCTAGATAGGATTCAAAGGGGTTTTAGCCCCTTGTTGGGTAAGTAATAGGTCAGTTTTGAGACTCACCCATGGTCCATGGACCATGGTATTATATTGAAGAAAGCTATTTATAGTTGATTCATAGTCAGTCTAAGAGGTAGCGAAGAGTAGCTAAGTCAAGATAAATATTGTTTTAGGCAAGTGCTAAGGCAGGAAGGCTTTGCTTCCAATACTTAGGCAAAAGGGGAAGGCTCCTGTAGCTGAGTGCATAGGAGGCCTTGGTAAGTCCGCAGTTGAGTTCGCGGACCCCTGCAGCCGATTGCACAGGGTAAAGGAGTTTGTAATCTAAACATTGAAGCTTAATAAAGATTGATTCTGAAGAAATACTTTGCATCTGGGTATTATTGTGAATTCTATTAATGTTATGTTATGTCACTTACTAATGTGTTTTCCATGAAATAATCTGTAATTTTTGCACGAATCTATTGAATCTATAATATTTATGCATGAATTAAGTGATTATCTGTGTTTGCAAAGATAAGGGTTAATTCTCTTGCAATTTATGACGAATTGGGTAGGTATGCGCAAAGGAAGATCTAGGTTTAGTAATTAGTGTGTGGAAGTGGATGATTTTCCTCTTTAGGGTCTATAAAGACTGATCGCACACCTTCACGAAGGTCTAGAAGCCATTTCCTTAGAGTTACAATGTCAGACATTAGAAGGATATCGATCTGCATAAAGGAAGATCTAAGTTACAAGAGCTAAGACCACTTATCACATTGTCTCTGGATGCAGAAACCTGGTTCTAACATCCCCCAATACTGCTTCAGGTGACACTACAGCCTGCACTATGCAAGTTGTTGTTGAAAGGGATAGAAGTTAGGGTTTTGTTGGTTGGTGCAAACAAATCTAAACCTGGGTCGGGCCCCCCTAAGACAATAGTTATATTGAATTACCTAGAGCTTCGTTTCACGGCTACATCACTTTATCCACTACCTTCCTCACACATTTCGAGTTGCCTATCAAATACGAAATTGGAACAGAACTATTGACTAAATTTAAACAATCAAACTCTACTCACATTTCGGATCACATTCATGAGTGGAGACGTCGTCGCCAGTTGTTCAAGGCTTATTTTCCTAATCATTTGTTAGTGGAATGGTTTGTCAAGTCTCTGTTAATTCCCATAACGGAATATGTGGCCAAAGGTGGAGTCGTGACCGAAGAGAAATTTATTTCCCGTGCTCAATATTTAGATCTAGTCTATACCCAATCGAGAATGCTCTATGATTAGATACGAAACGCTTCAAGACCTTCAAATATTGTTCCTCCTCCACCTAGTAAATAATCTCATGCTGCCAATGGAATTATAGGTTCTACCAGTTCGCAGTCGATGAGTAAACCATCTGGTACTGCTCTTGTTGCCCCTACACAAAACCCTCCTTCTCATCCTCCTGTGGCTTCTGCTCCTGAGATAAATGTTGTCTCATCTGATAAAGGAAAATCTCATTAGCAACCTAGAAACGAGAAGAAAGGTAAAGTTAAGAAAAATAAATAGTCATCACTGCAAGATAAACAAACAAATTCATCTTTCGATGAGAAAGGAAAGCCTCGATACCCATGTTTGATTTGTAATAAAGATCACTTTCCACGTGATTATCTACATCGCACTGAAGTGAATCAGTTCCTTAAATCATCCACTTCTCTCATTGTGCTGAGCGACCCATTTCCCATTCAGGAGACCCATATGCTTTCCCGGGATGCCTCTTCCTCTAACACAGTTTTGATGCTTTCCTCTTCAAAGCTGAAATTTTATGTCATGGTGGCCACTCAGAATAAGGAATATTGTAATGTGAATCCATTGAATATTCAGGCCACTGATCAACCTGCCATTTCGGCGCCACCCTCATTTGAGCTTGTTCCAACTCCAGTTCCTGCAGAATTGACTATCAAGCCTCTGAAGGGTGTTATCCATAAGTATTCTTTCAACCCTCATTCGAGAGCCTCTCAAAATTATAACGTAGTTGAAGATTTTTCTAAGTATCCTTCGGCTATGTTGACTCTTGTGGTGTTTCAAAATTGCCCCACCCAAAAGAAGGCCTTGTTGTCATCTATTGGATGTGTGGATTTCTCTGATGAAAACTATACCCCTCAACTTCCGAATCAGTTAGCTTTTATGATCCAAGTCATTGTCCATGGTAAGAACATTCATCATTCTATTGTGGATGAGGGAGCCTCGACCTGCATCATGTCCTTGTCTTGCTGGAAGGTGATTAGTTCACCCCAACTGAGTCAATCGACCACCACATTAAAATCATTTGATGGAAGGACATACAAACCTTGTGGGATTTTGAATTCCCTCCAAGTGGAATTAGGGGGCAAAGTTGTCTTCATTGAAGTATAAGTTATTGACAGACCTTTGGATTATAATCTTCTACTAGGATGTACATGGGTTTATGCTATGGTTTCCGTTATTTCAACTTACTTCCGCATGATCACCTTTCCTCATAAAGGCAGGATTGTGGCCATAGATCAACTCACCTTTTTCACCTTTGATTCCAATGTTACTGGAAGTGTCCCTCTTGTAGGGGAATCCCTACATTCCTATCAGCATGTTGGAGTTGTTTTATTGAAGGATTCATCGCTTATGGGAATTTTTTCACTCCCTCCAACTCCCCTTCCCAACTCCTCCACTTCGGTTGCTTATATCAACATGATATCATCATCTATGATCTTGACCGATCCATGGATTGTTCCTGATGAAAATAGCATAAAACGTTTTGGTGACCGAATGTCACTTATCCCTCTTGAGTAATATTACGAAGCCATCTATTCAAATTGTGTGGCCCATGCTTTCTCTTTTATTAATTGGGTAGATCGATCATTGGATTATGGCATGCCCTATGATCCTTTCTCGTGTACATTCTCTACCGATGAAAGAACCATGGAGATCATGATGTCATACGACGCACCATGGGACGAACATAATCACCGTTCCTCTTTCCCAGATACCATTGAAGGTAATCTTAGTGGTGTGTACCTACCTAATTCTTTCAAACTCCTTACGAATTTTGTTTCCATTCATGAGATCAAATCTAAAAATAACCCTTTGAATATCGAAGAAAACATTCCTCTCAATATTTAGATTAAACCAGATAAACTCCTATGTGTGTTCTATGTCGGTTTTGGTTGACTCCTTGGTTTCATAGTTTCAAAACAAGGAAAGTGTATTGATCCTTTAAAATTACAGGCAATCATTTATTTATCTGCACCTTCCACTCTTGTTCAGTTACAAAGACTCCAAGGGAAATCCAACTTCCTAAGGACGCTCATCCCTAACTATGTTGAACTGACCAAAGGATTTACTCACTTACTAAAAAAGGGTATTCCCTTCCATTGGGACGACGCTACGCAGAAAGCATTTGATGCCTTGAAAGATGTATTGGTTTGGGAATTTCTTTTATACCCTCCCAACTATTAGCGTGATTATTTCCTGTACCTTGTTGTCACCATCTCTACTACAGTTGTGGTGTTGGTCCAAGAATACGATATGGGGACTGAACATCTCATTTATTATCTAGTCCTGAACCTCAATGATACTGAGATCCGATATACTCATGTGGAAAAGTTAGCTTTGGTGGTCGTTCAAGCCATCTAGATATTTCGCCATTACATCTTGAAACCCTAGGACATACATATTGTCACATCAATTTTTGGTGGGAAAATACTCTAAGTGGATCATTATTCTCCAAGCTTTCGACCTGGAATTCATCATATCCAATTCGAAGAAATCCTTAGTTTTTTAGAGATAATGTGCGATCTCCCTTCCCTTGATGTTGAATCTACATCTGAAGATTCCATACTAGATGATTCGTTGTTCTTGATTTTGTCATCTAACCCATGGTATGGATATTTTCTCATCTATCTCTAGACCCATACTTTCCATCCTAATACCTCTCACTCAGAGAAGCGATGTATCCAATACTAATCCCGAAAATATGTGATTATCAACGACACTCTTTACCGTCGTGGTATCGATACAATTTTACGAATGTGCCTCACTCTTGAGGAGGCCAATAAATTCTTGAATGAATGCCACTCTATGGCATGTGGTGGACATTTATCTGGTTACACACCACACAAAAAATTTACGTGTTGGTTACTTTTGGACCACCATTTTATGTGTCTATATCCTTGTAGTCCAGAAATGTCATTCATGTTATATCTATGACCAAAATCCGGCGCTTCGCCTAATCCTTTGCATCCCATTTTCGTTGTTGGTCCCTTTGTGAAATGGGGCATTGATTTTATTACATGTAACCCTCACTCAGTCGAGGGGCATGGCTACGTGATTGTCGTTGTTGATTACTTTACTAAGTGGGTTGAAGCGATGCCTACACTCAATAATACCGGTGAAACAGCTGCATACTTTTTATTCAACCACGTGATTGTGAGGTTCGGTGTTCTGCAAGCAATAGTAACATATCACGAGAAACACTTTTGGAATCATATGATGGCCAAATTAGCTTCCAAATTGGGACTTTCACATGAAAATTCCCCTCCCTATTATCCTCAAGATAACGAACAAGTTGAGGCAATTAACAAATTCCTTAAGACTATGCTTCAATGTATGATATGGGTCCACAAATTGGACGGGAACTTGCTTCTCTTTATTGCCTTGTGGGAATATCAAACCTCTGTTAAGGTTTTTACTAGATTCACACCCTTCTGGTTGGTGTATGTTCTGGAAGTAATCCTCCCCATCGAATGCGAAATTCCATCGTTGAAACTAGCTATCAAACTTCTTCCTACTACTTCTATAGAGGAGGAGCATCTTTTACATCTAACTCATTTGGATGAAACCAGGCGTGATGCCGCATTAGCGAATGAAGCCCATAAAATATGCATCAAAGGGAAATATGAAAAAACTGTCAAGCCTAGAATCTTCTCGAAAAGAGATCTAGTTCTCTTATATGACCAGGAGGCCGACAAATTAGGTCGAGGGAAGTTCCAACCTATGTGGTTGGGCCCATACATTTTCAAATGAGTCCTTGCAAAAGGGGCTTATGAGTTAGTATATCTCGAAGGATTTCCATTGGTGCAACCTAGAAATGGGTTGTACCTAAAAAAATACTATGCTTGATCCCATGCATGGTACACTATGTACATACTATCTATAGATGTGTTGAGTGCGTTTGCAGTTCTTTTTTCAAAGATTCCCATGGCTTCTGTTGATTATGTTTACTTTTGGATTGCATATGTCAACCTCACTCGAACTGTATATTAGTCATGCAAATAGTGATATCCTTAGTACTCATAACCTATCCTTCGCAGTGTGGGCTATCTTTGCTCCAAATGGCGAGCTAGTGAGTATGCAAGGGATTTGCATTGGCCGCTCGACTAAAAACATCATTGAGTATAGTGCAATGATTGAGATACTTTCTGATGCTATTTCACATGGTATCCACCGTATAGTCATCAGGCTTAACTCACAGCTCGTAGTACTACAACTCATGGACATCTATTCAGTGAGGAATCCCACCATCCTTCACATGGTTTTGAGAGTGCATCTTCTAGAAATACATTTTAATTTCATACGATATGAAAATATTTCTAGGCATCTTATCACATTAGCAAATTCCCTAGCTAATTTTTTTTTAGATTGACATTTGCAAAGAATGTAAATAACTTTCAATTCACATCACATCATATTCAAAGTAGAATAGAAACTAGGAAACACTGAAAATATATATATATATATATAAAGGTTTTACATAAAGTGTGCCTCGAGACACATATGGCTACATCGTCCATATAAAAAGTACATGCAAAACATATAAGTAGACAAATTAGTAGTGCTCATCATAAAACGACATTGCACTAGCAATTTTTCACAGTAATTGACCAATATGACTAGGCACTCCAATTGTGTGTTGTTGAAGTCGCAATGGAAGTTGATCAACAACTTGTGCCAGTCTCTCCATGTGGTGCTCTACCTCCAATAGGATCTCTGCTACATCTATATCTCGTAGCACATATCATCCTATTGTAGCGACCTATACTGATCTCCATGCCTCCTCTTGTGTTTGTCGCTCTAGGTGACCGAGATATGTATCACCTACTAGTCAAACAGGTCCAATGTCTGCATGAAAAAATCAAATAGTTTACTCTCTTGAACATCAAAAAACACAAAAATTAAAAATTAAAACTTTAAAAAACTTAATAGTCAAAGTATCTTACCTAAAGCATCCCATTGCTCACCCTTAGGTAACTCAAGCTTGATATCATCATGGAAATCCATCCTTGCATAAGGATAATCATCAATGATGATGAACTGCCTATGTAGCCACCTAAAGAAGGTCAGTGAAAAAATGATCGTTGATGGGCCTGCATGTCGGCTCATATGGTCTATCCACCTCCTCATCTATGGGGTCCTTGGATCAATGGGTTCAAGTACAATCTATTGAGGTTGCAGTAGTAGCACCCAATCTAAAGCAAAAGAGACTGAGATCACTCCATAGCCGAATTTATTCAATTTCTCCTCCTTTGTTTTAGTAATTTGTTCCTTCAAATTGACCAAGACACCTTCACTCTAGTTGAATATTGTCAGCGCTAGACACTCTATCCCATACTGCATGTATGATTTTCTTGCTACATGTAGTGTCGAGTTTCCTGCCAATCTTGCGATAATGAACAAGATCATTCTCAGAGGTAATTGGGTTACATCCTTTATGCTAATATTCCCATCCCTAGTAGGAGGGGCTCAAGGTCTGAAATAGGTAGTGATATAGTGTTTTAGCGTCTTGCCGCCACTTCTTCCACCTAGAAGAGAGACGGGGGCACTTCAATTTGACAATATTATCAAAAAGTAAATATCTTCTACGTGTATCTCAAGTATATTCTCCCCAAACCTGAATGCATGTGCCTGAATATCCCATGAACAGACAAGGTACTTTAATAACCCCATTTGTTGCGTCATACCAGGTAGCCAAAATAATTTCAATAACCCACAATGTTTTAGCACCTAGATGGTAGCAGGGTCGTTTGCTGCATTTTAATTTTGTTCCTCATGTTCTCTTTCTCGCCCAATGAATTCCATTTTTCACTGATGGGTGCCTGAAAAATCAACAAGGAATCCATTAGGCTCTTTCCCATGCAAAACACTTGACAAAATTTGAGGCAAAACTGAGAAACAACTTAGGAAAATGCACCCAATGCACCCCAGTAATGTGTACCAAAGCATTGCACCTTTGCCTGCAGTTAACCCCTACCTAAGTGAAACACAGATTTTGACACTAGGGGGTGTGTTGGTCTCAAGGCATTTTTTGTGAACCCTGGGGGCCTAAAAACCTGAAAAAATTTGCATGAAATTACAAAAATGGACAATAGAAAGATAGAGAAAGGTTTTAGTTCCTACCTGGAAGGGATGGCACTTGAAATGGTTCCCTGGAATGGCCGCAATAAATTGTTGAAGATCGAGGGAAAAAGGGCTCCAAATACTCACTATTGAAGGTAAAATGTGAAATGGTAAAATGACAAGTCATTTTGAATGTTTATGGTCATTTTCTTGTTATTTTATTCATTTTTAATGTTTTGACCTAGATATGCTTCATTTTTATTATGAAATAGGTATGTTTAATCCTTGTTTTGGTGTTTTAATCAGGTCAACAGTTGTTAGCAGGTTTTCATTATGTTTTGAACAGGTTACTTTCACCACAGAGTATATTTTTATCTCTTTTTCGAGCTCTTTAAACCTACAAAAAGGAACCCCCCTAGAATCCTCTTTCATCTCTTTTCAAACTCCCAAAATATGAAAATATTGATGAGAACTTGTCTTTTCGAACTCGTAAAAGTAAATTAAAATACATCTACTCAGTATAATTTTAACCATTTTCTGGACTGAGATAGACTAACTACTATTATACAGGAAAATGACTTCCTCATCAGCTCAGAGGAGAAAGACCCATTGGTTAAATACTGAGACCATTACAGGCCTATTTTCTAGGGAAATGGACCCTAGAAAAAGCAAGGAGAGTTATAACGCTTTCCATCTCATATCCAATGGTGTTAATCCCTAGGTTAACGCTCTATTTTTCCTAAAGGGTAGTGCGACCAGATATTTATGAGATTCTGGAGGTCAAAGCGCGAGTTGACTGACTGACACTCCGCTTTTCACTCAAATGTCAGCTCGAAAAGCGGGAAGCATCAACCTCCGTCCTAACTAAGGACATTGTTATTCCTAATGGAGTCTCACGGGAAGGGAAAGAGAAATAAAGTGAGGCAACATCCAAGATTTTGCCTCAATGGAACTCATGAAAGAATTGGCAAGGATGAGCCTCTCTCCATCTATATATTGGAGGCTCGATCATTGTAAAAGAGGTTGAATGGTTGTTGAAATTTTGCAAGAGATTTAGTATTGTTATGCTACCAAGAAGTTGAGAGAGAGAGAAAGTGGAGTTGAAGGAATAGAGGAGGCTTGATCCAGCCAAGATGGTTGTAATCATTCTTCTTTTGTCTTATAATATAGATCTATTTTTGTGTTGTCTACTTGATGGTGTCGATATTTTGTTCCTTTACATGTTGATTTGATTCCATGATTAATAAGTAGCTTAGATGCATGCTAGCTTATATTCTCATATATTGATGTTTTGATTATCAAGGTTTATATGTTGTAGGATTACGCTTTGTCTTGTCTATGTGCAGGTTTTGATCTAGGAGTTGGCAAGGAGGTCTTCCACTTTTCCACATTGAGTTCTCCAGTTAGGCTACACTAAGGACTAAGGTAATCCTTCTCCTTTTTCTTTGTCAATCATGGATTAATATGAATATATGTGTGTTTCTTTGTGATAGTTGCAGTTAATCTTAAGCAGTCTGCCTTAGGTCCCAGGAAGACATATCTAGTTTTCTTCATCTGACTCGTTAAAATTTTATGAATATCTATTGATTTATTCTTCATATTACTCATTAAAATTTCAAGAACAATATCAAGTTTACTTTGTCTACTCATACTCGTAATAAAATGAGGTAGACATTTATTGAGAATAGGTTTATCACTTTATCCAGACTCAGTAGACTAACTTACGGAAAAGGAATTGTGTCGAGTATACTACTAAACCTTTTTCACACCCGGTCATCAAACATGACAAAGGTACCCCCCTGGAGTTTCTCTTTACGATCTTTTTAGACTCTATAAATATGAAAATACCACCGAGTTTACCCATCTGGACTCGTTAAACTTAATCAGATGGGGAAAAATTGGACAACACAGTGACTCAATATCTGTATTTGGAAGGATTTTTTGGCAGCAGTCTATCCCTTGAACATGGCACTCCCTCTAAAAACCTCTTTTTGTCAGCCTCTCACCAAACCTTACCATCCTATGAGTTTATCCTTCATACTCTAATGTTCATGCATCCTTGTATCCTAACAATCTTTGGTGTTCATGATTCTAAGCTACCTATTAAAACTTTGTACCATGCCTTCTATTGTTCAAGGGATTCATTTATCCTTTGCTTCCTGTATCGACCATCCATCATATACTTCAAAATTTCCCTCTATCTGTTTGACCCATTGCTCAAAATTTATCTCCAAAACAATCATTCTTGTCCTATTTCATGTCAACTAATGTAGGAAATCTCATTGCCTGCCTTTTGACAAATCTCTTCCTATCGACTCCAACACTTTATCTAGGAAGCAAATCCATAAACATATCAGTACCCTGAAACTTGCATTCCTTAGTGGCAGACTACCTTGCATTTGATTAAGGGTTTTCATCATTGACTCTCAGTTGAATGATTCTACGAGTGTTTGACGACAACATCCTTCTCACACTCGCTAGATTGTATTGCGCATCTTGGAGACCATCATCCTTATCAGTGGCCATCCTCACGTTTGTTAATAGTTTTCATCATTGACTGGTAATTAGATGATTTCTCACATGTTCAACTTCAAATCCTTTATTCACATGTGCAGAAATATGTTGTTCATATAAACGGTGACCAAGACCTTGGGTAGAGGCTTACATCACATAGCCTTGTTTCCTCTCCCAAGCTGTGTATATTTTTTTCAGAGACAGCTCGTCGGGTTGATCATATTATGGCATATTTCCACATTGTGCTTATCGGTGGACATGATAGTCACACCTATTTTTTGAGAAATCACTATGACACGGCTACCGAGCATGGGAATGCTCGACTCAAGACACGATCTTATATTTTTTACTTATGTGGTTTGTTTCAGGTCTCTCGCAACCCCAAAGCTCTAATCATCTCTCTCCTTTTTACTACAATATCTATAAAGTATTTCAGCCATCATCTTCATCTCTGACCTCACACTTTAGGGGGCATATGTTATACATGAAAATGACCTCCTCATCAGCTCAGAGGAGAACGACACATTGGTTGAAGACAAGACCTAAATTACAGGCCCATTTTCCAGGGTAACACACCATAGAAATAGACAAGGACAGTTATAACACTTTAAATCTCTCATCCAAAGGCGTTAGTCCCTAGGTTAACACTATATTTTGCCTAAAGGGAAGTGTTACCAGATATTTATGAGATTCTGGAGGTCAAAGCATGAGTTGACGAACTGACACTCCATTTTCCCCTCACATTTCAGCTCAAAAAGCAAGAAACATCCACCTCCATCCTAACTAAGGACATTGTTATTCCTAAGAAAGTCTCATAGGAAGGGAAAGAAAAATAAATCAAGGCAACATCCAATCATTTTACTCAATGGAAATCATGAAAGAATTGGCAAGGATGAGCCTCTCTCGATCTATATATTGGAGGCCCAGTCATTGTAGAAGAGTTCGAATGGTTTTCGAAACTTTGCAAGAGATTTAGTATTGTTAGGCTACCAAGAAGTTGAGAGAGAGAGAGAGAGGAGCTAAAGGACTAAAGGAGGCTTGATCCAGCCAAGATGGTTGCAATCATTCTTCTTCTATCTAATAATATAGATCAGTTTATGTGTTGTCTACTTTATGGTGTTGATATTGTGTTCCTTTACATGTTGATTCGATTCCATGATTAATAAGAAGCTTAGATACATGCTAGCTTATATTCTCATATATTGATATTTTTATTATCAAGTTTTATATGTTGCACGATTACGCTTTTTCTTTTCTATGTGCAGGTTATGATCTAGGGGTTGGCAGAGAGGTCTTCCACTTTGCCACATTGAGTTCTCCAGCAAGGTTACACTAAGGACTGAGGTAATCCTTCTCCTTTTTCTTTGTCAATCATGGATTAATATGAATATATGTGTGTTTCTTTGTGACAGTTGCAGCTAATCTTAAACAGTTTGCCTTGGGTCTTGGGAAGACCCGAGAGGGTATTTCATCCACAACCACCCATGCATTAATCCCTATAGAAACTGTGAAAAAGGAAAACCCTAGTCAAACATGGCTAAGAGGTTATATTAGGTATTTTTTTCTATCTTTTTAGACCTAAGGGACTACCTATGAAAAGAGACATCTGGAGTTTTCTTTTTTGCCTCTTTTTCAAACTCTCTAAACATGAAAAACATGTCAAGTTTTACCTTCACCGTACTTGTTAAAACATCAAACAGTGATGGACTCATCAATCATGACGAGGTAAAACCACTCCTTCTCATGGTTCATTAAATATACTCGGAGGAATTCACTCAAAGGATGAACTTACAGATCAAGCATAGGTTATCCTCCTCAAGCTTGTTAAAAAATAAAGAGGTACTGACCAGTATGGTTGGGGAAATTGGGAAAACAAGGGATTCCATTTTTCTAATTGCAATGAGTCGCTCTTGAACATGACACTCTTCCACTTCATCTTCGTGGCTATTGGGTTGGGTAATTTTCTTGTCTTTTGGTTATCATACCATTTTCAAAGCCTCCATTTCAGTTTTGAATCAATGCTACCAACTCCATTCATTGTCGCCAGTGTGTTCAAGAGAAGTCCTTCAGTTGATCTCTACTACAATACTCTTAAGCCTTCATTAATGTCTTCCTTTCCTGGTCTAGTTCTATATCAGCATCATTTTTATCATTCTGTCTCAATCATCATACATGTTTTTTGTCGTTGATGGGGATACATCAAGGCCCTCCTACGACAGGTCACTTCCTTTCGACATCAACACATCATCCAGGAAGTTAACTGATAAACACCCCTTGGTACCTTGGTTCGTTCATACATCAATGGAAAGTTTCCTTGCTCTCAACGATAGGTTTACATTAATGGCCTTCGATCGAAAGATTATTTTTGGTGTTCAACATAAACTCATTTATTCACACCATACGAATTGTATTGTAGTACCTTGAGAGCCATTAACATCATCAATGGTTTCTCTCGCGTACTTTAATGGCTTACATCATTGGCCGATAATCAGATGGTGTCTACCATGTTCGACTCTAGCTCATGTATTCAGATGGTTAGACTCGTACATTGGTTGGTCATGTGAATGAGATAGAAGACCCCGGATCTAATTTCCACCATTCATGTCGTGATTTCAGGATTATATAAAGATCATAATGTATGATGGTCATAATCATATAGACATTCATCCAATCATGGGTCCACCCGTTGCATCTATGGACGCATCTTTTGATCATTGTACATGTTATGTTAGCTTATGAACTGAGTATGGGTGTTCTTTGCTCAACAAACAAAGATGTCATGTTGTAAATGTATTGTAACAGATGAAGCTCACTGGTTTTCCTTGATCCCTACTTGTCACGAGGTAAAGAACTTTAGTTGTCAGTCATCATCTCTTAATTTTCACTTTAGGGGTCATTCTGTTATAATCCATGTTTTCACATTGATCAGTGAGCCTCCTAATGGGATCAATCAACATCCTATTCCCCCTCATCACCATCTTGCACAAATCCCTATGCATGTACCTTTCATTTCCCAGAGTTTGATCCCTAAACTTCTTCATTTGAGCCAATTTGAGGACAATGATCCATGTAAGCCTACTGGGGTGTGTTCACCACCAGGTTTCTCCATTGTGGTCGGTATTGGTCACTAGAAGGTTGCTCTCCTTTGTACCTGCATTGGTTCTATAAATCTGGGGGAATGATCAAGATTACGGAAGCTTCATCTTCTAGGAGTTTCCAGAAGTTGTTTCAACTACTTACCTTGGATTAAACATTCGGATCATATCCTTCCCTACAGTGGAGTTTTCACCACTTATCCTTTGATCTTATCCCTCCATCAAAGGTGGATCTCTTACCCTAGATTGGTAATTGGATAAGAACTCCCAACTTACCTTCCTTCTCTATGTATTCCCAGCCTTCTATGTGGTTGGGGGTTGGCTTTTGGAGAGTGATTCTGACCTTATGTTGTTGTAGTGAGTAATCATCTCATGCATTTAGGGTGATTGGAGGTGCATATTATGATAAGGAAAGGACAAGTCAACAACCTAGAGGAGCTATTCTAATCTCCTTCCATTTATATTAATGCAAAGAATTCATTTTTTTCCTATTTGTGATGTTGTTATTTTTCTTATTTCAATACCATGTTGATCTATTGAATGAAGTACTTAGATGATAATGCATAGATCTCGTAGTTTCTTGGTTTGTGTTATTTGACTATGCAGGTTCTACTTTTGGAAATCGAAGCTAGGATTGGAGCTTCCAACCTAAAGAATGAGTGATGTGTGCGAAGGATTCAAGTTAGGCCTCACTCTGTCATCTATTTACTTTAATGAAAATCATCGCGTTCCTTGTCTCTTCGTTGTTCTAGGTCAGCCATCGACCTAGGGGAGATACTTTTGTCCGCAATCTTAATACCATATAACAATTGGTATTTTATTTATGAAAATAAAGGAAAATAGGAGAAAATGGAGGCGAAATGCCACAGGTTACATGTGAGGGGGAAATTGAGGGAAAATAGATGAAAAATGAATAAATTAGAGGCATCAATGATAAAAAGGCTTTTGAGGATCATTTCACAACCTTTTTCAGCCTTTTTTTCAGTTCATTTTTGGAATTAGTCTGAGAGAGGATAAGAGAACCAAGAGGAGAAGGAAAGAAAGAAAGAAAGGGAAGGACAAGGAAAGTAAAGGGAAGCAACGATCAAGCAAGGAAAGGTTGGATCAAGCGGCTTCATTGAGAATACTTGTAGGTAACAGGTAATAGGTTGCATGTATGATTTCCTAGTTGGTTTTGGCATGCATGGTATACGCATGTGTGTATTTGGTTCATTTGTTTTCAATGGCATGGGTTTTTCTAGGTTTTGAAAGTGGTTTTAGCCTTACCTTTCCATTTCTGAATAGTCATGGTGTGATGAGATTCGTTCTTGGTTGAGATTTGGACTGTCAGAAGGTTTTGGATCCAGGTGAGGTGGTCTCAGGAAAATCCCAAGGGTTGGGGGTGGAGATGGTTTTCTCTAGGAAGCCCTCAACAGGTGGGTGGAGACAAGAAAATTCCTCAAGGGATGGTGAAGGAATTCTTATGCATCCAAGCTCAGTTTGGTTTTGTGATCTCGGGACCATTTTAGGTGAGATCATGATAATGTGAGGGTGGAGGTGGTTTAACCTATGGATTCCATTGGTTGTTTATGGATTGGTTTATCCCATGATATCCCACTTTAATTCTTGGAATATGGCATGGGAATGATTGGATGAAAGAAAGAATAGGTTCAGCCCAATCTATGGTCGGGTGGTACGTGGAAGTCCCTGACTTGGTTGGCTTGAGCTAAGTTCCTTTTGAATTTATGAGTAAATGTACTTGTTATTATGTGGCTTCAATGGTTGTTCTATCATTGTTGATTATATGGTTATATGCTAGTTATAATCATAGTTTTATGACAATTTTAAGTATGGAAATTATCATATTTTAATTGATGAATGACTAGTTAATGAATGCATGACCTAATTGGTATTATTGCAGCTATTGTGAGAGGGCATTAGTCCTTCTTTTAAATCTCGGATAATTTTTATATATCTATGTTGATATATGCATTAATGACCTGTAGTTTATATTTTCACTGTGTGTTCGACAGAATGACTTTCATGGTTAGATCAGGTTAGGTCAATTCCTTGAGTAAGTTTTGTTGTAGAGGCTTTGTCTCTGTGTTATTTATAATCTCTAGAAATTTCATTAATTTTTAGGCAGGGATCTAGATCCTAGCCCTAGAAAAGTGGCTTAAATCTTAGATTCGTTGGCACAGAACTAGCTGAAAGAGACTACAGTCACTAGAAAGCAGGCTTGTGGGAGCGCAGGGGTCTAGATCCTAGCCATAGAAAAATGGCTTAAATATCGGAGTCACTGGCACAGAACTACTTAAAACAGACTACAGTGACTAGAAAGAAGGCCTATGGGAGCGATTGGAGGGTCACAGTTGCTTGGAGACCTTGTCATGGGAGCGACTGGGGGTCTAGCTCGCTAAAAAAGAAATTTATCTCAGGGGATGGACACTTGGAACAATTGGTTAGTTCCTGGGGGTCTTGTTGCACTTGAGGGGAGTTAGTAAGGTCTTGTTTTGTTGACTCCATTTCCTTAAGGCCATCTAGGAGGTTGAGTCATGTCATAGTAGCCCCTCAGCTCATGTTTACCCTGAGAAAGCCAGTGAAAGTAGGTAGATATGAGAGGAGGTGTGTTACGCCAACTATTATGTCGGTTATTTTTTATTGATTATTTTATAACTACTTTTTTAAATAACTTACTAATTAAATAATAAGAAAGAATATTTAATAGTTAATAATTTTAATAATTTAATTTAGAAATTTAATGTTTTACATGTAGTCGGTTAGCCTGTTCATTACTAATCCTATGGCTAACCTATGCTAAATGTTACTAATAAATGTATCTTTTAAGTCGAGCACCATTAACAAGTGATTTGAAAAGGTGTCCCTGTAAAGTCTTCAGTTGTATGGCTCCAGAAGGTTGATTGTGTTCATTGAAAAAAGGTCCTAGCCATGCACTTTAGATTTTCTTTAGTTTTCCTTTTATTTTACTGTCATATAGTAACACTAAGTTATCAATTTGAAAATATTTATCTTGCAGGTTCCTATCGGACCATGCTTTTTGTTGTTCTTTATTGATTTGTTTATGATAAAGGAGCATAAATTCAATCTTCCTCTAGTTTTTGTCGTTTTCGAAGTCATTTTATTTGTAAATTTTTATTATATTTTAATATGGTCAATACACTTTGTGTGTTTGCCGAACAATGGACGGTACGACTACTTCATGTCCATAGACAAGTTTGAATGGTGTTCATCTTATCAATTGCGTATAAGTTGTGTGATACACCTATAGAATCACTAGAACTTTATCATCCTAATCGTCTATGTCTACATTGCAAATTTTCATTCGTCCTTTATGTAATGTTTTTTTGAATGACTCAACAACATCATTTGCTTGTGGATGACACACGATAGTATTTCAGTGTTCGATCATAAATTTCTTCATTAATACTTTAATTTTACCATTAACAAAATGTGTTCCTTTGTCGCTAATCAAAACCAAGGGGAAGTTAAATCATGTTACTATGTTTTCATATATAAATTTGGCTGCTAGAATTTTAGTGCATGACTCGACTAGCTCCGCTTCTACCCACTTTTTTAAATATTCAAATTATGTTATTATATCTTTTTCACCTATTCCCTTGGTTATTTTGGTAAATGGGCCAACAAATTCGATCACCCATATCTCAAAGGGTAATTATGGAACAATTGAGTGCAGTGGAATTTGATGTTTCATTAAAGGTTGTCTCGTTCTTTGACATATGTCACATTTTTATACATGTTGTAGACAGTCGCAGAATAATGTCGGCCACCAAAGTCCTACTTGCATTATATTTCGTGTAGTCATTTCTCCTTGATAGTGACCTCCAACCCCCCTTTGTGTGCTTTGTCGATGATTGCTTCTCTTTCATGTTCTAAGGCACATATTTGAAGTACTTCATCGATTCCAAGCTTATATAACTGTCCATTTATCAGTGTCTATGGTGTTTCTTTGATTGCTGGTGTATTTTTCTTCTTTTCCGATAATCCTTCATGTGCTTTATGAGTATGTAAAAAAATTTCAATTTTCAGCAAGTTCTGATGGAACTGCTTCAATTCTAAATAAATGTGCTTCTGGAAGATCATCATCAATATCGTTCAGTTCCTCTTGAGATTCTAGTCGAGATAGATGGTCAAGATTGACATTGTTTTTACCTGGTCATACGATGACTTCAAATTCAAACTCTTGAAATAATAGTAACCATCGAAAAATTCATCCTTGATGAACTAGTTTATTTACAAGATATTTTAATGCTTGATGATCGATGTAAAATATAAAAGGGTTTTCCAGGAGATAGTTTCGGGATTTCTCTAAAGAAAACTCATTGCTAAGGCTTTGCGTTCTATCGTTGAGTAGTTTCTTTCAACTTTGTTGAGTTTCTAACTTGCGTAGGAATTTGGATTCTCTATGAATTCTTCATCAGGTTGCACTAGGACTGCTCCGACTGCAACATTTGATGCGTCAACATGTACGTGGAATTGTTTAGACCAGTATAGAAACTTGAGAATTGGTGTTTCGAAAAATTTATTTTTTAATGTTAAATTGGCAACTAGGGTGAAACTCCATGTGGGTTGACTTATTTCTGGCAGCTGATATTTTTATTAGATCCCTCTCGTCGAGAGGTGTAGGATTGATCCAAAGATCATCCGATTCCGATAAGTATTTATGGAGATATGAATTTATTTTGTTTATGTAATTATTATCAAGCCGACCAGCACATATGTAGGCTCTAGAAGCCCAACCGACGTGTCTATTCAACCTCTACATTTTTAGTATAAATAGATGAGGATTTTATGTCACTTAAACACACCTTCATGAGTAGTCTCCTCCTCTCCACGTCTGGTTTTTTTTGTGAAGGAGAGAGACACCATGAGTGATACGCTGGTGATGCCCTAGCTGTTGTACGTTACCCTAGCTACAGAGATCTGGCTACAATAAAGGAGGACTCATATGCATCCAAAGGAAAGTCCCTATCCGCATTAAGAAGACTCCAATACGCTGAAATGCCCAGTCATATATGCACAAGAGGGAAACCTTACGTAGTTAGAAATCCACGCAGTATACGCTGTCATGAGGATAATGTATGCACAGTTTTGGAAACACTATACGATGAGCAGGCAATGTAGATATCTACGCTGTTCATATATACTGTTCTTTATGCAGGATTGATACGTAGTCAAGGTGACAACATATACGTTGATCATGGAAGACACCTAGCTGCAGTAACATCAGGCCTAATACACTGGATGCACAGGTCGTGGAAATAACATATTAAAGCATGGCAAAGACATATTACAGCGTGGAAATGATATATTACAGTATGGCAAATGAATACGCTGGGCATAGAAATTAATACACAGGCATAGAAACTTATACTGTACATGGAAGACCTCAACACTGTATATGTATACGCTGTCTCACTAGCATAATGAAGCAAAGCAACGCAGTCAATTACTGATACTATACATGGAAGACCTCAAACGTTGTATATGTTACACTGTCTCACGTTGTATATGAAGACACTGTCTCACGCTGTATATGAAGACACTGCTCTCATACGTTGTATGGAAGACCTGAAAATGCAGTCATGGAAACATGGCAAACGATGTACATGGTGACATACAAATCGCAGTCTATATATGAAACCGCAGCAAATACAAAGCAGTAGTCAATGCACGAAGCCGCAGTGAATATATGAAGCCATAACCAATGCACGAAGCCACAGTCATGGTTGTAAAGTCGCAGTAATGGTCACGAAGCCTAGTCGTAGTCATTTCTTGTGAGGAGGTCTGGAAAGGAGACCTGTAGCTAAAGGAGACCTGTCCTTGAGAGGAGCAGATCCGCACCATGTATAGATACACAGTCAATGAAAAGCTATGATGAGGGTTTCAATAAATGCCATGTGTTGCTTTAATAATGAAAGTAATAGTTACATTCTTTGCATATCTCAACATATTAACGCAGTCAATGAGAAGTTGTGATGATCAGTGACAAAGTCATGATCTAGATCACCTCTGGGGTAATTTCAAGGGCCGTCATGGTGCAGCAATGATGATAACAGCAGTACTGAAGATATCAGTGACGAAGTACAACATAGGGCAGTATGATTATGGACAGCATGATGTATGGGCTGTATGATGTAGATCATGGACAGCATGATGGATGGGCAGCGTGATGTATGAGACCATGAGCAGCATGATGATGCATGACGCAACATGATAGTGCTACATGGTAAGGTGCTACAAATGGACGAGATGCAGCACGATGATAGGTGAAGGAGTCACCTTGAGAATCAGTTGAAGCAGAATGTCTTCAACTGATCTCATCATATGAAATGATCTATGCTAGATCTAGATAAGTCAAAGTATTGACTTCTGTTGCAAATGTACTCTCTCTCTCTCCTTCTCTGCTGAACTTTGAAGATAAAGAAGATTTGATCAAAGGGTTTCCCCACACATTGTGGGGTTTGTCCATGGCTTGCGCCATATCTTGTTTCCTCTTGTCTTGCCTTGTCTTCTGCATATTATATTTATGTTCTATCTGCAGTTTATCGTAATGTTGATGTGATTGTTAACCGTGAAAATTTAAATAAATTGCTCTAGCATAGAACATACCCAAAAGTTAACATGGTATCAGAGCGGAGGTGAAGACAATGCCCAAGCAAGAGTGAAAGAGCAATCACCGAAGACAGTTGGGACAAGACAGAAGGATCAATGGGTTCCTCATAATTCACCTAGGGTGAATTCAAAGCAAAGAATGTTATCAGAATGGCGCAGCGGAAGATTTTGATGGTCCATCTTAAGATCACTTCGGATCTAAGGGTAGAAGGAAAGGCGGATGCCTTGTTGAAATAAGTTTGGCCGTTATGCGAAGAAGTGTCCGAATGGTAGAGACACTTCTCTTGATGAAGAAACAATCATTCCTGGGACATCTTCAATGATCAAAAGAATGACTGGTAATGCAGGTCATCAAGGAAATGGTCGACTCTTCCACAAAAGCAAGGAACCCCAAAATCTCTTTTATGTACCTGATCGAACCTGATGTCCATCTCAGAAATGGAAGTCAAAGGTTGCAGGTACGTGTTTGAAAATAGATCTTTTAAAGATGTTTTTGAGTTCAGGGTTGTATCAAGTTGCTGGAAGTCCACTGGGGACCATGTCCATTGACTCAGCTCTAGAGGTTTGTGAGTCAGATGGTGTCTAGGATGCCTAAATTCAAAAGGAAGCATGAAGGTACATGTCTGAAATGTACCAAAGGAAAATATTATAAGGGTGCCATTCCCCTCATGCAGTAGGTTCACAGGTTTGGAACAACCCAAGGAGTTTGAGAATCATGATCAAGGAATCTCATGTATACAGGTGGAAGAAAGCCCTCTATGGCTTGAAGAAAAACACATCAGGCATAATATGAGAGGATTGATAGCTGTCTAATGCAGCTGAGATTCACTAGGAGTGAAACCGATCCAAACCATCACTCGAAGGTTGTGGATGATAAACCTCTCGTACCGGGACCTATGTCTGACAGGTGCAGACCCTCTCATTTATAGGAGACAGAGGGAGTTGGATTCTGAATGTGGGAAGATAAGCTGCAAGCTTGTGACTGCCTCAAGGATCTTAACTTTCAGAAGTTATATGGTAATGATATCGGACCAGATTTGGGAAATGCCTCTGAGTTTCATAAACTCATTCACGTTGATGTTCATAGAGAACCTTCGTCCGGACATCTGTGTTGCAGTTAGCATGATGAGCTCTTTTTTGGTTGAGCCTCACTAGATTGGTGCCAAGAATCTTCTAAGATATCTTCAGGGCACAATCTCTCATGAATTGAGATACACTGCCGGAAATATGAAACCACATGATTATTCGAATGATGAGTGGGCAGGAAGTATGGAGGATCACTAGAGCACTTCTCAGTGCTGTTTGGAATCTGCCTCGATATCCTGGATGAGAAGGAAGCAGAAGTCGGTGACTCTAAGCACCACCAAGGCATAATACATTGCTGATAGTATGGCCTTCTATGAGGCAGTCTGGTTGCTGAATCTCTTCAGTGAGCTGTTTGTACACATGATGAATACCACTGTGATTCTCTGTGACAACCAGAGATGGGATTCGATTATTGAGGAATCCCGTATTTGACAATTGCTCCAGCAGATAGACATCAATTACTGCCTTATCTGGGATATGGTAAGTCGATGATCAAGGAGGCTCCATCACACTGAGATGATGTACAGGACAGAGCCCTGAGGAAAGATCAAATTTGTGATTTATCCAAACGACTTGGAGTCGTCGAGAGACCTTTGTAAAAGGGTCCTGCATGCTGCATACATTGAGCTCTAGGAGCTTTGGGGGGCTTGCAGTTCTATTGGAGCAACATTCGACCACAGGGTGACTCACCCTCCCCTGGTGGTGCGCACTGAAACAAGATGATTCGCTCTCTTGTGGGATAAGATGATTCGCTCTCTTGTGGGACAAGATGATTCGCTCTCTTGTGGGACAAGATGATTCGCTCTCTTGTGGGACAAGATGATTCGCTCTCTTGTGTAGCAGGATGATTAGTTCTCCTGTGAGGGCTGGATTGATGTGTTCTCCATGGCGATTGTAGTAGGATTGATGTGTTCTCCTGTGAGGCCTGGATTGATGTGTTCTCCATGGCGATTGTAGTAGGATTGGTGTGTTCTCCTGTGAGGCCTGGATTGATGTGTTCTCCATGGCGATTGTAGCAGGATTGATGTGTTCTCCTGTGAGGCCTGGATTGATGTGTTCTCCATGGCGATTGTAGCAGGATTGATGTGTTCTCCTGTGAGGACAGGATTGATTAAGTCCTCCTATCGAGGCATCCTACCCATGCAGTCTGGGACTCATGGGAAGTACCTCTCATCTGATAAATGAGCAGGGAAATGAAGTTAGGGACCATAGTAGTATCGATGGACGCATCGTTGTATCTACCGTACTCCCTACTCTAGGATGTCCTCCATTGATCTGGGATCAATGATACTGGTCTGGGACCAGTGGTAGGAGTTGTACATACTATGACGCTGACTTCGGGTCGGCTGAGACTGGTCTAGGACCAGTGGTACATAATCTGAGACTGACTTCGTGTCAGTGCAGGACTGGTCTGGGACCAGTGAGAGTCGTACATACTATGACGCTGACTTCGGGTCGGTTGAGACTGGTCTGGGACCAGTAGTACACTCTCTGAGCCTACGATATTGGTCTGGGACCAGGAGTGGCACCTTCTATAATGCTGACTTTGGGTCAGTTGAGATTGGTCTAGGACTAGTGGTACGCACTTTGAGACTAACTTTGAGTTAGTGGAGAATGATATGACTCATTATCGATCAATTCTTCTTCTTCATAGTTCAGCAGAGTTGAGTAGAGCAGAGCTAGCAGAGCCAGCAACGCTGAGTAGAGCTAAGCAGAGCAGAGCTAGCAGAGCCAGCAACACTGAGTAGAGCTGAGCAGAGCAGAGCCAGCAGAGCCAGCAGCGCTGAGCAGAGTAGAGCAAGCAGCGATGAGCAGAGCAGAGCTAGCAGAGCCAGCAATGCTGAGCTGAGTAGAGCCAGCAGAGCTAGCAGAGCCAGCAGAGCTAGCAGAGCCAGCAGCGCTGAGCAGAGCAGAGCTAGCAGAGCCAGCAGCGCTGAGTAGAGCAGAGCTAGCAGAGCCAGCAGCGCTGAGCATAGCAGAGCCGAGCCAGCAGAGCTGAGCAGAGCAGAGCAAAGCCAGCAGAGCTGAGTAGAACCAGCAGAGCTAGGCAGAGTAGTGCAAGGCACTAATGACAGAGATAGTACAGTCGGACATATGGATCAGCAGATGGAGTTCCCCCTAGTTGAGAGGGAGTGTTAAATTGGCAACTAGGGCCAAACTCCATGTGGGTTGAATTATTTCTGGCAGCTGATATTTTTATTGGATCCCTCTCGTCGAGAGGTGTAGGATTGATCCAAAGATCATCCAATTCCGATAAGTATTTATGGAGATATGAATTTATTTTGTTTATGTAATTATTATCAAGCCGACCAACACATATGTAGGCTCTAAAAGCCCAACCGACGTGTCTATTCAACCTCTACATTTTTAGCATAAATAGATGAGGATTTTATGTCACTTAAACACACCTTCATGAGTAGTCTCCTCCTCTCCACGTCTGGGTTTTTGGTGAAGGAGAGAGACACCATGAGTGATACGCTGGTGATGCCCTAGCTGTTGTACGTTACCCTAGTTGTAGAGATCTGGCTGCAGTAAATGAGGACTCATACGCATCCAAAGGAAAGGCCCTATCCGCATTAAGAAGACTCTAATATGCTGAAATGCCCAGTCATATATGCACAAGAGGGAAACCTTACGTAGTTAGACATCCACGCAGTATACCCTGTCATGAGGACAATGTATGCACAGTTTTGGAAACACTATACGATGAGCAGGCAATATAGATATCTACGTTGTTCATATATATTGTTCTTTACGCAGGATTGATACGTAGTAAAGGTGACAACATATACGTTGATCATGGAAGACACCTAGCCGCACTAACATCAGGCCTAATACAATGGATGCACAGGTCGTAGAAATAACATATTAAAGCGTGGCAAAGACATATTACAGCGTGGAAATGATATATTACAGTATGGCAAATGAATACGCTGGGCATAGAAATTAATACGCAGGCATAGAAACTTATACTGTACATGGAAGACCTCAACACTGTATATGTATACGTTGTCTCACTGGCATAATGAAGCAAAGCAACGCAGTCAATTACTGATACTATACATGGAAGACCTCAAACGTTGTATATGTTACACTGTCTCACGCTGCATATGAAGACACTGTCTCATGCTGTATATGAAGACGCTGCTCTCATACATTGTATGGAAGACCTGCAAATGCAGTCATGGAAACATGGCAAACGCTGTACATGGTGACATACAAATCGCAGTCTATATATGAAACCGCAGCAAATACAAAGCCGTAGTCAATGCACGAAGCCGCAGTGAATATATGAAGCCACAACCAATGCACGAAGCCACAGTCATGGTTGTAAAGTCGCAGTAATGGTCACGAAGCCTAGCCGTAGTCATTTCTTGTGAGGAGGTCTGGAAAGGAGACCTGTAGCTAAAGGAGACCTGTCCTTGAGAGGAGCAGATCCGCACCATGTATAGATACACAGTCAATTCACAGTCAATGAAAAGCTATGATGAGGGTTTCAAGCAATGCCATGTGCTGCTTTAATAATGACAGTAATAGTTACATTCTCTGCATATCTCAACATATTAACGCAGTCAATGAGAAGTTGTGATGATCAGTGACAAAGTCATGATCTAGATCACCTCTGGGGTAATTTCAGGGACCGTCATGGTGCAGCAATGATGATAACAGCAGTACTGAAGATATCAGTGACGAAGTACAACACAGGGCAGTATGATTATGGACAGCATGATGTATGGGCTGTATGATGTAGATCATGGACAGCATGATGGATGGGCAGCGTGATGTATGAGACCATGAGCAGCATGATGATGCATGACGCAACATGATAGTGCTACACGGTAAGGTGCTACAAATGGACGAGATGCAGCACGATGATAGGTGAAGGAGTCACCTTGAGAATCAGTTGAAGCAGAATGTCTTCAACTGATCTCATCATATGAAATGATCTATGCTAGATCTAGATAAGTCAAAGTATTGACTTCTGTTGCAAATGTACTCTCTCTCTCCTTCTCTGCTGAACCTTGAAGATAAAGAAGATTTGATCAAAGGGTTTCCCCACACATTGTGGGGTTTGTCCCTGGCTTGCGCCATATCTTGTGTCCTCTTGTCTTGCCTTGTCTTCTGCATATTATATTTATGTTCTATCTGCAGTTTATCGTAATGATGATGTGATTGCTAACTGTGAAAATTTAAATAAATTGCTCTAGCATAAAACATACCCAAAAGTTAACATTTAATAATTGGAAAGACTCGTCAAACTCATTAAACCAAATAAAAGGAACATTTTATTTAAAATCTCATCTATCGGAAATGTAATGTCAGAGTAGTGCCTAATGAATCTTCTATAATGTCTTGTATGTCCAAAAAATATTTTGATTTGTTTTTTATTAACAGGAGGCTTTAGATCTAATATTATCTTGCTTTTCACCATGTCTACTTTAAACATGTCCTTTGAGACCACATGACCAAGCAATATTCCAATGGGTGTTGCAAAGATGCACTTTTTAATATTCAAAGATAAGTGAATTTGTTGGCATCTTTCAAGAATCAGACGTAACCATTGAATATGATATTTTAATAGTGTGTAGATTGTCTAGTAATTGAAATATACTGCAAATGTTTTATAAATATATTCTTGAAATGCTTTGACAATGATCCTTGAAAATATTGTTGGTGCATTCTTTAATCCAAAAGGAATCACTCTATATGCAAAAGAAACAAACTCAGTAACAAATGCCATTTTATCTCGGTCTTCTTCTGTTATAGGTACCTAGTTGTACCCTGAGAAGTCATCTATAAATGCATAGAATTTGTGTCTTGCAACTTCGTTTATAATATCGTCAGTGAACGATCTCAGAAATGGATCAGTAACTATTAATTTATTTAACCCTGGATAATCAACACAAATGTGCAGTCCGGTCAGGTCATGCTTCTTTGGTTGAATGGCCATGGGGCTTCCCCATTCTGATGTTTCTATGTTATCACTTCGTAATTTCCCAAGGTTGTGAGTGAAACCCAGAGGTAAGCACAAAACCACTTTGGAAGTTGGGATCTACCCCTTCCATCTTCAGAGAGGGATCTCTCTCTATATGATTTAGATTTTTTGTTTTAAGATATTAGGCTAGTTATTGAGTTCTAAGTTTGGTTTTTCCAAAGATTTGGTTGAAAACTACAGCGAAAGTCCATTGGGTATGGAGCCAATGAGTCTTAGGTGATAAAATACAAGAATTTTAGAACATATGTAATAGGGAAAGGTAGGCAGGCTTTTGTATCTTTAGAGAATTTGTGGGATGAATGGGATGAAAAGATTTAGATTCAATTAGATATAGATCATGCTAAGATGAATTCAATAATTAATATTAGAGTGAAAACATAAATATTGTTTGTAAGGTAGAGCACAATGTATTTAAACAAATTCAGCCCTTAATCTTCTTTAAACAATAGAGACAGAAAGAACATATGGAAAATTGGAAAAATAGCAATTTTACAAGAGAGGAAACTTGACCAATTTCCTGACACGGGAATCCTGGAACAAAATTTTTGTATTAATGGAATTGATCACTTCATTACATGCACAGCTTTACATCAAGGATCTTCTTTCTTCAGCTAAGTTCCAAACCTTTGTACTTCGATATATGAAGTATTTATACAATTCATTAAAATACCTTGATTTAAAATATCAAGATGTTTCTACAAAATATCCTAAAAAACTGTTTAACAAAACAGTACATGAATATAGGAAAACTAAAATTGTTGAAGCTCTCTGGCACTGACTTCGAGGATTCTGGTGATGACTCGGCCTGAAAAAAGTGTTGCTATATTGCTGGAGATGAATACCTATTTACTCTATAATTTAACATAACATATCCCATTTGTCTTCATATGGGGTGGAGAACTTGATTAACTTTCTATAGCTTTCATCCACATCGGTATATTTTTGGAAAGTGGGCTTAATTACAAACAGTTGTTTTATTTCATGTTTGATAAGTATGTCAAACTTCAAACCTTCCATGAATGCTTTCCATGTAATGGTTCCCTTTATGGTGAAAAAAAATTATTTATCTCTTACTATGGAATATAATTTTTGTTGATAATCCTCTAGCTGAACTCATTTATCTCATTCCTTTTAAACCTGGTAGCCCCTTTTGATGTAGTATATTGAATTTTTTGTGGAATTTTTGAATGCTAGCCTCCAAGTTATGACATTTAGTCTCTAATTGTAACATTAAATTCTTTTTTCTAAGAACTCTTCTTACCTCAATAATTGTCTCAGTTCTGTCTGCAATCTCGTATTCTTCCAGTTCTCCTTTTGTCATTGAATTCAAAATTCTTATTAAGGCAGTAGCTTCACCTAGTTTCTAACCCAAATTTTCTTTTATATCTTCTATGGCCTCTTTTGATCTTTGAACTAATTCCTCCTGCTCGAAAATAATTTCTATTTCAGTCTCCATTTGTTTAATATGTCCATTATGTTCAATGATAATTTTCAACATATCTTCTTTATCCTTCTCTATTTGACCAACTTCCTTTGTTTGTAGATCTTCAGTAGATGGAATTTTGAGCTGCTTCTTCAAGGCTACAATGTCATCATTTTTTATTTTAACGATTTCCTCAGCAGCTTTTACATTACTGGGATCATAGCCTAGTTTAAACGATAAATCCTCTAAAGACTTTATCTTAGTGTCTTTAGCTAAAGAATATATTTTCTCTAATTTTAATTGAGACTGAATATTGTTGACTGAAGCCTGAAGTTTGGATGCTTCCATTGCTGAGTTTGTCAGGGTAGAATACAACATTTCACCTATTTTCTTGTGCAAATCCATCTGATCAATAGGATGGATTTGATCAATGTTAAAAGAAAATATAGACTTCTTGTATTCATCTGCACTTTTAGGAAAAGGAACTTGAGCTTCAAGGAAATCTATCTGCATTTTCCCTTCCTCAGTGTCAAAAGAAGAGAGAAGTTTGTGTTGTGATGAAGTTGTTTGTTTCCAGAACTGAGAATAGGTTGTTTCTTTCAGGAGTTCATTTTTTTTATTTCCTTATACCTAGAAAATATACTTGGTTCAGCTTGATCATGGACCAATTCTCCTGATTGAGATGTTTCCAGTGGTTCTTGAGAAGTTGAAGATGATGGTGACCCTATGAAAATGTCTTCAACTCGAGGGAAAGTAGAAGTATAAGGACCTATCAAAACTATTGTAGACTGAACATTTTCTTCCTGTGAAAACTCTTCTACTGGATTGGTTTTCTGCCTCTTTTTATATATTTGGAATTATTTCCCCTAAATTTCTGAAACTAAAGGGGAAACATCCTCCCTTGGTATTTTATCCTTATTTTCCTATGGCACTGGTGTCTGTGATGTCATAGTAGAAAGTACATGTTCTTCTGCCTCCTACAATGTGTTTTCCTGCCATTGATTTTGATTCATATATTGCTCAATTTCAGGTCTGGGAGTATGAGTGTAAGGAGTAGTTTTCTTCTCTACTCTCAACTTTGATATTATTCCTAAAGGATCATATGACCAAGTGAAACTGAGTTTAAATTTCATTTGTTTGAGCAGAAGATCTACTTCTTTTGTTGTTGTCCTGGTATTACAAATGAAAGGCCCAACCTGTGCTTTTATTTTGAACTGAGATTTTCTTTTAGCTATCACAAAGTGTAGATCATCCATATTTATCATTTTCCTAATATACTCTAATGCAAAAATTATGAACAAAATGTCATTTTTCTAAACAACAATTTCTCTTTGACTAGGTATGTACCTGAAATGGCACCATAAGACAAATTTTGGAAAATGATGGGTTTGGGGAAAAAAGAATTGAGGTAGGAAGGAGTCCAACAAACTCAATTCGTCACTGAGATCAAGAAATTTTTGTTTTAACCAATTGTGGAGTTTGTAGAGTGCGAACTCACAACTAGTTTCAGAAATTTTATAATGTTGGTCCACTAAGGGCTGATGGTCTAAGTCAATTACAAGGGGGAGCATAGGGTTTTCCCTTGTGGCTTTCAATTTTCCTTTCGAAGACATGTTGAAAGAAATGAGAGGAAAAAATAGTGTAACTACCCGGATGTTGGCCGGAGGAACATTGTTCAGCTTGATATAGTTGAAACAGCAGTAGCAGGTTCAAACGTCAATGTCACGGAATCGCAGAGGAAAGGCCGACTGAATGGGGTTATATTTTATTTTATGGGTGAAAACACTTTACAGTTGAATATGGTCCATTTAATAGAATGGATTGATTAATCTGACAATGATTATATTTTAAATGGATACTTAACGGTTGTATGATAGGCATAGGGATACGACAGGAGCGGGAGAAGAGTGGGAAGGGGACGTGACACTTGGCAGGAGCGGGTTGGAGGAGAGGTGACATGTGGCGGGAGCAGATTGAAGTGGCGGGAGCGGGGTTAACCGTTATTTTTAGGCAGGAAGAGGGGAAAGGCAGATTTTAGAGGGGGGGGTGAGTGGTAAGTAGTCTAGGTGGAGGGGGGTATGAAGTCCACAAGGGAGAACCAAGTTGCAAAATATGGATTTGGAGAATCCACTTTTAGGACCCCACCCCCCTTTATTAACTGTCAAAGGGGTGGAGGGGGTCTATAGTCATCGAGAGTCGTTGATCTAAGAAGGATAGATTACAGTCGTAGATTGCATCTTGAGCGTTATTACATAAGATAAAATGTGTCGTGTCAAAATAACTTTATTAAAAGTAAGTCAATCGTGTTTAAAGTGTGTGATTAAACTAATTAAACTTAATTATTTAACATGTAATGCGGCATTTAAACTAGCAATGCATATTTATTAATTTCTAAGGGGTTTTTCCATCATATTTTTTTTAATTTTGAATATATATCTATTTTTTATTTTGTTTTTTCACACATATATCATTTTTATATCCCCTTTTTCATTTTATTTTTTTCTTTTATTTTTCTTTTTTCTATATTTTTTCTTCTTTTTTTAAAATAATTCGTAGAATGAAATATTATTTATAACATCTCATGACATGAAAATCAATAGATAATCATCAAATGATCCTATAAATTATATGACCCTAACAGTGGCTCAAATGGGTATGGCATCATCCCTATGAGGTGTCAAGAACGTTGTAGATCAGTAGCCTTTGTCTATTGGGTAATTTGTTCTTATTTTGTGACTGAATTGATTACCTGTTGTTATTATAAATATTAGCAGCAATTTCACCAAAAGCTTAGGGCCTTCTCTTTGAGCTTCAATTCCTTATGTCAGCCACCCTCTCTTGTAGTAAAATGATAAAATGATATTTACAATGACTTGGATGAGAAACTTATCTATTCTTGAAGAAAATAGTGCTTGAGTAGTCTACCATTGATAGGTCCTCCCTGCAGTCCTTCTCCAGTTAAGTCTTTCAAAAAGAATGCATTGTTACCTCGGAAAGCTTCAATTTTATAGGGTCCTTTCCATAGACTGTCAAATTTCCCATGCTTACCTTTCTCTTCATTTATTGTGTCCCATCTCAACACGAGATCATCTAGTTAGAAATCATCTCCTTTGCTCCTTCTGTCATGGATCTTCTTAATTTTGTCCTGAATTATCTTAGTTTTGTTGTAGACCTCCTCCCTAGATTGTCGCAGCTATATCGTTTGATTTATCCTTATATGTACATCATTTGGCTCCACTTGTGATTCCCGCAATAATTTTAGCACAAGGATTCCTAGGGAAGTAGGTAAAATTGCATTTACTCCATATACTAATTGGAAAGGAGACATTCCAATAGACTTCTTAGTGCTAATTCTGTCAATCCACAGAGAATTAACCAATTTCTTGTATCAGGATTTTTATTTTCCTATAATAGTTTCTTTATAATTTTTACTAAAATATTATTAGAAGACTCAGCTAACTCATTCCCTTGTGGATAATAAGCAGTAGAGTGTCCTAATTTTATGTGATACTTGTGGAAAAAATCAATCATTTTCTTTGATTTGAAAGTAGCAGCATTGTGAGTAATGATTTTATGTGGACATCCAAATCTGGAAAGAATATTACCTTCTAAAAGCGGAATGATTATAGTGTTTGTAGCTTGTCTGGTTGGAATGGCCTCAATCCACTTGGTGAAGTAGTCAGTGGTTGTCAAAATCCATTTACGTTGAGTTGAAGAGCTTGGGTGGCTTTCCCCAATAAAATATAGACCACATTGTTGGAAAGGAACCTCAACTGAAATGGGCTTTAAAGGTAATGGAAAATGTTTCTCTTGCCTTCAAAGATTTGGCATTGATGGCATGTTGAAACTCTCTTATAAACATCCGAAAACAAGGTAGGCCAGTAAAAACCAGCTCTCAGGATTTTGTTGGTTGTGGTCTCCCAGTATAAATGTCCCCCATGGTCTCCTTGATGAAATTCCTCTATGGCCTTGTCTGCTTCATCCTTCAATAAACAATTTATCAAAATACCCCCAGCATCCTTCCAATACACATTCTGATCTAAAATGCAGAATTTCATAGCTTTTAACTTGAGAAATGTAGCTTTTGTTTTTGCTAAACCAAGAGGAGCTTGTAAATTTTTAAAACAGAGATAATATTTGCATACCAAAGAGAGGTATCAAATGCTTCTGATACATGTGGAGTCACCAACTCTTCATGTTCATCAAGTGTAGCTATAAAATTTATGTCTAGTGCATGGAAATTTGACTCAACCATTAGCTTAGCCAATCCCTGACCTTTGATGAGCTTAGTAGGTCTTAATGCAATGTCATATTCTAGAATTATAGCAATCCATTTACCTCTTTTCCCATTTGGGTCAGTCTGAGTGACGATATCTTTCACTACAGCACTTGGAACAAATGCAATCATATGGGAATGGAGAATGTATACTCTAAAATCTTTCAGTGCCTTTACTAGAGCAAAGGCTTGTTTTTCCATGATATTGTATTTTAAGGAGGAATCTCTTAAATCTTTACCGAAGAAAGCTATAGGTTGTTCAAATCCCTCACTATTTTTCTGCAACATAGCTATTGCAATGGTTTGTTCATATGAAAAAGAGAAAATCATGAAATCTTTAGTAAAATAAGGGCTAATTAAAACAAGAGAATTTTTCAAAGTTATCTTTAATTCACTAAAATATTTTTTAGCCTCACTATTCCATTTTATCTCAGTATCTTTCTTCAACATGTTTGTGATTTCTCTCAATATCTTGACTAGGTTTCGAATGAATCTTCTTAGGAAATTGATCCTACCGATAAAAGATTGAATTTCTTCTTTGTTCCTGGGAGGATCAATCTTCATTATGGCTTCAACTTTTTTGGGGTCTATTTTGATACCTTCTTTTGAAATAATGTGGCCAAGTAGCTTTCTTTCCCATAAACCGAAAAGAGATTTTTTGGGGTTCAAGGAAACACCATATTTCCTGCATTTTTTAAAAACCCTCCTCAAGTGTAGCAATTGATATTCATCTATTTTGGAAAATATAGTAATGTCATCCATATAAATTACAATGAATATATCCTTCTCATCAATGAATGCAGTATCCATTACTCTCTGAAAAGTGACTCCTGCATTCATAAGGCCAAAGGGAATTTTTACATACATGAAGGTCCCCCAATGTGTAGTAAAGTTTGTTTTATGTTGATCATTAGGATGTACTAGAATTTGGTTATATCCTGAGAAACCATCCAGCAAAGAAGTTATGTTGTAACAAACTACTTTCTATAAGATATGATCCATTTTAGGTAGAGGGTAGTTGTCCTTGAGAGAAACTTTGTTCAGATTCCTGAAATCCACACAAAGTCTTATTTCTCCTGTCTTTTTTCTTGTTGGTACTAGATTAGACACCCATTTTGAAAATCTTAAGGGTATAATGATTTTTGCATCAAACAGTTTTTTAACTTCCTTTTGTATCAAAGGTAACAAAACTGGATTTACCCTCCTTAATTTCTGCTTGAAGGGTTTTTGGTCTTCTCTGATGGGAATGGTATGTTGTATGATACTGGTATCATATGATTTTATATCTTCATAGCTCCAAGCAAACACATCAGAAAATTCTTTTAATAAATCAATATATTCATGTTTTTATTTGAGAGGCAAGGATTTAGAAAACTTTACAATCTAAGGACTTTCCTTAGTACCTATATTATAGTCCTCAACCTCATCTCCTACATGTTATATTTTTGGATTTTTGGCCACATCGTTAAAATAAAATAGCTCTTCTAATGGCACCAATCCTCTTGGTAACACATGCTCTTTCAATTGTAGAACCTCAAGTTCCTCTAGATTATCATCGGTTTCATTCAACACTATTTCATTTATATTCTCATCTACATCATCATCTACATCAATATGTAAACTCTCAAACTCTTCTTTTAACTGTACAAAATTTTCTACCTGCTTATCACTATCAAAAATCTGCCAATATCTTACATTATCTGGGACAGTTGGCCTATGTTTTACTTCAATCTCATATTTTCTATTGGAATGGAATCGAATTTTACAAGTACTGGCTCAAGTAGCCAAAGCATTAGCTAAGATATTTTTCCCTCTAGGGATAAGGGATAATTGATATTCAGGAAAACATTGCAGAAAATATAAGAATGCATTTTTGTAGGCTCTTAGTCTAAGGTGTTTAGCTGGTTTTTCACCTTTAATTTGGTTAACGATGAGTTCAGAATCCCCATGTACAGAAATTATTTTAGCTCCCAACCTCTTCAAAATTTTCAGTCCTAAAATCAGTGCTTCATATTCAACTATATTATTTGTACATTGGAAATTAAGCTTGTAAGCATGTCCCTTTGCTATACATGTTTGTGTGTTTGAGATGAAAACACCTACCCCTGCTCCTTCCTTTCTCACAGCCCCATCAAAATCCATGTTCCAAAGGGCTTATTCCTCTTCATATTGTTTCTCAATATCTAATTGTATCTCCTTTATCTTACTCAATTCAGCTTCCAAGTGTGACACTTCCTCCTATACACATTCATTATTATACAAAAGAAAGGATTCCATATCTGAATGCACAGAATATAAGGGGTAATTATTTGGTTTATCTTGGCTGCTAACCATATATTTCATTAATGTTTCCCTGTATAACCTTCTTTACTGACCAAAAATGGGAATGGTAGCATATGTCATGTCCATCTCCAAAGTACCTTGTAACGTTTCTCCCCATTATCTTGATAGCAACATTCCATACTTGGGAGGTATGTCTACCACTAAAATATCCATTACCACACTCTTTACTCATATTTTGACCAGAGTAACACCTAAATATTTGATGAGACCTAAGCACCTTACTTTGTTGGAGTCAAAAGAAGATAAACCTTTGTAGGGCCTTGTTATGTATAATACTAACTTCTCCATGATGGCTCTAGGCATAAGATTGTGCAAAGCACCAGAATCAAGCATAAAATTATGAAAAATTTTGTCATGAATGTTCAAACTAGTATAGAAGGTGGTGCACTACCATCCTAAGACTTCCATTCAAATTTAGGTCCAAACAATAACTCAGGTTGGTCATAGATTAAGTTGATTATGTCCCTTCCCTTATCTTCAGAGCCTTCATGACTTAAGATCTATATGCATTCTTGTTAATTAATTCAATCAAAGGAATATAAATGTTTACCTTGGATAATTCATTTTCGATATTGAAAGATGCCTGAGGTTTATCTATTTCTTTGATATTTACATCTTGTTATTTAAAAGCCTCCTTTTGAGAATCATTTGTTGACTAGCTAGTAGAAGGGTGTCACTCTGAATTTTCTGGGGAGGATTTTCATGAGCCCTTTTTCTCATCAAATTGTACTATCTATGCACCTCCATGATAGCATTTTTTTATCCTTGTTTATAATCATCTGACTCTAAAGGGAGAACTTCTGGTTGTGATAGCAAGAACATATATTCCTCCTATTTAGTTAAGAAAATGTGGTCAATTTCACTTTCCTCAAATAATTTTATTTGATTTTCTTTAGGATCCTCTGGTATCTCGACTTCTTCATCTATTTAATTCTCTTGAAAAGGAGGTCTAATTTGCTGCTAATCAGTTTGACCTCTCTATTCTCTTTGTTTGATTTGAGGTGGGTTTTTCCTAAAATTAGGATTTGCAATTGGAGGGCCACCTTGATTTTCCCTTGGAGGATCCCTATCAGTTAAACTTATCTTGTCCATAATTCTCTCCATGGTTTTAACTAAGGTGTTCAACTTAGCATCTGATGAAGAAGAATCGTGTTCTTCTTTAAAAGTGACTCTTCTCTCAGCCTTTAACCTAGCTCTCTTTGCCAACATATTTTCTTCCACACTGACTATGTTCATCTACATTTCCTCAAGGGTAGTAGGATTCCTCTCCCTCAGTTGGTAAGACATGTCTGGATCTAAACAATCTAGAAATTTGATCACTGCTAGTCATGGTGGGGGTTGTATTGCAGCTAGGATAGAATTGTAAATGTTATTGAATCTAGTGCAATAGTCTTGGACTATTTCACTAGGGGCTCTCTTTATACTCTCATATTCAGCCAAGATTTGGAGAGGATTCTTCTTTACTTCCCATCTCGTAAGGAAATTTTGGGGAAATTGTGTGAGATCTCAGATAGAGGCAACTAGCAATGCTTTAAACCATTTTTTAACTTCTCCTATTAGACTTTGGGAAAATATTCTCATCTTCACATCATCATCATCAATTTCTTGCAAATCTAAATAATCATTCATTTTGTCTATATGTTGTTGAGCAGTGATTGGCCCTGTGCCATCAAATTGAGGTATTCGGATCTGATAATCTTGTGGCATGGCATTAAGTTTTCTAGGTAGGACCAAGGGGGCATAACGAGCTACCATGATAGGTAATTGGGAATGAGAAGATGATGAAACTACAATAGGTGTGGATATGGGGGGTATTAAAGGGGGTGGGATTGTACTTTGTTGAGTTGATGTAGTGGTGGTAGGGATAGTAGATGAAATGGGTACAGTGGTAATAGGGGGAATTACTGGAGGGGCAGTAGTAATAGGGGGAATCACTGGTGGGGTTGGTGATGAGGCAGTAGAAGAAGAAGGTGAAGATTTAGATGATTGATGAATAAGATTTTTCTGCACAGCCTGATCTAATTCAGTCACCAAAACTTCAAGCTTATTAAACTATTTTATAACATCTTCATCAGAGTCTGGATTAACAGGTTGATGCTTTGAGATATAGGGTTTCAAAATACTTTCATCAAAAATTGTCTCAGGTACAAAATTGTCTGACTTGGTACGAAAAAGGTTATGCTCAAAAGGTAAATCAAATTCAATATCCTCAATAGTTACAAAACTTTCAGGGAGAGAATTAACTCTGGGCAGTGGATAATTACTTTCTTGGCTCTCAGTAAGACTCCTCTTTCTAATATTTTTTTCTGTATTATCTACAACTATTGGTGGTTTAGGATCTAGATGAGCTCTAGTGCATATCTTTCTAGGAGACAGATCTGTAATATACTATTTACAGATAGAAATATGTACAAAATTTGGTGGAAAACACCCTTAATAACATCTATTTCACAGCCACGAACTTAAAATGGCCTTTAAGCTTTGAAATAATTTTTTACCAGGGAAAATTTCAATTTATATCAAATTTGTCTGAATTCCCCTATGGTCGCCAGAATGTTATCACTCTGTAATTTCCCAAGGCTGTGAGAGAAACACAAAGGTAACCACAAAACCACTTTGGAAGCTGGGATCCAGCCCTTCCAGCTTTATAGAGGGGTCTCTCTATATGATTTAGATTTGTTATTTTAAGATATTAGGCTAGTTATTGAGTTCTGAGCTTGGTTTTTTCAAAGATTTGGTTGAAAACTGCAGGGAAATTCCATTGGGCATGGATTCAATGAGTCTTGGGTGATCAAATACAAGAATTTTAGAACGTATGTAATAGGGCAAGGTAGGCAGTATTTTGGATCTTTAGAGCATTTGTGGGGTGAATGGGATTAAAATATTTAGATTCAATCAAATATAAAGCATGCTAAGATAAATTCTATACTTAATATCAGAGTGAAAACATAAATATTGTTAATCCAGAGCAGAGCTTATTTAGATAAATTCAGACCTTAACCTTATTTAAACAATAGACACAGAAAGAACATATGGAAAACTAGAAAAATAACAATTTTATAAGAGAGGAAACTTCACCAATTACCTGACACAGGAATCCTGGAACAAACTTTTTGTATTAATGTAATTGATCACTTCATTACATGCACAGCTTTACATCAAGGATTTTCTTTCTTCACCCGAGTTCGAACCCTTTGTACTTCGATATATAAAGTATTTATACAATTCATCAAAATATCTTGATTTAAAATATCAATATGTTTCTAGAAAATATCCTAAAAAATTGCTTACAAAAATAGTACAAGAATATAGGAAAACTAAAACTATTGAAGCTATCTAGCACTGACTTTGAGGATTCTGGTAATGACTGGGCTTGAAAAAATTGTTGCTTTGTTGATGAGGATGAATACCTATTTACTCTAGAATTTGACATAATTTATCCCATATGTCTTCATCTGTGGTGGAGAATTTGATTAACCTTCTATAGGTTTCATCCACCTCAGTATATTTCTCGAAAGTGGGCTTAATTACAAACAGATGTTCTATTTCATGTTTGATAAGTAAGTTGAACTTCAAACCTTCCATGAATGCTTTCCCTGTAATGGTTCCCTTTATGGTGGAAATTTTTTATTTATCTCTTCCTATGGAATATAAGTTTTGTTGATAATCCTCTAGCTAAACTAATTTATCTCCCATTCCCTTCAAACCTGGTAGCCCCTTTTGATGTGGTATATTGAATTTTTCGTGGAATTTTTTAATGCTAGCCTCCAAGTTATGACATTTATTCTCTAACTGTAGCATTAAATTCCTTTTTGTAAGAACTCTTCTTACCTCAATAATTTTCACAGTTCTGTCTACAATCTCATATTCTTCCAGTTCTTCTTTTGTCTTTGAATTTAGAATTCTTATTAAGGCAATAGCTTCACCTGGTTTATGACCCAAATTTTCCTTTATATCTTCTATGACCTCTTTTGATCTCTGAACTAATTCCTCCTACTCAAAAATAATTTCAATGGAAGGCCAAATTTCAGTCATAGCTTCATTAATATCCACCCATATGTTTTCGTTTGATTGTGAAATTGTTTGTGCCATGGCAGATTCATTTTTTAAAATTTCAATTCTATGAGTTAATCTGTGAATTTTTTGAATCTCTGACACATACACATTATCAAGTTTTAATTTTTTCTCTTGGAGATTACTAAGCTGAGCTTTCAGCTTTTCAATCCCCTGCCCTCTAATAGACAAATCTTCCATAGCTCTGATTAATTCTCCTGATGTATATACAGATTGTGTCTCTGTTGCAGTAGATGTTGAAGTAGAAGACCATGTTGTTGATGTACCTAAACTCAAACTATTGTGAGAGGAATGATTGCTAATTGAGTTGAATGCTCTTTCTCTTTTAGCAGCTTTTCTATTTCAGTCTCCATTTGTTTAATTTGTCCATTCTGTTCAATGATAATTTTAAACATATCTTCTTTCTCCTTCTCTAGTTGACCAACTTCCTTTGTTTGTGGATCTTCAATAGATGGAAGTTTGAGCTGCTTCTTCAGGGATGTAATGTCATCATTTTTTATTTTAACGATCTCCTCAACATCTTTTACATTACTGGGATCATATCCTAGTTTAATCACTAAATCCTCTAAAGACTTCATCTTAGTGACTTTAGCTAAAGAAGATATTTTCTCTCATTTTAGTTAATACTGGATATTGTTGACTGGAGCTTGAAGTCTGGATGCTTCCATTGTTGAGTTTGTCAAGGTAGAATACAACATTTCCCCTGTTTTCTTGTGCAAATCCATTTGATCAATAGGATGGATTTTATCAATGTTAAAAGAAAAGATAGACTTCTTGTATTCATCTGCAATTTTAGGAAAAGGAACTTTAGCTTCAAGGAAATCTATCTGCATTTTCCCTTCCTCAGTGTCAAAAGCGGAGAGAAGTCTGTGATGTGATGAAGTTGTATGTTTGTAGAACTGAGAATAGGTTGTTGCTTTCAGAAGTTCATTTTTTTTATTTCCTTATACCTAGAAAATATACTTGGTTCAGCTTGATCATGGACCAATTCTTCTTATTGAGATGTTTCCAGTGGTTCTTGAGAAGCTGAATATGATGGTGACCCTATGAAAATGTCTTCAACTCGAGGGAAAGTAGAAGTATAAGGACCTGCCAAAACTATTGTAGACTGAACATTTTCTTCCTGTGAAAACTCTTCTACTGGATTGGTGTTTTGCCTCTTTTTATATATTTGGAATTATTTCCCTTGAATTTATGAAACTAAAGGGAAAACATCCTCCCTTGATCTTTTGTCATGCTTTTCTTGTGGCACTTGTGTCTGTGATTTCATAGTAGAAAGTACATGTTCTTCTGCCTCCTGCAATATGTTTTCCCGCCATTGATTTTGATTCATATATTGCTCAATTTCAGGTCTAGGAGTATGACTGTAAGGAGTAGTTTTCTGCTCTACTCTCAACTTTGATATTATTCCTAAATGATCATACGACCAAGTGAAACTGAGTTTAAATTTCATATGTTTGAGAAGAAGATATGCTTCTTTTGTTGCTATCCTAGTATTATAAATGAAAGGCCCAACCTGTGCTTTGATTTTGAACTGAGATTTTCTTTTAGCTGATATAAAGTGTAGATCATCCATATTTATCATTTTCCTTATATACTCTAATGCAAAAATTCTAATAGGAAAAAATTTAGGCAATTTATATGGAGGCAATTCACATCCATACACCTTGATCTCAGGGTAATTTTGATACAAGTACCAGTCACTTGTCTTTGTTTGTTCACTGATATGTGGAATCTTAATCTCAGGCCCAATTCTAGGTTCAACATCACTGTTAGGTAGTCAGGAAACTGTGTACAAAAATTGGTCTACATAATCACTGAATGTGAATTAATTGGTATGCTTCCTTACCAAGGAAGTCCAATGAATCACAGACTGTGCATTTTCATGATCATCCAATTTTGTAGTGGAAATTTAAATATGTCTGCTTTATGGAATAGGAACAAGTAAACTAAAATCGAAGCATGTTTAAAGACTCCTCCTATAGAAAACTTAAGGAATTGTTCATGGATGACCTCTCCTAAGAATTCACTGTAATGAAAAATGACTGAAGGTTTCTATTCTGTTGAAAACACTGATAGAGAACCTATGATGGCTTCATCAACCCATTGATCAGTTTGATAGCCCAATAAACAAGATATTATAGAGATAATTTTTTTTGTCATTTCAGGAAACATTGAGGATGGATAAGGAGGGTTAGGTTTTGGCAATTGGACATTCTCAGGTAGAAATTTCTCAAAAAATTCGGCTCTATGAGGAAAAGTTAGGTTTTTGTATATTTCCATGAGGGAATCTACTGAAAAGGGTTTCATAGAGGCTGAATTTTGAATCTGAAGCATTTGATATATGGAGTTAGGGGTAATTGTGAACAGAATGTCATTGTTCTGAGCAACAATTTCTCTTTGACTGGGTATGTACCTGAAATTCCACCATGAGACAAATTCTGGAAAATGATGGGTTTGGGGAAAAACGAATTGAGGTAGAGGTCGAACTCACAACTGGTTTAAGATATTTTATAGTGTGGGTCCACTAAGGGTTGATGGTCTATGTTAATTACAGGGGAAAACATAGGGTTTTCCCCTGTGGCTTTCGATTTTCCTTTCGAAGACATGTTGAAAGAAATGAGATGGAAAAATAGTGTAATTACCCGGAAGTTGGTCGAAGGAAAAAATTTTGACTTGATACAATTGCAGTAGCAGTAGCAAGTTCAAACGTTCAATGTCGCAGAATTGCAGAGGAAAGGCCGACTACACGGGATTCTGGTTTATTTGATGGGTGAAAACACTTTACCATTAAACATGGTCTGTTTAAAAAAATGGATTGATTAATCTAACAATGATTATATTTTAAACGTATACTTAGCGGTTGTATGACAGGCATAGGGATGCGACATGAGCAGGAGCAGAGTGGGAAGGGGATGTAACACTTGGCGGGAGAGGGTTGGAGGAGAGGTGACATGTGGCGGGAGCAAATTGGACTGGACAGAGTAGGGTTAACCATTATTTTTAGGCAGGAAGAGGGGAAAGGCGGATTTCGGAGGGGGGGGGTGAGTGGTAAGTAGTTTAGGCGGAGGGGGGTCCAAAGTCCACAAGGGAGTGCCATGTTGCAAAAGCAGGATTTGGAGAATCCACTTTTCAGACCCCCCCCCCCTTATTAACTGTCGAAGGGGGTATGATGTCACCAAGAGTCATTGATCTAACCGAGATAGATCATGGCCATAGATTGCAGCTCAAGCGTTATTACATATGACAAAATGCGTCGTGTCAAAATAACTTTATTAAAACTAAGCCAACCAAGTTTAAATTGTGCAATTAAACTTATTAAACTTAATTATTTAACATGTAATGCGGCATTTAAACTAGCAACGAACATTTATTAATTTCTAAGGGATTTTTTCATCATATTTTTTATTTTTGAATATATATCTATTTTTTCTTTTGTTTTTTCACACATATATCATTTTTTATATCCTCTTTTTCATTTTATTTTTTCTTTACTTTTCTTTTTCTTTTTTCTATATTTTTTCTTTCTTTTTTTTAAATAATTTGCAGAATGAAATATTATTTACAACATCTCATGACAATAGATAATCATAAATTGATCCTATAAATTATAGGACCCTAACATGGTATATGATGTTGGTGGCAAGCATTCCCTCTATTGATTTTTTCACTATGGGTTTATACTCGTGTGAAAGCTTATATGGTCTCTTCTTTATTGGTTTTGCTCTTGCAATGAGATTAATTTTAATTTCTTCCATTTTCTTGACCAGTCATTTTAAATATTTATAATATCACGTGAATACATCCTAATATTATGTTAGAAAATCAATGAATTCTATAATTTGTTTATCCGACTAGTAATCACCAAGTCGAGCGATCTTCAGTCAATCATCGTTTGATATGTCCACTTCTCATATTTTAATATTTGCATCCATTAAGTCGAGTGCTTTTGATTCATCAAGTCATTGTTCCCCGAATTTTACTTCTTTATATGCTGACGGAAAGTCTAATTTTTTCAGTTTCTCAACTTCTTGTTTACCAATTTTGTATACTGATTGAATTATTTGTAATTTTTGGGGTGATTTATGTTCAGAAAAAAACTCTGACCAACGATAGGTGCTTCTTCCATTTCTAAATGACTGGGCATTTTTTTCTCTGAAGTATATGATACATAATTACAGTTTATTGAAGCATTAGATGATGTTTATGGTCGGTAGGTTTTTCTATGAAAGTCTTTAATTTTTTGAACTACATCATTTAACTTTGGTTCTTCTTGTTTGGACAAAATATTCGATGAATTTTTCCCTTATTTCTTTCCATTGAAGTGATTTACCTTGTGCTTCTTGTAATTTGTACCATTTATTCAATAGGTCATTTAAACTATTCAGAAATTGCTCATCTTTGTACCCAATTCTTCTCCATTCTGATTTACAGTTGTGGATATGTATGATAGGGTCCTGTCCAGCACTAAAAATAGGTATGTTTTCTTGTGAAAAGAACTTTTTTCCTCCAAAGTGTTCGATGAAATACATTGTCGCGGTTTTCCATGTCTAAAATTTGGATGAGTGTGTATCCCACCATCTTGTGGCTTGGTCGATGAATGTTTGGACTAGACTTATGCATTCTTCCTTGTTCACCAATAGACTTTGTTACTTGTTCTATATGATTGATAGGGGATGTTCTTTCTTTAAATCGAATGGTGTTGCTAGAGTCGGACATTAGATCTGTCGAGAGAAGAGATGGAGTTTCTTGACAGAAAAATTATCTCACAATTGGTATTTCTTTGATAAAATAGCACATTCAAATTCTTGATGTTGAAATGGCCAGTATTGTCCAACATCTTTTTCTTTGGATTCGTAATTTTTCAATCTACCATTCATAAATCTCTATGTCATCATTTTGTTTCACCATAGGAGATCATTTCAACACTATCACGTTCTTCATGCAGTACTTGATAGAGTTTTCTCATTTAAGCATCTTCATCAGAAGCTTCAACCCAAGGTTTTACTTCTTGGGGGTCTAAAGGAATGATAATCTTCTTATTGTTACCTTTTAGTTTAATTCTATTTTTTTTCCAATGATATTGTTACCTTCATTCTTCTTCCCCAAGATTGATCAACTAATCCAAGATATGCAATATTTCCATCAACTAAGTCGATGACTTCAAAGTCGACTTTCGTCAGGATTCCCATAATGGTAGTTTTTACTTGTCAAAATTTTCCTGATTGGTTCAATAATATCTAGTTGGCAAGTTTGAGATAATTAGTTGTTCTATGCAGATTCGGTCGACCCATACTTTTCCATGTTTCTCTTAGAAGAATGTTTACTTGTGAGTCGAAGTCGAAAACAAATTTTCTAACCATGTATCCATTTATTTCTAATTCGACCTATGGATTGTGACCTTCCAACTGATTTTCTTGTGAAAGTTGTTGAACATTTTTCCTTTTTTCTTTGTTTTCGTTGCATCATTTCAAGATATTTAATAGTTCTACTAAATGAGCAATAGAATGTTACTTTTTTAGTAATTCAAGGAATTCTTCCAAAATGAGATCCTTGACATTCATTGTTGATAATATTCTTTCATAAAAAAATCTACTGCTTTCGACATTGTATTATTTTGTTCCTGCATATCATGATATTTTGTCGAATTTTTTACTAGTCGTATAACTTGTTGATTTTGATTACTAGTACCTTTTCCTGCTCCCAACTTTGTAACTACATGAATATTTTTAGAATTCATAATATTTTACTTTGGGATAAATTGTAACAGATTAACAATTCTTTTGTTTAATACTTTTTCAATAATTTTAGGGAAATCCTCCAAAGAGTAATCACCCAACCCACACATGTTGTAGAAGCGCAAATCAATTATATCATTCAAAGGACAATCGATTGCTACGTATCCTTCTTGCCAACAAGTGCAACAATAGAATCTTCCTTGGTCACGATCAAAACCATGGCCCCTACCATTGTATCCTCCTCCTCATCCATTATAACCTCCTCGACCAAGTCCTTGTCTACCATAAGATGGTGATTCGTTGAATTGGTCAGTCGCCTGTGTATGATAGGCAACGTTGTAGTTTGGTTTATTTTGTTTTTTGGGTGGGAAATCCTTAATGGAATATGCACTCTCCTCACAAATAGCACACCATTTTGACTTAGAGTTTCGTAAGTTGTATTGACAGTCTTTAATTGAGTGATTTGAGGCAACTTGGAAGATATCACAATATACGTAAAACTGTATTCTTCAAACATCTTGGAGAAAATAACCTACAAACTTATAGGTATCATTCGTGTGCCCTTTCATGTGACAATTAGTACACCATAGGTGATTCTTTTGGAGTTTCAGTTGCATTAAAAAAAATTGTAATTGTTCAAGTTTGTTTTCAGTCAGTGAGATAATCAACTGGCCTTAATCATCCTGCTCAATACGCTAAGACAATTTAAGTGCTTCTTCACAAGTAATGGCTTCATGCATTCTTAGTAGACCAAAAATATTTTGAAGTAGACCAGCTCGATACCATTGTACTAAGGGATTTTCATCGATGGTATATGGAATATGGCCCAAAAAATATTTAAATCATTTGTCGTATTCACGTATAGATTCATTTGGTATTTTCTTAATTTCCTTTAGTTTCTGAGCTGCAAAATGTTAGACATGTTGAGATTTTAAAAATGTAAGAAATTTATTCTTAATTTCACTCTTAGACTTTGGTTGGTTCTCTGTAAGATTCATGAACCAACTTAAAGCATGTTTCTTAGGGATGCAGTGAATTGCACTATTTCTTTGTCTTTGCAGTAACATCATTTGTTGCCCATAATTTTTCATAGATAAACCAGTGTTTTTTCGAGTCTTCATCGCCTTCATAGAGGGATATATGGTTGAGACCCATCTTACTTGATTGAGGGAGTGATGGACGAGGTGTTAGACTATTATTTGGTTGATCATTTTTATTAGACTCGTCATCAAGTTGTGTATTCTAGTTTGAATCTTTGTTGTTGATATATATTGCCAATGATATACCAATTTGACATGCCCTATCGATATATTCAGTGAACCGACTTCCTCAAGGTCACAACTCTTCACCGATCAAGTTTTTACTTTGACTTCTTCAATAAATATTAACTGCGACAAGGTGAGTATGATTGTGAGATCCTGAAATTGAAGAAGTACTTGTTCTACTTCATTATTATTGTTTTTTAATCGATATTTGTCAAGATTTTCAATATCTTGATGATTTCTTTGTTCACATTCATTATGCCAAATTGTAGGTATTCATGAATAATTTTGCGATTGAAGGAATTCTCAAACATTGGTACTTTTTATTTCTATAGTTAGAGTTCTTCTTATTTCTAGACCAGAATCATTAATTTCCATGGCGTCTATTTGTTCTCTCGGAGTTATGAGTAGACCATCATTCTCTATCGGAGAAAGCGGTGCTATGCTTCTCAACTCTTCTAAGGAGCCTCGTGCATATTCTCTCTCATGTTCTCTATTATTCATTCTTTTCCTCTGGTATTCTTTCTCTTATTTTCTCTCATCATTGTTTTCTCTTGTCTCTTGCTATTTTTTGTATGTCGGTCGATTTTTTATATTATCATTCACGATTTGGTTGGTTATTTTCTTGTTGTTTCTTCCTGGCAGTCATCTTTCTACCTTCCATCCTTTCTCTTTACATGTACTTATCTAACTTTATTCTCCTTTTGTTTGTTTTTCTTCTTTATTTCTCATGATTTGTTACCTCCCCCCCCATGTCGACCAGACTTAGTGTCAGTTTGTGGGGAAGTATCTGTCGACCATGACTATTTGCTTAAGAAATCGTTCCATGCTTCCTTTGTATATTTACACTGGGCGTCGAGGAATTTTCACCAATTATTTTTCTCTTTCCTTCAATCGGTGTTGGTTGGTGTCTACAACAATGTTTAGTACTCAACGATATGTCCTGCACCCTTTTCAAGAAGGAACTTATGTAAGAGGGTAGGAATTTTATAAAAGAAATCATCGTGCAGATTGTCGTAGAATTTTGTCTTGATATGTTCAACAAAGGTATGATATTCTACAATTTTTTCTTCATAGTAATATTCTAGGATAAACTCAAGCCACTCATGTAAGTTTTTGTTAGCATCGCTTGATAATTTCAATAAAATTCGAGCATCAGTTTCATTCTGATGTTTTTTCATGGGCAACACGATCAAGGAATTTCTTGATTTCTATTAGGGAACCCTCTGTAAATCAGCCATGTGCTTCAGTAAAGAAGTTGGCTTTGGCTTCTGCAATTGATAGTCGATTCCTTCATGCATAGTTCTTTAAATAATAGTTGATATTTGTCTCCCACCATAATTTTATCTCTTCTAACGTTAACATTTATCCTTGAATAATTTGTGACTCGAGTTATGACTACCAAAAATGGAACCAATGTTGTAATCTAGAAAATAGCATGAATTGTTATTGTAGACAGACGTCAAGTAATTAAACGACAAACATAGATAAATATAATAGAGACACATTAATGGATAACCAACAAAAGCACACAAATATATTCTTTAGTATAAGTCAAACCAGAATTGATACATTGATATGAGAAAGATATATATAGACTGTCGAGATAGTTATGGCAGTCTAACTATCTAATTAGACATAATCCTTAATCCATCATTAGTTATCCTTGTGGTACATTCATGAGTACCGACTAGCCCTCTTTTCATCAAACTGGTTAGTTAAACCAACTAGCTCCTCCAACAAAAGCGCATCTCCATAGAGAAAATAAATTTTACTGAATTAAGGTAAATCAGCTAAATTGAAAATATTCCATTGATATTGGAATGTGACTGCAACAATATTTTTTTGTAATTTTGAAACATGGAATTCACAGTTATCCCCACATCATGAGTTAAAATTTAATAAATTAGCAATCCAAAATCTCATTACAAAAGTCAAAAGGGGAATTTTTTCATCCCATCATCGTTCTCACCACCTTAAGTAGCTATTAATGAAAATCTACAGTAAAATAGCTAGTTAGGGAGTATATACCAATTAACCATGGTTAATTAATATAGCTATGTCTAAAACCAATTCTCGCTCCTTCTGTTGCCTTTCAGTATTAATTGGTGGGCTATACTAGAATTATGTGGTAGAGGCATGTTATCCAACGTAAAGTGTGGAGGAAACTCATAGTGTGGAGCTTCGCACTGTCACACAATGACCTTCCTCTGCACATTATTTACACATTTGTTTTTTATTTACTTGTCCATTATCTTTATTATAACAAGCACATTTCATATTAAATAATTAACCTAACACCGCCACAAAGGGCCTGCAACCGCTTAGAAACCTGAGTTTTACGTAATGAAATAAAATATTTTCAAAAAATTGCAATTGACTTGCCTTTTCTCTGCAAATGTGATATAACTTTTAGCACACAATGTATCAACGCCCCTCCCACCCTCCCATGTAAGGGACTTGAAACATTGGGTAGAGTAGTAGCAGTATTAGGCATAGCAGTGCCAGGCATAATAATGTTAATGTCAGAGCACTCACCGAAGGAATGGCCACTCAGATTTTTATTTTTCGTTAATTATTTGTCAGGCACTGACAAATACCAAAAATAAGACACCCTCCACCAAAGTAATTATGTTCCATCAGAGCTCACTCAACCAATTGAAAATTATAAATAAGATTTCCAAGAAATTAATGATATATTTTTGAATTTACGGAAAATAGAAATATTCAACATTTTCATGAAATTTTAGTTAAAATTGCAAACACATAGCAAAAAAATGCAAATTCAACGCACTTTGACTACAAGGAAAATGCTATAGCCCTCATGAGTCAAGGACTAATAACATATCAAAATTATAATAAAATATCATTTTGATCTAAATCCATGCCCTTCTTTCATAGAGTATCTTCCATCAAATTCTTCTCTTTGTATATGTGCCCATATGAGATTGAGTTGAAAACAACATATGACTCCCATTCCTCATCATATTTATTTTTTTCCCTTTTCATAAATTTATATTAGTGACATATATCCATCAAACTATCACTATAAATATTTATTATATGACTACAATTTGGAATACAATTTGTATCCTTAAAAGGAAATTTTTATATTTACATTGAACAAATATATATATATATATATATATATATATATAGTGTTAATGATTAAGAATATGTATTTTTTCCCTAAAATATTATATGTCGAAATTGAAAAGGGAACAAAATATTTACACTTTTTAAAACTTTAGTAATCAAACCATTATGTAAACGGGTTGTCTTGTCCCACAAACAAAGAGGTTTCATATATCAAATTATTATATGGTTTCATCCTATTATTATTACTATTGTTATTATTAATAAGGATGAGTACTTTTATATAAAGTTTGCATCGATCCGCAACAAAAAAACCCTAGATATTTACATCAAATTCGACTTGTATTCAGTTTCAGAAGAAATAAAGGGAATGATTTCAAAATATAGATATATCAGGCTCTTCCTTCAGTACATAGATTCGATAGATGCACTAGAGTACAATTTGCAAAATTAGTTTGCCAGAAACACATTTTTAAAATATAACGTCAGAATTCAAAGGGGGGATTCATCTATAGGAGGGAAAATCATATCAATTCTATAATTTCCAGAGTTACTTATGCCCTTACTGCTAATAGTACTGAGCTTCTCCTCATTATGCTTCTATAGGTGAGTATCTGCAATACGTTGACGAATAGCTTCAATATCATCGTCTTGCTAGTTCAATCTAGCTTTGACAACCAATGACAAGATGACATATGACGTCATGCCAAGGGAGGACTTTGTGTTTCTGGAAGTTAGCATTGAACTAAGAGAGTTACAACTATAGTTTCTAGTCACATTCGAGGAATTTAAGGGGCTCCCATCAAGATTCAACCATATTAAAGCCTCAATTGTTCCTTTTGTTTCCCACACTCTCTCAGGGAAGTGCTAAGAATATCTGACCGAATGAGCCCAGAACTTTAGATTCTTCAACCATACCAACAGATGGGAAACGATACCCCTACTCCCTCATTTTTCTGTGACAATAATTCTTTAAGGGTGATTTATTGACATTGTTTGCAATCTCCCAGGCTTGCATATAGCAGTGATATCATCATCAATTAATTCCATAGTCCTCCATGAGCTCAAATCAATTAAACTCATGGATGGTGGATCAAATAAGTTATTACAAGTCTGTGTTTGGATATAAATGTCCACACAAAGTATCTTGGCCTTATTTACTTGATTAACTTCACAACATGCAAAGTCAATGATCAACACCTCACTCTCATTGTCATACCCACTATCGAGTGGTTGGTTCGACATGGAAGTATCGGTCAAATTCCAATGGTTTTTTTGGGTTTTCTACTACCATAATGGAACCAATGCCCTTAAATAACCTAGTTCCAAACTCTTATTATCCGTATGTGACCATTTATTATTGTTTTATCAATCGGGGAGGGTCATATTGCTAAGAAATTTGATTCCTTCCGAACACACCATTCACCCAAGTTGTCTAGCTCCAAGGGTACAGGCTTGATTGGCTAGGGCATTTGCTTGTCCATTGTGAACTCTTATAAGATGGAAAAAATATTTATGGGAGGAGGAGTCCAACAAACTTCGAATTCTATATAAAAGGATGCACAAGTTATTGTCCTTTGGGATGGAACATTTTTGAAGTTGTTGAATGGTGATAAAGGAATCTCCAACAATATTAATTGTCTGAATTGTTTTTTCTTTGGCCAATTGAAGTTTGAAGAGGAGGAAATACATCTCATCCATAATGTTGGTCCTTCCCAATCCCCAATAGTCCTTGATTTCATGATTTTTTTCGTAATTAATGAGAATCCATCCCTGTACTTCCACCCACTATTACTGTTATGCAACCAGCTCACGAAAAGATAGATCAACGACTTAAAATTTATTCTCTTCAAGGGGGAACCTCCTTTACATTACATAAATGAACAATTCTTGAATGATACAAATGAAAAGACATCCTTTGTATATATAGGAGTCTAAGGGGTCACAATATAATCAGAGCCTACATAACAATAATAATGTAAGGGCACAACAATAATAATAGTGGGCTTTTGTAGGGCACAATAATAACAATATGGGGGCTACATGGGCACAAAAATAACAATAAGGGGGGATACACTAGTATTATAGGGACCTAACATGCCCCTCTCCTTCAAAAATATGTTATCCTCAATGCTTGAGTAGTTCTGGATGATTTTGTATAAAATTTTCATCCTCCCATGTAGAATCTTCAACGGGTGAGTTCTTCCACATAATGAGATACTCTTAAATTAATCGATTACATAGTTGTCGGGTTCTTGTTTCCATGACTGCTTCAGCTCAAATATGATTTTTCCTTCTTTGTCAAGTTGTGGCAACATTGTTTGAACTGGAAACTTGTCATCCATAACCTTCTTTAAGCATGAAACATGGAAAACTGGGTATACTCGGGAAGATGCAGGCAACTCCAATTTGTATGCCACAGTATCAATTTTATTCAATACCTTGTAAGGACCATAGTACTTGGGTGATAATTTATTATCCTTCACCCACATCACCTACGTCAAAACTTCTTTGACTACGATGTTGATCTACCTATTGTTTCATTCGATTATGCAACAAAATGAGGTTATCCTTTAAGAGTTGGAGAACTTGTTGTTGATACTCGATGTGATATTCCACTACTTGAACCTTAGAATTTTCTCTTAAAGATGATGTGATGGATGGTCGATGATATCCATAAAGTGCAATAAATGGGGTCATTTTTGCTGCAATATGGAAGGAAGTGTTATACCACTATTCAGCTAGAGGTAACTACTTGACCCATTTTGTTTCTTTATCAGATACAAAGCAACAAAGCTATCCTTCTAAACATGTGTTCACTATCTCATTTTTCCCATCAGATTGAGGATGATAAGATGAGCTATGAGATAATTGAGTACCAAGACAAGAAAATAATTTCATCCAAAAATTTCCAGTGAAAACGCAATCTCTATCACTTAATATAATATTTGGATTACTTTTGAATTGTTTCCATAAATGCAGTAGCAATTGTACCGGATTTAAAAGGATGAGATAATTCACAAAAGTGTGCATACTTGGTAAGTCTATCAATTACCACCATGATGACACTCTTTCCTTCAGACTTGGGTAAACCTATAATAATGTCCATTGAGACCTCCTCCTGATGCTGACTTGGAATGGATAAAGGTTTTAATAACCCCAGGGTCTTAATTGTCTCAACTTTATTTTGTTGAAAAACCAAACTTTCTTCCACAAGCTTCTGAATATCAGTTTTAAGGCCATCCCAAAAAAAATTCCTTCTTGACCATATTGTAAGTTTTAAAAATCATGAGTGCCCTCCTAAGGGAGAGGTGTGTGATTCCAAAAGAATATTTTGTTTGAGTTTGGAATTCTTACAAATATATAAGCGATCTTTGTACCATAACGAATCATTTTTCCAGCTAAATGTATCAGACGTACTTGGATCTTACTGCAACTTTTGAATGAGTGACCACACCTCTTCATTATTCTTTCATTCATTCCTTGCTTTGGTTATCCACTCAGGTTGGATAATAAAAATGGCACAAAGAAATGTTTCCACATCCTCATCCTTTCTTAAGAGTGCATCTGCAACAACATTTTGCTTCCCTTTTTTGTAGATGATTTCAAAGTCATTATCCAATATCTTTGTCACCCAATTTTGTTTCTCTTCTGAAGATAATCTTTGTTCTAAAAAGTATTTAAGACTATCATGATTTGTTTTTATGTAAGGTTGCCATTGCTTTAGTGCATGTAGTATTCCCAAAATTTCCTTCTCATAAATAGGTTTGTGTAAAAACTTTATTTTGATTAGACAACTTTCAAAAGAAGTGGGTCTTCCTTCTTGCATTAAAACAACACCAATCCCATTTCCTGAAGCATCACATTCCACAATAAAAAAAATTGTGAAGTTTGGCGTAGCTAAGACCGGTGCTTGGCACATTGCCTCTTTAAGAAGTTCAAAGGCCTTCTTTGCCTCTAAAGTCCAAGAAAATGCATCTTTCTTCAGTAATGATGTTAGAGGTATCGTTATTCTCCCATAATTCTTAACAAACTTTTGATAATACCCTGTCAACCCGGGAAATCCTTGAAGATGCTTTATATTTGTGGGAATTTCCCTTTCCTTAATGGCTTTAATTTTGTTAGGGTCTACCTTAACACCCTCATGAGATACAATATGACCCAAATATTCCACCTCTTGTACTCCATAGAAACATTTGAAGGTTTTTGCATATAATTGTTTCTCCTCCAAAATTTTGATCACCTTGTCAACATGTTGAACATGATCCTTCCAAGACTTGTTGTAGATTAGTATATCATCCAAAAATACTAACACAAATTTCTAAGGGTTTGAAAATGAAATTCATCAAACCTTGAAATGTGGAAGGTGAATTAGTAAGGCCAAAAGGCATGATCAAAAATTCATAATGACCCTCATGAGTTCTGAATATTGTTTTCAGAATGTCTTCAGTCTTCATTCTAATTTGATGATATCCTAAACGAAGATCTAGCTTGGTGAAGTAAATTGCTCCATGTAATTCATCCAACAATTCATTAATGATAGGAATGGGAACTTTATCTTTAATAGTGAGCTTGTTGAGCTCCCTATAATTTGGACACATACATCATGATCCTTCCCTCTTGTGCACCAATACTACTGGAGCAGAGAAAGAACTTTGACTAGGTTGAATTATACCAACCTCTAGCATTTTTGCAACCATACGTTCAATTTCACTCTTTTTGTCATAAGGATATTTGTAGGGCCTAATGTTTAGGAACACTTCATGGAATAAAGTGAATCGCATAATCATGATCACGAATAGGTGGGAGGAATTTGGGAGTCTCAAACATTGGAATGATTGTCCAAATTTTTTTGGAGATCTAGAGTAATAGATGATTTTGCTGTTTAAACCTCTAGCGACCATAATTTTGCAATTATGCCCCATTGTTCTCTCTTCAGAATATTTGTCATGCCATTACAGCTGATTATCTTTCCTGGTTTCCCTATGTTGCCCCTTAATTCAACTTCTTTTCCTTCCCAAAAGAATTCAAGAAAAGTTCTTGAAAATTTAAAGTTATCATCCCCAAATATTGTAACCATTGGACTCCTAGTACAACATCAGTACCACCCATTGGAATGGAAAGCATTATACTATTCAATACATATTCCCTCATGGTTAGCTTGATTTTATGGCACTTTTCCAGAGTAATTTATAGTTCATCCATTTGCAACCATCACTTGTTACTTTGGTGTTCAATATAGGAAGAAATTCAATTCGTTGGCTATCTTACAATGAATAAAATTATGGGTACTACACGAATCAATCAGCACTATTACCTTTTTCTTCTTGATATATCCTTCTATATTGAGAGTTTTAAGAGTGGCAATTCTTGCCAATTCATTACAAGAAATGGTTGGATTCATTTATTCTTTCTTTGGGGCTGGTTCCTGGTGTATATCATCCTCTTTTGATGTTTCTTGTTCCTTTTCTTCCTCCTCTTCACAATCTGTGTAGAATAATTTCTTCTCAGTACACTTATGACCTTTAGTGTATTTTCTATCACAACTGTAACAAATCCATTTTTCTCTTTTTTCCTCCAATCATTGTAGTGTCAACCTTGTAGGTTGTGGAATACTAGCACTTCCATATTTATAGTTGTGAGTGGTAGACTTCCTTGTTTCCATAATTTTGCTTTCAAATTTTCTTGCCACCATGAATTCCTTCTCCAATGAATCGGGTTTCCAAATGAAAACCTCATGTTGGATGTTATCTTTTAAATTCCCTATGAAGACATCAATCATATGCTCTTCTCGAATATTGGTGACCCTAATATTCAATTTTTGGAAGTCTTCAATGTGCTCCGCCATTGAACCCTTTTGTTTGAGATTTATCAATTGGATAAAGAAGGTGTTTCTATTTGTATCTTCATAATGTGTTATCATTTCCTCCGTAAAAATTGACTAGGTGACAAGTGGTTTATGAGAACAAATCCATCTATACCGTACAAACTAATTGGGTTCTAAATATAAATATGCAATATGTACCTTTTGTGAGGATTACATATCCTGTAGATCAAAATATTGTTCCATTTGTAGTATCCATGTTACCGGATCATTGCCATCAAACTTAATCATATCTATATTTGGAATGTGGTGGTTCTTAAACCCTAAATTGGAGTCTCTAAAATTGTAATTCATATTCCTTTTGTCCTCATCATGATTTTCATGGATTAGCTTGTCACCACCGGGAAGCCTTTCTTATAACAACTTTGTCCATCCTTCCTTCAAACCTTCCATTTTTGCTTTTAAACCATTCATGTCTCCTTTTAAACCATCCATGTCACCTTTTAAACCATCCATGTCACCTTTTAGTTCATCTTTGGTTGCTACTTGTGAGAGTGAAATTTGTTGCACTTGGTCCCATAATTTTGATATATCATACTGCAATTATTCCTCTTCATGCGTCATACTAGATATTTTTTAGGGCTTAATGGGTATAGAATTCTTTCTCTTAGGAGGAATTTTAGATCCCAACATTGATATCGATGTTTCAACATTCCCTTGGAATCACTTCAAACTAAATTTGAAACAAAAATTATGCAATATTTTTAAAACAATACACACATTTTTCTTGCTTTTAGGAGCTCAATCTTGAAACAGTTGTAACTCTATAATTTAGGATCTCCAAGTTCTGAAATTTCTTCCTCTAATATCTATCTGAGTCTTATTTCCAACCCCATAAGTCTGATCGCGATTGGATTCTTAAACAAAGAGTTATGTCAAATCTCCCATGATGGCCTGATTGTGGACTTGTTCAGTAGAGTGAAGTTATACGGGATGCCACGAGTCACTAATTCACCCTTCGGCCCTGAAATTGCTATACGAAATACTACAGTCCATGGAATTTGAGAAAATTTTTACGGAATTCAAATCCAATACCTAAAACAAAAATTATGATGATGTTTCCTAGGTCACTTGTTTGAGGCATAATTTTAGATACTACAAAATCCCTAACTTCCGCAGATCATATCTCCAAAAATATAGAGAACCAAGATATGAAAGTTTTACAATAATTTCACCATGATTTCGGCTCCATGTGGTAAAAATTTTAGCTTTTGAAGCCTCTTATAAAGAAAATTATAGTGAAAATTCAAAGATGACCTGTTTGAAGAAGCAAAACCCTAGAAACCAAAGCTCTGATACCAAATGTTATGCAACCAGCTCACAAAAATATAGATCAACGAATTAAAAATTATCCTCTTCGAGGGGGCAACCCCTTTTAAATTAAATGAATGAACAATTCTTAGATGATACAAATGACAAGACCTCCTTTGTATATATAGGAGTCTAAGGGGTCACAATATAATCAAAGCCTACATAACAATAATAATGTAAGGGCACAACAATAATAATAAAGGGGGATACACTAGTATTATAGGGACCTAACAATTACTATTATTACAATTATTATTTTATATAATAAAAATTAAAAAGAAAATAATGTAAAATTTTAAGTTTAAGTAATTGATATAATATTCAGGGGTGGAAAGAGCAGGGAGGTAATTTTTGCCCTAAGACTGAAGAAGAACATATATGTGCTTGGGGTTTAGGTCACACTTCCAAAAACGTTGCTAAATCCTATGCCTTATCTCAGGGTTTGAGACAAATTGTGAATCTAGGAATTCATGAGGTGATTGTTTTTGGTGATTCCTTGAATATAATTCACCATTTATATTTAAGATTTCTCCCCTCAGACACAATGTTAATTTATATTTTCAAGAAGATTTATCAGTTGTATCAATTTATCCCTAAGATTAAATGTCTCCATGCTCTCAAATAACATTTATAATTTGGGGTCAAGGCTAAATCAAGTTGAACTTTGGTGGCATGGGAAAAAGGGGTGTGTCCCCCTTCCTTAATGGTTAACTAGGAAACTCAAAAACCAAAGTGGAGGAATAAATTCTCATGGTTTAATGTAACATTTTAATGCTTTGTAAATTTTGATTTTTTTAGGTCAATGTTGGTGGATGTACAAGTGGAATATTGTAGATATTGTTGGATTTTGTTTAAAAGCTTCAAGGTCAGAATTTTGTAGATTGTCATTGATGTATACTCCATTCTTACCATGTCTAGCAGTTTTAACTTGCTTATGTAAATAATGTATCTAAATTGAGCTTTAGCTTAGTGTATTTAAATATAATAGTTATTCTTAGTTCTTGTTAAAAAAAAAAATGATTGAACGAATGTTGCTAAAACAAAATTTAACTGTAACTATTAGAACTTGCATAATTAATTATTTCAATTTAAATATATTTGTGAGAGGACTTTTTTTTGCCATTTGAAATTTCAAAATCAAGTTATGTTGCTTAATGCACAATAAAAATTACTATTTTATTAACATAAGGAAATTTGACCATCCTCATTATCATGATAGAAAAGATAATTGGTAATAGACTTAAGGATTTAATAGCTACGTGATGATAACGTTAAAAAAGCCTGGTTTGTTCTTCCATTAACTATGGTTCAATTCTAAGGGACATGGCTAACCTATTGTGATATCTAGCACATGAGATAATCATCTAAACACATTAATTGAGATTACTTTATTTAGAGAAATAATGTGTATCTTTCAAAACTTAATATGATGCCATAAAGAAAGTAACACCATATACCACCTCTAATCTTAATGAGTTATAAGTACATAATGTAAAAAGATATATTTTTTCATGTCTCTTTCCAAGTGATCATCAAAGGGGAAAAACGGGACCCATCTTAAACACCCATGGTATTCAGATGACTCATAGTATTCATATAACCCATGGTATTTTCCAATGATATTTAGATGGCCCATGGCATTTTCCCATGGTATTTTGATAGCTCATGAATTTAAAGGGAAGACTATAGCTCTCTCATGAACATGAATTGGTTGATGATTTTGATAATTGATCTCAGATATCTTGGAGCTTGAAGGTGTTGCAGCTAAACAACAACCCCCATTTTTACTTTATTATCTTCATAATAATAATGGGGACCCTCTATATAAATTTTGGTCATTTCACTTATTTCATGCTTTTATTTTGTTATTTGTTGATTTTTTTTTTCTCTCATTTTTTCATTTTGAATGCTTCATTGTGTACAGTTTTTCACCATCTTTCCAACGACTCTAATTTTGTTGAGTTTGGATTTATAGTTTGAAAATGGTGTCTTTTCAAAGTTTGAGTATTTTCACCACCTATGCTTAAAAATGTACAGAAAGTATTTTATTTTTAACATGTAAATAAAATTATTTAATTAATTTTAACAAACAAACAAAATTTTTCGGTAGAAATCACATAATAGATTTTTTTCCGACGCGTTTCGAACCATCCTGTGTGGTTCATCGTCAAGAAAAGATGAAGATGCAAATCATGGCAATAGCTTAAATAGGGATCGATGTAGAGATACTATAACGGCTATAATAAACAGCTAGTTTACTAATAATATTATTTAATTAATAATATTAATTAATAGGAATAATTTATACTAATTAAATCAAGAACTATGTTAAAAAAAATTTTAAAGAATAAAAAGAATTAAACAAACAAAGTCAAATATCAATGAAGTCAAAAATTATTTTTAATTATCAACCAACATAAACGGCTAACTAAGAAAATATTATTTATTTAAATAATATTGTTAAATACCAAGAACCAACTCTAATAATTAAGAATAGGATAAGTTTTAAATTAAAATAGAAAAAATAACCAAGTCAAACATTAACTAAGGAGCTCAGTCAAAAAAGGCAAAGGAGTCAAAATCCTAGGAGGTAAGACCTTATAAGAAACTAAAAATAAAATAGAAATGAAAATAAAATCAACCAAAATAATCAAAGTAAGAGAGACTAATGTATAAAGGCCATACAATCAAATTTAAGACAAACCATATATATATATATATATATATATATATATATATATATATAAAGGGTTAAAGAACAAGAGGATATAGAAATATATATAAAACTTAAGAAGAAACAAAAGCCCACAAAAGACTAGAAAAAACGTAAAGAATCTAAAAGCAATTAGGAGGACAGGACAGGGACCCAACTTCTGCTAATATTCCAATCATCGTCTCTATTCAAATTGGTGGACCTTTTTTCGATTTCTAAGGTCTCCCTGAATTTTTGATGATGGAAATGACTAATCCTGGCAATGACCTAGGCCTCCTCAATTCAGATGTGATGCTTAGTTGCATCTGCATATTCATCCAAAGCAGAGGAGTGAGTCCTTCCATGCCTGATGTCAGTGGTGTGCTCACGAATCCTTTGATTAATTGAGCAACTTAACTCATCTATGTAGGGGGGCCCACAAGAGCAGGGGATAAAATAAATACATTTCATGTTTTTAGGGTCCACTGGGTCCTTCACAGATATTAGGGAGCTTCATATGGTATTCAGAGGTCTAAAGGCTGAAGGAACCTTATGCTTCCTTAGGATCCTTGCAATTTTTTCAGTGGTCCCTTGGATAAAAGGGAGATGAACACTAGAAAATGATCCTTAGGTTCAATCCTATCCTTAGGACCCTTTTCAGCTTGAGGAAAGCCTTAGTACACTAGTGTCTACTATATCCATTATTCAAGAGAACATTTAGGAGGTGCACTTTCTCATCATTAAGATGGTTTCCATCAGAAAATCTTAAAGCCCTAGTCGCTAAAGTGTTGAGAACACCAAGCTTTTGAATCGGGAAATAATGAGAATTAGCATGAATATATTGCTCTGTGTGAGTTTTCTTCCTAAAAACTTGATGAGAAAAAGGGCCATCACCATTCCTTGAAAGGAGGACGTCAAGGAAGGGTAGACTACCATTTCTTTCAAACTTCATGGTGAATTTTATGGAATGAGACTGATTATTAAGATGAATTTAGATATTTCTGTATCGTCTTGTTCTTTGAACCTTTATATATTTATATTTTTTGGTTTGTCTTAAATTTGATTGTATGGCCTTTATACTTTAGTCTCTCTTACTTGGATTATCTTTGGTTGAATTTTATTTATTTCTTATTTTCATTTCTATTTTATTTTTAGTTTCTTACAAGGTCTTACCTCCTAGGATTTTAACTCCTTTGCCTTTTTTGACTAACCTCCTTAGTTAATGTTTGACTTGGTTATTTTTTCTATTTTAATTTAAAACTTATCCTATTCTTAATTATTAGAGTTGGTTCCTGGTATTTAATGGTATTATTTAAATAAATAATATTTTCTTAGTTAGTCGTTTATGTTAGTTGATAATTAAAAATATTTTTTGACTTCATTGACTTTGTTTGTTTCTTTTTATTATTTAAGTTATTGCCATGATCTACTTCTTCATCTTGCCCTAACGATGAACCACACTGGATGGTTCAAAACGCGTGGGCAAAAATTTCTATTATGTGATTTCTACCAAAAAATTGTATTCGTTAATTAACATGGATCACAGAAGCCTAAATTCAGTAATTTTAACTAATTAAATTAATTAATTTATATACTATTATTTTATTTAACTAATCTAGATTAATTAAATTAATTGTAATTAATTTATAAATATTAGTTTTTAATTATTTAATTATTATCAACCCAAACTAATATACAAAACCACCGGATTCAAGAACTGTATATAACCTTATAATAAAACTTCGTTGTAAATATGTATATAAAATATTTAAAATGAAAAAAATAAATAAAATAATAAACATTTATTACACCTGCTTACTCATCCCGCTCTTACTTATCCGAATATTTTAAATGGCGCATTTTTATAACCTTCCCGGCTCTTAGCACGGGGCTGACATCATCGTGTGGGAGGAGCCGAAAGAGCATGGTTACAACATGAAACGAGAAGAGGGGAAGGCCTCATTAATATAAGTCACATATGAGTTGGAGTCGAAAAATGTTGGTTGCAACATGAAACGAGAATAGGGGAAGGATTTATCATCCTGCCAAAGGCACGTATTACACATTCACAACAACGTTGACTTCCATTTACATTGGTATTTGACTAAAAATCAAATAGCACTTTCTAAGGATAACATTATAAAAATATATATATAATTAATATATATAGAGATATAGTTTACAATAGTTTACTTTGTTTTTTTTGTATTTTATTGGCCATTCTCTTATTTTGAAATGATTTCTTTCTATCAATGCAATGTACCATACCATTGTTGTACTGAGGTTGTAGGTTATGTTGTCATAACAATATTGAGATTGCAGGGTGTTGATGGTGCTAGAAATCCGTCAACTAAGGGGATCTCCCCGATATGAAGTCTCAGTCAGACCTCATATCGTTTGGTGTAGGAGTTATATCTGGTATAAAGGCCCGTTTTCGACTCCTTAAAGATTTTCCTTAACTCTCGCTGTCAGCACAAGAGAGTGATGCAATAGTATCTTCGAAAAGCAAGGTGAGTGTGCAGCGCAACTGTGTCTAGGTTCACTTATTGCAAAAGGGCGGAGAAAAGTGAGCTTCTAAGTGAGAGGTAATAGTACCACCCAGGAAGAGACGCACATGAACGAGAACGACATGTCCAACATCGAGTGGAATAGTCCACAGAGGATGCGACATTCTTTACAACCAATGAACAAGGGAAGATTTGTCTAACATCCAACAGAATAGTCCACAAGGATGAGACAACAATAACAACCATTACAACACATTCTCAACAATATACACACTAAAATAACCAAAATAGTTCAACTATGTTAATACATGTAAAAGAAAACATGAAATACAAACGTTCACAGAATAGTCTTACAAACATTCATAAGTCATGCATGAAAGACGTGTTGGCCTTCAAAGGTTTCCGTTATTAAGCAAAAGTTCCAAGACACATATTTACATTGTACATCATTAGCCTCATTAGTGGTACATTGGAGTCACTCTTTGCTCCTCAAAGAACTAGTTGGTCTCTCTAATGCCTTGCGGGAGCAGCCAAGGTGAAAAGTCCTCCAAGGTGAAAAGTCCTTTGCTCATACAATGATGGGGTATATATAACCAAGGGTGATGCTTCCCCCTTGTGACTCTTTGGCTACCCTCATGATTGTTCAACTTCCTATGACTTTTCAACTTACATGACTCTTCATATTCTTGTGTGTACATTGGAATTTCACTTTACAATACATTTGATTTCAATATGCATGGCCCACAATAGTGATGTGGCATATGACAGCTCATGACACGACTTGACATGACACTGATGATGTGGCAATGTCAAGTCATTGTTGTTGCTGAGTGTTGGATGTGTTCTTGGATATTCTTTCTCTTCTCCTCTGCATAACTTGATGATACAAGGTCCTCAACGGTCTTTGGTCTTGGAAAGTAGTTGCAAACTTGTGTCCCTTTGCTTTCTCTTGGTAGGTCCACTTGTCCATTCAGCTACAAATGAGTCTTTAGGGATGCTTCCCTCCATCTTCTCCTTCTTCATCATCCCACCATGACTTCATAGTGTACATGTTCTTTGAATTCACTCATGACAGAATGACATCAATCTGAAAATCCCTACTCTAAGATGGTGCATTATTATCCATGACCTGAGCTTGGGACAAGTCACAAGCTGGGAGCAGAGCTCAGTGACTGAGCATTCTGCAGTTCCATGTGACAAGAAGAGGGCTTGATCATTGAGACTGCACAGAGCGCAGCTCAAGCTTGACAAAGGAACCTTTTTTTAGCACAGTCGCCACTGGGGATAAAAATCATGCAATGGCCACTAGGGGTCAGGATTGTGCAGTTCAAGCATACATGTTGGATGAGGCCTTGTGAGACAGATCTTCGCAGTTTTCAGAGGCAAGGGGGACTGAGCAGCAGAGAGGCCTCGAGGACAAATTTGAGCAGTTCTTGAGGGTAGTGAGCTTTGGCTGACGGAATGTCATTGGAGGACACATATGCGCAATTCTAGAGGCCAGGGGAGGCAAGGCTCTCTACACATTGTGGGGTTCCGACAGGCAAGGGAAAAGCTTGAGAACTGAAAGTGCGAAGTGCATAGTTCAAGGCAAACTAGGAGGCACAACTATGCAATTCTTGGGGTCAAGGAAGTCTATTGGGCTCTGGAATTGCACAATAAAACTTCCCTGGAAGATAGTGACTGTGCATTGCATAGTTCCAAGCAGCAAGGTCACATCAATGAGGGCTGAGACTATGCAGTGAATAGCTCAGTAGGGGGTTGGTGAAGCTGAGTTTCCGGGTCGGGAATATTTTCCAAAAGTGGCTAAGTGCGGGAGGAAGATAGACTCATGATGAACTTGAACTGTGATCACACACTTAGCATACTTTGATGACACGAAAACATAGACCACCAGGACAACAAACAAAGCAGTACCCTCTGTGTGATTGTATCATGTCAAGAAGGGACAAGTGCGACACTTGAGATAGAATTTAGGGCGATGTGACAAAACTTGTGCGACAGTGCTCAAGGCTTTGTGTATGAGTGCGACAGGTGTTTACATTGTTAGGACAACTAATGTACAGAGAGGTTGACAAGAAAAACCACCAGAGAAGGCTCACAAACATGTCATAATAGTCAAACATGCCAAGAGAGGATAGTTGATCCAACAAGTGAAAGGGAGCAAAACACTTAGAGAAAACACATGGAATGACTTTCAGTGTTTGAAACCATGCATGTCATTGAAGACATAATGATATTAAAATGATAAATCATTCATACTACACTAAGAGGTGTATTTGAACTTTATGAGATGTGTTTTGTTTTCTGTACCTACCCTCCAAAGAGTTGTGAATCAGATGGAGTCTTCATTAAGTCCTAATATTCTATCATACCCTAGGTTCCTTGGTATTATTATCTGATGAATAACTTTTCTCCTCATCTCCTTGAGTATTATCTAGCATGTCCTCCTTCCTCATATCCTTCTTAATCATCTTACCATAGCCTGGTAGAATTCATGTATCTGTAATCGTCTCATGACAAGACGATATCAATATGATAAACCCCTAGTCTAAGATGTTGCATGATAATCCATTAACTCAGTGGCGGGTTGGACTAAGGGATGAGACTGCATAGTGCCCACTAAGGGAAACATTTGCACAGTGTCCACTCAGGGAAAAATTTGCGCAGTGCCCACTGATGGAAAAAATTGCGCATTTCAAGCAAACAGTGGTTGATGTGGGATGGGACCCTATGAGGACAAACTACGCAGTTTCAAGAGGCAAGGGGGACTAGGAAGCTAAGAGGCTTGAGAGATAGAATTGCGCAGATTTTGGAGGCAATGAGCTCCAGCTAAGGGAAGGACACTGGGAGAAGCATCTGCACAGCTTTAGAGGCCAAGGAGGGTTGGGCTTTTTGTGCATTGCGCAGTTTCAGCAGGCAAGGAAAAATCTTGAGTGTTGCAGATGTGAAGTGCGCAGTTTAGGAAGATTGAATGAGGCTAGGTTGCTAGGAATCCTCTGGAATTTGGCTAAGTATGGGATCAATGGAACCAATGTGAATAGTGATATAAATTGATTGTGACCACACACTTGGACACTTAGTGATACAACATAGATCATCCAGAACATATGAAAACATACTTTACTTAATGCAACAACCTTTCTGGCAGCTTACGACAAGTGTGGCTCTGACGATAGACTTTGTGAGGATAATGACAAAACTTGTGTAATGGTGCATTAAACTTTGGAAATGAGACCGAAACTCGTCTATATGATGAGAACAACTCAGTTTCACAAATATTTCCCTTTGAAGCAAACCAAAACTCCCCTTTGCATGACAAGTGACAATTCCCATCCCCGAAGATGACATTTTCTATATAAATATAAAAGTGTGAATGACTCTTAAGATCCAAGAAGGGAGCTTGAAATAATCAAATGACCAATAAGTGACTAAGGAATGATCGATCACAAGATCCACAGTAAGCTCCAAAATTTGAGTGTAGGCCAAAATTTGGAAGGTGTTGCAACTGCTACAACACTTGGTGACACTTTGGTAGAGTCCAACTTCTCTATTTTGGTTAACTCCTTTCGTGCAGGGCCTTGGTTCTTCAAGGAATATTGATTCATAATGTAGATTTCATTGGCCTTTTCGACTTACCCCGTGACTATACATGGTCCCCTTTGTACCTTATCAATCGAACACAACATAAAATTCAACATAATCACAATGTTTCGAGTTGGGAAGGGTAGTATATCTTGCAAGGTTAAGATTTTCAAAGTATGGTTTTTCATCTCTGGTGTTGCTCCGCTGCTAATGAGCCTGGATGATACCCCGACGGATTCACGTGGGAAAATAAAAATTGCTCCACTGCCAACGAGCTTGGATAGTACCCCGATAGAGTTGCTTGTTTCACCTCTCTGTGCAGGAAGCCTCTCTCTTCTTTCGCCTTTTATTTATTTAAAGAGAACTATGCATTGGCACTTATTTATTTTGGGTGGAAGAGGGATCCCAACTTATTATAAGCAGAAGAGGTTGTTCCTTCAGAGAATCATATAAATACCTCTAATTTAGGTTTTCTCTTTTATATTTTTCCCCTTCTCCACTTCTACTAGTTGGATAAGCTTGAGAACACCAAAGCAAAAAAACCGAGAATACGCTTGAGGTTTCCGAACTAGACGTGGGTTCATGGTTGGACCAAAACTCTCCTTGCGGATAGATCGTATTTTTTGTCGTAACTTCATCAGCCAAAAGGTGTAACCAACATAAGGAAGACAGGCAAATGGCTAGCCAAATCCTGAAGTGTCACAAGGCTCTTTGTAGTTCGGTCACACACATACTAAGAAGCCAAATAGGTCCAGGCACAACACTTATTTGCATGATGAAAACAAAAGGGAAAACTCAACAAGAAATAAAACACAGATCCAAGAAACAAAACCAAAAGACAAGAAAAAAATGGCTAAGCAAACATGATGTAGAATCAGAAAGAGAAAAATAAGGAATAGGTGAAAAATGAGTGCAAGAAAGGGAAAATTATGATGAAGCTAATCCTACTCCTAACCTAATAGCTAGAAGGTTGGGGTCACATATAATGAAATTTCCAATGAAGCCACCATAATTGTTCCTGTCCTGCATCCATTAAAAATATAAACAATTAAAACAGATAGAAAGTGATGTGCAATAAAAGATATAAAAACTTGAAAAACTTGCACAAAGAAAGGAAGGTCTTGCCTATGGGCGGAAAGGTGTCACAACCACTACTTTCATCCAATTCACATGCTTACCTTTTCGACGATCATCATTTTTCAAAAAACCTCAGAATCTCCCTGTGGATGTGTCTTCATCTACACCGAGCTCCTTAGCAAGCACGAGGATATATCGAAACTTGTTGTTTTCTACAGAGCTTGTCAGGTAAGATTGTTCCAACCATTCAACGATTTGATCATACAATTCGCAACAACCCTCTATAAATTTTTGAGAAGATGAGTTTACAATTAGAAGCATAAGATTATGATGAGAATATGGTAGGGGAAAATAGATCTGATCATTTCAACAATAACGTCAAGACAGTTAGGACCCTGCATAACTATCAACAAAGGTTGAAGTGTTTCAACTACTCGGCACAAATTTGAACAGTGAGATATTGAATGATGAAGGTCAAGAGATGTAAAACCACTGTCCTTGGATGTTCTTATGGGAAAATGATTAGTCAAATGATAATCACCAAGGACAGAAGAATGATCAGATGAGATAATTGAAGCATCAGATTCCCAGTATGCGATCAACAAAGAGAAATCAATTTGAACAATCTTGTGAATGCTCTAAAAAATCAAGCCAAGTTCCTTGCGAACCAAATATGACAAACGACCTTCCTGCAACTGGTGAAAAATTGTACAAGCATCATATTCATCTAAATAGATTAAAAAGGATGTTAGCACCACAAATGCATGAGACCAATTGGAACATGGTGAACGGAGAAGAACTTGATTTGTGTGACAACTTGTGCATTCATTGTCACTCAAGAGGATTACTGGTGCGATGAGAGGATAGGTTTGCAACATCAAATTCGCAAGAAGACCCAAGAGCTGACCACTAAGGGATAAATTCGATAAGCCTGATTCTTTCAGGCAAAGATAGTCCTTGACATGATCAACTTCGCAATTCCATGACTCTATGAGAGATGCACATTCCCAACCCAAGTTTGATGCAAGAGATTTGCATGAAGATGAATGAATTGTAACAGATTCTTGAATTCAGTGAGAAGTAAAATATTGAAAATTTGAAAGGTCACACCCAGAATGCCAAACATTTTTCACAAGGAAATTTACATCAAGTGAAACCATGAAAAGAGACGGATTGCGCGAGAGAAACCAGATCTGACTTAGTGCAGGGGGCTTACCAGAGTCGTGATATCCTGACATAACCATCAATGAAATTTGAAGTGCATTGACTCCCTAGCAAGTCCCAGAACTTTCCAAGATTGTAGAATCTCATTTTGAATCTTGAACCAAATCATGAATGGTTTGAGGATAGCTGTTATTACTAGTTTTAGTAATACCACTTCTCATCGAATAGCAACCATCTCTATCACAGATTTTACCAAAAATTTCAACTTCAACAACCAGATTTCTCAAATCAGAAGACTCTTCTAATTGCAAATTCAAAGATAAATGAATTGGTGAGATCTCACGAGCAAGTCGATTTGAAGATTTGTCCTCATGCAAGAGAAGAGATGATGAGCAGTGGGAAGAGTTCTCTATGATTTGATTGTTTTCAATTTCATCATGGACAACCTCACCACCTTGTGTCAATCGAGGGGATAACTCATCGGATGAAGAAACTAAAGAGCATGGAGTATCTTCATTGCAAGTAGATGTGTTTCGAATGGTAGGACACAAGGGATAGTGAGGTGAAGGGGAAGTTTCGATATGAACATCTTCTTTGACCGAACCAGATTCTAGATCTAAATTAAAATCTTCATGACAAACCAAAAGATCACGTGATATGCTTGGGCATTCGTCATGGCATACATCAATAGAGTCATCATCATTAGAATGATTACTACCCAAGGTTGGGGGTTGATTGAAAGAATTGATTACATTTGATTCACTATCGAGATTGGAAGATTGACAATCATCCAAGAATGGAAGCGCATCATCTTAACATGAAGGATCTTGGAAAACATAAGAAAGATTGAAAGCACCTTCACCTTCCTGCTCCTCTACCTGTGTAGAGTGACTGCCTTGTACCTGATCGCAATTTGAACCAGCAACGTGAAAATCAAGAGAGTGTGGAAGACTAGCTGGTGGAACAGATTGCTCAAGTGGATCATGGTACAAAGAGTCATGGCCTGTAGATGATAGAGGATGGCAGAAATCTAGATCAGATTCAAGACTCGAGTTATGAATAGTGACATCATCTTGTAGAGTGGAGGAGTTAGTCTTCACCATAGACCTCATAAGCCATTTTGGAATTTCCTTCATTGAATCTGAGTCATGAAAGGTAGGAAAAGAATGAGAAGATGAATTGGGAATTTGATTTGCGGACTTTTCAACTTTATTACCATTGCAAAGAGGCACCCCTATCAGAACTGGAAAAGGAGGACAAAGAAAAAAAGGGATAGTAAATTCCTCCTATGAAATTAGAGATGTCTCATGATTCACAAGAGTTGGAGAAGCAAAAAAATTAGGGGGTTCAGGTTCACCACGTGAAGAAATAAGAACCTAGCGCTCAAACTCTTGCTTCAAGAATTCCCAATTGAAATCTTCTTCCAGAATTTCATAGCAAAAGTGAAGGAATCGATCATAAAAATTCTCAACTAATTCATTATGCTCCATTCTTAAGAGATTGATTCTTTTATAAACGTTTTGGTAATTATACCTACTGAAGGCTTGATGAAGCTCCCCAAGGAAGTGACGAGGGGAATGAAAGGAAGCAGGTAGCAAGGTATGGCACCACTGATTAGCACAACCTTCAAGGGTGAGGAAGAAAAGCACGCAAGCCAACTCTTCATCATTGATTTCGTAAGATTCACAAATTTAAGAAAATTGGAAATGTGCTCGGTTATGGATGTTCCATCCTCGCTATCAAACTTTAACTGGGCTAAGTGATCGAGAGGCTGATTGGGGGCTTAAAATTGATGAAGGAAAAAATTGGAGAAACACCCTGGGAGTATGATTTGTGTATGAGCCATTTTAGATAAGAGATTCAAACTAGATGCAGTGGGCTCATCTTGTAATTTGGAACTCCTAGCGCCATTTTGTTGACAGTCTTGGAAATCCGTCAACCAATGGGATCTCTCTGATATGACATCCCAATCAGACCTCACACCATTTGGTGTAGGAGTCCCATCTGGTATAAAGGCCATGTTGTAGAATCCTTAAAGGTTTTCCTTGGCTCTAGCTATTAGCACAAGCATTAAGGGAATTTTGAGGTCTAAAATGGGCCTCCTAAGAAAAATGTACAAATAAAATAAACTATATAAGAACCAATAGGATTCAAGATGATGATGTCAAACATGGAGGATGGTTCACCATTTTTGGAGTAAAAATGTAAAAAGATTAAAAAATAATAAAATATTAAAACTACTTTTTCAACTCGTATTTTCAACTTATGTCCATAAGGTTTTACTCAAATTTCAAGCAGGAGTACTCGTTGGATGAAAAATGTAATTCCTCATCCAAGGAGTACCCATGTTGGATATTTTCAATGGACCCTGATACAGAAAAAATGAGAAATACATGAAAAAATGTCATTGCAATCACGTTTTTCATGTATTTCTCATTTTTCATGTAGTAGGTTCCATCGAAAGTATGCAACATGGGTACTCCTTGGATGAGGAATCAAATTTTGCATCCAACGAGTGTTTCCACTTAAAATTTGGGTAAACCCATAGGGAGATAAGTTGAAAATAAGAGTTGAAAAAATAGTTTTTTTTTTTTTCCCTCTAAAATTTGATAATGTAATCTAATCTTATTTTATTATTTCCACTATTATTTTATAATTTCCTTAGGAGGCCCATTTTAGACCTCAAAATTCCCCTAATGAGAGTGATGCAATGGTATCTTCAAAAACCAAGGTGAGTGTGTCTAGTGAGTGTGCAGCGCAACTGTGTCTAGGTTCTCTTACTGCAAAAGGGGGGAGAAAAGTAAGCCTTTAAGTGAGAGGCAATAGTACCACTGAGGAAGAGATGCACATGAACCAAAAGGACATGTCCAACATCCAGCAGATGTGACATTCGTTACAACCAATGAAAAAGGGAAGATTTGTCTAACATCCAGTGGAATAGTCCACAGCAGATGTGACGGTTGTTATAATCGATAAGCAAAGAAAGGTTTGTCTAGTATCCTGCAAAATAGTCCACGAGGATGAGATAATAGTAACAGCCATTACAGCACATTCTCAACAAGATACACACTAAAATCATTGAAATAGTTCAACTGTATTAATACATATGAAAGCAAACATGAAATAGAAACATTCACGAAATAGTCTTACAAACATTTAGAAGTCGTGCATGAAGAACGTGTTGGACTTAAAAGGATTTTGTTACTAAGAAAATGTTCCAAGACACTTATTTACATTGTACATCACTAGCCCCAGTAGTGGGGCATTGAAGTCACTCCTTGCTCCTCAAAGAACTAGTTGGTCTCTCTAATGCCTTGCGGGAGGAGCCACGGTGAAAAGTCATTTCCTCATACAAAGAAGGGGTATATATAACCAAGGGTGATGCTTCCCCATTGTGACTCTTTGACTACCCTCATGACTGTTCAACTTCCTATGACTTTTCAACTTACATGACTTTTCATATTATTGTGTGTCCATTGGATTTTCACTTTGCAATACATTTGATTTACAATATAGATGTCCCACAATAGTGATGTGGCATATGACAGCTCATGACACGACTTGACATGACACTGATGATGTGAACTGGATTGATGATGTGGCAATGTCAAGTCACTATTTTTGTTGAGTTTTGGATGTGTTCTTGGACATGCTTCCTCTTCCCCTTCGCATAGCTTGATGATATGAGGTCTTCAACGGTCTTCGGTCTTGGAAAGTAGCTACAAACTTGTGTCCCTTTGCCTTCTCTTGGTAGGTCCACTCGTATGTTCAGCTACAACTGAGTCTTTAGGAATGCTTCCCTCCTTCTTCTCCTTCTTCATCATCTCGCCATGACTTGATAGTGTACATTTTCCTGCAATTCACCCGTGATGGGAGACATCAATCGGAAAACTCCCTACTCAAAGATGGTGCATTATTATCCATGAACTGAGCTTGGGACAAGTCACAGGCTGGGAGGAAGAGCTCAGTGACTATGCATTGTGCAGTTCCAGGTTATAGGGAGAGGGATTTATCACTGAAGTTGCGCAGAGCGCAGCTCAAGCTTGATTGCGTAGTGGCCACTGGGATTCAAGATTGCATAATTCAAGAATATAGTGGTTGATGCAGGATGAGGCCTTGTGAGGCAAATCTGTGCAATTTTTAGAGGCATGGGGAACTGAGTAGCGAAGAGGCCTGGAGGGAAAATCTTTGCAGCTCTTGAGGGTAGTGAGCTCTGATTGAGGGAAGGTCACTAGAGGACACATTTTCATAGTTTTGGAGGCCCAAGGAGGCAGGGATCTTTGTGCATTGTGGGGTTCCAGCAAGCAAGGGAAAATATTGAGGACTAAAAGTGTGAAGTGCACAATTCAAGGAAGAATGGGAGGCACAACTGCATAATTCTGAGGGTCAAGGAATTTTGCTAGGATCTGGAATTGCGCAGTACAATTGCCCTGGAAGAAAGTGATTGCGCACTGCGTAGTTCCAGGCAAAAAGATCACATCAATTAGGGTTGAGACTGCGCAGTGCGTATCTCAGTCGAGGCCTGGTGAAGCTGAGTTGCCCAGTCGGGAATATTTTTTGAAAGTGGCTAAGTGCGGGAGGAAGATAGACTCATGATGAACTTGAACTATGATCACACACTTAGCATACTTTGACAACGCGACAACATAGACCACCAGGACAAAAAACAAAGCATTACCCTCTGTGTGACTTTCTCAGGTCAAGAAGCGACAAGTGCGACACTTCAGATAGACTTTAGGGTGACAGTGACGAAACTTGTGCAACAGTGCTCAAGACTTTGTTTATGAGTGTGACAAGTGTTTACATGGTTAGGACAACTCATATACATAGAGGTCAACCTATGAAACCATTAGAAAAGGCTCGCAAACATGTCATAACAGCCAAACATGCCAAGAGACAATAGTTGATCCAGCAACCGAAAGGGAGAAAAACACTTAGAGAAAACACATGGAATGAATTTCAGTGTTTGCGACCATGCATGTCATTGAATACATAATGATATGACAATGATAAGTTGTCATTCATACTACACTAAGAGTTGTATTTGAAATTTATGAGATGTGCTTTGTTTTCCGTACCTACCCTCCAAAGGGTTGTGAATCAGATGAAATCTTCATGCGGTCTTGATATTCTATCATACCCTGGGTTGCTTAGTCTTCTTATCTGATGATTATTGTTTCTCCTCAACTCCTTGAGTATCATCTAGCATGTCCTCCTTCTTCATCTCCTTCTTAATCATCTTGCCATAGCCTAGTAGAATTCCTGTATCTATAATCCACTCATGACAAGATGACATTAGTCTAATAAAACCCTAGTCTAAGATGTTACATTATAATGCATTGACTGAGACGGAACTGGTATTAGATCACTGGGAGGGAGGCTCAGCTACTGGGTTGGACTAAGGGATAAGACTACATAGTGCCCAGTGAGGGAAAACTTTTGTAGTGTCCACTCAGGGAAACATTTGCGCAGTGCCCACTGAGGGATAGAATTGTGCAGTTCAAGCATGCAGTGGTTGTTGTGGGATGGGGCCCCTGGAGGAAAATCTACGCAGTTTTAATAAGTAAGGGGGACTGGGCAGCTGAGAGGCTTGAGGGACGGAACTGCGTAGTTTCTGGAGGCAGTGAGCTCTCACTGAGAGAAGGACTCAGGGAGAAGCTTCTGCGCAATTTTGGAGGCTAAGGGGGTTCAGATTTATGTGCATTGTGCAGTTCCAATAGACAAGGAAAAATCTCGAGTGTTGCAAATGCAAAGTGTGCATTTTAGGAAGGCTGGATGAGGCTAGGTTGCTAGGAATCCTCCGTAATTTGGCTAAGATTGGGATCAGTGGAACCAATGTGAACAGTGATAGAAATTGACTCTGACCACACACTAGGACACGTAGTGATACAACATAGATCATCTTGAACATATGAAAACATACTTCGCTTAATGTAACAACCTTTCTGGAAACTTACGACAAGTGTCGCTCTGACAATAGACTTTGTGAGGATAATGACGACACTTGTGTAATAGTGCGTGAAACTTTGGAAATGAGTGTGAAACATGTCTATATGATGAGAACAACTCATTTTCACAAATATTTCCCCTTGAAGAAAACCAAAACTCCCCTTTGCATGACAAGTGACAATTCCCATGCCCGAAGATGACACTTGCTATATAAAGATAAAAGTGTGAACAACTATTAATATCCAAGAAGGGAGCTTGAAATCATCAGTTAACCAATAAATGACTACGGAATGACCGATCAAAGGATCCATAGTAGGCTCCAAAATTTAAGTGTAGGCAAAAATTTGGAGTGTGTTACAGTCGCTACAACACAAGGTAAGCATTTATGACAAATTTGATTTAACTTCATATTTTTACTTAAGTGAATGTCACGATGGCCCGCTAAAGTCCAAATCCCAAACCGAAATTTGATGCTCAAGAGTTGGTGTCTTTGAGATAAATGTGGACTCCACACTTTGTTTCTATGTGAAATTTAATGCATGTCAGACTTCAAATATTCATATTTCACGTCATCTATTTCTGCCCATGATATGAACTAAATTCTTGTTTTTTGAAATGTAAGACATGCTAAACAATAAATATAATATATTGTTATAGATTATTTAATATTCTAAATGCACGTTGTTGACTGTTAAATCTAATTATATAATATCATGCTAAGTTCATTTGAAAATAAAAAATCTTAAATAATCATAAAATTTAAATTTAAACAACAATTCTTTAGAAAAAATCAGGTGAAAAACTCTAAAAAATTATAAAACACATTTCAAATAATCATAAAATTTAAATCTAAATAACAATTATGTGCCACATTGACTGAAAATTACTTCGCTATTTGACTACTTTCTAAAATTAAAACACACGCACACATATATGTGTGTGTGTGTGTGTGTGTGTTTTTCTTATATTTTATTGGTTATCATTTTATTTTTGCAATATTTTTTTTTCTATTAATGCAATGTATCATTGTTGTCGTATTAAAACAAAGGTTGTGGGTTAGACATTTATGACAAATTTGATAAAACAACCAACCAATCACTCTAGCTATCATCGCAACCAAACCATGAACTTTGCATTCAATAGAGTAAAAGTAACTCTCCTATCTTAACATCCAATGTGCATTTGACTTGTTGAGAACATATTCAATGTGGATAGAATTCCACACATGCCTAGAGATGGTATCTATATAATTCTAATTCTAAATTTGACATTAATTTTATTAATAATCATCCCCACATACATACATATATAATAATTATATATAATATTTATATTTTTAATGAAATTTATAAAAATCCATTGAAATTGTGTTTTCACGTATTGAAAAAAATAATAATAACAATAACATAAATATATATATATATACAACTTTTATATAATGCAATTGCTTTCTAGTCATCTAATTTATAAATAATATTTCTTCATCCTATGTTGTTGTGTCTACTTCTTCAGCGACAATACATTACAATATGGAAAAAGGGGAAAGCTTTTATAGTTGGTGGAAAGTTGGTGGCATCTAAACATAATAATGGAAGGTAGAACTTTGATCCCCAATTGATGTCTCTATTTTATTTGACTCTGGATGTCAGAGAAACAATCATGAGGTGCCCATTGTGGAAATAAGTATGCAGAAATTTCCCATAGGCACCAAAACAAAATCTTCTTTCTAGGGTAAACATATTATAGTTTTTTAAAGCTATGTTTTCAAATGCATTGAAATCAAGACCTTGCGCTTTAATTGCACAGTTTAAACCTTTACCAATCAATAAAACCTAAATTTATTAAATTATAAATCTTACTACTAACTTCAATTCATAATTTATACTCTAATTTAACTATATTTAAACTAAGTTGCAAAACTCACTACAATGTAACACTGGTTAACATAAATCATTTATAAATTGGAGTCGTAAATACTTTGTTGCAACATGAAACCAGAAGAGGAGAGGCTATATTAATATAAGTCACATATGAATTGGAGGGAAAGGGCCTACTCCACGTGAGCCCGGACCTCCCTCCCCTCCTCTTTACTCTCTTTATAATGCCTCCATATAAAATTGAAGCCGCACATTAATGTTAAAATAGGCCTTTGGAATTTTGTTATTTTTTACTTAATTTTATTTATTATTTTGTTATATGATAATTCAATTTAAAAGTTATATAAATATTTTAAGTTTCGGATTTTATTAAATTATATTTTATATATTTTTTTTAATTAAATTCAATAAATATGGATAAAAAATATAATTTTATAATTGATCAAAATTTTAATTAAATTGTTTAAGATTGATAATTTTGAGTATTTCAACAGTTTTGATAACCCGATTTTGGAAGATTCTATCTTGAGTTTTATATGGAAAAATGAGGTCCGGGATAGCTCATTGGAAAACTAAAACCGTGTAGAATATTGTGAAAGTAGTTGCATGACCATATTTGGTCATTTATTATGCCTAAAATTTAGCAGAAATGAAGGCGATGAATTTGCAACAAGAAAACAATTCTTTGTGTTTTTTTTTAGAATTTCATTTGTTGTAGGTTTAAGATGTTACAAGCTCATTCAAGACTTTCTTCTTTGGCCAGAGAAACTTTGACAAAGATCAAAGGGAAGCACACATTTATTTTGATTTTATTTATTTAATTAGAATTTAGTTTGAGAATTTGTTTCCTCATTTTTTGTATTTCCAAATTCATGTGTGATTTTTAATGGTTTCAATCTTGATTTTAATATTTTTTGACATGATATGTTGGAGATGATAAAGCTAGAGTATTTGGAGTAACGAGATTAATCTAGTAGAAGGAGAGGAGAGGATTTGCAGCTCCAAAATAGATGAATCAAAATTGCCTTCAACAACTCTCCATTTTTTAATTCATTTTTTATAAATTATAAATATAAGTTTGGAGAATACTATAAGTGGTTCCTCTTTGTTGAAACTTTTATAGTCCCAAGTACTTTTGTAAAGGAATTTTTAGCTGTAGGTAGAGAGGACAATTCAAATTTGAGTTATTTGGTGGTTTTCTTTTCAAAATCCAGTCTATGTATTTGAGGCAGAGCTTGCACTATTGTAGCTCCTTCCTCCAGTGGCAGAATTCATAGTCTTGAGGAGATTGTTGGGGGCTCATCAAGAGACAAAGCAAAGAGATCAGGTTTTGTTCATTGTATTTAAAAGTACTTTTATTTGTTAATGCAATTATTAAGCATTAATTATTTCATGTTTTGCACTCTTATTGAATATGCTAATGATTGTTCATTAGATGAGCTATCTTTTTCAATGGAATTAAAAATTGTCACTGATTTTCTCATTTTCTCTTGCATTAAAACAAAGTTATGAGTAACTATTTACTCAAAAAATTGTCATTTTAATTTTATTTAATTGTCATTATATTTTGGATTTAAGAGATCTGTGGTTTGTATCTTTTGAATCAGTGACCGAAGAATCCACAGCATGAACATTTTTATGTCAACATTTCAAATCCCAAATGGGATCCATCATCAGGATTTAAGAATGATGATAAAAGAAGAGCTTCATAGAAAGAATAAATAATAATGAGGAAAAAAATTGTAAGGAAACAACAAACTGTTGTCTGGAATATTTATTGATTTAATTTAATTTTAATAAATTACTTTTATTTTTATTGATGAGCTTTATAAAAAAAATTATTGAAGAATTAATACATTAATTCATAACCTAATAATTAAATTAGTGAATATAACTAAAACTTAAATTAGTGAATTGAAATAATATATTAATTTCTATATAAATTAAATTAATATATTAAACTAATTCATATTAACAATTATAAATAAAACATATTTATAATTAATTAATATATTAATTAATAGCTATATAGAAATTATTATACTATAGTATTTTTATGTTAATTATTATATTTGAAGTTATTAAATTAGGGTTATATAGAAATTATTATACTATAGTATTTTTATGTTAATTATTATATTTGAAGTTATTAAATTAGGGTTACTATAAATTAATTTCTATATAAATATTAGGGAAAATATTAGTGAATTGAACTAAAACTTAGATTAGTGAATTGAAATAATATATTAATTTCTATATAAATTAAATTAATATATTAAACTAATTCATATTAACAATTATAAATAATAAATATTTATAATTAATTAATATAATAATTAATATATTAATTAATAGCTGTATAGAAATTATTATACTATAGAATTTATATGTTAATTATTATATTTGAAGTTATTAAATTCTGTAAAAATATTAGGGAAATATATTAATTTCTATATAATTATTAGGGAAATATATTAATTTCTATATAAATTTAATTAATATATTAAACTGATTTATATTAACAATTATAAATAATTAATATTTATAATTAATTAATATAATAATTAATATATTAATTACTAGTTATATAGAAATTATTATATTATAGTATTTTAATGTTAATTATTATTATTTTTGATATTATTAAAAGGTTACTGACTTATAATATTAGAAAAGGAGAGGGATAACTTACCTATTATGGGCTATACCTGTGGATGTGTTGGCGATCTTGATACTCCTGATCAAGGGAAGCCAGCTCCCGCTAATCTCCATACCATTGTCTCTGTTCAGATTTTGAGGATGCTTGATAATTTCAAGTGCTTCTCTGATCTTTCGTCTTTGATGTTGTTCTTCCTTTGCGATAATTGATGCGCTTTCTAGGTAGATATGGTGCTTAGTCTTCGAGGAGTGTTCTGCCAAGGCTGAAGTACGAGATCTTCCATTCCTAATATCAGCGCCATGTTCCTTGAGCCTTGTCTGGAGGGAGCGACCTGTTTCACCAATGTAGCTTTTTCCACAAGAACAATCTATTTTATAGACTCCTTTAAGCTGATGATTGTCAATGTCATCTTTTACAGACCTCAAACCTTGTCTGATAGTTCCAGGTGTTGAGAAATGCGTGATAATGTTTTTCTTTCTTAGGATTTTCGCGATTTTGTCAGTAACTCCATGGATATAAGGAAGAAAAACTTTACCACATTGAGGTTGTTCTTGAGCCTTAGATCCATGAACTACCTTTGCATTTTAATGGCTCATCATCTATTGTTTTCATCTCCAAATAGAACACGTCTTGCAATTAAAATATCAATTGTTAGAACTTCATCCGCAATTGAGCATTCATCATTAAAAGTGTGTTAAATCGCTAATTTGTTTAAAGTCTTGCACTTGGTATTTGGGAGTTATCACCTAGATATTGATTTAGGTTAGTTTATTTTATTTTTACTCATTGCATTTAGATTTAGATTCATAGTTATATTAATTGATTTCATTCTTAGAAGTATCCTTACATGGGAGCAATTGCATTTGTGGCTTGGTTAAACCCTTGTTTCAGCTTAAGGGTCGCTTTCTTGCAAGAGATTTGCAAGAGAATAGATCCAATATCTCTCTTCTTATTGGTAAGTAATTAAAATATCACAAGTCAGCAGGAAAAGAGGAGGTAACTGGACCCAATAGAACCAGTTGGAGCCATCATTTATATAGATAAGAGTCTGATTTGGGACTCTAACTGGGTAGTCTTCCCAAATGTTGATGCGGTCATTTTTTCCCATCAACACTTTTGGCACTAGAAGGAGGGCCACAACAATTGTCATTTTAAGCGTTGAATTTTAAATATTACCTTAAGCTTTAAAATTTTCATAATGGCTCCTTCAAAATTACCTATTTTGAGTTTTTTACTGAACATCCTCTAGCCACCACTACAATAAAGGTAATAAGGCTCTTGTCGAAAACAAAATTCAATGGTAAGACTTTTGCTTTTGATTATCTCCTTCGATTTATTTTAGATTGCAATAATTTTGATATTGACGAAGGTGTCATTTACAGAATATTCACTCTTACTTTGACAAACGAAGCTAAAGACTGGTGTCAACCATTACCAGTTGCCTTTGTACATAGTTGGGATGAGTTTTCAAAAATATTCCTTCATTCCTTTCAGGGGTATGGTTATGAAAAGGTATTTGATTAGCTTGAAGCACTTCGTAGAATGGAATGTGAGCCTTTGCACAATTTTCTAATTAGATTTAAATTAGCTTGTTTACAATTTCGAGCCAAAGATTTGCCCCCTCAATTTCAACTAATACGATGGTTCAAACATTTAGTGTATCTTCCCTATAATTTTATCAATTGTAAGGAACCAAAAGATATGACATTTGTAAGCATATATACTACTCCTGAAGAGTCAATGGCTCAAAATAGCAATAAAATTCCCCAAAAATTGAAAATGTAAATGTTGTCAATCAATAATTTCAGCAAGAAGTAGAAGTTGTTGAAACAAATAGCGATGATCTTGGGTATTATTTTAATCAAAACAATTACGTTGTGTTAAACCATGCTACTTATTTTCAAGCAGAAAATCAACAAGCTGCAAAATCAGCTAACAGCGACCAGCAAGCAATAAGTTCAACAAGCAATCAGCATCAAGCAAACTAGCAAGAAATAATGCAAATAGAAAATTCCAACGATATACAAACTACTACAAATAATTATGAATTTTATCTTGTTGAAATCAATGATCAATCACAAATTGTCGAGTAGCTTGACATTAATTTTCAAGCCATTCAAATACATGTCTCTCCTGAGGCTCTTCCAAATAATAGTGAATATAATTTTGCATTGAGAAAAACATTGATCAACAATCCAAAATCTACAATAATGCGAATGTTGAAGACTCTCAAATGTGTATTCAGGAAAATGAACAAATTTCTTCAAATAGAGAAATTTTTAGTTATGTGTCTTCAACCTCTTATTTCTCTCTCTATCTTAATTTTTTCAGTAATGATAATTCAATTGTTAATCAGTCAACAGTTCTTTTCTAACATAAATTTATTTTTAGATAACAAAGGAGTTTCAATTAATTAAATTAATGATGAATTATTGTCTAATTCTGATATGGATAGAGAAAATTCAATTACTAGCACTTTCAACTATCATGGAAATTCTCTTAATCATGCATTTAATTTTCTGCCTGGTTCCGATTTATTTTATGGAGAGAAAAAGAACACTAGTGAAGTCGTTTATGATGATGAATTGAAGTCTGAGAATTTTGAATCTCTTCACTCTTCGGAAATGGTTTTGTCAGATTCTCATACCTCCAATCCTTCAATTCCATTCATATTTGAAGATGGGGAGAACATAAATTCAGAAAATATTTCAACAAATTCTCATTTTCAAATCTCCCAACATTTTGATGATTTCATTATTCATGAATCCACCCCTATTTATGATTATTACGATGATGAAGTTTATTTTTCTAATCATAAGCCGGAAATTTTTCCATTTCCACAAGTAGATGGTAATAACAATTTTAATCTCATTATTCTGGCTGACACTTGTGGAAATGAAATTTTGTAAACAAACCCCAACTATCTTGTACTTTTATTTGTAACATTAGTGTCAGTTATGATTTGGGTTTTCGCTATTTACCTCAATTAAGTTTAATTTTCTTTAAAATTTTATTTTTGAATTTTTGGACATATTACATTGGCAGTTTTATCATTTTGGCTCTGGACACTCATCAAATTCATACATGAAAATCAATTTCAAATATTTAGCCATGAGCATCAAAAACTTCTAATTTTTCAATATTATTTGATGTTTATCTTATACCAATGTTTGTCATATTTTCAAATGAATCTTTTACAAGTTTTAGCACTTGAGGGTGGATTATTACAATCTAGTCAGCGTTTCAATTTGTCCAAAAATATTTTAGAATATCCATTGAGCTTCCATTCACACTTCATTGATCCATTTGATAAGTATTTGGAAAACTCAACTTATCGGAATATTTTTTATGCTCTCATTTTTGTGTATAATACTAATATTTTTTATGGGCCTTTGCATTTAAAAATACAATAATTGACAATGGACTAATATATTTTTCTCCTTTTTAATATATTCCAATCATTAGTAGACATCCATCATAATTTTTATGATCCCGTAGGGTTATGGTTGGAAATCTTTCTGGAGAGTAATTTTGTAAATAAATTTATTTCGCTAAACTTATTAAGTGTACATAGTAGGCTAAATTTTTATTTTTAATAATTTAGTTGTGACCTTATTCATGTTACTATTTTTTTATATTTTCACTTGTTTAGAAATAACACTGAGGGAATGCCTTCATTGGAAGTATGATTTCACTTAGTATATAATCTGCCCCATTAGATTAAGAGTATGATTAGTTTAGTTAGTTTTATTTTCTTTTAATGTTGCATAGTGTGAATATGCAGGTAGTGAGCCCAGAGAAATTTCAAGGCATTCATTCCATTTCCTAGCAAGATGCATTCCACAGTCTTCACAATGCATTTCTAAATCATTTATTTTACCATTTCTTGTTATGCAATGTTGAAGTGGATGCAAATTAATGACTCATTACTTAGCATTTAATTTAGATTGAATAAGTAAATGATTTTGAACATATGCAAATTCTAAGAAAATGCATGGGAAAATGTAAAGATCTACGAGGTAAAGTTGCAATTTAATTCTTCCAGGTATGCATATATATGTTCATCCTCATCTGCGGTTAGTTTTCATTTCAACACTTGTTTTCTCTTTAGTCGCATCTTATCTTTTATTTTTTGTTATGCTTTTTTTGTAGGACTTCATTAGCTTAAATTAAAGGCTTGATTTTGTTAGAAATTAAATTAGAATAAAGTGAGAACTTAGTCTTTTCTAAGTCACAACAATGTTCAGGGAAGTATTCATTTACTCATCAAAATTTGTAATTCTTATGCTTTGCTCTACAAGTACTTTGCTTTTATTTTATTTTATTTTACAATTGAAAGATGAATTATATTTTGCCTCTTTGATTGATGCAGTGGAAACAGAACGCTTGCCTCATGTTTTTCCTGCTATGCCACACGCCTTGGGTTTCTAAATTTTTTAAATGCTCAATCTAATAATGGTTCATAGCGGCAAAGCAAAATCGCAATTAATTTCATAGTAGTCGACAAGAATTATCCCTGCAAATTTCCATTCCCTCGTGACTTTTTAAGTTGTGTTGAGCCAAACTCGTTTACAACAATTCTCATTTCACAAATTTCCATTTGGTTTCATTGTAGAAATTTTGAATAATATGACACTTATTCACAGAGATTATCTTGATTATACATTATGGCAGAATGCATGCATAATACATAACCTCCTCTACGTTGATCATCAATTTGCAGAATCAAAACATTCACATGCACACATTGAAACACATCAATAACACATATCAACACAGTATGTAATCGGGGAAAGCATATAGCTGAAAACCCCCAACTATATGTATATTATATTGATTGAGAACATGTAACAATACATAGTACAATACTCCTCACAAGTACTCAGTACTATCTCCACCTGTTACACACAAACTAGCTCCGATCTGAATCAATCACAGGTTCAAATCTCCTTCGTTGCTTACCTGCCTCCACTGCGCAATCCTGCATGAGAATGGATGAGAATGGCTGATCCAAACTCATATTTCCCTTGGCTGAACCACGCAATCCTCATTGGCAATACTCAATCCATTGATTGCGCAAATCTCATGCACAACTATAGTCACAACTGACAGCTGTCTTGCCATTTCACTCACCTCTAACACCTGTCTCCACTGAATTGTCCATGCACTGAGTTAACTGATGTATTCTTTAGTTGATTTATGAGTTAATAATTAGTGAATTAATTAATAATTAATTCACATCACTCATCACTAGTGTATTCTGCAGTTAGACTAAATACAACTAGTTCAACTAAGTCAAACTGAACACAACTCCATCAACTCCTCAATCAACTCCACCAAACTCAATCACTTGAATTCTAACTGAAGTCCATCATGCAATAGCTCAACTGACCCATAAGAAAAGCGTATTTCCTTTTGGCAGTTGCATGTGCCACATCCGTAGCTCGAACTGAAGTGCTCTAAGAGGATAAGATAATGTTTATAGTCCAAATATTATTAAGAGCTAATAATATTCGACTGTTCTATTTTTAGCCTGACAGTCTAAAAATAGACTCTGCCCATATTTCTAAAAATAGAAATCCATCTATTTTTACCAACATGACCAATCATCCACAAATAGCATCCTGCAACTCATAGACCATGATCCGTATGTCTAAAAATAGACTTTGCGCCAAAAATAGCCTGCGGGCCCACTTAGTGAAGGCGACTCCTTTCCACTAAGCTTCATCATCTTGTTGCATTTTCAACACTCCCTCTCAACAAGATGTGGATTATCTGCAACCCCTATCCTGCAACTCTGGAATGTTCTGCATGCAACATATTTGTCCGGTCCACTTGCTCCAACAACACTTGGAACAAAAACACTCCCAACTAACCACTCTGTTGGGCTAGGAACATACTCTGATGCTGAAGCTCTACCTGTTGCTGACAAGTGCTCTCTCTCTGAAATCTGCGCTACTGCAACATCTCCATACATCTCGCACCATTGCACACCTCTCTGTGCCACCTAGCACTGTGCAAAACACTTGTGCCTCTCGCATTGTTGCAGCTTGCTAGCTATGCGTTGTCCTGGGATTCCCTCACTGTCGCTCTCTCTACTGCTCCATCCGCATCTGTCTCTACCCAATCAGTCAGTTCTTGCTACTCCACATCGGGGCTCCCAAAGCAAGGTCTCATCCAAGAGGTTGGGTACCTCAAGGATCCTACCCTTCCTCCTTGGGACGATCACTCTATATCGCCCCACCTCCTACCTAGAGGTATGGCTGCATGTGATCCCTCAGCCCACCTGGCTCGAAGTTTCCCCCTACTGGAGGTCTCTGCATGAGTAGATGTCTCTACTCGAGCTCCTCTCAGCTTCCCTTGTTGTGGCTGCTCCACAACCTCCTGAAGTTGCTGCACCAATCGTGGCTCCTCCACAATCGTCTGAGACTTCTTCTGGCTCTGCATGTTGAGAGGTAATATACGCTCCCTCTCAACCACCAAGTCTCCATCAGTTGCCTTGCTGCTCAAGGCTTTGCATGCATCTTGAACCTCAAGAGCATACAGTTTCTTGACCCATGAACCAATCTGCTTCACCTGACTAGTGATGATGTGTCTAAGGAAAACCTTTCCCTTACTGAAGACTACATCATAGCCTCCGTCTTCCAGCATCGTGATCGACACCAAGGTTCTCTTCAGTCCTGGTACATACTTGACATCGGTCAAGGTAAGGCGAGCTCCATGCTCCCTCTGAAAAATAACCGTGCCTACACCTGAGACACTATACTTCTCATCATTACCCATCGCTATGAGTATCTAGAGATCTTTCTCCTCCAAAGTACTGAACAAACTCTTGTCACCGGTCATGTGGAAAGAAGCTCCACTGTCAAGAAACCAACCACTTCCCACCATGGATGAAACCATGCATGCAAAGAGTGTGAAATCCAACTCAAACTGTGAAGCAAGTGCCTCACCTTCAGATCCTTCCCCGGATCCCTTCTTGGATTTCCTCTGTGGACAATTTGCAGCATAATGGCCCACCTCATGACAACGAAAGCATCGCACTTTCGATTTGTCAACCTTCTTCCCATCATTGGAAGAACTGGATTCGGAAAGAGAAACCTTCTCCTTCCCCTTCTTTGCTTTGGCAGCCAAAGCGCAATTTTCTTCATCATATGCCTTTGATGAAGATCTGTCCCTAGTATTCCGCCTGATCTCCTCTTGCACAAGATCTGACCAAAGTCTCTCCCATCCTGGAAATTTCTCCCGACCATTGACAGAGTCCTGATAGGAATGCCAACTCTTCGGAAGACCAAGGAGAGCCAAGCTCACCAAGTCCTCATCATCAACTGTCACCCCCACACTTCCCAGCTCATTCTGGCATTGGGTGAACTTCGTGAGATACTCGGGCATACTGTCTCCATTCTCACACTTAATGTTTCTGAGTTTATCCTTGAGCGCCAACTTCCTCTGGTCGCTCTTGCTTTGGAATAAATTTGTCGACGCTTTCCACATCAAGTATGGAGAAGCCTTTCCATGCAGGCTGGATACAATGTGATCCTTCACGCCCTCCAACAGAATCCTTCGACACTTTGTTGTCTTCTTTTGCCAAGCCACAGCTTCAGCAGCATCAGTAGGTTTTGGGACCTCAGCCTCTATGAACTCCTTCAACCCATTGTCATCTAACACCGCCTCCATCCTGTCTTTCCATGCAATATAATTCGAGCTGCCCTTAAGGGCATACTCCAATCGCAATCCGTGAAAGACATTTCAACTTTGACACCAAGAAAACACTGCTGCAAATTCGAATTCTACCAGCTCAAAACTCAACCGCTTCTGATCTATAATTCGTGAGAACAAAGTATTTCTCGTACAGAGATTGACTGTATGGGCTTTTACCGGATATCTCACCTTCCAAAAGAAGGAAAAATCCATAGGCTACCTGGCCCGATTACAGACTCTGCCTGAAGAAATAAAATGTAAACACTTTCTGAAGAATAGATCTGATGATCAACTCTGCTCTGATACCATGTAGAAATTTTGAATAATATGACACTTATTCACAGAGATTATCCTGATTATACACTATTGCGGAATGCATGCATAATACATAACCTCCTCTACGTTGATCATCAATTTGCAGAATCAAAACATTCGCATGCGCACATTGAAACACATCAATAACACATATCAACACAGTATGTAATCGGGGAAAGCATACAGCTGAAAACCCCCAACTATCTGTATATTATATTGATTGAGAACATGTAACAATACATAGTACAATACTCCTCACAAGTACTCAGTACTATCTCCACCTGTTACACACAAACTAGCTCAGATCTGAATCAATCACAGGTTCAAATCTCCTCCGCTGCTTGCCTGCCTCCACTGCGCAATCCTGCATGAGAATGGATGAGAATGGCTGATCCAAACTTGTATTTCCCTTGGCTGAACCACGCAATCCTCATTGGCAATACTCAATCCATTGATTGTGCAAATCTCATGCACAACTATAGTCACAACTGACAACTGTCTTGCCCTTTCACTCACCTCTAACACCTGTCTCCACTGAACTGTCCATGCACTAAATTAACTGATGTAGTCTTTAGTTGATTTATGAGTTAATAATTAGTGAATTAATTAATAATTAATTCACATCACTCATCACTAGTGTATTCTGCAGTTAGACTAAATACAACTAGTTCAACTAAGTCAAACTGAACACAACTCCATCAACTCCACCAAACTCAATCACTTGAGTTCTAATTGAAGTCCATCATGCAATAGCTCAACCGACCCATAAGAAAAGCGTATTTCCTTCTAGAAGTTGCATGTGCCACATCCGTAGCTCGAACTGAAGTGCTCCAAGAGGATAAGATAATGTTTATAGTCCAAATATTATTAAGAGCTAATAATATTCGACTGTTCTAATTTTAGCCTGGCAGTCTAAAAATAGACTCCGCCCATATGTCTAAAAATAGAAGTCCATCTATTTTTACCAACATGACCAATCATCCACAAATAGCATCCTGCAACTCATAGACCATGATCCATTTGTCTAAAAATAGACTGCGCCAAAAATAACCTGCGGGCCCACTTAGTAAAGGCGACTCCTTTCCACTAAGCTCCATCATCTTGTTGCATTTTCAACATTCATATTTTTACAAGTCCCAGGATAATTCAAAGATTACTCGACATCCAGATCATTCACCATGCATACATGGAATCCTATTTTGCTTACCTTAACTGTGTTTTCATTGGCCATTCACTCTTGCTTTCCCACATGAGCCCGCAGCACTACATCCCGACCACTCCTTAGAGTGCAACCTTTATTTCCTTCCGGGCTTTATCCTTTCGAGCTGACAAGGGTCACAATGCTTGTCCTTAAATTATCCTCTTCCATGTATGCTCGGCAACATTACCCCGTCAACTTCACGAATCTACTTACTCATTTCATCTGGGATTTCCCTTCCAAGGTGACGTAATACACATTATAGTGTGTGTGGGTCCTCACTTTTTTTTTATTGGTCCCTTGTATATTACACTTACGCATTAACCTACTTCTTTTAGCACTGAGGTTGTTTTGTTTACTGCTTCATAAAATGTCGAGATAAAAAGCGTCGGGATAGCTCAGCATTCACATGGTTTTTGTTTCAATTTCCCTTTCATACTCTTATCATCCCTTCCATTCCACATCATCCTAACTTTCCTTTCTCGGAGACTAATTTTGCTCACTCATTTAAAAGAGTTGGAATTAAATTAGTCGATACTTAATTGATTTTGGGCTTTTAGGCGCACGTTTGTGGCCCACATGCACCTCTTCCTCTTTGCTTTCTCATTGGATACTTTCTCTTTTCACTTTCCACATACGCCTGATTTATTCATCCGACTTGATTCTTTAATGCACATCCTTCATTATTAACAAGTTTGATTCCTCGAGCTAATGCAAGCATCCACCATGTCTGCTAACAATCCTCACTTTAATAAAATTACAACATTTTCATGTCTGAGCAGCGACTATATTAAATGTGATAAAATGGTAAGAAGGCCTGGATTATTGAAAGGTAAAGGGGATTGCAATCAATTTATTTGATCTGATTCTTTTGTTATTTCATTATATTTAATTTATACCTGCTATGTTTTGATGTGCACTACGAAAAGTCCCAAGTTTTCTCTTTTTCTATATCTATACACATTGCCTCATGGTTTGGGACTTTGGCTTGATTCCATGGGATTTTGAGCAAATTTTGGAGCTGATATAAAATCACAATAAGGAAAGGGTTTAATGCAGTTGCAACACAAAGAAAAGCACATTTTTGGAAGATTTTATATCTCTAATGATTATAATTTATTTCCAATTCCTTGAGCATGAACTATTTTTTTTCTAGCTTAATGCTCGTTTCAGTTTAGATTCAAAAAGTTGATGATAATGGGCACATGAAAAAATTTCATACTTTTAATCCTAATCAAAAGAAGAAGTTACTTTTGTTAGAGAAAATTGGTTTCTTTCAGGTAAATCTCAGTGAAATTCTTCCAATTTGATTTTCAATCAGAGCCTTAAAACATCTAAACATGTCAAATGCTTCCCCTTTCTTTTTCAAAAAGAATATCCATGTCTTGCAAGAAAAATCCTCAACAAAAATCATGAAATACAAGTAGCCACCAAGAGAAGTAACAGACATAAGTTGACATAAATCAGAATGTATGAGCTGAAGTACCTGACTTGATTTTGTTCTGCTTGAAGGGAATGGTCCCTTTATATGCTTTCCACTTGCACATCTTGGGAAAACCCATTCATGATCCATCCTAATCTCAAGCATTACAGAGCCCATCTTCCTTACATGAGGTAAGGCTTTGTAGTGCAGGTGAACAAATCTTATGTGCCATAGCTCACACTGAAGATTGATAGCATGAACCAGTGCATGAATGGGTTTACCATTGACTTTGTAAATCCCTTCACATCTTGATCCAAGAGTGAAGAATTCTCTCATACTTGAATTCAAAGGCCAAGTTAGAATTTTTCCATTAATAAAAGCTACTTTCATTCCTTTTATATTCTAGAGCAGATATGGATATAGGAAATTTTTCAAACCATGTACATACAAAACTTTTTGCAGAAAAAAATAGATTTTCCATCATCTAACTGAAATGAAATTGAACCATAAGCTTTAACTTGGTGAATAGAATTATGGTGAGTAAAATTATCTCCAAGGATAACATTTAAATTAGTCTCCCACTCAATTAGATTAGTGAGTGCTTCTTTGTAACCAATAAAATGTTTGGACGCACCACTATCAACTAACCAGCTATCAAATGAATCTGCAAAAGAAGAACTGGAAATAGCAGAAACAAGAAAATATTATAATTGAGTTTCTGTTGCATTATTTCTATATCTTCGATTTCTTGTTTTCTAAGAATGCCATCTTCTTTTATTTTCAAAAGAGTCTATTTTATAATCAGATTTGTTTTTGAATCTAGGTGATCTTCTTCTTTCTTTACAGATACGAGCAAAGTGACCATGCTTTTGACAGTTAAATCATATAACTTTTGACATGTCTAGATTCGCTTTATTTGATTTGAAAGCATATTTCTTTTTATTAAATTTATTTCTTTTGTTGTAGGCTATAAAACCAGTAGGTTCTCCTTCTTCATGATGTGAAATTCTCCCTATGGAGATCATTTTGGCCTCCTCTTGGATACACTTTCCCAGGAGCTCATCAAATGTGGGAATAATGTTGATGTCGTTGATGGTGGTGATAAAAGTCTCTCAAACAGGAGAAAGGCCTCCAAGCGCAATCAACACCATTTCTTTGTCGGGTACAACTTCACCAACTGTTGACAGTTGATTCCTGATTTTAGTCATTCTCAGGAAATATGCTTGAATTGTCTCTCATTTATTCATCTTGATGTCCTTCAGTTGATTCTTCAAGGCAATAATTTGGTTCAAGTTACTAATTGCAAACATGCCAATTAGTTTGTCATACATTTCTTTAGCTTTATTCAAACCATAAACATAAGTAATGAGATGATCACTAAGAGAATCAAGGATAATTTTTCTAGCTTTGATTTCAACATTTTTATGTTTCGATTTGACAGCAGCACTTGAATTTTCTGGTCGATCAACTATTGTGCCTTCAACATACTCCAAAACTCCATGTTCTTCAAGAGTGATATCTAGTCTTACTTTCCATGGACCAAAGTTTGAAGCATCATTCTGCTTCTCTTCTATCTTGAAGTAGGATTAAGTCATCTTGATCAAAAAAACTTTGGCAACAAGTGGAGTCTCTTCAGGTGATCTCTAGTCTCCTTGGACTTGTTTTCACCAAGGCTCGTATGCCATGTTAAAATCTGAAAGTTCTATGCATAAATTTAAAAATTATTTGCAGAAACTTGAAAGTTCTATGCATAAAATTGAATGTACTTTGCAGAAAATGGAATGTACTTTGCAGAAATTTGAACGGAACTTAATGTACTTTGCATAAAGTTGAATGTACTTTGCAGAAAATTGAATTTTCGATGTTGTTGCAATTACTTAGAATGCAGAATTCTTCTTCAAAACTTTTCAGATCAACAATTGTAGATAAAACATAAACTTAAGGATCATATGAAAGCAACCAAGCACAAATATAAAACACGAAGATTTAGGTCCAATGACCAAGGCAAAACCCATAAGGGGAAAACCCAAATGATTCTTTTACTATTAGATTTCTTCAATTGTTCAGCAGAGTCCAGAGAGAGAGAGTGTGAGAATGAATAAAGTCATCAATGCCTAATCAACTTGCAACTCAAGTGCTCTTGCTATTTGCTTGAAGATCCCCTTCTCTTGATCAGATCTTGTCCTTCACACTTGCTCTAGCTCTTCCCTTGCTCTTACTCTTCACTTTCTCTAACATTTATCTTGCACACACTCAACACAAGCTCTCCTTCTTCACAATGAACATGATACTCTCAACTCTCACTTGTTTTTGCTTAAATAGATGAGAAGGGAGAGGAGTTACAAAATGAATTCATACCTTCAGCCAATAATAGGAGAATCGAATTCCATAAGGGAGGAGTTAATTGAGAAGTGTAACTCATCTCGAGAATAGGGAGAGAGGTACACTTGTCTTGAGGAGTTACAATTCGAATTGGGGAGAGAGAGAGTTACACTTAGACATGAGAGAATATTTGGTGAGAATTAAAAATCAAATTGAATGAGGGAGTTACAAGTGCATTTAATGATAAGTTACACTTTTGTCATACATTGAATTCGTGAGAGAGAGTTACATTCTCTTAAGTGTGGAGTTACTATTTTATTCCAAGAGAAAGGTTTGATTTTCCAAGTAAGAGATTCTCAACTTAGTTTACATATTCCATGAGAGAATTCATTTTTTTTTTATTAATCCATTAAAGGTAAATGACTTTAGACTATTTTATAAATAATAGTATCATAATAATAATAATACCAGTAAGGATAAATATATTATTTCTTGACTTGTATAATCATGATTGATTTGATTTTAAATTGGATTCCATATGTCAAAATCATCCTTAATCATTTAGACATGACTTTTTATTTTTGGAAAGTCACTTCCAAATTACTTACCATTTTTGGAAAGTCATATTAGAATTGTTAGAAATGAAATTTTATTATAGGTGGTTCAAACAAAACTGAAAGATATGATTTCTTCTAGGATAAATTCATCCATGAGCTGTCAAATTTTAACATATTATGGTTCCCAAGTCAACATGGGCTTTCTCTTCAGTTTTGCAATCCATAAACTCCCAACAGCAATCCCATTCAGCACACCATTCCAGTGCATTTAAAGCTTCAACAACCATCGTTCAATGGTTGTCCACTCTGTCCAGTTTCTTCCTTCAACAATTAAGTTGAATATCCTAAGAAATTGACCTCCCCCAGACCTCTTGGAATTTGTGTCCCTCGCTCAACCCAATTAATTTTCAAAATTAAAATGCATGAGGTACTTACATGGCAAGATCAAGCCAATTACAAGTTGGGTTGTTACACTAACCATGTTGATTGTGCAATTGGTTAATGTTGAAGCGACATGAGTAAACACCACTAACCTATACTAATCTTACCAAAGAGGGTAATTCACACTATCTGGAATTGGTACCTGTAGATAGAATGTGATGGATGATTGATCCCATGTTGGGTTAGGAGCGAGTGACTGGGTTGAAAGGATTTCTTATCCTCCCACGTAGCAACAGCATAATGAGAAGAAATTTCAACCTCTCCTCTTTCAATTCCCATTTGCAAGAAAGATGCATGTTAATAAGCATTACTACACACAACTCTTCTCAAATAACACCAATGTACAACCACTAAGCAGTTAATGCAAGATGATAGTAGTAGCTAGTACAAAGCCCCATGAAAAACAATCATGATGAGTGTCTAGTAGAATGCATGTGGAGGGTGACCACCATGCAAGGTAGGTGACCTCTTACCATATGTGCATAATCCAAAAACAATAAGAAGATTCATATCATGAGGAAAAATTGCTACATAGACAGAGGTTGTTCTAAGATCAGCAACTACATGCAAAGCCTTCCAAGTGTGCCTTTAGGGTTTGAGAAGTGGAATATTTGGGTCAAATTGTCTCATGAGGGTTTCAAAATGGACCTTAACAAAATTAAATCTATGAAAGAATGGGCAATCCCAAAACTTTGAGGATTTAAAATATTCATAGGCTATTATCGCTAGTTCATTAATAATCATGGTCAAACAATAGCACCTCTAATAACATTATTAATGAAGGAAGCATTTTCTTGGACTCAAAAAGAAACTAAATCTTTTGAAATACTTAAAGAGTCTATATGTACAAGTCTCATCCTGGCCACACCTAACTTCACAAAAACCTTCACTCTGGACATTGATGCCTCAAGCTATGGTATTAGTGAAATTTTCGTGTAAGAACAAAGGCCCCTTGCCTCTGAAAGTATCCAACATAAAGGAAAAACATACTCAAATCCATCTATGAAAAAGAAACGTTGCACATACTACATGCAATTAAGAAGTGTAATTCATACCTAATAGGAAGACATTTCAAAGTAAAAATAGGTTATGTAGTTTGAAGTACTTCTTGGAACAAAGACTATCTTCAAAAGAGAAACAAAAATGAGTTACAAAGATGCTAGGTTATGACTTTGAAATTATCTACAAAATGGGAAAAAAAAATATTGTGGCAAATTGGCTCTCAAGGAAAGAGGAAGACACGAAGGATTCACTGTGTTATTTCCATTCCACAGTCTAACTGGGTGGAAGAAGCAAGGATAGAATGAAAACAAGATGAGAGGATATGCAATATCATTCAACAAAAACAAGAGGACCCCAATATAATAGAAAATTTTATGTGGAAGAATGATTTGCTATGGTGTGAAGATTGTTGATGCTTATCCAAGATTTATCAACTCAAACATAATGTTCTTTTGGAATTACACACTTATCATGTGTTAGGACATTCAACATTATTGGAAAGATGTCATAGGATTAAGAAAGAAATTTTCTAGGAAGATATTAAAGCATCTATGCAAAAGTTTGTTGTTGGAATATGTGGTTTTACAATAGAATAAGGGAGATACAATCAAGACCCCAGGGCTCCTACAACCATTAGCCATACCAAGCTAGCGTTAAAGCAAAGATTAATGGAGTTTATTATATGAAAGAATATCATTATGGCAGTGGTATATTGACTGACAAAGTATGCCCATTTTTGTGTGCTTTCTCATTCATTTAAAGCAAATATAGTGGCATAAGCATTCATGGAAACTATCCAAAAGATATATGAAATATTAAAGATTATTGTAAGTGAAAAAGATCCAATTTTCACTTGAAACTTTTGAACTGAATTATTTTCTTGTTTGGGTTCTCAGTTGGCTCACAACCTATCTTACCATCCTCAATCAAATGGGAAAAATGAAAATGTGAATAAATGTTTATAAGGATATATTTGTTGCTTTGCATCCAATAAACAGACACAATGGGTCAAATGGTTGCCTTTAGTATAATGGTGGCACAACACATCCTTCCATACTTCATCAAAAACGTTTCCATGTATGGAACTTTATGGATATCATCCTCAATCCATCACATCACCCTTGAAAGAAACTACAAAAGTTCACGCAGAGGAGGACCACAAAAGACACCAATAAGATGTTTTGAAACTATTAAAGGACAACTTAGTTATAGCACAAAATAGGATGAAACAACTAGCAAATCAACAATGTAATGAAAGCGGATTTGAAGTGGGGGATTGGGTATTTTAGAGATTACAACCATATCAACAGATGTTCCTCAAGTAACAAAAGAAGGGAAATAAATTAACACCAAGGTATTATGGTCCCTATAAAGTAGTGCAAAAGATTGAAAGTATAGCTTACAAATTGGAGTCGCCTCCATCTTCATATGTACATCTAGTCTTCCATGTTTCTTGCTTAAAGAAGGTATTTGGTGACAAGATCTTAGTCCAAGCTATTTTACCAAAGATTAATAAAGAAGGAAAAACCATAGTAGAACCAAAAACAATCCTTCAAACAAGAACTAAGTAGTTATGAGCAATCACTGAGTACCTCATTAAATAGAAGAACATGTTAGTGGAAGAGGCGACATGGGAAGATGAGTTATTCATGCAAAAAAAAACCTGCAAATAGTCAAGTGTTGAAGAGAACACTTATTTGAAGGGGAAGAGCATGTTAAATGCCTACACAAGCCCCATGCTAACATTAAAACCTCTTATTAAGACTATGATATTGAATTATTATATTTTTATTGTTATATTATTATGTAGGTGACAACCTTTCATTGTACCTTTTCATTATAATTGTACCCTTTGTCTCCTATATATATACACCAATGAGACCTAGTCTTAGGATTAACATATCTTGTCTTGTATTGCACTCAATGTAAAAGAAGGTTCGACCCTCAAAATGGATTGTATTTATTAACTTCTTATCATTTTAAGGTGTAAAATTCATAACAAATTGAATTATTTCAAAAATGCTAAAAATGACTCATGACATAGAAATATACAAGTAATGATAATAATAACATTAAAAAATATACTCATTAATTTAAAATTGGGGCCTATATATATTTTTTTGTCAATTTTACATTGTCATTTGAATATAAATCATGACAAATTAATAAATTAAAAACATCATTTAAACATGACTAACGACTTATAAATATAATCAAATGAACAATTTGCAAGTCAAGTATTTGGGTTGTTGCTGACATGTCAAAGTTGTAAGGAAGAAGAAAGAAGTGTCTTGAGGAAGGGCTGACTTGGTACTGGGAGAAGGACATGGTTTAGGGATTGGGTCATTGTATCTCATTTGAAACAGATTCTAATAAGAGAAGAGTTTCTAGGTTTTACCCTTGGAGGCGTTTTGCCCTGGTTGAGAGCCTTTCTCTGTGTCTTCTCTTGTTGTTGATGTTTATTGATATTGTTTAATGAAAATATCTAACTAAAGAACATAAAGAAGATAACTAAGAATCACAAGAAATATCAAGGTTAAAGAAAATAAGTTATAATAGGTGCCACTTTACATTTTCTAATACTTCCACCTATGATGGCATCTGTATATACCCCTCTTGTGATGGCATCTATATGTATTATTCTCCTCGGTCCTCATTCTTTTTTGATGCCATTCCTAATTATTGTTCATTGTCATGTGCATTCGACATTCACTTGAGGTGACATGTATTTATTTATAGGCCAAAGTTGTAAGCATTGGGCATACTTTCAATAAAGGGAGGATATTGGCATTTAAAGGACAAATTATACCACTTATCTTGGTATTGGAAGGACAAATTCTACTAGTGCACACCTCTGAGTTCCACTCAAGCCCTACTCGTATAACAAGATTTTAATTGGACAGAGTCTACCATTGCCACTAACTCTACCACATACCCTAAAAAACAAATCTATCATTTCCGGTAGAAAGCAAAATCATAATGACTTTCAAACAAAAATTTGAATTGTTAACACCTATGAATATTTAAAGGCAACATGGCGATAATGGATATTCAAGCATTTCTAAATTTAATAAGCATACGCTTTGCGCAATGACAAAACTATGTCAAATTTTTAGGATGCACCTTTACCAACTTTATATATGTGTTGTCTATGTTTTGTAGAAGAAAACTTATATCATCTCTATGCAACGTAGAACCAAATATATCCATGAAAGGAAGCATCCTAAATATACTTTAAGTTTTTCTTGTTTATGCTATGAAAATGCTAGAGGTTAAATTTTAACTAACAAGGACTATATGGAAAAGTTTGAACTACTTACAATGAAAGAATTTTTTGAATTGTTTTAAAGTTAAAAAGACATTTCAATCCATAATTTCACTATGAAGACTAAAAGCAAGAAACCTAATATCCACACTCAAATGAATATTATGTTCTTATTGTTTCTCTTATGTGTAAGCAGTTGCTTGTGAAGAGTTGTAACATATCCAGTAGCAGAGTAAATGTAGCTAGTAACACCAGAGTTAGTTGAAGACCCAATATCCCTTTATGTTGGTTATTAAGTTTTGGAAGAAGCATGTGATCCAAAATTTTCTCTAGAAATAGTATTTTCACCAATAGCATAAGCAAAGGAACCTATCCTACTTGGAACTATTGGTTCAACAATTTATTTAGTATATTTAGTAGTCCTAGTATAGGGTAGCAAAGCCTTCCCATTAGACATTGAGGCCAAAGTTGGTGGGAGTAGAACCAACAACCACTAGCTACTACCCTTCCCAGTCTACCATCTAAACCGTCAAGCCAAGCTCGCAAGGGAAAGTTATACTACTACCATAATTAATTGAAGATACATACCCATATCCTTAAGTAGTAGATAATTCACTATTGAAGTGACTAATGTTGTTGATTGTGCAATTTGTTTTTTTGAAGCGACATGAGTAAACACTGTTAGCTCATACTAGTATCAATACCAAAGAGGGTAACTCATAATAGTTGGAATTGGTACCTGTAGATAGAATATGATGGATTATTCATTCCCTGTTGGGTTAGGAGTGGGTGAGTGGGTTGCAAATATTTCTTATCCTCCCACATAGAAACAGCATAATGAGAAGAAATTTCAAACCCCCCCCCCTTCCATTCCTAATTGCAAGAAAGAGGCATGTCAGTAAGCATTACTACACACAAATCTTCTCATAAAACTCCAATGTACAACCACTAAGCATGTTAATGCATTATGGTAGTAGTAGCTAATACAAAGCCACATGAAAAACAATCATGATAAGTGTCTAGTAGAATGCATGTGGAGGGTGACCACCATGCAAGGTAGGTGAGCTATTATCGTAGGTGCATAATCCAATTTTAAAAAAACAATAAGAAGATTCATATCAAGAGGAAAAATTGCTACATAGATGAAGGTTATTCTAAGATCAACAATTATATGCAAAGCCTTCCAAGTGTGCCTTTTGGGTTCGAGAAGTGGAATATTTGGGTAAAATTGTCTCATGTGGGTTTCAAAGTGGACCCTAACAAAATTAAATCTATGAAAGAATGGCCAATCCCTAAACTCAGAGGATTTTTAAGATTAATAAGCTACTATCACCAATTTGTTAATAATCATGGTCAAACAATAGAACCTCTAACATCATTATTAATGAAGGAAGCATTTTCTTGGACTCAAAAAGAAACCAAATCTTTTGAAATAATTAGAGGCTATATATACAACTCTCATCCTAGCCACACCTAACTTCACAAAAAACTTCACTCTGGAGTGTGATGCCTCGAGCTACGGTATTAGTGCAATTTTGGTGCAAGAAGGAAAGGCCCTTACCTTTGAAAGTAACCAACATAAAGAAAAGAACTTACTCAAATCCATCTATGAAAAAAAAAAATGTTGACCATATTACCTGCAATTAAGAAATGGCATTCATATCTAATAGGAAGACATTTCAAAGCAAAAACAGGGCATGATAGTTTGAAGTACTTCTTGGAACAAAGACTATCATCAAAAGAGCAACAAAAATTAGTTACAAAGATGTTAGGTTATGACTTTGAAATTATCTACAAAAAGGGGAAAAATATTGTGGCAAATGCATTCTCAAAGAAAGAGGAAGACAAGAAGGATTTACTATGATCTTCACCATATACATAATTTTAATACTTTGATTTAACATTCTATATGATCTCCTTATGATTGGTTCAACACCTTGAATATAATTTATCAATATTTGTGGGGTTACATGTTTATGACGAAGGAATACATCAATTTTATTTTTTATATTTTCATTTTATTGTAATTATGTATATATTAATTGTAAATTGGTTTTATATTAAATGGTTGGGAGGAATGCTTGTTATTCTTTCTATTCATGTTCAACTCCCACTAGTAGTAACTTTGAGTCATATTGTTTAGCAATACTATTGATGGGTCTTCTAAACAAGTAAAACATAAGGCCCATCTAACCACTCCTAGGCACATAAAGGCTACATTAAACCTTCTTTTTTGCACTTAATAACATTTTCCTCGCTTAATGAGTTCTTAGGAGGTTGAAGATTTTTCTTTCTCTTTTCTTTTGTTTTTTACATAAAATACATAATGATACAAAATATAAAGACCGAACTTAGTTACATTCTCCAACAAGAGCAACCTCAAGTATTTGACATAAATGGGAAAGAATCTCATGTTTGCGGGGCTAAGAAAGCCTTGTATGGACTCAAGCAGGTACCAGGAGCATGTTATACAAAATAGATGGATATTTGTAGAAGTAGAAGCTTCACCAAAAGTGAAGTAAAACCTAATTTATATTATATATTTGTTGGGATTGATCTACCCATTTTGGTGTTGTATGTAGATTACCTATTTCTGACAGCTACAAAGGAGCTCATTGCAAGGTGCAAATTATACATGGTAGTTGAGTTTGAGACAAAGGGCATTAGCATGATGCATTACTTCCTAGGTTTTGAAGTTTGGCATAAAACGGGAGAGATTTTCCTTGGGTGTGGTAAGCATGTGATTGAGATCTTAAATGTCTCGAATGGAGGACTATAAACCTATGGCCACACCCATGATCATTAATTTGAAGAAGGTGACAACTTCAAATTCAGAGTTCAGGGATCGCATATAGTAGAGATAGATGACAGATTCCTTGATATATTTGGTAACCATTAAACCAAATATATGTTTTGTAATAAACGCCTTGATTTACTTCATGGCGGTGTCTATGCAAGAGCGTCAGTTAGCAGTAAAACATGTGCACAAATATTTGAGGGGCACAGTGGAGTATGGTTTGAGATATCTTGGAAATGGTGAAGTGAAGTTTGTGTTGAGATATGTAACTAGTGTCGGTCTTCATAATTGTATTCGAGTCATAATGTAATTGTCAAAAGAAAGAAAAAGATTTTTTTTATAACAAAAAAAATAATTTTAGCATGGGTTTCATGCTTTATGTTTTTAGGTCAAGCCTCCATTGAAGGCTTCTAGGCTTGTGTCATTACCATTATTTTACAGACCCTTCTTGGGCTTTCAAATTCAAGAAACAATTTATAAAAGAGTCAAAATTTGTTATATTAGTCCCCTCCACCAAGTCGGCCTACTCACAATTCATGTCAACCTCAAAGTGCAGCATCCAACCACTATTTATAGCAATGAGATTCAACCTATTGTGATTTTTGTTCTGTAATAATCAAGTGAAGAAAAAGATATGAATAACTAAAGGAATTTGTTCTGGTTTTAAGATGAAAAGAAGAGGGATGTGAAGTCAAGTTAAGAAGGAAGAACACCTTATCAAGTTAGAAGACCAAAATTTCTTTATTTTTGTGCCACACATGCGAAATATTTGAAGGTAATTATAGGAGTCACAAATGCTAGCTGAAATTATAGAAGTGTAGTAGGACGAAGTTCTTTTGGACCAATTAAAGTATTTAAGTTGACTTCTCTTTGGTGATTTCAAAGAAGATTCTGAAAGGCTAACTTGGTGGATGGAGAAGAGTATGTGTCATGGTCAATTAGGTCCTTGATCGTCTCACTTTGACTTGGTTCTTTTAGTGGAAAGAGTTTGACTAGGTTTTCCCCTTCATAGGGGTTTTGCCTTGGCTTGGAGCCTATCTCTGGTGTTCTTTTGTGTTTGTGATCTTCATAGTATTTGACATTTGTCTTGATGATCTAAACATAATAATGGTGAAAAAAAACTAATAAGAAAATATCACAAGAAAATGTTAAGGATAGAGAAAACAGTTAATTAAAGAAGCCCTAATTGTTGCCCTCGATTTCTCAACACAATATCAGAGCTTAGGACAAAATATTGAGGTAGCTAGAAGGTCACAATTAAATGAAGAAGGGTACTAAAGGATCTACTTAGGCCGAATTTTCTTGAAGAAAAATCAAGCTAATAGGATATATTTTTCTGGGCTATAAGATCTTTGTTACAAGGCCAAAAAAATTTGGCTTTATTTTTTGTGGTTTCATAGGTCTGAGTTAGTGGGTGAAGGATTTGAAATGTTAGACTACTAAAAGTCGAAATCCTTGAAAGGAAAATTGTAGTTCTATGCTCAATTATAGAGGTTTGAAATCACTATTAAACTCTGAACATTGTATCATCTCAAAGATCCGAAAAACTTCAGAAGTCTATACATGTGTGTGGATGAAAAGGAATCTCTCATTTGTTGAGAAATCTAGGGCATGAATAGTTAAAAGATTTCTCTGCTTGATAATTGCATGTGATATACTTTTACTTCTTAGCTTATAGTATTTTCTTCATTATGTTATTGTTGTATTCTTTTCATCAAGACAATTACCAATATGCACAATAAAAGACAAGTGACACAGTGTGTAGGATTGTCATCCAGGGCCAAAACCTCTCACCTCTTGAGAGGAAAACCCCATCAACATTATTCTTCTATATCTTCAATTTATGAGTACAAGACCATGACAAAGACCCTTGACTCTAGTATCCTCCCAAGAACCTTGTCACTAACCTTGATGCTCTGCCTCTTCCTTCTCTTGACTTTCTTCTTGATCTTGAATTGCTCTCCTCGGCTCCTTCTAGAGAAACTCGGTCTTTATCCTTCACACTGGCTTCTCCTCGACTTCCTATAGAGAAACTCGATCTCTATGATCTTACTAGCTTTTTGTAGAGAATCTCGGTCTCTAGATCTCTATCTCGGTTACCCAGAACAAGTACCCCAATCCTTTCTTTGTTGCCCCAGAAGAATCCTTCCTTCGCTATCCCAAAAGAACTTTACTTCGTTGACCCAGAAGAATCTCCCCTTCGCTGACCCAAAAGAATCCTCCTTAACTTTCCAGAAGAAAATCTCCTTATCACTTCTTCGCACTTTTGTTTAGTAGCATTCTTCTTCGCACTTCTTCACTAAATGCTTGACAAGTTACTTTCCTCTAAGTGAGGCCGAGTGTCGCTATATATACACTTCATATCATGTCTTTTATGTCGACATGATCACAAGAGTTAGGTTGACTTCTTCTAGCATGTTCTTCCATCGTTGAAGGTCAACTTGAAGAGGATAAGTGACAAGGTCTTGGAGGATACTTTACATAGACAAGATTGACCCTTTACAAAGTGTAACATGACTTCAATACATGACAATGACTATCATTTTATGACTAGATGACAAATAATTCCTAAAGACTCTCAATGGGAGTCTTGACTCAAAAATAAAATCTCTTGCTCATGAAACCCATGAAGCAAGCAATACAATAAATTTATTTTTCTTCTTTACATCTCATTACATAAAATCATAAATACATGTCATTATGGAGACCAAGCCTAGTTACACTTTTCAACACTCCCTCTTAACTAGGGAGGTATTCATAATGGTACTTGGACTTTCTCAATCTGAAGAATTTCTCATAAGAAGAATTTGGATTGGTAACTCATTTGTATAGCATCATATCAACCAACATTGTTACATAACAAGGCCTTGACTAACAACTCCGTCTCTCCACAAGATCTAAGCTCAATGTTGGCGAGACCAATGATTTATAGACACTCTCATCATTCTCTCTCTCGGAACATCCCCCACCCGGGTACTCAGGGTGTGTTCCATGAGGACTATTCTTATATTGGACTCCCCAACCCTCAAGGAATATTGGTCCTCCATGATTACTCTTCTATTGGATGGCCTATCTCATCCTCAAAGAGTATCGGATGCTAAATGATTACCCAATCCTCCATTTTGTCTTCTCAAGTGAAGACCAAAATGACGTGTCTATCTCTCCCTCTCAAATAGGGAGGACATATTCCAATAAAGGAACGTACTCATTCCTACAAAAGGAACGTACCTAAGCTCCCTCTTGACTTAGGAATTTCCAAGTTTCTTCCAAGTAAGAGACTTCTTTTCAGGTTCCTTCCTAGCTAGAGACCTACAGCAGCTCCTCATGCGGAGATCATGGAACAACCAGCTACTTGAAGAGCTCCTTCCTTCAATTTCATGAATTTATTCTTCGTCACGAAGTCTTCATCTTCCAGGGAATTCTTCATAGGGCACAAACCATCCATCACTTTCATCCATGAGTTAGTCATGTCCTCATTTCATCAGAAAGTGATCCATCAGTTTTCCATCTGGCTTTGCTTCATGTCATTCTGCTTTCTTTCATGCCATATTTTTTGGAAGGATCTTACATCCTTCTATATGGTTTTCTTGGAAGTCATCCACAGATTTTCCCTTTGGCAGCCCTACATAAGCCCATCCAGATATTAGTTCAAAAATATGAAATGGACACTTAAATCAAAATTACCTTTTTGATGGCCTTTCATCATGACATCTTCCTGTAGGTATCAGCATCCTGCATACATGTTGACACATCTCCCAAAGATATCCATTGTTAAGGGTCTCCATATTTTTCAGACTTCCATCAAAGTCTTCATATCTTTCTGGGAGATTTCCTAGTCAAATCTTCTTGGTCTTTGGATGTTGATTGCCTTTATCATGGTTGTATATCTCACGATCTCTTCCTTCCTTTCTTCACACATTCCATTCCCAAGAGCTTCCAAACAGAGTTCTTAAATTGTAGTCAACCACCTCATACTTCATATGAGGACATATTATGTTGATTTCATCTAGTGTGACTTATGCCTTCCTGCATCCTTTCAGAGGAGGAGATCCTTTTCCCTTGATCATGCTTCTCAAGATAGAAGTAGTGATCCATGTTATCTGCAACCATACGACATGATATTATAATATTAAATCCAAGCATACATAACTCATTGACCTTTATGTCATCTAGGCTTCTTTCAGCAGCTTCCTTAATTGAAAAGATCTTCAACCCCATGACCTGCTTCATCTCTTATGTCATCATACCATCATCCCATGAATTCCACAAGTTGGAGTTCCTGATGAAACACTTGTTTCCTCTCTAGATCGGTGAACCCTCCGATGAGGATTCCATCAGAGAACCTTGAGGCTCTTGCCTATCTCTATCCTGCAAATGTTTCCTTTTTTACTAGATGTATGATGAACCTTGTCCTGGATGACTTATTCCTTTCCTTAAGTTTGCAATGAGGTTCCCAAGAGCTATATTCTTTATATTTGACTACCAAGGATTTTGTTCCAGACATCCTTCATGTTTCCTATGGTGATGTCATGAGCTCTTGTTTCTAATGCTTCCATGATGCCATGATGCATCTTATTATTTATTATAGCCATATCCTATAACATAAGATTTAGAAGCTATGTCAAGACCTTTTGTGAGGGAGACTATCTCGGCATAGTAGATATCTCTTACTTCCTCTTTCCTTGAATTTCTTCTCTTCGGCTTCCTCCACTTCTTCGATGATATGGGTTTCTTCTCTTTCTTTTGATATTGTCCGTTTAGGTCAATATTTCATATAATGTTCGTACTTTTTACATCCATAGCATCGAATCTCAGCCGCGCTCTTCTTTCTTTTCTGAGGACCAAATTTCCCCTTCTTTCCTGCAAATGTTTGAGTCCTTTAACCTTCAACACTTTTTCCCTCAACTTGTCTTCTTATATCTTGCATAGAAACCACAAGTTGTCGAATGAGGTAACTTTCTTATCCCCATGGACATTTGTTACCTTGTCCATCAGTTAGTGCATTTAGAACAATGATGATTATCTTCTTATCACCTCTCCCAGATCTCACAGTTGAGATCTTATGAAGATATCCCTTTATTCTTTGATACCTTCAATTTTGTGTAGACCAAATCTAAGTCATGTGACCTTATTTATTACATATTCAGAGAATATTCTTACGGGCTTATCATATACATCTATTTGATGTCTCCAATATTTCTATATGAGGGTACCTTTCATAAGAATCCCTTTCCATGAATTCAAAGAAGACCTTTTTCATTGATGTGTTCAATGACTTCACTTTCTTCGAGGACTATGTCTATCCTCCTTTTTCATGCAAGGAATTTCAATGACCCAACTAGCTTATAGATCTCCTTGCAAACACGAAGGCATTTTACCAAATTTAATAGAATGAAAGATACTTATTGACAAGTGAAGATCAAATCTTCTACTTGATCACTTTGATGATGGTTGAAGAAGATGTATTAGTGGTCCCTCTTGGATGATCTTCTTCCAAATGAAAAAGCCTTTCTTCAATAAAGAAGATTGCTCCTTTTGTGATGAGAACGCCTTTTGATCTGGCTCCTTTTGATGAGGATGATTTGTTGCTTCCTCGGATGATCTTCTTAAAGGACAAGGAGAGGATCCTTGCTTGCTTTATAATCTTGAAGATGGTGACAATGCTTTCTAGCCTTCAAGATACTTCGACTTCTTTGGTAGTGAATGAGTGCATATTAGAATTGCTTCTAGGGTTTCGACTTTCTCCAAGATGATGTGATCTTCGTCTTTAAAGTCCTTTGAGCTACCTTGCTTTGTAGATAATTTGATGAGGGTTTTGTGGTCTTTTGATGATGACTAGAGGATCCAAAACTTTTTTTGTTGTAGATTGCCTCTTCGATCTAGGGTTTTATTCTTCAATATAGATCTTGATATTTTGCTTTGATAACCTTCGACTTCCTTAGATGCCTTACTTGTAACTCGATCCTTGAATGTCTCTTTGATTAGATGCCCGCCCTATGACTTTAGCACCTTAGCTCTGATACCATGTTGAGAAATCTAGGGCATGAATAGTTAAAAGATTTCTCTACTTGATAATTGCAAGTGATATACTTTTACTTCATAGCTTATAGTCTTTTCTTCGTTATGTTATTATTGTGTTCTTTTCATCAAGACAATTACCAATATGCACAATAAAAGACAAGTGACACAGTATGTAGATTTGTCAGCCAAGGCCAAAACCTCTCACCTCTTGAGAGGAAAACCTTATCAAAAGTCTTCTTCTAGATCTTCAATTGATGAGTACCAAGACCATGAAAAAGACCCTTGACTCTAGTATCCTCCCAAGAACTTTGTCACTAACCTTGATGTTCTGCCTCTTCCCTTTCTCGACTTTCTTCTTGATCTCGAACTGCTCTCCTCGGCTCCTTCTAGAGAAACTCGTTCTCTATCCTTCACATTGGCTTCTCCTCGACTTCCTATAGAGAAACTCGGTCTCTATGATCTTACTAGCTTTCTCTAGAGAATCTTGATCTCTAGATCTCTATCTCAGTTACCCAAAACAAGTACCCCAGAATAATCCTTTCTTCGCTGCCCCAAAAGAATCCTTTATTCATTGCCCCAGAAGAATCCTTCCTTCGCTATCCCAGAAGAAACTTTACTTCGCTAACCCAGAAGAATCTCTCCTTCGCTGACCCAGAAGAATCTCTCCTTCACTGACCAAGAAGAATCCTCCTTCGCTTGCCCAGAAGAAACTCTCCTTATCACTTCTTCGCACTTCTATTTAGTAGCCTTCTTCGCACTTCTTCACTAAATGCTTGATGAGTTTCTTTCCTCTAAGTGAGGTAGAGTGTGGCTATATATAAACTTCATCTCATATGTCCTTTAAGCCGACACGATCACAAGAGTTAGGCCGACATCTTCTAGCATGTTCTTCCATCATTGTAAGCTGACTTGAAGAGGATAATTGACAAGGTCTTGGAGGATACTTTACATAGACAAAATTGACCTTTTACAAAGTGTAACATAACTTCATTACATGACAATGACTCTATCATTTTATAACTATATGACAAGTAGTTCCTAAAGACTCTCAATGGGAGCCTTGACTCAAAAATAAAATCTCTTGGTCATGAAACCCATGAAGTAAGAAATACAATAAATTTGTTTTTCTTCTTTACATCTCATTACATAAAATCATAAATACATGTCATTATGAAGACCGAACCTAGTTACGCTTTTCAACATCATTGTGGATGAGAATAAACCTTTTCAAACCTACAAAAAGTTCACTTGATGATTAGTGAGGACCGATCTATTTAGAAGTCTTATAAGCTTAGTTAAAAGGTCGAAATTGAAACTACATTCACCTAGGAGGAGTGGAGACTTCTATAAAGTGTTGTGCATAATTGTACATAAAAGATCCAAGAATGATCGTTTAAAGTTTATGGAAGGTATGTCAATATACTTAAGGAAAGTTGAATCTTATGAGTAGGGGAAGAAGAAAGTTGAATCCTTGAATTCTTAGAGAGTGACCAAATTACAAGATTGGAATGCTCCTCACTTGCTAGAAGCTACTATCATCATAAGGACTATAGTCAACACTGAAAGGAGACTTGTGCACAAGGGAAAGTCGAGGCGTCACAATATTATAATAATCAATCAAAATGAATCTCAAATATAGAACTCGTTAATCAAGCTTGGCATCTTTGTCCACAACAGAGAGAAGAATTTGTTCAATTTAACTTGCACCAACTTGTGGAAGAATCATTGAAGATCTCATCAAAATCAGGGAAGTATTATCTCTATATCCCAAATATCTAACAATATGTTTTCAGTTTACTAGAATAAGAAACAAGCTCTATGGAACACTAATCCTTCATAATGAAAGACAGAGGTATGTAATTTGTGATTGTTCATTAAAGAGTTTGAGAGTTTAGTTCTTGCAAGTTTTCATTGTGATATTACTTGTTAATATCTAGGAGTGTAGACCTTCGATAGAAATTCTCTTATGATATAAGAGGGTTTGTAGATATATATAGAATTGAATGATATCTAGATTTTGATATATTTTCCTTCGAGCTAGTTAAGGTTTGTATTCAAAATCCCTTGAAATTCAATCTCCAAAAGGTAATGGAAACCCTAGATAATCATTACACCATTGTACTTGTATATTTTGGATATGCTTGTCAATAAATATTCCAGGTATATATATTAAGAATGGTGACATGTTGGATCCTTCGGCACAAGTTGACTCACATAAAAATGGACCATGAAGATGCTTTCATAATTAAGAGGGGGGCATTTAAGATTTTTAAAAGAAGCAACTCAAGGTATGTATAAAAGTACAAGATTTGTCGCAGATATTCTTCATTAAAAGATGCAATCTTTTTTAAATTTGCATTGTATTACTAACTTTCTTATGTCTAGGGTTTTGAATATGTTAAAATTGGCAACTAGGGCCAAACTCCATGTGGGTCTTCTTATTCATGGCAGTGGATATTTTTCTTAGATTCCTCTTGTCGAGAGGTGTAGTATTGATCTAAAGATCATCCGATTCCGACATGTATTCATGGAGATATGAATTTATTTGTGTTATGAGACAATTCATCAAGGTCGACCAGTAACCAAATTTCCCCCACTTATCCTCCACGTTTTAGTATAAATAGAAGAGGACTTTAAGTCATTTGACACACACTCTTGTGATCTCTCTTCATTATGTTTTGGGTTTGATGAAGAAGAGATCTAGAGGGACTTCTCTAGGATATATGTCGCCATGAAGTTCCCTATCCGTGGAAGAAAAAGGGTCTTCTTGTAGATCCTACGTTGCCCTACTTTGCAGTTAATGAAGCAAGTCCTTAACGTAGTCAAAGGAGGAGTCTTGCAAGCAGTCATGAAAGAATTTGGATATCTTGTAAGTCTGAGGTCTCATATATCTTTGCATGGCAGACAGGTTTTCGATTCTTATCCATATTTCTGTGGTCTCTATTCTCACAAGGCAGACAGTCTCGACATGATCCTTGTACTAGACTTGGATGGATTCGTATGTAAAATTTTGTGGCTTGATACAGTCGCATGGCAAACCAGATTTGGATGTGTTTCCTACTCATGACAGATCAGATTTGGTATAATCGTTATGTATGTTTTCATGGCTCCATAGCCTCGCATGGCAGACCAAGATTTGGGATGGATCTTATGCATGTTTGTGTAGGATTACATATTCACATGGCAGACTAGATTTACCTTGGCTCACATACATGATTTTATGGCCATACATATTCGCATGGCAGACCAGATTTACCTTGGCTCACATACATGATTTTATGGCCATACATATTTGCATGGCAAACCAGATTTACCTTGGCTCGCATTCATGATTTGATGGGCATACGTATTCGCATGGAAGACCAGATTTAGCTTGTCTCACATCCATGATTTTATGGCCATACATATTCGCATGGCAGACCAGATTTATTGGATGACCTTTTGATGATCTTAGTATGAAAGGCATGCCCTTGAATGGTTTGTATGATGATGACAAACAGTTATATGATGGCATTCAGATGGCAGGCCTATGATAGCAAACCTTATATGACGATGATGTAATTCGGATGTGCAGACCCTTTGTTGATGGCAATCATTTGTATGGCAAACATACATATGACATTATTCTTATGAAGGCAGAAATAATTCGAATTGTAATCAAATGCTTTGAAGATAGACTAAGTGATGGGTATGACAGTGGTGCAGGATAGTGCACAGTGACAATGGTGCAGCATAGTGCAGCATGAATGGTGCAGCGTAGTGCAACATGAAGGATGCAACATAGTGATTGGGTGCAGCACAGTGTCGGGTGCAGCTTGATGATGAGTTGCAGCACAGTGAAAGATGTAGCATGGTGATGGAGTCACTTTGAAGGATCAATTGAAGCAGTACGCCTTCACATGAGTTCATATCAGCTACCTCGTCTGCTATCTTCATAGTGAAGATCTCTGCGCTTATTTTGTCGAGTCAAAATGTTGACTTCTGATGTATATGTACTCTCTCTCTCTCTGTTGAACTATTGAAGAACATAAGAAGAATTAATTAAGCGTTTCCCCACATTGGGGTTTGTCCATGGCTGGCGCCACATCTTGTGTCCTCTTGTCTTGGCTTGTCTTCTGTGATTTATGTTTATGTTCTATCTGCATTTTACTATCATGCTAAATGTTATTGCTAATCTGGAATTGATATTTGAGCTAATATGGAAAATTGAAGTAAATTTGCTCTCAACATAGAACATATCTAAAATTAACATGGTATCAGAGCTGAGGTGAAGACAAAGCCCAAGCAAGAGTGAAAGAGAAGTCACCGAAGACAGTTGGAAAGGACAAAAGGCTCAATGGGTTCCTCATCCCTCTTCAAATTCACCAAGGATGAAGTCGAATCAAAGAAGATTACCAGAGTGGCGCAGCGGAAGCATCTGATGGCCTACCTAAAGTCACTTCAATGGGAAGTTCAAATCTAAGGGTGGAAGGAAAGGCAGATGCCTTGCTTGCAATAAGTTTGGCCATTATGCGAAGAAGTGTCTAAATAGAAGGGACACATCACTTGATGGTGATAACAATCATTCCAGGGGCTTCAATGATTGAAGGAATGACAGGTATAACGGCAAAGGAAAAAGGAATGCAGGTCATCAAGGAAATGGTCGACTCTTCAAAGAAAGCAAGGAACTCCAGGTATGAAGAATCAAATGTTGTTTATGATAAGCTAAAGGAGTATTATCTTACATTGGCCCTCTCCACTACTTCTCCTCCAAACTCTTTTGGAATCTAGCTTATTGATAGTAGTGCTTCAAGGCACTTCATCGGATATAACGAAGCTCTCTCTAATTTGATAAAGAAGGAAACAATCATGGAGATTATACTTGGAGTCAATGCCACCTATCCCGGAAAAGGTGTAGGGAATGTTACCCCTCAATTGAATGAGGGTAACATGATTCATTTATAAGTTCTTTATGTACCTGATCTCAAGAAGAACCTGGTTTCCATTTCGGCAATGGAAGTCAAAGGTTTCAAGGTGGCATTCATCGATGGAAAGGTACATGTTTGAAAAAATAATTTTCAAGATACTTTTACTCTCGGGTTCAGGGTTGGCAATTAAGTTGCAGGAAGTCCATTGGGGACCACGTCATGTGACACATCTCTTCAATGGCACCAGAGGTTTTCCCATCTTCATTGTAAGACCGTACCCGATGTGAGTCGGATGGTGACAGGATGTCTGAATTCAAGGAAGAGCATGGAGGTACATGTATGAGATGTACTGAAGGAAAACTTACAAGGTGACCATTCCCCTCATGTAGCAAGTCCATAGATTTGGAACAATCAGAGGGGTTTGAGATTCGTGATCGGGAATCTCATGTATGCAGGTGAAAGAAAGCCCTCTAAGGCTTGAAGCAAGCACCTCGGGCTTGGTATGAAAGGATAAACAATGATCTGATGAAGCTAAGATTCACTAGGAGTGAAGTCGATCCAAACCATTGCTTGAAAGTTGTGGATGATAGACCTCTCATATTGGCACCGTATGAGGACAACCTCTTTCTAACAGGTGCAGGCCCTCTCATTTACAAAATTAAGAGGGAGTTGGATTCCGGATTTGGAATGGCGAACTACAAGCCCGTGACTACCTCGATGAGCCTAACTTTAAGAAGTTATGCAGTAGTGATGCCAGACCTGATTTGGGAAATGCCTCTAAGATTCATAAACTCATACTAGCATTGATGTTCTTGGTGAACTCTCATCTAGATATATGTTTTGCTAGATATATGTTTTGCAGTAAGCATGTTGAGCTCATACATGGTTGAGCCTCACTGGATTGGTGCCAAGAATCATTTGAGATATCTTCAAGGCACAATCTCTCATGGATTGAGTTACACTGCCGGAAATGTGAAGCTACATGATTATTCTGATGCTGATTAGGCAGGCAGTGTGGAGGATCGCAAGAGCACTTCTGGGTGTTGGTTCTCTTCGGGTTCTGCTTTAATATCCTAGATGAGCATGAAGCAGAAGTTGGTTGCTCTGAGCACCGCTGAGACTAAATACATAGCTACAAGTATGACCTCGTGTGAAGGTGCCTGGTTGAGGAATCTCTTCAGTGAGCTGTTTAGACACGTGTTGGATACCACTGTGATCTTCTATGACAACCAGAGGAGGATTCGATTGTTGAGGAATCTTGTGTTCTATGATCGCTCCAAGCATATAGACATCAAGTACCACTTTATCTGGGATATGGTACATCGAGGAGCAAGAAGGCTCCATTGCATTGGGACTGATGTGCAGGTCGCCGATATTTTGTCGAAGCCCTTGGGAAAGTTCAAATTCTTGAATTTCCGAGAACGATTAGGAATCGTGGAGAGACTCTCTCCTAAGGGTCCTGTATGATATGGACATTGAGCTCTAGGAGCTCTGGGGGGCTTGGGGTAACATCTTGGAGCGATAAGCAACCATAGGGTGAGTGGTTCAGCTTTACCCTAGTGATCTGCTATGTAGGCAGGATGAGTGGTTCATCCTTCTCCTACCGAGACACAGTCATAGGGTGAACAGTTCGGCCTTCCCCTAGTGATTTGTTGTGTACAGGGTGAGTGGTTCAGCCTTCCCCTGGGGTACCCCTGGCGACATGTAGGCAGGAAGAGTGGTTCATCCTTCTCTTGCTAAGACATCCTACCCATGCAATCTGGGACTCATGGGAAGTACCTCTCATCTGGCCAATGAGTAGGGAAATGAGGATAGGGACCATAGTAGTACCAATGGACGCATCGTGTTACTACCGTACTCCCTATGCTAGGATGATATTGATCTGGGATCAACTGGAACTGACTTCGGGTCAGTAAGAGTGATATAACCCACTCTCTCTTGGAGCTGATTTCGGATCAGTAAGAGTGGTATAAACACTCTCTTTATTTCAAACTGATTTCGGATCAGTAAGAGTGGTATGAGACATTCTCTTTATATGGGACTAACTTCGGGTCAGTAGAGGATGGTATGATACATTCTCGATCACTTCTTCTTCTTCATAGTTCAGCAGAGCAGTGCAAGACATTGATGGCAGAGATAGTACATTCTGGAAAATGGATTAGCACATGGAGTTTTCCCTAGTTGAGAGGGAGTGTTAAAATTGGCAACTAGGGCCAAACTCCATGTGGGTCTTCTTATTCATGGTAGCTGATATTTTTCTTAGATTCCTCTCGTCGAGAGGACTAGGATTGATCTAAAGATCATCTGATTCCGACATGTATTCATGGAGATATGAATTTATTTGTGTTATGGGGCAATTCATCAAGGTCGGCCAGCGACCAAATTGCCCCCACTTATCCTCCACGTTTTAATAAAAATAGAAGAGGACTTTAAGTCATTTGACACACACACTCTTGTGACCTCTCTTCATTCTGTTTTGGGTTTGATGAAGAAGAGATCTAGAGGGAGTGCTCTAGGATATACACTGCCATGAAGTGCCCTAGCCATGGAAGAAAAAGGGTCTTCTTGTAGATCCTATGCTGCCCTACTTTTCAGTTAATGAAGCAAGTCCTTAACGCAATCAAAGGAGGAGTCTTGCAAGCAGTCATGAAAGAATTTGGATATCTTGTAAGTCTGAGGTCTCATATATCTTTGCATGGCAGACAGGTTTTCGGTTCTTATCCATATTTATGTGGTCTCTATTCTCGCAAGGCAAACAGCCTCGGCATGATCCTTATACTAGACTTGGATGGATTCGTATGTAAAATTTTGTGGCTTGATACAGTCGCATGGCAAACCAGATTTGGATGTATTTCCTACTCATGAAAGATCAGATTTGGTATAATCCTCATGTATGTTTTCATGGCTCCATAGCCTCGCATGGCAGACCAAGATTTCGGATGGATCTTATGCATGTTTGTGTAGGGTTACATATTCACATGGCAAATCAGATTTACCTTGGCTCACATTCATGATTTTATGGCCATACATATTTGCATGGCAGACCAGATTTACCTTGGCTCACATACATGATTTTGTGGCCATACATATTCGCATGGCAAACCAGATTTACCTTGGCTCACATACATGATTTTATGGCCATACATATTCGCACGGCAGACCAAATTTACCTTGGCTCACATTCATGATTTTATGGGCATACGTATTCGCATGGAAGACCAGATTTAGCTTGTCTCACATCCATGATTTTATGGCCATACATATTCTCATGGCAAACCAGATTTATTAGATGACCTTTTAATGAACTTAGTATGAAAGACATGCCTTTGAATGGTTTGTATGATGATGACAAACCTTTATATGATGGCATTCGGATGGCAGGCCTGTGATAGCAGACCTTATATGACGATGATGAAATTCGGATGTGCAGACCCTTTGTTGATGGCAAACATACTTATGACATGATTCTTATGAAGGCAGAAATAATTCGAATTGTAATCAAATGATATGAAGATAGACTAAGTGATGGGTATGACAGTGGTGCAGCATAGTGCAGCATGATGAATGGTGCGGCATAGTGCACAGTGACAGTGTTGCAGCATATGACAGTGGTGCAGCATAGTGCAACATGATGAATGGTGCAGCATAGTGCAGCATGAAGGATGCAACATAGTGATTGGGTGCAGCATAGTGTCGGGTGCAGCATGATGATGAGGTGCAACACAGTGTAAGGTGCAGCATGGTGATGGAGTCACTTTGAAGGATCAATTGAATCAGTATGCCTTCACCTGAGTTCAGAGCATCCACCTCATCTTCTATCTTCATAGTGAAGATCTCTGCTCTTACTTTGTCAAGTCAAAATGTTGACTTCTGATGTATTACGTACTCTCTCTCTCTCTCTCTCTCTCTCTCTCTCTCTCTGTTGAACTATTGAAGAACATAAGAAGAATTGATCAAGGGTTTCCCACATTGGGGTTTGTCCCTGGCTGGCGTCACATCTTGTGTCCTCTTGTCTTGGCTTGTCTTCTGCGATTTATGTTTATGTTCTATCTGCAGTTTACTATCATGCTAAATGTGATTGCTAATCTGGAATTGATATTTGAGATAATATGGAAAATTGAAGTAAATTTGCTCTCATCATAGAACATACCTAAAATTAACAGAATCATTAAGATTCTTGTTAGGGTGATCAATCTCTAGATTGAATCTACCCTCATCACATTATCTTTTTCCATTTTGTTCATTTTGGTGAAACCCTAACCTTTAGGGTTCACTGTAAAACCCTAACCTTTTGATGCTTATGTTATGTTAATGATGAAACCCTAGTCTACTTAGGTTTGTTGATAAAGTCTAGAACCTACGAGGAAAGCCTACTCTCTTGATTTTTAGGGTTTGTTGATGTTATGGAACCCTAACCTTTTAGGGTTTGTTGAAAATGTCTAAATTATATGATAAAACCCTATATTTTTAGGGTTTGATGAATTAGGGTTTATGACAAAACCCTTGCAATAGTCAATCCTAGGAATGAAACCCTAGGTGTATGAGCTTCTGCATAATTGAAACCCTAGTCTAGTCAAATTGTTGGAGTTTGATGTGTGTATCTAGGGTTTATGATAAAAACCCTAGTAAGAGATTGATATAAGGAAATAATAATGAAACCCTAGATATGAAATGTTAGGATGCTAACTTTATTGTTGATATCTATGATTTAATTTTATTGATGAAATCTAGGGTTTGTGACAAAACCCTAGTAGAGGTTGACATGAAATTGAAAAATCATAATATCGAAACCCCAGATGTAAAATGTTATGATTGGATTGCTAACTTGATTTAGTTATCTAAGGCTTTAAGTCTCGATGATGGAATCTAAGGTTTTTGACAAAACCCTAGCAAAGTTGTTGAAGTCTAGATTATGAAAAGATGTAACTCTTGTTGATTGTAAACCTAACTAGGTTTAGGTTTTAGATGTCTAAAGCTTGATTGTTTTGATGCTTCCATTACAATGACATGCTAACCCTATTTTGATAAAGTTAACTTCATGCTCCTATATATTTGTACTTGGTTGTACTTGTTGAAAGATTTGCAGGTACATGATCTTCAAGATGTTGAAGATGTTCATGACTTGATAAAATTGATGAGCATGATGGAAAGAGGGAGCTATAAGAATAATGATGATGTTCCTGAAGGAATGAAGCTTTGAAAGGTTGAAGTTATTCAGATGATATGATACAAATAAAAGAGCTTGTGTGGCTGGAAGAAAGAGGTTTCTGATATAAAGAAGAAGCTTGGATATAAAGAAAGGGTATATCTCCCCAGTTAAGAGGGAGGGAATATTATGACAACTATAGTGAATACCTTGAAGAAAGAATGAGATCAAAGAATGAATAAAAGCACTACAAATGGATGTTCTTGATTCATGAAGTTGCAAACAAAGACTTGGTTGTGTTGAAAAGTGTTGAGGTTGAGTTTGGTGTTGCTAAAGAAGTTAAAGAAGAAAGCTTTTGACGAGATGTGATTGGATAATATGATGATGATCTACGCAGCATCAAATTGATTAAGGACCCTGAAGGTTTGTGAGATATATATATATATATATATATATATATATATATATATATAGATATATATATATAAAGTTCATTATTGATTGGGTTTGTGATTGTGCAGGATCTCTCCATAAGAAGGTTGAACATTTTGAAGCATGCTTGGACTGGTAGATATATCTAATTTAGCTGATAAGGAGAGATGACGCATCTTGGGTTGACAAGATGCTTGAGAGGACATCTAGTCGGCCTGCGATAATGTGTAGATCCCGAAGTAGGGAGGCTACCGTTGGCCTTGTTGAACTCCGACCTTGGACACAATACCTAGATCCCTGAGTTGGTATTAGAGCTGAAACTTGATGGTGCCTATAGAGGTTGAAGCTTGGAACGCACCTTAGTCCCACCCATTTAGATACCCTGGTCAAGTATTTAATCTGTAGCGCTGCGTGTGTTGAGACTCTTCATAGAACATGTCAATTTGAGTTCATCCTTGTACCTATGTGTGCAAATTATGAATACCTCCGTAGTTAAGAGCAGATGTTGAGAAATGTAACTAGTGTCAGTCTTCATAATTGTATTTGAGCCATAATGTAATTTTCAAAAAAAAGAAAAAGAAAAATTTTATAGCAGAAAAAATATTTTTAGCATGTGTTTCATGCTTTATGTTTTTAGGTCAAACCTTTGTTGAAGGCTTCTAGGTTTGTGTCATTATCATTATTTTATAGACCCTTCTTGGGCTTTCAAATGCAAGAAACAATTTATAAAAGAGTCAAAAATTGTTATTTTAGTCCCCCCCACCAAGTCGGCCTGCTCACAGTTCATGTTGGCCTCAAAGTGCAGCCTCCAACCACTATTTGTAGCAATGAAATTCAACCTATTGTAATTTTGTTCTGCAATAATCAAGTGAAGAAAAAGACGTGAATAATTGAAGGAATCCGTTCTGCTTTAAAGATGAAAAGAAGAAGGATGTGAAGTCAAGTTAAGAAGGAAGAACACCTTATCAAGTTAGAAGACCGAAATTTCTTTATTTTTGTACCACACATGCGAAATATTTGAAATTAATTACAGGGGCCGAAAATGCTAGCTGAAATTACAGAAGTGCAGTAGGACAGTTATTTTCGACCAGTGGAAGTATTTATTTAAGTTGACTTCTCTTTGGTGATTTGAAAGAAGATTCTGAAAGGTTGACTTGGTGGATGGAGGAGAGTATGTGTCATGGTCAATTAGGTCCTTGATTGTCTCACTTTGACTTGGTAATTTTAGTGGAAAGAGTTTGACTAGGTTTTCCCCTTCATAGGGGTTTCTCCCTGGCTTGGAGCCTATCTCTGGTGTTTTTTTGTGTTTGTGATCTTCATAGTATTTGACTTTTGTCTTGATGATCTAAACATAATAATGATGAAGAAAGACTAATAAGAAAATGTCAAGAACAGAGAAATCAGTTAATTAAAGAAGCCCTAACTGCTGCCCTGGATTTCTCAACAGTTTACAAGGGTATTCAAACTCAGATTGGGTAGGTAGTGCAACAAATAAGGAGAGAACCTTAGGGTGTTGCTGTAACTTGGGATCGACAATATTATCGTGGTTCAAAAGGAAGCAATTTCCATGGCACTTAGCTCAGCAAAGGTAGAATACATGGTGGCCAATCCTACTAGTTGTGAGGCCATCTAACCTTGCAAGTTATTTGCAGGATTGTTTGATCAAGACCCCACAGTTATTTACAATGATAATCAGACTTGTATAAAACTCTCTGAGAAGCTAGTGTTTCATTACAAGTCTAAACACATAGAGATAGATATCACTTCATGTAAGACAGGATTCAAAATGGACTAATGAAGCTCTAGTATATTCTCACAATTAGCAAGTTGCTGATATTCAGAGCAAGCCCTTCGCAAAAGGAATGTTTCCAGCATTTAGACACAGACTTGGATTGGTGCAGAATTCATTTCTCGCTAAGAGGGAGCGTTAAGAAATGTAACTCAGGTAGAAACTTCTTACACAGGTTTGAATGTGAATTTACAAGTGATTCAACATATATTTCATTGGTCACCTTGAAAAGGTGGTCATTAATTCTGTCTTGTAATTTCACTTGAAAAATAAAATAACAGTTAAAGTCTTATGTTTTGAAGTTAACTTATTCTTAAGAATCTAAATGACTATTCTAGAGACTAGAAGTTCTACAATATTAATGACTTAGATTAGGATTTAATCTTAGTCACACATCTTAAGATTGAGATAGGTGGTGGCTAGGATTGAGGAGATTAAGTATTTCTCTCAAAGCATAAAAAGGACAAGATCAGAGAGGTTGATTTCACATAAAAAGAGAGCAAAAGAGCTGTAGAAGGAAGAGTGCGTCAAGATGGAAAGGAGCAGATTTGTTAAAGAGACCAGCAAGTGCAACAAACCATACAATTTGTACCACTGTTGTAGCTGTCTTTTCTTTATGGACAGGTCATACATCTTAAAATCTAGCCGTACACTTTCAAATCTGGCCTATCATGTATTGCCTAAGAGTGCTTCAGTGCTGAGAGGGGAGAAAAAGCAATTTGCTATTCAAGAAAGGAAAAGACTGAGCAGGCCACACTACAGTAATTGTACCCGCTTCTGCACAAGTCATGCACTTATATTTGAGGTGATTTAATAACCGTACAGCTGCTGGTTCAAAGCAGGCTACAAAGGTCACCTTGTAAGCTTTGATCAAGGGAATTAAAAGTTGATTAGAAGGAAAAATCCTTGTGTCTGTGTTTTATTTCTTCCACTGTTCATTTTTCAGCTACCATGTAATTGTTGCATTGTTCCAAAAAAAACTGTTTTTAAATGAATTCTATTTTGAGTTATTTGACGAGAGAACATTAGGACAGTAGTCACCTAGGCTTGAAAATTTTACATTGGGATTAAGATTGGGTATTCAGCTATCCATTAGGATGGACAATTTGAGGAAGATATAAATTCTCTTTAGGTTGGAGCCAAAACAAATATGCTTCCTGTACTTGCTTGTGTAGGGAGGAGGGTACCTGTGTGACTGTCCTAATGATGAAACATTATTGATGTACTTTTATAGTGTTTAATAATGGAATATCTGATGCATTTTCCAATCAAGAAAGAAAAAAAATCTGCCCTGGAACTTGCACCAAGGATATTATGAAAATCAGCTACATATGACAATATTGAACAGCATGCCACAACTCAGAAACCAGATTTCCAAGAATACATCTCTCCTGATTGCACTTTGGTCAAATCTGCAATGTCACGTCTACAACAATGTGTCATTTCTGTAATAAATCAGCTAAACCTGAAGGTGCTTTCAGGCCCACTGTAAAACATTTTGATCAACAGGAAACTACAAAACATTTATGGGCTTACAAATTATGTTAAAAAAAGAGACTAGTATGAAGCAGTTTATTGAAGATACCTGAATTGCTTAATTAGAAAAGTCATGACCAGCAAAGATATCACATTATAAAGATATTTATGTACCATTAAAAAAACCACCACATGCCAGCAATGCAAAAATATCTTACATGGTAAAAAAAAACCAAAAGCCGCAAATGTTGGACTCTCCTTAAGGTCTTGATGGAGTTGGTGATGTTGGTGGTTTCAAATCTGGATACTGCACATAAAAGCAGTCCTACAGTGAGATGATGAGCATGGATTGAAAAACAATCTTTCTGCATCAAGTATAAAAACAATTTTTAGATGCACCATTAATGGAAAAGGATAGCATAATTAGACTATAAAACCTGAGGATATGGTGACAATGGTCTGGAGAAGCAAGGGATCTCAGTAGTACGCCCAACCAATGAAGATTGAGATGCTAAATCAATTCCATCTCCTCCACCGAAAGATGACAAGACTGCTGCAGATTTAGTTGTTGCAGAAGAGGCATCAACCTTTTGATTAGAAATAGTTGCAGAACTATTAACAACTGCATCTACAGTTTTGAAAGTTGGTTTTGACGGTGTTGGTGATGTTGGTGGTTTCAAATCTGCATACTGCATGCCAAATCAATCGGGCATCTATAGGATAAGCATAGCTTGAAAAATAGTCTTTCTGAACCAATTATACAAAATACTTCTGAATGCATAAACAAAAGGATTTTCAAATCTGGATACCGCACATAAAAGCAGTCCTACAGTGAGATGATGAGGATGGATTGAAAAACAATCTTTCTACATAAAGTATAAAAACCACTTTTAGATGCACCAATAATGGCAAAGGATAGTGTAATAAGATCACGTGATACCTGAGGATATGGTGACAATGATCTGGACAAGCAAGGGATCTCAGTAGAAGACCCAACTAATGCAGATTGAGATGCTAAATTGACTCCATCTTCTCCACCCAAAGATGATGAGACTGCTGCAGATTTAGTTGTTGGGGAAGACACGTCAACCTTTTGATGAGAAATGGTTGCAGAACTATTAGTAACTGCATCTACAGTTTTAAAAATCGGTTTTGACGGCGTTGGCGATGTTGGTGGTTTCAAATCTGCATACTGGATGCAAAATCAATCGGACAGCTACAGGTTAAGCATAGCTTGAAAAGTGGTCTTTCTGAGTAAAAAATACAAACACTTTTGAATGCACAAACAAAGGAAAAGCAGAGCAAAATTAAAATCTGCATGGTACCTGAGGATATGGTGACAATGACCTAGGCAAGCTAGGCGTCTCAGAAGCAGGTTTGATTGGTGGAGACTGAAAAGAGAATAAGACTGATGCAGATTTGATTGTCTGGGTAGAGACATCAATCTTTTGATCGGAAAGAGTTGCAGCATTATTGCTAAAACCTATAGTTTTTCCAGTTGGTTTTGAAGGTGTTGGTGATGTTGGCGGTTTCAAATCTGGATACTGTAAACAAAATCAGCTAGAGAATGAACATGGGTTGAAAAACAATTTTAACATGTCAAAGATAATAACTACTTTCAGATGCATCGCAAAGTCAAATTAGAACATAATAAGAACACATAATACCTGAGGGTATGGTGACAATGACCTGGACAAGAAAGAAGCTTTAGCTACAGGTTCAGCTGGGGCAAATTCGGTTGCTGCATTAGAGACATCAACTTTTAGATCAGAAATAGTTGAACCAGCATTAGTAACCACGTGTTCTGGTTTGGAAGTTGGTTTGGATGGTGTTGGTGATGTTGGCGGTTTCAAATCTGGATACTGCATACAAAATTCATTGGATAGCCTGAAGTCACACTAGCATGGAAAAGATAATACTGTATGAAATGTGCATAAACTATAATAGAAGGAAAAGTAGCGAAACAAGACTTCAGTACCACGGTGTAAGGTGACAATGGTCTGATTGATGAAAGTGGCTCAACAGCAGGTTCAACTGTAGCAGTCTGAGATGCTGAAGTGATCCTAGCTTCTGTACCAAAAGAAGATGGAAGTTTTGTGGATTCTTTTGTCTGAATTTGTAAATCTTCTGTGTCTACGGCTGCAGAGCCAGAGACAATGACTTTATGATCTTGAGAAACAGTTGCGCCATTTCTGCTATCTGCAAGTACAGTTTTTGGAAAAAGTACTTCTCCAACTGCCTGTATAATACAATGCATAGTCTTAATATTATGTTAGCTCAACAAACTATAATTAAATTGCTACCTAGGCATAAATGAAACGAGTACACTTCATACCAAGTAGCTTCACAAGCTCGGATATATTTAAATTCATCAAAGCCACTTAAGATGAAGGCAGAAATCATCTTAGCTTCACTTCGTAGAATGTTTTCATGTGTAGCTTAGTGTCAACAAAAGCAGCAATTTCTTAAGTGTTATCCTGCTCCTGTAAATCAAAAATATTTATATACTTGCTCTCCATTGAATGGTAAAAGGGGCCAATCTTCCCAGTCAATGTTATTATCGCTCTTCCTTGATAAGCATCATTTTACAATTTGTCCTAGAATAATTTTTGCTGTACTCTAGTGGAATCTTTCTCTAAAAAACTACTGGTGATTTCCCATTTCCCTACTATGAAAAAACAACCTAGAATTTATGGCAGCCTTCCAAAGTTTAAACCCTTAAAGGGGAAAATAAAATAGAGCAAAAATGCGAAGTAGTTTATAGCCTTAAAGTGCCTACCCTAATAACAGAAATAATACAAGGCTTGAAGAAAATGGGGCATTCTCCCAATAGCCTTTGTATATGCATTAAGAGACCTATCACCCACCACCAGTGGGTGACACCCATAGGAGAATTTTTTCTCCTAGACTTGTCTTCAGCCGGCAGCCAGCAGCCCCTTGCAGCCCACCAGATAGCTCAATGTGCCACTGTTCTTCGCCACCTGAGCCAGCCATTATGTGCCCTCACCCATCTGTATGATCGTATGTTTGAAGGTGGGCCTTCCAACCCCGAAGGTATGGCTTTCATTATGTAATTAGGTGTTTTTTCTTACTTATCATGGACACCTCTAGACATGGATTAGTGAGGAGAATCGGCTTGGTATGTACTTTTGTCCCCTTGTCAAACTTGGTGGTTAGTCTTGTATCCTATTCCCGTGGGATCTCCTTTATTGGCTACTAGCTTTAGGAGTGGCACTACATGGGAAATCTCGATTTTGGCTACGAGATCCCACTTCCCAACACCACATCTATCACTCCCCTCCGCTCACCATAACCCCTTTCCACATATTTCCCATTTGGGTCCACATTTGTCCATTGGGTCCATGAGGGGTTAGCCTCCCCTTCCCCTTGTCCACACTTTGGGTCGGGCCTAGAACGATGCCCCGGAGGTTGATGCAGCTAAAAAGAAAGTTAAAAGCATAATTTGGCCACTCTCAACAGGAAATGTACCATAAAATGCAAAAGATGGCCGAGACATAAAAATTTAGCATGTGGGCAAAAGCCAAACATGAGCTCTACCCCTATCATTATGGCCATCACCCTAGTTCCTAGGGCCCCTTATGTGAGCCCCCTGCATCATTAAGGAACCCATGATTGTCCCAACCCCTGGTGGGCGATGAATTGCCCAACCTTAAGGGGGTATCCACTGCTATATCATTCACATCATGCTCTCATTCCTTGGAGCCTCAAGCAGTTAAAAGAAAGAAAAATCAATAAAAGGCAAAAGGCATATGAAGAAGGGTGGAAAAACAAAGGTCGGGGTAACTCATGTACCATGATTGCTCCCTCCTACATCTATACACCCATGTGTGGGCTTCCCTCATTATAGCTACCCTTGTACCATGGCATGTGGCTTGGAGCCTTCCCTATTGCCCCACTCTGTTCCATCATTATTTCACATGACACCTACCATTTGACAGATGTACCATGGACCTGTCATTCCCTTATAGGTTGAAACCAGCTAATAGGGTCCTTGATTAACCTCCTTCTTGAGCTTGGGAACACCCGTACATTCTAAAGCCTATTATGTAAGGGCATGCCACTATGAAGTGTCCACTTGGTTCTCTGATTTGTAAGCTCATTTACTCAATTGTACTAATGAATTGTTGTACTAGAAGGTGAGGAGACGCATTGGATCTTATGCAGGATTGCAGGTGGGTCTTCATCTTGGGGTTTGACCTTCCTATACGGGATCCAAGCCCTCTATAGGGTCATCGTGGCACTTGTAGGGTGAGCATTGAAAGCCATGGGCCCCCTCCATAGCAGAGCATTGATTGCCACGTTATGGGATCCTTCAACACCACAATTGACTTGCTCGTGCCCCACTCATGCAAATATGATGATGCACTTGGACCACATTGCCCAGTCGGCCACATGCTTGTACCAGACACTTGGCATATGATCCAAGGGCCCAGATGGGATTTTATCTCACCTAGGGAGACATGGGAGGGCTTATATCATCATTCTTTCTCTTATGGATGGAGTATCGACATGTTGATCCAGTTGGAGACCCATGAGACCATTCATTGTGCCCCATAGCCACTTGGGAGCACCATAGATGTTTTGCTTGGAAACCAAGGGGCCAACCCCTTGGTCGTCATCATGAGAGCCCTCTTCTTCAATTTGGCACATGGAGGATTTAAATTGGCCTTCCAACGGCCCCATTTCACCATGATTCTATCATTTCAGCCTCATTAGGAGGGCCTATTATTGTATTTTTTAGCTATTCGGTGAGCTTGTCACCAATTAGGGTGTTATTTTGCACATTAGAGCCATGTTAGGGGTTATTAAGGCAAATTAGACCAATTCAAATTGCTAGAGGCTCATATAAATACAAGTGAGGCCTCATTTGTAAATCATCATCACTTGGATTGGATTTCTTCTCTTTAAAAGAATTCGGCCCTGCAAATGATGAACGAATTGGAGGATTCTTAATGCATTTTGATGTTTGGGTTATTGCTACCTTATCTTAGAGCTTCATGTTTGCAAATGTGATGGATGGATATACTCTTTTTGTCATGTAAGTGTTCTTTCATGCGAATTTTCTTATTGATACATGTCTAATGTATGGAATGCTATGTCATGATTTACTTGTGCCCTAAAAATTAATGTGAATTCATGAAACACTTGGAATCTTGATTCATTGCATATGTTATTCATCTTGACAAGAACGAATGTTCCTAGGGGTTGGTTTGTGAACCTTACCTTGAAACTCCATCAAATTTTGTAAAACGAAGTGTAAATTCCTCTTGTGACCTAACTAGTGCCTCTCTAGGCTAGCAAAGCTGCAAGGACTCCTTGGTAGAGCGAAAATCTCAAAATCAAATTTATCTTGACTCCATTCATCCCAATTGGCTAGGCACTGATCCTTGTCCTTGGTGATCACCCTAAAACTTCTTCTTTACCTCCTTCCCAAAATTTCGGCCCTAACCCTATATGGCATAGATAAGGCATCAAGCGAATTCCATTAGAGCCGTCCTCTTAAAAAGTGAGTGGGTAAGGAATTGCGCTAGGGTGTCCTCTCTTAGCCCTCCAAATTTGAGGCATATCCCACGGTTAGTTTGTGAGAAACACCTAGCCCTAGCTCCAAAATTGGTTTGGTTTAGGTCTTCTTTAGTTAGTGGCATTTTGAAGGTCTCTTTACTCAAAAACTCAACGAAAGTTAATTATTCTTGTGACCTTCCCCTATCCTCGCTTAACCTAGACACTCTCTTAAGGATCATTCAAACCCTAGGTCAAGCTTGGATCTTCCCAAGGTTCCTTTGTGGTCCCATATCTTCATTGCTCTTTATCTCGTAAGGCCATTTGAGGGACCTTGTCCTTAAAGAGCCTTAGGTCTAAGACATCCTCATAAAAGAATATCTTCATTCCCTAGGTCTAGCTCTCCCTTTGAGCCTTTCTTTGAGAGCCCCTTACCTTGCCCTTGAAGCAAGCAAGCTATTATTTGGGTCTCTCCTTTGAATGGGCTTAGGAAATCACATTGTGCTCCATCATTAACTCTATCCTTTATAGTGATTTCCTCCATATCAAGACTCCTCCCATTTGTGAAAGTCTGTAAAAAGAAAGGGACATCGACTGAGGTGATAGTGGGTCCTTATCCCATTGTTGTCACTTGGTCTAGAAGTAGTCCCTTCGGAACCCCTCCTAGGACCCCTGCTAGATTGTGTGGTAACAAGACCAATTAGATGTAAGTCAATTATCATTTCCTTTGACTTAAGAAGAAAATCAAGAAAGGCAGCATGGGACATGGCACATGAGTGCAGCCATATGATGTTCAAGAACAACATTATTAGAATAGACACCAAAAAAAATGTACACTAGTACTAGAGTATGGCTAATACTACAAAATAAAAACACAAATACTACCCACATAATCCCTACGCTGCTCCCAACCCCCCCTCCTCCCCCCTCAAAACAATAGTAACACTGCCTGTTACCTGTTCATATGCAAATGGCAGGGAACGAAGACCCATTGCCCAATGGATGAGGCACTTATCAAATTTTTTGAAAATCCAAAGTATAGCAGGCTATTTTTGCCCCTTTCTTCTTTCTCCTCTTCTACTTTCTTCTCTCAAATTTCGTACCCCCACGGGGGAATTGTAATAAATGAACACTAGCATGATGAAATTATGTAACAGACTTAGGCAACTTGGGACCTGGTTATTATGTGAGTCCACTCTAGAGTGTTTTTTTCACTTGACTAATTATTTTCACTTTTTAGCGATAAATAACTAGTCGAGTTTTTTCACTCATATACCTCCAAAGCTAGAGTGCAGCTTAATAACTGGGCCTTGAGTGTGTCCTAATGTCCAAGGGCAATGCATATTACCATTCTAGATCATACCAAGAGTCTTATGGAATTTAACTAAGTCTTTCTACGAATTTTTAAATAATTAAAATTCTCGCAAGATGGGACTTTTAATTAATTTTCTATCTAACAAAGTAATTAAGTGATACTAGGAAATGTTGGTGGCATGTGGGTGCTGAAAATTCATGCTCAGAGCATCAACACTATCCTAGTACCCACTTTGGGGATCCAAAAATAATTAGTTCCCCATGAAAACCCACTTTTACTCATAAAAGTGGAGAAATGGACAAGAAAATTACAAAAATTAGTAAGTGGGGGACATGTTAAAGTCATGTTCCAAGTCAAAGGAGTGTCACTAGCACTTAAGTGGACCGATGTGGCATCAAAAGGCTGAGTTAATTGATGACTTGGAAGCCACCTAAACTAGGGGCGAATTGCTACCTTCAATTGCCAATTAGGGGGGCCAAATCCCACTGAAACAGTTGCCAAATCAGTCAAATCAGCGGTCCAAAATCAGCTCTAAAGGACCATGAGTTTGAGGCCGATTTGTCGGAGATTTTTGGGGAGTTAACTCCCCTTTTCTCCCACCTATCTACACTGCCAGCCAAGGCAGGCCCACGCAGTAACAATCAAGGGATACACAACCCTGATTTGATGTTATCACAATAGTCATATGCAGGCAATAGGTGAATTAATGCCTGCTAATGGAGTCCAAGTTGTGTTACAGTGGTGGGACTTGGTTTGAATCCTATTGTCTGCATTTGAATTCATGGTTCAGTACTCACATGGTTAGTACCTAAACTAAAACCATTTACATCTATAATACAAGAATCATTTTCACCAACTAGAGGACAAGGAAGGAGTTCCAGCTATGTATCTGATGAGACACACAATGGCAGGGCTTGATAGCATCAAATATATGATTCTAAGAAACAATTCCCCAAAACTTCTTGTGCAACACTGATAGGTTCATTAGGTGCCTCTAGCTCAGTAACCATGTACTTCATGTGTGGTTCGTTGTTAACCCCAATTTGATTGTTCTTTCCTTTACATGAGAGCCACAAATGAGACCAATCCGTGGAGAAATATCCTTGAATCTTACTAAACCAATCTCTACTCAAAAGCAACACCTATGCTTTAGAAATTTCCATGACCACAATATCGATATATTGTTGTACCCGTGAGTCAGAGGACAATCTAATCAACACATCTTTAGGCTCTCCTACTACTTGTACTTGAAATCTGTCAAGCTGAATGATTTTTGCGTCTGTCTTCAAAAGCTATTCTCTTGAATTTTTGCATTCTAGATTTAACTATTACATGTGTTTCTAGGTTGAATAACATGTTTAGTTTATCATTGTACAAATTTAGCGTATTTTATTAATCTTTTGGGAAAGATCTTAAGTGTGGTTTACAGGTACCTCAAGGCTTGAAGTGAGGAAGTTTCTTGGTTAAACCATCCACTTTCAAGCATCCTAAGAGGCATTAGTCCCACTTGCACCAAAGACTCTCAAAGGATTCAAAAAAGGGATTTCAAAGAACCCCTCTCTCACTTCTTTCTCATAAAATCTTATTAGTATTATAATATTATTGGTTTTCATTTCAAGCATTATATTGCCATATCTAGCAAATTGAAGGTTTATATTTGTGGTTGTTCCAACAGTCACAAATCAGCCAAGAAAAGTTGATTAAATCCAGCTCTTCTTGGCTTGCTCTAGAATAAGAATTTCATTCAATTAATCTAGAATTTGTTTAGAAAATTTTGATCAAGATTTTGAGTTAACATTGTGGATGTCCAAAGTTTGTTTTAGCATCTCTCACCTTGCATGTTTGCTGATTTGTTTTGCAGGCCCATAGAGTGCAAGGAGTAGTGTTGGTGGATTGTGCCAAACTTTTGAAAATTAGAGCCACTAAGACTCACTTTCCTCTCATTTACCTACAACTTCAAATTTCTTGATCTTTCTCTTTGCTCTTCATTGAAAATCAGACATTTAGGCATCTATTTGGATTGTTGTCCTAATAGTAATCCATTTTGCTAAGAAAGACAAACTTTACTTGGTTATTCCTTGGCAAAATATCATAGGAATCTAATCTTTTAAACTTAGAATTTTTTGTCTTTTATATGATAGTGACCTTAAGTAGTTTTGATCATTTTTGAGCATTTTCCAAACTAATTATCTTGTTGATCTCTTGCAGACTTGTGACAGTCCAAGAGGAGTGTTGGTGGAAGATTAAAACGCCCAAAAGACTACCATTGAATCGTTGATTGTAAAACCATTATTTGTGCCTTGTAAACCCCTTTAAAGGGCTTTCTTCACCCAAGGATCCTCCAAGGAAACCATTGTAATTTTGTAAAGAAGGTTCTCTTTTGGGTTTGCCAAAAGATCCATTGTAACTCCTCAAAATTTCTCTTAACTTGCAACTTTTTTTGGGGGAAGAGCATTTGATCCCTTTGAGGGAATCTTGTTGTAAGCTCTCTCTCCAAAACATTTTTTCAAATCCCTTTTCCAAAAGGGATCTATTGTAAACTCTCTCTCTCTCTCTCTCCATCCCTCATTCTATAAAATGGATTTAATAAAGAGATTATTTTTCTTGCGAGTTACGAGATTTTTCCCGTAAGAATCCCCCCTTCTCCATTTGGGGAAGTGTTCCTTGTGTTGCTTGAATGATTTTCATTTCTTGTTAAACTAGAGTAGAGTAGAGTGATCACACTAATTTGCATCAAATCTTTCTTATGCATGATATTTCCATTTTGTTGTGCAATCCTTTTCATTCCATTTGAGTAATCTAATTTACTTAATCTCTTATTATTTGTTATCTAGCTTAATCATTTTACTTTGCATTTCAAGTAATTCACTAGATTAGATTTAATATTTCAATAGTTAGATTCGTCTTTTGCAATAATTAATCTATCTCCAACTTTGTTGATTGAAATAGTAACTTAGGGACCCTCATTCCCCCCAGACTTCTTATTCTGAAATCGGGGCCCTGACGAGAATAAGGCCTGGGTAAAGAATTGAATTGAAACTTGTTTATCTTGCAACTAACTAATTGGCAATACAACTTAACTTTGAATTAAACCAAGAACACATTCACTACATTTGCCTTGCAGCATTAGTACTTGAATTTTTGTCCCATTTGCCCTCTTACTTTACCAAGTTTATCTATTTTGGGTGATTGTCATTACTTCAAGTACATACATTTTGTTTAACAAAGCATATTGTTACAAGTACTCTCCCATTCAAGTATTTACATTTCTAAGCACTTCATATTGAGCATTCTTGTACTTTCTAATCTTTATTGCCATATTTACTTCTAAAGCATTTACATTCTGGGCATTTTCCTTTTCAGTATTTATTTCCAAGCTTCATTTTCAAAGTCATCTTAATTTGGAATATTTACTTTTGCAACTACTATATATTTAGCACTGGTCTACTTTTGCTCCATCTTGCCCATTATTGAAATATCTCTACTTGTAGACGGTTATTGTTATTATGCTCATGAAATTGATGCTTTGAATTCATTTGATGCAATTTATATAATAATCTAATTTGGATGTATCTTTGATCATTATAATTAACTCTTAAAACTTAACTTGTCTAGCATACATTTGTTAAGCCTTAGTTATTTTTGTAGGGTCCAACCCCCTTGACTTCACTAGGAGTTCGCCTAAACAGAGGAGTTGAGATTTGAGTGACAGCAACTCAACTCAAAACTTGTCCCCAAGGCCACACCAAGTGGAGTTAAAGGTTTTCTGCACATTATCTTAGGCGTGGATTTAGGCAACAACATTGCCCAACCCACACAGATACGTCTTAATAGTCCCAGACATCCTTGGGAACATCCATCCCATTTGGGCATAACCGAGACAGGTATATCCTTGTTTTGTGGTACCCAACCCTTGCGTATTTATAGTATATACCAATATCACTGTGAAATCAAGAAATGCAATAAACTTTTCCGAAAAGGTGAAGTAAACCTAGATTCTAACTTCGGTTTTAAATAATGGTATGTATCAGCAATGTATAAATTGGGTAGATGGGGCAGCAAATTCAAATATAAAATCAGTAAAGGGGAACCACGGTTTGTAGTGTAAACATCATATAGGCTAGTTACAATTAGTGGCAACTCTCAACAATGCCGCTGATCCTTGGATAGTGCTTTCCAGCACAAAAAATCTTAAGGAATGAAAATTGAAGTTTCTTAGATGCGTATAGTTGGGCAAACTCTTTAAAATTTTCACAAAAGAAATATATCTTATTGTGCTTTGATTATTTCTGAAAATAAATTGTGTGAGTGGGAAACATCCAACACTTGGTATGGACACTCCACCCATCATCAGAGACAAAAGACATTACATAATTGTTGATAAATGTAACTAGTATCGGTCTTCACAATTGTAATTGAGTCATGATGTAATGTATTTGTCAAAAGAAAGAAAAAGAAACATTATTTGTAAAAGAAACATTATTTATTAGCATGAGTTTCATGCTTATTTATTTTTGTTTTTAGGTCAAAAACACCCATTGAGTGCTCTAGGGTTTATGTATTGATTCAAAGTCTGAATCATGATGTAAAAGACCCTTCTTGGGCTTTGTGTGTCAAAAAAAGAAAATTATTTTGGATGTAAATTGGTCATATAACCCTCCTCCACCAAGTCGGTGTTCTTCAAGTCGGCCTGCCCACTCTTCATGTCGGCCTAATTTAGGAGCCTTCAACCACTATAAATAGCAGGGTATTCGACCTATTGAGAGATGAATCATCCAAGAACTTAATCTGCAACAAAAGATGCGAAAAAGATGTCAAGAAGATGTGAAGGGTGAAGAAAGGAGAGACAAACAAGCGAAGAAAGAAGGAATCTTTGTCCAGTCGAGATTCTCCATTTTTTTGCCACACATGCAAGCTAGGGTTTCTGCAGATTCAGTCTATTGCAAGCCGAAATTTCAGATGTTGCAGACAGATAGTTTGACTCAAAAATTTGGAGGGTGGTTGATATTGATTTATGAGAATTTGACTAAAGTTGGACTTGTCTACGTGGAGGTTGACTTGGTGGAATGGAGGGTATCTTGGTCTTGGTCAAAGGGTCTTGGTTGACTCATTTGATTTGGTTCATGAATGAAGAGAAGAAGTTTTTGGGTTTTCCCCTAGAAGAGGGGTTTTGCCCTAGCTGAGAGCCTACATCTTGTGTCAGTGATCTTCATGCTTTTGTTTTGATAGATGCTTGATGAAAGAACTTAAAGAAGATAATAAGATTACAAGAATATCACAAGTAATTATCAAAGTTAAGAAAATATTTATACCTTTATGATTTGCTAACATGGAATCAGAGCTATGGTGAATGAGCTCAAAAAGACAGCCTGAAGATCAAGTATCCTCATCATCTGTTGAAGGACTCCACTAAGTAGAACTCAGATGCAAAGAGGATCAGGAAAAGACAATAAGCTTCAACATGAGAAGAAAGACTAAGACCGAGATTAGCAATGTTCAGACTTTGGGGATCCGAAATTTAGAAGGTTGATATTTGAATTTCCAGAAGTATATGTGAGAATATCTTCACTCCTGTTCAAAATCTGAAAGGCCTAGATAGAGACTTATAGCAAGAAAGTAGCCTCCTTATCAAGTCTGAATATACACAGTGGCAGCATAAAATCTTTTTGTAGGAATCATGGTCATCCTTCTCAAAAACTTCATAAGTAGTCTTTCAATCTAACACCATGTGACATTCTGTAAGCCTATTTCTTTGGAAAAGTATTCCCATATGCAAGCAAAAGAAGTAACTTTACAGAAAGCTCTAGACCGCACTGTATAAAGACAATTATAGACCTAATCTAAAGGTCGTCTACAATGAAAAAAATGAGGCCCTAACCAGAAGGCCAAAGGTTCGGTGATCATAAAGATTCCAAATCGAAGCAGAAATTCTTGTCCTATATATACAAGGAAGACTATGATTGTAGGCTGAGATTGCAGAGGACAACAGACCTAGGCTAGTAATTAGAGGAGCAGAGTAGGCATCAAAACTTTGTTATAGATATCTTACTTTGAGCAGAATCCAGTGACATAAAAAGAAAGCCAATTAACTTAAGAAGGAGCATCTTGACTTGGCATCCTTGAAGACAGAACCAAGAAGGTACACTTTTATCCTTAAAAGGAAGTCACTTGCAAGATAGGATGAGGTAAGAATGATATTAGGTACATATAATTATTTATGTTCTTACAAGGTCTAATCCATATTAGAATAGAATTTCGAAATCTCATTTTTTTCTAGGGCTTGTAGCTTTCATAAAGTTGTTGGCATCTAAAATTCTTGTAAACCCTAGTTGTTTGAGAAACCCTAACCCTATTCTCTTTTTCAATTATAGAAACCCTAGTTTTGGTCTCTAGGGTTTGTAGGTAGTCTAAGATGAAATGAAAAACCCTAGTAAGTATAAAATTTGCTTTGAAACCCTAGAATAGATATTTTAGGGTTTGGATATGAAAATCATACTTGTAAATTTTTTATGGTACTTGACAAGTAAATGTTGCAAGTACATAAAAAAAAATTGATCTTATGCTATGCTTCACGATAAGAGGAAGCTCTTCAAGAAGCAGCTTCCACATTCTCACAAAATATAAGTATCATTTTTAATCTCCCATATATTTAGCTTTATCTTTGTTAGTTGATCCTTTCTCTTGTATTTTCCTTGGAAAGACTAAGCTTGCAAGTAGATTCAGAGGGAGACTTCAAAAGACTTGTGTAATGAAAGAATCTTTGTTCCAGAAGAGACTCTACAAGGTTTGTGAAAGAAACAACTCTAGGTATGTATAAAGGCTTGTAATAGGTCTTCTTCATATAAGTTAGGATCATTTTGCTTATTACTAACTTTCATGTATAGGGTTATCCTATAAAGATTCTCATGTTGTTGAGGATGATTGATCTTTCGATCAAATCAATCCTCGTCACACTATCTATCCTTCATTAACTTTGGTAAAACACTAATCTTTAGGGTTCACTATAAAACCCTAGCCTACTTAGGATTAGTTAATAAAGTCTAAAACATATAATGAAATCCTAATCTCTTCATGTTTAAGGCTTGTTGATATGAAACCCTAGCTTTTAGGGTTTGTTGTTGATGTCTAGGTCATATGATGAAACCCTAGATTTTTAGGGTTTATGACATAACCCTCGTAATAGTTACTGAAAGATCCTAGGAATAAAACCCTAGGTGTATGTGCTTTTGTATGATTGAAACCCTAGCTTGGTCAAAATTGTTGAATATCTAACATTGAAGTTTTGATGTTGTATCTAGGGTTTACAACAAAAACCCTAGTAGATATTGATATGAGATCCTAGGTCACGATAATGAAACCCTAGATGTAAAATGTTTTTGTTATGATTGAAGTCATAATTTGATTTAGTTGTTTAGTCTTGATGATGAAATTTAGGGTTTGTAACAAAACCCTAGCAAGTTTGTTGTAATAGTCTAGGGTATGAAAGATGTAACCCTTGTTGATTATAAACCTAACTATGTTTAGGTCCTGGATGTCCAAAGTTTGATTTCTTATTCTAAGATGTTCCCACTATGATGACATGCTAACCATATATTAATAAAGTTAACTTCATGCTCTTGTATATTTGTGCTTGGTTGTACTTGTTAAAGATTTGCAAGAACATAGTCTTCAATATGTTGAAGATGCTTACCTACCTCATACTTGATGATAACTTGATAATGATGATGAGCATGATGGAAAGAGAGAGCTGAGAACCCTGATAACTTGAAGTTTACATTGGTGATTGATAGTGACCTTGTTACTATATGAAGATTAAGGATGATGCTCCTGAAGGAATGAAATTTTGGAAGGTTGAACTTCTTCGATGATATGATAATGCAAAAGAACTTGTGTGGTTGAATTGGTTTGTTCCCTAGTAAAGAAGAAGCTTGGATAAAGAAAAGTATATCCCCCTAGTTGAGAGGGAGCTTGGTTGAAGAGAAGTGAATCTCCTCCATAGTTGAAAACATGATGTGAAGGCACTGAAGCACTGCTTCGTGATTGATGAAGTTGTGAACAAGACTTTGATGATTTGAGAGAAGTGTTGAGGTTGAGTTTGGTGCTACTAGAGAAATTGAAGAAGGAATCTTCCATTGAGATGTGTTTCGATATTATGATAACCCAAGCAGCATCAGAAAATTTGAAGACCTCGGAGTTTTGTGCTAGAATACAAGAACATATACATTGGAAGTTTGATACTAATTGGGGTTGTGAAGCTACTAGATGTTCTAATGGTTGAACAAGTAGCTGATGTGTGGATCTCTCCCTGAGAAGTTTTGAATATTTGACAAGCATGCTTGGATTGATGATTGAGAGGGAGAGATGAAGTACCATAAAACTGCCTATATGATGGTACTTGGGAGGACATCGCGGTCGGTCGTTGACGATGTGTGGACCCCAATGAGGGAGGGTATCATTGGTCTTGTGGAGCTCTGACCTTGGATATGATACCTAGATCCCTGAGGGTTGGTGTTAGGGTTGAAGCCTGATGGTACCTATAGTGGAAAATGCTTGGATAACACCTTAGTCCCTATTAGTATCTTAGATCCTTGCATGTTGTATGACAATAGTGTTGTGACACTTGGATCATTGATGAGTTGGATGCCTTGGCAATTAGGGTATCCCTAGCATTGTGTATGTTGTTCTACTCTTCTTAAAGAACACTTCAAATTGAGGTCAACCTTGTATCAATTGAACAATTATGAATACATCCCTAGTTAAGAGGGAGTGTTGAGAAATGTAACTAGTATCGGTCTTCATGATTGTATTTGAGTCATGATGTAATGTATTTGTCAAAAGAAAGAAAAAGAAAATTATTTATTAGCATGGATTTCATGCTTATTTATTTTTTGTTTTTAGGTCAAAAGCACCCATTGAGTGCTCTAGGGATTGTGTCTTGAGTCAAAGTCTAAATCATGGTGTAAAAGACCCAAGACCCTTCTTGGGCTTTGTGTGTCAAAAAAAGAAAATTAATTTTGATGTAAATTGGTCGTATAACCCTCCTCCACCAAGTCGGCCTGTCCACTCTTCATGTCGGCCGAATTTAGGAGCCTTCAACCACTATAAATAGCAAGGTATTCGACCTATTGAGAGACAAATCATCCAAGAACTTAATCTGCAACAAAAGATACAAAAAAATAAGTCAAGAAGAAGATGTGAAGGGTAAAGAAAGGAGAGACAAACAAGCAAAGAAAGAAGGAATCTTTATACAACCGAGATTCTCCCATTTTCAGCCACACATGCAGGCTAGGGTTTCTACAGCTTCAAGCTATTGCAGGCCGAAATTTCAAATTCTGCAAAGAGATTGTTTGACTCACATTTTTGGAGGATGATTGATGTTGACTTATGATAATTTGACTAAAGCTGGACTTGTCTACATGTAGGCTAACTTGGTGGAATGGAGAGTGTCTTGGTCTTAGTCAAAGGGTTTTGATTGTCTCATTTGATTTGGTTCATGAAAGAAGAGAAGAAGTTTTTGGGTTTTCCCCTAGAAGAGAGGTTTTTCCTTGGCTAAGAGCCTACATCTTGTGTCATTGATCTTCATGCTTTTTTTTTATAGTTGTTTGATGAAAGAACTTAAAGAAGAAGATAATAAGATTACATGAATATCACAAGTAATTATCAAAGATAATAAAATATTTTTGCCTTTATAGTTTTCTAACAATAATGATGTCAGAAAAGAGTGCCAGAGCTTAGATTTATAAATAAAGGATAATAGTAGTTGAGAAGAGGGTGTAAATAAATTAAACTAACTAATTGGGAAGTGGTGTGAAGTAAATTGAAAGGGAATGTAAGGTAATATAGATAAGTAGAAACACTGATAATTTAATGATTGTTTTTTAGGTTAATAAAATATATATTAAAAAATAGTTTAAAATTAATTTTAGGGTTACAAAAATATTTTAAGGTAATAAAAGATTTTAGGTTTATAAACTAATGATCCGGATTGGATCATTATATTATTTGTCATCCATGTCGATGCTTTCAAAGTGGAAAAAGTGGAGGAATCATCTCACAGGACTCTTTTTACTGACGAGACCTAGTTTGGCAAATTGGGGTCTGAAACCTTCCAAGAGCATTTTAAGGCATCAAACAACACTTTTTGGGGGTAAAATTTTGCCACTTTAGCATTGCACTTTTTTTATCTTATTCTACACACAAATCCCTTTCCAGCAACGCAAGAATCGCGTCAATCGAAATTTGTATTCGAAAGTTGTGCCACTCAGAAGTTGACCTTCTTGTTTTCACCACCATAATTCGAGAGGATGTCACATCATCCCCCATTATTTATGAAAAAAAGGGCTAGCTATGTGATTATGATGTAGAAGACTCTAGAAGAGTCTATATTTTAACTTTGTTTAAGAGTTGAGGTAGTCAAACCTAACCACTAGTAGGTTATCGGGTTGTGTTATAACCAAGCCATTAGGAGGAAAAGGGGTTCCATTCTTTTGAGTGCATTTGTTCCATAGCAGAGCAAAAATAGCCGAGATGGTAGGAGATAGAGCACACACAAAGGATTTGTGCACTATAGTAGCCCACAGGCCATACTTATTTGCACTCGCAGACATTTTATATTAAGCGAAAGAGAGCAGAGCAGCCTCACCTTCCAGCTGGGTTTTTCTCCCAAAAGGGTTTTCCAAATCATATCTTGTGTCAAATGTGTGTGTGAGCTTTTATTTCGTTGACCTCTATTTTCTGCATAATTTTTAATTTGCATGCATGCACTATTAACAGTAGTCTACAGGTCTAGAAATCTAAAAAGAAATAAAACTATAAGTGTAAATTTTCAAATTTTAAATATAATTTTATCAGATCTGTTGTGACTAACTATCTAATGGAATATCCACGGCAACTTACCTATCATATAATATCAGAGCAGGTTTCTTTGGGTATATTGTGGAGATTTGCAGGGGATCTAGATCAGCTGGGCCAAAAATCATAAAACCCTAATCATGGCCTATGAATCTGTGAATAACCCTTGTGATCCTATAGAGGAGAGGTTTTCGTAACTAGAACAAGTCACTGATATAAAGCGTAATGTAAATCTCCTCATGGCGGCCCTGAGCAATTAGCTAGGGATATTTGGGGAAGATGTGGATTCTAATGCAGAGGACAAATCAAAAGGGGAATCAGGAGATCAATAAGAAACAAAGAACCAGTCGAAGAAAGAACCCAGAAAGGATCAACCCAGTTTGAGTGCCATGAATCAATCATAGCCCTTGTTCAAAATGGAAGCAAAGATCGATATCAGGTCGTACCACGGCAAGATCAATCTTTGAAGCTAATTCACTGGTTGTAGCGGATGGAAATGTATTTCAGTGCCCATCAAATTGAGGAAGAACAAAAGATTTCATTTGTGCAATTGAAATTACAGGGTTATGCTAACTTGGTGGGAAAGCCACATGGAGACCCGAAGGTTGGAGGGAGAGCCTCCAGTGACTAAGTGGGAGGACTTCAAAACCCTCATTAAGTCACAGTTTTACCCTATTGGGTATGTAGAGGACCAGTGGATACGGTAGCACTACTTCAGGGAAAATCCAAGGCAAAGCGTGCAATACACCACAAAGTTTAGAAAGATGGCCATAATGTTGGGTATCTCCCTAAAGAACCTAGATATACTCAAGTATTTGGGGGTCTACTCTGCCATCTACAGGAGCAAGTGATGTTGGCTTGTGTACAGGCATAGTTCCTGGAGAATATAGGCCTGAAGAAAGCGCAATCAACTGGATTGAAAGTTGAAACAGAATGAGCAACAAGAAGCTTCTAAGGAGGGGAAGAAGAAGCAAAAAGGGGGAAAGATAAAAAGACGACAACCACGACACATCAGTGCAAAGATCCCAACAACCACTACAATGTTGACGGCCATACAAAGGAGAAGTGTTGGAAGTTGCTTCCAGAGCTTAACCCGAAGAACAAAAAGAAAGGCAATAAGAAGAAGAATCTCATGGCTATTGATTCAAGCAACCAAGTTGAAAGCATCTTGGATGCGGATGAGAAGATCGTTTGTACGTTAGTGCAGAAGGAGATTAATTTGAATAGCCTTCAGCAATAGGAAGAGAAACAAATGACCAAACTCTTCCATATAAAGATACCGGTCAAGAAGACCAATATTGATGCTCTATTTGACTCAAGATCGTAGGCAAATCTCATTGCAGCAAATTTGGTAAAGAAGTTGGGGTTGGAAGTTCATGATCATCCAAACCCATATCCACTAGGATGGGTAAATAAGGATGCAAAGTTGAAGGTAACAAAATAATGCAAAATTAGAAATTCCATTAGTGCTTATTTTATTGATGAAGTAGAACTAGATGTGGTTCCCCTTGATGTATGTGGAGTCATGTTTGAAAGACCCTACATGTACATGTGAGATGCAATATTCATGTAGAGAGCCAACCACTATCACATTAGTGTAACATCGGATGGTGTTCTAGTCTCGACAACTGTTAGAGATTCTAAGAAACACTAGGACTCCAAAACTCAAAAAAGGTTTCAGGAAAATCCACCTAGAAATGCCTTAATTAAGTTAATTAATCAATAATTAAATTTTTCCTAAGTCTAACTTAGGGAAAATGATTAATTAACAAAAATTAATTGAGGAAAGTGAAACTTCTCTAGAAACTCACGGATCGACTAGGAAATGATCTCAGCCATTTATTAAGTTTTAATCTTGGTCGTTGGAGTTCCACAGTGAGATTATCAGAAGAAATCTATGGGTAGATGGAGGAACATACTTGAGATCGATTTCCTTGGGTCGTTCGACTTTCCAGAGGGCAACAGCGTTCTGCCGGAAGAGCTCGAGCCAGAGAGGGGACGTAGAGACAGAGGGGCAAAGACAGTGAGTTTGGAGGAAGTTTTCTAGTTTCGAAGAATCAGCTACAGGAGGGTCGAGTTTCCTTGATGAGGTTGTGCAGGGCCTACGCAGAAGCTTCAGAGGCAAAGTTCAATTTGCCTTACAGAGGGTCAATTCAGTTGCCGGAAGTCGAGAGAATTTCCGAAAGGGGCCAGCAAGACATTCTCAGAGGCTAGATTGGGCAGCTCGCTTAATCAGTTGCAGTTCCAGGCAGAGCGTAAAAGTGCCTACATAGATTTGACGCAAGAGTTTCGTGGAGCCCAGTTTTTTCCAGTTTTGGAGCTGGATCAGTGTCAGGTGAGACAAAAATTGTCTCACTAATTTTTGTGGCCAATTTTCCTATAGAGGATTGCCAGTTTGGGCATCCAGCATAATCAAAATTTTCTCATTGTTTCTTAATAATAAAAACCCTCAACTATTGCACCAGATTTCCCACATTGGGGTTTTCGGGGGACATTTGTCCAAAAATAATAGTGTATATTTTTGTGTGTTCCAGTATTTTCTCAGTTTCCAATTTATCTTCTGTAGTATTTTTATTTGTGATGATTGCAGCGTGATTAATTCGTTGTTGTCGCAACAATAAAGTGCATAATTTTATTTACAGTTAGAAGAATTAAATCCAGTTGCTGCAATAGAATTTCAGTAGTGAAATTTTCACATGGTATCAAAGCGTATTTGATTAGACGGGAAGCTCAGAAGCAGAAGAAGAAATTCGTTTTTCAAAGGGAGCAGCAAGACGAATTTTCTGAAGGTCGTGCAACGCCTAGCCAGGCGGTGTGAATCGCTCGGCAGTTCGATTTTTTCAGTGCAGTGTTGCAGAAAATTTCGGCTTGCCAAATTGAGTGATTCCAGCAGGTAGAGGGAGCACCAGTAGCTCAGATTTTTGTTGAGCAGATTCCTTGTTTGGGTGCAGAAGGGTTTTGCAGTAGTTGCTAGAGCAGAATCAGCGTCGGGTGGAAGAGAAAGTGCACACACAAAGGGAATTTCTCTCAGAGGGTTTCTAGCTTCAGAAATCCAAAATTCCAATTGCAACCGACAGTAGCAGTAGGCAGATTTTCTCACTCCATAAGGGAGTGTGAAGAGCAGATTCAACAGCCTTGTAGGTGAAAGAGGGAGATTTTTGTTCCAGTTTCAGAGATGGCCACAATTGGGCTTAGAGATCAGGATAGGTTGGAGGGAGCCTCCAACTATGTCATCTGGAAGGCCAGGATGTCCTTCCTGTTAGATGAGCATGGCATGAAGACCTTTGCAGAGAGCGTTGTGGCAGTATCGTCCGATGCAGATTAGTTGAAAGAGTACAAGAAAGAGATGGCCAAGGCAAAGCGGATGATCCTGGATGGAGTCTGGGACCATATAGTTTCACATATATCTGACAAGAACATTGCCAAGGAGATGTGGGATGCTCTCGCTCAACTATATCAAAATCCTTCCGAGCAGCGAAAGATGTTCCGGAAAGAGAAGCTGAGAAACATCAGGATGTATAAGGGTGGAGGCATTGATCCCTTTCTCACCAGAATTCAAGAAATCTGGAATCAACTTGCAATAGTTGGGGAGGCGCCTCAGGGCACAAAGCTTGTACGCTTGGCACTGAATAATGTCTTAGAGGACTAGGAGATCTTTGTCCAAGGCATTCTAGGACGAGGTACTCTACCTAGGTGGGACAGGATGTGGTCAGATCTACAACAGGAGGAGATGAGGCGAGCACTTGTGAAGGCCTCCATAAGGGTTCGAAAGGTGAGAAGGAGGAAGAGAAAGTGGCCCTTGCATCAAAGGGTACCAGTGAGGGACAAGGGGAGAAGAAGAAAAAGAAAGACCTATCTAAGGTAAGTGCTTCAGGTGTGGCAAGTTTGACCACTACAGTACTCAGTGTCCTCAAAGGAAGGACAAGCAAGAGAAGTAGGACTAGGCGGCAACATCCACAAAGATAGACAAATTGTCCTCCAAGTTGGAGGAATATTTCGCTATGTTTGCAAGTATACCTCAGAGTGACGTGGGGCGATATGGAGCTATAGTCCTAGAGCTGCGCAAAGTTTGGGCAAGGTCCAATGAGGTGTCTTCCTCGTGGATCATTACCTTACAGTCAAATTCTGGAGTGACAGTGGCAGAATAGGCAGTCAGATGCTAAGGAGTGCAGAGTAGTGTTCACAGCAGAGCAGGAGGCTTAGTGGCAAAGTCAACAACAGCGCAGATTCTTCGGTGGACAATGCAGTGGCTAGTAGCAGTCAGATGCTCAGGAGACAAATGTAGCACAAAGACAATTGATTCAGTGTTTCGGATGCTTTTCAATTTCAGTAGTTGCAGTAGCAGCAACGATAGTTGAGAGGGAGTTGCAGTGCAGATATAGAGTTGGCAACAGCATAGCAGTATTAGCGGCAGCATCAAAGTTGTGCAGTGGTTGGTGGGCAATGGAAGACAGTCACAGTGGCCAAACATCAGCAGCATGTATGGAGGATGATGCAGAGATAAGATGTTGAAGCAGTTCAGCACTAGAACACCTTCCTCGCTGTTATCACTCTGATATTTACTTTGAAGTTAATGAAGAAAGAAAAGTCAAAGGTAACCACAAACCACTTTTGGAGATCAGGACCTAGCCTTCCTAATGCTCAGAGACCACTCTCTCTTTATAATTTAACTTTGTTTTAGTTGAGATGAATTTAGGCTAGTTATTGTTTGCACTTGGGTTTTGTTTTGAAATTGGGTGGTGGGATCACTTTACTTAGATGAACAGAGGTTTGCTTCTACCATTGGGCTATGGAGTCGAATCTCAGACAAACAAGGCTGGATTCAGTTCTAAAAACAGTGTCTACAAGGCAAGATAGATGAGTTACTGCAGATCTCAAAAGCTAAATGGTGGAATGGTTCCAAATCAGATCCAGGGAGCAATTAAGGGTTCCCTAGGCCAAACTCTTGGAAGGAAAGAAGAAGTTAAACAGGATGGGTGAGAAATTAAGGGTTCTCAAATCCGGGTATCAGAGGAAAACATGTAAATGACTAACTGTGCAAAACAAAGTGTACTTAAACAAATTTTGAGTGATATCTCCAGTTAATTCATTCAAATTTAGAACACATTTAAGATTATGAAACACATAAGAAGGTAACAAAATCACACAAAGAAGATACTTCACTGCAAATGGCTCATCTCATGAATCCTGTAGCGAAATGCTTTTATTACTTGCTCCAATCTGTTGACTTGAAAATGGTACAATCACCCTTAGGTTTAAGATCAAAATAACTCTACAAATGTTAAATAATCCACCATAATACTTCGAAGTTTGAAATATTTATACAAAAGGAATTACAAAATATCTCAAACTTTCTTGAGAACTAATCTAGGAAAAAAGAAATATCTTCTTGCAAGAAGATAGAGACAACTATTGAATTGTTGCTTGTTGTCCCTATTATTTAGGTTCTGCTAGCTTTGCTCTTTGATCTTTTGCCCTTTATGCTGCTTGGTTGTTTGGTCTTCACGTTGGATGTTCTGTTTTACTTTTAACCTTTCATCTGATACTCTTTCATCTGATACATTTTAACCTTGTTGACCTGTCAATATCCTTTTACTATCCTGCTTTACTTTTTTCTGTACATTTATATTTTCACTGTATACTTACTATAGTAAATCATTCAGTTTTTCCCATATTTCTTCATCTACTAATTGGATATTGAGCATTTTTCTGTATATCTCATCTGCCTCTGTATATTTGGCAAAAGTAGGCTTATTAATAAACAAGTGTTTTACCTCATGCTGGAGGTAAAACAAGTTTTCAAAAGTTTGGTACAACACTTTGCCTGTTGGCATGCCCTTCATGGATGAAGTGATTACCTGTTCTCTGGCCACTTCCCTTATCTTCTTGTTGTAATCTGCCATGTCATTAACTTGTCATTTATTACTAAGGGATTAGGTAATCCCTTTTCCTTTAAAAGTTTGAACTTAGCCATGACCCTGTCAACGGCTAGTTGCATGTTCTGACACTTATATTCTAAATTCAACATCAAATTCCTCTTAGTGAGGAATTTTCTGACTTCCAAAATTGTATCTGTCCTGTCAGGTATCTCCAATTCTTGCAGTTCATACTTATTCTTGGAGTTGAGGAAGTGGATGATTCTTGTTGCTTCCTCTGGCATATCTCCAAGTTCTGTTTTAACTCTTTCAATGGCTTCTATAGCCTACTTTATTAAATCAATCTGTTTCTGTAGCCTGCTTTATTAAATCAATCTGTTCAAAAATGACCTGGATGGATGGCCAAATATCATTGACAGAGTCAATGATATTGGCCCACAGTTGCTCTTTAGCCTTACCTATAGGCTCAGTCAATGTCAATTCTTTCTCCAGACTTTTTATCCTTTCATTCATCCTTGTAGCCTTTTGTTGCTTTTCTTTATGCATGATCTGGGCAAGCTTGCAATCTGTCTCAAGGCTGGTGACCTTCTCCTCAAGTTTGATCATCTCATTGGTCTGAATGGACATTTCTTCCATTGCTTTGACCAACCTATTTGCTTCATCACTTGTGGAGGCTGTTGCTATTGATCCTATTGTTGATGTAGTCGGTGCAGATGTGAGTAGTGCAGTGGCCATTGGAGCAATGGGAGCTGATGCTACTGCCAAAGTACAAGGTACAGTTGTGGTCACTGTTGGAATGGCAGTTGCGGGAGCATTATCAATACTAGCTTGTTTGTGTTGAATCAAGTTATCCATCTCCTTTAACTAGTCATTCAGTTGCAGCACCAAGTCCATCATTTCCTCATGATTGGTCTGGCTTTCTAGGACTTCTTTTGTCTGTGGGCGCTGCAAATGAGGCAACTTGAGTTGTTTCTTGAGGGTTGCTATGTCCTCATTCTTCTTTTTAATCAGTTTCTTTGTGGCCTTAACATCACTTGGGTCATGGCCCAGTTCAATAACCAAGTCCTCCAAGGACTTTATCCTGGTGTCTTTAGCCTGTGAAGAGGCTCTCTCCAATTTGTATTGAGTTGTTACACTGTCCAATGAATCCTACAACTTGTAAGAAGCCATGGCCTTTGCTGTGAGGGTGGAGTAGATCATTTCTCCAGCCTGCTTGTGAAATTCTATATGATCAATGGGATGAACATCCCTGGCCAAGACCTCAAAATTTGTCTTCTTGTAATCTACTGAGGTCTTTGGTTGCTATACAGTGGGCTGCAAGAATGAGACCTGCATTTTTCCTTCTTTGATGTCAAAGGCTGACATCAGTCTAGTCTGATTTGGTGGTGTGAGCTTGAGGTATTGGGCATATGTCTCTGCCTTCAGTCTCTCATTCCTCATCTTTATCTCTTTAAATCTGTCTTTGATGTCCTTTTCCTTGTCAGCTGGCCTGACATAGGAAGAGATCTCCATACTCGGCTGTCTATCTATCAACTGTGTGTTGGATGTTGAGGGTTGTTGTGTTTCCTCTGATGCAGTTGCTTCTTTACCTTTTTGTCCCATTGCCTCAGTGTCAATTATTTCTTCTAATGCAATGTTATCCTCTTGTTCAAAAACAGGATTCAACTTGGGCCTCTTGCTTGGTTCCATCATCTCATCAGTAGTTTCCATGGCAGAGCTAGATGCCTCATCCCTGCTCCTCTTAGGATTCTTCTCCTTATTTAGTGGAGTCTGTATGATAGGAGGAATGTTCATTGGCCCTCCTTGTTTTGGAACCTGCAGGAAAGAGGTGTGATCAAATTGTCTTTCCAAATCAATAAGTGTATTCTCTACATCCATAACAGTGTTACCCATGTCAATCAAAGTGTTCTCCACCCACTCATCCTGATTAGCAAATTGTTCAATGTCAGGCCTTGAGTGGTGGATGTATGCTCCCAACTTGACCTTGAGCCTGAGCTTGTTTATGACCCCATGAGGGTCATAGTGCCAAATGAAACTGTTTCTGAATTTCATTAGTTGAAGTAACCTGTCGGCCTCTGGTCTAGCCTCTCTGTTGTTGCAAATAAATGGGCCCATTTGGTTCTTCAATTTGAACTGGGTTTTCTTCTTATAGGCTAGGAAGTGGATCTCATCAGAGCTGATGATTTGCGTGAAGTACTCAAAAGCAAATACCCTCATTGGGAGGTATTTGGGCAATTTGTAGGGGGCTAGCTCACAGCCATAAATTCTGATCTCAGTGTGGTTTTGGTACAAGTACCAATCTCCCACCTTGTTGTTCTTGGCCAATTGCAGTACTCTCTTGATCTCTGAGCTGATTCTTGGCTGAGTCTTAGAAGTCAGCATATTCATGACTGGGTATACAAAAGAGTCTATGAAATCTTTGTAGGTGAATGATGTGGAAAACTTGTGGACCAAGGGCGTCCAATAGATGACTGATCCCTCTTTTCCCTTGGTGTCCAATTTCTGGATCCTCAAAGGGAACTTATCTATCTGGTAATACAAGAACATATGAAACAACACTGAAGAGTATTTGAAAACTCTTTTAGTGGGTAGTCTAGTGAACTGTTCATGCATTATGTCTGCAATGAACTGGGCATAATCATACATAATAGCAGGAGGCTTGCCTAGAGTGAAAATGGACAAGAAGGCCATGATGACCTCATCCACATGCTCATCTGATGTGTATCCTAGGATGCATGAGAGCATGGTGATTATTCTCCTGCCAGTCTCTGAAAAAATAGTGGCAGCATAGGGTGGAATGTCTTTAGGAGTATGGCGCTCCTCAATGATGAAATTCTGGAAAATTTGTTTGATTTTGACTGGGTCTAGTGTGATGTACAGGTCCAATAGGTTTCCAATGGACAAAGGAGTCAAATTAGGACTAGGTTGGATTTGCAGCATCTGGTTGATGGATTCAGTAGTAATGGTGAATAATAACTCATGGTTTGGTGCCTCAATAGCCCTATGGCTTGGAACATAACAGGCATGACAAAAATGTACTATGTCTGGGAATGGGTGAACTTTTGGGAATGTATACTTGGGAAAATTGGATTCCCAAAGGTTGATGTCATCAGCATGGTTTAGGAACCTATCCTTAGCCCAGCAGTGGATTCTCAGAAGGTGGCCTGGAGTGGCTGTGTCTTTAATTTGGAAATCCCTATCTACCAGGGCCAAATGGTCAATGTCCAGGTGAGGGGTTGAGACCGGTCTGACATCCAAAGAGGTCGGGGCAGCCATCTTTGTGATAAAATATGGGAATTGGGCTTATAGAGCTTGTGAAAATGAAGTCTTGACAACTCTGGTACAGGGATAGGGTAATGGCAATTTTTCAGGATAGGGGTTTTGGTATTTGAGGGGAAATACTCTCAATTCAATGGAAATTTATTAAATTCAATTAGTTATTTCTTGAATTTATTGTATACTTTTGAATTTGAGAGGGTCATTCTGGTTCTGTGTCGAAATACCTGGAATTTATGGTTCAGGTTGCAAACTGGTTTTGAATGGTGGCTGCAGAGGGTTCTGTGGCTTCAGTCGCGCACTGGAGGGCTGAACTAGGCTTCCGGAGTGTTTTCGGGATGCAATTGGTCATCAGAAAGGGTTGCAGAAACTCGAGGGCGCAAGAGAGCTTAGAATGCTTTCGCAGAGTAAACAAGTGAAAAGGGGTGAAAATGGGGGTCTACAGGCTTTTAACCGAGAATGGTTAGAGAATTGGCACAAAAACCTTTTATGAATAGTGGACGGTTTTCGCGTTGGGCGGGGAGGCGGTTTAGGGAGCCATCGCACCGCTTTTGAGCAATGGGTGGTATTTTCCCGAGAGCACGCGACTTAACGCGGTGCCGCCACATAACCCAAGGGGGCCCGAGCAATACTGCCCATATCACGTGCTCTTGGGCCGATAAAGGTCGGGAGATGAATGGGTGCGATATGGGCGAGGGCCGTAAGATCTGGGGGTGCATGATCCAATGGCCATCATGTGGCGGAGTTGCACAACGGGAGATGGGGAGAGATTTAGCGGGGCCCAGGGGTTAATTACACTTAAAATGTAATTAATCAATATATAATTGCGGTATTAAACTGTAATGTGGGTTTATGGAATATAACGGGGAAAAGTAAATTTGCGGGGTTAGTAAAGTAATGCGGGGGGGAATAATAGTTAGGATAAGAGGTTTTATTGGGTCTTTTCGTGGTTTTAGGGAAATTAAGAAAGGAAAATGATTTTTGCATGGGGAAAAGGGTTTCACACTAGGGAAAAAGGGGTTTATTGGGTAGGGAAATGAATTTGGATGGTGATTTACTAGGGAATGTGTGAAACCAAGGAGGAAGGGTAAAAATGAAGGGAAAAGGGGTTTACATAAGAAAAGAAGTGGTGAAAGGGGAAATTAGTTAAGTATGTAGTGAGGGGTGAAATGGAATGGGGGAAGTTAACCAAATTGTTAAATTATGGTATGTTCTATGCTTAGAGCAGTTTACTTATCTTTCTTTTTATTATCCACAGATTAGCAATCACATGTACATTAAGTAAAGTGCAGATAGAACATTTAAACGATCAACAGAAAACAAGCCAAGACAAGAGACACAAGATGTGGCGGCTAGCCAGGGACAAACCCCAATATGGGGAAACCCTTTGATCAAATCTTCTTTTATCTTCAATAATTCAGCAGAGAGAAATAGTACAAAAGTCTGATTTATATCAGCAGCATCAGCGGCATCAACCCTAAACTAGGGCAGTCAATATCTGTCAAACCAGAGGTCAGATCACCTTGATTCCTTCACCAAAAAATGCAGCCTTCCAAAGAGAGTCAGCTTCACCTACTGCACAGTCCAAAGAGAGAGAATGTTGGTCAACGCTGGTCAAAGTTCTAATCTGCAGTTGCAGCCCTAAAATCTGCGTCCCTTTTCCACATGTGTGAGAGATAGAGTCTTTTCTACGCAGGAGAGAGAGAGATGTGATGAGAAGTGTGTGTCCAAATGAGGAGGAGACATCCTGTATTTATATGCAAATGTTAATGATGAATAGATGCAATTGTTGGGCTTCTGAGCCTACATAAGTTGCTGGTCGATTTTGACAATTAGTCCATAATCAAAATAAATTCATATCTCCATAAATACTTATCGGAATCGGATGATCTTTAGATCAATCGTACACCTCTCGACGAGAGGAATCTAGTAAAAATATTATCATCCATGAATAAGTTGACCCACATGAAGTTTGGCCCTAGTTGCCAATTTTAACACTCCCTCTCAACTAGGGAGAACTTCATCTGCAACCTGTCGGATCGTCACTGTTGTCCATCCATCAAATGCATTATCCTGTAGGGCTTGACCCTTCTTGCTCTGCTCTTCTTTGCTCTGCTCTGCTTTGCTCGAATTATGAAGAAGAAGAAATGATCGAGGATGTATCATACCATCCTCCACTGACCCGAAGTCAGTCTCAGAGTGTGTACCACTCTCACTAGTCCCAGACCAGTATCATTGATCCCAGATCAATGAAGGTCATCCTAGCATAGGGAGTACGGTAGATACAACAATGCATCCATCGATACTACTATGGTCCCTATCCTCATTTCCCTGCTCATTGATCAAATGAGAGGTACTTCCCATGAGTCCCAGACTGCATGGGTAGGATGCCTCGACAAGAGAACTAATCATCCTGTCCACAGGAGAGCGACTCATCCTGTCCAATGGATGCCACAGAGAACTAATCATCCTGGCCTACAGGAGAACGAATCATCCTGTTCAACAATCGCCATGGAGAACACATCATCCAGGCCCACAGGAGAACTAATCATCATGTTCCATAGTTGCCACGGGGTGTCACAGGGGAAGGTTGAACCTTTTACCCTGTACAAAGTGCACCAACAGGGGATGGTGAGTCATCCTGTGGTCATATGTCGCTCTAAGAAGTACCCCGCACCCCCGTGGAGCTCCCAGAGCTCAGTATATCATACTTGACCCTCATCAGAGGGTCACTAAACGACACCAAGTCGTTCTCGAAAAGTCAGCAATTTGATCTTTCCTAGGGGCTTTGTCAGAATGTCGGCGACCTGTTCATCTGTACCGATATGTTACAGCCTTATTGCTCCTCTCTGCACCATATCTTGAATATAGTGGTGCCTGATATCGATATGCTTGGAGCGATCATGAAATACGGGATTTTTTGACAAACGGATCCCGCTTTGGTTGTCACATAGAATCACGGTGGTATCCAATGTAAATCCAAACAGCTCAGTGAATAGCTTTCGCAACCAGACAGCCTCACAGGAGGCCATGCTAGCAGCAATGTATTCTGCCTCGGCGGTGCTTAGAGCCACTGACTTTTGCTTCTTGCTCATCCAGGATATCGAGGCAAATCCCAAAGAGAAACAGCACGTGGATGTGCTCTTCCGATCCTCCACATTGCCTGCCCAATCAACATCAGTATACCCAAGTAGTCTCACATTTCCGGCAGTGTGTCTTAATCCATGAGTGATTGTGCCACGAAGATATCTTAGCAGATTCTTAGCACCAACCCAATGTGAGTGACGAGGCTCAACCATATGTTGGCTCAAAGTGTTGACTGCAAAGCATATATCCGGACGGGAGTTCACCAAGAACATCAATGCTCCGTCGAGCTATCAATACTCAGTAGCATTTCGTAAAACAGGTCCGACAGCACTACCGCTTAACCTCTTAAAGTTAAGCTCCATAGGTGTAGTTACGGGCTTGCAGTCCACCATGCCGAATCTTTCCAGTATCTTCACCACATACTTTCCTTGAGATAGGAAAATCTCCCCTGGTTTCTGCCAGACTTCGAGTCCTAGGAAATAATGCATGAGTCCTAGATCTTTCATCTTGAATTCAGAAGCCAGCTCCCTCTTACATTTGTGAATGAGAGGGTCTGCACCTGTTAGGAAGAGGTCGTCAACATAAAGCACCAATATGAGAGGCTTGTCATCAATAACCTTAAAGTAAAGGTTAGGGTTGGCTTCACTCCTAGTGAATCCCATCTTCATCAAGTAGCTATCAATCCTCTCATACCATGCTCAGGGTGCTTGCTTTAGCCCATAGAGGGCCTTTTTCAACCTGCACACATGAGATTCTCGATCATAAATCTCAAATCCTTCAGGTTGCTCCACATAGACCTCCTCTTTGATCGAACCATGTAAGAATGCAGTCTTGACATCCATCTGATGTAGGTTCCATCCTTGCGAAGCAGCAAGGGCTATGATCGAGCGGATAGTGGTATATCAGGCAACAGGTGCAAATATCTCGTCATAGTCTATACCTTCCTTCTGGGAGAAGCCTCGAGCGACAAAACGAGCCTTATACTTTTCCGTACTTCCATCAGCTGCATGCTTTATCTTGTAAAGCCATTTAGAAGTGACAACTGTCTTGTCCTGGGGTCTGGGGACCACATCCCAGACATCGTTCTTCATAATAGACTCATATTCTTCGGTCATAGCATCCTTCCATACTTGATGCTTGACGGCATCTGTGAATGATGAAGGCTCATTTTGGATGATCGTGCTCATGATAGTCAGGTATCCCTGATACCTGTTTGGCTTCTTACTTTCACGGAAGGTTCCACGGGGAGCTGTGTGTCCTTTAGCATCATCAAGTGTCCCCCTAAGCCATGAAGGCCTCTTCCTTGAAGAGGAAGGCTCAAGTGGTGGAGGATCAATAGGATCCACAGGTTCTTCCACATCGGGCATTGTCTCATCTTTCTTTTCCTTTCCGTTCCCTGGTGTCAGCTTCTTGAGAGCTCCTCACAGTAGGAAGATTGTTCACCTTGCTGAGAGCCATATCTTCGTCAAAGATGACATCATGACTAATCACGACTTCCCTTTGACCGGCTACATAGATTCTATAGCCTTTAGTATTTTCACTATAGCGCACGAAGATTCCTTTCTTTCCAGATGCACCCAATTTGTTCCTTTTCTCTTTCGGCACATGAAAATATACAGGGCTTCCAAAAATTCTAAAATGAGATACATCAGGTTTCTTACCGGTGAACATTTCTTCGGGAGTCTTGGAACCCAATGCTTGATGGGGGCATCGGTTTTGTACATATACGGCGGTGTTTGCAGCTTCGGCCCATAGAAACTTCGGAAGTCTTTGATCATGGAGCATAGCACGGACAGCTTCCACAATTGTTCGATTCTTCCTTTCCGCCACACCATTCTGTTCAGGAGTGTATGGTGTAGTAGTCTCCCTCTTAATGCCAGCCTCTTTACAAAAGTCATGAAACTCATTAGATTCATATTCAGTCCCATTATCAGTCCTTAAGATCTTGATCTTCTTTTCGGTTTGATTCTCGATCAAGGCTTTGAAGTGTCGAAACCAGGAGAACACTTCATCCTTCTTTTTCAAGAAGTATATCCAAGTCTTGCGAGAATAGTCATCTGTAAAAATGAGGTAACATGATGTTAAATTGGCAACTAGGGCCAAACTCTATGTGGGTCGGCTTATTTATGGCAGCTGATATTTTTATTGGATCCCTCTCGTAGAGAGGTGTAGGATTGATCCAAAGATCATCAGATTCCGATAAGTATTTATGGAGATATGAATTTATTTTGTTTATGTAATTATTATCAAGCCGACCAGCGCTTATGTAGGCTCTAGAAGCCCAACCGACGTGTCTATTGATCATCCTCGCTTTAGTATAAATATAAGAAGATTTGATGTCATTTAGACACACTCTTCATGTGATCTCCTCCTCACCACGTTTTGGGTTTTTGGTGAAGGAGAAACACACAAGAAGATGATGCCCTAGCTTATACATGGATGATGCCCTAGCTTATATGCTATTCAAGGAGCCCCAACATCTGAACGCAGTCCTGTAATGAAGTCACTTCACTTAGAGTAAGGGAAGACATTCTTACGCTGAAGATTATTCACAGTTCACACGCTGTCCATGATTGATTACACGCTGTACATGATGAGGAATGCAGACATGGAGACATTGATGCGATGTAATGAGATATGCTGTAACATATACGCATAGCACCTCTCTCGCTGACATTAAGACACTAAGTAACGTAGCATAATACTGTTATGCATACGTTGATATGTATACGCAGACGCTAAAATCTAATGCAGTTATGGCATAGAGTGTCATGTATATGCAGAGACTGAAATATAACGCAGTTATGGCATACACTATTCTTGAAAGACCTAGCCGCAGTTCATGAAGAGATACATGGAGACATATACGTTGTCCGCAGTTCATGAAGAGATACATGGAGACATGTACGCTGTTCGGAAGACATACATCCACGCAGTCTACGCTATCATGAAGTCAATATACGCTCAGGTATGGAAACCCTATACGTTGGGCAGGAAATGAAGAAATCCACGATGGATCCGTTGTCACATCACGTTGATCATCCAATGTGATGCCTGAAACATCAGCAGCCCTAAATTGGATCCGTTGGAATCATTACACGCAGCCAATGTGATGCCTGAAACATCAGCAGCCCTAAATCGGATCCGTTGGAATCATTACACACAGCCAATGTGATGCCTGGAACAACTGCTGTCATAAATTCATAACACACAGTTAATAAAGGGTCCATACGCAGTCATGAAGATACCCTTACACACAGTTCATATATACGGTGTTCAACGTTGCTCATGTTATTACACGTTGTTCATATGTATATACGTTGTTCATGTTATGCACAGAGATATCCATATGCAGTCATAACAACTATCAAGGTATGGGGCTGTTATAAATTCCTATAGCCGCAGTCATGCATACATATATACGCTGGGGTGATACAAGTTATACGATGTATGCTCATATATTCTAAACTATGCTCATGACAAGGTATATGCTGGTTATGGCAATAAATATCTATGCAGGCAGAAGGACGTATTATCATTAGGATGCAGCTATGATATAATGATGCATGGGCAGTATGAGAAGTATGATGCATATGGGTAGTATGAAGCAGCATAAGGCATATATCATGTGCATCATAATGAATTAGATCATGTGTATGGGTAGAACAATGATGCATGGAGCATGAACAACATCATAGTAAATATAATCATGAGAATGGTACAATTGTGATGAATGATGCAACGAGCAGCATCATGATGGTGCTTCACAGTTAAAGGCAGCAACATGATGAGCAGCACTATCAGATCATGTGGATGGCAGGACAATGATACATTAGCAGGGGCAGTAGCGTGATGATGATGCACCTTAGTTTGAACAGCATTATGATGGATAAGATCATGGACATGGGCAGCATGATAATCATGATTAGTGCAGCATGATGCAGTATGCAGTGGTGCAGCTTGAGAACCTGATGTAGGATGATGATAGGTGAAGGAGTCACCTTGGAGGATCAGTTGAAGCAAAATGTCTTCAACTGATCTCATTGTTATAGGAGATTATCTATGCTCAGATCTAGACAAGTCAAAGTGTTGACTTTTGTTGTAAATGTACTCTCTCTCTCTTTCTCTGTTGAACTTTGAAGATAAAAGAAGATTTGATCAAAGGGTTTCCCCACACATTGTGGGGTTTGTCCCTGGCTTGCGCCACATCTTGTGTCCTCTTGTCTTGGCTTGTCTTCTGCGTTTTATATTTATGTTCTATCTGCAGTTTATCATAATGTTGATGTGATTGCTAACTGTGAAAATTTAAATAAATTGCTCTAGCATAGAACATACCTAAAGTTAACATGGTATCGGAGCTGAGGTGAAGACAATGCCCAAGCAAGAGTGAAAGAGCAATCACCGAAGACAGTTGGGACAAGACAGAAGGATCAATGGGTTCCTCATAATTCACCTAGGGTGAAGTCAAAGCAGAGAATGTTATCAGAATGGCGCAGCAGAAGATTCTGATGGTCCATCTTAAGATCACTTCATTGGGAAGTTCGGATCTAAGGGTGGAAGGAAAGGCGGATGGCTTGTTGAAATAAGTTCGGCCGTTATGCGCAGGAGTATCCGAATGGCAGAGACACATCTCTTGATGAAGATAACAATCATTCTTGAGACATCTTCAATGATCAAAAGAATGACTGATAATGCAGGTCATCAAGGAAATGATCGACTCTTCCACGAAAGCAAGGAACCCCAAAATCTCTTTTATGTACCTGATCGAACTTGGTGTCCATCTCGGAAATGGAAGTCAAAGGTTACAGGGTGGCACTTATCGATGGAAAGGTACGTATTTGAAAATAGATCTTTTAAAGATGTTTCTGAGTTCAGGGTTGTATCAAGTTGCAGGAAGTCGATTGACTCAACTCCAGAGGTCTGTGAGTCAGATGGTGACTAGGATGCCTGAATTCAAAAAGAAGCATGAAGGTACATGTCTGAAATGTACCGAAGGAAAATATTATAAGGGGACCTTTCCCCTTTTGCAGCAGGTTCACGGGTTTGGAACAACCCGAGGAGTTTGAGAATCATGATCAAGGAATCTCATGTATACTGGTGGAAGAAAGCCCTCTATGGCTTGAAGGAAAAACACCTCGGGCATAGTATGAGAGGATTGATAGCTGTCTAATGTAGCTGAGATTCACTAGGAGTGAAACCGATCCAAATCATTACTCGAAGGTTGTGGATGATAAACCTCTCGTACTGGCACCTATGTCTGACAGGTGCAGACCCTCTCATTTATAGGAGACAGAGACAGAGGGAGTTGGATTCTGAATGTGAGAAGATAAGCTGCAAGATTGTGACTGCCTCGAGGATCCTAACTTTCAGAAGTTATATGGTAATGATGTCGGACCAGATTTGGGAAATGCCTTTGAGTTTCATAAACTCATTCGCGTTGATGTTCTTGGAGAACCTCCGTCCGGACATCTGTGTTGCAGTTAGCATGGTGAGCCTCACTAGATTGGTGCCAAGAATCTTCTAAGACATCTTCAGGGCACAGTCTCTCATGGATTGAGATACACTGGCGGAAATATGAAACCACATGATTATTCGAATGATGAGTGGGCAGGCAGTATGGAGGATCACTAGAGCACTTCCCAGTGCTGTTTCTCTTTGGAATCTGCCTCGATATCCTGGATGAGCAGGAAGCAGAAGTCGGTGACTCTGAGCAGAATACATTGCTGATAGCATGGCCTTCTGTGAGGCAGTCTGGTTGCTGAAGCTATTCAATGAGCTGTTTGTACACATGATGAATACCACTGTGATTCTCTGTGACAACCAGAGATGGGATTCGATTATTGAGGAATCCCGTATTTGACAATGCTCCAGCAGATAGACATCAAATACTGTCTTATCTGGGATATGGTAAGTCGATGATCAAGGAGGCTCCATCGAACTGAGATGATGTACAGGACAGAGCCCCGAGGAAAGATCAAATTTGTGATTTTCCTGAACGACTTGGAGTCATCGAGAGACCTTTGAAGAAGGGTCCTGCATGTTGCATACATTGAGCTCCGGGAGCTCTGGGGGGCTTGCAGTTCTACTGGAGCAACATACGACCACAGGGTGACTCACCCTCCCCTGGTGGTGCGTACTGGAACAAGATGATTCGCTCTCTTGTGGGACAAGATGATTCGCTCTCTTGTGTAGCAGGATGATTGGTTCTCCTGTGAGGCCTGGATTGATGTGTTCTCCATGGCGATTGTAGCAGGATTGATGTGTTCTCCTGTGAGGCATGGATTGTTGTGTTCTCCATGGCGATTGTAGCAGGATTGATGTGTTCTCCTGTGAGGCCTGGATTGATGTGTTCTCCATGGCAATTGTAGCAGGATTGATGTGTTCTCCTGTGAGGACAAGATTGATTAAGTTCTCCTGTCGAGGCATCCCACCCATGAGGTCTGGGACTCATGGGAAGTACCTCTCATCTGATCAATGAGTAGGGAAATGAAGTTAGGGACCATAGTAGTACCGATGGACGCATCGTTGTATCTACCGTACTCCCTATGCTAGGATGACCTCCATTGATCTGGGATCAATGATACTGGTCTGGGACCAGTGGTAGGAGTTGTACATACAATGACGCTGACTTCGGATCGGTTGAGACTGGTCTGGGACTAGTGGTACATACTCCGAGACTGACTTCGTGTCAGTACAGTACTGGTCTGGGACCAGTGAGAGTCGTACATACTATGACGCTGACTTTGGGTCGGTTGAGACTGGTCTGGGACCAGTGGTACGCACTCTAAGACTAACTTCGGGTTAGTGGAGAATGATATGACTCATTCTCGATCAATTCTTCTTCTTCATAGTTCAGTAGAGCAGAGCAGAGCTAGCAGAGCCAGCAGAGATGAGCAGAGCAGAGCTAGCAGAGCCAGCAGAGATGAGCAGAGCAGAGCCAGCAGAGCTGAGCAGAGCAGAGCTACCAGAGCCAACAGAGCTGAGCAGAGCAGAGCTACCAGAGCCAGCAGAGCAGAGCTACCAGAGCCAGCAGAGTAGAGCAGAGCCAGCAGAGCTGAGCAGAGTTGGGCAGAACAGTGCAGGGCACTGATGGGAGAGATAGTACAGTCGGACTTATGGATCAATGAACGGAGTTCTCCCTAGTTGAGAGGGAGTGTTAAATTGGCAACTAGGGCCAAACTCCATGTGGGTCGACTTATTTATGGCAGCTGATATTTTTATTGGATCCCTCTCGTCGAGAGGTGTAGGATTGATCCAAAGATCATCCGATTCCGATAAGTATTTATGGAGATATGAATTTATTTTGTTTATGTAATTATTATCAAGCCGACCAGCTCTTATGTAGGCTCTAGAAGCCCAACCGACGTGTCTATTGATCATCCTCGCTTTAGTATAAATATAAGAAGATTTGTTGTCATTTAGACACACTCTTCATGTGATCTCCTCCTCACCACGTTTTGGGTTTTTGGTGAAGGAGAAACACACAAGAAGATGATGCCCTAGCTTATACATGGATGATGCCCTAGCTTATATGCTATTCAAGGAGCCCCAACATCTGAACGCAGCCTGTAATGAAGTCACTTCACTTAGAGTAAGGGAAGACATTCTTACGCTGAAGATTATTCACAGTTCACACGCTGTCCATGATTGATTACACGTTGTACATGATGAGGAATGCAGACATGGAGACATTGATGCGATGTAATGAGATATGTTGTAACATATACGCATAGCACCTCTCTCGTTGACATTAAGACACTAAGTAACGTAGCATAATACTGTTATGCATACGCTGATATGTATACGCAGACGCTAAAATCTAATGCAGTTATGGCATAGAGTGTCATGTATATGCAGAGACTGAAATCTAACGCAGTTATGGCATACACTATTCTTGAAAGACCTAGCCGCAGTTCATGAAGAGATACATGGAGACATATACGCTGTCCGCAGTTCATGAAGAGATACATGGAGACATGTACGCTGTTCGGAAGACATACATCCACGCAGTCTACGCTATCATGAAGTCAATATACGCTCAGGTATGGAAACCCTATACGCTGGGCAGGAAATGAAGAAATCCACGATGGATCCGTTGTCACATCACGTTGATCATCCAATGTGATGCCTGAAACATCAGCAGCCCTAAATTGGATCCGTTGGAATCATTACACGCAGCCAATGTGATGCCTGAAACATCAGCAGCCCTAAATTGGATCCGTTGGAATCATTACACACAGCCAATGTGATGCCTAGAACAACTGCTGCCATAAATTCATAACACACAGTTAATAAAGGGTCCATACGCAGTCATGAAGATACCCTTACACACAGTTCATATATACGGTGTTCAACGTTGCTCATGTTATTACACGTTGTTCATATGTATATACGTTGTTCATGTTATGCACAGAGATATCCATATGCAGTCATAACAACTATCAAGGTATGGGGCTGTTATAAATTCCTATAGCCGCAGTCATGCATACATATATACGCTGGGGTGATACAAGTTATACGATGTATGCTCATATATTCTAAACTATGCTCATGACAAGGTATATGCTGGTTATGGCAATAAATATCTATGTAGGCAAAAGGACGTATTATCATTAGGATGCAGCTATGATATAATGATGCATGGGCAGTATGAGAAGTATGATGCATATGGGTAGTATGAAGCAGCATAAGGCATATATCATGTGCATCATAATGAATTAGATCATGTGTATGGGTAGAACAATGATGCATGGAGCATGAACAACATCATAGTAAATATAATCATGAGAATGGTACAATTGTGACGAATGATGCAACAGGCAGCATCATGATGGTGCTTCACAGTTAAAGGCAACAACATGATGAGCAGCACTATGAGATCATGTGGATGGCAGGACAATGATACATTAGCAGGGGCAGTAGCGTGATGATGATGCACCTTAGTTTGAACAGCATTATGATGGATAAGATCATGGACATGGGCAGCATGATAATCATGATTAGTGCAGCATGATGCAGTATGCAGTGGTGCAGCTTGAGAACCTGATGTAGGATGATGATAGGTGAAGGAGTCACCTTGGAGGATCAGTTGAAGCAGAATGTCTTCAACTGATCTCATTGTTATAGGAGATGATCTATGCTCAGATCTAGACAAGTCAAAGTGTTGACTTCTGTTGTAAATGTACTCTCTCTCTCTTTCTCTGCTAAACTTTGAAGATAAAAGAAGATTTGATCAAAGGGTTTCCCCACACATTGTGGGGTTTGTCCCTGGCTTGCGCCACATCTTGTGTCCTCTTGTCTTGGCTTGTCTTCTGCGTTTTATATTTATGTTCTATCTGCAGTTCATCATAATGCTGATGTGATTGCTAACTGTGAAAATTTAAATAAATTGCTCTAGCATAGAACATACCTAAAGTTAACACATGAATATCCTCCCAAGGAGTTGGATGTTGAGGGATGTTGTGTTTCCTCTGATGCAGCTGCTTCTTTACCTTTCTGTCCCATTGCCTCAGTGTCAATTATTTCTTCTAATGCAATGTTATCCTCCTGTTCAAAAACAGGATTCAACTTGGGCCTCTTGCTTGGTTCCATCAGCTCATCAGTAGTTTCCATGGCAGAGCTAGATGCCTCATCCTTGCTCCTCTTAGGATTCTTCTCCTCATTTAGTGGAGTCTGTATGATAGGAGGAATGTTCATTGGCCCTCCTTGTTCTGGAACCTGCAGGAAAGAGTTGTGATCAAATTGTCTTTCCAAATCAATAAGTGTATTCTCTACATCCACAACAGTGTTGTCCATGTCAATCAAAGTGTTCTCCACCCACTCATCCTAGTTAGCAAATTGTTCAATGTCAGGCCTTGGGTGGTGGATGTATGCTCCCAACTTGACCTTGAGTCTGAGCTTGTTTATGACCCCATGAGGGTCATAGTGCCAGATGAAACTGTTTCTGAATTTCATTAGTTGAAGTAACCTGTCGGCCTCTGGTCCAGCCTCTCTGTTGTTGCAAATAAATGGGCCCATTTGGTTCTTCACTTTGAACTGGGTTTTCTTCCTATAAGCTAGGAAGTGGATCTCATCAGAGCTGATGATTTGCGTGAAGTACTCAAGAGAAAATACCCTCATAGGCCAATTGCAGTACTCTCTTGATCTCTAGGATGATTCTAGGCCGAGTCTTAGAAGTCAGCATATTCACAACTGGGTATACAAAAGAGTCTACAAAATCTTTGTAGGTGAATGATGTGGAAAACTTGTGGACCAAGGGTGTCCAGTAGATGACTGATCCATCTTTTCCCTTGGTGTCCAATTTCTGAATCCTCAAAGGGAACTTATCTGTCTGGTAATACAAGAACATATGAAACAAAACTGAAGAGTATTTGAAAACTCTTTCAGTGGGCAGAGTAGTGAATTGTTCATGCATTGTCTGCAATGAACTGGACATAATCATACATAATAGCAAGAGGCTTGCCTGGAGTGAAAATGGACAAGAAGGCCATGATGACCCTGTTGTCGCACAGATTGTCACGACAACGCTCAGACCGGGGGTTGTCACCCTGATCCCCGATCTCTCCGTTTAAGCCTGTCTCCCGCGGCTAAGGGGGGTAGACCCTATGAGGTGAAGGAGACCAACTGTTGACCAGTTGGATTGGGAGACACGAAGGAAAAAGCACTTAATGGATTTTATTAATTTAATGGACCAGTGCCTTGTGGAGTTAATGTTTAAATGATTGATTATCAGATGCTGCAGAAAAGTAAACCATGTAAACTTGCACATTAACCAGATATTATATTCAAGCATGCCAAATCACATAAAAGATAAACATTAATCCCACATCAAAATTTTAGCCTCAGCAAGAAAAATAGAACATGATGAGTTCCCAAGCTAAGACTTCATCTGGCAAAATATTTCCCAAAAAATAAATATTTTTACGTTTTTCAGATAAAAATAAAATTTAAAACTAAATGAAAAATCTAAATCTATTCTTTAAATGAAAAAAAAAAAATTATGATTTTTTAATTTTTAAACAAAACAAAACTCAAAAATTCAAATCTATAACGCATATACATTTACAAACTAAAACTAAAAAAAGATCGAATACGTAATTAAACCTAAACAAAAGAAAGGAAAAATCGATTTTTTAAACTTTATCAAACCTACGCTATGAAACTATACCAAAAGCCCACGCACTATATCAAAATGTGAAATCGTTGTGTTTGCAGGTCCGCGTGGATATGGAAGGACGCAACTAGCAGGCGGAGAGGGTTACGCACGCAGGTGTAGTTTTGAGGTTTGACGGCGGAAGAGAAATACCCACGCTGGATGGCAGACATACGCCCCTCAACAGACGTTGCTTGAACTGGAGCTGATGGCGGGTCAGCGATGCGGACTGGCAGTGCAATACCCACATGCCTGAACTTAAAACATCAATACGCATCACGCAGGCAGACTTACGCTGAACAGCTAGAAGATATACCTGGCCCAAAAAAACACAATTTCTTACAGTTTGCTTGCATATCTTCTTTGACGACGGACAGGGAACAGATTTGCAATTTGCATTGAATTTTAATGGCGCAGATTTTGAACCCAGGATTGTATTTAAAACTGAGAAACTTCCCTGATGCCCACGCTGTGACAATTTGTTGGTCCGTGAAGTAAAACGTGATTCTTTTACCCACGCATACAGTTCATGGCTTTTTATGTGTGCAGGTGAGGAACAGTGTGGAAGCTTGCGTGTGGAGGAAGTAGAGCGATAGACAGCGTTTATTTTGCAAATCGGTTTGATGACGGAAAGCAAAACGGAGGGGATAGCTGGGTTGAAGGAGAACTGGGTAAGGGCTTTAGTGAGAAGATTTGATACCAGGACAGAGAAATGACTGCGTGAATGGAAGTTTCTCAGTGTGCCATGCTGCAACTTGAAGGATTCAGACCTATAGTCCAGAAACCTGATCAAAATTTTAAATCTTTCCTGCTCCAAGTTCCCTGATAAAACCCTAAAAATTTCTTGCACCTGCAACCTGTAATGGAACATGCAACCAGAACCTGGAAACAATAAAAATAAATAAAACCCTAAAAACCAGCAAAAATTATTTACAGTTTTTACAGATCTAAGGCTCTTTAGTAGCCAGATTTATCAATAATCACAGTAATATTATCAGAATTTAATTTAAATGTAAAACGCTTCAGAAAACCCTGCATGCATTCATAAAAAATATATTTCGAATGATAAGCCCGGGATCAAGAACTGGCTGGGCTCTTTCAAAAAACACAACTCGGGAGTTGGCTGGTTCAGCCGAGAACTTCCCCTAACGCCCGGTAATCTGAAAAAGGATTTCCTGCACAGCTTAGAATCAACCATCAACATAGAAGGAGAAAACAATAGTGAAACCCCGATCAAATGGAGATACCTGCCAATATATTTCAGGATCTAAACTATCATTCAAACCTCAAAGATCAGGCAAGATACCTGTGCCTAGATCAATCTTCATTAAGCTATCATTAATGGCTGAAAATAAAATTATGTAGAACAAATAGAACAATCTTACAGCATTTTCAGAAGAGTAACACCAGCAAGATTTTTAACCCCAAAGTCTTCTTTATTGCACAAGAAAAATGAACTACAAGAGAGCTTCTTCAGCACAAGATTCACAGATCCAATGATCTCAAATGACCCCTAGCACCCTATTTAAAGGAAAAGATCCCAACGGCTAGTTCGAGTGATCCATGTCGAAATGATCTCGACCGTCGATGAGAATCAAGATATCTCTTAATCTCATCCGTCGAATTAGTTAATTCATAAAAAAATGAAATTTTGCATGTATTTACTCAAAATATTATTATTTTATTATTTTTTTAGGGTTTTTGCTTTATTTTTTTTTTTTTTTATTTTTTATTTTTTATTATTATTTTTTATTTTTTTTTTTATTTTTTTATTTTTTTTATTTTTTATTTTTTAATTCTCTTTTAAATGGATCCTCGAACTTAGCCTTTGGAAAAAACACCTAGGACCTAGGACTTAGGACTCATGAGGGGATTTAAAACATTTTCCAACCCTCAAAACACTTTACATCATGACTTTTACAACTTTACATCTTAAGGGGAAAAACCCATTTAACATAGACCCTCCTAAACCACCCAGTTCTGTGACACAACTATAATCTAGCAGATTAACACACTAGGCTTCTCCCAAAATTCTAATGACAAAATCCATCCCGGCTTTGGGGTTAGGCTGAAGGAAAACTCTGCCGATCATAGATCGGTGAGACGAGAAACCTTCCGGGACGTAGATTATCATTAGAAAGTTAGGTCCACCCGGGCAATTTACATACACGACTCATATCTGCTAAGATTATTTACAATTCATACATGCAGACTAGGTTTACAACATAAATTGATCAAGCCTGATGACTGCAGAATGGCACGAACATGTCAATCAAGCGCTACCCCTTTTTGCAAAGAAAAGGGGGTGTACTGCTATGGGCAGTTGACCGGTAGTGGTCAACAGACCCCATCCACATGCTCATCTAATGTGTATCCTAGGATGCATAAGAGCATGGTGATTATTCTCCTGCCAGTCTCTGAAAAAATAGTGGCAGCATAGGGTGGAATGTCTTTAGGAGTATGGTGCTCCTCAATGATGAAATTATGGAAAATTTGTTTGATTTTGACTGGGTCCAGTGTGATGTACAGGTCCAACAAGTTTCCAATGGACAAAGGAGTTAAATTAGGACTAGGTTGGATTTGCAGCATCTGGTTGATGGATTCAGTAGTAATGGTGAATAATAACTCATGGTTTGGTGCCTCAATAGCCCTATGGCTTGAAACATAATAGGCATGACAAAAATGTACTATGACTAGGAATGGGTGAACTTTTGGAAATGTATACTTGGGCAAATTGGATTCCCAAAGGTTGATGTCATCGGCATGGTTTAGGAACCTATCCTTAGCCCAACAGTGGATTCTCAGAAGGTGGTCTGGAGTGGCTGTGTTTTTAATTTGGAAATCCCTATCTGCCAGGGCCAAATGGTCAATGTCTAGGTGAGGGATTGAGACCAGTGTGACATCCAAAGAGGTCGGGGCAGCCATCTTTGTGATAAAATATGGGAATTGGGCTTATAAAGCTTGTGAAAATGAAGTCATGACAACTCTGGTACTGGGATAGGGTAATGGCAATTTTTCAGGATAGGAGTTTTGGTATTTGAGGGGAAATACTCTCAATTCAATGGAAATTTATTAAATTCAATTAGTTATTTCTTGAATTTATTGTATACTTTTGAATTTGAGAGGGTCGTTCTGGTTCCGTGTCGAAATACCTGGAATTTATGGTTCAGGTTGCAAACTGGTTTTGAATGGTGGCTGCAAAGGGTTTTGTGGCTTCAATCACGCACTGGAGGGCTGAACTGGGCTTCCGGAGCATTTTCGGGATGCAATTGGTGGTCGGAAACAGTTGCAGAAGCTCGAGGGCGCAAGAGAGCTTAGAATGCTTTCGCAGAGTAAACGAGTGAAAAAGGGTGAAAATGGGGGTCTACAGGCTTTTAACCAGGAATGGTTAGAAAATTGGCGCAGAAACTTTTTATGAACAGTGGATGGTTTTCGCGTTGGGTGGGGAGGCGGTTTAGGGAGCCATCGCACCGCTTTTGAGCAATGGGTGGTATTTTCCCGAGAGCACGCGACTTAACACGGTGCCGCCACATAACCCAAGGGGGCCCAAGCAATACCGCCCATATTGCGTGCTCTCGGGCCGATAAAGGTCGGGAGATGAATGGGTGCGATATGGGCAAGGACTGTAGGAGCTGTGGGTGCATGATCCAACGGCCATCGCATGGCAGAGTTGCACAGCGGGAGATGGAGGAGAGATTTAGCGGGGCCCAGGGGTTAATTACACTTAAATGTAATTAATCAATATATAATTGCGATATTAAATTGTAATGTGGGTTTATGGAGTATAACGGGGAAAAGTGAATTTGCGGGGTTAGTAAAGTAATGCGGGGGGGGAATAATAGTTAGGATAAGAGGTTTTATTGGGTTTTTTGGGGGTTTTAGGGAAATTAAAAAAGGAAAAATGATTTTTGCATGGGGAAGAGGGTTTCACACTAGGGAAAAAAGGGTTTTTTGGGTAAGGGAATGAATTTGGATGGTAATTTACTAGGGAATGTGTGAAACCAAGGGGGAAGGGTAAAAATGAAGGGAAAAGGGGTTTACATAAGAAAAGAAGTGGTAAAAGGGTAAATTAGTTAAGTATGTAGTGAGGGGTGAAATGGAATGGGGGAAGTTAACCAAATTGTTAAATTATGGTATGTTCTATGCTTAAAGCAGTTTACTTATCTTTCTTTTTATTATCCACAGATTAGCAATCACATGTACATTAAGTAAAGTGCAGATAGAACATTTAAACGATCAACAGAAAACAAGCCAAGACAAGAGACATAAGATGTGGCGGCTAGCCAGGGACAAAACCCAATATGGGGAAACCCTTTGATCAAATCTTCTTTTATCTTCAATAATTTAGCAGAGAAAAATAGTACAAAAGTCTTATTTATATTAGCAGCATCAGCCCTAAACTAGGGCAGTCAATATCTGTCAAACCGAAGGTCGGATCACCTTGATTCCTTCACCAAAAAATGTGGCCTTCCAAAGAGAGTCAGCTTCACCTACTGCGCAGTCCAGAGAGAGAGAATGTTGGTCAACGCTGGTCAAAGTTCCGATCTGCAGTTGCAGCCCTAAAATCTGCGTCCCTTTTCCACACGTGTGAGAGATAGAGTCTTTTCTGTGCAGGAGAGAGAAGAGACTCTTTTCTATGCAGGAGAGAGAGAGATGTGATGAGAAGTGTGTGTCCAAATGAGGAGGAGACATCCTGTATTTATATGCAAAATGTTGATGATAAATAGATGCGACTGTTGGGCTTCTAAGCCTACATAAGTTGCTAGCTGATTTTGACAATTAGTCCATAATCAAAATAAATTCATATCTCCATAAATACTTATCGGAATCGGATGATCTTTAGATCAATCCTACACCTCTCGACGAGAGGAATCTAGTAAAAATATTATCATCCATGAATAAGGTGACCCACATGAAGATTGGCCCTAGTTGCCAATTTTAACACAAATGAACTTATGAGCATCATTTTTCTTTCATAACTGCTCCTGCACGCTGAAACACATGATTAAACATGATAAATGTGCTTATGCCTCAAATAGCTTGTATTTCTGCAACCTTTCTTCTACTTACCCTAACATTTTTTCTTCACTTTATTGGGTGCACTTAAGCTAGCAAACCCTTTTCTTTCCTTTTTCTTTTATGAAACAAACTATCTACTTCTAACCTTATATCTTCCAGGTGCTCACATTAAACTGATGAGCTCCTCTTATTTCTCTACCTATCTACTAATCTGCCAAGATTAAACTGTTTGGCTAGATCTTTATTCTCTAACTATAAACATGAAATTCAAAGCATGAGGTAGTCAAGATTTAACAGTTTGACTATCATGGGTTGTGGCATGTATGACAAGCTGCACACAACCATTATTTTAGACAGTAAAATAAAGAGTAGTGGCACTTGGACTCGCACACTTTCATGATCTGTTTTTTGTTTGGGGTTCATATTTTTTCCTTTTTTTTTATTTTTTTTTTGTCTTTTTTTATTTCTTTTTGTCCTTTGATATTTCTTTTAGAACATACCCTCTTTACATTTTTTAATTTTAATATGGAAAACATTTGCAAAAAGCAAAGGTATGTACAATATTACAAGACTTGACCTCAGCCAATTCAAAAATTATGAATCCTATCATTATAGGACTCTAACACTCACTAAGAGGGGGTGTTAGTTTTTGTAGCATCGGATGGTGTTCTAGTCTCGACAATTGTCAGAGAGGCTAAGAAACACTAGGACTCCAGAACCCAGAAAAAGTTTTAGGAAAATCCACCTAGAAATGCCTTAATTAAGTTAATTAATCAGTAATTAATTTTTTCCTAACTTAGGGAAAATGATTAATTAACAGCAATTAATTGAGGAAGGTGAGATTTCTCTATAAACTCACACAGATCGACTAGGAAATGATCTCAACCATTGATTATGTTTTTTAATCTTGGCCGAAAAATCATTGCCACCAACATCAAGGTTCTTAAAGGGCTTCATGCTCTTGATCAAACACCAATCTCATACCCTCATGCATGATAGAATCAAATGGAAACATTGCAAACCCCCAAACCATGAAATCCTGAAAACCATTAAGTCTATTGAATTTTGAGTGAACTCTAAAATTCTAGTTTCTCCATATGAAATCCAATGAGGTCGAAACCACTCTCAAACATCCTGAGTCATTTCATGGTAATGTTAAAAATTTAAGTAAAAGGATGAAAATGAAAAATAAAGGAAATGTCACTTAAACATTACCATTCAGCATTGATTGCTAATGTTGCTAGGGTTGATATGTTTGAGGCAAATGAGAGGGAGACATGTTTTTCTTATATGGGTTGTTTTTGGAGGGAAACAACCCCAAATTTCCCTCAAAACAACATCAAAACTCACAAAACTGCATTTTGTGGGGTCTGTAGCTGGCTTGGCAATAAACCGACCAATTTATGAAGGAACCGGTCGGTTCCTTCATAAACCGACCAGTTTGGACCGTTTTTTGTGGTTTTTCGGTGAGCTGCGAAATAGACCCATAAACCGGGTTTTTTGTCCGGTTTGACCCCATCGCCCAATGAACCGCCCAGTTTGACTGGTTTCCAGTTCAAGCCGACCGGTTTTTAAAACTATGGTAATACCTTGACCATTTTTGCCAAGACCTCCACCTTCATATCCCATCTTAGAATCATACCTATGCCCTTGTTATGTTGCTCAAACGTTGCAAAAGAGTTGTTATGCATATAAACGGAAGGAGTTGAACTTGAGATGCTAATTACCTCCTTAAACTTGCCATTCATCCTTTCAGCTTTTGATGATGACGATGATGGCCAACTTGTAGATGACTCTAGCCACCCACTCTTATCCACTGGCATATGGTGTGCTTCTTGAAGATGTTTGCAAAATCTACATACAACATCTTCCACATGTGGTCCAAAACCACTATTTGAACCATGACCACATACTAGCCTCATTGTAGAGGTTTCCCTTGCTGGAGTAGGAGTTGAACTTTCTGCAACTTGTTCATTAAGAACTCGCTGCAACACAAAGCGCATGTGTCTCTTCTCCTCTTCAGCCATCTCCAACATCCTTCTCAATTCTATGTTCTCCATCCGAAGAGCCAAATTCTGTTCCTCTAGCTCTTCGAGATTCTTTTTGCTGCCCATTCTTGCAACTTAGTCAACTGGTGCCTTAATACCAAACTACTCTGAAATTGGAGTAGGTGATTTCTGCCTCTTTTCCAAAATCAATAAAACAAAACTTAGGACCGTGTCAACGATTTGCAAGGTTAAAAATGGGTCTTGAAACAACAGGTTTTTCAAATGTCTCTTCTCGTCATGAATTAGTCTTCATATGTAACTCAACATAATGAACATAGTAGCACATAAGCCATGCAGGCATAAAGAAGAGCAAGACAAAAGGTTTGTTGATGGAGTTCACCCCTCCTGGGCTACATCTCCGAGCCTGTCAACATGACTAGACCACTCATATATTCAGTATCAATGAAGTACATAAACATTTGCTGCAGGTAAATATGTGGCTATTACCCCTACAAGGTAATTTTCTCCTACAAAGAACTCTCACAACAGCAACAACTCAAAACATCTCCTACAAAGATGACATACTTCAACTGAAATGAGCTAAAAACATCATGTGAACCCTTCAATTCCACATTGAAACACATAATCAAAACTTCATGTTAAGGGAAGTTGAACCTGAGTTGAACCCTACCGATTACAGCCATTGTAGTAGCCTTTTGGAAGTGAGAATACTCCTACAAGGTCTTCTCCATGCCCAAATACCTCCCAGAACTACTTCCAAACCCTGACTGATCCATACACCTTTAGTCTCAAACCTACAAAAAGACTATAGATGTGCTCAAATCAAAAATTAGAGGTTACCAATGGATTCAAAACATCCAAAAACCCCTAAGAAGCCTCTTTCTGAGCTCAATTTGGATAAAAACTCAAAAAGTTATGAGCTTCCAAGCTCTCTCATGAACTTGATTGTTAACCATCCTACAAATTCGCCCTTCTGGCTAATTGTCCTACAAATCTGCCCCGAAAATCGCTAATGGAGAGAAAATTTAGCCCTCCATCGGTGCATTCTGTTGGATGTTTAATTCATCCTCTAACCCCTTGAGACCGAAAAACTAGGTCGCATGGCCACATAAGGCCATGGGTTGGGCCTTAATGCCTTCCCCGACCGGTTAAAACCTTAGCACCGAGCATTCGGTTATATGGTGCCACGAGGCCGAGGGCTGGGCCTTAACACCTGCCAGACCCGCCGAAGCTCCCAACCTACTACGCATCGGTCACATTATGGTCACAACACCTGGGGCTGGCCCACTCGTCGAAGCGCCTTCCGCCTAACACCCCAAGCTTCCGCCTCCGATCACGTGACATGTCCAACGACGAAGGGTTGGACCTTACCTTAGCACCCTCCGAGCTTGCACCTTCCGCTAACCTTCGCCATGGTTATATGTTGTGGCATGTGACTGGGGCTAGGCCCTTTTCTCTGCCCCCACTCCTTAGCGACTCTGTTGATATGGTAGTGGTTCCGTGGCTTGTTGTTGTGGGCACCGAGACCTCGGGTCGAAGCTAAGCCCTAGCCCTTGGCTCCCCTGCCTACGGTCTCATGGGCGTGGGGTGGTCAAGGGCTAAGGCTTAGCCCTGGCCCCTTCCCCCAAATGGCCATACATAAACTTTATATATATGTTTTGCGCTATGGTTAATAAGACCCACCATGCGCCCTAGTGGTAAGGCGCAGCATTGTTACTCAACCAGTCCCGTGTTTGATCCTTGTGGGGGGGGCAGTTTCGCCCATAACAAATTTTGATTGACCATTGGGAGGCCACATGGCTGCCCACCATTAGCCCACGTGGCTCCCACTCATTGGCCATCAAACCACCAATAAGAACACAGTAAAAATTCGAACCAATCACACTTGGACGCTTGTCAACCTGCCATTAGCCCAATATGTACAATCAGCCTGCCCAGTCACCTTGCCCAATCAGCGTACCTTCAAAATTGTTGCCTATTGGGAAAACGATCAGAACGCGTTATCGGGAGCATTCGATATCAGTTTTGAGCGATTCAAGTTGCATTGGATTTAGATCGATGAGCTCTTCGATTTGGCACCGGTTTCAAGAAGTTTTGGGCACTTTTATTTTTGAGCTTAAAATTGATTGCTTGATCACAAGTCAACATCATGGGCTAGCATCAACAAACTCCACATCATGAGTTATCTAAGACATCTTGCAAACATAATCATATCTACACACATGGCCAAGAAAAGTTGATCACATCTATCACAGTCACAAAAATAGAAATTTGCACAAGTCAACTCCTAGAACCTGGAATATCATGCTCTTTGAATATAACAACCTATGCAAGGCCATGAACAACCTATCAACATGAGAATCCCTCTCATGCAACTCAAATCCTCTAACAATTGAGACAAGCTAAACTAGATCAACTATATCAGCCTAAGAGAATCCTGAGGCAAGAGTAATATCATGGGCAACTCCATATATCAAAGAGAATCCATGGGCAACTCCCTCTACTAAAAGAATCCATTAACCCTGTCCCTTTTGCACCCTACAATTCTCCCTGTTACTACAAAATCTAGCAGGCCTAGTGTAAAGCCCCACTAGCCAAATCTAGACCTTATGCAACTAAAATCCTCTAACAATTGAGACAAGTTAAACTAGATCAACTATCTCAACCCAAGAGAATCCTAAAGCAAGAGCAATATCATGGGCAACTCCATATATCTAAGAGAATCCATGGGAAACTCCCTCTACTAAGAGAATCCACTAACCCTATCCCTTTTGTACTCTAGAATACTCCTTATTGCTGCAAAATTTAGCAAGCCTAGTGCAAAGCCCCACTAGACAAATCTATACCTTATGGCAATAAGAGATCGGCCACCATTGTCACCCCAGCGGCCTTTCCCTAGTTGTTTAATGGTGAATTAGATCCCATAAGGGAAGCTTCCCTATAAAGATCACCTAAAGATATTCAATAAAGGAGGATTTAAGGTGATGCAAGGGTCTAACAATTGGGGGAAAGGTACTTGCGAAGCCTAGAAACACTAAAATAAGATTTCCTGAAATTCAAGTACTCTTTCCTAAGACCTCTCAGATAGATTAGCAAGTTGTTATAAGTCATAGTTTGAGAGATATTCAACAATACGACATGCAATGTCATTTAGCAGCTAGAAGAAATAGCCTTTCAAGAATAGATCAATAAAAGAATAAGGCTATCGATTAGGTGAGCAAGTTTTAGGGTAGGCAAATGAGATTTTGTGGCTGAAACATGCATAATACAACAACAAAAGCAATGATGCCATCCCTAGTTATAGGGTCTTACCCTGTAATTAATGTTATTTTTTGTCCTTTTCAAGTTATTGAATGTAATCCCTATTAGGAGGGAAATAACACATCAAAGGAAAATTGTCATTAAATACAAGTTCAAGAAAAACCCTAACCCTAAATACCTAGATTAAAGAGAAGAGAGAGAAAATATATAGAAAGGAGGGGTTGATCAACACCTACTAGACTAGTTTCTTGACCCAATTGGACCATGGAGTCTTTTAGTGAAAAATGTATGAGGACAACCTTGATGAAGAGGGTGAGAGAGCAAAAAACTCTACTTAGAAACCCTAGCGACCTCCTTAGATGGGATATTTTCAATTAAAGAGATGCAGATATCAAAGTTCTCTTAATGGATTCAAGTATGAAAACAATTTTACATACCATAAAGAATCAAGATTTCAAGAAAAATATTGCACTTTTTACATGGCACACACAACAACCCTAATTCACATATTATAGCATGCAAGAATGGAAGAAGATCAACAATAAAGTTACAATAATTCCACAAGAATCTCTTCAATCAATCCCAAAGAATTCTCCTCAATCAAAATTCCTCCTCAAAAGGGAATTCGCTCAAGTGAAGCAATGGTCCGAGAATGCTCCTCACTCCAAGGAATCCTCAATGTGCATGTGTACATCTCCAAAAGGCACCTCCTCCACCATGAAGTCATCCAAAAGGAAGTCTACGTCACCCTTACAAGGAATGTAGGAGTGATGTGGCACCAGCAAGGGCAAGCGTTACCATCACGGAAGAATATGATAGCCCTCCTAAGTCATCTCAATGACAACGATCCTCATCTGGGCTCCAAAATAAGGCATTGTCCATCAAACAAGGTCAAGGCCCACCTAGGGGCATTGTGGATCCATATGGACACACCATCAAATAGTCCAACACCCAAGCTTTCAAGCTCAACATTTCAGCATCTCGAGGTAGATCAAGAGGTGTAGAATCATGTAGAAGCTACCCAAGCCCCAACGCTCATCATTGGGGTAATATTGGGGCAACAAGGTCATATCTACTCTCAGAATAGGCAAAAGTACCTCCTGGAAAATGTTGGAAAGGAGTCAAGCTTACTTTGTGCCTTTCCAATAGCCCTTTAAGATATAGTAGTTTCTCGCTCATCGGGGTCGAGACATTCAAGAGTACCTTTCTTTAGACAAAGCATTAAATGCTTGAGGAACTAGGTGATGGCTACTGAGGAGGGTGGAGCTCATGCTAGGCTTTTGCCCATGTGCTTAAACAAGTCCTAGCCATCTTTTACATTTTAAATTTTCTCTCTATTGTGGATTTATATGTTTTTATCATTCTTTCAGCTACATCAACCTTCGAGGCCAAATTTCCAAGCCCTAGCCCAAGGATGTGGATACAGGGTGCCAATCCCAATGACCAATGGCAATTAACCCAAAGAATGGAGGTAGATAATCAAGAGAGAAGAAAAGTGGTAAGTATGGAATACCCTAGACACACTATATCAATAAGTGTTTGCCCAATAGTACCCTTCCTAAGCCATAGGGCCTCAAAGGAGGTCCCATTAGACTAGAGTCAAAAGCTAACCTCCCATGTGAAGTGTGGGAACAAGGATACAATCAAGAGGGCTCAATCATCCAGTTTGCCTCATGATTCATATCTGTAAGCCCATAACATTAAATGAAATGATATGATCGTGAAAATGGTTAAAGTACTTTGATAGATGACCCACCTCCCTTCAAGAAGAATGCTAGATGGATGAGAACACTAATCGGAACAATAGGTGGAGAACTCAAGCATAATGCTATCTGAAGACCATCATAGGGCTACTGGTTGGCTGGATATCAAATGAGGAGAAAACATTTCTCATATGGATTACCCACTTCTGGTGGGTAACACTCCCATCAGTTGCAAAACTAGAATCAATCTTAGCATCATCCTCCACCAAGTTATCACTCCTCTCCTCCAATGGAGAACTAGAAGTCATACAGATGGAAGAAACCAATGCAACATGACTAGCATATCTCCTAGGAGGTTACACTTTCCCTTAGAATATTGCAGTGCTCCTACTTGCTTTTGAGCCTCCTAGAGACTAGAAGAGTCATCTAGCCTCTCACTAGAATATATACACGCCACTGGATCAGCAAACCTGTAAAGACCACTCTCTCTCACCTCTCTAACCAATGTCATTGGACTAGCTGGACTACAACCACTAATAGTGCATTGCTATCCCTCGAAAGTAACTCTTCCTTGTACATATGCCACACAAGAAATTGAATTAAGGCTCTTCCTCAAACCAAGAAGCAAAAGAATATCACTCAACTAAAGAACATCACCTAAAGGCATCTAAAAAGAAATGGATCTAGCTCCTCTCACACGATACATGGCACTATCACCAAACTCCATAGTCATGCCTCCCTCTTACTCCTAAATCCTACTAAATAAAGACCGACCATATATCATATGTCTAGAATCTCCACTATCCACATACCATCCAGCACTAGACACAATGTTAGAAGACAAGAAAAATGTCATTGAAAAGAAAGTCTCAAACTGAGATTTAATCTACTCTACACCTGCTACAATCCGAGATACACCCTATTGCATACCCTTCCATTCTTCTTCAATGGACACTAGCCAGCATAATGTCCCATCTCATGACATCAGAAACACACCACATTACTCAAATCCTTTCCTTGAAGCCTTTCTTGCTACCATTATCCGTCTTTCCAACAAGACCAATAGCATCTACTTCCCTTTGTTGCTTTGAACAAGACTACAATATGATTTCTTCCTGCACAAGATCAATCCAAAGCTTTGGAAACTTGGGTATATTCTCTTGAGTGCAAACACCCTGAACTAAAGGCATCCAAAAAGTAGCAAGTCCTTTTAATTCAATGCACACCAACTCTTAATCCTCCATCATTGTTCAAATGGCATCAAACTAATCCTTCAGTTCTTTGATCCTAGTCAAATAGCTCAAAGTAGTATCTATCTCACTCATGTGAATGGCTAAAAGCTAGTTTCACAAAAGCATTTGTCGAGAAACACAAGAGTAATGAAACAACTCAACTAAGGCATTAAACATTTTCTTCCCTGTCTCTAGAATGCCTGAGATGAAGTGATCCTTTAAAATCAAGAATGGTTCTCTTCAATTTCGCTTCCTTCTTCCAATAAATGGCCAAATATGCAGGATCAACAGGTTCTAGAATCTCCTTGTCAACATGTTCCTAAAGATTGACTTCCTCCATAAGAATATGAAGCCTAAGCTTCCATGAAACAAAGTTGGAAGCTCCATCGAACTTATCAAACTCTCTAAGACCAAGAGAATCAACTTACACATCTTAAACAAGTCTCAAGTGCAAAAATTGGTAGTATATGAAGTAGACAAAACCCTTTCTAGGGTTCAAATGTTTCTCCCAAGCAATCTAGGATATCGAACCCAACAAGCTTAACAAGTAACTCTCCCAGGTATTGTTCAACTGAAATACAAGTTCCATCTTACTCTAGAGTGATCTTGGCCACAACTAACTCTAATACCATGCAGAAGTTTTGGAAAATTCAAAGTCCAGAAATTTTAACTCTAATCCTACAGGTTTGCCAGATCTTTATGATCTGAATTTCATCCTTAGGGCTGTTATAAAATATAGTATAAAACAGCAGCAGAAAAGATATACTATTTCACTTTATAAAAACCCGATCTTCTAAACAATCAAAGGAAAAAAGATACCAGTATCTCGATAAGTTTCAACACTCTGGGTCAACTTATCATGCATAAATCAGATTTGAAAACTCACTTTTACAGCAAATATAACAGCATCAAAACAGCCTTTAAATTCTTCAAAGATGTTGTCAAATCACACAACAAAATTGCCCTTATGTCAATTCAGTGAGACATGTATAGCTGTGATTAATAATACATGAAGAACATGGATGGCTGAAAATCAAATTTGGAAATTACAAAAGTGTTGGACAGCTGAAAACTTAATTAATAGCATAAAATGAAGTTGATGTATATACCATAACCATATCACAAATCTAGTACAATCCACTAACTCTCGAAAACCCTACCTCAACGAAGGAGCTCCACCATGCAAGAATCATGCAAACAAGTCCTCCAATGCAAGACAACCTCTTCTCTTCTTCATCTTCACCATATATACCCTATAGTTCTATCACAAAACCCTAATCTCAAACCTCCAAGGAATAAACCCTAACCCTAGACTACAAGATGAAAGATAATGAAACCATAACAACTCCAAAAGAGAGAGAGATCAATTACAAATGAAGAGCTCAGAGAGAAGGTAACTAGCACACTCCTCTTTTATGTCTCAGCTCTATGCAAGAGTGAAATAAGAATGAACACAACGGTATGAATGTGGACTCTCACCTTCCTCTATATATGAGAGGTAAGGGAGGCCAACAATACAATGTGGGCCATGTCCATACAAGCAACCTACAATAAGTTGATGTAGACACAAGTGACACACTCCACTATAAGGGTACACAAGCCATGCTTCCGGATGATGTCATACACAATACAAGCTCCAAGATGGTGTTGCTATTCGAGGAGTGCCCACACCTCTCCATCCCAAGCCCACATGAACTCCATCATTCATCCTAAGCCACATACTCCACTAGCTCAACTACCCCTACAAGAACACTATCACAGCCTTAGCATCCCTAAGCCAACTCCAAGCCTCCATCTAAGAATCCAACCTACCCCATGCCATCTAGGACCTAATACCCTCCTCGAAGATGCACAATGCTCCTCCTCCTAATTAGGGCATTTCCAAGCGGGTAACCTCTTTGTGTGGTCACACTAAAGGGCATCCGCCAAACAAGCAAGGGAACTCCAACACCCTAGGTAAGAATGCTAAGCAAGCACCCACTTGAGGTCAAGCAACCACTAAGCAAGTCATTCTCCACTACACAAATCCATCACAAACCATCTCCCATGCACCAATCCATCTCGAACCATCCAAGGGCTAAGCATAAACAATGGACCCCATAACTCATAAAGCACCCCTGAAAATGATGTAAACACTTTCGAAGTAACCCAAAAGCCAACAATAGATAGATAGATAGATAGATAGAATTTTTATTTAATGACCATGAAGCCAAACCAAGGTTACTTGGAAGCAGGAGCGGGAGCGGAAGCGGGGAGCGGGAGCGGGAAGCGACATTTTCAAAAGCTCCCAGTAAGGAGTGAATCGAGAGCAAATTTTTATATAATATATTTTTTATATATTTTGATGCATATATGTCAACAAAAGCATGTAGATTGATGAATTAGATATAAAAAACATAAAAACATGGATTAAACCATATAACATCAATCATCAACCACGTCCACAAATTACAAGTTCTCATTTATATAGCATGTAAGGGTGCACATAACCAAAATAGCATCGAGTGTAATCCATCTCTGAACTGAAAATACATCAACAAATAGGCTCTAGATGGCCTCTAGCATCCAAAAAAATCATGCTACAACAAATAGCTACATATCATCAAAATCATTGCCTATCTTGGGATCTTTGTCATTAATATCACCCTCTAAGCAATTAACATAAGATAGAAAAAATATAGCATGTCAAGTCAAGATTTTGTTTGAGTGATGGGTACATTTTTAGTAGGGTCATGATAGAGGAGTTCGACAACCAATGTCACTAACATGAAGGTACATAGAGGGCTTGGTGTTCTTGATTAAATATGAGTCCCATACCCTAGTACATGACAAAATCCAATGGAAACATTGCAATCCCCCCTAATTTTGAAATCTTGAAAAACTGATAAGTCTATTGGATTTTGAGTGAGATCTAAAATTCTACTTTCTCCATATGAAATCCAATGAGGTTGGAACCACTCTCAAACATCCTGAGTCATTTCATGATAATGGTAAAAATTTTAATAAAAGTGACATTCTCCTTTATCTTTGATGAAAATGAAAGATAAAGGAGAATGTCACGTTTACTTTAAGAATTTAGCATTACCATGAATTGCATATCAATAATAGGGCCATAAGCTTGAATATTAAGTTACCTTACTCAAAAAATCTTGGAACATTTTTGTGACAAAAAATTTGTGAAAAAACCAGGAAGCGAATTTTTTTTTGTCGGAGTGTGACAAGAGCGAATTTTGGGAGCGCGCTCCGAGAGAACTTCTGATCTGAATTTAAACAGGAACGCAACAAATTACAGACTACCATAAACACAGAGATGCAGCAAAAATAAAACTTCACTTCATTAGTATCAAAGAACTTAAATATGCTTACATACAGAATGGGAATAAACTAGCTCGGGCAATGGTAGCTTATCTCTGAGAAGAGATGTGGCGGCTACACGCCTCTAAACTGTGTTACAATGAGGCTTGAAGGCCTATTTATTATTGAGAAACAATGGAAAACCCTAAAACATCCAAAAACCTAACCATAGGAGATGAAATGCCAAACTATGGGCCCCGTTGGGGTAAATTGGTACATCAACTTCCCAAGGTCGTAACTTTGGCATATGATCTCCATTTGACGCACACGATACCTCATTAGAAAGATCTATCTAAGGAATACAACTGTTGACAGCAAATATCGAGTTGAAAACTCATATTCATCGCCGTGATTTTCCACAAAAACGTCGTTTAGGGCCTCAAAACGGCTCCAGAAGTTCAAGACCCGAAAAACTGCCAAAAATAATAAATTGTGCTACAATTAAGGAAACTGAAAAACTGAAAGAAACAATGGTGGGGGTCCAAGTGGAATAGGTGGGTGGCCACCAATATCCATCTTAATCAAATTCGAACAGGGGGAATCACTCCCCCGCAACCATGGGCCAAACACTTTACGGGCTAATAGAAGTTACATCTTAAGGAGGCTATGCTTTTGTTCAAGATAAAGCAACGAAAAATGTAGAAGAGAAGGAAGATGTGTTAAAACGAAAAGGATAGGATGTGATGGGGGGGGCACATCTTGTACAAGTCCATAATCTACTTATCTAGGCAACCCCTCCTAAGGGGGGTAGTGTCTTCAACGCAATGATCCGACACCCACTTGTCCCTTTCCACGACATTCTTGTGGCCCTTCGAGCAATGTATTCTAAGCAGCTGCTCTAGAAAAGCATTGACCTGCTTAAATCTTCCAATGTTGATCCTCTCCCAATGCTGCTATAAGCCTCACAATGTAGCAAGAACTGTTGCTCCATTTCCACTTCCCCCAACTCCCATAGCATGCACCTTTTGTTGCCCCACTCCTCCTTGGAATCCTTACATTTACCTGTCTCTCATCGTAACATGTGGAAGTTTATCCCCAACTAGGCTAAAGTGTGCTTCTCCTTCCAGGGCATGTTCAACTCTAGGTATTCTTGGATTTGATTTCCTCCATTGGGTTGAATTAATCAATGTAGTATCGTTGTATCTGTTGCCCCTTTTTTATCCATCTTCCCTCTCTGTAACATGTCTACATGTGTTTCCTCAAACCCATCTTGTCTAAGAGGAAAATATTTTTCTTTTATGCCCCACCCTTCCAGTGACTTTCTGCACTGGAAGTCACATGTACACTTTCGTCAATGCAACACATCTTTGCTAATTTTACTAGGGATTTGTCCATTGTCCATTTTGGCCATTCTTTGAGAGAGAAGCTTAGTTGGGTGGAGAACACGATCCTCGCAAAGAGAGTGTTAATTTTTTGTTTCTCCAACCCTATTTTGCATTAACCATCAATGTCCTCCATTCCCTACTTTTAAGGATTTTCCATTTTTAGCAGTGCTATTTATAGACTAGGTTGATTTCTCAACTAGCCATTAGTCATCAATGACTAACTTGCATTTTAAACTGTGAATTTGTGAGTAGAGCGCTTGGCACGTGTTGACACGTGTTTGTTACATACAGAAGTGTAATTAGAATTTGTTGGGGTGTGACCCCCTTATGGAGGAGTATGTTTTGCATGTGTTGGCATATGTCTACCTATTCTTGGCACACGTGGGGCACATTACTTGGAGAGTTACACTTTTCTATTCTTGGAAATATATGCATGCATGGACCCTTTCCTTATTCTACAAAAGAGATGGAGAGCACATTAGCAAACAAGTAGTCATTACAATAATTTTTTCAGTGTTAATAAGAAGTTATGTGATTGTTGCTACAGATTTCTAGCTTACTGGTTTTAATTTGCAGATTTAGTATTTCTCTTATTATACTCCATCATTTACGGAATTGATCTGAAATTCTAATAGGCAGTGTCTACACTCCTCATCTATACTCCTATGCTTTTAGTTTTCATATATCCGAAGTTCTAATTGGTGTTTCTTAATGTTTTCAGTTTCAGCTGTAGGGTGAAATCTTTGAGTGTATATCTGCTATCATGAATCGGAAAATTTAAGAGGTGGGTGCTTGGTTTTTCATAATAGCCACTTGCTATATAAGTGGAACTTGTGTAGATTGCTAAGACTGAATGATTAATCGCACTATATGGAACTGCAAAACTGAAGCTTTTTGGGCCGGATCATTGTTGAGTACGGTACCCTCATCGTTGCTCCTCTTCATTGAAAAGGTATCCTGTTTAGCCATAAATAGATGGTTCGAAAGGCAGGGTGGAGTGTGCGAGACATGATCACACTAACATTGCATCTTCTTCTTACGTAAAGGAGAATGCCCAAAAACCCTTCGTAAGAAGTCTACTCAGTTTCATATGAAGTGTTAACTTGTCGACCAGATTTGGCTACGTAAAATTCAGCCATAATTGGCATCTTTAAGAAAGACAACTTCTCTTGAAATTGGCACCCAAGTCAACATGCTAGCTCTCTTTGTTTCTGTAGGGAAGGGGGGTTTGATTATCTGCCCCTTAGACCCATGATGTACCATTCTTTATGCACACTGTTATTGTTAAATAATGAAATATAAGATTCATTACTTAGCAAGAGCTGAGACTCTACGAGGTTGGGGGCCTACTCCTTAAGCCTTATCACAAAGGGGCCAAAAATGTTCCCCATGGGAATTGAAATCAGGTGGAGGGTATATCATCTCATTGTGCCAACCACTCAATCATAAATTCCTAGTATATTTGGATTATGGGCTGTTGGATATACTCTTTGTGTTATAGTGGCAGCCATTAGGTTTGATCTTGGTTCTTGCCCAAAGTACTCTAATGAGTTACCAATTCACCATGGTAAAAAAATGGAATACAAGATTCATTTTTCGGAAGAAATGAATTCTTTATGTAAAGCTTTGATTGTCAAGTAATGGAATATAAGATGCACTCTTCCAAAGGTTCACTGTAATTTTGATACCATTTAGAATTTCCTTAAGAAAAAATCAAAAAACATTTTCCTTTTACCATTGTGAATCGGTAATTTATTGGAGCAATATGGACGAGGCCCAAGATCAAACCTAGTGGCTGCCACTATAACACCAAGAGTATATCCACTATCACACCAAGAGTATATCCAACTATCTGTAAGTCAAATATACCAGGGATTTATGACTTAACAAGAGAGCCAAGACTCCATGAGAGGTGGAGGAGATAACATCCCATTGTACCAACCACTCGGTCCTCTCACTAGGCAATATAAAAACCGAAAAACACATTACTACCGGAAGTCGAAAGCACTTCAGCCTGAATGAAAAAAAAAATTACAGAGATGCAAAAAAATACCAACGATATACCTGCCAACCATTACTGCCTAGGAATCCATCTCTGATTGCATATACTGCCTTGAAACCATTTCTCATCAACATTTGAGCTACTTCCATTGAGTTGCCATCATACCTGTAATCCGTATTGCTTTCGCATAAATATTTGGCATATGCCAAATTCCCAGTCAAAGTTTATATTCAGATTTTTAGTTTAGGATGAAATCTCAAAACGATGAGGGATGCTTACATGTCAAGAATATACAATGTCGTTTGAACTGGCTCCTTGAATCTTTTCCGCATCTCATACAAAAATGCATCCTCGTCTCCTGTGTAAGTCACCTGTACAACCTCTTTGTTGAAACTTGAAATATCTGGAGAACCCACATCTGCAATCTCATAGATACCTCTGATATCTACCAGCTGAGATTCCACTTCGTCCTTCAGAATCGAGTAAGCAGTTTCTGCTGAAACCCATTTCTTTGATCTATCAGCTAGATCTGATACAAGGGGAATCACCAGGAACACAACAAACGAAACTCCAAATGCGAATAAAGGATACTTGTCCAGGAAAGCAGCCACTGCATTCACAAGACCTTCTGCGCCAAAAGTCGAAGAAGGTTCCTGCAGTTGAACAACTTCCTCCGCGAGAGCACTTGAACCCGAACCCAATACGATAGAAGTCATAATTGTGTAGTAGGAAGCCGAACTAATTGAGTTAACCACTTTCATCTTCAACTTCTCTCTGGAAATTGATATTCTGCTGGTATCAAGCCTTCTCTTTGGGTGTGAAGTGGAAGGGGAATTGGGCATGAATGCCAGAGTTTTCATTCTCTTATGAGGAGGCCACCATAAAAATGAGGCTGCAGTTACTACACTGCTGCTTGCTGTAAGGGCTTCCATCGTCAGCTACTCACCTGTATATTAGGCGCTGTAGGAATACAAAGAACCCAACACTCCAATCTTCACTCCAAAGGCTATTCATCCACAAGTCAACAGCATCTCAGCAGTGGAAGACCATGATGGTGTATACCAGTACCACCCAAACCCCATGCACTTCAACACATTAATCTTCAATTTAAACCCCACCCTTCCATTCATGGAGGACACCCTATCCAATATGCAACCATTTATCTTGGGCCGCATTTGAGTCCACTGGTTATTAATGGGGGAATGATTCGGATTTGGTTGTGTTTTGTCTGAATGTCACCTTGGAGTGGCATTTGAAGTTCGGATTTGAAATGGTCGTGAAAACCTCTTTATCAAATCAAAAATTATGGTGATGATCATTTATGCGTTTGAAGCTCGGGTTTGAAATTTCGTGAATACTTCTTATCCAATCAACCAATCAAATAGGGTGATTATTGTTATTATAGTCACGACTAGGAAATTTATCAAGTAATTACATTTTTTAATTTAATATATATATAGAAAATAACAAAATCTGCTTAAGAAATAGAATGTAATAAATTTACATCATATGGATAAAGTTGGCCTACTAAACCCGGATGCGGGTGCCATGCAGGAGAAGGACGGCGCGCCACCTGGTAAGCATGGGCGGCCTCAAGCTTGAACGGGTCATTAACTGCCCTCCGCCGCCCTGGATGGCAAGCGTGAGCAAAGGAGCGAGAGGACGGCAATTCATTGCCGAGGCTGTGCTCCATTAACTGTTGCAGAGGGGAGTTATGGCTTACCAGGATCGAGGCAAGCCAGAGCAGCATAAGTATGCCAAGAATTGGGAATGTTATGCATCGGATCAGGTTCGAATTGTGGATTTGGGTTTTTGGGCGTCAGGTCTCAGAGCACAAGCTCAAGAACTACCTCTGGCAATTGGAGGTGGATACAGGGCATCAAGAGTGGGTGAAGGCGGTCTCACACCCTCATCGGACTTCAAGGAAAACATGGTGCCGCCGAGACAGAGGCTCATTAGCCGTCGAGGCACGGGACGAGGCGGATCTTCACGCCCCCCGGTTGCCAATCCATCTTCAAATTGCTGCCGTTGTCTGTGCCACCGGGTGGCTGAAGCAAACCCCATTCAGTCGCAGCAATTCATGGACGCCAGGACGCCGGATTCGAGCGCTGCCCCGCTACCTGCGTTTGGTACAGCGGTATTCTCCTTCAGCAGCGCCCAGGGCAATTCTAACATTCAAGCTCACGTCTCAGTCCTATTCTTGGAGGAACCGAAAGAGGAGGTTGGGGAGCAACCCAATGCCCAAATTCATCTTGCTGAAAGCTCCAGAGCAGCTGAGGAAAAGGCAGAGGCACAACCTGAGCCAGGGGTCGCTCCACCATCATCTCAACCAGCGCCCGCTTCAGGCAAGGCCAAGTATGATTGGGGACCTCCCCCGGAAGGCGAGTACTGGATTTATCCGGAAGACTCGGATGAATAGACGCCGGCTCAACCAAGCTCCTGCCCTCAGACAATGCTCAAGTTTTTTTGTGAACTGTTTCTCTTCTCACAAGTGCTCAATGTATGTCGTGAATGTCTATGTTTGGCTTGATAATTACGTAGTTCTGTGCATGATCATGCCCTCGCGGAGGATTTTGATGAAAAACTTCCTTTTCTCTCTCTTGCCCCTACGTGGGATAGATAATTTTGCTTTTTCTGGTCTCCAAAGCTCTACAGCCCCTGCGTGGGTTACCAGTCTCAGTCACGGTGCCCTTGCATGGGTATTTGGTCTCAATGGTGTTGCCCCTGCGTGGGTGTTCAGTAACGATGAGGATGCCCCTGCGCGGGTAGTTTTTTGTGAATACCATCAATCCAGAGCGCCACCCCTGCCCTGCGGCGACATGTACTCCTGGCTGTAATTTTTCTCTCCTGTTAATGTAAATAATAGAAATAGCATAGTTTTAACGATAAAAAAAAAAAATTGGCCTACTAAACAAACAAGAATCCAAACTCTTGTAATTAAGGATTGAAATTGAAAATCTCGAACAAAATATAAAATTAATTAAATTAAATATATTTAAAAGGGTAAAAAATAATTAAATATAAATTATTTTAAATCGACGCAATTGTAAATATTAATATTAATAATAATAAAAATATTTATAAATAGTACACAAAAATAATAAATTTTATTAATTTAAAATTGTAATTCTAATAAAAATGGCTTAACTTAATCTTCATGATGGTAAAGTCTAAATGATAAAACATGTAACTTAATAATGTGATTAATCTGAAAGACATTATCTTCAACATGTAATTTATTTATTAAAAAAACACAATTTTATAATAAAGTATATATATATATATATATATATCAACTAATATTTAATATATAAACAAAAGATACTAAATACAAACACTTTTCCACCATTTTAGGCATAATTGATCTCAATGACTATGATGAAATGATATTTAAGAAAAATACCCTACTATGATGCTAGTTTGTAGTTTGGAGTGTGACTAAAAGAGGACCTATGATGCTAGTTTGTAGTTTGGAGTGTGACTAAAAGAGGACCCATAATAAGTTCATTGTGGATCACAATCTATGACGCATATATTCATCATTGTTTCCAACATAATCATAACTTATTTGATCTTCCATAGTATCCTTCATAAATTTTTAATTAATTCTAGATTCTCAAGCTTAGTTAATATAATCTTACCATTGAAAACCTCAATGTACCAACCATCCATGGTGAGAAAAATTAACTAAGACAATGTGAATTTCAATAATTAATTTAGAAACATACGATTGTTTATAAGATTTGCATTGAGTTATTACAGTCATATTAACTATGTCATTGTTTTATTAACTTGTATCTTATATGTTTACTTGTATAAATATGTTAACATCTCATACATAGATGATCATAGTTTTGACCACTAATAGGATCAAGTTGTGTTAGTTTTTAAATGATGGATCTAAGCTCAATGTCTCTTTGTGTGGCTAGATGTTGATCAATATTCTTTTATCAATGTATGTATAATTTTATATTTCTTTTTCATTAAGCATTATTTTATATGTCGTCCCTTAGTTTCATTCAAATCTTTTAAAATTGTGGAAAAATAAGCATATGAAACCTCTCCACATAAGCAATTTTTGCGTGATATACTTTTGTAATGCTCCCCAATTTTTAACATAATATGCAAAGGATTGCATTCACCAACCTTCGCATGAATCTAACTCCGCAACGTTATAATACTTAATCATTTTGTGGAATGCATAACATAATTTACTAAACTAGTCTATTGTAAGGTATCTTACCCCTCAAACCTTGATTAACATTGTAGGGTATCCAAATCGAACCTCCTATGTTACCTCAAAGAAGTGGGGTTATCAAAATTTCATCTTGTTGTAATCACCTCGAAATTCATTCTTGATGGCACGATCATATTCTACTCTTCAAGAGCTTTTCAATGATATAAAATTTGCCCAAAATTGAGTCTTCGATGAGAAGTTATGCCCATCTAAAAAAAATTCCCCTCAAGGGACACCTCATCATCTATATCACCATGTATTATTTACCTCGCTTGCCCACATTCACTAGCCTAATCAGTTGGTAGGCATATTGACCATTGACCCCCTCGGGCAAGAATTCACCAATTAAACTCATTTAACTTTCTTTCACTCAACCTAATAACGAGTCATCTATTGAAAAAATTTGACTTCTCGCAACTTCCATCACTCGACAGACTTGTTGGGTTCTACTAATATAAAGTGTAAGCCCAATATAGATGGCCAAGCTACTTAAAACCTTGACACCTAATAGTCAACCACCCAATAGCTGATAACAAACATCATTTGACAATGGACCTTGTGTTAAATGACAAACAATGTGGGTTTCGTTAGTATCAGGGATGAGGCCAATATAGAGGCCATAACCTCCTAAAAGTATGACACCAGAATATTGATCTCCCGACATCCGATGTCCACGTCACTTGCCACCTCAATTTCCATCTAACACCATCTTGGCATTACTATGCACTCTAATCCATGTCATTGTACCACATCATATCAACATGCCATCACCATGTCAATGTCATATTATCTCCACCTGGGTAACATGTAATCTCCACATTAGTGTCACATCATCACTACGTTAGTGCCACACGACTGACACATTATTTGCACATCAATGCCACATGGCATGCCACGTCCTCCAACCCACCTATGCACCTTATTGGGCTACATCGATATCAGGAGGAAGTCCCTAGAGCTAATTGTTGTTCTCGTGATGTAACACCCTCCTCCCACATCTACCCAAGTAACTAGCCAACTAGGGTAAACATGTGACAAGAGTCTACTATGATTGGATTCAACCTCCTATGTGACCTTAAAGAAGTGGAATTGATGGAAACACAACATACAGACCTTCCACATCAGCTACAAGACTCCCAGGAACCATCCCAACCACTCAAGTAGCTAGCCCCTCGGTCCCACTGAGTTTTTAGACCAATTAACCCCTCGACGCTCCCATGATATGGACATGCCAGTGTCCTAAAGGCTCTAGATGCTTCCACAGCATGACATGCCAGCATCCAGGGACTATTTTGCTTAGTGATGTGTTAGCGTCCCCAGGATTTGAGCCACTTTTTTAGGCCCAAAGCCCAGGTCACTGCCCAAAATTAAATGACGCCTTCAGAACAGAAATATAACAAGGGAATGATGATACAAATGCAATTAAATTATCAAGGGCTTCATTGGACCCCTACTAGCCATGACAAACATTTCGTTACACATATCACAAATATGTAATCTACAGGTGTAAACAACAGATATGAGCATAGGGGTCTCATATTTACCTGAGAATCACTAAGAAGCATTGTTCCCTTATATCATTAGTTGCATTATCGTATCTTAGGTCATAGATACATTGTTCATTCATTTACCAATCAAAACATGAGGGAAGCCATACATCATCACTATTATAATACATGCTTATAACCAACATAATAACAACAGAAATATCAAGGATACTGTTGAGTCTTGAAAATGTCATTCATTTCCATTACACTTTCACTATTATGTCCATTATATCACCTCCATTTCACCTCCATTTCACTACTATGTCACCATTTTCATCCCACTTTCATTGTCATTGGGCTACCTTTATGTTTTTCCAATATTTATTATTTCTAAGCCTTTTAAGTGAATTTGTGGTTAAACATTAGAAAATAATGTGCATATGCTTATACCTAACAAATGGGTTGAGTTTGTTGACATGTGTAGGTTGAAAGGAGACTTCTAGAAGACCCTTATGTGGCACTCTAAGGCCAAATTCGAATTTGGTTGGAAAGAATCATGGGATCATGAGGATATGTGTCACATCTCCTAATTGTATTGTAACTCTAAAAGACATGTGTCTTATCAGTTCCTATTTTGATTAGGACTCTAGAGGTAGAGGGAGAGATTCATGGATTATCATTAATGAGATGGCTCTCATCTTTTTGTATAAATAGGAGATCTCTCTCCTTCATTAGTTAGTCTCTTTTTAGTCTCTCTTTAGTCTTTTCTTAGTCCTTTTAGCTTGTTAGTTCCATGGCTTTTGAAAGCTTTGTTGTACTTTGCACTTTTGAAGAAATTGAATAAAGCTTTGATGTTCTCAACATGGAAGGAGATGTGAAGTAGATGTCATGGAGCATATTAGGATGTAAGTAGATTAGATTTCATTTTGTAAATATTGCTTTGTAGAATGTAAGGTAGATTAGATTTTCATTCATGCAATTTTAAGTATGCTTTGATTTCATAGGTAGAAGGGGGCCCCTGCCTTGTACAGTTTGAATTATTGCATTTTATTTTCTCCCGGGATTGTGTGTGTTGTATTTGCTTTAATATCTAATGGTAATTGCAGTTGTCTTATTCATAGTGCTGCCCTTTTTGCTCTATTTTCTAGATTAGTTCTTAGCTTAGTTTTACAAGTTGGATGCTAACAAATTTATGTTCTCTTTATCATGAATAATTTATCTTTCAGAGAACAGAACACTAATTGATTGCAACTTGTTTTTAAGTAGCTTTGGCTTGTAACACTAATACTTTTTCCTCTTATTTGCCCATAATCACATATGCAAGAAACAGTATGATGGACAAAGCATAGTAGTGTTATAATTTGTCACTTAGAGTTTTTATCAATTCTTGGATTTGTCTTTAGCTACTTCCTAATCGTGTTTTACACTGTACATGTGGTAGAAGCAGGGAGTTAGGAAGAGATAACCATTATCATCAGTCCTTGAAGTGATTTTCTTATTTTCTTTTATTTGCAGCAATATGAATAGAGACTAATGCCATTAGAATGTGGTCATTTACTTTCAAGTCATTTCAAGTTCTTTGCTTTCAGTTTCATTTCAAGTTATTTCTTTCAAGCTCTTTCTTTGCAAGTTTAAAGTTTGATTACTTTCTAGACTTATTTATAACTACTTCTTAATCGTGTTTAACATAGTACTATATGTTGAAGCAGGGAGTTAGGAAGAGTTGAACATTATAACTGGTCTTTAAAGTGGTTTTTCTTACTTGTCACCTTAGAGCTTGATTACTTTTTGGACTTATTTCTGACTACTTCTTAATCGTGCTTAACATAGTACTATATGTTGAAAGCAGAGAATTAGGAAGAGTTGAACATAAACTATAAAACAACGAAGTAGGAAAGAGGTTAACTAAGCACATATAGTGCACCACACTTCATCAGTTTACGATACCCGGATTGATAATTTATGTAGAGCAATTTAAGACATTAAATTGACTAAACATTTTGGCGCCGTTGCCGGGGAAGTGTAATTAGGAGACCTTATTTCTTACATCTGGAAAAAAAAATTAATAATCCTTGAGTATGCTCTCCTCTTGCACTTGTGTAAGAGAAAAAAGAAAAAAAATAATAAATGTATGAGCCTGAAAACCAATCTCTGATTGGCAGTCTCATGCAGAAAACATGAGGTGAAAATCAGGGTCACCTGGCACCTCATGTTTTCCAAAAAAAAAAAAAATCGCTCTCTCTCTCTCTCTCTTTCATCTCACTTCGCCATTCCATCTCACCATCTCATTCCATCTCACCATCCTCACTTCACCTCACTGTTTTCCACCCATTCATCCATTCATTCATTCCATCTCATTTCATTAATAAAAGTTTTTTTTTCAGACAACTAAGGTTATTCTATGCAGCTGGAGGACACTATTGCAGTTCCCGCAGCTATTTGGCAATTCTGCAGCCGTTTAGCCTTTCTGCAGCCCCTCTGCACCTGCACAAAGAAATACAGTCTGTTTGAGAAATTTTTCACAGTTCAGAAATCACCAATAACAAGGAGGAAAGAGTCATGAATAAAGTTGACAAAGGGTTAGTGGCAAATTATTAGAAGGCAAATCAAATGCGGATCTGAGGTATGTTTTAAAATCTTAAACCTATAGTTATTTCATTACGCAGAATTTTCTGGGTTATGTCTTTTTGGCCACTAATTGTAATGATTACCCATTTTCTCTACCACGCGACCACATATCCACGAATCCTCCACGTCTATCAGTTCATGATACCCACGATTTTTGAAATCACATATGGCTGTTTTTGTCATTAAGGTTTTTGTACCCTAATGACGTAACCTACCGTATTACGACTCTCTCAGTCCTCATCCCGCAGCCATGTGTTAACCTACAACCAAAATCTGAGAATCTAGCCGTTTCACTCATTATTTCGAAACCCTCTACGCTCATAACACTCCATTTCATGTTGTTCCATTCTCTCATCCCCCTCATTCCGTTTCACTTACTACGATTGCCTCCATAAACCATACTCTGTTTTTCCTCTCTGCTCATTCTGAGAAACAGTGAACACGTATAGCCAGTAAACGTATGTTACGGTTGTATTACGACCGCTAGCCACCGTTTCACTGTGTTAACGTTGTTTATCCACCATTTAAGCCGTGAATTCTCTGTGTCTAAGGCTGTTGCTAAACCCATATATCCTCTGTTCCACAAAGTCTGAACAAGAACCGAGGATTTACTGTGTAAAGCCACCATCAAAGTCGTGTTTTAAACAGAGCTGAGGAGTCAATGGGAAAACTTTTAAGGGCTGAACCAGAAGGTTCGAAATTCTTGGAGGCATATCCTCAAGTTGAGGAGGCATTGCAAAAAGCCAATTGGCTACAGTGCATCAAGAAGTTTAAAGGCTACCACAAAGAAGTAACAAAAGCCTTTGCAAGGTCATTCAAAGATAAAAACAGTCAAGTAGAGGTGGGTGATTTAACATTTGCAGTCAGTGAGGGAAGCATAGCAAAGGCTACATCTCTTCCACAAACCGGGGAACGTTGGTTCAAAAACCGGGCAGTCCAGGATCAACAATGGAAGCGGATTTTTAAAAACCCAGGTATGGATACAAGTGTTTTCACAAAAGGAATTCCTATCTCTCATGTTAAGGAAGAATGGAAAATTCTACTATTGTTAGTGCAAAAAATTTTCACGTGTGAAGGGAGATTTGGGGTATTATACGTTTATCATGGTAAAATTATGCTGCAATTTCAAGGAGAACATGATATAAATCTTCCCTACTTTCTATTCCAAAGCCTTAGGAAAATGTGTTCCATGGCCCAACGGAATCCACGAAACATTGAAGCATACCTCTGTCATCATAGTCTTGTTAAGTTGTTAGTGGAGGAACAATTAAAAGCAAAACAAGACACATGGGAGAAATTTCTTGTAAGGAATCATTTTGAAGAACCTGGAGAAACTTCTATACCTAGGAAAAGCAGAAGGAAAAGAAAGGAAAGTACCTCTGAGACTGATATCTTAGAGGGAACTGTTCAAGGACAAACTGTAGAGGAAATAGAAGTACATCATCCTGAACCTGAGATTGAGCTTGAACCTACTGAGGACAGTGCTCAAGAGATTATCTCAGAAACCCTCGCTGAACTTGCCAAAGAAGCTGCCAAAAAGAGAAGAGAAGATAAAAAGAAACAAAAGCAAGACAAGGGAAAATCCATAATTCAATAAACTTATCAGACTCCAGAGCATTCTAGTGATGAAGAAAGAGATAGCCAGCCCTTAGCACAAAGGTTAGCTAAACTCCATGAGAAAATTGCCCTCTCCAAGAAAGTAAAAGTACAAAAACCAAGGAAAAAGGCACAAAAAGAAACACAGAGTGTTGCCACTGTAAGAAGGAGTAGCAGATTGCAGAATAAAGGGAAAGCCACAAGGACACTTTTCATTGATCTAAGCACACCTGAGAAGGGTGCTATAAAAACAGACCTTGTATGTTGAGTCTTGAAAATGTCATTCATTTCCATTACACTTTTACTATTATGTCCATTATATCACCTCCATTTCACTACTATGTCACCACATTCGTCCCACTTTCATTGTCATTGGGCTACCTTTATGTTTTTCCAATATTTATTATTTCTAAGCCTTTTAAGTGAATTTGTGGTTAAACATTAGAAAATAATGTGCATATGCTTATACCTAACAAATGGGTTGAGTTTGTTGACATGTGTAGGTTGAAAGGAGACTTCTAGAAGACCCTTATGTGGCACTCTAAGGCCAAATTCGAATTTGGTTGGAAAGAATCATGGGATCATGAGGATATGTGTCACATCTCCTAATTGTATTGTAACTCTAAAAGACATGTGTCTTATCAGTTCCTATTTTGATTAGGACTCTAGAGGTAGAGGGAGAGATTCATGGATTATCATTAATGAGATGGCTCTCATCTTTTTGTATAAATAGGAGATCTCTCTCCTTCATTAGTTAGTCTATTTTTAGTCTCTTTTTAGTCTCTCTTTAGTCTTTTCTTAGTCCTTTTAGTTTGTTAGTCCCATGGCTTTTGAAAGCTTTGGAGAGCTTTGTTGTACTTTGCACTTTTGAAGAAATTGAATAAAGCTTTGATGTTCTCAACATGGAAGGAGATGTGAAGTAGATGTCATGGAGCATATTAGGATGTAAGTAGATTAGATTTCATTTTGTAAATATTGCTTTGTAGAATGTAAGGTAGATTAGATTTTCATTCATGCAATTTTAAGTATGCTTTGATTTCATAGGTAGAAGGGGGCCCCTGCCTTGTACAGTTTGAATTATTGCATTTTATTTTCTTCCGGGATTGTGTGTATTGTATTTGCTTTAATATCTAATGGTAGTTGCAGTTGTCTTATTCATAGTGCTGTCCTTTTTACTTTGTTTTTATAGCTGATTTTTAATCTTATTTCTCAAAGAGCTGCTAACACATGAATGATCTTCTATCATAAATTGTTATCTTTTAAGATCAGAATACCACTAACTTGCAGCCGACTTTGAGTGCTTTTTATACTATTCTTTCACTACTTTCTAATCATACTTTGCATAGTACATATGGCTGAAGTAGAGAGTTAGAAAGAGCAAAACGTTATCACTAGTCTTTAAAGTAGATTTTCTCATTTTTAATCACTTTTCTAATTCAACTTAAGCTACTTTCTTTCCGTGCTTTACACAGTACATGTGTTTGAATCAGCGAGTTAGAGAGAGATAATCTTTATCCTTGGTTTTAAAAGTGATTTTCTTATTTTCTTTTATTTGCAGCAATATGAATAGAGACTAATGCCATTAGAATGTGGTCATTTACTTTCAAGTCATTTCAAGTTCTTTGCTGTCAGTTTCATTTCAAGTTATTTCTTTCAAGCTCTTTCTTTGCAAGTTTAAAGTTTGATTACTTTCTAGACTTATTTCTAACTACTTCTTAATCGTGTTTAACATAGTACTATATGTTGAAGCAGGGAGTTAGGAAGAGTTGAACATTATAACTGGTCTTTAAAGTGGTTTTTCTTACTTAGAGCTTGATTACTTTTTGGACTTATTTCTGACTACTTCTTAATCGTGCTTAACATAGTACTATATGTTGAAAGCAGAGAATTAGGAAGAGTTGAACATAAACTATAAAACAACGAAGTAAGAAAGAGGTTAACTAAGCACATATAGTGCACCACACTTCATCAGTTTACGATACCGGATTGATAATTTATGTAGAGCAATTTAAGACATTAAATTGACTAAACATTTTGGCGCCGTTAAATTGAGTCTTGAAAATGTCATTCATTTCCATTACACTTTCACTATTATGTCCATTATATCACCTCCATTTCACTACTATGTCACTACATTCATCCCACTTTCATTGTCATTGGGCTACCTTTATGTTTTTCCAATATTTATTATTTCTAAGTCTTTTAAGTGAATTTGTGGTTAAACATTAGAAAATAATGTGCATATGCTTATACCTAACAAATGGGTTGAGTTTGTTGACATGTGTAGGTTGAAAGGAGACTTCTAGAAGACCCTTATGTGGCACTCTAAGGCCAAATTCGAATTTGGTTGGAAAGAATCATGGGATCATGAGGATATGTGTCACATCTCCTAATTGTATTGTAACTCTAAAAGACATGTGTCTTATCAGTTCCTATTTTGATTAGGACTCTAGAGGTAGAGGGAGAGATTCATGGATTATCATTAATGAGAAGGCTCTCATCTTTTTGTATAAATAGGAGGTCTATCTCCTTCATTAGTTAGTCTCTCTTTAGTCTTTCCTTTAGTCTTTTCTTAGTCCTTTTAGTTTGTTAGTCCCATGGCTTTTGAAAACTTTGGAGAGCTTTGTTGTACTTTGCACTTTTGAAGAAATTGAATAAAGCTTTGATGTTCTCAACATGGAAGGAGATGTGAAGTAGATGTCATGGAGCATATTAGGATGTAAGTAGATTAGATTTCATTTTGTAAATATTGCTTTGTAGAATGTAAGGTAGATTAGATTTTCATTCATGCAATTTTAAGTATGCTTTGATTTCATAGGTAGAAGGGGGCCGCTGCCTTGTAAAGTTTGAATTATTGCATTTTATTTTCTCCCGGGATTGTGTGTGTTGTATTTGCTTTAATATCTAATGGTAGTTGCAGTTGTCTTATTCATAGTGCTGCCCTTTTTACTTTGTTTTTATAGCTGATTTTTAGTCTTATTTCTCAAAGTTCTGTTAACACATGAATGATCTTTTATCATAAATTGTTATCTTTTAAGGATCAGAATACCACTAACTTGCAGTTGGCTTTGAGTGTTTTTTAGACTATTCTTTCACTACTTTCTAATTATACTTTGCATAGTACATATGGCTGAAGTAGAGAGTTAGAAAGAGCAAAACGTTATCACTAGTCTTTAAAGTAGATTTTTGGTTTTAAGAGCTTTCTAGACTATTCTTTCACTACTTTCTAATCATACTTTGCATAGTACATATGGCTGAAGTAGAGAGTTAGAAAGAGCAAAACGTTATCACTAGTCTTTAAAGCAGATTTTTCTCATTTTTAATCACTTTTCTAATTCAACTTGAGCTACTTTCTATCCGTGTTTTACACAGTACATGTGTTTGAAGCAGCGAGTTAGAGAGAGATAATCTTTATCTTTGGTTTTAAAAGTGATTTTCTTATTTTCTTTTATTTGCAGCAATATGAATAGAGACTAATGCCATTAGAATGTGGTCATTTACTTTCAAGTCATTTCAAGTTCTTTGCTGTCAGTTTCATTTCAAGTTATTTCTTTCAAGCTCTTTCTTTGCAAGTTTAAAGTTTGATTACTTTCTAGACTTATTTCTAACTACTTCTTAATCATGCTTAACATAGTACTATATGTTGAAAGCAGAGAATTAGGAAGAGTTGAACATAAACTATAAAACAACGAAGTAAGAAAGAGGTTAACTAAGCACATATAGTGCACCACACTTCATCAGTTTACGATACCCGGATTGATAATTTATGTAGAGCAATTTAAGACATTAAATTGACTAAACATTTTGGCGCCGTTGCCATTAATATGCTCCATGACGGCGCCAAAATGTTTAGTCAATTTAGTGTTGTCTAAATTGCTAGTATTAATTGTCAACCCGGGGCTCGTAAGCTGATGAAGTGAAGGTGTACTATATGTACTTAAGTAACCTCTTAGAGTTTTTTTTATCGTTGGGGGTGTTGTTGCGGTTAATTATATTCCTAAGATGGAATGATGATTTATAAACAAGTGAGTGATGGTGTGTGTGTAGTGTGAATCCTAAATGAGTGAGAGTGTGTGATTAGTGATTTCTAACTATTTGCTTGAAAGGAAATGCTTGAAAGAAATAAATGACTTGAAAGATCTTGAAATAACTTTGAAAGCAAATAACCACTTCCAATGGCACTAGACACCATTCATGCAGCTGCAAATAAAAGAAAAGAAAGTCACTTTTAAAACCAAAGATAAAGATTATCTCTCTCTAACTCGCTGCTTCAAACACATGTACTGTGTAAAGCACGGAAAGAAAGTATCTTGAGTTGAATTAGAAAAGTGATTAAAAATGGAAAAATCTGCTTTAAAGACTAGTGATAACGTTTTGCTCTTTCTAACTCTCTACTTCAGCCATATGTACTATGCGAAGTATGATTAGAAAGTAGTGAAAGAATAGTCTAGAAAGCTCTTAAAACCAAAAATCTACTTTAAAGACTAGTGATAACGTTTTGCTCTTTCTAACTCTCTACTTCAGCCATATGTACTATGCAAAGTATGATTAGAAAGTAGTGAAAGAATAGTCTAAAAAGCACTCAAAGCCAGCTACAAGTTAGTGATATTCTGATCTTAAAAGATAACAATTTATGATAGAAGATCATTCATGTGTTAGCAGCTCCTTGAGAAATAAGATTAAAAATCAGCTATAAAAACGAAGGTAGCAACTTGAATTTGTCAACTTCAAATACCATTAGTTTGTAAAGCAAACACACACATAAAAACAAATCTCGGGCTAAAAGAAACCTGCAAAGAAGTAATATTGATCAGCGTGAAAGAAAAGAAAGCAAATAAATGAAACTATACATGCTTAAAGGAATGCTGAATGAGAAAATAAGTAAATATTGAACATAAAATACTTTACAGAGGCTAAGATGAACAGGGGCCCTCTATTCATTCAGCCACAAGAAAACTCAGAGATCTGGAAGCTTCAAAACAGTACTATGTCTATTCCTCCATTTGCAAAAGTGTACAAAACAGAGTGCTAGAATAGCACTAAAAAAACAGAGTTCACAACGCTCTTAAAATTAACACAAGTTCAGAAATTACAACTGATAAAAAGTCTATTGAGCGTACGCAGACGCAGCTATTTATAGACATTTCTAGGATAGCCTAACACGTACAGCTACTAACTGAAAAACAACTAACTGTAATGCGTAATTATGGTTCCTGGACACATCATACGGCTGCGTGGATGAGCTGGTGCTTCTGTCGTCATGGGCAGTGAATCCCATGTTGGATCATGTCCCCTACCATCTGCAAAACGTGGACAAGTCACCGTTTAAGCTGACGTGACCTAGCAGCTCACAATCACCGTTAAACAACCTTTAGTTGACCGTATCTTGACCAGCTTTGACCAAGGGTAAAGACGACGTGGATGGCTGGAAAAATGGGACAGGAACCTCGAGCACGTTGATACCTAAGTGCCCATGTGGCTCATCTGGCAAACTGACACGTGGAACATTGCGTTTAACAAAAAGGCTGCAGGATCATCAGATAGCTGCAGGATCATCAGATAGCTGCGGGATTCCTGCAAGTAAGTCAAAATCTAAACAAATAGTCATCCATTAGCAAAACTTGCTTGATCATGCTTAATGACACCTAATGTAATGATCTGGGTGGTTTTATAGTGAAAATGAGGCAAAAGTGAAGAAAAGATGAGGAAAAACTGAGGAAAATGGTAGACAAGTAGGTGTAGAGTAGAGGCTCTACATACCCCCACTCCGAGGGTATTGCATGTCCTTATGCAATGAAAACACAACTCAATCCACCTGCTGGGATGCCTCTGCTAAGACATCCAATCTCTTCTTCTTCTTTTGTGTGGAAACATTAACTTTTGGTCTCTTGAACATGCATCTGAATTTCAAATTGATTAAGGCTCTGTTTAGCCTTCTACATTTCTTCTTGAGTCTGCTGTTTTTCTTCTGCCACATGCCCATGTGAAGCAAGGTGTTATCTTGGATTGCTTTGGCAATATCAGCTTGCTGCTTCATTTCTTCATTTCTCTGCTTAATGTGGCGGTTTAGCACCTCAAGTTCATAGATCTCTTGTTTGAGTAAGTCTATTTGCTGCTCATGAGGTATGACATTACTTGGGCCAGCAGTGTTCTGCTCCAATGTTTCAAAATAGTTGTACACCTCTTGTTGAACTGGGTCAACAATTGGTGACTTCCTTGGACTGTATTCATGCTCAATTTCAGTTTCAAACTCCGGCTGAAATGGACTGTCCTTCCTTGGAGGAGTAGCTGCCTCACGTTGTGGACTATCCTCAAGGTCTGTTTTTATAGCACCCTTCTCAGGTGTGCTTAGATCAATGAAAAGTGTCCTTGTGGCTTTCCCTTTATTCTGCAATCTGCTACTCCTTCTTACAGTGGCAACACTCTGTGTTTCTTTTTGTGCCTTTTTCCTTGGTTTTTGTACTTTTACTTTCTTAAATTGCTCTACATAAATTATCAATCCGGGTATCGTAAACTGATGAAGTGTGGTGCACTATATGTGCTTAGTTAACCTCTTTCCTACTTCGTTGTTTTATAGTTTATGTTCAACTCTTCCTAATTCTCTGCTTTCAACATATAGTACTATGTTAAGCATGATTAAGAAGTAGTCAGAAATAAGTCCAAAAAGTAATCAAGTTCTAAGGTGACAAGTAAGAAAAACCACTTTAAAGACCAGTTATAATGTTCAACTCTTCCTAACTCTCTGCTTCAACATATAGTACTATGTTAAACACGATTAAGAAGTAGTTAGAAATAAGTCTAGAAAGTAATCAAACTTTAAACTTGCAAAGAAAGAGCTTGAAAGAAATAACTTGAAATGAAACTGACAGCAAAGAACTTGAAATGACTTGAAAGTAAATGACCACATTCTAATGGCATTAGTCTCTATTCATATTGCTGCAAATAAAAGAAAATAAGAAAATCACTTTTAAAACCAAGGATAAAGATTATCTCTCTCTAACTCGCTGCTTCAAACACATGTACTGTGTAAAACACGGATAGAAAGTAGCTCAAGTTGAATTAGAAAAGTGATTAAAAATGAGAAAAATCTGCTTTAAAGACTAGTGATAACGTTTTGCTCTTTCTAACTCTCTACTTCAGCCATATGTACTATGCAAAGTATGATTAGAAAGTAGTGAAAGAATAGTCTAGAAAGCTCTTAAAACCAAAAATCTACTTTAAAGACTAGTGATAACGTTTTGCTCTTTCTAACTCTCTACTTCAGCCATATGTACTATGCAAAGTATGATTAGAAAGTAGTGAAAGAATAGTCTAAAAAGCACTCAAAGCCAACTGCAAGTTAGTGGTATTCTGATCTTAAAAGATAACAATTTATGATAGAAAATCATTCATGTGTTAGCAGCTCTTTGAGAAATAAGATTAAAAATCAGCTATAAAAACAAAGTAAAAAGGGCAGCACTATGAATAAGACAACTGCAACTACCATTAGATATTAAAGCAAATACAACACACACAATCCCGGGAGAAAATAAAATGCAATAATTCAAACTGTACAAGGCAGGGGCCCCCTTCTACCTATGAAATCAAAGCATACTTAAAATTGCATGAATGAAAATCTAATCTACCTTACATTCTACAAAGCAATATTTACAAAATGAAATCTAATCTACTTACATCCTAATATGCTCCATGACATCTACTTCACATCTCCTTCCATGTTGAGAACATCAAAGCTTTATTCAATTTCTTCAAAAGTGCAAAGTACAACAAAGCTCTCCAAAGCTTTCAAAAGCCATGGGACTAACAAACTAAAAGGACTAAGAAAAGACTAAAGGAAAGACTAAAGAGAGACTAAAAAGAGACTAAAAAGAGACTAACTAATGAAGGAGAGAGACCTCCTATTTATACAAAAAGATGAGAGCCTTCTCATTAATGATAATCCATGAATCTCTCCCTCTACCTCTAGAGTCCTAATCAAAATAGGAACTGATAAGACACATGTCTTTTAGAGTTACAATACAATTAGGAGATGTGACACATATCCTCATGATCCCATGATTCTTTCCAACCAAATTCGAATTTGGCCTTAGAGTGCCACATAAGGGTCTTCTAGAAGTCTCCTTTCAACCTACACATGTCAACAAACTCAACCCATTTGTTAGGTATAAGCATATGCACATTATTTTCTAATGTTTAACCACAAATTCACTTAAAAGGCTTAGAAATAATAAATATTGGAAAAACATAAAGGTAGCTCAATGACAATGAAAATGGGATGAATGTGGTGACATAGTAGTGAAATGGAGGTGATATAATGGACATAATAGTGAAAGTGTAATGGAAATGAATGACATTTTCAAGACTCAACATACCCCCCAACTGAAGCTATTGCATGTCCTCATGCAACATATATTACATTGACTCTTTTGATCCTTGAGCTTTGGCTTAACTTTGCATGATATCATTTGATAACTTCATATTTCTGCAAAGTGTTTTACTTGAATTGCAACATGGTTGGTTCTTGTGTTACAACCATTTTTTTTTTTTTGTTGTCTTCTATTTTGATCTTTGAACTTTGCATAATGATATTTTGCAAAGTACATCTTTATTGGATTGCATAATGGTTGGTTCTTGTGTGACAACCATGATTTTGTTTGTATCCAATTTATCCTTTAAGCACTTTTTCAAAAGCCATTGTATGCTCATAATAGCAATGTAATAATTAATATATGTTGGAAGTATGTGAGCCCTTGAATATGTTATGGACATGGAAAGATATGAATATGAATGTATTTCCCCCCCCCAACTGATGGTATTGGCAATTTTATGCAATGAGGAAGAGAAATGTTTTTCCAACAAGTATCATTCTAGCTTTTTATGGAATTCTATGGTTAAAAGTTAGAAAATTCCGTACCTTTACTTACCCTTTGGAATGGATGAGTTGTATGTGTGTGGTGGCTGAAAACTTCTGATCATATTCTTCTTCAAGTGGCTGAACAAGGGGAGTCATGGATAGAGAGATAAGATGGTTTTTTATTGCTTCTACTAAAACTTGCTGAATCTGCTCCAAAATGCTGAAAATAATAGTCTTCATGTCTTCAAAACTCATTGGCACAATTCCTACTATGTGAAAAGATGTTCTGATGTCGAACATAGTAGGAAATTGTTGGCTTAGTGGCCATTAATGGATGCCACTAGTCAACACGAGTACTCTCACCATTGATGTCAATGAGAGTCAAGATGCCCAAACACATCTTGCTAGGTACGAATGAATTTGCTGATGTCGAGTCACCTAGAAGATCTAACGAACAAGGGACATTAATGTATTCCCTTGTTTGTCAGCATGAGGACTTGCCATTAAGGCATGCAAGTCTCAAGGTGTTTTTACAAAGAACTTAGACTCAAAGGACTATGGACTCAATAATTTGCATTGAAGCAGGGCTTATTTGCGGAATGAAAATGACAGGAATGGAAAGTGAAAATGGAAAATGGCAATGGAGAACAGAAATGACAATGGGCAATAAGCATGTGAATGAGCCTTTTGCTTTTATTGGTGGGTTATGAATGGACAAAAAGAGATGGAAAGTGTATGTGAATGAAAATGGAAAATATGGAGTGGAATGAGGTGAATGGTTTATTATGGAGTACGGATGTGATGGAGACAATAGTATCTGAAAGTTTTTCAAGTATTTGGATCTGATTTTGCATCAACATATTTCCTCTTTGTTGTTGATCATCCTCTTATGAAACAAATTGGTCTCTTAGAGAGACATCATTCCCTTGTAGTCATTTGTCCTTCCTCTTGGAACCTGCAAAAAAACTAATACTTCTTCTGCAATGGAATGTAAGATTATCAAAGGAGAGAGGTGATCAATCTCTCTAGTTATGATATTTACACACAAAACTAAGAATTTGTATTAATGAAACAAGTTCTCAAAGGAAAAATCAAAGGAATTTATACCTGCTTTGGAATTAGTGCCTCAATTTGATGTTGCTTCTTTTCAGCAATTTATTTCATTATTTGCCATTTCAAACTCTAATGATATATTTCTCATTGTATAGATCTTGTTGAGATCTTTCCAATGGTACTTAAATCATCAAAATCTGATTCTGTATGAGAAAGATAGGCTGATTTGAACAATGAGGTTTTTCTGGCTGCGGAATTGAGGAACAGCTCTGTAGCTAAAAATCTTGAATAAAAAGTTAGCCATTCAATTTTCATTATCAGTCCAAAATTAATCAATACCTTCAGAAAAGTGAGAAAATAACTTGTTCATTTCATTGATTCAAAATTATTATTTTTTCTTGACATGCAGCGACTTAATGTGGCGACTCAGTGTGGCGACTTTATGATAACACCCAATTTGACTTCCCTTTGACCGGGGTCTTTTTCATCAAATTTGACCGAATGAATAGGACACCATCCATGTACTGACATTTCTCTAGCTACCCATGTGACCTGCTTTGCCTGATGACACCTACAACCTAGAGTTTAACAAAACAGCTGCGGGATCACTAAATGGCTGCGGGATTGCAGAGTGTAGAAAATACTGTTTACATATTCAAAAATCAAGCTAGGAGTTTTTAGATTGCCGGTCCCGAACTATATCAAGCAGCTTCACAATATTTGGACCTCCACAAAGGTTTTGCAATATTTTGATCTCTCTCTTGATCTTCTTCTTCTTGACAGGTTTCAAGATCTTGATAACGCATCGCTCATTGTTAATGCTATTGACACCCTTAAAAACCTCGCTGTACTTGCCCCCTTTTCTCACAACCTCATAGTCTTCCTGATCACTTTTGCAGTGCAAGTAAGGTGAATCGATCTCAAAACCCTCTGCCTTTTCTGTTTCGGTTTCTTGCTGGAGATGCGAAAATTAACCGGCAGCGATTAATGACCGAGAGTCGTGTTTGATTGAAACACGTCTCTAAACAGGTGTAAATTTATTGTTTATGCCAGCATGTAATTGATCCTCATTAGAACTCTTTCCCTCAGGCACGCGGAGTTATTCAAACAACCAGTTAATAACTCAATTTTTCACGCGCGGCAGTCAGAAACGGGCTCCAAAGAACCAAACATTTCTCCCAGACCGCCACGAATTTTCCCAATCGGTTTCTGGGTTATCTAATTGACCCACCTGGCAACAAAACCCATGTTTTATTTTTTTGAAATTCGATACCATTTGGGCAAATCGAGCGTGTAAAGTTTGACGTTTTTCTGCTGTTTGCGTTTTTTCTCTGAGTTAATTTTTTCTGTTCTGCACTTCTTGCATTCGTTTTTCTTATATGATCTATTCTTTTGCCGTATGTTTAGTAGGTGGAGCGAGGAAGTTTGAGCTTACAGGGCCTTCTCTGCTGAAATATGTACTGAATATGTATAATAATACAGACGTTTTCCTGTACGCCCCCTTTGATAAGGACTCTCACAAATTCCACTTTCTCAAGAATGCAAACAGTCTCGCAGCTGTCCGCATCTTTAGCCCTCTAAGGATAGATGTGACCACTGTGCATTCAGAAGCTTTGACATCAAACGGTTCTCCAAATGGATTACAGGGATTATTGCAGTACTTCAATTTGGTTGAGGGTCTCAGTTGAGAAAATAAAGGATGATTTAGTAAAGCAATGGGAAGTTTCACAACTAGATGCTCAACTATCTCTTCCATATGCTCTTGCCCATTATTAGTAAGTTTAATTCTCTGCTTCTAATTGATAAGGTAGCTATCCAAAGGTGAAATCAACTCAGAAATCTGCCACTGAATGATGAATGCCTCCTACAGGAATCAACAGGTCAAAGCTTGAACAGGGAGGCATATTATTATTTTTTGTTTAAGCCACAGTGAAAACTAAGAATGGAGATAGCCATAGATTGTTTTTCTCTCTTTTTTCTTCTCTGAAATTGTAAAATTTTTATAAAAAGGATTAATGATTTTCAATTTCAGGCAGCAAATACTTCAAGAAAAACATGTTAAAACAAGACTTTGACTAAGGTCCTAGGCTGGTTTTTCATCGATCTGAGCTGGGTGACTAGGATAGGATCCATGTCGGGACAATTCTGGAGATGCCCATGTGGTCAGTTTTTTTATTAGATGCCTGTAACTTGTTAAACCTTGAAACAACTACGGGATTGTCAGATAGCTGCGGGATCAGGGCAGTTTCTGCAACTAAGTTGCAAAACCTTATTTGAACAAGATACAATGTTTTGAAGACCACTACAAAGCATAACCAGACAATTTTGGACAATTTGAACCTATCAAAGCACTTGAGTTTTATTTTTTTCATTTTTTTTTTTTTTTTTATTGAATCAATTGAAGTGATGAAGTTTATTTTGTCTCCTATTTTTTTTTTTTTTAACAATTCTTTTTCTGATCCTCCAGATCACACAGAGTGCAGGAGGAGAGCATACTCAAGAATTATTATTTTGTCTTTTTTACTTAACAATCTTTTTTTCTGATCCTCCAGATCACACAAAGTGCAAGAGGAGAGCATACTCAAGGATTATTAATTTTTTTTCCAGATGTAAGAAATAAGGTCTCCTAATTACACTTCCCCGGCAACGGCGCCAAAATGTTTAGTCAATTTAATGTCTTAAATTGCTCTACATAAATTATCAATCCGGGTATCGTAAACTGATGAAGTGTGGTGCACTATATGTGCTTAGTTAACCTCTTTCCTACTTCGTTGTTTTATAGTTTATGTTCAACTCTTCCTAATTCTCTGCTTTCAACATATAGTACTATGTTAAGCATGATTAAGAAGTAGTCAAAAATAAGTCCAAAAAGTAATCAAGCTCTAAGGTGACAAGTAAGAAAAACCACTTTAAAGACCAGTTATAATGTTCAACTCTTCCTAACTCCCTGCTTCAACATATAGTACTATGTTAAACACGATTAAGAAGTAGTTAGAAATAAGTCTAGAAAGTAATCAAACTTTAAACTTGCAAAGAAAGAGCGTGAAAGAAATAACTTGAAATGAAACTGACAGCAAAGAACTTGAAATGACTTGAAAGTAAATGACCACATTCTAATGGCATTAGTCTCTATTCATATTGCTGCAAATAAAAGAAAATAAGAAAATCACTTTTAAAACCAAGGATAAAGATTATCTCTCTCTAACTCGCTGCTTCAAACACATGTACTGTGTAAAACACGGATAGAAAGTAGCTCAAGTTGAATTAGAAAAGTGATTAAAATTGAGAAAAATCTGCTTTAAAGACTAGTGATAACGTTTTGCTCTTTCTAACTCTCTACTTCAGCCATATGTACTATGCAAAGTATGATTAGAAAGTAGTGAAAGAATAGTCTAGAAAGCTCTTAAAACCAAAAATCTACTTTAAAGACTAGTGATAACGTTTTGCTCTTTCTAACTCTCTACTTCAGCCATATGTACTATGCAAAGTATGATTAGAAAGTAGTGAAAGAATAGTCTAAAAAGAACTCAAAGCCAACTGCAAGTTAGTGGTATTCTGATCTTAAAAGATAACAATTTATGATAGAAGATCATTCATGTGTTAGCAGCTCTTTGAGAAATAAGATTAAAAATCAACTATAAAAACAAAGTAAAAAGGGCAGCACTATGAATAAGACAACTGCAACTACCATTAGATATTAAAGCAAATACAACACACACAATCCCGGGAGAAAATAAAATGCAATAATTCAAACTGTACAAGGCAGGGGCCCCCTTCTACCTATGAAATCAAAGCATACTTAAAATTGCATGAATGAAAATCTAATCTACCTTACATTCTACAAAGCAATATTTACAAACTGAAATCTAATCTACTTACATCCTAATATGCTCCATGACATCTACTTCACATCTCCTTCCATGTTGAGAACATCAAAGCTTTATTCAATTTCTTCAAAAGTGCAAAGTACAACAAAGCTCTCCAAAGCTTTCAAAAGCCATAGGACTAACAAACTAAAAGGACTAAGAAAAGACTAAAGGAAAGACTAAAGAGAGACTAAAAAGAGACTAACTAATGAAGGAGAGAGACCTCCTATTTATACAAAAAGATGAGAGCCTTCTCATTAATGATAATCCATGAATCTCTCCCTCTACCTCTAGAGTCCTAATCAAAATAGGAACTGATAAGACACATGTCTTTTAGAGTTACAATACAATTAGGAGATGTGACACATATCCTCATGATCCCATGATTCTTTCCAACCAAATTCGAATTTGGCCTTAGAGTGCCACATAAGGGTCTTCTAGAAGTCTCCTTTCAACCTACACATGTCAACAAACTCAACCCATTTGTTAGGTATAAGCATATGCACATTATTTTCTAATGTTTAACCACAAATTCACTTAAAAGGCTTAGAAATAATAAATATTGGAAAAACATAAAGGTAGCCCAATGACAATGAAAGTGGGATGAATGTGGTGACATAGTAGTGAAATGGAGGTGAAATGGAGGTGATATAATGGACATAATAGTGAAAGTGTAATGGAAATGAATGACATTTTCAAGACTCAACATACCCAACCATGTTGCAATTCAAGTAAAACACTTTACAGAAATATGAAGTTATCAAATGATATCATGCAAAGTTAAGCCAAAGCTCAAGGATCAAAAGAGTCAATGTAATATATGTTGCATGAGGACATGCAATAGCTTCAGTTGGGGGGTATATTGAGTCTTGAAAATGTCATTCATTTCCATTACACTTTCACTATTATGTCCATTATATCACCTCCATTTCACCTCCATTTCACTACTATGTCACCACATTCATCCCACTTTCATTGTCATTGGGCTACCTTTATGTTTTTCCAATATTTATTATTTCTAAGCCTTTTAAGTGAATTTGTGGTTAAACATTAGAAAATAATGTGCATATGCTTATACCTAACAAATGGGTTGAGTTTGTTGACATGTGTAGGTTGAAAGGAGACTTCTAGAAGACCCTTATGTGGCACTCTAAGGCCAAATTCGAATTTGGTTGGAAAGAATCATGGGATCATGAGGATATGTGTCACATCTCCTAATTGTATTGTAACTCTAAAAGACATGTGTCTTATCAGTTCCTATTTTGATTAGGACTCTAGAGGTAGAGGGAGAGATTCATGGATTATCATTAATGAGATGGCTCTCATCTTTTTGTATAAATAGGAGATCTCTCTCCTTCATTAGTTAGTCTCTTTTTAGTCTCTCTTTAGTCTTTTCTTAGTCCTTTTAGCTTGTTAGTTCCATGGCTTTTGAAAGCTTTGTTGTACTTTGCACTTTTGAAGAAATTGAATAAAGCTTTGATGTTCTCAACATGGAAGGAGATGTGAAGTAGATGTCATGGAGCATATTAGGATGTAAGTAGATTAGATTTCATTTTGTAAATATTGCTTTGTAGAATGTAAGGTAGATTAGATTTTCATTCATGCAATTTTAAGTATGCTTTGATTTCATAGGTAGAAGGGGGCCCCTGCCTTGTACAGTTTGAATTATTGCATTTTATTTTCTCCCGGGATTGTGTGTGTTGTATTTGCTTTAATATCTAATGGTAGTTGCAGTTGTCTTATTCATAGTGCTGCCCTTTTTGCTCTATTTTCTAGATTAGTTCTTAGCTTAGTTTTACAAGTTGGATGCTAACAAATTTATGTTCTCTTTATCATGAATAATTTATCTTTCAGAGAACAGAACACTAATTGATTGCAGCTTGTTTTTAAGTAGCTTTGGCTTGTAACACTAATACTTTTTCCTCTTATTTGCCCATAATCACATATGCAAGAAGCAGTATGATGGACAAAGCATAGTAGTGTTATAATTTGTCACTTAGAGTTTTTATCAATTCTTGGATTGGTCTTTAGCTACTTCCTAATCGTGTTTTACACAGTACATGTGGTAGAAGCAGGGAGTTAGGAAGAGATAACCATTATCATCAGTCCTTGAAGTGATTTTCTTATTTTCTTTTATTTGCAGCAATATGAATAGAGACTAATGCCATTAGAATGTGATCATTTACTTTCAAGTCATTTCAAGTTCTTTGCTTTCAGTTTCATTTCAAGTTATTTCTTTCAAGCTCTTTCTTTGCAAGTTTAAAGTTTGATTACTTTCTAGACTTATTTCTAACTACTTCTTAATCGTGTTTAACATAGTACTATATGTTGAAGCAGGGAGTTAGGAAGAGTTGAACATTATAACTGGTCTTTAAAGTGGTTTTTCTTACTTGTCACCTTAGAGCTTGATTACTTTTTGGACTTATTTCTGACTACTTCTTAATCGTGCTTAACATAGTACTATATGTTGAAAGCAGAGAATTAGGAAGAGTTGAACATAAACTATAAAACAACGAAGTAAGAAAGAGGTTAACTAAGCACATATAGTGCACCACACTTCATCAGTTTACGATACCCGGATTGATAATTTATGTAGAGCAATTTAAGACATTAAATTGACTAAACAGATACATCAGCCATAAAATCCACATATAAACCAATACATATATACATAAGATATCAAGGAGAGAACCTCTTGTTAATGAATGGAAAATCCAACCCGGGATGGGACTACCATGTTCCACCCGACCATAGAATGGCGGAGCCAATTCTCTATTCAACCATTCACCCTTGTGCCATATTCTAACCATGAATGTGAGATTCAAACCAAAAGAACCAACAAAGGCATCCTGAGGCTAAACCACCTCACCCTCATTAATAGAAACCATGCTTTATCGTAATCCATCTCGGATCATTGGGCCAACACAATAAACATGTAATAACTGGCTTTACCATGAGCTCCATAAGATCACTTGGCCAAACAAGCATGGATGCCACCAGATTTCTCCATCTACACCATGAGGAATTTTCATGTCTCCTAGTCTCTCAAGCTTTACCATAATCCACACTGTATCAATAGGTCCTAAACCGAGACCCACTCTCCAGGATTTACCGCATATCCCATCCTGGGATTACTAGGCCTGATGGAGAGCACCCACCTCTAGGCCTTACCATATATCCTGCCATTCACTGGCAAGGATTCCTAGGCCCATCGGGCAACACAAAATTCGGCTGTACCACAAGCCATAGTCTGGTTTAGGGGTTACCAGGCCATGTGTTCTATCATTCGAAGATCCACCTCACTCAACTTCGAATCCATCCGGCAATCCAGCTCAACCAAAAGATGAGAACCCATCACACCATGGCTATTCGGAAATGGAAAGGCTAGGCTAGAAACACTGTCACACCTAGCAAAACCCATGCAATAACAACAAAAGAACCACATGCAATACCATGCATGCCAAATATAGCAAGGAAAAAACACATACAAATCGATACCTGTAAAGAATCTTGTTCTAGCTGCTTGATCCTGCTCTTTCTTGCTTGCTCCTTCCTTCCTCTTGCCTTCTTTGCCTTTCTTGATCCAATGCCAAAGTGCTCTAAGAAAACTCAAGTGTCCAAGAGTGAGAGAGAGTGTTGGGATGGGGTCCCCTGGGTTAGTTTGGGGTTAAGATAACCCAATTTTTGGTACAGCTTTGGAAATAATGTAAAGTCTCTGCGATTTGTGGATGCGGAGCGCATAGATGAATAGGAGTCAAAGGGACTTAGCCCCTAGTTTTATGTAAAGTTTTGAGTCAGTTTTGAGATTCACCCATGGTCTGTGGACCATGGCATTGTATGAAAAGTCTATAAATAGTGAGTCTTAGCAAAAAGAAAAGTAGACTTAGACTTGGAAGCATAAGAAGGAGAAAAGAGAGAATTGGGGGATTCTAACTCTAGGGCAGGAAGGCTCTGCTTCCTGCGCTTAGATAGGGAAAGAAAGGCTCTACAGTTGAGTGTGTGGAGGCCTAGGTAGAGTCTACAACTAAGTGCGCGAACACTTGCAACTATGTGCACGGGGCAGTTTTGAGTCTGTAATCCTGAATTGAAGATCAATAAAGACAGTTTTCCGAAGAATTCTTGAGTATTTCTATTTATCTCTGTTAATGTTATATGTTGTCAATGAATGATTTGTTTTATGAGATATTGATTGAATGTTACGCGATTCTCTTGAATAAGTGTTAATGATGTACGCAATGCATGTCTAAGTACTTTCGCGAAGACTCTGATGAATTCTCTTATGTTTACTAATAACTTAAGTAAATTTGCGCAAACACTAATTTAGGACTACTCTCTGATGCACGTAAGTAGGCGAATTAACTGTTAAAGGTCCGCAAGGACTGATCGTAGACCTTTGCGAAGGTCTGAAGGCTGTTTTAACAGAGTGCAACAACGAGCCCTAAGAGTTTATTGATCTGCGTGAAGGTAGATCTAAGGCACTAAAAGACATCACACTAGTCTCTGGATGCAGAAACTTGGTTCTTGCATCCCCCCATACTACTTCGGGTGAGACTGCAGCCTGCGCTACACGGGTTGTTGTCGAAAGGGCCAGTAGTGTAGGGTTTTGTTGGTTGGCGCAACTAACTCCAAACCTGGGTCAGGACCCCCTAAGCCAACAAATGGTTCCGTTGTCAGGACCAGGATCTACTTGAAAGATATGTGATGTCGCATCATTGGAATCCAACCAAGAAAGAAATTGAAAAGTGGTTGGATCGAAAGATTCACGAGTTCGCAGCGCAAGAAAATAGGAATCCACGCCTGTCAAAGGAAGAATGGTTGAACAGGTATCTGTATATGGAGATACATGAGATCTTTTTCTGCACCTTCCACATTGAGATGTATGAATGATTGGCTAAATTAACAGATAGCTAAGGAAGGTGGAAGCTCAATAATCCTAATAATAGTGTGGACTCCAGAATTAGTGCGACGATTAGAAGCCTCTGAAAACAAGATCACATGGGTTTTTGATCACTGGCTCGATCGAATTATAGGAGGATTTGTTACAAAATTTGGAGTTGATACCTCAGTTAGCTATAGCGAAGCGAAGCAAAGATTTTTCAAAGCACCGCGTGGTAAGTATTCAAGATCATTCAATACTTGGATTAAAATGTTGTTATGTGAAAAATGGGTGATGCCATTACCTTGATGTTTGGAGCTACGCGAAGTGGACGATTCTTTAGAAATTGCGAAGGATCGGGACTGGAGTATAGTCCATTAATTGGACCTCCTTCAAGTGACGACGAAGGGGCGGGACAGACTACGCCACGAAGCACGGTTTAGCTAATCACTCAGGGGATTCCTCGAATAAATCATCCTTCCACTTCGCCTCCACCTCCACCTCCACCGCATACACCTTCACCCACACCTCCACCTCCACCACCACCATTCAACATGGTGAACGCGATGAAAATGTCGATCTTCAAAGGCATAGGGAGTGAAGATGCAGAGCAGTTCTGGTTTGTTGCGAATGTTGTATGGACAATGCAACAAGTTACTGATGACAATATAAAGAAGGCACAATTGGTTACCGCTTTGCAGGATCGCGCACTAACCTAGTATATTAAGTATTGTTCTGATAATCCTCTTGCAACGCTAGTAGAGACTAAGGCGACTTTAAACAAAGAGTTTAGTAAGCCTAAGTCTGACTCATAGTCAGTAATTGGATTTAAAGAAATCATGATGAGGGTCGATGAGACACCTTGGGAATTTGATTAGAGGTTGAAGTGTCAGATCAAAGAAGCTAACATGCAGATCACAGATAGCCAGCATGGCCACTGGTTTATCACATCACTTTTTCCCCATTTGAGAATTGCTCTATCACAGTAGAAGATAGCAATGCAGGAAGAAGCCCTAGAAATCGCGATGAGGCTGCACGCATCACCTATTTAGGATACGAACCTAGGGGTACAACAGATCCACTCACAGTTAGCAAGCCTACACCTAGAGTTACAAAGTTTGAAGAAAGACAAGGAGGCTAAACCAGAAGTGCGCGCAAAAGTCTAGTGTTTGAAGTGTAAAGGACAAGGGCATGATAAATATCACTTTCCATTGTACATGAATTATATCACAGGAGGGGGGCCAATTCCCCTAAAGCTGGAAGCCCAACAGGGCCGAGCGTGGGGGCTGCGCTATGGTGTGTTATTTATCAGGTTGTTGGATAACATGCGATGGATAATTTCCATTTACTTCAAAAGTTCATCCAGACACCCCAGTGGTTGTTCTGTAACTTCTACAAATCTGTGGGCCACGAGGACTACCACTGTCGAAGCTATGAACTAATGATGGAAAGAACGCCTACATATCGGATGCAAGCAGAAACTCGACCTCCAGATCAAGGTGTCGGAGGAGCGCGCAAAGGATATCAGGGTCGAGGATGGGGCCACGGAGGAGGAGAACCTGGTAAAGGTTGCGGTCAAATTATCTTCTACAATTGCAGACAGCTATGGCACTACGAGCGAGAGTGCCAAAATCCTACACACCCATCATTTCAATACTGCAGACAGTTTAACCATACTATCGACGAATGCCCGGTGCTGATAGCTAAGATGCAAGAGAAGAAAACACAACCTCAACAACCTACGTAGAATCTACAGATGATGAGGGTTGAGCCCTGTGAAGAAGATCAAAACGTTAACATTGTGCTAAGAAGTAGAATGACGACTGGCGCTGAAAAGGGTAAACAGCCTGAAGAAGAAGGATGGGTTCGCAAAGCATCGAACAAAGAAGTCGACTTTGATTTGGATCGCGCTAAGGAAACATTTATGGAAGCCAAAAAGAGCTTCACTGAGGTCTCCACCTCAGGAAGCTAGGACAAGGTGCAAGAAATCAGCGCGTCTGTAGAGGTTGATTCCTCTATACTCACTACGTTTTTGGAGACCTACATGAAACTATTGCGTGATAGCAAGGCTGTGGAGGGTCTGCAAGAATTAATAAATAAATGCGCCAGCAAAGAGAAAGCCCCTAACGGACACCGCGTAGTCAGAAATATTGGCAAACATAAGGCACGAACAACGCGCGAGATGAGGCTCACTGCGCAGATAGGTGATTATGAGATAGACCAGGTCATTTTGGATCTAGGGTCCAATGAGAATGTATTACCAAAACAAACATGGGAAAGGATGGGGAGATCTGCGCCACAGTGGTCTCCGATTCAACTCAGAATGGTGAACCAACCGAAAATCATCCCCATGAGGTAGTTATATGGCGTAATAGATGATATTGAAGGTGCGAGCGCGGTAGCGGATTTTGAAGTTATAGAAATTGTTGATGACAATAATCCCTACCCCGCGCTCCCGGGAATTGACTGGGCTATTGATATGAATGGAGTCATTAATTTGAAGAAAAGGACAATGTCATTTGAAAGAAAGTCGCTCCGGGCGATAGTACCGTTGGACCCTGCAGAAGGGGCGCTATATACTGAACCAGTCCACGATTATGAAGAAAGTGATGATGAACTGGATCAAATCTACAAAATAATAGCGTGAGATCAGGACTGAATCAATCCGAGGGTAGATGGGAGGATTGCATGGAACCAGGAGAGTTCCTGCACCTCTGATTCAGATGAGGAGTTAGAGCATTAGCAAAATCGCTTACATGAAGTGTCTACCTTGTGATGCAATATGATGACGAAGTCACTACGTTGTGTTTCGTTGGAGGTAAGGAAATTACCCTATTATGATGGTTTAACTGACGTAGATCTGTTTTTGGATGAATTTGAGCGCGAAGTCCCTGAGGATCACCGTTTCCAAGCATTAGAGTTGGCACTGCATGCTACGCCCGCACGATGGTGGGTTACACATAAGGATAGTTTTGTTGGATGGCGAAATTACAGAAGAATGATGAAGCTATGACTTGGGCGTGCTAACACTAGAATGACTGAGAAATATAATGGAAGGGATGATCCACGCGATCACCTATCGGAATGGACTAAAGCATAGGGAACATAACCGCAGCCAGAGTGGGTACACATATTTTGCCATATTTTGGATACAATTCCCATGAACTATTATCTGGAAATGGAGCTTCGCCATGGCATCGCGGAATGGGACGTATTGAAGGGAGGGTTCTTATTAACCTTCAGCTTTGAAGATAGCTTTGCAAGCATCGATGAAGCGCTACAAGAAATTAAGGCAATTATCTTCAAAACGCCGACGGAACCTATGGAATGGACCCAACCAGACTGGAGCACCTATTTGCGACATGCGTTGGAATGCTATAATGTAACCATTGAAGAGGAAGATGAAGACCCACGAAGCATTAATATTCCAGAGGCAGAATGGCATCGCGAAGTCGATGGCCCACAATTAGAAAACACGGACATCTTTGCGCCTTTGAAGACAAAGCAAGTAAACATTAGCACTAAAGAAGAACCGAAGTTCGCGAAGATTGGAGATTATTGGGACGATGCTACCGTCGATAAAGTCGCTGAGTTACTCCACAAATACTAGGATCTCTTCCCTACCAAGTCTTCAGATTTAAAGGGAATAGTTGGTGATTTGGGTGTTATGAAGATCACTCTGAAGCCGGAAGCTAAGCTTATTAAATAAAGGCTATATTGCCTTAATCCTAAATACAAGGAAAATGTTCACCAAGAGCTGGATAAAATGCTAGAGGCAGGCATCATAGAACCTATTGAAGAATTTGACTAGGTGAACTCGATGGTGGTTCAGGAGAAGAAACAAAAAGGAGAAATAAGTATTTGTGTAGATTTGCGAAAGCTTAATGATGCGTGTGTTCACGACCCATTCTCGACAACGTTTACAGATGAAGCATTAGACAATGTTGGAGGGCAAGAGGCCTATTCCTTTACTGACGGGTTTTCCTAGTATCATCAGATCAAGATCGCACCAGAGGATAGGAGAAAAACAACCTTCACGATGGAGTGGGGTTGTTTTCAATACATAGTGATGTCATTCAAGCTTAAGAATGCGCCTGTGATATTTTCCCGCGTAGTCATAGCGGCGTTCAAGTTCCTAGAAGTGTACTTTGATGACTGGACAGTGTTTGGATTAGTGAAGCGCCATGTAGCAAGTCTACGCCTGATGTTGGATACATGTCGCAGATACCAGATCGCGATGAATTTGAAAAAATCCATATTCTGTGTTCCCTTTGGGATCTTGCTGGGTCATGTGGTGTGCAAACAAGGATTGATGGTGGACCCAAAGATTGCAGTAATTGTGAATCTGGATGCCCCTAGGAACATTAAGCAGTTGCGCGCGACGCTGGGACATATGAGATACTATAGTAAATTTATCAAAGCTTATTCTCACATTACTGCGCTCATGGAGAAACTACTAAAGAAGGACACAACATTCTATTGGGACGAAGAATGTCAGCGCAACTTAGATGTGTTGAAGGAAAAGATGGTCACGACACCGATATTGATATTCCCTTATTGGAAATAAGAGTTTCATGTACATGTGGATGCCTCTTACATTGCGTTTGGTGCAGTGCTAACACAGGTTGGGGAAGGAGAAATGGACCATCCTGTAGCCTTCGCAAGTAGGAAGATATCGAAGGAGGAGAAAAATTATTCAACGATTGAGCGTGAAGGATTAACTATGGTGTACGTGCTGCAAAAATTTAGGCATTATCTGTTAGGAGGGCACTTCAAGATGTACACAGATCATTCTGCCTTGAAATACTTGGTCAACAAGCCTGTGTTAGGGGGGAATATCTGCAGATGGTTGCTACTATTTCAGGAGTATGACTTTGAATTCATTGTGAAGCCATGGAGGTTAAATGTGGGACCTGACCATCTGTCGTGGATCGAAACAGGAGAGGAGCCTAATAATCTGGAGGAAGGGTTGCCAGATGTGCAACTCTTTGTGGTGCGTGTAGCGAATGACAATTTTGCAGACATTATTCACTTCTTCACTACGGGGATAGGCTAGCAAAAGAAGGAATTAGTAATGTGCGCGACTGATTTTTCAGTGATTGCGGGGCATTTGTATAAAATGGTGTCGATGAAATATTGCGAAGATATGTGCCAGACTTTGAACAGGATAGCATTCTTATTGAAGCTCATGCGGGAGCTGTGGGAGGCCATTATGCAGGTAAGGTAACAGCGCAGAAGATTTTGTGCGTAGGTCTATGGTGGCCAACATTGCATAAGGATTCCAAGGCGTATTGTAAGGCATGCGATGCATGTCAAAGAACTGGCAGACCCTCATGAAGGGATGAGTTACCACTACATCCTTAGGTGTCCCTGCAGGAATTTGAGAAGTGGGAGATTGATTTTGTTGGGCCAATTCAGCCCTTAGGAAAGAAAACATGTGCGTGCTATATTACCACCACAACGGAATATCTAACCAGATGGGCGAAAGCACAATCAGTTAAGGATTGTATAGGGCCTACGGTAGTGAAGTTCTTGTTTGAGTATGTATTAACCAGATTTGGCTTCCCGAAAGTATTGATGAGTGACTTGGGTACGCACTTTCTGAATGAAATGATTAGTGCGTTGATTGAAGAATTCCATGTCTACCACCAGAAGAGTAAACCGTATCACCCGCGGGCTAATGGAACTGTTGAAGCCTTTAATAAAATTATGGAGAACGCGCTGACGAAGATCTGTAACACGCATCGAAATGACTGGAATGTGTGCGTACCTGCAGTACTCTAGTCTTATAGGACTACTTGTAAGAAGCTGATAGGGCAAACATCATTCAGATTAGTATATGGGGTTGAAGCCCGTAATGCCGATGGAGTACATTGTACCTAGTCTGCGCATAGCAATGTTGACGGATATGGTGTATCGTGAGGCCTTGGAGGAACAACTTGCGTAGCTGATGGAGCTCGAGGAAGATTGATTTTGGCAGAATTCCATCAACAAGTACAGAAGGAACGTGAAAAAGCGTGGCATGATCGCCATATCAAGCTTCGCACGTTCAAGGTAAACGATCTTGTCTTGTTATATGATAGTAAATTCATTAAATTTCTGGATAAATTCCAGATGCATTGGTTAGGGCCATATATTGTCAAAGAAATTATAGATGGAGGCGCAATTCAACTCGCAAAGCTGAATGGGGAACCCTTCCCGGGAAGAGTGAATGGGAGCAGGTTGAAGTTGTATATAGGGGATCTTGCACAATGACAATATGGCAGTAGGATAGTCTTAGTGCTCTAGGCAGTTGCAAGGGAGCACGGGACCATAAACTTCACTAGCTTAGTTTGGAAGACAACACGACGAGCAGGCTGCGCGGAGAGTGGCGAAGATGCAACCCATGTAGTTGCACTTAGGAAGCTGCGCCATGGAGGAATGCACCGCGTAGTGTAGCAGGAAAATGACCGTTAGAGTCACTGTTCATGACTTGATGGCCAGAAGATGGTTAAGTGGAGCGGGGTGGTGGAAATTAAGGCAAAAATCTTTGAAGATCTATCGCCAAAACAACATTCATTGTTAGAAATTGGGGGAACGGTCGGATTTGAATTCAAAACCCCCTATAAATTATGCGTGCCAGTCCAACAGAGAACACTTTACGCTCTCAGAAGTATTGGTGAATTTTTTTGTCTATTATCTATGAACCGATTGGTTTGGGAAGATTTAGTCGCGAGCCCTGTGTTTGCCGAATTGCCCGAGATAAGCTAGAAGCTTATTCTCCAACAAATTTTTGCACCAATCTTGTTGCAACTGTTAGTACCGGCGATGTTGCCTCTGAGACCGCTGCCCCAGAAGTTGTAAGTATGGAAGCTTCGGCTACTATGCCTACGGCACCGAGGTCGCCTAGGCCGAAGCCTACCCCTACTAGAGAAATCCAACCTGCCAAGCCCAAACAATCTGTGAAAGATAAGTAGAAGAAGGTGTCGGTGCGTGCCTCCCCAAGAAAACATACCGAAACCCAGGAAAAACAGAAGAAAGATAAGCAGCCAGAGAGGGTAGTGGACCTGGAGGCGGAAGAATTCCAGGGAACATAGGACATTGATGTTGAAGGGGTGGAACCCATGACAAGGCTACCTAAATATATCCCTCCGCATAAGGGAAAAGCGAAGGTCACAAAAGACCCGGATGTTGAGAAGTTTACAGTATCCATGCCCTTGCTACCTGAGCAGGTCCCTATTGAAGACCCTTGGCTTACAAGGATCCCATTGTTAAAAATAGAGGATTGGGACCTCGTAGACCACACTAAATTTCTGCATTTGGCGACGAACAAATATATGTGGAAGGTTTATTATGAAGAAACAGGTGTTACAGTATTGGAAACGTAGGAATGGGTCCGCGGTGTCGAGAAATCAGGGTTGCTCAATCTGCTATTGGTGCCACATTATCATCGCACCCCCATTAATACGATATGTGTGTGCCAGCTCCTCACACTGGTGCATGATGGGTGTTTATGGCTAGGAGAGCCTATCCCCATCACGGACATGCTAATTCACATAATCACGCGGCTGCCTTACAAAGGCGCAAACCCAACTAAGGAGTTTGGAGGGAAGACTAGGGAGAAAGATCTTATAGAGAGGATGAAGAAGGATTACGACCTCCTTAAGAAATCGCGAGGTTATTCTATTCTTTCCATTACAGACTTGGCAGTTCAATTCGTTGCCCAAACTTTAACGGGGAAGGTTATGAGAAATGTCACGCGGATGAAGTTTCGACGCCCGTAGTTTCCCTTGCTGCGCATTGCACGAAAAGTGTGCAATTTAATTGGGCAAGGTACCTCTATCAAGAGTTACTAGCGAACTACTGCAAAGCCCACGACGAGATCAAGTCGTTCCACTACGCTGGTCGTTGCTGTGAATTTTTCTCGTTGCAGAAAGATTGTCGAAGGATAGTCAATTTCCTCCGCTCGAGGAACGATTGCCGAAGGCAACGCAATTCACTTTGTTATGGTCTACAAAGGACGCCGCACGAATCACAGATCGAAGATATTTTGGATTCTGTGGAAATGGATATCCATATGGCGATCAGTCAACGTCCAAGGTTGTCCCCAACCTTGTTCACGCAGTTGTCAGCCTACGCAGCGTTTAAGGTTGACTTCCACATAACTATATCCAAGCACAGAAGGATCCAGAGTAGAAATGGAACTAGTTTCCCTATTTGGTGTTAGAAACGGACGTGCAGGAAATTATAGTGAAATGGCCTACAGAGTGGCGTGCCTCGTCATACTTAGAAGCTGGAACAAGCATGGGTGTGGAGAGTTCTACTGCACATAAGTGAAAGGAGGCTGCAAAGAAAGTTGCGCGTACCCTAGTAGAACAGAAAAAGAAGGAAGTTGTAGAAAAGTGTCATGTCCCTTCTCAAATGAATTAGTCACGGGATGAAACAACACAATTTTGGTAGAAATTTTGGTTTAAGAGGAGGACCCCACACGCAGAAACTTAGGAACTATAGGCAGTTCGAATTATTTTTGGTAGCTAGTGGAAGGTGGGGGTTGCCCATGCATAATTCGAATTTGGCCAAGGAGGACATTGGAGGGAATTCGAGTTAGTGGAAGGAGGGGCCCACAAGAGGATAAGGGAGCCCAAGGTGATAAAAGGGGATGGAGCTCTCATTTTCCAGCATTCTGATTATTCTGACAAACAAACTCATTTTGTACGCTCTGTTGTTCAGCGAGTCTACCAGTTGTTTAGCCACGAGTCTTTTGCAGGGAAGATTCAACCTCTTCTTTGGGGGACCATCTGTTCCTGCCCTAGGGAGGCTATTACATAGGAGTTTCCAAGGAGTCTGGTACAGTCACACACTTCAGTCATTAGTGCAGGGAGGAACTGCATATTCCTGGGCAGCCAGAGAACACGCAAGAAGGGTTAGGAATCAACAAGGGGGATTCACAGCTTTCTGGGAGAGCCTAGAATAGACTAGCAAAGGGATTCACAGCTTGATGGGAGAGTTGGGAGTCGAGGAGGCAGCGTAGAAAGGGAAACTCTGCTGGAGTAGCAACCAGCTAGACCAACGCAACAGTCATCGCAGATGCCACTGTAGCAACAAACTCGCGGCACTGGGAGAGAAGTCATCTGGACCAAGGGTCATCCAGGAAGAAAGGAGTTGGTTAGTATAGGTGGACCCAACATTCTAGGGGTATTTTCAGAGGGATTGGCAAGCTCTATCCCGCAAGTTGAATTTGGTTATAGTAACTGGGGAGAGGCTCCAAGGAGGCCGAAAATCCAAAGTCAAAACCATAGAAATTCCCTTTTGGGATTTTATGGGTTTGGTCCAAGGAGTCTAAGGCTAAAAGGATATAATTTTCTGGGTAGTTTTTGGGCACATTCCAGTAGGTCGAAGTTAGAAAATCAACAGTTTTGCTGGGACAACGCAGTGTAAGTGGTGCGACAACTGAACAACCATAATCTTAGTTATTCCATCACCTAGGTTTAGTCAAGCTTGTCCTTGAGACAAGCACAGGTGCACCATTACATTTATATTGTACCCACTGCTCTCATATTTTATAATATATGGCTCAACAATTCCAGATTTACAACGTTTCACTGTTGTGTAATGCCTGTTTTTAATTTTATGCTGCTACATTGTTTATCTATTTAAATATCACTAATATTCCTACTTGGGAACATTACATTGGTATCAGAGCCTAATTATTAGCTTAGCTGTGGGGTTGGCTTCCTATGAGAGGAGAAGACCGAGAGAACATCACTTACCGAACGCAGAGGTACAGGAGCAAAGAAAGGGAGCTGAAACTTAAACCAGACATGGAGGAAAGAGGGAAAACAGTGGTCAGAGAGGAAGAAATGAAAAAGCCCAAGAGCAGGGAGGAGATGGCTTTCGATAGCCTCTTGAGGGCTCTAAGTGACTTGGCCAAAGGGAAAAAATACATGCCGGAGGAGATCAAATCATAGAGTCGAGACAGAGCCACACTTAGAGGGTTTCTGTGTGGAGAGATCTCTAGGGCTTCTCAACCCTTCTATCATCCCTCACCAGCAGTGCAACTCCCTTCAGTGAGTGTGCCCACTAGGGCCACACTACCCTCCTTCGTGCCGATGGCACAGACCGAACCAGCACAGGAGGAAGAAACTCCACAGATGGGGGATTACTTCAGAGAGTGGCAGGCGATAGACGAAGATTTCAAAGAAGCCCTCTCCTTTAGAGATTATTTTAAGCTCAATCAAAGCAAGAGGAAAAAGGGGTACAGAGGACAGGGAACCCAAAATTATGAGCTGCAAAGAACCATAGGGAGGATGTGCTTCCCTACATTTGATGGCACTGCCAAGTGCACATCCAGGGCTTAGGTTAAAAATATGGACACATACTTTCAGCTCAACCATATGACGGAACAGGAGGCCATTAAGATGACAGCGCTGCACTTGGAGGGGGAAACCCATGACTCGTGGTTTCATGACCTAACCACTTTGGGGTATGCCTAGATAGTTTCATATGAGGACTTCACCATGAGGGTGGTGGAGCGGTTTGATCAGAGGGATCTAGAGGCATCCTTCAGGGAGTTGACACAACTGCGCCAGACAGGCAACCCAGAGCAATATTTTTCTGATTTTTCACGTGTGATAGTGATGATCCCGGATCTATCCGAGGCCAGGAGGGTATACACCTTTATTGAGGGTTTGCTTGAGCCTCTGCGTGGAATGGTGAAGTCACGCAGACCCTCTACACTGCAGGAGGTGGTGGTGTTGCGCCAGAGATTTGCAGGGGGCATCCCCAAGACTAGAGCGCCATTTCCTCCACGAAACCCTTTCCCACATAAAGGGCATGAGACTAGACCCCCACCACCGAGTACCACACAAGGGAGGGGGCAACTAGATGAGGAGACACATAAGGACCTCAGGAGGAGGAAGATGTGCTTCACATGCAGGGAGCCCTGGGCACTAGGCCATAGGTGCACAGCGGGTAGAGCACACTACATTCAGGTCTTTTCTGACAGCCACGAGGAGGACAAGGCAAAGCAGGATTGCGATGGGACAGATGGAGAGAGTTCGGGGGTGTTAGAGTCCTATAGTGATAGGATTCATAATTTTGAATTGGCTAAGGATAAGCCTTGTAATATTGTACATACCTTTTCTTTCTGCAAATGTTTTCCATATTAAAAATTAAAAAATGTAAAGAGGGTGTGTCCTAAAAGAAATATCAAAGGACAAAAACTATAAGAAAATATCAAAAAATGAAAATATATGAACCCCAAAACACAAAAACAAATCATGAAAGTGTGCAACTCTAAATGCCACTACTATTTTACTTCTTCTACAAATAATGGTTGTGTGCAGCTTGTCATACATGCCACAACCCATGGTAGTCAAACTGCTTAATCTTGACTATTTCATGCTTTTAATTTTATGTTTATAGTTAGAGAATAAAATCTGACCAAACAACTTAATCTTGGGAGATCATTAGATAGGTAGAGAAAATAAAAGGAGCTCATCAGCTTAATCTGAGCCCTTAGAAGATATAAGGATAGAATTAGATATTTTACTTTTCAAAAGAAAAAAGAATGATAAGGGTCTGCTAGCCTAAATGCACCCAAATAAGTGAAGAAGAAAAAATGTTAGGGTAAGTAATGGGTAAGAAGAAGAAAGGTTGTTGAAGTATCAAGTTGATTGTACAAAAGCACATTTATCATGCTTAATCATATGTTTCAATGTGCATGAGCAATTAAGAAAGCAAAAACAGAGATTTACAAGTTGATTTAATTGACTTCCCCTCATTCATTTCATCCCTATACTTACTAATTTCCCCATCCACAAGTATGTTCTAATACTAGAAATCCTTCAAGTCATAAAGGCTCAGATCATTTCTCTGACTTTTGCTGGGACTGGATCCTCGGCTTAATGACTTGTGGACATCAAGTGTTAGAATTCCCTTCATAAAAGTATTTTCCCTTCATTACCCTAATAAAACCCCTTTTCCTAAGGTTAAACACCATTTGCCTATGAAAAGTAAAAATCCCAGTTTCATTTCACTCAAAATACCACAAAAAGTTTTTATCCGAAGTATGAGTGTATGTGAAGAAAATGCACAAATATTACATTATGCTTAGTAGTATTTTCACTCCGCTCATTTCAGTTCATATTAATTTTTTAACTTAATAATCTAGCTCCCAATATACCTTTTCCCATATATAAATAAATCCCGTATATAATACCCCAACCCTTAGTTTAAATATAAACTATATTTTTATCCCATGCCCCCGACAAAACCCTCTTAACTCACCAATTCTCGGTAAAGCTAAGATAATCCCTTCATTAACCTCGTCTAATCATTTAATCCCATGTTTAACTCGTAAATAATCACAAACCACCATGGATTAAAGCCCTGGGCCCCCCCAAAACCTTTGCCCATTTCATCCATGCTAATCTGTCACCTGATTATTGTCTGATCGTCAGCACCCAAATCCAACGGTTCACAACGATATCGGGTTCACCTGATATTCGACCTTTACCTGCCCGATAAAGTGGTATTGCTCAGGCTCCCATCTGCTACGTGTCAAGCGTTAAGGTAGATCGGGTGACCTTGCCAAAATATCGCCTACTCCATAAAATGGTGCGATGGCTTGGGAAACCACCTCCCCGCCCAACCCGAAAAACCACCCACTATTAATTTGTAATTCGCTGCCAAAAAATAACCGTTCTTCAGTAAAAAGGTCGAGAAGCCCTAGTTGGCCCTTTTCAATCAATTTCTTTGTAAACCTCTACAAGCCACTGCGACACCTTCAAACCCTGAAATTACTCGTTGACCTCAATTTCACTCCTGAAGAAGTTGCAGAGACCCCAATCAAGCTCTCAGTGTGCACCAGAGCCCATTCAACCTTCTGTAGTTGTAGAGAACACCAATTTAAAGTTAATTCACCCAAATTCCAAGTATTTGAAGATAAATTACCAGACACTCTTTCAATTTGAAAAGGTTCAGTCTTTAATGTGTTTTAATTGAGTAAAATTAATTGAAATTACTTTAAAATTAAAGAGTGTGCCTGACTAAAATACCCAAACCCTTCTGAAAGCTTCCAAATTACCTTCAAACCTCTGATATAAACCTGTATAAGTCAAATTCAAATCCACAAGAACTGAATTATGGCTGCCCCTGTCGCCATGGATGTCAGACCAGTGACAACCCCCCATTTGGACCTTGACCACCTTCCCCTAGCGGACAAGGATTTTCAAATCAAAGACACAAGTGCCTATACACTCCTACTCAAAATTCATTGTTGGAGTAAGGACAAATATCTAAACCATACTGATGACATTGGCCTTTGGGAGTCCAATTTGCCCAAATACCAGTTTCCACAAGTACATGTCTTTCTTGAGATTGTTCATCTGTGCCATGCTTGTTACATTCCCAGCGAGAGAGCTATAATGTCCCCAGACCAAAAAGTCTTGTTTACTATTACAGCTGAGTCAATCAATGAAATGTTGCAAGTCCAACCAGGTCCAAACCTGACCCCACTCTCCATTGGGGATTTGTTAGACCAGTACACCAAATTGAGTCCATCTAGACTGGCCCAAATATTCCAAACTTTCATTGTAGAGGAGCAACACATTCCTACAGATGCCCCTCCATATGTTTCTGCCATTTTCTCTGAAAGGAGAAAACAAATTGTAACCATGATATCATGTATTTTGGGCTATACCACAGATGAATACATTGATGAGCTCATCCTAGCCTTCATGTCCATTTTCACCCCAAGAAAGCCTCCTGCTACTTTGTACAATTATGCCTAGTTCATAGCTAAAAGGATGCATGAACAATTTACCAGAATGCACAATGAGAGAGTATTCAAGTACTCATTTGTAATTTACCACATGTTTTTGTATTATCAGTTAGACAGATTTCCCTTCACCATCCAGAAGCTGGATACTAAAGGCCAGCCTAGGTCTGTTATATTTTGGACACCACTATTCCATAGGTATTCATCACCATACACCTACACAGACTTCATTGACTCTTTTGTCCATCCAGTCATGACCATGCTGATAGGAAGCCCTCCACCCAAAATAAGCCAAGAAATCAAAAGAGTGCTCCAGTTGTCCAAACAAAGTAAGGTGGGAGATTGGTACCTTTACCAAAATCACACCGAAATAAGAATCTATGGTTGCCAGCTTGCCCCATACAAACTACCCAAATACCTCCCCATGAGGTTATTTGCTCTGGAATATTATAGGCAGATAATGAACTTTGATGATATCAACTTTGTCTCAGCCAAGAAAAGGACTGAGTTCAAGATCAAAAATCAGTTAGGCCCTTTTATTTGCAATTCTAGAAGGCAATAGAGGAAGCATATCAAATTCTGCAACAAATGAAGTTTAAGAACAGTTTCATGTGGCGGTATGACCCTCAAGGGTTTATAACCAAACTAAGACAAAAGGTCAAATTGGTACCTTACATTCATTACCCTATACCAAAAATAGAGAGATATGCCAACCAATCGCAGTGGTTGGAAAACACTCTCATAGATAGGGATAGTACAAAGGTAGATGTTGAGAATACCTTGCTTGATTTAGAGAAATTGCTTGATGAAAGCTCATTCCTGCAGGTACCAGAGCAAGAAGGAACCATGAGTACCCCTCCTGTTTTGCAGACTCCTTAGAATGAGGAAAAGAATCCCAAAAGGAATAGAGAGGAAGGCTCCAGCTCAGGTATGGACACTTCTAATGTACAATATGAAGCTAGCCAGAGCAAAAGGCCTAGGCTCAATCCTGTTTCAGAATAGGAAGACACAGAAGGCTCAGTAGAAATAACTGATGCTGAGTTAGACATGAGCAAAGGCACAACTCCATCTGGAGAAACACAGGAGCCATCTACATCAAAAACTCAAATTTTAGAAAGGCAACTTAGTGTAGAAGTCTCCTCATTAAATAAGCCTGTAGATAGAGATAGGGACATTAAGGACAGGTTCAAGGAAATTAAAATGAGAAATGAGAAACTGAAGGTGGAATCCTATGCACAGTATTTCAAGCTTACACCCCCTAATCAAAGTAGGTTGATGTCAACTTTTGACATCAAGGAAGGAAAGATGCAAATGTCCTTCATAAATCCAATTGTACAACAACCGAGAACATCAACAGATTTCAAGAAGATAGAATTTGAAGTATTGGCAAGGGATATTCATCCCGTTGACCAAATTGAATTTCACAAGCAGGTTGGAGAAATGATTTACTCCACCCTTACAGGAAAGGCCATGGCTGCTCATCAGTTGTAGAATTCACTGAATAACATTTCGGCCCAGTATCAGTTGGAAAAGGCCTCCTCACAAGCCAAAGACACTAGAATCAAGTCTTTGGAAGACTTGGTAATTGAATTGGGACATGATCCCAAAGACATCAAGGCTACTACACAACGAATTAAAAAGAAAAATGATGACATTGCAGCCCTCAAGAAATAGTTGAAGATACCTCAACTACAGCACCCCCAGACACAGGAAGTCTTGGAAAGCCAAACTAAGCATGAAGAGTTGATGGAATTAGTCCTTAAACTCAATGATCAGTTGAGGGAGACAAAAAAGGAATTGGGCAACTTAATCCAATTAAAACAAACTGATCTTGGCACTACCTCAGTAAATGTCATCCCAAGAGTTACCATGGCTGTTCCTTCCACATTGGTAGCCTCATTGGCTCCCACAGCTCCAAGGGCCACAACTCTACCAGTTTCTACAGCATCTACATCAACAACAATTACATCAAGTGAAGAAATAGGAAAATTTGTTAAATCTATGGAAGAAATGTCCATACAAACCACATAGATGTATAAGATCAAAGTTAAAGTGACAAGCTTGGAAACTGAATACAAGCTTGCCAAAATCATGCACCAAGAAGAAGTGCGAAAGGCTACTAGGATGAGAGAAATATTGAAAGCCTTAGAAAATGACTTAACACTGAAATAACCCCTTGGGCAGGCTAAGCAACAACTATGGTCCTATATCATTGACTCTATCAATGATATTTGGCCATTGATTCAAGTGATTTTCGAGCAAATAGATTTGGTAAAACTGGCTATAGAGGCCATCCAGAAAGTAAAAGTAGAATTAGGACAAATGCCAGAAGAGGTTGCCAGAATTATCCAATTTTTTAACACCAAGAATAAGTATAAGCTGTAGGAATTGGAAATAGAGGACAAAACAAAGACAATTTTGGAGGTCAAAAAGGTCCTCTCCAAGAGGAACTTAATGCAAAACTTGGAGGATAAGTGTCAGAATATGCAGCGAGCCGTTGACAGATTTATGGCTAAGTTCCAGATTTTGAGAGAAAAGGGATTACCCAATCCCTTAGTGATAAATGATATGCTGATGACACAGGAGGATTACAACAGGAAAATCAGAGAGGCAACAAAATATCAGGTAAATACATCATCAATAAAGGCATTGCCAACATGCAAAGTACTCTACCAAACATTTGAAAACTTGTTTTTCCTCCAGCATGAGGTAAAACACTTGTTTATCCATAAGCCTACTTTTTCCAAATACACAGAAGCAGGTAAAACATATAGAAAGATGCTAAAAATCCAATTACCTGATGCTGAAACATGGGAGAAATTAAATGATTTACTACAGAAATATGTAGTAAAAAGGTTATTGTACAATAAAAGTAAAACAACATGGTAAAAGGATGTTGACAGATCAACAGAGTCAAAGTGTATTAGATGAAAGTGTATCAGATGAAAGGCTAAATTAAACAAAGCATCTAGCATGAAAGATCAAACAATAAAGCAGATTAAAGGGCAAAAGATCAAAGCCAGCAAGACCAAAATAAAAGGGACATCATGAAACAGTTCAATAATTGTCTCTATCTTCTTGCATGAAGATATTTCTTTCTCCTAAATTAATTCTCAATACAGTTTAAGATATTTTTGTAAATCCTTTTGTATAAATACTTCATAATTCGAAGTATTAAGTGTGGATTCTATTAGACATTTCTATAAACTTTTTGATGAGAAGACCTAGAAGGTTATTGTATCATTTGCTAAGCCAGTAAGCTGGATTGATAAATAAAGATCAGATATTTCCAAGGATTCATGTGTTGAGAGAATTTCAGACAAGTATTTTCATGTGTTATTGTTCTCAAAGTTATTCATAATCTTTAATGTGTTTCTCAATCTAAATGTTATAATTGGAATAATATTTCAAAACTTGTTTAATTACACTCTGTCTTAACAGTTATGCATTTAAATGTTTTCTTCTGATATTTAAATTAAAGATTTCTCAATTGCTCTTTGGTTTAGATTGATTTCTTGAATATCCAGATTAAAGGATTCTTAATTTCCCTTTGATCTTGATTACCCCTTCATTCCTCATTCATTATCCGAGTTTGAGAACCCTTAACTGCTCTCTCACCCCAAGTGAAACCCTTTTACCCCTTTGTCTCAAAAGATCTGGAAAAACATTCTGCTATCTTGCCCTTGGAACATTCCCTTTACTGAGTTAATCCAATTTTGCTTCCTTATTATTTGACTCCATAACCCAATGGTCTAAAAGACATCATTTTATCCATCTATCTAAGCAGATCCCACCACCCAATCTCAAATACAAATCAAAAAACCACTTGAACAATCATAACTAGCCTAAAAACATCTTAACTAAAACAAAGTTAACTTTTAAAGAGAGAGCCTCTCTAAGCATCAGGAAGGCTAGGTCCTGATCTCCAAAAGCGGTTTGTGGTTACCTTTGGTTTTTCTTTCTTTTTACTTCAAAAGAATTATCAAAGTGATAACATTTCTAGCGACCATACTGGGGACTTCGATCCTCAATCTCATAAAACTTTAAGGAAACATTAAATTAAATATTGAGCCCCTTAAGGTTATTACCTGAAGTACTTTTTCAGAAAATTTCATAAAAACAGTTTAAAACCTTAAAATTTTGGCTCCTAAAAAGATTCACTATACTAGGGAAAACCTAGATCCGAACCCTACAACTATAGTGGATGACTCAGAGAGGATTTTAAGACAACCTAAAACAACAGAAACTCAAGCCAATAGTAGCAGGTTAGTTAGATCCAATTCACTCCTTGAGGATTTGTCAACTTTAGAGGACATCCCTTTCGATTTGTCATTTGACCTCTCATTATTCAGAAGTAAATTTGAGAATGAAATCCACGGAACAGTCTTAGATCCTGAGTTTGTTCAACTCATTGAATCAAAAAGCATTATTCATTCAGGTTTAGATAAATTAGTTTTTGAGACCTTTGACAAATTAGAAGCTTGGGCCTCTAAATTGATAAGTAATATAGGTGATTCTTACATTCAACAATCTCCTGAACTAGCTGCCCTTACTACTGCTGCCCTTGGAGTTCTTCCACAAACTTCACTCATTGTAAATCCACATTCCTTTACCACAACTTCACCAATTGTATCTACCACAATCCAATCACCTAAACCACTTATTAATCAATTATCTTCATAATCATGTAGTTCACCTCCAACAGTTTCAAGCCCTTCTTCAGCCACCACAACTTTACTCCCCAGTCAAACCAGAATTATAGCAATGGAAAACATATATGCTCCTCTTGTTTTACCTGCCCAACTCCATGCCATGCCTGCATATTATCATAGTAAGATCCTTGTTTGATGCTACTAGTCATTACACTGCCCAACAACATGTAAACAAGATGTATGACTTTTTGAATTGCATGAAATAGATGAAGCAGATGTCCAAATGAGATTGTTTGCCCAAACTTTAACGGGGGATGTCAAGAAATGGTTCAAAGCCTTTCCTGCCAACCATATTGCAAACTTAGCAAATTTTCAAAGGTTATTCATTGATAGATGGGAGAGAAAGAAGAACCCATTGCAAATACTTTCTCAATATGACAATATTAGGAGAGCTCTCAATGAGTCTGTTCAAGACTATTGCACTAGGTTTAATAATATCTACAATGCAATTCCAGCCAAAATTAAGCCTCCACCTAACCTAGCATTAATTAAGTTCCCTGATGGTTTTGATGCTGACATGTCATACCAGCTAAGGGAAAGAAACCCTGAAACACTTAAACAAATGTAGAGCAATGTTGTCAGTGTAGAGGCCAATCTGTTAGCTAAGAAAGCACGAATGAGTAATCAAAAGAAAGTTGTATTTAAAGAAGAAGCTTCAACTTTAGATGGAAAAGTAGATGTTTTAGCTAAAATTTTAGAAAGAATCATGAATAGGTTAGAGAACATGGAGAGGAAAAATCAATGGGAGAATCAACAACATCAACCCCCAATAAGAAACACAAATTTTAGGAAGAACATGTCAGGCGGAAAGAGTCGATAGTGCGGACACAACCAACCTCCCTAGGAGTCTAAGACTCTCTAGTGACAAACAAGACAAACGAGAGCAATCCTTCTCTAAACATGCATTTACCATACGAGAAATCAAGTGTTTAGATCCTACCTGTAATCCAACGTTGTTGTAGTAGTCCAGCCTCGCCGATCCGGATGAGCTCCTCCTTCACTTCGAAACCTGCATTCACTAACAATCAAACGATTAAATAGCACTTGATAATCTCATAAAATAAAACATATTTAACATATAGACCAAGGAGTACATGAAACAACTCATAAATAACAAGTTATTGAGAAGAATGGACTCATTTGCATTAATAGGAAACAAAAGGAACAATTACAACCTGAGCCTTGGTGTTGTGCAAGTCCCTCCCAGGGTCCATCAAGAGTTCTCCTTTACTTTGACAAAGCTCACCCACTTCCAAATGAAACAAGAAAGGATGGGAATCTCTCCTCACAAGCTTCTAAATGGGAGTCCTAATTCCAGCAGCATCTACCCTTAGAAATGTTTAGCTTTCAACCTCCCCTCCTTCTAGCCCAATGCCTGTATTTATAGTGCTCAAGAGGAAGTTAATCAGGTCCACCATCAATGGGATAATCCCCTCTTTGGATGGGATAGCTCCTCTCTTGATGGGATAAATTCCTCTTTCATAGGGGTACATGAACCATCTGGAGGCGATCAATACACGTCGAACAACCTTCTAGAATGCTCTAGAAATGACCACAAGTAACTTTTTAAAGATGAAACTCGCGCCTTTTGACCTTTACAGGGGTACGCACCTGCCCCTTTACATACAGAGCGTACAAGTACGCAGTTTTTGTGAACATTAGGTGCGTATACGCAGGTAAGGCCGAGAGAATCTGCGTACCCAGAGATAAACACATTTACTAAGACTTTCTCTCTTTTTGGAGTTTGACATGGAGAGCAGAGGCATAAGACTTGCCCAGGAGGATAGCATGACTGTTGATAGAGCCATACTAACTGTAAATAGCCATGGTGACATTTTTTAGTGTAACAGATTGCCCCCTAAAGTGCGAAGCCTGTAGTAGATTAGGGTTTTGTATTATCTAGGAAGGGTGAAGCACTTTATCATTTCAAGGATTATCTCGTGGAGAGCCTGGTCAGAACCTGCAATTTTCAACACAAAATACATGTATAAGATTATATCATCGCTGAGGTAGGCATTCCCATACTCAGATCAAAACTTTAACTAACAGACTAACTGCTCTGATACAGGAATGATCTTGCAGTACATCATAATCATAGACTTGCGTAGACACAGTATGGACGCAGCCATCTGTTTATAATTGGTCCACTATATAATGAATACAAAACTCCTCGCAGCCTGGATGGTGGGAACTAGATCCAGGGTCTTCATTTCTACTTCCTGAATTGGTACGATTCTAGCCATGCGAATAAATGAGTTGGTGTCGAGCATGGTAGAAACCACTTGATTACCAGTCAATGATGTAAACTGTTAACAAGTGTGAGAGAGACCACCGGTGATGTCAATGGTTCTCAAAGTACCCAGTACAATCCATGAAATGTGAATAAATGAATTGATGTCGAACACGTCACGGAGTCCTCTGATTGAAAGTCAATGATGTAAACTGTCGTCAAAGGCGAGAAACCTGCCATTGATGCATGCAGACTTCAAGGTACTGTCGATTTCTAAGTCATCTTTCCAGATAATGTGCTGATGTCGATAGAAAGCGACCCGTTGCAAGCAAGCCCACAACACGAAATCATTGTTCAAGTTGAAGAAATGTTGCTGTAAGGACTGACTCAGGGATGGTCAAATGGATGGCAAGTATTTTGCATATGAATGGTTTATTTGCAGAGACCTCTTGAACACATAACGACACGACAGATGGTTTGGTGACGATTGACCCAAAGTTAATACCCGGAAACGGTTGAAGACTTTTAAAGTGGTTTGATCAACTTTTAAGGCAAAGGATTTCCCAACCCAGGTGAACGGAAAGTGTCGTGTCCAAGAGCAGTGATAAGGTTCTTCTGTAACAAAGGATGACAAATTGGTTCATTCTTCTCTCTTTTCCCCCACCATTTCTGGAAAGTACCTCTTTATTTTTAACAAGCTTGAGGAGGATAACATATGCTTGATTATAAGCTCATCCTTCGGACGAGTTCAACCTAGTTTTGATTCGAACCCTAGGAAGGAGTGGTTCGTTCCTGTTTGTAATTGAACAGGTCCTTTACTGTGAAATTTTAACGAGCCCAGTATAGGAGAAACTCGGCGTTTTTCAATTTTAGAGAGTCTGAAAAACTTAAGAAGACTCCAGGTTGAACTTTTTCGTAAATTTGTGTCCCCCAAGCCCGAAAAAGTATAAAATAATACCTGGGAGAACCGCTTGATCTTGCGACCAAGGAGTACTTTCATGATTAGTGCCACTGACCTGAAAAGTAAAAAGCGATCAAGGACACGTCGTTTTATTTCCAGTATCGAGTTTGAAACGACAAAAACCCGGCAATCTTTTCCTGTTTTTACGGTCAGAAAAGGGCTATAAGGGGACCGTCTTCTAATTCCGTTTTAACGAGTGTAAAAGAAACGCTCGGCAATCTTTTCATATTTTTAGGAGTCAGAAAAGGGCTTAAAAGATGACTCTGATGTTTTGGTTCGTGAAAAAATGACAATTTTCCCTCTAAATCCTTTTTGTCCTGCACAAAAACAACACATTACTCATACCTGTTTAAGATAGGCAAAAATACATTGAAAAACATCTTTCCATGGTGAAAAATAAACAAACTTAGCATTCATTCATCCAAAAAACCTATAAAAAGACTTTTTACCATGTCATTTTTACCATTTTACTGTTGAGGTTGAGAAAAGGGCTTTTGACAAGAAAACTTCCTGTGGACATTGCGGAGAATCCGACCGTCAGAATCGAGCGTCGTCTCTTTCAGGTATTCCACAACATCCTCCATCCGTTTAAAATTCATTTTTAGGTTTTAGTTTGATTTTTTAGGGGGTTTAGGGTTTTAGGATATGTTTCTCGGGGTACGCGTACCCTGACCTTTTTCGTATATAGGAAAAAGGTCGGGGTACGCAGCCCGCCTTCAGACTAGCTGCGTACCGCCGCTCTGTGTTCTGAACACGGGGTGCGTACCCCATGAAACACGCATTTTGAAACCCCAAACTCCAATTTCAACCAACCAAATTTTTTTAAATGAATTCTAACTATTGTTTTTTGGTGTGCAGGGCATTCACCATGCTAGATTGGAGAGAAAGAGAACACGAGGACGTTGATTTGGCCGCAATTTGTCATCAACCTTCTATTGATGCGTTAAAAGCATGCAGTTTGTACAAATACTGGGCCATACCTGGCATGAGGGGCCAGGTGCCATTCCTTGAGTGGCTGGTTGAAAGGTGGAACATTCAGGATCAATGCTTCTACATCGGAGAGAACCAGCTCGAGATAGAGCCCTCTGACATATATTTTCTCTCTGGCTTGCCAAATAGGGGCGAGCAACTGACTCTGTCCGGGACTAGGCCGAGTGGCCAATCCCTTGCTAGCCTCCGGCTAGAGTGGTGCAACAATCAGAACCAGGAGAAAGGGATAGAAATCAAGTACATATCCCTGCCCGAACTTATGGTGATAGCCTTTACTGTTACCAGACTCTGCGGCGCAGCCGCCTTGCACATTGCCACCGGGTCCCAAATGCGGATGGCGATAGATTGCTACCGAGGCACCATTTTCAACTGGTGCGATGCTGTGTTGGCCAATATGAAGGGCCAACTAACCAGGGCAAAGAACGGACAACTGAAGACCTTTGGATATGGGCCTTTAGTTGTGAGCTTTGCCTTAGAGAGAGTTCCAATGCTGATCCCCCAGCATCTTACTGTTCCAGTTGGGGCTCCTCGGAAGCCTAAGCTGACGAGATGGGTTGCGGTAATGGCCCGGCATCCTGATGAGGGCGCGACAGTTGTTCGATTTCCTGATGGTTACTTTCACTGGCTAGAGGGCCAGGTCTTTGCTATTCAGGATTTTCCCTATGCCGGAATGGATTTTCGGAATGATCCGGACATGGTTCTTCCACAGGGAGAACAGTGGGACGACAGAGGTATTTCATTCTTCACAAGTTTTTAAATTATGTATTTTTTTTGTTTTTATATATCGCCTCAAAACTGACAACACAAATTTTCAAAATGCAGATGTAGGTCCACGGCGTCCGGCCAACCTCCGGGCTTTTGAGAGGAGAGTACCAGCTGTACCAGCACCAGCCCCACAGGATGCGGCCGCAGAGACCTTAGCCGAGCTGGAACAGGATCTAGAGCGTTTGACGGCGGGTATACCAGAGACCACCATAGATGACATTCCTATTCGACTTCAGCGCTATGTGGTCGCAGTCCCAGGACCTTTTAGGAGGTTCCTGTGTAGGGTAGCGCGGGCAGTGGTCTCGTATAGAGAGCACCACCAGTGATTGGCTAGTCACTTTTGTAGACACATATGACATTTTTGGTTTTTTTTTTTTTGTACTTATCATTTTGCCGATCATAAGGTGTTTTTCAACCTATGATTGAAGACGATGTATATTTTTGACACACTCCTATCTATATATATATATCATTATTACCGGCTTATCTTGTTTTAACATATGTGATGAAATGTTTTTAAATTTACTTGCATGATTATCGCAAATATATGTCCAACATTCGAGAAGCAATTGCATCTGCTAATGTATTTAAAGACCTTGGAATATGCTGATATTCAATGTAATCAAATTCACGTTCCAAGAGGCGCACTCTCAAAAACAACCTTAATAACACAGGATTTCTAATGGCATATACTCTATTAAGCTGTAATACAACGAGTTCAGAATCTAACCTCACTATCAAACGTCGAATTCCAAATGAAATAGATTCAGACAATAATTCAACCACTGTACTGTATTCTACAATGTTGTTCGTCGTTTGACCGAGGCTCACCCCATGCATAGAAACTAACTCGTCAGAGGGCGAATAGATAACCCAAGCTGCGGAAGAGATATTCCGTGTACTACGACAAGCACCATTGGCAAATCCAATGTACGTTTGGAGAGGCGTCGACATCTGCAATATCAAGAGTAAAACCAAGATAAGCCAGAATAACAACGAAAAACACACTTTCTAAGCTAAGCACACTATCTAAACTAACAAACATACTAGCTAGAAAGAAAACCTAACCTAACTAAAAATTCTCCATACCCATCATTTAAGCATAATACCTCTTTAGGTAAAGTCCATTTCTGGGTTTACCCAAAGAGTCCCCATCAAAATCTACCAGCTCATAGGCCCCTTTCGCTAGCTTTCGCTTTACAATGTAGGGTCCATGCCACATAGGAACGAATTTTCCAGCACCTAGCTTATCGTTAGCTTGATCATATAATAGCACTAGGTCTCCCTCCGAAAAACTTCGAGGGGTCACATTTCTATCATACTGAGCTTTCATTCGCTTCGCGTGAGTCTCGATTGCCAATGCAGCGTCACGTCGAGTCTCATCTAATTGAGCTAAGTATAATAAACGTTTCTCCTCTTCGGAAGTAGCTGGGAGTAATTCGACAGCCATTTGAAGTGATGGGATTTCGCATTCAATGGGTAACACAGCTTCCAAGCCATAAACTAGCTGGAAAGGAGTGAACCCTGTTGAAGTTTTCACTGAAGTTCGGTATGCCCATAGCGCTGAAAATAACATGTTGTGCCAATTCGATCGATGAATATCAATGATTCGTCGGATCATGATAACCAGAACTTTGTTGATAGACTCAACCAAACCGTTGGCTTACGGATAATAAGGAGTAGAGATATCGTGGCGTAAACCAAGCTGGCTTGTAAGCTCAGTCATCATGATGTTTCGAAAATGGCTCCCATGGTCAGTGATGATTGCTTGCGGGACACCAAACCTAGTTATAATGTGATTGAATATGAAAACTGCAGCTATTTTGCCGCTTGCGTCGAATGTAGGCATCGCCTCGGCCCATTTAGTAAAATAATCAACCGCGAGGATGATATACGCATGCCCCCCGGCCGAGTGAGGGTTACGAGTAATAAAATCGATACCCCATTTGGCGAAAGGACCAACGACAATTATAGGATGGAGAGGAGGAGGTGGTGCACGCATCTTGCGATCAAACACTTGACAGTTGTGGCATTTTCGGACCGCAATGATACAATCCTTAAACATGGACGGCCAGAAATAGCCAGCACGCAACACCTTCTGAGCTATGGCATACCCAGACATATGACCACCACACGCTCCAGAGTGACAATCATTCAAAACCCTCTCAGCCTCTTCGTGAGTTAAACAACGTCGAAAAATTAAGTCTGCCCCCCGACGATAAAGTGTATCTCCAATAATTCTGTATTGTTGGGATTGAAACCGAATTTTTCGACGTTCCGACTTTGAAGCTTCTGGCCGAAAGGTTTGGGTTTGGAGATAGATGATTATATCCCCATACCACGGATCTAAAGTACTGATAAGAAACAAAGATTCGTCCGCAATGGACTCCTCTGCCACAGTTTCTGTGTCAGCATGCGGGAAATCACACATCAATTCTGCAAAAACTAAGGATTTCTTAGACTTGGACTTCTCGAACTCCTAGTCGAACTCTTGCAGGATAACGATCCATTTAGAGTACTTGCCCCTTAGCAGTTGTTTAGTCAAAATATAAATCATAGGGTTTCAATCCGAAATAACTGTAGTTTTACGGAGAAGAATGTAGTGACGAAAACGCTGGACAGCTTGAACGGCTGCCAGGGCCAATTTCTCCACATGCGAATATTTTAGCTCAGTGGGGTTTAACGTCCTACTAAGATAATATATCACATGTTCCGTTCCGAATTCATCTTCTTGGACTAACACCATTCCAATAGTGGAATGCGAAGCTGCGAGGTATAAGAAGTAGTCTTGGTTGTAGTTGGGAGGATGCAACAACGGTGCATGGGTCAACGCATGCTTAAGTGCATCAAAAGATTGTTGGGCAATCTCGTCCCAAAAGAATTGAGCGTTCTGTTTCAACAACCGTGTAAAACCTTTAGTGACCTCGGCGTAGTTTGGAATGAATCGGCGTAAAAAGTTTGCTTTCCCTTGCAAACTTTGGAGTTGGCGCAAACTCGAAGGAGGAGGCAATTTGATGATAGCTTCGACCTTCGAGGGATCGACGCGAATGCCGGCTTTTGAAACAACAAATCCCAGCAATCGACCGGTCTCTATACAGAATACACACTTGTGGGGATTCAACCGAATACGATAATGCCTACACCTCATAAAGATTGCTCGTAAGTGGACAAGGTGATCAGCTCGATGTAAAGAATGAGCAGGCAAATCATCGAGGTACGGTTGCACAATGTGCTTGATGTCATGAAATGCATAAGACATCGCCCGTTGAAAAGTGGCTCCGGCATTCTTAAGCCCAAAAGGTAATTTGCAATAAGCTAATGTCCCCCATGGACAAATGAATGCCGTTTTTGGTTGATCGGCAGGTAGAATATTGATTTGATTATAGCCGGAAAAACCATCCATAAAGGAAAACATTTCACTTCCGGCACAATCATCAATGATTTGATCGATATAAGGCGTAGGATAGTTGTCTTTTGGACAAGCTCGATTTATATCCCTATAGTCGATACATATTCTTATTGTTCCTTGTTTCTTGTTAACCGTAACAATATTCGATACCCAATCCGTTAACGGGATTGGATAAATGAAACCTCCTTTCAACAGCTTCTCGACTTCTGCTTTAATCGCAGCCGCTTTTCTAGGGTGAATCTGACACAACCGTTGCCGGACGGGTTTAGCATCCGGGTAGGTCTTTATTTCATGAACAACAATGGCAGGATCGATTCCTGGCATTTCCTCGTAAGACCAGGCGAACACATCGCGGAATTCTTGGAATAGGGCCTTGTAAGTTTGAATTTCATCTTCTGTACATGAGGCACCTATATGAATGTTTTCTTCAATTCCAGGCTTCACTGAAATGTCAATGGGAATAGTGCGAGAAATATTCCCTAAATTCAACTCTGAATCAGAATGTTTCGTTGGATTCTGAGCGTCTTTGACATATTCAGCGGTAAAAATAGATGAAAAATCGTTTTCAAAAGCATCATCCTCAGGTAAAAACGAAGATCTATGATGGAGATCTTCCCATGGTAGATCGTCTACACTTAGGATTTCGCGAAGTCGCTCGTCAGATGACACGACTTTGGGAAACGGTATCCGTTCTGAAGTTGATGTGAAAAGTGATTCCTCACTGACCACATTCATTTGGTCGATTTGGGTTGAACGCGAGTCGGTAAAAGACACGACGACTTCATAAGCAATTTCATATGGACTTAAAGGCATAGCATCACCGAATGAGTCTATCACAGATTCAGATGGGACAATCCAAGGATCGTCGTAAATAATGGTGTCTGATGTAATCATATGAATTGATGCAAACGAAGGGTCTACGTTGATTGGAGGGAAAGGAAAAGTTCCCAGTAAACTGGAATATTTAACTAAACCTACGCCAACGTCCCTATAAGGGATTGTCGTCTTACCGACATGCTGGATACTCTCTAAAGAGGCTGGGTCGGATGAAAAGTATGTCAGCTGATCAATTGTCACGATCTTGCCGTTATGTGGAAACTTTATTACTCTGAAGACCGATGAAACAACCGCTGTCATAGCATATGACCAACTTCGACCCAAAAGAAGGTTGTAGTCTAGAGGGGCATCAACCACCTCCACATCCAGACTAACGGTTTTACCTTCTACCCCTATAGGCAATACCTGTAGAATACCAAACGGACGGAACCCACGGCCATCAAAGGCCTTAAGGATGGTCGGGGATTGGTTCAGCGAAGGAGAATCAAGCGATCTCCAACACTGAATCGACATAATACACGTGGAAGCTCCCTCATCAATTACAGTCCGATGAATAGGCCTGTTTTTGACTATCACTGGAATCTGGAAAGCCATTTGATGGGGAAGGCGCGGTGTACTATTTTCTAGATCGAAGATTATCAGATTCGGGTCCTGAACATCAACAGCTCCGATAGCCGACAAAAGTAATTTTCGTTGTGCTGGGCATGATTGCAGCACTTCTAAAGCCGACATTGCTGAGGGTGAAACAGCTAAGTCCTCAACAATGTTGTAATTCTGGGCCGCTCTCGCATGTGGATTGAAAGCAGACCTTCGAAGAACACCCTTGGCGGGCGGTTTGATTACTAAGTCCGGGTTAGGTTTTTCGATCTGTAGTGGATCGGAACCAGGAGCTGAGGTTGATGGATTAGAATGAGAAGATTCTGCTTCCTTACCATCAACAGGATTCTTACTACCATAATCTTGCGACCGAGTCGCAATCCTCACATGAGACATCATCAAAATGGGTTCTTCACTGGCAGTCGAGGAAGAACCTATCATCTTACTCTCCTGCTTTGGAAATGGATCTTTCAACACAGCAGGAGTGGGAGAACCTTTGACTATTTTCACAACCTCGGCCCGATGAGGGCAATCTCTTGTAAAATGATCCTCTTCACAAATAAGACAAGGATATCGAGGTTTGCGCTTTTCGTCATTGGTTTCCGACTTTTCTGTTTTCTCCTTCGGAGCCTTGTCTGCTTTAGCCTTCTTCTTTCCTTTCTTCTTTCCACCGTTTTTTGATTTGGCCGTAGATGACTCTACAGCGTGAATATCAGCGGAAAGTTCAGGAGAAGACTCTCCTGTCGGGGAATCAGGCAAGGTGATTATAGGAGTAGTAGAATTCTTGGAAGATTTCTTCTTGCTCTTTGTGTTCACCGTACCAATCATACCATCAGCGGCATGAGATCCCGAAGGAGCAGCAGCGATTTGATTCGATTTTGGAAGATCTGGGATCTTCTCGTGTAACGTACTCGACTGAGTATAAACTAAGTCAAGGTACTGCGCCTGAGCAATGACTTGCTCCTCAGTAACTACTCCGGCCTTAGCTACATCTTCAGTAATCTTTGGTAATAATGATTTAACAAACCATTCAGCTAAGATTTGGTCCGGAATAAAAACTTTCACTAACCTTCTTCGACGTCTCCACTCATGAATGTGGTCAGAAATATACGTGGACGTCGATTGTTTTAGTGAAGTTAATAACTCCGTGCCGTTATCGTATTTGACCGGCAACTGAAAATGAGTTAAGAACGAGGTAGCTAACTGGCTAAAATTGTAAAAAGAGGCCCGTGGTAACTCAATGTACCACTTGGCCGCGAGACCAATGAGTGTACGCTGGAAAAGACGTAAGCGGATCGAATCATCCGAGATAGAATTTGAAGCACACCAGAGGTGGTAAGTCATCACGTGATTGGACGGATCATCTCCAGACTTACCTTCGAACTTGGGTATATCACTGGGCAAATTATTTGGCATTGGCGGCCAGAACGGAAGATATTGAATTGGATCATTCGTTAGGCGCGTCAAGTCTGGTAAATCCAAAGTTGCGATAAACGGTAATTGTCGGTTAGGATCTCTAAAACTCTGGGTCACAAGACCAGTCCCAGGAGGAGGATATCCAGGATAACTAGGAACAGGAATCGCATTAGGGATATTATATCCTCCTGGAAAACCAGGATTAACCGGACCGTACTGGGGTTGTTGAGGTTGTTGATAAGTGTACCCAGGATATGGTTGATACTGGTAAACCGGCTGCTAGACAGCTTGCCCATATTGGTACTGTCCCTGGTACGGTTGATGAACAAATTGTGGTTGAGTAGTGACAACCGTACTTATACCAGGCTGACCTACAGGCATCTGAACCGTAGTTTGAATCGTAGATCCAGATAAGGGTAAAGATGTCTGAGGAGTAGTTACAGAGACAGTAGAAACAGGAGCTGTCGATACTCCAGAAGTAAGTGCGGCAGATGTTGCGGTAGTTGCAGCAGCCATTTGAGATGGAGTACTAGGTGCAATTGGCGGCTGAGTAACTACCGAAGTTACAGAAGTTTGAACATTTGACTGGACAGGTTGCGGTTGCTGGGGTGGACCAGAAACTACGGGTTGTCCAGCTTGAGGTACCAACTGTATACTTGGCTGCAACACCTGTTGACCTTGTGATGGATCCCACACTATCGTTCCAGGGTATTGACCCGTAACAGGTTGAGGATGCTGGGATCCATAACCGGATTGAGGATAGGATTGATAACTGAAAGGTACAGTTCCCATACCTTGAACATATGACTGACCTTGAGGTGGTTGATAACCTTGACTCGAGTATTGACCTTGAGGTTGATAACCTTGGGGTAAATACTAATACTGGGGTTGACCTTGACCTTGAGGTTGATACCCTTGAGGTAAATATTGATGCTGAGGTTGACCCTGGGGTACATATTGAGGCTGGGGTTGACCTTGAGGCATGTATTGTACCATAGGTACATACTGACCTTGAGGCTGCCCCCCAGACACAATTTGTGTACCTTGAGGTTGCCCCCCAGGCGGTAATTGACCACCTTGAGGTTGAGAAACGGGAACTGAACCTGACATCATGTAAATGTCCCCTACACCCAACGGTTTATTACCATTGTTTCCAGCTAATAACCCATGATCAACGGGTTGAGGAGATGCCCCCGCAAAGATACCAGAAAGTGACTGATACCCGGTGGGAACAGAAGGTCCGCCGTGTAAGAAAGATTCAGGGGATTGAGTGAACACGGACGACTGACCAGACATATTTACAGGAGTATAAATACCTCCAGGTGAAAAAGGAGTACGAGGTGGAGAAAAACCTAGCCCTGAGTTGTCTAAATAATTGGTTAACGAAAGGTACCAAGTAGTACTTCTAGGAGGACTATAAAAAATAGATTCACGCTCCCTTAGATCAATAGTAGGTCGATCTTCAAGGTTAGAGATGCCTATTTCTTCCTCTGGAGCAAGTTCTTCAATAGCAATCAAACCAGTAGGAAGATTTTCGGTGATAACTCGTTCTACTCTTGGTGAATCTGGAACACTAGAAGTTGGAGTAACAGGTTCAGATATTTTAGGTTCTTCGCCTATATCACTAGTAGATGAAAAGCTACCAGCAAGCTCGGAAACTGTAACAGCTTCAGGATTATAACCTGTCTCTAGACTTTGGTAATCTGGATGGACTACCAAGGAAGACTCTCCTTCTTCAGGTGAACCTACTCTACTGCCAGTAGGAGGAGTTACAAGGACCTTCAAACCTTCGTACTGACCCGGGACGTCTTCAGGAGGTCCACCCCGTGATCTACGGAGTTTCCTCAACAAATAAGTTCCGGTAACAATCTCAGGTGACTTGCCCCGAAGTGTACGGGACTGTCTCGGTAATTCCGCCACAGCTAAAAACTTTTAACTACTACACACGAAAACAAAGTAAAATCTCAAATCAAACCACCTAAAGTCTCTAAAGAACCAAACAAATTTGAATCATACGCCTAAAGAATCTAGGGCGTCAAACCAAACACAAACAGTAGCCTTCCAGACCGAAAACGCTAGTTGGAGATGAAACCCAACATCGCTAGATTCAGTACAGAAGTGGCGGGTGGAACAGTTACCCCGACAACCTGCTTAATGAATAGACCGGCACAAGTTCCTCCACTTTAACCGTCTTGAGTGAAGTGAACCCCCCGAAAATCCAAGTGAGTCTAGCCGACGTCTGCTCCAGGTACAGTGGGATCTTCCCTCCACCGTCACCTCGGTAGAATCCTAAAGATAATGGTCACTAAGGTTACCAATTGCAACAAATGCACCTGGGGGAACAGTCTACACTCCGACAGCACGCAAGGGCAGAGTATCAAGCTCAATCCCCTTGCCGATTCCTTGACAATAATCCAAGGTTTACCGACAAGTGACCCCTGGCTCCTCGACAATGGTTAATCCGAGGTTTACCGTTTGTAATACGTGCGTGTCTGGCATCGTTCCCAACGAGGGAGGATTGATCCCCTCACTGGTTCGGACACGAGCTCGTGCTTCTCCTTTAAGAGGAGCTTTCCCAGAGTACAAATGAGACAATTGGATTTATTCTATCACAAGATAAGCTACTTGTTTGGTTTTGTTGTCTTGGAGAGTTAATTACTCTCCTACTCCAAGACACTAGCCTGATCTAAATTGGTGTTTCAGAGCCCTAGTAAATAAAAGTTACTAAGTTGATTTTACTTTAAGCGTTAATTTTATGGTTTTTCTTAAAGACAAAAGGTAGCGGAAATGAAACCAATGGTGTGCAAACTCGACTCGCAACCACTACAAAGATGCACCTAAGATGATTTACGCTACTTTTCTTTTTCAATGAAATTCTTAGCTAAGAAAGTTTAGAGAATGCAAATTTATATAAAAACAACTCTCTTGGCAACGAAAATCAAGGAAATAAAACTCTTTATCTTTCCAAGCATACAAACATGACCACTCATTACGTGCACGAAAAATCCTTTCTCTTTCAAAACAAAACTTTTCAAAGGAGATGTTTTTGTATTTTTTCTTATTTAATAAAGCATATAAATCTATTTTAACGAAAATCAATCTCAAAATCTATAAAATCTATGAAAAATTGACTCACAGGCAAATCAAAAGGAAATTTACTCTAAAGCAAACCTAACGAGGCAAAAGCCTACAAGGATGATTCTAGGTTGTTTTACTTGACCACAATCAAGCCAAGGACCAGCTAATGCAGAATCAAAAAACCAGTCAAAACAAAACTCAAATCTTTTTGTTCTTTTTGTAAAATGGAATTCAATACTCAATCAACAAGCACTTCGAAATTCGCCAAAGAGACAACTCAAAGATAAGTTGCTCTCACAGGTAGACTTTATGACAGGTCTGACTCCTAAGAAGGCTGACAAAACCAGAGAGATCTAAGGCTTGACAACTTCTACCGCCAAAGTCACTACAGGACCTACTCAAAAATAAAACCCTAGGGCTTAAACTTCTATGAAATCCACTAAAACACTTGATGCTATCGAAACAAGTTCAGGTGAAGATCTTTGACAGGAGACTAATGGATCTGGGCAGTAAAAACTAAGAAAAAGCAAAATCTAAGAGGAAAAATGTAAAAAATGGAAATTTCTTAATTTTTAGCAGGGTACGCAGGCAACCTGTTAAGACAGGTGTGGGCCCGCTCTGTGCACACAGCAACAGTGCGTACAGGTACGCACTGTGCAATACTCAGAGGGTGCGTACTACTGGAAAAACCAAGAAACACTAAATCTAATTTAACCCTAAGCTAGCCCACCCAAATACAAAGTCACACAGCAAAAACCAGAAAATAAATGACTTTTCTCAGATCAAAGTTGCATACAAAGGAGAAAACTTTCACATCAATGGAGTCCCCAGCGGAGTCGCCATTTTGTCAGGCGGAAAGAGTCGATAGTGCGGACACAACCAACCTCCCTAGGAGCCTAAGACTCTCTAGTGACAAACAAGACAAACGAGAGCAATCCTTCTCTAAACATGCATTTACCATACGAGAAATCAAGTGTTTAGATCCTACCTGTAATCCAACGTTGTTGTAGTAGTCCAGCCTCGCCGATCCGGATGAGCTCCTCCTTCACTTCGAAACCTGCATTCACTAACAATCAAACGATTAAATAGCACTTGATAATCTCATAAAATAAAACATATTTAACATATAGACCAAGGAGTACATGAAACAACTCATAAATAACAAGTTATTGAGAAGAATGGACTCATTTGCATTAATAGGAAACAAAAGGAACAATTACAACCTGAGCCTTGGTGTTGTGCAAGTCCCTCCCAGGGTCCATCAAGAGTTCTCCTTTACTTTGACAAAGCTCACCCACTTCCAAATGAAACAAGAAAGGATGGGAATCTCTCCTCACAAGCTTCTAAATGGGAGTCCTAATTCCAGCAGCATCTACCCTTAGAAATGTTTAGCTTTCAACCTCCCCTCCTTCTAGCCCAATGCCTGTATTTATAGTGCTCAAGAGGAAGTTAATCAGGTCCACCATCAATGGGATAATCCCCTCTTTGGATGGGATAGCTCCTCTCTTGATGGGATAAATTCCTCTTTCATAGGGGTACATGAACCATCTGGAGGCGATCAATACACGTCGAACAACCTTCTAGAATGCTCTAGAAATGACCACAAGTAACTTTTTAAAGATGAAACTCGCGCCTTTTTACCTTTACAGGGGTACGCACCTGCCCCTTTACATACAGAGCGTACAAGTACACAGTTTTTGTGAACATTAGGTGCGTATACGCAGGTAAGGCCGAGAGAATTTGCGTACCCAGAGATAAACACATTTACTAAGACTTTCTCTCTTTTTGGAGTTTGACATGGAGAGAAGAGGCATAAGACTTGCCCAGGAGGATAGCATGACCGTTGATAGAGCCATACTAACTGTAAATAGCCATGGTGACATTTTTTAGTGTAACAGAACCCTAATACTACAAAAAATGCTACACCAGACCAACATATTAGGCCCCCCTTCTAAGAAAATTTTGTTGAGGATTCACAAAGCCAAGAAGCAGAGGATGATACCCAGATTAAATTACTGGAAACCACAGAGGAAGACATTGTTTCTCTTACTCAAGAAGAACAAGAGTTATATATGCTTCAGCAATTGCAGTTAGAATCTGGTGAATCTTTTGATTTTAAACAGGGATATGAGTCAGCTATATATGAGGTACATAAACAATATAGCTTGAGAAGTAAGAAGAATAACGAGACTCCCATTAAAAGATCCATCCAAACCCAGACTAAGATAATAAAAGAAGCTCCAGTTAACAAGGTGTTGCAAATTCTCCCTAGGGGAACAACTGAAAGTTCAACCCCTAGGATTGTAGATATAACCTCCACTGAAACCCAAACAGAGCCAATCATTGAACAATCAAAATAAAAGAAATCAAGGCAAGGCAGTAGAAACACAAACTGAAATGCATACCACTGAGAAACATAATAAAGATACTCAAACTGCACACATTAAGGAAGATCTGAATCAAACAAACAAACTTCGGCTCCCTTTCAATATTAAAAATGAAATAGATAAATTAAAGATATCAGTTCCTTTTACCGAACTAGTAAAGAATCAATCTTATAGGTCACAGATAACTGAGACTTTGAACATAGGAGAGGGAGAGGATTCTATTAATTTGAATGATGACCAACCTGAATTATTATTTGGCCCTGAGGCCAATGGAATTCATTAGAAAGGGGGAGTTCCTCATTTTTACACCAGCCTAAATATTCATGATAAAAATTTTGCATAACACTATGTTGGACTCAGGAGCATCCCACAATCTAATGCCAAAGGCAATAATGGAAAGACTGAACCTAGACATTACCAGGCCTTATAAGGATTTATTTTCTTTTGACTCCAGCCAGGTTAAATGCCTTGGTCTAATCAAAGACTTATGTGTGACTCTTGTCCAGTTCCCTGCAAAGAGCATTCTAATGGATATTGTAGCTGCAGACATCCCACTAAAATATGGAATGCTACTATCTCTCTCATGGGGAGCAAAACTGCAGGGATCTTTGCAATTGGATATGTCTTATGCCACCATATCTGTTTTTGGCCAACCAAGAAAATTATATAGGGAGACCTTGATGAAGTACATGGTTACTAGTGAGGAAAAGCCACAAAACTTTCCCATATACTCCATGCATTCAGATATGGACTCTTTCATCTTATAAAATGCAGAAAATGATAAAAAGGAAATCACAGCCAAAGACGTCAAGTATAGAATAGCTGATAGTGAGAACATATTCCATGAGTCACTTTGGCATTTAGAATTTGATGGGTCTGTCAATAAGTTAGGGGCTAGTGCAGGAGTGTGGATCCATAATATGGAAAATAACCATGCTGAGGGACATGCTTTCAAATTGAACTTCAAATGTACCAATAACATGGCCGAATATGAAACCCTGATTCTAGGGTTACAATTGGTTAGGAAATTGGGAGCCAAAAGAGTTTATATCATGGGAGACTCAGAGCTAATTATCAAACAGATTAGCGGTGAATATTCTATCAACAACCCTAGGCTTGGTAGATATAGGGATACTGCTTCAGACTTGATCAAGGACCTCTTGGAATCAAACTTTGCTGCCATTTCTAGAAAACAAAACATGCAGGCCCATAGTCTGGCTACCTTTTCTAGTACTTGTAAATTGCCATTTCAACCAAACCACCAGTACAATGCAGAATTTAGACATAGGCCTGTTATCCCAGACAACCTTAAGTATTGGTAGATTTTCTCCCAGGACTCTTAGATCTACGATTTCATGAACAATGAAGGATTTTCGGAATTGTAAGATAGATACTGACTGTACAATAGACAATAATGTAGAAAGTAGTTTAGATGTAAATATTTTCGATGTACATAAACCAACTAAATTTACTAAACTAGAAATAGATAGTCTAGAAAAGGTAGAGATAGATGAAATAATGAATGATTATCTTGAGATTCTTAATTTGAAAAATAATATTTTGCCTAAAGGATTAGTACCTTTAGAGGATTTGTTTGACTCTAATGATGTAGCTAGGAAACCCAAGATGGAACCTCTAAGAGCTGACATAGAAGAGGTTAATATAGGAACTGAAGATAATCCAAAACTCATTAAGATATCTAAAGCCTTACCCCCAGAGGAAAAGGTCAAATATATCAATCTGTTTAAGGAGTTCCAGGATGTATTTGCCTGGAGTTATGAAGACTTAAAATCTTATGACACCAGCATAATCCAACACAAAATACCTCTAAAAGAAGATCATAAACCTTTCAAACAGAAACTTAGGAGGATAAACCCAGTTCTTATGCCATCCATAGAGAAAGAGGTTAAAAGAATGTTTGATGCCCAAATAATAGCGCCCATTAGATACTCAGATTGGATTTCAAACTTAGTTACAACTAGGAAAAAGACAAGTGAAATTAGACTTTGTGTAGATTTTAGAAACTTAAACAAGGTCTCTTTAAAAGACAACTACCCCTTACCAAAAATGGACCATATATTGCAAAGGGTAGTGGGCTCATCTAGGATTTCACTATTAGATGGATTCTCCGGGTATAACTAGATATTAGTCCAACTTGAGGACCAAGTCAAAACTGCGTTTACTACTCCTGGGGGTACCTTCATATATTTGAAGATGCCCTTTGGATTAATGAATGCAGGTGCCACATTTCAAAGAGCTATGGATATAACTTTTGCCAAGGAAATCGATGATTTCTTAGTAGTATACCAGGATGACATCACAGTCTTCTCTAAATCTGACAATGAACACTTAGACCACCTCAGAAGAGTATTTATCAAATGTAGGAAATTTGGGATTTCTTTAAATCCTAAAAAGACACTTTTCGGTCTTGAAGAGGGAAAGCTGTTAGGACACATCATATATAAAGATGGGATTAGGATAGACCCTACTAGAATAGAAGCCATTTTGACCATTTCCCATCCCCGAAACATTAAAGAGCTACAATCATTTCTAGGTAAGATTAATTTTCTTAGGAGATTCATCTCAAATCTAGCAGAATTAATTAGGGAATTAAATAACATGCTAAGAAAGGACTCAACAATTAAATGGACATTGGAGGTCAAGCAATCTTTTGAAGCTATTAAGGAAGCATTAATCAAGACTCCAGTCCTGATTAGTCCTGACTTTAACAAAGGTTTTATTATTTTTTCTTTTGCTTCAGAACACACCATTGCAGCTGTCTCACTGCAAAAAAACAATCAAGGATATGAACAACCAATAGCATTCTTTAGTAAATCCTTAAGAGATGCCATACTAAAATACAATATCATGGAAAAAAAAGCTTTAGCTTTGGTTAAGGCTATCAAATATTTCAAAGTATACATTTTGTACTCTCACATTATTGCTTATGTTCCAAACTCTGTAGTTAAGGACATTTTGACTCAAAATGGGCCTGAAGGAAAGAGAGGCAAATGGATTACCACAATATTGGAATATGACATAGAGATAAAACCCACCAAGCTCATCAAAGGCCAAGGTTTAGCCAAACTCATGGCTGAATTGAACTGTCAGGCCCTTGATATCAACTTCATTAGTGCCCTTGATGATCAGGAGGAGATGGCGACTCCACAGATTAGTGAACCTTTTACTGATTCACCATGGTATGCATATATTACATTTGTTTTACTATACTTACAAGCGCCTCTTGGATTGACAAGAACTAACGCTAGATTCTTAAAAATGAAGTCATTGAGATATTGTGTTATAGATAATGCATTGTTTTGGAAAGACAATAGTGGTATTCTTTTAACATGTTTATTAAAAGATGAAGCTGACAAGATTTTACAAGAGTTTCATGCAGGGGATTGTGGAGGACACTTGTACTGGAAGAGTACTGCCGACAAGATTCTGAGGGCTGGTTTTTATTGGCCTACTTTGTTTGTAGATGTTAAAAAACATGTGATGTCCTGTCATAAATGCCAAATTTTTGAGGGAAAGAGGAAACTTTTACCCTTGCCTCTTAAACCAATTTCCACTGAGATGCCATTTCAACAATGGGGGTTAGACTTCATTGGAGAAATACACCCATTCTTCTTAGCTCACCACAAGTGGATTCTGACAGCCACATAATATTTTACCAAATGGATAGAGGCCATACCTTCTAGGCAAGCCACATACACTGTCATAATCACCTTCCTAGAGAGTAATATCCTTTCAAAATTTGGATGTCCCCAAAAGCTCATGACTGATAATGTAGCAGCCTCTAAATCGAAAATAATGATAGATTTCTGTATCAAATACCACATCACCCTTGGCCATTCTACAACATATTACCCTCAAGGTAATGGACTAGCAGAGTCATCCAACAAAAGTTTGGTCAATATTATCAAAAAGTTACTGGAAGACAATAAAAAGACATGGAACAAGAAGTTAGTCAATGCCTTATGGTTAGTGTTATAGACAATTTTGTGCCTTGCAGCATCAGGCATGAATTGTCAATAATCCAAGGGATCCAAAGTCCCTAAACATGATGTTCCTACCCCTAGAGGAACAAGATCAGCAAACCAACAGCTCTCAGATCAGTTCTCCACCTGAAAACACTAAAAAACAAGCAATCCTGAAATCAAAGCAGGTGCTCCACTAGGCTTCTGCGCTGAAACTCAACTCCTCCATGGTGTACCTGCGTTGCAAAGCAGGTAGAACAAAGACCACCTGCGCTGAGCGAGATGGGACAAGTGGCACACTGAGTCATTGCTCTGGAATCTTCCAAAAATGACACTTGGATCAGGGATTTCGCCTTGTGATGAGTCAGAGGCTCTGTTTCTCCAAGTGGAAGCAAGGTTCTCCAAGTGGACTCAAGAACTGAAGATCAACTGAAGAGAGAGAGGACACAAGGCAGCTACACACCAGTTGCAAGCTGACTCATCCTTTCTCAATTCATCTATATATTGAGCTCTCTCCTATGAGCTCAGGAGGCTGGAATTTTGTGCAAAGTAATGATATGCTGTTGGTTTCACTATAGAACTATTGGGTGATTGCTTGAAGGAGGTGAAGAGGAGAAATTCTTTCTGCTGGGAGGTGTTGCTGGATTGGGGCCTTCAATGGTTGTAACACTCTCAGAACTTTACTTCTTCCATTAATAAAAGCTATTGAGGTTCTTCTATATGCACTTGTTTCAATGATGTATTGTGATAATTGTATATTTGATTTATGCTAATCCTTGAATCAGTTATGATTGCATGCTTCTTGTAGTTTCCTTCTTTGTTATTTTGCAGGATCTCATTGTAGCTGGGCCAGCAAAAGAGCAAAGAGCTAGGAGCAAGCAGCAAAGAGAAGAGATTGGAGCAAATATTAAGCGCAAGGCAACGGTTAGTGCATTTCTTCATTCTCTCTTGCTTTCATAAAGAAGTAAACCTTAAGTAGTTTTATTTACAGTTGTTGCTGAGGTACTATCACCCTTAGAGTGGGATAGGGTCATCCGAATCGGATACTTTTCCCTACAACAAACTGGCGACTCCGCTGGGGATCGTATCTGTTTGATTGTTTGTAGTATTTTGCTATTCATTTCCTGAACAAAAGAGTACCAAATCGAAAAGCTTTTGACTATATCAAAAGCGAAGTAGAGGGCAGCTACTCTAGCTCATTTCTGAGCATGTTCATGATTTGAAGAGCTGATCTACAAGGATCCTTGTAAGCTCTTAGTGATAGCTTTTCATCTTCCTTGTCATCCCTTAGTGTGTGCTTGACTGATAGCTTCTGATTTGAGCAAAAACTGTGAATTTTTGAGAAAATTGTGACCCGGAAACTGAGAAAACGCAACTTTCATTTTCCAAAGCAGGTAGTACACAGGCTACCTGCTTTGCAACGCAGGTCCCGAAGGGGATACCTGCGCTGAGAGCCAAACTGGCTGTGCAGCACCTGCGTTGGCCCAATTTTGCCTTGTGCATTTGGGGTTTCCTCCCTTTTTCTTGCCTGTTTTCACTATAGATTTTGCAGCCAGTTACCAGTCTTGTACCTGTTCTGAAACCAACCTTACTTGCCATCATTCCGCCTCTGTTATATAACGAAATTGTACTTGTTCTTTTGTATTTCTTACATCATTTACAATTTCCCATAACGAAAGTGAACTAGTCTTGCTTTGGCCTCTTAGATCTGAACCTGTGTTAGGCATTTTGCTGGTCTAAAGAGTTAGCTTGTTTGTTGTCCATAGCTGATTAGTCTTTTTTCTTTCGTCATTATGGTTTGATTTCATGTATTTCCAGTGATTAAACAAGTAAATCTTAAGGTGTCTTTTGATTTTGGACAAACTTGTTTGTTTTCGCTTTAAATCGAAATCAAAGTTAAATAACAACTTTCTTTTTGTAATACATCAACATTAAGAAAGGGAAAAGAAAATACATGCATTGTGCATTTTGCATTTGAAAAAGTTTGCATGATGATTTAGGAGAAAGTGCATTAGTTTGTGCTGTATGAACTGTGTGAAAAGATATGCCTTTCTTCTCCCTCAGTAGTTAAGATTTTCATCAGTCAAAAAGATTTGAAAAAGCTTGCTTCTCATCTTAGGCTGCATTTAGGAATTTTTCATATACATCTCGTGGTGAACCTTGAAAGGCAAACTTTAAAAAGATCAACTTAAAATATACTGAATGAACCTAACAACGCATTGAAACATAACGCAAACACATAGAGGTCTAAGCTAGAGACGTGTTCCGGCGTCGTTAAACGTAGTGACTGTCGATCTCTACGAAGGTGGGTGATTCCTCCTGAGGGACGATAGCACTAATACGGACTTGTGCTCCCACGTACCGTCGCGTATATATTGGGAGACCCCTATAGGCACTTATCCTTTATCCTTAGGAAGCCGTGTCGGCCGCCCTACTGATCGCGATGCAGTGAACACAGCATTCACGAAGATCGACCACCCGTACCGTAAAACGTATTCTGTGGTTTCGCGAAAGGTTTGGCACACCCTCTGCCTAGATCTCCAGAGCAGTTTCTTTTGGCCCTTTTCAAACTCTATAACTGAAAAGGTCCAACCGAGCATTTGTCACTTCGGGCTCGTTAATACATCGAAGGAGACTAGAGTCATCTTTAGCTTTTTCTCGACTCTTAAAACATGAAAAAGCAAAGTTATGTCTAAAGGCGTCTAATAAAATTCATTCAAATCGGAAACACAAATTTTCCCCTTTATATTTTAGTTGATCGAGTAATCCGCAATCGTGGAAGAAAGTCAATTGAATATCCGTCGTTCGCGGAGGCTTGCGAGTCAACCGTCTTTGTCTCCGGAGTCGAAAACAGTCCGGGCAAAGCGAGCTCGTCGAACCAGTTCAAAATCTCCTTTAAAAGTTAGAACAAGTGTTCCAACAACGTCTGAGATTCTGGTTACTCCAAACATTTCCGGAAACCCTGCCTCTATAGAAGAAGTTCAACTGCCACAGAAGGACAGTAATACTGATCCTAGTCTGGGGGCAAATACTTGTATAACTGAACCAGTTCCATCTGTAACCGGTCCAGAGAGTTTTGTTCCTCAAACATCTGTCGCTGTCGATACAACCCCTTCTTCGGCACCGGAAATCTTTTACGGACCTGACGGTCTTCCTCTTCCACCTGGTCTGATTGCGATAGAGGAAATTATAGAGGAACCGCAAGTATCCACTCCAACTCATTTTGGAGTAGGGGTCACTCTATTTCCTGCTACAACAGAAGTTTGTCCATCACCAGTGGAAGTTCCTGTAGAATCACTAGGCAATCAATTGGATAGACTCAAAATGTCTGAACAACCGTCGACATCTAGGACTGTGTCAAATGACACGGCGACGGCAGAATTACCTGCTGCAAATCCAACAATGTTCGCCGGCATACCATCTGTCCCAACTAGCTCTCAATTGCTAGAAGGAGTCCACCAAGGGACTATCTCGGCAGTATGGTCTGTTCCTGTTTGTTCCGGAGTAATGTCTGGTAACTCTTATGGTGAGACTCATCAAATTGACCCTTTTGGGAATCAATTTAGGCCATCCAGTCCTCCAGGACAATCAATTGCCTTGAGTTCTGGATTACCACCGTATGGGGGGCAGTATGCCCTTTCATTACCCCCTCCGGGAGGGTACCCATACGGGAGTTCTCAACCTTATTCAAGTTATGGTGGAATTGCAACGAGTAGTTGGGTACCTATGCTATCCCAGCCACCAAGAGTTGTATATTCTATGCAATAGTGTGTACCTGTGACGAACATCCCAACTACACCGGCTATCGTAACCGTGTCGCAAGTTCAAACGATGCCTGTTGTATGTCAACCTCAGATTTCTCAGGTTCTCATGCAACAGCCCCTTGACCCTGGAACCCAACCACAATCGCCTACTGGTGGGGCGACACAAGTACAATCGGGTACAATTACCCCACATCTTGGTCCAATGGTTAGTGTAGCGCAACAACCCATGGTATCGCAACCGTGGATAGTGCAATACCAACAGCCACAATTCCAACAAGTGTACCAAGGTTCTGAACAGCAAATCTTTGCAAATACTGGACAACCATATATCCAAAATGGCCAAAATCAACCACTTTATAGTGGTCAAGTCCATCAACCGTATCAATCATACCAACATCAACTCCATTATGCTGGTATGCAAAGACCAACTGTTCAGGCAATTCCATCGTACCCTGGTTACGCTTCCCCTAACTTGAATCAACAGTTACCATTCGTGGCGACTTTAGAGTTGCCTGATTTACATCGGTTAACCAATGATCCAATTGCTTACGCCCCATGGTGGCCAGTGATCCCGCACAAACTTCCATCCGACATTCCTAAATTCAATGGAAATCCAGGTGAAGACCCGTCGAATCATGTGATGACATTTCATCTATGGTGTTCGTCGAACACTTTAAATGATGATTCGATAAGGCTTCGCCTCTTTCAGAGGACATTGACAGGTCCAGCGGCGAAATGGTATATAGAATTGGCAAGAGCTTCGTTCGACAATTTTAGCTCCCTTGCCACGACATTCTTAACCCACTTTCAATTACCAATAAGGTATGAAACGGGAACAGAGATATTGACCAACTTCAAGCAGACAACCGCCACTCATATATCAGATCATATACATGAGTGGCGACGTCGACGAAGAATGGTTAAAACATACGTTCCTGATCAGCTTTTAGCTGAGTGGTTTATAAAGTCGTTACTTCCGGCCATAACGGAAGATGTGGCAAAGGGGGGAGTCGTAACAGAAGAGCAGGTTATTGCTCGTGCGCAATATTTGGACTTAGTATATACTCAGTCCGGCACGCTCTATGACAAAATACCAGACGCCCCTAGACCATAGTTTTCAATCCCTCCTCCTCCTAAATCAAATAGTGACTCTCATGCCGGCGATGGCGTGATTGGCACGACAAACACAAATCCAAAAAGGGCCAATCAAAAGAAGGCCCGTAAGGATTCGAATCAAAATGCGCATGAGGAAATTCTTGCTTCGGAAGTAAATGCCGTATCGACAGATAAAGGCAAAGAAACCAATCAACCAGGAAGCAAGAAGAAGCAAAACAAAGGGAAGAAGAATAAACAAGGTGAGTCATCCCCTAAGAAAAATTCTTCGAACCCTCCTGGGAATAGGAAACCGAATCCATGTCAAATATGCGATGACAAAGATCATAACACTAAGAATTGCCCATTCAAAGCTGAGCTAAAGAGGTTCTTTAAGAGTCCGCATACCTCAGCTGTGTCAAGTGATCCATTTCCTAACCCAGGTCAAAATCTGGTTGATAGTGGAAACGCTTCCCCGTCTCAAGTACTTATGTTGTCGATTTCGAAACAGCAAAATGATGCTTTGATTTCGACAAGGAACAAAGATTACGGGAATCCACAGGTGTCGAACGATAAAGGTAAAGATCAACCTAGCAGTTCGACAACAACTTCGGCAGAAGTTGTACCCCCCATTACGCATGAATTAACGATAAAACCGCCAAAGGGAGTAGTACACAAGTCGACATTTAATCCTCGTGCCAGAGCGGCACAGCATTATAACATATTGGAAGATTTGGCGCAATCGCCATCTGCTATGTCGACTCTTGAGGTACTACAACATTGCCCATCCCAAAGGCAGGCATTGTTATCAGCAATTGGTGGGGTGGATCCTAAAGATTCCAATCTGGTATCCTTTGATCACAAAGGGTATGATCCTCAGTTACCAGCTCAACTAGCTTTCCTCGTCCAAGTGAAAGCCCTCAACAAAACAGTTCATCGAACGATTATTGATGAGGGAGCATCGACATGTATTATGTCGATGAGTTGCTGGAAAACTTTAGGATCTCCAACCTTGTCGCGATCATCGACAACATTAAAAGCATTCGACGGAAGGATATATACCCCTTACGGTATCCTTAGTAACCTGAAAGTTGAACTAGGGGGCAAAACAGTAGAAATAGATGTTGAAGTCATCGATGGCAATCTTGACTATAACATCCTACTGGGAAGGCCATGGATTTATGCCATGCAAGCTGTTGTGTCGACTTATTTTAGGAAGATCGCATTCCCCTTTGAAGGAGGGATTATGGTCGTCGATCAACAAAACTTCCTCCCTAATGGTTCACAAGTTACAGGAAGCGTTCCTATGATCCATGGCAGTGACCGATCGATTCAGGATATTGGAGTAGGTCTGTTGAAAGATCCCACCATGATGGGAACTTTCGCGCTACCACCTCCTATTTGCATAGGAAATGTACCGTTTGTAGCAACATGCAATATGGTATCCACCTTGAAAGTCACAGAAGGCAGAGCCGCTATGGATCATGTAATGGTTTTGCCACCAAGCCCCATTGAAATATTGTAGCAATCAATGTTTCAAGCTTGGGAGGCGAACCCAAATCAACGCTCGTCGAGCGTTTGGGTAGATAGGTCTAGAGAATATGGTACCTCATTAGATCCTTGGTCGAAAGTGCATGGGACTGACGAAGGAATCTTACAATCAATGTTGATTGAGGGGGCACCATGGAATGATCACCACCATCGTTCCCTTCTTCCGGAATATGAAGAAGATACTCGACACGACCTATACCACCCTTCAGTATTTGAATTCCTAACAAATACTGTAAATACGGTGGATTCCGAGCGAAACCTATCCAATATTGAAGAGACTATAGCCATAAATATCTCGACAAAACCTGATGTTGTAGAGAATATTCATGTCGGCAAAAGTTGTTCCCCTTCAGAACTGGAAATATATGACGCTCTCTTTCGCGAATTTAGAGATGTCTTTGCTTGGTCGTATGATGAAATGCCAGGCATCGACTCGAGTATCGTTGAACATGAAATTAAAATGTATCCTGATGTCAAACCAGTAAGACAACGGCTTCGACAGGTTCATCCTAAGAAAGCCGCTGCCATTAAGGCAGAGGTTGAGAAACTTCTCCATGCTGGATTCATCTACCCGGTTCCTCTAACCGATTGGGTATCGAATATTGTCCCTGTTATGAAAAAACAAGGGACGATAAGAGTGTGCGTCGATTATAGGGATGTAAACCAAGCTTGTCCGAAGGACAACTACCCTACGCCCTTCATCGACCAGATAATTGATGAATGCGCCGGATGTGAAATCTTTTCCTTTATGGATGGATTTTCCGGGTATAATCAAATAAATATCCGCCCACAGGACCAGTCAAAGACTGCATTTATTTGTCCGTGGGGCACATTCGCTTATCGGAAATTACCCTTTGGTTTAAAGAACGCAGGGGCGACGTTTCAGAGGGCAATGAATTATGCCTTCCATGACATCAAGAACATCGTTCAACCATATCTCGACAACCTTCCAGCTCATTCGCGAAAGCGGACTGATCATCCGCAGCATTTGAGAGCAATATTTCTACGTTGCCGACACTACAAGATAAGACTCAATCCACACAAATGTGTGTTTTGTGTCGGTTCTGGTCGTTTACTTGGCTTTGTAGTCTCTAAAGATGGGATTCGTCTCGACCCCTGTAAGGTTCAGGCAATCATCAATTTGCCTCCACCTTCGAATTTGCTTCAGATTCAGAAACTCCAAGGGAAAGCAAACTTTCTGAGAAGGTTCATTCCAAATTACGCAGAACTTGCTAAAGGTTATACACGTCTTTTGAAAAAAGATGTACCCTTCGACTGGGACCAGGTTGCGCAAGCTTCCTTTGACGCTTTGAAAGAGTCTCTAGTAAAAGCATCATTAATGTACGCCCCAGATTATCTTAGGGATTTTAACCTGTATCTAGCTGCAGCAGATACAACCATTGCGGTGGTTTTAGTTCAAGAAGTCGATGGAGTTGAACATCCTGTATATTATTTAAGTAAAAACTTAAATGATACAGAAAGTAAATATTCTTACGTTGAAAAGCTAGCGCTTGCTGCTGTTCAAGCGGTACAGAGATTTCGACATTATATCCTCTTTAGGAAAACTACCATTCTGTCAGATTGCAACCCCATGACTTATATACTGTCGCGACAGTTGCTGGGGGGCAAGTATTCCAAATGGATAGCGATCCTTCAAGAGTTTGATCTGGAATTTGTGAAATCCAAGTCAAAGAAAGCTCTGGTATTCGCAGAATTATTATGCGATCTCCCATCGTCGTCCAACAACGAAACTTCCAGGGAATCAATCGTGGACGAGACTTTATTTCTGATATCTGCAAGCGATGAATGGTATGGAGATATAATTATCTATCTCCAAACCCAAAAGTTTCGGCCAGACACCTCACACTCCGAACAGAAACGTATACGATACCAAGCAAAAGACTACGTGATCGTCGGTGATACCCTTTACCGTCGTGGTATCGATACAGTTCTGAGGAGGTGTCTCACCCATGAAGAGGCTGAAAAAGCCCTGAATGAGTGTCATTCAGGCGCGTGTGGGGCATCAATCCGGTTTCGCTACAGCCCAAAAGATATTAAGAGCAGGATATTTCTGGCCAACCATGTTTAAAGATTGCATAATCGCAGTCCGAAGTTGTCATTCCTGCCAAATCTTTGATAGCAAAACCAGAAGACCACCCGCACCGCTGCAACCAATAGTTGCGGTTGGGCCTTTCGCCAAATGGGGCATCGATTTCATGCAATGTAACCCCACCTCGACCGGGGGGCATGGGTATATTATAGTCGCAGTTGACTATTTTACCAAATGGGCCGAGGCGATGCCTACATTGGACAATACTGGTGAAACAGCTGCCCTATTCTTTTTCAATCATGTAGTCGCCAGGTTCGGCGTACCCCAGGCTATAGTTACAGATCATGGATCGCATTTCCGCAATCACATGATGGTCGAATTAGCTGCCAAACTAGGGCTATCTCACGACAGCTCTACTCCGTATTATCCACAAGCCAACGGACAAGTTGAAGCAATCAACAAGGTCCTGAAGCGTATGTTGCAGAGGATGATCGGAGTTCATAAAAGAAGATGGCACCTAATCCTGTATGCAGCCTTGTGGGCCTACCGAACTTCGGTAAGAAACGCAACCGGATTCACACCTTTCCAATTGGTGTACGGTCTAGAAGCAGTCTTACCGATCCAGTGTGAAATTTCGTCGCTTAAACTCGCAATTGATCTCCTCCCCGAAACTTCGGAAGAAGAGGCTCGTTTCTTGGAATTAATCCACTTGGATGAAACCCGTCGTGATGCCGCTTTGGCTAACGAAGCCCATAAGAAACGAGTCAAGGCTCAGTTCGACAAAAATGTCAAACCCCGTCTCTTCTCAGAAGGTGATTTGGTCTTGCTTTATGACCAAGAATCCGATAAATTAGGAGCAGGTAAATTCAATTCCTTATGGATGGGCCCCTATATTGTTAAAAGAGTGTTAGCGAAAGGAGCCTACGAGTTAATAGATTACGACGGAATTCCACTGGCGCAGCCCCGGAACGGGCTGTACCTCAAGCGTTACTATGCTTAAATAGTAACCTGCATGCTTTTGTTGTATTTTGTTTTCGCCAAAGTTCTTGTTCTGGTTGAGTGATTCCCCTTTTTCATTCGTTGCAGATGTCAAACCTTATGGAGACATGTGTCGGATATGCCGACGGAGCGAGTCGTAGTTTGCGGAACCTATCCTCCGCAGCCTTGGCCATTTTTGATCCAAGCGGCGAGTTAGTAAGTTTCAGAGGTGTATGTATTGGGCAATCAACGAATAACATCGCTGAGTATAGCGCGTTGATAGAACTACTCTCTGATGCCATCACACGTGGCATATGCCGACTAATTGTCAGGCTAGACTCACAGCTCGTAATACGACAACTCAATGGTATATATTCTGTTCGCAATCCAACTATTTATCGCATGTTCCTAAGAGTAAAAATCTTGGAAAGACGATTTGATTCAATTCAATATCAACATATTTCAAGAAATTTAAACACATTAACTGACTCATTAGCAAACTATGTGTTAGATAGACATTTGCAACATTTATAAAAAGGACACATCATAAAAGAGTGTACATATGAATCATCCAAATCAACCAGAATGAAACTCGAAAATCAAAATATATATATAAGCTGTTTGTAAAGTTCATACATAATGTTCTGTAACCAAGACAAAAATTGGTCATGTGACCTAAAAAACTCAAAAATGCTAGGGGGCACCCTAGCCTAGTGATGCTCCTGATAGTAGGCCACAGTCTGTGCTATCATGCGCAGAAGACGGGTCCATCGTCTAGGTACACCGATAGTATGCTGCTGCATCGGTAAAGGTAACTCGTCAATCTGTACATCCGGAAGACCACGGGTAAGGTTCTCGACCTGCCCCTGCACAGCTGTAAGGGTCTCAGTATCGCCAAGATCACGAATAATAGCTCTCCTAGCAGGCTCCTCTGCCGGAGCAGCAACAGGTGGTCTCAGACGAACTGCCGGACGAACAGGACCGACATCTGCAAGCACACATGAGTTCAATTAAAGTCTTGATAGAATAAAGCACAAGAACATTATAAATGAAAACAATGAACAGTAATATGGTTGAAATTCTTACCAGTAGCATCCCACTGAGCACCGTCTGGCAGTACCATATCCGGATCACCCCGGAAATCCATACCGACATATGGGTACTCGGAAAAAGCCATCTCCTGGCGATCGAACCACCTGAAGAAAGCAGCATTGAAAGAAATCTGGGATTGACCAGCATGTCTAGACATGTGACCGACCCATCGCTGCATACGTGGCTCGGTAGGAGAAGGCACTCCGAGATCAATATACTGAGGTTGCATCAGAGGGATCTTCTCCAAGGCGAAGGCAGTCAGAATCGAACCAAAACCAAAGTTCTTCAGCTTCCCGTCCTTCACCTTGTTCAATTGATTTTTCATCTGAGTAAGCACCGCATCACTCCAGTTGAAGATCTTCGGTTGGAGACATTCCAAGGCGTGCTACATATGAGACCTGTTGGCAACATGTAAAGATGCGCTACCGGCCATCCTACCAAGAGTATACAGAATGGACCTGAGAGGCCTGCTAGTAACATCACGGATAACCACCTTGCCGTCTCTGCTCGGCTGGGACCCCTCCCTGCAGTACTGGCAGACATAATCTCTCACGGAATCATTCCCCCGAACTGTACCTGATAAAGAAATGGGGGCACCTCGCCTTGACAAGCCAGTCAAGAAATAAATATCTGTCACGGTCAATGGAATAGGTTTGTTCCTGATCTGGAATACTTGGTTAACAGGATCCCAAGCATCAAGCATATACTGCAGTAGAGAAATCTGTGCTCTCATGCTAGAGATACGGAAAAACTTCAGCAAACCACAGTCTCGTAATGCGCCCACCGTAACAGGATCATGAAGGGCAATCATATCTTCTTCTTCATGTTCTCGTTCTCGCCATGTTAGGGCCATCTTGATCAAGAATCCCTGCAAAACAAACAAGAGAATGAGTCAGCTCCTGAAATTGATGAAAAACTGGCGAAAATTTCATCAAAATCTGTGAAAAATTGTTGTTTTTATGCCCCAACGCAGGTGCCCAGTGTACTACCTGCGTTGGGGGACAAGCTGCCTTCAAACAGCTTGAATCCCAACGCAGTTTTCGAATGGGGAACCTGCGCTGATCAGAGGGCGCCCTGGCAAAACCCCAGAGGCTCAATAGAACAACAAAACAGGCATAAAACAGGAAAATGAAACCATGAAAATGAAGAGCTAAGGTTTAGCTCCTACCTGGTCCAAACGGCGCCGAAAATCGTCCGCAGAATCTCCCGGAATCAGCTGGTGAAAATCAAGGGGAAAGAGGCTCCTCCAAAGCTCCAACAAGCAAAATGCAAATGAAATGGTAAAGTGAGAGGTAAAAACCCTTTTTATTTGCTTTTTTACGTGGTTCAAGGTAAATATTAATGTGTTAATCTCATTTTCAAGTAAATATTACTCATTTCTAACTAGTTTGTTGCAGCAATTTGAAAATGCAGTGCTATCAGTGAAAAAGAGAAGCTAGTTATGGTAAAAAATCAAAAGTAAACCATATAATCGAGCAGTTTTAGCAATGTTCATGCTCGTTAAAAAATAAACGCAAGATTCGAGCAGTTTTAGCACACAGTTCATGCTCGTTAAAAAATAAACGCAAGATCCGAGCAATTTTAGCACATAGTTCATGCTCGTTAAAAAATAAACATAAGTTGTGAGCAATCTTCCCCTAGAGTTCAAGCTCACCCAGAAAAAATGAACTAGTAAATAACCTTGGTAAATGTAACCTTTGACAGCCATATTAAAGCCCTTGGTCGTGTTCTTGCAGTCTCACCTCCATCCGTTCATTTGGCCAATCGTTCATCTCCATATGTTTGTTTACCCATTTTGAGGAACAACTGCGAAGAGTGATTTCACTTAGCCATCCTTGTGACACTGCCGTGATTGGAAAATTCCAACCTGTACCTGGAATCTGCTGCTATCCCTGTTTATCACTCGTTCCTCAAAAGACGAGTCTTCTTTGAGCTCTTTTCTCCGGACTCGTAAAATATGAAAAGTTTGCCGAGTTTTGGCCTTCCAGCTCGTTAAACGACCGGAAGAGCTATCCCTCCTCTAGATTTTAATCTTTTTGGACCTGAGGGATTATTGCACAAAAAGATCGAGCGCTTGTTTTGTTCGGCTCGTTAAAGCAATCGAAAATTCATCCCTTCTGTATTGTTTTATACTTTTTCGGACTTAAGGGATTAGATGACGAAAAAGGAATTCTGGAGTTGACTTTATGTACCTTTTCAGACTCTCTAAAAATGAAAAGGACCGAGTTATCCTTGTCGTTAGACTCGTTAAATTCATTAAATAGCGACAAAATTATCTTTAGACGAGAACGAGTTTCCCTATCGCTAGGCTCGTTAAAACATAGCGATTGCCCGAAGGGCAGGTTATAGAACAAGCATATGTTATCCTCCTCAAGCTTGATAAAAATAAAGAGGTACTGGTCAGCAATGATTGGGGAAAAATTGGGAGAACCTCACAGCTTTAATGGTAGCAAGTCGCTCTTGAACATGACACTTTGTCCTCCGTATCACATCGGGTTGGGTTGTTTCATTCACCGGTCTCATCACCATGGTCCTCGCCACACCATCCACATTTGGGGTAATGCTACCAATCCATCACATCAGTGTCGTTATATGTTCAAGAGATGTTGTTCTGCAAAGAGTCAACCGTGTCCCATCCACTGCCATACATTGTCCTTCATCCATTTCATGACCGCCACCCTGAATCATACATCACAGTTTGTTTTCACCTCATCACAATCACTAGCTCCGTTCCGTGTCACTGATGTGGGATTCATTAAGGCCCTCCTTTGACGGATCGCTCCTTGTCGACATCAGCTCATTATCCAAGGAGTTGATCTAGGAACAACCCCTTCAGTACTTTGAAGCTTGCATGCCTCAATGGCAAGTTTCTCACTTCCGGCGACAGGTATACATCAATGACCTTCGACCAGAAGATTTTGCATGGTGGTCGACGCCAAGTCCTTTATTCCCACCATGTGAATTGTACTGCTGTACCTTGAGGGTCATCATCCTTATCGGTGATTCCTCTCGCGCTTGTTAACGGTTTACATCATTGACCGGTAATCAAGCGATGTCTTTCCATGTTCGACTTCAAGAAATTCTCACATGGATCGACTTGTACATCGAGTGGAGATCGGAAGAGATTGAAGACCCCGGATCTAGTTTCATCCATCCGGGCTGCGATATATATTCAGGATATAAAGACATTTGATATGTACATCATTGCAGCAGATGATCATCCTTCTCAAAGGATGATAATTTCAGCAGAGAATTATCAGTCTATCATCAGACGATCGTCTGTGCTATGTACCAAAATGAATTTATAAAGCTGAGCATGGGAATGCTCGCCTCAGCTAGATCATGAAAAAGTATGAAAAATAATGTATTGTATTGTATCTTATTACAGGACACTTCTCAGCAGATTGAATGAACTTCGGATCCTCCTAATAAAGCATTTCACCCGATAAACGACCTCATACTTTAGGGGGCATCTGTTATAGACAATTTTGTGCCTTGCAGCATCAGGCATGAATTGTCAATAATCCAAGGGATCCAAAGTCCCTAAACATGATGTTCCTACCCCTAGAGGAACAAGATCAGCAAACCAACAGCTCTCAGATCAGTTCTCCACCTGAAAACACTAAAAAACAAGCAATCCTGAAATCAAAGCAGGTGCTCCACTAGGCTTCTGCGCTGAAACTCAACTCCTCCATGGTGTACCTGCGTTGCAAAGCAGGTAGAACAAAGACCACCTGCGCTGAGCGAGATGGGACAAGTGGCACACTGAGTCATTGCTCTGGAATCTTCCAAAAATGACACTTGGATCAGGGATTTCGTCTTGTGATGAGTCAGAGGCTCTGTTTCTCCAAGTGGAAGCAAGGTTCTCCAAGTGGACTCAAGAACTGAAGATCAACTGAAGAGAGAGAGGACACAAGGCAGCTACACACCAGTTGCAAGCTGACTCATCCTTTCTCAATTCATCTATATATTGAGCTCTCTCCTATGAGCTCAGGAGGCTGGAATTTTGTGCAAAGTAATGATATGCTGTTGGTTTCACTATAGAACTATTGGGTGATTGCTTGAAGGAGGTGAAGAGGAGAAATTCTTTCTGCTGGGAGGTGTTGCTGGATTGGGGCCTTCAATGGTTGTAACACTCTCAGAACTTTACTTCTTCCATTAATAAAAGCTATTGAGGTTCTTCTATATGCACTTGTTTCAATGATGTATTGTGATAATTGTATATTTGATTTATGCTAATCCTTGAATCAGTTATGATTGCATGCTTCTTGTAGTTTCCTTCTTTGTTATTTTGCAGGATCTCATTGTAGCTGGGCCAGCAAAAGAGCAAAGAGCTAGGAGCAAGCAGCAAAGAGAAGAGATTGGAGCAAATATTAAGCACAAGGCAACGGTTAGTGCATTTCTTCATTCTCTCTTGCTTTCATAAAGAAGTAAACCTTAAGTAGTTTTATTTACAGTTGTTGCTGAGGTACTATCACCCTTAGAGTGGGATAGGGTCATCCGAATCGGATACTTTTCCCTACAACAGGTAGATAGACTGACTACGAAGAAGTCCATTGGAACATCACCCTATCAGCTGGTTTATGGGATGGATGCAGTTTTCTCATCATCCTTGGGAGTGCTAGTCATGAATATTCTTCAGGAATTACAGGTGGAACCAAATGATATTCAGAGAAGAAAAAATTAGACCATACACCTACAACAGACTAGAGAAGAAGTATATGTAAAATCACAGGTAATCCAGGAAAAAATCAAGAAAGTCTTTGATAAAAAGACTAAAGAAGATGATTTTCACATAGGAGACAAAGTCCTTAAGTGGGATTCAAGGAGAGAAGACAAAGGCAAGCATGGAAAATTTGATTTTCTGTGGCAGGGGCCTTATGTCATTTATGGCTACAGAGGCAACAATGCCTTTTTCTTGAGAAACATAGATGGATCAGATCTACTAGGAGGACTTGTTAATGGTAGGATGCTGAAGCATTAATTTTCCACTAACTTACAATAGTTCACTTTACTTTGCATCATTGTACATAACATTGCAGAGTGTAGTTTGGATTGGAAGGTAATCCTTTGAAGTTGAAGCTTGGAGAGAAGGCCCTAAGCTTTGAAATATTTACCGTCATAAGTATCAATAATGTAGATTCACAAAAGGACACTTTGTAAGGTAACTTTAGCAACAATTCAAAGGCTACTGATCTTTAGAGTTCTTGACATTTCACTAAGAAATGCCATCCCCATGTGGAGCCACTGTTAGAGTCCTATAGTGATAGGATTCATAATTTTGAATTGGCTAAGGTTAAGCCTTGTAATATTGTACATATCTTTGCTTTCTGCAAATGTTTTCCATATTAAAAATTAAAAAATGTAAAGAGGGTGTGTCCTAAAAGAAATATCAAAGGACAAAAACAATAAGAAAAGATCAAAAAATGAAAATATATGAACCCCAAACACAAAAACAGATCATGAAAGTGTGCAAGTCTAAATGCCACTACTATTTTACTTCTTCTGAAAATAATATTTGTGTGCAACTTGTCATACATGCCACAACTCATGGTAGTCAAACTGCTTAATCTTGACTATTTCATGCTTTGAATTTTATGTTTATAGTTAGAGAATAAAATCTAACCAAACATCTTAATCTTGGGAGATCATTAGATAGGTAGAGAAAATAAAAGGAGCTCATAAGCTTAATTTGAGCCCTTGGAAGATATAAGGATTGAATTAGATAGTTTACTTTTCAAAAGAAAAAAGAATGATAAGGGTCTGCTAGCCTAAATGCACCCAAATAAGTGAAGAAAAAAAATGTAAGGGTAAGTAGAAAAAGGTTGCTGAAGTATAAAGTTGATTGGACAAAAGCACATTTATCATGCTCAATCATATGTTTCAATGTGCATGAGCAATTAAGAAAGCAAAAATAGAGGTTTACAAGTTGATTTAATTGACTTCCCCTCATTCATTTCATCCCTATACTTACTAATTTCCCCATCCACAAGTATGTTCTAGTACTAAAAATCCTTCAAGTCATAAAGGCTCAGAGCATTTCTCTAACTTTTGGTGGGACTGGACCCTCGGCTTAATGACTTATGGACATAAAGTGTTAGAATTTCCTTCATAAAAGTCATTTCCCTTCATTACCCTAATAAAACCCCTTTTCCTAAGGTTAAACACCATTTGCCTATGAAAAGTAAAAATCCCAGTTTCATTTCACTCAAAATACCCACAAAAAGTTTTTATCCTAAGTATAAGTGTATGTGAAGAAAATGCACAAATATTACATTATGCTTAGTAGTATTTTCACTCCGCTCATTTCAGTTCATATTAATTTTTAACTTAATAATATAGCTCCCGATATACCTTTTCCCATATATAAATAAATCCCGTATATAATACCCCAACCCTTAGTTTAACTATAAACTATATTTTTATCCCATGCCCCCGACAAAACCCTCTTAACTCACCAATTCTTGGTAAAGTTAAGGTAATCCCTTCATTAATCCCGTCCAATCATTTAATCCCATGTTTAACTTGTAAATAATCACAAACCACCATGGATTAAAGCCCCGGGCCCCCCCAAAACCTTTGCCCATTTCATCCATGCTAATCTCTCACCTTACTATCGTTTGATGGTCAACACCCAAATCCAACGGTTCACAGCGATATCAGGTTCACTTGATATCCGACCTTTACCTGCCTGATAAAGTGGTATTGTCCGGGCCCCCATCTGCTACGTGTCAAGAATTAAGGTAGATCGGGTGATCTCGCCAAAATACCACTTACTCCATAAAGCAGTGTGATGGCTTGGGAAAGCACCTCCCTGCCCAACCCGAAAAAACACCCACTATTCATTTGTAATTCGCCTGCCAAAAAATAACCGTTGTTCAATAAAAAGGCCGAGAAGCCCTATTTGGCCTTTTTCAATCAATTTCTTTGTAAACCTCTGCAAGCCATTGTGACACCTTCAAACCCTGAAATTACCAGTTGACCTCAATTTCACTCCTGAAGAAGTTGTAGAGACCCCAATCAAGCTCTCAGTCCGTACCAGAGCCCATTCAACCTTTTGCAGTTGCCGAGAACACCAATTTGAAGTTAATTCACCCAAATTCTAGGTATTTGAAGAGAAATTACCAGACACCCTTTCAATTTGAAAACGTTCAGTCTTTAAAGTGTTTTAATTGAGTAAAATTAATTGAAATTACTTTAAAATTAAAGAGTGTGCCTGACTAAAATACCCAAACCCTTCTGAAAGCTTCCAAATTACCTTCAAACCTCTGATATAAACCTGTATAAGTCAAATTCAAATCCACAAGAACTGAATTATGGCTTTTCCCGTCGCCATGGATGTCAGACCAGTGACAACCCCCCATTTGTACCTTGACCACCTTCCCCTAGCAGACAGGGATTTTCAAATCAAAGACACAAGTGCCTATACATTCCTACTCAAGATCCATTGTTGGAGTAAGGACAGATATCTAAACCATACTGATGACACTGGCCTTTGGGATTCCAATTTGCCCAAATACTAGTTTCCATAAGTACATGTCTTCCATGAGAATGTTCATCTGTGCCATGCTTGTTACATTCCCAGCCGTAGAGCTATAATGTCCCTAGACTAAAAAGTCTTGTTTACTATTATAGGTGAGTCAATCAACGAAATGTTGCAAGTCCAACAAGGTCCAAACCTGACCCCACTCTCCATTGGGGATTTGTTAGACCAGTACACCAAACTGAGTCCATCTAGACTGGCCCAAATGTTCCAAACCTTCATTGTAGAGGAGTAGCACATTCCTACAGATGCCCCTCCATATGTTTTTTCCATTTTCTCTGAAAGGGGCAAGCAAATTGTAACCATGATATCATGCATTCTGGGCAATAACACAAATGAATACATTCATGAGGTCATCCTGGCCTTCATGTCCATTTTCACCGCAGGAAAGCCTCCTGCTACTTTGTACAATTATGCCTAGTTCATAGTTGAAAGGATGCATGAACAATTGAACAGAATGGACAATAAGAGAGTATTCAAGTACTCATCTGTACTTTACCACATGTCTTTGTATTATCTGTCAGATAGATTTCCCTTCACCATCCAGAAGCTGGATACTAAAGGCCAGCCCAGGTTTGTTATATTTTGGACACCACTATTCCACAGGTATTCATCACCATACACCTACACAAACTTCATTGACTCTTTTGTCCATCCAGTCATGACCATGCTGACAGGAAGCCCTCCACCCAGAATAAGCCAAGAAATCAAAAGAGTGCTCCAGTTGTCCAAACAAAGTAAGGTGGGAGATTGGTACCTTTACCAAAATCACACCGAAATAAGAATCTATGGTTGCCAACTTGCCCTGTACAAACTGCCCAAATACCTCCCCATGAGGTTATTTGCTCTGGAATATTATAGGCATATAATGAACTCTGATTATATCAACTTTGTCTCAGCCAAGAAAAGGACCCAGTTCAAGATCAAAAATCAGTTAGGCCCTTTTATTTGCAATTCTAGAGAGGTACGAGAGGAAGTAGATCAAATTCTGCAACAAATGATGTTTAAGAACAGTTTCATGTGGCGGTATGACCCTCAAGGGTTTATAACCAAACTAAGACAAAAGGTCAATTTGGGACCTTACATTCATCACCCTATACCAGAAATAGAGAGATATGCCAACCAATCTGAGTGATTGGAAAACACTCTCATAGATAGGGATAGTACAAAGGTAGATGTTGAAAATACCTTGCTTGATTTAGAGAAACAACTTGATGAAAGCTCATTCCTGCAGGTACCAGAGCAAGAAGGAACCATGAGTACCCCTCCTGTTTTGCAGACTCCTCAGAATGAGGAAAAGAATCCCAAAAGGAATAGAGAGGAAGGCTCCAGCTTAGGTATGGACACTTCTAATGTACAATATGAAGCTAAGTCTACTTTCAGAGCAGGAAGACACATAAGTCTCAGTAGAAATAACTGATGCTGAGTTAGACATGAGCAAAGGCACAACTCCATCTGGAGAAACACAGGAGCTATCTACATCAAAAACTCAAATTTTAGAAAGGCGGCTCAGTGTAGAAGTCTCCTCGTTAAATAAGCCTGCTGATAGAGATAGGGACATTAAGGACAGGTTTAAGGAAATTAAAATGGGAAATGAGAAACTCAAGGCATAATCCTATGCATAATATTTCAAGCTTACACCCCCTAATCAAAGTAGGTTGATGTCAACTTTTGACATCAAGGAAGGAAAGATGCAAATATCCTTCAGAAAGCCAACTGTACAACAACTGAGAACATCATCAAATTTCAAGAAGATAGACTTTGAAGTATTGGCAAGGGATATTCATCCCGTTGACCAAATTGAATTTCACAAGCAAGCTGGAGAAATGATTTACTCCACTCTTACAAGAAAGGCCATGGCTGCTCATCAATTGCAGAATTCACTGAATAACATTTCAGCCCAATATCAGTTGGAAAAGGCCTCCTCATAGGCCAAAGACACCAGAATCAAGTCTTTAGAAGACTTGGTAATTGAATTGGGACATGATCCCAAAGACATCAAGGCTACTGAACAATTAATTAAAAAGAAAAATGATGACGTTGTAGCCCTCAAGAAACAATTGAAGATACTTGTAACGACCCATCTATAAATATTTTATGGTCTTTACAATACCTCAACTGCACCACCCCCAAACACAGGAAGTCTTGGAAAGCCAAACTAAGCATGAAGAGTTGATGGACTTAGTCCTTAAACTCAATGATCAGTTGAGGGAGATAGAAAAGGAATTGGACAACTTAATCCAATTAAAACAAATTGACCTTGGCACTACCTCGGTAAATGTCATCCCAACAGTTACCATGGATTTTCCTTTCACATTGGCAGCCTCATTGGCTCCCACGGCTCCAAGGGCCACAAAACTATCGGTTTCTATAGCATCAACATCAGCAACAGGTACATCAACTGAAGAAGCAGGAAAATTGGTTAAAGCTATAGAAGAAATGTCCATACAAACCACAAAGATGAATAAGCTCAAAGAGAAAGTGACAAGCGTGTAAATTGATTACAAGCTTGCCAAAATCATGCACAAAGAAGAAGTGTAAAAGGCTACTAGGATTAGTGAAAGAGTGAAAGCCCTGCAAAAGGACTTAACACTGAAAGAACCCCTTGGGAAGGCTAAGCGACAACTATGGGCCAATATCATTGACTCTGTCAATGATATTTGGCCATCTATTCAGGTGATTTTTGAGCAAATAGATTTGATAAAACTGGCTACAGAGGCCATCTAGAAAGCAAAAGCAGAATTAGGACAAATGCGAGAAGAGGTTGCCAGAATTATCCAATTCCTTAACACCAAGAATAAGTATGAGCTACAGGAATTGGAAATAGAGGAAAGAATAGAGACAATTTTGGAGGTCAAAAAGGTCCTCTCCAAGAGGAACTTGATGCAAAACTTGGAGGATAAGTGTCAGAATATGCAGCTAGTCATTGAAAGATTTATGGCTAAGTTCCAGATTTTGAGAGAAAAGGGATTACCCAATCCCTTAGTGATAAATGATAAGCTGATGACACAGGAGGATTACAACATGAAAATCAGAGAGGCAGCAAAATATCTGGTAAATACATCATCAATAAAAGCATTGCCAACATGCAAAGTACTCTACCAAACATTTGAAAACTTGTTTTACCTCCAGCATGAGGTAAAACACTTGTTTATCAATAAGCCTACTTTTTCCAAATACACAGAGGCAGATGAAACATATAGACAGATGCTAAAAATCCAATTACCTGATACTGAAACATGGGAGAAATTAACAGATTTACTATAGAAATATGCAGTAAAAAGGTTAATGTATAGTAAAAGTAAAACAACATGGCAAAAGGATGTTGACAGATCAACAGAGTCTAAGTGTATCAGATGAAAGGCTAAAGTAAATGAAGCATCCAGCGTGAAAGATCAAATAACAACGCAGATTAAAGGGCAAAAGATCAAAGCGAGCAGAACCAAGATAAAAGGGACAACATGAAACAGTTCAATAGTCGTCTCTATCTTCTTGCATGAAGATATTTCTTTCTCCTAAATTAATTCTCAATACAGTTTAAGATATTTTTGTAAATCCTTTTGTATAAATACTTCATAATTCGAAGTATTTAGTGTGGATTATATTAGACATTTCTATAAACTTTTTGATGAGAAGACCTAGAAGGTTATTATATCATTTTCTGAGCCAACAAGCTGGATTGATAAATAAAGATCAGAGATTTCCAAGGATTCATGTGTAGAGCGAATTTCAGAAAAGTATTTTCATGTGTTACTATTGTTTTTCTCAAAGTTATTCATAATCTTTAATGTGTTTCTCAATCTAAATGTTATAACTGGAATAATATTCCAGAACTTGTTTATTACACTCTGTCTTAACAGTTATGCATTTAAATGTTTTCTTCTGATGTTTAAATTAAATAATTCTCAATTTCTCTTTGGTTTAGATTTATTTCTTGAATATCCAGGTTAAAAGATTCTTAATTTCCCTTTGATCTTGATTACCCCTTCATTCCTCATTTATTATCTAGGTATGAGAACCCTTAACTGCTCTCTCACCTCGAGTGAAACCATTTCACCCCTCTATCTCAAAAGATCTGAAAAAACACTCTACTATCTTGCCCTTGGAACATTCCCTTTAGTGAGTTAATCCAATTTTGCTTCCTTATTATTTGACTCCATAGCCGAATGGTCTAAAAGACATCATTTTATCCACCTGTCTAAGCAGATCCCACCACCCAATCTCAAATACAAATAAAATTCCCCTTGAACAATCATAACTAACTTAAAAACATCTTAACTAAAACAAGGTTAAATTTTAAAGAGAGAACCCTCTCTGAGCATCAGGAAGGCTAGGTCCTGATCTCCAAAAGTGGCTTGTGGTTACCTTTGGTTTTTCTTTATTTTTGCTTCAAAAGAATTATCAAAGTGATAACATTTATGGCGACCATACTGGGGACTTCGATCCTCAGTCTCATAAAACTTTAAGGAAACCTTAAGTTAAATCTTGAGCCCTTTAAAGTTATTACCTGAAGTAAGTTTTGAGAAAATTTCATAAAAACAATTTAAAAACTTAAAATTTGGCTCCTAAAAAGATTCCTTATACTAGGGCAAACCCAAATCCAAACCCTGCAACTATAGTGGATGACCCACATAGGATTTTAAAACAACCTAAAACAACGGAAACTCAAACCAGTATTAGTAGGTTAGTTAGATCCAATTCACTCCCCGAGGATTTGTCAAGTTTAGAGCACATCCCTTTTGATTTGTCATTTGACCTCTCATTATTCAGAAGTAAATTTGAGAATGCAATCCACGAAACAGTCTTAGATCCTGAGTTTGTTCAACTCATTGAATCAAAAAAGGTGATTCATTCAGATTTAGATAAATTAGTTGTTGATACTTTTGACAAATTTGAAGCTTGGGCCTCTAAATTGATAAGTAATATAGGTGATTATTACATTCAACAGTCTACTGAACTAGCTGCCCTTACTACTGCTGCCCTTGGAGTTCTTCCACAAAATTCCCTTGCTGTAAATCCACCTTCCTTTACCACAACTTCACCAATTGTATCTACCACAATCCAATCACCTAAAACACTTATTAATCAATCATCTTCATCATCATCTAGTTCACCTCCATCAGTTTCAAGCCCTTCTTCAACCACCACAACTTTACCCCCCAGTCAAACCAGAATTACGACAATGGCAAACAGTATGCTACTCTTGTTTTACATGCCCAACTCCATGCCATGCCTGCATATTATCAGAGTAAGATCTTCTTCTTTGATGCTACTGGTCATTACACTGCCCAGCAACATGTAAACAAGATGTCTGACTTTTTTGAATTGCATGAAATAGATGAAGCAGATGTCCAAATGAGATTGTTTGCCCAAACTTTAACTGGGGATGTCAAGAAATGGTTCAAAGCCTTTCCTGCCAACCATATTGCAGACTTAGCAAATTTTCAAAGGTTATTCATTGATAGATGGGAGAGAAAGAAGAACCCATTGCAAATACTTTCTGAATATGACAATATTAGGAGAGCTCCCAATGAGTTTGTTCAGGACTATTGCACTAGGTTTAATAATATCTATAATGCAATTCCAGCCAACATTAAGTCTCCACCTTACCTAGCATTAATTAAGTTCCCTGATGGTTTTGATGCTGACATGTCATACCAACTAAGGGAAAGAAACCCTGAAACACTTGAAAAAATGTAGAGCAATGTTGTCAGTGTAGAGGCCAACCTGTTAGCTAAGAAAGCACGAATGAGGAATCAAAAGAAAGTTGTATTTAAAGAAGAAGCTTCAACTTCAGATGGAAAAGTTGATGTTTTGGCTAAAAGTTTAGAAAGAATCATGGATAGGTTAGAGAACATGGAGAGGAAAAATCAATGGGAGAATCAACAACAACAACCCCCAATAAGAAACCCAAATGTTAGGAGGAACCCTAATACTGCAAAAAAAGCTACACCAGACCAACAGATTAGGCCCCCCTTCCAAGAAAATTATGTTGAGGATTCACAGAACCAAGAAGCAGAGGATGATACCCAGATTAACTTATTGGAAACCATAGAGGAAGACACTGTTTTTCTTACTCAAGAAGAACAAGAGTTATATATGCTTAAGCAATTGTAGTTAGAATCTGGTGAATCTTTGATTTTAAACAGGGATATGAGTCGGCTATATATGAGGTACATAAACAATGGAGCTTGAGAAGTAAGAAGAATAACGAGACTCCCATTAAAAGATCCATCCAAACCCAGACTAAGATAATAAAAGAAGCTCCAGTTAACAAGGTGTTGCAAATTCTCCCTAGGGGAACAACTGAAACTTCAACCCCTAGGATTGTAGATATAACCTCCACTGAAACCCAAACAGAGCCAATCATTGAAAACAATCAAAATAAAAGAAATCAAGGCAAGACAGTAGAAACACAAACTGAAATGCCTACCACTGAGAAACAGAATAAAGATACTCAAACTGCACACATTAAGGAAGATCTGAATCAAACAAACAAACCTCAGCTCCCTTTCAATATTAAAAATGAAATAGCTAAATTAAAGATATCAGTTCCTTTGACCGAACTAGTAAATAATCAATCTTATAGTTCACAGATAACTGACACTTTGAACATAGGAGAGGGAGAGGATTCTGTTAATATGAATGATGACCAACCTGAATTATTATTTGGCCCTGAGGTCAATGGAATTCATCAGCAAGGGGGAGTTCCTCCTTTTTACATCAGCCTAAACATTCATGATAAAATTTTGCATAACGCTATGTTGGACTTAGGAGCATCCCACAATCTAATGCCAAAGGCAATAATGGAAAGACTGAACCTAGACATTACCAGGCCTTATAAGGATTTATTTTCTTTTGACTCCAGCCAGGTTAAATGCCTTGGTATAATCAAAGACTTATGTGTGACTCTTGTCCAGTGCCCTGCAAAGAGCATTCTAATGGATATTGTAGTTGCAGACATCCCACCAAAATATGGAATGCTACTATCTCGCTCATGGGGAGCAAAATTGCAGGGATCTTTGTAGTTGGATATGTCTTATGCCACCATATCCATTTTTGGCCAACCAAGAAAATTATATAGGGAGACCTTGATGAAGTACATGGTTAGTAGTGAGGAAAAGCCACAAAACTTTCCCATATACTCCATGCATTCATATATGGACTCTTTCATCTTATACAATGCAGAAAATGATAAAAAGGAAATCACAGCCAAAGACCTTAAGTATAGAACAACTGATAGTGAGAACATATTCCATGAGTCACTTTGGCATTTAGACTTTGATGGGTCTGTCAATAAGTTAGGGGCTGGTGTAGGAGTGTGGATCCATAATATGGAAAATAACCATGCTGAGGGACATGCTTTCATATTGAACTTTAAATGTAGCAATAACATGGCTGAATATGAAGCCCTGATTCTAGGGTTACAATTGGTTAGGAAATTGGGAGCCAAAAGAGATTCCATCATGGGATACTTAGAGCTGATTATCAAACATATCAGTGGTGAATATTCTGTCAACGACCCTAGGCTTGGTAGATATAGGGTTACTATTTTAGACTTGATCAAGGACCTCCTGGAATCAAACTTTGCTGCCATTCCTAGAAAACAAAACATGCAGGCCCACAGTCTGGCTACCTTTTCTAGTACTTGTAAATTGCCATTTCAACCAAACCACCAGTACATTGCAGAAGTTAGACATAGGCCTGTTATACTAGACAACCTTAAGTATTGGCATATTTTCTCCCAGGACTCTCAGATCTACGATTTCATGAACAATGAAGGTGAATTTCGGAATTGTAAGATAGATACTGACTGTACAATAGACAATAATGTAGAAAGTAGTTTAGATGTAAATATTTTCGATTTACATAAACCAACTAAATTTACTAAACTAGAAATAGATAGTTTAGAAAAGGTAGAGATAGATGAAATAATGGATGATGATCCTGAGATTCTTAATTTGAAAAATAATTTTTTGCCTAAAGGATTAGTACCTTTAGAGGATTTGTTTGACTCTAATGATGTAGCTAGGAAACCCAAGATGGAACCTCTAAGAGCTGACATAGAAAAGGTTAATATAGGAACTGAAGATAATCCAAAAATCATTAAGATATCTAAAGCCTTACCCCTAGAGGAAAAGGTTAAATATATCAATCTGTTTAAGAAGTTCCAGGATGTATTTGCCTGGAGTTATGAAGACTTAAAATCTTATGAAACCACCATAATCCAACACAAAATACCTTTAAAAGAAGATCATAAACCTTTCAAACAGAAACTTAGGAGGATAAACCCAGTTCTTATGCCATCCATAGAGAAAGAGGTTAAGAGAATGTTTGATGCCCAAATAATAGCGCCCATTAGATACTCAGATTGGATTTCAAACTTAGTTACAACTAGGAAAAATATAGGTGAAATTAGACTTTGTGTAGATTTTCGAAACTTAAACAAGGTCTCTTTAAAAGACAACTACCCCTGACCAAAAATGGACCATATATTGCAAAGGATAGTGGGATCATCTAGGATTTCACTGTTAGATGGATTCTCTGGGTATAACCAGATATTAGTCCAACGTGAGGACCAAGCCAAAACTGCATTTACTACTCCTTGGGGTACCTTCATGTATTTGAAGATTCCCTTTGGATTAATGAATGTAGGTCCCACATTTCAAAGAGCTATGGATATAGCTTTTGCCAAGGAAATCCACGATTTCTTAGTAGTATACCAGAATGACATTACAGTCTTCTCTAAAGCTGACAATGAACACTTAGACCACCTCAAAAGAGTATTTATCAAATTCAGGAAATTTGGGATTTCTTTAAATCCTAAAAAGACACTCTTCGGTCTTGAAGAGGGAAATATGTTAGGATACATCATATCTAAAGATGGGATTGTGATAGACCCTGCTAGAATAAGAGCCATTTTTACCATTTCCCATCCTCGAAACATTAAAGAGCTACAATCATTTCTAGGTAAGATTAATTTTCTTAGGAGATTCATCTCAAATCTAGCAGAATTAATTAGGGAATTAAATAACATGCTAAGAAAGGACTCAACAATTAAATGGACATTGGAGGCCAAACAATCCTTTGAAGCTATTAAGGAAGCATTAACCAAGACTCCAGTCCTGATTAGTCCCGACTTTAACAAAGATTTTATTATTTTTTCTTTTGCTTCAGAACACTCCATTGCAGTTGTCTCATTGCAAAAAAACAATCAAGGATATGAACAACCAATAGCATTCTTTAGTAAATCCTTAAGAGATGCCACACTCAAATACAATATCATGGAAAAACAGGCTTTATCTTTGGTTAAGGCTATCAAAGATTTTAGAGTATACATTCTTTACTCTCACATTATTTTTTATGTTCCAAACTCTGTAGTTAAGGACATTTTGACTCAAAATGGGCCTGAAGGAAAAAGAGGCAAATGGATTGCCACAATATTGGAATATGACATAGAGATAAAACCCACCAAACTTATTAAAGGCTAAGATTTAGCCAAACTCATGGCTGAATCGAACTGTTAGGCCCTTGATGATCAAGAGGAGATGGTGACTCCACAGGTCAGTGAACCTTTTACTGATTCACCATGGTATGCAGATATTACATTTGTTTTACTAAACTTACAAGCTCCTCCTGTATTGGCAAGAACTAAAGCTAGATTCTTAAAAATAGTGGTATTCTTTTAACATGTTTATTAAAAGATGAAGCTGACAAGATTTTACAAGAATTTCATGCAGGGGATTGTGGAGGACACTTGTACTGGAAGAGTACTACTGACAAGATTCTGAGGGCTGGTTTTTATTGGCCTACTTTGTTTGCAGATGTAAAAAAACATGTGACCTCCTGTCATAAATGCCATATTTTTGAGGGAAAGAGGAAACTTTTACCTTTTCCTCTTAAACCAATTTCCACTGAGATGCCATTTCAACAATGGGGGTTAGACTTCATTGGAGAAATACACCCAGCCTCCTTAGCTCAACACAAGTGGATTTTGACAGCCACAGACTATTTTACCAAATGGATAGAGGCCATACCTTCTAGGCAAGCCACAGACACTGTCATAGTCACTTTCCTAGAGAGTAATATCCTTTCAAGATTTGCATGTCCCCAGAAGCTCATTACTGATAATGTAGCAGCCTTTAAATCCAAAAGAATGATAGATTTCTGTAACAAATACCACATCATCCTTGGCCATTCCACAATCTATTAGCATAGTCATCCAACAAAAGTCTGATCAATATTATAAAAAAGTTATTGGAAGACAATAAAAAGACATGGAACAAGAAGTTAGTCAATGCCTTATGGGCAGATAGACTGACTACTAAGAAGTCCATTGGAACATCACCCTATCAGCTAGTTTAAGGGATGGATGCAGTTTTCCCATCATCTTTGGGAGTGCCAGTCATGAAGATTCTTCAGGAATTACAGGTGGAACCAAATGATATTCAGAGAATAATAAATCAGATCATACACCTGCAGCAGACTAGAGAAAAATCACAGGTAATACAGGAAAAAATCAAGAAAGTCTTTGATAAAAAGACTAAAAGAGATGATTTTCACATAGGAGACAAGGTCCTTAAGAGGGATTCAAGGAGAGAAGACAAAGGCAAGCATGGAAAATTTGATTTTCTGTGCAGGGGCCTTATTTCATTTATGGTTACAGAGGCAAGAATGCCTTTTTCTTGAGAAACATAGATGGATCAGATCTACCAGGAGGACCTGTTAATGGTAGGATGCTAAAGCATTACTTTTCCACTGACTTACAATAGTTCACTTTACTTTGCATCATTGTACATAACATTGTAGAGTGAAGTTTGGATTTGAAGGTAATCCTTTGAAGTTGAAGTTCGGAGAGAAGGACCAAAGCTTTGAAATATTTACTGTCATAAGTATCAATAATGCATATTCACAGAAGGACACTTTGCAAGGTAACTTCAGCCACAATTAAAAGGATACTGATCTTTAGAGTTCTTGACATTTCACTAAGAAATGCCATCCCCATGTGGAGCCACTGTTAGAGTCCTATAGTGATAAGATTCATAATTTTGAATTGGCTAAGGTTAAGCCTTGTAATATTGTACATACCTTTGCTTTCTGCAAACATTTTCCATATTAAAAATTAAAAAATGTAAAGAGGGTGTGTCCTAAAAGAAATATCAAAGCACAAAACAATAAGAAAAGATTAAAAAAATGAAAATATATGAACCCCATACACAAAAACAGATAAAGGTTGTGTGCAGCTTGTCATACATGCCACAACCCATGGTAGTCAAACTGCTTAATCTTGACTATTTCATGCTTTGAATTTTATGTTTATAGTTAGAGAATAAAATCTGACCAAACAACTTAATTTTGGGAGATCATTAGATAGGTAGATAAAATAAAAGGAGCTCATCAGCTTAATCTGAGCCCTTGGAAGATATAAGGATAGAATTAGATAGTTTACTTTTCAAAAGAAAAAATAATGATAAGGGTCTGCTAGCCTAAATGCACTCAAATAAGTGAAGAAAACAAAAATGTTATGGTAAGTAATGGGCAAGTAGAAGAAAGGTTGCTGAAGTATAAAGTTGATTGGACAAAAGCACATTTATCATGCTTAATCATATGTTTCAATGTGCATGAGCAATTAAGAAAGCAAAAATAGAGGTTTACAAGTTGATTTAATTGACTTCCCCTCATTCATTTCATCCCTATACTTACTAATCTCCCCATCCACAAGTATGTTCTAGTACTAAAAATCCTTCAAGTCATAAAGGCTCAGAGCATTTCTTTGACTTTTGGTGGGACGAGACCCTCGACTTAATGACTTATGGACATCAAGTGTTAGAATTCCCTTCATAAAAGTCATTTCCCTTCATTACCCTAATAAAACCCCTTTTCTTAAGGTTAAACACCATTTGCATATGAAAAGTAAAAATCCCAGTTTCATTTTACTCAAAATACCCATAATTTTTTTTTATCCTAAGTATAAGTGTATGTGAAGAAAATGCACAAATATTACATTATGCTTAGTAGTATTTTCACTTCGCTCATTTCAGTTCATATTAATTTTTAACTTAATAATATAGCTCTCGATATACCTTTTCCCATATATAAATAAATCCTGTATATAATACCCCAACCCTTAATTTAATTATAAACTATATTTTTTTATCCCATGCCCCCGACAAAACCCTCTTAAGTCACCAATTCTCGGTAAAGCTAAGATAATCCCTTCATTAACCCCGTCCGATCATTTAATCCCATGTTTAACTCGTAAATAATCACAAACCACCATGGATTAAAGCCCCGCCGCCCCCACCCCGCACCCCCCCCACAAAAAAAAACCTTTGCCCATTTCATCCATGCTAATCTGTCATCTGACTGTCGTCTGATCATCAACACCCAAATCCAATGGTTCACGGCCATATCGGGTTCACCCGATATCCGACATTTACCCGCCCGATAAAGTGGTATTTCCCAGGCCCCCATCTGCTACGTGTCAATCGTTAAGGTAGATCGGGTGACCTCGCCAAAATATCGCCTACTCCATAGAGCAGTGCGATGGCTTGGGAAACCACCTCCCTGCCCAACTCGAAAAATCGCCCACTATTCATTTATAATTTGCCTTCCAAAAAATAACCGTTGTTCAATAAAAAGGCTGAGAAGCCCTATTTGGCCTTTTCAATTAATTTTTTTGTAAACCTCTACAAGCCATTGCGACACCTTCAAACCCTGAAATTACCAGTTGACCTCAATTTCACTCCTGAAGAAGTTGCAGAGACCCCAATCAAGCTCTCAATCCATACTAGAGCCCATTCAACCTTTTGCAGTTGCTGAGAACACCAATTTGAATATAATTCACCCAAATTCCAGGTATTTGAAGATAAATTACCAGACACCCTTTCAATTTGAAAACATTCAGTCTTTAAAGTGTTTTAATTGATTAAAATTAATTGAAATTACTTTAAATTGAAGAGTGTGCCTAACTAAAATACCCAAACCCTTCCGAAAGCTTCCAAACTACCTTCAAAACTCTGATATAAACCCGTATAAGTCAAATTCAAATCCACAAGAACTGAATTATGGCTGCCCCCATCGCCATGGATGTCAGACCAGTGACAACCCCTCATTTGGACCTTGACCACCTTCCCCTGGCTGACAAGGATTTTCAAATCAAAGACACAAGTGCCTATACACTCCTGCTCAAAATCCATTGTTGGAGTAATGACAGATATCTAAACCATACTGATGACATTGGCCTTTGGGAGTCCAATTTTCCCAAATACCAGTTTCCACAGGTACATGTCTTCCATGAGATTGTTCATCTGTGCCATGTTTGTTACATTCCCGGCCAGAGAGCTACAATGTCCCTACACCAAAAAGTCATGTTTACTATTACAGTTGAGTTAATCAATGAAATGTTGCAAGTCCAACCAGGTCCATAAAACATGAGCAAAGGCTCAACTCCATATGGAGAAACACAGGAGCCATCTACATCAGAAACTCAAATTTTAGAAAGGCAACTCAGTGTAGAAGTATCCTCATTAAATAAGCCTGTTGATAGAGATAGGGACATATAGGACAGGTTCAAGGAAATTAAAATGAGAAATGAGAAACTCAAGGCGGAATCCTATGCAAAATATTTCAATCTTACACCCCTTAATCAAAGTAGGTTGATGTTAGCTTTTGACATCAAGGAAGGAAATATGCAAATGTCCTTCATAAAGCCAATTGTACAACAACCAAGAACATCAACAGATTTCAAGAAGATAGACTTTGAAGTATTGGCAAGGGATATTCATTCGGTTGACCAAATTGAAGTTCACAAGCAGGCTGGAGAAATGATTTACTCCACCCTTATAGGAAATGCCATGGCTACTCATCAATTGCAGAATTCAATGAATAACATTTCAGCCCAGTATCAGTTGGAAAAGGCCTCCTCATAGGCCAAAGACACCAAAATCAAGTCTTTTGAAGACTTGGTAATTGAATTGGGACATGATCCCAAGGACATCAAGGCTACTGAACAATTAATTAAAAAGAAAAATGATGACATTGTAGCCCTCAAGAAACAATTGAAGATACCTCAACTACACCAGCCCCAGACACAGGAAGTCTTGGAAAGCCAAACTAAGCATGAAGAGTTGATGGACTTAGTCCTTAAACTCAATGATCAGTTGAGGGAGACAGAAAAGGAATTGGACAACTTAATCCAATTAAAACAAACTAATCTTGGCACTGACTCGGTAAATGTCATCCTAGCAGTTATCATGGCCATTCCTTCCACATTGGCAGCCTCATTGACTTCCACAAATCCAAGGGCCACAACACTACCGGTTTCTACAACATCTACATCAACAATAGGTACATCAAGTGAAGAAGCAAGAAAATTGGTTAAATCTATGGAAGAAATGTCCATACAAACCATAGAGATGAATAAGAGAAAGTGACAAGCTTGGAAACTGATTACAAGCTTGCCAGAATCATGCTCAAAGAAGAAGTGCAAAAGGATACCAGGATGAGTGAAAGATTGAAAGCCCTGGAAAAGGACTTAACACTGAAAGAACCCCTTGGGTAGGCTAAGGAACAACTATGGGCCAATATCATTGACTCTGTCAATGATATTTGGCCATCTATTCAGGTGATTTTCGAGCAAATAGATTTGATAAAACTGGCTACAGAGGCCATCCAGAAAGTAAAAGCAGAATTAGGACAAATGCCAGAAGAGGCTGCCAGAATTATCCAATTCCTTAACACCAAGAATAAGTATGAGCTACAGGAATTGGAAATAGAGGACAGAACAGAGACAATTTTGGAGGTCAAAAAGGTCCTCTCCAAGAGGAACTTGATGCAAAACTTGGAGGATAAGTGTCAGAATATGCAGCTAGCCATTGACATATTTATGGATAAGTTCTTATTTTGAGAGAAAAGGGATTACCCAATCCCTTAGTGATAAATGATAAGTTGATGACACAGGAGGATTACAACAAGAAAATTAGAGAGGCAACAAAAGATCAGGTAAATACATCATCAGTAAAGGCATTGCCAACAGGCAAAGTACTCTACCAAACATTTGAAAACTTGTTTTACCTCTAGCATGATGTAAAACACTTGTTTATAAATAAGCTTACTTTTTCCAAATACACAGAGGTTGATGAAACATATAGAAAGATGCTAAAAATCCAATTACCTGATGCTAAAACATGGGAGAAATTAACTGATTTACTATAGAAATATGCAGTAAAAAGGTTAATGTAGAGTAAAAGTAAAACAACATGGTAAAAGGATGTTGACAGATCAACAGAGTCAAAGTGTATCAGATGAAAGGCTAAAGTAAGTGAAGCATCCAGCGTGAAAGATCAAACAACAAATCATATTAAAGGGAAAAAGATCAAAGTGAGCAGAACCAAAATAAAAGGGACAACATGAAACAGTTCAATAGTTGTCTCTATCTTCTTGCATGAAGATATTTCTTTCTCCTAAATTAATTCTCAATACAGTTTGAGATATTTTTGTAAATCCTTTTGTATAAATACTTCATAATTCAAAGTATTAAGTGTGGATTCTATTAGACATTTCTATAAACTTTTTGATGAGAAGACCTAGAAGGTTATTGTATCATTTTTTGAGCCAGCAAGCTAGATTGATAAATAAAGATCAGATATTTCCAAGGATTCATGTGTTGAGCAAATTTCAGACAAGTATTTTCATGTGTTATTGTTATTTTTCTCAAAGTTATTCATAATCTTTAATGTGTTTCTCAATCTAAATGTTATAACTGGAATAATATTTCAGAACTTGTTTAATTACACTCTGTCTTAACAGTTATGCATTTAAATGTTTTCTTCTGATATTTAAATTAAAGAATTCTTAATTGCTCTTTGGTTTAGATTGATTTCTTGAATATCCAGGTTAAAGGATTCTTAATTGCCCTTTGATCTTGATTACCCCTTCATTCCTCATTCATTATCCAAGTCTGAGAACCCTTAACTGCTCTCTCACCCCGAGTGAAACCCTTTCACCCCTCTGTCTCAAAATATCTCAACAAACACTCTGCTATCTTGCCCTTGGAGCATTCCCGTTAGTGAGTTAATCCAGTTTTTCTTCCTTATTATTTGACTCCATAGCCTAATGGTCTAAAAGACATCATTTTATCCATCTGTCTAACCTGATCCCACCACCCAATCTCAAATACAAATAAAAAACCCCTTGAACAATCATAACTAACCTAAAAAAATATTAACTAAAACAAAGTTAAATTTTAAAGAGAGAGCCCTCTTTGAGCATCAGGAAGGCTAGGTCCTGATCTCCAAAAGTAGTTTGTGGTTACCTTTGGTTTTTCTTTCTTTTTACTTCAAAAGAATTATTAGAGTGATAATAGGGGGACAGAGGGCCACCACCACCACCACCTCCACAGGGAGGGGCATATTTTGCCTCATCAGGGGGAGTCCTTGCCTCTCTATGCGGGATTCCTAAGTTTTTGACACTCCGCATCAGAGGTATGGTACAGGGACAGATGGTGTCGATACTAGTGGACAGTGGGGTTACCCACAACTTCATAGAGGCACAACTGGTCCAGGGGAGGGGCCTCACCACGACAAAGTTTGAGGGTTCTCCGTCCTAGTGCCAGGTGACCGTACCATCCATTGTACCCGATACGTGCCCTCCTTGACAGTAGTTATGTGAAACTACTCGATGATGAACCACTTCTTTGTGGTCGACGTGCCAGACACTAATGTGGTGATGGGTGTCCAGTGGCTGTATTCCCTTGGGAGAGTTATGACTGATTGGGGGAAACCTGAGATGGAGTTCATGGGGCCAGACGACAAATTGGTGGTTTTGAGAGGCATGCAGTCTTATCTGCCTCAGACAATTTCGGCCCACAGGATGGAGGCAGATCTTCGACATGGGGACATCGCATGGGCAGTCGAGTTGAGGATCTCAGAGGCTGGGGGACAGGCACAGTCACCATCGGCAGACATACAGGCTCTTCTGGACAGGTACGCAATAGTGTTCGGGGACATTCCACTTGGGCAGCCGCCAGATAGAGGGTTTGAGCACACCATTGAGCTAGAGCCGGTCATACAGGCAGTCATCACTACTCCTTACCGACACCCCAAAGCCTAAAAGGACGAGATCGTGAAAGTTATTCAAGAGCTGCTTGCTTTAGGTCACATTAGGCCTAGTTCCAGTCCTTTTGCCTCTTCCGTAGTTTTGGTGAAGAAGAAGGATGGGACCCTCGAGATGTGCATAGACTACAGAGCCCTTATCAGGAAAACCCTCAAGAACTGGTACCCCATTCTCTGCATTGATGAGTTGATGGATGAGCTTATATGAGCCTAGTACTTCTCTAAGATCGATTTACGTTCGGGGTATCACCAAATCAGAGTTCAGGATCAGGACATCCTGAAGACAGCATTCCAGTGCCACTATGGGCACTTTGAGTTTTTGGTCATGCCATTTGGGCTAACCAATGCTCCTGCCACATTTCAGTCTTACATGAACCACATCTTTCAGGGGTAGTTGAGGAGGTTCATGCTAGTGTTCTTTGATGACATTCTGATCTATAGCCGGACATGGGAGGAGCACCTCCAACACTTGGAGGAGGTACTGCGCATTCTAGAGGAGCAACAATTCTATGATAAGCTCTCCAAATGCGAGTTTGGTTTGACAGAGATGCTTTATCTTGGGCATATCATTGGAGCAAACAGGGTGAAGGTTCATGAGGAGAAGATTAGGGCGATCCGGGAATGGCCAGTACCCCAAGACGTGACTATGTTCAGAGGCTTCTTGGGCATTTGCACTTACTACAAGAAGTTTGTCAAAGGGTTCTCACAGCTGGCAGCACCCTTGACCAACTTGACCAAGAAAGGAGACTTCACATGGATAGAGGGAGCACAGGCCGCTTTCGATTGCCTCAAGGAGGTGATGATTAGTTGCCCTATCTTGGCACTCCCGAGATTTTCCCAGCCATTTACAGTGGAGTGTGATGCATCAGTGGTGGGAGTTGGAGCCGTTTTGTCACAAGAGGGGCACCCCATAGCTTTCGAGAGTCTCAAGCTCCTATCGCATGAGCTGTCATATTCCATATATGACAAGGAGATGTTGGCCATCATGCATGCATTGTCCAAGTTTCGCCAGTACTTGGTGGGAAACCGATTCAGAGTGAAGACTGATCATAATAGTCGTCAACATTTCATGGGGCAGCAGGGCCTCAACGACAGGCAACATAGATGGGTCAGTAAGGTGCGGGCCTACGACTTTGATATTGAGTATGTGCGGGGCAAGCACAACATGGTGGCTAATGCTCTATCCAAGAGGTCGGCTGGGTTATCTCTTATGAGCATCTGCCAGGACTGGAAGTCTTAACTGTTGGTTGAGTACTCCAAGGATAGGAGGGTCTGTGAGGCGTTATAGGGGGCACATGCAGATGAGCGTTACCGTGTGATGGATAAGGTCATCTATTACAAGGGGCGCATTGACTTAGTTCACAACTCGCAGTTAAGGGAGAGGTTACTCCAAGCAGCTCACGATTCACCATTGTCCGGACACCAGGGGTTCCGGAAGACTTACATGGCTGTTTGGGAGAGGTTCACATGGAAAGGCCTCAAGGAGGATGTACTGCAACACATAAGGGAGTGTGAGGCCTGCCAATGGAATAAGGGGGAGTTGATTCACCTGCAAGGCTATTACATCCACTTCCCATTCCAAAGGGGAAATGGGAAAGTATCTCAATAGATTTCATCACGGGGCTCCCCACAGTACAGGGGAAGGTTTCCATATATGTGGTGGTCGATAGGTTGACCAAGTTTTCCCACTTCTTCGCCATGCCCACTAGATTCATGACATCCCATGTAGCTGAGTTGTTCTTCCAGGAGGTTTTCAGGCTACATGTACTCCCCAAGAACATTGTTAGTGACAACGATAGTAGATTCATGGGTGGCTTTTGGCAGGAGCTTTTCAAGTTGGTTGGGACAGAGCTTACTCCTAGCACCAGTTACCACCCTCAGACGGACGACCAGATAGAGAGGGTCAACCAGTGTTTGGAGGGGTACCTGAGGAACTATGTGACAGGTCAGCAGAGGACGTGGATGCGGTGGTTGCACTTGGGTGAGTTTTGCTACAACATCATACACTACTTGTCTATTGGTATGACTTCTTTTTGTGCCCTTTATGGTTATGATGCTCTAACTTTTGCTGATATTATTTTTGGAGAGAGTTGGGCCCCAAAGGCCAAAGGCTGGGTCCAAGAGAGCCAAGATATCCTCAAAGCTCTCAAGGATAATCTAGTGACAACCCAAAATCAGCAAAAACTGTATGCAAATTGGCATAGGATAGAGAGGCACTTTGAGGAGGGGGACCTAGTGTACCTCCGATTGCAGCCTTACAGACAGTCCACGCTGAAACAAAAGGGGGCTGAGAAGCTACAACCACACATATATGGGCCCTACTAGGTGATTAGGCAGGTTGGGGAGGTGGCCTATGAGCTAGCACTACCTCCGGGGAGCAGGATCCACAACGTGTTTCATGTCTCATGCCTGAAGAAGGTGTTGGGACAATAGGTGACCACAATAGTTGATCTACTCGCATTAGATGATGAGGGCCATTTGGTTCTAGAACCAGAGGCTAGATTGGAGAGCAGGGAGAGAAAAATGAGGAAGAAAACCATCAGGGAGTTCTTGGTACGTTGGAAGAACTTAGTGGATGAGGATGCCACCTAGGAGGGTCAGCACATACTAGAGCACCTGACTTTGAGGTTACTTGAGGGCAAGAAACATCTGGGAGGGGAGGACTGTCATGTCCCTTCTCAAATGAATTAGTCACGGGATGCAACAACACAATTTTGGCAGCAATTTTGGTTTAAGAGGAGGATCCCACACGTAGAAACTTAGGAACTATAGGTAGTTCGAATTATTTTTGGCAACTAGTGGAATGTGGGGACCACCCATGCGTAATTCAAATTTGGCCAAGGAGGACGTTGGAGGGAATTCGAGTTAGTGGAAGGAGGGGCCCACAAGAGGCTAATGGAGCCCAAGGTGAAAAATGGGGATGGAGCTCTCATTTTCCAGCATTCTGATTATTTTGACAAACAAACTCATTTTGTACGCTCTGCTGTTCAGCGAGTCTACCGGCTGTTTAGCCACGAGTCTTCTGCAGGGAAGATTCAACCTCTTCTTTAGGGGACCATCTGTGCCTACCCTAGGGAGGCTATTACACGGGATTTTCCAAGGAGTCCGATACAGTCACACACTTCACTCATCAGCACAGGGAGGAACTGCGTATTCCTGGGCATCCAGAGAATACGCATGAAGGGTTAGGAATCAACAAGGGGGATTCATAGCTTGCTGGGAGAGCCAGGAATAGACCAGCAAAGGGATTCACAGCTTTCTCGGAGAGCCAAGAGTTGACGAGGCAGTGTAGAAAGAGAAACTCCGCTGGCGTAGCAGCCAACTAGACCAACGCAGAGGCCACTGTAGCAACAAACTCGTGGTGCTGGGAGAGCAGTCATCCAGACCAAGGGTCATCTGGGAAGCAATGAGTTTGTGAATATAGGTGGACCCAACGTTCTAGGGGTATTTTAAGAGGGATTGGTAGGCTATTTCCTGCAAGTCGAATTTGGCTGTAGCAACTGGGGAGAGGCTCCAAGGAGGCCGCAAATCCAAAGTCAAAACCAGAGAAATTCCTTTCTAGATTTTTCTGGGTTTTGTCTAAGGAGTCTAAGGTTGAAAGGATATAATTTTCTAGGCAGTTTTTGGGCACATTCCAACAGGTCAAAATTAGCAGATCAACAGTTTTGCTGGGAGAACGCAGTGTAAATGGTGCAGCAACTGAACGACCATCATCTCAGCTATTCCATCACCTGGGTTTAGTCTAGCTTGTCCTTGAGACAAGTCCAGGTGTACCACTACATTTATATTGTACCCATTGATCTAAGATTTTATAATATATGGCTCAACAGTTCCAGATTTACAATGTTTCCATGGTTGTGTAATGCCTATTTTTAATTTTATGCTATTACACTATTTATTTGTTTAAATATCACTAATATTCCTACTTAGGAACATTACAAAAAGGCTCACATAGAGCAAGAACGTGCCGCTAAGGAGCATGCGGAATAAGAACAACGCGAGTCACAGAAAGGTGACAAGTCACCTTTGCCGGATACAGAGGAAGAAGAACTTTCAGGACAAGGCGGCGGAGGCGATGAGGGGCAGAGAACCCCATTTATTTTCAAACGATGTGGCAGAGAGAAGTAGGGTGGAATGTGGAAAAAGAAGAAATCTAATAAATCACAGGTTGAACCCATGGTGTTAACAGAAGGAGACCTTGATGAGATCGACGATAAAATCAGGGATACAATGACATAAGTGTTGCAGCAGTTTGAGAATCAATACATGTAGACGCTGGGGAGCGTCCAGAAGGATCTGCATGAGTTGCAGATCAAAACAAGAAGAATACAGGTGGGCATTGGATAAGTGAGCATGGAGTAAGTGAGCCTGACACACAGGACAAGCCAAGTAGCAGAGCTGGTAAGGACTCCAGATCTCCGAACTATACCGTTGCCAGATGGGTCCATTGACGCAAAGTTCGTCAATGATCGCATTATAATGAGTACAATCAAGAACATAGGACTGAACATAGCGGAGCTCTCCAATGCAACCATCCACGCACTGCATATGGGGGTCGTAGATGAATTGAGAACCAAGGAGCAGCGTGCCTTCAACCTCATAAGTGAGTACAAAGTCAAGAATGAGCAGATGTTCATTGAAAAGATGCAGGCTATGAAGGAAAAGGAGGCACTTTAGATGCGTAACTCAAGTCTGGAATCAACAGTAGTAGAGGCATGCAAGATAGTGCCTGAGCTTCACATCCCAGAGGATGCACAACCAGAAGCCAAAATAAAAAAACTAGTCGCTGGTGTGCGTGAGGCTAAAATAGAAGTTGGACGAGTAACCTTTGATTTCAACATGAAGATTGCAGAGATGCAGTTGAAGTTGCAACCCATGACTCTGCCTGAGGTCCGGGAGCAGCACAAAACCACAATAAAGGAAGGCATGTCTACCTTGGATGCCACAGTCACTGACTGTGCGGCACTGTTCGAGTAGTCTATGGAGCTAGTGACCAATCTCTAGGAGGATCCGAACCTACAGACATTGAACACAGAGGTAAGGGAGTTGCAATGCCAATATGATGAGGTTAGGGCAACTGCATGCACCTTAGCACCAACACAGCACCTTGCCAAATTACAGGAAGGAAAGCAGCTACTAGCACAGGTAGAAGAGGCACAAAAGAAAGAGGCCTTGCTCAAGGCTAGGTTGCAACCTTGGTTAGAGGAGGCTTACCAGGTCACGACTTCCCTTCAATATAAGCTTAAGGGACTGCAGCAGGCACAACAAACGATGAGGCTGGCAGTAGAGGGACCATCCACTGAGGCCTTCTTCTTTTCGGCTGTCATTTACCTTTACCTTTATCTTTCCCTTTCCATCCTTGTTGAGATTCATTCTTACACTTTGATTGTTCATAGAAATGTTTCAATTTTCCAATAACTTCCTCAAGTGACTGAGGCTCATCATACTCAATCTAATCTCTAAATGCTAATGGCAAGCCATTGAAAAATAGTTGAACTTTAGCCTTCTCATCTTTAAGATACTGTACGTACCTCAGTAGCTCCAGGAACTTAGTCGTGTACTCTTCATCTATCATTGGTCCCATCTTTAGCTCATAGAATTCTTTGGCCTTACTGTCGTAGTACCTTTATAACAAGTACTTCTTCCTGAAAAGCCTCTTGAACTCATGCCAAGTCAAGTCATTTGTCCTGATGTCTCTGACCCACTTCACATCTTCCCACCAGATATCTTCTTTACCTCTCAGGCTGAAGATAACTACTCTGGCCTTCATATTATCTGTGTAATTATGCAACTCAAAGAACTTCTTCATCCCAAGTATCCAAGCCTATGCATCTTCTGGCTTATTCACATCTCCATCAAAAGTAGGTGGCTTTTCTTTCTTAAATTCATCTGGCAAGTATCCCCTATCACTCCTCCTGTAAGGATGATAATGATGATGATCATAATGCCTATCAGAACCAGAACTAGAGTAGTACATGTGTCCATCACCTCTCTTATCCGGAGTGTCCAACAACCTGCGATATCTAACTATGTCATCTCTATTTGATCTATGACCACCATGAGACCTATATCCATATACCCCATTAGTTTTTTCCTCTTATCCATGGCTAATACGAAGTGGCCCCTGTCACTGCAATTTTGACAAACTCTGAAGAAGTATTGCATTATGCTTGTTTCTCTTGTGCCTACATGATTTTGTCATTGTCTACCTTACAACTCCTTATTTCTTCCTTCAAGCTTCTCAATGTGTTTGCTAAATTAGAAGAGTGGCAAACACCATGTTTCTCATCTAATTCATAGGGACAATCTTTGTAGTCTACCATCTTGTTAGCCATCTTTGATCTCTTTCCTATAAGGCATACTATGTCAGCTAAACCAAATCACAATAAACCACTGTACCTTAGCATAATTTGGGGAGGATATATCATTTTCAAGATCAACCAATTAGCATAGTACATGTATAACATAATCATGACAACATATATACATATAATACATAAGCATATAACCATGTAACCATCAGTTTAGCTAGAGTCCAGTCATCAATGCATGACCATATCAACTATACATACCATGACCTCATGCATGACAACAACAACCATACCAAAGTATACTGACAATACACAAGCATAAACAACATGTAACCAATCACACACTCATGATGACACACTTCACAATAACAACATCCTCTTTCACATGACGACATCACTACAACCATGACCGACGCCATGCATATGCAACAAGCATATAGACCACAAGGGTGATTAACACATGTGCAACTAACATGAATGCATGACCAACACACCACACATCCAGTTCAAGGGGTGAACCGTGCTCTGATACCACTTGTAACACCCTCCTCCCACATCTACCCAAGTAACCAGCCAACCGGGGTAAACATGTGACGAGAGGCTACTATAATTGGATTCAGCCTCCTATGTGACCTCAAGGAAGTGGAATCAATAGAAACACAACATACAGACCTTCCACATCAGCTACAAGACTCCCAAGAACCATCCCAGCCACTCAGGTAGCTAGCCCTAGGGTCCCACTGAGTTTTTAGACCAATTAAACCCCAGACGCTCCCATGATATGGGCATGGCAATGTCCAGAAGGCTCTGGATGCTCCCACAACATGACATGCCAGTATCCAGGGACTATTTTGCTTAGTGTTGTGCCAACATCCCTGGGATTTGAGCCACTTTTTTAGTCCTAGAGCCCAAGTCACTGCCCAGAATTAAATGACACCCTTAGAACAAAAATGTAACAAGGGAATGATGATACAGATGCAATTAATTTATCAAGGGTTTGACTGGACCCCTACTAGCCATGTCAGGCATTTCGTCAAACATATCACAAATATGTAATCTATAGGTGTAAACAACAAATCTGAGCATAGGGGTCTCATACTTATATGAGAATCGCTAAGAAGCATTGTTCCCTTATATCATTAGCTGCATTATCATCTATTAGGTCATAGATACATTGTTCATTCATTTACCAATCAAAACATGAGGGAATGCATACATCATCACTATCATAATACATGCTTATAACCAACATAATAACAACAAAAATATCAAGGATACATCAACCATAAAATCCACATATAAACCAGTACATTTATACATAAGATATCAAGGAGATAACCTCTTATTAATGAATGAAAAATCCAACCCGGGATGGGACTTCCATGTTCCACCTGACCATAGAATGGTTGAGCCAATTCTCTCTTCAACCATTAACCCACGTGCCATATTCCAAGCATGAATGTGGGACTCAAACAAAAAGAACCAAGCAAGGCATCCCAAGGCTAAACCAACTCACCCTCATCAATGGAAACCAGGCTTTACCGTAATCCATCCCGGATCACTATGCCAACATAATAAACATGTAATAACCAGTTTTACCATGATCTCTACCAGATCACAAGGCCAAACGAGCACGGATGCCACTAGATTTCTCCACCTACACCGTGAGGAATTTTCTTGTCTCCTAGTCTCTTGGTATTTACTGCAATCCACAACGGATCACTAGGCCCTAAACAAGACCCACTCTTCGGGCTTTATCACATATCCCATCCTTGGATTACTAGGCCTGATGGAGAGAACCGACCTCTAGGTTTTACCGTATATCTCGTCATTCACTGGCAAGGATTCATAGGCCCACCAAGGCAACACAAAATCTAGCTTTATCGCAACCCATGCTCTGGTTCAGGGGTTATTAGGCCATGTGTTCTATCATTTGGAGATCCACCTCACTCAGCTTCGAATCAATCCGGTAATCTAGCTCAACCAAAATTTGAGAGCCCCATCACACCATGGCTATCTGGAAATGGCAAGGCTAGGCTAAAAACACTGTCAGACCTGGAAAAACCCATGCCATAACAACAAAAGAACCACATGCAATACCATGCATGTTATATCTAGCAAGGAAAACACACATGCAAATCGATACCTACAAAGAATCTTGCTGTAGTTGCTTGATCCTGATCTTTCTTGCTTGCTCGTTCCTTCCTCTTGCCTTCTTTTGCTTTTTTGATCCAATGCCAAAGTGCTCCAAGAAAACTCTAAGTGTCCAAGAGTGAGAGAGAGAGAGAGAGAGAAAATAATGAGAGAGCTCCAAAACTAAATTGACAAAAGGTTACAAACTAATCATGAGAATCCTTTTTTTCAATTAGGCCTCCATTTTCTTCATTTTCCATTATTTTCCTTCAATTTCCTCCTCACATGTGACCTGTGACTTGTCACATTCATTTTCTCCCAATTTCCATTATTTTCATAAATAAATGTGCCAAAAATGCCATTTTGCTTTTCCAAAGCCTTAACCATTGTCTTTTCCAGTTTCCTTAGTCGTAATAAACCAAATGAACGCCCACACTAGGATGTCTTGCCCAACATTCATCTTGGAATAAGTGTCCCATCAACCATGGTTATTATTTGTCCTTTATTATCTTTCATTACATGGAATTTTCACCAGGGCCATTACACTTGACACCTAACCTCTGATAGTATAATCCCTGACAGTCAATATTTGATCATTATCACTTAACAACCCCAACCATCCATTTTCTATTATTTGAGGAGAGTGGTCTAGGATTTTGCCTATGTCAGGGGCCAAGGCTTTACATTGTTCGCTACTTGGAGTATCACCCGACAATTGAAACCTAATAGCCCAAAAGCCCATATTTTGTCCTTGTGGACTTGGGCCCTCTTTTGTTTAAACAGTTAGTCACAACCATATTGTTGACCATACGACCAAGTGTGAATACCAAGACTACAAACCCAAAATTTCGCTTTGGCCTGAAACAAAAGGGGCAACCCCCAAAAATTTCATTTGGCCCAAAACCAAAGGTGTAAGTCCTCAAATTTCTCATTGGAAAGGCCTATTAGTAGAGGGAACTCATAGCCTGTTTCAAGAGCTAAGAAGGACTTTGAAAGGGAATTGAAATTACCAAAAAGAGTTTTGATGATACAAATATCTCCACTCGACCACATAAGTGACCAAGATCCTCCATTCCATAACCATTTGTTAGGCCTCTTTTATAGGAATCATATGAGTTCCTTATACACAATTTGCCACTTCTAAGGTCTTCAAGCATCTTCTCCCATCCAAGGAGAACTTCCAATTGCTCAACAGTCTAAACAGATACACATCCAAGCTGTTAAGTCCATCTTTTGGCTTCACAAAGGCTGAACACCTTCACTTCAAGGCTAGTTAAGCTCTTCATTAGACTACCCACCAACTCAAGAGTCCTTTAATGGACTCTTCAACACTTATCCTTAGATGTTCTAAGAAGACTCGTTTCATATAAGTCTCGCTTTTTGTAGTCAAGACTCTTATCCTTGCCTCTGATATCCACATTATTCACAAGACCCTCTAACCACTTCAATAGCCTTAGAGATTCTCAAGGTTGTCTAATAATAGACCATGGACACTAGCCATAACTAAGACTAGAAGTCCATCAATCTCATGCTTAAGGTGAGCCTTTTATTTCATTTCTATAAACATGAAATGTACAACACAAGAGTACATTAAATATGGATTAGCAAGCATATGTATATTGTGAAGCTAATATAACCAAATCTACCAATTCACATCATAAATGGACAACACATATAGATCATAATATCCATTTAGAAAACATGCCCATTAATGTACACATTTCATAAATTGTCATTTCTTTCTCATTAACATGGTTTGCATTACAAAGATGAAATCCACAAAGGTAATTATTTGATCGAGTCCTATGTTATCTATAACATATTAAAGAACAATGAAACCATTTTGCTTATGATTATAAACATAGAATTTTTACAAAGTTTTATTTTGATAACCATTTCTAAGTTATGCAAATCTCCTAATCTAAGTTTCCTGACCTGAATCTGGTTCCATTATTTCCAACCCAATGAGTCAATGTCTTAGCTTTAGCTTTGTTTGTGCACTTAAATAAATCAACCAACGTTGGGCATCATTGTCTCTATCGTAAGATTGTATCCAAAACACATGGTCTTTGTAGCATATTTGCATTCTAGAAGAACACATTAAAAGTAATGAATAATTATTTCCACTATAATCATAATTCCATTAATTAATTGTCCTAAATGTTTCATTTTTTATATTAATATTACTATTATTATTATTGTTTTGCATGTCTAAGGAATTAGTGGTTATTACAGAGTAATGTCTCAACATTAATCTCAATAACGAATTTAAACATCAATTTTTCCAATAGAGAAAGGAAAAAATAAATAAATCCTTCAAAATTCTTATGCTTGCGTTCTTTTGTTGATCAAGCATGTTAAAGCACACATTGAAGCACTTGTGTGATGGAGTAGTTGTTTATTTTGTTAGTTTGGTAAAGCAATAAAGAGTAGTTTCATAGATTCTCTTAAGACTCAACTTCCAGACTTTACCTATCCAAGTCGATTAAGAGTTGTACACATGTCTCTTTCACAATATGGAATTGGAGCTCAGGGGTCATATTCATGTGCAACATTGGAGGAGATGTGTCATTTTCCTAGCTTGATGTTGCTTCGATGGGGAACTTGGTCCAGGGGATGGGGGCTTATGGCTTTAGATGATGAGCTTGGAAGTTTTGTCAATATCCCAAGGAAACATAGGAGGATTTGTGTGAGAGCTTGGAGGTGGTGAGGTGGTGAGGAGATAACAAACCAAACAATGGGTGTGTAAATGTGGTGTGAGAATAGAGCATTGACTATAGTGGTGTGAGCAAAGCATCGATTGCAATGGTGTGAGTAGAGCATCCACTGCAGTTCGTAACCGAATATAAATGACATCAGTAGAACAATCAATATGAATGAAAAATGTGTCAGGGCAATTATATAATTATTTGTGTGGATGTTTAATTTTATTTATTTATTGTATATTTAATTTTATTTTTTAATAGTTCTGACAAAAATGAAAAAAAATCATATACACCAAGGATAATAAAGTCCCATCATACATTATAAGTCAATGAAAAATTCAATTCATGATAATGGTAAATTCAAAAATATATTTTAATTGTTTATATAGATAAAGTTAATTAAAAAATTTAAAAAATTGGTTATCTCATAAAATAGTTCTAAGTTAATCTTAAATCAAAGTACTTTTACCACCAGGTAAAAACTAGCATCCTTAACAGAGGCAATGACTAATAAAATGCAACAAAAACTATAATACTGGATGGAGGAAATGACTAATAAAATGCAAAGATGACAAGTTATATTGCTATGGTACTAAACATAACAGAGTCAAAGATATTGGAATTTCTTCAACTTAAAAGTTTTTCTCCTATTAAATAATCTCAATGAGGTTAGGTATGTGTTATATTCTTTGCATGTGTATTCGTATGTGTTGCATAGTGTGTAATGCATAGTGGGGGTGATAGCGCCCCCCTCCCCCCCAAGAAAAAAACAAATTGGGCAGTTTTTGGTGGTTTTCAGCACACAGTTTTGCTAAAAGCAGTTTCGTGGTGCATAGTGGTTTTAACCATGGTTTTGTAGTTTTAGTTAAGGAAATACAGTTGTATTCTAATCCAACATAAACAAATTGATAGTTCATGGATGTTAGGGGGTATAGATGTTGTATTCTAACAATGTGCAAATGAATATAGATTGAAAATTCTTGTTGATATTCTCGGATTTGGGATTCCGAGATAAAATATTTGTCTTTATGTGTGTTTTTCATTACCTCTTATTTGTTTTATTATGAATCTATTTGAAATAATTAATTGTACAAGGTTAAAACCTACATTTGGTATTAGAAAAGTGTTGGCTTCAAGGGGATAGCTTTGTGGCTAAGGGGTTTAGCTTAGGCCTATGGTAGACCCTGTTATAGTGTGATATCTATGAAAGTCATTCTTATGCTAAACAGGAAATGGTGAATAGTTCAAAAATGGAGATAGGGAAATTCAATGGGAAGAGTTTTAAGCTGTGGAAGCTCAAAATGAAATATTTGTTGGTGGACAAGATTTGTGGATTGTTTTGGATGCAGGTATTGTACCAATAGGGATGTCAACAAAATACAATACCAATTTGGATTGAAAGGAAAAGAGCACAATATAATTGTGTCTCTCATATTCAATTTTACAGAATGTTTTAGGAGAAACTATAACAAAGGCTTTGTGGGACAAGTTAGTAAGATTTGCATCAGTCTCAATCATTGGTAAACAAATTATTCCCGTGGAAGAATTTGTATAACCTAATGAAGAAGGATGGAGACTCAGTGACAAAGCATCTGAATGCCTTCAATATTGTGGTAAGTCAACTATTATTTGTTGATATTAAGATTCAGACGAAGATAAGTGCATCAATTTGTTGTGTTCTCTACCAAATTTGTGGGATAGTCTGGTTATTGCCATAGGTAGTAATGCATCTACTTTAAAGTTCAATTAAATAGTCTCATCCTTGCTAGCGAAGGATATGAGATGGAAAAACATGAAAATCTAGAGCGGAGATGCCTTGTTTGTAAGAGGACACTCCCATAATAGAAATAAAAATATGTTCGCAAGTGGGAGATCTAAATCTAGAGGAAGTTCTAAATCTAAAAAAAAAACTGTAAATGTATGTTGGAGATGTGAAAAAGAATGGCATTACAATAAAGGTTGTAGATCCAAAATTGTTGAGAAAGGGAAGGGATCTTAAGATGCTCCTTTTGCAGAAGCAAAAACCTCCTCGGATGCAGGGTGGGATGTGTACTCTTCAACTACACATGTAGGTCATGAGGCATGGTTGATTGACATAGGTGCATCCTTTCATATGACTCCTCACACAAAGTGGTTTTTCTAGTATGAAAGATTCAATGGTGGTGATGTTTTCTTAGGAGATGACTCAATAGCCATAATCATAAGATGAGGAAAATTCAAGTTGAAGCTCATATGTGGAAGAATTATGTAACACCCTCCTCCCACATCCACCCAAGTAACCATGCCAACTGGGGTAAACATGAGACAAGAGGCTACTGTGATCAGATTCGACCTCCTATGTGACATTAAGGAAGTGGAATCGACGGAACATCACACACTATCATCCAACATCATCAACAAAACCCTCAGGAGGCAAGTCAACCACTCAGACAACATGTCCCTGGGTCCCACTGATGTTCTAGATCTCTTAGGACATGATATGGGCAAGGGAGCGACCATCAACCCAAAGTCACTCTCACAGGCTTGCCTGCCAACAACTAGAGACCAAAATTGCCAGTTATGTGCCAACAACCTCGGGCTTTAAGCCAATTTTTCAGGCCGAGAGCCCAGGCCACTACCCAGAATGGAGTGATAGCTTAGAATTAGTAAAAATACATGTAAACAATGATACAAAAGCAATAAAGTGAACAAGACCATAACCAGATCCTTACTAGCCATGCCAGGCATTTTGTCAAACATATCATCAACATGTAACCTACAAGTGTAAACAATAGAATTAAGTGTAGGGATCTCATACTTATCTGAGAATAGCTATGAACCATTGTTCCCTCATGTTAATTGTTGCATTATCCTCTATTAAGTCATAGACACATTATCCATTCCTATACAAGTAAAAACACGCTAAGAGCCATACATGGTTGATGTCATAAAATATACATATAACAAACATAATAGGAACAAAAATACCATAAACATATCAACCATCAAAATCCATATATACATTAATACATTTACACATGAAAATCAAGGGAATGAATTTCTCATTAATGAATGCAATAAACCAACCGAAGATGGGACTACCATCTTCCACTCAACCATAGATTGGCTAAGCCAAGTCTCTTTTCAGCCAATCACCCCCATCCCATATTCCAAGCATGAATGTGGGACACATAGAACACATCAAAAACACTAATCAACATGGATGCCATTGGAGTTCTCCGCCTACACTGTGAGGAATTTGAGTGCCTCCTAGTCTCTTAGGCTTTACCATGCATCCATAGTTTGATCCAAGATCACTAGGCCCTACACCGAGACATACTCTCCAAGTTTTACCTTGCATCCCATCCCGGGATCACTAGGCCCAACTGAGATAAAATCCACCTCTTGGCTTTACTGTATATCTCGCCTTTCACCGGCAAGGATTCGTAGGTCCACTGAGGCACATAATATGGATTTACCGCAACCCACAGTCTTGTTCAGGGGTTACTAGGCCAGTGGCTTCGTGATCCTCATTTTGGTTCAGGGACCACTAAACCATGTGTTTTTCAATTCGGAGATCCACCCCACTCAGCTTTGAATCCAATCCGACCATCCCACATAAATTGTATGAGAGAACCCATCTCATCAAATCTACTAGGGAATGGCAAGGCTAGGGTGAAAATACCGTCGCACTTGGAAAAACCCATGCCATTGTAGAAAAGAAACATATGCAATCCCATGTATGCCAAATCTAGCAAGGAAAATACACATGCAAGTTGATACTTGCAATGAAGCCTATTGTAGTTGCTTGATCCTACCTTTCATTGCTTGATATTTGCTACCTCTTTCCTTCTTTTCCTTTCTTACTCCAATGACAAAGTGCTCCAAGAAACTCTAAGTGTCCAAGAGTATGAGAGAGAGAGAGAGAGAGAGCGAGAGAGAGAGATCCAAAATGAACTGATCAAGCCTTGCCCACTGATCCTCAGAAGCCTTTTTATCAATGAGGCCTCTATTTTCTTCATTTTCCATTATTTTACTTCATTTTCCTCCTCACATGCAACCTATGACCTTTCATCTTCCTTTTCTCCCAATTTCCCTTATTTTCATAAATAAAATGCCAATAAATTCCGCACGCCTTTCCAAAGCCTTAGCCATTGCCTTTGCCAATTTCCTTAGCCATAAACAACCAAATGAACACCCACTAGGATGTTTTCCCCACAATTTAGCTTGGAATACGTGTCCCATCATCCATGGTATTTATATATTTTACATGGAATTTTCACTAGGACTGTTACAGAACCCTCCCCCTTGGGGGAACACCATCCTTGTTCAATGACACATATAACCAATAATTCTGTTGAAAACAAACCATATTTCCCATGGAGCTTTATAACACAACTCGTTGCAGTATTTACAATGAATAACCTACTCAAAAGAAAAACATCATGACAACATAACCAAATAACAACCATACCGCATACTAGAGCTTTATAATAGAACTAATTATGGTATTTACAATAACCACATATACACACATGCACATCTGCTAAACCAACAAATAAAGGATATGATGCATGCATCCTCAACAAGGGAACCCATAGGCTCACGCCTCCATCCTCAAAGTAATACCAGGATTCACCTCCTTCCCATGAATTCCAAAATCTGCTGCAAAGTCAAATCTGCATCCAATGTCCAACATTATAATCCTACACCACTTGTCCTCTCAGCGAATAGTTACCGACTCATTGTTCCATGGTGCACTCTCAATGTGCATCTAATTCCATCTAGAAATGCTAATGACCAAAACAAATCCATCCTGACCTTCCCTTCTCTGCTACACATTCCCTCAGGCAATCTGGTCACCCCTTCCGTGCAGTCACTCACCTTCCAAGTTCTGCTGGCACCTCCATCTCGAGTAGACCATCCCTTGGCAAGGCTTCCTCACATCGGAAGATACAAAAGTCAAGGCATATACCTGCCTCAAAACCATCATACCGGTTATAGCATGCTCATGGAAATCAATGTACACTATTGGGTACCAATGTCCCACAATGGCCCTGCTCCTAAAGTTCTCTACTAGCATACTGCTGCATTTTCCTATTCCTTTTTTTGTTGCTACCAATTCTTGCAGTCGATTTCAACCACCCAACCGGCAATGTTCATCTCTTGTTCCAAGCACATAGCTTCCATTAGATTTAAAATGAATTGAAATAAATTCACATCATACCTCATTGGTAGCTCGTAAATAAGGTACATTTGCAATCCTGTTCGCTTCCTGTCACAACAAGTCAAACTAGCATATTTGACCAAATCAACATGTATAAAATTATCACATCAGGTTAGCTCAAAACATAACCATTAAAATCATAAATCACATGTAACCATCATAAACCAGAATCATAATTCACATGTAATCATCATATACCAGAATCATAGATCACCCGTAATCATCATAAACTATAATCATAAACCACATGTATAATAAAGTTGAAATAAAATACCGATGCTTATCCTTCATCGATCCTTACTTCCACCTTTGTCCTTATTTCGTACGCACTCTGGATCGATTGCCACACTCGACAACACTCAGTGCCTTCTCCTCAACCATGTGCACGTACACATAGTGTACATCACACCCATACAATCCACACATGACATACAACACCATGCAATACATGCATCCACACCTAACATACAATGCATACTCCTACACCCAATGCATAACACAATACATACACCTACACCCAATGCATAACATAACACAATACATACTCCTACATCCGGTGTACAACACGACACAACGCGTATACATACACAATGTACCTCGCAAGACATACATCCACACACAACGTGAGACACCACAAAATGTATACACATACACTTGATATACAACACAAATCATATGTCTATACCCGACGTACAACATCACATAATACATGTACCCAAACAAAGTACAACACAATGAATACACATGTCACGATATCGTGACTACAAAATGCACATACATAGTACCACATGCTTGCAACACGACATGTACGACATGCACTCAATCCCACACGTATGCCAGTGCCACATGTATCAAGCACCACCTGCACAGCGTGTGCACAACATCACATGTACACGGAACCACCTGCATAACATGTACACAATGCCATATGTACACTACACCATTATACAACGTGTACACAATACCACACGCATGACATGTACGTGACACCACATGTACACAACGCCACATGCACGACATGTACACAACACCACCTGCACACAACGCCACTTGTACAATTGTACACAACACCATATGCACATAACACCACTTGTATAATCATGCACACCACACCATATGTACGTAGCACCACATGTACAACATGCATGCAACACCACATGTACATAGCACTACATATCCAACACATACATAGCATCATTTGTACACAACACCGCATATCCCACATGCGCAGAGCACCATATGCATACAACACTGCATATCCATCATGCACACAGTACAATATATACACAACACCGTATATCCAACATGTACATAACACCATCTATACCCAACACTGAATATGCAACATTCATACAACACTATCTGTACTAACACCCTATACATAATATTGCATAAACAATAGGTGCACACACTAAATGTACACCACACCGCATGCACAAAACATCACAAATGCAACATGTACAACATATACAACATATGCACAATAGTAGTACCACACATCCAAAACCCCACTGACTCTACCAAGCAATCCTGCTTCTAGTGTCTTATCCATGCTTATCCTAACATGTCACATATCACACTACTTTCATTTTGTTGATGCATCCCTCGGTATAACATGTCCATAACATAAGCATAGGCATAATACACGCATACAATATAAATTCGTATTCACATGATATTGACCTCATATACTTTTAATGACTACCCTTCCCACTTGATTCCTTATAGCTAGGAACCTCTTCATGCCATTCGCTTGCATAAGCAATCATTCCACCACAAAAACAATTCTTGATGATCTGTCGAACAATGACATAGATACATGGATACATACATACATATACATAAACATTAGAATAAACAATCATAATCCTATCAGACAACGATATGCATACATACACATAAATGTTAGCGTTAATAGTCATGATCCATGATGACCTTGTCAAACATGACATACATACACACCTACATGTATACATATATAAACATTAGCATAATCATGATCATAACACAATTACCAAATATCAAGGCCAAGGGTTAAGAAAACTTCCTTTATTCATGCACAACATGCAAGACATTGAGAACAATAGTTCGCAACATAGCCAAGGCATCCAACACCTCAGATCCATTTACTTTACCTTTTTTGGTTACCTTTCACATGTTTGTGTTGCCACCGTCCATTACCATAATGGACCCAGCTAGTCTAATCGATTGTCATAGTCTTAACTTCCGCTGCGATTACTCATGCACCAAGCTTCATTTGTGTCTTACATTACTCGTTGGGTACCACACAACTCTCCCTAAGCTCCAATAAAATTCCTCTTTCCCAACCAATTCCCAAGACTCAAAACAATAAAAGGAAAGAACAAAAACAACAACAAGAAGACTATGAAAACCAAAAAAATATGACACCGCAACAAAGTGGCATAGCTATGCACCAAACACAATCAAAATCGCAAATCAAGCGCAACAATCGCAAAAGACCAAAAGCACAAGACTAGCAATAAACACCATGACTCAATCCCCATGGTTCCCAAGGAAAGCTCGACCTGATCCTTATTCGATATTTTATGGCAACCTCTCTTTCCATGCAACTCCCTGCATCATGTTGTCATTAACACATAACCATTAGTGCATAAATAAACATAACAATACACTAGTTACCTCATCTCACTGTGCCAAGCACGTTGCTTGCAACTGAACACATCCACACCATCTCTAAAGGGACACCAATCCTTTGATGGATCCACTTGTAACTAAATACTAGCTAATATAAGATCTAAGACTTTTGTGATCCATATTGTAGATATAAGTCTTTCGAATTAATCACATCGTTAGGATTTGGTCGAAGTTTCGAACCAACTAATGTGGTTCATCCTCAGGACAAGGTGAGAAATCAATCGGTCTAAAGGAATAAATAGCATGGATGCATCATTGCCCAGAGTTAGCCGTTGGAAACTAGCCATTGGTAAAATATTATTTTAAGAAAAAGTGGTAAGGGATTATCTGTTTAATAATTCAAAATTTAGTTAAAAACTAGTTGTTATGTGATAATTAATTATTTAATTTCGATATTATAAAATAATAATTTAATGATATCAATTTATATGGATATAGTAAAAATTATATAATATAATTTGACTTATTAAATAAAATAAATTCGGTTGAAAACTAGCTATTAGGAATAATCCAAAATTAAAAATATATTTTAACAAAAAAAAAAATTATAAATAAATAAATAAATAAATACTAAAAAAAAAAATTATTTCACTGTATTTTAGTGATAAATTTATTAATATTATCAATTTCACTAATAAGAATAATTTATTAATGTTGTCCATTTAATATGATTATTCCTAATTAGAGGAAAACTTGTCCTTAAATAGGAGGAAAGCAGAGATAACCCTAAATATTAATAGCTAAGAATATTATTTAGCGCAAAATGAAATCAAGATGTAAAAAAAAGAAGAGGATGTTAAAAAAGATATAATAAGTTGATCATATTAGACAAATGAAGATAAAGATAATTAAAGAGGAAAATAGGGGATAAGACTAGAAGAGGAAAGAAGAAAATTAGGAGGAGACAGAGGGAGAAAGGAGAAAAAAGGAGAGGAGGAGTCATGATGAGAGGGTTGGAATCCAACTTTTACTTAATTTCCACCCATCATCCCTATTAAGGTTACTGACATGCCTTTCGATTTCAATCACTTCCCTAAGTTTCCTGTGGTGGAAATGATCAACCCTAGCAATGACTTTGGAGTCTTCAATGCAGACGTGGTGTTTTGATTTCTCTGCATGTTCGACAAGGGCTGATGTGCGGGAACGATTGTGTCTAATGTCGGCAACATGCTCCTTAATCCTCTGTTTAATATACCTACCTATTTCCCCAATATAGGGGATACCACATGAGCAAGGAACAAGATAGGCTCCTTTTGTGCCTTTAGGATCAATAGGGTCCTTAACAGATCTAAGAGAATTCTTAATGGTATTGAGAGGTTTGAATGAAGCAGAGACATTAATATTCCTAAGAATATGGGAAATCCTATCTGTGGTTCCTTGGATATATGGGAGATGAACCTTAGAGATAGGATCAGCACGAGCGGGTTTAACTCTAGGTGCTTTACTGGCTTTGTGAAAGGCCTTGAGCCTTAGAGGTCGGATATACCCATTATTTTTAAAAACTTCAAGAAGATGAGATTTCTCCTACTCGAGGTGGCTATCATCAGAGATTCTTAGAGCATGGGTGGCAAGAGTGCTGAGAACTCCAAATTTCTGAGCCGGGAAATGATAGGAACTCACATGAAGACACTGTTCAGTGTGAGTCTTTTTCCTAAAGACTTGGTGACAGATCGAACCATCTTCCCTCCTAGAAAGGGGAATGTCAAGAAAGGGAAGGCAACCATTTTCCTCAACTTCCATCGTGAACTTGATGGAGTCTGACTGAGAATTAAGGTGGTCAAGAAACAGATCAAGTTTTTCATGACCATGATACTAGATGACACATGTATCATCAAGGAACCTTTTCCACTTTTTAGGGTGAAATTGAGTAGTGGTTAAGGCCTTGGTCTCAAAATATTCCATAAACAAGTTAGCGATGATGGGAGAAAGAGGGGATCCCATGGCAACACCGCAAGTTTGCTCATAAAATTCTCCCTGGAAACTGAAGAAAGTTGAAGTGAGGCAAAGACCAACTAACTTGGCAGTGTCTTTGTCGGAGATGCAATTTATGATGTCAATGGCTTCTTGGATGGGAATTTTGGTGAATAAGGATGCACATCAAAACTAACTAGCAAATCTCGATGTTCCAATCTGACATCTCTCCACTCTTGAACAAAGGAGGCAGAATCTTTAACAAAAGAATTAGTGCGACCAACAAGAGGTTTAAGCTTTTGAGAAAAGAATTTTGCAAGAAGGGAGGTAGGTCTGCATATTTTGTTAACAATAGGTCTTAAGGGGGCCCCTGATTTGTGAACCTTTGGTAGGATATAGATTCTAGGGGTGAGAGGATTGCTCTCAATGAACTTCTGGGAGAGAGGATTAAGAGACGGATCAACTTTAATAGCGGATGATACCTCTTTGGAAATGGACATAATGGGATTCTTCTTGAGCCTGATGTAACTACCACTACTAGATAGATGGTCTACCATTTTGTGGACATAGTCAGACTTATCAAGAATGACAACAGCTCCGCCTTTGTCTGCTTTAAGGATGATAATGTAGGGGTTGTCCCTTAGGGATTTAAGGGCAAGAAACTCAACCTTGCTCAATTTTTTCTTAGGAGGCTTGGCCTTCCTAAGAACAACGACACAATCTTGCCTAACAGTCTCCTTGACTCTATCTGGCTAGTTTTCAATGGCTAACTCTGGGCAATGATGCATCCATGCTATTTATTCCTTTAGACTGATTGATTTTTCACCTTGTCCTGAGGATGAACCAAATTAGTTGGTTCGAAACGTTGATAAAATCCTAACGATGTGATTAATATGAAAGAATTATATCTATTAGCTAATATACCTGTCAAGTACATGTTCATGAATATAGCTTGTATCCACATAATGTCAGACAAGATTAAGGTTAAGAAGACTTCATGTGTGCAAAGCACTCATTCGTTTGGAATTAGAGTTTCCACATAGCCAAAGGAGTTCTTGTCCAATTCCTTTCTTTTACCCTTTTTACCTTGTTGCAATCAAGGCTTACTATGTGCTGTCACATCACCCAATTGTTAGTTATATAAACACGTCAACTATTACCTTGTCACACTAATACCAAGCACGTTTCTTGCAACTTCTCACTCATGTAAATCACATGTTCCAAACAATAAGACAATCATATGTATCAATTTGAAATCAACCTTTACCAAGACTAACAAACATGTTATAATCCATAGTCAACTCATAGTCATTAGAAATTGTTAGGGCCTAAATCTACCTCAGGTTGAAGGAAGGTAGGTCTAAGGTAACATCAAACCATGCTTAACCTGGTAGCTAGCCCTACCAGGTCGGGAGAGGGCTCTCTCCTTGTCAATCTCAATGAAAATTTATCAAGGAAGGTTTGAGATCACTGATATAAAAACTAATTTTAGGCTAGGTATGTTTTCTCAGATAATTTTGATTGATTTAAATGGTTGGTTACTGGATCAGATGGGGAAGGCAGCTTTGGGTCCTGGAAATGAACACGGATTTGCAGAGGTTTCTGTGGGGCGAGGTAGGCAAGTGTTTTAGCACTTTGAAATGAGTGTAATGGTGAGTTTAAAGACTGGTGAGGAGCTGGAGAGGGCATGCATGAGTCATGAGTCCTCTTCAAATAGTAGAAAACATCTAGAACTAAATAAACTCCAAGGTAGGGCACTGAAACACTAATGAATTCCACCTTTCAAACTCGATTCATTTAGTTATGTTGAAAGAGAGAGATGATGGCACACATAAACATAAGATCAACTAAATTACAGAGAAGAAAACAATGCTAAATCACATTACCACAAGAATCCCACAAAATGCTGCAAAACCCTGGTTTATTTCCTTGCCAAACTGCAGAAGTGATGTACAATAGTGCTCAATGCATCCACAAGAGTCCAACCCTGAAAAATGACTAAGAAAATACAAGATATAGGCCTCAAACCACCTATGCTAGCCATCAGGGGTCGAATCCATGAGTTAAGGAGCTGTTTCAACAAGATCTAAACTAGAAACTGAAAAATAGGCAGTGGAAGAGCTTGCCTCTAAAACCATGGAAACTGATTCATTCAGTTGAAAACCACCTAAAACTGATGTATCTACCTCCTTAAGTCAATTTTCATCATTTTTACATCAAAGTACATCAATTTACATCATGAATTTGACCATGAGAGAGAAAAAGTCAAACTGGTAGAAGACTAGGCGAAATTCTGAGCAAACAGGCAAAAATGGCAATTTTTTCTCCTATGCGTAGCGCCGTTGATTCTATGCATAACGCTTTTTCCAGGCTAGTTTTGGAAGGCTTCCTGAAGTCCAAATCAGGTGCAGAATAGCTCATTGGAAATATTGGTGAGTCTACTTTCTGGGACAACTTGAATTTTTTGATTTGGAGTCCATTTGCCCCTCCAAAAATGCAATCTCCCAAGACTGCTTCCTGTGTGGCAAAAAAGTGGCAGAGAGGGCATTTTTTGGGTGTTTTTGGCCCTTTTGGAGGTCCAGAACTTGTCAAAACTTCTCAGCCATTTCTAAGCATGCATAACTTTTCATGGTGATTCCAAAAATGTAAAGTTTTTTGCAAATGGAGGCCCCCATCAAAAGCGTAGCGCCGGTGGCGCTACGCACCTGCTGAAAAACCCTGTTTTTTGCCTCAAAAATTCAAAAATGACAAAAACTTCACCAAATTTCTTGAAATTTGGCATGAGTGATCCTTTTTATGTGCTATGCTGGGCCAATGATGCTTCAGCCAAGATCTTGAACTTATCTTGCTCTTTTTTGGCTTTCAAGGATCTCCTTAACTTGGCTTTTAGGCTTTTTATCCTTGTCTTACAAATTTTGTTTCGGGCCAACTAGTGATAAGCCATGTGGCGCAACATGTTCTTCTCCTTATTAGCCTTGTCCAACAGCTTCTCAAGGTGGAAATTCACTCTTTCCAACCATGATTCTCGATCAACCTCTATTTCTTGCTCTAGTGAAGTTAGCTTGATTTTCCTTCTTTTTTCCAATTGCTGGTTTTCCCTTATGGTTTGCAGCTCCATGATTGTTTGTTTGTCCTCCAATTGCTTGTTCTGTTGCTCATGGTAGTTAATGACCCATTTAGCCCTCTCAAGGGCAAGTGATAGGCTTTGGATCTCAACTTCTTTCTCCTTGATGATCTCATCCTTGAGTCTTGAGCTTTGGGAGCCCAAATCAGTGTCGTCTTCCTCAATCAAAATGAAATCCCTATCTTGGCCTTCAGAAGGCCCTTCATCATGCAATGGTTGCTTTCCTCTGTCCTGTACCTGCTCTGTTGAAGAAGAAGGCAAAGCCCCTTTCACCCCGGGTGAAGATAGCATTTTCCTGTTGTCTGGTGAAGAGAACGAGACCCCTTCCAACCCTGGTGGAGATAATACTCATTTGGCAGCTGCAAATAGTCTCCTTGTACCTTTCTCATAAGTGACAAACACTAGCACACCTATAGGTTCAGTCTCATGAATGTCTGGCTAGTTTGAAGGCCCTCTTTCCTCATGAAGCACTGATGGAGTCACCTGAGGGATTTTAAAGACCTCATGTGCAATGAAAGTATCCCATAAAATATTCAACAAGCTTAGCTGATGTAAAACAACAATTTTAATCAATGAGAAACGGTAAATGCTACTGAACTACTAAGGAAGAGGTTTCCTTTGCACATAATGAGCCATTTTCTCAATATTCCGGCATATAAAGTATGGAATATTCATCATCCTCACTCCTGTGAATGCATCAACAATCTGACATGGTATGTATACAGACGAGAAAACATTCCCTCACAGGTGAAATATTTGATGATGAGCTTCATGAGTGGAGCATAAGTATCTTGCAAGAATTTGAAAGGAAAGACCCTACTGATTTGCCTCCGATAACTAGCCTTGATGTAAGGCTCATAATGCTCTCTGCCCACATGCTGCCCCTTATTCCACTGTTCACCCACATTAGGGATGCCTGTTGCTGCTACAATGGTTTCAAGTGTGAAAGTGAAAGAGACACCAGCTAGGTTCACCTGGCCATTGTGAAGATGAAGAAAAAATAACCTAGCAAGCTCATGGTGATATTTCACCCTCTCCACCATATCACAAAACTGGTAACAAGACTGATGTTTGAAACATGTTACTGCAAGAGGGAAAGCAAGTAACTCTGTAAGAGTGTTGGGCTCCTCTCGGATGTGTTTTCCTCCTTTATGTGGTTTTCTTGGTGCATGAACCTCTTGGGAAGAATCACTGACAGTTTCATCATCCCTCTCATATGCTGAATCTGTTTCCATACTTGCAAATTTGGAGTGAAAAATGATGAGTATGAAGAGATTTTGGGTGAATAGGGTGATTGATGTTTTTCCTTTTGGGAAATGAGGGGTTGACTGATAATATAACTGGAAATGAGGGTTTTTGATGGTGGAAGGAATGTAATGAGGGAATAGGAAACAGGAATTAGGGTTTTGGGAATGTATAGGGTTTAGGGTTTAGGAATAATGTATAGGGTTTAGGGTTTGGTAATAGGGAGTGAGTGCCAATGATTTGGGAGGGGGAAAGGGGAAGGAATTTAGGGAAATTTAGTGGCAAGGGAAGGGAATGGGGTGTGGAAGATAATCAAAGGGGAATTAATAGCAGAAAACAAAACCCTATGCAACTTTGGCAAGACAATTTTAGAGACAGCTAGGGTTTGTTTTTTAGACACATAAATCACCACCAAAGATGAAAAAATCCCTTGCTAGACTAGATGTGAGGCTTTACTTACTTGTCAAGAGGTTACTTGTGCATTTGGAGGCAGAGGAGGGTGATAAAATTTGATTTGGAGCTCAACCAGCAGATGCGTAGCGCTGCCTCCCAGGTGCGTAGCGCACTTTCTATGCGTAGCGCACGACCAAATTCTAGTTCAAAACCTGCGCCAGATGCGTAGCGCCATTGAATTTTCATGGTTTTTGCTTGATTTTGCCTCTTTCTTCCACAAACCCGATTTTCTCTTTTTGGCTCACTCTCTTTGCACAAAATGAAGACTTTAAACACAAAGAAGACCTTTATATCCCCTTGGTTTTAATTTTTCATTTACAAACCCACTTTCTAAAGTCTCTTTCACTTTGCTTGTAAAAGTTGTGTTTTTCATTTTGTAGTTTGACTCTTCTTGATCATTAGATGAATTGATGTTTTGTTTCTTGCAGAAGCTGGAGTTGGCAAGGTGACCAAGGGCAGCAACTCTGAACTTATTACATATAGAAAAAATTAAAATTACATAAAATTTTATACATAGAAATAAAAACTCTGTTTTCACCTCAAAACAGAGTTTTGAGGTAAAAAATCACTTATTGACCATATCATCATTGAAATTTTGATTTATGAACTTACGTGACCTCCTCATGTGCCTGCTGACCGTTTATTGAGTTTTTTGCTGACCATGGTGGCAAACCCTAGACCTAGTGAGACCTAAAAACCGTAAAATGACTTTTGCAAATGGAATGAAATAAAATGACAGTAAATGACTTGAACATGTGAAAATAGGCCAGCAGGTAAAGACCATGAGGGAAATTTGATAATGAACCACTACCATCAGTTGATCCATGACTTAATGGAATGTAGCTGATCGAATGGGACACCTAAAATGCATGCAAAAAGAGAATTTTATCATTGATGGAGGGATGAAGATACCGCCACTAACATTGGCTCCAATGGGTATGGTAGCTCCTGGGAGGTGCTAAGAACTACAGATCTCTGGAAAGCAGACAGTGCCTCTTCCATTGGGCAAAATGGAGTCAATAACTTCAACAAACTAAAACATCAATACTCAAGACGCAAGACTCAAGACCGATAAGCTGAAACTAGGCATTCAACAGCTAAAACTAGACACTCAGAAGCTGAAACTAGACATTCAGCAGCTGAAATTGACTCAAAACTGACTTAGCAACCCACACTAAATAAGCAAAAACTGACATCAGACCTTCAATTTTATAGTCTTCACTTCGGGTCCCAAACTGAATGAATGACGACAGTACACACTTTGCAATGAAGGAAATAAAATGGTATGTACAGTGAAAAATTATGACAGTAGAAAACTTCTCAAAGATAATACCGTTTCAACAGCCAACCATTGACCAACCCTCTTGGACAATATTCCCCGTTCATTTCTTTGAGGAGAAAAGCATTTTGACCTCGATATGCAACAATTATATATGGTCCCTTCCACAGATTCTCGAACTTTCCGTGCTTGCCTTTGTCCTTGTTTCTAGCATCCCACTTTAGCACTATGTCTTCAATCTGAAACTTATCTACCTTTGCCTTCTGATCATAGATTTTCTTGATTCTCTCTTGCAGCCTAAAGGTATTCTAAAAAACCTCCTCTCTCGTCTGCTGTAAATGGATCATTTGGTTTATTCTTCGTTGAAAATGATCCTCCTCGCTGCCAGCTTCCTGCAGAAGTTTTACAACCGGGACTGCGAGAGATGTCAGGAACACCGTGTCAATACCATATACTATTTCAAATGGAAACATGCCAATTGAATTCTTCTTACTTACTCTATTCGTTTATAGTGTATTAACTAGCGTCTTGTGCCAGCTCTTTTTGTTTGTTTCCAACAACTTTTTGATGATGTTAACCAATGATTTATTTGAAGATTCAACCAATCCGTTACCTTGCGGATAGTATCAGTAGAATGCCCCAAGGTAATTTGAAATTTATTACAAAATCAATCATATTTTTGGATTTGAAAGCTGTTGCATTATCTGTAATCAGCTTGTTAGGACAGCCAAAACGTGACAAAATATTATTTTCAAGAAACTGAAATATTACCGAGTCTGTGGCCTGCCGAGTGGGGATAGCCTCAATCCATTTTGTAAAATAATCCATTGTTGTTAAGATCCACTTGTGCTGAGCTGAAGATGTAGGATGAATCTCTCCAATAAAATCTAGGCCCCATTGTTGAAACGAAGCACTTACTTCAACTGGCTTGAGAGGTAGAGGCTGTAATTTTCTCCTTCCCTAAAAAATCTGACATTCGTGACAACTTGTAACAATTTTATAAACATCAGCAATGAGGGTAGGCCAATAGTACCCTGCTCTCAAAATTTTATTAGCCGTCATCTTCCAAAATAGGTGACCTCCACAATCTCCCTTGTGAAAATCATCCATGACCTGTTTTGCTTCCTCCTCAACCAAACAATTCAAAACATACCTCTGGGATCTTTCCAATACAATGCATTATTCATAATACAAAATTTAGCAGCCCTTAATTTCAGAGTTCTACTTTTATTTTTAGCCATCCCAGGTGGTGGTGAAAGGTGCTGAAGCACATATACAATATTTGAATACCAAGGGGAATGAAGAAAAATTTTAGATACCTGAACGAGTGAACTATCTTCATCTTCTTCAGACATAGTAGCAATCAAGTTTATGTCCAAGGCAGGCAAATTAGACTCCGCCATCAGTTTTGCTAGACCCTGCTCCTTAATGAGCTTTGTTGGCTTTATCTCCAAGTCATATTCTAACAAAGCTGTGATCCATTTGCCTCGTCTCCCTTCCGGATCTGTCTGTACCAAAATATCTTTTACGGCTGCGTTAGGGACATAAGCAAGAATATGAGAATGCAAAATATATACCCGGAAATCTTTCAAAGATTTTACCAAGGCAAGAGCTTGCTTCTCAATAATGTTATATTTTAAGGCTGCATCTCTTATTGTTCTGATAAAAAAGGCAATTGGCTTTTCAAGCTGGTCTCTTTTCTGCATTAGGACTGCTGCCATAGTATGTTCAGAAGCGAACGAAAACAATATGAAATCCTCGGAATAATCCGGGCTGACTAAAATCGGAGTTGAAGAAAGAGCCAACTTTACCAAGTTGAAAGAATTCATGGCTTCTTCAGTCCACTTTACCACACTATCTTTCTTCAACATATTTGTAATTTCCCTCAAGTGTTCAACTAGATTTGGCACAAAACGACGTAAGAAGTTCATCTTACCATTAAATGCTTGGATCTCCTTTTTACTACGAGGAAAATCAATTTTCTAAATGGCTTCCACTCAACCAGGATCGATGCAGATGCCCTCCTTGGATATTATGTGATCGAGAAGCTTCCCCTTGTCCATGGCAAATAAGCTCTTCTTGGGATTGAGAGATATGCCATATTTTCTGCAATGCTGATTTTTTTTTTTTTTTTTTTTTTTTTTTTTTTTTTTTTTTCAGATGGTAAATATGCTCCTCATTTGAATTGGAAAAGACAGTCAGATCATCAAGATACACTACTAAAAATACATCTTTCTCATTTGCAAAGGCGATATCCATAGCCTGCTGAAATGTTGCACCAACATTCTTTAAACCGAACGGCATCTTGGCATAATGGAATGTCCCCCACGGAGTGGTGAATGTTGTTTTGTCCCTGTCATCCTCATGGACCAAAATTTGATTGTAGCCGGAATACCCATCGAGCAGCGACATACGAGATGCCCCAACTACTCTTTAGAGTATGTGGTCCATTTTTGGCAATGGATAATTATCTTCCAATGACACCTTATTCAAATTTATGAAATTAATGCATAATCTAATTTCACCTGTCTTCTTCCGCATGGGCACCAAATTGGAAATCCAATTTGAAAATCTGATTGGAATGATTATACCAACTTTGTACAATCAATTTACCTCTTTCTCTATTGATGGCAGCAACTTCGGATTAATCCTTCTCAACTTTTGGCAAAATGGCTTCTGGTTTGACTTGATTGGAATGATGTACTGAATTATACTTTTATCGTACTCCTTCAAATCTGTATAGTCCCATGCAAATACATCAGTAAATGAAGACAAAAAACTAATGTATTTTGCCTTTACTTGAGGAGGTAATGCCTTTGAAAACTTCACCATCTTTGGATTTTCTGTTGTTCCGATATTCACATCTTCAACTCCCTTTTCAGTCGACACTAAGCTTGATTTCTGGGCTACATCATCTTGGTCAAATAATTCCTCTAAAGGTATAAGGCCTTTAGGGATGACATTGTCCTTCAGCTTCAAAACTTCCATATGATTTACCTCTATTTCAGGTTCACCATCATCTTGCTTGCCATCTACAAAAGTGTCTTTATATTTGCCTTCATTTTGTAGAAATTCTTCAATCTCTTTGTCATCCTGAAACACCTACCAATATCTTTGATTATCAGGGATAGCTGGGCGATGCTTCACATGAATTTCAAACTTATTGTTTGAATTCATCGGGATCTTTAGATTACTTGCAGCTGTAGCAAGGGAATCTGCGGTAACATTTTGTACACAAGGAACACATGTCAAAGTATAATCTGGAAACAACCTTAAAATATCTAAAACCGAATTACGGTAATCCCTCATTCGAGGATGTTTGGCTTGGTATTCACCCTTGACTTCTTTGATTACTAATTTGGAGTCACCATAAACTGAAATTCTCTTTGCATTCAACTTCTTAAGGATTTTCAAGCCTGCAATCAACGCCTCATATTCGGCTTCATTGTTGGAACAATCAAAAGCCAACTTATATGAACAAACTCTTACATTACTCGGGACTTTATTTGGTGAGAAGACAGGGCTGCGTATCCAAATACCAATTCCGGCACCTTCCCTACCTACTGCGCCATCAAAGTCCATACTCCACAAACCGACTTCTTCCTCCAAGTGCTGGAATTCTGCTTTCTCTTCTACCTTTGGCTGCTATCCATCAATTTTTTGTTGCTGGTGGAATGTTGACTGTTTAGCGGTACTGTCAAGCCTTTGTCTCTCTTGATCAAGTACTGCTCTGAAATTTTCTGTTATCTTTGATATACCTTAAACTTCAAGTAATTGACTATTTACATCATTGAAACCACTATCGGAATAAAGAACATAAGATTCTAAATCTGTATGTACATAATTAATTGGATGATTCAAAGGTTTCTCCTTGCTCGTGATCATATACTTTATCTTTTTCTCCCTATATAACTTCCTCAACTGACCAAAGACGGGAATAGTGTCATAGGAGAAATCTAACTGCAATGTCCCTTTGAGTTTTGCACCCAATGATCTAGACAAAAGCATGCCAAATCTAGGGGGTATGTCGGCCACAACTACATCCATAAGAACATTCTTTGCTGGAATCTGATTTAAAGTCACAACCAAATATTTAATGAGACCAATACATCTGACCCTACCAAAATCAAAGGAATAAAGATCATGATACTTTTGAGTGATGTCCAAACCCAATTTTTCCATAATTGCCTTTGGCATCAGGTTGTGAGATGCTCCTGAATCAAACATGGCATTGTGAAAAACATAATCATGCAATCTAAGGCTGATGTAAAAAGGGGCTACATCACTATCCTCAGATTGGCCTTCTAATGCCAGACCAAAGATAAGCTCGGGTTGGTCATCTTCCACATTAACCATATCAGACAGGGGATCTATATTCAAAATCTTTGACACTTGACCTTTATAACTGTTGTTCTTCATTAATTCAGTCAAAGGTATTGACACTTTTAACTTAGCAATCTCATTTTCTAAGCTAAAGGCTGTAGTTTTCTCTACCTCTTTGATTGGAGCTTCCTTCTTTTCGGTCTTTTCCTTTGTTGCACTTGGCTGATTTTATTTTTCATTTGTTGATTGTACTTTGGTGGAAGTAGGATCTGCTGGCTTCTTTCCCTTTTTCTGAACATTTGGAGAATCATTCTTTGGTGGTGTTGCTTCCTTCCGCTTCTGAATTGGATTGATCGGTACATCCCTACTCCTGAGTGAATATTGTCTTTGCTTCACTGTCAATGCATTCATATATCCCCTCTGATATTCATCTGATTCCTCTTCTAGGACTGTTTCATTTGCTAATATAAAATCTTCATCTTTTTGTACAGCTGGGTTTTTTGAATACTCCTCATATTTAGTAATATAAATTGGCAAACCATTTGGTGTAAAAAAATGATTCTCCTTTCCTATTGGAGCCTCATCATCCTTTGATTCAGTGCCATGGACATAGTTATGTTGTAATGGTGTTTTGACCTGCTGTTGAGCTGATGGATCTTGAGCTCTTTGCTCTCGTTGCTTAATTCTGAACTGTGGTTGTTGCTGACCACGGAAATTTGGATTTCGAACCTGTGTCTCGGGCTTATTTGCAATGGTTAATTTATCAAACATCTCCTGAAGCTTACGAAGCAAATGATCTGAGGAAGAAGCTTCTTCCTTTATGGTCACCTTCTTCTTGATCTTCGTTCTAGCTCTCTTAGCTAGCAGATTTTCCTCCACACTCACTGCAATTTTTTGCATATCCTCCAATGTAGCTGGGTCTCTTTCTCTCAATTGACATGCCATGTCAGGATCAAATCCATCGGGAAATTTTATCAAAGCCAACCCCATTGGTAGCTTGATATCAGCTGGAACGGTATTATAAATAGTATTGAATCTAACACAATAATCCTGGACACTTTCACCAACATTTCTCTTTATGTTTTCATACTTGGAAAGGATTTGGAGTGGATTTTTCTTTACCTCCCAACGATCCATAAATTGTCTATGAAGAACCTCCAATGAATTGATTGTTCCAGCAGGCAATGCTCTGAACCAATTTCGCACTTCGCCTCCAAAAGTTTGCACAAATAATCTCATAGTCACATTCTCTGCATCTATCTCATGGAGATCAAAGAAATCACTCATCCTATCAACATGTTGTTGTGCTGTGATACCTTGGGAAGCATCAAACAATGGGATCTTACTTTGGTAATCAGCAGGCATGGCATCCAAGTTCTATGGCAAAACAAGAGGTGCATATCTAGCAGCCATTGCTCAAGGTGGATTTGAAACTGGCCTTGGGGATGCAGGAGGAGTTGGAACAACAATAGCAACTGATGTGACGGGTGTATGAGGTGTCGAAGGAGATGAAGAAATTCTTGATGTTTGAGGTGTAGAAGGAGTTGATGGGGGTGAAGAAACTGCAGATCTCTGATCAGATATGGTGGGCTGCATGGGAATGGTGGGAATAAAAGGAGGCTCAGTAGGAATTTCTGAACCAGACACAACAACTGATGAGCTAAGAGTAGCAGATGCAGATTCTAAGAACTCAGGAATATTGGTAGCCACAATTGAAGATTGGACATTTAGAATATAAGCATCAATTGATCTATTTGCTCTTTCATTTTCAAGATATTTGACAAACTCCAGATTTAGAATAGTAGCACCAACTGTAATTTCAGACTTAGTTTCAAACAACGATAGATCAAAATGTTCATCAAATGGGAGATCTTCAAGATAATAAAAACCACGGGCATGAACGAGATCTAAACACATGTATCATAGAACTTTCTTAGCGGAGAATTCTTGGAATAAGATTTGGGTTTTCATACATGGGAGGAGGATCAGGATCAGGATTGGCCCTGGTGTATCGTCTGGAAGCCAGTGTGTTGAATTATTCCCAAAATCAAATTGACATTACAATCTTGTCAGCCTACTGAATTCTAAACTCATCATTCAAAAATCTAGAATTGTTTAATGTACTGGGGCAATTTGCAAGTCAGATGTTCAGTTCATAAACTAAACTAGATATTGACTGAAGCAGCATTCATCTACTTATGCACTCGCAAAGCAAGAGCAGTTCGAAGGCTACCTGGCTAACTTCAGGCTCCGTCTGTAGTTCATAAAGAAAAAAACAATAACAACCAAACAAACTTGTCATTCCCCAGTATGGTTGCCAATATGTTAGGGCCTAAATCTACCTCAGGCTGAAGGAAGGTAGGTCTAGGGTAACATCAAACCACACTTAACCTGGTAGCTAGCCCTACCAGGTCGGGAGAGGGCTCTCTCCTTGTCAATCTCAATGAAAATTTATCAAAGAAGGCTTGAGATGACTGATATAAAAACTAATTTTAGGCTAGGTATGTTTACTCAGAGAATTTTGATTGATTTAAATGGTTGGTTGCTGGATCAGATGGGGATGGCAGCTTTGGGTCCGGGAAATGAACACATATTTGCAGAGGTTTCTATGGGGCGAGGTAGGAAAGTGTTTTAGCACTTTGAAATGAGTGTAATGGTGAGTTTAAAGACTGGTGAGGAGCTAGATAGGACATGCATGAGTAATGAGTCCTCTTCAAACAGTAGAAAACATCTAGAACTAAATAAACCCCAAGGTAGAGCACTGAAACACCAATGAATTCCACCTTTCAAACTCGGTTCATTTAGTTATGCTGAAAGAGAGAGATGATGGCACACATAAACATAAGATCAACTGAATTATAGAGAAGAAAACAATGCTAAATCACATTACCACAAGAATCCCACAAAATGCTACAAAACCCTAGTTTATTTCCTTGCCAAATTGCAGAAGTGATGTACAATAGTGCTCAATGCATCCACAAGAGTCCAACCCTGACAAATGACTAAGAAAGTACAAGATATAGGCCTCAAACCACCTATGCTAGCCATCAGGGGTCGAATCCATGAGTTAAGGACTTGTTTCAACAAGATCTAAACTAGGAATTCAAAAATAGGCAGTGGAACAACTTGCCTCTAAAACCATGGAAACTGATTCATTGAGTTGAAAACCACCTAAAACTAATGTATCTACCTCCTTAAGTCAATTTTCATCATTTTTACATCAAAGTACATCAATTTACATCATGAATTTGATCATGAGAGAGAAAACGTCAAACTGGTAGAAGACTAGGCGAAATTCTGAGCAAATAGGCAAAAAAGGCAATTTTTTCTTCTATGCGTAGCGTCGTTGATTCTATGCGTAACGCTTTTTCCAGGCCAGTTATGGAAGGCTTCCCGAAGTCCAAATCAGGTGAAAAATAACTCATTGGAAAGCTTTGTGAGTCTACTTTTTGGGACAACTTGAATGTTTTGATTTGGAGTCCATTTGCCCCTCCAAAAATGCAATCTCCCAAGACTGCTTCGTGTGGGGCAAAAAAAGTGGCAGAGAGGGCATTTTTTGGGTGTTTTTGGCTCTTTTGGAGGTCCAAAACTTGTCAAAACTTCTCAGCCATTTTTGAGCATGCATAAATTTTCATGGTGATTCCAAAAATGTAAAGTTTTTTGCAAATGGAGGCCCCCATCAAAAGTGTAGCGCCGGTGGCGCTACGCGCCTGTTGAAAAAACTTGTTTTTGCCTCAAAAATTCAAAAATGACAAAAACTTCACCAAATTTCTTGAAATTTGGTATGAGTGATCATTTTTATGTGCTATGCTAGGCTAATGATGCTTCAACCAAGATCTTGAGCTTATCTTGCTCTTTTTTGGCTTTCAAGGTTCTCCTTAACTTGGCTTTTAGGCTTCTTATCCTTGTCTTACAAATTTTGTTTTGGGCCAAATAGTGATAAGCCATGTGGCGCAACATGTTATTCTCCTTATTAGCCTTGTCCAACAGCTTCTCAAGGTGGACATTCACTCTTTCCAACCATGTTTCTCGGTCAGCCTCTATTTCTTGCTCTAGTGAAGTTAGCTTGATTTTCCTTCTTTTTGCCAATTGCCGGTTTTCGCTTATTGTTTGCAGCTCCATGATTGTTTGTTTGTCCTCCAATTACTTGTTCTATTGCTCAAGGTAGTTAATGACCCATTTAGACCTCTCAAGGGCAAGTGATAGGCTTTGGATCTCAACTTCTTTTTCCTTGATGATCTCATCCTTGAGTCTTGAGCTTTGGGATCCCAAATCAGTGTCCTCTTCCTCAATCAAAATGAAATCTCTATCTTGGCCTTTAGAAGGCCCTTCATCATGCAATGGTTGCTTTCCTCTGTCCTGTACCTGATCTGCTGAAGAAGAAGGCAAAGCCCCTTTCACCCCGGGTGAAGATAGCATTTGCCTGTTGTCTGGTGAAGAGAACGAGACCCCTTCCACCCCTGGTGGAGATAATACTCGTTTGGCAGCTGCAAATAGTCTCCTTGTGCCTTTCTCATAAGTGACAAACACTGGCACACCTATAGGTTCAGTCTCATGAACATCTGGTTGGTTTGAAGGCCCTCCTTCCTCATGAAGCACTGATGGAGTCACCTGAGGGATTTTAAAGACCTCATGTGCATTGAAAGTATCCCATGAAATATTCCACGAGCTTAGCTGATGCAAAACAACAATTTTAATCAATGAGAAATGGTAAATTCTACTGAACTGCTGAGGAAGAGGTTTCCTTTGCACATAATGAGCCATTTTCTCAATATTCCGGCATATAAAGTATGGAAGATTCATCATCCTCACTCTTGTGAAATGCATCAGCAATCTGACATGGTATGTATATAGACGGGAAAACCTTCCCTCACAGGTGAAATATTTGATGATGAGCTTCATGAGTGGAGCATAAGTATCTTGCAAGAATTTGAAAGGAAAGACCCTACTGATTTGCCTCCGATAACTAGCCTTGATGTAAGGCTCATAATGCTCTCTGCCCACATGCTGCCCCTTATTCCACTGTTCACCCACATTAGGGATGCATGTTGCTGCTACAATGGTTTCAGGTGTCAAAGTGAAAGAGACACCAGCTAGGTTCACCTAGCCATTGTGAATATGAAGAACAAATAACCTAGCAAGCTCATGGTGATATTTCATCCTCTCCACCATTTCACAAAACTGGTAACAAGATTGATGTTTGAAACATGTTACTGCAAGAGGGCAAGCAAGTAACTCTATAAGAGTGTTGGGCTCCTCCCGGATGTGTTTTCCTCCTTTATGTGGTTTTCTTGGTGCATGAACCTCTTGGGAAGAATCACTGACAGTTTCATCATCCATCTCATATGCTGAATTTGTTTCCATACTTGCAAATTTGGAGTGAAAAATGATGAGTATGAAGAGATTTTGGGTGAATAGGGTGACTGTTGTTTTTACTTTTGGGAAATGAGGGGTTGACTGATAGTATAACTGTTGGGTTTTTGATGGTGGAAGGAATGTAATGAGGGAATAGGAAACATGAATTAGGGTTTTGGGAATGTATAGCGTTTAGGGTTTAGGAATAATGTATAGGGTTTAGGGTTTGGTAATAGGGAGTGAATGCCAATGATTTGGGAGGGGGAAGGGGAAGGAATTTAGGAAATTTAGTGGCAAGGGAAGGGAATGGGGTGTGGAAGATAATCAGAGGGGAATTAACAACAGAAAACAAAACCCTATGCAACTTTGGCAAGACAATTTTAGAGACAGTTAGGGTTTGTTTTTTAGACACATAAATCACCACGAAAAATGAAAAAATCCCTTGCTAGACCACATGTGAGGCTTTACTTACTTGTCAAGAGGTTACTTGTGCTTTTGGAGGCAAAGGGGGCGATAAAATTTGATTTGGAGCTCAACTAGCAGATGCATAGTGCTGCCTCCTAGGTGTGTCGTGCACTTTCTATGCGTAGCGCACGACCAAATTCTAGTTCAAAACCTGTGCCAGATGCGTAGCTCCAGTGCCCAGATGCGTAGCACCAACAACTTTTCGTGGTTTTTGCTTGATTTTGGCTCTTTCTTCCACAAACCCGATTTTCTCTTTTTGGCTCACTCTCTTTGCACAAAATGAAGATTTTAAACACAAAGAATACCTTTATATCCCCTTGGTTTTAATTTTTCATTTACAAACCCACTTTCTAAAGTCTCTTTCACTTTGCTTTTAAAAGCTCTGTTTTTCATTTTGCAGTTTGACTCTTCTTGATCAATGAATGAATTGATGCATTGATGTTTTGTTTCTTGTAGAATCTGGAGTTGGCAAGGTGACCAAGGGCAGTAGCTCTAAACTTATTACATATAGAAAAAATTAAAATTACATAAAATTTTATACATAGAAATAAAAACTCAGTTTTCACCTCAAAACAGAGTTTTGAGGTAAAAAATCACTTATTGAGCATATCATCATTGAAATTTTGATTTTATGAACTGATTTGACCTCCTCATGTGCCTGCTGACCATTTATTGAGCTTTTTTCTGACCATGGTGGCAAACCGTAGACCTAGTGAGACCTAAAAACCCTAAAATAACTTTTGCAAATGGGATGAAATAAAATGATGGTAAATGACCTGAACATGTGAAAATAGGCCAGCAGGTAAATACCATGAGGGAAATTTGATAATGAACCACTACCGTCAGTTGATTCATGACCTAATGGAATGCAACTGATCGAATGGGACACCTAAAATGCATGCAAAAAGAGAATTTGATCACTGATGGAGGGATGAAGATACTGATACTAACAGACATAATGCTACAACTATCACATACTATACTCAAGTACATATCAACTATCTTGACACATATGTATTAGTACAAACATCTTGAAACAAGATCATTTGAAGACATACTCATATTATGCAATTCATCAAACATTCAACCAACTTGCAACCGTACCATGTTAAATAAATCAACTAGACAACATAATCAAACAATCAAGTACCAAATATATGACATAAGCAAACTCATACCTTAATGTATCTTAAGGGAGGCGATCTTGTCTGCACAATCAATCCAGGTTGTCACGACACAACTTCACAACATATCACCTCAAACATAAATCATGATATCCATAGAAGTAACTAACTACCATGTTCACATCATAATCTCATAAGCCTTTGTTGTTCATGTATAACAATCACATATGTACGATCAGTCTATATTAGTACGACACCATATCACAAATATGTCATCTCATACCTAAATATCACAACCATAACCATCTGCATAGGTCCAACCATGTTAACACAATACATATAACATCAAGATCTTCAATGCAATGAACATAACCATCACACATATGACCAAGCCAAATTACAACATCAAGATCTCAATGAAATAACCCTAATCATCAAGTTAATAGCATATAACAACAATAATCTATATATCATGCCCATCAACAACATATACCCTAATCATCAAGTTATCTAACATAAAACAACAATAGAAATGCATACAACCATAGGTTACCATCATTCTTGACTATCTAGCTCATGTGCATATGACTATGCTAATCAACTATCATCTATCATGTATGTAACCATAACATCAAAAGGCATGCACATAAAACTAATGTATATAACCCTATTGCATAAGCAATCCTTAACCTACATACCTGCATGAAAAACATACATACTTGTATGACGATCTACTCTTATCTCAAAGTCTAATGCTACAACCTCATTATGGTGATCTACATCTCCTGCTCTATCTTAGCCAACACATTAGCATCATAACAACCAATAGCACCATGATGACCTAAATTGCATACCATGACTTCGCAAGGCATGTTTGACCTACTATTCATGCATAACTATAACCAAGACCATACATGCATAACAACTACATATAGACATATAACACATGAGCACCAAACCATATTCACATCATTCTAGCTAGAGTCCAGTCATCAATGCATGACTATATCAACTACACAAACCATGGCCTCATGCATGACAACAACCATTACTCCATTGTATATATTGCCACATGCAACTATCAACATGCATAAGCAATGCCTAATCAACTACACATACTCATAAACGCAGGTATTCGAGCATAAGTGATCAATCATTGTAACCATCCTACAAGACTGATGCATATAATCAAACCTACAAGAGTGTATCCTAACATACAAGGATGTAAGTAGGCGACATAAAATCAACATGTAACCATATACAACCAATCACATACTGATGACAGATGCATTCCACAAAATCAATATCAAATTCTCCATGATAACCTTACTACAACCATAATCAATCATCAAGCAAATGCAACAAGCACATGAAATGCAAGTGTAAGAGACACACATGCAATTGACATGCATGCATGACCAACACACACTACCCATCCAGTCTGAGAGTTGGACCATGCTCAGATACCACTCTGTAACACCCTCCTCCCACATACACCCAAGTAACCATGCTAACCTCGGTAAACATGAGACAAGAGGCTACTATGATCATATTCGACCTCCTATGTGACCTTAAGGAAGCGGAATCAACAAAACATCACACATAGTCATCCAACATCATTAACAGAACCCTCAGGAGACAAGTCATCCACTCAGACAACCTATCCCTGGGTACCACTTTTGTTTTGGATCTCTTAGGCCATATTTTCTCACACGCTATGGGCAAGGGAGTGACCAACAACCCAAAGTCGCTCTCACAGGCTTGCCTGCTAGCGACCAGAGACCAAAATTGCCAGTTCTATGACAACGACACTGGGATTTAAGCCACTTTTTCAGGCCTAGAGCCTAGGCCACTGCCCAAAATGGAGTGATAGCTTAGAATTAGTAAAAATACAGGGAAACAATGATGCAAAAGCAATAGACTGAACAAGACCATAACCAAATCCCTATTAGCCATACCAGGCATTTCGTCAAACATATCATCAACATGTAACCTATAGGTGTAAACATCAAAATTAAGTGTAGGGATCTCATACTTATCTGAGAATCGTTATGAACCATTGTTCCCTCATGTCAATTGCTGCATTATCCTCTATTAGGTCATAGACACGTTATCCCTTCATATACAAGTAAAAACATGCTAAGAGCCATATATAGCTGTTGTCATAAAATATAATATAACCAACATAATAGGAACATAAATTCCATAAACATATCAGCCATCAAAATCTGCATATACATCAATACATTTACACATGAAAATCAAGGGAATGAATTTCTCATTAATGAATGCAATAAACCAACCGGAGATGGGACTACCATGCTCCACCCGACCATAGATTAGTTGAGTCAAGTCTCTCTTCAACCAATCACCCCCGTGCCATATTCCAAGCATGAATGTGGGACTCATAGAACACATCAAAAACACTAATCAACATGGATGCCATCAGAGTTCTCTGCCTACACCGTGAGGAATTTGAGTACCTCCTAGTCTCTCAGGCTTTACTGTGCATCCATAGTCCAATTCAGGGATCACTAGGCCCTAGATTGAGACGTACTCTCCAGGCTTTACCATGTATCCCATCCTGGGATCACTAGGCCCAACAGAGAGAAAATCCACCTCTTGGCTTTACTGTATATCCCGCCATTCACTAGCAAGGATTCCTAGGCCCACTGAGGCACATAATATGGATATACTACTGCCCACAGTCTGGTTTAGGGGTTACTAGGCTAGTGGATTCGTGATCCCTAGTTCGGTTTAGGGACCACTATACCATGTGTTTGTAATTTCGAAGATCCACCCCACTCAGCTTCGAATCCAATCCGACTATCCCACATAAACCGTATGAGAGAACCCATCTCATCAAAGCTATTAGGAAATGGTAAGGCTAGGCTAAAAATACTGTCACACCTAGAAAAAACCATGCCATGGTAGAAAAGAAACACATGAAATCCCATGCATGCCAAATTTAGCAAGGAAAATACACATGCAAGTTGATACCTGTAATGAAGCCTATTGTAGCTGCTTGATCCTGCCTTTCCTTACTTGATCTTTGCTACCTCTTACCTTCTTTTCCTTTCTTGTTCCAATGCCAAAGTGTTCCAAGGAACTCTAAGTGTCTAAGAGCACGAGGGAGAGAGATAATAATGAGAGAGATCCAAAACTGAACTGATCAAGCCTTGCTCACTAATCCTCTAAAGCCTTTTTTTATTATCAATGAGGCCTCTATTTTCTTCATTTTCCATTATTTTCCTTCATTTTCCTCCTCACATGCAACTTGTGACCTTTCATCTTCCTTTTCTCCTAATTTCCTTTATTTTCATAAATAAATGCCAATAAATGCCTCATGCCTTTCCAAAGCCTTAGCCATTGCCTTTGCCAATTTCCTTAGCCATAAACAACCAAATGAACACCCACTAGGATGTTTTCCCCACCATTCAACTTGGAATACGTGTCCCATCATCCGTGGTATTTATATATTTTATATGGAATTTTCACCAAGGTTGTTACAAATTAGAACAAACCTTTGTGTTCTACACATTCTAAGATGAGCTAGAAATTTTATTTTTATAAGCAAGATGAGTGATGCATGTGTAAAAACAATTTTTGAAAAGGATACTTGTAGGATGGTTCGAGGGGCAATGGTATTGTTGAGGTGAGTTCAGATTGGAACTATGTATAAGTTGTTGGGAAGCACTATTAGTGATGGATGCAACAATTCCATTATTCTTGAGAGTGGTAAAAAGAAGGAAAAACTCATGCAACTTATGGAGAAAATACTATGTTGTGGCATCAAATACTAGGACATATCAAAGAGAGGGGCATTCAAGTACTACACAGTAATGTTATGGTAGAGGATATGCCTAATTGCTCTCTAAATTTTGATTTGTATGGACATTGTTTATATGGGAAGCAGAATCAGGTAAATTCTTCTTTAGTTCTACGAGGTCAGGGGGAATATTACAATCTGTGCACAATGATGTGTTTGGGCCTATGTCAGTTCTATCATTGGGTAAATATGTGTACTATCTCTCATTTATAGATGACTTCTTGAGGAATACATGGATTTATTTCCTTAAGAAGAAATCTAAAGTCTTTGACAAGTTCAAAGAGTTTAAGTCTCTTGAGGAAAATCAAACAGAGAAGAAAATTATGGCCCCAAGGACAAATAATGTTGGAAAATTATGTGGGAATAAATTTGAAGAATTTTATAAGAAGTGTAGTATAGCAAGGCAGAAGACTACACCATACAGACCTCAACAAAATAGAGTTGCAGAAAGGATGAACAAGACGTTGAGGGAGAAACCAAGGAGCGTGATTAGTGGTGTCGGGTAGAGGCAATGGGCATTGCATGTTATCTAGTAAATAGATCACTCATTAACATTGGGTGAAAAGATTCCACATGAGACATGGAGTGGTTACAAACCTTCTCTTAAACATATTAGGGTATTTGGCTATGATGCTTATGTATAGGTTCCAAAGGAGAATAGGAGTAAGCTAGATAAGAAAGTTGAAAAGTGTATCTTTATTGAATATAAATATGGTTTAAAAGGCTATAAGATGTGGAATCCATAAACTAAGAAGGTTGTGTATAGTCAAGATGTGTTATTGAGAAAATTCAAAGATGTTGTCAAACATGAAGTCCTATCAAGGGAGAAAGAACTAGAAAAGATAGATTTTGAATTGAAAGATGATGAATCAGACTCTATAGAAGAAAAAGACTTAGAATAAGGAGAACTAGAGACTCTCACACTGAAGAGATTAGTTTGGGAAAGAAGGAAACCAAAAAAGTATATTCTACCCGATTTCCATTCAAATTTTGCTTTGTTTATTATTTATGATGATCCTAGAATTTTTAGGGAGGTAGTAGATTTGAAGGATGGAAAACTTTGGAAAAATGCCATGGTTGAAGAAATAGTAGCCTTGAACAAGAATAAGGCTTGGGATAAAATTGAATGGATGTGATGGCTAAAATAAATCCCATTGGTAGCAAATTGGTGTTCAGGAAGAAGTTGAATGCAGAAGGAAGAGTGAAGAAATACAAAGTTCTGTTAGTAGCAAAGGGTTATTCCTAGGGAGAGGGAATTGGCATTAGTGATATTTTTTCTCTCTTGCAAATTAGCTTCTATTAGATATCTTTTATCTGTTGCTGCTTACTTTTGATCTTGAAGCATAACAAATGGATATAAGACAACATTTCTACATGGGGATTAGGAAGGAGAATTCTACATGAAGCAGCCAAAAGGATTTGCTATGAAAGGAAAGAAAGAGCTAGCATGCGGGCTATCAAGTCTCTATATGGGTTAAAATAACCAAGGATGTGGTATCATAAATTTGATACTTATACTAGGACTTGGATTCACAAGGAGCAAAACATATCATTGCATATATTTCAAATTACTTGATGAACATGTTATTTATTTGGTCTTGATGTGGATGAGATGTTGTCGATTAAAAATGACAAGGAAATCATCTAGGAAGTAAAAATTGAGTTGCCTTTTAAATTTGACATTAAGGACCTCGGTGCTGCAAATTCATCTTGGGGATGGAAATTAAAAGAGATCGAGGAAACATGAAACTCTAATTAAGTTAGAGGAAGTATGTAGAGATAATATTTCAAAGGTTTAGTATGTAGGAATGTAAATTAGTAAACATGTTTATTCTTGTAGGTGTAAAGTTATCCGCAAATCAGTGTCCCAAGACACAAGAAGAGGAAGAAGAGATGTCCAATGTTCCATATACTAATCTGGTTGGAAACTTGATGTATGCAATGGTTTGTTCCATGTGGGACATTGCACTATAGTGGTAGTATTGAGCAAGTATATGTAAAAACTAATGAAGGAGCATTGGACAACAATACAGATGGTTTTTAGGTATCTTGGTGGCACTACTAGCTATGGGTTGTATTATCAAGGAAGACTAGATTTGGATAGAGTGTTGGACATACATGGATTTTTTTATGTTGATTGGGGTGGAGATTTGGATCACAAAAGATCTACAAATGGGTATGTGTTTATCCTTTTTGGAGGAGCAATCAGTTGAATGAGAAAAGACAATTTGTAGTGTTACACTCAACAACAAAAGTTGAATGTTGTAGAAATATATGACAAGTACAATAGAATACAATTTTCTACAAATAATTACTTCCTAATGATTTGCAAACAATATTTTATGTGGCTGTTATCTTTGAATAATTATACTAAAAAAATCTCAATAGTAAATGCAGCGGAAACAATAAAGATCATAGAAAGGAAACCACACACAACAAAGACAATAATTTTACCCTGGGAAACCTAACCTTCAGAGAAAACCCAACAAATTTTCTTTGGAGAAATTATTCTTCAACGAGGTTTACAAATCAATAATTTGACTAGAAATCTGCGCCAATAATACAAGTCAAATACTAACCAAACCTAGTCAAACAACAACAATTCAATGTTGTTCAAACCAGTCAAAATGCTTAGAAGTTAACGTTGGCCAAACAGTCAGCCCGTAGTAAAATTCATCCTTGCGATAAAAAAACCCTCACATGTTTAGCCTTTGCTGCAGTCAAATATTGGTTGGTCAATGGTCAAACTGTGGTCATACTTCACACATGCGTCCTGTCATAGATGGTCAAGAATTTAGTCGACTTGGTTGGTCAACATAGCCTTATTCTTTACATGTGTGACCTCCAAAAAGAATAGTAGAATGATGAAGAGAGAGAAAAACTTTCTCTTGGTCGGTGTTCAAATGATACGTCACATCATCTTATTTATACATGTCAAAGGGGTGTGACAACCCAAGGGATACACCCCTTCACTGACTAGCTGACTTGACTTATTTTTGGGCTGATTTGATTTAACAATATAAAAGTTTACATAATACATCTAGGTTCGACTTGAAGACCCTTTAGTTATGTGAGAATACGTCTTGATGCTACACAAAATATCAACACTCCCTCTTAGTGAGGGAGGTATTCTCCTCAGCTAAAAACATATTTCTCCTTAGTTGAAATTTCTCTACCCTTGGGAAATTTCTCACCACTATCCAAATCAACATGGCCCAACCAAATCAGCATGAATGTATGGGTGAATGTATCATTCCTCCTCTAGTCAAATCAGCATGACCCCGTGGGAGAATGTTTGCCCAATCCTGCAAAAAACTACAAGACTCCCTATCTGAGAGGGGGACATTATGTATCGTGCCAAGATTGTCTTTGAAGTATACAAACTTCACTCTAGATAGAGGTTTGGTGAGAATGTTCATAATTTTCTTGTTTGTGGATATGTATTGGAGCTTCACTACTCCCTTCTACACCATGTCTCGGATGAAGTGATATTTGATCTCAATGTGCTTCGAGCTATCATGAAATATTGTATTCTATGAAAGCTTAACACAACTTTGATTATGACAATGTGTCAAGGTCATCTCTAGCTCTTGATCAAATAGCCTAGCATGTAGATTTTGAAGCCACACTGCTTCCTAACTTGGGGTACTAGCTGCAATATACTCTTCCTCTGCTATATTAAATTCGATAGAAGTTTTCTTCCTGCTAACCTAGGATAGCATAGTTGATCCCAAGCTGAGGCAACACCCCGAGGTTCTCTTTCTATCCTTTGCACTTCCGACCTAATATGAATCAATATATCCCTACAACCTCACTTCACCACCTCAGAAATTTATCAAACCATATCCAACTATACCACATAGGTACTTCAACACATGCTTCGCTGCAACCTAATGTAACCTGCCTCGGTTCAATCATATACTAGCTCAAGGTGTTCACTGCAAATCAAATATTTGGCCTGGTTTTAACCAGGGACATCAAGGATCTTATCAATTGCCTATACATAGTGGGATCCACCAAATTTGAATCTAAACTGGAATCTCTTAGCTTCTTCAGATTGATCCCCATAGGTGTAGCCATGGGCTTGCAGTCCATCATACCGAATCTCCTCAAAATTAGAACAATGTACATCCCTTGTCCGAGGAAGATCTCATCAGATATTTTCCATATCTCCAATCCCAAGAAATAATGCATCAGGCCAAGATACTTCATCTCAAACTCCGAGGCCAACTCCTTCTTGCACCCAACAATAAGCCTCCTTGCCCCAATAAGGAACATATTGTCAATGTATAGTACCAAGATCAAAGGATCACCATCAACAACAATGAAGTAAAGGTCAGGATCCACGTCACTTCTCATGAAGTCAAAACTCATAAAGTATCCATTTTCAGGCCAGGAGAGTAACTCCACGAATGAAATTGTGTTTTGCATTAAGAGAGAACATGAATATATATACAAGGAGAGGGAGACTATTAGGATTCATCTCCCAATGTTTCTTCATCTTCCAACTTCCTTTATTTTTCTATTTATAATATTTACATATATTTTCCTAATACCAAAGGTTAGGTGTCAACATTCCCCCCCTTAATCTAAAGGGATGTTGGTGAGTCCAAGCATCATTCCGATCTCTCAAACTTTTCCCTTCCAAGAAATTTGTTGAAGATGTATGCAATCTACTCATTTGTGGAACAATGTTGTAGGTGGATTGTCTTGGCCTAAACATGATGTTAAATCATATGGTATTTTGTATCAATGTGCTTTGTTCGATAATGGAATTTTGGGTTCTTGGCCAATTTTGTTGCATAAGTTTTTTCAAACAAGAGAGGATTTGAATGCAATTGTTTCTATTGCAAATCTTCTAGAATATTCTTGAGCCACACAATTTCCTTTGTTGCTTCAACTGCTACCACATATTCTACCTCAATTGTGGAATCTGCTGGAACTGATTGTTTGCGTGATCTCCAGGAGACAACTCCTGATCCAAGACTCATAACATAGCGTGAAGTAGATACTCCAGTTTCTTTATCTCCATAAAAATATGAATCATAATATCCAATTAAGCTGAAGTCACCCGCCTATGTATACTTAAGTCCAAAGTCTTGAGTTTCTTTCAAGTAATTTCAAACTCTTTTTGCAGTAGAGCAGTGACCCTCACAAGGCTTTTGCAAAAACTTGGAGAGGATTCCAAAAACAAATGAAATGTCTGGTCTAGTAGTAGTTAGGTAGTTGAGAATTCATACAAGTTGTCTATACTTTGTTGCATACTCAAATTCGTTTCCTTCAATGGATGTGAGCTTTAGGTTCTGTTCCATTGGAGTAGTCAAAAGATTTCACTCGACCATGCCAAATATGTTCAACAGATCTCCAATGTACTTCTTCTTAGAGAGGAATATAAACTTTGAATGTTGGGTTACTTTAATACCAAGATAGTAGTGAATATAGCCCAAATATGTCATTTCAAAGCCTTTCCTCAGTTATTTATTTATGGATGCAATGTAGTTCTCATTATTCCCTGTCATCAAAAGATCATCTACATACACCACAAGATATACAATTATTTTGCCAACTTTCTTGACAAATAAATTTGCATAATCAAGATCATAATGTTTGAAATTGAGTTTCAAAATATGCTCAGTCAACTTCTCGTACTAGGGCCATGGTGCTTGCTTGAGGCCATATAAGGGTTTTACACACTTGCATACTTTTTGTTCCTCACCATTCACAAAAAATCCTTATGGTTGAGATATAAAAACGTTCTCTTTCAAAACTCCATTCAAGAAATAGTTTTTACATCCATTTGATGGATTTTCCAACTGTTCTGAGCAACTAAGGCAAAGAGTGCCCATATGGTAGCCCATGTTGTTGTGGGCGCAAAAGTCTCCTCATAATCGATGCCTTCCTTCTGTGCAAAACCTTTTGCCACAAGCATGGCTTTGTGGTTTTCAATTGAGCCATCTACTTTATATTTGTTCTTGAAGACCGACTTGTAGCCTATTGGTTTGGTTCCCAATGGAGGATCAACCAGCTTCCAGGTGCCATTATTTATCAAAGCATCATATTCTTTTTGCATCGCTTCTTTCCATTAATCATGAGAAGCAACTTCTTTGAAGGAAGTTGGTTCAAAATCTGTAGATAAATTTAGTTCACAATCATAAGAAACATCCACATCAACATGTAAATCAGGATCGTCTACATCACCTCCATTCTATTTTGTTGAACTTCTTATTCTTATCTTTCAAACCTCATCAAGATGAACACTTTCAAGTGTCTTTATGAGCCATTTTGGACAACCTTTCTGTGATTGCCCAAGCCGTTCAGTTGATTGAGATGGGGTTGAATTAACATTTAGCCTCCCAATTTTGTAAATCACATCACTCAAAGTGTAATCTTGATAAGTAGTTGGAGCTTCATGAGGGGGAGAGAGTGCTTCATAAAGAGATTACATAGATTGATCTAGTATAGGGACCCCCCTTCAATATGTGGAATCTCATTATCAAACTCTTGTAAATGCTTTGCATGTTCGAATCTATCCAAGCAATCAAGTTTTCATTCAACAACATTGTCAATCTTGGAAGATTCAAGAAAACTCATCTCTAGATATGATAAACTTCTTATTTACTTCATTATAGAGATGGTATGATTTGGATATATCTGAGTACCCCAAGAAGATACATTTGTGAATCCTTGCACCAAGTTTGTTTCTATGTTCCTTAGGTATCAAGGAATTATAGGTGGAACCAAAAAACATGAGATGCCTCACCGAAGGAATGTGGCCATACCACATTACATAGGGAGTTTTGTTTTTGATAACATGATATGGACACTTATTCTTTATGTACAAAACATATAGAACCACATAAACCCAAAATATCAGCTTAACATTCTTGAAAAACATCATTGAATGTACCATATTTAAGATTGTCTTATTCATTCTTTTAGCTACATCGTTCTGTTGGGGAATATAAGGCACATTTGTTTGATGTTTGATCCCATGCTGGTGAAGGTAGTTTTCAAATTCATTTGAAGCATATTCTTTTGCATTATCGTATGAATAGAGCGAATACAAGATTGTGTATAATTTTCAATCCATACATGAAATTTCTTGAATGTTTCAAAGGCTTTATATTTGTTCTTCAATAAATAAACCCAATACATTCATGTGTAGTCATCAATAAATGTCATCATATATTTATTACCATTTGTAGAAGGAACAAGCATTGGGCCACATAAATTAGAATGAATGAGTTGAAGCTTCTTATGTGCTCTGGAATGAGAATCATGAAATGATACTTTGTTGTGCTTTCATAAGATACAAACATCACATTGCTTAAGTTTCCTAGGAATTGTAGGAAAACCAGTCGTTATCACTTCGTAAATTTCTCTAGGATGAGGAGAGAAATCCCAGAGGTAACCACAAAACTCTTTTAGGCTAAGGTCTAGCCCCCATAGCCTTGGAGAGGGCTCTCTTAGTAGGGTTTCACTCAGTCAATCAAGTGACTGAAATATTTCTTGATATTAGGTTGGTAATGAGGATTAAAAAGGTAGGTTTAAGTTGTTGTTTGAAGGTAGGTGAAAGAAGGAAGATCCACTTCAAATAGGTTTAGTATAGTTAATGATTCAAGTGAATAAGGGATGATGATGATATTTTGAGTAGGGGTAAGATAGGAAACTCTGTCGATAATTAACCAATTTTTCATTGTTGTGAGTGGATGAGTGCAACATCAAAAGGTGAAAATAAGAGCATCAAACTAGAGATGAATTCAAAATGCCATTAGAAGAAAAGGAAACACATGAATGTTCAACTAATATAAAGCAGAGCACAAAGTGAATTCTGCAAGTTTCCTTTAAGCTAAGCATGAAGAATTGTTTTCACACCATGGGAACATAAGAAACACTGATAACAAAGAGAATACACATACCAACAAACATCTGACACAAGAATCCCTGTCAAAACACCTTCTGCCTTCTTCTATTCACTTGAAGAAATGATACAAAAATGCAAAATTTGCAGACTAACTTATTCACACTAACCAACTCATTTTCATCTTTTTCCATCATTAAATATAAAAAGGAATTTGAAATTATCACTAGGTGGTCGAATTCACTGCATGGAAACTAAAAGACTAGATACAATGTATGATTTATCCATTTAGAATGGATCGAAACACACACAATTAATAACCCATTGTTTTGTCTTTTAAAGAAAAAACATAAAAACTAATTTATACCTATCCTTTCAACCTATCTAGATAAAAAACTTATCTCACAAGATCTTATCCTGACAATAAATATCAGACTTGTGATGGAAATGGAAAAGGCAGCTTACGCTGTGCTACACAATAGTTCCATGTTGGCATGCTTTCTTGTGTGTTGGAGGACAACTTGGCTGATGGATGGGCACTGAGGAGATGTATGAGTAGGAAATGAACCATTCCATACATTCTATTACAACTGGAAACCTCAAACCATCCTTTTCACTTATGTGCAGTATGTGCGCAACACTATGCAACAAAATTTCAAAACTGTGTTTGGCACTTTATTCCCACCTAAACTCAAACAAGGTGGTTATAGCTACTCAATTGAAGTTATATTATACACAAGCAACCTCCAGAATGCAAAAATATGTATAGATTTCCACATTTTCAAACCGAAATCCCAAAATTTCATCATTTTGTCAACAAAAACTACGAAAATGGGCCATCAAGTGACGCGTGTAACTACAAAATGGTAGCACCCGTGTCAAATCTGAGATAGGTTTTTGTAGATAAGATTGTTGTGAATAAAAACCTTTCTCATTTTCTCCAAATTTTTCCCTCATAAACCGTTCTTCAAAATCATGACTAAATAGGAAAATACATAGTCCGAAAAATAGGCCTTAAAGATGCATTTGAAAATCCCAATCTATGAAACCTGTGAAAAAACTGGAAGAGGTTATTGTGATTTGGTTCTTAATTGAGAAAAACCTCTTTATTTTTTTTGAAAATTTTCTCCATGTAGTCGGAATAATTGTTTCAAACTGATGACTAAAACCGGGTATTTTGCGTAGCATTGTACAACGAACAACCTGAGTAGCATTGATGCGCAAAAAATTTCCATAGTGAGCGTGATCCTGGTCCTTCTTCACTGTCATCGGAGGATTGATTTGTGGCTTGCTGTGTTGATAGTTTATCCAGTGATTAGCTCAAAATGTGCGTACAATGCATGGGATTAGGGCGACATGATGATTTTGAATTCGCCCCTGTCCTTGCCCTGTAGGGCAATGATGCTTTGACGTGATGTTTTGGAGCACTCCACTTAAGTTGGCATGTGTAAAAAAGTATGGGGGAATCATTTAAATGTGATTAATATGATAGCTCTTAGATATGGGGGGGGGCTATATGTAATGAGAGTTGTGTCATGTTATGAGTGATGGTAGTGATATTGAGGGGGGAATAGGTTTAGAATGAGGGGTTGGGGGGGAGGGAATAAATGTAGTAGGAATGATAGATGAATGGCATGTGATAAATTTATAGGGTGTAAGTTATGTTAGATGAATGATATATAAGAAGGGAGTAGGATGTAAGTTACATATGAAGGGGAGTGAATGAAAGGGAAATATGGGATAGATAAGAATAAGGGGTAAAAACCATGACCATCATAAACTCAATTTGGAAAATTCTGATCAACGGACGAAAAATACATAACCCCTTTCGACTTGACCATATAAACATGTGTGACTGTGACTCCCATTAACTTGACACTCCTTCATGCTTTTGGTGAACCCTTGATGATGTAAATTCAACAATGTCAGACAGTGACCTTTGAGACTATGACAACAATAGTGGTCATAGGCTCAACTTATTCAAAAACTGAAAATTAAAAGACATAGAAAATACATTTGACGATGAAACTAATGACCCTAACATTGGCTCCAATCGGGATGGCAATCTCCTAGTGAGGTCCCAAGAACATAAATCGCAAACTAATAGCCTATTAAGACCATTGGGAAATGGAATAAAACTTAAAAAAAAAAACTAAAACTCAACTAACTAACTAATAAAAAAGCTGAAAACTTTAAAATAAATTATAAATTTGACAACACATCACCAAAGTCTTAGGGCCTTATTCTCAAGCTTCAAACATTGATGATGGTTGTCCACATCTGCTGAAAACATATATACAATCATGTGAAATGATCCCTCTAGTGTAGCCAATCAAGCAAATGAATGTCTGACTTATGCTTGTATTTAGCTGCACTAGACAAAGAAAAGTCCCAAAAATGATGACTCAAGATTTCCACTAGACCTCTGCTCATGATCCTTAAATTCCAAAACTTTCTTTTTCTCTAATGACCATGATTGACTAGTCATGGGATCTTGAAAAAATGAAAAGTCACCTGTTTTTGATGACCGCAAAAAATCATCAAAAGTATATTTAATAATATGAAGCATTACCCCATCTTGAAAGCCAACAAAAAGACAACCACTTCCTTTGTTTTCAGTCGCTAGCTGTTCTACATTGTCCAATGCAAGATCTTTGTCAGAATGAAAGAAAACAATATGTTCATCGAGCTTATCATTTGCATCAGGAAAAATAATAATGTGTTCTTGAAAATCTACAATTGAGGCAACCACCTTATCAACAACAAAAATGTCCACATCCACGGGGTCTAAAACAACCTACTCTTCTTCATTAGTTTCTTGCAATTCTAGGTAGCTATCACCGTGAATGTTTTCACTGCCTAAAATATTTATGTGTGCAATTTCATGGATCTTCTTTTCATGATTTTCTTCATTGGCTATAAACTGAGACAAGGAATGGCATGAAGAATAAATTTCTTCCTCCACCTGAACATTATAGCAACTATCCTCTACCATTTCCTCTCGCTGTTGGAAATGATTCTCGTACTCTTGATCATGAAAAGACGAATGAGACTGCTACAAATTATCATCATACTTAGAGGATGGAACATGACTGTCATCATTAAAATCCTGTTGGGTTTGATTTTCATCCAAGAGAGAGGCTACCATTTATTCTTGGTAATGGGTTCTCGTACAAAGCCTCCAGGATCTCTTCATCCATGAACTTTTTGTTGCCATAAGAATTTTCCATATTTTGAATGAAATCATCAAAATGATTACGACAATTCTCAACCAAAGACAAAGAAGGATGAGACTCTTTGTATTCTTCAAAAAATGTTGAATGAAAATATTTAAGAGAATAAATACTAGCAATTGGAAAACCTTTGTACCAAGATATCACTTTTCCTTCCAGAGTAGCCATGAACATCTTCATGAGACAATCTTCAAGAAATTGAACCTTAAACTTGTGTGCATGCATGTGAAATTTGATAAGATGTAAAGTAGCAACATCACATTTCTCATCTTTGAACTTTGGCAAATATGATTGCCAATCTATACAAGGCATACGATTTGGAAATCTAGGTATATGAACATGATTCCTAGGGGCATATCTGGCAGATCTGAGATCCATCTCAAGGCAATAGAGTTGCTAGCAAACCCAAATTTCTGAATCTTGCTACCAATGGAGTCCTTGGATCAGATTGAAATATGATTTGGAGTCTTTAGGTGAATGGTTCAACCTCCCTATGTCTGACTGTTGCACACCATCAACAGCCAAATCTGAAACTTTGGAGACCTTTCCTAGAGATGATAAGACCTTTCGTTCCCTAGCAATGACACCACTATGTTAGCACTGCATAGATTTCTATAAGATGAGGAGAGAAATCCTAGAGGTAACCACAAACCTCTTTTATGCTAAGGTCCAACCCCACTAGCCTTGGAGAGGGCTCTCTCACTAGGGTTTCACTCAATCAATCAAGTGACTGAAATATTTCTTGATCTTAGGCTAGTTATAAGGATTAAAAAGGTAGGTTTAAGTTGTTGTTTGAAGGTAGGTGAAAGAAGGAAGATCCACTTCAAATAGGCTTAGTATAGTTAATGGTTCAAGTGAATAAGGGATGATGATGATATTTTGAGTAGGGGCAAGATAGGCAGCTCTGTCGACAATTAACCAGCTTTTCATTGTAGTGAGTGGATGAGTGCAACATCAAAAGGTGACAATAAGAGCATCAAATGATAGATGAAGTCAAATATCCATTAGAAGAAAAGGAAACACATGGATGTTCAACTAATATAAAGCAGAGCACAAAGTGAATTTTGCAAATTTCATTTAAGCTAAGCATGAAGAATTTTTCCATACCATGGAAACATAAGAAACACTGATAACAAAGAGAATACACATACCAACATACATCTGACACAAGAATCCCTGTCAAAACACCTTCTACCTTCTTCTATTCACTTGAGGAAATGATACAAAAATGAAAAATTTGCAGACTAGCTTCTTCACACTGACCAACCCATTTTTCATCTTTTTCCATCATTAAATACAAAGAGGAATTTTAAATTACCACTAAGTGGTTGAATTCACAGCATGGAAACTAAAAGACTAGATATAATGTATGATTTATCCATTCATAATGGAATGAAACACACACAATTAGCAACCCATTGTTTTTTCATAAAAAATTGGATAAAGCAACCTTAAAAACATCTTTGCCTTTTAAAGAAAAAACATAAAAACTACTTTATACCTATCCTTTCAACCTATCTAGATAACAAAATTATCTCACAAGATCTTATCCTGACATTAAAATCTCAGACTGATGATGAAAATGGAAAAGGCAACTTAGGCTGTGCTGCGCAGCAGTTCCATGTTGCCATGCTTTCTTGTGTGCTAGAGGACAACTTGGATGATGGATGGGCACTGAGGAGACCTCTGAGCAGGAAATGAACCATTCGATACATTCTATTACAACTGGCAACCTCAAATCATCCCTTTCACCCGTGTGTAGCATGTGCGTAGTAGTTGCGCAAAACTATGAAACAAAATTTCAAAATTGTGTTTGGCACTTTCTTCCTAACCCAAATAAAACAAGGTGGTTATAGCTACTCCATTGAAGTTATATTATACACCAGAAACCTCTAGAATGAAAAAATATCTATACATTTCCACATTTTCAAACTGAAATCCAAAAATTTCATCATTCTGTCAACAAAACTCTGAAAATGGGCCACCACGTGACGTGTGTAACTCCAAAGCGGTAGCACCTTGTAAAATATGAGACATGTTTTTGTATATGAGATTGTTGTGAAGGAAACCCTTTTTCAGTTTCTTCAAATCCTTCCCCAACTCCTCATAAATGTTCTACAAAATCATGACTAAAACAAGAAAATACACAGTTCGAAAAATAGGGCTTAAAGATGCATTCGAAACTCCTTATCTATGACACCTGTACAGAAAATGGAAGAGGTTATTGTGCTTTGGTTTGTGATTGAGAAAAACCTCTTTGAGTTTTTTGAAATTCGGCTCCATGTGGTCGAAATCAACATTTCAAACTGATGACTAAAACAAGGTATTTTGTGCAGCGAATAGTCTTAGTAGCACTGATGCACAACAAATGTCTACAATGAGTGTGATCGTGTTCCTTCTTCACCATTAGCCAAGGATCGATTTGTGGCTTTCTATATTGATATTTTATCCAGTGATTAGCACAAAATGTGTGTACAATGCATGAGATTAAGGCGACATGATGATTTTGAATTAGCCCTTGTCCTTGTCCTGTAGCGCAATGATGCTTTGACCTGATGTTTTGGAGCACTCCACTTAACTTGGCATGTGTAACAAAGTATGGGGGAATCATTTAAATGTGATGAATATGATAGCTCTTAGGTATGAGGGTGGGGGGGGGGCTGTATGTAATGAGAGTTGTGTCATGTTATGAGTGATGGTAGTGATATTGTGGGGGGAATAGGTTTAGAATGAAGTTGGGGGGGGGGGAATGTAGTAGGAATGATAGATAAATGGCATGTGAGAAAGGTATAGGGTGTAAGTTATGTTAGGTGAATGATATATAAGAAGGGAGTAGGAGGTAAGTTATATATGAAGGGGAGTGAATGAAAGGGAAATAAGGGAAATATGGGATAGATAAGAATAGGGGATAGAAATGTGGAATATTTTTAGTGGCCACACCTCATGACCATCAGAAACTCAATTTGGACAATTCTGATCAATAGATGACAAACACATAACCAAAATACATAACCCCTTTCGACTTGACCATATAAACATGCGTGACCATGACTCCCATTAACTTGACACTCCTTCATGATTTTGGTGAATCCTTGATGGCAGAAATTCGACAATGTCGGATAATGACCTTTGGGACTATGACAACAATAGTGGTCATAGGCTCAACTTATTCAAAATCTAAAAATTAAAAGACACATAAAATACATTTGACGACGAAACTAATGACCCTAACACCAGTAACACCATTTTTATTCAACAAACGAAGGTTGTCATAATTCAAATGCCCAAATCTGGAATGCCATAAAAGACTTGATGGAAGTGTACCTTCATCATAGTGAGAACCACATGAACATTTGTGTGCATGAGAAAAGGTTCCTTGCAACTTCATAAGTCTTTCATTTTTTATCCCAGTCATGAAAAGTGAGTGATATGATGCTTTACTGACTTATTGTCATTGCGAAAAACACCCTCCAAAATTTTGCCTACACTTGAATTTTGGAGCCTATTGAGGATGTTGTGATTGGTCATTCCATAGTCTCTTCTTGGTTGGTTGATGCATTGTTAAGTCTTTGAGCTCCCTCTTGGATTATAAGAGTAGAAGTCACTTGCTCGCACATCCTCCATCTGCAACAAGTTCATGAGTGAAATATTTTATGTAAGCTTGTACATGCATAACATAGTCCAGTAAGATTATGCCTGTGCGATGATCAACCCATTTCGACAGTTAGTGCGTGATTTCATTGACAATTTCTTACTTTTGGTTGTGATTGTTCTTTTGCTTTGGTGAGTTTCCCGAACTGTCTCTTTTGTACACCTTCACTTTTGCAAGTGTCGCTTTCATGTTTTCGACTATCGCCATCAATTTATTTCATCCTAATTAGTGTCTTTTTCATGTTATCTTGGCTCTAGCATGTGTTTTTTTAATTGTCATTCGCATATCGCAAGTGTCGTTCACATTTTTCTCTTTATATAGAAAATGTCGTCTTTTGGCATGGGAAGTGTCGCTTATCATGTAAAGTAGAATTTTGTCTTGTTTCAAAGGGTAAATTTGGTGTTGACGAGTTCCTCTAGTCATGTAGACATGTTTTACATTCATTCCCATAGTTTTATGCACTATCGCAAACATGGCATCACTGTCATCACATAGTGTACCTTTAGTGTCACACTTGGCGAAAGCCATCGCAATGTCGTTGCATTGAGGGAAGTATGTTGTTCATGTATTCTAAGTGATCAATGTTGTGTCTTAGACTCTTCTAAGTGTGTGATCATGCTCAAGTTTTTCCTTGTTCACTTTGGTCTCACTGATTCCACACTTAGCCTCATCTAAAAAATTTCACTCCCAAGAAACTTGACCTAATTCAACCTTCTTGAACTGCGCATTGCACAGTTTTAACCCTCAAGCCTTGAACTTGCCTCTTGGAACTACGCATTGCGCAGTCATGGTGCCCAGCCTTTACCTTTGAGCTCCATAACTGCACAATTTATGCCTCCCAATCAGCCTTAACTACACTCTGTGCAGTGTTAAGCCTCAAGCTTCCATCCTGACACCTTGAGTTGTGTAATTGCATAATACTTGAGATTTTTCTCCTTCCATAACTACACATTGGGAAACTTCAAGCCTCAAGCCTCAATATTGAGCTCTTGAACCTCTCAATTGTGCAATATCCCAACTTGTTCTTCTATCTTAACTGCACATGAGGCAACTTCAAGCCTCAAGCTTGACCTCCTAAGTTCCCTAACTACGTAGTCATTTATCCCAGGTCTTTAGAACTCCGCACTGAGTAGTCTCAAGCCTCAAGCCTCTAGCTTGAGCCCTTGAGTCACTCAACTATGTAGCCCCTCTGTCAATGCCTCCAAAACTATGCATTGCACAATATTAAGGCTCAAGCCTCTGGCTTAAGTCCTTGAGTCCCTCAACTACGCAATTCTTTGACCTTGGCCATCCTGAACTACACATTGTGCAGTCTTAAGTCTAAGTCCCGACCTTGACCTATGGAATTACACAATCCCTGATTCAATCACTCAATCAGTCACCAGTTTCAGCCCTACTAAGTGATTTCATGAAGCATCTCAGGTTAGGGGTTTATCCGATTGATTTCATCTTGTCATGAGTGGATTGCAGTTGCAGGTATTCTATCATGTCATGATAGGATGATGATGAGGGGGATGGAGAAGGAGACCATTATAGAAGGCTCTTAGGGAGCTGAGGAAATAAGATGATCAACAACCAAGAAGATTAAGGGACATTGGATTACAACAAAAGACCAAATATCAGGACCGCATGAAAACTCCATTTGATTCACAACCCTTTGGAGGGTGGATATGAAGAAAAAAACATATTTCTCATGAAGATGAAGTATTAAGTACATCTCTTATTGAAGATAGAAATAAAGAAGTAGCAAGGAGGATAGCTTGGCACTGCCACATCATCATGCATTCCATGTCATTAGTGTCATGTCATGTCCTGTCATGAGTCATTATTTGCCACATAATTTATGGATTATGTAAATTCAATATAGAAGAAATGTAATGTAAAGTGGGAGTCCAAGAGTCATCCATGTAATATGAAAAGTCATGTAGGAAGTTGAAAGGTCATTGAGCAGTCAAACAATAATGAGGGTAGTTCAAGAGTCACAAGGGATGTGAATGATCACTCCATTTGTTATATATACACCCTCATTGATCATGTAAAGGAATTTTTCCCCTTGGATCCTCCGACCAGGCATTGGAGAGGAAGATAGTTGTTTTAGAGGAGCAAGTGACTACTCTAATGCTCCACTATTTGGGCTAGTGGTGTTCATTGTCTTGATGTATCTTGGAACTTTTACTTAATTCAGAAGCTCATTGAGCTGACACACTTTCATGCATATGTTGTGAATATTATAAGATTGTTCTTTGAATGTTTGAGATGTATGTTGTTTCTTATTTGTACTAAGGAAATTGAACTATTTTGGTGGCTTTGGTACTTGTATTCTTGAAGGTGTCTTGTATTTGTTTTAACAATCTTAACTTCCTTGTGAACTATTTCACTGGTCGATCAACGATTCATTCTTATGTATGTACTCGTGTGCCTTTTCTAGATTAGTACTATTACTTGTTTTTAAAGGGCCCACTTTTCTCTCCCCTTACGGTAGAAGGACCTTGATACTTCCCACAACTGAACATTTCACAAGGCATACTCACTTGCTGATCCAGGGATACCCGTGTAGTAATCTCTTATGTTAAGCTTTGTAGCCAAGAAAAATATACAACAATACATGGAAGCGAAGATGATACTCTGGAGGGGGATCCTACTCCAAATGGTGTGAGGTCTAATTGGGACTTCACATCGGGGAGACCCCCTTGGTTTATGGGTTTTCAACACCGTCAACATGAAATCAACCTTGCCATCAAATATGTGAATGGAGTGTCCTTACTGGCGGATGTGGACCAAATTCAACAAGTTTCCCCTCAACTTTGGGAGGTATAGATAATCATGTAGAAGAAAGTTCGGAAGATCAGGCAGTTTCAGATTGATGGCTTGAATTTTGATTTATCTGCAAAGTAGACTTCTCCATCAACATTGTCCATGAATTCTTCAAAGAAATCTCTTTTGAAAGTCATGTGGCAAGTTTCTATTGAATCAAGCAACCAATAATCTTTCCATGAAGCAAGTGAAGCATTGAATAAGTCTTCAGTTACTCCAATGTTGCAATGTGCCACAACATAATGAGCAGACTCAGGTGCTTTTCCTTTCCCTTTACTAGGTGTTTTACCTTTTTCTTCATTTCTTTCCTGCTCGATTATGTCTCAATGCAACTTGCATGTGGAAGCATCATGTCCATTTATATTGCATCGTATAAAATGAAGATCAAACTTTTCTCCTTGGAATGTTTCCCCTCCTGCCTATAAAATTATTCCTTCCTCTTCCTCTTTGGCCACCTCTTCCTCTAGAAGAATCTTGTGCATGATTCTTCTCTTTCTGTGCAAGGCACACCACTTCTTTAGAATACTGAGGCATTGTCTTCTTCCCAAATGCATTCTCTCTTTTCGTAAACTTCTTCTCAAGGGAGTCAAAGGAAATATCGCTAAGTTTTCCACTTGCTTTCAATTACTCAAGATAATGTGAATAAGTGGGATATAGTGCCTTGACATAGGTTGTGAGAGGAACATCTATTTCAACACCAATGGAGTTTTTATGTCATGCATAATGGATCTTATTTATGATGTTAAGGCAACTGGTTCATAATTTTTCAACTTAATATTGAACAACTTGATCATCAATTGAACAACTTCAAGCTCAAAGTGTGAGTCATATAATTCCTTAAACTTATTTAAAGGTTCAAAAGCATTTGAAAATGGAAAAAATATGATGACCCACCTCTTCATTTACAGACGTTGCAATCAAGGCATAAGCCTTGTTGTTCTTGTTTTCCTGTGTGGCGGGCTCCTTGTCTGAAGTAGGCTTTTTAGGTTCATTGTCTCCTTCTCTTTCACAAACTCCTTTCCTAAGTTCATTGAAAATAAGGGCGTGTTTTATCTTCCTGGGCCACTCATGGTAGTTCTCTTTTCCAGTGAGAACTACTCCCACTATGGAGATGAGTGAATGCATCATATAATTCTGAATTGTGCCCAGGAGCTACAAAATTCTAAAATGACTCAAATACTAACTAGAAACCTTCCAACTTATACCATTATATACCCTTAGATATGAAAGTCACAAATTTCAACACAATTCGGCACTTAATTGAACCAACACATGACATACAATATATCGCCATAGCCCATAGCACGTTGAAAGTTGAAACAATTCATAATATATATATATGAACCAATGCACTAGAAAAATTCAACACATAAAGAATTCACCATACACGATCTTCCGAAACTATTTGACACACACGTAGGCCTAGTAATTAATTCATGCATCATATGATAGTCGATCTTCAAAATATATCAACACAACATTCAATTTACGGATACCAAATGAAAACCTTCAAAAATTTCAATGCAACATACTAGGAGTTATTCATAACCTTATGCATGGCCAAGAGTTATGCATGGACTTCAAGGCTCCATTCCAACACACTGCCTTCAAAAACTCAATGTACAGAGGTGCTTGACATGCATAGTGATGTTGGAGATTCTCCAACGTAGAAACACTCACACTCCAGTATTCATTGTAACTCTTAACATTCACCATTCAACATTCAATCACAATGCTTAATATTCAACATGTTCCAACATTCAATACATTGCCTCTTATATTTAGTACTCAACGCAAATCAATGACAATTCAACACACATAGTGTAGCCCAACGTGTGCAAAGAATAAACCAAGGAGTTCTGGATCATACATAGATGGTTGTCACAACCTACACATAACCATTGTGATTCTTCATAGCCAGCACACAAACTCCAACGAAAATTCAACATTGCAAGTTATTGTTTCAATGCTTCCAACTTCATAACCTATGACAGTCAGCTCAGAACTCAATGCACATGGAATAAATCACTACAATAATACAATGCAAAGAAAAATCAACACTTCAAGAGTATGTAGAGGGATAGAGAATTCAGTGGATAGAGAATAGAGCAGGGAATCTAGTAGTGGATAGAAGTTACAAGAGTAGAGAAACTGATTTTGGGAGTTAGATCTGATACCATATCAGGCCAGGAGAGTAACTCCACGAATGAAATTATGTTTTGCATTAAGAGAGAACATGAATATATATACAAGGAGAGGGAGACTATTGGGATTCATACCCCAGTGTCTCTTCGTCTTACAAATTCCTTTATTTTTCTATTTACAATATTTACATAGATTTTCCTAATCCCAAAGATTAGGTGTCAACATCCATTAATTGTGGAATACCATGCCCTAGGTGCCTGTTTGAGTTCGTACAAAGACTTCTTTAATCTGCAAACATGGGATTCCTTCCCATGTACCTCAAAGCCCCAAGGTTTCTTTATGTACACTTCCTCCTCAATTACACCATTGAGTAACATAGTCCTTACATCCATCTAATGTATCTTTCAAACCATAATAGAAGTAAGAGAAACAATAGTCCTGATAGAAGTGTACCTGGCGACTAGAGAAAATGTCTTATCATAGTCCACTCCATCTTTCTGGGAGAACCTCTTACTATAAACCTCACTTTGTACTTCTTGATACTGCGAGCTGCTGCATGCTTGATCTTATAGATCCACTTGGAAGTCACGCATCACTTCCCCTCTGGTCTCATAACTATCTCCCACACATAATTCTTCATGATGGACTGATACTCATCCATCATGGCATCCTTCCAAACCCGTTGGTATGTTGCCTCCTCATAATTGGAAGGCTTAGAATCAATGATGTGGCTCATCAATGTTATATAATTCGATAACCTCTATGGCCATATACTTTCCCTTAAAGTACCCTTGGGAGTTACATACCACTTTGCATCTTACAAAGTGTCACAAAACCATGTTGGCCTCTTCCTTGTCACAACAACATCTCTAGGTATATCTATTGGCTCTATTGGCTCAACTAACTCCTCGTGATAGTCTAAAGGATGATCAACTAGAATAGAGGGACATGTACTTGCATCCTTCAAATCCTTTTTCTCCTCACTATTAATATCCATGTGGGACTCTTTAGACCTCCTAAAGGCTACCTCCTCATCAAAAGTAACATCCTTGTGTATGCCTTCAAAGTCTCAATGTATGCCACAAAAGTACCCTTGTTCCCAAAATGTTCTAACTTCTTCATCTTCTCCTTGGGCACATGAATGTATATTGGAGAATCAAAGATCCTCAAATGACTAACCTCTAGCTTCACTCCCGTGAATGCCTCCTTAGGAGTCTTGTCCTCTAATATCCATTGAAGACTCGTAGTCTGAACATAAAAAATGGTGTTGTATGCCTCTACCCATAAGAACATGGGTATATCTTGATCAAGAATCATTGCCTTCATCACTTCCACAATGGAACTATTCTTCGTTTCTGAAAATCCATTCTACTTTGGGTTGTGTTGTGCTATACAAAAACCCCCCGATTTCAAAATTTTCTTAATCTTATTTTAAGATGCTAAATAGGAAATAGGGCCCTTTAGTTTTATAAAAAGCAATAAAACTTACATAGAAATAAATTTCTTTGTTTCTTGCTTTTTAAATAAAAAGTGCTTCAAAAAACCCTCTAAAAAATCAAGCATTTCAAATCACATTTGCTTAAGGCTAAGGTACATCTAATCCGAATAATCATGTTGCGATGTGTTAGTCTTGATCGTAGAGCTTCTTAAAACAATACATTGAGAAGCATGTGATGCGATAAAGCTATCGCATATCGCATATCGCCAATTCCAATAAATATGTTTTAATGGTCCATTGAAACTTTGCGATGTGATATGATTCTCGCATTTCAAATATCGCCGAAAACCAAAGGAAGCTAGCCGCGAAAACTTGCGATGCGATATATCGCATATCACAATCCCAACAAAACCAAGTAATACTCACCTCAGGGACGCACGATGCAATGTTAAAATATAATAAAGTGGTTCAATAATAATAAAGGGAAAACACGATTCAGGTGAGTTAAATAACGAATTTCCCAACTCTATATGCCAGGTCATCACTTATCGCAATCACAGAAATCCGAAAGACTTTTGGAACATGACACTTATAACTCCTGACTTGCGATATGTGATCGTTCTTTAAATATTAAAACAATATATCAGAATCGCTCATCGCAAATCAGAAAGTTTATGGCACACATTCTAATAAGACCTTTGCAAAGCTGCGATGCAATCTATTCATTGAGCATTAAAGTTTTGCATCATTGGTTATGACAAAACATTAAAAAACAGTTATGACTACAGTCCTTCAAGATTTCGTCCTTCGTGTTAATATCAAGTTATAATACGAAATCTTTCACATTAAATGCTCCTGTTCTGATTTTCGTCTGTACTTCTTTCAATACTATCTTTACAAAGCATTTAGTTGCTCTGAAAGTTTTAGCCTATTATTGTCCTCTATTTCATTTTCGCAGTTTGAATCTGGAAGTATGCAGCCAACAAAAATGTCAAAGAAAGCTCGAAAGACGAAAGTTTCCCTTGTAGTAGCAGAAGGACCGGAAAAAATTATGTTGATCTCGGATACGACATGTCAATATTGTGGGAAAATTTCATGGGACGTCATATATGATATGTTAGAAATGGAAAGGCCAAAGGTAACTGAAGGACATGCAACAACCGATGGAACTGCAGAGTCAGAAAACACCCTTTGTGATTTAGCTGACCCTTTTCTCCATTGAATAGTGGCCCGCCCAAAGATTTTTCCATATAATGACATGGTAAAATGGGTAATTGAGAGCATCAATATAATAGACATGATGCTATTCACAGCTGACGAAAGAATGTTTGGATCCTTCAAGCCTGAAGACTTGAAGAAAATGTATCATTTGCCAGAGCCTCAGAAGTACTACAATAAATCATTCCTTGAAGATTTCTCGAAGGAAAATCAAATAGAGTCAGACCCCATCAAACAATGGAGGCACTTCCCTAACAAACACAAGCACAAATCATCCAGTATGTATTCTATGGACTCTCTAGCATCCCCATATTGTTATGCTGCCGCAATGATGTGTAGATTATTTGGAAGCTCTAATTCTGCTAAGTTTTCCATTGAAATGGTTCCATTAATAGAAGCAGCGTTGAACTCTTTTGTGATGGATTGGGCTAATATCCTATCAGATAAATTGGCCATCCAAATACTTGATTATAGGAAAAATAGGTTTGTTACCACCCGAGTTGTTCCCCCATTCTTTATGAGTGCTTATATAGTTGATACCATTTGTTTCAATTCTGATTTTCCCATCATGGGATGGAAATGGACTATCCAAGACCCAACCCCTATCCATATTTACCATAAATACCTGTGGAAGACCCTATATAAGAAGCATTTATACAAAATTTTCCATGGTTTTATCCTACCCATTCATCAGGCCATTTTTAATAGACCAGCTCCTTGGCTGTCCGAGGAGGCTAGTATTGATTTAACTTCAATTGGTAGTTGGTTTGGGGAAGAACTGTTCACATACATTAGGGTTTTTGGTAGCATTACCGACACGCATGTCCTTCCTCTATATGTCCCGGATAAACTATTGGCTAGGGAAATAGCCTATTAGACAGTTGAAAAAGGGCTTACAAAAAATCTCAAAGATGCTAAGAAACAGTTATGGCCTGCCTTTTCGGTTCGCTGCGGCATCTATTCATTGCATGACTATAAGCATGCCCAAATTGAAGCTGAGAAAATAAGGGGTTTAAACCTAGCTGTTATTCCCAAAAGACAGTATGACCCGAATAAAGTTGCTTATAATTTTACTACTCAGGTAAAGGTTAAACAATTCGTCCATGAGAAAGATGAATTCAGTGACTTCTTTAGATCAATAGAGACGTTCTCATAAGTGAGTCACTTGGCAAAGATCAAGCTAGAACTAGAGAAAATGGATCAATTCATCCAACACGGGACGCAAAGGCTTCAGACAGTACCACTGTACTTATTAAATATTGCATCCGTCATCCATCAAATAGAGCAAAGCACAGAGTAGGACGTAGAGAAAACTTCTGGTGCAGCCGAGACAAGTGAGAAGGCTAGTGAACAGTTGGACACATATGTTCATATTGATTCGATATTGATCAAAGAATGGGAACAGTTTGATCAACATATTAAAGGTCAAAGTGATACCCAAAATGTTATCACACCAGAATCCCCCCTAAGACAACAACACATGATTCATGATCTTGAGATTGAAAAACCATCCAGCATGGACTCAGCTCTAAAATAAATTGAAATAATCCCCGAGTATCCTTCATCATAGATTACATTGAACATAGAGGAAATTCCACCTTTGGATGTGTTTTATAGCCCTAAACACGGAGCTGTAGTCAAAAAGCAGTGGAAAAAGAGAAAGATAGACCAGGCATCAGCAACAGTTCCTCAAATTGAATCCATGAATGTTATTTGGAGAGACTCAAAAGTTAATCCCTCTGAGGACTTGACCAAATTATCTCAGTTTGCAGGAGCATATACAACTGCCACGATTGATAAAGTAACCAAAGTTAATCAATTGATCAAGGAAAAAGATCAAAAGATCAAACAACTTGAAGAATAGTTAAGGGTGGAAAAACAAAGGATTGATCATCAATCTCTTGAAAGACAACAACAACTATCTTAAGAGTTCGATCAGCTAAAACTGGCACATCATGAAGAGGTGAAATCTAAAGACGAGCAAATAAAGCAGCTACAACTCTCAATGGCGCAATTCAAGGACAATCGCAAAGTTGAAGAGTTTATAAAGGAAGCCTTACAAATCAATAATTTCTTATCTCAATAGCTAACCCAACTCTGCCAAAAGATATTTCTCATTTATCCACTGTGTATCAAAACGAACGCACTGATAGATCAAGCAATCAATTCCAGGTTGGAATTCGAGGATGTAGATGCCAAAATCACAGGTTGTATCTTTTGGTAGAGCACGGAAAAGGGAAAGGCTGCCAAATTTCCGGGTATTGAAGAATCTCATAAGGAGATATTATTTCCAGAATGGGAATCACAGCTGATCAAAGCAGAAAGAGCAACTTCAAGGGAAAGGGCAGTGATGAATAATACCATTGGGCTGATAAATGATAACTTACATAGCACCAATTTAATTTTTGAGTGTTCCCCAAAAAATCTTTCAAAAGCAAAAGTGTTGGAAAAACAATGGAAGCAAGATTTGAATACCAGAGAGGAGCAAATCAAAGAATTAAAAAGCCTCAATTGGGATACACATTGGTTTTATTTAGTTAAACCACACAGCCAACAAATGATAATCAAATGTCTTGCTGATGCAGCCGATCGCATGATGCCAGAACTCTCGAATGTAGTATACACAGGTCAGTTGCATGCTAGGATGAGTCATCCACCAGAGATCCAAACTATGTTCGAGATTTGTCAGTTGAAGCCGTAGGAGGAATGATAGATGTAATGCATCTTTTCAAGAAGCTATTGCAATTCTATTTTTAGGATGAAATCTCATATTTTGGGAAAGGTTGTTCCAACCACCTGAAGCACTTTTTACGAATAGTTTGTTTTTATTTTTGCTATAAAGACCCTTTCATGTCATTTTAGAAAGGGTCCTGAAATTATATTAAATTAGATTTAAGAATATATCATTTCTGCACCTCTGAATTTATTTTTGTAGAAGACAAGGATCAAGGTTCAAACTTGTTATAAAGGGGATTTCAAGAGGACTTGCATTTCTGTATCTTTTTGAAAGTTTTCAGAAATAAGAAGAGCGAACCAGACTGTTACTTTTGTAAGACGATTCAAATACATATGGTACTTTTATCAATGTCTTTTTTCATGTTATGCAATTAAAACAGTGTTTTGATTCGATATTGTTGTTATATGTGAATGTTCATACAATTATGCATTATATCACTTTTGAGTAAGTTGGAATTGATATTCTTAAACACATATACTGACAATTGTTGTTATTATGATATGCGATATGTTTTATATCACTTTGTTTTAAAGTGATCATCATTCATGTTTAACTTTCTGTAACCAAGTGATTAATCTTCATTATCATTTGATTACTAGGAATCATTATAAATCACATTGACATTGGATTACCCGGGTTATGTATATATATATATATATAGATCTATTTGTATACTTTCATAATATTATTGTCCAAACCATCTATCATTTTGTTATATATATTAAACATCGATTCATCAAAACACATTTTATTGGGAAACTTTTCCCATACTATCAAGTCAAAGCCACCATCCCAAATGGAAAAGGAACTGCATTAAGGGTTGGACCGGGTGGTTATCCCCAATGTTGGTGCAACGATTTTAGAGGCATCAACAGGTTGTAAGAAAATATCCACTCCCTTTTTCCCTACTTCCTTGTAGAAATCATTGAATTCCATGGAAGTATACTCTCCTCCATTATCTAAGCTCAAAAATTTGATCTTCTTCCTTGTCAGGTTCTCTACCTAAGCCCTGAACTCCTAGAACCTGTTGAAGACCTCATCCTTGGTCTTCATGAAGTAGAACCGAATATTCTAGGAGAAATCACCAGTGAATGTCACATAGTACAAGTAGCCAACTATAGATGATATTTTTATCAGTCCACATACATCTGAATGTACTTGTAACAACCCCGGGTTAAAGTTCATGTAATAAAAGTTAATAAAGGCAAAATAAGACCACAGTTAAGGGACACTTATGCCAAGCTGAATGTTGGGAAAAATATCCTAGTGGGCATCACTTGATGTGTTTATGGCTAAGGGGAAATTGGCAAAGGCAACAAAGGCTTTGAAAGGGAAAAAAGTACTTTTGGCATTTTATTTATGAAAATTAAGGAAATTAGGAGAAAAGGGAGGTGAAAGGTCACATGTTGCATGTGAGGAGGAAAATGAAAGAAAATAATGGAAAATTGAAGAAATTAGAGGCATGAATAATAAAAATACATGAGAGACTTAGATGGTAGTCTTTTGTCAGTTTAGTTTTGGAATTAGTCTCAGAGAGGAGAAGAGCACAAGAGGAGAAGGAAAGCAAGCAAGCAAATGAAGGACAAGGAAAGTAAAGGAAGGAAAAGGAAAGCAAAGGAAATCAAGGATCAAGCAAGGAAAATTTGAATCAAGCAGCTTCAACGAGAATACTTGCAGGTAACAAGTTACATGTATGATTTCCTAGCTGGTTTTGACATGCATGGTATGTCCATGTTGGTATTTGGTTCTTTTGTTGTCACTGGCATGGATTTTTCCAAGTTTCGACAGTGGATTTTAGCCTAGCCTTACCATTTCTGGATAGCCATGGTGTGATGGGACTTTTCTCAGTTTGAGTTTTCAATTTCCAAGAGATTTTGGATCCGAGTGAGGTGGTATTAGGAAAATTCTCAAAGGCCTAGGAATCCCTTAATCGGTAATGGGAGGATACATGGTAAAGATTGAGGGTGGAGATGGGAAAATTCCTCAAGGTATTGGAGAAGAAATTTTGAGGCATCCAAGCTCGGTTTGGTTTTGTGATCTCGACATTGGTTTAGGTGAGGTCATGGTATGGTGAGGGTGGAGGTGATTTAATCTCTGGATTCCCTTGGTTGTTTATGGATCGATTTATCCCATGAGATCCCACATTCATTCTTGGAATATGGCGCGAGGTTGATTGGATAAAATAAAGATTTGGTTCAGGCAATCGATGGTCGGGTGATACGTGGAAGTCCCGAACCTAGTTGGGTTTTTCTTTTTATGAGTAATGTACTTGTATTATGTAGCTTTAATTATTGTTCTCTCATTATTATTTATGTAGGTTTTAACCCCGTATAGAAATTACCTGCATATGAATTCTAAAACACAGAAAATAAACAATGCAAGAGCATAACACATAAAACACATATACATAGAGATTTTCCCCTGGATCCCAAAACCGGGACTACCAGCTTGATTTTTCATTATGTTCCTTTCAATGTTACAATACAGATATATACATGTCAAATCATCCAATACCATGGAATGAAAACCATCGCGCCTAAAACCATATGCGAAAACCATGCACAAAACCATAGGTAGGTCTGCCCACATAATATAGGGTCCAAATTTTTTTTCCTCGGGGTGCTACCCTAGACCTCATAGAGGGGAGCTAACCACCCCCCTCAAACCCCCCTGTGACCCCCCCGTTGCGCAGTCGACGAAACGAAGGGGGGGCTCCGCCCCCCTTCTAACCCCCGGTTAACTAGGACAACTAGTCGTGGAAAGAATATAACACAACCCAACATTCTCCCACTTGTTTTCTTTCCATAGGGGGCCATAGGAGAGCTTAGTCATTTATCTAGCCTTGCAATGCCCATTGTTTCTCTACACCAAGTGAACTTCTCAGAGCTCATAGATTTTGTCAATGCATCTGCACTATTCTTCAAAGTGTCTACCTTTACCAACAACACCTTTTTGTCTTCTATCATATCCATCACAAAGTGATACTGAACATCAATGTGCTTTGTCTTTGAATGGTAAGTAGGGTTCTTTGCCAACAAAATTGCACTTTGGCTATCACAGTCTATCCTTATAGCTCCCTGTACTAACCCCATACTTGAACACAATCTCTGCAACCAAACTGCTTCCTTGCTTGCATGTGTGGCTACCATGTATTCTGCCTCTGTAGTTGATAGTGCCACTACAGATTGTTTCTTACTCATCCAACTGACTGCACCTCCAAATAGGTTAAACACATACCCACTTGTAGATCTTCTCTGATCCAGATCTCCAGCCTAGTCTGCATCAAAAAAGCCACGAATATCCAAAACTCTATCCAATCCTGGTCTTCCTTGGTAGCACAAACCATAATCACTAGTGAAATGCAAATACCTGAAAACCCACTTCACTGTTGTCCAATGATCCTTCCCTGGTTTTGACATAAACCTGCTCAATACTCCCACTGCATGTGCAATGTCTGGTCTAGTATAGACCATCGCATACATCAGGCTACCGACTGCACTTGCATATGGAACACGGGACATGTCCTCTTCCTCTTCTTGTGTCTTGGGACACTGTTCAACAAATAACTTTACACCTACAGGAATAGGAACCTTCACTGATTTACTATCCTGCATATTAAACCTCTGCAGTACTGTCTCGACATACTTCCTTTGGTTTAACCAGAGCTTCCTCTTTGCCCGATCTCTTTTAATTTCCATGCCCAAAATATAGTTTGCAGACCAAGATCTTTCATGTCAAATTTGGAGGATAAGTGGGTCTTCAAATCCTGGATAATTTCTTTGTCATTTCCAACCAACAACATATCATCGACATACAAGACCAGATAAATAACTCGGTCACCAATTAATTTAAAATACACACAGTGATCTTCTTTGCTTCTGGTGAGGTCAAGTCCCCGTATAAATGTATCAAATTTATGATACCACATCCTTGGTGACTGTTTTAACCCATTCATAGAATTTTTTAACTTGCATACCAGTTCTTTCTTACCCTGTAGGAATTTACAGGGTAAGTTCCTCAGATAGAACACCAAAGGACACCGCTCACAAACAGATCACAAATCAATACACCAGTATTTTGACGTGGTTAAAACCCTCAAAGAGGGAAACAGTCCACGGCCTGAGCCAACGCGGCCACTTCAGGCAATTTATTAATAAAAGAATGAAAATTTACATAAGCTTCTCTCATGCACGGTTAACCTACAAATGACCCTCCATGCTCTTTAAATAGAGATCATGGACCGATCGGTGTTAAGCCACGGATCAAGTGTTGGTAATACCGAGGAGAGAATGAACCGTTGGATCACTATCATGACCGTCGGATTGTAAGTTACAAATTGTACATAGTAAAGAAACACACTTTACCTAACTCTATACTAGACCAAGTTGTACTTAACTATTTCCTATGTGTCGGAATATCCTAACATCCCCCCTTAAGAACAACTTGGGATAGGATTGAAGGATTTACAAATATGACACAATAGGAGAAGGAAGGAGGCACTAGAGCCTATCCCCCCTTAGTGACAACTTCCTAAACTCCAACCATAAATTGAAGTTTAGTGAACTTCGCCTCTGTGAGAGCCTTTGTAAAGATGTCTGCAACTTGATCATCTGTTGAACAATATTGCACTTCAAGAACATGGTCATGAATGAGCTTTCTGATGAAGTGCATGTGCAATTCAATGTGTTTTCTGCGCTGATGTTGGACTGGATCTTTGCATAGTTGAATGGCACTTTGATTATCACACCAAAGTGTAGTCGGATGCTGCTGCTGAAAGCCAAACTCTGACAGGATCTGGCGAAGCCACAAGGCTTCCTTACTAGCTTCTATGGCACAACGATACTCTGCTTTTGCTGAAGAAAGAGAAATGGCACCTTGTTTCTTGCAATCCCATGTAATAGGTCCTGAACCAAGAGTGAACACATAACCTGCAGTAGACTTTCGATCATCAGGGTCACCAGCCCAATCAGAATCAGTGAAACCAACCAATAGAGGAGATGCTTCAGCACTGTAATGAATCCCAAACTGAATTGTACCTTGAACATAACGAAGTATTCTTTTAGCTGTTTTCCAATGACTTTCACGTGGGTTTTGCATAAACCGAGCAACAAGGCCAACAACAAAGGAAAGGTCAGGACGAGTATGGGTTAGATACAAAAGTTTTCCTACAAGTTGACGGTATAAGGTAGCATCAACCCCCCCCCCCCCCCCCTCTCTCTCCTTCAAAAAGCCATAACTTCTTCATCAGGAAGCCGTTTTCAGAACCGTTTTTTTTGAAACAACCTAATTTTTCGAGATCTTTCCATTTAAACACTTAGTTTTAGCATCTATAGCTTCGATTTTTTTTTTTTTTAAATGGAAAGTCCATGCCAAGTTATTCTTGACAGCACCAACTACTTCCAATGGTGGTCCTACATTATGGATTTACTTAGAAGTAAAGGTATTTACAGAATAGCCACAGGCCAAGAGACCAAACCGAAAGATGAAGAAAAAGCAGCTAAATGGGAAAATAGGCAAGACCAAGCACGTGGGTTGATAGGGATGTCTATTTCTCCAGATCTTAGATTCCATATTCCAGAACTTGATACTCCTGATGAAGCAATGAAACAGATTACTAAAGTCTTTGGAATTAAAAATGAACTTAAAGCCCATCAACTTGAAAATGAATTGCTTACATTGGACCCCAATAATTTTTCTTGCATTGAAGATTTTTTGTCCAAGTTCAAGACCCTTAGACTTCTCTTGGAAGGTGTTAAGGTTAAGAAAGAAGATAGTAGCCTTATCTACTCCATTCTTACTAAGTTGGGACCAACCTATTCTGTGTTTGTTTCCACCTTCCATTCTACAAGAGAAGCCTTCATTTCTCAAGGACAAACCTACAAGTCCCCTTCCTTTGATTCCTTTTGTGATTCTTTAATAAGAGAACAAGAAAAACTCTTACACCTTGGTCTTCTTCATCTTGGAAACTCTTCTAAGAAAGCATTAGCCACCCAGCAGCAACCAAATTCAAAGAATCCTAAGAAGTCGTATCCTAAAAGGAATGGTCCTAAACCAAACAAGGGTCCTAAGCAATTTCCGCCTCAAAATGAAAAATCATTTCAACAAAATGATAAGACAAATAAAAACAAATGGAAGAAGATTGATAGACATTGCAACTTTTGTAATCGAGATGGCCACTTAGAATCCAAATGCTTTAAGAAGATGGAAGCCTTGGAAGCAGAAATGAAGAAGCATAACATCCATTTGGAGCAATCTTCAACTTCAACTTCATCTTCAGGAATGGCACTTTTTGCATGTGGTTGTCAAGCATCTCGGTCTGGCTATGCACTAAATGTATCTTCTTCTAGTGCCTCCTTCCTTCTCCTATTGTGTCATATTTGTAAATCCTTCAATCCTATCCCAAGTTGTTCTTAAGGGGGGATGTTGCTTTGGGTTGCGTGCTTGCTTTGAGAAAGCTCTTTTTCCCTACAAAACAAAAAACACAAAACCCAACACGGACATACAAAAAAAAACGAACCTTGCGGCTCGAAGTTAGCTTTAGCCGGAAACTAAATATTTTCAAAAACGAACCTTGCGGCTCGAAGTTAGCTTTAGCTGGAAACTAAATATTTTCCTCAATGTTTCTGATTTTCCGAGATCACACTAAGGCGTAGCGGAAAAGAGCATACGCATGAGAAAAATTATTCCTTTCTGTTTCTGATTTTCCCAGATCGCACAGAGTCACAGGGCAAAGAGCATACGCAGAAATGAAAGGTATAGATCCGGTAATAAAAAAATCTAAATAAACCGAAAACCGAAATAAACAGAGAGAAAATAACTGTAAACTGCAAATAAACACTGTATACCTCCAGATCTTAAAAATGACGCAGCTAGGGCTACCGGAAACCTTTTCGCGTGAAACGAAAGGGGTTCCTCACTGGAACAGATGCTTCCAACACAACAGAGCAGTCCTCTTGGCCCGAAAGTAGTCAGAAATAGTAGATCTAGGAAACGGTAGTCGGATGCAGTTATACCGGCTTCAGATTTGGATCACCAACGGACGCGGCCCTCAAATAGCTCTGATACCATGTAGGAATTTATAGGGTAAGTTCCTCAGACAGAACACCAAAGGACATCGCTCACAAACAGAGCACAGATCAATACACCAGTATTTTGACGTGGTTAAAACCCTCAAAGAGGGAAACAGTCCACGGCCTGAGCCAACGCGGCCACTTCAGGCAATTTATTAATAAAAGAATGAAAATATACATAAGCTTCTCTCATGCACGGTTAACCTACAAATGACCCTCCATGCTCTTTAAATAGAGATCATGGACCAATCGGGTGTTAAGCCCCGGATCAAGTGTCGGTAATATCAAGGAGAGAATGAACCGTCGGATCACTACATATCGTGACCATCGGATTGTAAGTTACAAAATGTACATAGTAAAGAAACACACTTTACCTAACTCTATACCTAACTCTATACTAGACCAAGTTGTACTTAACTATTTCCTATGTGTCGGAATATCCTAACATACCCTTCACCGCAAAGCCTTCATGTTGCTTCATGTAGATCTCCTCTTCCAGATCCCCGTGAAGAAATGTTGTCTTCACATCCATCTATTCTACCTCAAAATCAAAAGCAGCAACAACAGATAAAAGTAATCTAATAGAAGCTACCTTGGCAACAGGAGAAAGAATATCACCAAAATCAATTCCCAACACCAGGGAATAACCGTTTGCTACCAACCAAGCTTTGTACTTCTCCACCTTTCCTTCTATATTTGTCTTCTTCTTGAACACCCATTTGCTGCCAATGGGTTTCCTTCCAGCCAGCAACTCCACCAGATCCCAAGCCTCATTTTTTGTGCAAAGATGCCATTTCATCAACCATGGCCTCTTTCCAGAGTTTTCCATCCTTTGAATCTATTGCTTCCTTCACAGTTCCGGGATCATCATCAGTAATAGATAAAGCAAAAATTGAATAGAAAGCAGATGGACTATACCTTTCTAGCTGCCTTCTTTCTCTAACTGATCTTCTCACAAATGGAGTTTGTGACTCTTCACCTTCTGATTCCTCTTCTGTTGTAGAGTCTGATTCTTCCTCCTTTAGCTCAAACTCTATCTTCTCAGGTTTCTTTGGTTGGACTTCATGTTTAATAACATATTTCACCTCTCTGAACACCACATCTTGGTTGTACACAACCTTCCTTGTTACTGGGTTCCATGTTTATAACCGTTTCAACCATCCTTATACCCAATAAAGATGCACTTTTTAGATTTACTATCCAACTTTGTTCTTTTCTCCTTTGGAACATGTACATATGCATCACATCCAAATATCCTTAGATGTGAAAGATAGGGTTTCTTACTAGTCCATACCTCTTGTGAACTCTTATCCTCCAACGCTGATGAAGGTGATATGTTGACCATGTAACATGCAGTATCCACCGCCTCTGTCCAGAATTCCTATCCTAACCCAACACCACTGAGCATGCTTCTTTCTCTTTCCATCAACGTCTTGTTCATTCTTTCTGCAACTCCATTTTGCTCAGGTGTGTATGGAGTAGTTTTTTGTTGTGATATACCACACTTCTTACAGAATTCTTCAAATTCCTTCTTGCAAAACTCTCCACCATTATCTATCCTCAGCACCTTTATCTTCTTCTCTGTTTGGTTTTCCACCAGAGCCTTAAATTCTTTAAACCTGTCAAATACTTTAGGTTTCTTCTTAAGGAAATATATCCATGTATTCCTTGAGAAGTCATCTATAAATGATACATAGTACACAAAATTACCCAGTGATGGAACCTTCACAGGTCCAAACACATCACTGTGTACAAGCTCTAATATCTGTTTCACCCTCTTACCACCAGAGGGGAAACTCACCTGATTCTACTTCCCATATACAAAATTTTCTCAGAAATCAAAATCCAGAGAGCTATTAGTCATACCTTCTACCATACCTTTACCATGAAGTATTTGAAGGCCAACCTCTCCAATATGTCCAATCCTTTGATGCCATAGCATGGTCTTTTCTCCAGAGACCACTAGATTTTCTGCTCCACTTTCAGGAACCACAGAACTGTTACACCCATCAAAAACAATGCTACCTTGCAGCTTGTACAGAGTTCCAATTTGAACTCCCTGCATCAATACTAGTTCTCCCCGAACCATCTTGCAGGTATCCTTCTTGAACACTATTTTTACACTTGCATCATCCAACTTGCTTACAGAAATCAGATTTCTTACCAATGCAAGATTATACAGAACACCCGGAAGTGTTCTAATCCTTCCACCTTGCAAATTCAAATTAAATTTTCCGCGACCAACGATTTTAGCCTTCATGTCATCCCCCAAGAAGACATCACCACCATCATATTTCTCATATTCAGAGAACCACTCTCTATGGGGAGTGAAGTGAAAGGATGCACCTGTGCAAATCAACCATGCCTCATGATCTACATGTGTACTTGAAGAATCCAAGTACACATCCCCACCTTCATTTGAGGTGGTTTTCACCTCTGTAGAAGGAGCATCATCAGATCTCTTTTCTTTGTCAAGAGCTTTAGATTTACAGTCCCTTTTGTAGTGCCCTACCTTTCCGCATTTCCAGCACACCTTTACAGGTTTTCCAGGAGATTTAGATCTCGCTCTAGATTTAGATCTCCCACTTGATGATTTTTATTTTTATTTTATTTTTTTTCTCGGACCTTCCTTGTACAGACAAGGCATCACCATTTTGGCTGTCCATATTTTTTCGTCTCATCTCCTCCATCAGTAAGGATGAGACTATTTCATCAGACTGCAAGGTAGTTGCGTTGCTACCTATTGCAGTAACCAGACTATCCCATGAATATGGTAGAGAACACAACAAATTGATGCACTTATATTCATATGAAATTTTAATATCAACAGATAATAACTGACTTACCATAATATTAAATGCATTCAGATGCTCTATCACCAAGTCTCCATCTTTCATCCTCAGGTTATACAGTTTTTTCTGTAGGAACAATTTATTCACTAGAGACTTAGATTGGTACAAAGTCCCTAACTTGTCCCACAAAGCCTTAGTTGTAGCTTCCCCTGATACATTCAACAATGATGAATCTGAGACACACAATTGTATTGTGCTGTTTGCCTTCTGATCCAACTTCTTCCATTCTTCATCGAACACTCCTGTTGGTTTAGTACCCGGATCTATCGTGATCCACTGATCTTTATCTACCAACAGATCCTCCATCTTGAGTTTCCATAACTCAAAACTCTGACCATTAAATTTCTTGATCTCTATCCTGCCACTGCTCGCGATATTCTTTCACCACCAGAATCGATCCCGCAAATCTCCCACTGAACAGGGTCTACCATAGGCCCGAGCAAAACCCCTAAGCAAAAAAGGCATCCCCTTGAAGCCAAAACAAGTCTGATACCAAATGTAGGTTTTAACCTAGCACATAAATTACCTGCATATGAATTCTAAAACACAGAAAATAAACAATTCGAGAGCATAACGCATAAAACACGTACACACAAAGATTTTCCCCTGAATCCCAAAACTGAGACTACCAGCTTGATTTTTCATTATGTTCCTTTCAATGTTACATATATATATATATATATATATATATATATATATATATATATATATATATATATATATATATATATACATGTTGAAGCATCCAATACCATAGACCGAAAATCATCGCGCCCAAAACCATGCACAAAACCGTAGGTAGGTATGCCCACTTAATATAGGGTCCAAAAAAAAAAATTCCCCTAGGCGCTGCCCTAGACCTCGTAGAGGGGGGCTAACTGCGCCCCTCAAACCGCCTCCCTACGTAGTCAGCGCAATGAAGGGGGGGCTCTGCCCCCCTTCTAACCCTCGGTTAACTAGGGTTGCTAGTCCTGGAAAGAATATAACACAACCCAACAATTTATTTGGTATATGTTTGTTATATGATAATTCTCAGTCATGGATTTATTCATGTTTTTATTTGTAACTGAATGAATAATGGATGCAAGGCCTAATTGATGTTATGATAGCTAATGTTAGAAGGTAAAGACCCTTCTTATTAAACCTCAGATAAGTTTTCAATCCCTTATGCTCAGACTTGCATTCAAGAACTGTAGGTTGCATATTTACCAAGTGTTTGACGAAATGTCAGCCCTAGTTGGGGAAGGTCAGGTCAAGTCCTGGTTTCAGTTTTTGGTTTACAAGCATTGTCTTCATGTTTGTTATGAGTTTTGAAAGTTACATAGATTTTTGGGCAGAGGCTAAGCCCCAACCCTGGAAAATAGCCTTAAATCTCACAGTCGTTGGCACACTAGCAGAAAAAGGCTATAGTCGCACTTAGGTAGGCTCATGGGAGCGACTCAGGAATCTTAGTCTCTTGGAGGGCTTGGCAAGGGAGCAAATATGGCTCCAGTTCATTAAAAAGGTGATTTGTCTCAAGGATAGAGGTCTAAAAAGGGTGGGTTAGCCCTTGGGGGACTCGTGGAATCAGGAAGAGGTTAGTAAGGTCTAGTTGTGTTGACTCCATTTCCTTAAGGTCATATAGGAGGTTGAGTCTTATCATAGTAGCCCCTCAGCTCTTGTTTACCCTGGGCAAGCCGGTGAAAGTGGGTATATATGAGAGGAGGTTTGTTACATGGTGGTATCACAACGGGTTTCACTCCTTTGGGTAAAGTATGATGTTGTCAAGGTTATATTTGTCATGCATGGGTTTATGGTATATGGTTGGTATGGTCATGCATGATGCTATTGTGTTATTATGCTGATGCGTTGATATGATTATATGGATATGATTATGATTATAAATGAACATGCTAATGTGGATTGATCTTGCAGATGAGATAAGTCTCCCCTAAACATCACTAAGGTATGGATTTTATTTTGGTATCTATTTGGTTTATCTGACATGGTAAAATTCCAAGAAGAAGAGAATCAAAGATGACAAGAAAAATGTGTTGGTTGTGGAGCCTGATTATCTTCTTTATTCAGAGGTATCGCCGCATTGGACCCTAGTTCGTAATGTGGTGGCAACACCGCTCATAAAATGTACGTCGCCAGGGGGGTCAATCTAGGTCGTTCATTAGGTGAAGATCTGGCGGTAGAAGTTATGTTTAATTTAGGTTTTTTTACCCTAGAAGGAAAAATCTTGCTATATATGAGGGAATTGTATTTCATCTATGTAGATATGTATTCTGAGCGAGAAAGAGAGAGAAGATTGTGTGAGAGTGAAGAGGGAATTACATTGGATATGCTGTAGGATGTATCTCTTCATTTTGTTGGATAATATAAAAGGAATGACTGGCTATTTCTCTGTGGACGTAACCCAAATTGGGTGAACCACGTATATCTGTGTCTCTCTTGTGTTATGAAATTTTTGTGTTTATATTTCTGCAATATTTTATGTGTTCCATTGCTATGTAATATATAATTTTCTAACAAAATGGTAGACTACAATTCCTGTGACTCTCCCTACAGATCAGTGGGGTAGCAAGGAGAAGAGTATTCTCCCGGTATAACAGAAACATTGAGGAACCACAGGGAAGATATCAGAAGTTTCAAAACAGACAATGACATGTTGCTTAAGACCCATGAAAGACTTGCAAGGGCTCAGGAGAAGCTGGTAGAGGTTAATGTGGAAATCCTTTAGAGATTTTCAGAGTTATAGAGGCAGTGAAAATTGAGGATCAATCAAGAGTAGGAAGAAAAAACTAATGGAAACTATGGTGGTAGGCCTCGGTCCAGATACAAGTTGGATAGAGGGGACACAGTTAGAGGTGGTAGATAATTGGACACACCTTACAGGAGGACCTGTATGTATGGGCATCATTCTGGTTCCTCATCCAGGAGATATCATCACAATCACCACCATCGTCATCCTTATAGGAGGGGTGAATACTTACCTTAGGAGTTTAAGAAAGTCAAGTCTCCTACATTTGATGGAGATATGAAGAAGTTAGAAGATGCAAAGACACAGTTTCTTGGGATGAATAAATTCTTCAGATTGCACAACTATTCAGAGAACATGAAAGCCAAGATAGTCACCTTCAGTCTCAAAGGGAAAACAAATATTTGTTGGGGAGATGTGAAGAATGTCAAGGGCATTCAGGAAAACAAGTTGAGTTGGGAGGAGTTTGAGAAACTCTTCAAGAAGAAGTACATGTCAGAGAGGTACTATGATGATAGAGCTAAGGAGTTTTATGAGTTGCAGATGGTTTCTATGACAGATGATGAGTACACTAGTAGGTCCCTGGAGCTATTGATGTATGTGCCTTATCTCAAGAATGAGAAGGCTAAGATCTAGAGATTCCTTAGTGGGTTGCCAACAACATATAGAGACCAGATTGAGTTTGATGAGCTTAGATCGCTAGAGGAAACCATCAGGAAATTGAAACATTGCTATGAGTAGAGAAAGCGTAAAGATGAGCCTAAATGTGACTTGAAGGGAAATGATAAAGTTAAAGGGAAGTGGCCACCGAAGCGGGGAAGACCTCAAGATGCAGGTGAGAAAGAAAATGTGGTTCCTTACAAGAAATTTAATACAATTGATAAGGGGCATGGAGAGAAATAAACTAGAGGCGATGGTAGAGGACTGTTGCAGTGTTGGATATGTGACAAAGATCATTGTAAGAAGGATTGTCCTTTGTACCAGGGAGGTAGGCCTCAAATATATAGTGCATAGGAGGTGCAGACAGTTGGGGATGTTGGTCATAGCATTCCTTAGATCTATGTAACTGTGGACAACAAGTAGGAAGATCACCAGGAATCCATTATTGAGATGGAAGGTAATATTTGTGGTTGAGTTATTTCTATTTTGGTTGATCCTAGATCTAATTATAGTTATTTTAATCCTGACCTGGTGGATAAGTGTGGCTTGAGAAAAGAAGTGCACGTAGAGTCTTGGTTGGTGCAGTTGGATACATGTACTAATAAGAGAGTGCATCACTAGGTAAGAGCTTGTGCATTCAAGTTGAATGGTAGGCCTACAATAGAACATTTGAATGTACTATTGTTGGGATCATAAAGTATGATTTTGGGTATGGATTGGCTATATCTTCACAAAACCAAAGTATATTGTTATGACAAGGTTATTGAGTGCCTGGATGATAATGGGGAAAAGAGAATCTTACGGGGAAAGAAGAAGCCTACATCAGTGAGGATGGTCAAAACTATGCAGGCTAAGTGCAATTGCAGAAAAGGGTGTGTAATGTTTGCATTTCATATTTCCAGTGATGAGGGTAAGGATATTGAGGATGCAGAAATCTTCAAGAGAGACCGTGTATTATAGTAGTTCCAGGATGTGTTTCCATAAGAGATTCCAGAGTTGCCTCCCCATAGGGAAGTCAATTTTTCTATTGAGTTGGTACCAGGGGAAGCGCCAACATAAAAGAACCTTACAGGATGAGCACTCCAGAGTTAGTAGAGTTGAATTTGTAGCTGAAGGAAATGCTTGATAAGGGATACATTAGGCCAAGTGTATCACCTTGGGGTGTACCAATATTGTTTGTGAAGAAGAATGATGGTACTCTTACGTTGTGCATTGATTACAGATAAATGAACAAGGTGACGATCAAGAATAGGTACCCATTGTTGAGGATTTCTGACTTGTTTGATCAGTTGAAGGGAGCATTAGTGTTCTCAAATATTGACTTGCGATCAAGATACCATCAGGTATGCATCAAAGAAGAGGATGTCTACAAGACTACCTTTAGGACCAGGTATGGGCATTATGAGTTGGTTATAGTTCCATTCAGTTTGAGTAATGCTTCAACTACTTTTATGTGCTTGATGAATAATGTGTTGCATCCTTATCTGGACAAGTTTGTTATTGTATTCATTGATGACATCTTGATATATTCTAAAAATGAGGAAGAGCATGCTGAGCATTTAGAAACAATGTTGAAATTGCGAAGAGAACATCAATTGTATGCCAAGCTTAGCAAGTGCAGTTTCTTTCAGATAGAAGTGCTCTACTTGGGACATGTTATCTCCAAGGAAGGCATAGCAGTAGATCCAAAAAATATAAGAGCTATCATGGAGTGGGTAACTCCTAGCAATGTGGATGAAGTCAGATCATTCATGGGGTTAACAGGTTACTATAGGAGGTTCATCAGGGAATTCTCATGCATTGGCTACCCTATTACATCATTGCAGAGGAAAGGTAAGAAGTTTGAATGGAAAGAGGAGTGTGCAACCAATTTTGAACAGTTAAAGCAGTTGACGAATGCTCCAGTGTTAAAGATTGCAAATCCGAATAAAGAGTTCGTAGTGTGCACAAATGATTGCAAGAGAGGGCTTGGTGGAATCCTTAGGTAGGAGGGACAGGTGATATGTTATGAGTACATGAAAATGAATGAGCATGAGTCAAACTATCTGACTCATGATCTTGAGTTGGTGAATATTATTCATGTGTTGAAGATGTGGAGACATTATCTTCTTGGCAGGAAGTTTTTATTGATGAGAAATCACAACGGGTTGAGATATCTGTTTGACCAACCAAATTTGAATGCCAGGAAAGCTAGATGGTTGGACACAATTAGTGATTTCAAATTTGAGATCAGGTACATCAAGAGAAAGGAGAATATGGTTGTAGACGCTCTGAGTAGGAAAGTGTAGTTGAACCATGTTGCAACAGTGAGCTCATATGGGACAGATTTATAGGATCAAATCCCAAAGGAAAGACAACAGGATGATAGGTACATGGAGCTTATGCACAGGCTAAAATAGGGTACATGTGACCAAGATGTGAATCACCGTCTCACGATAGATGGTTTGGTAAGATTTAGGGACAGGATCTATGTGCCAGATGACAGTGAACTCAAGAAGCTTATCGTGAGGGATTTTCATGTAAAGTCATATTAAGGTTACCCATGATACTAGAAGATGTTGATAGAAGTGAATAAGTTCTACTATTGGATGAATCTGAAGAAGGAAGTGGCAAAATTCATGGCTAGATGTTTTGATTTTCAGCAAGTGAAAGCAGAGTGTAAGCATCCAGGTGGATTGCTTCAGCCTATTCTGATTCTAGAATGGAAATGGGAGGTCATTTCCATGGATTTAATTATAGGTCTTCTAAGGACATTGAGGAAACATGATTCTATCATGGTTGTGATAGATAGGTTGAGCAAGGTAGCTCACTTCATTCCAGTAAATACTACTTATTCAACTAGTGAGGTAGCACAAGTATTCATTAGGAGATCGTGAGATTGCATGGTGTTCTGAAGAAGATGGTGTGAAATAGGGATGCCAAGTTCACTTCCAAGTTTTGGAAGGAGTTCTTTGTAGGTTTCAGGATAAAGTTGGCCTTCAGTACAACTTATCATCCATAGACAGATGGATAGAAAGATAGGGTCAACAGGATACTGGAGGATATGTTGAGGATGTATTTGATGCACCAGCAAAGAGAGTCACCGAGGATGAGTCCGTTTGAGGCACTATATGGGTAGAGTTGTAGTACTCCCATCTGTTAGAGTGATCCAGTGAATAGGGTACTTATTGGACTGAACTTGTTGGTGTTGACACAAAAATGTCATCAAGGAAGAAACCCTGGGTTCAGGCACAAGGGGCCAACAAGGATCTGCTGTAGTTTAGGCCAACACCAACATTTTCACCTTACCCAAGGGGTAAGGAGTCTCACCCGAGGCATGCCGTGACCAGAACTAAGAAGGGTTGGAGAGATATCGAGGGAGATCCAAACATCAACTATCAATAGCTTAAAGAGATCATTCATCACAACGTCATAATGTTACGATTACTATATTCATCAAGTAAAAGGCCATTAATTAAAATTTTGAGCAGGTCTATAAACTAGAACAATACACTTGACCATAACACCATCCAAACTGTCTCATTCATTCATTAACATCAACATAGGGAAGATTCATTACAATATACATTAGGCACAAAGCCTTTCATTAGATACATAAAATAACATAGACACATAATGCCTCAGACCTCTGGCCGAGTCTAGCTCTGGCCCTTCTGCAACTGCTCAGGTCCTCGAGACCCTGTTCTTCTACACTCCTGACTTCTTCCAAATACCAACCCCTTTCCCTTGCTGTCTTCCACTTTTATCTTTTCTTCCACCGTTCCCACTACCAGTTCTGTTCAATTGTCCTTTCCCTCGGCTGCTTTCCGCTCTCCTTTTTGTACGCTTGGCTGTTCTTGCTTACTCTCGACACCTTGCTGCAACTTCCTGTTTACTGTATATTCGTGCCTCCATCCCAAGCTGTCATCTCTGCAACTCAACCGTTTCTCCCACCACCTGTTCTTCACCTTGATTCTCTCAAAACTTCAAAATTCAGAATGAAGGCCCCAATAGGTCCCAACCATAATTCTTTGGCTCATCCCTGAGTCATTCTATCTCAAGCGTTGTGGGTCTTGTCTCTCATCCTGTAGATGTTTCCACTGTTTTTGCCTGCTGCTGTGTCAATCCTTCCTTTTGTGGGGCTACTACTTCAGCTACTTCAACTACACGCTAACCTTCTTTCTCAAATAAAGGCCCCAATTTAGGGACTGCCATGGTCGTTTCTTATCTGAAGCGGGTGTAATAATCAAGCATTGCTTGCCATGTGGTCGTGATTGAGTCAGCCTATTTAATGGAATCGTTCACTATGGTGGAGGTTGGTTGATCTGGCCTGCTACTCTGTAGCATGTTCCGCTATGCTTCAATGTTGTTGCAGACCTCCCACAGAGCAAGAACGTGCTAGTGGACTGGTGGTCTGAGGTCACAATTTTTTTTTTTTCACAGACTCTTCCTCTTTCTGCCAGACTCAAGCCTCAATGGAGGCGATATATTCATCAATCTACTATAATTGAACTAAGTCTGTGCATGTTTTGCTATTTGCGATGCATTTTTGTAGTTGCCCGTAAAGGGGATAGACCAGTTGATTCTTTTGAGCTAGGCTACTTGACCAGTCGTGCACCTAGTCCATTAGGGCATATCCATCTGCGAGGGCTTCAATAAAGGACTTCTTTATAGTGGCGACAGTGGTGAGCTTCTCGTCAATTGCCTGGTTTTAGCTTGCAGTTGGATCAGGTAGCGATGATATGACCATTTCCAAGTTTTTCTTTAGCTCAGTGTTTGTGGCCAACAACCCTGAGCACGCTTCTTGAATGTGTTCACAATAGTCAACCAGAGTGGAGGATGAAAAATCTTTGGGAGCTTTGATAACAAGGTCTGAAACTATAGGCCAGAGAGCCCGAAGCTTATTTGTGAATTGATCTACTTGTGCTTGGAGATCCTCTTTTACCTGTTTGAGCTTATCTCTTTCCTCTGTGATGAATTGCAATTGATGTTTTTGTTGCTCATGCTCTTGGATGAGGCCGTCTATTTTCTTCACTTGTTATGCAGCCTTTTGGATAAATCCAAACAACTATGAGGATGTTCAGTGTTGGAGAGTCTCTGCCTGCATGGTTTTTGGATATGGGAAGTTAATCTGAAGGGGTAGGCCGCTAACAATGGATTTTTGAGAGTGGGTATGGGGCGAGGTGGTTGGCTGGGAAGCTGTGGTGAACTGAGGAATGGGTGGAATAAAAACTGGGTTTGGGATTACTGGGAAATTTATTTTTAAGGCAGGCTGGTATGGTTTAGTTCCCGTAGACTGCGGTGTGGAGGCGATCGGGTCCTCGTTTGGAAGTGGGCCTGACACTAGGAGCAGGGATATCAACACTAGGAGCAGGGATATCAGTGAGGATGTTCAAGTGTCATTACCATGGAACGACCCATTGTACTATTGTACTGAGTTGACTTCCATTTCTTATGTGGCCACTTGGGTACCAGGGGGATTGGTTTCAGACAGGGTTGCGGAGGTGGAGGCCGTATGTGGTGATGGATCCCACGACCCAGGTGAAAATGTAGACGTGGATGGGGGATTTCCTTCGATTGCAGATGAGGCAGATACTGATTGAGTTGCCTCGCCAGTGAGGTCAACAATATGAACTACAGGGGTTGTCTTAGGCTTCTTAGCAGGGGGCTTTTTGGTCCCTCTTTTCTATTTTGGCTTAGGAATGGTTGGCTTAGGTTGTGCATGAGGGCTGATGTGAGGAATTGCTACATATAATGGGGTGGTGACAATTGGATTAAACAGTGTGGATCCTTGAAAAGCTACATACTGAGTGCTATTACCTAACGGGTCTGTGAAACTTGCAATTGTCTACTTGAGCGAAGACATCTGTTTCTCCATTTGGGTAAAAATGGGCTCTAGCTCATGCTCGACTACTCTCTTCCTGCTGCTCCCTGCTGCTTCCCCTAATGATAGTTGCGGTTTCATGCCTGCAAACAGGTACCTATATCTGCCCTCTGTAATCTCACACACAACCTCTAGCCATGAACCAAATTCAGTGTGGAATGCTACCACGGCTAAAGGAAAATTTTGTAGCCTCATTTAGGATGTCTCTGAATGAACGCATCAGGGTCTTATATAAGCATGTCCGTGGGTGACCCAGAACCAGACATCCTTCAAAAACTTGTCCAACAATGATCTGGGTATCCATTCTGCCTCTCTGATTATAGAAAGAATCATTGAATACTAGTCAGTGAAGGTGGCCTCATTGACCTCTTTACTACTCGGGTCTCCTGAGATCCTCCATGGGTCATACCTTAGGGCTACGAGTTGGTCTTCTCTAATTTGTACAAGCTTCCTTCCTCTGGACGAACTCCATTTCCTCATTGCCAATGTCATGAGAAAATATGTGAAGATAAAGTTGGTGCTTCTCCTGTATATGTCTTCGCAAGATTTGAAGAGTTGTTCAGCAGGAAGGCAGACCAGTTGAGCAACACCCCTTCGCAACAGTGTTCCGCAACCAAAATGGCATCCAAAGTACACTCATTTTTGGAAAGTGTCTCATCATCTTCCCTTCTATGATATAATAGGTGAATTCAATCTCTTCCCTGTTGATCAAGTCAATATTGGTGCCTTTGCCTCCATGCTTGGTTTTATACTTTTCGTAGTAGTCCTTGTCACCTGATTTCTTTACCCGTTTCGTTCCTACCTGGAATGTGGAAGAAACTGCATTCCCTGTCGCCGAGAGTCCTGTTAAATGCTATATGTCGTCGACATGAATTAGGTATTATTTATCTAGCCACATAGATCCACCATGCATCCTTCTTGCAAGGAGATTGGTACATTGCATTGCAGCGAATTTTGTACCAAAAACTGGTAAATTTCTCAGGTTGATCAATGTTGATTACTGGAGGCCCTTGAATGTAGCCTTAACTTTTGTGGTCATGGTGCCATCCCCCTTGGGAACCTCCTCTGTGTAGACTTCTCATTTTAAGGCTGGGAATTGGAAACAGTCGGAAAGATCATTGTCCACTACTGTCGCCTTATCATACTTACCATATAGATTTTCGAGAACTATAATTCGTTCATCCAATTTATCCTCTAGGACTGATGTAATGGCCCTTGTCATCTTGCTGCGCCTCTGATAGAGTACGGTTAATAGAGGTCGATAGTTACCGGGCCTCTACTGTTGCTGGTACTCAGACTAAATTTCAAGCTCTTCTACCACCTGCGTTTGAAACTTTGGAACTTCCTGCATAGCCATGCAGATTAAGTAGACCAACTTTGACACAACGTTTCTTAGTAGAATCGCTAACTAATTACTATGACAACTTTCCCTATGCAAACTCAATTGTGTTACTCCTCCGTCAACTGACTTGAACCTAACTTAGATGACGTAGCATGGGAAAGGAAAAAGTGGGGCATATAGGTAATAAAGTTTCCGTAATGGCAGAAACTTATTAGTTAATTTCTTCCCTAATGGGAAAAGATCCTACGGAAATTTGTCTGACAGGTGTATTATTGACTACTTATTTTGGAAAAGTCTGGGAGTATAACGGATAAGACTCATAAAACATGTGATCACCTACCTCGACAATAAGTGGGTTGTGGTGTCACGACATTGATGCCGCCACTGAACTGACATACACTATTTCTTTGCTGGAAAAAGAAATGGAAATGCAACTGACTATGCAAGTAACTAAGTGTTATTGACTCTAAACCTACCCCTGGGCTCATTTTCGAGACCCCTTCAATTTGGTGACATGAATTTGGACTTGTGGAGAGATTTTAGGCGTGCGTCATTCACCCATCCTAGTAACAATATTCCGTCTAGTTGTGCTAACTTCACCGCACCAGACTCTTTGATCTTCGCAACTATGAATGGCCCCAACCAATGCATTTGTAACTTGCCCAAGAATTTCAGAACGTGATGTCCCACCATGAAAGCCTTATTCTTAATGTGCATGTCATGCCAAGCCTTCTATCTTTGTTGTTTGACTGATTGGTGGAATTCAACTAAAAATATTGACTCATCTAACTCCATTAGTTCTTCCAAACTCTCCTTTAAGGATGTGTTATCTGTCATTTTAATATCCCAAGAATTGAAGATGCTCGGTACAATGAATGTCACTAGTACTACTGCTTCTTGCCTATATACCAATTGAAATGGTATTTATTTGTGTGACCGCTTTACCATTGTTCTATATTCCAATAGCGTGGTTGGTGCTCACTCATCCCAGTCATCTCGATTTGCTGAAACAATCTTTCTTAGGCCCTTATCAAGTATCTTGTTGAAAGCCTCAACCGTTCCTTTAGCCTGAGGATGGTAAGGGATGCTGTTTTGATGTTGGATCAATAATTTCTTCAGGAGAGAGGCATCTGTTTCATTTATGAAGTGAGCCCCTTGATCGCTGGTTAGGCTCTTTGGACATCCGAACCTGGATATTATGCTTTTGAAGATGAACCTTGCTGCTATATCGGTTATACAGTCCTTTACTAGCGCTGCCTCTACCCACTGAGTGAGGTACTCAGTAGCTGTGATAATGCATATTGCATGGGAATGATGTTCTGGCGACGTAATTGGACCGATAAAGTCTACTACCTATTTTTCACAAATCTATACCGTGTACCGGATGTAAAGGTAATTCATCCCGATGCGATGGCTTTCCAACCCTCTGATAAACATCACATCCCTTTGCATACTCCTTAGCGTCCTTTTGGAGGGTGGGCCACCATAACCCGACTTGTAAGACTTTCCTTACGGTAGCCTTTCTGTCGACATGGCCCCCCGCAACCCCAACGTGGCATTCCCATAGTACATCGTGCCTTTCTTAATGAAGGAGACAATGTTGTAGAACTTGATCAAGTCCTAGTTTGTATAGATACCCGAAAATTAGCTGATAGTCTGTTGCTCTTACTACTAGGTGCCTTTTCTGCATTGTTGTGTATCCTTCTGGGTAATGTCCTATCGCAAAGAAAGCATAAATATCCTCCAAGTAATTTGGTATGGCCTCTATTCGAAACAAGTCAGCATTTGGTAGTTGGTCTTCGAGAGATCCTTCATTCTCTCCTGACTCCAATCTTGACAGGCGGTCTGGCCCCACATTAAATCTTCCCGGTTTGATAACAACTTCAAATGTGAACTCTTGGAACAATAAAAACCATCTATAGATTCTTCCTTCCAGGACTGGCTTGTTTACCATATATTTCAACGCTGAATGGTCTGTGAATAACTTGAATGGCGCTCCTAGTAGATAGTGATTGAACTTTTGTAACGAGTATACCATGGTCAATTCTTCTCTTTCTGTTGTGGTGTAGTTCTTTTCTGCGCTTGATAGCTTTCGGCTAACGAAGTAGATTGGGTGATCTAGGTTACCTTCTCCTGGTTGCGGCAGTACTACCCCTAGTGCATTTCCTGATGTGTTAATGTGTACATGGAACTGTTTATTCCAGTATGGATATACCAAAATGGGAGCGCTCACCATCTTTTCCTTTAGTTTGTTTAGCACTACTTGACAGGCCTCCGTCCATTTGAATGCTTCTGTCTTCTTTAGCAGTCTCTCCATGGGAGCAGTAATGGATGCGTAGTTGCGGATGAATCGACGATAGTATCCTATGTGGCCCAGTAATGATCGCAATTGCTTTACATTGTTCGGTGGGTCCATATTTACGATGGTCGCAACCTTTGCGGGATCTACGCAAACACCATCCTTGCAATCAATACGGCCTAGCAATGTTCCAAATGGAACTGCAAAGATGCATTTATTCAAGCTTAAAGAGATTTGCAACTACTGCATCGCTCAAACATCACTCGAATTAGGCTGGTATGCTTCTTTAGCAAGCTATAAATTGTCAAATTGTCCATGTATACTTCTAAGTATTGGTGATTGTAATCCCTGAAGGAATTTATGACAATAAGAGAGAAAACAACTGGTGCATTCTTCAGACCGAATGGAATACTGTCCAATCATCCATGTATACTTATAAGAAATGATGGATGTAATCCCTGAAGGTAGTTATGACAATCTGGAAGAAAACAACTATGCATTATTAAGACTGAATGGCATGACATGATATGCGTAAGATCCCCATTCTGTGGTGAACATTTTTTTTCTTCTTATCTTCTTCTGCTATGCGAACTTGATGGTATCCTAGGAATCCATCGCGGAAAGAGTATGCTTCATTCCCTACAACGTTATCCAGGACCTCATCACTAAAGGGTGTTGGAAATGGGTCATGTACACATGCATTGTTTAGGCTCCTATAATCTACGCAAACCCTGATTTCTGTGGCATCCTTCTTATTTTGTATTACAATTGGGCTGATCCATTTTGCTTCGTCTACTGGGAATATAAGTCCTGCTTCTAACATCTTATCAATCTCTCTCTTGACCTTCTCTTTTACCCTTGGGTTGAGCCTGTATGGTCTATGCTTTACTGGTCATGCATCTAGCTTCAGCATAATCTTCATTTCCCCAATGTCCCCTTTTATTCCTTTCAACTCAGCAATCGAGGCTGGGAATAAGTCTTCATATTCATGCAACAAATCAAAAATTTCTTTAGTTGTTTTCTCATCCCAATAATCCCCAATGGACACCATATTAGGTTTATCTTCTAAGCTAATGTTTTTTTCTGCAACTTTATTGGGAAAAATGGGGGGCGTCCGTTGCAGGTCCCTCTTAAATGTTCCATTCTCCTTCAGTTTCTTGAAATGTCAAGTGTTTGAGTCCCTCCAAATCATCCTCCTCTGTATCCATGTTAACTTTGCCACCAGACATGAACTCTGGATACCTTGATTCATAGAAATATTGTAGGAATATCTCATTGATGCACCCTTCCCACAACTGTCCTGGAGTGAACATGATCCTTTTGATGGTGTGTAGGGCTTTAGTCAATCGTTGGTCACTATCTCTGAATGAGAAACTGCTACTGAATTGTTCAGCCATAGTGTCCCAGTCTCTAGTTTGTCTTCAAAGTTCTTCCTGTATATACCATGCTTGGGGAATCGTACCCAAGGTATGTATGAACATGTGTACCCAAAATTATTTTGGGACTCACTCATTTCTCCATATTTTTGTGCAGTTCTCTAGATGTTTTTGAGGATCAGAGTCCACCCTATACTGTGTAATCTCCCATGGGAGGTCTGCTTCTTGTCTAAACCTCTCCCTCATGGCCCGCTTGATTTTATCCTCGTCACAAAGGGTGTTGCGATGTTCTCCCCACCATCGTGTTGGGGTGGCTTGCAATGCAATGCCCAATAATGGGACCTTGTGGCTCTCCCTTATAATTCTGTCAACCTTATTTAGAAAAAAATCTATTAATTCTATACCATGGAATATTGGATAATTATCTACTGTGGTTCCATTCCAGTTCACTCAGCATATCTTGGCACAACATATGGTATCAACCTCATATCCTCCTTGTTGCTAAGCATCCTGAGTGGCTTTTGAGCCGACTTTTGAGCTCTGTATGCTTCTCCAACTAACTGATCCTCCTGCTGTGGGATTGATGTAGTATTCTATTTTTCCTGCAGTTAGTCTATACAATCGATCTAGAATTCCAGGCTCATCTCAATCATCTATGGGTTCAGTGAACCTTAGTCCCTGGTATGGACCTAGTGGTTGTAATACCCACATCCCTTCTACCTCAAGAATCATCAACTCCTTTTTAAGGTCAACGATGGCATAATTCTCATATGCCCAGTCGATAGAAAGGAGTGATGGATAAGGGTCTTTGTCGCCCATTATGTCTATCACTTCAAATTCAGCGTGAGCGTTTACACTTGCCACATCTATCTCCACATCTTCTAGCCTCTTGATGGGTGAGATGCAGTACTGGTTTTCCATCCGCAGCTGAATTGGTGAATACTTCAGTTGCAGATTCCCCAACGCTTCCCATGTTTTCATGGGTAGGATATTAACATCTGACCCCAGATCTAGCATTGTATCTTTAATCTAAAACCCTGCAACTTGAGCGTCGATCCGGAATTCCCTACTGGTCCTTTTCTTGTTCCTTTGGATTCTCCTCGTATGTCTTTCAGGCAGATTTGCTGATATTGCTCCTTCTCTTGCTTCTTCTTCCGGTAACACTACTTTTAAACTCCTACGCAACTCTCCTAGCATTTATTCATTATCAACAATTTGCACAAATAGCCTAAACCATTCTTCAATTGGTCGAGAACTTGTGGCTATGCCTGAGTTTCACACCTTGTCCTTTTGAGCTTATGTTAAGTTATGGAACAACTTGGCTGCTTCCTGATAGTATTGCTTATGTTGAGTAGGATTGTATGACCGCTTTGGGGACACCACCCAAACAATTGAGGGCTAGTCTGACACTCTGTGATCATCCATTGTCTTCTTACCCCCCTTGGTAACTATGTTTATCTTGATCAGTGGGAGAATGTCAACTGTCCGTGGTTCTACGTTGATCAAGTTAGTTCCCTGTTGCTTGGTCATTTCTTCCCATCTTGAAATCAATTAAGGGAAATCTTTTGTGGCATGTGCATTGACCCAACATTGTGAGCACCAAGGCCTTCTTGGGAGTGGGTAGTGTCTGGTGACATGTCCCTCCTGGTCATAGTTGTAGCACCTCACGGGTCCTCTACCCCCTATTCTTCCAACTCTCATACCTCCTCCCCGTCCTCCACGAACAGTTTCATTAATTATGAATGTTGACCGATCTAGTCATTTTGACAAGGCATCTAACACCCAACACTGAGTGGTGTGGTGAGTCGTGGATGCGCAAAACTCACAGTAATTTTTGTTGGTACATTAGAGTACTTCTGCAATATTGGACATTACCGCGGCAGATGTCCATAGCTTCTACAAACCTCACAGTAGTCTGGTGAATTTCGGCCTGGGAAGGCTCCTTACGATCCTACCGCCACAATACCTACTATTGGCGGGGACCCTAATGATCCTCCAAGGCATGTTGAACTACTTGTGCCTCTCAGTCTTGGGCATTCAGTTGCTACATGGCCCTCTATCAGGCAATGAGTGCACCATACATTGGGTCTCATTGGTCGAACTAGCTGTAAGTCTTTTAACTTCTATGTTAGATTGGCGATATGGTTTTGGAGGCCCGTGATTGATGGATCCTGATATTCCATTCCTCCCTAGTACTCATGGGGGTAACTTGCCATGGCCTCTATGTGCGTTGCTTTCTCTAGAGCATCTTGGAGGGTTTCGATCTTCTGTTGTGTCAGTGGTGTCCTAGTAAGGGGTAGGTGCACCTTAATGAACCAATCCCTTTGATGATTACGGTCTATTGTATAGCTTAACTTGCCGATTGCATCTTTGAACCTCTGCATTAATTCCTAAGCAGTATCTCCTTCCTTTTGCTCGATCTCCCACAGTTTCGACAATCCTTGCTGATCTATTTGCCACACTTTGAACTCTTGCACAAAGCTCTTCTTTATGTCATCTACAGAGGGATTCTGATTCAGCTCCACCCATTTGATAAACCACCTTAAAGCTCTCTCCCTCAAGGTAGTCTAGAATTCAATTGAGTTCACGTTGTCTGGTGTTTGGCGATCTCTCCATATTGCTTCGCATAGGTACCAATGTTGTTCCACATCTTCGTTCCATCTACTAGAGAACTCTGGATATCTAGTAAAGGATCCTACCATGTTGGTTCGAGTATGTGCTAGGAGAAAAAATCCTTGGGCTCCAGCTTACTAAGATCCTTGCAATCCCAGGTTACTAATACTGCTAATCCCACTACTATTAGATGTATCAAAACCTGTCTTATATCTATCATGCACACTGTGTACGCGTATCACTTTAAGTAACTTAGCAACAAATTTACCAGGGCTATTGTAAAGCACCAGGGGAAGGTTAGGGTGAACACTACTTGAACATTGGGGATTCAGTTGTTGAATTTCGTTTGACATATCATTCTCCGTAAAAAATCGCCTCATCACATCACACATCTCATCTTCCATCTCTTCCTCAGAAATGTTGTAATTACTTCCTTCCGATATCTTCCCTGCAACCTGGGAGGGAGGAATCTTATCGTTCTCCTAGCTTCCCGCTGTCATGTCGACATCCCACTCTTGCTCTGGGTCCTTTACCATCTTATTTCTCTCTTTCAGACTTTCTGACACCACTCTTGCTTGGTGGGGTCCTACAAGTCTCTCTTTCAACTCCTGTACCGCTCTTTCCTACTACTTTTCTGCAATCAACGCTCTCCTTTGTGCTATGACATCTCTAGCTCTTTGCGATCCTTCTATATCCATTCCTTCAGCAACATCCTAGTTCCCCAAATGGTAGCATTCTCCCCTTAGATGCTTCCCCCAGCACTGGGTTTTACACTACCGTACTCACTCCATGTAAAGGTATCAACCCTTCCTCCCAAGTCAACATTTTAATCCAAAAGGATACCTCTTTCAATAGTTTTCCTCTCAACCCCAATCTGAACACCGCATCCGTTTTTGAGAAGGAATGGTAGCTCTCTATTGTGAACTTGATAACGTACCCCTCTATGGTAGTCTTTACCTAGAAATCTACCGCCCTCGTCAGATCACTATCCAAAAGTTGGAGCGTCGCAGGATCTACGAGGACCCAATCGTGACATGTTGGTGTCAGTTCTTCTGGCCAATTTTTCCCTTTTAGTCTCCTTAACCAGTTGTACAGCGCTTGTGGAAATTTACACCAGAAGATCTTGTACTGATCGTTCGTAGCCTCTCAGTAAAAAATTTATTCGTTCACCTTAACAGTAGATCGGTTTCGAAGGGTAGCCTATTCTGACATGAATCGATCCACCCGATTATCCCACCAGTCCCATATTTCCTTCTTAAATATCCTTGATACCATATTTTAAACTGCTTCTTGTGATTTCAGGTCCCGAAAGCGGAACCATTTGTTGGCACAAAAATGTCATCAGGGAAGAGACCCCGGGTTCAGGCACAAGGGGCCAACAAGGATCCGCTGTAGTCTAGGCAAACAACAGAATTTTCACCTTACCTAAAGGGTAAGGAGTCTCACCCGAGGCGTGTCGTGACCAGAATTAAGAAGGGTTGGAGGGATATTGAGGGAGATCTAGACATCAACTATCAATAACTTAAAGAGATCATTCATCACAACACCAAAATTTTATGATTACTATATTCATCAATTAAAAGGTCATTAATTAAAATTTTGAGCAGGTCTATAAACTATAACAATACACTTGACCATAACACCATCCAAACTGTCTCATTCTTTCATTAACATCAAGAGAGGGAAAATTCATTACAATATACATCAAGCACAAAGGATTTCATTAGATACATAAAATAACATAGATATAGGATGCCTCAGAGCTCTGGTGAGTCTAGCTCTGGCCCTTCCGCAACTACTCAAGTCCTCAAGACCCTGTTCTTCTACACTTTTGACTCCTTTTGAATACCAACCCCTTTCCCTTGCTATCTTTTGCTTGTATCATTTCTTCCGCCATCCCCACTGCCAGTTTTGTTCGGATGTCCTTGCACCCTGTTGGGCATGGAATCCCCCCATAGCATGTTTTGGGGCTCAAAGCCCAAGTTTTGAGTTGTTATTGTTGTAAAGACTCCGCGAATTGCGGGTGTGGAGCGCGAATTGCATGTTAGAGTCATAGGGCTGTCTGCCCTAAGTTTTGAATGTAGTGTGTAGTCTTCTTCTGGAGTTCTCGCATCCATGATTGTTTGCATCGATGTTTCGAGCCATCCACTGTGGCTCATCATCAGGATAGATCAATAATTGTGCAAGACAGATCTCATTGGTATGAATAAATAAGGTTAAGGGGATGTAAAGGGAATGGTAGCCGACCCTATCATAATAGTTTTATAATATTTGGTTTTTAATTTTTAAATATCTAATTATATAATGAGAATTTTAATTATTATTTTTTTATTAAATTGATTTTTATATAGTTTTATTTGTAACTTATTATTTATTATTTTATATTATGTTGTTTCTGTTTTATATAATTGATCTAAATCTCATTTTGATTTATATGATGATAAAATAGAAATATTAATTATGTAATCATTTAAATTGATTTTTATTTGTTTTATTTGTAACTAGTTATATATGTTGGTTTGTTATATTTGTTTTATTTTATATAATTAATTTATCCTGGTTTTGTTTATTTTTAGAATAAACTAATTAGATTGATCTTAATCTTGTTAGTGCTTGATTGATATTAGTTATTAGTATGATCTTAATCTTGTTAGTGTTTGATTGATATTAGTTATTAGTATGATCATAATCTTGATATTAGTTATTAGTATGATCATAATCTTGTAACACTAACAAGATTAAGATCATACTAATAAGTTTATTGTAAAAATAAACAAAACTAGAATAAATTAATTATATAAAATAAAACAAATATAACAAACCAACATAAATAACTAGTTAAAAATAAAACAAATAAAAATCAATTTAAATCATTACATAATTAGTTTATTATCATATAATCAAAACTAGACTTAGATGAATTATATAAAATAAAAACAAAATAATATAAAATAATAAATAATAAGTTACAAATAAAACTATATAAAAACCAATTTAATAAAAAAATAATTAAAATTCTCATTATATAATTAGATATTTCAAAATTAAAAACCAAATATTATAAAACTATTATGATAGGGTCGGCTTCCATTCCCTTTACATCCCCCTAACCCTATTTATTCATACCAATGAGATCTGTCTTGCACAATTATTGATCTATCCTGATGATGAGCCACGGTGGATGTCTCGAAACGTCGATGCAAACAATCATGGATGCGAGAACTCCGGAAGAAGACTACACACAAAGCACTGATCGCAGAAGCCTTAAAACAATAATTTTGAATGTAGTGTTGGCCTACCCATGGTCCGCGGACCATGGGATTGTATAAATAGAGTGAGGCTCTAAGTTTTAAAGTAACCAATGGATTGATGGAATCTGATGGATAGAAGAAGATAGCGAGGAATAGAGCAAGAGTCTAAGTGTCTTGGGTCATAGTAGTAGGAAAAGGCTCTGCAGTTGAGTGCGCAGAGGCCTAGTAGAGTCTGCAACTGAGTGTGCGGACCCCTGCAGCTGAGTGCACATGGTAGGGTTGAGTCTGTAACAAAAGGAAGAAAAAAATAAAGAGAAGTTTTATCTGAATCCTATTATCTGTTCTGAATTATTACATGTTTGATATTACTGCAATTACACTGTTCATTTATTGTGCACACTTATATGAATTGTGAATATTGTTAAGTATAACTAAAAGTGTATAAATAAGTTTAGTTAATCACCTAATATCGGGCTACGAGTAAGGAATGGGGTAATAACACTGTTCGGTCCCTGAGTAGGGCTGTGCGAAGGCAACATCTTAGGTTGCGAGGTACGGGTAAGTGCACGTAGCGACGTGCACGCAGGGTCGAACCACAAACCACTTGAAACCTTCAGATATCTCTAGGGTGCGGAAACCTGGTTCTAGCACCCTCCCATACTACTTCGGGTGACACCTCAGTCCGCACTCTGCGGAATGTTGCCGAAAGGGCCAGTAGTATTGGGATTTGTTTGGCTAAATCATATTTGAACCTGGTTCAGGCCCCAGCAAGCCAAAAAATGGTTCCGTTGCCGGGTCCAAGATCTGCATAAGGGATGTCTGATGTCGTGTCATTGGAATCCAACAAAGAAAGAAATTGAAGCGTGGTTGGACAGGAAGATTTACGAGTTCGCAACACAGGAAAATAGGAATCCACGAGTATCAAAGGAATAGTGGTTAGAGCGCTACTTATATACGGAAATCCACGAAATTTTCTTTGCATCCTTCCCCTCTGAGCTGTACGAGTGGATCACGAAGCTAGCAAACATTCATGAAAGGTGTAGGCTCGACAAACCGATTGTGTGGACTCCGGAATTGGTGCGCAGACTAGAAGCGTCAGAAGATAAGGTCGCGCGTGCTGTGGACCATTGGCTTGATTGAATTATAGGAGGATTTATCATCGAGTTCGTGATAGATACAACCGTTAGCTACAACGAGGCGGAACGTCGCTTCCTCAAGGGACCGCGAGGTAAGTACATTAAATCATTGAACACTTAAATCAAAATGCTATTGTGTGAAAAACGGGTTATGCAAATAAATTTTTGTTTGGGACTATGCAAAATGGGAGGATCTACAAAAACGAAGGTAGCGTAGAGAAAGAAAATAGCCCCTTGATTTCGCTGCGACGGGAAAGTGAGGAAGAGCTCATGAAAGTTTCTCCGAGAAGCACGATCAGTCTGATAAGGCAACGAATTCCGCGCATACCACCCCCACCTACACCACCACTAGTTTCACCATTGTCACCCCCATCTCCACCCACACCACCTCTGCCACCACCACAGTTCAATATGGCGAGCGTGATCAAACTGTCGGTATTCAGAGGAGTAGGGAACGAAGATCCGGACCAATTTTGGTTCGTAGTAAAAGCTGTATGGGAAGCATAAGGAGTCGTGGATGACAATATAAAGAATGCCACACTGGTAAGCGCATTGCAGGATCGCACACTAACCTGGTACATTAAGCATTCTAATGACCATCCAAATGCAGGGATCGCAGATATCTAGGCCGCGCTGAACCGGGAATTTAGTAGACCAAAATTAGAGACGCAATCGATTATCGGGTTTAAGGAAATCGTGATGCTTCCAGGCGAGACCCCATGGGATCTGGACGAGAGACTGAAGAGTATGATTTGCGAAGCCAACATGACCTTGATGGATGGACAACATCGCACATGGTTTGTAGCGTCACTAACACTGCATTTAAGGATGGCGCTGTCACAACAAAAGATATTCACCCAGGCTGAAGCTTTGGAGATTGCAATGAGATTGCATGAGACCCCAATACAAGATCCTGGTCTAGGAGTCCAAAAAATCCACGAGCCACTGCAAAATTTGTGTCTGGAAATGCAGAGTTTAAAACAGGATAGGACAAATCAGCCAGAGGCACACAAGGAGTTATGGTGCATAAAATGCAAAGGCTAGGGGTATGACAAGGACCACTGTCCAGTATTCGCGAATTACTTGGCGGGAGGAGGGTCGATGCCGTTAATACCAGAGGCACAATCAAGACCAAGCGTGGCACCCACATTATGGTGCGTGGTTTGTCAGATAGGAGGAAAACACACTACAGATAACTGTCACCTATTACAGAAGTATACGCAGACGTCCCAAAAATTGTTCTGTAATTTCTGCAGGTCGGTAGGCCATGATGAGCACACCTGCAGAAGTTACATGCTGATGATGGATTAGACTCCTACCTATAGAGTGCATACCGTAACACGAGCCCTTGATCCAAATGTAGGGATGGCGCGTGCTGGATTTCAGGGGTGCGGACGAGGTCGAGGTGGAATGGGACCATGAAGGGGTCGCGGAAAACTAATTTGTTACAATTGCATAGGGCCAAGTCACTATGCCTGTGATTGTACGAATGCAATGAGAGCATCATGTTTATACTGTACCCAATTTGATCATGAGATAAAGGACTGCCCTACACTGATAGCGAGGTTGTCCAATAAAGGAGTACTCCAACCTCCCCTGACTCAGAACCTACAGATGATGAGGTCTGAGCTGCGCGAAGAGGACCCGAATGTAAACATAGTGCTTCGAAGCAGTACCACAACTAGAGATGACAAAGGTAAGTAGCGAGAAGAAAGTGCTTAGGTTCGCAAGGCTGCTACAAAGGAACCTGAATTTGATTTGGAGCACGCGAAGGAGACATTCATGGAAGCTAAGAAGAGCTTCATGGAGGCCTCCACTTCAGGTAGTAAGGATGAGCTAGAACCAAGGATGGATCCTTCAATGCTCACTACGTTTCTGGAGACATGCATGAAACTGCTGCGCGACAACAAGGCTGTAAAAGGATTGCAAGAACTTATCAATAGGTGCGCTGGGTCAGGAGAACTGTGAGTAGTCCAGAAAATTGGAAAGCATGCATTGCGAATAGGAAGGGAAATGAGATTGACTGTGGAAATTGGAGAGTATGAAATGGATCAAGTAATTCTGGATCTCAGATCAGACATGAATGTACTGCCAAAAAAAACATGGGAATGCATGGGCAGACCCACGTTACAATGGTCTCCTATTCAATTGTGAATGGTGAACTAGTAGAAGATCCTACCGATGGGAAGATTGCAGGGGATAACAGTAGATATCGAAGGTGCTAGCGTGCTGGCATATTTCAAAGTGATAGAGATTGTTGATGACAACAATCCCTATCCCACGCCACTGGGAATATATTGGGCCATTGATATGAACGGAGTAATAAATGTAAAGAAGCAGAAAATGATTTTTTTAGAAAAAGTCACTATGCGTAGTGGTACCTTTAGACCCTATGGAAGGAGCGCGCTACACAGAACCGGTGCATGACAATGATAGTGATGATGATCTCGACTGTATCTACAAGATAACCACTCGAGAGCAGGATTAGGTGAATCCAAAAGCATATGGTAGGATTTCGTGGGAGCACGAAAGCTCCCGCACTTCGGATTCAGACGAAGAAATAGAACGATGGCAGAATCGGTTAGATGAAGTAACCATGCTCAATTGCAACTTGATGGTAAGATCACTGCGCTGCATGACAACAGAGATAAGGGATTTGCCTAGGTATGATGAGTTGACAGTGGTGGATGAATTCTTGAACAAATTTGAGAGCAAAGTGCCAGAACAACAGCGTTTTGACGCTCTGAAGTGGGCATTGCATGCTATGCCCATAAGGTGGTGGGGTACGCACCAGTAGAGTTTCGGGGATTGGCGCGAATGCAGAAGGAGGATGCTTATACGATTTGGAAAACCTTAGCTATGGATGAGAGCCGGTTGTGAGTGGCAAAACAACTTGCGTGCCCACCTTTCCAGATGGGTAAAGACGTATGGCACACAACCCGCACAAATGCACACGCTCCCATGATAGAAAATAGGAACAAAACACACAAGCAGGAAAGAAGAAGCGCCCCGAAGATTATCCGTAGGGAAGCCTTTGACAAGGTGTGCGGAGTGCTGAACAGGGTCCACCATGAGAAACACACTGACTAGGACCTGCCCGTACCAGCGGTTCGATGGGCCTATAGGACCATGTGAAAAACCCTGACCGTGAGAGAAATTCCAAAGCTGCGGGATGAAGCAGGGACTGTAATCTCTGAGGAGCATGCAAAGCCGAATCCACACGTAACAACACCCATAGATTCGATAGTGCGCGAAGCCTGGAATGAAGAAATCACACAGCCGCGAGAAACAAAACATATAAGACTTCAGGAAGAAATTCAACGGGGAAACTTTAGACTTCGCGAACTTGAAAAAGACCGAGTACGGCTAAGGGAGAAAAGCACTTTAATGGATGCAGAGGTCAAGAGGCTGGAAAACGAAATAAAGGAAGCATTTCTTGTCGATAAACCAAGGATGGCAAGGCAAGGTGCGTACGATCATACTAACGAATTGGAGGACTATCGCCGAGAATTGGTTAGTCTGCTGCCGTGGCTGGGACCGCATATCACCAAACGCAGTAACCAGGGTAGCGCATTGCAAATAATAGAGCGCGCGGTGCCGATCACCACAATGGCAGATGAGGATTTTTCGCGAACCATGCTGGAGGACGAGATGGAGCCCCGCACAAGTGGTGTGACCACCTGACTAGCCATAGGAAGGACAGTCTTAGCACTCCAAGCAGTTGAAAGGGAGCGTAGGACTATAAATTATTCTACCTGGGAGATGCGCGCTCTAGGAGATGCACACAGAATTAGAACGTCATAGGGTTCGTGACCGCGCATGGAGGGCTACACTGCCACATGGGTCGGTTGGGAAGTGACCGTTGGTGTCACTATTCATGACGAGATGTCCGATTTGAGGCCAAATGGAGTGGGCGGCAGACATTTAATCTGTGATTTATGGGAAAGATTTGGGAAAATCTGCCACCAAGAAAGTATTGATGGCCCGAAATTAGGGGGAACGGTCGAATTTAAATTTGAAAGGGGCTATAAAACTCAAAGGGCTAGCCAGCGAACAACACTTGGTCATTTGAGAACTGAGCGTTTGAGCAGAGCACAAAGTGTTGAGAGTCGAGCGATAAGTAAGCCCCTAAGTTCATGAGAAATAGAATACGGTATAGAGATGATGACGACCACTAAGGATGGGTTGGGAGTTGAAGAGGGAACCGCTAGCAAGGCTGCGCAGACCCCCATGGTACAGGATGTTTCCGAGGGAACTCAGGTGGTCATAGAAATCCCCAAATCACTGCGGACACCGCGGCCGAAGAAGGATAAGCAGGTAATGGGTCCAATACGCATGTCCCCGAGGAATCTGTGACACAACAAATTATCAATGGAAGAAAAGGGGAAGGCAGTCACAATTGAAACAGATGAGGAAGAAGAAGACTTGCAGGCCCTGATCGTTGCCGCAGAAGAAGAACAAGAGGTGGAGGAGGATATCCAACCATTCTGCTCTGCAGTGAAACTGCCTGCGTATGTCCCTTCGCGGAAAGGGAAGACCAAAGTACCAAAGGATCTAGATGCAACAAACAGTTCACTCCAGACCTCACTACTCCCCGACGGTATCGTATTTGAGGGCACAGACCTAGGCTGCATGCCCACCATGAAATTTGAAGACTGGGACCTCGTTGACTGCGAAAAGTTCCTGCATATAGAGACGATGAATTTGATGAAGCAAAATACTGAGGGGGCAGTGATCATGTTAGAGCCGTGAAAATGGCTGTGCGGTGTGGAAAAGGCCGGGTTGCTGCACTTGTTATGGATACCACATTTCCACCATGCACGCATCACCATTTTCATCATCAGGCAACTGCTCTGCCTGGTGCCTGATGGGTATCTATGTGTCATGTGGAAAGAGTCGTTAGTGCAGACACAACCGACCTCCCTAGAAGCAAAAGCTTTCTAGTGACAAACAAGACAAATAAAGCTACCTTTCTCTAAACATGCATTGCAAATACAAGTAATCAAGGGATATTTAACATACCTTTAGTCCAACGCTTTGTAGTAGTCCAGCCTCGCCGATCCGGATGAGCTCCTCCTTCTCTTCGAAACCTGCATTCACTAACAAGCCAAAAGATTAAATAACACCTGATAAACTCATAAAACAATACATATCTATCATATAGACCAAGGAGTATATGAAACAAACCATGAATAACAATCTGTTGAGAAAAATAAGCTCATTTGCATTAAAAGGTAACAAAAGGAACCATTAAAACCTGAGCCTTGGTGTTGTGCAAGTCCCTCCTAGGGTCCAGCAAGAGTTTTCCTTTACTTTGATCAGCTCACCCACTCTCAAATAAGGCTAGGAAAGGATGGGAATCTCTCCTCTCAAGCTTTACAAGGGAGTCCTAATTCCAGCAGCATCTACCCTTAGGAATGTTCAACTTTCAACCTCTCTCCCTTTGGCCCAATGCCTGTATTTATAGTGCTCTAGAGGAAGTTATTCAGGTCCACCATCAATGGGATAAGCCCCTCTTTGGATGGGATAGCTCCCCTCTTGATGGGATAAGTTCCTCTTTGGTAGGGATACATGAACCATCTGGAGGCGCTCCATACACGTCAAACAAGCTTCTAGAAGGCTCTAGAAATGACCACAAGTAACTTTTTTGGAGTGAAACTTGCGCCTTTTGACCTTTACAGGAGTACGCACCCATTGCTTTACATACAGAGCGTACAAGTACGCAGGTATTGTGAACTTGGAGTGCGTACACGCAGGTAAGGCTAAGAGAAACTGCGTACCCAGAGATATATAGATTTTTAATGACTTTCTCTCTTTCTTGAAGTTTGACATGGAGAGCAGAGGTATGAGGCTTGCCAAGGAGGATAGTATGACAGTTGATGGAGCCATACTAACTGCAAATAGTCATGGTGACAAATTTTAGTGTAACAGATTGCCCCCTAAAGTGCGAAGCCTGTAGTAGATTAGGGTTTCATATTATCTAGGAAGGGTGAAGTACTTTATCATTTCAAGGATTATCTTGTGGAGAGCCCAGTCGGAACCTGCAAGTATTCAACACAAAATACATATATAAGATCATATCATCGCTGAGGTAGGCATTCCCATACTCAGATTAAAAACTTTAACTAATTGACTATCTACTGTTCTGATACAGGAATGATTCTGTAGTACATCATAATCATAGACTTTTGTAGACACAGTATGGACGCAGCCATCTGTTTATGATTAGTCTACTGTACAATGAATACAAAACTCCTCGCAGCCTGGATGGTGGAAACTAGATCCAGGGTCTTCATTTCTACTTCCCGAACAGGTACGATCCTATCCATGCGAATAAATGAGTTGATGTCGAGCATGGTAGAAACCACTTGATTACCAGTCAATGATGTAAACTGTTAACAAGCGTGAGAGAGACCACCAGTGATGTCAATGGTTCTCAAAGTACCCAGTACAATCCATGAGATGTGAATGAATGAGTTGATGTCGAGCATTTCACGGAATCCTTCGATCGAGAGTCAATGATGTAAACTGTTGTCAAAGGCGAGGAACCTGCCATTGATGCATGCCGACTTCAAGGTACTGACGATTCCTAGGCCATCTTTCTAGATATGTGCTGATGTCGATAGAAAGCGACCTGTTGCAGGCAAGCCCACAACACGAAATCATAGATCAAGTTGAAGAAATGTAGCTGTAAGGACTGACTCAGGGATGGTCAAGATGGATGACGGGTATTTTGCAGATGAATGTTTATTGCAGAGACCTCTTGAACACATAACGACACGATAGATAGCTTGGTGACATTTGACCCAAAGTTAATACCCGGCTAAAGACTTTCAATGTGGTTTGATCAACTGTGAGGCAAAGGATTTCCCAACCCAGGTGAATGAAAGTGTCGTGTTCAAGAGTGGTAATAAGGCTTCTTCTGAGACAAAAGATAACAAATGGGCTCATGTTTCTCTCTTTTCCCCCACCATTTCTGGCAAGTACCTCTTTATTTTTTACAAGCTTGAGGAGGATAACATATGCTTGATTATAAGCTCATCCTTCGGATGAGTCCAACTTAGTTTTGATTCGAACCCTAAGAAGGAGTGGTCCGTTCCTGTTTGTAATCGAACAGGTCCTTTACTGTGAAATTTTAACGAGTCCAGTATAGGAGAAACTCGACGTTTTTCATTTTTAGAGAGTCTAAAAAAACTAAAGAAGACTCCAGGTTGAACTTTTTCGTAAAGTTGTGTCTCCCAAGCCCGAAAAAGTATAAAATAATACTTGAGAGAACCGCTTAGTCTTGCGACCAAGGAGTACTTTCATGATTAGTGCCTCTGACCTGAAAAGTAAAAAGCGATCAAGGACACATCGTTTTATTTCCATATCGAGTTTGAAACGACAAAAACCCGGCAATCTTTTCCTGTTTTTTACGGTCAGAAAAGAGCTATAAGGGGACCATCTTTTAATTCCGTTTTAACGAGTGTAAAAGAAACGCTCGACAATCTTTTCATGTTTTAGGAGTCAGAAAAGGGCTTAAAAGATGACTCTGATGTTTTGGTTCGTGAAAAATGATAATTTTCCTTGAAAGTCCTATTGTCCTGCACAAAAACGACACATTACTCATACCTGTTTAAGATAAGCAAAAATGCATTGAGAAATATCCTTCCATGGTGAAAAATAAACAAACTTAGCATTCATTTATCCAAAAAACCTATAAAAAGACTTTTTACCATGTCATTTTTACCATTTTACTATTGAAGGAGAGAAAAGGGCTTTTGGCAAGAAACTTCCCGTGGACTTTGCGAAGAATCTGACCGTCGGAATCGAGTGCCGTCTCTTTCAGGTATTTCACAACATCCTCCTCTTTGTTTTCATCCGTTTAGAATTTCATTTTAAGCCCTATTTTGATTTTTTGAGGGCTTTGGGGTTTTAGGATCCGCCTTTCGGGGTACGCAGGTGCCCCATGGGCGACCTGCGTACCCTGACATTTTCGTTCATGGGAAAATGGCAGGAGTACGCAGCCTACCTTTAGAACAGCTGCGTCCATATGCTCTGTTTCTGAACGCGGGGTGCGTACCCCACGCAAAGCAATTTTAAAACCCCAAATCTCAAAACCTAACCATTAATTTTTGATTTAATGAATTCTAATGAATGTTTTCTGGTGTGTAGATTACCCACCATGCTTGATTGGCGCGAAAGAGAACACAAAGATGTCGATTTGGCCGCAATAGATCATCAACCCTCCATTGATGCTTTGAAGGCATGCAGTCTCTACAAATACTGGGCCATACCTGGCATGAGGGCCTAGGTGCGATTCTTAGAATGACTGGTTGAAAGGTGGAATGTTCAGGATCAATGCTTCTACATCGGAGGGCACCAGCTCGAGATAGAGCCCTCTGACATATATTTTCTCACTGGTTTGCCTAATAGGGGCGAGCAACTGACTCTGTTCGGGACTAGGCCGGGTGGCCAATCCCTTGCTAGCCTCCGGCTAGAGTGGTGCAACAATCAAAACCAGGATAAAGGGATAGAAATCAAATACATCTCCCTGCCTAAACTTATGGTAATTGCCTTTACAGTTACTAGACTCTGCGGCGCAGCCGCCTTGCACATTGCCACTGGGTCCCAAATGCGGATGGCGATAGATTGCTACCGAGGCACCATTTTCAATTGGTGTGACGCTGTGTTGGCCAATATGAAGGGCCAACTGACTAGGGCAAAGAACGGGCAATTAAATACCTTTGGGTATGGGCCTCTAGTTGTGAGCTTTGCCCTAGAGAGGGTTCCAATGACGATCCCACAGCATCTCACTGTTCCAGTTGGGCCTCCTCGGGAGCCAAAGTTGATGCGATGGGTTACGGTAATGGCCCGGAATCCTGATGAGGGAGCGGGAGTTGTTCGATTTCTTGCGGGTTACTTTCACTGGTTGGAGGACCAGGTCTTTGCGATCCAGGATTTTCCTTATGCCGGAGTAGATTTTCGCGGTGATCCGGACATGGTTCTTCCATAGGGAGAACAATGGGACGACAGAGGTACTTCATTTTTCACAAGTTTTTTAAATTTCTACTTTTTATTTGTTTTTATATCGCCTCAAAAGTGACAGTGACAAATTTCAAAATGCAGATGTAGGTCCACAGCGTCCGGCCAATCTCCGACCATTCGAGAGAAGAGTACCAGTTGCACCAGCACCGGCCCCACAGGATGCGGCCGCAGAGACCTTAGCCGAGCTGGAACAGGACCTAGAGCGTCTCACGACGGACATACCAGAGACGACTATAGACGATATTCCTATCCGACTTCAGTGCTATGTGGTCACAGTCCCAGGACCTTTCAGGAGGTTCCTGTGTAGGGTAGCGCAGGTAGTGGTCTCGTATAGAGAGCACCACCAGTGATTGGCTAGTCACTTTTTGTAGACACATATGACATTTTTGGTTTTTTGTACTTATCATTTTTGTTGATCATAAGGTGTTTTTCAACCTATGATCGAAGACGATGTATATTTTTGACACACTCCTATCTATATATATATCATTATTACCGGCTCATCTTGTTAAACATGTATGATGAAATGTTTTTTAAATTTACATTTATGATTATTGCAAATGTCTGTCTAACATTCGAGAAGCAATTGCATCTGCTAATGTATTTAATGACCTTGGAATATGCTGATATTCAATGTAATCAAATTCACGTTCCAAGAGGCGCACTCTCAAAAATAACCTTAATAACACTGGATTTCTAATGGCATATACTCTATTAAGCTGTAATACAACGAGTTCAGAATCTAACCTCACTATCAAACTCCGAATCCCAAATGAAATAGATTCAGATAATAACTCAATCACTGCACTGTATTCTACAATGTTGTTTGTTGTTTGACCGAGGCTCACCCCATGCATAGAAACTAACTCGTCAGAGGGTGAATAGATAACCCAAGCTGCGGAAGAGATATTCCGTGTACTACGACAAGCACCATCAGCAAATCCAATGTACGTTTGGAGAGGCGTCGACATCTGCAATATCAAGAGTAAAACCAAGATAAGCCAGAATAACGACGAAAAACACACTCTCTAAGCTAAGCACACTGTTTATACTAACAAACGCACCAGCTAGAAAGAAAAACTAACCTAACTAAATCTCCATACCCATCGTTTAAGCATAATACCTCTTTAGGTAAAGTCCATTTCTGGGCTTACCCAAAGAGTCCCCATCAAAATCTACCAACTCATAGGCCCCTTTTGCTAGCTTTCGCTTAACAATGTAGGGCCCATGCCACATAGGAACGAATTTACCAGCACCTAATTTATCGTTAGCTTGATCATATAATAGCACTAGGTCTCCTTCCGAAAAATTACGAGGGGTCACATTGCGATCATACTGAGCTTTCATCCTTTTTGTGTGAGTCTCGATTGCCAATGCAGCGTCACGTCGAGTCTCATCTAGTTTAACTAAGTATAATAGACGCTTCTCCTCTTCGGAAGTAGCTGGAAGTAATTCGATAGCCATTTGAAGTGATGGGATTTCGCATTCAATGGGCAACACTGCTTCCAAACCATAAACTAGTTGGAAAGGAGTGAACCCTGTTGATGTTTTCACTGAGGTTTGGTACGCCCAAAGCGCTGAAAATAACATGTTGTGCCAATTTGACCGATGAATACCAATGATTCGTCGGATCATGATAACTAGAACTTTGTTGATGGACTCAACCAAACCGTTTGCTTGGGGATAATAAGGAGTAGAACTATCATGACGCAAACCAAGCTGGCTTGTAAGTTCTGTCATCATAATGTTTCGAAAATGGTGCCCATGGTCAGTGATTATCGCTTGAGGGACACCAAACCTAGCAATAATATGATTGAATACGAAAATCGCAGCTGTCTTGCCGTCAGCCTCGAATGTAGGCATCGCCTCGGCCGACTTAGTAAAATAATCAACCGCAAGGATGATATACGCATGCCCCCGGGCCGAGTGAGGGTTACATGTAATAAAGTCAATACCCCATTTAGCAAAAGGACCAACGGAAATTATAGGGTGGAGAGGAGCAGGTGGTGCGTGCATCTTGCGATCAAACACTTGACAGTTGTGGCATTTTCGGACCGCAATGATACAATCTTTAAACATGGACGACCAGAAGTAGCCAGCACGCAACACCTTCTCAGCTGTGGCATACCCAGACATATGACCGCCACACGCTTCCAGAATGACAGTCATTCATAACCCTTTCTGCCTCTTCATGAGTTAAGCAACGACGAAAAACCAAGTCCGCCCCACGACGATAAAGAGTATCTCCAATAATTTTGTACTGTTGGGACTGGAATCAAATTTTTCGGCGTTCCGACTTTGAAGCTTCGGGCCGAAAGGATTGGGTTTGGAGATAGATGATTATATCCCCATACCACGGATCTAAAGTGCTGATAAGAAATAGAGATTCATCCGCAATGGGTTCCTCTACCACAGTTTCCGTGTCAGCACGCGGGAAGTCACACATCAATTCCGCAAAAACTAAAGATTTCTTAGACTTAGATTTTTCAAACTCCAAGTCGAACTCTTGCAAAATAACAACCCATTTAGAGTACTTGCCCCCTAGAAATTGTTTAGTCAAAATGTAAATCATAGGGTTGCAATCCGAAATGACTGTAGTTTTACGGAGAAGAATGTAATGACGAAAACGCTGGACAGCCTGAACAGCTGCCAGGGCCAATTTCTCCACATGCGAATATTTTAGCTCAGTGGTGTTAGCTACCTATATCAATAGGTTTCATATTTCATGATTGGCAAAGAAAGGTCCAAATATGCTCTGCTTTGGTGATGCAAAGATCCCATATTTCCTAGAGAAAACAATGTATGTACATAAGTTCTTTGTTGACTAAATTTTGATGGGTGATCCAAAAGCCTAATCTGGATCATGCCATGTTTCAATTTTTGTTGTAGAATAGAGGAAGAAGTCTGTCCAAACTGTTTAATCTTGGCAGACCAGTAGCTTAGGTAGAGAATTAAGGTTCCCAACTGCTTAATCTGGGACCTTGGAAGCAATAAGGGTAGTTCTAGATAGAAAATCAAGAGAAAAGCCAAGAGAAAAGAAAAGGCAAATAAGGGTCTGCAAGTCTAAGTGCACCCTCCATGAAGAAATAAAAAATGCTAGGCAAATAGATGGGTAGGCAGTTGGGGTTGCAGAAGTGTCAGTCCTTTCTAATTGAGTGTTTGATAACCTGTTTACAAAGGAAAATCAGTGGATTGAGAAGAACCTCTTCTCCATTATGTTGCAGCAAAGCAAAGGAGCATGTCTAACTTCCCAGTTTCCCCTTTCACTCCCATTCCTAACATCCCTTCATCAGTTGAGATTCATGGAAGAATTTGTGGTTTTATGGTGGTTCTTATTCCTTTAAAAGCCACATTTCTTGTCTAAAATTCTTTTCATTTTGATCTACTCCCTAAACTAAGTGATTTCCAAAATAAACTGAGTGATATCATTCCTCATTCACCCTTTCTTCCATACTAACCCCTAACTTCTATTATATAAATCCCCTGTGTTACCCTTTCCCTACTATTATAACACTATGGTGTATAAACCCCAAGCATTGTATAAATATACCTCCCCTTGGCATTATAGCCATATGTTCACTATCAGGGATTAAATTGACATCTGGTCAGCTTAAGAGCCCTAACCCTTGCCCCTCTTTCCCCTTCTGAAGTGATTTAACCCATTAAACCCTTCATTTGCTAAGAAACCTTGTGAAAACCCATTTCCACCCCTAACCCGCTTCGTTTACAAAAAACATATAAAAAACCCACTTTTTCCCGTTTACCCTAAGTTTGGCGCAAAAGCGCATTTGCATAAAAAACATTGGAAAAACCATGTAATCCGCCAAATTTCCAAAGGTCCCATCGGGCGCAAATCTCAAAAGAAACATTATTTTATTCCCACCCTCCGTCTGTATCGTTCGGCCACCTTAACGTCCCGTCGACCGTCGGATCGGGCCCTTTTGATCCGACGGCCCTCGTGCATATCGGACCGGCCCCGACGTCCGAGAGTTACCTTCCGATATCTGTCAGAGGGTGACGTCAGGCCTCTGCCACGCGCCACCCCCACAGCGTATCGGAGGTACATCTGACATTTCTGCTTCCGTATCAAAAGCGGTGCGATATGAAACCGCTAACCACTTCCGGTTTCGGTTGATCCGCCCTGCCAGCGTCACCGCCGTGTCAGCGTCCCGTCCTCCAAGTTGCCCCACCTATCTGCCACTTCACCATCCCCGTGGACCTCTTGTATGCCACCACGTCACCCGATGACGTCATGCTGATGTCATCTGACCTTGACCCCACCTGATGACGTCATGCTGACGTCATCCAAAAAAGGCGCCAAAGTCCTAAAAAAATCATATTTTGGCCGAAATGTCGCGTTTTTTGCACTTTTTGCAAAAAACGCTGTTGCATCCTCTGCATGAATTTCACGTCCGAGCCTTCGCCAACCTGTTGAATTCAACCTCGGGCCCTTTTGATCCGACGGCCCTCGTGCATATCGGACCGGCCCCGACGTCCGAGAGTTACCTTCCGATATCTGTCAGAGGGTGACGTCAGGCCTCTGCCACGCGCCACCCCCACAGCGTATCGGAGGTACATCTGACATTTCTGCTTCCGTATCAAAAGCGGTGCGATATGAAACCGCTAACCACTTCCGGTTTCGGTTGATCCGCCCTACTAGCGTCACCGCCGTGTCAGCGTCCCGTCCTCCAAGTTGCCCCACCTATCTGCCACTTCACCATCCCCGTGGACCTTTTGTATGCCGCCACGTCACCCGATGACGTCATGCTGACGTCATTCGACCTTGACCCCACCTGATGACGTCATGCTGACGTCATCCAAAAAAGGCGCCAAAGTCCTAAAAAAACCATATTTTGGCCGAAATGTCGCGTTTTTTGCACTTTTTGCAAAAAACGCTGTTGCATCCTCTGCATGAATTTCATGTCCGAGCCTTCGCCAACCTGCTGAATTCAACCTCGAGACCGCTGGCGCGCCATTTCACCTGCATCCTTGACCATTGCTGACTGTATATCAGGTATTTATCCGTGCAAATCCTTTCTGCGCCCGGTTTTGTCTGTAAATTGCCAAAATAACTTAAAACAGTGAAAAAATATATAATTCACCAGCAAATCCCCTGTGCCTGGTCCCCATTTGCACCTAGAACGTCGAAATTCACCAGCTAAGCCTCGTTTACCTGAAATTTTATGAAAACTGTATTCTGTTCGTGCAATCGCGAACTGGTTACCCACACTGTACCAATTTGCGGTAAAAGAGAGAGCAAGGCCAAACATTTGCCTTATTCGTGTTCTAAGCAGTATTTCAATTGCTGCAGCTCACCTTTTGTCCTCTGTTCCTGAGTAATTCACCTTCCTGTTCATAGAAAACTCTTTGGTGTTGTTCTACACAGTAACACTAGTCCATAAACAACAGAATCCTAAAGGAAATCATGGATCCACCAGTAGCCCCGGTGGCATTAAACGTTGCTCCATTGAATGCCCCTCAGAGAGAATTGGAGTGGCAACCCCTAGCAGACCTGGACTATCAAATTTCAGAGGAAATGCTGATGAGGACCAAGTTCCACATCCACCTCCTAAATGAATTAAAGGCTAAAAATGAGAGTGGGACAGATGTGCTGGGCATATGGGACTCTTGTCTCCCTATCTTCAAGCTCCCTCAGGTCAATCAGTTCCCTGAGTTGATCCACCTATGTGCTGAAAACTATGACCCTACTCAGAGGGTAGTGCTTGACCCTTCAGGCTCAGCTGTGTTCTATATCACCCCAGAAGCTATCAAAGAGATGCTCTGCTTCAACACTGAGAAGAAATTGGTCCCTCTATCACTCATAGACTTGATAAATCAAGGAGCCAGATTGACAGATGCTCAGGTCACCAAATTAAATCAGCTGTACATTGACTCTGACTCTGTGAAGTATCCTCCTATTAACCAAGTATACCTCAACCAATTGGGCAGAGATCTTGCAGACATGATTAGTCCCATTTTGGGCTATAATTCAATTGAATTTGTTGATGAAACTGTGCTGGTGATGATGCTCATGTTCACTCCTGGCAAGTCTCCAATCTGCTATGACTATGCCACCTACATCTCTGATAAAATACATGAGCAGTTGATGAACTTGGCCCGAGAAAAGGTGTTCAGATACACCTCCTACATTTATCATTTGAGGCAATCCAAGGTCAGTGGTCTATTGGTCCTCTGCCTTCCACTACAGGTCTCAATCTCCATACACTTACTGTGAGTTCATAGATCTCTTCATCCACCCAGCCATGTCTATGCTGATGAGCTCACCTCCTCCAAGGCTCACGGATGAGATGCAAAGGATCCTTCAGTTATCCAAAACATACAACATTGGGGACTGGTACTTCTACTAGAACCACACGGTCATCAGGATATATGGGTGTGAATTGCCTCCCTACAGATTGCCCAGATATGTACCCATGAGATTGTTTGCCCTGGAATATTTCAGGCAGTTTGGGAATGCCGATGTGCTTCACTTTTCAGGCAGAGGTAAAAAAGCACAGCTGAAGGTCAGGAACCAACTTGGCCACTTTATCTACAACAAAAGGGAGGAAGGTTGGAAAGAGGCGGATAGCATGTTAGAATCCCTTGGCTTGCAAACTAGTTTCCTTTGGAAACCATATGACCCCAATCACTTCATAACTTTAAGAAGGGTCAAGTATAGGCTGTCAGGTTATGACCATGTAAGGATTCCTCACATAGAAAAATATGCAAATCAAGTAAAATGGAGGAGAGGAACCCTAGAGGAGCCTGTTACACAAGAAGAGTTGAATCAAACAGCAGTGAGAAATCTGAAAAAGATGGCTGACCTTGAACTTTGTTCACAGGTACTCACTCTTCCAGGCACACAAGTGGGAGCAGTTGCCTCGTCCTCAACTGCAAATCAGCAAGCAGCCAAAGCTAGTGAGCAAACCTCTAGCAAAGGCAAGGAAAAAGAGATGGAAACAGAACAGCTGCCTCATGAGGAGGTGCAGCAGCAACAGCAACAGGTAGAGCAGCCACAACAGCAGGAACAACAACAAGAAGAGGGGCAGCATGACAAAGAGCAGCCATTACAGCAAGAAAGGGCAGCTGAGGCCCCAATTTTCACTGAGCAGCAGGCTCAGAACACTGTGCCTCCTAGGCAAGAGACTACTACTGAAGCCTCAGTCCTCCAAACTCCACAAAAGGAGGATATAAGTAGGAAAAGGGACAGAGAGACTCCCCTCACATCATCCATAAATCAGGGAGAGAAAAGGCATAGAATGAATCCCTTCTCTGAGGAGGAAATGCCAATAGGGCAGTCTCTGGGCATGGGCCCACCTAGTAGAGAAGCATCTGCTAGCTCCTTCCAGCAGGGACAAGACAGAACAATGGGAGGAGAAGTCAGCTCCTCAAGCCACCAAAGAGAAGCTAAAGGAGGAATCAAACAACAGTTTATTGATATTAAAAGGAAAAATGAGCCACTTAAAATACAACTCTATAATCATCTGCTGAAAATGGCTCCTACCAACCAGCAAAGACTGATGTTTGCCTATGATGTTCATGAGGGCAAGATGATAATGAGTCATTTTATGCCAGCTGTAGTACAGCCACAGTCCCCTGCAGATTATATAAGGACCAATCTTGAGGTCCTTGCCAAGGACATCCACCCAATGGATCAAATCGAATTGCACAAGCAAACTGGTGAGATGGTGTATGCCTCCTTGGCAGATAAGACACTAGTGAATTATAGGCTAGAAAATAGCCTAAATAATACAACTGCCCAGCTTGAGTTGGAAAGGGCATCCTCTCAAGCAAAGGATAACAGAATTAAAGCCTTGGAGGAAATAATTATAGAACTTGGGCATGATCCCAAGGATATTAAGGCTATGCAGGCATTGTTGAAATTGAGGGATGCAGACATGGCAGCCCTTAGAAAGATGGTCAAAGTCCCAGCAACAATTCACCCACAAACTGAAGAAGTTGCTCAGCTAAGACATGATCAAGATGCCACAGCTTTGCTGGTATCCCTATACAAACAGCTAATCCAGACCCAAGAGAAGTTGGGAGAGTCAGAGGCTGCCCAGGCAGCATTGCAGCAAAAGGAAGGAGGTCAAACCTCTCAGCCTCCTCCTGAAATAATTAACCTTGAGGAAGCTCCTCAAACCACTGCTCCCCCTACTCAACAAACAGAACAGGCAGCACCATCCACCTCAGCACCAGCGCCAACAACAGACCAGGCTTCAAGCCTGGACATGCAGAAACTAAGGAATGAAATCCAAGCCCTGGAAGCCCAAATGTCAGAGTTAAAAGAGGCCAGGGAAAATTTGGTCAAGTTGAAATATAAGATATGACAAATCCAAGCAGACTGTAGCAGAAAAGGGCAGGGAAATAAAGGCCCTTAAAGATAGGATAAAGGAGCTGGAGAAGGAGCTCACATTGGATAAAGTGACAGCTGAGCTCAAGACAGTGCTATGGGAAAATATTGGCCAGTCCATCACTGACCAATGGCAATATATTGAGACAATTCATGAGCAGATTGAGCTCATAGCAAAAGCACAGAGAGAAATCCAGAGATCAAGGGCATCTCTAGGCAATATGCCTGAGGTTGCCAATAGAATGATCAATGTGCTTAACAACCGAACAAGTGATCAGTTAGCTACTATGGGAATCTCCAACAGAACTGAGACCATCCAGCTAATAAAGAGGGTCCTAACACTGAGAAGCCTAGTGCAGACACTAGAGAGAAGGACCCAGGATATGCAGACCGAGGTCAATAGATTCATGGAAAAGTTTGTGGCATTGCAAAACAGAGGTCTTCGAAGCTTACTGAATAGCGCAGGAAGACTACTTTCCCATGAAAACTATGCCAAGAGGGTGAACACCTTTGCCACAAATCAGATCACAGAGAAGGCCAACACCTCAGAGGAAACAGGGCCAGCAACAGGACAAAGTCTCTACAACAGAGTAGAGAACTTATTTTTTATCATGGATGAGATCAAACATCTGTTTGAAGTGCCTCCCAATTTCTATAAATATACAGAGGCAGATCAGACATTAGAGGCAATTCTGAGACACCAATTGCCCACGCAGGAATACTGGACCAAAATGATACAGCTGATATTATAAGCCAGAGCCTGTAAATCAAGTTTTTGTTATTTATTATTCAAATTTACAAGTGATCATGCACAGGAAAACTTGGAAAGATTAGCATGCATGAAAAAGGAAGGGCTGAGCCAACTCAGCAGAACTATTCAGCCAACAAAGCACAATTGACAGCTAACAGGTAGCAGGGCCGAAAGTTACAGCACGACAACCATAAAGACGCATTTTCCAGCATTAAAGCAGAACGTTCAGACCGACTCAGTGGCCTCCAAAGGTCAAAATATCTCCTGACAGACATAAAGAGCATTTATGTTGTATTAAAAGCAGTAATAACTTCTTATCTGCTGTTCTGTACAAGTTGGTGAAAACATTTATTTCTCAGATGACTCAACGCCTTAGATATTTTGTATGACTGTTTGTATATATTTCCCCCTCGCATAAGCTTGCGGGGTTTTGTTTTTTTGTTGTTGATTTATCTTGAAGAGTTCTTTTGCTGTAAATCTCCAGAGTTTAATACAAAGGCCGATGGAATTTCCAAAGTCTGTGTTGTCTGAGGGATTGTAATGCGATTGCTGAGTGCTACAGGATTCCTGCGTGTTATCATGGCTCAATAAGTTTATTTTAAACTTTCGTTATGTTCTTTCTGTTATTTTCTCATAACCCATCCATGTTCTAGATTTCACAATTAATGGCAGAGAAAAAGACTAATTCCAGGACTTATTCATAGAATACCCTGAATTCGATCTATGCTATTACAAATCTCTTCTTCAGTTATGGTTATAAAGGTGTGATTCTTAATTGTTGCACCTCTACACTGTATCTTTCACAGGAATTCAAGTCTGCTCCTTTACAATACATCTCTTTCTCACAACCAAGTTTAGTGGAAAATTCTTAACTACTTTTCACTGCTTACACACATTTCATCATTATAATATCAAGTTTGTTTCATGAAATATTCAAAAGGCCCTGCAGTTTCAGCAATCCTAATCTACCTCTCAAACAACCAGTAACCAAAGACTCCATTGCCCAATGGACTAGAATTATCTGAAGGTTTCCACTTTAGGTACAAAAGACATCCCTCAACCAAAACATAAAACCAAACCCTGAACATCACAGCTAGCCTAAAATACTATCAAAACAGAGACAAATCATAAAGAGAGAGCCCTCTCTGATTACAGTTTGGCTAGAAACTGTAATCCAAAGATTGGTTAGTGGTTACCCCGGCCGTATTCCCTTGGGAGTCAAAGGGAACAACCTGGGTGTTAACAAGTGGGATTTAATGTCCTACTAAGATAATATATCACATGTTCCATGTCGAATTCATCTTCCTGTACTAAGACCATTCCAATAGTGGAATGAGCGGCGGCGAGGTACAAAAAGTAATCCTGATTGTAGTTGGGAGGATGCAGCAACGGTGCATGGGTCAACGCGTGCTTTAGCGCATCAAAAGATTTCTGAGCTATCTGATCCCAAGAAAATTGAGCATTTTGTTTCAACAACCGGGTAAAACCCTTGGTAATCTCGGCGTAGTTAGGAATGAATCGGCGTAAAAAGTTTGCTTTCCCTTGCAAACTTTGGAGTTGGCGCAAACTCGAAGGAGGAGGCAATTTGATGATAGCTTCAACCTTCGAGGGATCGATGCGAATGCCGGCTTTTGAAACTACAAATCCCAGCAATCGTCCCACTTCAATGCAGAAGACACATTTGTGTGGGTTCAACCGTATACAATAATGCCTACACCTCATAAAAATTGCTCGTAAATGGACAAGGTGATCAGCTCGACGTAAAGAGTGAGCGGGAAAGTCATCGAGATACGGTTGCACAATGTGCTTGATGTCATGAAATGCATAAGACATCGCCCTTTGAAAAGTGGCTCCGACATTCTTAAGCCCAAAAGGTAGTTTGCAATAAGCAAATGTCCCCCATGGACAAATGAAAGCCGTTTTTGGTTGATCGGCAGGTAGAATATTGATTTGGTTGTAACCGGAAAAACCATCCATAAAGGAAAATATTTCACTGCCGGCACAATCATCAATTATTTGATCGATATAGGGTGTGGGATAGTTGTCCTTGGGACAAGCACGATTAATATCCCTATAATCGATACATATTCTTATTGTTCCTTGCTTTTTGTTAACTGGAACAATATTCGATACCCAATCCGTCAACGGGATCGGATAAATGAAACCTGCTTTCAACAGCTTCTCAACTTCTGCTTTAATTGCAGCCGCTTTCCGAGGGTGGATCTGACGCAGACGTTGCCGAACGGGTTTAGCATCCGGGTAAGTCTTGATCTCATGAACAACAATGGAGGGATCAATTCCTGGCATTTCCTCATAGGACCAGGCAAACACGTCGCAGAATTCTTGAAATAGGGCCTTGTATGTTTGAATTTCGTCATCTGAATGCGAGGCACCTATATGAATGTGTTCAACAATTCCAGGCTTCACTGAAATGTCAATGGGAATAGTGCGAGAAACATTTCCCAAATTCAGCTCTGAATCAGGATGTTTCATTGGACTCTGAGCGTCTTTGACATATTCAGCTGTAAAAATTGATGAGAAAGCGTTTTCAAAACGATCATCCTCAGGTAAAAACGAGGATCTATGATGGAGATCTTCCCATGGTAAATCATCTATGCACAGGACTTCACAAAGTTGCTCGTCAGATGACACAACTTCGGGAAATGTTATTAACTCCGAGGTTGACGCGAAAAAGGATTCCTCACGGACCACATTCATTTGGTCGATTTGGGTTGAACTTGGGTCGGAAAAAGACTGCACAGCCTCATAAGCAATTTCATATGGACTCAAAGGCATTGTATCACCGAATGAGTCTATCTCAGATTCAGATGGGACAATCCAAGGATCATCGTAAATAATAGTGTCTGAAGTAATCATATGAATAGATGCGAATGAAGGGTCTGCGTTGATCGAAGGAAAAGGAAAAGTTCCCAGTAAACTGGAATCTTTAACTAATCCTACGCCAACATCCTTATAAGGGATAGTCGTTTTACCGACATGCTGGATACTCTCTGAAGAGGCTGGGTCGGATGAAAAATAAGCCAGCTGGTCTATTGTCACGATCTTGCCATTATGTGGAAACTTTATGACTCTGAAGACCGATGAAACGACCGCTATCATAGCGTAAGACCAACTTCGACCCAAGAGAAGGTTGTAGTCTAGAGGGGCATCAACCACCTCCACATCTAGACTAACGGTTTTTCCTTCAACCCCTATAGGCAAATCCTGTAAAATGCCAAACGGATGGAACCCACAGCCATCAAAGGCCTTAAGAATAGTCGGGGATTGGTTCAGCGAAGGAGAACCAAGCGATCTCCAACACTGAATCGACATAATACACGTGGAAGCTCCCTCATCAATTACAGTCCGATGAATTGGCCTGTTTTTGACTATTACTGGAATCTGGAAAGCCATCTGATGAGGGAGACGCGGTGTACTATTTTCTAGATCAAAGATTATCAGGTTCGGGTCCTGAATATCAACAACTCCTATAGCCGACAAAAGTAATTTTCGCTGTGCTGGGCATGATTGCAGCACTTCTAAAGCCGACATTGCTGAGGGTGAAACAACTAAATCCTCAACAATGTTGTAATTCTGGGCCGCTCTCGCATGTGGATTGAAAGCAGACCTTCGAAGTACACCCTTGGCGGGCGGTTTTATTACTAAGTCAGGGTTAGGTTTCTTGATCTGTAGTGGATCAGAACCGAGAGCTGAGGTTGATGGATTTAAACGAGAAGATTCTGCTTCTTTCGATCCATCAACAGGACTTTTACTACCGTAATCGTGAGATCGAGTCGCAATCCTTACATGAGACATCATCAATATGGGTTCTTCAGTGGCACTCGAGGAAGAACCTATCATCTTACTCTCCTGTTTTGGAAATGGATCTTTCAAAATAGCAGGAGTTGAGGAACCTTTGACAATTTTCACAACCTCGGCCCGATGGGGGCAATCTCTTGTAAAATGATCCTCTTCACAAATAAGACAAGGATATCGAGGTTTGCGTTTTTCGTCATTGGATTCTGACTTTTCTGTTTTCTCCTTTGGAGTCTTTTCTGCTTTACCCTTCTTCTTACCCTTCTTTTTCCCACCATTTTTTGATTTGGCCGTAGATGACTCTACAGCGTGAATATTGGCGGAATTTTCAGGAGAAGACTCTCCTGTCAGGGAATCTGGTAAGGTTATAATGGGCGAAGAATTCTTTGAAGATTTCTTCTTGCTTTTAGTATTTACCGAACCAATCATGCCATCAGCAGCATGAGATCCCGAAGGAGCAGCAGCGATTTGATTTGACTTTGGAAGATCTGGGATCTTTTCATGTAACGTACCTGACTGAGTGTAAACTAAGTCAAGGTACTGCGCTTGAGCAATTACTTGCTCTTCAGTAACTACTCCGGCCTTAGCTACATCTTCAGTAATCTTCGGTAATAATGATTTGACAAACCATTCAGCTAAGATTTGGTCCAGAATAAAAACTTTCACTAATCGCCGTCGACGTCTCCATTCATGTATATGATCGGAAATATAAGTGGAGGTCGACTGTTTTAATGAAGTTAATAGCTCCGTGCCGTTATCGTATCTGACCGGCAACTGAAAATGAGTTAGGAACGAGGTAGCTAACTGACTAAAATTGTAAAAAGAGGCCCCTGGTAACTCAATGTACCACTTGGCCGCGAGACCAATGAGCGTACGCTGAAAAAGACGTAGCGGATCGAATCATCCAAGATGGAATTTGAAGCACACCAGAGGTGGTAAGTCATCACATGATTGGACGGATCCTCTCCAGACTTACCTTCGTACTTGGGTATATCACTGGGCAACTTATTTGGCATTGGCGGCCAGAACAGAAGATATTGTATTGGATCGTTCGTTAGGCACGTCAAGTCTGGTAAATCCAAAGTTGCGATAAACGGTAATTGCCGATTAGGATCCCTAAAACTTTGGGTCACAAGACCAGTCCCAGGAGGAGGATATCCAGGATAACTTGGAACAGGAATCGCATTCGGGATATTATATCCTCCTGGAAAACCAGGATTAACCGGACCATACTAGGGTTGCTGAGGTTGTTGATAAGTGTACCCAGGATACGGTTGATACTGGTAAACCGGCTGTTGGACAGCAGGCCCGTATTGGTACTGTCCCTGGTACGGTTGATAAGCGAATTGTGGTTGACTAGTGACAACCGTACTTAAACCAGGTTGTCCTACAGGCATCTGAACTGTAGTTTGAATTGTAGATCCAGACAATGGTAAAGATGTTTGAGGAGTAGTTGCAGAGACAGTAGAAACCGGAGCTGTCGATACTCCAGAAGCAGGTGTGGTGGAAGGAGCAGATGTTGCGGTAGTTGCAGCAGCCATTGTTTGAGATGGAGTACTAGGTGCAATTGGCGGCTGAGTAACTACCGAAGTTACAAAAGTTTGAACGTTAGACTGGACTGGTTGCTGAGATGGACCAGCAACTAAGGGTTGTCCAGCTTGAGATGACAACTGTATACTTGGCTGCAATACCTGTTGAACTTGCGATGGATCCCACACTATGTTCATTCCGGGGTATTGACCCATGATAGGTTGAGGATATTGAGATCCATAACCGGGTTGAGGATAGGATTGATAACTGAAAGCCACAGTTCCCGTACCTTGAACATATGACTGACCTTGAGGTGGTTGATAACCTTGACTTGAGTATTGACCTTGAGGTTGATAACCTTGAGGTAAATAATGATACTAGGGTTGACCTTGACCTTGAGGTTGATACCCTTGAGGTAAATACTGATACTGAGGTTGACCCTGGGGTACATATTGAGGCTGGGGTTGACCTTGAGGAGTGTATTGTACTATGGGTACATACTGTCCTTGAGGTTGCCCCCTAGACACAAGTTGTGTACCTTGAGGTTGCCCCCCAGGCGTTAATTGAGGCTGCCCCCCAGGCGGTAATTGACCACCTTGAGGTTGAGAACCGGGAACTGAACCTGACATCATGTAAATGTCTCCTACACCCAATGGTTTATTACCATTATTTCCAGCTAATAACCCATGATCGATGGGTTGAGGAGATGCCCCCGCAAAGGTACCAGAAAGTGACTGATACCCGGAGGGAACAGAAGGACCGCCGTACAAGAAAGATTCAGGAAATTGAGTGAACACGGACGACTGACCAGACATATTTACAGGAGTATAAATACCTCCGGGTGGAAAAGGAGTTCGAGGTGGAGAAAAACTTATCCCTGAGTTGTCTAAATAATTGGTTAATGAAAGGTACCAAGTAGTACTTCTAGGAGGACTGTAAAAGATAGATTCACGCTCCCTTAGATCAATAGTAGGTTGATCTTCAAGGATAGATACGCCTAATTCTTCCTCTAGAGCAAGTTCTTCAATAGCTATCAAACCAACAGGAAGATTTTCGGTGATGACTCTTTCTACCCTAGGTGAATCTGGTCCACTAGAAGTTGGAGTAACAGGTTCAGATACTTCAGGTTCTTCGCCTATATCACTAGTAGATGAAAAACTACCAGCAAGCTCGGAAACTGCAACTGCTTCAGGATTATAACCTGTTTCTAGACCTTGGTAATCTGGATGGACTACCAACGACGATTCTCCTTCTTCAGGTGAACCTACTTTACTGCCACTAGGAGTTACAAGGACCTTTAAACCTTCGTAATGACTCGGGACGTCTTGAGGAGGTTCACCCCGAAGTCTACGGGACTTCCTCAACAATTCGGCCACGGAAACAATCTCAGGAGACTTGCCCCGAAGTCGACGGGACTGTCTCGGTAATTCCGCCACAGTTAAAAACTTTTTAACTACTGCACACACAAACAAAGTAAAATCTCAAAGCAAACCACCTAAAGTCTCTAAAGAACCAAACAAATTTGAATCACATGCCTAAAGAATCTAGGGCGTCAAACCATGCACAAACAGTAGCCTTCCGGACCGAAAACACTAGTTGGTGATGAAGCCCAACATCGCCGAATTCAGTACAGAAGTGGAGGGTGGAACAGTTACCCCGGCAACCTGCTTAATGAATAGACCGGCACAAGTTCCTCCACTTTAACCGTCTCGAGTGAAGTGAACCCCCCGGAAAATCCAAGTGAGTCTAGCCGACGTCTGCTCCAGGTACAGTGGGATCGTCCCTCCACTGTCACCTCGGTAGAATCCTAAAGATAATGGTCACTAAGGTTACCAACATCAACAAATGCACCTGGGGGAACAGTCTACACTCCGACAGCACGCAAGGGCAGAGTATCAAGCTCAATCCCCTTGCCGGCTCCTTGACAATAATCCAAGGTTTACCGACAAGTGACCCCTGGTTCCTCGATAATGGTTAATCCGAGGTTTACCGTTTGTAATACGTGCGTGTCTGGCGTCGTTCCCAACGAGGGAGGATTGATCCCCTCACTGGTTCGGACACGAGCTCGTGCTTCTCCTTTAAGAGGAGCTTTCCCAAAGTACAAATGAAACAATTGGATTTATCCTACCACAAGATGAGCTACTTGTTTGGTTTTGCTGTCTTGGAGAGTTAATTACTCTCCTACTCCAAGACACTAGCCTGATCTATATTGGTGTTTTAGAGCCCTAGTAAATAAAAGTTACTAAGTTGATTTTACTTTAAGCGTTAATTTTATGGCTTTTTAAGACAAAAGGTAGTGGAGATGAAACTGGTGGTGTGTAGACTCGATCGAAATCCACTAAAAAGATGCAGTTAGGATGATTTACACTAATTTTTCCTTTTTCAATGAATTTCCTAGCTAAGAGAGTTGGAGAATGCAAATTTGAAATAAAAACAACTTTCTTGGCAATGAAAACAAAGAAACAAACTCTTTTTCTTTTCAAAACATACGACACATGACCACTATTCACTTCACGAAAATTCCTTTTCTTTCAAAGACACAAATGCTACCAAAGCAAACTTTCCTTCAAAAGATATTTTTGTATTTTTTCCTAATTAATAAAGCATGTAAAACTTACTTTAACAAAAATCAAAGTTAAAAAAGCTATGGCAATCAAATCAACTCAATTTCACTCAAAAGCAAATCTAAGAGAAATAAATATAAAAGTAAATCTAACGAGTCAAAAGCTTACTAAAGATGATTCCTGGATGTTTTACTCAGTCAAAATGTAACTAAGGACTAGTTAATGCAGAACCAAAAAACTAGTCAAAACAAAAATCGAAATCTTTTTGTTCTTTTCTCAAGAATAAAATTCAAAGTTCAAAGGACAAACTTTTCGAGATTCGCAAAGAGAAGACACAAAGGTAGGTCTCTCACAAGGGTGATTTCTATGACAGGCCCGACTCCCAAGAGGACGGAACAAAACCAAGGAGATCCAAAGTTCGACAACCTCTAACGCCAAAGTCACTACAGGACCAGTTAAAAATCAAACCCTAAGGCAAAATCCCTATGAAGTTTACTAAAACCCTCGACACTAATGGAACAAGCTTAGGTGAAGATTTATGGCAGAAAACTAGTGGATCTGGGCAGAAAAACAAATTAAAAACAAAAAGTAAAAGGCAAAAAAGAAGGAAAATGAAATTTTCTTAGTTTTGACAGGGGTACGCAGGCGACCTGTTTGCACAGGTGCGAGTACGCTCTGTGCACAAAGAGACAGTGCGTACAGGTACGCACTGTGCTCCACTCAGAGGCTGCGTACTTCGAGCAAAACAAAGAAAAACTAAAATCTAATTTAACCCTAAGCTAGCCCACCCAAATACACAGTCAGACAGGCAAAAACCAGAAAACAAATAACTTTTCTTAGATCAAAAGTTCATACAAAGGAAAAAACATTCACATTAATGGATTCCCCAGCGGAGTCGCCATTTTGTCATGCGGAAAGAGTCGTTAGTGCGGACACAACCGACCTCCCTAGAAGCAAAAGCTTTCTAGTGACAAACAAGACAAATAAAGCTACCTTTCTCTAAACATGCATTGCAAATACAAGTAATCAGGGGATCTTTACATACCTTTAGTCCAACGCTTTGTAGTAGTCCAGCCTCGCCGATCCGGATGAGCTCCTCCTTCTCTTCGAAACCTGCATTCACTAACAAGCCAAAAGATTAAATAGCACCTGATAAACTCATAAAACAACACATATCTATCATATAGACCAAGGAGTATATGAAACAAACCATGAATAACAATTTGTTGAGAAAAATAAGTTCATTTGCATTAAAAGGTAACAAAAGGAACCATTACAACCTGAGCCTTGGTGTTGTGCAAGTCCCTCCTAGGGTCCAGCAAGAGTTTTCCTTTACTTTGATCAGCTCACCCACTCTCAAATAAGGCTAGGAAAGGATGGGAATCTCTCCTCTCAAGCTTTACAAGGGAGTCCTAATTCCAGCAGCATCTACCCTTAGGAATGTTCAGCTTTCAACCTCTCTCCCTTTGGCCCAATGCCTGTATTTATAGTGCTCTAGAGGAAGTTATTCAGGTCCACCATCAATGGGATAAGCCCCTCTTTGGATGGGATAGCTCCCCTCTTGATGGGATAAGTTCCTCTTTGGTAGGGATACATGAACCATCTGGAGGCGCTCCATACACATCAAACAAGCTTCTAGAAGGCTCTAGAAATGACCACAAGTAACTTTTTTGGAGTGAAACTTGTGCCTTTTGACCTTTACAGGAGTACGCACCCATTGCTTTACATACAGAGCGTACAAGTACGCAGGTATTGTGAACTTGGAGTGCGTACATGCAGGTAAGGCTAAGAGAAACTGCGTACCCAGAGATATATAGATTTTTAATGACTTTCTCTCTTTCTTGAAGTTTGACATGGAGAGCAGAGGTATGAGGCTTGCCAAGGAGGATAGTATGACAGTTGATGGAGCCATACTAACTGCAAATAGTCATGGTGACAAATTTTAGTGTAACACTATGGTTGGAGGAGCCTATTCCCATCATGGCAGACCTCATCCACCATATTTCTCGGCTTCCCTATAAGGGAAAGGACCCCACGACTATAGCCAGAAAAAGTAGTGATTTGGCTCTTGCAGAAGCCATGAAAGTGAAATATAAGTTGGAGAAAAAGAAGAGGGGCTACGCCATCTCCAGCATCAAGGACAAGGGGGTGCACGTAGCAACTCAACTCCTGGCTAGTAAAGTGATGAGAAAATGCTGCGCCGATGAGGTACCAGCATCGGTGGTCGCGTTAGCCAAGCAGTGCGTGGAGGGGGTCCAGTTCAATTGGGTCGAATTACTTTGTGAGGAATTTTTGTTAAACTGTTGCGAAGCCTAGGAGCAGGGTAAGACCTTCCACTATGCATGGTTGCTCTTATCCATATTGCTAGTAGCGGGAGAACTACTGGAGGATAGTCAGTTTCCCAACATTGACCGAGACTTACCAGAGGCTGCGAAGTACACTTTGCTCTGGGCCACCAAGGACGTGAAACAGATTCGCGATACAAAAATTTTGTGGGTGCTCATGGAGGCAAGCATCCAAATGTGGATCAACAGGAGGCCGCGCTTGTCACCTACGGTGAACAATAGGCTATAGAGTTTTACAGACTTCAAGGCGGATATGAAAAACATTTATATCAGGGCGTAAAAGGACCCGACGAAGCAGTGGACAAAGCTACCATTTGTAGCCACTGACGATGCAATCTTCACTGTATTGGAGACATGGCCTCCCGAGTGGCGCGCCCTAGATTTGGCAGAACTGGAGAAAGCGACAGCACAGAAAAAGAAGGATGATGCCAAGCTGCGCGTCACCCAACTGGTCGAGAGAAGGTGAAATGAAAAAGCGGCAGCTAAGGTAAGGGTAGTACGCAAAGTGGCACAAGAAGCCGCGGAGCAGAAGAAGGCCGCAGAAGCAGCAGCAACAAAGACAACAACGATATAGGCAAAGGAGGGCCAAGCAACGTCCTTAGGGTAGGAGGAAGAGGAAATAGGAATGGCAGAAGGGAGCGCGGACCCAGGCGCCATGTCCACACAGCTAAAACAGCCGCGCATCACAGAGAGATCGGGTCCAAGGAAGAAGGTTAAGGCTTCGAAGCTGGCCATTGACCCAATCACCTTAACTGAAGGTGATTTCCATGACATCGCCGAGACGGTTTGTGATGTCACAAGTGAAGCGCTTCAAGAGTTTATGACGGAGCACCAGACTATGTTGGGGGCCCTTAGGGCACAACTGCAAGAATTATAGGTGCGCCCCCCTCAGGAAGGTACCTTGTCTACCCACGTTGCAGTAGGCACTTTAGTAGCAGAGCAGATGCTGTGTGCACGGATGGCCAACACAATAGTGTTGCCAGAGGGAGCGTTAGTCTCGTCAAATGCGATGGATTGGATGTCACTTAGCATGATGAAAGACCTTGGCCTTAACCTAGATGCCCTTACCTGGGAAACACTATGTCAGTTATAGGATGGGATAATGACAGAGTTGCGGGCCAGGGAGAGCAGCGCGATCCAGGTTCTCAACTAGCAGAAAATTAACATAGAACATCTTAGCTTGCAGCACAACGAGTTGGTGTCGCAGAACCAACATTTGGTGCACATAATAGATGACGCTTGCCGACGCGTCTCGGAGCTATCCATCGTAGAAGATCTACCGGTAGAAGTGCGGATCCATAGTTTGGCCAGTGGAGTCTGTTACGTGAGGGAAGAGACGACAAGGGTGCAACTGGAGCTGAATCTCTAGATCGCTGAGTTGTGGTTGAAGGCGCAGCCTTCCACTCCCTCGGAAATCAAAGAACAGTACGCCAACGCTATTGCAATAGGGTTGGAAGAGATTGGTGTTGGGTGTGGAGCCTGATTATCTTCTATCTCAAAGGTATCGCCACATAGGACCCCAGCTCGAAATGGGGGGGGCAACGCCGCCCGTAAAATGTTTGCTGCAGGGGGGGTCCAGTGGGGGGCGGCTGCGGGGGGCTCGTTTCGGGGGCAGCGCCCCCGAAGCTAAAAACAACTGTAAAATTGCCTTGTAAAAGTATAGTAATTTCTAGTCAATCTGAGCCGTTCATTAGGCGGATGATCTGACAGTAGAACTTATGTTTAGTTTAGGGTTTTTTGCCCTAGAAGGCAACCCCTCTCTTTGTATGAGGGTATTGTATTTGAGGCTGTGTGATAGATGTGTATTCTGTGAGTGAGAAACAGAGAGGTGAGACTGTGAGAGAAAACAGAGGATATTACAGCGAATTTGCTGTAGGTTGTGTCTCTTCATTTTGCTGGATAATAAAAAGGAAGGATTGGCTGTTCGGGGTGGACGTAGCCCAAACTGGGTGAACCACATATATCTGTGTCTCTCTTGTTTTGTGCGTTTTCTGTGTTTACATTTCTGCAATATTTTATGTGTTCCATTGCTCCGTAATATATAATTTTCTAACAACTGGTATCAGAGCCGAAGGTCTATTTGGCTAATAAACTCGCAGGAAAGAAGGGTTCCTGGTTCGAGTGGGAGCAATGGCGGAAGATGGTAAGTTTAGGGTCGAGAAATTTAACGGCCAAAACTTCTCGCTGTGGAAGATGCAGATGGAAGATTATCTGTATCAGAAAGATCTATACCTACCATTGGGCGGAAAAACAAAGATGCCGACGGGTATGAAAGACGAAGAATGGAACCTTCTCGATAGAAAGGCACTCGGCACAATACGGTTGTGCCTTGCTGCGTCAGTCGCCTTCAATATTTCGAAGGAAACCACGACAGAGGGTTTGATGCAGATGTTGTCGAAACTATATGAAAAACCCTCGGCCTCAAGCAAGGTATTTCTTATGAAATGGTTATTTAATATGAATATGTCGGAAGGTGGATCTGTTGCAAACCATTTAAATGATTTTAATACAGTTACAAGTCAGTTAAGTTCTGTAGGGGTAAACTTTGATGATGAAGTTAGAGCTCTGTTATTCTTGTGCTCATTACCAGAAAGTTGGAATAGTTTGGTAATGGCCATTAGTAACTCCGTTTCTGGATCTAGTACTTTAAAGTTTGATGATGTTGTCGGTGCTATCCTTAGCGAGGAAATGCGACGGAAAAGCTCCGGTGAGACATCGGGAAATGCTTTGAGTGCAGAGTCTAGAGGAAGAAAAATGGAAAGAGGAAAGAGCTCAGGATATCGCAGTAAATCAAGGAAAGGCAGATCCAAGTCCAGATCGGGGATAGTGTGCTGGAAATGTGGAAAGAAAGGACACCTAAAGAAAGACTGTAGATCTCGGAAGGGAAAAGAAGGAGATGCACAGCAAGAAAACAATCATGAAGCAAATGTGACAGGTGAGGTGTTACAAGATGCTTTGATTCTTTCTTTTGAAAATATTACTGATTCCTGGGTGGTAGATTCAGGGGCTTCATTCCATGCCACACCTGATAAGAAATACTTTCATGACTATGTTCAAGGAGATTTTGGACAAGTTCGTCTGGGTGATGATAAACCTTGTAAAATCGTTGGAATGGGTAAGGTTCTTGTAAAACAGCAGAATGGAAACCAATGGCTATTAAAGGAGGTAAGGCATGTTCCAGATCTAAAGAAAAATCTGATTTCAACAGGGCAGTTAGGCGGTGAAGGTTGTGTGACAACTTTCACAGATAAAGCTTGGAAGGTCACCAAAGGAGCCCTGGTAATAGCAAAAGGCGAAAAGGTTGGTACATTGTATTTATGCAATGGTATTTCTAACTCTGTTAATGCTTTAACTTCCAAAGGAGCAGATGCAGTATTATGGCATCATAGGCTCGGACACATGAGTGAAAAGGGGATGAAGATTCTTCACTCAAGGAATTTGTTGCCGGGTTTGAAGAATGTTGATTTGGACTTCTGTGAGAATTGCATTTATGGAAAACAGAAGAGAGTCAGATTTCTCAGAGTTGGGAAAGAAAAGAAGAATGAAAAATTAGAGCTTGTGCATACAGATGTATGGGGACCTGCTCAGGTATCATCTCTTGGTGGCTCTTGTTATTATGTTACTTTTATTGATGATGCAACTAGAAAAACTTGGATTTATTGTATTAAGAATAAATCTGATGTATTTGATACTTTCAAGAAATGGAAAGATTTGGTTGAGATTGAGACATGAAAGAAATTGAAGTGTCTTAGATCAGACAATGGAGGTGAATATTGCAGCAAAGAGTTTGATAGGTACTGTTCAGAGCATGGAATTCGCAGAGAGAAGACAGTTCCAAGAACACCACAAGAAAATGGTGTGTCAGAAAGGATGAACAGAACAATCATGGAGCGTGCAAGGTGCATGAGATTGCATGCTGGATTGCCTTTACAGTTTTGGGCAGATGCTGTAGATACTGTTGTTTATATAATAAACAGAGGGCCTTCAAGTTCCTTGGATGGTGGTGTTCCAGAGGAAGCATGGACAGGTAAAAAGGTAAACTACTCTATTTTAAAGCCTTTTGCTTGTGAGGCCTTTGTCCATATTGATAAAGAAAATAGAACAAAGCTTGAGGCAAAGTCAAAGAAATGTACCTTTATTGGATATGGTGTTAATGATTTTGGTTATCGCTTATATGATTACGAAAATCACAAAATAATTAGGAGCAGAGATGTAAAATTCAATGAAAAGGTCTTGTATAAGAATCAGTTGCAGGAAAAGAAACAGGAAAAGGAAAACAAGGAATACGCAGTCCTTGATGAAATCACTGAAAAAGTAAAGGTGCCTGAAAATAATAATAATCAACAACCACAACAACAACAACCACCACAACAGCAACAGGCACCCCAAACACCTGAAAGTGGTGTTAGAAGATCTACCAGGATAGGTAGACCCCCTAAACGATACTCTCCTTCATTATATTATTTATTGTTGACTGATTCCGGTGAACCCGAATGTTATGAAGAAGCAATGCAGGTTGAAAGCAGAAAGAAGTGGGAGGTAGCCATGGAAGAAGAGATGGACTCCTTAATGCATAACCAAACTTGGGATTTAGTCAGGTTGCCTGTAGGAAAAACTACATTGAAGAATAAATGGGTTTACAGGCTGAAGGAAGAAGATGGAGGAAAACAGAGGTATAAAGCTAGACTTGTGGTGAAGGGGTTTGCACAGAAGAAAGGTATTGATTTTGATGAAATATTTTCTCCTGTTGTTAAAATGATTTCAATCAGAACTATTTTAAGTCTTGTAGCAGCTGAAGATTTGCATCTTGAGCAGTTAGATGTAAAGACAACCTTTCTCCATGGGGATTTGGAGGAAGAGATATATATGCAGCAGCCACAAGGATATGAGGTGAAAGGGAAGGAGAAACTAGTGTGCAGGTTGAAGAAGAGCTTGTATGGCTTAAAACAGGCTCCAAGGCAGTGGTATCTAAAATTTGACAAGTTTATGTCTGAACAAGGTTATACTAGATGTCACTCTGATCATTGTGTTTATTTGAAAAAGCAAAATGATGGCAGCTATATTATATTGTTATTGTATGTAGATGACATGCTTGTTGCAGGATCTAACATGCAGGAAATAAATGTGCTCAAAAGAAAATTGGCAAATTCATTTGCAATGAAGGATTTGGGAGCTGCAAAACAAATCCTTGGTATGAGAATAACTAGAGACAGGAAAAATCGTAAATTAACATTGTCTCAGAATGAGTACATACAAAAGGCGTTGAAAAGATTTAACATGCACAATGCAAAACCAGTTAGTACACCTTTTGCTAGCCATTTCAAACTTAGCAAGGAAATGTGCCCAAAGACCCAAGAAGACATGGATTATATGTCTAAAGTTCCATATGCATCAGCAGTTGGAAGCTTAATGTATGCAATGGTCTGCACAAGGGCTGATATTGCACATGCAGTGGGAGTTGTAAGCAGGTACATGAACAATCCAGGAAAGGAACATTGGATGGCAGTGAAATGGATTCTCAGATATTTGAAAGGTACCACAAATCAAGCATTATGCTTTGGTGGTTCAAACATCTCCCTACAAGGATATGTTGATGCAGATATGGTAGGTGACAGAGATAACAGGAGGAGCACTACAGGATATGTATTTACTGTTGGAGGAATAGCTGTCAGTTGGGTTTCAAAAATCCAAAGTTTTGTTGCACTTTCAACAACAGAAGTAGAGTATGTTGCTGCTACAGAGGCTAGTAAAGAAATGATTTGGTTACAAAGGTTTATGGGTGAAATGGGTAAGGAGCATGATATGGGCACGTTATACAGTGATAGCCAAAGTGCCATTCATCTTGCAAAGAACTCAGCGTTTCATTCCAGGACTAAACACATACAGCTCAAGTATCATTTCATACGATCAGTGTTGGAAGATGGAGAGTTGAAGCTGGAAAAGATACACACTAGCCAGAATCCTGCAGATATGCTAACAAAAGTTGTAACTAGGGAGAAACTGAGAATATGCTCAGTTTCAGTTGGTCTTCAAGGATGACGATGAAGATGAGAAACAGCCAGGTCCAAAGAGGAGTCATTGTCTAGCAAATGGAGCAGCGGTGGAGTTGCTACAATCAGTCTCCAAGTGGGAGATTGTTGGATGTGGAGCCTAATTATCTTCTATCTCAAAGGTATCGCCACATAGGACCCCAACTCGAAATGGGGGCGGCAACGCCGCCCGTAAAATGTTCGCTGCAGGGGGGGTCCAGGGGGGGGCGGCTGCGACCTTTGTGTTATAGACATTTTTGTGCCTTACAGCATTGAGCATGAAATGTCCATAATCTAAGGGATCCAAAGTCCCTAAACATGTTGTTCCTACCCCTAGAGGAACAAGGCTAACAAACCATAGCAATTCACAAAAGTTCTCCACCTGAAACTGCTCAGAAACAAGTCAATTCAGGATCATTTCAGTGGCTACACTACTGTCTGCGCTGAATGTCAAAGCCAACACTGGCTACCTGCATTGAATGTCAACTGGAACAAAGGCTACCTGTGCTAAACAAGAGTGGACAAGTGGCAGGCTCATTTCTCAAGGTGTCAAGACCCAGGAAGCTTCCAAAATGACACTTGCCTCAGGGAATTCGACTGGTGATAAGTAAGAGGTTCCAAATCTCCAAGTGGAAGCAAGAACCTCCAAGTGGACTCAAGAACTGATAGAGGGAGAGGACACTAGTCAGATCTCAAGCTGACTCATCCTCTCTCCAAACATCTATATATGGATCTCTTCTCCATGAGATCTAGAGGCTGGAATTTTGTTATTGCAAAGAATTGTTGTTGGTTTGAGACTGGGATCATTGGGTGCTTAATGCTTTGAAGGGGCTGAAGATAGGAATTCCATTTGCTGGGAAGGAGATGCTGGATTGGAGCCCTCTGGGTTGTATCTCTTCCTGAACCTTGTTATTCATCAATAAAGCTATCTTGGTTTCTCCTATATGCTGATGTATTTTGATGTATGAATGTATTAGTGTATTTGGTTTATTTCTAATCCTAAACTAGTTATGAATGTGAACATTTGTCTTTGTGTAGTGTTCTTCTCTTGTCTCAAGTAGCTGTTCTCTTGTCGCAAGTAGCTGTTCTCTTGTGATCCTGCAGGAAGTTGCAACTGGATAAGCAAGAAGGAAAGTAGCTGTGAACACCCAAAGGGAAGGGAGATTGGATCGAGGGACAAACGGAAGACACCGGTAAGTCTATTGATCTCTCTTCTTTCACATTTCATAAAGGAAGAAACCAGTATAGCTGTACTCGTTTGTTGCTAAGGCACTGTCACACCTTAGGTGGATAGGATCGTCCTACATAGTCATTTTTCCCCACAACAAATTGGCGAATCCGCTGGGGAGATTTGTTTAGTCATTTTATTTGTGTTTATATCATTTGTTTGTTTCATAGACTCGACAGCAACAATCGAACTACATCTTTCCCAGATGCAAAGTAGAAAGTTGCTGCTTTGATCCAATTGCTGGACTTGTCTATGATCTGAGCAATGGATTCACAAATGATTTGATGATCCTTGTGATAGATCTTAGTAGCCTTCAAAGTATCCATTTGATTACACCTTGCTTGTTGCTTTTATTTGGCCTGAAACAGTTGATTAAGTAGCAAACTGTGACCCAGAACCTGAGGGAAACGAGAGTTTCTCCTTCAGCGCAGACCCAGTGAAGGGATTCTACATTTCAACGCAGGTCCCGTGAAGGTTACCTGCGCTGAATGTCAAAACCCCTGTGTTGAGGTTGCGCTGAACCAGTTTTGTCCTTATGCAGCTGGGGTTCTCTGCTTTGTTTTACCTTGTTTTGATCTCTGTTTTTTGCAGCCTGTAACCAGGATAGGTACCAGTCTAAAAACCCCTTTTCTCTGCTTACATTCCACCTCCTTTTGTATAAAAATACTGTGAGTGTTTTTATGTGTTTGTGGCGTCATTTACAGTCTTCCTTTGCATGAGTGAAATAGTCATCCTGTAGCCATTGATTCAGATCTGTTGATTGTGATCTTAGAAGAGAGTTCATTGGCCGTTTGCAAATTGATTATACATTTACTTTTGCTTATTGGTTTGGATTTGTCTCTTTTAAGTGTTTAAAACAAGTATTCATTTCGAAAATCGTTAAGTGTTGTAATCTCTTCTATCTTCTCTGATTTCGAAAAAGTAAACTTGTTTGTATTGATCATTTAAAAGCAAGTTCAAAGTTGTACAAAAAGCTTTCTTTGTAGGCATCAATACTAAGAAAGCGGAAAACAAACACCTGCATTGTGCATTTGCATTTGATAGTTTGCATGTTGGATTTAGGAAAAGTGCATTAGAGTGTGCTGATTGCTCTTTGAGAAAAGATGGTGTCTTTCTTTTCCCTTAGTAGCTAGGATTTTCAAAGTTGAAAAGATATAAAGCTTGCTTATCATCTTTAGACTGCATTTAGGAATTTGTATCATACATCTCATGGTGAACCTTGAAAGGCAAACTTTAAAAAGATCAACCTAAAATAAATTGAATGAACTTAACAACGCTTTGTAACATAACGTACAACATAGAGGTCTAGGCTAGAGACGTGTTCCGGCGTCGTTAAGCCTGGTGACTGTCGATCTTGTAGAAGGTGGGTGATTCCTCTTGAGGGACGATAGCGCCAGTACGGATTGTGCTCCCACGTACCGTCGCGTATATATTGGGAGACCCTTATAGGCATAAAACCTTTATCCTTAGGAAGCCGTGTCGGCCGCCCTACTGATCGCAATGCACTGAACACAACATTCAGGAAGATCGACCGCCCGTACCCTAAAAAGTATTCTGCGGTTTTGCGAAAAGTTTGGCACACCCTCTGCCTAGAACTCCAGAGAAGTTCCTTTTGGCCTTTTTCAGACTCTATAACAGAAAAAGTCCATCCGAGCATTTGTCACTTCGGGCTCGTTAAAACATCGAAGGAGACTACAGCCATCTTTAGCTTTTTCTCGACTCTTTAAAAGTGAAAAAGCAAGTTGTGTCTAAAAGCGTCTAAAAAATTCATTTAATTCGGAAACACACTTTCCCCTTTTGTATTTTGGTTGATCGAGTAATCCGCAATCATGGAAGAAAGTCAATTGAAACCCCGTCGTTCGTGGAGGCTTACGAGTCAACCGTCTTTGTCTCCGGAATCGAAAACAGTACGGACAAAGCGAACTCATTTAACCGGTTCGAAATCTCCTATCAAAGTTAGAACAAGTGTTCCGACAACATCTGAGATTCCGGTTACTCCAAACATTTCTGGAAACCCTGCCTCTATAGAAGAAGTTCAACAGCCACAGAGGGATAGTAACACTGATCCTAGTCTGGGGGCAAATACTTGTGCTACTGAACCAGTTCCATCTGTAACCGGTTCAGAGAGTCTTGCTCCTCAAATAACTGTCGCTGTCGATTCAACCCCTTCTTCGGCACCAGAAATATTTTACGGACCTGACGGTCTTCCTCTTCCACCGGGTTTGATTGCGATAGAGGAAATTGCAGAGGATCCGCAAGCAAGTACTCCAACCCATTTTGGAGTCGGGGTCACTCTATTTCCTTCATCAGAAGTTAATCCACCACAAGTGGAAGTTCCTGTAGAATCGATAGGCAATCTATTGGATAGACTCAAAATGTCTGAACAACCGTCAACATCTAGGACTGTGTCGAACGACACAGCGACAGCAGAAGCCCCTGCCGTCACTCCGACAATGTTTGCCGGCATACCATCTGTCCCGACTAGCTCACAACCGCTAGAAGGAGTCCACCAAGGGACTATTTCGACAGTGTGGTCTGTTCCAGTTTGTTCATCCGGAATAATATCCGGCAACTCTTATGTTGAGACTCGCCAGATTGATCCATATGGAGGTCAGTTTAGGCAATCCAGTCCCCAAGGACAAACAATTCCCTTGAGTTCCGGATTGCTACCGTATGGGGGGCAGTATGCCCTTTCATTACCCCCTCTGGGAGGGTATCCATACGGGAGTTCACAACAGTATTCAGGTTATACTGGAATTACATCGAGTGGTTGGGTACCTATGCTACCTCAACAACCAAGAGTTGTATATTCTATGCAACAGTGTGTACCTATGTTGAACATCCCGACCACACCGGCTATTGTAACAGTGTCACAAGTTCAAGCGATGCCTGTTGTATGTCAACCTCAGATTTCTCAGGTTGTAATGCAACAGCCCCTTGACCCTGGGTCACAACCACAATCGCCAACTGGTGGGGCGACACAGGTCCAAACGGGTACAATTACCCCACACCTTGGTCCAACAGTTAGTATAGCACAATAGAACATGGCTTCACAACCATGGCTGGTGCAATACCAACAACCGTAATTCTAGCAAGTGTACCAAGGTTCCGAGCAGCAGATCTTTGCGAACAGTGGACAACCGTATATTCAAAACGGTCAAAACCAACCGCTTTACAGTGGTCAAGTCCACCAACCGTATCAGTCGTACCAACATCAATTACATTATGCTGGTATGCAAAGGCCCACTGCTCAAGCGATTCCATCGTACCCTGGTTATGCTTCACCTAACCTGAATCAACAGTTACCATTTGTGGCAACTTTAGAGTTACCCGATTTACACCGGCTAACCAACGATCCGATTGCTTATGCCCCTTGGTGGCCAGCGATTCCTCACAAACTTCCATCTGACATTCCTAAATTCAATGGAAATCCAGGTGAAGACCCATCGAATCATGTGATGACTTTTCATCTGTGGTGTTCCTCAAACACCTTAAATGATGATTCGATAAGGCTTCGCCTTTTCCAGAGGACGTTAACGGGTCCAGCGGCAAAATGGTATATTGAGTTACCTAGAGCCTCGTTCGACAATTTTAGCTCCCTAGCCACGACTTTCTTAACCCATTTTCAATTACCGATAAGGTATGAAACGGGAACAGAAATATTAACCAACTTCAAGCAGACAACTGCCACTCATATATCCGATCATATACATGAGTGGCGTTGTCGTCGTAGGATGGTGAAAACATACGTTCCCGATCAGCTGTTAGCTGAATGGTTTATAAAGTCGTTACTTCCTGCTATAACAGAAGATGTGGCAAAGGGGGGAGTCGTAACAGAGGAGCAAGTTATTGCTCGTGCAAAATATCTAGACTTAGTTTATACTCAGTCTGGCACGCTCTACGACAAAATACCTGACGCCCCTAGACCGGAATTCTCAATTCCTCCTCCTCCTAAATCAAATAGTGACTCTCATGCCGGCGATGGCGTGATTGGCACGGCAAGCGCGAAATCGACAACGGCTTTGTCTAAGAAAGCCCGTAAGAATTCGGATCAAAACGCAAAAGATGAAATTCTTGCTTCAGAAGTAAATGCCGTATCGGCAGATAAGGGCAAAGAAACCAATCAACCAGGAAGCAAGAAGAAACAAAACAAAGGGAAGAAGAAGAAACATGGTGAGTCATCACCCGGAAAAACTTCTTCAAACCCTCCTAGGAAAGGGAAACCAAAAAGTCCATGTCAAATATGTGATGAGGATCATTGGACAAGCGATTGTCCATACAAAGCTGAGCTTAAAAGGTTCTTCAAAAGTTCGCAAACCTCAGCTGTGTTAACTGATCCGTTTCCCAATCCAGGTCAAAATCTGGTTGGTAGTGGAAATGCTTCCCTGTCGCAAGTGCTTATGTTGTCGGTTTCAAAACAGCAGAATGATGCTTTGATTTCGACAAGGAACAAAGATTACGGGAATCCGCAGCTGTCGAACGACAAAGGTAAAGATCAACCAAGTAGTTCGACAACAACTTCAACAGAAGTTGTACCACCCATCATTCCTGAATTAACAATAAAACCGCCAAAGGGAGTAGTACACAAGTCGACATTTAATCCTCGCGCCAGAGCGGCGCAACATTATAACATAGTGGAAGATTTGGCCCAATCGCCATCCGCTATGTCGACTCTTGAAGTACTACAAAATTTCCCATCCCAAAGGCAGGCTTTGTTATCGGCTATTGGTGGGGTTGATCCTAAGGATTCCAATCTTGTATCTTTTGATCACAAAGGATACGATCCTCAGTTACCAGCTCAACTAGCTTTCCTTATTCAAGTGAAAGCCCTCAACAAAACTGTTCATCGAACAATTATTGATGAGGGGGCATCTACATGTATTATGTCGATGAGTTGCTGGAAAACTTTAGGATCTCCGACCTTGTCGCGATCTTCGACGACATTGAAAGCATTCGACGGAAGGACATATACCCCGTGCGGTATCCTTAATAACTTGAAAATTGAACTGGGAGGAAAAACAGTAGAAATAGTTGTTGAAGTCATCGATTGGAATCTGGACTACAACATCCTACTGGGAAGACCATGGATCTATGCCATGGCAGCTGTTGTGTCGACTTATTTTAGGAAGATCGCATTCCCATTTGAAGGAGGGATTAAGATCGTCGACCAGCAAGACTTCCTCCCTAATGGTTCACAAGTTACAGGAAGCATTCCCATGATCCATGGAAGCAACCATTCGCTTCAAGACATCGGAGTAGGCCTACTGAAAGACCCCACATTAATGGGAACTTTCGCACTTCCACCTCCATTCTATATAGGAGAAGTAGCATTCGTAAGAGCCTGCAACATGATATATTCTACGAAGATCTCAGAAGACGATGTCAAAATGGATCATGCAATGGTTTTGCCCCCAAGCCCCATTGAAATATTGTAGCAATCAATGTTTCAAGCATGGGAGGCGAACCCAAGTCAACGCTCATCAAGCGTTTGGGTAGATAGGTCTAGAGAATATGGTACCCCATTAGATCCTTGGTCGAAAGTACATGGGACTGACGAAGGAATTCTACAATCAATGTTGATTGAGGGGGCACCATGGAATGATTGCCATCATCGTTCCCTTCTTCCGGAATATGAAGAAGATACTCAACATGACCTTTATCACCCTTCAGTTTTTGAATTCCTATCAAATACTGTAAATACGGTGGATTCCGAGCGAAACTTATCCAATATTGAAGAGACTATAGCCATAAATATCTCGACTAAAACAAATGTTGTAGAGAATATTTATGTTGGCAAAGGTTGTTCCCCTTCAGAACTGGAAATATATAACGCTCTTTTTCGCGAATTCAGAGATGTCTTTGCTTGGTCATATGATGAAATGCCAGGCATTGACTCGAGTATCGTCGAACATGAAATTAAAATGTATCCTGATGTCAAACCAGTAAGACAACGACTTCGGCAGGTGCACCCCAAGAAGGCCGCTACCATTAAGGCAGAAGTTGAAAAACTTCTCCATGCTGGTTTCATCTACCCAGTTCCTCTAACCGATTGGGTATCGAATATTGTCCCTGTTATGAAGAAACAAGGGACAATCAGAGTGTGTGTCGATTATATGGATGTAAACCAAGCTTGTCCGAAGGACAACTACCCTACACCCTTCATCGACCAGATAATTGATGAATGCGCCAGGTGTGAAATCTTTTCATTTATGGATGGATTTTCCGGGTATAATCAAATAAATATCCGCCCACAGGACCAGTCAAAGACTGCATTCATCTGTCCGTGGGGCACATTCGCTTATCGAAAATTACCCTTTGGTTTAAAGAACGCAGGGGCGACGTTTCAGAGGGCAATGAATTATGCCTTCCATGACATCAAGAACATTGTTCAACCTTATCTCGACGACCATCCGGCTCATTCGCGAAAGCAAACTGATCATCCGCAGCATTTAAGAGCGATATTTCTACGTTGCCGACACTACAAGATAAGACTCAATCCACACAAATGTGTGTTTTGCGGCGGTTCTGGTCGCTTACTTGGCTTTGTAGTCTCTAAGGATGGGATTCGTCTCGACCCTTGTAAGGTTCAGGCAATCATTAATTTGCCTCCACCTTCAAATTTGCTTCAGATTCAGAAACTCCAAGGGAAAGCAAACTTTCTGAGGAGGTTCATTCCAAATTACGCAGAACTTGCTAAAGGTTATACTCGTCTTTTGAAAAAGGATGTACCTTTCGTCTGGGACCAGGTGGCGCAAGCTTCCTTTGATGCTCTGAAAGATTCTCTAGTAAAAGCATCATCAATGTATGCCCCGGACTATCAAAGAGATTTTAACCTGTATCTGGCTGCAGCGGATACGACCATTGCAATGGTTTTAGTTCAAGAAGTCGATGGAATTGAACATCCTATATATTATTTAAGTAAAAACTTGAATGATACAGAAAGTAAATATTCTTACGTTGAAAAGCTAGCACTCGCTGCTATTCAAGCGATACAAAGATTTCGACATTATGTCCTCTTTCGGAAAACTACCATTCTATCAGATTGCAACCCCATGACTTATATATTGTCGCGACAGTTGCTGGGGGGCAAATATTCAAAATGGATAGCGATCCTTCAAGAGTTTGATCTGGAATTTGTAAAATCCAAATCAAAGAAAGCTTTAGTTTTCGCAGAATTATTGTGCGATCTCCCATCGTCGTCCAACGATGAAACATCAGAAGAGTCAATCGTGGATGAAAGTTTGTTTCTGATATCTGCAAGAAATGAGTGGTATGGAGATATAATAATTTATCTCCAAACCCAAAAATTCAGGCCTGACACCTCTCACTCAGAACAGAAACGTATACGATACCAAGCGAAAGACTACATGATCGTCGGTGATACGCTTTACCATCGTGGTATCGATACAGTTCTGAGGAGGTGCCTCACCCATGAAGAGGCCGAAAAAGCCCTGAATGAGTGTCATTCAGGCGCGTGTGGGGGGCATCAATCTGGATATGCTACAACACAGAAAATCTTACGAGCAGGATACTTCTGGCCAACCATGTTCAAAGATTGCATAACCGCAGTCAGAAGTTGCCATGCTTGTCAAATTTTCGATAGCAAAACCAGAAGACCACCCACACCTTTACAGCCGATAGTTGCTGTTGGGCCCTTCGCCAAATGGGGCATCGATTTCATGCAATGTAACCCCACCTCGATCGGGGGGCATGGGTATATTATAGTCGCTGTTGACTATTTTACCAAATGGGCCAAGGCGATGCCTACATTAGATAACACTGGTGAAACAACTGCCCTTTTCTTTTTCAATCATGTAGTCGCTAGGTTCGGCGTACCACAGGCCATAGTTACAGATCATGGATCGCATTTTCGCAATCACATGATGGTCGAATTAGCTGCCAAGCTAGGGCTATCTCACAACAGCTCTACCCCGTATTACCCGCAAGCCAACGGACAAGTTGAAGCAATCAACAAGGTCCTGAAGCGTATGTTCCAAAGGATGATCGGGGTTCACAAAAGAAGGTGGCACCTAATCCTGTACTCAGCCCTGTGGGCCTACCGAACATTGGTAAAGAACGCGACCAGGTTCACACCTTTCCAACTGGTGTATGGCCTGGAAGCAGTCTTGCCAATCCAGTGCGAAATTTCGTCGCTTAAACTCGCAATTGACCTCCTTCCCGGAACTTCGGAAGAAGAGGCTCGTTTCTTGGAATTAATCCAATTGGATGAAACCTGTCGTGACGCCGCTTTGGCCAACGAAGCCCATAAGAAACGAGTCAAGGCGCAGTTCGACAAAAATGTCAAACCCCGTGTCTTCTCAGAAGGTGACTTGGTTTTGCTTTATGACCAAGAATCCGATAAATTGGGAGCAGGTAAATTTAACTCCTTATGGATGGGCCCCTATATTGTTAAACGAGTGTTAGCAAAAGGAGCCTACGAGTTAATGGATTATGACGGAATTCCACTGGCGCAACCCCGTAACGGGTTGTACCTCAAGCATTACTATGCTTAAATAGTAACCTGTATGCTTTTGTTGTATTTTGTTTTCGCTAAAGTGTTTGTTTTGGTCGAGTGATCCACCTTTTTCATTTATTGCAGATGTCAAACCTTCTGGAGACATGTGTTGGATATGCCGACGGAGCGAGTCGTAGTTCGCGGAACCTATCCTCCGCAGCCTGGGCCATTTTTGATCCAAGCGGCGAGTTAGTAAGTTTCAGAGGTGTGTGTATTGGGCAATCAACGAATAACATTGCTGAGTATAGCGCGTGGTATACGCCGACTAATCGTCAGGCTAGACTCACAGCTCGTGATACTACAACTCAATGGTATATATTCCGTTCGCAATCCAGCTATTTATTGCATGTTCCTAAAGGTTAAGATTTTGGAAAGACAGTTTGATTCAATTCAATACCAGCATATTTCCAGAAACTTGAACACATTAACCGACTCATTAGCAAACTATGTGTTAGATAGCCATTTGCGACATTTATAAAAAGAGACACATCATCAATGTTGTACATATGGATCATATAACTCAACCAGAATAAAACTCGAAAATCAAAATATATATATGTAAGCTGTTTATCGTTCATACATAATGTTCTGTAACCAAGACAAAAATCGGTCATATGACCCAAAAACTCAAAATGCTAGGGGGCACCCTAGCCTAGTGATGCTCATGATAGCACGTCACGGCCTGTGCAATCATGCGCAAGAGACGAGTCCATCGTCTAGGCACGCCAGTAGTATGCCGCTGCAACTGTAAAGGTAACTCATCAATCCTCACATCGGGAATGCCGAGAGTAAGGCTCTCAACCTGCTCCTGCACAGCTGTAAGGGTCTCGGCTACGTCAAGGTCGCGGAGAATAACTCTCCCAGCAGTCTCCCCTGCTGGGGCAGCAACTGGCGCTCTCGGGCGAACTGCTGGACGAACAGGACCAACATCTGCATGCACACATGAGTTTGATTAAAGTCTTGATAGAATAAAGCACAAGGACATTATAAATAAGAACAGTAAATAGTGATATGGTCGAAGATTTTACCAATAGCGCCCCACTGTTCGCCGTCCGGCAGTACCAAGTCCGGATCACCTCGGAAATCCATACCAACATATGGATACTCGGAATAGACCATCTCCTGACACTCGAACCACCTGAAGAAGGTATCAGTGAAAGAAATCTGAGATTGACCAGCATGCCTAGACATGTGATCAACCCATCTCTGCATGCGTGGCTCGGTAGGAGAAGGCAAGTCGAGTGCGATATACTGAGGCTGCATCAGTGGTATTTTCTCCAAGGCAAAGGCAGTCAGAATAGAACCGAATCCAAAGTTCTTCAGCTTCCCATCCTTTACCTTGTTCAACTGACTTTTCATCTGAAGAAGTACTGCATCACACCAGTTGAATACTTTCGGTTGGAGACACTCCAAGGCGTGCTGCACATAAGATCTGTTGGCGACATGTAGAGATGCGCTACCGGCCATCCTACCAATAGTATACAGAATGGACCTGAGAGACCTGTCAGTAATCTCACGGATAACAACCTTGTCGTCTCTGCTCGGCTGGGATCCCTCCCTGCAATACTGGCAGACATAATCCCTCACGGAGTCATTCCCTCGGGCCGAACCAGACAAAGAAATGGGGGCACCCCGCCTCGACAAACCAGTCAAGAAGTAAATGTCTGCCACGGTCAAAGGGATGGATTTGCTCCTGATCTGAAATACTTGGTTAATAGGATCCCAAGCATCAAGCATATACTGTAGTAAAGAGATCTGTGCTCTCATACTAGAGATACGGAAGAACTTCAGCAGGCCACAGTTCCGCAGCGCGTTCACCGTGACAGGGTCATGGAGGGCAATCATGTCCTCCTCTTCATGTTCTCGTTCTCGCCATGTGAGGGTCATTTTTCTCAAAAGTCCCTGCAAAACAAACAAGAGAAAGAGTAAGCTCCTGGATTTGATGAGAAACTGGCAAAATTTCATCAAAAACTGTGCAATAGAACTGCTTTTCTGTGATCAACGCAATTGGCAAGTGTCCTACCTGCGTTGAAGGTCAAACTGCCTTAAGGCAGCTTGACATTCAACGCAGGTTTCGAATGGACTGCCTGCGCTGATGGCAGAGCGCCCTAGCAAAACCCCAGGGGCTCATGGGAACAGGAAAACAGGCACAGAATAGAAAAAGGAAACCATGAAAAGAAAGAGCTAGAGTTTAGCTCCTACCTGGTCCAGACGGCGCCGAAAATCGTCCGCAGAATCTCCCGGAATCAGCTGGTGAAAATCAAGGAGGAAGAGGCAACTCCAAAGCTCCAACAAACGAAGTTCAAATGAAATGGTAAAATGAGAGGTAAAAACACCTTTTAATTGCTTTTTACGTAGTTCAAAGCGAAATATTAGGGTTATATTCTCATTTCCATGCAAATGTTATTCATTTCTAACTAGTTTGATGCAGCAATTGAGGATACAGTACTATCTTTGAAAAGAGCAAAGCTAGTCATGGTAAAAATCAAAATTTGACCATATAATACCGAGCAGTTTTAGCACAAAGTTCATGCTCGTTAAAAAATAAACGCAAGATCCGAGCAGTTTTAGCACATAGTTCATGCTCGTTAAAAAATAAACATAAGATCGAGCAAATGTTTCCACTCGCGTTTAAGCTCGTTAAAAAATGAACTATCCCGGTAAATAACCACTGTGAATGTAATATCATCAGCCATTAAAGCCTTGGTCGTGTTTGCACCGTCACCTCCACTTTTCATTTGGCCGATCGTTCACCTCCATATGATTGTTTACCCATTTTGAGGAACAGCTGCGAAGAATGATTTCACCTAGCCATCCTTGTGACACTGCCGTGATTGGAAAATTCCAACCTGTACCTGGAATCAGCTGCTAACCCTGTTTATCACTCGTTTCTCAAAAGACGAGTCTTCTTTAAGCTCTTTTCAACTGACTCGTAAAATATGAAAAGATTGTCGAGTTTTGGCCTTCCAGCTCGTTAAAGCAACTGGAAGAGCTATCCCTCCTCTAGATTTTAATCTTTTTGGACCTGAGGGATTATTGCACAAAAAGATCGAGCGCTTGTTTTGTTCGGCTCGTTAAAACTATCGAAAACTCATCCCTTCTTTATTGTTTTATACTTTTTCGGACTTAAGGGATTAGATGACGAAAAAGGACTTTTGGAGTTAACTTTATGTACCTTTTCAGACTCTCTAAAAATGAAAAGGACCGAGTTATCCTTGTCGTTAGACTCGTTAAAATGATTAAATAGCGACAAACTTGTCTTTAGACGAGAACGAGTTTCACTATCGCTAGGCTCGTTAAAACATAGCGATGGGCTTGCCCGAAGGGCAGGTTATAGAACAAGCATATGTTATCCTCCTCAAGCTTGACAAAAATAAAGAGGTACTGGTCAGCAATGACTGGGGAAAATTTGGGAGAAACTAAAGAAAACTGTGATGGTAGCAAGTCGCTCTTGAACATGACACTTTTCCTCCGTACCACAATCGGGTTGGGTTGTTTCATTCACCGGTCACATCCATGGTCTCGCCATACCATCCATATTTGGGGTAATGCTACCGATCCATCGTATCAGTGTCGCCATATGTTCAAGAGAAGTCGTTCAGAAAGAGTCAACCGTGTCCCATCCACTACCATACATTATCCTTCATCCATTCGTGACCGCCACCCTGAATCATATGTCACAGGTCGTTTTCGCCTCCATTAAAATCATTAGCTCCGTTCCGTGTCACTGATGTGGGATTCATTAAGGCCCTCTTGTGACGGATCGCTTCTTGTCGACATCAGCTCATTATCCAGGAAGTTGATCTAGGAACAACCCCTTCAGTACTTTGAAGCTTGCGTGCCACAATGGAAAGTTTCTCACTTCCGGCGACAGGTATACATCAATGACCTTCGACCGAAAGATTTTGCGTGGTGTTCGACGCCAAGTCCTTTATTCACACCACGTGAATTGTACTGCAATACCTTGAGGGTCATTATCATTATCGGTGATTCCTCTCGCGCTTGTTAACGATTTACATCATTGACCGGTAATCAAGCGATGTCTTTCCATGTTCGACTTCAGAACAATTCTCACATGGATCGACTTGTACTTAGAGAGAAGATCGAACGAGTTTGAAGACCCCGGATCTAGTTTCATCCATCCGGGCTGCGATATATATTCAAGAAAGATAAAGACATTGACATGTACATCATTGCAGCAGATAATTATCCTACTCAAAGGATGATAATTTCATCAAAATTATCAGTCTACCATCAGACGATTGTCTGTTCTATGTACAGAAAAATGTATTTATAAAGTTGAGCATGGGAATGCCAGCCTTAGCTAGATCATGAAAGCAGAATGGAAAATAATGTATTGTATTGTATCTTATTACAGGTCTCCTCCCAGCATTGGATGAACTTCGGATTCCCCTGATAAAGCATTTCGCCCGATAAACAGCCTCATATTTTAGGGGGCAACTGTTATAGACATTTTTGTGCCTTACAACATTGAGCATGAAATGTCCATAATCTAAGGGATCCAAAGTCCCTAAACATGTTGTTCCTACCCCTAGAGGAACAAGGCTAAGAAACCACAGCAATTCACAAAAGTTATCCACCTGAAACTGCTCAGAAACAAGTCAATTCAGGATCATTTCAGTGGTTACACTAGCTGTCTGCGCTGAATGTCAAAGCCAACACTGGCTACCTGCGTTGAATGTCAACTGGAACAAAGGCTACCTGCGCTGAACGAGAGTGGACAAGTGGCAGGCTCATTTCTCAAGGTGTCAAGACCCAGGAAGCTTCCAAAATGACACTTGCCTCAGGGAATTCGACTGGTGATGAGTAAGAGGTTCCAAATCTCCAAGTGGAAGCAAGAACCTCCAAGTGGACTCAAGAACTGATAGAGGGAGAGGACACTAGTCAGATCTCAAGCTGACTCATCCTCTCTCCAAACATCTATATATGGATCTCTTCTCCATGAGATCTAGAGGCTGGAATTTTGTTATTGCAAAGAATTGCTGTTGGTTTGAGACTGGGATCATTGGGTGCTTAATGCTTTGAAGGGGCTGAAGATAGGAATTCCATTTGCTGGGAAGGAGATGCTGGATTGGAGCCCTCTGGGTTGTATCTCTTCCTGAACCTTGTTATTCATCAATAAAGCTATCTTGGTTTCTCCATATGCTGATGTATTTTGATGTATGAATGTATTAGTGTATTTGGTTTATTTCTAATCCTAAACTAGTTATGAATGTGAACATCTGTCTTTGTGTAGTGTTCTTCTCTTGTCTCAAGTAGCTGTTCTCTTGTCGCAAGTAGCTGTTCTCTTGTGATCTTGCAGGAAGTTGTAGCTGGATAAGAAAGAAGGCAAGTAGCTGTGAACACCCAAAGGGAAGGGAGATTGGATCGAGGGACAAACGGAAGACACCGGTAAGTCTATTGATCTCTCTTCTTTCACATTTCATAAAGGAAGAAACCAGTATAGCTGTACTCGTTTGTTGCTAAGGCACTGCCACGCCTTAGGTGGATAGGATCGTCCTGCATAGGCATTTTTCCCCACAACACTTTGGGAGCCCCCCCCTGGCGGGGGGTTTCGGGGGCAGTGCCCCCGAAGCTAAAAACAGCTGTAAAATTGCCTTGTAAAAGTATAGTAATTTCTAGTCAATCTGAGCCGTTCATTAGGCGGATGATCTGACGGTAGAACTTATTTTTAGTTTAGGGTTTTTTTCCCTAGAAGGCAACCCCTCTCTTTGTATGAGGGTATTGTATTTGAGGCTGTGTGATAGATGTGTATTTTGTGAGTGAGAAACAGAGAGGTGAGACTGTGAGAGAAAATAGAGGATATTACAGCGGATTTGCTGTAGGTTGTGTCTCTTCATTTTTCTGGATAATAAAAAGGAAGGACTGGCTGTTCGGGGTGGACGTAGCCCAAACTGGGTGAACCACGTATATCTGTGTCTCTCTTGTTTTGTGCGTTTTCTGTGTTTACATTTCTGCAATATTTTATGTGTTCCATTGCTCTGTAATATATAATTTTCTAACAATTGGAGGTGTAGTGTGCGACTGTACCAACATGTTGGAACAGGCGCTTGAGGTCCTCACAACGTTGTAGGAGGACCCCAATATCCAGTGGCTAGAGATAGAGGCACGCGAACTCCAGCAGAAGTACGACATCATCAGAGGGACTGCGCAGAAAGTAGTCCTCACTCAGTGGCTTGCAAGGATGCAACAAGCCAAGGCGTTAAAGGAGCAGGCGGATGCGGCACGCCATAAGGAAGAAGTTCCCAAAGCGCGCATCCAGCCATGGATTGACAAAGCCTTCAAAATCATGATAGATATTGAAGGAAAGCTCACACAGATTCAGGAGATGCATGCATAGATGCAGCGTAGCACGCCAGAAACAGAGGTCTCCAAGGAACGGATGCAGCAGGTTTAACAAGCAGCAGCTCAGTGCGTTGTGGACATCAAGACCATTCGAGACCAGCTGGAGGGACTCCGCGCCAAGATTATTGCACCAACAGAGTGACTCGAGGGCGAGTCACGATGTTTGTGTTAGAGGCCTGTTGGGCATGGAATCCCTCCACAACATGTTTTGGGGCTCAAAGCCCAAGTTTTGAGTTGTTATTATTGTAAACACTTCGTAAATTGCGGGTGCAGAGCGCGAATTGTATGTTAGAGTCATAGGGCTATCTGCCCTAAGTTTTGAATGTAGTGTCGGCCTACCCATGGTCCACGGACCATGGGATTGTATAAATAAAGTGAGGTCTAAGTTGTAAAGTAACCAATGGATCTATGGAATCTAATGGATAGAAGAAGATAGCAAGGCATAGACTAAGAGTTTAAGTGTCTTGGGTCATAGTAGTAGGAAGAGGATCTGCAGTGGAGTGCAGAGAGGCCTAGTAGAGTCCACAACTGAGTGCGCAGACCCCTGCAGCTGAGTGTGTAGGCTAGGGTTGAGTTTGTAACAGAAGGAAGAAAATAATAAAGAGAAGTTTTATCTAAATCATGTATATCTGTTCTGAATTATTACATGTTTGATATTACTTGCAATTATATTGTTCATTTACTGTGCACACTTATATGAATTGTGAATATTGTTAAGTATAACTAAAAGTGTATAAATAAGTTCAGTTAATCACCTAATATCAGGCTACGAGTAAGGACTGGAGTAATAACACTATTCGGTCCCCGAGTAGGGCTGTGCGAAGGTAGAATCTCAGGCTGTGAGGTACGGGTAAGCGCGCATAGCGATGTGTGCGCAGGGTCGAATCACGAACTACTTGAAACCATCAGACATCTCTAGGGTGTGGAAACCTGGTTCTAGCACCCTCCCATACTACTTCAGGTGAGACCTCAGTCTGCGCTCCGCGGATTGTTGTCGAAAGGGCTAGTAGTACTGGGATTTGTTTGGCTAAATCATCTCTGAACCTGGGTCAGGCCCCAACAAGCCGACACACCCGGCTACTTTCCACTCTCCTTCTTGTCCACTCGGTTGTTCCTTCTTTCTCTCGACACCTTGCCACGACTACCTGTTTATTGTATGTTCATGCCTCCATCGTCGACTATCATCTCCGCAAATCAACCATTACTCATGCCACTTGTTCTTCGCCTTGATTCTCTCAAAACTTCAAAATTAAAAACGAAGGCCCCAACAGTTGGTAGACATGGAACATGAAATGTAGGTTATAAAGAAGAATCTAAAGGAAACAGGGGACAAGAAAAAGAGTTATGCAGACCAGCACAGGGCATTTAAGGAGTTTCAGGTTGGGGATCATGTGTATTTGTGCATCAAGCCCAAGAAGAGCTCCTTAAGGATTGGATCATGTGCCAAGTTGGGACCATGATATTGCGGGCTTTTTGAGATCCTTGAGAGGATTGGACCTGTGGCCTATAGACTTGTATTGCCTCCGACCATGAAAGTCCATGATGTTTTCTGGTTTTCATTGCTTAAAATATATGTAAAGGATGTTGATCATGTTATTGATTAGTATGTATTATAGGTGGAACCATAAGGAGAATTCCAGTCAGAACCTTAATTCATATTATAGCAGAAACATCTCATGCTTTAGAACAAAGAAATTGAGCAAGTTAAAGTGCAGTGGAAGCACTTTGGGCCCGATGAAGCTACATGGGAGATGACTAATCAGATGCGGGTGATGTATCCTTCATTATTTGTAGGTGGAGGAAAATGAGTTATTAGTGTTGCACATATTTATGTATGCTTGCTATTGTAATATCGCCATGAGCTATGTTATAAAGCTCCAATAATCAGTATGGTTGTCATGTTGTCATGTTTTACATGATGGTTTTGCTTTTGAGCAGGATGTTATTGTAGATACTACAACGAGTTGGGTTATAAAGCTCCAGAGGTAGTATGTTTTTATTTTTCAGTGGTTTTGTTGGGTATAGGTGTGGTTTAACACTGAGGACGGTGTTCCATTAAGGGGGAGGGGTCTATAACAACCTCAGGTTAAAAATTCATGTAATAAAAGTTAATAAAGGAAAAATAAGACCACAATTGAGGGACACTTATTCCAAGTTGATTGTTGGGAAAAATATCCTAGTGGGCATCACTTGATGTGTTTATGGCTAAGGGGATATTGGAAAAGGAAATCACGAAGGCTTTGAAAAGGTAGAAAGATACTTTTGCATTTTATTTATGAAAATAAAGAAAATTAGAAGAAAAGGGGGTTGAAAGGTCACATATTGCATGTGAGGAGGAAAATGAAGGAAAATAATGTAAAATTTAAGAAATTAGAGGTATAAATAATGAAAATACATCAGAGCATCATTTGGTAGTCTTTTGTCAGTTCAGTTTTGGAATTAGCCTCAGAGAGGAGAAGAGAACCCAGATGAGAAGGAAAGAAAGCAAGAAAAGGAAGGATAAGGAAAGCAAAGGAAAACAAGGAAAAATTGGATCAAGCAGCTTCAACAGGAATAATTGCAAGTAATAGGTTGCACGTATGATTTCCTAGTTGGTTTTGACATGCATGATATGTGCATGTTGGTATTTGGTTATTTTGCTATCATTGGCATAGATTTTTTCGAGTTTCGATAATGGATTTTAGACTGGCCTTGTCATTTCCGGATAGCCATGGTGTGATGGGAATTTTCTAGGTTTGAGCTTTGGATTTCTAGAAGATTTTGGATCCAAGTGAAGTGGTCTTATGAAAATTCCCAAATTCTTATAAATACCTTGACCGGTAATGGCAGGATACATTGTAAAGCCTAAGGGTGGAGACGAGAAAATTCCTCAAGGTATTGACGAAGAAATTCTAAGATATCCAAGCTCAGTTTGGTTTTGTGATCTTAATACTGGTTTAGGTGAGGTCACGTATGGTGAGGGTGGAGGTAGTTTAACCTTTGGATTCCATTGGTTGTTTATGGATCAGTTTATCCTACGAGATCCCACATTCATGCTTGGAGTATGACACGGGGGTGATTAGCTGAAATAAATATTTGGTTCAGCCAATCTATGGTTGGGTGGTATGTGGAAGTCAAACCTAGTTGGCTTTTGCCTATGTTTAATAAGAGCTAATTTTCTCTTGCTTTTTATGATTGAATGTACTTGTTATTATGTGGCTTAAATGGTTTTTATCTCATTGTTATTTGTCTAGTATATGTTGGTTATAAGCATGGTTATATGATAGTTCTCAGTATTAATGTTTTTATTTGTAACTGAATGAATAATGGATGCAAGACCTAATTGATGTCATGATAGCTAATGTGAGAAGGTAGAGACCCTTCTTATTAAACCTTAGATAAGTTTTCAATCCCTTATGCTCATACTTTCATTCATGACCTGTAGGTTGCATGTTTACCAAGTGTTTGATAGAATGTTAGTCCTGGTTGGGGAAGGTCAGGTCAAGTCCTGGTTTCCGTTTTTGGTTTACAAGCATTGTCTTAGTGTTTTTTATGAGTTTTGAAAGTTACATAGAGTTTTGGGAAGAGTCTAAGCCCTAGCCCTGGAAAATAGCCTTAAATCTTGTAGTCATTGGCATAGCACTAGTAGAAAAAGGATACAGTTGCACTCAGACAAGCTCATGGGAAAAAATGGGGAATCTTAGTTGCTTGGAGGGCTTGGGAAGGGAGCGAATGGGTCTCCGATTCAGCGAAAAGGTGAGCTGTATCAAGGACATAGGTCTAGGAAGGGTGAGTCAGCCCTTTGGGGCCCTGTGGCATCAAGAAGAGGCTAGTAAGCTCTAGTTGAATCAAATCCATTTCCTTAAAGTCATCTAGGAGGTTGAGTCTTATCATAGTAGCCCCTCATCTCATGTTTACCCCAAACAAGTCAGTGAAAGTGGGTAGATATGAGAGGAGGCATGTTATAGTACTTGTAACAAACCCTGGTTGATTTTCCATGTAAATAAAATAAGATGAAGGTCATGGGACACATATTCCAAGTTGAATGGTGGGAAAACATTATAGTGGACTTTACTTGCGGTTCAATAACGGCTATGGAAATTGGAAAAGGAATTTGTAAATGCAAAGATGCAATAAATAAAATTTAATTATGAAAATAAAGTAAAATAGGAGAAAAGGAAGGTGAAAGACACAAATTTTCATGCAAGGGAAATTAGAGGAAAAATGAAGGAAAATGTAGAAAAATGAGACATCAATGATAAAAAGGCATCAAAGAAACAATTCATATATTTTTCCCAAAATTTGGATTAGCTTTTGTCAATTTAGTTTTGGTTCTATCCTTACACACTCTCATTCTCTCATACTCTTGCACACTTAGAGAAATCTAGTATTCACTTGGATTTAGAGAAAGCAAGCAAGAAAAAGGAGATAGTTGGATCAACAACTACAACAAGGTTACTTTGTAGGTAATAGGTTGCATGTCTGATCTCCTTGTTGGTTTTTGGATGCATGGTATATGCATGTGGTTCCTTGGTTATGTGTTGTTAGTGGCATGGATATTTGTCTGGATTGACAATGGTTTCAACCTTGCATTTCCATTTCCTGGAACCATGGTGTAGTGGGTTCCCCATTTGGTTTTCTGATTGGTTCTTAGGTTTCCTATGGCCATGGGTTGGAAAAAATTCTCTGGAGCTATTGAGCACTAGAAAAGGTATGTATTTACCATATATTTCTTTATCTTTTCCTTTAAATCATAACTTCTTTACATTCTAAGATGGTAATATGTTAAAGGATTATGATAGAATTAAGGAGATTTGTGATTGATGTAAAATAATTAATTATTGTCTCTTTCTATGTAGAAAGTGAAGAAAATGGAAAATCACTATTCCGGAGGAAAAGACAAAGTATAACCAACTGTTGTCCCTTTGACAGGAAACCACATCCAACGAGGAAATCAAGATCGGAGCACGTGGACCAGGAAAAGCAAGAAGAAACGCAGTATCAGCGCAAGATGACAAAACGATAACTGAAGATTAAAGATATAGTGAATCCCTTAGGATCCTTTCATACTGAGGGATCATTGCCTCAAGACTTATCTGTGTTTTTGATACTTCTGCCTGGCCATTATAAAAAGGGACAGCGCTGCTAGCCTAGGGGGCGGATAATATTGTTGATTTGTAGAATTTACTTTTGTAATCTGAACTTTGATCATCGACTCTCTTTAAAGAGCGATAGCTGTAACTTTGCGATTTATGCTTAATATATAACTTAGTCGCTGTTCCATTCTCTGATCCTGGAGTAACCACGACAGTGTTTCCCTGGTGGCTAAGGGCCCGACCCTAGTGGATCACTTGCTTCTTGTATCATTATTTTCTGATTACAGTTGTGTGTGGTTTGATTTCCTTAACTTGCTTTATTCAGTAATCTTTCATTTCTGAACATTTCATTGAATTTCTCTGTTATATTGAATTAGTAATTGGATAGCAAGATTATTATTTGCAACTGAAAATGTTATGCTGTTCATTCTAAAATAATATCGCACTATCTAATGTGGAGATTGCTGTTGATTTACAGATTGATATTGCTGTTTATTAATATTGCTGTTCATTTATAGCTTGATATTGCTGTTCATTTACCGATTGGTATTGTTGTTCATTTATCTACAGTTTACTTACAATTGCGATTGTTGTTCATTCAATTGCTGTTCCACTATAGCTACAATTGCCTTTCCTTTATAACTGTGGCTAATGCCCATTATGCTAGAGTAAGATTACTGATTCTATAGTCGCTGTGTGTTTACACTTGATTAAGTTTCCTATTCAATTCCTTTATTAGTTGAAGATTGTTGTTCAAATTCTTTTGGTCAAGATTGCTACTTAATTCATTCCTGTAGATTAAGTTTTGTTGTTTGATCTCTTCAATAGATTAGTTTTTGTTCCTTTTCTACTAATTGAATTGTTATTTCCAGTATTTGCTTTGGTGTGGATAGAAAGATCTACCACTGTAACGAACATTGACTACTGCTGTCTAAATTCTCAGATCGGAGATCTTGCCTTTGATTGGTTTTCATTTACATCAGTTTACAGGGGAAAGAGTTATCATTACTGCATCCTTGACTGATGATTGCTGTAGTTTCTTGAGTGAATGATTTACTTACAAAGTATTTAAGTTTCTTGCCATTACATTTAGAGTTTGTTTCCAACATTTATTTACTTTTGTAAAGAACTATACTGCAAGCATTACTCTTGAACAAGTGACCGCCTCATATTGAGTACACTCTTGAGATAAAAAATCGTACTTGGGTTGATAATTAATGTAGGGTAAATAGAGGTTAAAAAGACCCTGTTTATCGGTCAACATTTTGGCGCCGTTGTCGGGGAAGAGTGTAGCCATTTGTTTCTTTTGAAAAGAGAGTAGTGTAAGCACTTGCTAGGAGAGAGTTGGGTTTTAAAAATGGAAGGTAAGAACCTGCATATGGAGCATGTAATAGCCCTACTTCCCCACCTGATTTCCTACAGATTTGTTGTTATTTTGGGTAGAAATAAGTATTTGATTTGTGTGCATGACTAAGCAGAAAAAGCCTAAAAAGAATCTTAAACCACTACCCAAGCCTGATAAAGCTAAGGGACTGGTGACCCTTGGCTGATCGACCTTTATAGATGAAATCCTTAAAAAAGCAGAATCTTAGCCGTCAGTAGGACCTAGAAAAGTGCTTCTAGACAACCTACTAGTTCCCTTCGGGCCATAGAATCACCATCTGTAGCCTTTGCTGAGGTGCACAACTAAACAGAGGAGCAAGATTTTCAAGAAATTGAGAATTCTAGCCCAAAATCGTTACAATAAGGGAACCTTAATAATCTCTGTGAAGGAGGAGGAGAAATAGGGGAAACTGAAGAACCAAGATCTCTTGGAATAGTTCAACCATTAAGCAGCCTAGATAAGGGAAGTGCTGTCAAAATTATCCAGAACAAAGCTGAAGAACTTAAAGAGCTAAGATCCCCCTAGACATTAGTCCAACAAGGAACTCTCATCATCCCAGACAAAGGAAGTGCTATTAAGGCCATTCCTACTCCTTCTAGCCAGCCTAGGAATACCCTCCTAGAAATCCGAGAAGGATATTGGCATATATTCGACCAAATGGCCCAGAACCAACAAACACCTCAAACTTCCACACTACAATATCCCATTGTAGATACTATAGCTAATGCACCTATGAAGGCCATTCCTCTTCAACATATTCCCACATTCCATGGCCTAACATCGGAAGATCCAGACGCATTTTTGTTCGAATTCGATGTACTATGCAGGGGGTACAACTATACCACCGATCCACAAAAGCTGAAATTATTTCCCTCCACACTAAAAGGGGCTGCTTTACGATGGTTTATGGGGTTAGGTGGAGGTGTCATAAATGATTGGGATCAGATGAAAGGTGCTTTTCTAAGAAATATCAGGATTATTGTAGGTATAGAGAGTTAAAGGATGAAATATTTTAGATGGTAGCCAGACCTAATGAGACACTAGAAGAATATGTTGAAAATTTTCAGTATAATCTTCAGAGATCTCATTATGCATCATTACCCTTACCTGACAATGTATTAAAAACGACATTAATTAAAGGGATGAAGGAACAATGGGTTGAAACACTAAATATTATGGGAAAAGGAGACATTTATCAAGAAAATTTTGCTGACATTATTGATTTATGTATCAGGAGTTCACGAGGCATCACAAGGCTAAAACCAGTGGAACGTGACAGGTTCACAAGGGACAACAAGATATTCATTGAAGGAGTAACCCGAGCAGAAATTAGAAATTTACTTGAGAATTTCAAAACTGATATATTGGAGACTCTGACAATACAGCTCGATATTATGCAAACTAAACAGAAACAAGTAGAAGAAGAGAAAAATCTGGCAATATTCTGCCCTAGATGCAGAAAGAAACACAACCACAAGGAGTGCCCACTAGATGCAGTTCAAGTCTGCGCTATTTGTACAAAAGATTACTCCTCAGAGAATTGCCCCTCACTTCCTAGTTTGAAAGCAGTATATAAAGAAGCAGAAGAAGAATCAGATCCGGTGTACCTACTCAATCAACGACGTCAATGGCAGCCATGACAACCAGGTATGTCCTCCGATCCGTCTTCTTCTTTCCAGCCTCCGCAATATCATGCTCAACAATATAATACAATGTGGCAAAATCAGCCTCCCTTTTCAAACTGGTCACAACAGCCATTTCCTTCATCACCATGGCCGAATCAAACAAGCCAATCTAATTGGTCAAATTTTCCCTACTCTCCACCATATTGGCAAAAAATGCATATGCAACACAATGGTCCCCTCCCACTTTGCAGAGTCAAGCCTACCAGTCAAACTGGCAGAGACCGATGAATTAGCCAGCTGGAACCATTCCACTCCCTCAACCTACAATGCCAGCGCCATATGCACTACAACAAAATCCCTAGTCCAACTTAAGACTGCAACTCCCAACCCAACCCAACCCGAAGCCAAACAATAGATCGGTTCAATCCATTCAAATAATCGAAACACCAGCATTAGAAACCGATCTAAGGGAGTGCAACAACCTTCAATTAAGGTCTGGGTGCATTATAGAAACCGAGGGAGATCAAAATGTTCAAGTTGAAAATTAGTTACCCGCAGAGCAACCACTACAAGAAGAGGATGTGGTTAGACAACAAACTCACGACCAAGCAACCACGTCTTCTCCCCCATTCCCAGAACGATTAATCATACCACCCCCTATAGAACATCCTGAATTTGATATTATGGGAGAACTAAAGAATTTGTATATAAAAATCCCACTCCTCCAAGCTATCCAAGATATTCCAATATATGCCAAAACCATCAAAGAGTTATGTATAAGGAAGCCAAAGAGGAGAATAACAACTAACCCAACAGTCCAATTAGTTGGCATCCTATCTGATATGTTATTAGGAAGAGAAGCACATGTCAAATATGAAGACCCAGGGAATCCTATAGTGACAGTGCAAATCGATGGACAAACCTTTTCAAATGCCCTAGTTGATTTAGGGGTTGCAATTAATATTTTAACAACCACCACTTGTCAAAAACTGGGCATCATATTAGTGGAACCAACCTCCACCTTATTGGAATTGGCCAACCAATCAGTGGTTAGACCAGAAGGTACGCTTCACGATGTAATGGTATTTGTAGATTCCTGGGAATATCCTGCTGACTTTCTGATAATCAACCCCAAAAACCAACTCGATGGATATCCGTTAATATTAGGTAGACCTTGGCTTGTGACTGCTGATGCTTACATTGGCTGCTGACAAGGCAGTATGACTATAAAACTAAAGGGAGAAATATAAAGAATCTAGCTCTATACCCTCCAGCCCAGCCAAGTGTAACAATAATAAAAACTAACAAACATCGTGTATCATGCCTCATAGAAAACATTAGGTCCCCATTAACTATAGAAGATGCCCTCGATTTTAAAGATCAAACAGAGGATGATGTTATTAACAACTTCATTAACCAATCAGAATCTAGATCCCATGTACAATGTCACATGATAGAGGCAGCATTTGACAATGAACTAGAGGAAGATCCTCTCAAAGACACGCATGATCAAACAATACCCACTACCTTTGTTTCAAATAGCAAAACTATAGAGATTGAGCCAGGAAAAACCCTGAACATTAACAATAACCTGACTCCTGAACAAGAAGAAACGCTGGTCCAACTACTGAGAAAATATAAGGAAGCTTTTGCATAGGATTATCTGGACATGAAGGGAATTTATCCCCAGCTGTGTACGCACCATATTTATACAAAAAAGGATGTTAGACCCGTTCACCAACCCCAACGGAGACTCAAACCTCATCTGAAAGATATTGTGAAAGCTGAATTACAAAAACTTTTGGATGTAAACTTTATTTATCCAATCTCCGATAGCAAATGGGTCTCTCCGCTAGTAGTGGTGCCAAAGAAGAATGGAAAGTGGAGGATTTGTGTAGATTACAAAGAACTAAACAAAGCAACCCAGAAAGACCACTTTCCTCTTCCATTCATTGATCAGGTATTAGATACCTTAGTAGGAAAGAAGTTCTTTTCTTTCTTTGATGGCTTCAGTGGATACAATCAGATTCAGATTGCCCCTGAAGACTAGGACAAAACTACTTTTACCTGTCCTTGGGGAACATTTGCTTATAGAGTCCTACCATTTGGCCTATGCAATGCCCCTCCCATATTTCAAAGGGCTATCCTTAGCATATTTTCAGATCTAATAAATGAAGGGCTTGAAGCATACATGGATGATTTCACACCATACGGAGATGATTTTGAGCCAGCACTAGACACATCGGAAAAGGTTCTGCAACGATGTATTGCCACAAGGCTCTGCTTGAGCCATGAAAAGTGTTATATGATGATGACCAAAGGGCTCATCCTAGGTCATTATATCTCAGCGGCTGGAATATAGGTAGATCCGACCAAAATTCAAATAATCTTGTTAATACCTACTCCTACCACACAAACAAAGGTACGCAATTTTCTAGGATTTTCTGGTTATTATAAGAGATTCATAGAACATTTTTCTCAAATAGCTGCACCTCTATATGAAATGACATGGAATGTTGATTTTGTTTGGACAAATAAATGCAACTGTCCTTTTGAGGATCTGAAAAAGCTTGTGTCAACAGCCCCAGTGCTTAGAGGTCCAAATTGGGACATGCCATTTCAAATTTCATCAAATGCTTCAGACACAGCTATTGGAGCAGTCCTTGGGCAGGAAGAAGACAAAAAACCATATGCAATCTATTATATTAGTAAGAATTTGTCTCCTGCTGAGCTAAACTATACCGTTACTAAAAAAGAGTTTTTAGCTGTAATACATGCTGTAAATAAATTTAGACATTATATCACTGGATATCATGTTGTCTTATATATAGATCACTCTGCCATAAAATAATTAGCAAATAAACCTATTACAAATGGTAGAGTAACAATATGGTTGATCTTATTGCAGGAATTTGACATCAGAATAAAAGATCGCCCAGGGAAAGAGAACCCTATAGCTGATTTCCTCTCACGAATGTCGAAGCCAGCGGACACAACAACAGTTGAAGATCAATTCCCAGATGAAAATTTATTTGCTGTTACTGTCAAGACACCCTGGTATGCTGATGTTGCAAATTATTTAGCAGTAGGCAAATTACCAAAGCATCTGACCCCCAATGAACGAAAACAGATTGTGCAACGTAGTACCTGATTTTCTTGGATTGGGGGCTACCTATTTCATACAGGGGTAGATATGCACATCAGAAGATGCGTCCGTGAAGACGAAATATTTGAAATTCTGAAAGCCTGTCATGACGGACCGTGTGGCGGACATTTCGCAGATCGAAGGACTAGTCACAAGGTTTTGCAAACAAGTTATTATTAGCCCACAATCTTTAAAGACACTAAGAAATTTGTTCAAGCCTGTGACAGTTGCCAAAGAGAAAGGCACCCTGGACAGTCTGACGAAATGCCTTTAAACCCAAAATTAGTAATCAATCCATTTGAGCGTTGGGCGCTTGATTTTTTTGGTCCGATCAACCCACCATCAAATCGGGAAACATATATTCTAGTATCAACATAGTATGTTACCAAATGGGTTGAAGCAGAGACACTTCCAAGAGCTACAAAGGACTCTGTGATTCATTTCCTGTTCCAAATATTTGTGTGATTTGGCCTCCCAAGGGACATAATCATTGACGGAGGATGACAGTTTGTAGGTAATAAAATCACTGCAACATTAAAAAATTATCACATTCAGCACAAAATTACCACTCTGTATCACCCACAGGCAAATGGCCAAGTAGGGAGCACGAATAAGGTGATATAGGCAATATTGACAAAAACCATTGCATCACACAGGCGTGATTGGGCCTCAAGATTGTCGGAAGCCTTGTGGGTATACCAAACAACGTGGAGAAACACCATCGGTTATTCACCATATCAGCTAGTATTTGGCAAGGAACCCATCTTTCCAATAGAGTTCGAAATACAAACATTAAGAACAACACATGAGATTGGTTTGGATTTAAATGAGGCCCAGACTAATAGATTACAACAAATTAACGAGCTAGATGAAATTAGGCTCTCGGCTCTTCAACACATTGCATTAATCCAATAGCAGAGAGCAAAATGGCACAATGCCCTGATAAAAAAGAAAATGTTCCACGAAGGAGATTGGACACTCCTATATGACTCCAGGTTTCAGGATTTTCTGAGGAAACTTCAAACTCTATGGCTTGGACCGTATGAAATCCAGAAAGTGCATGACAATGACACCATTACTTTGACTACTATTGATGGATCTGGACATACTTTTAAACCAAATGGCCATCGAGTGCGGCTGTACCATAAACCGCTTACTCAGGAATCCTTCTACCAGCAGCTTCGGGAAGATTCTGATATGCAGATTCTTGTTGAGGAAAATAATTCTTCCTCGGCATTGGTTCACTAAGTAATTTCATTATTCCTAAATTTTGTACAAAACTTTTTCTTTTCTGCTTGTATAAATTACTTTCTGTACAGATTTTTTCATTTTTGCATTTTTTTTGCATTTTGCTGTTCCTTTTCGAAGGAACAACATTTCCACCTTTTTGCTGTTCCTTTTCGAAGGAACAACACTTTTGCATTTTTCTGTTCCTTTCCGAAGGAATAGCATTTCCGCCTTTTTGCTGTTCCTTTCCAAAGGAACAAAACTTTTGCATTTTGCTATTCCTTTCCGAAGGAACAACATTTCCGCTTGTTCCTTTCCGAAGGAACAACACTTTTGCATTTTGCTGTTCCTTCGGAAAGGAACAACATTTCTGCCGTTTTGCTGTTCCTTTTCGAAGGAACAATTTTGCATTTTGCTATTCCTTTCCGAAGGAATAGCATTTCCGCCGTTTTGCTGTTCCTTTTCGAAGGAACAACACTTTTGCATTTTGCTGTTCCTCTCCAAAGGAACAACATTTCCGCCGTTTTGCTGTTCCTTTCCGAAGGAATAACATTTCTGCCTTTTTGCTGTTCCTTTCTGAAGGAATAGCACTTTTGAATTTTGCTGTTCCTTTCTGAAGGAACAACATTTCCACCGTTTTGCTGTTCCTTTCCGAAAGAACAACACTTTTGCATTTTGCTGTTCCTTTTTGAAGGAACAACATTTCTGCCGTTTTGCTGTTCCTTTTCGAAGAAACAACACTTTTGCATTTTGCTGTTCCTTTCCAAAGGAACATCACTTTCACGTTTTGCTGTTCCTTTTCGAAGGAACAACACTTCCACATTTTTTCTGTTCCTTTCCGAAGGAACAAAACTTCCGCACTTTTGCTGTTCCTTTTCGAAGGAACAAAACTTTCATTTTTTCGCTGTTCCTTTCCGAAGGAACAACACTTTTGTTTTTTGCTATTCCTTTCCGAAGGGACAACACTTTTGTTTTTTGTTGTTCCTTTCCGAAAGAACAACACTTCCACATTTTTTCCATTCCTTTCTGAAGGAACAACACTTCTGCTAGATTGTTTTTCCGTTCCTTTTAAAAAGAACAACTTTTCTTCGCATTTTTTTTCTTTCTGCTGTTTCTTTCGAAGGAACAACAGTTTTGATTTCGGATGATCTTAGGCTGTTCCGCTAAAGCAGCAGTATTTTATTTCGCGCTTGCTTTATTTGCTATTCCAATTAAGGAACAACTGCTGTTCCTCTTAAGGAACAACAATTTCGAGTATGCTTTTTTCTTTTGCTTGTTGTTCCTCTTAAAGGAACCACGATTTTTGTGTGCAGATGTTCTTTTGCCATCCCTCTTAAGGAACAACACTTTTTGAGTGCATTTTTTTGTTTTTGTGTGTGTGTGTGTGTGTTTCATCATTTAGAGGATTTTTGTGAATGATGATTCATTTAAGGCACAACTATGCATTTATGCAAGAATACAAAAACTAGAGGATACTGAAATCAACAAACCAAAGAAAAATCGTTATCTTGAGAGAAATTGCTTTGAATCGATAAGAGAAAAGAGGAAAGGACACAACTATTTATATCACTTTGCTGTCTTTAGTTTCACTAAAACCAATTTGATTGATTACTTTTATCATGTTGGTTCTTTCTAAATCCTCATAATTCTCTTTGATCATTATCATTGAATAAGAATAAGGACATATTTTCCTCTATTGAGATGTTCACACTTCTTCCACCATCCCTACTCTTAAGGAGTGATGAGCCATCCTCTGTATATAAATAGGAAAGTGCTATATAAAAGAAAAGAAAAAAAAAGAAAAATATATATCTGTATGATTACTAACATGATTTGTCAGATGAAGGATAGGGGGTCACATCAAGAGCCAACCTACCATGATCATAAGGAAGCAAGTGAAGTGGAATTCCCACTATGACCACCACACCAGGGATATGATCCAAGAGGCATATTAGAAAAATAAAAAATTCCTTGGAATAAGAGGTCTCATCACGAGCTGGCTTGCCCACCTTTCACTCTTTCCTGGTGAATGGAATTGTGATTCATTTGGTTACCAAGCCATCACAATGACCTCCATTTTGACATTGCACAACACTTTCCTAGGCATACACAAAGGATTATGGTTCCAAGGGTGAAATAAGCAACTCTGTCAAGGTTATGGACACCTGTGGGCAACAGAGCTCTGCTGACGGTATTGAAGTCATATTTTTTATACACTAATAGTCATTATAAACCCTTCTTCTTATATCTGTATATTGATTTCAAATGATATTATGTTATATAGCCCTTTCGAACCTTTTATACATGAAAATCATTTATAAATCAATCATAATGGTTAAAGTGGAAAATGACCGCATAAGAACTTTTCTTACGTCAGTTGTCCTATCCTCTATTTTTCGCATCATTTCATGGCATTTCCATATTTATTCATGATTTCCATCATAAGCCTCGATTTCAGTTATCTGCTGATTTTTGTAAACATGTCATGGATCTATACACCGTTCCTTTATTCTACTGTACAATTGCAGTCCAACATGCTACTCTTTTATTTGCCGGCCGAGGACGGCCTATCACATTTCAGGGGGGCGCGGGTGACCTCCATAATACACTGGCATACGTGTCAATTCCTTATTTGGAGGTATTATGACTCCATCAAAACTCGGGAATAGCAAGTTTAACGATATTGTATTTCCCAAAATGCACAACTTGCTGTTCCATCACCATTTTTGTGTTTTTGCTCTGTAAAAATTAACAGTGAGCTAAAGCTTGAACAATTTGCTGTTCCACCGTCATCTTTGTGTTTTTTTTAATAATGTTCTAAGCTTGAAAAAAATGGGAGGCAGATCAATACGTAGCGAACCGCAGATGTTAATGGTCTCTGACGCTGCACACGAAATTTTAGCAAGAGCAGGATGGATTGTCTACCTTAACCGACTACAATAGTCTAACGAGACGGTGGCCATTGAATTTCTGCAGAATTTGCAAGAAGATCATTCCATGGTGAGGGGGAGGCAAATAACAGTAACAGATGCGATAATTGTTGAAGTTTCGGGACTGCCAGCCATTGGACCAGTATGGACCCTGAAAAAAATGAGACTTCAAGACGCTATAACCATCTTCCAGGACGAAGGACAGAGCCTTACTGTCAAAGGAAAAGGAGTCCTGCCAGCAACCCTGGGAGAACCTTTGGCAGAATTGGCCAGAATTTTCCAAAGCTACATCACTTGTGATGGCAGAAAAGACGTGGTAAGACCACCCCATCTCAAACTGTTAGCTGTATTAAAACAAAAATGTGCTGTGAATTTGCCCGCATACTTAAATTCTCTATTGCATGATGCTGCCCGAAGTATAAGAAAATCTTGTCATGTAGAATCAATAGTAAGTCATCATGGTTCAATTCGGCTAATAGTTAGTTACAGTCTCGCCCAACAACAGAGTAGTTGGGAAGAATTGGTTTTTTCAATAGATGGGGGATTGGCCTTTCCAGCCCCAAAACAAAAAGCATTGCTAGCACATCAATTAGACCGCAGAAATGAAGACAATCCACCAGATTGGGGAGAAGCAGAGGAATGTTGGGAAATCCCCAAGAAAATAGTAGCCAGCCAGTATAAATACATGACTCAGAGGACAAGCAACCCCCACAACTTGAAGGAGGGGAAAATGAAGAAGAAGAATTAGAAGAAAATGAAGAAGAGGAACCAGAAGAGGAAACTGAGCATTCCGCGAGGAAGAAGGGGAGGAAACAGAGCAACCTAGCAGAAGCCCATTACAGAACCCTCTGCAAGAAGACGAATTGGCCCAAATTTTGGCCAACATGGGGAATACATCCAACCCCACAACCCAATTAACCTCGATATTGAGGCAGGACCATCACAGGAGCACTCTGATCATAATAAGAGTGCATCTGAAGAAATGAACGATGAGGAAGAAGAGGAAAGACAATCACAGGAACAATCTGCTCACAGTGAGAGTGCATCTGGAGAAATGAATGATGAAGAAGAAGTAGAGGCAGAAGTTGTCCAAGAAATAGCAGATCAATCCAGGGTTTCCACCCCTGAAAAACTTGATCAGCAGGACGAGAACACTGAAGAAATGTTCCAAGCAGAAAATATGGAAATAAGCCAAGGCAAGGGTACAATCCCTTACAAAACCCAGGCCTAAGAAAAGAAATAGTTGTTCCTTTGAAGAAAACAAATGAAATCAAAAAGTTGCGAAAGGAACAATAGAGACTGCTAAATGTAATTAAACAACTCAGATAACAAATAAGGGTCCTAAAAATGGGGAAAATCTCAAAAAGAACCCCTGGAGCAAAGCATGCAGCCACCCAGGTGAAACCCCATAAAAAGAAGATCAAAAGAACTCAAACTAAATCCATTATCATTCAGGATCGCAAGGAACAACATGTGGCTATTACAAATGCAGAAGCCCAAACAGAAAGCACACCAGTCTGTAATAAGGACTTTTAGACAGAGGCATTGTCCTCTAGCATCACAATTGACCAGATAGTTCATGAAAAGGAAACGCAGACTATAAGAACCAGATGTCGCTATAAGGAGATCTAGGTAGATCTCCAGCCCAAAAATGTTACGATGGACAATGATCCAAGAATAGTGAAAATTCAAAAGGATTTGGCAGAGGCCCAACAAACAATAGAAAAACTCACAGAGGAAACTGCTCCTTAGGAGAAATATCAGAAGTTACAGCAGCAGGTAAAGAACATCAATGCATCGGAGAGCGAGGCCTTCGATAGATGGCGAAGGGCAGAGGAAAAAGTTAAAAAGGTAACTAATAGACTAGACACAGTTATGAGTCAAATGGATACCTTATGTTCTCTATATACTTATGTTGTAACATGTAGGGCACCTGCCAAAAACTATGCTTTGTTTTTAATGGAAAGGTACTTACAATTGAAAATTAAGGCTGTCAAGGCAGGGGTGCCTATAGAGCTAAAAACTATTGATGATTTCATAAACTACTGTAAGCATTATGGGGTGAAGGTCCAGCGATTGCTATGTGAGTTTTATTTGCATAATCTTGTGTTGGATGGTGAAACGGAAGAGAACCCTAGCCCTTTTGTGGGTGATATCCAGCTTCAGGCATTCATATCTTTTGCTGTTAACAAGGATAATTTTAGGGGCGAATGTTCGCCCTTTGGCGAAATTAAGGGGTTTTAAATTTTTAGTGGGCGAATATTTTGTATCATAGTACATTTTTACAAATCACCTCAAATAGCCCACCTTATTTTAAGGGAGAGGGTAAAAAAGGTAAATTTAGCCCTTGAAATTAGGACTTACAACCTTCCATTCGCCCATTTTCAAGAATAGGTTTTATTTAAGTGAATCCATTCGCCCATTTTCAAGAATAGGTTTTATTTAAGTGAATCCTATGGGCCAAATACCATATTTATAAAAGAGGTATGGTAAATTAATAAAAATATAAATAAATGAGAGGTATGGTAAATAAATAAAACATTTTTTATATTTACTCCATAAGTCACCTTATATACATGTAAGGGTGTAAACAAATAAAAATATAAGTAAAGTGGAGGTATGGTAAATAAATAAAACGTCTTTTTATACTTACTCAAAAGGTATGGTAAATAAATAAAAATATAAATAAACTAGACGTATCGTAAATAAATAAAACCTCTTTTTATATTTAGTCCATAACCCTCGTTCTATTTATGAAGGCTCAAGAAAGAGGTTTTATTTAACTGAATCCTATGGGCCAAATACCATATTTGTAAAAGAGGTATGGTAAATTAAAAAAAATATAAATAAACGAGAGGTATTGTAAAAAAGTAAAACATTTTTTTTATATTTACTCCATAAGTCACCTTATGTTTAAGAACACTAAAAAAATGGGTTATATTTAGGTGAAACATATGGCCAAAATACTATGGGACAAATACCATGGACTAGATTGTTATTAATACCATGCAAAAATCCATTATTAACCCTAATATTAGAATTAATAAAAATAAAAATGGCACATGGTATTGACCCATGGTATTCAAAAAAATGTCACATGGTATTGACCCATGGTATTCACCAGGAATGTAGCCTATTTAAATGGGGGAATTAAACCAGCATGTAGCCTATGCTAAGATTCACTAGGACTTTACAAAGTTTTAATTTAGTGAAAGACTCGCCAAGATCTTACAAGATTTTATAATTGAGTAAATTATTCGCCATGCCTGGTGAGAGATTCGCCAAAAAATTATATATACATATTATATTATTGATAAAATCGCCTTCCATTTTTCCTATATACCATGGAGATTCGCCCATTTATTATATTTATAAATTTAGGGGGGGTTCTTAAAATTTTCCCTGGCTGTTAACCAGATAAAGTGTCTTAAAGCCCATAATACCTTCTAGAGACAGGAGAACGGGTTAGATCTGTGGGTAAGGGGTGAACCTAGAAACCCATTTCAACTGTGGAATAAGCATAGAAGCTTAATGAGAAAGAAGGGTGTGATCCAGACATTGGGACCTATTCACATAGCAGTTGTCTAGCAAGGGCTAGAATACTTCCCAGCCATCAAAGACCTTGCCATAGTAGCAGCTAAATTCCGATACAAGACTTCCAATTAGAATGTCCAAGACAGAGAGCCTTTCAATTATGAAAATTTTAAGCTAGCTGCTAATCGCCTGGTTACCTATGGTGACCTCATCTTGAGAGAAGGATCGTCTTGGTTAGGCTGTAGGTTTCGAAGTCCAATCATCTAGTATCCTGCACCAGGGTATAGAGCCCTATGTGAATTTCCTGAAGGTCAGACATGACATATTTTTGAAGTCTTAGCTAGAAATCATGGTTTTAGAACACTGCATGCAAATCCTCCTCCAGCCTATTCCATAACTGCCTTGCATGTCAATTACAATGTTTTCATGAGGGCATGAAAAAGGGTAAGTAGGGGGGTGTGTTGAGCATTGGAAAATGTATGTATTTACCATCTATTTCTTATATTTTCCTTTAAATCATAACTTCTTTACATTCTAAGATGGTAATATGTTAAAGGATTATGATAGAATTAAGCAAATTTGTGATTGATGTAAAATGATTAATTATTGTCTCTTTCTATGAAAAAAGTGAAGAAAATGGAAAATCACTATTCTGGAGGAAAAGACAAAGTAGAACCAATTGCTGTCCCTTTGACAGGAAACCGCATCTAGACGAGGAAATCAAGATCGGAGCACATGGACCAGGAAAAGGAAGAAGAAACGTGGTATCAATGCAAGAGGACAAAACGATAACTGAAGATTAAAGATATGGCGAAAGATCGTTGCCTCAAGGCTTATCTGTATTTTTGATACTTCCACCTAGCCATTATAAAAAGGGACAGCGCTGCTAGCCCAGGGGGCAGATAATATTGTTGATTTGTAGACTTTATTGTTGTAATCTGAACTTTGATCATCGACTCTCTTTAAAGAGTGATAGCTGTAACTATGCTTAATATATAACCCAGTTGTTGTTCCATTCTCTAATCCCGGAGTAACCGTGGCAGTGTTTCCTTGGTGGCTAAGGGCCCGACCCTAGTGGATCACTTGCTTCTTCTATCATTATTTTCTGATTACAGTCGTGTGTGGTTTGATTTCCTTTGCATTTGCTTAACTTGCTTTATTCAATAATCTCTCATTTCTGAACATTTCGTTGAAATGCTCTATTATATCGAATTAGTAATTGGATAGCAAGGTTATTATTTGCAACTGAAAATGTTATGCTGTTCATTCTGAAATAATATTGCATTGTATAATGTGAAGGTTGCTGTTCATTTACATATTGATATTGTTGTTCATTTACAAATTGATATTTTTGTTCATTTATCGATTGGTATTTCTGTTCATTTAGCTACGGTTTACTTACAATTGCGATTGTTGTTCATTCGATTACTGTTCCACTATAACTGCAATTGTCGTTCCTTTATAAATGTGGTTAATGCCCATTATGCTAGAGTAAGATTACTGATTCTATAGTCACTGTGTGTTTACACTTGATTAAGTTTTCTGTTCAATTTCCGTAGACTTACTTAGGTTTGATGTTCCTTGTTGGCATTATGGTATAGGTGTTGTCCTTGATGGAATCTCACTCAAAGGGCAAATCACAGTTCAGGCTCTCAGAATGAAAGAAAATGAGGTATATGCAGGTTCATCTTAACAAAATTGCGTATACACGTGGGTGTACCAATCAAAAGGCACGTATATGTATGCATGCAATTTCATGCAAAGAAAAGTGCGTACATGTGGGAAAACTTATGGTTGGTCCATGATATTTAGTCCGTCATATTTGAACCTATGGTTTTGGTCCTTGGTATTGCATCCATAGTGTTGAACCCAGGTATTGAGTCCCTAGTATTGGATCTCTATGGTTTTCGACCATGGTGTGACTAAGGCCTAAGTCTATAAAAAGGGAAGGAGATCATTTGGCAAGGGATCAACTGAAGTATTGAATATCTTATGAAGAGCAAGGTCGAGAATACTGTCATTGGGTTAAGGTGCATAACTAGATTTGAATCAAGGAGGAACTTGAGTGCAAGGAGGAGGATAAGTTCTTTTGATGGGTCAAGATCTTAAGGCGGTTTGAAGAGAAGTATCTTTGTGAAATATTTGATCTGTTTGACACAGGACGTGATCTATAAATATGATAATTTGGGTATAACTAATGTCTGAATAAGTAAAAGGTAAATTATATTTTATAGATCTGTACGCAGGTTCAGCACAGCAGAGGTGCGTATACACGCTGGTTCGCTAACATAAAACAACATATATGCTGGATAGCCTTGATACAGAAGCATATGCACGCATGTTCTATATATTGTAGTAGCGTATATCTCATGAAATATGTTTTAGATGCTTCTGTTTATTGCTGCAGTATTCTGGGTTCAGCATTGGAGTTTGGTTACTGGTACTATTTTCTGGTTACAACATTCTGAGAAGTTATTGGTTGATTCAGTATTTGTTTGTACAAAGGAGTTTGGTTAATGCAGATATACTTGATGTTTGATTAATATACATGGATCTAGTCTGAAAATTTATGAAACGAGGTCCCTGGAAGAAAAGAGAAGGTTGTAGCCTTCTGTAGTTCAACACCTATGTACTAGTACCTCAGCTAGTACAAGAGCTAAGGGGGTTGTAGCTCCCTTCCAGGAGAAGCTGGAGAATGAGAAGGTTGTAGCCTTCTACAGGTAGCAGCCTGCGCACTGGTATAACACTGCACCAGTACAAAAACATTGTAAAAATAAGTTTCTAATTGAAAGAATATAGAGACGAATTGCAGCAGGTGGTTTTCACCCACATTGGGTTTCCACCTTATATCTTGTGTTCTTATGTGTGAGTGCCTGTTCTGTTTTACTGTTCCTAGTTACTGTTCATATGGTTTGATGCACAGATTAATGATCAACATCTGAAGAATAATTTAAATTACAAGTATGCTCATATACACTTTTTTCCTTAACTGAAGTTGCGTACATACGCGGTATTTACTAACTGAAGTAGTGTATACAAATCTGATTGTGAAATGAAAAATAATTGACCTAATAATACTGATTCACCCCCCCTCTCAGTATTATTTCCAACATTCCTTTCTCGAATTGCTGTTCAATTCCTTTATTAGTTAAATATTGTTGTTCAAATTCTTAGGGTCAAGATTGCTGCTTAATTCATTCCGATAGATTAAGTTTCGCTGTTCGATCTCTTCAATAGATTAGTTGTTGTTCCTTTTCTGCTAATTTAATTGTTATTTCCAGTATTTTCTTTGGTGTGGATAGAAAGATCTACAATTGTAATGAACATTGACTACTGCTGTCTAAGTTCTAAGATCTGAGATCTTGCCTTTGATTGGTTTTCATTTAAATCAGTTTACAGGGGAAAGAGTTATCATTACTGCATCCTTGACTGATGATTGTTGTAGTTTCTTGAGTGAATGATTTAGTTACAAAGCATTTAAGTTTCTTCCATTACAATTAGAGTTTGTTTCCAGCATTTATTTACTTTTTTAAAGCACTATACTGCAAGCATTACTTTTGAACAAGTGACCGCCTCAGATTGAGTACACTCTTGAGATAAAAAATCATACCTGGATTGATAATTAATGTAGCGTAAATAGAGGTTAAAAAGACCCTGTTTATAGCTCAACAGGAGCATTGAAACATCTTGGGTTCCTTGGAGTTTGTGGGTTGAGTTACTAGTCCCTGGAGCCTATGGGTTGGGACAAATGCTTTGGAGCCCTAAAACAACTCAGATTCCCTAGAGGTTGTGGGTTGAGTCACTAGTTCATAGAGAACTGAACAGTTTGGGTAGAGACAAATATGGTTGATGTTAGTGATTTATGGACCGTATATGTGACATTACTGTGGTTGAGGGTTGAGGTGGTTTGGCCTCTGGAAGCCTTGGTTGGTTTTGTTTTGGTTTGACCCTTACGATCCCACATTCCTGCTTGGAATATGGCATAGGGGTGATTATCTGAAAGAGAGATTTGGTTCAACCAATCTATGGTCGGGTGGTACATGGAAGTCCTTGACTTGGTTGACATTTTCATATGTTAATTTGACCTATTTTCCTATTTTGATCTATAAGCACTTGTACTAGTTAGTATGGTGATCATATAGTTGATTTTCATAGTTTATGTTATGGTTATATGCATGGTTTTATGATGTTCTCTAGTTATGATTCTTGTTCATGATTTATTAAGTTACTTGACTGTTAATGAATGCATGGGATAACAAGTGTTGGGTGTGGAGCTTGATTATCTTCTGTATTCAAAGGTATCGCCGCATTGGACCCTAGTTCGTAATGTGGTGGCAACGCCAACCGTAAAATGTACGCGACTGGGGGGGGGGGGGGCGATGACAATTATTTGGAGCCCCCCCCTAGCGGGGGATCAGGGGTAGCACCCCTGAAGCTAAAAATAGATGTAAAATTGCATTGTAAAATGTTGTAATTTCGTAGTCAATCTGGGTCGTTCATTAGGCGGAGATCTGACGGTAGAAGTTATGTTTAATTTAGGGTTTTTTGCCCTAGAAGGCAACCCCTTGCTATATATGAAGGAATTGTATTGCGTCTATGTAGATTTGTATTCTGAGTGAGCAAGAGAGAGGATATTGTGTGAGAGCGAAGAGGGAATTACAACGGATCCATTGTAGGTTGTATCTATTCATTTTGCTGGATAATATAAAAGGAAGGACTGGTTGTTTCTCCGTGGACGTAGCCCAAATTGGGTGAACCACGTATATCTGTGTCTCTCTTGTTTTATGTGTTTTTTGTTTTTATATTTCTGCATTATTTTATGTTTTCCATTGCTCTGTAATATATAATTTTCTAACAACTGGTACTAGAGCCGAAGGTCTATTTGGATGATAAACTCGCAGGAGAAGGGTTCCTGGTTCGAGTGGGAGTAATGGCAGAAGATGGTAGGTTTAGGGTCGAAAAAATATAACGGCCAAAACTACCAGCTGTGGAAGATGCAGATGGAACATTATATGTATCAGAAAGATCTGTACCTACCATTGAGCGGAAATACAAAGAAGCCGACAGGTATGATAGACACAGAATGGGATATTCTCGACAAAAAGGCACTTGGAACAATACGGCTGTGTCTAGCGGTGTTGGTAGCCTTTAAAATTTCAAAGGAAATGACAATGAAGGGTTTAATTTTGGCATTGGCCAAACTATATGAAAAACCCTTAGCCTCAAATAAGGTATTTCTTATGAAGCGTTTATTTAATAGGAAGATGTCAGAAGGTGGATCTGTTGCTGATCATTTAAGTGAATTCAATACAGTTACTAGTTAGTTAAGTTCTGTAGGGGTGACTTTTGATGATGAAGTTAGGGATCTGTTATTTATGTGCTCATTGCCAGAAAGTTGGAATGGTTTAGTTATGGCCATTAGTAACTTTGTATCTGGATCTAGTACTTTAAAGTTTGATGATGTTGTCGGTGTAATCCTTAGTGAGGAAATGCGATGGAAAAGCTCCTGTGAGACATGAGGTAATGCTTTGACTACATAGACTAGGGGAAGAAAAACGAAAAGAGGAAAGAGCCCAGAATATCACAATAAGTCAAGGAAAGGCAGATCCAAGTCCAAATCGGGGATAGTGTGCTGGAAATGCAGAAGAAAGGACACCTGAAGAAAGACTGTAAGTCTCAGAAGGAAAAATAAGGAGATACGCAGCAAGAAAACAATCATGATGTGAATGTGACATGTGATGTGTTGCAAGATGCTTTGTTTCTTTCATTAAAAAATATTATTGATGCCTCGGTGGTAGATTCGGGGGCCTCATTCCATGCCACACCTGATAGGAAACATTTTCATGATTATGTTCAAGGAGATTTTGGATAGGTTCGATTGGGTGATGTTAAACCCTATAAAATCATTGGAATGGGTACAGTTTTCATAAAAAAACAAAATGGAAATCAATGGCTATTGAAGGAGGTAAGGCATGTTCCAAATCTGAAGAAAAATTTGATTTCAACAGGGAAGTTGGGAGGTGAAGGTTGTGTAACTACTTTTACAGATAAAACATGGAAGGTCATTAAAGGAGCCTGGTAATAGCAAAAGGAGAAAAGGTTGGTACATTGTATTTATGCAATGGTATTTATAATTTTGTTAATGCTTTAACCTCTACAGGAGAAGATATAGCATTGTGGCATCATAGGCTCGGGCACATGAATGAGAAGGGGATGTAGATTCTTCACTCAAGAAATTTGTTTCTAGGTTTGAAGCATGTTGATTTAAAATTCTATGAAAATTGTGTTTATAGAAAACAAAAGAGAGTTAGATTCCTTAGAGTTGGGAAAGAAAAGAAGAGTGAAAAATTACAGCTTGTTCCTACAAATGTATGGGCACCTACTCAGGTATCATCTCTCAGTGGCTCTCGTTATTATGCTACTTTTATTGATGATGCAACCAAAAAAACCTGGATTTATTTTATTCGAAATAAATATGATGTATTTGATACTTTCATGAAATGGAAAGCTTTGGTTGAAAATGAGACAGGAAAAAGGTTGAAGTGTCTCAAATCAGATAATGGAGGTGAATATTGCTGCAAAGAGTTTGATAGGTACTATTCAGAGAACAGAATTCACAGAGAGAAGACAATTCCAGGAACACCGCAAGAAAATGGTGTGTCGGAAAGGATGAACAGGACAATCATGGAGCGTGCAAGGTGCATGAGATTGCATGCAGGATTGCCTTTACAATTTTGGGTAGATGCTGTAGATACTGCAATTTATCTAATAAACAGAGGGCCTTCAAGTTCCTTAGATGGTGGTATTCTAGAGGAGGCATGGATAGGTAAAAAGGTAAACTACTCATTTTTAAAGACTTTTGGTAGTGGAGCATTTGTCCACATTAATAAAGAAAATAGAACAAAGCTTGAGGCAAAATCAAAGAAATGTACCTTTATTGGATATGGTGTTAATGATTTTGGTTATCACTTTTATGATTATGAAAAGCACAAAATCATTAGGAGTAGAGATGCCTTATTCAATGAAATTTTTTTGTATAAGGATGAGATGCAGGAAAAGAAATAGGAAAAAGAAAACAGAGAATACAAAGTGCTTGATGAGATCACAAAAAAAGTTAAGGTGCTTAGAAATCATAATGATCAACAACCAGAACAACAACAACAACCACAAAAGCAACAAGCACCTCAAACGCCTGAAAGTGGTGTTAGAAGATCTACCAGGATAAGTAGACCCCTTGAACGATACTCCCTTTCATTATATTATGTATTGTCGACCGATTCTGGTGAACCAGAATGTTATGAAGAAGCAGTGTAGGTAGAAACCACGAAGAAATGGGAGCAAGCCATGAAAGAAGAGATGGACTCCTTAGCACATAACCAGACTTGGGACTTAGTCAGGTTACCTGTAGGTAAAACAAAATTGCAGAATAAATGGGTTTACAGGTTGAAGGAAGAAGATGGAGGTAGAAAAAGGTATAAATCTAGACTTGTGGTGAAGGGGTTTGCACAGAAAAAGTGTATAGGCTTTAATGAGATATTTTCTCTTGTTGTTAAAATGACTTCAATCAAAACTATTTTAAGTCTAGTAGCAGCTGAAGATTTGCATCTTGAGTAGTTAGATGTAAAGACAACCTTTCTCCATGGGGATTTGGAGGAAGATATGTATATATATATATATATATATATATATATATATATATATATATATATGCAGCAACCACAAGGATATGAGGTAAAAGGGAAGGAGAAACTAGTGTGCAGGTTGAAGAAGAGCTTGTATGGCTTAAAACAGGCTCCAAGGCAATGGTATCTAAAATTTGACAGGTTCATGTCTGAACAAGGTTATACTAGATGTCACTCTGATCATTGTGTTTATCTCAAAAGGCAAAATGATGGTAGCTATATTATATTGTTATTGTATGTAGATGACATGCTTGTTGCAGGTTATAACATGCAGGAAATAAATGTGCTCAAAAGAAAATTGGTGAACTCATTTGCAATGAAGGATTTGGGTGCTACAAAACAAATCCTTGGTATGAGAATAACTAGAGACAGGAAGAATAAAAAACTAACATTGTCTCAGAGTGAGTACATAGAAAAGGTGTTGAAAATATTTAATATGCAGAATGCAAAACCAGTTAGTATACCTTTGGCTAGCCATTTCAAACTAAGTAGGGAGGTGTGTCCCAAGACTAAGGAAGAAATGGCTTATATGTCTAAATTTCCATATGCATCAGCAGTTGGAAGCTTAATGTATGCAATGGTATGCACAAGGCCTGATATTGCACATGCAGTGAGAGTTGTAAGAAGGTACATGAAAAATCCAGGAAAAGAACATTGGATGGTGGTGAAGTGGATGCTCAAGTATTTGAGAGGTACCACAAATCAAGTATTATGCTTTGGTGGTTCAAACATTGCTCTATAGGGATATGTTGATGCAAATATGGCACGTGATAGAGATAATAGGAGGAGCACAATAGGGTATGTGTTTACTGTAGGTGGAATAGCTGTCAGTTGGGTTTCAAAATTGAAAAGTGTTGTTGCACTCTTAACAATGGAAGCATAGTATATTTCTAATATAGAGGCTAGTAAAGAAATGATTTGGTTATAAAGGTTTCTGGATGAGTTGGGTAAGAAGCAAGAGTTAGGCAGGTTATACAGTGACAGCTAGAGTGCCATACATCTTGTAAAGAACTCTACATTTCATTCCAAAACTAAACATATACAACTCAAGTACCATTTCATACGGTCAGTGTTGGAAGATGTAAAATTGAAGCTAGAAAAGATACACACTAGCTAGAATCCTGCAGATATGTTAACAAAAGTTGTAACTAGGGAGAAATTGAGATTCTGCTCAGTTTCAATTGGTCTTCAAGTATGATGAAGAAGATGAGAAACAACCAGGTCAAAAGTGGAGTCATTGTCCAGCAAATGAAGCAGCGATGGAGTTGCTATAATCAGTATCCAAGTGGGAGATTGTTGGGTGTGGAGCCTGATTATCTTCTATATTCGAAGGTATCGTTGCATTGGACCCCAGTTTGTAATGTGGCGGCAACACCGCCCATAAAATGTACGCCACCAGGGGGGTCCAGGGGGGGCGACAATGATTATTTGGAGCCCCCCCATGGCGGGGGATCGGGGGTAGCACCCTCGAAGCTAAAAATAGATGTAAAATTGCCTTGTAAAATGTTGTAATTTAGTAGTCAATCTGGGTCGTTCATTAGGCGGAGATCTGATGGTAGAAGTTATGTTTAATTTAGGGTTTTTTACCCTAGATGGAAACCCCTCGCTATATGTAAGAGAATTGTATTGCGTCTATGTAGATCTGTATTCTGAGCAAGCAAGAGAAAGGAGATTGTGTGAGAGTGAAGAGGGAGTTACAACGGATCTTTTGTAGGTTGTATCTCTTCATTTTGCTGGATAATATAAAAGGGAGGACTGGCTATTTCTTCGTGGATGTAGCCCAAATTGGGTGAACCACGTATATCTGTGTCTCTTTTGTTTTATGTGTTTATATTTCTGCAATATTTTATGTTTTCCATTGCTTTGTAATATATAATTTTCTAACAAGAAGTGTATTTGCTGCTAGCTTGAGAGGGCATTGAGCCTTCTTGGTGATTTTCATATGAAGTTCAAAATTTTATGATCAGATACACATTCATGACCTATAGCTTATATGTTTACTATTTTTTTGACGAAATGTATATCTTGCATTAGGCATGTATTGGTCAAGTTCTTGCTCAAGTTTTGATTGTTTAACATTATTATCATCATTGCCATGATTTTGGAAAGTTACTGGCAATTCTGGGCAGTGGTATGGAGTCTATCCTGAAAAGTGGCATAGATATCACGACCACATGCTCTGAATAAGGAAATTTGGGTCATAACCACATGGAGACAAGCTTGTGGGTGCAGTTATAGCCTCCAAATCACATGCATGAAGTGTTATGGGTGCAGTTGGGGAGTAAACCTAGTGAAAAAGAGTTCCAGCCTAGGGATTGATCACCTGGGGTGGTTGGTAGGCTCTTGAGTGATTTTTCATGTCTATGAGGGATGTCATTTTACTTTTGGTTAGTAGGCCCCACTTCCATAACTGGATCTTGGAGGCCAGGATCATAGTGACACTCAACTAATGTTTACCCTGGAGAGCTTGTAAAAGTGGGTAAATGTGGGAGGGGGTGTTACAAATTGGTATCAAATCTTCCAAGTTCAAACACTTGGATTTTATGGGCTAGATGTGATAATTATGCATGCATATCATTCATATGTGCATCTACTATGAACGAATTGTAGTGGCTATGGTTTTCATGTATATAGTCAGTGTTACAGTTTGTGTCATCATGCATGATGTTGGTACGATGTCATTATATATATATATCATGCTAATTTGGGCTAATTTGTGAAGATGTGATAGCCTCCCCTGAACTTCCTTATGGTATGATTTTGATTATGATTTCTACTTGGTTTATCTAACATGGCCTGTTTACAGGAGATAGAAGATCATAGATGCAGAGTAGAATAGTGTACTACAGTTCACATGAATCCCTTTACAGGCCTGATGTGAATTCAATGGAATGGTACAGGTCAGTTGAGCAGCAAGGAGAAGAGTGCTCTCCTGATATAGTAGATACACTAAGAAGTTTGAAGGCATAAATAAGAAGTTGTAAGGTAGATAATAGTAGGTTGATTGAGGCACAGGAAAGACTTGCTAGATCTAAGGAAAATCAAGTAGAGGTTAATTCAACAATCCTTCAGAGCCTTTCAGATTTACATAAGTAGGGACAACTGAGGATCGGTCATGTACAAGAGGAAAAGGCAAATGGGCATATGGTAGCGGGTCTCATAGAGGATGTAGGTCGAACAATGATGATACAATCGGAAGTGGTAGATCTTTTGATACACCTAATAGGCAGGCTAACACTCATGGATTTTATTCTATTTATAGTTTTGAAATACATCATCGTCATTACCGCCAACGTTATTATAGGAGGAGTGAGAACAAATATTTGTTAGAGGAGTTCAAGAAAGCCAAGCCTCCTACATTTGATGGGGATATGAAGAAACCGGAATATGTAGAAGCATGGCTACTTGGGATGAAGAATTTTTTCAGAGTGCATGATTATTCAAATAATATGAAAGCCAAGATAATTATCTTCAATCTCAAAAGAAAATCAAATATTTGGTGGGAATATGTGAAGTGTGTCAGAGGCATCATGTGAGAGGAGTTGAGTTGGCATGAGTTTAAGAGATTCTTTAGGAATAAGTACTTGTTTGAGAGATATTATGATAGAAAGGGCAATGAATTATATGAGTTGAATATGGTTTCCATGACAAATGAAGAGTACATGACCAAGTTTCTAGAACCATTGAGGTATGTGCCCTACCTCAAGGATGAGAAGAAAAAGGTTCAAAGGTTCATAAGTGGATTTCCTTTAGCATTCAAAGATCGAATTGAGTATGATGAGCTTCGTTCATTGGAGGAAGTCATCAGGAAGATGAAGCATTGTTATGAGTAGTCTAAGCGCAAGTCTTAGCCTAAGCGATATTTGAAAGATAATGAGAAGATTAAAGGAAAGTGCGCTAAGAAGCGAGGAAGACTTTAGGATGTAGGTGACAAGAAGAATGTAGCACCTTATAAGAAGTTCAATGCAATTGACATAGGACATGGATTTCAGCCTGAGGAGAAAAATAAGGGAGATGGTAGGAAGCCTTTGAAGTGTTGGACTTGTGTGGAGAGCATCACAGGAATGAGTGCCCATCACACTAGGGTGGTATCACTCATAGCTACAGTGCTCAGGAGGTACAAAACATTGGATATGTTGGGAAAAGTATTCCTAAGATTTACACAGCAGTGGCTAATAGGCAGGTTGATCAACATGCATCCATTATCGAGATGGAAGGTAATCTTTGTGATCAATTTGTTTCCATTTTTATTGATCTTGGATCTAATTATAGTTATATCAATCTTGAATTAGTGGATAAGTGTCACTTGAATAAAGAAGTGCATGCAGAGTCTTGGTTGGTGCAATTGGCTACAAGGACCAAGAGAAGAGTTCATCATTAGGTGAGATCTTGTGCATTTGAGCTAAATGGTATGCCTACACATCAACACATCCAAATGTGCTTTCATTGGGATCATATAATATGCTTTCGGGAATGGATTGGTTGTTCATTCACATGACTAAGTTAGAATTCTATGATAAATATACTGAGTGCCTAGATGATGATGGAGAAAGGAGAATTTTGCAGGTAAAGAAGAAACCTACATTAGTGAGAATGGTTACAACTATGTAGGAAAAGCGTAATTGCAAGAAAGGATGTGTATTGTTTGCAATGCATATTTATAGTGAAAAAGGGAAGAATGTTGAGGACGATGAAGTTTTGAAGAGGTATCCTGTTTTGCAGCAGTTTCAGGATGTGTTTCCTGTTTAGTTTTCATATTTACCTCCTCATAGAGAGGTGGACTTTTCTGTTGAGTTGATGCCAGGAGAAACACCAACATCTAAGGCACCTTACTAGATGAGCACTCCGGAGTTGGTGGAATTGAATTTGAAACTTAAGGAAATGCTTCATAAAGGATTCATCAAGCCAAGTGTATTGCCTTGGGGTGCACCAATATTGTTTGTAAAGAAGAAGGACCATACTCTCAGATTATGCATTGATTATAGGTAGCTAAATAAAGTCACTATCAAGAACATGTATCCATTGCTATAGATTGATGAATTGTTTGATCAAATGAAAGGAGAAATAATGTTTTCAAACATTGATTTGAGGTAAGGATATCATCAAGTGTGCATCAAAGAAGAATACATATACAAGACTGCATTCCATACAAGGTATGGACATTATGAGTTTGTGGTGGTTCCTTTTGGTCTTACTAATGCTCCAACCACCTTCATGTGTTTGATGAACAATGTGTTGCATCCTTACCTGGACAAGTTTGTGATAATGTTTATTGATGATATATTGATATACTCCAAGAATGAGGAAGAGCATGTAGAGCACCTAGCAGCAGTGTTGAGATTGTTGAGAGAGCATCAGTTGTATGCCAAGCTTAACAAGTGCAGTTTCTTTCAGTATTAGATTCATTACTTGGGACATGTTGTTTCCAAGAAGGGGATATCAGTGGACCCTATTAGTGTTAGTATTGTTAGCCTGTCACCTGGATCAAATATGCTTTTACTATGTTTTTTCCAAACTTTCAAAATCAAATTTTTTATGTTACTAGGTTTACACAACAAAATTTGTCATTGTTTGGTCAGTCTAAAGATGAAGTCACTCTTTAGAAAGTCACTCATGTTGGTCACCTATCACACTTTATGGAGGTGTCACAATAAAAATGGGTCAGTCATCATCATCATTCCATTTGGTCTCAGGTCATCCATTAGGTCGCTAGGGTTTCCAAGGTCCATCATTTTCATGAATAAAACCAGCAGTGAATAAACCATGACAAAGAACTTTTAGGAGTTGATTTTGAATTTTAGCACACTCCTCATACTTTCATGCTCCAAACGTTCCAGAAAAAGAAGCTCCAACACTTAGGAAAGTAAAGGACATCTCAAGTTTTCAATGGTAAAGGTAACTCCATTTTCATAAAGTGAAAAATCGGTTTTTAAAGGAGGGTGGGTCCCATTTCTTTTTGAAAAAATTGAAGAAACTTTCCCTATATAAACTCAAAAGCCCCCAAACTCCTTCATTCACCTCATATTCACTCTTTGTTATCAAGCTATCCCGTCCAAGAGAGAAAAAAAGTCGTTTTCCTAAGTGAAATTGGCAAAAAATTTCAGGCGCTGCGCTTAGGAGGCCGGCGCTGCGCTAAAAAAACTGTGTTGCACTTAGGAACACTATGCTACATGCAGGACAGAGTGCCCTGAAATCCTTCAAAACTCTCCCAAATTTCATTTTTTCACTTGCAAGCTTGATTTTACTGACTTCTAAGCTAAGGATCAAGTAAGTACACCATCCTGATACAGTTAATGTGGCTGATGATGAGCCAACAATCCTTTTTGGTCCAGCCTTAGAAGGAGCTCCTGAAGATAGTGAAATCCATCCTTTTTATCTGAGTCTTAAACTTCATGATTTTATCCTTCATAATGCTATGTTAGATTCTGGTGCCTCCCATAATCTGATGACTAAAGCCATCATGGATAAACTAGGATTGAGCATCACCCGACCTTACAATGATCTTTATTCCTTTGACTCTGGAAGAGTGAAATGCCTTGGCCTTATTAAAGACTTGGTAGTGTCCTTGGACCAAATCCCAGCCAAAAATGTACTCATGGATGTTGTAGTCACTGATATTCCTCCTACGTTTGGCATGTTTCTTTCAAGGTCTTGGGAAGCAAAATTAAAGGGCACTTTGTAGCTTGACTTTTCATACGCCATTATCCCTGTTTTTGGACAACTCCAGAAACTTTATAGGGAAAAGAATATGAAATTTATGATCAACAGTAAGGAGAAGCCAGTCAGTCATCCTATACATGCTGTTCATACTGATCTTGATTCTTTCATTCTGTTTAGTGATATAAATTCTGTTGATGATGAAAGTCAGCTAGTGGAAATTTCAGAAGTTCCCAAGGTAATGAGAAACATACACGAAAGAGAAAGTTTTTGTCATGTTGAAAGGTCAGTCAGTTTTAAGTCAAAAGTCTATTTTTATGCATGTTGACTCCATTACCCAATGAATAAGGCTACTTGGTCTATGGTGTTCTTGACACCTCCAAGGAGCTACCATGCCCAGTTGGAGCCAATGTTAGTGTCAGTCTTGTTAGCCTGTCACCTGGATCAAATAAGCTTTTACTATGTTTTTTTCAGACTTTCAAAATCAAATTTTTTATGTTACTAGGTTTACACAACAAAATTTGGTCATTGTTTGGTCAGTCTAAAGATGAAGTCACTTTTTGGAAATTCACTCATGCTGGTCACCTATCACACTTTACGTAGGTGTCACAATAAAAATGGGTCAGTCATCATCATCATTCCATTTGGTCTTAGGTCATCCATTAGGTCGCTAGGGTTTCCAAGGTCCATCATTTTCATGAATAAAAGTAGCAGTGACTAAAACATGACAAAGAACTTTTGGGAGTTGATTTTGAATTTTCACACACTCCTCATACTCTCATGTTCCAAAAGTTCTAGAAAAAATAAGCTCCAACACTTAGGAAAGTAAAGGACATCTCAGGTTTTCAATGGTAAAGGTAACTTTGTTTTCATAAAGTGAAAAATCAGTTTTTAAAGGAGGGTGGGTCCCATTTATTTTTGAAAAAAGTGAAGAAACTTTCCCTATATAAACTCAAAAGCCCCCAAACTCCTTCATTCACCTCCTATTCACTCTGTTTTATCAAGCTATCCCATCCAGGAGAGAAAAAAAGTTGTTTTCCTAGGTGAAATTGGCAAAAAATTTCAAGTGTTGCGCCGCACTTAGGAGGTTGATGTTGCACTTAGAAAAATTACATTGCGCTTTGGCACTGCGCTTAGGAACACTGCGCTGTGCGCAGGACAAAGTGCCCCGAAATCCTGCAAAACTCTCCCAAATTTCATTTTTTCACTTGCAAGCTTGATTTTATTGACTACTAAGCTAAGGAACAAGTAAATACACCATCATCATCCCCCTTTTTCTTTTCCAATTTCATCTCATGTCAATGATTCTTCAAGTTAGGGTTTGTAGCGAAATTTGCATGGGAAATGATAGGGTGAAAATGGACATCATTATTTTTGATTTCTAAAACATGTAAAATGATATCCTACACCTGCATACATGTTTAATGAGCCATTTTAACCATTTTACCCACCTCAGAACAAAGTTTTAACACTCAAAAAGCAAAACCCTAGCTCATTCCTAAAGGTTTTTGGGCAAGTTTCATTATAAACCCTGTTGTTTCTGCCTGCAAGCAAATCATCCTTCCATTATTTATCCACTCATTTTCATCAGCTTTCAAAGTCCTTTCACCTTTCCCAAGACCCCTCCATCATTTTGTCAAAAAATCTCCTTCATATTACTTCGTTTCCATTCACACCTCACATTTTATTTTTCGCTGCCTGCTGCTAGGGCTTTGTGTCATCATGGAGGTAGAATCTTTGCCAGAAAGAAAAAGACAACATAAAGGAGGGAAGATCCTCATATATGAACCATCAGACTGCAATACAATCAACTCCTATCCTTTCATCAAACAATGCTTTGAGGATGTCCATTGCCTGGAATTTTGCAAAAGGGTGAGCAAGGTGGGATTTCATGAGCAATTAATAGATTGGGTGGAAACTCAACTGAAAGGAGAAACTGCTGTCATTGTTGGTGTTGAGTCTAGTTTTTCAGTGGCCTCCATCTCAATTGCAACTGGGTTACTAGACAATGGTGAATATTGGTTCAAAGGAATGAGCCTAGATATTGAATACTACAAGCCTTTCTTAAAGACGCCATACAGAGAAACACATACTCACCTCATGCCTTTCAGATATTTATTGGAGAAATACGCCCCTTTGATGAAAACTATCATGAGATTCTTCACTTGTGAAGGTAGATTCTCCAGGTTGTATGCCTATCATATTCACCTCCTTATGCATTTCACCTCTCAAAAGCCACTCAACATGTGCAATTATCTATTTGGGAGCATTTCCAAAATGTCAGAAAAAATTCAATTAAAGGAAAAAGAGCACTCCCCAAGCTTGTTTCATCACAGTCTCATCAAAACCATTGTCCTTCACCAGCTGGCAGAGAAAGGTATGGCTTGGGAAGCCTTTTTGGAAGCAGCCTTGAAATGGCATGAGAAAAATGCAGCATCTTAGTCTCCTAGTGCACCAAAACAACAAACGGAGGTGGGGTCATCTAGCAAAACAATGGAGAAGACTCAGCTACCCAAACCTGAGGTGACTAAAGTGTATAAGAAAGGGCAGAGGCTTGTGTTTTCTTCTCTCAAAGAGAAAGGGGCCAAGCCTTCTTCATTAACGAATCAGGAACCGACATCAAAAGAGAAAGACACAGTTGAGCATTAGTTTGAACTAGTCGATCCAGAGACTGAGGATCAAACTTGAAACATGCGATAGACAATCAGGGATAAGTATTATCAAATCAAGGAGCTAGCAATCAATTTGGAAAGATAAAAATATGTCATATCATTCCTTGAATAGGAAAATAATCAACTCAAAGCAAAGGAGTTGATCCTAGAAAAGGAAAAAGCCAAGTTATTGCAGCAAGTTGGCAAAGGTAATTAGATCATGGAATCAAGTGAGCCTAAAGCATCAAAGGGGAGGGAAAAAGGACAAGACCAAGAACAAGAGGCCTCAAGAAAGATTTGCAAGAAGAGCAAGAACAAATTCTGTTGAATGAAGACCTTGACTTAGAGGATATGCTTGCCCTTGAGGTTCATCAAGATAAGGAATATTGGCTAAATAGGGTAAATGAACACTTGGAGAAGCTCCTTGAGAAGGAAAAAAAGGATAATCAGTTGCTCAGACATATGGCGCACCACTATCAAGCTCAAAACATGATCGCCAATGTCAAAGTGAAGCAACTTGAAAATAAGCTCAAGAAGGCCAAACATGACCAAAATGATGAGGGAAACTTGGAAATGCTTGCTAAATAATCTATGAAGATTTAAAAAACATGTTTTTACACCTTCCATCCAATTTTGAGAAAATTCTAAGCACATTAATTTTTTTGAGAAATTTTTGTCTAAATTCAGAAATTTAGTTTCTCTAGAAGCATAATGCCTTGGTGCTGTGCTTTTTCCTCATGCCTCCGTTTGAGGAAAGGTATAAATTTTTGGAAAGATCTTGCCATCCTATAAAAACCCATTTTCTCAGATGTTGCAGAGGTAGTTTTGGAGAAAAATGAAAAAAAGTGGCAAAAAACTAGCATTCTGGACCATTTTTTGACAGGCGCTGTGCTTCTGGAGCGACCTTGGGAGAATGGATTTTTGAAGGCCTTCCCATGGTCCAAATTCAGAAATTCAAACTGTTCTGGAAACTAGACTTGAAGGGCTAGTTGACCATTCTCTCAGTTTTGTATTTTGACCCCTAGAAGGCACCTAAAAATCAGCTCAAAGTTGGCGCTGTGCTTCTGCACTTTTCTGTGTTTCAAATTGTAAATTACACTGTGTAAATTTCTAGTTTCTAGTTTGACTTAGTCAAAGTCAAGATTATCTATGTAATGGCACTAGTTTCAAGGCTAGGTGATGTAGGCATGAATAAATGTACATCATAGCCGGGCCTACCGGGTCCTATCCTCACACGTTACCTCACCCTTATGGTCGAGCCTGCTTGCGCATCATGACTGGAAGCCTCTTACTTCTTGGCTTGGTCGGAAATGAAATAATTCGTTGCTCAATATTGCAAACCTCCGCCACGGTCAAATGGCTAATTCCCTTGGCGGAGGTTTGCAATATTGAGCAACGCCCCCACCCAATAAGTCAATTGAAATGCATAATTACATATATAATATATGTCATTCATTATATATGTAATTACGTTGTTGGTTTCTAAATCTCAATATATAAGCTTCATTTACCATAATATAAATAAAAGAAGGTGCGAAGCCGCTTGTCCCTCCGGGGGCAAGGAATAGGAATTCAATTCCCATAATATCAAATGAAATGAATGAATAGGAACACACTGTGCTTTACGAATAAATAAAACGTGAGCTGGTCAAATACGAAGGCTGGGAGAACACAACTGCTTTAACTGGATCAACTGCTGGTGCCTATACCCTGGCTTCTTACTCTCCTCTACTGGGCAGACTACTCTAGATCTTATAAAGCTGCTTGGTTGTTAAAGCTGGCTCGGCTCCTTTCTTTCCCGGCTTTGCTTCTGGCTCTGATGCGAATAGAACCGACCGCTGCTTATGGATTCGGATCTTTTGATAGGGATTTGGGGTAGAAGGAACCGTGCGAATGGAAGCTGGCTAGTGAGATGGTGGTGGGTGCCGAGAACGATAACTGGCTATGGTAGTAGTGGCTGCTTCTGGACCTTTAGCTCTAGCTACTACTGCTGCTGGCTATGTTGCTAGCTCTATGAATGGAAGGGATGTTGCCTTCGAAATGGAAGGAAAGCTACCTAAGCTACTGGTGGCTCTGGATCTCTACCTGGTGGTGCTGGAAGGGGTGTTGGAAAAGGTGCAGGCTCTCTAACTGGAAGGTACGCTACTAGCACTACTGGAAGGTACGCTAGCTAGGCCCGATATGATGGCTTTTGAACTAGGAGGGATGCTGACTCTGTTCCTACCTATGCCCTTGACTCTCCCGCTCTTGGGGGTGTTGCTCCCTTAGGCCCAGGTTGGATACGAAAACCGGTTGGGTAGGGCAATCAAGCTCCAGTCCGCCCTGGTTAGGCATGCTATAGCGGGGTGAAGCACGACGATACCCAGCCAGATCTTAGGGACAAAGGGAAAGCTGATCTACGGATGGATTCATTTTATTGAGTGATACGTGGAACCGAACGAAGAAAAGTAGCTATTGATGGATTTGCCATAAAAATGTCATTCCAACACTACTAGGTGCTAATCCTGGAACACATAATCTAGGAACACGTGCCAATGCTGGAACATCACACGCGCAAATGGGAAACTTTACTACTTGGAACAATGGCATATTTCGGAACAGGGAGACTGACCGGAAAAGGAGCTATTATATAAAGGGGTGCTGCACGCTATGGAACCCGAAAAACAGCTGCTCGATATCAATCAATTGGCTCTGCCTTTGTCCCTTAATGTATAGGCACCACCCCCTCGCCTAGATTCAGATCCAAGTCCAAATACGGATGGTCGAGAGCCAGTAGCTTATTCCGCTGATCCAATCGAAGAAGCGCTAGTTTGAACCGTTTATGAATAACCAACACTTTTTCCCCCTCCATTAGGTATCTTAATCCTTTCCTTAACGGATCGCCTCCATGACACTCATTCAGTCCATTGCATGAGTTTGTGATTTGTCAATATGTCATATGGCCAGCGGTGGGTGTGTCCAAATATCTACTATTTTATGTCCCGTGTGAAAATGAAAATATAGCCATGCTAAATGTGCATGCGATCGCCACAGGTGTTACGAAGGTGGGTCGAACCCTCCCTGCATAATGGTATATAAGGAAGCATCCAAGATTGAAACCCGGTAGATGCCCGGTATAAGCCCTGTCCCGCGATATGGAGTATGCACATAAGGTGTATGCCTGGCTCCGATGTGATGTCTCGCTTAGGTGTCTATCCGTACTGTATGAAAGAATAGCGGAATGTGAAGGTTGCAGCAAAGCCATTTCAATAGACCCCCCTATGCCACGGAGGTTGGGACCAGAAAGAGCTTCGTATATACAAAGGTAACTTCACACCGGGGAAGAAAAGAGAGCTTTCAATGTGACTGGTCGACACAAAGACCTAGTAGGAGATCCATATGAAGATACGGGTGCGGGGCCAATTGATGGGGGGGAAGTTCCAATTGCAATGATTATCTGCAGTCTTTGTGAAAGCAGCATACTCAGTCCTACCATAAGCATAGGCGGTTCAAGCAGCAAAGTCAGAGCTAGGAGCATAGCCATTTCTAGTCGCAGATCTACCACTTCGCTATGCATCCCTTCCTATTCGATAGGGAAAGGCAGAGCCTGTGGACTTCATTGCAATTATTAGATTCCTGGGCAGTTCAAAAGTATTTTATGAAGTTCTTGCCCTAGATCCTTGGCTAGTCATCTCTGAATTGACATTCTTTCCTCTCCTTATCAGTCGAGCCCCCTGTCGGGTCCTTGCACTAGGAAGTGCAAGCCCCTCCGGGACCTTCCTTCTTTTCAGTAAGTAATAATGACTCGTATCATGTAGATAGCCTAAAGATGAGGACACCATAACACGTGAAACAGGGTCTAGTTGAAAGCCCGGCATGCATGCGTAGATTAAGAGTGCCAGAATCTAGGCAAGCAAAGGCCCCCACTTACCTGCCTGTGCTCGCAGGAGTGTCGCAGGAGATGAGCTATGTGAAGGATTTGAAGAGCAGAAATATAGGGTTTAACCTCGACGTTTCCCCCCTCCGGTTCAACTACCCTCTCCTCGGGGAGCCCATCATCAAGTAGAGACGGGAAGGGCGCCTTTGGTTGGCCTGCTCCAGGATACGACTCAGACTTTCACTCAATTCAAGGTGGAGATGCGCACTTGCTATTAGATACGATGCATGTGATAAGTATGTGATCGATCGATAGGTGGATTCGTTATGATGGCCTGCTACTACTTGGTTGTGCATGAATAGGTTAGGTCTATGCTGCTTCATACTCTTTACCGCTCTAGTTTGTGTATCCCATAGCTTGTACCTTGCTGTTTAGAGGCGCTTATTGGTCATGTGCAAGTTAGTTTACTTTTTTTTGTCAGGTCTAAGTGTCAATTTGATCTCCACCGGCCTTGTTAGAGATCGTCTGCTTCTTAGGCTCGTCCCCCGTACAAATCTCAGAGAATCGACCTTGCCCCTCCTATTTCTTCTCTAGCGGCTTTGCACCTTGTTTTATAGTGCTGAAGGGCGAAGACCCCAATTGTGCTCCCAGCACCTAGGCTCTTAATTGTCATCTAAATATTGAAGTTTTTTATGTTTGTGCTCCTGCCATAACAACTTGGAGTCCATATCATGGTTCAGATCACGCTGCGATACTATTGATTGTTATTGCTCCAAGAATTGACCGAACGCTAATAGGGCATTTTCTTTTATAAAGGCCTCTCAGATGCTTTCTATACGTCTGCCTTGAATTAAATGACCTTTTCTACCTACGCGACACTTCTCCTCTTTTTGGTGCTCGGCCGGTTGTACCTTTCCATATAGATTTGGCTCGTCAACCGGCTTTGAGGAGACATGCTTAAGAGCCCTTACCGATGCCCACGAAGTGAGGGAATGAGCTTGGTGCCGAACGAAGTGAGATCCACCTCAATAACTAGTCTGCAGGCTGGTAATCATCCAGAGCTAGTTCGTTGGCTACTTCCTTGACCAGACCATTAGGCTGGCTCTTAATAGTATTGGTGTGGTGGCCGTAATAGCTACTGTACATCTTTGTGGCCGCCTCCAAAGCCACCTGTACCACATAATGAAATTAGTTTCTTTCACCTTCAGCTCCTATACACGCTTAGATAAGGAAGTATACTTACTTATGCTAATACAAAAGCTGGTAAACCTACTAAGCAATAGTTGGTGCGCTAGCAATGCTTCAAAGTTCCCACCCAATAAGAAATTGATTCCTTCTATGAATCTTCCTCTCAAGCAGTTGGTAAGACTGAATCGTATTCTGGAAAGGCTCGGCCGGACCGGATCTGAGTACGGGTATGTCTGACTTCAACTTCATAAGTAATTGAGAAGAAGAGCAATCTCATGAAATAAAGAGTCTCCGCCCCCACCCCATTGTAGTCAGTTAGTTGGTTCTGGGGATTAGATTCTATACGTCAAATTCATGCCCCACCCCCAACTATATAAAGAAAGCCCAATGGTGTCTGCCCGGGATGACATTGAATATATTCGTGCCGGGGCTTTTGGCTCTTCCTAAATGGCACGTGTGGATAGCTAGCGGACAATGCCGCTATTATAGCAGTCAGTAATTATGCGCTTTTCTGCCCTCGCCGACGAAGTAAATAAGTAAGCGACTGCTGGTCATGATGCGCAAGCAGGCTCGACCATAAGGCCCGTAGGGATTTATCGCTCACCTTCCCCAAAGAAGTGAGGGACTCGGCCGAGGTTACGAGGTCGAGGAGAGGAATTATATATACGTAATTACGCATTGAGAAATGGAGTAAATGGAGTAAGTGTTAGAGATTGATTGATTGAATGGCTGGCATCGTATGCATGATACAACGTTCTTACCCTTAGACCTTACTTCATTTGGTGTTTACTTACTACCTGCCTACCTGTCCGACCTATTACCCTACCTTGGATCAATTTAGCGCTTAGTAGGTACCACTATTTGACCTCTTAGAAGCAGAAGTAGGACGAAATCTGACTTACCCTTACCTTTAGACCTTCACCCCAGACCCCAGTACCAATCAGCCTGAATCAATACCTACTAGTCTTAGTTCCTTCACTGGAACTAGGCTGATCTGAATCTGATTTCCTCTGTTATTTTGGATCAGCAAGCAGACATCAAACCTTTCTTTACCTTACCTCTTTCTTCACTTAAGTGTTTCCTAATTACCCTATACCAATCGGATGATTCGAGCGCTTAGGCAAGTACGGGACAGCTAAGCTCCGGTAAGGTTGCTTGCTTGTAGGTTAGCTAGTGTGGTTTGTAGTGGACGGTTAGATTGTTTGGCTGTATGGTTTATTTCTCTGTTCCCTTACCTCATGAACAGCCTCTTTCCAGCCCACCTACGTTCGCCTTCAGACGTTCATCAAAAAGAAGGAAACATATGTTCACCTCCCGTTGGTAATTCTTTATATATGTCATTATTGACCGATAAGATGGCGGAGGTTTTCACATCACAGATTTCTCTCAATTTACTTATTGGGTGGGGGGGCTTATGGTCGAGTACCTAAAGGTCCTATTCTTGCCATTTTAGGAGGCGGAGGTTTTTTAACTTTTAGCTCCTATTTTGCCATTTTAAGGACCGGAGGGCCCTTACTTCTTCATAGGGGTCACTCACTATTCCGATGGTGAGGGGCTCGACTGATAAGGACCAGCAACGGGGCTCGACTGATAAGGACTGGCAACGAGGCTTGACTGATAAGGACCGGCAACGGGGCTCGACTGATAAGGACCGGCAACGGGGCTCGACTGATAAGGAGAGGAGAGGAGAGGAGAGGAGAGGAACTTTAGTTGCTCGAATGATAAGGACCGACAACGGGGCTCGACTGATAAGGACCGACAACAGGGCTCGACTGATAAGGACCGACAACGGGGCTCGACTGATAAGGAGAGGTCCGGCAGGGTGAGGGTGAGCCTGTCGAACTCTCGACCTATGGGAGAGGTAACTAACACTCGACTAAAAGGCCGCCATTGCCCCTACTCCTTTATAGGGGTCACTCACTCATTCCGATGGGTGAGGGGCTCGACCATAAGCCCCCCCACCCAATAAGTAAATTGAAACTTTGAGAAAAGCACTACCCCGGCGAGACAACACTCCCTTAGAGCTAATTCCCTCCTAATTGAGAGCTCAGGTGTAAGAAAATATCAGCCCAAGCTTGCTTAATTGCTTCAGCCCCATACCCATATATTGAGCTCCTCAGCCTAACATCAGCCTAGCTTCAGTTCATCAGCCTAGTCTTTCCCATCTCTAATTACTATTCATGCCAAGATCATCAGCCTAGTCAGTATGCAACAATCCAACTTCATCAGCCTAGTCTTTCTGCGAAATGCCTTAACAGACATACCAGGCCTAATACCTCATCAGCACAAGACCATCAGCCTAGTAAGTATCGCGAAAAGCTTAAGAGACATTATGCGCAGGGTCCAATTAGAAACATGAACCGTTCAGGTAGGCACGGTACGCATTCAGGTTCGAACTGTCGCATTAGATACATGAACGGGGAAAGCATGCCATCCGGACCGCAACACACCTTATCTCCTTCAGGAACTTTGAAACGACAGAGATTTTCAATCTAGAAAACGGAAGCCTCACACACACAGTTGATTAGACCAGCCTACCTAGCTCCATGAGATGTGCATTTGATTTGGAGTAGAAAACAAAACAGCCTTCCAAACCCAATTCGTGGTGGTCAGAGAGCCTCCTTCACACCAAATAGAACCGGGAATTTGGAAAGAAAGAAAACAGATATTTTCTCAAAGGGGGGAACTAGTAGACACCAACTACCCAGACTCCTAGTGGATCCGAAAGGACAGAGACAGAAATAGATCTTTGGAGACACCTTCCTCTTTAGAGAGCACCAGGCCTCACGAGCAGAAAGCCCCAACAATAGATGCGTGCACCAGGGGCACAGAGCATATCGACGAAGAAATATGTGTAGGGTGCACCAGAAAACATCCTGCCACTTTTACCCATTAGATTGTTTAGTTACTTTGGATACCCCCGATGATATTATGCGGGTGGTACAAGCCCATTAGAGAACCTCCACCCATTAGATCATCGAGTCACATTTGACACTTGGGCCCGAAACCTATAGACTCAGAGAATCAGAATCTTTCTATTTTGGAGTCTCATTAAGCACCTCTTCTCCATGAGATGTCGTGGGAGCCACAGAAAAGCCGGAATACTAACATCGCATGAGCTTAGCTTCGCCAATAATGCTCCCATCTTACCTTAGGCGAAACAGATATTCAGTGAATTTCATTAATCCCACCATGCCACTTTCAGGAACACTAGAGGCACCTTCTTTGGTCAGATCTTCCAACCTTTGAACGAGCATTTCAGTCGTGCACAAATACTTGCAAAAGCTTTCTCTATTGCCTCTCTCAGTAAGTTCCCTATCGCTTAGAAGTTTGACAGCCCCAGATACACTGCTCGCCTCATCCGAGATCCCTTCCCTCAACAGACAGACCCTCCTGAGAATCACTCAGCAAGCCACAGCTTTCTCGATTTAGCCACCATACCCGAAATGCTAGGATAATGCTACCGGAAGGGTTAGCTACCCGAAATGCTAGGGAGGATAATGCTAGCAGAAAGTTATCCCATCAATATCACATGAAAATGAATTGATTGATTTGAATGAATTGATTGGAATTGATTGATTGTCGAGGGATTTCTTAATCCATGCTGCAATGAATCGAGGGGGAGGGATTTCTTGAATGGGATGATTGGATGGGATGGGATTTCTTGATTGAATCGATGCTTTATTTCACCGATGCTTGAGTTAATCCAGGGCTTGAGTTAAGCCAGGGATGCTTGAGTTAAGCCAGGGATTGATTGAATGCGATTAATCAATGCTGCAATTAATGCAGGGATTGGGAATGCTGGGATTGGTTCGACATCCATTCACTCGATACAACACTAGATGCTTACTTACCTTCCTACATACAATTACCCCTATACTTACCTTCCTAACTTACTCTTACCACGATTAGTACTATTACGCGTGTAGTGTTCCAGCTAGGGTACTAGTCTAGACTCTATATTTAATATCGACCGAGGTGCGTAAGCTTAGAGGCGTGGTCTAAAATATATAGACATAAAGGATCGCTGGCCAAGTGATTATGATGTAGGTTACAAAGCTTCTTTACGGAAGACTGGAATATGTAGCCTATCATTCAAACACTCAGATCACTCTATTGATATACTTGATTACAATGCTTAACATTAAATGCATTTACCAAATTAAACCCTGAACCTAAACACTGTGTATGACTATGCAAACCTAAGCACTGTGTATGACTGTAACAACGATTTTAATCTCCTTACAAAGACATTACCCAGAAAACCCTTGTTCAGTAGACACACAACATTCAATGATATTTACACTATATCAAACTATGCAGAGATCATAAATGAATTGTGAAATAAAAGCAAGGTTTATGATAGTGCTTTTACAAGACACACAAGGATCGAATCCCTTACAGGACTCACTTCCAGATCTCAGTGATGACTGTTCAACATAACCATAAACGCAAACCATTCATAAACACACACCATATACATTCAATGGAAATCAAAAGCTATGGGAATCGAAAGCTATGTAACTGTTGTGCAAACCATATGCTACGGAAATCGAAGGCTATGTAACTGTGACTTTTATGCAAACCATATAAAATATATTAAAATCGAAATCCAATATAAACACTGTGCAAACATATGATAACCAAAATGTAAATGAAACAAATGGACAGTATACCGATTGAACGCAGGGCCCGTCCGCATCCTAAGGGTACACTGGCTATAATCGACCGGCTACCAAATCAATGCAAGAGATACACACGTCGTAACTGTGAATAGGTCTTAGTATTAAACTTAAAACTCTGTTCTGGAACGATTCAACGAAAAAACATTCTTCAATAACCGGACTGTCTTTACATATGTATATCCACAGCCATGTCATTGCTACAATGAATGTACATTCGGCTGTTGCCGCTTTTATTACATCAAGCCTTTTCAAAATGTTTCCATGCTAAGTGTTTTCAAAAAGAACAAAAACTAAAATGAAAATAGAACGAGCTGCTGTTTCTGCTTTTGTCTGCTAGGTGCCATGCTTTGACTTGAGTTGACCGCGTACATAGGAGGATCGATTTGGCTGGGAGATAGGTGTTTGTCCATGCTTGGACATTCTGCTTTTCATCCATGCCTTTCGTTCTAGCCCATCTGCTGCGCCACATGTCAAACGATAAGCTCATTACAGGATGTGGGTACTTCCTGTAACCATTTCATCAAAAACTTCTAATTCTTCAACATAAAACCCCTAAATCAATTTCTATGCAATTTAATAACCATAAGACCATTAATAATCAATTTTCAAGGATTCTAAGGGATATATGATGAAAATGAATGGATAAATGATATGTTTTTGGGAGGAAAAGGGGTCTTGGGATGATACCAACATCTCTCCCCGACTTAAGGACTTAGCATGTCCTCATGCTATCCCAGAAGTGCTTCCCTTGAACTCTGTCCCTGCCTGGATCTCTGCTGCCTTGAGCAAGGTGTCTACATTCTTCTTCACCTGGTTATCTTTCTGTCCCTTGAGCTCCTGCTTTAACTTTTTATATTTTTCTTTAAGAGCCTTCTTCTGATTATACCACTTAGTGGCCCAGTTAGAAATCTCAGTTTGCTCAGTCTCCAATTCACTGATTCTTTCCTTTAACTTTTCATTTGTCTTCTGTGTTTCTTTGCTTTGCGCCCTGAGCATTTCATTTTCTCTTTTAATAACTTTTTCCAACATGTTAGCTTCCATGAGTTCTTCCTTCAATTCTTCAATTTGTTTTTCTAATCTCCTCTGTCTTTTAATAGGAGGTGGTGAACATTTTTCCTGTTTGTTATTGCTTTCTACCTCCATGTCAACTTCTGGTGCTGGTAGTGAATGGTCACTACTCTCAACATCCATTTGTGCAGGTGCATGAGATTCAAACTGGTCTTCTTGCAACTGGGCTTTTGGTGTCCTCCTTGTTCTTCTTGAGTAAGTGGTAAAATTTTTGTCTTTCTCGGCCCTCTTAGCATCTTCTTTTTGCATGTTCCTGGTCCTTATGCTGCCCACAGGTAAAGGTGCTTTGCTGGCTTTCGATACTGGAATTTCTTCATCAATGTCCTTCATAAACCCTGAGTCCTCTGGCACTTCTTCTTTTTCTTCCTCATCTCTAATTTGATTGACAGCTAGGATGGTTTACCTCTTTTCTGCAATTCATGTTCAATGAGGATTTTAATTAAGCCAAAATGATACAGGCTTTTGTCTTCATTCCCCTTCTGCTTCTGGATAGTCTTGGCCATCTTTGTTAAACTTTGTAGCAGAAAATATGGTATACTGATGACACATTGTTTCTTCAAGTGGAGGAGTAGTTTGATGTGGTATAGATAAACAATACTGTACCTACCCTCACAGGTTATGAATTTTTGAAGGATGTAAACCATTTCATCCCAAGGATGCACTAACCAGCTTCTTGGAACACCCTTCTTCCAGTTTACTGAGGAAACTCTAGATCTAGACATGAACTGTGTCCATGATTTCTCTTTAAATTGCTTGGTTTTAAAGTACTTCTCCCCCTCTGGACTAATTCCTATTTCCTGAGCTATAGTATCCTCTGAAATTCTGAAGGAGAAGTTACCTATTAGGGCCTTTTCTCCATTAAAGGTGAAGGCAAATTGCTTGGTGACTTCCTCATTACTTCCATGGAATTTTTCTAGAAATGGTAACCACTGTATTTCTCTGAGAATCTCAATACAATCATCATGGTATTGTGAGCTGTCGAACACACTCGGTTCGACCCTATTAGTCATGGTGATGGCAGAGGGTTGTGCCTCTAACCCTTCTCTGTCTATATTCTTACAATTTTAACACAGAAATTTCAAGTTGGTTACCTGGTGTATCGCTTCCTTAGTCTTCAATATGATGCTCGGCCGGTTGATATGACTGTGATGGAAGTCAAAAATAGAATGGTGATACCTTCCCCTTTCGGCGCTCACTGGTTTCAATCTTCACTGTGTAACTCGACCCAAACGGTAATACTCTCCTCGGCGCTCCTTGTTTCTGATTCTCACTGTGTAAATCGACCCAAATGATAATACTCTCCTCGGCGCTCCTTGCTTCTGATTCTCACTTTGAAAGTTATGGGAATCGAATGTGGAAATGATGGTGAGATAACCCTGTACTCACTTCACAATGTAACTATTCATTTAAAAAAACAGAGTGCTGTACGCTTGCATGGATGTCACCACAAGAGCGTTGGTAGCGTATCTATAATGCTGGGCTATAGTGCTGGGTATGATTTCGGGGAGTCCCTTTTGATCATTGGGTACGTTGGGTGGCGAAGTTATGATTTGGCTGTGGATTGAAATATATATATAGGCCGCTTTACATCTGTCTCTTCCTTTGTATTTAAAAACACAACTCACCACGTGCCCTTTTCAATTGGTATTCGGTCGTATAGAGGATGTTGGTATGACTGTAGGATATATGACAAGGTGGATGTGTTGGTAATGGGTTTTAGGGATATGAATAGGTTGATGTATGGGAATGATGAGAATCAGTGGGATAAGGGGTGATAGGAGATGGATGTAGGTGTCCTTGAAATCAATTATAACAGCTCACAGTCATCAAAGTTACATTAAAAACCAATCTAGGAATTTAAATGTTTAAGAACAGAAATACATTACTCTTTTGTTGATCATTATTGTATTGACATGCTGAGTAGCTAGTCCCTTTTTGACTGTTCTTTTGCTTGTTGTAACAGGTCCTCTGAGGAAGATTGAATGCACAGGTCCTTTGAGAAATTTTTTGAAGATGTAACAGGTCCCTTTAAGAAAATTTGAATGTACAGGTTCCTTGAGAAAACTGAATGTAACAGGTCCCTTAGAAAACTGAATGTAACAGGTCCCTTAGAAAGTTTTGAAAATGTTCATGCAGCTCCTTATATTGTTACAGGTTCACTGAGCTTGCCATTTGCTGGAGTGTTGGTGCCCAAATCCTTGTAGAAGCTTGATGAAATTCTGTTGAAGTAGCCCTTGGTGTCAATTTCTTTAACAGGTCCCTTCTGAATGTCTTAAACAGGTCCCATTACTGCTGGTTTGAGTGTCTTAAACAGGTGTCAATTGCTGGTGTTGGTAGCATAGATGTCTGAACAGAACAGGCCCCCCTGCGAAATGTTTATAACCAGGTCCCTCTGAAATAAAATCATGACAAAACAACTTATTTATTGAAGTCTGGAATGCTGGTAACAAGCTGCTGTTGGAAATTTACAGTGAAGATATAGAATAAGAAATCTGAAGAATTTACAAGGGAGAGATAAAAGTAACAAAATGCTGATGCCTCTCTCCCCGACTTAAAGTTTGACTTGTCCTCAAGTCATGAATCAACTGAGAAATTAAACAGTAAACAAAGAAAGAGAATTCGTACCCGCCAACGAATTGGTTTTCAAGTAGGAATTCGGGGTTAGATTGTGCCAGATATTGGTTTTCACATCTAACCCATTATTTTTTTTTTTTTTAGTTTTTGTTTTATAATTTTTTTTTTATATTTTTTATTATTTTTCTTTTTGACTTTGAAATTGAAAGGAAATGAAACTAAGGCAGTGATACTGCAGCTGAGGGCTGCCTCACTTTGCTGAGATAGTGTATGGAGAAAATCTTGCTTGCTGATGGGCTTGGTGTACAATTTCAGGCAATGACCATTGACTGTGAAGGAGTGACCTTCGCCAGCTGAGGGCTGCAGTATCTCAACCTCACTTTGCTGAGATAGTGTATGGAGAAAATCTTGCTTGCTGATGGGCTTGGTGTACAATTTCAGGTGATGACCATTGACTGTGAAGGAGTGACCTTCGCCATCAATAGTTGTGAGCTTGACTGAACCATTGTCATAAGCCTGAATAATTTCATAGGGGCCCATCCAATGGGTGGTGAACTTGGCTTTATGATCCTTGAATTTTGAATCGAAAAGCAAAGCCCAGTCACCTTCCTTGAAGTGCTTCTTCTTAATGTGTGAATCATGCCATTGCTTCCTGTGTTTTTGCATGAGGATGGTGGTTTGTTCTGCTTGCTGCCTCATCTCATCCAGCTAGTTCAACTGCTGGATTCTTTCTTTTTGTTCTTGGTCCAAATCAATTTGTAAATTTGCAGCCAGTTTAAAAGTGTGAATCTGGAATTCAATAGGAAGCATGACCTCCTTACCGTACACCAATTGGTATGGTGTAAATCCTGTGGTATCTTTCCAAGTAATCCTGTAAGCCCAGAGTGCCTCTTTGAGCTTTTCTTCCCAGTTTTTCCTGTTCATTGCAACAGTTTTGGTAATGATCCCCTCCAAAGTTTTGTTTGTTGATTCCACCTGCCCATTGGCCTGTGGATGATAGGGGGTACTTTTCCTATGCTTTATTGGTACTTGTCTGTGATGTCCTTCATGAGCTTTGAGGTGAATTGAGTACCTTGATCAGTTACAATTTCCCTTGGTACTCCATACCTCACAAAGATCTCCTCAAAAAGGAAATTGACTACTGTGTGTTCGGTTTCTCTCACCAGTGCTTTTGCTTCTGCCCACTTTGTGACGTAATCAATACATGCTAAGATGTACTTCTTACCATTGGAGGCTGGGTTAATAGGTCCTATAAAGTCCAGAGCCCACTTATCAAATGGTTCTAAGTGAACTTTGGGCTGAAGGGGCATCTCATCGGTAGCTGTTGGTCTGCCCATTCTTTGGCAGCTGTCACAACTCTTTACATACTTCTTGGCATCCTTGAAAATGGATGGCCAGTAGTATCCAAGAGTAAGAACTTTGAAGGCTGTCCGCTTCGCTGCAAAATGCCCACCACACGGTTCATCATGGCAAGATTTTAAAATTTCAATTACCTCATCATTTCTTACACATCTCCTAATGATCATATCAAAACCAGTGTAAAATAAATCGCCATTAAGCCATGAATATCTAGCACTTTGTTTGATCAGTCTTTTCCTTTCCTTTGCAGTGAAATGTGGAGGTGTCCTTCCTGTAGACAAGTAATTAGCCAAATCAGCATACCAAGGAGTTACTATGGAAATTGCAAATAAGTGCTCATCCGGAAAAGAATCTTCAACTGGAACAACCTCACCTGGATTTTGCAGTCTAGAGAGAAAATCTACTACCTGGTTCTCTTTGCCTGGTCTATCTAGCACTGTGATGTTAAATTCCTGTAACAATAGTAACCATCTGGTAACTCTGCCACTAGTTATTGGTTTATTCATGAGATGTCTAATGGCAGAATGATCAGTATGTACAAAGACTTCATAACCAGTTATGTAATGTCGGAATTTATTCACAGCATAAATGATGGCAAGTGTTTCCTTTTCTGTAACTGTATAGTTTAACTTTGCAGGTGTTAGATTTTTACTAATGAAATAAATTGCATAAGTACAGGATTCCTCTTTTTGGCCTAATGATGCACCTACTGCAGTGTCAGATGCATCGGTAAAAATATGAAATGGTAAACTCCAATTAGGCCCTCTCAAGACTGGTGCGGTAGATAGTTTCTTTTTGAGTTGTTCGAATGCATGTTGACAGTTCTCAGTCCAGTTGAAAAGTACATATTTGGTTAGAAGTTTAAACAAAGGTAAGGCTATCTTGGTAAAATGTTCAATGAATCTGCGGTAATAGCTAGCATACCCAAGAAAACTTCTTACCTCTCTCTGATTTTGTGGAATAGGCAAATCGGCAATAATCTGGATCTTGGCTGGGTCAACCTGGATGCCTTGAAAAGAGATATAATGTCCCAACACTATCCCTTCATTTAACATCATGAAGCACTTTTCGTTGCTGAGGGACAGGTTAGCTTCAATACACCTTTTCAAAACTCTCTCAAGATTTTCTAATGCATGATCAAATGAATTGCCATATACTGAAAAATCATCCATATACACTTCAACACAATCATGAATCAAATCAGCGAAAATAGCTAACACAGCTCGCTGAAATGTAGCTGGAGCGTTACAAAGTCCAAATGGAAAAAAATTGTAGGCATAGGTGCCCCAAGGACAAGTGAATGTGGTTTTGTCCTGGTCTTCAGAGGCAATCCGGATCTGGTTGTAGCCACTGAAACCATCAAGAAAAGAAAATGATGATTTGCCAGCTAGGGTGTCTAACACTTGGTCAATAAATGGCAGTGGGAAGTAGTCTTTGAGCGTTGCTTTGTTCAGCTATCTGTAATCAACACAGATGCGCCACTTGCCATTTTTCTTGGGCACGATAACCAATGGGGATACCCATTGACTGTCAGAAATAGGATATATAAAGTTGACTCTCAAAAGTTTTTGCAATTCCTCTCTGACAATGTCTTGGAGCATGGGGTTCATTCTTCTTTGTGGTTGCCTCACTGGTTTAATGGTGCTATCTGTGTAGATGTGGTGAGTGCATGTGTCGGGGTGAATCCCATGCATGTCAGTGTAATCCCAAGCAAAGGCTTTTTGGTACTTCTTCAAGAGTCTAATCAATTTCTCTTGCTGAGATGAGTCTAGGTGGTTGCCTATGTTCAAAGTTTTCCCTGGACTGATCTCTATGACCTGACTCTGTGTATTGGTGATGGATTGAACTGGAAAGATGTCGTGAAATGTAGATTGCAAAGAGTGGATAGTGCATGTTTCTTGAAATTTTTGAGCCAAAAGTACATCTGCAGCATTATATTGTTCATTTCTCAAATTTTCAGATACATCCGGTTGAGAAAGAAATAATTCTACCAAATCATTATTGTCTTCGTGGAAATCATAGATCTGGTCAATGCTAAAAACAGATTGTACTTCTTCTTTATCATTAAATTTATCATCAAGCCACAAGTTATGTGTTACTGCTGGTGATTGTGCCGATGGATAGAGGGTGAGTTGTTTTCTTTCGTTCCCTCTGGAAATAATCATGTTGCCTGATCGGCATCCGATAAATGCATCAGCAGTCACTAACCATGGTCTACCTAGGATGATAGGGTGTCCTCCTAAATTGGATTTGGGTTGAAGGACTAGGAAATCCACTGGATACTCCCAAGAGTCCAGTGAGACAATGATATCTTCCAAAATCCCTTCAGGAATGACTTTGGACCTATCAGCTAGTTCAAGAACAATCGTGGTATGTTGCAAATTCATGAGCTGGAGTGTTCTCATGGTTTCAAGGGTCATGACATTGATTGCGGCTCCAAGATCTATCAAAGTGTTTGGAATCCGTATGTTGTTAATGATGGTGGTCACTTTGGGAATGCCAGGATCAACATACTTCTCCATGGAGATGGTATTGGTCATAAGGCCTGCTAAATTTCCTAAAACATGAATGGTCTGAGGATCAATCCTTTTCCTAGCAGGCTTCTTGAGACACATGTCTTTGATGGCCTTGGTATAGATAGGAATGTCCTTTATAGCTTGCAGCAGTGGGATTTTTATGTAGACATTTTTAAGTTCATCCAAGACATCAAATTGTGGTGGAGGCAGTGGTGGTTTTACTTGGACCAATCGGTCTGGAAAAGGTGGATGCAGTGATTGCATCTATTTATCTTTGGTATCACTGCTTGGTTTTGTTTGAGTTGTCATTTCATTGTCTTTTTCTGAGTTTTCTTCTTGCTGATCTGTTATTGGAGAATCCTTTTGGAGCACCCTACCAGACCTAAGATTAATGTTTTGCAAAGGCAGTGTGGAGTATGAGGTTCCTTCCTCTACATTATAGGCTGGCCTCTCTGCTCTATTGTTCGGATTTGGGACGGTTTGAGCAGGAATTTGAGTGGGTCTGGGAGGTTGTGGGTTAGTTGGAAATTGCAGTTGTGGCACATTTATTGGTGGAGGAGCAGGCAGTGTTTGTTGAGAAGGTTGGGGCTGATAAACAACTTGCTGAGGGTACTGCTGATATGTTTGAGAATGTGATAGATATGGCTGTTGGTACTGTTGATATGGCTGTGAGTAAGGTGGGTATGATTGAGGATATGGATGATAGGATTGGGAATACTGTTGAGACGGTCTCCATTGATTTTGTGATTGGTTTCCATGCTACCATGGCATGGGTACATTCCATGAGTTTTGTGCATACATCTGATCATTCATAGGAAATTGCAGATTTTGATTAGGAAACATACCTTGGGGTGCTTGCCTTGGCTGCCATGGTCGCTTTGCGCCCATGTAATACACGATTTCCATCTCTGTACTGGCTGCCATGTTACAGTTCTGCAAAATTTTAACTTTAGGACAGTTAAACATATCATGATGCTCAGTACAGAAAGCACAAACTTGGATATTCTCTAGAGGGCAGTCTTTTAATGCATGTTTCTTGCGACATTTGGGGCAGAAAATAGCCATGATATTATCTTCTTCTTCCTGTTTCTTTTTGGCTTTTAAGGTATCAATTTGGTTCCCTAGAGTGCTCAACAAATCTGTTTTGAACTCTTCTAAAAGATTACCAATTTCAGCCCGGGTGACACTAGCAGAGGCAGTTTTTGTGACCCTAGATGACAAGGTTCTCTTTCCCATTTTGGCTTTACTCCTTGAATATTTTTCACACAGTTCAGCTATTTCTTCAAAGGGTAAGGCAGAAATGTCACCTTTGCCCATTAAGTTGAGATCATCCATGTATTCTTCCCGGATACCTTTCAAGAATATTGTGCGGACTAGATCAGGAGGCATTGTTCGGTGTTTAGATTTTTGCAAGTTATAGACAAACCGTTCTAAATATTCTTCTAAGGTTTCATCCTCCTGCTGACTCATTCTAAAGATGTCATCTTTAGAGTCTTTGGATCTGCAATAAGGCTGATATTTCCTTAGAAATATTCTCCTCATGCCATCCCAATCTACTATGGCATGCTCACCTAGCCCCATAAACCATTTCAAGGCTGCCGCCTTTAATGTGGCTGGAAACAATCTGAGCCTATGAGCATCATCTGTATAGCCATAAGTTTGACATAAAATGTCAAACTCGAATAAAAATGAGTCCGGATCCTCTGAAGCCATCTCATAGAAATTGGGTAGCACGGATGGGGGTATATTTTTCATTTTGATCTCCTCATCCTCCTGTGGTTCTTGTATAGGGAACTTGAAAGTTGACTCCTCCTCCTCTTGGTGGGGAACTGATCCAGATCCTTCCTCAGCCATTCTAATTGGTCTCTTCGTGTCAGTGTCACTTGATGGAAAAGAGAGAAAGGAAGATTGCTTGGTAATGGTACTACTTTTCCCTTGTGTAGAAGATCTAGGAAAGGGCTTCTGCTGTGATTTATGTGCAAATAGAGTTTCCCTCTCAGCAAGAGTAATTTGCTGTCCTGAATAAAATCTTTCTTCCAATGTTTGGATATCCTCCTCAGCTGGTGTTATATTCCCTAGAGAGTCTGCTCCTGATGATGATGGGTTAGTTTTTAGATGGTGGGGGGTTTTTACAAATCTCCCTTGATTGTCTCTAAGTCTAGGCATAAATGAACATGATTTCTAACTGTGTTTTTGTTTATTTTTTGTGTATTGATTTTTTTTTTTTTTGAATCCTTTAAGTACGCCTCCCCAGCAACGGCGCCAAAATGTAGTGTTCCAGCTAGGGTACTAGTCTAGACTCTATATTTAATATCGACCGAGGTGCGTAAGCTTAGAGGCGTGGTCTAAAATATATAGACATAAAGGATCGCTGGCCAAGTGATTATGATGTAGGTTACAAAGCTTCTTTACGGAAGACTGGAATATGTAGCCTATCATTCAAACACTCAGATCACTCTACTGATATACTTGATTACAATGCTTAACATTAAATGCATTTACCAAATTAAACCCTGCACCTAAACGCTGTGTATGACTATGCAAACCTAAGCACTGTGTATGACTATAACAACGATTTTAATCTCCTTACAAAGACATTACCCAGAAAACCCTTGTTCAGTAGACACACAGCATTCAATGATATTTACACTATATCAAACTATGTAGAGATCATAAATGAATTGTGAAATAAAAGCAAGGTTTATGATAGTGATTTTACAAGACACACAGGGATCGAATCCCTTACAGGACTCACTTCCAGATCTCAGTGATGACTGTTCAACATAACCATAAACGCAAACCATTCATAAACGCACACCATATACATTCAATGGAAATCAAAAGCTATGGGAATCGAAAGCTATGTAACTGTTGTGCAAACCATATGCTACGGAAATCGAAGGCTATGTAACTGTGACTGTTATGCAAACCATATAAAATCTATTAAAATCGAAATCCAATATAAACACTGTGCAAACATATGATAACCGAAATGTAAATGAAACAAATGGACAGTATACCGATTGAACGCAGGGCCCGTCCGCGTCCTAAGGGTACACTGGCTATAATCGACCGGCTACCAAATCAATGCAAGAGATACACATATCGTAACTGTGAATAGGTCTTAGTATTAAACTTAAAACTCTGTTCTGGAACGATTCAACGAAAAAACATTCTTCAATAACCGTACTGTCTTTACATATGTATATCCACAGCCATGTCATTGCTACAATGAATGTACATTCGGCTGTTGCCGCTTTTATTACATCAAGCCTTTTCAAAATGTTTCCATGCTAAGTGTTTTCAAAAAGAACAAAAACTAAAATGAAAATAGAACGAGCTGCTATTGATGCTTTTGTCTGCCAGGTGCCATGCTTTGACTTGAGTTGACCGCGTACATAGGAGGATCGATTCGGCTGGGAGATAGGTGTTTGTCCATGCTTGGACATTCTGCTTTTCGTCCATGCCTTTCGTTCTAGCCCATCTGCTGCGCCACATGTCAAATGATAAGCTCATTACAGGATGTGGGTACTTCCTGTAACCATTTCATCAAAAACTTCTAATTCTTCAACATAAAACCCCTAAATCAATTTCTATGCAATTTAATAACCATAAGACCATTAATAATCAATTTTCAAGGATTCTAAGGGATATATGATGAAAATGAATGGATAAATGATATGTTTTTGGGAGGAAAAGGGGTCTTGGGATGATACCAACAACGCGTAACACACATGTGATTATTATAAGCAACCCCCGCCTGTGATAATCCCCCGATTACACGCGAAGGGATTAATTCTCACCTAGAAACATAGGGAAGAAGTCAGACAGAAAAAGGAGAGGATATGGGAGAATAGCAACCTCGCCCCATGCTAAAAAAGAAAGAGCTAGGAGGGGTGAACAAAGATGAAAGCAGTGAGGAAAGTGGGGAAAGCAGTGAGGAAAGTGGAGAGAGCTAGTGGGAGTGAGAAAGGAAGATTAGTTAGGGTCGGTGAGGTTATTATTATATACGTAATTATGCCATCTAGTTTCACATTTCACTTCACTGAATTTGATTCAATTTGATGAATATATTATATGCGATTATGCCATCTTCACATTTCAACATTGAACTGAATTTGATGATTATATTATGCATTTATGCTTGTTTCACATTTCACCGAATTTGATGCATATATTATATACATTTATGCTAGGTTCACTTTTCGCAGAATTTGACGATAAAATGATTTCAGAAACATTGACTATTGAAAAGAGAACTACTCTCCTAGGAACAATTGATGGAAAAGAAAACAATATGTATTGTAGAAAGTCAACCTCTTGGAATAGCCAATCGAACACATTCAATGGGAACAGAGAATGTCGTAACTACAGAAACACGTGATGGAACATTAGTTAGCACATGTGCAAATGGAACATCACAGGAACACTCGAACCAAATGCAAAGAGAACACTTATGCAACAAGGCCTTCTTGATGGGAAATAAGGAGGTGGTGACTCGAATGGGAGCTGGGCATCCATCGATAATGGAACTGGGCATAGAAGAAGCAAACTCCTAAACAAAATCTCCATGAAGTGTTTGAGTTTCACCTTCTCACTCTCACCTGTTGGTTGAGAGAATCTTGGAGTCAGTTCCTCCACCAAGGAATTCGACTCCTAAAGGTGGGAAAGTGGTCTAGGAGATTCTATATGTATCATTTCTCCTTAGGAGAAAAGTTGTTGAACTTTTTGTGAAGGAATCTTACATGGAATCATCTTTTTAGCTAATATAAAGACATGTTGCATCTATTTTCAAGGAACATTAGCCCAGTGAGTTCATGGTACTTGTACTTCATTATTTTTGTTTTCTAATGGTCTAAACATATTTATCTACATTATATCTCTTCTTTCTATGAATGTCTTACAATAAAATATACAAAATTCTTGTTTTTCAAGCTCTGTTATTTGGTTTTCATAGTTATGTGTATGTCTTACTAAGCTAATGAAATCATGTTTATTTATGCTCAATAGTTTCTTCCACACTATATCCTCTATAATACACTGACAATACTCAAAAATACACCATGGATTCTGATATCTAGCTCCTTCTCATATTTGCTCCTGCACTCCTACAACCTAGACCTATTTGTGGCTCCAAACCCTAAGTTAAGAAAACCCTAAAAACCAAGTTTTCATAAACAAGCAAACAAATACACATATCTAGCCTAAAATCCATTTGCTTTAAAGTCATATCACTGATAAGAGACTTAGAGAGATCCCTCTCATGCTCAGTAGGGCTAGCTACTAAGCTGAAGTGGTTTGAGGTTACCCTTCTCGATTTCATTTTCAGCCTAGGAGATTGTAAGGGCTAACATTTTTGGCGCCGCTACCGGGGAACGCCGGTTAAATAATTCCTGCGAAATATCTAAAGATCTTTCAAAGAACTGATTATGTACTTCTTAGTTTTTAGTATTCAAAGATAGGTTGAATTCATAAATCTCATCAATTTAGGGTGTATACATTCCGGCTTCCAAAAGGCATACCAAGTCAAATCATAACCCAAATCCAGCCTTTATTGTTGAAGATCCAGAAAGACTGCTCAAAAAACTTAGATTACTCATCACTAAAAGTGCAGTTCATAAAATTAAAAGAACAACTTCTCTTCCTAAAAATTCATTCACCTTTGAGAAAATTCCTTTCGAAGAGTAGATAGAATTATCTCTTACAAGGTCCAAGTCTTACTCCTGTATCTCTGAGATAACATTAGAACCTTTATAGGTTGAAACTCACTCTATCTCTTCATAATTTGTCTTCTAAAACTGATCATGAACTGTGGTTGAATTCTGATAAGCTACAAAGCCTTGCTGACCAACTCCAAATCACTACTGAAAAAGCTTTTGTTCAATATCAACTTGAATACCTAGCCACAACTCCATCTTCTGTTTCACCTCTAAGAACATCTGCTACATCTCCCAAAGTTTCAGCTTCATCATCTTTCATACCTCCCCCATTCGTTCCATCTTTGCTTCTACAACCAATTGTAGTAGTTCCATCATCCTCATTAGTATCATCACCCTTCCTTACACAATCCATTGTAGCACCTTCACTATCTCTAGTAGTCATGGAAAGATTTGCACCTCTTTTACTGCCTGCTCAACTTGCTGCTTTGCCTTAGAATTATGGTCAAAGACTCCCTTTGTTTGAAGGAAGTGCAGAAATTACAGCTCAGCAGCATGTTGACAAGTTAATAGATTTCATTGATTTAGAAGAAATTGATGAGGAGAATTCCAAGATGAGGATTATAGCTCAGAGTTTCTTAGGAGATGTTAAGAAATGGTTTTGAAGTATGGCTACTAATTCTATTAACAGTTCTCAAAGACTGATTGAATTATTCTTAGCTCGTTGGCAAGAGAAGAAAAATCCATTACAAATATTGGCTAAGTATAATTCAATGAAAAGGAATCCAAATCAAATAGTTCAAGAATTTATAGCAAGATTCAATACAGTGTACAATTCCATACCCGCTGATATGAAGCCTCCTCCTGGTTTGGCTCTTCTTCATTATCCTGATGCTTTCGATCCAGACATGGCCTATTAGCTCATAGAAAGAGACCCCACTACTCTTGAAGAGATGCAACGGAATGCGTTTAGCGTCGAAGCCAATTTTCTCATTAAGAAGTCAAAATCAAAGCCAGAGAGGGCAAAGAAGAAAGTTGTCTTCAAAGAAGAGTCTACATCATCTTCTGATGCAAAGCTTGACAATCTAATAAAAACTATGGAGAGGATGATGGATAGAATATCCATAACTGTTCGACAAGCTGAACCTTCAGTAAGGAATCATAACTTTCACGGATAGCAACAACAACAGTTCATAAATCGGTAGAAAGAGCAGTGCAACCAAGATCCTCAAGGTCAAGTAAGAGCTCCATTCCAACAAAATTACACTGAAGCTTAGGAAGAAGATGAAGAAGAAATTGTAGAAGAAAATCACTTCTTTCAAGAAGATGAACTGCCTACTTTCCTAACAAAGGAAGATCAATTTTCCGAAGACTATCTCATACCAAGTGATCAAGAATTTGTGTTCGCAAGTGAAGATCTGTGGGCTGTTTAGAGTGAAGAGTACTAAAGAGGATATAAGAATGCCCTCAGTCATCTCCAAAAGCAACACAATTTGAGGAATAGAAATGTACCTATCACTCTAACTCAGAAAAGACAAAATCTACAAAAGGACGCACCAAGCAAAGAAACCACTCCTGTAGGCCAGAATAAAGACAAGGATATTGTCATATTGAATCGGGATAGAACAAATGAAGCCTCCACCAACAATGTGAGGAAAGATAAAGAATTGCAAACTGAAAGTCACAGGAAGGAACCTCAAGCTAAAGGCCAAACCGAAAGGAAGGACATCGCTGCAAAAGAGGTAGAAAAGCAATTTAATATTTTTAGTTTGGTGAATGAATTTTCTAAATTGAAACTTGCCATTCCCCTCATCAAATTGGTAAGGAATGACAAATATAAATTTCAGATTGCAAATATGCTGAAGGTTGAGCAGATGCCTGATACAATTAATGTGGCTGATGATGAGCCAACAATCCTTTTTGGTCCAGCCTTAGAAGGAGCTCCTGAAGATAGTGAAATCCCTAATTTTTATCTGAGTCTTAAAATTCATGATTTTATCCTTCATAATGCTATGCTAGATTCTGGCGCCTCCCATAATCTGATGCCTAAAGCCATCATGGATAAACTAGGACTGAGAATCACCTGACCTTACCATGATCTTTATTCCTTTGATTCTGGAAGAATGAAATGCCTTGGCCTTATTAAAGACTTGGTAGTGTCCTTGGACCAAATCTTGGCCAAAAATGTACTCATGGATGTCGTAGTTGCTGATATTCCTCCTAGGTTTGGCATGTTGCTTGGAAGGTCTTGGGGAGAAAAATTAAAAGGCACTCTGCAGCTTGAATTTTCATACGCCACTATCCTTGTTTTTGGACAGTTCCAGAAACTTTATAGGGAAAAGAAGATGAAATATATGATAAATAGTAAGGAGAAACCAATCAATCATCCTATACATGTTGTTCATACTAATCTTGATTCTTTCATTCTGTTTAGTGATATAAATTCTGTTGATGAAGAAATTCAACTAGTGGAAATTTCAGAAGTTCCCAAGGTAATGTGCAACATACATGAATCTATTACAATAGAAGGTAAAGAGGTTGGTGAGGAATGTATGCAGCCTACAAATCCTATTGAGGAAATTCAAAGAATAGTGCAGAAAATAGAAAGTTTTGAGATAGCTGTTCAAAATCCTAAAAATCAAAAAGTTCAGTCTTCAGAAATCCTTTTTCCGGATGAAGAAAATGGTCTTTGGACCATGGAGTTCGATGGTGCATCGGGAAGAGAAGGAGCAGGAATTGGTGTTTGGATACATGGTCCATTACATCAGTCAAATAAAATCCATCGAAATGTGAGAATGAGCTCTTACAAGTTGGCTTTTAAATGTTCAAACAATGAGGTAGAGTATGAGGCATTGATTGCTGGCCTCAAAATTCTGAAAAAGTTGGGAGAAAAGAAGATTTTTGTTTATGGTGACTTCAAATTAGTAACCAAGCAAGTCAAAGGGGAATATCAGGAAAAGCACCCAAGAATGAGAGATTATCACAATGCTGTACTTGATATTCTCAAGACTTTTTTAGAATATACTTTATCTATTATTCCTAGAACTCAGAATTTCATAGCTGACTCACTCGTCACTGCAGCAATTATGGTGAAGATCCCTATTCATCCTAATCATAAGTACTCCATCCATGTCAAACATCACCTAGCTGTCCCAGATAACATGAGATTTTGGCAAGTGTTTGGCGATGATAAGCAAATAGACAATTTTCTGCAATTGGAGGGAGAATTTCAAAATTCTCATATTGATGATGCATACAACTTTGATGATCCAAACATCCACTCAGCTAACATTGAAGTATTACAGCTCAAGGAAAACAACATTCCAAGAGGCTTGGTGCCTTTGGAAGAGTTATTTGACAGAGATGATGTCACCAAGAAGCCCACCATGGTTCCTACAGAAAAGGGAGTTGAAGATGTAAACATTGGCACAACTCAAAATCCTAAAATGGTCAAGTTATCAAAGTCCTTATCTCCTAAAACAAAGGGTAAGTATATGTCTTTAATGAAGGAATTTGCTGATGCATTTGCTTGGGACTATTCAGATCTGAAAGTTTATGACAAAAGTATCATTCAACACACCATTCCTATTAAGCCCGATCAGAAGCCATTTCACTAGAAATTGAGGAGAATCAATCCCAAGTTGCTGCCATCGATTGAAAAAGAGGTAAATATACTTTATAAGTCTGGAATCATAGTCCCAATTCAGTTTTTTGAATGGATGTCTAATCTAGTACCTGTGAGAAAGAAGACCGGGGAAATTCGTCTATGTATTGATTTCAGAAATCTCAACAAGGTGTCCTTGAAAGACAACTATCCCTTGCCCAAGATGGATCACATACTATAGAGGGTGGTTGGATCCTCTAGGATGTCATTGTTAGATGGATACTCTGGATATAATCAAATTCTGGTACACAAGGACGATCAGCTTAAGACAACCTTCACAATGCCATGGGGTACATTCATGTATGCCAAGATGCCTTTTGGGTTGAAGAATGCAGGAGCTACTTTTCAACAGACAATGGACATAGATTTTGCAAATGAAAAAGATGTATTTCTGGTTATCTATCTAGATGATCTTACAATGTTTTCAAAATCTGATAAAGATCATTTGATCACTTAAAGATTGTTTTTCAGAAATGCAGAAAATTTGGCATCTCACTTTACCCAAAGAAGAGTTTGTTCACCATGGATGAAGGTAAGCTACTAGGACACATCATCTCTAAAGATGACATCCACATTGATCCAGCAAGAGTTTAGGCCCTTTAGCAACTAGACTTCCTCAGGAACAAGAAAGAGATTCAGTCTTTCAATGGGAAAATTATTTTTTAAAGAAGATTTATTCCTAATCTCGCTGAGCACTTGAAAGAAATGACAAACATGTTAAAGAAGGACAACGAGGTAAAGTGGTCTTTGGAGGCTAAGAAATCATTTCATGCTGTAAAGTTTGCATTATCTACTGCTCCTATTTTGATTAGCCCAGATTATACTTCAGATTTCATCATCTTTTCTTTTGCTTTTGAGCATATGTTAGCAGCAGTCCTAATGCAGAAGAAAGATCAGAAAAATGAGCAGCCTATAGCATTTTTCAGTCGCACTATAAGAGATGCAACACTGAGATACAATATAATTGAGAAGTAGGCATTGGCGTTGGTAAAATCCCTCAAGGATTTCTGAGTTTATATTCTACATTCTCATACCATTGCTTATGTTCCTACTACAACAGTAAAAGAAATTCTTGTGCAGACAGATCCTGAAGGCAGAAGAGGAAAGTGGATTGCATCCATGCTGGAGTATGACTTGGAGATAAAGCCTACAAAGCTCATCAAAGGACAAGGGTTAGCCAAACTCATGGCCGAATCAAATCTACATGCACTAGATATCAATTTGATTGTTGCACTGTCTGAAGAACAAGAAGAAGACGACCCTTTCCTGCAGGTGTCCGATATGTTCATGTCCTCACCTTGGTATTTCGACATTGTCTATGTCTTGCAGCACTTGAATCCCCCTCTGGAAGTCCCCAAAGGTAAATCTAGATCACTGAAACTGAAAGCTTCAAAATATTGTATTCTAGATGGTGTTTTATTTTGGAAAGATCCTGGAGGTGTGCTGCTGAATTATTTGGTAGAAAATAAAGCTAAAGATGTAATGAAGGATTTTCATAAAGGAGATTCTGGTGGTCATCACTTTTGGAAAACTACAGCAAATAAGATCTTAAGAGCTGGCTTCTATTGGCGCACCCTCTTTTCCGATGCATACAAAACAGTCATGAGCTGCCATGAAAGTCAAAATTTTCAAGGAAAGAGGAAACTTTTGCCATTACCACTACAACCCATTTTAATTTCAGCTCCTTTCCAGCAATGGGGTATTGATTTCATTGGAAAAATCCATCCTTCATATTCAGCACAACATAAATGGATATTAACAGCCACCGACTACTTTACAAAGTGGATTGAAGCTATCCCAACTAGGCAAGCTACTGATTCTGTCATCATTCAATTCCTAGAGTCTAATATTTTGTCTAGATTTGGATTCCCACAGAAAATAATTATGGACAATGCTGCTGCTTTCAAATAAAAAAGAATGGTGGACTTCTGTGCCAAATATCATATTGTTCTAGGACATTCTATTTCTTATCATTCGCAAGGGAATGGTCTTGCCGAATCTTCCAATAAATCCTTGGTTAATATCATCAAGAAGGTCCTAGAGGTAAACAAGAAGAATTGGCATAAAAAACTCATCAATGACTTGTGGGAGGATAGGGTTAGCACTAAAAAATCAATAGGTGTGTCTCTTTTTCAGCTAGTATAAGGAATTGATACAGTATTTCCTTCATCTCTTGCTGTCCTAGTAATGAAAATTCTACAGGAATTTGATAGTGAAACTAATGACATACAAAGGAGGATAAATTAGATGATTCATTTATAGAAGACAAGAGAAGAGGTTTTTTAGAACACATCTGAACTCCAGGAAAAGACTAAAAATATTCATGACTGCAAAACCAAGGAAGACAATTTCAATCTGGGAGATGTGGTTCTTTGGTGGGATGCTAGAAATGAAGAAAAAGGAAAACATGGTAAGTTTGAAAACTTATGGAAGGGGCCCTACAAAATTTCTACCTTCAGAGGAAAGAATGCTTTCTTGTTGGAAGAAATGGATGGAAGACATTATTTAGGAGGGGCGACCAATGGTAGGCTTCTCAAGCACTACTATGTCTAAAAAGTCCTGAAAATTCATCATCATTGTACATACCGGTTTGTATTTTACCTATAGCATTTTAGATGGCTGTCATAGGAGTTTGAATCCTGAAGTGAAGGCCCTAAGGCTCTTTAAGTCAAAACTTTTTTCATTTTTATTTTTCGGTTTTTCTGTCGTTTTGAAAGGTCAGTTAGTTTTAAGTCAAAAGTTAGTTTTTATGCATGTTGACTCCATTGCCCAATGAATAAGGCTACTTGGTCTATGATGTTCTTGACACCTCCAAGGAGCTGCCATCCCCAGTTGGAGCCAATGTTAGTGTCAGTCTTGTTAGCCTGTCACCTGGATCAAATATGCTTTTACTATGTTTTTTCCAGACTTTCAAAATCAATTTTTTTATGTTACTAGGTTTACACAACAAAATTTGGTCATTGTTTGGTCAGTCTAAAGATGAAGTCATTCTTTGGAAATTCACTCATGTTGGTCACCTATCACACTTTATGGAGGTGTCACAATAAAAATGGGTTAGTAATCATCATCATTCCATTTGGTCTCAGGTCATCCATTAGGTCGCTAGGGTTTCCAAGGTCCATCATTTTCATGAATAAAACCAGCAGTGAATAAAACATGACAAAGAACTTTTGGGAATCGATTTTGAATTTTCCCACACCCCACATACTCTCATGTTCCAAAAGTTCCAGAAAAAGAAGCTCCAACACTTAGGAAAGTAAAGGACATCTCAAGTTTTCAATGGTAAAGGTAACTCTATTTTCATAAAGTGAAAAATCGGTTTTTAAAGGAGGGTGGGTCCCATTTCTTTTTGAAAAAAGTGAAGAAACTTTCCCTATATAAACTCAAAAGCCCCCAAATTCCTTCATTCACTTCCTATTCACTCTTTTTTATCAAGCTATCCCATCCAAGAGAGAAAAAAAGTGGTTTTACTAGGTGAAATTGGCAAAAAAATTTAGGCACTGCGCTGTGCTTAGGAGGCCGGCTTTGCGCTTAGAAAAATTGTGCTGCTCAGGAACACTATGCTGTGCGCAGGACAGAATGTCCCGAAATCCTTCAAAACTCTCCCAAATTTCATTTTTTAACTTGCAAGCTTGATTTTACTGACTTCTAAGCTAAGGAACAAGTAAGTACACCATCATCATCCCTCTTTTTCTTTTCTAATTTCATCTCGTGTCAATGATTCTTCAAGTTAGGGTTTGTAGCGAAATTTGCATGGGAAATGATAGGGTGAAAATGACCATCATTATTTTTGATTTCTAAAACATGTAAAATGATATCCTACACCTACATACATGTTTAATGAGCCATTTCAACCATTTTACCCACCTCAAAACAAAGTTTTAACACTAAAAAAGAAAAACCCTAGCTCACTCCTAGAGGTTTTTGGGCAAGTTTCATTATAAACACTGTTGTTTCTGCCTGCAAGAAAATCATCCTTCCACTATTTATCCACTCATTTTCATCAGCTTTCAAAGTCCTTTCACCTTTCCCAAGACCCCTCCATCATTTTGTCAAAAAATCACCTTCATATCACTTCATTTCCATTCACACCTCACATTTTATTTTTCGCTGCCTGCTACTAGGGCTTTGTGTCATCATGGAGGTAGAATCTTCGCCAGAAAGAAAAAGACAACATAAAGGAGGGAAGATCCTCAGATATGAACCATCAAACTGCAATACAATCAACTCCTATCCTTTCATCAAACAATGCTTTGAGGATGTCCATTGCCTGGAATTTTGCAAAAGGGTGAGCGAGGTGGGATTTCATGAGCAATTAATAGATTCGGTGGCAACTCAACTGAAAGGAAAAACTGTTGTTGTTGTTAGTGTTGAGTTCATTTTTTCATTGGCCTCCATCTCAATTGCAACTGGGTTACCAGACAATGACGAATATTTGTTCAAAGGAATGAGCCTAGATCTTGAATACTACAAGCCTTCCTTAAAGACGCCATATAGAGAAACACATACTCACCTCACGCCTTTCAAATATTTGTTGGAGAAATACGCCCCTTTGATGAAAACTGTCATGAGATTCTTCACTTGTGAAGGTAGATTCTCTAGGTTGTATGTCTATCATATTCACCTCCTAATGCATTTCACCTCTCAAAAGCCTCTCAACATGTGCAATTATCTATTTGGGAGCATTTTCAAAATATCTGAAAAAATACAGTTAAAGGACAAAGAGCACTCCCCAAGCTTGTTTCATCACAATCTCATCAAAACCATTATCCTTCACCAGCTGGCAGAGAAAGGTATGGCTTGGGAAGCCTTTTTGGAAGTAGCCTTGAAATGGCATGAGAAAAATGTAGCATCTTAGTCTCCTAGTGCACCAAAACAACAAACAGAGGTGGGGTCATCTGGAAAAACAGTGGAGAAGACTTAGCTACCCAAACCTAAGGTGAATAAAGTGTATAAGAAAGGGAAAAGGCTTGTGTTTTCTTCTCTTAGAAAGAAAGGGGCCAAGCATTCTTCATCAACAAAGCAGGAACTGACATCAAAAGAGAAAGACATAGTTGAGCATGAGTTTGAACTAGTTGATCCAGAGACTGAGGATCAGAATTCAAACATGTGACAAAAAATTAGGGATAAGGACTATCAAATCAAGGAGCTAGCAATCAATTTGGAAAGATCAAAATATGTCATATCATTCCTTGAATAGGAAAATAGTCAACTCAAAGCAAAGGAGTTGATCCTAGAAAAGGAAAAAGCCAAGTTATTGCAGCAAGTTGGCAAAGGTAAGGAGATCATGGAATCAAGTGAGCCTGAAGAATCAAAGGGGAGGGAAAAAGGAAAAGACCAAGAACAAGATGCCTCAAGAAAGCTTTGCAAGAAGAGTAAGAAAAATTCTATTGAATGAAGACCTTGACCTAGAGGATAGGATTGCCCTTGAGGTTCATAAAGATAAGGAATATTGGCTAAATAGGGTAAATTAACACTTGGAGAAGCTCCTTGAGAAGGAAAACAGGGATAATCAGTTGCTCAGACACATGGTGCACCACTATCAAGCTCAAAACATGATCGCCAATGTCAAAGTGATGCAACTTGAAAATAAGCTCAAGAAGGCCAAAAATGACCAAAAGGATGAGGGAAACTTGGAAATGCTTGCTAAAGCATCTATGAAGCTTTAAAAAACATGTTTTTACACCTTCCATCCAATTTTGAGAAAATTCTGAGCACATTAAGTCTTTTGATAAATTTTGGTCTAAATTCAGAAATTTAGCTTCTCTAGAAGGCGCTGCGCTTTTTCCTCAGGCCTCCATTTGAGGAAAGGTTTAAATTTTTGGAAAGATCTGGGAATCCTCTAAAAACCCATTTTCTCAAATTTTGCAGAGGTGGCTCAGTTTTGGAGAAAAATGCAAAAAAGCGGACAAAAATAACATTCTGGACCAGTTTTTGATAGGCACTGCGCTTCTGGAGCGACCTTGGGAGAATGGATTTTTAAAGGCCTTTCCATGGTCAAAATTCAGAAATTCAAACTGTTATGGAAACTAGAATTGATGGGCTAGTTGACCGTTCTCTCAGTTTTTCATTTTTACCCCGATAAGGCACCGGAAAATCAGCTCAAAGTTTGCGATGCGCTTCTGCACTTTTTTGTGTTTTAAATTGTAAATTACACTCTGTAAATTTCTAGTTTCTAGTTTGACTTAGTGAAAGTCAAGATTCTCTATGTAATGGCACTATTTTCGAGGCTAGGTGATGTAGGCATGAATAAATGTACATCATAGGTTGTTTTTGATGTTTATTAGGCCTCATAAAAGAAGCAAACTCCTAAACAAACTCTCCATGAAGTGTTTGAGTTTCACCTTCTCACTCTCACCTGTTGGTTGAGAGAATCTTGGAGTCAGTTCCTCCACCAAGGAATTCAACTCCTGAAGGTGGGAAAGTGGTCTAGGAGAGTCTATATGTATCATTTCTCCTCAGGAGAAAAGTTGTTGAAATTTTTGTGAAGGAAGCTTGCATGTATTCATCTTTTCAGCTAATACAAAGACAGGTTGCAGCTATTTTCAAGGAACTCTAGCCCAATGCGTTCATGGTGCTTGTACTTCATTATTTTTGTTTATAATGGTCTAAACATCTTTATCTACATTATATCTCTTCTTTCTATCAATGCCTTACAATAAAATACACAAAATTCTTGTTTCTCAAGCTCTGTTATCTGGTTTTCATAGTTATGTGTATGTCTTCCTAAGCTAATGAAATCATGTTTATTTATGCTCATTAGTTTCTTCCACACTATATCCTATATACTACGCTGAAAATACTCAAAATACACCATGGCTTCTGATATCTAGCTCCTTCTCATATTTGTTCTTGCACTCCTACAGCCTGGACCTATTTGTGGCTCCAAACCCTAAGTTCAACAAACCCTAAAAACCAAATTTTCACAAACAAACAAACAAATACACATATCTAGCCTAAAATTCATTTGATTTAAAGTCATATAACTGATAAGAGACTTAGAGAGATCCCTCTCATGCTCAGTAGGGCTAGCTACTGAGCTGAAGTGGTTTGAGTTTACCCTTCTCGATTTCCTTTTTAGCCTAGGAGATTGTAAGGAATAACAGACCCAAAAAAGATTAAATCTTTCATGGAGTGGAAAAATCCTAGGAATGTGGATGAGGTCAGATCATTCATGGGACTAACAGGTTATTACAGATAGTTCAACAGGAACTTCTCATGGATTGGCTATCCTATCAAATCTTTGTAGAGAAAAGGGAAGAAGTTTGAATGATCTAAGGAGTGTGCATATAATTTTGAAAAGTTGAAGCATTTTATTACAAATGCTCCAATATTGAATATTGCAGATCCTAATAAGGAGTTTGTAGTATGTACAGATGCTTGCAAGGAAGGACTTGGTGGGGTCCTGATGCAAGAAGGGCAGGTGGTATGCTATGAGTCAGGGAAGCTGAATGAGCATGAGAAGAACTGTGTGACACATGATATTGATTTGGAAATTATCATTCATGCATAGAAGATGTGGAGACATTATCTTCTTGCCAGGAGGTTCATCTTGATGAGTGACCATAGTGGGCTATCGTACTTGTTTGACCAACCCAATATGAATGCCAAAAAAACTAGATGGTTGGCTACCCTCAGTGAGTTTGAATTTGAAATTAGATACACATCGATGGCAGGGAGAAAAATCTTGCAAATGCTCTTAGTAGGAGAGTGCAGGTGAATCACATTTTACTTGTGAGTTATTATGGGTCAAATTTATAAGAGAGGGCAACATGATGAGAGGCATTAACAACTTAAGCATAGATTGCAACAATAGGGTGAGGGTGACAGATATGAGGAGTATTACCTGACATCATATGGCTTGGTTAGATTCAGGAACAAGATTTATGTGCCAGAAGCAATGAGCTCAATAATCTTATCTTGAGGGAGTTTCATGTCAAGCCATATTCATGCCACCTAGGATATCACAAGACTTTTACAATAATTACGAAGTTCTATAATTGGTCAAACTTGAAGAAAGAGGTCTTTGAGTTTTTTGCATGATGTTTGGATTTCCAACAAATGAAAGCTAAGTGTAAGCATCTAGCTGCTTTATTGCAACCTATTTCAATTCCAGAATGGAAATGAGAGGCCATTTCCATGGACTTCATTACATGTTTGCTGAGGAGATTGAGACAACATGATTCCATCATGGTTGTGGTTGAAAGGTTAAGTAAGGTAGCTCACTTCATTGTAGTGAAGTCTACTAATTCAACTAGAGAGGTAGTTCAAATATTCATAAAGGAAATAGTGAGATTGCATGGTGTTCCCAAGAAAATCATATTAGACAGAGATGCCAAGTTCACTTCTAGGTTTTGGAAGGAGTTGTTTGCAGGCTTCGGGATAGAGTTAGATTTCAACATAACTTATCATCCACAGAAAAATGGACTGACAGAGAGGGTTAACATGATTCTTGAGAACATGTTGAGGATGTATGTTATGAATCAACAGAGGAAGTGGGAGGAATATCTTCCTCTAGTAGAGTTTGCATATAATAATGGGTATCATGAGTCCTTGAGGATGAGTCCATTTGAGGCTCTTTATGGGTAGAATTGCAACACTCCTATCAACTAGAGTGATCCAATGAATAGGGTGCATATTGGACGAGATATGATGGTTGAGATGGAGTAGGAGATGTAGGTTATTATAAAGAATTTAAAGGCAAAGTAGGACAAGTAGAAAAGTTATGCAGATTAACATAGATCATTCAAGGAGTTTCAGGCTGGGGAGCATGTGTACTTACACATCAAGCCTAAGAGGAGCTCCTTGAGGTTTGGGTCATGTGCCAAGGCGACATCACCATATTGTGGGCCTTTTGAGATCCTTGAGAGGATTGGACCAGTGGCCTAGAGACTTGCACTACCGCCAACAATGAAATTCCATGATGTTTTCAATGTTTCATTTCTTAATGGATATGCCCGAGATGTTGATCATTTGATTGATTGGTATGTATTGCAGGTGGAACCAGAGGGAGGGTTCTAGCCAAAACCTCAGTGCATTTTACAACAAAAACAATTCATTCTTTGAAATCGAACAATAGAGCAGGTTAAAGTGCAGTGGAAATAGTTTGGGCAAGATGAAGTTACATGGGATATGGTTGATCAGATGTGGCCTTTATATCCTTATTTATCTATTGGTTGAGCATATGTGTTTGGTTTATGTAACACCCTCCTCCCACATCTACCCAAGCAACTGACCAGTCAGGGTAAACATGCGATAAGAGGCCACTATGATAAGACTCAACCTCCTAGGTAACCTTAAGGAAATGGAGTCAACAAAACAAGACCTTACAAACCTCCCTCAGGTGCTTCAGGACCCCCATGAGCTAATCCACCACTCCAAGTGCCCAACCCCTAAGTTAACCTAGCATTTCAATGAACTAAACCCAAAGTCACTCCCATGATAAGGCATGCATGCGACTGTAACCCTATAGTAGCTCTCACAGGCTTGCCTACCAGCGACCAAAGACCCAATTTGTCAGTGTCATTGCCAATGACTCTAGGATTTGAGCCACTTTTTAAGGTCCATAGCCTGGGTTATTGCCCATAATTGAACCATCTCTTCAAATCATTAAAATAACATGGAAATGACAGTACTAGAGTAAAACTTGTTCAATACCTTGACTGGAGCCCTACTAGCCATAACATACATTTTGTCAAACACGTAGTAAGTATGCAACCTACAGGTGTAAATAATAGATCTGAGCATAGGGGTCTCATACTTATATGAGATTTTCCGTGAAGCATTGTTTCCTTCTCACTTTAACTGCCATTCCATCCATTAGGTCAGATATACATTGTTCATTCATGTATAAGTAAAAACATGACGAGAGCCACACATGGCCACATCATAAAACATATAAATAACCAACATAATAGTGGCAAAAATATCCGTGAAATCACAACCATATAAACCACATATAATCCATCCTAAAACTCATAGAAATACAAGGAGAAATAACCTCTTATTGATGATGCAAAATACAACCTAGGATGGGACTTCCACGTTCCACCTGATCCAAATATCTCTTCAACCATTCACCCCCATGCCATATTCAAAGCATGAAAGTGGGATCTCATAGAAAAAATCAATAAACACTCATCCAGGGCTTCTAGAGGCCATCCACCTCAACCCATCAAACAATGATTCCACCTCACAGTCAGACATCACAAAACCATCATCAGATTGGTATGCATCCAAGTGTTTTAGGGCTTCTAGATAGTTTGTCCAACCAAGGCTTCCAGGACTAGTAACTAAACTATTTATGGGAAAACTAGCATTCCTAAAGAATGCTAGCGCTCTAGGTTTGGCAGCTACCCTAGAAACAACAGTTTAAAGCAATTCAACGATTTCTTCTATGTGTAACAGATAAGAGATAGATAATGGAACCAACCTGGAACTTCCACTTAATCCCTTGATTAATCTCTCTCCCCTTTGACAGAGCCTGCAACTCCTCCTCGTACTTAACACACATGGAGAGTACCTGCACAAGTACAACAACAAGAATTGTCAAAGCATCGTGATCTATTAACAAATGATAGCATTCACAAATGATAACATTCACAATTGCACAATCATATGGAAGAAAACTTGAAGAACTTTATTAATAGAAGTGAGAATTATAACCCAGTTGTCTAATCCAGCATCATCCTCCCAGCTTCAATCCTTCTTCACCTCATGAAATAGCAAGATCACCCCAACAATTCAATGCTCTTTCCTCAATTACAAACTATCAGCACTTCTTTGCAATTCACAATGTTCCAGCCCCTTAGATCTCTTAGATGAGGGATCCATTTATAGATGTGTGCAACGGTGTGAGTCATCCATGGGGTTTTATTAGTGTCATGCCACTTGTTACAATGGGTTCCACAAGAGAAGGGATTGGAGATTTCTTAGATCCCTTATTCATCCTTGGGCGAATTCAGAGAGGCAAGTGGCATAGGAGAAAGTTCTGGAAGATTTCATGAACAATCAACTGAAAAATGTCCTAGAAATTTGTCCATCCTCGCCCATCACACCCTATAGAAGGCCTAAACATTATGCATCACACATGGCAGTGTACCACTCAGTATGCATCGCACTTTGCTAGTGGAGCAGCCAGTATGGTTCAATTTAGGTAGTTTTTGGATGGTTTCTCAGATGGAACTTTTGGGGAATGATGTATTTATATGACTATGTTCCTTTAAGGTATGAAACAACTCTTTTAGGGGTTGATGAGCCCTAATACATTGACATATAATATTGGGGTTGATGTGCCCAAATATGTCTATAACAGTTTCCCCCTAAAGTATGAAGTCGTAAATATTGATGTCGGGTGAAATGCTTTATCATGAGGATCTGAAGTTTCGAACTGGAAGGTCACCTGCATAAGTTACAATACAATACATCATCATAATATAATTTTCATGATCTTTCTGAGGGAGGAATTCCCATGCTTAGCTTTATAAATTCATTTCATGTACATAGATCAGATAGCTGTCTGCAGATACAGATTGGTGAATCTTCAGATATAGAGTCATCATCCATGGTTAGGATGACCATCTGTGTAGAGCCTCTGTATGTTTGATGTTTTTATATTCCTGAATATATCACAGCCCGGATGGATGAAACTAGATCCGGGGTCTTCAAACTCATCCAATGTTTGCTTGATGTACAAGTCAAACCATGTGAAGAGATGTTCTGAAGTCGAACATGGAAAGACATCGCCTGATTACCAGCCAATGATGTGAGCTGTTAACAGACGCGAGAGGAATCACCGATAATGATAATGACCCTTAAGGTACTACAGTACAATTCAATTGGTGTGAATACATGATCCGATGTCGAACACCACGCAAAATATTTCGGTCGAAGGCCATTGATGTCAACCTGTCGACAGAAGTGAGAAACTTGCCATTGACGTATGCAAGCTCCAAAGCACTGAAAGGGTTGTTTCTAAGTCAACTTCTTGGATAATGAGCTGATGTCAACAAAAGACAACTCATCGTAGGAGGGCCTTGATGTATCCCACATCTACAACATGAAACGAAGCAAATGATTTTCTGGAAGTGAAAAATGAATTGATGACAAAAGGTTCAGGAATGGTGGTCATGAAAAAATGAAGGTTGGTGGTATTGCGGTGGATGAGACATTTCTTGAACATGTCGGTGACACTGAGATGAATTGGTAGCATTAACCCCAAAAGATGGATGGTATGAAAGACCAATGGTGAGATGACCAGTGAGCGGAATAACCCAACCCAACTCAATAATGGTGATGAAGTGAAAGTGTCATGTTCAAGAGCGACTTGCTACCATAAATTCTTCAAGTTTCTTCCCCTTTTTCCCTTGTCATTGTTGACCAGTACCTCTTTATTTTTGTCAATCTTGAGGAGGATAACATATGCTTGTTCTATAATTCGCCCTTCGGGAAAACCTGTCACTATTTAATGTTTTAACGAGTCTAGCGACAATGAAACTCGGTCTCGTCTAGATGGACAAGTTTGTCGCTATTGTTTTAATGAGTTTAACGACAAGGATAACTTGGTCCTTTTCATGTTTAGAGAGTTTGAAAAGGGACGAAAAGAAAACTCCATAAGTTCTTTTTCATAAAGTAATCCCTCAGGTCCGAAAAAGGATAAAATAATATAGGAGGGATGACATTTTTAATACTTTAACAAGCTGGAAAAGACAAGCGCTCGACAATCTTTTCATATTTAACGAGTTTGAAAAGGCTTTAAAGAGGACTCTATTTTGAGGAACGAGTGGTGTCTAGGGTAGCAACTGGTTCCAGTGATGTTGGAACTTCTCGAAACATGTTGATTTATGTGAAGAGGTTGGTTAATAAGACCACTCATTGCAACTGTTCCTCAAAATGGGTAAAACAACCAAGTGAAAGCGTATGGTTGGCCAAAGAGATGGTGGTGATGAGATGAAAACAACCAAGGTTTAAAAGGCTGAAAAAATGGAAATCACAAGGGTTAAAAATTGAAAATGGGTTCATTTTTAGACAAGCTTGAACCATGGGGAACTATGCCTGGATTCGGTTTTTGTTTACACAAGCTTGAAGCGAACAAACCATGCTTGGCTTTAGTTTCTTTTTTACACAAGCTTAAAACGGAAAAAATATGCTTGAATTGGTTTACATGCCCCCAGCATGATGAAAATGAGAGTCTCCTATAACCAGATGGAAGTCACTGCGGTGAAGCAGGATGGAAAGGAGAGTCTTCTGTAACTAGATGGAAATCGCTGCGGTGAAGCAGGATAGTTATCCAACACTTCTTTGGCTTCGTTCAGATAGACAAAGGTGAATGGTGTGATAGACCAATCACATAACCTACAGGGAAAATTATCTTTACCATTAGGTGCATGCCCCCCAAGCTTTATTTCATTCACCTAAGTAGACTACTCATGGCTATCAGGTGGATGGAATGAAGGTTCTTTTACGAGATCAAGTGAAAGACTCGACTGGGATTTTACGAGATCTAATTAGAGACTTGACTTTGAACTTTTATTCATGGGTCCTTGTTTCATTTTTTAACGAGGTTGACACATGACAACGAACTGTCCTCTGAGACCCTTGGTTTCATTTTTTAACGAGGTTGATACAAGACAACGAACTATCTTCGGACTCCCTATTCAGAAATCATAAGTGGTCATGAAGGAGATATCTGGTTCCAATTCCCCCAGTACATAATGCACAACATCATTGAATTGATCGTCAGTTGATGTAGGTATGGAACAGGTTGCCACATAATTAACCCATGGTGGGGATGATACCATTGGTACAAAAGGACCATTTAGGGAAGATGGTTGACTAGGAGCCATATTTGGACCGGGAAATGAAAGCTGGTCAACGGTGATAATCCTGCCTTCATGCGGGAAACAAATCACTCGAAAGAGTGTTGAAACAATAGCTCCCATGTGATAAACATAGTCACGCCCAAGAAGTAAATTGTAATCTAAAGGTCCTGGGACTACCATCATGTTCAGATAAATGGTTTTTCCTCCCAAAGTGATAGGTAACTGAGGAAGGATCCCTAACGGTCGACTGGTTCCTTTGTTAAAGCCCAATAGATTCTGTGTAACAGGCACAAGCGATGGCGAACCGAGCGCTTGCCAAGCAGTTGAGGAAAGGATACTCACTGATGCACCTTCATCTATAATAGTTCTAGATACAATCATTTTACAAACTTGTACTATGATCTGGAAAGGCACATAAGAAGGAAGGCGAGATCCTGCCAGTTGATTCCAATCAAAGGAAGTGACTAGACTACTTGGAGGGGGTACTGTAGAAACGGGAGAATTAACCCCTTGAGTTACAAGAACTGGAGGATTTTCCTCCTGTCTTGATGGAACAGGTGGACTACCCCCAAGCTCATTTGAATATGAGGAAACAACAAGAACTTGAGTGGTATGATTTTCACTCTCTCTGGGAAAGGTACGATTAGCTGAAGGTGAAATCAGGTCAACCGTTACCTCAACTTGTTTATTTGGATCGGGTATAGACTCATAGGATTCACTTTCAGAGAGAGTGGTTTCGACTGACGGTTGATTTTGGTCAGTCAGTTTATTAACTAGTGAAGGATTTAGGGAGAGTTTCCTGTAACCAGATGGAAGTTGCTGCGGTGAAGTAGGACGGTTATCTAACACTCTTTTGGTTTCATCCAAAAAGGGAAAAAGTTGAAAGGAATGATTACCTTCACATAACCTACATGGAATCCTGAACTTTCCCTTCTGTCCATGAACTTTACTATCACTAGTTGATGGTGTGTTACCAACATGATCTCCAGAGGTTGATGACACAGGATGGTGTGAATGGGAGGACCATTCTTTCAAGATCTGAGGAAAGTAAGGACAATTTCGATGAAAATGGTCTCCCGCACAAATTATGCATGGATATTTGACTTTGTGAGGCTTAACGGATGGGTTTTCATCAGATGTTTCATTCAGAGCAATGGTTGCCTGGTTGCCCCCTTGCTGAATTGGCTTCTTCTTCTTCTTCTTCTTCCCTTTCTTCTTCTTCTTAGCCACCTGGTTTCTAGTACCAATACTTTCACCAAGCGAAGAGGAAGAAGGGGAGGAAGAAAAAAATGAGGAAGAAGGCAAAGGGTCAACTTTAGGATCAACTGGAGGTTGATTTTGTCCAGTTGGAGGTGTACTTGATTTCAGGGATGTCTCGACATTTTAAACCGAGGAGGTTGAAAAAATCCATACTTCCAAGACAATGGTAAGTCCCAGAAGGGATAATGTAGCCATATAAGGAGCACGAATATTTCCGAAAGATGGAAAAGGGATTCCTTGATCAGTGGACTCTGGATTTGTCGTCATATGTCTCAACCTAAGATCAACTAAGGAATAGGGATGCTATTCGCAGTCAATTAATTTTAACAACACTTTGGACACAACTTTGCTTTTTCAGTTTTTAAGAGTCGAGAAAAAGCTAAAGATGACTCTAGTCTCCTTCGATTTTTAATGAGCCTGAAAGGACAAGTGCTCAGATGGACCTTTTCTTTTAAGGAGTCGAAAAGGAACGAAAGTGACTCCTCTAGAAAATATAGATAAAGGGATTACAAAAACAATCGCAAAATTGCAATATACACCTTGGTGATAAATTAAAGAGAAATTACCAAGGACTTATGTACAACAGTCAATCTTCGTGAATGTTGTGTTCAGTGATTTGCGATCAATAAGGCGGCAGACTCAGTTTCCTATGGATAAAGGATTTAAGCCTATTGTGGTCTCCCAATATATACACGATGGTACGAGAGAACAAGTCCATGCTATCACTTGTCGTATCAAGGAGGAGGAATCACCCAACCTTCAATGAAAACGATAGCCACTAGTTTTAACGACGCCGGAACATGTCTCTAGCCTAGACCTCTAGATATGTCGCGTTAAGTTCCAAAGCATTGTTAGATTCATTGAAATTCATTTTAAAGTTGATCTTGTTTAGAGTTTGCCTTCCAATGGTTCACTAAGATGCAATCTACAATGATAAACAATCTTTGTTTATTTTGAGCAATGAAAATCCTAGCTACTAGGGAAAGAAAATTACAGTGCTTTTAAAAAAAGAGCAAAGAGCACACACTAATGCATTTCCCTAAATCATATTTTTGCACACAAACAAAAAAAAATGCTAAATGCAAATGAATGTATTTGTTTTCGTTCTCCTTAATGTGAAAAATTCCAAAAAGGAAAACTAAATGCGACAAAGATCTGAAATATTTTACTCAAAATGACATTTTCGACAATTTCTTCTTCAAAAGAGAAAGGAAGACTCAATGACACTTTTCAATTTTGAATAAAAATTCTTTCGACACTTGAAACATAAACAAATCAAACCAAATATATGAAGAAAAGTTCAATCGATTATCAAGGGAAGGAAGAATTCACGACACTTCTCTTTTCGACACAAAACGACAATTACGACACTTTTTGTATCAAAGTGACAAATTGATTTAAACAACTTTTCGACAAAGGATTGTAAATGATGAAAAAATTCACAAAAACACTCACTAATCCTAATGTAGTTGAGGCTGATCTAAGTGATTCAAGTAAGTTTCAGTAAAAAGGTACTGTTCATATGTAGCAAAACAACTAAACAAAACTGAAAACAAGGTCAAAAACCCTCAATTTCTAGAATGGAAAAAGAGTTCAGTCAATCATGGCACCTGGGCTTCACAGAAATAGAGATGCATCACACTTACTACACTCAAGAGATGCGATGCATACTGAGTTATAGTGGAAGACAGTGCGATGGTCCAGGGAGCGCAACTGAAATGGGTTTTGGCTCAGATGTGCAGCTGTTTTCAATGATTTAAGATGGGTTTTGATGAACAATAAAAAGAAAAGTATGAAGGAATGTCTTGAGAGGTTACGAAGCTACCAAAAGGGCATCTAGATATGTTTGTAAGTCAAACGTTTAATTCATAAACTAAACCAGAGATTGACTGAAGCAACATTCATCTACTATGAAATTGCAGAGCAAGAGAAGTTTGAAGGCTACCTGGCTGACTTTAGACTCTGTCTATAGTTTATAAAACAAATAGTAACAGAAAACAAACATCTATTCATTCCCTAGTGGAGTCATCAATTTGTTTATGGGAAAACTAGTATTCCTAAAGAATACTAGCCCTCTAGTTTTGGCAGCTACCCTAGAAACCACAGTTTAAAGCAATTCAATGATTTCTTCTATGTGTAATAGATAAGAGAAAGATAATGGAACCAACCTGGAACTTCCGCTTAATCCCTTGCTTTATCTCTCTCCCCTTTGACAGAGCTTGCAACTCCTCCCCGTACTTAACACGCTTGGAGAGTACCTGCACAAGTACAACAACAAAGAACTGTCAAAGCATCGTGATCTATTACAACATAAACATTACAGAATCAGATATATAATGAACAAATGATAACATTCACACATGATAACATTCACAATTGCACAATCATATGGAAGAAAACTTGAAGAACTTTATTAATAGAAGGGAGAATTATAACCCAGTTGTCTGATCCAGCATCATCCTCCTAGCTTCAATCCTTCTTCACCTCATGAAATAGCAATATCACTCCAACAATACAATGCTCTTTCCTCAATTACAAACTATCAACACTTCCTTGCAATTCACAATATTCCAGCCCCCTAGATCTTTTATATGAGGGATCTATTTATAGATGTGTGCAAGGGTGTGAGTCATCCATGGGGTTTGATTAGTGTCATTCCACTTGTTACAATGGGTTCCACAAGAGAAGGGATTGGAGATTTCTTAGATCCCTTATTCATCCTTGGGCGAATTCAGAGAGGCAAGTGGCATAGGAGAAAGTTCTGGAAGATTTCATGAACAATCAACTGACAAATGTCCCAGAAATTTGTCCATCCTCGCCCATTGCACCCTATATAAGGCCTAAACAGTATGCATCGCACCCTGGTAGTGTAACACTCAGTATGCATCGCACTTTGCCAGTGGAGCAGCTAGTATGGTTCAATTTAGGCAGTTTCTGGATGGTTTCTCAGATGGAACTTTTGGGGAAAGATGTATTTACATGACTATGTTCCTTTAGGGTATGAAACAACTCTTTTAGGGGTTGATGAGCCCTAATACATCGACATATAATTTTGGGGTTGATGTGCCCAAATATGTCTATAACATAAACCCACATCTTATTCAGGGCTTCCAAAGAGTTTGTCCAACCAGGGCTTCGAGGACCAGTAATAGAACCCACTAAGGGCTTCCAGAGTGTTTTTCCAACCAAATCTTCTAGGACTAGTAACTCAACCCAAGCTGTTACAGGGCTTCCAGAGCATTTGTCCAACCAGGGCTTCCATGACTAATAACTCAACCCAAGCTAAGGAAACATGAGAACCAACCAAAACAAAACAATGAAATTAAACCCACAATCACCATGGCTATATAGGAAATGGAAATGCTAGGCAAATCCACTGTTAATCCAAGAAATCATCCATTCCAGTGATAAATCATGACCAAAAAACCACATTCATGTGCCATGCATGCAAAAATTAGTGGAAAAACATACATGCAACTCAATACATGTAAGAAAAACCCACTGCTGATATCGATGCCCTCTTGTGCTTTCCTTCTCTTCCTTTGCCTTCTTGCGCCAAAACTCCAAGTATACCGCACCCTCCAAGAGTGATCTAAGAAAACTTTAAGTATCCAAGAGTATGCGAGAGAGAGAGAGTAATGAGAGAGCTCCAAAACTGAACTGATCAAGTCTTGCCCACTGATACTCATAAGCCTTTTTATGAATGAGGCCTCTATTTTCTTCATTTTCCATTATTTTCTTTCATTTTCCTCCTCACATGCAACCTGTGACCTTTCACCTTCCTTTTCTCCTAATTTCCATTATTTTCATAAATAATAATGCCGATTGATGCCTCTTGACTTTCCAAAACCTTATCCATTGCCTTTGCCAATTCCCTTAGCCATAATAAACCGAATCAACACCCACTAGGATGTTTCCCACACCATTCATCTTGGAATATGTGTCCCATCACCGTGGCCATATATATATTTTTACATGGAATTTTCACTAGGGCTATTACAGAACCCTCCCCCTTGGGGGAACACGATCCTCTGTGTTCATTGACACCTATAACCAACAGGACTGCTGAAAACAAAACATACTGCCCATGGAGCTTTATAACACAGCTCATTGCAATATTTACAATGACCACTGTTGAAACATGAAAAAACATACCATTTGCTGGTGCTTTATAACACAACTCATTATGATATTTACAATAATAACCGCATATAGACATACACATTTGCTTCAATCAACAAATAACTATACCATCTATGGATCTTTATAAACCATCTTGATACAATATTTATAATGATATACACATATGCACATTTTCTCAACCAACAAATAAAAAGATACAATGCCTGCATCTGCAACAAGGGAATCCAAAGGCTCACACCTCCACCCTCAAGTTATACTAGGATTCACCTCCTTCCTAGGAAGTCTAGAATCCACTGCCATAGTCAAACTGCATCCAATGTCCGACGCTATAATCTTGTACCACTTTTCCTCTCAGTGAGCAATTACCGACTCGTTGTCCTTGGGCGCACTTTCAATGTGCATCTGATTCCATCTAACAATGATAATGACCAAAACAAATCCATCCCCGATCTTCCCTTCTCTGCTACACAGTCCCTTGGGCAATCCGGTCACCCCTTCAGTGTAGTCACTCACCTTCCAAGTTCCACTAGCACCCCCATCTCGGGGAGTGCATCCCTTTGCAAGGCTTCCTCACATCGAAAGATACAAAAACCAAGGCATATCTCTGCCTCAAAACCATCATACCGGTCATAGCATACTCATGGCAATCAATGGACACTATTGGGTACCAATGCCCCACGATGGCCCTGTTCTTGAATGATTTACTATCATACTACTGCATTTTCTAATTCCTTTTTTTGTTTCCATTTCCTTTTGTTGTTTCCAATTCTTGTAGTCGATTTCAATCACCCAACCGGGCATTTCATGCATTCCTATACCAAGTACATAACTTCCATTAAATTTAAAATAAATGTAAATAAATTCACATCATACCTCATTGGTAGCTCATCAATAAGGTACATTTGAAATCCTGTTCGCTTCCTATCACAACAAGTCAAAACTAACATATTTGACCAAATCAACACATATAAAAATATCTCATCAGGTTAGCTCAAAACATAACCATCATAGATAAAAATCATAAATGACATGTAATCATCATATACCATAATCATAAATCAGATGCATAATAAAACTGAAATAATATATCGATACTTATCCTTTAATCAATCCTTACTTCTGCCTTTGTTCTTATTTCATACACACACTGGATTGATTGCCACACCCGAAAAACACCCAGTGCCTTCTCCTCAACCAGGTGCACATATACATAGTGTGCATCACACACATATGACCACACATGACATACAAATCCATCCATTACATGCATCTACACCTGACATACAACACATACACCTACACCCAGTGTGTACAATACAATACATATGCTTCCATCCAGTGCATAACATAATACATACACCTACACCTGGCATACAACACAACACAATACATCTATACCCGATGTACAACACCACACGATACATGCACCTACATAATTCACATACCTAGTACCACATGCCCTCAGCACAATATGTATGACATGCACATAATACCACACGTGCACTAGTGCCATATGTATAACATGTACACAGTACCACCTGTACATCGCACCACCTGCACAACGTGTGCACAACATCACATGTACACGACGCCACTTTCACAACGTGTACACAATTCCACATATACACTACACCACTTGTACAATGTGAACACAGTACCACATGTACATAGTACCACAAGCACGACATGTACATGACACCACATGTACACAATGCCACGTGCACAACTGTTATAGACATTTTTGTGCCTTAAAGCTATAAGCATGAAATGTCCATAATCCAAGGGATCCAAAGGCCCTAAACATGTTGTTCCTACCCCTAGAGGAACAAGGCTAACAAACCACAGCAATTCACAGAAGTTCTCCACCAGAAACTGCTCAAAAACAAGACAATTCAGGATCAATTCAAAAGCTCCACTAGTTGCCTGCGTTGAAATGCAGAGGTTACACTGGCTAGTTGCATTGCAACGCAGGTGGAAGCACTACCAGGGTGCGTTGAGTGGGAAATGACAAATGTCAGGGTCTCTTGTGAGAGGTGTCAAGACTGTGGAAGCTTCCAGAATCTTCCTCCATGACACTTGCCTTGCTGAGTTCGACTAAGTGATGAGTAAGAGGCTCTTAGCCTCCAAGTGGAAGTAAGAACTGACAGAGAGAGAGGACACTAGTCAGATCACAAGCTGACTCATCCTCACTCCAAACATCTATATATGGATCTCTTCTCCATGAGATCTAGGAGGCTGGAATTTTGTTATTGCAAAGAATTGCTGTTGGTTTGAGATTGGGATCATTGGGTGCTTAATGCTTTGAAGGGAGGTGAAGATAGGAATTTCATTTGCTGGGAAGGAGATGCTGGATTGGAACTCTCTTGGTTGTATCTCCTCCTGAACCTTGTTATTCATCAATAAAGCTATCTTTGTTTCTCCTATATACTGATGTATCTTTGATGTATGATTGCATTAGTATGTTTAGTTTATTTCTAATCCTGAACTAGTTATGAATATGAATCTATGTCTTTGTGTAGTGTTCTCTTCTTGTGATCTTGCAGGAACCTGTTGAAGCTGGGCGAGCGAGAAGGCAAGTAGCTGGGAACTCTCAAAGAGAAGAGAAACCGGATCGAGGGACAAACGAAAGACACCGGTTAGTCCATCCATCTCTCTTCATTCTTAATTCATAAAGGAAGAATACTAGAATAGCTGTTTCTGTTTGTTGCTAAGGCACTGTCACACCTTAGGTGGATAGGATCATCCTGCATAGGCATTTTTCCCCACAACAAATTGGCGACTCCACTGGGGAGATCTGTTTAGTCATTTTATTTGTGTTTCTATCATTGTTTGTTTCATAGACTCAAGAGCAACAATCGAACTGCATCTGCTATTCTCAGATGCAAAGTAGACAGCTGCTGCTTTGATCCAATCACTGGATTTGTCTATGATCTGAACAATGGACTCACAAATGATTTGATGATCCTTTGTGATAGATCTTAGCCCTCCTTCAAAGCATCCCTTTGATTTTACCTTGCTTGTTGCTTTGATTTGGCCTGAAACTGTAGATTAAATAGCAAACTGTGACCCAGAACCCAGTGAGAACTCTCGTTTCTCCTTCAGCGCAGGCTCTGTGAAGAGACTCTGCATTTCAACGCAGTTCCCGTGAAGGCTACCTGCGTTGAAATTCAGTTTCCCTTTTATACAGGTGCGCTGATCCAGTTAGGCCTTGTGCAGCTGGGGTTCTCTGCTCTGTTTTTCCTTGTTTTGATCTCTGATTTTTGCAGCCTGTAACCAGCATAGGTACTTGTCTGATAGCCCCTTTTCTCTGCTTAAATTCTGCCTCCTTTTGTACAAAATACTGTGAGTGTTTTTATGTGTTTGTGGCATCACTTACAGTTTCCCTTTGCAAGAGTGAAATAGTCATCCTGTAGCCCTTGATTCAGATCTGTTGATTGTGATCTTAGTAGAGAGTTCATTGGCTATTTACAGTTAGTTATACGTTCATTTTTGCTTTTGGTTTGAGTTTGTCTCTTTTGAGAGTCAAAACAAGTATTCATTTCGAAAATCGTTAAGTGTTGTAATCTATTCTACCCTTTCTGATTTCGAAAAAGTAAACTTGTTTGTATTTGTCATTTAAAAGCAAATTCAAAGTTGTGCAAAAAGCTTTCTTCTTAGGCATCAATACTAAGAAAGCAGAAAACAAACACTTGCATTGTGCATTTTCATCTTGATAGTTTGCATGATTGATTTAGGGAAAGTGCATTTAGAGTGTGCTGATTGCTCTCTGAGAAAAGATGGTGTCTTTCTTTTCCCTTTGTAGCTAGGATTTTCATTGTTGAAAAAGAGATAAAATTTGCTTATCATCTTTTAGATTTCATTTAGGAAGTTGTCTATACATCTCGTGGTGAACCTCAAAAGGCAAACTTCTAAGAAAGATCAACCTAAAATAAATTGAATGAACTTAACAATGCTTTGTAACTTAACGCACAACATAGAGGTCTAGGCTAGAGACGTGTTCCGGCGTCGTAAAACCTGGTGACTGTCGATCTTGTTGATGGTTGGGTGATTCCTCTTGAGAGACGATAGCGCCAGTACGGATTGTGCTCCCACGTACCGTCGAGTATATATTGGGAGACCCCTTTAGGAATAAAACCTTTATCCTTAGGAAGCCGTGTCGACCGCCCTACTGATCGCAATGCACTGAACACAACATTCGGGAAGATTGACCGCCCGTACCTTAAAAAGTATTCTGCGGTTTTGCGAAAAGTTTGGCACACCCTCTACCTAGAACTCCAGAGCAGTTCCTTTTGGCCTTTTTCAGACTCTATAACGGAAAAAGTCCATCCGAGCATTTGTCACTTCGGGCTCGTTAAAACATCGAAGGCGACTAGAGTCATCTTTTGCTTTTTCTCGACTCTTTAAAATTGAAAAAGCAAGTTGTGTCTAAGCGTCGTTAAAATTTATTTTAAACGGAATAATCATCACCTTTCCCTCGTTGATCTTCGAAGTTAGTCTTCCTTCATCACAAGTTCTTGTAGAATCGCTAAGAAATCTTTTGGATAGACTAGATATGTCTGAACAACCGTCGACATCTAGGACTGTGTCATCCGACACAGCAGCAACAGAACCTCCTGTTGCTACTCCAACGATGTTCGCCGGTATACCATCTGTCCCGGCAAGTTATCAACAACAAACCGGAGTCCAATCAGGGACGACGACATGGTTAGTTCCTATTTCTTCATCCGGATTATCATCTTGTATTTCTTATGTTGAAACTCAACAAATTGATCCAATGTGTCTTCAAAGGCCAGTCTACCCTTTAAGTACTGAATTGCCACCATATGGAGGGCAGTATGCCTTTTCATTGTTCCCTCCCAGAGAACAACCATATGAGAGTTTACAACAAAGTTCAGGTCAAACTGGAATTACATCCAGCGGTTGGGTACCAATACTGCCTCAGCAACCAAGGGTTGCATATTCAATGCAACCAATCCACCCTGTGTCGAATATTCCCACTATACCTGGTATGGTGATTGCGTCGCAAGTACAAGCGCTACCTATTGTATGTCAACCCCAAGTTTCTCAGGTTGCAATACAACAACCTCTTGTCTCGACAACTCAATCACAACCTCAGGTTAGTGACTCCTTATCTGGAGCGACTCAGGCTCAAACAAGTACTATGACTCCTCATCTTGGTCAATCATCCAGTATTGGACAACAACAAATGGTCCAACAACCAGGGCTGGTTCAATCTCAACAACCTCCATTCCAGCAATCATATCAAGGACCTGAGGAACAAGTCTTTGTAAGTAATGGGCAACCATATTATAGTGGTTATGCCCATCAATCTTTTCAAAGTTGCCAGCATTATGCTGGTATGCAAAGACCCACTGCTCAGGCGATTCCATCTTATCCTGGGTATGCTTCGCCTAACCTGAATCAACAGTTGCCCTTTGTAGCAACTCTAGAATTACCAGATCTAAACCGGCTGACGAATGATCCAATTGCTTATGCCCCTTGGTGGCCAGCGATTCCGCATAAACTTCCGTCAGATATTCCTAAATTTAATGGAAATCCAGGTGAAGATCCATCGAATCACGTGATGACATTTCATCTATGGTGTTCATCAAACACCCTAAACGATGATTCGATAAGGCTTCGCCTTTTTCAGAGGACGTTAATGGGTCTAGCGGCAAAATGGTATATTGAATTGCCTAGAGCTTCGTTCGACAACTTCAGTACCTTAGCCACGACTTTATTAACCCATTTTCAATTACCGATAAGGTATGAAACGGGAACGGAACTCCTAACCAACTTCAAACAGACAACGACCACTCACATATCTGATCATATACATGAGTGGCGATGTCGTCGTAGGATGGTGAAAACGTACGTTCCCGATCAGCTATTAGCTGAATGGTTTATCAAATCCTTACTTCCTACAATCACGGAAGATGTGGCAAAGGGGGGAGTCGTAACGGAAGAGCAAGTCATCGCTCGTGCGCAATATCTAGACTTGGTCTATACTCTGTCTGGCACACTCTACGACAAAATACCTGACGCCCCTAGACCGTAATTCTCAATTCCTCCTCCTCCTAAATCAAACAATGACTCTCATGCCGGCGATGGCGTGATTGGCATGACAGACACGAAATCGACAAAGGCTACATCTAAAAAGGCCCGTAAGATTTCCAGTCAAAATGCAAATGAGGAACTTATTGCCTCGGAAGTAAATGCCGTGTTGACCGACAAGGGCAAACAACTGAAGCAACCAGGGGGCAAGAAGAAAAAGAAAGGGAGAAAAAGGAAACCCCCTACGGGGTGTCATATATGCGATGAGGATCATTGGACGAGAGATTGTCCACATATAGCTGAAGTTAAGAAACTCTTTAAGAGTTCAAAAACCTCAGCAGTATTGACTGATCCGTTTCCAAGCCCGGGAACCAAACTGGTTGCTAATCAAAATGCTTCCTGATCCCAAGTGCTTATGTTGTCTATCTCAAAGCAGAAAAATGATGCTTTAGCAAGGAATAAAGATTACGGGAATCCACAGGTGTCGAATAACAAGGCTAATGAACAACCTAGTAGTTCGACAACAACTTTGACCAAAGTTGTGCCACCCATCATTCCTGAACAAATGATAAAGTTGCCCAAGGGAGTAGTACACAAATCGACATTTAATCCTCGTGCAAAAATAGCACAGAATTATAATATAATAGAGGACCTGGCCCAATCGCCATCCGCTATGTCGACACTTGAGGTACCGCAAAATTGCCTCTCCCAAGAGCAAGCTTTATTATCAGCAATAGGTGGGATTGACCCGATGGATTCCAATCTTGTGGCCTTTAATCATAAAGGATATGACCCTCAGTTACCAGCTCAACTAGCTTTCCTTATTCAAGTGAAAGCCCTCAACAAAACTGTTCAACGAACAATTATTGATGAGGGGGCATCTACATGTGTTATGTCGATGAGTTGCTGGAAAACTTTAGGATATCCAACCTTGTCACAATCTTCGACGACATTAAAAGCATTTGATGGACGGACATATACCCCATATGGTATTCTAAATAACTTGAAAGTTGAACTAGGAGGGAAAACAGTAGAAATTGATGTTGAAGTCATCGATGGAAATCTTGATTACAACATCCTACTAGGAAGACCATGGATATATGCCATGGCAGCTGTTGTGTCGACCTATTTTAGAAAGATTGCATTCCCTTTCCAAGGAGAGATTACAATCGTCGATCAACAAAACTTCCTCCCCAACGGTTCTCAAGTTACTGGAAGCATTCCAATGATCCATGGAAGCAATCATCCGCTCCAAAATATCGGAGTAGGTCTCCTAAAAGACCCTGCCTTAATGGGTACTTTTGCCCTATCGCCTCCGAGTAATCTGGCGGAAGTGGCCACAGTGGAATATGAAACCTTCTATATCTAATGGATTTGGACTCCGAGGACGGTTCTTATCTCGTGTCAACCTCGTTAAAAAATGAAACAAGGAGTCATGAGGATAGTTCTTTTACTGTGTCAACCTCATTAAAAAAAAATGAAACAAATCCCCTTTCCAAGGCTCAAAGGTAAACCTTCATTCCAACCACCGAGTTGAATGCAATGAAGCTTGGGGGGCATGCACCTCGATTTGCGTTATTATGCTGGGGGCATGCAAACTTATCGAGCAGTTTTAGCACACAGTTCATGCTCATTAAAAAATAAACGCAAGATCCGAGCAGTTTTAGCGCATAGTTCATGCTCGTTAAAAAATAAACATAAGATCAAGCAAATGTTTCCACCCGTGTTTAAGCTCGTTAAAAAATGAACTATTCCGGTAAATAACCACCGTGAATGTAATATCATCAGCCATTAAAGCCTTGGTCGTGTTTGCCCCTCACCTCCACTTTTCCATTGGCCGATCATTCACCTCCATATGATTGTTTACCCATTTTGAGGAACAGCTGCGAAGAGTGATTTCACTAGCCATCCTTGTGACACTGCCGTGATTTGGAAATTCCAATCCTTCCCTGGAATCAGCTGCTACCCTTTTTATCACTCGTTCCTCAAAAGACGAGTCTTCTTTAAGCTCTTTTCATCTGACTCGTAAAATATGAAAAGATTGTCGAGTTTTGGCCTTCCAGCTCGTTAAAGTGACCGGAAGAGCTATCCCTCCTCTAGATTTTAATCTTTTTGGACCTGAGGGATTATTGCACAAAAAGATCGAGCGCTTGTTTTATTCGGCTCGTTAAAACTATCTAAAATCCATCCCTTCTGTATTGTTTTATACTTTTTCGGACTTAAGGGATTAGGTGACGAAAAAGGACTTTTGGAGTTAACTTTATGTACCTTTTTAGACTCTCTAAAAATGAAAAGGACCGAGTTATCCTTGTTGTTAGACTCGTTAAATGCATTAAATAGCGACAAACTTGTCTTTAGACGAGAACGAGTTTCCCTATCGCTAGGCTCGTTAAAACATAGCGATGGGCTTGCCCGAAGGGCAAGTTATAGAACAAGCATATGTTATCCTCCTCAAGCTTGAAAAAAATAAAGAGGTACTGGTCAGCAATGACTGGGGAAGAATTGGGAGAAACTCAAGAAAACTTTGATGGTAGCAAGTCGCTCTTGAACATGACACTTTCCCTCCGTACCACAATCGGGTTGGGTTGTTTCATTCACCGGTCACATCACCATGGTCTCGCCATACCATCCATACTTGGGGTAATGCTACCAATCCATCGCATCAGTGTCGCCATATGTTCAAGAGAAGTCGTTCAGAGAAGTCACCTGTGTCCCATCCATTACCATACATTATACTCTTTCATGACCGCCACCCTGAATCATATGTCATCAGATCATTTTCACCTCCATCAAAATCATTAGCTCTGTTCCGTGTCATCGATGTGGGATTCATTAAGGCCCTCCTTTGACAGATCGCTTCTTGTCGACATCAGCTCATTATCCAAGAAGTTGATCTAGGAACACCCCCTTCAGTACTTTGAAGCTTGCATGCCTCAATGGCAAGTTTCTCACTTCCGGCGACAGGTATACATCAATGACCTTTGACCAAAAGATTTTGCGTGGTGTTCAACGCCAAGTCCTCTATTCACACCACGTGAATTGTACTGCAGTACCTTGAGGGTCATCATCATTATCGGTGATTCCTCTCGCGCTTGTTAACAGTTTACATCATTGACTGGTAATCAAGCGATGTCTTTCCATGTTCGACTTCAGAGCAATTCTCACATGGATCGACTTGTACTTAGAGTGAATATCGGACGAGATTGAAGACCCCGGATCTAGTTTCATCCATCCGGGTTGCGATATATATTCAGAAAATAAAGACATGGAAATGTACAGCTTTGCAGCACAGATAATCATCCTACCAAAAGGATGATGGCTCTTTCAGAATCATCAGTCTATCATCAGACGATTGTCTGTTATATGTACATGAAAATGAATTTATAAAGCTGAGCATGGGAATGCCCGCCTCGGCTAGATCATGAAAAAAGTATGAAAATAATGTATTGTATTGTATTGTATTACATGTCTCCTCCCAGCAATGAAAGAACTTCGGATCCTCCTAATAAAGCATTTCACTCGATAAACGACCTCATACTTTAGGGGGCAACTGTTATAGACATTTTTGTGCCTTACAGCTATAAGCATGAAATGTCCATAATCCAAGGGATCCAAAGTCCCTAAACATGTTGTTCCTACCCCTAGAGGAACAAGGCTAACAAACCATAGCAATTCACAGAAGTTCTCCACCAGAAACTGCTCAAAAACAAGTCAATTCAGGATCAATTCAAAAGCTCCACTAGCTGCCTGCGTTGAAATGCAGAGGTTACACTGGCTAGTTGCATTGCAACGCAGGTGGAAGCACTACCAGGGTGCGTTGAGCGGGAAATGACAAATGTCAGGGTCTCTTGTGAGAGGTGTCAAGACTGTGGAAGCTTCCAGAATCTTCCTCCATGACACTTGCCTCGCTGAGTTCGACTAAGTGATGAGTAAGAGGCTCTTAGCCTCCAAGTGGAAGTAAGAACTGATAGAGAGAGAGGACACTAGTCAGATCACAAGCTGACTCATCCTCACTCCAAACATCTATATATGGATCTCTTCTCCATGAGATCTAGGAGGCTGGAATTTTGTTATTGCAAAGAATTGCTGTTGGTTTGAGATTGGGATCATTGGGTGCTTAATGCTTTGAAGGGAGGTGAAGATAGGAATTTCATTTGCTGGGAAGGAGATGCTGGATTGGAACTCTCTTAGTTGTATCTCCTCCTAAACCTTGTTATTCATCAATAAAGCTATCTTGGTTTCTCTTATATACTGATGTATCTTTGATGTATGATTGCATTAGTATGTTTAGTTTATTTCTAATCCTGAACTAGTTATGAATATGAATCTATGTCTTTGTGTAGTGTTCTCTTCTTGTGATCTTGCAGGAACCTGTTGAAGCTGGGCGAGCGAGAAGGCAAGTAGCTGGGAACTCTCAAAGAGAAGAGAAACCGGATCGAGGGACAAATGGAAGACACCGGTTAGTCCATCCATCTCTCTTCATTCTTAATTCATAAAGGAAGAATACTAGAATAGCTGTTTCTGTTTGTTGCTAAGGCACTGTCACACCTTAGGTGGATAGGATCGTCCTGCATAGGCATTTTCCCCCACAACAACAACATGTACACAACACCACCTTCATACAAGATCGCTTGTACAATAGGTACACAACACCACTTGTACAATCATTCACACCACACCATATGTACGTAGCACCACATGTACAACATGCATGCAACACCACATGTACAACATGCACGCAACACCACATGTACCTATCACTGCATATCCAACATCTACATAGCATCATCTGTACACAACACAACATATCTAACACGTGTAGAGCACCGTATGTATACAAAACTACATATCCATCCTGCACATAGTATAATATGTACATAACACCATATATCCAACATGTACATAACACCATCTATACTGAGCATTGAATATGAAACATTCATACAACACTATCTATACATAATATTGCATAAACAACATGTACACACACTACATATGCACAATAGTTGCATGCGCACAATCATCACAGATGCAACATGTACAACATATACAACATATGCACAACAATAGTACCTCACATCCAAAATCACAATGTCTCTACCAAGAAACCTTGCTTCCAGTGTCTTATCCATGCTTGTTCCAGCATGTCGCAGACCACACTGCTTTCATTTCGCTGATGTGTCCCTCAGTATAACCTATCCATAACATATACATAATATAATCACATAATATCAACTCATAACCACATGATACTGACATCATATATTTTTCATGACTACTCTTCCAAATTGATTCCTCTTAAGTCCAGGAACCTCTTGTCATTTTCCTGCATAAGCAATCATTCCTCCACAAGAATGATTCCTGATGACCCTGTCGGACAGTGACCTAGATACACATACACATACATACATATACATAAAAATTATCATTAAACAATCATGATCCATGATTACCCTGTCAGATAACAATGTATATACATACATATTTTCATATAATCATTAGCATAAAGCAAACATGATCACAACATAAATACTAGATATCAAGCTCAAGGTTAAGAGAAATTCCCTTATTGATGGAAAACATTGAGAACCACCGTTCCCAAATTAGTCAAGCCATCCGACATCTTAGGTCCATTTACTTTACCTTTTCTGGTTACCTTTCTCCTGCCTATCTTGCCATCGTCCATTTACACCAATGGACCCAACTAGTCCAACTAGCTGTCATAGTCTTACCCTTCGCTATGCTTACTCATGCACAAAGTTTCATCTGAATCTCACATTACCTTTTACGTATCACACAACTCTCCCAACCTCCATAAACTTTCTTCTTTCCCAAACAATTCCCAAGACTCAAAACATAAAAGGCAAGACAAGAAACAACTAAGAAGAAAACCATGAAAGTTTATAACAATATGACACCAGAACAAAGTGTCAAGGCTTCACACCAGACATAAACAAAACCACAATCAAGCTCAACAATTCATAAAAGAAAAAAATCACAATACTGGACACAAACACCATGAATCAATCCCCATGGTTCCCAAGGAAAGCTTAACCTGAGCCTTCTTCAAAATTTCATGGCAATTTATTTTTCCATGCAATCCCCTGCATCATACTGCCATAAACACATAATTGTTAGTGTATATATAACATACAAATACACCAATTACCTTATCTTGTTATGCCAAGCACATTGCCTTGTAGCTGAACACATATGTGCCATGTCTCAAGGGACTCCAATTCCCTTGATAGATCTACCTGTAACTAGAAACTGGCTGATATACCTATCAAATACATGTCCATGAATATAACACATATCCACATAATGTCAGATGAGATTAAGGTTAAGAAGACTTCTTGTACGCAAAGCACTCATTCACTTGGAATTAGGGTTTCCAAACATAACCAAAGGAACTCTTGCTCAATTCCTTTCTTTTACCTTTTTTACCTTGTTGCAATCGAGGCTTACTATGCGCTGTCACATCACCCAACTGTTAGTTTTATAGACACATCAACTATTACCTTGTCATGATAATACCAAGCACGTTTCTTGCAACTATTCACACATGTCGACCACATGTTCCAAACATCAAGACAATCATATCTATAAATTTGAAATCAACTTTTACAAACAATCATGTTATAACCCATAGTCAACTCATAGTCATTAGACATAATGCTACAACTGTCACCTACTATACTCAAGTACATATCAACTGTCTTAACACATATGTGTTAGTACAATCATCCTAAAACAAGATCATTTGAACAAATATTCAAATTCATCAAACATCCAACCAAATTGCAAACATACCATGTTAGATAAGTCAACTAGATGACATAATCAAACAGTCAAGCACAAAGTAGACGACATAAGAAAGATCATACCTTAATGTGTCTCAGGGGAGGCTATCTTGTCGGCACACTCAATCTAGATTACCACAACATAATATCACATCATATTAACTCATACCTGAATGTCATAACCCTAACCATTTGCATATACCAATCCAATTTAGTATGATACATACAACTTCAAGATCTTAAATGCAATAACCCTAATCATCAAGCTAACTATCTTATAATAACAACAAGTTAACCTCTAACATACTCATCAACAACATATAACATAATCATCAAGTTATCTAACATAAACCACAATAGCAATGCATACAACCATAGGTTATTGTCATTCTTAACTATCCGACACATGTGCATATGACTATACTAACCAACTATTAGATATCATGTATGTAGCCATAACATCAAAAGACATGTACATAAACCTAGTGAATATACACCTAATGCATATAACAATCCTTAACATACTTACCTACATGCCAAACATGCAAACCTGTTGTTGGCATTTTGATGCATGTGTTGTACTTGATGTCAACCCACTCATAGAAGAACATCTCACTTATGTATAACTGGATGAATCTTCAGAAGAGATATCAGTTGTGACTGATGCAGGACAACTCAAAGGAATAAGAAGATCAAGTTCTAAGTATGACAAGTTAGCTTTGCCATCAAGTCCAAAGGGGGAGATTGTTGGCATTAGTGTTGTCCTTGATGGAAACTCACATAGATGGTAGATCATAGTGTAGCAGATCAGTAGCAAGGAATTGATGATCAGACTACAAGTATGAAGAGAAAATATATATATGCAGGTTCACTATATACCAAGTAGGGTATACACGCAGGTTCACTATATACCAAGTCGCGTATACGCATGTTTGCTATATACCAAGTAGGGTATACATGCAGTTTTATGCACGGAAAAGCGCGTACATGTCGGAAAGCTTACTTTTGGTCCGTAGTAGTTAGTCCTCGGTATTTGAACCTATGGTTTTGGACCATGGTATCTCGACAAGTGTGTTGATCCCAAGTATTGGGCTCTTGGTATTGTTTTATTATGGTTTTGGACTGTGGTATTGAGCAAGGCCTAAGACTATAAAAGGAGAAGAAGATCATTAGGCAAGTGCATCCAAAAAAAAAGTCTTGAATATCTAAGGAAGGATGAGATCCAGTATACAGGTTATGTGTTGATGATGCATTGCTTGATCTGAGCTAAGGAGGGATCTCACCGGTTGATGGAGAACAAGATCTAAGGATAGATTGGAATCAAATGGTTTGAAATGAACTATCTTTATATGGTTGATTATGCTTATTCTAGATCTGCATACTGACGCAAGTAGTGTTCTATAAATGTTATGAGTATGACTGATGTCTGGTACAGCTGCAAAGTTATAAGAAAATATTTTTAGATCTGTACGTGGGTTGGCCTTTGAATAAGCGCGTATATACGCGGGTTTGTTTCATCGTAGTAGCGTATACATTGTAAAGTATGATATTTGAAGTTGCAGTTGGGTCTGATTGTTATTACAGAGTTCTGTGTCTGCTCTGTGTTCTGGTGACGGTGTTGTTAACAGGGTTTCAGTGATTCAGAGTTTGATGATGCTAGTAGTGATTGTTTTGAGATTCAATAATAGTTATGGGTCCAGTATGAAAATTTGATGAAACGTGGCCTTCAGATTATGTGTTGTGCTTTAGGAGTATCCAGTCTGAAAATTTATGAAACGTGGTACCCAGAGGAGAGAAGATTGTAGGCTGGCGCCTACATACTAGTATCTTAGCTAGTACAAGAGCAAAGGGGGTTGGAGCTCCCTTCCAGGAGAGTCTGGATAACGAGAGAAGGTTGTAGCCTTCTACAGGTAGTAGCCTGCATGCTGGTAAAGGACTGCACCAGTACATTGTAAAAGAAGTTTCTTAATAAAGGAAGATAGAAACGAATTGCAGCAGGTGGTTTTCACCCACATTGGGTTCCACCTTATATCATGGTGTTCATGTGTGCTTCTTGTGTGTGATGATCTGTTATGTTTTTACTGCACCTGCTTACTGTTCATATGGTTAATGCACTAACTAAAGATCAACATTTAATGGATTAATTGAATCATAAGTATTTTGGATATACACTAGTTGCTTTAGACACATCTGCGTATACACTCAGGTTCCCTTGAATGAAGTAGCGTATATGTATCTAAGTATGGAGATGAAAAAGTTTTATTGATCTGATAATACTGATTCACCCCCCCCCTCTCAGTATTATTTCCAACAATTGGTATCAGAGCCAGGTGCTTTGGTAGAAGCTTGATCGCTTGAAGGAGATCCGTGGAACTATGGGAAAGAAGCTTAAGAAGAAAGCACCTAAGAAGAAGAAGACATCTTAGAAGAACTATGATAGTGGGAGAATCGATTGGGGATTAGGTATAAGAAGCTCTTCAGATTCAGAATCATTTTAGAATGACGATGAACTATCAGGGATGAATTTTCTATCCTCTGATGTTCTTGCTATCTATCCATTTGGAAAAGATGAAAGTGATAGCGAAACAACTGAATTTGCTCTGATGGGTGAACAAGAAAGATATCAAATAGTGGTAGAATTTAAAAGGCTCTCAGATAAAATCAGAGATCAACAAGATCTACTGAACAAAAGGGAATGTGACTTCAAAGAAGAAGCTACCAAACATAAGTCCCAACTGGAGGAAGGAAACAAGGTAAGGAAGTTATTCAAGGACGAATGTCAAAAGTTGTAGGATGAAGTAACATCACTAAGAGATGAAGTCAATGAAAGAAGCACAACCATCAAGAAACTCAGAGATAGATCCAGTTACTATGAAAGTCTTGAAGCCACGAATCGCTCGCTAAAGGAAGATCTTGAAGAATCAAAGAAGTAGAATAAAGATATACTCCAAGCTATTGAAAAACAGGTAAACGAAGTTATCGGCTTAAAATCTCAGCTGGAATGTGCCTTCAGAATTCGTCAAATGCAGCAGGATCTGAATGAAGAACAAGAAAATGAGATTCTCAAACTAAGGCATCAGTTGGAAGAAGGAAGGAAAGTGGAAGAAGACATGAAGAAGCAATGTCTAGAAAAGGAAGAACAACTTCAATTTGAGGTAAATATCTTGAAAGGTAAATTAGAAGAAAAGGATAAACTATTACGATTTCAAGATAGTACTAAAGCCTTGGATGATATTCTTAGTAGTCACAGATCTCCTGCTATCAAGACTGGTCTTGGTTTTCATGAATCTGTTGAAGGTGAATCTAGTTCACAAGGTGAGGCAAGGAACTCTAAAGAGAAATCTAAAATGATCAACAAGGAGATGAAAGGTCAACCCCATCAACAATCAAGGAAAGAGACTCCTCAAAGAAAATATTTTACTCCTCCTATGAAAAATGTTGAATGTTATGTATGTCATAATCTTGGACATGTTGCAGCTAGATGTGGAAGAAGAAGGGATCAAGACCATCATGTAGAAAGATCATCACATTCAAGGTACTTTAATGGATATTGTTTTGCTTGCAATATGTTTGGTCACAAAGCTGCTGATTGTTACAGGAGGAACATGAATCATGTAAGGTGTTATGCATGTAACAAGCTTGGACATATAGCAAAGGAATGCAGGAACAAAGCACGGACATCACACCAAAAGGAGAAAACAACATCACACTTGAAGATATGGAAGAAGAAGGAAGTACAGTCAGAAAGATGTGGCACAACACAATGTACTCAGACACAACACAACACAGACATAACAGACTCAGAGGGAGTTGAAAGTATAAAACTTCAGTGTCCTGAATCTCATACGCAAGTTCCATAAAGGGAAGTCGCGTATATACACGAGTTGGATGCTGCACAATCGCGTATATGATTATCTGAAGAAATGCAGTAGGGACAGGTTCAGGAAAAGGATTTGTTATGTTTCAGACCATTATTTTCTCTGTTTGATAATATTTACAGTCTGTTGAGGATGTGTGGAAATATCTTGATACTTGTAAGATGTTTAGAAGGGTTTGATCCTAACTTGATGATGATGTCTTGATGCTTATTACTAATATATGCATGATCAGATCTAACAGTAAATAGATGGCTCAGGTTGAGGGGGAGCATATGCCTTTAATAATGCATTGCTGGAACTATGGATTAATAGTCCTTGGTGATGATACTTATATGGCTAAATGATATATCTTGCTATGATGTGGTTGTGAGTTGTCTATGATAAACTCTCATATGATTCTTGAAGGTACATAGTAGATGTTCAAATCAGATTTATGGTTGATTCTTTGATGATGCATATATGGTGCTTACATGGTGATCTTCATAAGGATAAGGAGAAGTACAAAGCTTGAATACACATCTTCCTCACTTGATGATGAGTCACTCATATACTGCTGTTGTCATATGCATAAAGATCATACAGTTATGATGCAGGCACTCATGTGGATAAGGATTGTTGCTGTTGAAGATATCAAGAAGTTTTAAAGAGCTTGAGCTCAAGATACATAGTGCTGATACATGGATGACTACTCAAAGTCGCTTTGTTGGAGACATGATGATGAGTTTGTATCTATATGATGATAGGTTGACACTTACATATGATGATTGATGCAGATGTTCCCAAGTAATGATACTTGGATCATGTAGAGCTTGATGTTGATGAAATGGCTATGGTGGTTTCACATATGATATAATGTGAATGATTTCAAGATGATGTTTTAAAAGAATGAGTTGACATCTATGTCATACATACCTTGTTACAAGACATTTACAGGTTGTTGATATGGAAATTAGTGTACGCGAGTTGGATGAGGGGTATCCGCGTACATACGCCGATTTATGCAGGTACAAACGCGTATATGGAGTTTTTGAAGGAAATCAGCAGGGAAAGACTCTGGTTGCAGAGAGTCTGATATGGGTCTGTCAGAGTCCATCTGGCACAGGTTCAGGGGGAGCAGATAATCTTCTAATAATGAATTGTTGGCATTACCTTAGAAGCTCTTGGTTCTAGTACTCAAGCTTTTTTTGATTCAGGTGGATCAGCTGTAGAAAGAAGATCAGAAGGAGAACATGATTGCTGATATATACAGTGATTGACAAATGCTGCTAATAGTAGTTATTGATGATTTGTGTAGTCTTGATATTTCATCTCTATGTCATATATCTCTTTTTTGGTATCTCTTTCATGGTGTCAAGGTCATGTAATGACCTATATTGGTTTCCCCACTATGCCTGGGATGAAGATGTAATGTAATTGGTTGTCATATGTAAACTTTTGATGTATCCCCACTTGGTTGGGAGGTTGATCCCCACTTGGTTGGGTGAAGGATGTACGTATGAGTCTTTGGTGCTAGGATGGTCACTTATGATGTATAGAGTCATGTTATTTCTTGTAGAACATCTTTTTGTAGACCTTGCTTATAGTCAGGGGGAGCATGAACAACTCACTTCAGCAGAGCAGAGACTTCAGCATGTACTCAAGGGGAGCATGGACAGATTGGTACACCTTGGCATATACAAAGGGGGAGCTCATTCAGAGATTTCAGCAAGTACTCAGGGGGAGCATGGACAGCGGAATGTTCAGCAAAGGAAGAGAATATCTTGGTCCGCCCTTTGCCCTTGATGTCAAAGGGGGAGAGTGATTTGGTGTTGTTGCCATCAAGTCCAAAGGGGGAGATTGTTGGCATTTTGATGCATGTGTTGTACTTGATGGCAACCCACTCATAGAAGAACATCTCACTTATGTATAACTGGATGAATCTTCAGAAGAGATATCAGTTGTGACTGATGCAGGACAGCTCAAAGGAATAAGAAGATCAAGTTCTAAGTATGACAAGTTAGCTTTGCCATCAAGTCCAAAGGGGGAGATTGTTGGCATTAGTGTTGTCCTTGATGGCAACTCACACAGATGGTAGATCATAGTGCAGCAGATCAGTAGCAAGGAATTGATGATCAGACTACAAGTATGAAGAGAAAATATATATACGCAGGTTCACTATATACCAAGTAGGGTATACACGCAGGTTCACTATATACCAAGTCGCGTATACGCATGTTTGCTATATACCAAGTAGGGTATACACGCAGTTTTATGCACGGAAAAGCGTGTACATGTCGGAAAGCTTACTTTTGGTTCGTGGTAGTTAGTCCTCGGTATTTGAACCTATGGTTTTGGACCATGGTATCTCGACAAGTGTGTTGATCCCAAGTATTGGGCTCTTGGTATTGATTTATTATGGTTTTGGACCATGGTATTGAGCAAGGCCTAAGACTATAAAAGGAGAAGAAGATCATTAGGCAAGTGCATCCAAAAAAAAAGTCTTGAATATCTAAGGAAGGATGAGATCCAATATACAGGTTATGGGTTGATGATGCATTGCTTGATCTGAGCTAAGGAGGGATCTCACCAGTTGATGGAGAACAAGATCTAAGGATAGATCGGGATCAAATGGTTTGAAATGAACTATCTTTATATGGTTGATTATGCTTATTCTAGATCTGCATACTGACACAAGTAGTGTTCTATAAATGTTATGAGTATGACTGATGTCTGGTACAGCTGCAAAGTTATAAGAAAATATTTTTAGATCTGTACGCGGGTTGGAATTTGAATAAGCGCGTATATACGCGGGTTTGATTCATCGTAGTAGCGTATACATTGTAAAGTATGATATTTGAAGTTGCAGTTGGGTCTGATTATTATTACAGAGTTCTGTGTCTGCTCTGTGTTCTGGTGACGGTGTTGTTAACAGGGTTTCAGTGATTCAGAGTTTGATGATGCTAGTAGTGATTGTTTTGAGCTTCAATAATAGTTATGGGTCCAGTATGAAAATTTGATGAAACGTGGCCTTCAGATTATGTGTTGTGCTTTAGGAGTATCCAGTCTGAAAATTTATGAAACGTGGTACCCAGAGGAGAGAAGATTGTAGGCCGGCACCTACATACTAGTATCTTAGCTAGTACAAGAGCAAAGGGGGTTGGAGCTCCCTTCCAGGAGAGTCTGGAGAACGAGAGAAGGTTGTAGCCTTCTGCAGGTAGTAGCCTGCGTGCTGGTAAAGGACTGCACCAGTACATTGTAAAAGAAGTTTCTTAATAAAGGAAGATAGAAACGAATTGCAGCAGGTGGTTTTCACCCACATTGGGTTTCCACCTTATCATGGTGTTCATGTGTGCTTCTTGTGTGTGATGATCTGTTCTGTTTTTACTGCACCTGCTTAATGTTCATATAGTTAATTCACTAACTGAAGATCAACATTTAATGGATTAACTGAATCATAAGTATTTTGGATATACGCTAGTTGCTTTAGACACATCTGCGTATACACGCAGGTTCCCTTGAATGAAGTAGCGTATATGTATCTAAGTATGGAAATGAAAAAGTTTTATTGATCTCATAATATTGATTCACCCCCCCCTCTCAGTATTATTTCCAACACCTGTATGATGATATTCACTTATCCCAAAGTCTAATGCTGCAAACTCATTATGATGATCTGCATCTCCTGCTCTATCTCAGCCAACACATTAGCATCATAACAACCAACAACATCATGATGACCTAAATTGTATACCATGACTTCACAAGGCACGTTTCACCTACATTTCATGCATAACTTTAACCAAGACCATGCGTGCATAACAACTGCATATAGATGTATAACACATGAGTACGAAACCATATGCACATCATTTTGGGTAGAGTCCAGTCATAAATGCATGACCATGTCAACTACACAAACCATGACCTCATGCATAGTGACACCAACCACATCAACTGCACTTGATAACATGTGAACACTGACGTGCCTAACACTGCATAATCAACCATACACACATGAAGATATATTCCACAGAAACACCTTCAACCTTCACATGGCGACATCACTACAACCATGATCAACACCATGCAAATGAAACAATCACATGGACTACATCCATGAGGAACACATATGCAACCAACATGAAAGCACAATTAGCACACATCCCAAGAAGAGTGCAACCATGCTTTGATACCACTCTTTAACACCCTCCTCTCACATCTACCCAAGCAACCAGCCAGTCGGGGTAAACATGCAACAAGAGGCTACTATGATAAGAATAAACCTTCGAGGTAACCTTAAGGAAATGGAGTCGACAAAACAAGACCTTACAGACCTCCCTCAGGTGCTTCAGGACTCCCAAGTTCTAATCCACCACTCCAAGTGCCCAACCCTTGAGTTAACCTAGAATTTCAATGAACTAAACCCAAAGTCGCTCCCATGAAAATGCATGCATGCGACTGTAACCCTATAGTCACTCTCATAGGCTTGCATGTCAGTGAGCATAGACCCAATTTTCAGTGCTATACTAGCGACTCCGGGATTTGAGCCACTTTTTCAGGCCTAGAACCCAGGTCACTACCCAAAATTGAACCATCTCTTCAAATCAATAAAATACATGGAAATGACAGTACTAGAGCAAAACTTGTTCAAGACCTTGACTGGACCCCTACTAGCCATAACAGACATTTTGTCGAACACTTAGTAAACATGCAACCTACAAGTGTAAATAATAGATTTGAGAATTATGGTCTCATACTTATCTGAGATTCACCATGAAGCATTGTTTCCTTATCACTTTAACTACCATTCCATCCATTAGGTCATAGATACATTGTTCATTCATATATAAGTAAAAACATGATGAGAGCCACACATGACTGCTGTCATAAAATATATAAATAACTAGCATAATAGGGGTAGAAATATCCATGAAATCACAACCATATAAATAAAATATAATCCATCCTAATACCCATAAAAATACAAGGAGAAATAACCTCTTATTGATGATGCAAAATCCAACTTGGGATGGGACTTCCACGTTCCACCTGACTATAGAATGGTTGAGCCAAATCTCTCTTCAGCCATTCAGCCCCGTGCCATATTCCAATCATGAATGTGGGATATCATAGAACACATCAATCAAAACTCATCCAGGGCTTCCAAAGGCCATCTACCTCTACCCATGAAACAATGATTCCACCTCACGGCTGGACATCACAAAACCATCATCAGATTGGTCTCCATCCAAGCCTTCCATGACTTCCAGAGCGTTTGCCCAACCAAGGATTCCAGGACTAGTAACTCAACCCAAAACTTATTTAGGGCTTCAAGAGAATTTGTCCAACCAAGGCTTCCAAGACTAGTAAATCAACCCACCAAGGGCTTCGAGAGTGTTTGTCCAATGAAGGCTTCTAGGACTAGTAACTCAACCCAAGTTGTTACAGGGCTTCCAGAGTGTTTGTCCAACCAGGGTTTCTAGGACTAATAACTCAACCCAAGCTAAGGAAACATGAGAACCAACCAAAACAAAAAATGAAAATAAAGCCACAATCACCATGGCTATCCAGGAAATGGCAAGGCTAGGCAAATCCATTGTCAATCTAGACAATCCTCCATGTTAGTGACAGATCATGACCAAGAAACCACATGCATGTGCCATGCATGCTAAAATTAGTGAGGAAAACATACATGCAACTTGATACCCACAAGAAAATCTGTTGTAGCTGCTGATATCGATGCCCTCTTGCACTTTCCTGCTCTTCCTTTTCCTTTTTGCTCCAAACCTCCAAGTATGTTGCACCCTCCAAGAGTGCTCCAAGAAAAATCTAAGTATCCAAGAGTGTGAGAGAGAGAATAATTAGAGAGATCCAAAACATAATTGATCAAGGCTTGCCCACTGATCCTCAGAAGCCTTTTCATGAATGAGTCCTCTATTTTATTCATTTTCCATTATTTTCCTTCATTTTCCTCCTCACATGCAACTTGTAACCTTTCACCTTCCTTTTCTCCTAATTTCCATTATTTTCATAAATAAAATGCCAATTAATGCCTCATGCATTTCCAAAACCTTAGTGATTGCCTTTGCCAATTCCCTTAGCCATAATAAACCGAATCAACACCCATTAGGATGTTTCCCCCACCATTCAGCTTGGAATATGTGTCCCATCACCGTGGCCATATATATATTTTTACATGGAATTTTCACCAGGGTTGTTACAATTTATGTGTTTTGGTTTATATTTATATATGCATATGTGTATTGTAAATACTACAATGGGTTGTGTTATAAAGCTCCAATAAGTAGAATGTTGTAAATACTGCATCGAGTTGTGTTATGAAGCTCCAATAAGAAGTATGGTGTTCATGGTTTCATTAGTTTGGTATGATGTATATGTTGCATTCAGTTGTGTTATAAAGCTCAATGGGAAACATGTTTAGTTGGTTATCAGCATCATTAAACATCGAGCACTGTGTTTCCCTAAGGGGGAGGGGTTTGTAACAACCCTTGGCTTGATTTTCCATGTAAATAAAATAAGACCAAGGTTATAAGACACGTATTCCAAGATGAATGTGGGAAAACATTATAGTGGCATCACTCTGTCCCCCCAAGGGGGAGAGGTTTGTAATAATGGTTATGGAAATTGGCAAAGGAATTGGTAAATGCAAAGGGGAAATAAATGGCATTTAATTATGAAAATAAAGGATAATAGGACAAAAGGAAGGTGAAGAGACACAAATTTGCGTGTAAGGTAAATTATAGGTAAAATGAAGAAAAAAGAGACATCAATGATAAAAAGGCATCAAAGAAACAATTCACGGCTTTTGCCAAGATTTTTGCTTAGCTTTTGTCAGTTCAGTTTTGGTTCTCTCCTTCCACACTCTCATTCTATCATACTCTTTCACACTTGGAACATTCTTGGAGCACTCTAGAATTCACTTAGATTTGGAGAAATCAAGGAAAAAAAGGAAGCACAAGGAGGAAATAGGATCAACAACTACAACACGATTACTTTGTAGGTAACAGGTTGCATGTGAGATCTCCTTGCTGGTTTTTGGATGCATGGCATATGCATGTGGTTCCTTGGTTATGTATTATCATTGGCATGGGTCTGGAATGACAATGGTTTCAACCTTTCCTTGCCATTTCTTGGATAGCCATGGTGTAATGGGTTCCCCATTTGATTTTTTTTATTAGTTCTCAGGTTTCCTATGGCTGTGGGTTGGAACAAATTCTCTGGAGCCTTGAAACAACTTGTGTTCCTTAGAGGCTGTGGGTTTTGTTACTAGTCCCTAGAGCCTGTGGGTTGGAAATAAACCCTCTTGAGCCCTGAAACAACTTAGATTCATTGGAGGTTGTGGGTTGAATTACTAGTTCCTAGAGCGCTGAACAATTTTGGTAGAGACCAATCCGGTTGATGTTAGTGATTTCTGGAGCATATAAGTGAGATCATTGTGGTTGAGGGTTGAGGTAGTTTAGCCTCTGGAAAACTTGGTTGGTTTTTTTTTGGTTTAACCATTATTATCTCACATTCATGCTTGGAATATGGCGTAGGGGTGATTGGCTGAAAGAGATATTTGGTTCAGTTGATTGAGAAATCAAGGGCAACTAGATTCAGTGATTTCTCTTTCTTTGATAACTGCTTGTGACGCCTTTTTACTTATCTTGATTAGATTATTATTCAACTTGATTATTATCGTGTTCTTATAATCAAATAACGGAAAAACCATAAAGAACAATGAGATAATAGGACAAAAGATATAGGCGATCAACTAGGGCCAAAGATTGTCCACTTGAGAGGAAAACCCATAAGAATTCTTCTCTTCTTATAGAAATTCAATTGACGAATTCCAAGACCTATGACCCTTGAACAAGACCCTCCAAGAACAAGTCAAATCCTTTGAAATTTCCTTCCAGGAATCCCTTAGCAACTTCTATAATTTCAACCTCCAACAATTTCTTCTACAACTTCAATCCTAGAAGAATTTTCTGCAACTTTGACCCCCCATCAGAATCTTCTGCAACTTCAACCTTTAGTAAATTCTTCTGTAGAAACACTAGCCCTGACATGTGTGGAGATTATGATAGTGTATTCCTCCTTTCCTCTTCGCTTGAGTTGATTCTCTCTCCTAGAGAACTTGGGTTGCAAAGTATCCTAGATGATGCCCTAATTCAAATTCTACAACTCGAACTCTTCCACTGCAATAAGTGCCCTACTCCTTTCACACATGTGGAGAGAAGTAGCCCAAAACCAATCCTAAAATCTCATCCTTTTCTTCTTTATTCATCCTTATTTTATTCATGCCTTTATTTCTCTTGTGATCGAACTTCAATGAGTTAGTTGAGTGTCCAAAGTGAGGTCGAAGTCTCTCTTATATATAGGCCTTCAGCTAGGTCGAATTGCACACTTTAGGCCGACTTGTCTACTTGAGTAGGCCGACTTGATCTTTGCAACATGACGAGGTTTTAGAGTGTCTTTTGACTTGATTTTGACTCAAATAAATTCCTTTTACAATATGTAACATACCCAAATGGGTCTTCCATACATGACAATGACTCTCTTTGACTTGTAGACTCAATGAAAGCACTACATGCTCTCAATGGGAGCTTGACCTATAAAATAAATTTCCTTGAGCATGAAACCCATGCCTGAATAATAACAATAATAATTTTATTTTTCTCATTATAAAATCACGATTACATATGTCATTATGATTATTTAACCTAGTTACATATTTCAACACTCCCTCTTAACTAGGGAGGTATTCATAATTCATGCAATGTACTTGGACATTCTCAATCTGAAGAATTATCATAAGAAGAGTCAGATTTATAAGCCATCTCTATGAATCATTCCAACCAACATTGTCACATAGCAAGGAATTGAGTAACAACTCTATCCTTCCACAATATCAGAGCACAATGTTGGTGAGACTAATGAATGATAGACACCATCATCATTGTCTCTCAAGGCACATACCCCACCTGAGTGTTCATAGGGTATGTCCTTCCAGTACTATTTTTATCTTGGATTCCTAGTCCTCAAAGAATATCTTTCCTCTACGACTACTCTTATCTTGGATTCCATACCACATTCTCAAAGAGTATTGGATGCCACATGCTTACCCAATCCTCCATTCTTTCTTCACGAAGTGAAGACAAGAATGATGTGTCTATCTCTCCCTATCAACTAGGGAAGATACACCCATTCCTATAGAAGGAATGTACCCATTCCTATAGAAGGAATGTACCCATTCCTATATAAGGAATATTCCCATTCCTATAAAAGGAATGTACCCATTCCTATAAAAGGAGTGTTCCCAAGCTCCCCCTTATCCAGGGACTTGTCCAAGCTCCTTCTTAACTAGGGACTTGATTCCAATAACAACTATCTATTCTTTGGTGGAGATCATGGTACTATCCACTGCTTAGGGCCTCCTTATTTCGATGTTATGAATTTCATCTTCTTCATTATTGGGACCGTAGGTTTTAACCCTGTACATAGATTATTTGCAAATGAATTCTTAAAAGACAAAAAATATACAATGGCAAGGAACAAAAACAAATACACAGAGATTTTCCCTGGATCCCAAAACTGGGACTACCAGATTGATTTTTTCATTATATTCCTTTTAATGTTACAATACATTATATACATGCCGAAGCATTCATAAACCCCAATCCATTAACCCTAGATTATAACATAACTGTAGTTCCCTTGACCAAATCTACAAAATACCATGGGTAGAAAACCATTATGCCCAAAACCATGTGCAAAACCCATGCACAAAAGTATAAATAGGTTTTCAAACCTAATATAGGGTCAATTTTTTTTTCTTAGGGTGCTGCCTCAAACCCTATGTAGGGGGCTATCGCCCCTTGAAACCCCCCGACAGGGGGGGTTGTCGCTCCCCCTATGACCCCCCCGCGCATGTGAGTAATCATGGAAAGAATATAACATACACCCAACATTATCCCACTTGTTGTTTTCTTTTCCACACAAGGGTTCATAGGAGAGCTTAATCATTGATCCCGCCCTGACATGCCCATTGTTTCTCTACACCAAGAAAAATTCTCAGTTCTCATAGACTTCGTCAATGCATCTGCAACATTCTTCAAAGTTTCCACCTTTACCAACAACACCTTTTTGTCCTCAACCATATCCCTCACAAAGTGATACTGAACAACAATGTGCTCTGTCTTTGAATGATAAGCAAGGTTCTTTGCCAAGACAATTTCACTTTGGCTGTCACAATCTATCCTTATAGCTCATTGTACTAACCCCATACTTGAACACAATCTCTACAACCAAACTGCTTCATTGCTTGCGTGAGTGGCTGTCTTGTATTTTGCCTCTATAGTTCAAAGTGCCACTACAAACTGTCTCTTTCTCATCCAACTGACTGCACCTTCAAATAGGTTAAACACATACCCACTTGTAGATATTATCCAATCCAGATCTCCATCCCAGTCTGCATCAAAAAATCCATGGATGTCCAAAACTCTGTCCAATCCTGGTCTTCCTTGGTAGCACAAACCATAATCACTAGTGCCACACAAATACCTAAAAACCCGCTTCACTGCTATGCAATGATCCTTCCCTAATTTTGACATAAACCTGCTCAATATTCCCACTGCATGTGCAATGTCTGGTATAGTACAAACTATTGCATACATCAGGCTACCAACTGCACTTGCGTATGGAACACGAGACATGTACTTTTCCTCTTCTTCTGTCTTGGGAGACTCTTCAACATATAACTTTACACCTACAATAATAAGAACCCTCACTAGTTTACTATCCTGCATATTAAACCTTTACAATATTGTCTCAACATACTTCCTTTGGTTTAACCAGAGCTTTTTCTTTTCTCGATATCATTTAATTTCCATGCCCAAAATATAGTTTGTAGCACCAAAGTCCTTCATGTCGAATTTGGAGGATAATTAGGTCTTCAAATCCTGGATAATTTCTTTGTCATTTCCTATCAGCAACATATCATCCACATACAAGACCAGATAAATAAAAAGATCACCAATTAATTTAAAATAGACACAATGATCTGCTTTTATTTTGGTGGAGCCAAGTCTCCATATATATGTATCAAAATTCTGATACCACATCCTTGGTGACTGTTTTAAACCATACAAATACTTTTTTAACTCGCATACCAATTCTTTCTTTCCCTTCACCGCAAAGCCTTCAGGTTGCTTCATGCACATCTCTTCTTCTAGATCCTCATGAAGAAATGTTGTCTTCACATCCATCTATTCTACCTCAAAATCAAAAGTGGCAACAATAGATAAAAGTAATATAATAGAAGCTACCTTGGAAACATTAGAAAAAATATCACCAAAATCAATTCCCGACACCTGGGAATAACATTTTTCTACCAATTGAGCTTTGTATTTCTCCACCTTGCCTTTTGTATTCATATTCTTCTTAAACACCCATTTTCTTCCAATGGGTTTCATTCCAACCGACAAATCCACCGGATCCAAAGCCTCATTTTTGTCCAAATATGCCATTTCATCAATGATGGCCTCTTTCGAGAGTTTTCCATCCTCTGAATCTACTGCCTCCCTGACATTTCCAAGATCATCATCAGTAATAGATAAAGTAAAATTTGAACAGAAAGCAGATGGACTATACCTTTCTGGCTACCTTCTTTCTCGAACTAATCTTCTCACAACTGGAGTTTGTGGCTCTTCATCTTCTGATTCCTGTTCTACTGTAGAGTCTAATTCTTCCTTCCTTAGCTCAAGCTCTATCTTCTCAGGTTCCTTTGGTAGGAATTCATGTTTAATAACATATTTCATCTCTCTAAACACCACATCTCAGTTGTACACAACATTCCTTACTTCTGGGTTCCAAAGCTTATAACCTTTTAAACCATCCTTATACCCAATAAAGATGCACCTTTCAGATTTACTATCCAACTTGGTTCTTTTCTCTTTTGGAACATGTACATATGCATCACAACCAAATACCCTCAGATGTGAAAGAGAGGGTTTCTTACCAGTCCATACCTCATGTGGAGTATTATCCTCCAACGCTGTTGAAGGTAATTTGTTGACTAGGTAACATGCAGTCTCCACCGCCTCTGCCCAGAATTCCTGCCCTAACCCGACACCACTAAGTATGCTTCTTGCCTTTTCCATCAATGTCTTGTTCATTCTTTCTGCAAATCCATTTTGCTGAGGTGTGCATGGATTAGTCTTTTGTCGTGCTATACCACATTTCTTACATAATTCTTCAAATTCCTTCTTGCATAACTCTCCACCATTATCTGTCCTCAACACCTTTATCTTCTTCTCTGTCTGGTTTTCCACCAGAGCCTTAAATTCTTTAAACCTGTCAAAGACTTCTGTTTTCTTCCTGAGGAAATCCATGTATTCCTTGAGAAGTCATCTATAAATGATACATAGTACACATACTTACGCAGTGATGGAACCAACACAGGTCCAAACACATCACTGTGCACAAGCTCTAATACTTAGCACTAGAGGGGAAACTCACCCGATGCTGCTTCCCATATACACAACGTTCACAAAAATCAAAATATAGATAGAAATTAGACATATCTTCTACCATACCATTACCATGAAGTTTTTGAAGGCCCTCCTCTCCAATATGTCCAAGCCTTTGATGCCATAACATGGTCTTTTCTCCAGAGACCACTAGATTTTCTGCTCCACTTCCAGGAACCACAAAAATGTTGCACCCATCAATAACAATATTACCCAGAAGCTTGTACAGAGTTCCAATCCGAACTCCCCACATCAATACGAGTGCTCCCTGAACCATCTTGCATATATCTTTCTATAACACTGTTTTTACACTTGCATCATCCATCTTGCTTACAGAAATAAGATTTATGGCCAATGCAGGAATATGCAGAACACTTGGAAGTGTTCTAATCCTTCCACCTTACAACTTCAACTTGAATTTTCCACATCTGATGATTCTAACCTTCTTATCATCCCCTAAGAAGACATCACCACCATAATATTTCTCATACTCATAGAACCACTCCCTATGGGGAGTGAAGTGAAAGGATGCACTTGAGTCAATCAACCATGCCTCATGATCTACATGTGTACTTAAAGAAAAAGCCAAGTACACATCCCCACCTTCATCTGAGGTGGGTTTCACCTCTGTAGAAGGAGCATCATCAGATCCCTTTCCTTTCTTAGGAGCTTTAGATCTATAGTCCTTTTTGTAGACCCCTTCCTTTCCGCATTTCCAACATACATTTATAGATTTTCCTGGAGATTTAAATCACCCTCTAGATTTAGATCTCCCACTCAAGGATTTTTTTTTTTTTCTAGTTTTGGGATTGTCCTCATACATATAAGGCATCTCCATTCTGGATCTCCATATTTTTCCATCTCATCTCCTCTGAAAAAAAGGATGAGATTATTTCATCAAAATTCAAGGTAGTTGTATTGCTACCTATAGCAACAACCAGACTATTCCACAAATTTGGTAGAAAACACATAAAATTGATGCACTTATCTTCATCTGAATTTTTTATATCAACAGACAAAAACTGGCTTACCACACTATTAAAGGCATTCAAATGCTCTGTCACTGAGTCTCCATCCTCAGGTTATGCAACTTTTTCCGTAGGAAAAATTTGTTCACCAGAGACATAGATTGGTACAAAGTCCCTAACTTGACCCACAAATCCTTCGTCGTAGCTTCCCTTCATACATTCAACAATACTAAATCTGAGATACACGACCGTATTGTGCTCTTTGCCTTCCGATCCAACTTCATCCAGTCTTCTTCTTACTTTATCATTGGTTTAGTACCTGGATCTATCGCGATCCAATGATCTTTATCCACTAGTAGATCCTCCATCTTGAGCTTCCACAACTCAAAACTCTGACCATTAAATTTCTCGATATCTATCTTTCCACTACATGCCATCTTCTTTCACTACAAGAATCGATCCCGCAAATCTCCCACTAAATGGGGTCTACCACAGGTCTGAGCAAAACCCCTCAGTAACAAAGGCGTCCCCTTGAAGATGAAACAAATCTAATACCAAATCTAGGTTTTAACCTTGTACAAAAATTATCTGCAAACGAATTCTTAAAATACAAAAAATATACAATGGCGAGAAACAAAAAATAAATACACAAAGATTTTCCCTGGATCCCAAAACTAGGACTACCAGATTGATTTTTTCATTATATTCCTTTCAATGTTACAATACATATATATGCATGCCGAAGCATTTATACACACCAATCCATTAACCTTGGATTAGAACACAATCGTAGTTCCCTTAACCAGATCTAGAAAATACAATGGGCAGAAAACCATCATGCCCAAAACCATGTGCAAAACCCATGCACAAAACCATAGGTAGGTTCACCCACCTAATATAGGGTCCAATTTTTTTCTTGGGGCACTATCCCAGACCCCAAGAAAGGGAGCTACAACCCCCCTGAAACCCCCTGACAAGGGGCGCTGTGCCCCCCTTGTGATCCTCTTGTGTGCAACTAATCGTGGAAATAATATAACACACACCCAACATGGCCTTCATTTTTCATAAGGCATTTCCCAATCCATCACTTTCCTTCATGAACCATATCAATCATGTCATCCTTCTCTTCATCAAAAAGTGAGCTTCCAGTGCACATTTGACTTGTCTTCATACAACTACCTCTTCCAAGTCATGTTTCCTTTAGGGTCTTTCATCCAACCACATGAGTTCTATTTGTAGGTGACATGTACAACTCTCTTTCAGTAGCCTTGTAGAAACCAATCCAAATGATGTTAAAAAGAAAACATCAAATCAAAGTTACCTTTTGTGATGGCCTTTCATCATGACATCTTGCTTGTTTTCAATACCAACATCCTACACATTTATAAACACATCTCCAATACTTTCAATGTCAATGGTCTTCATTCTTTACAGACGTTATAAAGGTTTTCATATCTTCTATGGAGATGTCATGTCTAATTCGTCTAGTCATCAGATGTTGATTTCCTTTTCTTATGTGACCATAGTTGCAACTTTCACGACCTCTTCTTTCTTTCTTCACATATTTCTCCCCCAGGAAATTTCATACATGGTTCCTGTTGGAAATAATACTGAGAGGGGGGGGTGAATCAGTATTATCAGATCAATTAAACTTTTCAATTTCATACTCAGAAACATATACGCTACTTCAATTAAGTGAACCCGCGTGTACACGCTACTGTGTCTAATGAAACTCGCGTATATCCAGAGATCTTATAATTCAGTTAGCTTAATCTTCAGTAAATGCATCAGATCATTATTAAGCATATTAACAGTAAACAGGTGCAGAATAACAGAACAGAACATCACACAAGAGCCACACACATGAACACAAAGATATAAGGTGGAAACCCAATGTGGGTGAAAACCACCTGCTGCAAGTCATCTCAATCTTCTTCTTAATAAGAAAATCCTTTTACAATATTTGTACTGGTGCAGTCTTATACCAGTACGGGAGCTACAACCCCCTTTGCTCTTGTACTAGCCGATCCATTTACTAGTACGCAGGCTGCTACCTGCTACAATGCTCCAAAGATCTCCTTTAGCTTTTGTACTAGCTTAGATACTAGTACGTAGGTGCTTGCCTACAATCTTCTCACCTCCAGGTACCACGTTTCATCAATTTTCAGACTGGATACACTGAAGCACAACACATAATCTGCAAGGCCACTTTTCATCCAATTTTCATACTGGATCCATAACTATCATTGAAGCTCAAAACAATCATCAAACTCTGAATCACTGAAACCCTGTTAACAACAGTCACCAGAACACAGAGCAGACACAGAACTCTGTAATAACCATCAGATCCATCTGCAACTTCAAATATCAAGCTTTACAATGTATACGCTACTTAGATGAATCAAACCCGCGTGTATACGCTCTTTTGCCAAAGACAACACGCGTACAGATCTAAAAATAATTTCTCATAACTTGCAGCTGTACCAGACATCAGTCATACTCATAACATTTATAGAACAATACATGCGTCAGTATGTAGATCTAGAATAAGCATCATAAAGATAGTTCATTTCAAACCATTTGATCCCGATCTCTCCTTAGATCTAGTTCTCCATCAACCGGTGAGATCTCTCCTTAGCTCAGATCAAGCAATGCATCATCAACCCATAACCCTGCATACTGGATCTAATGCTTCATCAGATATTCAAGACATTTCAGATGCACTTGCCTAATGATTTCCTTCTCCTTATATAGCCTTAGGCCTTGCTCAATACCAAGAGCCAAAACCATAGTAACACAATACCATCAACTTCAAAACTAGGGATCGACACGCCCGTCGAGACACAATGGTCCGAAACCATAGGCACAACTTCCAAGGACTAACCGCCATGGACCAAAGGTACTTTTCCACATACACGCGCTTTTGCTGAAGCCAACCTGCGTGTACACGCGACTTGGGCTTAACGAACCTGCGTGTATGAACTTTCTCTTCTTCTTATAGTCTGATCATCAATTCCTTGCTGCTGACCTTCTGTACTATGATTTGTCATCAGTGAGGTTTGCCATCAAGGACAACACTTATCTCATAATGCCAACAATCTCCCCCTTTGGACTTGATGGCAAAGCTAACTTGTCACACTTAGAACTATCATCTGATTCCTTTGAGTTGTCCTCCATTAGTCACATCTGATATCTCTTCTGAAGATTCATCATCTGATTCCTTTGAGCTGTCCTCCATCAGTCACATCTGATATCTCTTCTGAAGATTCACCCAGTTATACATAAGTGAGATATTCTTCTATGAGAGGGTTGCCATGATATCTCTTCTGAAGATTCACCCAGTTATACATAAGTGAGATATTCTTCTATGAGAGGGTTGCCATCAAGTACAACACATGCATCATAATGCCAACAATCTCCCCCTTTGGACTTGATGGCAACAACACCAAATCACTCTCCCCCTTTGACATCAAGGGCAAAGGGTGGACCAAGATATTCTCTTCCTTTGCTGAATCATTCCACTGTCCATACTCCCCCTGAGTACCTGCTGAAATCTCTGAATAGTCTCCCCCTTTGTATATGCCAAGGTGTACCAATCTGTCCATGCTCCCTCTGAGTACATGCTGAATCTCTGTTCTTGCTGAAGTGTGCTAATCATGCTCTCCCTGACTGTAAGCAAGGTCTACAAAAGATGTTCTTCAAGAAGAACATGACTCTATACATCATAAAAGACCTTCCTATCACTTAGGACTCATACATACATCCATCTCTCAACTAAGTGAGGATAAATAAGAAAATGACTCATCCACCCAACCAAGTGGGGATACATCAAAAATTTACATCTGACAACCAAACACATTGCATCAATCATCCCAGGCATAGTGGGGAAACCAAAATAGGCCGTTACATGACCTTGACACCATGAAAGAGATACCACAAAAGAGATATATGACATAGAGACGTAAGAACTAGACCAAGACTTATGAAAGTCACCAGCAGCATCTGATAATCACCATTCAGATCAACAACCAAGAGATCCTTCTGTTCTCCTTTCGCCTTTGTTCCATCTGAAACCAACAACAAAAGTGAACCAGAACCAAAAACTTTAAGATAATGCCAACAATGCATCATTGGAAGATTATCTGCTCCCCCTGAACCTGTGCCAGATGATCTCTGTCAGACCCATATCAGACTTTCTGCAACCAACATCTGTCCCTGCTGATCTTCTTGAAAACTCCATATACGCGTATGTATACACATAAACAAGCGTATATACGCGGATATACCTTACGCAACACGCGTACACCATATACGCGACTATCCCCTTGTAAAACGGCGTATGCACGCGGATATCCTTTAAACAACACGCGTACACAAATTTCCATATCAGCAACATGTGTGAAACCACCATAGCCATTTCATCAAGGTCAAGATCTACAAGATCCAAATATCATTTCTTGGGAACATCTGCATCAATCATCATATGTAAGTATCAATCCATCATCATATAGATAAGAACTCTTCACCATGTCTCCAATAAAGCAACTTTGAGTAGTTATCCATGTGTCAGCACTATGTATCTTGAGCTCAAGCTCATTTGACAAAACTTCTTGATATCATCAACAGCAACAATCCTTATCCACATGAGTGCCTGCATCATAACTGTATGATCTTTATGCATATGACAACAGCAGTATATAAGTGACTCATCATCAAGTGAGGAAGATGTGTATTCAAGCTTTGTACTTCTCCTTGTTCTTATGAAGATCACCATGTAAGCACCATACATGCATCATCAAAGAATCAACCATAAATCTGATCTGAACATCTTCTATGTAACTTCAAGATTCATATGAGAGTTTATCATAGACAACTCACAACATCATATCATAGCAAGATATATCATTTATCCATATAAGAATCATCACCAAGGATTATTAACCATAATGCCAACAATGAATTACTAAAGGCATATGCTCCCCCTCAACTAGTGCCATTTGTTAGATCTGATTATGCATATATCAGCAGTAAGCATCAAAACATCTTCATCCTCAAGTTAGGATCAAAACACTTCCAGACATCATACAAGTAACAAAACATTTCCACACATCCTCAGCAGACTGTAGCTATTAACCAATAGAGCAAATAATGGACTAAATCATATCAGATCCCTTTTCTGAGCCTGTCCCCACTGCTTTTCTTCAGACTGACATATACGCGACTTTGCAGTGTCGAACTCGCGTATATACGCGACTTCCCTTTAAGGAACTTGCGTATGAGATTCAGGACACTGAAGGTTTACACTTTCAGCTCCCCCTGAGTCTGATATGTCTGTGCTGTGCTGTGTCTCAGTACATTGTGCTGACTGTACTTCCTTCTTCCTCCATATCTTCAAGTGTGATGAGGTTTTCTCCTTTCGGTGTGATGTCCATCCTTTGTTCCTGCATTCCTTTGCTATATGTCCAGGCTTGTTACATGCATAACATCTAACATGTTTCATGTTCCTTCTGTAGCAATCAGCAGCTTTGTGACCATACATATTGCAAGCAAAGCAATATCCATTAAAGTACCTTGATTGAGATGACCTGTCCGCATAATAGTCTTGAACTCTTCTTCTTCTACATCTAGCTGCAACATGTCCAAGATTATGACATACATAACATTCAACATTATTCATAGGAGGAGTAAAAGATTTTCTTTGAAGATTTTCTTTCCTTGGTTGATGATGAGATTGACCTTTCATCTCCTTGTTGATCATTTTGGATTTCTCTTTAGAGTTCCTTGCCTTACCTTGTGAACTAGATTCACCTTCAACAGATTCATGGAAACCAAGACCAGTCTTGATTGCAGGAGACCTTTGACTACTAAGAATATCATCCAAGGCTTTAGTACTATCTTGAAATCTCAAAAGTTTATCCTTTTCTTCTAATTTACCTTTCAAGATATTTACCTCAACTTGAAGTTGTTCCTCCTTTTCTAGACATTGCTTCTTCATGTCTTCTTCATCTTTCCTTCCTTCTTCCAACTGATGCCTTAATTTTAGAATCTCCTTTTCTTGTTCTTCATTCAGATCCTGCTGCATTTCACGAACTCGGAAGGCACATTCTAGTTGAGATTTTAAGCTGGTGACTTCGTTTTCTTGTTTTGCAATAGCTTGGAGTAGATCTGTATTCTGCTTCTTTGATTCTTCAAGATCTCCTTTTAGTGAGAGGATTGTAGCTTCAAGATTTTCATAGTAGCTGGATCTATCTTTGAGTTTCTTGATGGTTGTGCTTCTTTCATTGACTTCTTTTCTTAATGATGCCACTTCATGCTGCAATTTTTGACATTGGTCTTCCTTGTCCTTGAGTAGCTTTCTTACCTTGTTTCCTTCTTCTAGTTGGGCCTTTAGTTTGGTAACTTCTTCTTTGAAAGCACATTCCCTTTTGTTCAATAGATCTTGTTGATCTTTAACTTTGTCTGTAAGCCTTCTAAATAATGCCTCTATTTGATACTTTTCTTGCTCACCCATAAAAGCATGTTCAGTAGTTTCACTATCACTTCCATCACTTTCACTAGGAAATATAGTAGGAACATCAGAGGATAACACATTCAAACCTGATAATGATTCTGAATCTGAAGAGCCTCTTATACCTAATCCCCAATCGATTCTCCCACTGTCATAGTCCTTCTGAGATGTCTTCTTCTTCTTATGAGCTTTCTTCTTAAGCTTCTTTCCCATTGTTCCACGGATCTCCTTCAAGCGATCAAGCTTCTATCAAAGGACCTGCTCTGATACCAATTGTTGGAAATAATACTGAGAGGGGGGGGTGAATCAGTATTATCAGATCAATTAAACTTTTCAATTTCATACTCAGAAACATATACGCTACTTCAATTAAGTGAACCCGCGTGTACACGCTACTGTGTCTAATGAAACTCGCGTATATCCAGAGATCTTATAATTCAGTTAGCTTAATCTTCAGTAAATGCATCAGATCATTATTAAGCATATTAACAGTAAACAGGTGCAGAATAACAGAACAGAACATCACACAAGAGCCACACACATGAACACAAAGATATAAGGTGGAAACCCAATGTGGGTGAAAACCACCTGCTGCAAGTCATCTCAATCTTCTTCTTAATAAGAAAATCCTTTTACAATATTTGTACTGGTGCAGTCTTATACCAGTACGGGAGCTACAACCCCCTTTGCTCTTGTACTAGCCGATCCATTTACTAGTACGCAGGCTGCTACCTGCTACAATGCTCCAAAGATCTCCTTTAGCTTTTGTACTAGCTTAGATACTAGTACGTAGGTGCTTGCCTACAATATTCTCACCTCCAGGTACCACGTTTCATCAATTTTCAGACTGGATACACTGAAGCACAACACATAATCTGCAAGGCCACTTTTCATCCAATTTTCATACTGGATCCATAACTATCATTGAAGCTCAAAACAATCATCAAACTCTGAATCACTGAAACCCTGTTAACAACAGTCACCAGAACACAGAGCAGACACAGAACTCTGTAATAACCATCAGATCCATCTGCAACTTCAAATATCAAGCTTTACAATGTATACGCTACTTAGATGAATCAAACCCGCGTGTATACGCTCTTTTGCCAAAGACAACACGCGTACAGATCTAAAAATAATTTCTCATAACTTGCAGCTGTACCAGACATCAGTCATACTCATAACATTTATAGAACAATACATGCGTCAGTATGTAGATCTAGAATAAGCATCATAAAGATAGTTCATTTCAAACCATTTGATCCCGATCTCTCCTTAGATCTAGTTCTCCATCAACCGGTGAGATCTCTCCTTAGCTCAGATCAAGCAATGCATCATCAACCCATAACCCTGCATACTGGATCTAATGCTTCATCAGATATTCAAGACATTTCAGATGCACTTGCCTAATGATTTCCTTCTCCTTATATAGCCTTAGGCCTTGCTCAATACCAAGAGCCAAAACCATAGTAACACAATACCATCAACTTCAAAACTAGGGATCGACACGCCCGTCGAGACACAATGGTCCGAAACCATAGGCACAACTTCCAAGGACTAACCGCCATGGACCAAAGGTACTTTTCCACATACACGCGCTTTTGCTGAAGCCAACCTGCGTGTACACGCGACTTGGGCTTAACGAACCTGCGTGTATGAACTTTCTCTTCTTCTTATAGTCTGATCATCAATTCCTTGCTGCTGACCTTCTGTACTATGATTTGTCATCAGTGAGGTTTGCCATCAAGGACAACACTTATCTCATAATGCCAACAGTTCCTTCATTTTTATCAATTGCCTCATATTCCACACGAGCACATATTATGTTGATTTCATCTTGTCAATATGTGAATCATGCCTTCATGGATCTTTCCAAAGGAATATATCCATTTTCTTTGATCATACTCGAGAGGAAGAGAATTTACCTATACATGATGACATGACTTAATCTATTAAATACATACATACCTCTTTTCTCCTTTTGGTCATCTAGACTTCCTTTAGCAACTTCATTCCTTGATTTAAATTACTTCAACCATCTTGACATACTGCACTCCTTTGTCACCATACCATCATCCTTCTAAACAATGGATTTCACACAAGGTGAAATGATCAGTGATACAGTTTCTTCTTCCAAGTAGAGGAGAACCTTCTAACAAAGATTCCAACAGAGGATCTATCCTCATCCTTCAAATGCTCAGTTCAAATGGCGATGATGTATGTAATTTTTTTTTATCCTTCATCATGATATATGGGTTTCTTCTACCAATAAGTACTAGTTATGCTTTCCATGAGGTAACCAAGAGCTACTTTATTTCTATGATGATTGCTACATTCATGTAGACTTCTACTTCAACTATCCTTTCAAGCCTTTATAATTAAGTCATGAGCTCTTGCTTCAATTATATGATTCCAATATGATGCCATCTCCTAATATGATGCATCCTATCATACTTGCAATTATTCCTACCATGATAGCTATTTATTAACAAAACTAAAAAGAAATTAGTGAAGGATATTATCTTAGTCATAGTAGAGATCTCTCACTTCCTCCTTTGATTTCTTTTTCTCAGGTTATTCCACTTCTTCGGTGATATGGGCTTCATTCCTTTTCTTGTTGCACTTCTTGAGTTTGGGACAATTTCTCTTGTAGCGCCCATATTCCTGACAACTATAGCATTGGATCTTTGACATATCGATCTTCTTCTTTTTCTGAGGACCAAACTACCCAAACTTTCCTTTTCTCTTAGCCATGGCAGCAAATGCTTGAACTTGTTTTCTTGGTCGTACATCACTTTTTTATTTTAACCCAATTTCTTCAATTTTACACAATGACCAGAGTTCAGTGAATGGGGTGGCTTCCTTCTTTCCATAGATGCTTGATACGAAGTTGCCCCATTCATCAGGTAGTGCATTGAGCAACACAGTGGTCATTTATTTATCATACATTATTTCCCCCAACTCTTTCATTTGGTCTCGTATTTCTGATACTCTCATAAAGAATGAGTTTATTCCTTCTTCCTTTATATCTTCATCTTGTAGAGTTCGGTTCTCAATGAGATTACTTCTCCTATAGTACTTATGGAGAATAGCTCTACCATTTTGTCATATATGTCTTTCGATTTTTCCAATTTCACTACATATGGAATGAAAGAGTCCTTGATTGATTCTATACGGATTATTTGAGCCCTTAATCCCCCTTTCAGGTATTTTGTTAGAGCTTGAGATTCTTCTTTTGGAAGTTTGAAAATTAAACCCTTAACACGATCAATGACTTCATTTTCTACGAGGATCAAATCTGTCCTATTTTTCCATGCAAGATAGTTTGTTGACCCAACCAGTTTGTTGCTTTCCTTGCAAAATGAAGTCATTTTGATAGTAGATTCAAACATAAGTATAGAGATACTTACCTGTCAAGTGAAGATACTTCTCGATTGTGATATCTTCAACTTGATGCTTTTCTTGATAATGTGGACGGTAGAAGATGCCTTCCTTCAAAAGTGATCCTTCAAAGAGACGGAGATCACCTTGATTCCTTGATGATTATGACAAGTCCTCTTCTTGATTCCATTGGATGTAGAGACTTCAAGATGCTTCAATATGTAGGCCTTATTTCAGTGGAGGTAGGGTCATTGAGATCTTTTTTGTGTGAGCTCCTCAAGAATGATTCAAGTGTAGAACCTTTCTTCAGATGAGAAAGGGTTTTGAGGTCTTCTCCTTATTATTGCTTCCAGATGGTGTGACACTTGTGTAGTCCTTCTTGATGATTTGATGTTTTTACCTTTCTTGATATTCCTTTTGATGGTCCTTCTTTAGGACTCCTTTCCTTGACTTCTCACCTTAGCTCTAATGCCATGTTGAGAAATCAAGGACAACTAGATTAGGTGATTTATCTTACTTTGATAACTGCTTGTGATGTATTTTTACTTATCTTTATTAGATTATTCTTGAACTTTATTATTATTCTGTTCTTATCATCAAACAACTACAAAACCATAAAGAACAATGAGACAAGAGGACACAATATATAGGCGATCAATCAGAGCCAAAACCTCTCCACTTGAGAGGAAAAGCCATAAGAATTATTCTCTTCTTATAAAACTTCAATTGATGATTTCAAGACCTATGACCCTTAACCAAGACCCTCTAAGACCAAGTCAAATCCTTTGAACTTTCCTTCTAGCAATCACTCAACAAATTCTGTAATTTCGACCTACAACAAATTATTTTGTAACTTCGATCCCCAGCAGAATCTTCTACAACTTTGACCCCCCAAGAGAATCTTTTGCAACTTCGACCTCCAATAAATTATTCTACAGAAACCCTGGCCCTGGTACGTGTGGAGATCATTATATTTTCTTCCTCCTTTCCTCTTTGTTTGTTGATTTCCTCTCCTAGAGAACTTGACTTGCAAAGTGTTCTAGAAGATGCCCTAATTCGACTTCTGCAACTCAGCCTCTTCTGTTGCAATAAGTGCCCTAATCCTTTTGCATGTGTGGAGAGAAGTAGCCCAAAACCAATCTAGAAATCTCATTATTTTCTTCTTTCTTCATTCTTCTTTTCTTCGCACCTTCCTTTGTATTGTGATCAAACTTGAGTGAGTTAGTTAAGTGTCCAAAGTGAGGTCAAATTCTCTCTTATGTATAGGCCTTCAACTAGGTCAAATTGCACTCTTTAGGTCGACTTGTCCACTTGAGTAGGCTGAATTGATCTTTGCAACATGACGAGTTATTAGAGGGTCTTTTGACTTGATTTTGACTTAAATAGATTCCTTTTACAATATGTAGCATTCCCAAATGGGTCTTCCATACATGACAATGACTCTCTTTGACTTGTAGACTTAATGATAAGCCCTAGAAGCTCTCAATGGGAGCTTGACCTATAAAATAAATTTCTTTGAGCATGAAACCCATGCCTCTAGAGTAACAATAACAAATTTATTTTTCTCATTACATTGAATACATAAAATCATGATTAGATATGTCATCATGAAGACCGAACCTAGTTACATATTTCAACACAACCAATCTATGGTTGGGTGGTACGTGTAAGTCCCTGACTTGGTTGGCATTTTCATATGCTAATATGAACTATTTTCCTATTGTGATCTATCAGCACTTTTATTGGTTATTATGGTCATCTTAGGGTTGATTTTTCATAGTTTCTATTCTGGTTATATGCATGGTTTTATGATGTGCTCTAGCTATGAATCTTGTTCATGATTTGATAAGTTACTAGATGGTTGATGAATGCATGGGCTAACAAGTGTATTTTTAGCTAGCTTAAGAGAGCATTGATACTTCTTGGTGATTTTCAGATGAAGTTTAGAAGTTTATGATCATATATGCATTCATGACCTATAGATTATATGTTAACTATCTATTTTATGAAATGTCTATCTTGCATTAGGAATGTATTGGTCAAATTCTTGCTCAAGTTTTTATTATTTAGCACCCTTATCATCATTGTCATGATTCTAGAAAGTTAAAAGCACTGGTATGGAGGCTAGCCTAAAAAAGTGGCATAGATCTCGTGATAGCATGCACTGAACAAGGAAATTTGGCCCATAACCACATGGAGACAGGCTTGTGGGTGCATTTATAGCCTCCCAACTACATGCATGAAGTGTTATGGGTGCGGTTAGGGAGTAAACCTAATGAAAAAGTGTTCCAAATTAGGGATTGATCACCTGGAGTGGTTGGTAGGCTCTTGAGTGATCGATAGGCTCTTAGGGATGTCAGTTTACTTTCGGTTTTTAGGCCCCACTTCCATAATTGTAACTTGGAGGTTGGGTCATATCATAGTGATAATCAACTCATGTTTACCTTGGAGAGCTTGTAAAAGTGGGAGAGGGCGTTACAATACTAGATACAAGATCCCCTTGGACCTACTATCACTGCTCAGAAAAGATCCCTTGGGATTATTTCTAAGTGCACTACTCATACAAACACCATCATGTTCTACGTGAAGCTTTGGAAGACCTCTATAGTCCTCCCTCTAGAACACCAATCAATTCTATTGAGTCTATGCTCGAGCCCTTAAGACATACAAGAACCTGACCATCTACAAATGCAATTTTGTAAGCTCTATACAATGATGTTGAGATATAGAGCAATTTCACCTTCAATCTTGGTACAAAAAAAACATCTCTCATATGTAGAGAATCTCTGGATTCTAGTTGAAACGATGTTGTCCAACTCTTTTCATTGCATACTTGGAATTATCTCCAAGTTCCACTTGTAATGTGTGAATCCCTTTCTATCAAATATATGAGAGAATCATGAAAACCTACCATGTGACTAGAAGCACCATTGTCCACCAACCAGATATCATTACTATTGGTAATAGTGTCTGTAAGAGCGGATACAAATAAATATTCCTTTGACTTCTTCTGTGGTGGGTGCTCATCATCATCATCAACATCGACTACAAATGCATGCTAATTTCCCTTCCTTTTATTTTGAGGACACTGGGAGGCATAGTGACCAAAATCACGACAATTTAGGCACCTTATCTTTGACATATCCTTCTTCTTCTGATCTAGACCTAGAGCTAGTCTTCTACCTATATTATTCTTATCAAAATTTCTGAAATTTCTTTTTCCTTTTCCTTTCTTTGCATGAGTTGTAAGTGCTTGAGTTTCTTCATCCTTAGGTCTCTATAAGCTGTTCTTGGAGAAAAATCTAGCTTCTTCTTGGACACAATAAATCCATAGCTTATCAAACTTGGGTAGCTTTTCTCCTACACAAATTCCCTGAACGAATGGCTCCCATGAGGAAGGAATTCCAATGAGAGTCATTATAACAAGATCTATATCATTAATGGTATCTCCAATGGCTCTAAGTTCATCTCTCAACTGAGATACTCTCATAAGATAAGAGACACCATAATTTGATCTAGTCATCATGACACTACTCAAGGTTAGTTTCTTGCTAGTGTTGCTACTCTTGAACAATCCCACCAGACCATCATACACTTATTTGGCAGTCTTCAACTTAGCAACATTTGGAATCAAGTGGTCCTTTATGAAATCTATCAAGATCCTCTTGGACTTTGTTTCATTCTTCTTATGCTTGGATTTATCCTCAGATCCCTTTGGATCTGGAATAACTTCCTTCACATGATCGTGAAGCTCATTCTCTTCCAAGGAAAGGAGTATCTTGGTCTTCCAAAATATGAAATTATTAGAGCCATCCAACCTATCTTCTACTTTGAGACTTTACACCATTTTGACAAGATATCTAAAATCTAATCAAGTTGTTTAATATTGGTCTCTTATGCTGACTTCAACATTTGATCTTTCAATAAAGCTTTGATATCATGTGGAAATTCTATGACAAGTACAATATGACACAATTTTTTTCCAGATAATTACTTCCTAATGATCTTGAAACAATATTTTATGCCATTGTTATCATTGAATAACTATACTCATAAAATCTCAACAGTAAATGCATCGGAAACAATGTAGATCGTAGAAATACAAACATGCACAATAGAGACAATAACTTTACCCTAGGAAACCCAATATTGGGATAAAACCCAACAACTTTTCTTACGAGAAATTGTTCTTTAACAAAGTTTACAAATAAAAAATTTGTCTATAAATTTGTGCCAATAATCCAAGTCAAATACCAGTCAAACCTAGTAAAACAACAAGTCAACATTGGTAAAACTAGTTAAAATGCTCAAAAGTTAATGCTAGTAAAAGAGTTAGCCTACGGTCAACCCTTGACCCTGCAGTAAAAAACCCCCGCACATGCGAGCTTTGCTATCATGAAATCTTGGCCGGTCAATGTTCAAACTATGATCATACTTCACACGTGCAACCTGTCACAACTAGTTAAGAATTCAAGCAACTTGGCTGGTCAAATCGACCTCATTCTTTACATGTGTGACCTCCAAAAAGATTAGTAGAATGATGAAGAGAGTGAAGAATTTCTCTTGCTTGGTTTTCAAGTGAGACATCACATCATATTATTTATACATGTCAAAGGGGTGTGACAACCCAAGGGACACGTCCCTTCACTGGCTAGCCGACTTGACTTCTTTCTGGGTTGACGTGATTTAATAATAATGTTTTTTACATAATCGGTCGAGGGTCAACTTTAATACTCTTTATTCATGCAAGGGTACCTCTCGATGCTACACAAAAAAACAACAAATACATGGTAGCCACACATGCAAACAAGGAAACAATATGGTTACAAGTATTGGGTTGGTATAGCATGAAGGAATAATTCATATGTATGATATGATGAAATTATTAATAATGAAGGTAGACTTATTCTAGAATTCTATGTATGGTAAAAGATGAGGACAATGAGAGGTGTTAGGGATGGGGATCACATAAAATTAGTTGAGGTATTTGTGGAGATATTCATGAAAATGTTGTGGAGATAGTTATGGAGATGGTTGAAACAATTAACCATATTGAAAATTTGTTATGGGCACATCAACTATATATTATGAGGCCTCATATATTGTATTGATATGAATGAGAGTGACGTATTATTATTGTATTTAGTACAATTTAATATTTGACAAATATTATTATTTATGTGTGCAAGTTTTTTGGATATCCTTGGACTACAGTTGGTATGAGAGCCATGAGTCGAGATAATTTGTGAGTTTGAAATTCCATGAATAATGTTTTGATGATTCAAGATTTGTAAGTTTGTACATAAAATTTCTTATGCGTGGAGGAAACTTGTGCATGGAGTAAGCCATGTGGAGGGCCAACGTGTTTGAACCAACATTGTCCAACGTTGTGAATTAGTTAAGGAGTTTAGTTGCTTGGTTGATTAAGCATAGGAATTCGTGTGTGTGTTGTAGAAAGGTTGCGCAAAACCGTAGCTATCAACTTAGAAGTGTTGAATTTTGTAACTATGGTCAGTCTTCATAATGTATATTTTGGCCCTTGATGTATTTTATATTGATCATTGTAAAGCATTTTCTTCATGCTAGAGTCAAAAGAATAATAATTTATTTGAGTCATGTCTTATGGACTTTTAAAGAAGAAAAAAATTGAATTTTCCAAATTAAAGTTTTGGCTAGTTTTTCAAGTCGGCCCCCCTCTAAGTCAAGTTGGCCTAGGCATAAGAGACACCCATTCGAGCCAACATATCACTATATAAAGACAGTTCGACCTCCTCCACAAGGCAACAATTCAATCTCTCTCAAGAAAAAATCTTTTGGGCATCCAAGGAAATTCCAAGAAGGAAAGGAGGATGAAAAAGAAGGATGAATTCATCTCTTTCTCTCTCTATCTAGCTTGCACGCGTGTAGGATCTCTCTCTCTCTCTAGTTCACATATTTTTCTGGGTAGTTGCAGGGCCGCAATTATGGGATTCTAGGCAATTACTAGGAGGCAAAATTTTAGCCTAGGCAGAACAAGAGGGATGAATCACTGGATCAGATTGGAGGCTTGACTTAGAGGGTATTGACCAGGTTTGACCATAGATTGTTCAAGGCCAGTTTGACCACAATTTGACGTGGTTTTTGACTAGAAGTCTAGGTGTTTTTCTTGTTGAAAAAAAGAATTTCTCTATTGAAATGGTTGTTGGGTTTTTTCCCCAAGTGGGTTTTCCTAGGGTAAATCTTGTGCTCTCTTTATGGATTGTGATATCTACTATTATATTACTTTTATATGGTTGAAATTATGAAGTGTAATTTCTTAATGATAATTGGAAAAATTAAAAGAATATAAACATCATTAGAAGAAATTATCGGTTTTCAGAAATATTTTTCTTGTATCTATTGCACTAGAAAAATCAACATGCTATTGGAGCTTTGGTGAAGGAAGTGACACTGGGATCACTCTTGAATAATCCCACATTGAAATCAATATTGTTAAGGCCTTCTTGATTTTTGATCTACATCCATGGCTTACTCTAATAAAATCAGAGAAAAACTTAGAAGGGGCTTCAAATTTCAGAGCTTGGAAAAATAGGATTGATCTTATTCTTGCAAAGAACAAAATTTTGGATATTGTGAAGGGCAAGGTTGTAGAACCAACAAATACTACAGGAAAAGAGAAGTTGAAGGAGGATGATATCACTTCCATGAGTCTTATTTTTGATTCCATTAGAGATCACCTGATCCCCTATATTTCAAATCTTTAAAATTAAAAGGCAATGTATGATTCCTTAACCAATCTATTTAAAATCAACAACATTGATCAAGTCATGAGTTTGAAGAATAAGCTTCATGATGTGAGGATGAAAAATGATGACATTGTGGCGTCATATTTCATAAGAATCTCTCAATCAAGAGAACAACTTTAAGAAATTGATGAAGTAACCGCTAAAAAGGAACTTGTGACTACAACACTTAATGGACTACCTAGATCCTGGGATGCATTTGCAGTCAGTATAAGTAGCAGGAAGGAAGTTCCCTCTTTTGAAGAACTGTGGACTTCTTATGCTCAAGAATAATCAACACTTATATGAAGAGATAGAAAGGAAGACGACTCAAGCATTTTCAAACCACTTTAAGAATAACAATGGAGGAAATAACAAGTTTGGTTTCCAAAATAGAAAACCAAAAGGGAGACTTGCTCCACAAGGAAATAATGATATGTCAAAGATTCAGTACTATCATTGTCACAAATTTGGTCAATATATGAGCCAATGTCTTGAAGGAGGAAATGATAAGAATAGGAAAGGAAAACAACATGCTTAAACAACAAACATTGATGAACATCCAAAGAAATCCAAAGGTGATAAATATTTATTTTACTTTTATGCTATAACAAGTTCTATTGCAGATGATGATGATATGTGGCTAGTCGATAGTGGTGGTTCAAGAAATATGACAAGATATCATGGCAATCTCACTAGAATGATGGAAAGATGATTATCTCAAAGAGTAGAGATTGGAGACAACCACAATTATGAAATCTAAGGAATTGGAAATACATCCATTGAGTTGGAATTTGGTAACAATGTTCATCTTAGTAATGTGTTATATGTGTCAGGTTTGAGAAAGAATTTAGTCTCTATTTCATGTTTGGAAGATAAAGGAGATAGAGTAGCATTTGCTGATGGAAAAGTGTTTGTATGGGCTAAGGGCTCTGTTGATTTTTGGTAGCATCGGATGTGATCTAAGCCTCAAAATTTGTAGGGAGGCTTGGACAAATGTATTCCACAATACCCAGAGATAGTTTTGGGAAATTCCACCCAGAGACAATTTTATTAAAACAATTAATTATTTTTAATAGGTGTCTAAGTCTAAACTTAGGAAAATAAAATAATTAAAGGGTATTAATTGAACTGTGGGTGAAACTTCTAGAAGAAGACGAGGATCAAGCCAAAATGATCTAAGCTATTGGTTAGAATATAATTTGGGCCGTTGGTTCTCAACTAAAGGATTATAAGAGGAGGCTTGATGGGAATTTGGAAAACATATTAGTGAGAGATCAAGAGATCAAATTTCTTAGAGAGGGCAACGCAGCAGTTGCTAGAGAGAAGATCGAAGTGATTTCTTGTAGTGAGGGGTAGGGATAGTTTCGGTTGGAGAGTTTCTTGATATGGGAATACATCGCAGAGGAGGCAGAGAGGGATCCAGAAGGGGCAACATAGAAACCATGTTGGGAAAAGTAGGTTGACACAAAAGTAGCGCAAAGCCTGAGAGGAGATCCGTATTTTGCTGGAGAAGTAAAGTTCTGGAGCTAGAAGTCAGGGTGTGATACCGGGAGAGCAGAAGTTGAAGTCTCAGAGGAAAATCGATCTATAGAAGGAGTGAGGTAGTCCCAAGAAGCTATGATATAGGGCCTACGCAGAGGCAACAAGGGACTATCCATTCTGTGGCTGGATCAGTCAGGATCACCAGTGATAGTGTGAGGTATATCTCACTCATATCTCTGTATTGTATAGCCAACAAGGCATCCAAAGATTGTATTTAGGAAGCTACTACTTAATAATACAAACCCTCAGCTGCTGCATCGGTTTACTGCATTAGGTTTTTCCGAGGACATCTTCCCAAAAATAACGGTGTAATGTGTTGTGTATTTCTTTCTTGATCAATTTCTTGTTTCTGCATAAAATTTTAAATGGTGAAGGCTGCAGTGTATTAGTTTTGGTATTTTCTATAGGATGCAGTAAATAATTTGTTTCGGTTTCAGTTTCTACTACAATAGAAATTTGGGCTCCCAAATTTCACATGGTATTAGAGCTGCAGGTGAAGCAAGAGAGCAGAGCTGGAAGAACCCAACGCTGACGAGAAAGAGGGTCAAAGTGTTGCGTAGGCAACAAATCGAATCCCTAGAGGGATTGCACAGTCTAGGCTAGGAGGGAATTTTTTTCGAGGAATGTCTCTCTCTAAGTGATTCGACAGAGAGGAAATATTTCCAGATCGAATTTTGCCAATGTTTGAGGGAGAAGCGCAGAAGCATCAACGCAGAGCAATTTTCTACAGCAGTTGCTGAGGTAGAAAAATGTTAGAAGGAAGAAGAGAGACAATGATGAGAGAATTATTCCTTAGAGGACTTCCAACCCAGAAGTCTGAATTGTCATTTGCTGAGAAGCAGCAAATCTACGAACTCCTACAGGGAGTGCGTAGGATATCCCAACAACAACGCATAAGAGAGAGGAGGTAGTTGACATTTCATTAGCAGAGATGACAGCTAATGGGTTACGAGATCAGGATCAGTTGGAGGGTGTATCCAACTATGTGATCTAGGAGGCATGCCTTCTAGATGAGCATGATATCAAAACTTATGTTGACAGTGTGGTAGCTGTACCCACGGATCCAGATATTTTCAAGAAGTACAAGGATGAAATGGCGAAGTCCAAATGATTGATCCTCGATGGAGTGAGAGAAATGTAGTGTGTCACATTGCCAACAAAGGTACTACCTGACAGATGTGGGAAGCATTGACCACATTATATGAAGGATCTTCTGAGCAACGAAAGATGTACTTGGAGTAGAAGATGAGATCCACGTAGATGCAGAAGGGGGAACACATTGATCCATTCCTAATGAAGCTTTAAGAGATACGAGACTCGTTGGTAGTTGTGGGGTCAACACCTTAGCCTACTGAGATGGTGAGGCTGGCCCTGAATTCAGTCTCAGAAGAATGACAAGTGTTTGTCCAGAGTATCTTGGGCATATAGAGATTTCCGGATTGGGAAGGAATGTGGGCCTCTCTTCAGCAGGAAGAGATGAGGAGAGACTTAGTCAAGTGAAAAATTGATAGTAACAATAACAGTAGTGGGATGAAGCCAAAGGAGGAGGAAAAAAAAGGGCAACCCTTGCATCTAAGGGGCAGTAGGAGAAACATAAGAAGAAGAAAGATGTTTCAAAGATAAAGTGCTTTCAGTGTGGTGAACTTGGTCACTGTGCTACACAATGTCCTCTCAAGAAGAAGGACAAGGATGATAAGTATGATCCAAAGGCTACCAACACAAAGACCGAGGAGGAAGAGTTTTCCATGGTTTCCTAGATACCTCTAGGGGAGAGGTGGGGTGATTTAGAACCGTAGTTTGAAAGAACTTCAGATGGGTAGGATCCTTGAGGAGTCCACCTCTCGGATCAATATCTTGCTATGGAAGCCCAGATTAGAAGTAACAGGATGGACTAGTGTCAGTTGATGCAGAGGAGTGCCAGAGTGATAGTTGCAGTAGCTAGGAGCACCAGAGACTGAGCAGCATAGAGCAGAGTTGGCAGAAGTGCAGTTGGCATAGTGCAAAGTCAGTAGCAACGCAGAGGCTTCAGAGGGTCAGCATAGAGACTAGCAGCAAATAGATCTCTAACAATAGATGCATCATGGTGAACACATGTTCAGTAATTTTAGATGATTTTCCATTTTTGATGCAGTATCAGCAGCAGTTGGAGAAGGTTGCAGTACAGATGCAGTGTTGGCAGTGTGTTACAGGGAAAAGTGTCTATGCAGAACTACTAATCCCACTAAGGTGTGGTAGCTACCTTAGAAACAAAAAAAGTAAAGCTACTTTTGTTTTTCCTTTATGAAGTATAGATGAGAGAAGAATAAAGGAGACCAACCTCTGTCTTGCGCTTGGTTCCTAGTTCAATTCCTCTCTCTCCTGATAGTCCTTTGCTACTTGCTTCCTTGTACACTCAGCTTCACAGAGTACCTGTAGAATCAAAGCATCATAACGCTATACAAGAATATGGATCTATTATCATAAACAATCTAGGATCAGATGTAAATTGACCATACAAATGCATGAAACATAAATGACACAAGAGTATGGAGGAAAACTTGAATAGCTTTATTGATAATCAAGAAAGAGCCAAGAGAGTTACAACCAGTTGTTCTGACCCAGCGTCATCCTCTCAGCAAGTAAGCCCTTCTTCACCTCATGCAAAGCTTAGATCACCCAACACTATGATGTTGCCTCAAGAAACCAACAATAATTCCTTACAAGATGCAAAATTCCAGCCTCTGGATCTCTGGGATGAGGGATCCATATATAGATATCTGTAAGGGAGATGAGTCAGCTTGTGATTTGATTAGTGTCTTCCCTCTGATAGTTCTTGCTTCGACTTGGAGATTGATGATCTCTTACTCATCCTTGGTCGAATTCAGAGAGGCAAGTGTCGCAGGAGAAGTTTCTGGAAGATTCCATGCCTCTCCACCTCACGGATTGACACTGCCATTTGTCACTTCTCGCCCATCGCACCCCATAGAAGGGCTTTTTGAAATGCAACGCACCCACAGAGTGTACTTAGGTGAGATGCAACGCACTTTGCCTATGGAGCAGGTGAAATGATCCTGTTTTGACCAGTTCTAAGTAGTTTTTCATGGAGAACTTCTGGGAGAAGCTGTAATCAGTTGACCTTGTTCCTTTAGGGGTTAGAACAACACTTTTAGGGACTTAGGAGCCCTTGGTTTATGGACATTTTATGCTTGGGGTTGTAGTGCCAAAAAATGTCTATAACAATTGCCCCCTAAAGCATGAGGTCGTTAATCTTTTTGATGTCGGGTGAAATGATTTATCATGAGGATCCGAAGTTCTTTCAAGTTGGGAGGAGACCTGTAATAAGATACAATACAATACATTATCTTCATAATATTTTCATGATCTAGCTGAGGCAGGCATTCCCATGCTCAGCTTTATAAATTCATTTTCATGTACATAGGACAGACAATCGTCTGAGTGTAGATTGATGATTCTGGTAGAGCCATCATCCCTTTGATTGGATTATTATCTATGCAGCAATGATGTACATTTGATGTCTTTATTTCCCTATATATATTGCAGCCCGGATGGATGAAACTAGATCCGGGGTCTTCAATCTCGTTTGATCTTCACTCGAAGTACAAGTCAATCCATGTGAGAGATGTTTTGGAGTCGAACATGGAAAGACATCGCCTGATTACCAGCCAATGATGTAAGCTATTAACAGGCGCGAGAGGAATCACCGATAATGATAATGACCCTCAAGGTACTGCAGTACAATTCACGTGGTGTGAATAAAGGACTTGGCGTCGAACACCACACAAAATCTTTCGGTCGAAGGCCATTGATGTAAACCTGTCGCCGGAAGTGAGAAACTTGCCATTGAGGCATGTAAGCTTCAAAGTACTGAAAGGGGTGTCCCTAGATCGACTTCTTGGATAATGAGCTAATGTCGAAAAGAAGCGATCCGTCATAGGAGGGCCTTAATGAATCCCACATCAATGACACGGAACAGAGCAAATGATTTTAATGGAGGTGAAAACGATCTGGTGATATAAGGTTCAGGGTGGCGGTCATGAAAGAATGGAGCGTAAATGTATTGCAGCGGGTGAGACACAGGTGAATTCTCTGAGTGACTTCTCTTGAACATATCGGCGACATTGACGTGATGGATTGGTAGCATTAAACCCAAATGTGGATGGTGTGATGGGACCATGGTGATGTGACCGGTGAATGAAACAACCCAACCCGACTTGGATGCGGAGTGAAAGTGTCATGTTCAAGAGCGACTTGCTACCAACAAAGTTTCTTCAAGTTTTCTTCCCAATTTTTCCCCAGTCATTGCTGACCAGTACCTCTTTATTTTTGTCAAGCTTGAGGAGGTTAACATATGCTTGTTCTATAATTTTCCCTTCGGGCAAACCCATCACTATGTTTTAACGAGCCTAGCGATAGTGAAACTCGTTCTTGTCTGCTATGGACAAGTTTGTCGCTGTTAGGTTTTAACGAGTTTAACGACAAAGATAACTTGGTCCTTTTCAATTTTAGAGAGTCTGAAAAGGGATGTAAAGGAAACTCCAAAATTCCTTTTTCGTCATCTAATCCCTTAAGTCCGAAAAAGTATAAAACAATACAAAAGGGATGAATTTTCGATACTTTTTAACGAGCCGAACAAAACAAGCGCTCGATCTTTTTGTGTAATAATCCCTCAGGTCCAAAAAGATTAAAAATCTAAAGGAGTGATAGCACTTCCGGTCCCTTTAACGAGTTGGAGAGGCCAATGGCTCGGCAATCTTTTCATATTTTACGAGTCAGTTGAAAAGAGCTTAAAGGAGACTCGTCTTTGAGGAACAAGTGATAAAATTGGGTATTAGCTGATTCCAGGTAAGGTTTGGAATTTTCCAATCATGGCAGTGCTACAAGGATGGCTAGCGGGATCACTCTTCGCAGCTGTTCCTCAAAAGGGGTAAACAATCAAATGGAGGTGAATGATCGGCCAATATAGAGTGGAGGTGATGATGGGAACACGACCAAGGCTTTAAAGGCTGAAGTACTACATTCACGATGATTATTTACCGGGAATTGGTTCATTTTTTATTGAGCTTAAACGCTGGGGGAAACATTTGCTCATTGCTTATGTTTATTTTTTAACGAGCATGAAGTCCGCGTTAAAACTGCTCGATTAATCCAGTCGTATAATAAGAATGTCTCATATATGAAAACGACAATTTTTAGAGCTTTTCCCCACATCCTTTCTTTATGCAAGTTAGGAAACGACCAATCCTACGAGTTTAAAGGGTTAGAGGACCTACAAATTTAAAAAATAAATGGTTGCTCTTCGCTTGCACGCCAAAAGGTTTGCATGCCCCCAGGTATAAAATAAAGCTTCAAGGTCACCTTTTATTCTACCGACAAAACATTTGTTTTATTAGGAAAGGTCTACCTCTTTTAGGTTACCAAAGATTGTTCTATTCACACCGCAAACAAAACACTTCTTCGGTGATGTCTACCGAAATAGACAAAGGCGAGCCAATCCACTCACATAACGTTTCCAAGGGAATCTTATTCCAGTCTAACCCCCTTTTCCAATCACGGACGGGAGTATAGACTAGTCATATATCTCTCGCGGAAACCTACCCTATACCCGAAGTTTTCCTGCCGAAGTAGACCAGGGTGCATGCCCCCTGGGTTTCAGTCATGTCCCCTGAATCACTCGCGCTCATCAGGTGGACGGACTGGAGATTGATGAGACATTCCTTGTGTGAAAAGACCATTCAGGGATGGTATATGACTATTTGCTATGTGTGATCCGGGAAATGAAAGCTGGTCTACGAGCTTGACCACTCCTCCTTCGTGCGGAAAACACATTACTCTAAAGAGTGATGAGACAATGGCTCCCATGCAATAAATATAGTCTCATCCAAGGAGTAGATTATAATCCAGGGGTCCTTGGACTACCATTACGTTCATATGAACAGTTTTCCCTCTCAATGTTATGGGCACATTGGGAAGGATCCCTAACGGTCGACTGGTTCCTTTGTCAAAGCCTGTTAGATTTCTCATCTCAGGCAAAAGCGATGGTGAACCAAGCGCTTTTCAAGCAGACGAGGAAAGGATACTCACAGAAGCCCCTTCATCTATGATGGTTCTGGTCATAACCATTCTATATATTTGAGCAATGATTTAGAATGGTACACTAGCCGGTAAACGGGGTCTGCCTAGTTGATTCCAGTCAAAGGAAACAACTAGGTTGCTTGGAGGTGGGACTGAATAGACGGCTGGGTACGACTTTGATGAACTTCCTTCCTGCGGTAAAGGAATGGGTAAATTTCCCCCATGTTCATCGGAGTCTGTGCTTACGAAAAGAATTTGGATGGTGTCATCATTGTTCTCTTCTGTGACTGTATCATCTGAAGATGGAACCTCTGAAGGCAAGACCGGTTCAACTGCCGTCTTGACCTTTTGTCTTTCGTCTGGTATGGGTTCAGATGGTTCGTCTTCAATGATAGATGCTTTGGCCGACCACCTGGGTGGGTCAGCTGGATTTTCAACTAGTGACGGACTCGGCAAGAGTTTTTTATATCCAGGAGGAAGTCGTAATGGTGAAACCGGACGATCGTCCAAAACTCTTTTAGCCTCGTCTAAGAAGGGACAACGGTGGACGACATGATCGCCTTCGTACAGTTTACAAGGAAATCTATATTTTCCTTTTTGTCCTGGGGCTTCACTTTCACTAGTTGACGGTGTGTTTTCAACGTGATCATTAGAGGTTGACGACACCGGGTTGTTCAAACGAGGAGATCAGTCCTTTAAGATCTGAGGGATGTAGGGACAATCTCTATGATAGTGGTCTCCTTTGCAAATGACACATGGCGATTTAGGCCTGGTTGATGCAGTGTGTGGATTTTCGCTAGACGACGCTTGGTTGCCCCCTTTCGCTTTTGGTTCCTTCTTCTTCTCAGGCACTTGATTTTTGGCTTTATCAGCCGCATCAAGCGAAGAGGAAGGAGGAGAGGAAGAATTGGAGGAAGTAGAAGGTTGGTGGGTAACTCTGGAATCGTCTAGTTGCTGACTCGATTGTTCAGGAATTGTGGTGTTCTGAACGACAGAGGTTGAGAAGAGCCATACGGGCAAGCCGATTGTCAATCCTGGAAGTGACAATGTGGCCATATGAGGTGCACCAACATCTCCCCAAGAGGAGAAGGGATTAGGATTTCCTCCAAGGGGAATTCCTTGGTTGGTGGACTCCATTCTCTCAACCTAAGACCAACGTAGGAAAGGTGACGATTATTCTGTTTAAAATAAATTTTAGACGCTTTGACACAACTTGTTTTTTCAATTTTAAAGAGTCGAGAAAAAACAAAATATGACTCTAGTCACCTTCGATTTTTAATGAGCCTGAAGTGACAAGTGCTCAGATGGACCTTTTCCGTTAAGGAGTCTGAAAAGGAATGAAAGGGACTGCTATGGAAATCTAGGCAGAGGGATTACCAAACCAATCGCAAAACTGCAGAATACTTTTTACGGTACGGCAGTCAATATTCCCGAATGTTGTGTTCAGTGCATTGCGATCGATAGGACGGCAGACACGACTTCCTATGGATAAAGGATTAAGCCTATTTTGGTCTCCCAAAATATAATCGATGGTACGTGGGAGCACAAGTCCGTACTGGCACTTATCGTCTCAAAGTGGAGGAATCACCCAACCAACAGTGAGAACAACAGTTACCAGGCTTTACGATGCCGGAATACGTCTCTAGCCTAGACTTCTAGATGTTGTGTGTTAGGTTCCAAAGCGTTGTTAGATTCATTAAATTTATTTTATAGTTGATCTTGCTTAAGAAATTTGCCTTTCAGGTTCACCGCGTGATGTAGATGTACAATTCCTAAAATGCAATCTAAGATGATAAACAATATTTTATCTTCTTTGTGCAATGAAAATCCTAGCTACTAAGGAAAGAGTGACAGTATTCTTTCACAAAGAGCAAAGAGCACACACTATATGCACTGTCCTAAATCAAACCAATCAAATAATCTAAATGCAAATGCACATGCATGTATTTGTTTTCTGCCTTCTTAATATGTGAATGATAAAAAGAAAGCTAATGCGCAAATTTGAATTACTTTTCAAGCGACAATTACTAACAAGTTTCTTTTCAAAATAAAAAAGGAAGATAATGACAACAATTTGCGATTTGGAAATGAATACTTGCTTTCGACACTAGAAAAACTACAAATTCAGATCAAATACAATAGTAACAGGGTAATTGACTATCAAGAGAAATCAGACTCTCTTCTATGACTGGAAACGACACTTGCGACACTTTCAAATCAAGAAACGACAGTACAATTACGTTACTTTTTTGCAAAGGAGAACTGAAAATGACTCAACAAATACACAAAAACATTTACAGTTCTTTGCACAATGGAGGCGGAATATCAGCAAGGAAAGGGGTTTCAAACAGAGGTATACTGACTACAGGCAGCAAAATTCATGAATAGAATTGAAAAGAATGAACACAGAAACCAACATTCAAGAACAATGTCTAGTCTGATCAGCACATCTGTAACACAGTGAATTTGAAATGCAGCGCACCTACTACACTCGGGATGTGCGCTGAAGTTCAAATTCACAGAACAGAGAGTGCGATGGGCCAGGGACGAGACTTTGCTTGGGTTTCGGGTCACAGTTTGCAGTTCAGTTCAGGGATTTTGGCCGAGCAAGTGGTAATCAGTAAATCAACAACAAGGGTAGATCTAAAGAGGTTACTAGAGCCACCACAAGGGCAATTAAAGAGTTTTTAAATCAGTTGTTTAATTCATAAACAAAACCCAGAGATTGACTGAAGCGACATTTATCTACTTTTCATTTGCATAGCAAATGCAGTTCGAAAGCTACCTGGCTCAACTTCAGGCTCCGTCTGTAAGTTTATAAAGTAAACAACAAGGTAGATAAACAAACAACCTAGTCACTCCCTAGTGGAGTCGCCATTTTGTTACAGGGAAAAGTGTCTATGCAGAACTGCTAATCCCACTAAGGTGTGGTAGCTACCTTAGAAACAAACAAAGTAAAGCTACTTTCCTTTTTCCTTTATGAAGTATAGATGAGAGAAGAATAAAGGAGACCATCCTCTGTCTTGCGCTTGGTTCCTAGTTCAATTCTATTGAAAAAGAAATTAACTCAAACAGATTACAGAAAACACACACATAAAAACCAGACACAAAATATTGGCAGAAAAGGCTTCAGCCATATGGTTTCCTCAGGTATTCTCTCACATTTTCATTCATTCAAATAATTGAATATAGTCTTACAAATAAATAGATGAGAGATAGTGTTCTCAAGATAGTGCGTGCTATCTTAGACACTTTTGGTTGAGATAGTTTCTCCTTTGGTTGAGATAATTTCTCACCAGACACACACCAATATAGGAGTTACCTAAACTAACTCCTATCTTAGAGGAACAACCCAAGAGTTAGGCACAAATTCCTAACTTGGAACCATCTTCAATGATAAATCCAAAATAAGAATGAGGAACCATCTTCCAAGTTCTCATGTTGATCCTAAAAAACATTGCCTGAAAAAACCACCAAAACTGGATGCTGGAAAAAAACTCAAATATGAAGAGAACATGAATCAGCTGCATGCTTGATTCATCTCTGAATGTCGCTTGACAACTCCATCACGTGCCAAGCCGCAAAAGGATCCAACTGTCCTTTGTTTGAAAACAAAATCCGGTGTCCACTGACACAATTTTGATGAAAGCCCACTGGCATATTTGCTGATGATGATTGCCCACTGGCTGATGATGTTGAAAAACAACTCAATGTTGCTTTTGCTATGATGAAAGATGCTCACTGCTGCTTTATTTTTGGTCTCCCACTGCGAATTTACTGATGTTCGCTGTTGATGAAAAATGCCCACTGGCTGCTTCGATGATATTGTCGAGACTTTCAGTCTGACAACCACTTGTCAATTTCATTGACATTTTCCCCCCTTTTTCAGCTGAAAGGAGAGACAATATTCTCCAAAATATATTTGAACTCCCCCCCTTCAGGTGTAGGAGATTTTCACTGTTGTACTCCCTCATTCAACTGCATGAGAGTACCATCATCTATTCACTGTTGGCTGCACTATGTGTGATTGTAGTCGGGTGTAGAACTGAGACAATTATTTGACTGTGGATGACCATTCCCAGGGATCGATCCATTCATAATGTATCTTCAATCTAGTGGATTTTTGTTGGTTGCGACATTTTTCTGAGGAATGATTGGGCTTGCCACAATGGCAACAAGGATGGAGATCAAAACACTGATCTTCCATATGACTGGTTCTTTGACAATGAGAACATTGCGGTTGGACATTAACTTCAGGTTGTGTGCAATTCTGTTTGTCTGCAATTTTCTCAGAACCTACTGAGGTGAGTTGTTCAAGAAATCCTGCACTCACAAACTTAATTGGCTTGGAATAATCTGGGATATGTAAGTTGGTGTCATCAGTGACATATCCTAAGCCTCGTCGATTCTTGTTATTTTGAATCTCTTCCCAGTGCTTGATGATGGGTTTGGAAGAAATTTGAATTTTATCATGAACAACTTCGACACTTGAAGTTGTTTGGATGAGTGATTTGGAATCAACATTATTATCTTCATCTGTATGGTTGAATGACTTGGAAGAAGCACTCTTTTTTTGCAGCTCATCTCTTTGTAGTTGCGACTCTAGTTGAAGAAACTCAATGGATTCATGTATTTGTTGTAGATGCTGTGAAAGATCAGCAAGAGTTTCTTTGCTGATGTGCACCGTGTCTTCATCACTGGAGATGATCAAACTGTGAAGAATGTTTAACAACTGAATATGTTGCGCCATCTGAACTTGCTCACTTGAACTCAGGCTCTCTTGTCGTAGATGTCGTGCTTTGAATTGTTGCACTTGATTTTGTTACTTGGATGACAGGCTCGCTTGCTATGGGACTTGAATGGCATGCTCACTTGATTTGTTGCTTATTGTACTTGCTGAGAACACTTGCTAGAGTTGTAGAACTTTCTTGCTTAAACTCTGGAATTCATGCTCGCTTGATGATGATTATGTTTGTATAAATGCTCACTTGCCTTACTTGATGACTTCACACTCACTTGAAGGAATATCCACGCTCGCTTGATGTCGATCTCAACATGCTTGATTTAGAGTTGAACTTGTTTGGTTGCTTTGATGGTTGCTGTAATGAACTTCACTCTGGCTCGCTTGAAGGTTTGAACTTTGTACTATTTTGAGGCAAATTGCTTGAATGAATACTCACGCTCGCTTGCAGGAGATGTGAACTTGTTGTTTGTTTCATTTGGAGTTAAAACTCATGACTCACTTGATTGTGCTTTAAAGGAAGGGTGTCGAACACTGTCGAAAATGCACCCAAAAAAGCTTACAATGATTTCAATGATTCACTACAATGAATTCAATTTGACTCAATTCAAGACTTGGGTGTCGGTTTCAACCGAGAATGCACCCTTACAATTCAATGTAATTTGAGTTTGATTACAAGTTCAATAATGTTGATGTAGACTATGCTTTGAAACGTTGAAGTTTACAGATTCATTAACTTGATTGTAGTGATGTAGACATTGCTTTGAAATGCTAGAGTCTGCGGATTAATGAACTTGATTGTATTGAATGAATTTGTTTGTTGAGGTAGAACGCTGATGTTGAAAACTTTGATTAGTTGTTGTATGTGTTGAGCTTAATTATCCTTTCTTGAAGCTATTTTGTTACAAGTGTTGTGTTTGTTTGCATTGAACTTTATGTGTGTTAAATGAAATCATTTATGTGTCAAAACTAGTTACAAATCAAGAGGAAACAACATGAAGCATGCACCATCATCAACACACTCTTCGTGTACCTAAGATCCCCTTATTCAATTTCGGGCGGATCTAGGACACAAACACCACAAAAGAAATGTGTTTATTAAATATTGAAGTACATCAATTTTCACCTTCACAACATCATGAATGAAATTTCTCCAACAATGAGAATGCCAAGCTCACAAATGCTTGAAGCAACTTGTCTTCAAAAAGTGCCTCTTACGACTTCACAAAATCACTTATGACTCCATTACAAATATTCCTTATCTCTCCAAAATTACAAAAAAAAAAAAAATTTCACCTTATCACTCCACAAAATCACTTCAAATAAATTCACACTTATACCTCCACTATTACAAGTCAAAATATTCTTGAAACATTTAGTGATGTGGTTGAAAGTCCGTACTATGTGGCCCCTAAAGCACCTGCAAATTACGTTCCTGGTATAATTCCCATAATTCCAGCCGAATACTCAAAATCCGAATTTCAACATTGCAGCATGGTATTTCTACATATTTTTAGTCACAGCCCTACCGACATAGTTCCACATTATTTTGGTTTTGACAAATACAAACCACGAGAATTTCAACGACCCTTTATAGGCTGACTGGACCGATTGACTTCCTGGAAGGTATGCGTATGTCAGAACAATATTATGTTCAAGTCAATATTTTCTCTAACGCATGAAGTTCAAACAAAAAACGTTATTGCCACGCAATGAGGACGAGGACGAGGACGAGAGTGAGCTTTGGAAATTGGATTCCTTGCATCACGTTATACTTTGCCACGTTATGGAATGTGGAGCATGGTAAACATTTCAATTTGGGGGCGCTAACATCTCTGGTGATTCGGAAGCAACAAAATTGGACTGTGCTTATGGAAGATTAGATTCAATGGGCATCATAAACTACAGCGCAACAAATGATCCAAGGAATAATGGAACTTCATGCGCAGAAGCTAAAGAGATTTTACAGGAGATCACAAATGGAGAGGTACAAATTTCACCTGGCTCGTTGAGGAGTATCCAGAGTTTGATTCGTTTTGATGCGCCTCGTTCTGCATCCATATTAGGTCACTGCTCGTGTCCAGGATTGCAAGAAAGGGTTTGGATGGCTACATATTGGTATGCATGATCAATGGGTCTAATGACTTGGTCATGAATGGGATGATGATCCTTGCAAAGCTAACTCTGAATCAAAGCAGACAACACACTTTTGCTCTTACCACACACTGGTTCACAGAACATAAATCTCGAAATTTGTTCCACACTAGCTAAACGTCCAGGCCACAGTGACAGTCAGCTCTTGCACACAGTTCTTCAACTCCACGAGACGTCTGCAGAATCTCCACTGCTTTCGTTGTGTTGCTCTATCCAACTAAAATGTGAATTCATTCATGCAAATACGCTTCTAGCCATACATAGAAGCACGCAAGCTCTACGCAGGCAACGAATGTCTTACTAATTTCCTGGACCAAGGCTCAGAATGATTTGAGCAGACCTAAACTGGCAATGTATATATTGAAAACTGCCACTTTCATGAAGATTGTGATTAAAACCAACCAATCAATCAATATGGAACATGAATAAATGAATGCCTCTATTGATACATACAATACAGCCAAACATAATCAAATCTCCCTCGTTTATACAGGCATAAACGATACCTCCTCGTGAAATGATCGCATAAAGATTTTCCAAAAAAACTTTTAGAACAGTATGACGTGGAGCACACGATGTGGAACAACACGCTATGGATTACACCGTTCAACACATATCTGTGGACCACTCAGAACTTTATAGCCTGATTTCTCCACGCAGCCATCATATGTATTTTCAAGGTAATCCACAAAGGAAACCCTGCGGGTCCGCATCACCTTTAGCCGTAATCATTCAAGAGCCCAAGTTGTCTGCAGCTGTGTAGAATCCAGAAGACACGCAGTCAAGCAATTGCAAATGTGTTTTAGGCCAGATTACATCCTTCACGAGTGACCTTCCCATATAGAAAGCGGTCAGATATCCAAGGACGCAAGGACGCAAGGCTCTGATACCACATATTGAAAAAGAAATTAACTCAAACAGATTACAGAAAACACACACATAAAAACTAGACACAAAATATTGGCAGAAAAGGCTTCAGCCATATGGTTTCCTCAGGTATTCTCTCACATTTTCATTCATTCAAATAATTGAATATAGTCTTACAAATAAATAGATGAGAGATAGTGTTCTCAAGATAGTGCGTGCTATCTTAGACACTTTTGGTTGAGATAATTTCTCCTTTGGTTGAGATAATTTCTCACCAGACACACACCAATATAGGAGTTACCTAAACTAACTCCTATCTTAGAGGAACAACCCAAGAGTTAGGCACAAATTCCTAACTTGGAATATTTAATTAATTAATTTATTTTTGGATTTATTATTCTTTTATGAGAGAGGCTAACAAATTCCTCTCTCCTGATAGTCCTTTGCTACTTGCTTCCTTGTACACTCAGCTTCACAGAGTACCTGTAGAATCAAAGCAGCATAACACTATACAAGAATATGGATCTATTATCATAAACAACCTAGGATCAGATGTAAATTGACCATACAAATGCATGAAACATAAATGACACAAGAGTATGGAGGAAAACTTGAATAGCTTTATTGATAATCAAGAAAGAGCCAAGAGAGTTACAACCAGTTGTTCTGACCTAACGTCATCCTCTCAGCAAGTAAGCCCTTCTTCACCTCATGCAAAGCTTAGATCACCCAACACTATGATGTTGCCTCAAGAAACCAACAACGATTCCTTACAAGATGCAAAATTCCAGCCTCTGGATCTCTGGGATGAGGGATCCATATATAGATATCTGTAAGGGAGATGAGTCAGCTTGTGATTTGATTAGTGTCTTCCCTCTAATAGTTCTTGCTTCCACTTGGAGATTGATGATCTCTTACTCATCCTTGGTTGAATTCAGAGAGGCAAGTGTCACAGGAGAAGTTTCTGGAAGATTCCATGCCTCTCCACCTCGCGGATTGACATTGCCATTTGTCACTTCTCGCCCATCGCACCCCATAGAAGGGCTTTTTGAAATGCAACACACCCATAGAGTGTACTTAGGTGAGATGCAACGCACTTTGCCTATGGAGCGGGTGAAATGATCCTGTTTTGACCAGTTTTGAGTAGTTTTTGATGGAGAACTTCTGGGAGAAGCTGTAATCAGTTGACCTTGTTCCTTTAGGGGTTAGAACAACACTTTTAGGGACTTAGGAGCCCTTGGTTTATGGACATTTTATGCTTGGGGTTGTAGTGCCCAAAAATGTCTATAACACAGTGGCAGTGCCAACAATAACACAGATGTAGAACTTATGAGGGTTGCAGTACAGATGAAGTATTGGTAGTGGCAGTGTTAGTAGTAGGTCAGATGCAACATTTTCGTAGTATTTGGTGGGGAATGATGTTAGACATCAACAACACAGAGGGATATATTATGGAGAAGGGTGATGCTTCAACATGTTGCTTCACCATTTAGAGCACATATAATTTTAAATGGTGAAGGCTTCAATGTATTAGTTTCAATATTTGTTGTAGGATGCAGTAAATAATTTGTTCAGTAATTAACAAATAGAAGGAACTTAATCAGTTGCTGCAGTAGAAATTTGGGCTCCCAATTTTTCGTAGGCTCTAGTATAGATGATGCTAGAGTTATTGGAATTCGTGAAGGAATATTATATAGACTCTTGGGTCAACCAACTCAAGCTTTGGTACATGATGAAATCAATCCATGTGAACTATGGCATAGGAGATATGCTCACCTTCATTATAGAGCCTTGCTTGCCTTAAGTCAAATAGTTTCAAGTGTGTCTGAATTGCATATAGAACATGAAGGTGTTTGTAATTGTTGTGCACTTGGGAAAGAATGTCAAGAAGTCATTTCCAAGCAATGATAGTAGATCTAAAGAAATATTGGATCTAATTCATTTTGATGTATGTGTTCTTATATCATTGAGATCACTTAGAAGTTCGTTATACTATGTAACATTTATTGATGACTTCTCTTGTAAGACGTGGATATATCTCATGAATGCCAAGGATGAAGTCTTCACCAAGTTTCAAGAATTCAACGCTGAAGTAGAGCACTTGACAGGAAAGAAGATCAAGATTTTAAGATCTAAGAATGGAAGAGAATACACTTCAAAATAACTTGTTGATGATGCTCATCAATAAGTATATCATAAGGGTCATAATGCCATCCTCCAGCTTTAAAATTACATCTTTCTCACATTCATTAACAATTTTTGTTATATTATGCTTAGTGAGAGGGGTGAAAGATGTGTTGCTATGTCATGTGGCCTAATATGGTTTAAATACAGAAATTGGAGTAATTTTGAGATAATTTCAATGCATGAACTTATAGTAGACAATAAGGAGAGATTCTAGGAGGTTGTCCACCTCCTTAACTCCTTTAACAAGCCAAGATCACCATTTTATCTCTAATCAACTCGAAGTCATTGGCCGCCAAGCTAGTGCAGTTCAAGGAAGATCTAGATACACCTTTCTTGAGTTTTGGGAGACAAGCATCTCCATTTTATAGGGAGCTATTGGTAGCTACCCTTTTGTATAAATAAACATTCCAAGGAACTCATTAGGATTCAAATTTTGGTTGCAGCTAAGAATCTGTTGAGATCAAGCACTTTTGACTACTGTTTTTGACTTATTATGTGATGTATTTGACATTCTTGCAGCGATAATGAGACATTTCTTATTGATCCAATATCGAGTTAGTTCAGAGGGCTGAGACCCTTGGGTTTGGGCCCAAACCCAGTAGCTTAGGTCCCTCTTATGTATTGATATTCCTTTTAGCTTAGAATTTTTGTTAGTTGCTGCATTTTAGTAGAATGCAATTCCTTAAAAAGCCCATGATTGTTGCCTCTATCTCATATCTCTCATGGGAGTCTGATTAGAGGAATCTACAATCATAGCCCAAAAACAATATGTTGATAATTTCTTGGAAAGTATACATTGTTTATCTTGTTTTGCATATAATTGCTGTAGTTTAGAAGTTGATTCATTGCATAGTTCAAAGTTTTTGGAATGAGTTAGATAGTTTCTAAATTCAACTCATCTTTTCCACCATTGGTTATGATATTTTGTGAATGATAAGAAGAGCAGGTGCATGTGATGTTGCAGGACTGTTGGAACTATAGTTAGGGACCTTTTCACCATCTCCATCCAGGAATTCTCCACTCTCTTTTGATGAATCTCAACCACTTTTCTTGAGCTCTGCCTTTTAGGTCACTGTGAGCAGCCCTCTTAGTCCAAAACTGGCCTTCTTGAAGTGTTGAGCTTGACTAGGGGTGTTGGTCACCTTCTATCCATCTACCACAACTTTCTATCCATCTTTCCATCCCTTGATATTGTTAACACCCAGGTTGTTCCCTTTGACTCCTGAGGGAATACGGTCGGGGTAACCACTAACCAAGCTTTGGATCACAGGTTCTAGCCAACCTGTAATCAGAGAGGGCTCTCTCTTTAATTGTTTAACTTTGTTCTTGAGAATATTAGGCTAGATATGAGGTGAAGGTTTGGTTTAAGAATTTTGGTTGAATGATGTATTTCAGTACCTAAGGTGATATCTTCAGACAGTTTTAGACCATTGGGCAATGGAGTCTGTAGTTGCCAGTTGTTTGAATTTGTTTGATGTGTGATTATTAAAGCAACAAGGCCATTTAAAGTATTTCATGAAACAAACTTGAAATTATAAAGATGAAGTGTGTTTAACCAGTGGAAGGCAATTAAGAAATTTCCACTAGGTTGATGATGTGAGAAAAAGATACATTGACCAGGAGCAGGTTTGAATTCCTGAACAATAATCACTGTGAAAGATATAGTTTAGAAGTGCAGCAATTAAGAATTACACTCTTATAACTATAACTGAGGAAAACATACATAACTTAGATTGAGTTCAGGGTATTCTATGAATAAGTCCTGAAACTATTCTTTTTCTTTGCCATTAAACTGTGAAACAGAAACATGAATGGATTATGAAGAACATAACAAACATAAAGAACAGGTCAAAGAAACTTATTGTTCCATGAAATACGCAGGATCCTGTAGCATTCAGCAAGCACACCAAAACGCATCAGACAACACAGAACTTTGGAAATTCCATCAGCTTTGTTCTATTAAAACTCTGAACATTTACAGCATAGTATCTCCTGAAGAGAAAATCAACAACCCCTACAAGCTTATGCGAGGGGGAATATATACAATTGGTTATACAAAAATATCTGAACCGCTGAGTCACTTGATAAATAAATACGCTCACCAACTTTACAAAATAGCAGATAAGGAAGTTATTACTGCTCTAAATACAAAATGAATACTCTTTAATTCTGTCAGAAACCTTTTTGACCTTTGGAGGCCACTGAGTCGGTTGAGCGTTCTGCATTAATGCTGAATGATGTGTCTTTATGGCTTTGTCATGCTGTAGCTTTCTCAGCCCTGTCATTTACAGCTGTCAGTATTGCTTTAGTGGCCGAATTGGTTTGCTGAGCTGGCTCAGTCCATTCTTCTCCAGACATACTGAATGCATCAAATTTTCCTGCACATGATGACTTATGTTTTTTGATGAAAAAACTTGATGAAAGCCTTTTGTTTACAGTAACAACTGTATCATTTTGGTCCACCATTCCTGTGTAGGCAGTTGATGCCTCAAAATTGCATCTAAGGTTTCATCTGCCTCTGTATATTTGTAGAAGTTTGGAGGCACTTCAAACAAATGTTTGATCTCATTCATAATAAAAAATAAGTTCTCTACTCTGTCATAGAGACTTTGCCCTAATGCTGGCCATGTTTCTTCTGAAGTACTTGCTCCTGCAGTGAACTCGTTAGTGGCAAATGTATTCACCCTTTTGGCATAATTTTCATGTGATAGTAGCCTCCCTGCGCTGTTCAGCAAGCCAGGAAGGCCTCTGCTCTGCAATGCTGCAAACTTATCCATGAATCTGTTTACTTTTGTTTGCATGTCCTGGCTTCTTCTATCCAATGTTTGTACCAGGCTTCTCAGTGTGAGGACCCTCTTTATCAGCAGGATGGTTTCAGTTCTATTGGGGATCCCAATTGCTGCCAGCTGAGGACCTGTGCGGTTATTGAGCACGTTGATCATTCTGTTGGCTATCTCAGGCATATTGCCTAGAGATGCCCTTGCCCTTTGGACTTCCCTGTGTGCCTTGGCTATGAGCTCCATTTTCTCATGAATTGTCTCTATATACTGCCATTGATCTGTTATGGATTGGCCAATGTTGGCCCATAAGACTTTTTTGATTTCAGTCACCACTTTGTCAAGGGTGAGCTCTTTCTCCAGCTCCTTTATCTTCTCCTTGAGAGCCTTTATTTCCCTTCCCTTTTCAGCTACACTTTGTTTGGATTTGTCATATTTTTCATTTAGCTTAGCTAAATTCTCCTTGGCCTCATTTAGCTCTGCCATTTGGGCTTCCAGGGCTTGAATTTCATTCATCAGCTTCTGCATGTCAAGGCTTGGAGCCTGCTCTGATGTTGTTGCTGGTGCTGATGTTGATGGAGCTGTCTCAACTGTTTGCACTGCAGGAGGAGTGACAATTTGAGGGGGTTCCTCAAGGTTGATTACTTGTGGAGGGGGCTGAACTGTTTGGCCTCCTTCTTTCTGCTATAGGGTTGCCTGCAATGCAGCCTCTGTTTCTATTAATTTTTCTTCAGTCTGCACCAACTGTTTGTGCAGTTTTACCAGCAATGTTGCTGTATCCTGGTCCTTTCTTTGCTGGGCAATCTCCTCTGTTTGAGGGTGAAGAGTTGTTGGGACCTTTATCATCTTCCTCAGAGCTGCAATGTCTGCATCTCTTGTTTTTAGCAGTGCCTGCACAGCTTTGGGATCCTTTGGGTCATGCCCAAGCTCTATGATTATATCCTCCAAAGACCTTATCCTATTGTCTTTAGCCTGGGAGGATGCCTTTTCTAACTCCAATTGTGCAGTGGTATTATTCAAATAATTCTGCAATCTATAGTTTGTCAATGTATTATCTGCTAGGGTAGCATACACCATCTCACCCGTCTGTTTATGCAATTCAATTTGATCCATTGGGTGGATTTCCTTGGACAGGATTTCCAAGTTTGTTCTTATATAATCAGCTGCAGACTGTGGCTGCAGCGCTGTGGGCTTGAAATGGCTCATTATCATTTTTCCCTCTTGCACATCATATGCAGACATCAACCTCTGCTGGTTTGTAGGAGCCATTTTCAACAAGTGGTTGTATAGCTGTAACCTCAATGGCTCATTTCTGGTCTTGATGTCTATGAATTGTTTTTTAATGCTAGACTCACCCTTTCTTTGTTGCCCTGAGGAGCTGACCTCTCCTCCAAGTGTTATTTGCTGCTCTTGCTGTAATGAGCTAGCTGATACCTCTGTGCTGGGGGGACCCATCTGCGTTTGACCAAAAGGCATCTCCTCCTCTGAGAAAGGATCGAGCCTTTGTCTCTTTTCCCCTTGCTGTGATGCTGCGGTGCTAAAGGGTGCCTGTTCCTCTCTATCTCTCTTCTTACCCCTCTCTTCATTTGTAGGGGTTTGGAGCACCGAAGTCTCCACTGTAACATTCTGCACTGAGGCCTCCTTTTCTTGCATTTGCTCATCATTAGGACCAGGAGCCTCTGCCATTTCTTCCTGCTGTTCAGCATGATTTTCAGGCTGTTGATCTTGGGCTGATTGCTTCTCTTCAGGGGTCTCTTGTTGTTCTGTTTCCTTGCCTTTATCCTTGGCTGAAGTTTCTGCTGTGAATGGGGCTTGGACTGTCTTTTGTGGAGCTATAGATGATGAGGCAGCTGCTCCCACTTGAATGCCTGGCAGAGAAAATACCTGTGAACAAAGCTCCAAGTTAGCCAACTTTTGTAGATTTCTTATTCCTCTTTGAGCTAGTTCTTCTTGTGTTGTAGCTTCTTCTAAGGTGCCTTCCCTCCATTCTAGTTGATTTGCATATTTTTCTATGTGAGGCAACCTTAAGTGACCATAACTAGCCAGCCTATATCTGATCCTTCTTAAGCTTATGAAATGAGTTGGGTCGTATGGTTTCCAAAGGAAACTGGTTTGTAAGCCAAGGCTTTCTAGCATTCTATCTGCCTCTTGCCAACCTTCCTCCCTTTTATTGTAAATGAAGTGGCCTAATTGAATTCTAAATTTAAGCTGTGCTTTCTTGCCCCTCCTTGAGAAATGGAATACATCAGCATTCCCAAATTGCCTGAAGTATTCGAGGGCAAACAATCTCATGGGCACATATCTGGGCAATCTGTATGGGGGCAACTCACACCCATATATTCTGATAACTGTGTGGTTTTGGTAAAAATACCAATCCCCAATGCTGTATACCTTGGACAACTGAAGAATCCTCTGCATCTCATCAGTTAGTCTTGGAGGAGGCGAGCTTAGAAGTAGAGACATGGATGGGTGGATGAAGAGGTCTATAAACTCAGAATAAGTGTATGGGGAATAAGATCTGCAGTGGAAAGCAGAGGACCAATAGACCACTGACCTTGGATTGCCTTGTGCATCCACTCTTCTCACAGGGAAAGGAAATTTCTCATGCTGATAGTATAGGATTAAATGGTAGATATAGGAGGTGTATCTGAACACCCTTTCTCTTGCCAAGTTTATCAATTGTTCATGTATTTTATTGGAGATGTAAGTGGCATAGTCATAACAGATTGGGGGCTTACCAGGGGAAAACATGGCCATCATCACCAGCACAGTTTCATCAACAAATTCTATTGAATTATAGCCTAGTATGGGACTAATCATATCTGCAAGGTCTCTGCCCAATTGATTCAGGTATACATGAGAAATGGGAGGGTACTTCATGGTCTCAGAGGTTGAATCAATGAACAATTGATTTATCTTAGTGACTTGAGCATCTGTCAATTTAGCTCCTTGATTTATCAGATCCAATAGTGACAAAGGAACTAATTTCTTATCAGTCTTGAAGTTCAGCATCTCTCTGATGGCTGCAGGGGTGACATAAAAAACAACTGAGCCTGAAGGGTCAAGCACAGCCCTCTGAGTGGGGTCATAGCAGTCAGCACATTGGTGGATTAGGTCAGGGAACTGGTTGACCTGAGGGAGCTTGAAAATGGGGAGGAAAGAGTCCCAAATGCCCAATATATCCATTCCACCATCATGCTTTAGTTTCAATTCATTTAGCAAGTGAATGTGATACTTGCTGTGCATTAGCATTTCCTCTGATATTTGGTAATCTTGATCTGCTAACGGTTTCCACTCCAACTCTCTCTGGGGGGCATTCAATGGAGCAACATTCAGTGCAACTGGTGCTACTGGTGTATCCATGTTTTACCAGCGAATTTAGTTTGAATTTCGACTATTTCTGGGAGAAATACCGTCCTGCGCGGTAGGTTAGGTAATTTGCGGAATTACAGTCTGTTTCAGAGCAACAGGGGTGTAATTGGGCACAATTGGCCAGTTTAAAAAAGGAATAACTTAGTTTCAAGGTGTAGCAGGCCTATTTCTCAGGTGAAAATGGTTGATTTCCTGGTTTTAATCAATGCAGGACGTAACAGAGTGCGCAGTCGGAGAATTGGTAAATACCTGGTGTTATAACGATGGAGGAGCTTGGTTGCAGTCAAATTTTGAGCGGCAGCAGCTCTGGAATGGTCTTGGTAGGCTGGCGGCAGCAAAGGACGTGAAAATGCATGCAGGAGGCAGAACAGAAAAACATATGAAAATGCGCAAAAATGGAAAAATTCGGCCAAATATGGACTTTTGGGCGTTGGCGCGAAAATTTGGATGACGTCATCAGGTGGGGTCAGGGTCGGGTGACGTCCGAATGACGTCATCGGGTGACGTGGCAGCCTGTGCGTGGTGCACGGGGACTGCATAGGTGGCGTGACAGCTCAGAGCGATGGTGGGCGGGGGTGCTGACGCAGCGGTGAAGTGGCGTGACGTTGGCATGACAGGACATCTGAAAACCGGGAGTGGTAAGCGGTATGATATCGCACTGCTCTTCATATGGAAGCGAGATTGTCAGAAGGCGGCCCGATAAGATTTGGGGGCGATGCGTGGCAAAGGCCTGACGTCACCCTCTGACAAATTTCGGGAGGTAACGACAGTTCATCGGGGCCGCTCCGAAATTGATAAGGGCCGTCGGATGGGAAAGCCCAAATCCGACGGCTAGCGGGAGGGCAAGTTGTCAGGGCGATATGACAGCGGGCGGGAATATTTTAATATATTCTTTGAAATGCGCGCCTGGGCGGAACTTTGGGTTTTGGCAGATTTGTGGGTTTTTCCAATGTTTTTTGTGGAAAGGCGCATGGCAACAAAACTTTGGATAAGGCGGAAAAATGGGTTTTTTAGTGTATTTTGCAAATAGCGCGGGTTAGGGGTAATAGTGGGTTTTTACAAGGCCTTTTGCAAGTAAAACAGGTAAATCTTTTCAGAGGGTTGTGAAGGGAACAAGGGGTAGGCCTTAGGTTATTAGACTGACCAGAGGTCAATTTAATCCCTGTTTTTGGGCATATGGCTATAATTGCCAAAGGGGGGGGGGAATATTTATACATTGCTTGGGGGTTATACACCATAGTGTTTATAATAGTAGGGGAAAAGGGGGACATAAGGGATTTAGATAATAAGAAGTTAGGAGTTAATATGAGTGGAGAAGGTGGATAAGGGGGAAAAACCACTAAGTTTATATGAAATCAACTTAGTTTAGGAAGTAGATCAAAATGAAAAGAATTTTACACAAGAAATGTGGCTTTTAAAGAACCAAGAACCAACATAAGACCTTGACTTCTTCCATGAACATAGGTAGCATTGGGATGTTAGCAATGAATGTGATGGGGGATAATCTGGAAGTTAGACATGCTTCATTGAGTTGCTGCAAAAACTGCTGAATAAGAGACCTGCACTGGCACCAAGTTTCCCCTTTGGTTGGGCCAGTGATATAAAGGAGATCATGCTTCTGCAACCCCATCTACCTACCCATTCTATTTCCTAACATTTTTTGTTACTCCAAGGAGGGTGCACTTAGACTTGCAAACCCTTATGTGCCTTTTCTTTTCCTTTGGCTTTTTCTTTTGATTTTCTATTTACAATTAACCTTATTACTTCCAAGGCCCCAGATTAAGCAGTTGGGAACCTTAATTCTCTACCTAACTACTAGCCTGCCAAGATTAAACAGTTTGGACAGGCTTGTTTCTCTATTCTAATGACAAGAAATTAAAACATGGCATGCTCTAGATTAGGCTGTTGGACCATCCATCCAAATTCAGTTAACATCAAGCTATGTACACATATTGCATTCTCTTGGAAATATGGGATCTTTGCATCACCAAAGCAGAGCATATTTGAACTTTCTTTACCAATCATGAAATATGAAACCTATTGGTATAGGTATCTAACAGTGGCTCCAAATGGGGATGGTTTTTCTTCTTGAAAGACCAAGAACAGCAGGTCAGAATGCCTTGGCCCTTTGACTTCTTTTTACCAAAACTTGGAGTTTTCCTCCTTGAAATCTCAAAATTGGAATCTGTCATACTTGTAGAACTTGCTGAACTAAAAGCCTTTTCCTGATTCTGCAAGACCTTTCAAACTGAGCTATTCACACGCTGAAAGAAAACATTATATACAACAGATTATGTACAAGGGAACAACCATGCTATATACATGGAAAGTAGTCAAAATAGTGCTTCAACATCCTGCCATTCACAGGACCTTCATCCAAGTCAGTTTCATCCAGATTTTTTAGGAAGTAAGTGTTGTTTCCTTGCACTGCTTGGATGAAAAATGGTCCTCTCCAAAGGGAATCAAATTTTCCATGTTTTCCTTTATCTTCCCTTCTTGAATCCCACTTGAGGACTTTGTCACCCATGTTGAAATCTTCAGCCTTATTTCTTCTATCAAAAGCTTTCTTTAACTTTTCTTGTAAAACTTGAACTCTACTATAAACTTGGTCTCTGGTTTGCTGCAAACATATTATTTGATTGATCCTTCTTTGCATATCATTTGGTTCAGCCTGACTTTCTTGAAGAAGTTTCATGACAGGGATCCCTAAGGATGAAGGGAATTTGGCTTCTAATCCATAGAATAACTCGTATGGGCTGACCCCAATGGATCTCTTAGTTGTTAGTCTATCTGCCCATAAGGCATTCACAAGTTTCTTATGTCAATTCTTCTTATTTTCTTCCAACACCTTCTTTATGATGTTTACAAGGATTTTATTTGATGATTCAACTAGGCCATTTCCTTGAGGGTAGTATGAAGTGGAATGGCCCAAAGTAATATGAAATCTGTGGCAGAAGTTCACCATCTTGTTGGATCTAAAAGCAGCAACATTGTCTGTTATAATTTTGTGAGGACAGCTAAATCTAGCAAGAATATTAGTCTCCAGAAACTGAATGATAGTAGAATCATTTTCTTGTCTACATGGAACAGCCTCAATCCATTTGGTGAAGTAATCTGTGGCTGTCAGAATCCATCTATGTTGGCCTGAAGAAGAAGGATGAATTTCCCCAATGAAGTCTAGGCCCCACTGCTGAAAGGGCTTCTCTGTTGCAATAGGCATCAAAGGAAGGGGCAGTAATTTTCTCTTTCCCTCAAATACTTGACACTTGTGACATGAAGTGGTAAATTTTTTAACATCAGAGAACAGAGTAGGCCAATAGTAACCTGCCCTTAGTATCTTGTCCACAGTGGACTTCCAGTACAAGTGTCCACCACAATCACCTGCATGAAATTCTTCCATGACATTGTTAGTCTCATTCTCAATTAAGCAGTTTAACAATATACCCTCATGGTTTTTCCAAAGTAAATTACCATCTATAACACAGAATTTTGATGCTTTCATTTTTAGAAATCTAGATTTGGTTCTGGACAATCCTGGGGGAGCACACAGGTTTTGCAATATATAACAGATATCAGAATACCACTGGGATTGTTCAAAGGCTACATTGATCTCTGGAGTCGCCAGCTCCGGTTCATTGTCCAGTTGGTTAATGTCCAAGGCTTGAAAATTTGTTTCAGACATTAATTTAGCCAAACCCTCCCCTTTTATCAGTTTTGTGGGTTTTATTTCAATGTCAAATTCTAAAATGTTGGCAATCCATTTTCCTCTTCTGCCTTCTAAGTTTTCTTGAGTGAGTATGTCTTTCACAATGGGACTTGGTACATAAGCTATAACATGGGAGTACAGGATGTAGATCCTGAAATATTTGATGGCTTTGACCAAGGCATAAGCTTGTTTTTCCATGATCTGATATTTTAGAGGTGCATCTCTGAGGGCTCTACTAAAGAAAGCAATAGGTTTCTCATTTCCTTGGTCATCTTTCTGCAATAAGATAGCAGCAATGGTGTGCTGGGAGGCAAAAGAAAAAATGATAAACTCTTTGTCAAATTGAGGATTTGTTAGGACTGGAGTTTGGGTAAGGGCCAATTTGATACCTTCAAAAGCTTGACTTGCTTCCACAGTCCACTTTACCTTAGAATCCTTTTTTAGCATGTTGTTTAGTAATCTGATTAATTCTGCTAAGTTTGGGATGAACCTCCTTAAAAAGTTGATCTTTCCCAAGAAGGCTTGTAATTCTTTGATGTTTCTTGGATGGGGCATTTGCAAAATGGCCTGTATTCTGTCCGGGTCAATTCTAATGCCATCTTTAGAAATGATGTGACCTAACAACTTACCTTCTTCCAAACCAAATAGAGACTTCTTAGGATTTAAGGAAATCCCATATTTTCTACATGTTATGAATATCTGTCTCAAGTGTTTCAGATGTTCTTGGTCAGATTTAGAGAAAGGTGTGAGGTCATCTAAGTAAATGACAAGAAAGTCATGGATCTCTTTAGCAAAAGCAATGTCCATTGCTCTTTGAAATGTAGCTCCTGCATTTTTCAATCCAAAAGGCATTTTAACATATTTGAAAGTTCCCCATGGGGTTGTGAATGCTGTTTTATCTTGATCATCAGGGTGGACTAGGATTTGATTGAAGCCTGAGAATCCATCAAGTAATGATATTCTTGAAGCCCCCACCATTCTTTGGAGAATGTGATCCATTTTTGGTAAGGGATAATTGTCTTTGAGGGATACTTGGTTTAAATTCCTTAGATCAACGCAAAGCCTAATCTCACCAGTTTTCTTTCTTGTGGGCACCAAATTTGAAATCCAGTCTGAGAACCTGATTGGGGCTATGATACCAGCTTTAAACATTTTTTGTACCTCTTTTTCAATTGAAGGGAGAAGCATAGGATTGATCCTTCTCAATTTTTGCTTGAATGGCTTTTGATTAGGCTTGAGAGGGATGGTGTGTTGGATAACAGAGGTGTCATAGGATTTCAAATCCTCATAACTCCATGCAAACACATCTTGGAACTCTTTAAAGAGGTCAATGTATTTAGGCTTCTGGTCAGGAGGTAAAGATGCAGACAATTTTATTATTTTGGGTTTTTCAGGAGTCCCAATGTTGCTTTCTTCAATGGCAGTGTTGAGGGGCTGCATTTTTGGTTTTCTAGGGACATCATTTGAATCAAAAATGTCCTCCAATGGAGTTAGGCCTGTTGGCAGAAAGTTATCCTTTAGTTCTATGATTTCAGCCTCTGTACCAGCTATTTCTTCCAAATGCAGTTGTTCAAATTCTTGTATTTGTTGCTTGTCAAAGCTTGTTGAACAAAGCATTTGACTTGCTGTTTTAGGTGATATAGCTATTTGGTCCTGTTCTCTCAATGGTTGTATGTCTTTCACAGAATCAACATCAATGTTCAAACCTGAAAATTCGTGCTGCAAGGTTAAGAAATTATTTATCTGGGTGTCATCCTCAAATACTTGCCAATCTTTAACATTGTTTGGGACAGAAGGTCTGTGTTTTATCTCGGCTGTAAAACTATGGTTAGGTTCAAAAGGCAATTTGCATGTACTAGAAAATGTGGCTAAACTGTGTGCATGAAGATTGTGGGCTCTAGCTATCTTGGTTATCTGAAATTCAGTGAAAGTTTTAAGCATTTCAATAGCAGCAGACCTATATGACCTTAGTCTTTTGTCATTGGTGACAAAATTGCCTTTCACTTGTTGGATAATAAGGTCTGAATCTCCCATGATTGAAAGTTTTGTGGCCTCTAATGATTTTACCAGTTTGAGGCCTAGCAAAAGAGCCTCATATTTTGCCATATTGTTGGTACATCTGAAATTAAGCCTATAGGCCCGACCTTGTGCATGATTGATTTGTTTATTATGAATCCACACTCCAGCTCCTGCCCCTAATTTATTGACTGATCCATCAAACTCAAGGAACCATAAGATCTCCTGTTTTAAGGGATTTTCAACATTCTTTCTATAATTTGGGATTATAAGTTGGAGTTCTTGTTTTTCATCTGGTTTATCTTTGAGGAGTGACTCATCAATTGGTTTCTCAATTTTGATCTCTTGGGGACTCGGTTGCTTACTCTCATGCATATTTTGTTCAAGTGTGACCGATTTATTATCACTCTCAGGACTTGTATCATCATTGAACAGGATAAAGGAATCCATATCTGAATGGACTGCATAAATGGGGAAATTTTGAGGCTTTTCTTCGCTGCTCACCATGTATTTCATAAGTGACTCTCTATATAGCCTCTTGGGCTGACCAAAGACTGAGATTGTGGCATATGACATGTCTAACTGCAGGGAACCTTGGAGTTTAGCCCCCCATGATCTTGATAACAACATTCCATATTTGGGTGGGATATCAGCAACTACCACATCCATTAAGATTGTTTTGTTTGGATACTGGACAAGGGATACACATAGATCTTTTATCAAACCTAAACACTTAACTTGGCTGGAGTCAAATGAAAATAGGTCCTTGTATGGCCTTGTTATGTCTAAATTCAGTCTCTCCATCACAGATTTGGGCATAAGGTTATGGGATGCCCCAGAATCAAACATTGCATTGTGTAATATCTTATCATGAACATGCAAGCTGACATAAAAAGGTACGATCCCTGTAACTGCTGTCTTTCCATCAACCTCTGGACCAAAAAGTAGTTCTGGGGTATCATCCAACACATTGACATCATCTTTATTATGGGTAAGTTGAAGGGACTTTTTGATTTGTTGTTTGTAAATGTCATGCTTGGCTAGCTCTGAAAGAGGAATGGCTATCTTCAATTTGCCAATTTCAGCTTCTAAGTCAAAGGGTTTTTCAGATTGGACCTTGGTATTGTAGTTGACAACCCTTTCTTTGTTGTTCAAATTTTCTTCTTGGTTTTCACTCTGATCTTGAGGCTTGTCCTTTTTACTGATCTTTTGGGAAGTAATGCTTGGATTAGGCTGCAAGGGTGATGTTTCCATTGATTGTTGATTTGGGGAAGATGCTTCAGTTATTTCTTCAACTGTTACTTCATTTGTAATTGAATCAGTTTTGTCAATTGGGTCTGCGACCATGGTTTTCTTAGACAGTGGAGTGTCTTTTGTTTTTTCAGGCTGTGTCACATTTATAGTTCTGCTCCTTAGCTTGTATTGCTTATGAACTTCATAAATAGCTGTGTCATAGCCTTGTTTAAAGTCAAATGATTCACCTGACTTGGTTTGGAATTGCTTAATGTCATCATCCTTATGATCTTCTTGACTTAGAAAAACTTGATGATCATCATTCAGGCCCATTAGGTTAATGTGGGTGTCATCTATCTGTTCATTAGAAGTGGATGCTTCTGTATAATTTTCTTGGAACGGAGGTCTAATTTCTGGTTCAGAATTTGCTTTACCAACATTAGGATTTTGGTTTCTTCTGAAATTGGGATTCCTAATAGGATTATTCTGTGGTGGTTCCCATGATGACTTCCTCTCAACTGATTCTACCCTGTCACCTAATCTCTGCATACCAGTGATTATTGCATCTAGTTTTTGATCCCAGCCTGAAGGTTCTTCTTTAAAGGTAGTCTTTCTCTCAGTTCTTGTCCTATTTCTCTTGGCTATCAAGTTAGCTTCTACACTTACTGCTATATCTTGCATTTCAGCTAAAGTTCGGGGAGCCCTTTCCCTTAATTGATATGCCATATCTGAATCAAACCCATCAGGAAAGGTATATAGGGCCAGATCAGGTGGGGGTCTAAGATTTTGGGGAATAGCATTGTAGACATTGTTAAACCGAGCACAGTAGTCCAAGACAATTTCTTGGGGGCCTCTTTTGATAGTATTGTATTCAGATAAAATATGAAGTGGATCCTTTTTCTTCTCCCATCTGTTGATAAATGTTTGATAGAGGGCTTCAGGGTCACCTATTGAGTTTGCTGCAAGTGAACTAAACCATGTTCTTACATCCCCTGTTAGGCTTTGCACAAAAATTTTCATCCTAACCCCATCATCATCTATTTCGTAGTTTTCAAAGTAGTCCTACATTTTCTTAGTATGTTGAAGGGCTGGATATGAGCCAGTACCATCAAAGTATGAAATCTTGCTTTGGTACTCTTGAGGCATAGGAGCTGGATTGGCCGATAACTGCAGTGGGGCATATCTGTTAGCCATGTTTGGTAGGAGAATAGGGAAAACAGGGATGAATGGGACAAGTGGAGGAAATGGGATGAAAGGGGTGTGTGTAGTTGATGGGGTGGTTGAAAGGATACCTTGTGAAGTGGATGAAGAACTAGGAGATTGTGGGCCAGTTGTATGAGGATGTAGAGAAGCCTTAGCAGGGGTTTGTTGAGATTGCAACAAGATGATAGAGCTTAGTGAAAAGAGTCGCCTTCACTAAGTGGGCCCGCAGGCTATTTTTGGCGCAAGTCTATTTTTAGACTATGTCTATTTTTAGACATATGGATCATGTCTATGTTTATGGATGATTGATCAAGTTGGGAAAAATAGATGGACTTCTATTTTTGATGAAAGTGTGAGTGATCACAGTGTGAGTGATCAAAGTCTATTTTTAGACTGGCTGTCAAAAATAGAAAAGTCAAATATTATTATCTCACAATAATATTTGGACTATAAACTTAATCTTATTCTCTTGGAGCACTTCAGTTTGAGCTACAGAGGTGGCACATGCAGCTGTCAGAAGGAAATACGCTTTTCTTATGAGTCAGTTGAGTTGTTGCATGCATGACTTCAGTTAGAACTCAAGTGAGTTGAGTTTAGTGGACTGGAGGTACAGTTGATGGAGTTGTGTTCAGTTTGACTTAGTTAAACTAGTTGTAGTTAGTCTAATTGCAGATAGACTAATGATGAGTTGTTAAACTAATTATTAACTCATAATACAACTAAAGAATACATCAGTTAACTCAGTTGCATGTCAGTGCATGTTCAGTTCAACAGGGACAAGTGGTAGAGAATCAGATTGCTATCAGTTGTGACTATAGTTGTGCATCAGATCTTGCACAATCAAGGGATTGAGTATGCCAATGAGTTTGCTCACGTATTTGGCCCACATTTTAGCCTTTTCTCACGTCCACAAAGAGTGAGTGACTATTTTGCAGGTGAAAAACGAGTTTGGGAAGCTATTCTCATCAGTTCTTGAGCAGGTATTGAGCAGTGGAGGCAGGCAAGCAGTGGAAGAGATTTGGAGATCAGATCTGAGCTGTATTGTGTGTAACAGAGGTGGAGATACTTGTGAGAAGTATTATGCTGTGTAATGTTACATGACTCAATCATTAATATACAGATAGTTGGGGTTTTTAGCGCGATGCTTTCCCCGGGATACATACTGTGTTAATGTGTGAATGCTCTTGATGTTTTATTGTTATTGATGCTGCTATATTGTTGATCAACGTGGAGGAGCTTATGTATTGTGTATGTTTTCCGCAATAGTACATGATCAGGATAATCTCTATTGAATATGTGTTAAATTATTCAAAATTTCTACATGGTATCAGAGCTAGATAATTGTAGAAAAAGTTTCTACATGGTATCGGAGCAGCTTGATTTGTAGAAGAGATTTTTACAGGATATCAAGCGAGGATTGATCATCAGATCTACTATTCAGGAAGCATTTACATTGTATTTCTTTAGGCAGAGTCTATAATCGGGCCAGGTAGCCTCTGGATTCATCCTTCCTTTGGAAGGTGAAATATCCGGTAAAAGCCCATACAGTCAATCTCTGTACGAGAAATATTTTGTTCTCACGAATTCTAGATCGGAAGCAGTTGAGTTGGTTGCTGGTGGAAATTCGAATTTGCAGCAGTGTTGTTGAAAATGTCTTTCAACAGATTGCAAATGTTATTCCAAAGCAAGAGCGACCTGGCGCTCAAGGATAAACTCAGTAACAATAAAGGTGAGAATGGATCTTCATCAAAAGTATATGATGAAGAGAATTGCGGTTTGGCTGCCAAAGCAAAGAAAGGGAAGAGCAAGAAAGCTTCTCAGTCTGGTGCGAAAGGCAAGAAGCAGGATATGTCCAAGGTGAAGTGTTTTCACTGTCACCAGCATGGACACTATGCCACAAATTGTCCGCAGAAGAAGAAGAACAAGCAAGCTGCTGGATCTGCAGGGGGAGAGGCCTTAGCTTCTCAGTTTGAGCTTGATTTTTCATTGATCGCATGCTTGGTTTCAAGTGTGATGCGATCAGTGTGGTTCTTGGACAGTGGTGCATCTTTTCACATGACGGGAGATAGAGATTTGTTCTCTGATCTGGAGGATAAGGATCTTGGAGTGCACATCGAGATGGGCGATGATGGTAGATACAGTGCGACCGGTATCGGTACCATTTCCTTTGAGAGGCAGTCTGGTAAACCCTTTGTATTGAAGGAAGTCATGCATGTTCCAGGATTGAAGAAGAATCTCATCTCAGTGGAAATGTTAGAAGACAAGGGGTATGATGTTGTTTTCAGCGAGGGAAAGGCCTTCCTGCGCAGCAAGACAAATGGTGAGACCCGGAAGATAGGGGTTCAAGTGAGGAACCTTTATCAGTTGCATGTAGATGGATGCGCAGCAATGGCAGGCAAGGCAGAAGGATTGGTGAGCCGGGATGATGGCGAGTTGTGGCACAGGAGATTGGGTCACCTTCACCATGGAGCCTTGAAGATACTGCAGCAGATCACTACAGGGCTTCCTAAAGGCACACTTGCGCAGTCAGATCAGTGCAAGGGGTGTACTTTGGGGAAGTTTGTGAAAGCCACCTTTCACGAGAAGGATAGTCGCGCCACGACGATCCTTGAGAGAATTCACAAAGACGTGTGTGGACCTTTCTCAGTTGCTTCGACAGCAAAACACAGGTATTATGTGATTTTTGTTGATGATTTCTCTCGTAAGTGCTGGATCTTCTTCATGCAGAAGAAGAGCGAGACATATTCAAAGTTCTATGAATTAAAAGCACTGGTCGAGAAGGAGTCGGGGAAGAAGGTGAAGGCTCTTAGGAGCGATAATGGTGGTGAATACATCTCGGACGAGTTCAAGGATTTCTGCAAGGCAGAAGGGATTCGTAGAGAGCTCATAGCTTCCCATAACCCACAGCAGAACGGGGTAGCTGAGCGGAAGAACAGAATGATTGTGGGTGCTGCACGGGCAATGTTGCATGATCAGGGCCTACCCCTTCACTTGTGGGCGGAAGCATGCAATACAACAGTTTATGTGCAGAACCGTTGTCCTCATAGGATACTTGGCATGAGTACACCCGAGGAGGCTTATTCTGGTAAGAAGCCTAATCTTTCTCATTTGAGGATTTTTGGTGCTAACGTTTACATGCATGTGACGAAGGATGCCAGAAAGAAGTTGGAGCCGACTGCAGAGGTTGGGATATTTGTGGGGTACACTGATACGCCCCACAACTATCGTGTGTATTTGCCAGACGGTGGTAAAACTGTTGTGCGACGGGATATAAAATTTCAGGAGGAGAAAGCCATGAAGTGTTCGCTTGAGAGGGAGTTACACTTGCATGCAGATGAGGAGCTATTAGTTCCTAAGGATGAGCTTCAGGACGTGGATCAGCCACAGGACGAGGTTCATGGAGTGGAAGAGACCACTCATGCAGCGCCAACCATCAGAGGGCGAAAGCGCTTGACAGAAGCTGAGCGACTGGCTCAAGATGCAGAGAAAGTTGTAGGACCACCTACAGCCCAACGCAGGCAGAGACAGTCACCTGATCGGTACACTGGATACATGGCTCTTATGAGCAAGTGTGTTGTGACTGAGCCATCCTCTTTCGAGGAAGCTGTGGAGGATCCCGCATGGGTAGACGCCATGGTGGAAGAGTATGATTCTATTGTCAGAAACAATGCATGGGAGATTGTTCCTAGACCGGAAGGGAAATCAGTGGTGGGTTCGAGATGGATCTACAAAGTTAAGCAGGCAGCTGACGGGAGTGTGGAGAAGTACAAGGCAAGATTTGTTGCCTGAGGCTTTTCACAGATTGAGGGGATCGATTATGAGGAGACCTTTGCACCTGTCGCAAGGTATTCTTCCATACGGACGATTCTTGCTCTCTCAGCGCAGATGGGATGGCACATTCATCAGATGGATGTGAAGACTGCGTTCCTCAATGGAGTCATTGAGGAGGAGGTGTACATTGAGCAACCCGAAGGCTTTGAAGTCTTCAGCAGCGAGTCGCATGTGTGCAGGCTCAAGAGAGCGCTGTATGGGTTGAAGCAAGCACCACGTGCTTGGTACACACGGATAGACAGCTATTTCACAGGACTTGGATTCTCCAAGAGCGAGGCAGATCCGAACCTATACCAGATTGTGGTGGAGGGTAAGTTGCTTATCATTGTACTGTATGTTGATGATTTGATTCTAACGGGTGATGAGCTGTTGATACTGTCATGCAAGAAGGATCTTGCTACAGAGTTTGAGATGAAGGATTTGGGCCTCCTTCACTATTTCCTAGGATTGGAAATATGGCAGCGCAGTGGTGGACTGTTTGTTTCTCAGGGCAAGTATGCTCGGGAGATACTGGAGAAGTTCAACATGCATGGCTGCAAGCCTGTTGATACTCCTCTTCCTGGAGGTTGGAGGAAGGAGGATGCCACTTCGGGAGAAGAAGTGGATGCCACTGTTTATCGACAGTTGGTGGGGTCGCTGATGTATTTGGTCAATACACGACCTGAGATATGCTATGCAGTTAACCAGCTTTCACAAGCTATGGTTAAGCCTACCAAGCTCTTCTGGAAGGCGGGCAAGCATGTATTGCGCTACTTGAGAGGCACATCGGGATATGGTTTGTGGTACAGACAGGAGGATGAGGTGAAGCTATGTGGCTTCACGGATGCAGATTGGGCAGGGAGCCCAACAGACAGAAAGAGCACATCAGGAGGGGTCTTCAGTATCGGATCGACAGCAGTTTCTTGGTACAGCAGGAAGCAGAGATCCGTGGCACTCAGTTCAGCGGAGGCCGAGTATATGGCAGCAAGTTTGGCTGCATGCGAGGCTATATGGATGAGGAAGATCCTGGTTGGTTTGTTCAGTTCTCATTTGGATCCTACTGTGATTTACTGTGATAACCAGAGTTGCATTAAACTCTCGGCTAATCCTGTATTTCATGATAGATCTAAACATATTGACATCAGGTACCATCATATCAAAGATTGTGTGCAGCGGAGGATCATGTTACTTTCGTACATTCCAACGGAGGATCAGGATGCTGATATTCTGACGAAGGCTCTCACCAGGAGCAAATTCGAGTACCACTGAGGCAGGATAGGGGTTGTTGATAATCCATATCTTTTCGAGAGGGAGTGTTGAGATTGCAACAAGATGATGGAGCTTAGTGAAAAGAGTCGCCTTCACTAAGTGGGCCCGCAGGCTATTTTTGGCGCAAGTCTATTTTTAGACTATGTCTATTTTTAGACATATGGACCATGTCTATGTTTATGGATGATTGATCAAGTTGGGAAAAATAGATGGACTTCTATTTTTGATGAAAGTGTGAGTGATCACAGTGTGAGTGATCAAAGTCTATTTTTAGACTGGCTGTCAAAAATAGAAAAGTCAAATATTATTATCTCACAATAATATTTGGACTATAAACTTAATCTTATTCTCTTGGAGCACTTTAGTTTGAGCTACAAAGGTGGCACATGCAGCTGTCAGAAGGAAATACGCTTTTCTTATGAGTCAGTTGAGTTGTTGCATGCATGACTTCAGTTAGAACTCAAGTGAGTTGAGTTTAGTGGACTGGAGGTACAGTTGATGGAGTTGTGTTCAGTTTGACTTAGTTAAACTAGTTGTAGTTAGTCTAACTGCAGATAGACTAATGATGAGTTGTTAAACTAATTATTAACTCATAATACAACTAAAGAATACATCAGTTAACTCAGTTGCATGTCAGTGCATGTTCAGTTCAACAGGGACAAGTGGTAGAGAATCATATTGCTATCAGTTGTGACTATAGTTGTGCATCAGATCTTGCACAATCAAGGGATTGAGTATGCCAATGAGTTTGCTCACGTATTTGGCCCACATTTTAGCCTTTGCTCACGTCCACAAAGATTGAGTGACTATTTTGCAGGTGAAAAACGAGTTTGGGAAGCTATTCTCATCAGTTCTTGAGCAGGTATTGAGCAGTGGAGGCAGGCAAGCAGTGGAAGAGATTTGGAGATCAGATCTGAGCTGTATTGTGTGTAACAGAGGTGGAGATACTTGTGAGAAGTATTATGCTGTGTAATGTTACATGACTCAATCATTAATATACAGATAGTTGGGGTTTTTAGCGCGATGCTTTCCCCGGGATACATACTGTGTTAATGTGTGAATGCTCTTGATGTTTTATTGTTATTGATGCTGCTATATTGTTGATCAACGTAGAGGAGCTTATGTATTGTGTATGTTTTCCGCAATAGTACATGATCAGGATAATCTCTATTGAATATGTGTTAAATTATTCAAAATTTCTACAGGGTTGGAATGTCAGTTTGGAGACCTGCTTCCGAACTTGAGTCTGATAAAGTCCCTTCTGATTTGTGTCTCTTGAGGATTCTTGCAATCAAGTTTGGATTTTGAAACTCAGGTGCTGGATCAGGATCTGGGTTTGATCTTGTGTAACGAGTTTTCTTCTTAGGAGCCAGCTTCTATAACTTTCTTTGTGAGAATTTCTAAGGAGGTAGTGATCTTTTGACAAGGACTGGTCAGTTATAGCACAAATATATGAAACCTAATACTGAATAAAGATTGACTGAGGCAGCTTTTAATATACTCCTGCAAATGCAAAGCAGAGGCAGTTTCTAAGGCTATCTGGTTGTCACTCAGGCTTTATCTATAGCATTAAGAATCAGATAGGAGGTTGCAAAGTTCATTCAGGTCCCCAGTGGAGTCGCCATTTATGTTAACACCCAGGTTTTTCCCTTTGACTCCTGAGGGAATACGGCCGGGGTAACCACTAACCAAGCTTTGGATCACAGGTTCTAGCCAACCTGTAATCAGAGAGGGCTCTCTCTTTAATTGTTTAACTTTGTTCTTGAGAATCTTAGGCTAGATATGAGGTGAAGGTTTGGTTTAAGAATTTTGGTTGAATGATGTCTTTCAGTACCTAAGGTGATATCTTCAGACAGTTTTAGACCATTGGGCAATGGAGTCTGTAGTTGTCGGTTGTTTGAATTTGTTTGATGTGTGATTATTAAAGCAACAGGGCCATTTAAAGTATTTCATGAAACAAACTTGAAATTATAATGATGAAGTGTGTTTAACGAGTGGAAGGCAATTAAGAAATTTCCACTAGGTTGATGATGTGAGAAAAAGATACATTGACCAGGAGCAGGTTTGAATTCCTGAACAATAATCACTGTGAAAGATATAGTTTAGAAGTGCAGCAATTAAGAATTACACTCTTATAACTATAACTGAGGAAAACATACATAATAGCTTAGATTGAGTTCAGGGTATTCTATGAATAAGTCCTGAAACTATTCTTTTTCTTTGCCATTAAACTGTGAAACAGAAACATGAATGGATTATGAAGAACATAACAAACATAATGAACAGGTCAAAGAAACTTATTGTTCCATGAAATACACAGGAATCCTGTAGCATTCAGCAAGCACACCAAAACGCATCAGACAACACAGAACTTCGGAAATTCCATCAGCTTTGTTCTATTAAAACTCTGAACATTTACAGCATAGTATCTCCTGAAGAGAAAATCAACAGCCCCTGCAAGCTTATGCGAGGGGGAATATATACAATCGGTTATACAAAAATATCTGAACCGCTGAGTCACTTGATAAATAAATACGCTCACCAATTTTACAAAATAGCAGATAAGGAAGTTATTACTGCTCTAAATACAAAATGAATACTCTTTAATTCTGTCAGAAGCCTTTTTGACCTTTGGAGGCCACTGAGTCGGTTGAGCGTTCTGCATTAATGCTGAATGATGTGTCTTTATGGCTTTGTCATGCTGTAGCTTTCTCGACCCTGTCATTTGCAGCTGTCAGTATTGCTTTAGTGGCCGAATTGGTTTGCTGAGCTGGCTCAGTCCATTCTTCTCCAGACATACTGAATGCATCAAATTTTCCTGCACATGATGACTTATGTTTTTTGATGAAAAAACTTGATGAAAGCCTTTTGTTTACAGTAACAACTGTATCATTTTGGTCCACCATTCCTGTGTAGGTAGTTGATGCCTCAAAATTGCATCTAAGGTTTCATCTGCCTCTATATATTTGTAGAAGTTTGGAGGCACTTCAAACAAATGTTTGATCTCATTCATAATAAAAAATAAGTTCTCTACTCTGTCATAGAGACTTTGCCCTGATGCTGGCCCTGTTTCTTCTGAAGTACTTGCTCCTGCAGTGATCTCGTTAGTGGCAAATGTATTCACCCTTTTGGCATAATTTTCATGTGATAGTAGCCTCCCTGCGCTGTTCAGCAAGCCAGGAAGGCCTCTGCTCTGTAATGCTGCAAACTTATCCACGAATCTATTTACTTTTGTTTGCATGTCTTGGCTTCTTCTATCCAATGTTTGTACCAGGCTTCTCAGTGTGAGGACCCTCTTTATCAGCAGGATGGTTTCAGTTCTATTGGGGATCCCAATTGCTGCCAGCTAAGGACCTGTGTGGTTATTGAGCACGTTGATCATTCTGTTGGCTATCTCAGGCATATTGCCTAGAGATGCCCTTGCCCTTTGGACTTCCCTGTGTGCCTTGGCTATGAGCTCCATTTGCTCATGAATTGTCTCTATATACTGCCATTGATCTGTTATGGATTTGCCAATGTTGGCCCATAAGACTTTTTTGATTTCAGTCACCACTTTGTCAAGGGTGAGCTCTTTCTCCGACTCCTTTATCTTCTCCTTGAGAGCCTTTATTTCCCTTCCCTTTTCAACTACACTTTGTTTGGATTTGTCATATTTTTCATTTAGCTTAGCTAAATTCTCCTTGGCCTCATTTAGCTCTGCCATTTGGGCTTCCAGGGCTTGAATTTCATTCATCAGCTTCTGCATGTCAAGGCTTGGAGCCTGCTCTGATGTTGTTGCTGGTGCTGATGTTGATGGAGCTGTCTCAACTGTTTGCACTGCAGGAGGAGTGACAATTTGAGGGGGTTCCTCAAGGTTGATTACTTGTGGAGGGGGCTGAACCATTTGGCCTCCTTCTTTCTGCTGTAGGGTTGCCTACAATGCAGCCTCTGTTTCTATTAATTTTTCTTCAGTCTGCACCAACTGTTTGTGAAGTGTTACCAGCAATGTTGCTGTATCCTGGTCTTTCCTTTGCTGGGCAATCTCCTCTGTTTGAGGGTGAAGAGTCGCTGGGACCTTTATCATCTTCCTCAGAGCTGCAATGTCTGCATATCTTGTTTTTAGCAGTGCCTGCACAGCTTTGGGATCCTTTGGGTCATGCCCAAGCTCTATGATTATATCCTCCAAAGACCTTATCCTATTGTCTTTAGCCTGGGAGGATGCCTTTTCTAACTCCAATTGTGCAGTGGTATTATTCAAAGAATTCTGTAATCTATAGTTTGTCAATGTATTATCTGCTAGGGTAGCATACACCATCTCACCCATCTGTTTATGCAATTCAATTTGATCCATTGGGTGGATTTCCTTGGACAGGATTTCCAAGTTTGTTCTTATATAATCAGCTGCAGACTGTGGCTGCAGCGCTATGGGCTTGAAATGGCTCATTATCATTTTGCCCTCTTGCACATCATATGCAGACATCAACCTCTGCTGGTTTGTAGGAGCCATTTTCAACAAGTGGTTGTATAGTTGTAACCTCAATGGCTCATTTCTGGTCTTGATGTCTATGAATTGTTTCTTAATGCTAGACTCACCCTTTCTTTGTTGCCCTGAGGAGCTGACCTCTCCTCCAAGTGTTCTTTGCTGCTCTTGCTGTAATGAGCTAGCTGATACCTCTGTGCTGGGGGGACCCATCTGCGTTTGACCAAAAGGCATCTCCTCCTCTGAGAAAGGATCAAGCCTTTGTCTCTTTTCCCCTTGCTGTGATGCTGCGGTGCTAAAGGGTGTCTGTTCCTCTCTATCTCTCTTCTTACCCCTCTCTTCATTTGTAGGGGTTTGGAGCACCGAAGTCTCCACTGTAACATTCTGCACTGAGGCCTCCTTTTCTTGCGTTTGCTCATCATTAGGACCAGGAGCCTCTGCCATTTCTTCCTGCTGTTCAGGATGATTTTCAGGCTGTTGATCTTGGGCTGATTGCTGCTCTTCAGGGGCCTCTTGTTATTCTGTTTCCTTGCCTTTATCCTTGGCTAAAGTTTTTGCTATGAATGGGGCTTGGACTGTCTTTTGTGGAGCTGTGGTTGATGAGGCAACTGCTCCCACTTGAATGCCTGGCAGAGAAAATACCTGTGAACAAAGCTCCAAGTCAGCCAACTTTTGTAGATTTCTTATTCCTCTTTGAGCTAGTTCTTCTTGTGTTGTAGCTTCTTCTAAGGTGCCTTCCCTCCATTCTAGTTGATTTGCATATTTTTCTATGTGAGGCAACCTTAAGTGACCATAACTGGCCAGCCTATATCTGATCCTTCTTAAGCTTATGAAATGAGTTGGGAAGTATGGTTTCCAAAGGAAACTGGTTTGTAAGCCAAGGCTTTCTAGCATTCTATCTGCCTCTTGCCAACCTTCCTCCCTTTTATTGTAATTGAAGTGGCCTAATTGATTTCTAACTTTAAGCTGTGCTTTCTTGCCCCTGCTTGAGAAATGGAGTACATCAGCATTCCCAAATTTCCTGAAGTATTCGAGGGCAAACAATCTCATGGGCACATATCTGGGCAATCTGTATGGGGGCAACTCACACCCATATATTCTGATAACTGTGTGGTTTTGGTAAAAATACCAATCCCCAATGCTGTATACCTTGGACAACTGAAGAATCCTTTGCATCTCATCAGTTAGTCTTGGAGGAGGCGAGCTCAGAAGCAGAGACATGGCTGGGTGGATGAAGAGGTCTATAAACTCAGAATAAGTGTATGGGGAATAAGATCTGCAGTGGAAAGCAGAGGACCAATAGACCACTGACCTTGGATTGCCTTGTGCATCCACTCTTCTCACAGGGAAAGGAAATTTCTCATGCTGATAGTATAGGATTAAATGGTAGATATAGGAGGTGTATCTCAACACCCTTTCTCTTGCCAAGTTTATCAATTGTTCATGTATTTTATTGGAGATGTAAGTGGCATAGTCATAACAGATTGGGGGCTTACCAGGGGAAAACATGGCCATCATCACCAGCACAGTTTCATCAACAAATTCTATTGAATTATAGCCCAGTATGGGACTAATCATATCTGCAAGGTCTCTGCCCAATTGATTCAGGTATACATGAGAAATGGGAGGGTACTTCATGGTCTCAGAGGTTGAATCAATGAACAATTGATTTATCTTAGTGATTTGAGCATCTGTCAATTTAGCTCCTTGATTTATCAGATCCAATAGTGACAAAGGAACTAATTTCTTATCAGTCTTGAAGTTCAGCATCTCTCTGATGGCTGCAGGGGTGACATAAAAAACAACTGAGCCTGAAGGGTCAAGCACAACCCTCTGAGTGGGGTCATAGCAGTCAGCACATTGGTGGATTAGGTCAGGGAACTGGTTGACCCGAGGGAGCTTGAAAATGGGGAGGAAAGAGTCCCAAATGCCCAATATATCCATTCCACTATCATGCTTGAGTTTCAATTCATTTAGCAAGTGAATGTGATACTTGCTGTGCATTAGCATTTCCTCTGATATTTGGTAATCTTGATCTGCTAACGGTTTCCACTCCAACTCTCTCTGGGGGGGCATTCAATGGAGCAACATTCAGTGCAACTGGTGCTACTGGTGTATCCATGTTTTACCAGCGAATTTAGTTTGAATTTCAACTATTTCTGGGAGAAATACCATCCTGCGCGGTAGGTTAGGTAATTTGCTGAATTACAGTCTGTTTCAGAGCAACAGGGGTGTAATTGGGCACAATTGGCCGGTTTAAAAAAGGAATAACTTAGTTTCAAGTTGTAGCAGGCCTATTTCTCAGGTGAAAATGGTTGATTTCTTGGTTTTAATCAATGCAGGACGTAACAGAGTGCGCAGTCGGAGAATTGGTAAATACCTGGTGTTATAACGATGGAGGAGCTTGGTTGTAGTTAAATGCTGAGCGGCAGCAGCTCTGTAATGGTCTTGGTAGGCTGGTGGCAGCAAAGGACGTGAAAATGCATGTAGGAGGCAGAGCAGAAAAACATATGAAAATGTGCAAAAACGGTAAAATTTGGCCAAATATGGACTTTTGGGCATTGGCGCGAAAATTTGGATGACATCATCAGGTGGGGTCAGGGTCGGGTGACGTCAGCATGACGTCATCGGGTGACGTGGCGGCCTGTGAGTGGTGCACGGGGACTGCATAGGTGGCGTGACAGCTCGGAGCGATGGCGGGCGGGGGTGCTGACGCGGCGGTGAAGTGGCGTGACGTTGGCATGACAGGACAGCTGAAAACCGGGAGTGGTAAGCGGTATGATATCGCACTGCTCTTCATACGGAAGCGAGATTGTCAGAAGGCGGCCTGATAAGATTTGGGGGCGACGCGTGGCAGAGGCCTGACGTCACCCTCTGACAAATTTCGGGAGGTAACGACAGTACATCAGGGCCGCTCCGAAATTGATAAGGGCCGTCGGATGGGAAAGCCCAGATCCGACGGCTGGCGGGAGGGAAAGTTGTCAGGGCGATACGACAGCGGGCGGGAATATTTTAATATATTCTTTGAAATGCGCGCCTAGGCGGAACTTTGGGTTTTGGCAGATTTGCGAGTTTTTCCAATGTTTTTTGTGGAAAGGCGCATGGCAACAAAACTTTGGATAAGGTGGAAAAATGGGTTTTTTAGTGTATTTTGCAAATAGCGCAGGTTAGGGGTAATAGTGGGTTTTTACAAGGCCTTTTGCAAGTAAAACAGGGAAATCTTTTCAGAGGGTTGTGAAGGGAACAAGGGGTAGGGCTTAGGTTATTAGACTGACCAGAGGTCAATTTAATCCCTGTTTTTGGGCATATGGCTATAATTGCCAAAGGGGGGGGAATATTTATACATTGCTTGGGGTTTATACACCATAGTGTTTATAATAGTAGGGGAAAAGGGGGACATAGGGGATTTAGATAATAAGAATTTAGGAGTTAATATGAGTGGAGAAGGTGGATAAGGGGGAAAAAACCACTAAGTTTATATGAAATCAACTTAGTTTAGGAAGTAGATCAAAATGAAAATAATTTTACACAAGAAATGTGGCTTTTTAAGGAACCAAGAACCATCATAAGACCTTGACTTCTTCCATGAACATAGGTAGCACTGGGATGTTAGCAATGAATGTGATGGGGGATAATCTGGAAGTTAGACATACTTCATTGAGTTGCTGCAAAAACTGCTGAATAAGAGACCTGCACTGGCACCAAGTTTTCCCTTTGGTTGGGCCAGTGATATGAAGGAGATCATGCTTCTGCAACCCCATCTACCTACCCATTCTATTCCCTAACATTTTTTGTTACTCCAAGGAGGGTGCACTTAGACTTGCAAACCCTTATGTGCCTTTTCTTTTCCTTTGGCTTTTTCTTTTGATTTTCTATCTACAATTAAACTTATTACTTCCAAGGCCCCAGATTAAGCAGTTGGGAACCTTAATTCTCTACCTAACTACTAGCCTGCCAAGATTAAACAGTTTGGACAGGCTTGTTTCTCTATTCTAATGACAAGAAATTAAAACATGGCATGCTCCAGGCTGTTGGACCATCCATCCAAATTCAGTTAACATCAAGCTATGTACACATATTGCATTCTCTTGGAAATATGGGATCTTTGCATCACCAAAGCAGAGCATATTTGAACTTTCTTTACCAATCATGAAATATGAAACCTATTGGTATAGGTATCTAACAGATATCATTGTTCTTACCTTCCAAACCCTCTTGGAAGCCTTCTTGTAGCAATACAAGGATCCTATAACAACTTCCTGTAGCATGCATGTAGCAGCTTGTTTTGCCCTTGTTTTGACCTATAATGCAAGTTTGACTTAGTTTAGGAGTAGGTTGACCCCCCATATTGGACTCCATGATCAAAGGTAGCACCTACGCCATTCCAACCATCCTTTTTCCTTCACTGCAAGAGAGAATAACATTAGTTTCTTTATCTCAGATTTGGCAAAGTAGAACATTACTTTACATGCAAGTGTGAATTAGATAGATGATGGATGAAATATTGAATTATGAAGTGGTAGAATAATTTCCCATTTATAAGTGAATTTGATAGCTAGATGATTGATTACAATTACTGTAGTTTTTTTTTTGCAGGTATCATAACTTTGGTGTTATTTTATGAATTGATCCAATAGAATTTCCAAGTCGGTAGCATCTACAAGTGAGATTTGAAAAGAATTTACTTTTTCTACATTAGAGATAACTTTCGAATTGCACTTTCAGTAGTTAATTCCACCCTAATCTAGTAGAAGAATTGTTTTGGATCCCTAATGATCAAATGACCTAATTGAGGGTGGTATGAGTAGAATTCCATATACTGTGTATATAGCACTGTCACCTCGAAGTTTGTACAAACCCCGAATTGATAAATAGAGTTGAGGAGCCCCTGGGAGTTGTAGCACGCTTGGTGCAATACCAGGGGTCACTACTTGTTGCCTTCTGCGAAGAAGTTGGTATTAAGAGGGAACTGAATGTGCTTTATAATCCTCAACAAAATGAAGTGGCTAATAGAAGGAATAGGTCCACTGAAGAATCTGTCAAAGCTATGATGCATGATCATGATTTTCCTTTGTTATTATCAGGAGAAGCATCCTTAACAACTTTATACATTCAAAATAGAAGCCCTCATCGAATTATGGAAGATATGACTTTTGAAGAAGTGTTGACTGGAAAAAGCCAAAGGTTGGGCATTTGAGAATCTTTGGATGCCAAATTTATATTCATATTCCTACAGGTAAGAGGAAGAAGATAAAACCTTCAGGAAAGAAAGGAATATTTGTTAGTTACAATGAATCATCAAAGACTTAAATAATCTACATTCCAGAGAAACGAAAGATTAAGGCCAGCTGGGATGTTACCTTTTATGAGAAGGTTTCATGTTAGAAGTCTAAATAAGTAGGCTCCAACAACGAAGAAGCACAAGAGATTTCTAAGTAAGAAGGTTCAATTTCTACAGAACATTATATAGATCTAGAAGGGCCTTGTGAACCTATAGAACCAGTTGTTGTTCCCGAGATCGGGAAAAGACTAGCATGGCTTAGTTCTACATTGGAAGAAGAAAAATGACATGCAACTCCATATGGCACATCCAGAGAAAGTAAAAAACCTAAAAGGTTCTCTAGTTATGCAACTCTTGTGACTAGTCTAATTGATGCAAAACCTTCCACTTATGAAGAATCACTTAGCCAGCAAAAGTGAAAGGATGTTATGCTTGAGAATACCAATCCATAATGAAGAATGATGTATGGGATATTGTGCTGAGACTTGAAGGGAAGTTATTGGTGACTTCCAAATGGATATGTAAGATCAAGCATGCAACATATGGAAGCATTGGAAAATACAAGATGTGATTTGTAGCTAGAGGGTTCTCCCAGAATGAGGGAGAGGACTATGATGAGACCTTTTCCCCAGTTTCTAGGTACACCTCTATTATATCTATTATTTCTCTTGCTGCTTCTTTGGGTTGGAGTTTACATCAGATGGATGTAAAGAATGTTTTCCTAAATGGTGTAATTGAGGAAGAGGTGTACATAGAGAAAACTTAAGGTTTTGAGGTGCATGGGAAGGAGTCTCACGTTTGCAGGTTGAAGAAAGCCTTGTATGGACTCAACCAAGCTCCAAGAGGTTGGTATGCTGGAATTGATAGCTTGTTATAGACATTTTTGTGCCTTACAGCTATAAGCATGAAATGTCCATAATTCAAGGGATCCAAAGTCCCTAAAGATGTTGTTACAACTCCTAAAGGAACAAGGTCAACCAATGACAGCTTCTCCCAGAAGTTCTCCACCAAAAACCACTCAGAAATAGTCAATTCAGGATCAATTCAGAGGCTCCACTAGCTGCCTGCGTTGAAATGCAGAAGTTACACTGGCTAGTTGCACTGCAATGCAGGTAGAAGCACTACCAGGGTGCGCTGAGCGGGAAATGACAAATGGCAAGCTCATTCAACGAGGTGGAAAGACCCTGGAAGCTTCCAGAATCTTCTCCAATGACACTTGCCTCAATGAATTCGACTAGTGATGAGTAAGAGGTTCTCAACCTCCAAGTGGAAGCAAGAACTGACAGAGAGAAGCCACAAGTCAAAACATAAGCTGACTCATCCTCTCTGCTTACATCTATATATGGATCTCTCACCCAGAGGTTCAGGAGGCTGGAATTTTGTACTTTGCAGAGAATTGCTGTTGGTTTGAGATTGAGATTAGTACATTGGGTGATTTATGCTTTGTTGGAGGAGAGGAAGGGATTCCTTTGCTGGGAGGTAGATGCTGGATCAGGCCTCACTTGGTTGTATCTCCTCTTGGACTTTATTACTCTATTAATAAACTATTTGAGTTTCTCCTACATGTTGTATACCAATGATGTTTTGTTATGATTACATGTTTAGCTTAATCTGATCTTGAGCTTTTTATGAATGTATATCTGTATCTTCTTGTAGTTTCTCTCTCTTGTGATCTTGCAGGAATTCAGTGAAGCTGGGCCGGTGAGAGAGCTGAGAGTTGGAAGCTACTGAAGAGAGGAGCGATTGGATCAACAAACTTGCGAAAGACACAGGTTAGTTAGATCCTACTTCCTCATTTACATTTCATAAAGAAGAATACTCGAATAAGTTTCTTTGTTTGTTGCTAAGGCACTATCACCTCTTAGAGTGGGATAGGGGCATTCCGAATTGGATACTTTTCCCAACAACAAATTGGAGACTCAGCTGGGGAAAGTATCTTGTTAGTTTATTTGTGTTTCTGGTGTTGTTCTTCTCATAAACTCAGGAGTGCTGAATGGAAATGCATTTGCTATTTTCAAATGCAAAGTAGAGATCTGCCACTCTAGTCCACTCACTGGGCCTGTTTTTATGATCTGAACAAACTGATCCACAAGTGCTCTAACAGCCCTTTGTGATAGATCTTAGTCCTCCTTTAAATCATCCTCCTAATTGTACCTAATTGATAGCTTTGATCTGGCCAAAAACTGTAGATTTAACTGCAAACCGTAACCCAGAACCCAGAAACAACTCTCGTTTCTGCTTCAGCGCAGACTCTGTGAAGAGGTTCTGCATTTCAACGCAGGTCCCGTGAAGGCTACCTGCGTTGAATGTCAAATCCTCTGTGTTGGGAGTGCGTTGATCAGTCTTTGCCTTGTGCAGCTGTGGTTCCCTGCTTCCTTTTGCTCAGTTTCATCTCTGTTTTTGCAGCCTGTTATCAGTCAGTGTACCTATCTGAAACCCCTTTTCTTTGCCTCAATTCCGCCTCAGTTGTATAAAGAAACTGTATTTGTTCTTTGTGTATTTGTTACATCATTTGCAGTTTCCCATTACAAAAGTAAACTAGTCATACTGTCGCCCTTAGATCTAGACCTGTCGTAAGTGTCGTTTTGATCTTAGGAGTGAGTTTGTTTGTTGTTCACAGTTGATTGAGCTTTTACTTTTGTCGTTTGGTTTGAATTTATGCATTTCTAGTGTCGAAACAAGTAAATCATAGAGTGTCGTAATCGTCTTTTTGATTTTGAAAAAAGGAACTTGTTTATGTTTTCACTTGAAATCGAATTCAAATTTGTACAACAACTTTCTTTTTAGGCATCAATATTAAGAAAGCGAAAAGAAATACATGCATATGTGCATTTGCATTTTGATAGTTTGCATGCTTTGATTTAGGGAAAAGTGCATTACAGTGTGCTCTATGCTCTTTGAGAAAAGTTTGTGTCTTCCTTTTCCCTTTGTAGCTAGGATTTTCATTGTTGAAAAGATATAAAAGCTTGCTTATCATCTTTAGACTGCATTTAGGAATTGTATCATACATCTCGTGGTGATCCAAAAAGGCAAACTTCTAAGAAATATCAACCTAAAATAAATTGAATGAACTTAACAACGCTTTGTAACTTAACGCACAACATAGAGGTCTAGGCTAGAGACGTGTTCCGGCATCGTAAAGCTTGGTGACTGTCGATCTCACTGATGGTTGGGTGATTCCTCCTGAGAGACGATAGCGCCAGTATGGATTGTGCTCCCATGTACTGTTGAGTATATATTGGGAGACCCCTATAGGCATAAAACCTTTATCCTTAGGAAGCCGTGTTGGCCGCCTTACTGATCGCAATGCACTGAACACAACATTCAGGAAGATTGACCGCTCGTACCTTAAAAAGTATTCTGCGGTTTTGCGAAAAGTTTGGCACACCCTCTACCTAGAACTCTAGAGCAGTTCCTTTTGGCCTTTTTCAGACTCTATAACGGAAAAAGTCCATCCGAGCATTTGTCACTTCGGGCTCGTTAAAACATCGAAGGAGACTAGAGTCATCTTTAGCTTTTTCTCGACTCTTTAAAACTGAAAAAGCAAGTTGTGTCTAAAGCATCGTTAAAATTTATTTTAAACGGAACAATCACCCCCTTTTCCTGCGTTGATCTTTAGGTTGAGAAAATGGAGCCCACCAACCAAGGAATTCCCCTTGGTGGAAATCCTAGTCCCTTCTCCTCTTGGGGAGATGTTGGTGCGCCCCATATGGCCACATTGTCGCTTCCAGGACTGACAATTGGCTTGCCGGTCTGGCTCTTCTCAACCAATGTCGTTCAGAACACCACTATTCATGAACAGTCGAATCAACAGTTAGACCAGTCCAGAGTTGCCCACCAGTCTTCTACTTCCTCTAATTCCTCCTCTCCTCCTTCCTCTTTGCTTGACGGAACTGGTAAAACAAAAAACCAAGTTCCTAAGGAAAAGAAGGAAAAGAAGAATAAAGAGAAGAAGAAGAAGGAGCCAAAAGCGACTGGGGGCAAACAAGTGTCGTCTGACAAAATCCACACACAGGACTGACTAGGCCTAAATCGCCATGTTTCATATGCAAGGGAGACCACTTCCACAGAGATTGTTCCTGCATCCCTCGGATACTAAGGGACTGGTCTCCCCGTTTGCACAATCCGGTGGCATCAACCTCTGATAGCCATGTTGAATGCATACCGTCAACTAGCGAGAGTGAAGTCCTTGGACAAAAAGGGAGAGCTAGATCTCCCTGTAGACTATGCGATGGCAACCACGCCATCCACCGTTGTCCCTTCTTAGACGAAGCGAAAAGAGTTTTGGATGATCGTCCGGTTTCACTGTTACGACTTCCTCCTGGATATAAAAAACTCTTGCCGAGTCCTTCGTTAGTTGAAAATCCAGCTGGCCCGCTCAAGTGGTCAGCTGAAGTGCCGGTCATTGAAGATGAACCAGCTGAATCCATACCCGACGAAAGTCAAAAGGTCGAGACGGCAGTTGACCCGGTCTTGCCTTCAGAGGATTTATCTTCGAATGATACAGTCACTGAAGAGGATAAAGATGACACCATCCAAATTCTCTTCATCAACACAGACTCCGACGAGCACGGGGGCACTCCCCCCATTCCTTTATCGCAGGAAGGAAGTTCGTCAGAGCGATACCCGGCTGTTTACTCGGTCCCACCACCAAGCAACCTAGTTGTCTCCTTCGACTGGAACCAACTAGGCAGACCCCGTTTGCCAGCAAGCATACCATTCAGAATTATCGTCCAAATATACAGGATGGTCATGGCTGGCACCATCATTGATGAGGGGGCATCTGTGAGTATCCTTTCCTCTACTGCTTGGAAAGCGCTTGGTTCGCCAGCGCTTTTGCCTAACATGAGAAATTTGACAGGCTTTGATACAGGAACCAGTCGACCTTTAGGGATCCTTCCCAATGTGCCTGTCACATTGAAAGGGAAGACCGTTCAAATGAACGTGATGGTCATTCAAGGACCCTTGGATTATAACCTACTCCTTGGACGAGACTATATATATTGCATGGGAGCCATCGTCTCCTCACTCTTTAGAGTAATGTGTTTTCCGCACGAAGGAAGAGTGGTCAAGCTCGTGGACCAGCTTTCATTTCCCGGATCACGCATCGCAAATAGTCATATACCATCCCTAAATGGTCTCTTCACGCAAGAAATGTCTCAACCCACGGTCCGTCCCCCCGATGAGCGCGAGTGATTCGGAGGGATATGACTGGAACCCAGGGGGTATGCATCCTGGTCTGCTTCAGCAGGAAAACTTTGGGTATAAGGTAGGTTTCCGCGGGAGAATATGACCAGTTCGTACCCCGTCCGTGGTTGGAAGTGGGGTTGTTCTGGAATAAGATTCTCTTGTTAAAGTTATGTGTTTGGCGCTCGTTGTCACTCACCTTTGTCTATCTCGGTAGATATCGCCGAAGAAATGTTTTGTTTGAAAGATTAATAGAACAATCTTTGGTAACCTGAAAGAGGTAGGCCTCTCCCGGTAAAACAAATGTTTTATTGGACTAAGAAGGGGTAACCTTGAAACCATACTTTATACCTGGGGGCATGCAAACTTTTTGGAATGCAGGCAAAGAGCGGTTATTTATCTGTTTTTTGGGTTAGTCGTTTCCTAACTTGCATAAAGAAAGGATGTGGGGCATAGATTTGGTAAGGCGCAAGCTCCATAAAAAATACATGAGACATTCTTATCATATGACTGGATATTCAAGCAGTTTTAGCACATAGTTCATGCTCGTTAAAAAATAAACATAAGATCGAGCAGTGTTTTTCCGCGTTTAAGCTCGTTAAAAAATGAACTACCCTCCGGTAAATGACAACCGTGAATGTAACATTATCAACCATTAAAGCCTTGGTTGTGTTTGCACCGTCACCTCCACTTTTCCATTGGCCGATCATTCACCTCCATATGATTGTTTACCCATTTTGAGGAACAACTGCGAAGAGTGATTTCACTAGCCATCCTTGTGACACTGCCGTGATTGGAAAATTCCAACCCGTACCTGGAATCAGCTGCTAACCCGTTTTATCACTCGTTCCTCAAAAGACGAGTCTTCTTTAAGCTCTTTTCATCTGACTCGTAAAATATGAAAAGATTGCCGAGTTTTGGCCTTCCAGCTCGTTAAAGCGACCGGAAGTGCTATCCCTCCTCTAGATTTTAATCTTTTTGGACCTGAGGGATTATTGCACAAAAAGATCGAGCGCTTGTTTTGTTCGGCTCATTAAAACTATCGAAAATTCATCCCTTCTGTATTGTTTTATACTTTTTCGGACTTAAGGGATTAGATGACGAAAAAGGACTATTCGGAGTTGACTTTACGTACCTTTTCAGACTCTCTAAAAATGAAAAGGACCGAGTTATATTTGTCGTTAGACTCGTTAAAAACATTAAATAGTGACAAACTTGTCTTTAGACGAGAACGAGTTTCACTATCACTAGGTTCGTTAAAACATAGCGATGGGTTTGCCTGAAGGGAAAATTATAGAACAAGCATATGTTATCCTCCTCAAGCTTGACAAAAATAAAGAGGTACTGGTCAGCAATGACTGGGGAAAAATTGGGAAGAAACTCAAAGAACTTTATTGGTAGCAAGTCGCTCTTGAACATGACACTTCCACTCCGTGCCTGAGTCGGGTTGGGTGGTTTCATTCACCGGTCACATCACCATGGTCTCGCCATACCATCCACCTTTGGGGTAAATGCTACCAATTCATCACACAAGTGTCGCCGATATTTTCAAGAGAAGTCATCCAGAGAAGTCAACCGTGTCCCATACACTACCATACATTATCCTTCATTCTTTCATGACCGCCACCCTGAACCATATATCATCAGATCGTTTTCACCTCCATCAAAATCATTTGCTCCATTCCGTGTCACTGATGTGGGATACATTAAGGCCCTCCTTTGACGGATCGCTTCTTGTTGACATCAGCTCATTATCCAAGAAGTTGATCTAGGAACAACCCCTTCAGTACTTTGAAGCTTGCATGCCTCAATGGCAAGTTTCTCACTTCCGGCGACAGGTATACATCAATGACCTTCGACCGAAAGATTTTGCGCTGTGTTCGACGCCAAGTCCTTTATTCACACCACGTGAATTGTACTGCAGTACCTTGAGGGTCATTATCATTATCGGTGATTCCTCTCGCGCTTGTTAATGGTTTACATCATTGACCGGTAATCAAGCAATGTCTTTCCATGTTCGACTTCAAAACATTTCTCACATGGATCGACTTGTACTTAGAGTGAAGATCGAACGAGTTTGAAGACCCCGGATCTAGTTTCATCCATCCGGGATGCGATATATATTCAGGAAAAATAAAGACATTGACATGTACAACATTGCAGCACAGACAATCATCCTACCAAAGGATGATGATTTCAGCAGGATCATCAGTCTATCATCAGACAATTGTCTGTCCTATGTACATAAAAATGAATTTATAAAGCTGAGCATGGGAATGCCCGCCTCAGCTAGATCATGAAAGCAGTATGAAAAATAATGTATTGTATTGTATCTTATTACAGGTCTCCTCCCAGCGTTGGATGAACTTCGGATCCTCCTAATAAAGCATTTCACCCGATAAACGGCCTCATACTTTAGGGGGCAACTATTATAGACATTTTTGTGCCTTACAACTATAAGCATGAAATGTCCATAATTCAAGGGATACAAAGTCCCTAAAGATGTTGTTACAGCTCCTAAAGGAACAAGGTCAACCAATGACAGCTTCTCCCAAAAGTTCTCCACCAAAAACCACTCAGAAATAGTCAATTCAGGATCAATTCAGAGGCTCCACTAGCTGCCTGCATTGAAATGCAGAAGTTACACTGGCTAGTTGCACTGCAACGCAGGTAGAAGCACTACCAGGGTGCGCTGAGCAGGAAATGACAAATGGCAAGCTCATTCAACGAGGTGGAAAGACCCTGGAAGCTTCCAGAATCTTCTCCAATGACACTTGCCTCAATGAATTCGACTAATGATGAGTAAGAGGTTCTCAACCTCCAAGTGGAAGCAAGAACTGATAGAGAGAAGCCACAAGTCAAAACATAAGCTGACTCATCCTCTCTGCTTACATCTATATATGGATCTCTCACCCAGAGGTTCAGGAGGCTGGAATTTTGTACTTTGCAGAGAATTGTTGTTGGTTTGAGATTGAGATTAGTACATTGGGTGATTTATGCTTTGTTGGAGGAGAGGAAGGGATTCCTTTGCTGGGAGGTAGATGCTGGATCGGGCCTCACTTGGTTGTATCTCCTCTTGGACTTTATTACTCTATCAATAAACTATTTGAGTTTCTCCTACATGTTGTATACCAATGATGCTTTGTTATGATTACATGTTTAGCTTAATCTGATCTTGAGCTTTTTATGAATGTATATCTGTATCTTCTTGTAGTTTCTCTCTCTTGTGATCTTGCAGGAATTCGGTGAAGCTGGGCCGGTGAGAGAGCTGAGAGCTGGAAGCTACTGAAGAGAGGAGCGTTTGGATCAACAAACTTGCGAAAGACACAGGTTAGTTAGATCCTGCTTCTTCATTTACATTTCATAAAGAAGAATACTCGAATAAGTTTCTTTGTTTGTTGCTAAGGCACTATCACCTCTTAGAGTGGGATAGGGGCATTCCGAATTGGATACTTTTCCCAACAACATAGCTACCTAACGAGACTTGGATTCTCTAAGAGTGATGTTGATCCAAAATTTTATTTCAAGGTTGCGAAGAATGCACCTATGATTTTATTGCTATATGTTGATGATTTATTTATGACAGGTGCTGAGTCTCTCATTATTTAGTGTAAGAGGTAGTTGGCCTCTGAGTTGACATGAATGATCTTGGCTTGATGCATTATTATTTTGGACTAGAAGTATGGCAAAATCTTGGTGAGATTTTCCTTGGTTAAGGAAAGTATGTTATTGAGATCCTTCAAAAGTTTGGCATGATGGATTGTAAATCCATGGTAACTCCCATGGTGACTAATTTGAAGAAATTGAGAGACTCTAAATCTAATTCGGTAGATCCAACCATGGATCGACAGTTGATTGGCTCATGTATGTATTTGGATATATTAGGGCAACCATTTTCTTTACAGTAAACACATTGAGTCGATTCCAGGTGGAACTGAGACATGAGAATTGGATTGCAACAAAGCACCTATTGAGATATTTACAGGGTAATATAAATTATGGTTTGAGATATGTCTCAAACAGTGATGTACAACTACAAGGATATACAAATTATGACTAGGCAAGGAGTGCAGATGACAAGACGAGTACTTTGGGAGTTTGCTTCAGTTTGGGATATGCTATGATTTCTCTGATGAGAAGGAAGCAAAAATCTATCACACTCAACATTGTAGAAGCAACATATATCACAACGAATGAAGCTTGTATTGAAGTCGTGTGGCTTCCGAAGTTGTTCGCAAGATTGTTTGATTAGGATTTGGAACCAAACACGATATATTGTGACAATCAAAGCTGTGTGAAACTTTCAGAGAAGCCTGTGTTCCATGATAGGTCGAAGAAAATCAAAATCAAGTAGCACTGCATTCGTGATATGGTGCAGAAGGGAGCAGTAAGGCTCGAGTACATCTCCACTGATGAGCAAACAATTGATATTTTGAAAAAGCCTTTGTCCAGAGTGAAGTTCATATACTTTAGGGACAATAACTTGGGATTGTGGAGATTACCCCTCTCGTTGAGAGGGAGTGCTGATATGATAACATCATGGACAATCATTCTCCCTGTGTCAAAGATGTTGACTAGTTGGGGAGAATGGTCAAACAAAGAACAATCGTTCTCCTTGTGTCAAATATGTTGAACAATTGTGGAGAATGGTCCTAGAAGCCCAAGATCACTCAGTTGAGTGCGTGACTTTCAACATCAGGCTCAGTCTCTCTAGATAGGATGAGGAGCTCATTTAGCACTAGGCCTAGTTGCTGATGAGAAGTGTGGCCTTTGGAGTTTCATGATGAGTCAAAGAGATTGATCAAGATGGTGAACTAAGACTCCTCTAGGTTAGGAGTATCGACCAAGATTATGGGTCAGTGGTACCAACCAGAGTTATGATGACTAGTTGATGCTAAATGTTATGCCATGTGTCAGGAGTATTGACCAGGATAATGGGTCAATGGCACCGACCAATTATGGTTGATGATTTACCTTATGTCAGAGTTGCTGACTAGGTTGATGATGATGCTGATGATTTACCTTATGTCAGAGATGCTGACAAGGTTGATGACGATTTGTTATAACCTTTTCATAGAGAAATTTGTCAACTTAAGAACATCTAGGATGGTAATTATGAATACCTCCCTAGTTAAGAGGGAGTGTTGAATTTTGTAGCGATGGTTGGCCTTCATAATGTATATTCTGGTCCTTGATGTATTTTATATTGATCATTATAAAACATGTTCTTCATGCTATAATCAAAAGTTTTTTATTTATTTATTTTTTATAAGTCATGTCCTTATGGACTTTTAAAAGAGAATTTTTTTATTTAAAAAAATTGAATTTTTGGCTCCAAAGTTTGTAAAGTTGACCTCCCTCCAATTCAAGTCAGCCCAGGCAGAAGAGACCCCCATTCGACCCAATAGATCACTATATAAAGACAACTCAACCTCCTCCACAAACAATAATTCAATCTCTCTCAAGCAAGAATCTTCTAGGCATCCAAGTGAAGGACAAGAAGGACAAATTCATCTCTTTCTTTCTCTATCTAGCTTGCATAGGTGGATGGTCTCTCTCCAATTCACATCTTTTATGGGTAGCTGTAGTTGCAGGGCCGAAATTCTGGGATTCTGGGAGTTAATGGGAGGCCGAAATTTAGCCTAGGGCAAAATAGGAGGGCCAAATTTTTGGATCAGATTGGAGGCTTCACTTGGATGGTTGACCAGGTTTGACCATAGATTGTTGAAGGTTATTTTGACCTGGTTGTTGACTAGAAGTCTAGGTGTATCTTTTGTTGAAAAAAAGAATTTCTCTATTGAAAAGATTGTTGGGATTCCCCCCAAGTGGGTTTTCCCACGGTAAATCTTGTGTTGTCTTTGTGCATTGTGATCTTTATTGTTCTATTGTTTTTATATGGTTCAAATTTTGAAATATAATTGCTTAATGATATATTAAAAAAATTAAAAAAACGAGCAACATCATTAGAAGTAATTATCAATTTTCAAAAATAGTATACTTGTATCTATTGCACTAGAAAAATCAACCAAAAGAACTTGCGTGGAGTTGTGTGTTAAGCAATGTGGAGTCGAGGCATGGTGCATGGTGTGTAGACTACGCTAAGGGATTGAAGCAACTTCAACTACCCCTACAAGTATTATTCATTTGATGTCTCCAATTCCTAATTACCTTGTTTGTGCATGCTAAAACATAAGCCTATGGAACCGATCAATGCTAAGCTGGTCTTATTATTACAAAACTCTCATTGCTCCATAATAACCTAGACTTTGTGCTTGTTGACGTGCCAAACATAGTATAAGAGACATATAATAAGAAGCCCTTCGAGATATTCTTGAAGTTAAGATTGGAAACATGGCTTTATGTTTGGAGCCATCTATTATGAAGATCGACTGACGTGTCCCGAGCGAGTCTTTTTGTTGCGGGAGGCCGTGTGCTTTGCAAACCCTACGTTAATTCCATCATTCCACAATGAACGCAGGAAGAAAATCAATAGCTTGACCTTCACTCCACACGCATACGACTTTCTTGCTACCTGGTTGGATGAATTGTTTGAATCCCATTATTTCGTATGCTCCGCCTTTACAAGACATTCTTGATAAATCCGTTCTCAAGTTACGGAACAGATTAAGGGTAAAGCTTTTGAATGGAGTGAAGAAGGAAATGCTAAAATTGTAGCAGGTGTGTTTTTTTATTGAGTCGATCCATATGCTTGACATTTAATGCTTTTATTTTTTGAATCGTGCTCTAGGGAATTGGATGGCACCGATACTGGCTGTTTCCAAAATTCATGAAAAGTAAAAGTATAATCATGATGAGAAAGTGTCTTAGGATATATTACCAGCAACGATTTTGAGAAAGTGATGATTCCAAAGGGCTATCTTCCTTTGGGCCTAGATATCCTTAAGTGTGAAATGGAGTCTAAAGAAAATATAAGTCACTATTAAAGTAATGAAAGTAATGAAGGTGATAAAATGATGGATATTTTGTAAGAATCTAAGTTATTTATAAAAGTGAGATGTTTGATTTTTTTTAAAGAGTTCAAGTCAGAGTCGAAGACTTTAGTAAATGTGGTTTTAAACCAAGGTTGAGTGCAAACAAAGGTTTGTAAAAGGATTTTTATTATTTAAGTCAAAGTCAAGTCTATGATATAAAATTGCAAAGAAGTTTAAAGTGAAGTTGAGTTGAAGTCTCAAAACAAAAGTCAAAACCAAATGAATTTAGGTAAAAGTTAAAGTATAGATTAATGTTAAAGTTGGAGACTCAAAGTTAAAGATAGGGAGTCAAATTCAAAAACAAAGTTGAGGCTAAGTGTTCAAGTTAAAATTAAAGGCGTATGATCAATATTACCTGACACCTTTATTAGTGTTGTATTCGAAATATGGGTGCATGATCAGTTGTATCTGACACTTTATGTTTATTTATTTTATTCTTCAACAAGTGAACACGAATAATTTGCATATTAAAAATGGGCAAAGGAGGAAGAAGGCTACAAAATTCTAATCATGAGATCAAACTACTAAAACAAGATCTTCCTGATGTTTTGCAAGAAATATGCATATTAGAAAAGCAAAATAATTCCATGATAGGTAAAGTTGCAAATTCAGGTCAAGAGATAATAAACTCTATCATGAATTTTTTAGTTTTGCTACGTAGCACATCAACGCATTAGAAGAAAACTTGAAATCATGAGATCAATTTATAGATGTTCTCTTCAAAATTCAAGATCAAAAGGACAAATTGATAGAATCATTAACCAAAAGTCCACGAGGTCTTGGATAGACATTGACCCCATTTACAAGTAGCAGTACAATAAATCAAATACAGAAGCAAGAACAAATTTGTAGTACTTGTGGAAGAAAATGACATGTACGGGATACATGTTGGAATCTACATTCCGTAAGGTTTGTGGTCTTACAAGTCATGCCCATCATAAGTATTAGAATAAAGAGATATCAAATCCTCATATATAAGTACAATGTGGTTGGATAGATGTGAATGGTTGGTCAAAAGACAATTTTTTGTTAAAAGGATTTACATGGTTAAGTATTCAATTGTACAACAACATCTTCTATACAAATTTCACGAGTCAGTGGTCCCCCAAAGGTTAGTTGTCATTAAGGAAAAAGTTGTTAAGGTAGTTTCTTGAGTCAAATGAAGCATGAGTAATATTGTTTTGGTTCAAGGTAATGATCCAGGTGGATCCAGAAATAGAAGTGGCCTTGAAAAAGCTCAAAAATAAAAGTCATCAGATTGAAGTGAAACCAAGACAAGATTGTAGTGTTCGTTGCCCTAATTCCAATGGCATGAACGACACCCAAATCCAAGTTCGTATGCTCAAGATATTGCCGGTCAAAGTTATGGTCAAACTAGGTCAAGTAGCAGTCACTAACGAGGCAACAATTTGGTGAAGGGATGACACACAGAATCCGGTGGTTGGAATGGGTGAATTTGTCTCTTGTTTAATTTGCCCAGTGACCCTAAAAGCCTGCCACTGAAATTTTTACCATTATTGTTAAAAAAATAAAAAACCCCAATGACATTGGTTATATATATTCAAAACATAATATAATTATGGGTCAAGCCACCGGAGACCCAGGCCCGCTTGATCATATGACAACGTCCTATGGAGGGAGTCAACGGGGGTCGAACCCGCCCGACGTAGGTGGGCGGGCCCACCAACGGGCGACCCCATTTTAAAACAACGTACTATTATTCAAATCAACTATCGCGCCAAACATAACACGGAGGAGCCCAAAAACGGAGGCTTGCGGTTTGGAACCCAGGATCTCCGTAACCATATGCCCTAACTCAAATGCCAACAACAAATGGGCCGTTAGGCCACATGTTGGTAATCCACCACTCGACTCCTATATAAACTCAACATTCCATTCGACTGGGGGAGGCGTGGCAGACCAAGGACCGAAACCGAGTTTTTCAGGTGGAACCAGGAGCATTCCTAGGCCGGAACCGCACCCACGTGAGCATGAAATTCAAGAAATATTTTGAAAGAATCTTGGGAGAATATTTTTGCAAGGAATCTTGAGGGAATCTAAATGTTTTCACTCTGGGTGACAATGGTGACCCTCTGGAATTTCTTGCTGTGGGTATTTTATATAAAATTTCTCTGACCCATGTATGTCAAATGGATCCTCTCGTCCTGACATCTTTGGTTGACTACATTCTTGGCACACGGGAGTATATTTCCATAATCTGATCTGTTCTAAATTGGATTTTCGCTTATAGCCACATTTAAGGAGTTCCTCGATTGGAGTATAATTGAGACTCCCTAGGTTGTGTTGGGAGGGTATGTTTTGAAGTGCTAAGGTGGCTACACCTGTGTACTGATATTCCTTATGGAGGGCTATATTACATCTTTAGACATGGATATATTGGCATAAGAGGCTTTTCTTCATGCCATGTTGGATGCGGAAAGTGCTTTGGGTTGTCAATCTATACCTCGGTGTGCCGACTCAGATTCTCTGCATGATAGAGATAGGTTGCCTCCAGACGTGCTTCCATAAAATAAGCTGTTGCATGGGAAAACATTTTGTTGCATGAAGAGGACAGTCGCCCCTGACTTTTGCATACTAAACCTTATTTGCAACAATGTCGATGGAACAAAAATGTTAAGAGTGCAATAGAACCAAAATTGCTAAGTTTTGGACATGATGTCCTTTGGGATAGAGTACAGAGTTTGCATAATAGGGCATTGGTTGGGCGGTGGTAATTTGCGAGCACTCAGAATTTGGACATGGAGGGATGGGTTTTAGCTCAGTGGAAACCCATCTTGGGCTATACACCTAAGTCCAGTCGCCTTATGAACCAATGGTTCAATTTTCAATTCTTGCATCAAGCGGACCCTGAATGGATTTTAAGGACCCAATGGGTTCATGGGAGGATATTTCTGTAGTTTTGAAAATGGTATGTTGGCTTTAATCCACTCATTGACACTCCAAAGAATAAGTGCATTTGGGTTAAAATCCTAGGACTTCCGTTAGAATTTTGGACTAGACTGGCACTGGTGGAGATTAGGAACATAGTGGGACGTTTCGTGTACATTGATCTTGGGGTGTTGGGTGCCAGAGATAAAAGGGTGGCCTGAATATTAGTGGAGGTGGACTTTGATGGAGGATTGTTAGAAAATGTTATTTTGGAATGGGGTACTCTGCGTTTCGACCAGTGCATCGACTATTGGGGCATTCCCTTTCAATGCCTATTATGTCATCATACGGGCCATCTTATGGAAAGATGCCCATGACGTCTTCACGGCACTAGGGATATGCGTTGGGACGAGAACATGCACATCATTGGGCATGCTCAGAATCCCTCTCTTTGTTGGTCAAGATTGGAAAAAGGTACTTATACATCTTCTGATGAGCCCTCTAACCATGAAAATAAATATATTTCCATCTTTTCTCGGCCACTCTACAGATCTTGTGATGATGAGTCAACTCTTATCCTGAGCAATACATGGACCCTCCTAATCATATTCCTAAGGACCTCTCCATTATGTAGAATGATCGCCCTGCCTCTCGACCCACTGCCTTTTATGTACTCCCTCATCCTTCTCCATCTGGTATTGGATTTGATATGCCGAGGTCGTCTTACCCACACGCTCTCAGACCCTCGTCTACTGGACATTCACTCCACTCCATTTGAACCCCAACCCCCTTCCTCCCCACACAATTCCGTGGATAGCAACCTGAAATTTCTAAAATTAAATCGGGTAATGGACCTACTTGCACTCACTATTCATAAGGGGAGTTATGGTGTCCTTTCTCCTGTCATCAGTCCTGCATATGCCAAGAACATCACCACTTGGCGTAGGGTGAGTAAGGGTAGCAGAAATTCAGGAGTAGGGCAACTGACAAAAAATTATTGCTTGATTCTAACGACCTCCTTGATGTTCCTTGTAGAAATTCGCACCTATAGATCACCTGATAATGCAATATACTAAAGCACAATACAAGATCTACTTCTACAACACTTTGCATAAGCTTAATTAATTTGAGCACGATCAATGAGAACACATATAATTGAGAATGAGAAGCAACCACACATAACATAGAAGAAATAACCCAGGGAAAGCCTCAGCCTAAAACCCCAAATCTGTATTATCATACAAGTGGAAATATAGTCTGGATTACAAAAAGAATAAGCTCACAAGCTATCCTGCTCTCTCTGCAATCCCTCTGCTGCTCATAGATAGTCAAAGGCCTCTCTCAAACCTTATCCTCTGCCCTCCAAGCCTCCTATTTCTTTGCACAATTATCCTTGGGGTCTAGTGCAACCACTTGTGTGAATTGGCCTCTTCACACGCTCACTAACCTTTGATCCAATGGCGCAATACTGAAGGAGATAAATCCTTATCCATGGATGAGCTTCCTTTATAGGAAAAATCCATCCAACTGATAGTACATTGTCCTTCCTCTAATCTCAACTGGGTCTTTGCCTGAACTGACATGCATGAGTTATTCATGAGAGAATATTCAATTATCTGAAGTGTAGTAGTTATATGCAAGCATGAATTAACTAACTGAACTCACATTAATTTAAATAAATTGTTTAAATCAATCTAAATAGACTTGAATAAGTTAACTGAGCCAACTAATTACAACTCAAATTAGAACTCATCCTTATCTCTTTAACTGATGGATAAATTTCTCAATTAATGGAGAAACTGTTGCATGTCCTCACATAGACTTCATGTTTGATTTTTCACAACTAATTAACTCATGGTGAACTAATTAATTTATTTTCAAATAGCTATTAAGTTCAAATTCGAATTTTACTTCCTATTTTAGTTCAAGTACTGACTAAATTGGAATCCATCCCAAACTTCCATTTTTCATTCCCTGTTGCTCAATCCAGCACTGGTACCCAAACTGCTCTTTATAATAGTGCTATTTTTAGCATTTCTTGTTTCCATTTTCAACACTCCCTCTAAAGAAGAAAGGCATTCAACTCGAACCCGATCCTGTACCTTTGGAATGTTCTACATGCAACACTTCTCGCAAGTGTGGTTGCTCCAGCAACTCTAGAAACAAAAAAAACTCCCAACTAACCTCTCTGTGGGGCTAGAAACATACTCTAATGATGAAGCTCTACCTGCTGCTGACCTCTGAGCTACTGCAACACTCCATGCATCTCACACCGTTGCACACCTCTCTGTGCCATCCTGCACTGGTGCAACACTCCTGTGCCTCTCGCATTGTTGCAGCCTGCTAGCTCTACACTGTCTTGGAACTCCTACACTATAGCTCTCTCTGTCGCTCCATCCACATCTGTCTCTACCCACTCAGCCAGTGCTACTACTCCTTGTCGGGGCTCATGTAGCAAAGTCAAATCAAAGAGGTTGGGTACCTCAAGAATCCTGCCCCTATTCTAGCCTACTTGGGATGATCACTCCACATCGCCCCACCTCCTACCTGGTGGTATGGATGCATGTGATCCCTCTACCCACCTGGCTCGAAATTTTCCTCTACTGGAGGTCTCTGCATGAGTGGATGCCTCCACTCTGTCTCCTCTCGGCTTCCCCAGTTGTGGCTGCTCCACAACCTCCTGAAGCTGCTTCACCAATCGTGGATCCTCCATAATCATCTGAGACTTAACCTGTGACTGCATGTTGAGAGGTAATGTACTCTCCCTCTTAACCACCAAGTCTCCATCAGTTGCCTTGCTCCTCAAGGATTTGCATGCATCTTAAACCTTAAGAGCATACAGGTTCTTGACCCGTGAACCGATCTGCTTCACATGTCTAGTGATGATGTGTCTAAGGAAAACCCTTCCCTTACTGAAGACTACATCATAGTCTCTGTCTTCCAGCATTGCGATCGACACCGAATTTCTCTTTAGTCCTGGTACATACTTGACATCGGTCAAGGTAATGCGAGCTCCATGCTCCCTCTGAAAAATAATCGTGCCTACACTTGAGACACTATACTTTTCATCATTACCCATCGTTATCAGTATCTGGAGATCTTTCTCCTCCAAAGTACTGAATAAACTCTTGTCGCCGGTCATGTGGAAAGAAGCTCCAATGTCAAGAAACCAACCACTTCCCACCATGTATGAAACCATGCATGCGAACAATGTGAAATCCAACTCGAACTATGAGGCCAGTGCCTCACCTTCTGATCCTTCCACAGATCCCTTCTTGGATTTCCTCAGTGGACAATTTGTAGCAAAATGGCCCACCTCATGACAAAGAAAGCATCACACTTTCGATTTGTCAAACTTCTTCCCACCTTGGGAAGAACTAGATTGGGAAAGAGAATCCTTCTCCTCCCCTTCTTTGCCTTACTTGCTAAGGCACAATTTTCTTCATTCTCCATGGATGAAGAACCATCCTTGGTGCTTCTTCTTATCTCCTCCTACATCAAATCTGCCAACCGAGTCTGGTAGTTTCTCTCTTCCATTAAACGAGTCCTAGTAGCTATGCTAGCTCTTAGGAAGACCAAGGAGTGCAAGAATCACCATGTCATCATCAGCTATCGTGATCCCTACACTTCCAAGCTCATCCCTGCATGTGGTGAGCTTGTTTAAATACGTAGAGATCGTGTCACCCTTTTCACACTTGATCTTTCAAAGCTTGTCCTTTAGTGCCAACTTCCTCTGATCACTGCTATTCTGATATAGATATTTCAATGTTTTCCACATTGAAAATGGTGTCTCCTTCCCATGGAAGCTCGAGACAATGTGGTCTCGAACTCCCTCCAGGAGGATTCTCCTTGCTCTAGCCACACATTTCTTCCATTTCGCCAGTTGGGTAGTATCAGTCGGCATGGGGGCTTCTTGATCAATGAATTCCTTTGACCGTTATCCTCTAATACTGCCTCCATGCGATCCTTCCAAGCTATATAATTCGAGCTACCATCAAGGGCATACTCGAGTCTTAAACCACTGAATTCCATCGGTGAAATTGAGATGTGATAAGAACTCGATTTCTATATTTAGGAACCACAAACTTCGAACTTATCCTTCTTGTATACTATTCTTTGTCTTGATCACCTTTGCTCTGATACCATGTAGAAATTCTCTATAGATCAGCTAGCTCCGATACCATGTAGAAATTCCACCTGTAGATCACTTGATAATGCAATATACTAAAGCACAATACAAGATCTACTTCTACAACACTTTGTGGAAGCTTAATCAATTTGAGCATGATCAATGAGAACACATATAACTGAGGATGAGAAGCAATCACACATAACACATAAGAAATAACTCAGGGAAAGCCTCAGCCTAAAACCCCAACTCTATATTATCATACAAGTGGAAATATAATCTGGATTACAAAAAGAATCAGCTAACAATCTATCCTGCTCTCTCTGCAATCCCTTTGCTGCTCATAGATAGACAAAGGCCTCTCTCAAACCTTCTCCTCTACCCTCCAAGCCTCCTATTTCTTTGCGTAATTTTCCTTGGGGTCCAATGCAGCCTCTTGTGTGAATTGGCCTCTTCACACACTCACTAACCTCTGATCCAACTGCGCAATCCTGAAGGAGATAAATCCTTCTCCATGGATGATCTTCCTTTATAGGAAAAATCCATCCAACTAATAGTACACTATCCCTCCTCTAATCTCAACTAGGTCTCTGTCTGAACTGACATGCATGAGTTATTCATGAGAGAATATTCAGTTATTTGAAGTGTAGTAGTTATATGCAAGCATGTATTAACTAACTGAACTCACATTAATTTAAACAAACTGTTTAAAACAATCTAACTGGACTTGACTCAGTTAATTGAGCCAACTAATTACAACTCAAATTAGAACTCATCCTTATCTCTTTAACCGATGGATAAATTCCTTAATTAATGGAGAAACTGTTGCATGTCCTCACATAGAGTTCATGTTTGATTTTTCACAACTAATTAACTCCTGGTGAATTAATTAATTTATTTTCAACCAACTATTAAGTTCAAATTCTAATTTTACTTCCTATTTTAGTCCAGGGACTGACTAAAATTGGAATCCATACCAAACTGCTAAAAATAGAAATGCTATTTTTACCACTTCCATTTTTCATTCCCTGTTGCTCAATCCAACACTGGTACCCAAACTGCTATTTATAGCAGTGCTATTTATAGCATTTCTTGTTTCCATTTTCAACATTCCTGTCCTTGATACCTCCTCCTTTGGGGCCCTTAGAGCTTGCATACCCCCTAAAACTAGAACATGATGCCCATGCTGTCCTTCAATATGCGTGGCTAGGGGGATGATGCTAAAAGGATATCCATATGCCACCTCTTCCACTCTGTTCGGCCTTCTATAGTGCTCATTCAAGAAACCATGGCAGAATAGGCTACATCTTTGGCATAATTTAGATTTATTTACCCGCACTAGTGTATTGCTGCTATTGACTCATGTGGTTTATCGGGGGGTTATATGTCTCTTTGGGACCCATACTAGGTAGATTTTAAAGCCTACAAGTTCTTTTTCGACATATTGGTCTCTAGCCGCATTAGGGGTTCATAGGAAAAGCTCCATATATGGAACATATACTCCCCATATGATGACAAACATTGTTTCTGGGACTGGGTTAAATATTCGAACATTCTTAACATTGGATCACTGATAATTGTAGGGGACTTTAATATGATTTTATCCAGGGATGAATATTGGGGGGCGAATGGACACAAAGACCCACTATCTGAGTACCTCAACACTCTCTTTGGATAAAATCACTTGGTTGATGTGTTCCCTAACCGCCTTGAACCTACATGGAACAATGACAAATGCTGGGGTGATTATATTGGTAAGAGACTTGATTGCTTCATGGTACACCAGAAACTGTTTGAAGTCCTTGGAAATTTGAGGTCGCAGGTTTTGAAATTGAATGTATCATAACATTAACCTATTATGTTGCATTTCCAGGAGGAAAGTGCACGGAAGGGTATCCCCTTTAAATTTAACAGGACTTGGTTGGATGACGATGATTTCAAAAAATTGGTTACTGAAGTTTGGGATTCCTCTGAGTGGATACATGGTCAATCGACCATGGACAATATCTATGGGAAAATGCTTGCACTCAAGAGCTGGGTTCAAATATGGGAGCGGGAGAAGAAGTTTCGATTATATTTGGAACTGAAAGACATGTCTAACGAAATTAAATGCATTAGTAGTTGCTTTGATTTTCTCTGCATTGCAGAACAATGACAAAACCATATACAAGCTCTTTCCTTGAATATGAAGAAGTAAGTTTGTAAAGGCTTGCCTGATAAGAGGCGAAGAGAAACCCTCTTTTGGAGAACAAAGAGGGGAATAAGCCTCCCTGTTAAGCCACCAAGAAACGGTTTCAACAAGAAGCAGTATTTTTATTACTTTTTGAACATGCCTATTACCCTCCTTAACTATTAACTATTAATTTGACGGTTTAAAAATCTTCAATCGTCTAACATTCTATAGGATAGTGTAGACTGGTACACAGTGGGAGTTGAGGGAGTTTTTCTAAAAGGGGAACACTTTACGAAGTAACTAACATTCTATCAGATGGTGCAAACTAGTACATAGTGGCAGCTAGGGGAGTTGTTCTCAAAGGGGAACAACTTACGACGTAAAAATATTACAAAACATCAATAATCCTATTCTAAGTGTGTTGCTCCATTCATTTCAACCCAATATAAAGGAGATGTGCTAAAAATTTCACAATCTTTCAGCCATAAATAAAGTATTTAAATATTTATGTAAAATAATATAATTTTATATGAACATTAAAGAGAGATAAAATAATAATCCTTATACTTTTTAAAAATATTTCAAATATAAAACTAAAATAAATTATTTGAATATCAATATTAAATACTTTATTTTAATATCAACTTCTTATCTATATATAGTGATAATAATAAAATATTTCAATGCTCAAAGAAAATAAACCAAAAGTAAAAATATTCAATCACTTCAATTCTTAATATAGTTTACACAATCTAAGTGTCCAAGATAATGTTTAAGGCTTTGAATTTATTTATGCATTTAAAATTGTTATATATCTATCTATCTATCTATATATATATATACATATACTACTTATTGTGGCGAGAGGTGCTCTACAACCTAGTACGTGGTAGATGTGAAACACAAATGTTTAACATTTAACAATTAACAAATTTAATCTAATGCCAATATGAGGGTTAATTAAAAATCGATATAATTAGTATGTATAAACAAAATATAAATTCAACATTGGTTTTATGGAAGTGGAATTTTTGTCGGTTCAATTAAAAACAAATAATAATAGGTTAAAAGTAATATCTATCTGAGTATGGTGGATATGTTCTAGTGAAAACATGGGAAGTATATTTTTTACATCTTATTCATACCCATTTTTTATGCAAAGACTTGTTTAACTTATGGTGGGAAGTAATTAATGGTAGATATGTTATTTACTTGAGTATGTTATTTTCAAGTATTTTATTTTTGGATGATTTTCTTGCAAAGCGTAGGAATACAAAATAACTACAAAATATTTAAAAACCATGCATGAATATTGCAACCATATCCATTAATTATGACATAAAATATGTAAGAGTGTTATCCACATGACATTATATTGTGCAAAGGCTGCAATAATACCTTTAATTCATGGTGCAATCAAATGTTTGAAAAATATTTTATTTAATAATGTTGAAAAATAAATATTTATTTTTCAAATTTTAACAATATAATTTGCATTGGTCAATGCTAAACTAATAATGATCAATAGACAAATAGACAAATCAATTGTTAGAGTCCTCCTTGGCAGGGACTTCGATAACCATATTTAAATTTAATTAATAAGCACATAAAACTTAATAATTACAATAAACTTACAATATAACAAGTTTTTTAACCATGGATATCCACCCCCACTTTACCATGGATATTATTAACTTTTAAAGAGGTTTTTCTACAATACCATGGGCCAATTCTTGGTATTGGCCCATGGATTATCAATACCACATGCCAAAAAGCATACCTCATTTCACAATAAAAAATTAAAATGTGAAATATTTTAGACATTACATATGGCATTGCTTACATAGAGTGAAAATTATCCATCATATGGATGGAGGGGGGAGAGCGCACGAAGAGAGGGGAGGAGAGAAGGAGAGAGGGAAGGAGATAGTGAGAGAGCTAGAGGATGGAGAGAGAGAGAGTGATGGGGATGAGAGAGACAAAGGGAGGTGTAAGAGAGGAATGAAGAGAGAGAGGAGGGGAGGGAGAGAAGAGAGGGATACCAAGAGAGAGAGATGGAGTTGGAGGGGGAGAGAGAGGGAGGGAAGAACAAATACATAGTGACGCAGGAAATCATATGTATACCCATAGTGTGCATATACTATGCATATATCCTATCTGTCCCAGGCTTTTCTTACTCTCTAAGGAGTCAAATCTTCAATTCTTAAGATTTAAGGCCCATTAACAATTCTCTGTGCAGAATGATTTATAGACTAACAAAGTATAATCATTAAACCACCCTTTCCTTTATATCAGAACTCATCTCCTTTTATCGGAACTTAAGCACCCCTCTTAAACCTTCATTAACCTTTTGTTAACCCAAATATATATATATATATATATATATATATATATATATAATCGTACATTAAACTAAATCCCACTCATTCCTTTGGACTTACACATGAAATCCTCATATCCGTGCTATATTCTATTATAATTCTTTTATAATAGAAATACTCCACAACATAGGAAATCTTACCTTTTCCACACTTTTCCACGTCTCTGCACATTCTTCGATGCATGCTTTATCACAATCGCAATCGCTATCTCCACAGGTCACATTACACATGAACTATAGCAGCCGATATGTGATAATGCATTATTGGATTTCAAATACCATTAACCGCACCCATATAACTGATCGGGTCCGCTTCTTATCGCATGCATCAATACTCTTTGCCCCGATCAATACCGCTGCATGTATGCGATGTGATCACTTTGATGATTGCATCAACGATCGCTTGTTGCTGATGTTAGTTCACATATCAATATAACATTGTGATGTGATATTTAAGAAGGCTCCTCCATTGTTGATCTTATTTCTGATCCAATGGTCCATGCTTCAAACGAATATCGCAATTGCTCAAGGCATGAGGTCGGTTCATTAACTCCTGAAACTTTCCTCTGTTGCGATATTAACTGCTCTTCTTGCTGCGAATTAATCCTAGCCATTGATCATGAAGATCCAACGGATCCTGTGCAATAACACTTCATTACTCATCCTTCCCTTTACTTGTGTTTTTATGACATTGTTCAATGGTTTTGGTCCTTCTGTCATTTCGCTGTGCGAGTCCCTCATGAGCTTAATCCATATATTTCTTTAATCAATGTTACTCCAGGACTTTATTTCAATCCTTCAATCGGATTCAACGATCCATTACGATTCTCTGTCCATTCAAAAGGAATCCTGATTCTACATGCTTAATACTAATCCCATGAAATAATTTCCATCAGTCATTTGTGCAGAATTCCACAGTATTTCACAGGTTCACAATCAAATGCATTATAGGGCTATTAAAGCACATACAAATACAAATTCCCACACATGGTATCCACAAATCCACATTGATTTGATATTAAAATATTTACAAGGGAACCAGTCACATTTAACTGATTCAGTCATTCTCCATAAAATCCATCTACCACTCCTCCTAAATTCTCACTTCTACTCTTAATATCTTGTAACTCTCTCGCTCTAGCTAGCCTCTGGCTAAAATATAAGATATTACAATTTATACAAGAATGGATTCATGAACCAATTTAGTTTAGATCCAACAATCTCTCGCTTCCTCCTAAAGTATCTCTTCAGCTCCACCTTTATCTCAAACAAATCCTAGATGAAGCTTTTGAATCCCTTAAATCCTCACTCTTCCTAAGATTACTCAACTTCCTCTCAAATCTCTACTTTCACAATATATTCTTCATTAATCAAGTTTACAATTAAAAATCCCCTCAACTCAACTAAACTTAGGAAAATAAATAAAATTATTAAGGGAACCCACTCCTTTTCGTAAATGTGAAATAAGACTCATGGGTCTTATAGACTCTCAAGAATGCTCCTGCATCAACCTCCCCAGGTTGAAATAATTCATGGACTCCTGTTCATGAGCCTTTCCACTTCCTCTGTTGTAAACGTCATTAGATTTCATCTTCCAACTAGCTGCCTGATCTCTTTCAACTGCAGGTGCATTTACTGCCTCCTTTGTTTCTCTTTGGTGACAAATTCTATGTTGTGGATGTCCTTTTGCTCTGCATTCATAAGAATCTCCTTTGCATAATGTTTTGGTGCTGATACCCTGCATAAACATCTCCTCAAACAACATAAATATCTACTTCTCTATCTGTTGTTGTCTTGTCATCATCTCAATAGAATTGATCTCCATCTTTATGTATTTTCTCCTGTCCTGTACCTGACTGTTTCTTTTGATTTCTGACTCGATCACCAACATCTCCTTTTGTCTATAAACCAATTTCTTTATGTTGTCCTGTATATCCTTCCATCTTCCCTTGACTTGTTGACTTTGATAATTCCTCATGTTCATCACCTTTGTAGTTTTCATCATCCACCTATCCAATAGCTTAAGTAGAGTCCTTCCAATCTCGAAAGAAGATTGGTTCTTGTTTAATACAAGAACATATAACCTTCCAACTACACATTGTTCCCCGACTGCAAATATTTTAGTTATTGAAATTTGTTCAACTCCCTCCATTTTCCTATCAAATTTAACTGAACTGTTCACCCAATTTTCCAATTGCAACCTCAAGATAAACTCTTGACATTTAAGCCTCCTTTGTATTAAGAACAAAATCTGTCTATGGACTGTACTTTCACTTCCCCTGCAATCTTCTTCCTCTTCTGCAATAACTTGTTTAAGAGCTATGCCAACTCTCCTTCCTCTATTCCAAGCTTCTGAGTCAACTCGTTGCTTACTCTCATCTTCTTGTTTCCATAAGGAAAACTAACTTTCTGTAATTCCAGAATTTACACATTCCTTCATGTTTACTTGTGCAAACATATCTCCAAGAGTAGGTTTTCCTTCATCCTGAAAACCACATTCAACAATTAATAACTCAAAATTAGAAAATATATTACATTTTCCATCTCTTTCCTCATTAACTCTGCTCCATAATTTTTTTGATTTGTCATCCTCTTGATGTATATATGACATATCAAACTTGTCATGTCGTCTTGTCTTGAAAAAGTCTTCTTTGGCTTCACTTTGTTCTGAATGCTGTCTAAGTTCTAAATTCTGTTCTCTGCTCTTCTCTTTGGCCTTCCTTCCTTTCACACTCCTTTTCATTCTTCCTGTTCCTTCCTTACAAATCTGTAAGCCACTAAGTTGTATTTTCCATTCTTCCTTTGTTTCAATCAAAATCTACCAATCTCTGAGTTTAGAACCTAAAGTTTTATTTGTTTCAATACAAGAAACAAAATCACCATATACCATAGGTTTTCCATTCCACTGTAGAGTCCCTTTTACAACAATGAAAATTACTGTCAACACCATGAATATCACCTTCCATTGCTCCCCTTGGTTGCTCACTGCATATGCATAGTTCACAAAAGCATTCTTACCTTCATCCTCTGAGATTGCCTGTCTATTTTTAGTTTGTTGTTTACATTCACCTTTACTCTTTTTGCAATTTGTACAAATAACACTGTCTTCAATTTCCAGCTGTGCATCAGTGTCTACCAACCTCTCTTTGAGTTCTTGTTTGTCCTCTTTTCCTTTCTTCTTCATAACCTTGAATGGATTAACTGTACCTCCTTGGGTTGAATTCTCTTTATAAGCCTTGTTTCTACCATCTTCCATAATACACTCTTTAGTAAGAGTCCTTTCCATTAATGATCCATTATGTCTTTCCAATATAATTTCTTGTCCATTAACTATTAATACAGGTTCATAATTTTTGAATAAAAATTGAAGAGATAATTCCATTACCTCAAGTGTTTGTACTACATCTACACTCTTGTTTGCTCTTTTCATAAGGTCGTCTTCATACCTCTTTTCTACTTCTCCTTTTGCAATCTGCAATTTCCTTTTGTTTTCAGATTGTCTGCCATATTTTTGCCAAGTCTTACTGGATTCATCATCTTCATCCTCCTTAGTAGTCTTCAACATTTGTCCATCTCTAGTGTCCTTGAACACATGTTTAATCAAGAATTGTTCTATCACATCCATCTCTTCTAACAGTTTCATTTCTTCAGCAACTTGCATAAACATATCTTCTAAAGGTTGTTCATCACCTGCATACATGCACAAATCATTAGTTTCACAAATACTATGCTCCTTTTTCTTTGATGTTTCAATCATCACACCTCTCTGCTAGTTCAAACTTGTCCAACAGTTCAAGAAATCATCAATGATTCCTTCCTCAGCAAGGTAAACCTCTTGCCTGTGTCTACGATAACTATCGTCCATCTCTAACTCAGCTGCTCTGAGTTCTTCTCTTAATTTGATATACTTTCTCCTCTTTATCTGTTTCTGCAACAAATTCCACTTTATCTTCTTTTTTTTCATAGTCCAACCATACCTTTGGTCCTTTTCACATCTTTCTAGCAGCACTATTATGGCATCCATAATTGCCTTCAGTTCTGTAATTTCTCTGTCAAATATCTCTTGAATCATCTTCTCTCCTTTGCCTTTTTCCTTGGCATCTTCCTTTCTTATGTTGTGGCTTCTCTCTGAACCCCTACTATGACTATCAGTAGTTATTTACTCGTTATCTCTATGAGCTTCTCACTCACTATGAGCTACACTAAGCCTGTGCGACAACAAGTCCTCCCTGCTGTCACTTACCTCACCAATCCCTCCTCTGGACTTGGTCTTTTGGCAAGCATTGGCTCTCTATCTCTAGAACCTCTTGAGCATTCTCTTCTGCTCTCTTTAGGCTTGTATCCTCAACTCACCTTCTCTTGAGAACACTTTAACTGTCCTCCTTGTCCAACTTTCAGTTGGAATATTTAGGTTCACTACCACTAACACAACTCCTCTCTTTCTTTACATAGTCTACTACTGTGTGTTGCTGCTATCACTCTCTTCCCTTATAAAAACAATTCAAATGAACCAACATCAAAATACAACTCATACCTGCTGATCTATCTCTTTCATCCTTCACTGGCTGGGCAATACACATGTTGCTTTACTTTTCGCTATCTGCACTTCAATTCTTCTTTCAACCGAATTTTTGTTCTTGCTGAGTACATCCATATTCACTTTCTTTCCTTACAATATCTTTGCTGCAATTTCTTCACTTGCTCCTTTGTCACAACTACTTGCTGGAATTTCATTACCTGCTACTTGCATTCACCTACACATACCATTAAAGCTTTAAAACTTACAAGATCCTTTCTGATCCTATCTTCCTCAACCCTTTTCCACATTCTATCTTGAATGAATCGACTGAAGTCTTCATTGCCTGTAACATTTCAGAGTTCTTCTATGCATGAATCCTTGTGCTCTATTCTCCCTCTGTATCAGATCCATTACAATGCAAATTATATATATGCTAGGAATAAAATTCAATCCCTCAACCAATCTCTACAGAGCATTAATCTTGCTCTGATACCAAATGACGCAGGAAATCATAAGTATACCCACAGTGTGCATATACTATGCATAAATCCTATCTGTCCTAGGTTTTTTTAACTCTCTAAGGAGTCAAATCTTCAATTCTTAAGGTTTAAGGCCCATTAACAATTCTCTATGTGGAATGATTTATAGACTAACAAAGTCTAACCATTAAACCACCCTTTCCTTTATATCAGAACTCATTCTCCTTTTATCGGGACTTAATCACCCCTCTTAAACCTTTGTTAACCTTTTATTAACCATATATATATATATCTATATATATATATATATATATATCTATATATATATATATATATATATATATATATATATATATATATATATATATATATATAACTGCACATTAAACTAAATCCATGTTATAGACATTTTTGGGCCCTACAACCCCAAGCATGAAATGTCCATAAACCAAGGGCTCCTAAGTCCCTAAAAGTGTTGTTCTAACCCCTAAAGGAACAAGGTCAACAGATTACAGCTTCTCCCAGAAGTTCCCCATGAGAAACTGCTCAGAATTGGTCAAAACAGGATCATTGTAGCTGCTCCACTGGCTAAGTGCGTTGAATCTCACCCAAATACACTGTGAGGGTGCGTTGCATTTCAAAAGTTCCTTCTGTGGGGTGCGATGGGCGAGAAATGACAAATGGCAGTGTCATTCCGCGAGGTGGAGAGGCAATGGAAGCTTCCAGAATCTTCTCCTATGACACTTGCCTCACTGAATTCGACCAAGGATGAGTAAGAGGCCATCAGTCTCCAAGTGGAAGCAAGAACTATCAGAGAGAAGACACTAATCAAATCACAAGCTGACTCATCCCCCTTACAAATATCTATATATGGATCCCTCATCCCAGAGATCCAAAGGCTGGAATTTTGCATATTGTAAGGAATTGCTGTTGGTTTTTTGAGACAAACATCAGATTGTTGGGTGATCTAAGCTTTGTTTGAGGTGAAGAGGGGCTTCTTTGCTGGGAGGTTGATGCTGGGTCAGAACAACTGGTTGTAACTCCTCTTGGCTCTTTTCTTGTTTATCAATAAAAGCTATTTGAGTTTTCCTCCATGCTTTTGTATCATTGATGCTTGTTACATTTGTATGGTCAATTTACATCTGATCCTAGATTGTTTATGATTATAGATCCATGTCTTTGTATAGTGCTATGCTTCTATGATCTTACAGGTACTTTGTGAAGCTGGGCGTGCAAGGGAGCAGGTAGCTGAGGACTATCAAAGAAGAGAGGGATCGAATCAAGAGATTAGCACAAGACAGAGGTTGGTCTTTCTGTTCCTCTCTATCTATAATTCATAAGGGAAAAACAAAAGTAGCTTTTCTCTGTTTGTTTCTAAGGCAGCTGTCACACCTTAGTGGGATAGAGCAATTCTGTATAGACACTTTTCCCTGTAACAAAATGGCGACTCTGTTGGGGAACTAATTAGTTTGTTTGTTTATCATTCTTTGTTGTTTGTTTCATAAACTTACAAGTAGTGTTCGAACTGCATTTGCCATAACAAATGCAAAGTAGATATCTGCTACTTCAATCCATTTACTGGATCTGTTTATGATTTAAACAACTGATTCACAAACTATCTGATTGCCCTTGTGATAGCTCTTAGATCCTCCTTAGATCTACCCCTGATTGTTGCATTACTGATTGCTTTTTGCTTGGCCAAAACCCAAGAACTGAACTGCAAACTATGACCTGGAACCCGAACAGAGTCTCGTTTCTGGCCCAACGCAGCTACTGTTCAGAGATTCTGAATTTCAGCGCACTTCCCGAGTGGACAACCTGCGCTGCATTTCAGATTCTCTGTGTTACAGGTGCGCTGATCAGACTAGCTCTGTGCAGTTGTGGCTTCTGTGGTTCATTCTTTCCAGTTCTATTCCTGAATTTTGCTGCCTGTGATTAGTATATGTCTGTTTGAAACCCCTTTTCCTTGTTGTTATTCTGCCTCCTTTGTACAAAAGAATTGTAGGTGTTTTTGTGTGTTTGTTGAGTCATTTACAGTTCTCCTTTGCAAAAGTAGCGTAATCGTACTGTCGTCCTTTGATTTGAAACTGTCGCAAGTGTCGATTTCAATCGTAGGAAAGAGTTTGATTGCTGTTGATGGTTGATTATCCTGTTACTATTGCTTTTGGTCTGAATTTGTAATTTTCTAGTGTCAAGAACAAGTATTCATTTCAAAATTGTAAGGTGTTGTGATCGTCTTCATTTTTGATTTCGAAAAGAAACTTGTTGATATTTGTCGCTTGAAAAGAAATTCAGATTTGTGCATCAACTTTCTTTTTAGCATTCATATACTAAGAAAATCGAAAACAAATACATGCATGTGCATTTGCATATAGACTGTCTGATTGGCTTGATTTAGGAAAGTGCATTTAGAGTGTGCTCTTTGCTCTTTGTGAAAAGATTCTGTCTTTCTTTTCCCTAGTAGCTAGGATTTTCATTGCATAAAGGAGATAAAAGTTTGTTTATCATCTTAGATTGCATTTTAGGAATTACATCTACATCTCGTGGTGAACCCGAAAGGCAAACTTCATAAACAAGATCAACTTAAATTAAATTCAATGAATCTAACAATGCTTTGGAACTTAACGCACAACATTTAGAAGTCTAGGCTAGAGACGTATTCCGGCGTCGTAAAGCCTGGTAACTGTTGCTGTCACTGATGGTTGGGTGATTCCTCCACTTTGAGATGATAAGTGCCAGTACGGACTTGTGCTCCCACGTACCGTCGAGTATATTTTGGGAGACCCCAATAGGCTTAATCCTTTATCCATAGGAAGCCGTGTCTGCCGCCCTATCGATCGAAATGAACTGAACACAACATTCGGGAAGATTGACTGCCGTACCGTAAAAAGTATTCTGCAGTTTTGCGATTGATTTGGTAATCCCTCTACCTAGATTTCCAGAGCAGTCCCTTTCGTTCCTTTTCAGACTCTTTAACAGAAAAGGTCCATCTGAGCACTTGTCACTTCAGGCTCATTAAAAATCGAAGGAGACTAGAGTCATCTTTTGTTTTGTCTTGACTCTTAAAAATTAAAAAAAAAGTTGTGTCAAAGCGTCTAAAATTTATTTTAAATGGAATAATCATCACCTTTCCCTCGTTGGTCTTCGAAATTAGTCTCCCTTCATCGAAAGTTCTTGTAGAATCGCTAGGAAATCTTTTGGATAGGCTAGATATGTCTGAACAACCGTCAACATCTAGGACTATGTCATCCGACATAGCAGCAACAGAACCTCGTGCTGCTACTCCGACAATGTTTGCCGGTATACCATCTGTCCCGAATAGCTCTCAACCGCTAGAAGGAGTCCAATCAGGGACTGTTTCGACAACATGGTCAGTTCCTATTTCTTCATCCGGATTATCATCTGGTATTTCTTATGTTGAAACTCAACAAATTGATCCAATGTGTCTTCAAAGGCCAATCTACCCTTTAAGTACTGGATTTCCACCATATGGAGGGCAGTATGCCTTTTCATTGTTCCCTCCCAGAGAACAACCATATGGGAGTTTACAACAAAGTTTAGGTCAAACTGGAATTACATCCAGCGGTTGGGTACCAATACTGCCTCAGCAACTAAGGGTTGTATATTCAATGCAACTAGTACACCCTATGTCGAATATTCCCACTATATGAATTTTTGACCGGAGAATCCATAGTAAGAGAATTTTTACACCAACGTTTCAAATCCCAAATGGGATCCATAATCAGGGTTAAGAGAAAGATGATAAAAGAAGAGCAAGATGGAAGAAATAAATACTCATGAGGGAATGAATATTAACGGAACAGCACATGTCGGCCAGAAAGATTTATCATGAAGCTTATATTTAATTATAATTTTTATTTATAATTTTAATATAAATATTATTTAATTTTAATTTTTATATTAATTTTTATTAATTTTTTATTAATATCATTTGATGAAACTTATATCTAATTTTAATTTTTTTATATTAATATCATTTAATTAATATCTATAACACATAATCTTTATATAACCTAAAATCTAAAATAAATATCTAAAAACCTAATATATATATTAATATTAAAAACATAAAACCTATAATCTATAAAACAATCATATTTATATAACCTAATGCTTATAAAACTTAATATTTATAAAACTTGATCTTAATATTAATATCAATTTAATGAAACATACATTTAATTTTAATTTTTATTAAAATCATTTAATTAATATCCATAAAGCTAAAAACTTTATATAACCTAAAAACTTAGTTAATATTAATATCTATAAAAACTTAATATATATAATAGTAATAATAACCTAAAAACTTTATTAATATTTATATAACCTAAGAACTTTTTAGGTTATTATTACTATTATATATATTAAGTTTTTATAGATATTAATATTAACTAAGTTTTTAGGTTATATAAAGTTTTTAGTTTTATGGATATTAATTAAATGATTTTAATAAAAATAAAAATTAAATGTATGTTTCATTAAATTGATATTAATATTAAGATCAAGTTTTATAAATATTAAGTTTTATAAGCATTAGGTTATATAAATATGATTGTTTTATAGATTATAGGTTTTATGTTTTTAATATTAATATATATATTAGGTTTTTAGATATTTATTTTAGATTTTAGGTTATATAAAGATTATGTGTTATAGATATTAATTAAATGATATTAATATAAAAAAATTAAAATTAGATATAAGTTTCATCAAATGATATTAATAAAAATTAAAATTAAATAATATTTAAATAAAATTTAAATAAAAATTATAATTAAATATAAGCTTCATGATAAATCTTTCTGGCCGACATGTGCTGTTCCGTTAATATTCATTCCCTCATGAGTATTTATTTCTTCCATCTTGCTTTTCTTTTATCATCTTTCTCTTAACCCTGATGATGGATCCCATTTGGGATTTGAAACGTTGGTGTAAAAATTCTCTTACTGTGGATTCTCCGGTCAAAAATTCAAAAAGCACAAACCACAGATCCCTAAAATCCAATTCCCACTATACCTGCTATGGTGACTGCATCGCAAGTACAAGCGCTACCTGTTGTATGTCAACCCCAAGTTTCTCAGGTTGCAATACAACAGCCTCTTGTCTTGACGACTCAATCACAACCTCAGGTTAGTTCCTCCTTATCTGAAGCGGCTCAGGCTCAAACGAGTACTATGACTCCTCATCTTGGTCAATCATCCAGTATTGGACAACAGCAAATGGTCCAACAACCAAGGCTGGTTCAATCTCAACAACCACAATTCCTGTAGCTTCATGATTCGGATTATCCACAGTTTCTTATTCATTCTGCCAACGTTTCAAACCCCAAAGGGGGTCCATCATCAGGACAAAACAGAAAGAAAATGAATGAGAAATTATTGAGAGAAGAGAGCCAGCGACCTGGATATAAATAAACTAAGAACCCTAATTTTATATTGGCCGACACATGATTCCTAACACTTAATGATAATAATTTTATTTTAATTTTATCTATATAAATCTTAATTGATTAATTCTTTTTATTTAATTAATTAATTAAATTAATTTATTAATTTTATTTTTCATTTTTTATTTGATTAATAAATTGGTTAGTTAATAAATTTTTGTTTTAATAAAAATAAATTTGTTTTTTATTTTTTAATTAATAAAATAAATTTGTTTTTAATTAATAAAATAAATTTGTTTTTAAATCAATTAATAAGACTCTATTAAATTTCATTAAATTTTTATTAAAATCTGATTAAGAAATTAATTAATAATATCAAAGCTCCAATTCTTATTTCTTTTAAAAAAATTTATTAAAATTTTTAATCCAAAATGAATTTTTTTTATTAAAATTATTATTTCTAAAATTATTTAAAATTTTTCATACCAATTGAATTTTTATTTTTATTTGACTAAAATTATTATTTCAATTAAAATTTTTTAATTTCATTAAATTTATATTTAATTTTCAATTTCATTAAATTTTTTTATTTAATAGATTAAATCAAATTAAATTAATTTATTAATTTATATTGATTAAAAGATTTTGATATTTGAATATAATTAAAATTAATAAATTTTGGATTATTATTAATCATTTGATTTTTATACAAAAGATTAACTTCAAATTCATTTCTTTTTATTTAAGAATTAAATCATTAATTTAATTAATATAATTAATCAAAGTAAATTAAATTAAATTAATTAAATTAATTATTAATTAATATAATTAAATTAAATTAATTAGATTAGATTAATTTAATTTAATTAATTAAACCATTAATTTAATTAATTTAATTAATATAATTAATTAAATTAATTTAAATTAATTAGATTAATTTGATTTAATTGCTTAAATTAATTAATTAAACTTACTGAATGAAAGACCCCTTATTTCGATCTTATGCTTCCAAGGGTCTGGGGGGGTTTATTTGCTTGATCAGAGGAAGCCAATTTCCACTGATTTCACTCCCATTGTCCCTGTTGAGGTTCTGAGGAAATTTCATAATTTCAATGGCCTCTCTGATTTTCCTTTTATGATAGTTGTCTTCTCTTGCAATTACCCTGGCGTCTTCCAAACACACATGGTGTTTGGTCTTGGACGAGTGCTCCGCAAGGGCCGATGTGCGAGATCTTTCATTCTTTATGTCAGCGACATGCTCTTTAAGTCTTATTTTCAGAGACCGACCTATTTCCCCAATATAACTCTTGCCACATGAGCAATCGATCTTGTATACTCCTTTGAGTTGTTGTCGATCAATGTTATCCTTAACCGACCTCATCATTTGCCTTATCGTTCCACATGTTGTAAATTGAGTGTCTATGTTATTCTTCTTTAAAATTTTTGCAATCTTATCTGTAATTCCTTGGATGAATGGAAGGTAAACTTTCCCTTGATATTATTTCTTGTCTCGAGGGGGATGCTCAGAGAGGGCCCTATCCTGAGCCCTTCTTATAGCCTTCTTGATGCTCCACTCCTTGTATCCAATGTTTTTGAAGACAGAGGTTAAGTGTTCAATCTCATCCTTTATGTGATCAGGGTCAAAAATCCTGAAAGCCCTCACAGCCAGGGTATTTAAGACGCCGGATTTTTGGGAGGGATGATGGTAAGAGTCAGCATGAAGATAGCTATCAGTATGAGTTTTCTTCCTGTAGACCTGGTGTCCCAAAGTACCATCCTCTTTTCTACTGATCAGAACGTCCAGAAAGGGGATCTTACCATTCTCCTCAAGCTCCATCGTAAATTTGATTTCGGAAGATATAGAGTTAAGGTGATTGAATAACTTCTCAAGCTCTGCCTTACCATGAGTCCAATTTAGGTTGGTGTCATCGACAAATCTTTTCCACCATGCTGGCTTCAGGTGGAATGAGCCAAGGGCTTTTCTTTCAAAGTACTCCATGTATAGGTTGGCCACAATAGGTGAGAGCGGGGAACCCATGGCGACTCCAGAAATTTGTTCATAATAGTGATCTTGGAAATTGAAAAAAGTGGACCGCAAACAGATTTCTGCAAGCTTCGTTGTTTCAGGATCGGTGGCCATCTTTATAACTTGAACAGATTCATCAAGAGGAATCTTTGTAAACAAAGATACGACATCAAAGCTTACAAGAATATCATCCTTATGCACTCTTTTATTCTTAATAAGCTTTACAAAATCACTTGAGTCTTTTATAAAAGAGTCAGTGTTACCAACCAATCATATCAAGGGCCTGAGCAACAAGTCTCTGTAAGTAATGGGCAACCTCATTTCCAAAGCGGTTATCAACAACCATATTATAATGGTTATGCCCATCAACCTTGTCAAAGTTGCTAGCATCAAATACATTATACTGGTATGCAAAGACCCACTGCTCTGGCGATTCCATCTTATCCTGGGTATGCTTCGCCTAACCTGAATCAACAGTTGCCCTTTGTAGCAACTCTAGAATTACCAGATCTAAACCGGTTGACGAATGATCCAATCGCTTATGCCCCTTGGTGGCCGGCGATTCCGCATAAACTTCCGTCAAATATTACTAAATTTAATGGAAATATGGGTGAAGATCCGTCGAATCATGTGATGACCTTTCATCTGTGGTGTTCATCAAACACCCTAAACAATGATTCGATTAGGCTTCGCCTTTTTCAGAGGACGTTAATTGGTCCAACAGCAAAATGGTATATCGAATTGCCCAGAGCTTCGTTTGACAACTTCAGTACCCTAGCCACAACCTTTTTAACCCATTTTCAGCTACCGATAAGGTACGAAACGGGAATAGAACTCCTTACCAATTTCAAGCAAACAACGGCCACTCACATATCTGATCATATACATGAGTGGCGACGTCGTCGTAGAATGGTGAAAACGTATGTTCCCGATCAACTTTTAGCTGAATGGTTTATTAAGTCATTATTGCCTTCCATCACGGAAGATGTGGCAAAAGGGGGAGTCGTCACCAAAGAGCAAGTTATCGCTCGTGCACAATATTTAGACTTGATTTACACTCAGCCTGACACGCTCTATGATAAAATACCTGACGCTCCTAGACCGGAATTCTCGGTCCCTCCTCCTAAATCAAACAATGACTCTCATGCCGGCGATGGTGTGATTGGCGCAACAGACACGAGATCAATAAAGGCTACAATTAAAAAGGCCCATAAGATTTCTAGTCAAAATGCAAATGAGGAACTTCTTGCCTCGGAAGTAAATGCCGTGTCGACCGACAAGGGCAAACAACTGAAGCAACCAGGGGGCAAGAAGAAAAAGAAAGGGAGAAGAAAGAAGCAGGATGAGTCATCTCCTGAAAAACCTTCTACAAACCCTTCTTGGCAAAGGAAACCCCCTGCGGGGTGTCATATATGCGATGAGGATCATTGGACGAGAGATTGTCCACATAAAGCTGAAGTTAAGAAACTCTTTAAGAGTTCAAAAACCTCAGTAGTATTGACTGATCCGTTTCCAAACCCGGGAACCAAACTGGTTGCTAATCAAAATGCTTCCCGATCCCAAGTGCTTATATTGTCTATCTCAGAGTAGCAAAATGATGCTTTGACAAGGAATAAAGATTACGGGAATCCACAGCTGTCGAATAACAAGGATAATGAACAACCTAGTAGTTCGACAACAACTTTGACCGAAGTTGTGCCACCCATCATTCCTGAACCAATGATAAAGTTGCCAAAGGGAGTAGTACACAAATCGACATTTAATCCTCGTGCAAAAGTAGCACAGAATTATAATATAGTAGAGGACCTGGCCCAATCGCCGTCCGCTATGTCGACACTTGAGGTACCGCAAAATTGCCCCTCCCAAAAGCAAGCTTTATTATCAGCAATAGGTGGGATTGACCCAATGGATTCCAATCTTGTGGCCTTTGATCATAAAGGATATGACCCTCAATTACCGTCTCAACTAGCTTTCCTTATTCAAGTGAAAGCCCTAAAAAAAACTGTTCATCGAACAATTATTGATGAGGGGGCATCTACATGTATTATGTCGATGAGTTGCTGGAAAAATTTAGGCTCACCACCCTTGTCGAGATCGTCAACGACATTAAAAGCATTTGATGGACGATCATACACTCCATACGGGATTTTAAGTAACTTGCAAGTTGAACTGGGGGGAAAAACAGTAGAAATTGATGTTGAGGTTATCCATGAAAACCTCGATTACAACATCCTACTGGGAAGGCCCTGGATATATGCCATGGCCGCAGTTGTGTCGACCTACTTCAGGAAGATTGCATTTCCCTTTCAAGGAAGAATTACAATCGTCGACCAACAAACATTTCTCCCCAATAGTTCACAAGTTACGGGAAGCATTCCAATGATCCATGGAAGCAATCATTCACTTCAAAATATTGGAGTAGGTCTCCTAAAAGACCTTACCTTAATGGGTACTTTTTCCCTACCGCCTCCGAGTAATCTGGCGGAAGTGGCCACAGTGGAAACCTACAATATGAAATCTTCTATATCTAATGGATTTAGAAGATTCCTAAACATTTTGTCAGCATGGATCATCGCCATTTTAGAAATATTGTAGCAATCAATTTTCTTGGCTTGGGGGCCAAACCCAAATCAACACTCATCGAGTGTTTGGATAGATAGGTCAAAGGAATATGGCACCTCTTCAGATCCTTGGTCGCATGTACATTCTACAGACGAAGGAATCATTCAAACAATGATGATAGGAGAGGTACCATGGGAAGAACACCACCATCGTCCCCATCTCCCGGATTACAACGATGATTATTCCAATGACCTTAATCATCCTTCAGTTTTTGATTTTCTGTCAAATACTGTAAATACGGTGGATTATGAGGATAGTTCTTTTATTGTGTCAACCTCATTAAAAAATGAAACGACTCCCTTTCCAAATCGAGTCTTTGATTACGATCTCGTAAAATCAAAGTCGAGTCTTTCAAAGATCTCGAAGGTAAACCTTCATTCCAACCATCGAGTTGAATGCAATGAAGCTTGGGGGGCATGCACCTTGATTTGCGTTATTATGCTGGGGGCATGCAAACTTATCATGAGCAGTGTTATCGCAGGGTTCAAGCTCATTAAAAAATAAATCTGCCACGAGCAGTGTTATTGCAGGGTTCAAGCTCGTTAAAAAATAAACCCGCCACGAGCAGTGTTACTGCAGGGTTCAAGCTCATTAAAAAATAAACCCGCATCGAGCAGTTTTAGCACATAGTTCAAGCTCGTTAAAAAATAAACATAAGACATGAGCAAATGTTTCCTCCTGCGTTTAAGCTCGTTAAAAAATGAACTATTCCCCGGTAAATAACCATCGTGAACGTAGTACTTCAGCCGTTAAAGCCTTGGTCGTGTTTGCACCGTCACCTCCACTTTTTCATTGGCCTATCATTCACCTCCATTTGATTGTTTACCCATTTTGAGGAACAGTTGCGAAGAGTGATCTCACTAGCCATCCTTGTGACACTGCCGTGATTGGAAAATTCCAAACCTTACCTGGAATCAGCTGCTACCCATATTATCACTCGTTCCTCAAAAGACGAGTCTCCTTTAAGCTCTTTTCAACTGACTCGTAAAATATGAAAAGATTGCCGAGCCATTGGCCTCTCCAGCTCGTTAAAGGGATAGGAAGTGCTATCCCTCCTCTAGATTTTAATCTTTTTGGACCTGAGGGATTATTACACAAAAAGATCGAGCACTTGTTTTGTTCGGCTCGTTAAAAGTATCAAAAATTCATCCCTTCTGTATTGTTTTATACTTTTTCGGACTTAAGGGATTAGATGACGAAAAAGGAATTTTGGAGTTACCTTTACGTTCCTTTTTAGACTCTCTAAAATTGAAAAGGACCGAGTTATCTTTGTCGTTAAACTCGTTAAAAAGATTAATAGCAACAAACTTGTCTATAGACGAGAACGAGTTTCACTATCGCTAGGCTCGTTAAAACATAGCGATGGGTTTGCCCGAAGGGAAAAGTATAGAACAAGCATATGTTATCCTCTAGCTTGACAAAAATAAAGAGGTACTGGTCAGCAATGACTGGGGAAAATTGGGAAGAAAACTTGAAGAAACTTTGTTGGTAGCAAGTCGCTCTTGAACATGACACTTCCACTTCGTGTCCGAGTCGGGTTGGGTTGTTTCATTCACCGGTCACATCACCATGGTCACGCCATACCATCCACATTTGGGGTTAATGCTACCAATCCATCACATCAGTGTTGCTGATATGTTCAAGAGAAGTCATTCAGAGAATTCGCCTGTGTCTCACCCACTACCATACATTATACTCCATCCTATCATGACTGCCACCCTGAACCTTATATCACCAGATCGTTTTCACCTCCATTTAAAATCATTTGCTCCGTTCCGTGTCATTGATGTGGGATTCATTAAGGCCCTCCTGTGACGGATCACTTCTTGTCGACATCAGCTCATTATCCAAGAAGTTGATCTAGGAACACCCCATTCAGTACTTTGAAGCTTGCATGCCTCAATGGCAAGTTTCTCACTTCCGGCGACAGGTTTACATCAATGGCCTTCGACTGAAAGATTTTGCGTGGTGTTCGACACCAAGTCCTTTATTCACACCACGTGAATTGTACTGCAGTACCTTGAGGGTCATTATCATTATCGGTGATTCCTCTCGCGCTTGTTAACAATTTACATCATTGGCTGGTGATCAAGCGATGTCTTTCCATGTTTGACTTCAGAACATTTCTCACATGGATCGACTTGTACTTTGAGTGAAGATCGGACGAGATTGAAGACCCCGGATCTAGTTTCATCCATCTGGGCTGCGATATATATTTAGGGAAATAAAGACATTAAATGTACATCATTGCTGCATAGATAATCATCCACTCAAAAGGATGATGGCTCTATCAGAATCATCAGTCTACACTCAGACAATTTTCTATCCTATGTACATGAAAATGAATTTATAAAGCTGAGCATGGGAATGCCCGCCTCAGCTAGATCATGAAAATAGTATGAAGATAATGTATTTTATTGTATCTTATTACAGGTCTCCTCCCAGCATTGAAAGAACTTCGGATCCTCATAATAAAGCATTTCACCCGACACCAAAAGATTAACGGCCTCATACTTTAGGGGGCAACTGTTATAGACATTTTTGGGCCCTACAACCCCAAGCATGAAATGTCCATAAACCAAGGGCTCCTAAGTCCCTAAAAGTGTTGTTCTAACCCCTAAAGGAACAAGGTCAACAAATTACAACTTCTCCCAGAAGTTCCCCATGAGAAACTGCTCAGAATTGGTCAAAACAGGATCATTGCAGCTGCTCCACTGGCTAAGTGCGTTGCATATCACCCAAATACACTGTGAGGGTGCGTTGCATTTCAAAAGTTCCTTCTGTGGGGTGCGATGGGTGAGAAATGACAAATGGCAGTGTCATTCCGCGAGGTGGAGAGGCAATGGAAGCTTCCATAATCTTCTCCTATGACACTTGCCTCACTGAATTCGACCAAGGATGAGTAAGAGGCCATCAGTCTCCAAGTGGAAGCAAGAACTATCAGAGAGAAGACACTAATCAAATCACAAGCTGACTCATCCCCCTTACAAATATCTATATATGGATCCCTCATCCCAGAGATCCAAAGGCTAGAATTTTGCATATTGTAAGGAATTGTTGTTGGTTTTTTGAGACAAACATCAGATTGTTGGGTGATCTAAGCTTTGTTTGAGGTGAAGAGGGGCTTCTTTGCTAGGAGGTTGATGTTGGGTCAGAACAACTGGTTGTAACTCCTCTTGGCTCTTTTCTTGTTTATCAATAAAAGCTATTTGAGTTTTCCTCCATGCTTTTGTATCATTGATGCTTGTTACATTTGTATGGTCAATTTACATATGATCCTAGATTGTTTATGATTATAGATCCATGTCTTTGTATAGTGCTATGCTTCTATGATCTTATAGGTACTTTGTGAAGCTGGGCGTGCAAGGGAGCAGGTAGCTGAGGACTATCAAAGAAGAGAGGGATCGAATCAAAAGATTAGCGCAAGACAGAGGTTGGTCTTTCTGTTCCTCTCTATCTATAATTCATAAGGGAAAAACAAAAGTAGCTTTTCTCTGTTTGTTTCTAAGGCAGCTGTCACACCTTAGTGGGATAGAGCAGTTCTATATAGACACTTTTCCCTGTAACAATCCCACTCCTTCCTTTGGACTTACACATGAAATCCTCATATCTGCGCTATATTCTATTATAATTCTTTTATAATAGAAATACTCCACAACATAGGAAATCTTACCTTTTCTCGCGCTTTTCCATGTCTCTGCACATTCTTCGATGCATGCTTTATCGCAATCGCAATCGCTATCTCCACGGGTCACATTACACATGAACTATCGCATCCGATATGCGATAATGCATTATCGGATTTCAAATACCATTAACCGCACCCATATAACTGATCGGGTCTGCTTCTTATCGCATGCCTCAATACTCTTTGCCCTGATCAATACCACTGCATGTTTGCGATGCGATCACTCCGATGATCGCATCGGTGATCGCTTGTTACCGAGGTTAGTTCACATATCAATATAACATTGCGATGTGATATTTAAGAAGGCTCCTCCACCGTTGATCTTATTTCTGATCCAACAGTCCACGCTTCAATCGCATATCACAATCACTCAAGGCATGAGGCCGGTTCATTCACTCCTGAAGCTTTCCTTCGATGTGATATTAACTGCTCTGCTTGCCATGACTTAATCCTGGCCGTTGATCATAAAGATCCAACGGATCCTGTGCAATAACACTTCATTACTCATCCTTCTCTTTACTTGTGTTTTTATGACATTCTTCAATGGTTTTGGTCCTTCTGTCGTTCCGCTGCGTGACTCCCTCCTGAGCTTAATCCATATATTTATTTAATCAATGTTACTCCAGGACTTTATTTCGATCCTTCAATCGGATTCAATGACCCATTACGATTCTCTATCCATTCAAAAGGAATCCTGATTCTACATGCTTAATACTGATCCCGTGAAAGAATTTCCATCAGTCATTCATGTTATTTGTGCAAAATTCCACAGTATTTCACAGATTCACAATCAAATGCATTATAGGGATATTAAGGCACATACAAATACAAATTCCCACACATGGTATCCACAAATCCACATTGATTTGATATTAAAATATTTACAAGGGAACCAGTCACATTTGACTGATTCAGTCCTTCTCCATAAAATCCATCTATCGCTCCTCCTAAATTCTCACTTCTACTCTTAATATCTTCTAACTCTCTTGCTCTAGCTAGCCTCTGGCTAAAATCTAAGATATTACAATTTATACAAGAATAGATTCATGAACCAATTTAGTTTAGATCCAACAATCTCTCACTTCCTCCTAAAGTATCTCTTTAGCTCCACCTTTATCTCAAACAAATCCTAAATGAAGCTTTTGAATCCCTCAAATCCTCACTCTTCCTAAGATTACTCAACTTCCTCTCAAATCTCTACAGTCACAATATATTCTTCATTAATCAAGTTTACAATTAAAAATCCCCTCAACTCAACTAAACTTAGGAAAATAAATAAAATGATTAAGGGAACCCACTCCCTTTCATAAATGTGAAATAAGACTCATGGGACTTATAGAATTTGAAGAATGCTCCTGCATCACATAGAGAGGTAGGGAGTGACAAGGGAGAGATGGAGAGAAAGGGAAGACATAGATAAGGAGAGGGGAAAGAGGGAGAGAGGATAGGAGGGAAGACATAGAGAAGGAGAGGAGAGAGAGAGAGAGAGACATAGATATGGAGGTGGGTGAGATGGTTAGAGAGAGAAAGAGAGTGAGAGGGAGATAGTGATAATGGATGGCAGAGAGAGAGAGATGGGGGGAGAGACAGAGGGAGTTGGGAGGGAAAGGGAGAGAGAGGAATCGAGGGAGAGAAGGAGAGAGGGATGGAGAGAGAGGAATTGAGAGAGAGAAGGAGAGAGGGAGGGAGAGAAAGATGGAGTTGGATGGGGAGAGAGATAAAGGGAAGAACAAATGCATAGAAAGATAAAGGTGAAAAGAGAAACGGAGTAATAAGGGAGAGATAGAGAAAGTGAGTGAGAGAAGAGAGGAGGAAAGAGAGAGAGAAGGATAGGAGAGAGAAAGGAAGAGAAGGGAAAGAGAGAAAGGGATGCACAAAGATGGAGGGGGGAGAGAAGGGGAGAGAGAGAAGGAGATAGGGAGGGAGATGGTGATAAAATTGGAGGGAAAAGAGAGAGAGAAGGAGAGATGAAGGGATAGATGGAGTTTTATGGGGAGAGAGAGGGTGGGAAAAAGAAATACATAAAGAGAGAACGGTGGAGAGAGAGTGAGGGAGAGAGTAAAGCAGGAGGGAAGATAGAGAGAGAGGAGAAGGAGACGGAGAGATGGATCCAACCTAGATATGGTATGTGTGTATATAAAAACCAACCTAGATCCATCTTAATCCTGGATCTATCAAGCACCGAGAGGGATCAAATCTCTTTTCACTTTAAAAGAGGTTTGTATCTCAAGATACTTGATCCCTATCGATGCTTGATAGATCTGGGATTAAGATGGATCTAGGATAGTTTATTGGCGTTGGTGTTTGCTAAAATAAGTGGTTAAAATGGATTTATATTGATATTGCAATAAACCCATTCAAATGCACTTATTTTGAATTATTCACTGAGTGCATTCCTAAAATGAATAATTCTTCTATCTTTAATTAGACCTCTTGAAAATTGAAAGGTCCAAATTTCACGCTCGAAGTTTTACAAATGGAATATACGTATCAAAGTGAACATTGGAGGACTAGATAGTAAAATTGACATGTAAAAGTGCAACAAGAAAGATACTATGATCAACTTGATATGATGAATCAACAAGGACAATCAAAGAAAGGGTCCTAATGTGGTAACTTAGCTTTTTAGGAAGGGCTACTGAAAGGTTTGTAAAGTGGTAACTTAGCTTTTTAGGAAGGGACATTTCTTCTTTAGAATATTTTCCAGAAAACAAAAAAGTAGTGGAATTTCTTGGAGTTCCCTAAAATCTTTGCCAATTAGAGATGTGAAAAAGTCAAGCGATTGCCATGAGCTGACATCTCTGAGTGAAAATGTTTGGGAAGAAGGAATATTAGGAAAGAAGCAGGAAAGCAAAGCGAGATGGGAATGGGAGAAAAATACTTTCATCTCTTGTGGGGAAGGTTCTCACTTTTATATTTGAGATAAGGTTCCTTATTTGAATACTCCCTTTAGTATTGGTGGCAATAAGAGCTCTCTTTGTGTTTATCAATGTTCTTTTGACTTTTTGTGATTATTAGATATTGGAAGTATATGTGAATTTTAGAAAAAATTTCTTTCAATTTGTTTTGAAATATTGTTGCGCTGAGAGGCGCTCCATAATCCAGTATGGGGTAGATGTATAGGCGTTAGATGTTAAATATGTAGGTGTTATATGTGTAGGTGTTAGATGTTAGATGTGTAGTGGTTAAATATGTGAATATTTTTTAAATGTTGGGCTCATAAGTATACATATGTTATGTAAACATTTTGACTTGGTCAAATTGCATAAAAGAAAGTAATAAAATATTAATACTGGAGGATTTTGGGCTCCATGGTAAAATTACATTAATATATATTTTTAACAAATTAAAATAAATAATTAATAGTTAATAGTTAAAATAAAATTGAGATAAAATAGTAAATTTACGTATGGAGGTTTTTGGGCTTCATTTTTTCACAACCCATGGTTTTTCCCGTGGTATTATTTTATAATGTAGCATATTTGAAGGTATTCTTCACTAGTGTGAGATCAAAATAAAATATTTTAGCTAGATTAAAACAAATCCTAATTTCCACAACAAATATCATAACCCTGAGAATTTTTCTTATCCGATTTGGCAAATAAAACCACTCAATAAAGGCACAACACATGAAGACTTTATAACTCTGCGGATGCATGTCTTCCAAGTAAAATTTGGGAAAAACAACCTTGCTCACTTTGTTACATAGCCTTCAAAGGTTATATTTTTCCAACTTATTTTGTATGTTATTCATTTTATTTTTATGTTTGAAATTTTACTCTTGAGTGTGAATAGAAACACGAGCATGACAAAATAAAATATAGTGCATGCAGTGTTACACTTTTTTTTTTTATATATTTTTTTGTCAGCATTAAAATTTATTGAATCTCAATTTAGGTTGTGTCAATTGTTGGTTTTAACCTCCCCATGGAAATTCATTGGAATATGTCTCTTAGATGTTCATAACAACTTAGTTTAGATACAATTGTTATTGAGTTTTATTTAGGAATTTATATGATAACATTAAAAATAAAATTAAACCAAGGATAATTAATATCATATATTCTTATTGGGTTTCACAGTATAATAGAGGAGCTTATTATTATTTGTGGTCTAATAACAAAGCTTCAAGAAGAATCTCTTAACTACCAAGGTTATATATATCAAACCAACCTAGATCGATCTTAACTCCAGATCTATTAAGTGTCGAGAGGGATCAAATCTCTTGAGGTATAAACATTTCCTAAAGTTTTGCAATGAAGAAAGATGTTTGTACCATGGGGGATTTGATCCCTATCGGCGCTTGATAGATCCCGAGAGTTAAGATGGACCTAGGCTAGTCTTTAAAAATAATGGAATGTTAGGAATCTAATATCTAGAAGCCTAGTAAAATTAAACGACATAAATTCGTTGTAGTAAAATTGCATGACATATAAATTCTGCAATATAGTGATTGAAAAAAAAATTTGTTAGCTCAAATTTATGTAACAGTAGAGAATAACTCTTGCATTATTTATCTGAAAAGTATAAATAAACAATTTTATTAAACATCTAAATATTTGTTGCATTCATTAAATCTGCCCATGCCCAAGTTTTCAACTAACAACAAGGAAATACTAATATTTAATTTGTTGTGTTTGCAAGACTTGGTCCATCTAAAAATTGAATCTAAAATAATTTAGAGGAATTGATTCTTCTCCATCAACTGGGGGTAAGGTTGGACAATTGATTGAATTATTGCAGCTCAATTCTCCACTTCCACAAACTGGCATACTTGAAACTCACAAGAAACCACAAGTGGGGAAGCTTCTAGTACAAAAAGAGGAGTTTATAAATCTATTAAATCTGATAGTTCTAGTGCCATGGAGGGAGGAAAAATAAAAAACAACTTTATTGGTGCCCAACTGTTGATACTGTAGGTGGAAATGCTGGTCTGATATGCACTTTTGATACTAGTTTAGGTAGAAATGATGGTTTGATATGTACTAGAAAGGTGAAACTTTTATCAGATTCAAAAATAGTTCCCATGTCATCAACATCTCTTTCAACTGGATTTGATTGTGTAATAAGGTAAAATTTAAAATATAGAAATTTAATGATTAAAAAGAGGAAACGTTTTTCTATAATTTAATGTTGGTGCTTATAAAAAATTATCAAGGACTAACTGCTTTGAAAATATCCCTTGTTTAGAGAATAAGATAAGAATATAATAGTGATAAAAATGGATTTTTCACACTATTAACTTCAATAAAATTTTGATATGTGAGACTTCAACATTTGAAATTGTTTCAATTGAGACCACCATAACACTAGAAATTTCAACTGCCTTGTTGCACAAAGTATTTAGTAACTATTATTGACACTAGCACACCCAAGGCCATTATTACCATAATGTGTCCAAATACTGTACAACGTCTGCATGATCTTCCTACATCAAAGCTTTCATCCACATACGGGAAGCTAACCTCAACTTTGATCTTCTTACATCAAAGCTTTCATCCGCAGACAGGAAGCTTTGAAGGTCCATCTCAGTTCTTATCTGTCCTGTGTTCATGATCGGAAGAGATCCCTAGGCTATTTGAAGTTATTTTCTTTAGGAATGGCATCCCATGAAATAATACTAGAACATGGTCTAAGCTAGAATACTATTAATTATTATGAACTTGTGATCTACTCTTAAAAGTGTAAAGGGCCAGTGAAGATGATATACTTCCTCTTCTCTGTGTAGAAAGTTCACGAAACCATCACAATGGTTATTATAATAATGATAATTGGGTGCGTTCACAAGGATCTGGATGTTAGGTTGTTTTAGGTAAATTTGACTCAGTCATGTTAATATTTAATGTAACCTTAATTTATGCGGTGACCAATGAGATCCAACAACATCATCTTTAAACAATGCCACTTTTCTGCTCAATGTTACGTGATCTTAATAACTAGTATCAAAGCCTCGTGAATATCAAAACTAAGATGGCCTAGTGAAATATGTGTGCAGAATGTTGTGAGGAATATTTGCAATAGGCCGTCAAGGCTGATCAATCCACAAAGAGAATAGTGAAGAGCGGGAGAGATTTTCTAGTAGAAGTCGCTTGAGAGTGAAAGAAAAAAAATAAAAAATTGGGTGGCTGTCGTTCTGTGGCAGCTTCAACAGCCGCCGGATGCTTTGTGATGAGCCTCAGTATTGCAACAAGAATGTTGCAAATCGCAAGGCTACCAACTTTAATTATCAACCCAAGGTTTGTAAAAACTTAAGAGGTATCGACACTATATCTGCAACATACAATGTGTCCTTCCTTTGCTATCATGATGTAATGGAGTGCATGTAATGAAATCAAATCATAAATAGTTGCAGAAATGGAAATGCTCGAAATGGAAACCTTAACCTATTGCAAGAAATAAAATACAAGGAAGGAAAAAATATTCTAATTACATAAATTAAATATCATTAACTAAATATCAATCATTACATTTCAAAGAGTTTAGATCCATTGACAGATTTCATTGGATGTGGCAATCAAGAAAATCATTATTGTATTATCCAATTCATAAATTTGTCCACTAGCCCGATTCGTTGAGATGTTTTGCATGGGTAAAAAGTAAAGTACTGAGTGGTGTTTATTCCTACTCAACCATTTATTTAGAGCCTAGGGATCATGTTTCAACCCTAAGGGACAAAAACCAATCTTTTTGATCAAATTTGGGCAAGTATATACATGCTGGAAGAGTGCTACAGGAATATGCTACAAGAAATAAATTTTCTACAGGAAGATATAATTCACCGACTGACCAAGAAAATCAAATCCAAATTGGATGGGAATTTTTTATTTATTTACTAGGATGTCTTAGGTCTCCATTCCAAGTAGAATCACTAAAAAATACACTTGTTAACACATGCTAAAAAATAGCAAAAAATTACTAGTCTAAAATCTAGAAATTTGATAACTAGTGAGCTAGTTAATCTATCAAATTCCTAACCTAATCAAGTGCGAATGCAATGGGGTAAATTTTGTTATTAACTATAATAATTTTTTGATTTAATGCAAGTGGAATTAACTCGATTTAATCTCATTAGAATGTTCTAAAAAATATCATAAATTTACTACTATTTGCCACAAGGGACTTCCAGAAATTAATTTGGGAATAAGCAAACTAATCCAAGTAGCTCAATTATTACTATGACCTTCCAAAGCTGTTCAAAGGATGAAATCATGCCTTTGATATTGCAAAAGAACTTACTTCAACCATTTAACCCATTCCTACAACAATAAATCATTAATACTAAATGCAGAAATAGAAAAAGATAAGAACAAGAGATGCATGTGAATAAGAAGTGAAAGGAAGAAAAGTAAATGATACAAAAGGGCTCTAAGGCTCCTAGGATGGGAAGGCTGAAGGAATCTCAGAGTTCTATAAAGGAGACCAAGATTTAGAAGCTAAACATAGCACCAATCTTCATTATTTCCATCATTACAATTACATCCCTACAAGAAATGAAAGTGGAGCTGCAAAAATACGAGTTGTCTCCACAAAAAGACTAAAAAAAATCAAACCTTAGAGGAAAATTAGACTTGGTACTTATAAAAAATGATTAGGAAGCTTTCCCCTCCAAAATCCCTCAAATAGTGGATCTAGTTCCCAACACTAGGAATTTTCATTAAATGACAGGGAACACATTCCTAGATTTTCTCAATCATTGGAGCTCCATAATCTGTGCAATAATTTTAGAATATCTTGTTGATTTATTATCCAATATTGATCCTACTATAGTAGGGAGCAAGTCCCTAAATTATCTTCTCCTTCAAATCTCCATAATCTGCCCAATATTCTCACAATATTCTACAAAAATAAATAATATTAGGAATAAATATGAAATTATCCATAAATATTCCTAATGAACATATTAAAGCTAAAAACATTATTAAGTGTAGAAGGAGAGGTTTAATATAGCCTTCATGTGCCTAATAAATGTTAGATGGACCTTAATTTATGTCTAATTTGGAGGCCCATCATACCCCCCTGCTGAAACTGTTGCTCATCCTCTGAGCAACCTATTCATCCTGCTCGCCTTGTTGTTCTTCATGTATGCTGACATGTTTCATGCTTTATTTTCTGGTCTATTTGATGCTCTTTCTACTTCTCTTCTTGCTACTACATTTTTCTATCTTAGTTTCCCAAGGAATCCCTACTGTAGGTTGAGGTTGCTTCTTTCCCTTAGGTGGCTCTTCAATTGTAATGAGATGAACACAACCTGAATCCTATAGAAAATAAAATTTGCATGCCAAGAGGTGGTGGGTCCACCTTTTTTTCATTATTTTTTCTCTCTTTTTCAACTTTTCTCTATTTTTTTATTGCATGAAAAATAAACTCAAAGTGCTTTGAGTTAACTGGGTTGGCCCTCACATATCCCTTTACACTCCTTGTCTTCCATCATGACTAAATGATTACATCCCACTTTCTCAAGTCCTTTTCACTTTTGTCTTGTCCTCTCCCTCATGTGTGGGTGTCTTGGTGGAAAGGTGAAGTTAATTGCTGGATAAGGCTGAGGTTTCTCTGCTACTAATCTTGGCTATAAAAACCTTTTCCTTCATACATTTGCAATTTTTTTCATGCTAAAATAAGTTCGTAATAAGTTCGTAGTTTAAGGGATTGCATACCTGAGCCTTACCCTTGATGTGTTTTTGTAGGTGATATTGAGGCTGATGATATGAATGTTGAAGTTTCCTTTGGTGGTCCTGAAGCTATTGCTAATGATCTTGAAGTTGCATGTGATAATATTTTGAGGTCCTATTGCTGATAGCCTTGAATATGGAGGTCTCCTAGGTTTTTGTTGTTGTTGTTGTTGTTGCTGCTTCACATCCTTGGCTAAAATGTTGTTGTTGAGCTTCATAACATGATGATTTCAGAGGTGTTGACTTCCTTTGTTTACTGATGCATAGGTCTTCATAGCATGATGTTTTTTTTTTCTGATTGATGTAATATTTTTTGTGTGTAGGCCTCTTTTTTGCATTCAATCTACTGTTGTTGGAGTTGATGGATGCCAACCCATATTCTAAATCTCTGTCTTCCATTTATCGTGAGCAAGTTGTCTTAGTCAAATTCGACCTTCTTGGAGTGCTGGGCTTGGCCATGGGTGATGTTCACCTTCCCCACACTTTTCACAACTATCATACACCCTTCCAACACTTCATCTCACCATTATTTTCCTCCAAAACCCCTCAGCCAACTTCCTGTAGCAGTTCAGGACATCCTGTTTCAGTACAGGGAATCCTGAGCAACATCTTGTAGCAAACCTATAACAAACTTGTTTGCCCATATCTCCCAAATGGTATAATGGATTGACCTGAAATTTTCTGAGCATGTTTCCATCATCCTTATGCACCTCCACATAAAAAATCTTGGCCAATGGATGCATGAATATCAAGATATGCCAAAAATATTTTTCTGCTATGTGTATTTTTACTTCCTGTAGCAAAATAGAGCCTTCTTGTAGCATTTTAGGACAACAAGGAAAATTAGTGGTAAAAGCTTGGGAATGATGAGTGGATAGTGGAAATAGATGAGGGTGATGGATTGGAATGGCCTTGGTCCTTCTGTAGCATATGAGAAAAGGAGGAGAAAGTCCATGTTTGACTTCCTTTGACTAGGCTTTTGATCAACTTTTCTTTTGGTGGCTAACTTGTTTTTGTTGCTTGCAGAGGTTGGAGAGTGTCTGCATTCATGAGAGATAGAAACATGGAGCAAAGATTTTTTATTATATTTTTCCTTTTTGTTCTTCTAGGCCTACTAGCTGCCTTAATGAGGTTTTCAACTAGTAGGTCTACCTAGGCGCCTCAAAGGAGGTTTTCACCTAGGATCTTTTCGTTTTCTCTTTTTTTTTTCTCTCTTTTTTCCCAACCCATTGACTACCTCATGGAGGTTTTCAATCAATGAGCCAATCTCAGGTGCCTCAAAGGAGGTTTTCACCTGAGGTTTTATTTTTTCTCTTATTTTCCATTTTTTTGTTTTTGTTTTTATTTTTTATTTTTTTCTGTCCTACTCTACTGAAAAAACAAAATCTCTTTCAAGTATAAGGATACATCCAATGGAGCCGTGTGCACATCATGATGACATATAAAATGATGTTTAGGCTTGAAATATATTCTCTGACATGTACCTGAATTTTTAGAGACCAAATGATTTGATTGAGATGAGATTAGGAATTGTTGAAGAAGAGTGTGTGGCTGCAAACTAATGATTGTCTAGAACCATATTTCAATATGGTTTTGATGCCCCTAGTCCAGTCGCTGATTTGGATAATCTTGGATGTATTCTTCTTCCATGAAATTCAGATCTGCTTCTTTTTGCTAATTACTCTCTTGAATATATGGAGGATCTGATGGTAAACATGAGGGAACTTTCTCAATCTCTGATTTTGATGTTTGTTCTTCATCAAGTGCAACCCATGATTCTTTGGTTTTCTCATTTGAATCTTCTTTTTTCTGAATGTTGTCCTTCAATGACATCAAGATAATCTATTTTTTGCAATGCTCTTCTTGAGCTAAGATGAATACCATTGAGATCAAGAGGAGATGTTTAGAAGTGTTGTGCCTCAACATTGTAAGTGGGCTAAGCTACCTTCTTGTGTGGGTTTGAAAATGGTGGTACATGTAGTTGAGTGGGAATGGATATTTAAGATGAATGTGGTTGGGGTTGTAGTTGTGGTGGAGGTGAATGGTAGGGATATAATGGACTTGGGTATGGAGTATGTTAGTTTCAGTCAGTTCTGCCTATCACCAGTGCTCAAATATGCTTTTAGCAAGTTTTTTTAGGGGTATCAAAGTCAAATTTGATCATGTCACTAGGTTTTTAGAATAAAATTTGGTCACTTGTTAGTGTGTTTAGGATTATCTCTACTCTCTCAAGAATTTCACATGCTGGTCACTCTCATCACTCAGCTGAGTGTATCATCATTAAGAGAATATCATCATCATGTCAGTCATCACCATCATGATTTCACTTAATCTAATGTCTCCATTAGGTCATTAGGTTTTCAAGGTCATCAACACTTTCATTCCATGCATAAAAATCCGGAAGAGGATGAGTTGTGATAAGCAATTCCTTTCAATAAATTTTGATTTCAGATGTAATTTCATAAGTACTTCATAGATGTAGTTTCAAGGTTCCAAAAAAGAAGGTTCATTGTTCAAAGAAGATACAAAATGTATAGGTTACAAATGTCCAAGGTTGCCAAGTTCAAAAAGAATGAAAATCATGTTTGAAAGAGACATGTAGGGCCCATTATCACTTAAAGGAGAATCATGCTATCTCTATAAAAGCCCAAAAAGACTCATACACATTTCATTTGCATTCCTATCTCATCTTGTTATCGAGCTCATTCCTCCTTAGGTGAGAAAACATAGGTTTTTCAGCTTAAAGTGGAAAAATTTGCTTGGCGTTGTTCATACAAACATTGCGCTGCATTTTTGGAGGAGGCGTTGCACGTAGAAACACTGCATTGCCTTTTGGCGCCGCTCACCTGTGAACTGCGCTGTGCACGGGACAGAGTCTCCCAAAAATCATCAAAAATCACTCAAATCAAAACTTCAAGCCTGCATTCTAGTTTCTTCATCCTCTAAGCCTCATAAAAAGTAAGTACACTCATTTTCATTCCCTCTCTTCCTTTGGCAAAACAAACAAAATGATGGTGAGTTTAGTCCTCTAGGGTTTTCTATGAGTTTCATGTTTTGAGCTTGAAAATGATCAGTTTGAGCTTTTAAACCTAAAATCACTATCCCTATACCTCTGTTTGCATGCAACTCATCATCCCCATTCACCAACAAACCATTTACCTTCATTCCACTTCATCTCCCTACAAACCTAGCCCTAATCTATCAAATTGGGTAGTTTCCCTAGCTAGGACTATGTTTAAATTTTCTAGCTTATCTCCCTCATTCATTTCTATCCATTTAACTTCTTAAGGATTCCTAAAACCCATTTCCATATCCTATAATTTCCCTACTACCATTTCCCTTCCATAACTCCCTCATTTCACCACTTCAATCACTTGTCACTATTTTTTCATTTTCCTGTCATCTAGGGTTTCAAAAATGGAAGGAGATTCTTCACCATCAGAGAAAAGAAACCATCATAAAGTGGGGAAGATTCTGAGGTATGAGCCCACAAACTGCAATGAGATCAATTCTTCACCATTCATAAGACAATGCTTTGAAGATGTCTACTGCCTAGGGTTTTGTCAAAGAGTGGCAGAAGTAGGTTTTCATGAGTAGCTCATTGATTTAATTGCCACCAATCTTAAAGGAGAAAAAGCCACCATTGCAGGGATTGATTTTACATTCTTAGTTGCTGCCATCTCTCTTGCCATAGGGATACCAAGTCATGGGTAGTATTGGTTCAAAGGCATGACCCTAGACCTTGAGCAATACAAACCCTTCTTGAAATCACCATATAAAGAGGCTCATTCATAGATCGTTCCATTGAGATCCTTGTTGGAAACGTATGCACCACTGATGAAGGTTATGATGAAGTTTTTCACTTGTAAGGGGAGGTTTTCCAGGTTGTATCAATATCACATTAGGCTGCTAATGCACTTCATAGTTGTGAAACCTCTTAACCTGTGAAACTACTTGTGTAGAAGTGTCATAAAAATGTTTGAAAATTTACAAATGAAAAACAAAGAGAATTACCCTATCCTTTTCCATCACAGTTTGATAAAGGTTGTAGTCCTCCATCAGTTGGTAGAAAAGAACGTAGCATGGGATATTTTTATTAACAACCTTGCAGAGGCATGAGATTACTTCACCAAGCCATCACCAAGACACTTCAACACAACCTATGGAGGTAGGGTCATCAAAAAAATCAGAGGAGGTTCCCAAGGCACCTAGACTTGAGGTGACTAAAACATTCCAGAGAGGAAAAAGACTTGTGTTTACTTCTCAAGTTGAGAAAATGGCCAATCCTTCTACTTCAGCACAATAGGGATCACATTTGCAAGATGAGGAGCTAATTGAGCATGATTTTGAACTGGTCGACTTGGAGGAAGTAGATGAGCATTCAACCTCAAAACAAGCTATCAAGGCGAAGTATTCCCAGATCATCGAATCCTGGACAAGTTGGCAAGGGCCAAATTTATCATTTATTTCCTTGAGCAAGAAAACAATCAACTCAAGGTCAAACAGTTAATGATGGAAAAAGATAAATCTAGGGTGATGAGGTAAGAGGTCAAAGGTAAAGCAGTGCTAGAGCATGATGAGAATTATGAAAAATAAAATCAGGCTGGAAGGAAGAGGCCTAGGACTATGGGTCTCAAAAGAGCATTGCAGAGAGAAAGAGACCAAAACATACCGGATGAGGATTTGGATATTGAAGATAGAATTGCTATGGAAATCAATGAAGACATGGAATATTGGCTAGGAAAATTCAATGTCCATATAGAGAAGCTTCTTGAAAAATCTATCAAGGATAACCAGATGTTTAGGCATATGGCCCACCACTACCAAACTGGAAACAAGATTTGCAACATCAAGGTCAAACAAGTGCAAAACAAGTTGAAGGAAGCCCTAAAAGAAAATACGAGAAGGAAAAATTAGATATGCTTGCTAAATCATCTAAAATAGCATAGTACACCTCATTTGGCTCTTCTGGACCAATTTTGGGAGTTTTTTGAGCATTTTTTGTTTTTGGTGAAATTTGGTGCAAATTCAGGAAAATACACTAGTCTTAGAAACACAGTGCCTTGGCGTTGCAATTTTTCCTCAAGGATCTAAATGAAAAATGGTTTGCATTTTTGGAAATCTGATGGCCTCCTCTCAAAACCCATTTCCTCAGATTTTTCAAACAGGGCTCAAATTTTGAGAAAAATGAGAAAAAGGGGTCAAAAATCAACATTCTGCCCCTCTTTTTGACAAGTGTTGCGCTTCTGGAGACAGATTGGGACAATGCAGTTTTGGAGGCCTTCCCATGGGTAATTTTCAAAAATTCAAGATGTTATGGAAACTAGACAGACAAGGCTATTTTACCATTCTTTTATATTTCAATTTTGACTTCAAGAAGGCACCTAAAAGTGGCCTCAAACTTGGCACTGCGCTTCTGCAATTTTCTGAGATTTTAATTAAAAATTTCACTGTGTAATTTCTCAAATTTTCTAGTTTGACTTGGGTAAAGGTAAATTGATGATGTAAATTTAGTACTTATAAGTCTTTATGATGTAATAATAAATAAATTGGTTGTTTTTATGTTTAATTATGCCTCATAAATTAAGAAAAACTCAAATCAAAGTCTAAGAGAAGAGTTTGTTTTTGACCTTCTCACTCTCACTTGTTGGTTGAGATATTCTTAGAAACTATTCCACCACTCATGGATTTGATTCTTGAAGGTGGGGAAGTTGTTTATATTACTATATATGTATCATTTTCTTAGTCAGAGAGAAGGGTCGGACATTTGAGGAGAGAACTCTTGTAACTTGTGTTTTAGCATTTTCAGGAAATCAAAGAACAATTGTAGCTATTACCTAGGAATTCATGTGTAGTGAGTTTGTGGTATTTTTTCTTCTCTGTTATAGTTTCATATGATAGATGTTCATCTCTTCTTTCTGTTCATGAGTTTCTTCAGTGATTTTTCCTAAGTTTATAAGCAAAAATATTTCCTTAAAGCTCTGTTTTGATGGAATTATCACTATATGTTATTTGCTTTCTAGCTTAATAATTCATGACATATATTCTCATTAAGTCTTAATTCTTCTGAAAAACTACACTACATTGACAAATCCTAAGCTATCACAAAACTACTCCTAACTTGCTCCTTTATATTTCTGCTGCTACTACCCTTTGATCTTTTGACCTAGTTGCCTGGTTTTCGTTCCGTGTTCAACATCAAAACCCTAAATGTTCATTCCTATATAAGCCTAACATACCTAGCCTAAAATCCTTTTATATTCCAGTAAAATATTTGGCTGTGATCTCATAGAGAGGTCCCTCTCTGGCATGGTAGGGCTAGCTACTAAACTAAAATCTTGGTTTGTGGTTACCTCCGTTGATTCCTCTCAGCCCGGGACATTGTGGGGGATAACATTTTGGTGCTATTGCCAGTGAAACGATTGATATATCATTCTAGGGATTCATTCTATAAGTTCATTCAAGAGTGGTTCTGTGGGTGAAAAATTATAGTATCTAAAGAAAGGCTGATTTAAGAAATCATATCAAGTTCAAAGTGTAAAATTCTGGCTCCTAAAAGACATACAAGGTCAAATCCTGACCCAAATCCACCTCCTATTGTTGATGACCCAGAAAAACTACTTAGAAAACTCAAGTCACCTATTCCTGAAAGTACAACTTGAAAATTAGAAAGAACTACTTCTTTGCCTGAAAATTTATTCACTGTTGAAAATCTTTCTTTTGATATTCAACTTGAGCTATCTCTTTTTAGATCAAAATTTGAGTCTTTCCTTTCTGAAGTGATACTTGATCCTATTCAATTTGATTCTCACCTTCTTTCTTCTAAATCCCCTTTTTCTAAATCTGATCATGAGTTGTTCTTAAACTTTGATAAACTCCAGAGTCTAGCTGGCCAACTTCAAATCACCACTGAAAAATCTTACATCCAATATCAGCTTGAAAACCTAGCTGTTGCTTCATCCTCTATTGCACCTCCAAATACATCAGTCACTTCATCTCTTTTAACATCACCTCCATTAGTGTCATCATATTTATCTACACAACTCGTTGTAGTACCTCTACTACATCTTCCAGAAGTCATGGCACAATTTACCCCTCTAATGTTACCTTCTCTACTTGCTGCTCTACCTCAAAACTATGGCCAAAGACTCCCTCTGTTTGATGGAAGTTCAGAAATCACAGCCCAACAACATGTTGATAAATTGGTGGATTTTATCGATCTTGAAGAGATTGATGAAGAAGATGCTAAGATGAGAATCATAGCTCAAAGTTTTTCTAGAGATGTCAAGAAATGGTTTTGTAGTTTGACTGCTAATTCCATCAATAGCTCTTAGTAGTTGATAGAGTTGTTCTTAGCACGATGGAAAGAAAAAAGAAATCCATTACAAATTTTGGCTAAGTATAATTCCATGAAAAGAAACCTGAACGAGACAGTGCAAGAATTCACAACAAGGTTCAATATGGTGTATAATTCCATTCCTGATGATATGAAACCTCCCCTTGGTCTAGCACTTCTCCACTATCCCGATGCCTTCGACCCAGACATGGAATATTAGCTTAGGGAGAGAGACCCCACAAATCTAGAAGAAATGCAACGAAATGCAGTAAGTGTGGAAGCTAATCTGCTCATCAAGAAATCTAAAACAAAACCTGAGAAACCTGAGAAGAAAGTTGCCTTTAAAGAAGAGTCCTCTTCATCTTCAGATGTAAAACTTGACACTCTGATTAAAACTATGGAAGGAATGATGGATAGAATGTCTATAGTAGATCGACAAGTGGAGACTTCAATGAGGAATCCAAATTATCGAGGACAACAACAAAAACATTTCAAAAATAAGTAAAAGAATAGCAAAATCAGGATCCTCAGGGACAAATAAGAACTCCATTTCAACAAAATTACACTGAAGGACAAGAATAATATTAAGAGGAAATTGTTGAAGCAAATCATTTCTCTGAGGAAGATGAACTACCTACTTTTTTTCTTGAGGAAGATCAGTTTTCTCAGGAGTCTTTTATACCAAGTGATCAGAAGCTTGTACTTGCAAATGATGATTTATGGGCAGTGAAAACCAAAGAATACAAAAGAGGATATCATAATGCTCTCAGTCATTTACATAAACAATACAATTTAAGAAACAAAAACATACCTGTCACATTGAATCTGAAAAGGCAAAATGCACAGAAAGATACACAAGGCAAAGAAACAGCCCCTGCAGGTCAAAATAAAGAGAAGGAGATTGTCATATTAAGTTGGGATAAAACCAATGAAGCCTCTACTAGCAATGTGAGGAAGGATAAGGAGGTTCAAAGAGAAAGTCATAAGGAGTCTCAAGCTAAAGGGTAAACTGAAAAGAAGGGCATCACTACAAAAGAGGTAGACAAACAATCTAATCTATTTAGTTTAGAGAATGAAATTTCTAAATTGAGATTTTCAATTCCTCTATCTGAATTAGTAAAGAATGATAAGTACAAGTCTCAGATTACTAAAATGTTGAAGGTAGACTAGATGTCAAATATAGTTAATTTTGTCAATGATGAGCCTGCAATTTTATTTGGTCCAACTCTAGAGGGAAGCCCTAAAGATAGTGAAGTTTCACCCTTCTATCTTAGTATGAAACTCCGTGATTTTATCCTCCATAATGCCATGCTAGATTCTGGTGCCTCACATAAACTTATGTCAAAATAAATTGTGGACAAACTAGGATTGAGTATCACCCGACCTTATCATGACCTCTACTCATTTGATTCAGGGAGAGTGAAATGCCTTGGCCTTATCAAAGACTTAGTAATGTCCCTGGACCAAATTCCAGTCAAAAATGGGTTGATGGACATAGTGGTTGCTGATATTCCTCCACAGTTTGGCATGTATCTCTCACGGTCTTGGGGAGAAAAACTGAAGGGAACCTTGCAACTTTATTTTTCATATGCTACTATACCAGTATTTGGGCATCTTAGAAAACTGTACTGGGAGAAAAAGATGAAATTCATGATTAGTAGCAAAGAAAAACCAAATAATCACCCCATCCATGCTGTACATACCGATCTAGAGTCTTTCATTTTGTATAATGATATGAATCCAATAGATGATGATAGTCAGCTTGTAGAAAATTCGGAAGTTTCAGATGTTATAAGTAGTGTATAGGAAGTTTTAATTGTTAAAGAAAAGGAAAAGAATGTAGAGTGTTTACAACCAGAAAATTTTCTTTAAAAGATTGCCGAGTCAGTGCAAAAAACAAAGATTATTGAGACAGTGAGTCATCCTCAAAAAATCAAACAGTTTAGCCTTCCAAAGTTCTGTTTCAGGATGAAGAAGATGGTCTTTGAACCATGGAGTTTGGTGTTGCGTTGGGGAAAGAAGGAGCTAGGATTGGCATGTGGATTCATGGGTCCATTGCATCATTCATGTATAATTATATGCAATGTAAGAATGAGTTCTTATAAGTTGGCCTTTTATTGCTCAAATAACGAGGTGGAGTACGAAGCAATGATTGCTGGCCTCAAAATTTTGAAAAAGCTAGGAGCAAAGAAAATTTCAGTTTATGGCGACTCCAAATTGGTAATTAAACAAGTGAAAGGGGAATACCAGGCCAAGCATCCAAGAATGCGAGCTTATCGAAATGTTGTCCTTGACATTCTTAAAACTTTTTCAGAATATACTTTGTCTTTGATTCCTAGAAATCGGAATATTATGGCTGATTCCCTTGTTATTGCAGCTAATATTGTTAAGATTACCATGCACTTGAATAAGAAGTATTCAATTCATGTTAAACACCGCCTAGCTGTCCCTGACAATTTGAGATATTGGCAGGTGTTTTGGGATGACAAACAGATCAATAATTTTCTGCAGATGGAAGATGAATTTCTGAATTCCCATATTGATGATGCATCTGATGAGAATGATCCAGAAATTGAAGCAACCAAGATTGAAATATTGCAGCTGAAAGACAATAACATTCCAAGAGGTCTCATACCTTTGGAAGAGTTATTTGATCGTGATGATGTTGCTAAAAAGCCCACCATGGTTCCCACAGAGAAAGGTGTTGAAGATGTAAACATTGGTACATCATAGAAGCCTAAGATGGTCAAATTTTCAAAGTCTCTAGCTCCTGATATAAAAAGTAAGTACATTGCTTTGATGGCATAATTTTATGATGTATTTTCTTGGGACTATTCAGATTTAAATGTGTATGATAAGAACATCATTCAACACACTATACCATTAAGCCTAATCAAAAGCTATTCTGCCAGAAGCTAAGGAGGATTAATCCTAAATTATTGCCATCTATTGAGAAAGATGTAAATAGACTCTACAAATCTGGTATTATAGTTCCTATTTGTTTTTCTGAGTGGATGTCAAATCTTGTGCCGGTGAGAAATAATACTAGGGAGATTTGTCTTTGTATTGATTTCAGAAATTTAAACAAATTATCCTTGAAGGACAATTCTCCCTTGTTGAAGATGGATCATATTCTCCAAAGGGTAGTTGGGTCTTCCAAGATGTCACTGCTTGATGGATATTCGGGGTATAATCAAATTCTGGTACATAAGGATGATAAGCTGAAAGCAACCTTCACAACACCATGGGGTACATCCATATACACCAAGATGCCATTTGGATTAAAGAATGCAGGAGCGACATTTCAGTGGGCTATGGACATAGATTTTGCCAATGAAAAGGATGTATTTCTGGTTATTTATTTAAATGATCTCATGGTCTTTTTCTAAATTTGATGAAGACCATTTATATCATCTAAGAACTGTCTTTCATAAATGCATAAAATTTGGTATATCACTAAATCCAAAAAAGAGCTTATTTTCCATGGAAGAAGGCAAGTTACTGGGGCATATTATCTCTAAGGATGGCATTTACATTGACCCTACAAGAGTTGAAGCCATTCAACAATTATATTTCCTAAGGAACAAAAAAGAAATTCAATCATTTAATGGGAAAATCAACTTTTTGAGGAGATTCATCCCCAACCTTGCTGAACATTTGAGAGAAATGACAGACATGCTGAAAAAGGACAGCGAGGTAAGATGGTCTGTAGATGCCAAGAATTCTTTCAATGCAGTCAAATTTGCATTATCTACTGCTCCTACTTTAATCAATCCTAATTATACTTCATATTTCATCATATTTTCATTTGCCTCAGAGCATACCTTAACAATTGTCCTAATGCAAAATAAAGATTAGAAAAATGAACAGCCTATAGCACTTTTCAATCAGACAAGAAGGATGCAGCATTGAAATACAATATAATTGAGAAGCAGACTTTGGCTTTGGTGAAAGCGCTCAAAGATTTCTGAGTATACATTCTGCATTCTCACACCATTCCTTATGTTCCAACAACAACAGTAAAAGAAGTTCTTATGCAGACAGATCCAAAGGGTAGGCAGGGAAAATGGATTGCAACAATGTTAGAATATGATTTGGAGATAAAGCCCACAAAGCTCATCAAGGGACAAGGTTTGGCCAAGCTCATGGCTGAATCTAATTTGCATGCATTAGATATCAATCTGATTGCTGCTCTTTCTAAAGAAGAAGTAGAAGATTCACAGTTACAAGTGTCCGACATGTTCACTTCATCTCCATGGTACTCTGACATAGTTTATGTATTGCAACATTTAAATCCTCCACTGGAAGTGCCCAAAGGTAAAAGTAGATCCTTAAAGTTGAAAGCTTCAAAATATTGTATTCTTGATGGTGTTTTGTTTTGGAAGGATTCGGGTGGTGTGTTGCTGAAATGTCTAGTCGAAAATGAAGCGAAGGACATAATGAGAGATTTCCACAAAGGAGATTGTGATGGCCACCTTTCATGGAAAACTACGGAAAACAAAATTTTAAGAGATGGGTTTTATTGACCTACTCTTTTTTCTGATGTATATAAAACAATGATGAGCTATCATGAATGTCAGATTTTTCAGGGAAAAAGAAAACTTTTACCATTACCATTGCAACCCATTTCAGTCATAGCTCCTTTCCAGAATGGGGTCTTGATTTTATCGGGGAAATACATCCTTCATCATCTACACAACACAAATGGATCCTAATAGCCACATATTATTTTACAAAATGGATTGAGGCAATCCCAACTAGGCAAGCTACTGATTCTGTTATCATTCAGTTTATTGAATCTAATATCTCATCTAGATTTGGTTTCCCATAGACGATAATCACCGATAATGTTGTTGCTTTCATGTCCAGGAATATGGGGGAGTTTTGTGAGAAGTATCATATTGTATTGGGGCATTCTACTGCTTATCACCCACAAGGGAATGGTCTAGATTAATCCTCTAATCAATCTCTGATCAACATCATTAAGAAAGTTCTAGAGGTAAATAAAAAGAACTGGCACAAAAAGATCATTAATGCTTTATGGGCGGACAGAGTCAGTACTAAAAATCCATAGGTATGTCTCCTTTTCAGTTGGTGTACGTGGTTGATGTTGTTTTTCCTTCATCCCTTGCTGTCCCGGTCATGAAAATTTTGTAGGAATTGGACAATGAAACAAATGACATGTAGCGAAGAATAAGTCAGATGATCCATTCGCAGGAAACGAGGGAAAAAGTTTTTTCAAAATACTTCTAAACTTCAAGAAAGAATAAAAAATATTTATGATCACAAGACAAAGGAAGACAATTTCAACCTAGGTGATGTGGTTCTTCATTGGGATGCAAGAAATGAAGAAAAGGGAAAACATGGCAAGTTTGAAAATTTATGGAAAGGACCATACAAAATCTCAACTTTTAGAGGAAAGAATGCTTATCTATTGGAGGAGATGAATGGGCAATATTATTCGAGAGGAGCAATCAATGGTAGGTTTCTCAAGCACTACTATATCTGAAGAAATTTTTGCGAATTTTCATCATCATTGTATATACTAGTTTACTTTTCATGTCCAAGTGTGAAGTGACTACCATAGGAGTTTGAAGCTCGAGGAGAAGGCCATAAGGCTTATTTGATCAACTGCTGGTTTTATTTTTCTTTTAAGGGTCATGTCATGTTAGATAGTCAGTCATTTTTTAGTTTGAGTTTAGTCTTTTTCATTTTGACTCCATTTCCCAATGAATAAGGCTACCTGGTCTATAGTGTTCTTGACACCTCCAAGGAGCTGCCATCCCCAGCTGGAGCCAATGTTAGTGTCAGCCAGTTCTGCCTGTCACCAGTGATCAAATATGCTTTTACCAATTTTTGTTAGGGTTATCAAAGTCAAATTTTATGATGTCACTAGGTTTTCAGAATAAAATTTGGTCACTGGTTAGTGTGTCTAGGATTATCTCTACTCTCTCAAGAATTTCACATGTCGGTCACTCTCATCACTTCGCTGAGTGTATCACAATTAATAGAATATCATCAACATGTCAGTCATCACCATCATGATTTCACTCAGTCTAATGTCTCCATTAGGTCATTAGGTTTTCAAGGCCATCAACACTTTAATTTCATGCATAAAAATCTGGCATAAGATGAGTTGTGATAAGAAATTATTTTCAAGAAATTTTGATTTCAGATGTAATTTCATAAGTACTTCATAGATGCAATTTCAAGGTTCCAAAAAAGAAGGTTCACTATTCAAAGAAGATACAAAAAGTCTAGGTTACAAATGTCCAAGGTTGCCAAGTTCAAAAAGAATGAAAATCATGTTTGAAAGAGACATGTAGGGCCCATTATCACTTAAAGGAGAATCATGCTATGTCTATAAAAGCCCAAAAAGACTCATACACATTTCATTTACATTCCTATCTCATATTGTTATTGAGCTCATTTCTCCTTAGGTGAGAAAACACAAGTTTTTAAGCTTAGAGCGCTAAAATTTGCTTGGTGCTACGCATACAAACACTGCGTTGCGTTTCTGAAGGGGGCATTACGCGTAGAAGCACTGCGCTACGTTTTGGCACTGCGCACCGGTGAACTACACTGCGCGCGGGACAAAGTCTCCCAAAAATCATCACAAATCACTCAAATAAAAAATTCAAGCCTTCATTCCAGTTTCTTCATCCTCTAAGACCCATAAAAGTAAGTACACCCATTTTCATTCCCTCCCTTCCTTTGGTAAGACAAACAAAATGATGGTGAGTTTAGTCCTCTAGGGTTTTCTATGAGTTTCATGTTTTGAGCTTGCAAATGATTAGTTGGAGCTTTGAAACCTAAAATCACTATCTCTATACCTCTGTTTGCATGCAACTCATCATCCCCATTCACCAACAAACCATTTCCCTTCATTCCACTTCATCTCCCTACAAACCCTAGCCCTAATCTATCAAATTGGGTAGTTTCCCTAGCTAGGATTGTGTTTAAATTTTCTAGCTTATCTCCCTCATTCATTTCCCTCCATTTAACTTCCTAAGGATTCCTAAAACCCCTATCCATCTCCCAAAATTTCCCTACTACCATTTCCCTTCCCTAACTCCCTCATTTCACCACTTCAATCACTTCTCACTGTTTTTTCATTTTCCTGTCATCTAGGGTTTCAAAAATGGAAGGAGATTCTTCACCATCAGAGAAAAGAAAACATCATAAAGGGGGGAAGATTATGAGGTATGAGCCCACAAATTGCAATGAGATCAATTCTTCACCATTCATAAGACAATGCTTTGAAGATGTCAACTGCCTAGGGTTTTGTCAAAGAGTGGGAGAAGTAGGTTTTCATGAGCAACTCACTAATTTGATTGCCACCAATATGAAAGGAGAAAAAGCCACCATTGCAGGGATTGATTTTACATTCTCAGTTGCTGCCATCTCTCTTGCCACAGGGATACCAAATCATGGGGAGTATTGGTTCAAAGGCATGACCCTAGACCTTGAGCAATACAAACCCTTCTTGAAATCACCCTACAAAGAGGCTCATTCACACATCATTCCATTGAAATACTTGTTGGAAAAGTATGCACCACTGATGAAGGTTGTGATGAAGTTTTTCACTTGTGAGGGGAGGTTTTCCAGGTTGTATCAATATCACATTAGGCTTCTCATGCACTTCACAGCTGTGAAACCTCTTAACCTGTGTAACTACTTGTGTAGAAGTGTCATCAAAATGTCTGAAAAGTTGCAAATGAAAAACAAAGAGCATTACCCTAGCCTTTTCCATCACAGTTTGATAAAGGTTGTAGTCCTCCATCAGTTGGTAGAAAAGAACATAGCACGGGATGCCTTTATGGAAACAACCTTGCAAAGGTATGGGATTACTTCACCAAGCGATCACAAAGACACATCAACACAACTTATGGAGGTAGGGTCATCAAAAAAATTAGAGGAGGTTCCCAAGGAACCTAGACTTGAGGTGACTAAAACATACCAAAGAGGAAAAAGACTTGTGTTTACTTCTCAAGATGAGAAAAGGGCCAAGCCTTCTACATCAACACAATAGGGATCACATTTGCAAGATGAGGAGCCAATTGAGCATGATTTTGACCTAGTTGACTTGGAGGCAGCATATGAGCATTCAACCTTGCAACAAGCTATCAAGGAGAAGGATTCCTAGATCATGGAGCTCTTGGATAATTTGGCAAGGGCCAGATTTATCATTTCTTTCCTTGAGCAAAAAAACAATCAACTCAAGTTCAAACAACTAATGATGGAAATAGAGTAATCTAGGGTGATGAGGCAAGAGGTCAAATGTAAAGCAATGCTAGAGCATGATGAACAAGAAAAGAAGGTTGTAAGGAAGAGGCCTAGGACTATGGGTCTCAAAAGAGCATTGCAGAAGGAAAGAGACCAAAACCTACAGATGAGGATTTGGATATTGAAGACAGAATTGCTATGGAAATCAATGAAGACAGGGAATATTGGCTAGGAAAAGTCAATGGCCATATAGAGAAGCTTCTTGGCAAAGCTAATAGGGATAACCAGATGTTGAGGCACATGGCCCACCACTACCAAACCAGAAACAAGATTTGCAACATCAAGGTCAAACAAATGCAAAACAAGCTGAAGGAAACCCTAAAAGGAAAAGATGAGAAGGACAACTTGGAGATGCTTGTTGAAGCATCCATGATAGCATAGTACACCTCATTTGGCTCTTTTGGACCAATTTTGGGAGTTTTTTGAGCATTTTTGGTTTTTGGTGAAATTTGGTGCAAATTCAGGAAAATACACACTTTTTCCTCAGGGATATAAATGAAAAATGGTTTGCATTTTTGGAAAGATGATGGCCTCCTCTCAAAACCCATTTCCTCATATTTTTCAAACAGGGCTCAAATTTTGAGAAAAATGAGAAAAAGGGGTCAAAAATCAACATTTTGCCCCTCTTTTTGACAGGCGCTGCGCTTTTGGATACACCTAGGGAGAATGAGGTTTTGGATGCCTTCCCATAGGTCATCGTAAAAAATTCAAGATGTTCTACAAACTAGATAGACAAGGATAGTTTACCATCCTTTCATATTTCAATTTTGACTTCAGGAAGGTACATAAAAGTGGCCTCAAACATGGTGCTGCACTTCTGCAATTTTTTGAGATTTTAATTAGAAATTTCACTTTGTAATTTCTTAGATTTTCTAGTTTGACTTGGGTAAAGGTAAATTGATGATGCAACTTCAGTAGTTGAAGTATTGATGATGTAATAATACATAAATTAGCATGATGGTTTTTTTTTATGTTTAATTAGGCCTCATAAATGAAGAAAAAATCAAATCAAAGTCTAAGAGAAGAGTTTGTTTTTGACCTTCTCACTCTTACTTGTTGATTGAGATATTCTTGGAAACTGTTCCACCGCTCATGGATTCAACTCCTGAAGATGGAGAAGTTGTTTATCTTAGTCTATATGTATCATTTTCTCATTCAGAGAGAAGGGTTGGACATTTCAGGAGAGAACTCTTGTAACATGTGTTTCAACATTTTCAGGAAATTAAAGAACAATTGCAACTATTATATAGGAATTCATGTGCAGTGAGTTTGTGGTATTGTTTATTCTCTGTCATAGTTTCATATGATAGATATTCATCTCTTATTTTTATTCATGAGTTTCTTTAGTCATTTTTCGTAAGTTTATAAGAAGAATTCTTTCCTTAAATCTCTGTTTTGATGGAATTATCACTATATGTTATTTGCTTTCTAGCTTAATGAATTCATGACATATATGCTCATTAAGTCTTGTTGTTTCTTCTGAAACGCTACAATACATTGAAAAACCCTAAGTTATCACAAAACTACTACTACCTTTCTCCTTTATATTTCTGTTGCTGCTACCCTTTGATCTTTTGACCTAGTTTCCTGGTTTTCATTCCTTGTTCAACATCAAAACCCGAAATTTTCAAACCTATATAAGCCTAAAATACCTAGTCTAAAATCCTCTTATATTCTACTCAAATATTTGGCTGTGATCTCATCGAGAGAGCCCTCTCTGGTATGGTAGGGCTAGCTACCAAACTGAAAGCTTGGTCTATGGTTACCTTCGTCGATTCCTCTCAGTCTAGGACATTGTGGGGGATAAAAGAGGATATTGAGGAAAATATTTAGGATATTGTGGATGACTCCCATAAGTTCCTTTCTAATATTGTTTCCAAGATTGGGTTTGGGTTTGAGATAGCCAAGGTTGCCAAGGAAAGGGTGTGTTCCAATTACTTTGAGATGGATGTGCATAAGCTTGAAATTGTGAATTAATCTCTTACATCATATCAGGTTGAATAGTCTGCCATGGTCCTCTTGGAGCTACATAACATATCTGCATTGGCAGTTGACTTGCTCCATTGTCCTTTTGGTAAACTTCCTTCAACCTTAGTAATGAGGGGCAATATTCAACATCATGTGATTCTGCATGGACAACACAAATATCAACATCTTCTTTTTGCTCATTTTGTATTCTTAACATTTCTAATTGTTCACATATATTGCTAAGAATTTATGTTTTAAAGTTATCAAGAAAATTTCCATGTTTAGCTTGACTTACCGATCTTGATGCTAATTGACATGCTATTGCCCTTCCTCTTGATATGTGTATTCATGTTTCACATTTAATTTCTTCAAATGATAATAGATATACATCACCTCTACTAATGAGGTCAAGGAGATCAATTTATTCATCACTAATTGTTCTAAGTAAGAGGGTTTTTAGTGTGTTGGATCCTAAATGATGTAGTTTTTCCCTCTTAACATTATACATGAACCTCTCTATTAGATCCTAAAGGCTCTCATCTTCTTTTTGATTCATTCTAAAGATTTCTTCTTTAAGATCATGATCTTTATATTTTTCTAGAAATATCTTTTGCATATCATTCCATGATATTATTGAATTAGTTCCTAAACTCATGAACCATTTAAGAGCTCTATCCTTCAATGTTTTCGGAAACAATCTCAGTTTTTGAGTGTTTAATAAGTAACCATAAGATCTACAAACAATTTTGAATTCAAAGAGAAAGGTTTCCAGATCCTTCGACTTTAGACCATGAAGGTTAGAAAGAAAATATGGAGGGTTGTTATTCATGTGCACACTAACATCAATATATTGAATGGGAAATCCAAGAGGATCTTCTTCATTGTCATCATCTCCATCCATTTCTTGTACATTCTCCGTGACCTCTTCTTCTTCTACCTACAAAAATGAATGGTGATGTGGCTCTTAGTACACCACGCGATCAAGTGGGGGCGGGGAGGTTGGTGTTGGAGATTTTTTTTTGAATAAGAATGCTAATGCAATGCAATTTTTTGTTCTTGAAATGAAAGATGCCTAATGCAATTTTTTGTTTTTGCAGAAAGTAAAAAGAAATGAATCAACTAGGGAAGTAAACAATGCATACTTTGACACCTCCCCAACAACGGCACCAAAAAATGATGAGCCTCAATATTTGATCCAGGTGGATATTGGTGGCCACCTGCCAAGTCCACTTGGACCCCCACCATTGTTTCTTTTAGCTTTTCAGTTTCCTTAATTATAACATAGTTTACTATTTTTAGCAGTTTTTCGGGTCCTAGACTTCCGAAGTCGTTTTGAGGCCCTAAACAACGTTTTTTTGGGAAAACTGGGAGAAACATGGGTCCATGGACCCGTGTTTCTCTTCCCAAAGTTGTATTTCTTGGATATATCTTTCTAACAAGATATTGTGCGTGTCAAATGAAGATCGTGTGCCAAAGTTACGACCCTGGGAAGTTGATGTACCAATTTACCCAAACGGGGCCCATAGTTTGGTGTTTCATCTTCTATGGTTAGGTTTTTGGATGTTTAGGGTTTTCCATTGTTTCTCAACAATAAATAGGCCTTCGAGTCTCATTGTAAGACAGTTTAGAGGCATGTAGCCGCCACATCTCTTCTCAGAGGTAAGCTACCATCGCCATAGTTGGTTTATTTCCATTTCTGTCTGTAAGCATATTTCAGTATTTTACATTAATGAAATGAAGTATTATTTCCGCTGCATCTCTGTGTTTATGGTTATCTCTATAATTTGTTGCATTCCTATTTAAATCCGGATCAGTGGTATCAAAGCGATTTGCTTTTTTTCTCTGTTTTTCTTTGCATATCCCCAACGAGGTCGGGATATAAGGAGTTAGGGCTTGAACTAGTCAAACCTTTGCAAGACCAACCTCACAAGTCCCGACGGCCTCCCATGGTGGATGAAAAGAAAGATGAGGGGGTAGGAGATCCTATCAAAATCTTGCTTGAAGGAGCCCTCAAGCGACAAAGGAACGCGATGATGGACAAATTTGCCCAAATCCTTCAGTGGCTACCTAGGGGCAACGCATCGGCTTCCAACGGCTACTCTGGAAATGCCACACCGTTTAAGGTACAAGTTAATTTTGAAATCCCCATATTTGAGGGTCAGATAGACACAGATGCCATTGATAAATGGTTAAATCTGCTAGAGGGTTATTTTTCTATTCATGATTTTTCCAGTCGGGAAAAGATTGTTTTCGCTCTTCTCAAAGCAGCCCCCCAGACTGCACCTATTGCAAGTAGAAGGATGAAAGTATAGGCTCACTATATTCAGCTGCACCCACTTGGAATTCATTTTGGGATGCCATCAAGGAGCAATACTACCCTGTCGGAAGCTATGAGGATCAATACATAAAGTGGACCATGCTGCGGCAGGGAAGGGACCAAGACATGCCGAAGTTTACCAATATTTTCAATACCCTTCGCACAAAGTTGGGTATCAAGGATTCGAAGCAGCATGTGGTACTCAAATTCCACGGCTTCCTGCACAAGTACATCCAGGAAGAAATAGAATTCCCGAACATCTCCTCACACGGCATGGCATACCGATATGCCATCAAGGTCGAGCAAAAGTTTAAACAGAAGAAGTGAGACTTTGGATCTGCAAATCCGAAGCAAGGGAAAGGTGCCCCCAAACAGTAGAACAAAGGACAAAGCCAAGGTGGGGCAGCCCAAGACAACCCACCAAAGCTGCAAGCAAAGAACAACGTTGCAAAGCCAAAAAAGGGCACAGGAAAGTGGTGTGAGTTCCATAAGAGCTCCACTCACAACACAAGTGAGTGTCAGGACAAGTAGCCATTGGTGGCCGAGCTAAAGGTTTTAGAATCAGATGCATGTTCCGACCCTAAGTTAGAACCCGACAAGGGGAATGAAAAAGGGAAGTATATTATTGATGCGGAGCCCAAAGCCACCATTGCTACCATGAAGATCGAGAAGGAGGAACCCGAAGATCTAGAGGAGGAGGAGAGTTTCTTCCACTCCTAGATGTGGGTAAAGGGCTCCCCGCTACAATTCATTGTCGACAACGGGATCCAAAAGAACCTCATTTCGGCAGAGGTCGTGAAGTGGTTGGGCTTACCGACCACAACACATCCACAACCATACACCATCGGGTGGCTTCACCAAGGACGAGATCTTCACGTGAGCTAGCACTGTCACCTTCCATACAACATCAAGCCCTTCACGGATGAGGTATTGTGTGACATTGCTCCCCTTGAAGTTTGTGATGTATTATTAGGACAACCATACTTGTGGAAGCGACATGTTGTGTATGAATCAAGGCCCCCTGCTGTTATTGTTACTTTGGGAAATAAGTTGTACAGGATACTGGAGGTAGCACCGCCTATTGCCATCTCTTTGGTCACTGCAAAACAATGCAGTAAGCTCATTTCCAAAACTGAAAAATTTATTTTCCTTACGATACGCCCTCAAGGAAAGAAGAATATAGTGGCCACGACCTCTAGACAGGGCCCCTCCGCACGACAACCACAGATGGACAAGGTCGTGGAGGAGTACGAGGACATCTTCACCTCCCCCATAGGGGTTCCTCTGCATTGTCAGGTCAAGCACTCCATCGATATGACCCCAGGTGTTAGCCTCCTGCTGTGGCAGGTTAATCATATTTCATGATCGACATTTTTACATGCCAAATATGTCATACTTTGCTTGCTGCAATGCTCCATATTTGCTACAGATGACCAGAGAAGTATCCGTGAAAGTGAGCTAATCTAAATGCCACTGCTTTGTTCCAGTCTTGATGAGTAATCCATTTTGATCAATTTTCAAGTATGGGAAGGCCAAACAGCTTAATCTTGGCTTCCCTGGGTTTCAATTTCATGTTGTAGAATATAGAGAATGAACATCTGTTCAAACAGCTTAATCTTAGCAGATTTGTAGTTAGGTAGAGAAGCAAGGGTGCTCAACAGCTTAATCTGAGCCCCTGGCTGAAATAAGTGTAGAAGTAGATAGGAGCACAAGCAAGAAGAAAAGAATGAAAAGATGGGTATGCTAGTTCAAGTGCACCCAAACCAAAAAGAAGAGAAAATGCTAGGTGAATAGGTCGGGTAGGTAGCTTTGTGGTTGCAGAATCATGACTTGTGATCCATTTCAGATTTTCAAGTGTCATATCTATTCATATCACAAGTTTGAGGCAGTTTTCCATTTGAAGGACTTCAAGCGAGCCATGTCTAACTTCCCCTTCCTCCTCTGTCCCCAAGTCACTCATTAACTTCCCCTAAAAGAGGTCAAGATCTGCTTGAAACCTCTTAAATTCATCATTCTCCATATCATTTGCCTTGGTGAAGATCTGCTTCACTCAAGGAATGTCCACACTTCTTCTATCAGTCATTTTCCCCCATTGATAGCCTAAGACATCATTCTTAGCGCTTGCTCTCATCACTATCATATTAACTACTAACTTTATTATGTAACTCCCTATCTATTTCCCCTTCCCCTAATAAAACTATGTATATAACTCCCCTGTATACTTATCCCTTCCCCTTGGTTGAAAAATAACCATATATATCCTCGGGAATTGCTAAGTTTATCTGAAACTCAGCAAGAACCCTCATTGACCCCTCTAACCATCTTCCAAATGCAAAAGGACTCATTCCTTTGCATAGTTTACCTTCATATGTATAAAAATCATCCCTTTGGCCTTGGTTTTCCTTTATAAGGCATGAAACCCTCTTTGGCCACTAAAACCTCTCAAAACACATCACATTCCTCCTAAATGCCTTTGGACTCCTTCCAAGGCATGAAAGTTGCCAAAAACCATGCAAAAATCATTAAAAACCTTCTACAAATGAAAAAATCCTCCCTTTTTTGGCTATCAGACCCCTTCCGATGCCTTAGAATCCATCCGAAACACCAAAGGCTACCCCTCCAAATTCATTTTTCCTTTGCATTTTAACAAAATGAATTCTTCGATGAGAAAAGAATCTATTTGGTCCCCCTCCGATGCGATATCGCTATCGGGAGGGGGCAGTGGCATATTATAAGCGAAAATGGCTAAGTCTCAAGGCATGGGTTATAATGGGCCGCCGATCGCCGATACAGCGACCAAATCTCAGCCGTCCATCGCCCCCACCGATCCAATGGCCCGGATCATTTCGGCGATCGCCCATTTCGGCGATCACATATATGTCAACCCTCTGCCCCGCTGATTGCTGAAGTCCCGATATAATCGCAGCCATCCATTTTTGTGCCCCAGATCAATGGCCCATATGTAATCGCATCGCTCCCATATGGCTCCGATCAGTGGAGCCGAAAAGTAATAAAGTGCGGCATAAATATATTTCGGGTCCGATGGGTTTCGGCATTTTTATGTGGTAGCCCCATGACCCCGCCGATAGCGAAATGCCGACGTAATCTCCGCCGTCCATCGCCATCACCAAATCAACGACCCATGTTTGTTTGGCGAACACCCCTTATGTTTGGCTCCGATATTCCGGAGCCAAAATATTATAAAGGTGGGTCTTATAAAAGCCATCGGGTCCATAAGGTCCCCGGGCACAACGAAAGGAGAGGGCTCCCGACGGGCCGGAGCCGAAAAGTTATAAAGGGCAGTTTTAAGGGATTTCGGGTCTGCATATTGATTTTGTTAAAATCCGCCGATATGAAATCGCCGACGGACCGGACCCGATCTCCATAAAGAAAGGGCATATAAGCATTTCGGGTCTGTGGCATTTCGGAGGTTTTATGTGTTGCGACCAATGGTCTGCCCCGATGCGATTTAGCGCTAGCCATTGGATCGGCCCGCGCCGGATCCAACGACCACAATTTAAAGAGATGAACAGTTTTCCGCCTGCGCCCAATTTCAAGGATTTCTTACGTTTAAAGACACTTTTGCCTACTTTGACGAAAAAGGGCCATTTTTATATGCGGTGCCCGTGCCTGCCCAGTTGCAAAGGAACGATGCGTTCCTTTGCTATTTTGAAATTTCTTGAGGCCCATAATACATCCAAATGAAGGGTTTCTCTTCGGTGGTCTGTGGGCGATCCCTTTTTCATCACTTTGCAACATTTTATCATTTTAAAGAATATTTCTGATCGGAAAAGACTGATGACGAATCCAAAGGCGGCAGAAGGCCGAGCAGCGGCCATAAATGGGTGATTGGACAGTTCAAAGGCATTCGGAGGTCAAGAAAGGACCAGGTGCATGCCAAAGAGTATCAGGAAAGCGACAGAGAGTATCAGTATTACGGTTCAAAGCAGATGAATTCAAAATGGCCCCAGCAGATCTAGCAAGCAGTCATTGAGCTGTAATGGCTCACCAACTCACAGATTTTGGCCATTTAAGGCAACAGGACCACTTGAAGGCAGATTAAAGGATTTCAATGCAGATTTATGACAAGTGCAATGGTCCCAATCACATTTTGGAGCAGCGCTGCTTCCTTAATTGTGCAGTTATCACACAGAGGACAACGCGTGGCTCAAGGCACTCTTTCAGTCCATTTTTGAAGCTGCAGGACCTTGTGCAACCCTAAAGAGCCATTTTGATGAGGTTGCTCCCTCATGCGCAGCTGTTTTAAGTTATTTTATGCATTCATTTCCAGCGGAACTTAGATTAGAAGCAGTTATTGCACAGATCTTTTTTGATCTATTTTGATAGATATTTTGTAGACATTTCCTCTATATATACCACCCTCTGCACTGTTTTAAGTGGGTTGGTTGTATGACTCCTCTAGAGACTCGCTCTGTATCTGATATGATTTCTTTAATCAAAGACTGCTTAAAGCTTGGAGGATGGACTATTTGAAGTGTTTTTTAATGGTTCAAGAGTGAATGATGGAATTCATGTGCTGCTATATGGATCAATAAGTGTTTCTCACCTCTGTTATTTCAATTTCATACATGCTCAAGTCACAGAACAAAAGATTGGTCTAGAATTTGCTTAACTGCACTCTATGCTCAGTTTCTGTGGCTTCTTAATGTTTTCCTCTTGATTTAGGCATAAATATGAATTCCTTTATGGCTCATGTTTGATCTATTTCACATATGAATGACTGTTGTTTAAGAATTCTTAGCTGCTCCTAGATAGAGCTCATTCATCTTCCCTCTGTTAAGCTGAGTGAGAGATTCTTTGTTGCGTCTCATTCCTTAGCCCTCATTCTATCCTTTTAAACTTAAGTGTTGTTTCACGAGCAGCTACCTCACTCCTCATTCCTCTTGTGACCAAGAAAACGCACCAACAGTCCTACTCCATGACTCCATGCCCAATGGTTTGAAACTTACCACACTATGCATTGCCTCTCTACTTGAAAACATCCTCCTTCCCACCAAACATAAACAAAACCCCTTGAACTCAATAAATAACCTAATATCATCTTCAACAAAGCTAAATCATAAAGAGAGAGTCCTCTCTGACTGCAGGTAGGCTAGGACTTGCAGTCCAAAGATTGGTTTGTGGTTACCTCGATCCTCCTTCCCACCAAACATAAACAAAACCCCTTGAACTCAATAACTAGCCTAATATCATCTTCAACAAAGCTAAATCATAAAGAGAGAGCCCTCTCTGACTGCAGGTAGGCTAGGACCTGCAGTCCAAAGATTGGTTTGTGGTTACCTCGGCCGTATCCCTTTAAGGGGCTTTAGGGACAACCTAAGTGATAACATAATGGCAACTCCACTGGGGAGATCCTCTGATAATTTCACAAATCAAGTTGGAAAGCTCCACTGGGAAAGAACCAGACCTTCAAAAGTTTCTTTCTAACCCATATATTCTTAGAAAATCCCCGAAAAAACAAGCCAGAAGCTGGCTCCCAGGAAGAATTCACGTTATACAAGGTCAAATCCAGACCCAAATCCTACAGCTGCCTTTGAAAATCCGAATTTGATCCAAAGAAATCTCAAGAAATTAGAGCTAAAGGAGGATTTTGCTGATTCTACTCCTGTGATAGTTCAGCCAAACTGTGCCCAACCCCTGCCAAAGTTTTATTTCGTTCAACCCCTATTTCCCCTTGTTCTTGATCCACTCCTTCCACACCTCCATTCACTGCACATACTACCACTAATACTCCTATTATCCCAGTTGTTCCTATTGTCCCTCTTATCCCTGTGAATATGGCTAATAGATATGCACCTTTGCAATTACCTGCTAATCCTAGAGCTATGCCTCAGGATTACCAAACTAAAATCACATATTTTGATGGCACAAGTGCCTACACAGCCCTTCAGCATACAAAGAAAATGCAGGATTACTTTGAAAGCTATGAGATTGATGATGATGGTGTGAGAATGAATATTTTTGTCCAAAGTTTGACAGGCGATGTCAGGACTTGGTTTAGAGCACTCCCAGCTAATTCCATAGCAGACCCAGAAGCCTTATACCAGTCATTTATCAACAGATGGGAGAAAAAGAAAGACCCCTTGCACATACTAGCTGAATACGATACAATTAAAAGAGGCCCTCAAGAGACTGTTTTGGACTACTTTGCAAGATTCAATAGCATTTATAATGCTATCCCATAAAACTTAAGGCCTCCACCTGAACTTGCCTTGTATAAATTCCCTGATGGATTCGACCCAGATATGGCCTACCAGTTAAAAGAAAGAGCCCCTAACAGCCTTGCAGACATGCAAAACATGGCTTTCACTGTGGAGGAAAATTTAATTGCCAAAAGAAACAGAGCTAGAACTGAGAGAAGAACCACCTTCAAGGAAGAGCCCTCAGCCTTAGATCAAAAGCTAGATGCTATTATCAATGGCATGCACAGGCTGGGAGACAGAGTAGAGAGTGTTGAGAGGAAATCATCATGGGACAGGCAGCAAGCTAACACTGTCAGGAACCCAAATTTCAGGAAAAATCAAAATCCAAACGTTGGTAGGTCTAGCCCAGACCATGATATAAGACCTCCTTTTCAAGAAAACTACGTATAGGCATCCACTTCTAATGAACCCATAGAAGACACTCACATGAACTTAATGGATTTGAAGGGTGAGCAACAAATTTTTCTAACCCAAGAAGACCAAGATGACCATGAGATAAATCAATTTCAGACTAACTCTGGTGAGTCTTTTGACTTTAAACAAGGTTATGATTCAGCTATTTATGAAGTCCACAAACAGTATAAGCTCAGGACAAGAACCATAGATGTGCCCGAAAAAGTTAAACCAAAGGAGGGCAAACAACCCAACCAGATTAGAGGCAAGGCTATTATAACAGAAACAGCTGATATAACTGTCCCAAACCTGCACCAAGTGACTGTAGAGGACATAAAAGACATACAGCCTTCTGTTGATCAGCCTCTGCCACCTTCTTCCTCGAAAGAGAACTTGAACAGCGTTCCAAAAATCCCTCTTAAAACTGAAAAACTGCAAGCAATCAATTCCCATAACGTTGATATACAAGAGAAAATCCCTGATAATTCAAATGAAAAAGAAAATACTGCCATCATCAACACCAAGACTCCATTGGAAAAGCCATTTAATTTAGAGGCAGAGATTGGAAAACTTAAAATATCCATTCCCCTCTCAGAACTTGCCAAACATGATGTGTATAGGCAACAAATTCAAAGATCTCTTCAAATGCCAGAGGTCAAGGATGATGTAAATGTTTTAGATGATACCCCTGAGCTGCTGTTCGGTCCTGAAGTTAATGGAAAATCAACATATGGATCTGTTCAACCCTTTTATGTCACTTTGCACATTCATGACAAAGTCTTGCACAATGCTATGTTTGACTCAGGTGCCTCACACAATCTTATGCCCAAAGCTGTAATGGAGAAACTAAACCTTGATGTCACAAGACCCTACAAAGATCTATTCTCCTTTGACTCAAGTTAGGTCAAGTGTTTAGGCTTAATCAAAGACTTATGTGTCTCCTTAGTCCAATTTCCCAACAAGACAATCCTAATGGACGTGGTGGTTGCTGACATCCCACCAAAGTATGGCATGCTCTTATCAAGATCTTGGGGAGCAAAACCCCAAGGATCTCTCCAATTAGACCTCTCCTATGCCACTATTTCAGTCTTTGGGAAACCAAAGAGACTGTATAGAGAAACACTGATGAAGTATGTGGTAAGTAGTGAGGAAAATCCCCAGAATTTCCCTATCTATTCAATCCATTCTGATATGGATTCTTTTATTTTGTTTAATGATGAAACGAGTCCTCCAATTGATGATAAGCCTATGGCTTTAGTACAACAAGCGCACATCAATGAAGAATCGGTTGCACATACCCATGAGACTGTTACAACAGCCAATGCAACCAGCACACAAGAAAAACCTCCCGAAACACAAGACTCGGGTCTGCCCAATCCTAAAATGACTGAAACTCTTAATACTAACCACAAGCAAGAAATCACATGGTATTTAGAGTTTGATGGCTCTGTTAACAAGTCAGGAGTAGGGGCAGAAATATGGATTCACAATACACATAACAACCATGCAGAGGGTCATGCTTATAGACTGAATTTCAAATGCACCAACAACATGGCTGAGTATGAGGCACTCCTCTTAGGCCTTAAGCTGCTCAAAGCTTTAGGAGCTGCCAAAGTTTCCATTCTAGGTGACTCAGACCTAGTAATCCAACAAATGAAAGGCAACTTTGTTACCAATGATAGAAGGCTAAGAGCTTATAGGACTGCTGCCACTGCAATACTTGGTACATTCACTGAATCCAAGCTTGCCAAAATTTCAAGAAATCATAACATTCATGCTCATAGCCTAGCCACTTTCGCTAGTACATGCAAGCTTCCCTTTGAGCCAAATCACCATTTCACTGCTGAAATAAAACATAGGCCTACTGTCCAAAATAACATTAAAGACTGGCAAGTGTTCGAGGATGATGCTCAAATAAACAATTTTCTTACCTTACAGCATGAATTTGCAGGCCTAAACATTGATGAGGATACCATGGAGGACCCACAACAACAAGCATTAAACGAAAATCAGCAAGCTGTAATAGCTGTAACAGCCAGAAAGATCCTAAGCCCAACAGTCTTTGACAATGCAAACATTGAAGAGCTGAAACAAATGCATTTGGAGGAAATAGATAAAACAGAGGCCGAGATTATTGATCTAAAGGACAATTTTCTCCCAGTTGGCCTCACTCCACTAGAAGACATGTTTGATGCAAACGATGTGCCCAAAAAGCCAAAAATGCAGCCTATAAACACTGCCATAGAAGAATACAACATTGGAACAGCAGAGAAGCCCAAAATGATCAAACTGTCTAAATCTTTGCCTCCCGATCAAAAGCCCAAATATGTTGATTTGTTCAAAGAATTCCAAGATGTGTTTGATTGGAGTTATGAGGACTTGAATTCCTATGACACCTCAATTATTCAACATACCATTCCCTTAAAGCCAAATCAAAAGCCCTTCAAACAGAAACTGAGGAGAATCAATCCTGTGCTTCTCCCTTTAATTGAGAACGAAGTGAAAAGAATGTTTGAAGCAGTTATCATAGCACCCATTAGATTTTCTGAATGGGTATCCAATCTTGTTCCCACAAGAAAGAAAACAGGTGAGATTAGGCTTTGTGTAGATTTGAGAAACCTAAACCAAGTCTCCCTTAAAGACCACTACCCATTGCCCAAAATGGACCACATCCTACAAAGAGTAGTGGGGTCATCTAGAATCTCTTTGCTAGATGGCTTTTCAGGTTTTAATCAAATACTGGTTCACCCGGATGACCAAGACAAGACAACTTTTACCACACCGTGGGGAACATTTAAGTATGTGAAAATGCCTTTCGGCCTAAAGAACGCAGGTGCCACCTTTCAAAGGGCCATGGACATTGCATTTGCCAAGGAAATCCATGATTTCTTGGTTGTCTATCTTGATGATCTTACCCCTTTCTCCAAATCTGATCAAGAGCACCTAAGACATTTGAGACAAGTGTTCCTAACATGTAGGAAATATGGCATTTCCTTGAACCCCAAGAAGTCTTTATTTAGCCTTGAAGAAGGCAAATTACTTGGACATATCATTTCAAAAGACGGGATTAGAATTGATCCGCAAAGGATCCAAGCCATTCTCCAAATCCCATATCCAAGAAACATAAAAGAGCTGCAAGAATTCCTAGGAAAGATCAATTTCTAAGGAGATTTATCCCAAATCTAGCCGAGTTGATAAGACTGTTGAGCAACATGTTAAAGTTCAAGGATGCCAAGGTAAAATGGTCTCTTGAAACCAAGAAAGCATTTGAAAGTATCAAAGTTGCCTTAACTCAAGCCCCAGTCCTCACAAGTCCTCAATTTGATAGGGACTTTATCATATTTTCATTTGCATCTGATAATACTATAGCTGCTGTCCTTTTGCAAAAGGATGATCAAGGAACTGAAAAGCCAATTGCATTTTTCAGCCAAGCCTTAAGAGATGCACCCCTGAAATACCCAATCATGGAGAAGCAAGCCTATGCCCTTGTTAAAGCAATCAGGGAATTCCGAATTTATATTTTATATTCACATGTGATTGCTTATGTGCCAAATTCTATTGTAAAAGACACATTAACCCAAGAGGGGTTAGAAGGCAAAAGAGGCAAGTGGATTGCTAACATTCTTGAGTATGACATAGAGATAAAACCAACCAAGCTGATAAAGGGACAAGGTTTAGCTAAACTGATGTCTGAAACAAACTTTCAAGCCTTGACATCAACCAACTGGACAATGAACAGGAGCTGGTGACTCCACAGATCAGTGAAACCTTTTTGCAATCCCCATGGTATGCTGATATTTGCTTCGTATTGTTAAACCTGTGTGCTCCCCCAGGATTGTCCAGGACCAAGAAGAGATTTTTAATAAATAAGGCTTTGAAATTTTGTGTCTTAGATGGTGCATTATTTTGGAAAAATCACGAAGGTATATTGCTTAACTGCTTGATTGTGAATGAAACTAACAATGTCATGAAAGAATTCCATGTAGGGGACTGTGGAGGACATATATATTGGAAGTCCACTGCTGATAAAATTTTAAGGGCTGGTTTCTATTGGCCCTCTTTGTTTGCAGATGTAAAGAAGTTTGCTATCTCATGTCACAATTGCCAAATCTTTGAGGGCAAGAGAAATCTGCTCCCTTTGCCTCTTAAACCCATCTCAACCGAGAAGCCTTTTCAACAATGGGGTCTTGACTTCATTGGAGAAATCCATCCCTCTTCCTCGGGCCAGCATAAGTGGATCTTAACAGCTATCGACTATTTCACTAAATGGATTGAGGCCATCCCATGTAGGCAAGCCAATGACACCACCATTATCAAATTCCTTGAGTGCAATATCCTTTCTAGATTTGGCTACACTGAGAAGATCATCACTGACAATGCCACTGCTTTCAAATCCAAAAAGATGATCAATTTTCGCCATAAATTCCATATCACTTTAGGCCATTCCATAGCCTATTACCCTCAAGGTAATGGCTTAGCCGAGTCATCCAACAAAATCTTGATCAGTATTATCAAGAAGACCTTAGAAGAAAACAAGAAGAACTGGCATAAAAAGCTCACCAATGCCCTATGGGCAGACCGACTTTCAACAAAGAGATCCATTGGAATGAGCCCTTATGAGCTAGTATATGGCATGGAAGCCAGATTTCCGTCTTCTTTAGGCATTCCTGTTATCAAGCTGCTGCAGGAGGTTCAAGCTGAACCAAATGATATTCAACGAAGGATCAATCAGACCATTCATCTTCAGCAAACCAGAGTGCATGTGTATGACAGAGCTCAAATGTTACAAGAAAGGCTAAAGAAGGCATTTGACCAGAGGGCTAAAGCTGAGGATTTCTTTATTGGTGACAAGGTTCTAAAGTGGGACTCACGAAGAGAAGACAAGGGAAAGCATGCCAAGTTTGACTTTCTGTGGAAAGGTCCTTTTATCATCAGCGCTGTGCAAGGAAATAATACTTATTTCCTCAAATCTGCAGATGCCTCCGCACTTGAAGAAGGCCCGGTTAATGGCCGAGTATTAAAGCATTACCATGTTCCCATCTATTGAATGCAATTCAGGCCAGTGTATATATTTGTATATTAGTTTTTCTTTAGACTCAACGTTCTCCTTTTATGTTTGAATAAAGCAATTCAAGTGCTAGGAAAAAAACACAGCACAGTTTTGAGTTAAAGAAGCAAAAAATGCAGCATTACAGTTCTCTGTTCTTTGAAATATTTCAAAGAAAGTATTCAGTTTTGATACCTGTGCGCAAATAAAAGATAGATGGCTTCCCAAAGCAGAGTTCAATGCTGTTCTGAACATTCAGTGTCAAAAGGATAGCGCTGTTACTTATAACAACAAGTTCTGTTAAAAATATTGCATTAAGGCTTCCAGTTCTTCAGTCAGTAGTATCAAAACAGAGGACTTTTTTTTTAGCGTTACATCTACAGCCTGTTCAAAGACAAGAAAAGAAGAGCTCAAGTTTTGTTCCCTTTTTGTGTTTAGTTCTCAAGCAAAAGTGTATGCAATATCAAGCACGCAGAAGAAAGCAGGCGATGCTTTACTTTTCACAGTGTTTCAGTTAAGGAGGAGTGCTGCATTCAGAAGTTAAAGTTCCAGTCATTCAACAGTTAGCACAGAAGAAATTTTCAATTAACAACAACTACAGAGGATCAAGGCATTCTGACCTGCTGTTCTTGGCTTGTCACATGGAAAATCCATCCCCAAGTGGAGGCATTGTTAGCCTCTTGCTGCGGCAGGTTAATCATCTTTCATGATCGACATTTTTACATGCCAAATATGTCATACTTTTCTTGTTGCAATGCTCCATATTTGCTACAGATGACCAGAGAAGTATCCATGAAAGTGAGCTAATCTAAATGCCACTGCTTTGTTCCAGTCTTGATGAGTAATCCATTTTGATCAATTTTCAAGTATGGGAAGGAAAAACAGCTTAATCTTGGCAGATTTGTAGTTAGGTAGAGAAACAAGGGTGCTCAACAGCTTAATCTGAGCCCCTGGCTGAAATAAGTGTAGAAGTAGATAGGAGCAAGTAAGAAGAAAAGAATGAAAAGCTGGGTATGCTAGTTCAAGTGCACCCAAAACAAAAAGAAGAGAAAATGCTAGGTGAATAGGCCGGGTAGGTAGCTTTGTGGCTGCAGAATCATGACTTGTGATCCATTTCAGATTTTCAAGTGTCATATCTATTCATATCACAAGTTTGAGGCAGTTTTCCATTTGAAGGACTTCAAGCGAGGCATGTCTAACTTCCCCTTCCTCCTCTGTCCCTAAGTCACTCATTAACTTCCCCTAAAAGAGGTCAATATCTGCTTGATGCTCTTAAATTCATCATTCTCCATATCATTTTCCTTAGTGAAGATCTGCTTCACTCAAGGAATGTCCACACTTCTTCTATCAGTCATTTTCCCCCATTGATAGCCTAAGACATCATTCTTAGCGCTTTTTCTCATCACTATCATATTAACTACTAACTTTATTATGTAACTCCCTATCTATTTCCCCTTCCCCTACTAAAACTATGTATATAACTCCCCTATATACTTATCCCTTCCACTTGGTTGAAAAATAACCATATATATCCTCGGGAATTGCTAAGTTTATCTGATACTCAGCAAGAACCCTCATTGACCCCTCTAACCATCTTCCAAATGCAAAAGGACTCATTCCTTTGCATAGTTTACCTTCATATGTATAAAAATCATCTCTTTGGCCTTGGTTTGCCTTTATAAGGCATGAAACCCTCTTTGGCCACTAAACCCTCTCAAAACACATCACATTCCTCCTAAATGACTTTGGACTCCTTCCAAGGCATGAAAGTTGCCAAAAAGCATGCAAAAATCATTAAAAACCTTCTACAAATGAAAAAATCCTCCCTTTTTTGGCTATCAGACCCCTTCCGATGCCTTAGAATCCATCCGAAACACCAAAGGCTACCCCTCCGAATTCATTTTTCCTTTGCATTTTAACAAAATGCATTCTTCGATGAGAAAAGAATCTATTTGGCCCCCCTCCGATGCGATATCGCTATCGGGAGGGGGCGGTGGCATATTATAAGCGAAAATGGTTAAGTCTCAAGGCATGGGTTATAATGGGCCGCTGATTTCCGATACAGTGACCAAATCTCAGCCGTCCATCGCCCCCGCCGATCCAATGGCTCGGATCATTTCGGCAATCGACCATTTCGGCGATCACATATATGTCAACCCTCTGCCCCGCCGATTGCCGAAGTCCCGATATAATCGCAGCCATCCATTTTTGGGCCCCAGATCAACGACCCATATGTAATCGCATCGCTCCAAAGTAATAAAGTGCGGCATAAATATATTTCGGGTCCGATGGGTTTCGGCGTTTTTATGTGGCAGCCCCATGACCCCGCCGATAGCGAAATGCCGACGTAATCTCCGCCATCCATCGCCATCACCAAATCAACAGCCCATGTTTGTTCGGCGAACACCCCTTATGTTTGGCTCCGATATTCCGGAGCCGAAATATTTTAAAGGCGGGTCTTATAAAAGCCATGGGGTCCATAAGGTCCCCGGGCACAGCGAAAGGAGAGGGGTCCTGACGGGCCGGAGCCGAAAAGTTATAAAGGGCAGTTTTAAGGGATTTCGGGTCCGCATATTGATTTTGTTAAAATCCGCCGATATGAAATCGCCGACGGACATGACCCGATCTCCATAAAGAAAGGGCATATAAGCATTTCGGGTCTGCGACATTTCGGAGGTTTTATGTGTTGGGACCAATGGTCTGCCCCGATGCGATTTAGCGCCAGCCATTGGATCGGCCCGCGCCGGATCCAACGACCACAATTTAAAGAGATGAACAGTTTTCCGCCTGTGCCCAATTTCGAGGATTTCTTACGTTTAAAGACATTTTTGCCTACTTTGAGGAAAAATGGCCATTTTTATATGCGGTGCCCATGCCCGCCCAGTTGCAAAGGAAAGATGCGTTCCTTTGCTATTTTGAAATCACTTGAGGCCCATAATACATCCAAATGAAGGGTTGCTCTTCGGTGGTCTGTGGGCGATCCCTTTTTCATCACTTTGCAACATTTTATCATTTTAAAGAATATTTTCTGATCGGCAAAGACTGATGACGACTCCAAAGGCGGCAGAAGGCCGAGCAGCGGCCATAAATGGGTGATTGGATAGTTCAAAGTCATTCGGAGGTCAAGAAAGGACCAGGTGCATGCCAAAGAGTATCAGGAAAGTGGCAGAGAGTATCAATATTGCGGTTCAAAGCAGATGAATTCAAAATGGCCCCAACAGATCTAGCAAGTTGTCATTGAGCTGTAATGGCTCACCAACTCACAGATTTTGGCCATTTAAGGCAACAGGATCACTTGAAGGCAGATTAAAGGATTTTCAATGCAGATTTATGACAAGTGCAATGGTCCCAGTCACATTTTGGAGCAGTGCTGCTTCCTTAATTGTGTAGTTATCACACAGAGGATAGCGCGTGGCTCAAGGCACTCTTTCAGTCCATTTTTGAAGCTGCAGGACCCTGTGCAGCCCTAAAGAGCCATTTTGATGAGGCTGCCCCCTCATGCGCAACTGTTTTAAGTTATTTTATGCATTCATTTCCAGCAGAACTTAGATTAGAAACAATTATTGCACAGATCTTTTTTGATCTATTTTGATAGATATTTTGTAGACATTTCCTCTATATATACCACCCTCTGCACTATTTTAAGTGGGTTGGTTGTATGACTCCTCTAGAGACTTGCTCTGTATCTGATATGATTTCTTTAATCAAAGATTGCTTAAAGCTTGGAGGATGGACTGTTTGAAGTGTGTTTTAATGGTTGAAGAGTGAATGATGGAATTCATGTGCTGCTATATGGATCAATAAGTGTTTCTCACCTCTATTATTTCAATTTCATACATGCTCAAGTCACAGAACAAAAGATTGGTCTAGAATTTGCTTAGCTGCACTCTATGCTCAGTTTATGTGGCTTCTTAATGTTTTCCTCTTGATTTAGGCATAAATATGAATTCCTTTATGGCTCATGTTTGATCTATTTCACATATGAATGACTGTTGTTTAAGAATTCTTAGCTGCTCCTAGATAGAGCTCATTCATCTTCCCTCTGTTAAGCTGAGTGAGAGATTCTTTGTTGCCTCTCATTCCCTAGCCCTCATTCTATCCTTTTAAACTTAAGTGTTGTTTCACGAGCAACTACCTCGCTCCACATTCCTCTTGTGACCAAGAAAACGCACCAGCAGTCCTACTCCATGACTCCATGCCCAATGGTTTGAAACTTACCACACTATGCATTGCCTCTCTACTTGAAAACATCCTCCTTCCCACCAAACATAAAAAAAACCCCTTGAACTCAATAACTAGCCTAATATCATCTTCAACAAAGCTAAATCATAAAGAGAGAGCCCTCTCTGACTGCAGGTAGGCTAGGACCTGCAGTCCAAAGATTGGTTTGTGGTTACCTCGATCCTCCTTCCCACCAAACATAAACAAAACCCCTTGAACTCAATAACTAGCCTAATATCATCTTCAACAAAGCTAAATCATAAAGAGAGAGCCCTCTCTGACTGCAGGTAGGCTAGGACCTGTAGTCCAAAGATTGGTTTGTGGTTACCTTGATCCTCCTTCCCACCAAACATAAACAAAACCCCTTGAACTCAATAACTAGCCTAATATCATCTTCAACAAAGCTAAATCATAAAGAGAGAGCCCTCTCTGACTGCAGGTAGGCTAGGACCTGCAGTCCAAAGATTGGTTTGTGGTTACCTCGGCCGTATCCCTTTAAGGAGCTTTAGGGACAACCTGAGTGATAACACCAGGTGCGCCGCTACCCAGTAGACCAATATATCGGCGCTCCATGTTGGAAAACGATGAAATCAAGTGGTAGATTTAGGAGCTGCTATAGAAAGGTCACATCCATCTGAGTTCATCTCCCTGTGGGAGCCCGATCGTGTTGGTACAGAAGAAGGATGGGACTTGGAGACTTTGTATTGACTATCGGGTGCTGAAGAAGATTACTGTCCTTAATAGGTACCCAATCCCACGGATAATGTCCTCCTGGAACAACTGAAGGGGGAAAAATATTTCAGCAAGATCAATTTAAAGTCAGGATATCACCAAGTACTAATTGAACCCTCCGATGTATGCAAGACTGCCTTCAAAGTCAAGGAGGGCCTTTTCGAATGGTTGGTTATGCCTTTCAGATTGATGAATGCTCTTGCAACCTTCATGAGGCTAATGGATGACATATTTCGGCCATTCACCAACTCATTTGTAGTGGTATACTTGGATGACATCCTGATCTTCAACCAGAGTTGGAAAGAGCACCTCCACCACATCCAGCAGGTTCTCCAAACACTGCGGAAACACAAGTTATGTGTCAATTTGGAGAAATGCACTTTTGGCATGACCCAGGTTCAGTATCTGGGATACATTATTGATGAATAGAGGGTGCATGTGGATCCAACCAAGATCCAAGTCATTCGGGATTGGCCATCTCCAACCACTCTGACAGAGCTCCATAGCTTTCTAGGTCTTGCCAACTTCTACCGCAGATTCATGTTGGGATTTTCTCATATCACTTGGTCCTTGAGTCATGTCACCAAGGGAGGAGCGAAAGCAAAATTCTTTTGGTCTAAATCTCAACATAAGGCATTCACAGAGTTGAAATATCGCCTCTACTTGGCACCAGTGCTCACATTACTAGACTTGCAACAACCATTTGAGGTCGAGATAGATGCCTCTGACTATGCTATTGGGGTAGTCCTTACCCAACACAGGCATCCAGTGGCATATCACAGTGAAAAACTTGCAGGCCTGCCGACAATGGAAGCATTACATTTTGGGGAAGGAAATGGTCATCCACACAGACCACCGACCCCTGTAGTTCATATAGACCCAAGGGAAATTGCAGAATGATCGCCATCAGAAGTGGTCCACATACCTGCAACAGTTCCATTTGAATATCACGTATAAGAAGGGCAACACCAATAATGTTGCAGATTTCCTCAGTCGACCACCGATCATGGCGTTAACCACCGTGCTCAACTCTTGTGGGCACGAGACTTCTGATTGGCCACTTCTCTACAAAAGCAACCCAGAATTCAGCCACACATACCAGACACTCTTGGAGGGTCAATAGGTTCCATATTTTTCACCTTCAGGATGCCCTGTTATGCCACCTGGGTCCCCTTTGTGTTCCTTCAAGCAAGCGTGCCAAGATGATTTGGGAAGCACACTACACTCGGGCTGCTGGGCATTTTGGGGTCATGAAAACGGTGGCAGTATTGTAGAAGTATTTCTATTGGCTGAATCTTCAACAGGATGTTGGGAAGTACATCAGATCATGCACTGCTTGTGCCATTGACAAATAGATCATCAAGAAGCAAGGCCTCTATACCTTTTTGCCTACCCCTAGTCGACCTTGGGAATCCATTTCCATAGATTACATGTCAGGACTTCCTTCCACTAAGCATGGAAATGACTGTGTTTTTGTGGTCATCGACAGGTTCTCGAAGATGGCCATTATGGCGGCCTGCAAGAAGAATATCATAGCAGAAGCCATTGCTAAACTCTTGTTGGGTTGTGTTATATTCTTTACACGTAGTTAATAGGGGGTTTGAAGGGCACCCATAACCCCACTTTATAGGGTCCAGGGCAGCGCCCTGAAATATTTGGTTTTGGACCCTATGTTAGGTTGGGCGGACCCACCTATGGTTTTGTGCATGATTTTTGCACATGTTTTTTTGGACACGATGGTTTTTAGTCCATGATATTAGACGCGATGGTTTTCGGTCCATGGTATTGGATGCTTCAGCATGTATAAATATGTATTATAACATTGAAAGGAACATAATGAAAAATCACGCTGGTAGTCTCGGTTTTGGGATCCAGGGGAAAATCTCTGTGTATATGTGTTTTATGAGTTATGATCTCACATTGTTTATTTTCTGTGTTTTAGAATTCATATGCAGGTAATTTCTGTATGGGGTTAAAACCTTCATTTGGTATTGGAGTAGTTTTGGCTTCAAGGGGACGCCTTTGTTGCTGAGGGGTTTCGCTCGGGCCTATGGTAGACCCTGTTCAGTGGGAGATCTGTGAGATTGATTCTGGTGGTGAGTAGTGGAAAGATAGAGATCGAGAAATTTAATGGTCAGAGTTTTGAGTTGTGGAAACTCAAGATGGAGGATCTGTTGGTGGATAAAGATCAGTGGATCGTGGTAGATCCAGGTACTAAACCAACGGGAGTGTCCAATGAAGAATAGAATAAGTTGGATCGGAAGGCAAAGAACACAATACGATTGTGTGTCTTAGAACTAGTATTGCTGAATGTATCAGGGGAAGCTACGACAAAGGCTTTGTGGGACAAGTTAGGGACTTTGTAGCAATCTAAGTCTTTGGTGAATAAACTATTCCTGCGGAAAAAGATGTATAACCTGAGGATGAAAGATGGAGACACGGTGATAGAGAATCTAAACGCATTTAATAATGTGGTAAGTTAGCTAGCATATGTTGATATTAAAATTTTAGATGAAGATAAGTGCATTAGTTTGTTGTGTTCTCTACCAGATTCGTGGGATAATTTGGTTATTGCAATAGGTAGCAATGCAACTGCCTTGCATTTTGATGAAATAGTCTCATCCTTGATGATGGAGGAGATGAGATGGAAAAATATGGAGAGCCAGAATGGTGATGCCTTATCTGTACGAGGACGGTCATAGAATAGAAACAAAAATAAGTCATCAAGTGGGAGTTCTAAATCTAGAGGGAGATCTAAATCTCCAGGAAAACCTATAAAGGTGGTGTGCTGGAAATGCGGAAAGGAAGGGCACTTCAAAAGGGATTGTAAATCGAAAGCTCCTGATAAAGGAAAGGGATTTGATGATGCTCCTTCTAGAGAGGTGAAAACCACCTCAGATGAAGGTGGGGATGTGTACTTGGCTTCTTCAAGTACACATGTAGATCATGAGGCATGGTTGATTGACTCAGGTGCATCCTTTCACTTCACTCCCCACAGAGAGTGGTTATGCGAGTATGAGAAATATGATGGTGGTGATGTATTCTTAGGGGATGATAGGAAGGCTAGAATCGTTGGTTGCAGAAAATTAAAGTTGAAGTTGCAAGGTGGAAGGGTTAGAACACTTCCGGGTGTTCTACATATTCCTGCATTGGATAGAAATTTGATTTCTGTGAGAAAGTTGGATGATGCAGGTGTAAAAATAGTGTTCGAGAAGGATACCTACAAGATGGTTCGGGGAGCATTGGTATTGATGCAGGGAATTCAGATTGGAACTTTGTACAAGCTGCAAGGTAGCACTGTTATTGATGGGTGCAACAGTTCTGTGGTTCCTGAAAGTGGAGCAGAAGATCTAGTGGTCTTTGGAGAGAATACCATGTTGTGGCATCAAAGGCTTGGTAATATTGGAGAGAAGGGCCTTCGAATACTTCATGGTAAAGGTATGGTAGAAGGTATGAGTAATAGCTCTCTAGATTTTGATTTCTCTGAAAATTGTGTATATGGGAAGAAAAATTGGGTGAGGAAACAGATATTAGAGCTTGTGCACAGTGATGTGTTTAGACCTATAAAGGTTCCATCACTGGGTAAGTCTGTGTACTATGTATCATTTATATATGACTTCTCAAGGAATACATGGATATATTTCCTTAAGAAGAAATCTGAAGTCTTTGACAGGTTTAAATAATTTAAGGCTTTGGTGGAAAATCAGGCAGAGAAGAAGATAAAGGTGTCGAGGACAGATAATGGTGGAGAGTTTTGTAGCAAGGAATTTGAAGAATTTTGTAAGAAGTGTGGTATAGCACGATAGAAGAATACTCCATATACACCTCAGCAAAATGGAGTTGCAGAAAGAATGAACAAGACGTTGATGGAAAGGGTAAGAAGCATGCTCAGTGGTGCCAGGTTAGGACAGGAATTCTGGGTAGAGGCAGTGAAAACTGCATGTTACCTGGTCAACAGGTCACCTTTATTAGCGTTGGAGGATAAGACTCCACAAGAGGTATGGACTGGTAAGAAACCCTCTCTTTCACATCTGAGGGTATTTGGATGTGATGCATATGTACATGTTCCAAAGGAGAAACGAACCAAGTTGGATAGTAAATCTGAAAAGTGCATCTTTATTGGGTATAAGGATGGTTTAAAGGGTTATAAGATTTGGAACCCAGTAACAAGGAAGGTTGTGTACAACCAAGATGTGGTGTTCAGAGAGGTAAAAGATGTTATTAAACATGAAGTCCAACCAAAGGAACCTGAGAAGATAGAGTTTGAGCTAAAGGAGGAAGAATCAAACTCTACAGCAGAGGAGGAATCAGAGGATGAAGAGCCACAAACTCCGGCTGTGAGAAGATCAGTTCGAGAAAGAAGGCAGCTAGAAAGGTATAGTCCATCTGCTTTCTGTTCAAATTTTTCTTTATCTATTACTGACGATGATCCCAGAACTATGAAGGAAGCAATGGATTCAAAGGATGGAAAATTCTGGAAAGAGGCTATGGTTGATGAAATGGCATCTTTGCACAAAAATGAGGCTTGGGATCTGGTGGAGTTTCCGGCTGGAAGGAAACTCATTGACAACAAATGGGTATTCAAGAAAAAGACAAATGCAGAAGGAAAGGTGGAGAAATACAAAGCTCGGTTGGTAGCAAAATGTTATTCCCAGGTCCCGGGAATTGATTTTGGTGATATTTTTTCTCTTGTTGCCAAGGTAACTTCTATTAGATTACTTTTATCTGTTGTTGCTGCTTTTGATTTTGAGGTAGAACAGATGGATGTGAAGATAGCATTTCTTCACGGGGATCTGGAAGAGGAAATATACATCAAGCAACCTGAAGGCTTTGCGGTGAAGGGTAAGAAAGAACTCGTATGTAAGTTAAAGAAGTCTCTATATGGGTTAAAACAGTCACCAAGGATGTGGTATCAGAAATTTGATACATTTATATGGGGACTTGGCTTCACCAGAAGCAAAGTAGATCACTGTGTGTATTTTAAATTAATTGGTGACCGTGTTATTTATCTGGTCTTGTATGTGGATGATATGTTGTTGGTTGGAAATGACAAAGAAGTTATCCAGGATTTGAAGACCCAATTGTCTTCCAAATTCGACATGAAAGATCTTGGTGCTACAAACTATATTTTGGGCATGGAAATTAAAAGAGATCAGGCAAAGAGGAAGCTCTGGTTAAACCAGAGGAAGTATGTCGTGACAATACTACAGAGGTTTAATATGCAGGATAGTAAACCGGTGAAGGTTCCTATCCCTGTAGGTGTGAGGTTATCTGCTGAACAGTGTCCCAAGACACAAGAAGAGGAAGAGGACATGTCCTGTGTTCCATATGCAAGTGCAGCCGGTAGCCTGATATATGCAATGGTTTGTACTAGACCAGACATTGCACATGCAGTGGGAGTATTGAGCAGGTTTATGTCAAAACCAGGGAAGGAGCACTGGACAACAGTGAAGCGGGTTTTTAGGTATTTGTGTGGCACTAGTGATTATGGTTTGTGCTACCAAGGAAGACCAGGATTGGACAAAGTGTTGGATATTCATGGCTTTGTTGATGTAGACTGGGCTGGAGATCTAGATCAGAGAATATCTACAAGTGGGTATGTGTTTAACCTATTTGGAGGCGCAGTCAGTTGGATGAGTAAGAAACAATCTGTAGTGGCACTGTCAACTAAAGAGGCAGAATACATGACAGCCACTCATGCAAGCAAGGAAGCAGTTTGGTTGTAGAGATTGCGTTCAAGTATGGGGCTAGTAAAGGAAGCTATAAGGATAGACTATGACAACCAAAGTGCAATTTTCTTGTTAAAGAACCTCACATATCATTCAAAGACAAAGCACATTGATGTTTAGTATCACTTTGTGAGGGATATGATAGAAGACAAAAAGGTGTTGTTGGTAAAGGTGGACACTTTTAAGAATACTATAGATGCATTGAAAAAATCTGTGAGCTCTAAGAAGTTCTCTTGGTGTAGAGAGACAATGGGCATTTCAGGGCTGGAAAAATGACTGAGCTCTCTTATGGCCCCCTGTGGAAAGAAAACAACAAGTGGGAGAATGTTGGTTTATGTTATATTCTTTCCATGTAGTTAATAGGGGGTTTGAGGGGCACCCGTAATCCCACTTTATGGGGTCTGGGACAGCGCCCCGGAAAATTTTGGTTTTGGACCCTATGTTAGGTTGGGCGGACCCACCTATGGTTTTGTGCATGATTTTTGCACATGTTTTTTTGGATGCGATGGTTTTTGGTCCATGATATTGGACGCGATGGTTTTTGGTCCATGGTATTGGATGCTTCAGCATGTATATATATGTATTATAACATTGAAAGGAACATAATGAAAAATCAAGCTGGTAGTCCCGGTTTTGGGATCCAGGCGAAAATCTCTGTGTATATGTGTTTTATGTGTTATGATCTCGCATTGTTTATTTTTTGTGTTTTAGAATTCATATGCAGGTAATTTCTGTACGGGGTTAAAACCTACAACTCTTCTTTGAACGAGTGTGGATATACTTTGGGATTCCACAGTCTATCATCTCATATCGAGACAACAGGTTCCTCAGTACATTTTGGTCTAGTCTCTGGTCGATGCAGGACACCAAACTCACTAAGTCCACAACCTTCCATCCTCAAACTGATGGCTAGACAAAGGTTGTCAATAGGATGATTGTACACATTTTGCGTATGTACAACTCAAAGCATCCACGCATATGGGATGAGAGCCTCCCCTATGTTCAACACAACTACAACCAGTCTTTCCACAACTCGACTAGCCACAACCCTTTTCAGGTAGGCTTGGGATTCCAGCCACTGTGTCCCATTGATGTGGCCATGCCATTTGCAGCTACTCAAGAAGATTCGGCTCATGTCCAGCCAAAACAGATAAGGCAAACAAATTCATTAAGCACATCCAACATATTCGCCAGTAGGTCCATGACATTCTAGAGAAATCAAATGCCAAGTACAAGCAGCGACATGATCAACATCAGGTGCCGCACAAGTTTCAGGTGGGAGACAAAGTCTGGTTGCATTTGCAAAAGGAAAAACTTACTGGAGCCTATAAAAAACTCATAGTACTCTGATATGATCCTTACACCATTACCAAGGCTATGGGAGACAATGCATTTGAGCTCAGCATTCCCCCATTCCTTGGCCTGCACCCAGTGTTCAATGTGGACCACCTTCGGCCATACTTTCCACCATTACAAGACACATCCGACATTGCAGAACAACTCACACCCACAAAGTTAAATCCATATTGCATGGAACAAGCTGCAACTGATCAGATCATGGGCACAAAAATCAAGCACACTCACCAGTAGAATATCCAACTGTATCGAGTTGTCAAAGCAGGCCAATTCCTTCACTAGGGCAAGTGGCTCACCAGGGACCAAGTTCAGCAGAAGTTTCCTCATCTCATGGAGGAACTCAATGCAATGGTGACCATTGCTTCCTAAGGGGGGAGGAATGATCCAGGTGGATATTGGTGGCCACCTACCAAGTCCAGTTGGACCTCACCATTGTTTCTTTCAGCTTTTCTAGTTTCCTTAATTGTAGCACAATTTACTATTTTTAGTATTTTTTCAGGTCCTGAACTTTTGGAGTCATTTTGAGGCCCTAAATGATGTTTTTTTGGGAAAACTAGGTATTTCTCGGATATATCTTTCTAACGAGATATTGTGCGCGTCAAATGGAGATCGTATGCCAAAGTTATGACCGCGGGAAGTTGATGTACCAATTTACCCAAACGCGGCCCACAGTTTGGCGTTTCATCTTCTAGGGTTAGGTTTTTGGATGTTTAGGTTTTTCCATTATTTCTCAACAATAAATAGGCCTTCGAGCCTCATTGTAAGACAGTTCAGAGGCATGTAGCCACAACATCTCTTCTTAGAGATAAGCTACCATTGCCCTAGCTGGTTTATTTTCATTTCTGTCTATAAGCATATTTCAGTATTTTACATTAATGAAATGAAGTATTATTTCTGCTACATCTCTATGTTTATTGTTATCTCTGTAATTTGTTGCGTTCTTGTTTAAATCCGGATCAATATTGCAACAAGAATGTTGCAACTCCTAAGGCTACCAACTTTAATTATCAACCCAGGGTTCTTACAAAATTAAGAGGTATCGAAACTATATGTGCAACATACAATGTGTCCTTCATTTGCTGTCATGATATAATGGAGTGCATGCAATGAAATCAAATCCTAACTAGTTGCAGAAATGAAAATGCTTGAAATGGAAACTTTTACCTATTTCAAGAAAGAAAATACAAGGAAAAACATTTCTAATTGCACAAAGTAAATATCATTAACTAAATATCAATCATTACATTTCAAAGAGTTTAGATCCATTGACAGAGTTCATTGGATGTGGCAATCAAGAAAATCATTATTGTATTATCCAATTCATAAATTTGTCCATTAACCCAATTCGCTGAGATGTTTTGCATGGGTAAAAATGCAAGTCCTAAGTGGTGTTTATTCCTCCTCAACCATTGATTTAGAGCCTATGGGTCATGATTCAACCCTAAGGGACAAAAACCAACCTTTTTGAGCAAATCTGGGCAAGTATATACATGTTGGAAGAGTGCTACAAGAATTTTCTACAGGAAACAAGTTTGCTACAGGAAGATATAATTCACCAAATGACCAAGAAAATCAAATCCAAATTAGATGGGACAAATTTTTTTATTGACTAGGATGTCTTAGGTTTCCATTCCAAGTGGAATCACTCAAAATACCCCTGTTAACACATGCTAAAAAATAACATAAAATTACTAGTCTAAAATCTAGAAATTCGAGAACTAGTGAGCTAGTTAATATATCAAATGCCTAACCTAATCAAGTGCGAATGCAATGGGGTAAATTTTGTTATTAACTAGAATATATCTATATATATATATATATATATATATATATATATATATATATATATATATATATATATATATATATATATATATATATATATATATATATATATATATATATATATATATATATATATACATATAGATATATATATTGTTTTTTTATCTAATTCAAGTGGAATCAACTCGATTGAATCTCGTTAGCATGTTCTAAAAAATAGCAGAAATTTACTATTATTTGCCACAAGGGACTTCCAGAAATTTAGATTTGGGAATAAACAAACTAATCCAAGTAGCTCAATGATTACTATGACCTTCCAAAACTATTAAAAGGATGAAATAATGTTTTTATCCTACAAAATAACTTACTTCAACCATTTAATCCAATCCTACCATAAGAAATCATCAATACTAAATGCAAAAATAGAAAAGGACACGAATAAGAGATGCATGTGAATAAGAAGTGAAAGGAAAAAAAGTAAATGATACAAAAGGGATCTAAGGCTCCTAGGATGGCCAAGCCCAAGGAAACTCAAAGTCCTATGAAGGAGACCAAGATTTAGAAGCTGAACATGGCACCAATCTTCATTATTTCCATCAATACAATTACATCCTTGCAAGAAATGAAAGTGGAGCTGCAAAAATATGAGTTCTCTCCACAAGAAGACTAATAATAATAAAACCCTAGAGGAAAATTTGACTTGGTACTTATAGAGAATGATTAGGAATCATTCCCCATGAAAGGAGGAAGCTTTCCCCTCCAAAATCCCTCAAATAGTGGATATGGTTCCCAACACTAGGAATCTGCATTAAATGACAGGGAACACATTCCTAGATTTTCTCAATCATTGGAGCTCCAAAATCTGTGCAATAATTTCAGAATATATTGTTGATTTATTATCCAATATTGATCCTCATGTAGTAGGACACAAGTCTCTAAATTATATCCTCCTCCAAATCTCCATAATCTGCACAATATTCTCACAATATTCTACAAAAATAAATAATATTAGGCACAAATATTAAATTATCCATAAACCTTCCTAATGAACATATTAAAGCTAAAAAACATTATTAAGTGTAGAAGGATAGGTTTAGTATAGCCTTCATGTGCCTAAGAAAGGTTAGATGGGCCTTAATTTATGTCTAATGTGGAGGCTCATCACTTTGAAGCACATTAAGATAGGAGAGTCATTTAGATTTCCAACGGAATTCAACGAGCAAGAAAGGCCAGTGAGTAATGGGTTGACTTTTATTTTTATTTTTTATGGAGAGTCATTGTTCATCTAAATTTGTAACAAGGGGGTCAAACTCTCATCAAGCTTTGGAAAGACAAAAGGATGGACAAATTAGTTTTTCAACCTCCACTTCAACTAATGACACTTTTCTAGACATTGATTTAGTTCAAAAAGCCACTACTATCTCAAATGTTGGATTGGAAAATGTAATGTCACTTTTTTCTTGAACTTAGTGATATTGTCTCCTTTTGCTTAATTGTTCCTTTTAAGGGTAAATTATCTAGGGGATTAAGTGATTTTTTCCCAACTCATTTTAATAATACTATTATAAATAAAATAAAAAATAAAATAAAGGGGCAAATTATTATTAAAAATGGGATAAAAGTAGCTCCAATAAAATAATAAAAGGAGAGAAATCTAGAAGGTTGGAGAAGGCCTGACAAATTGTTATAAAAGGTGAAAGGGAGTCAGACATAAACTCTGAGGTATTTTAATGATCCCAAAGATCCATTATGTTTTTTCAAACAATACAAGGAAAAATTTTTGGTACTAGAAGGGGAAAAGAATAGGATTCTATTGACACAAGAAGCAGAATGTCGCATGAAGAGCTGAGCACTGTGGGTGGTGGAAAGTGACAAAAACATGAATTTTTCCCACATGTTTGCCAAAATGAGGAAACAAAAGAACTCTATAAGGGGAATTTGGGGAGTTGATGGGAAATTTTGTAGGAACAATTGGATATAGAACATGATTCACATAGGCATTTCAGTGGACAATCCAAAGCGCATGAACATATCTTAGCCTCTCAACTAGAGCTAATCACACATATTCATCCCATGTTTTTAGAAGAGGAAAATGAGTTCATGGGGAGGTCGATTCTGAGGGAAAAACTGGAAAAATTATTAAAGTCATGTGCAAAAGAGAAAAGTCCTGACCTTTATGGGTGGGGGGTTGAACTATTTCTGCATTTCTTGGATTTGATGATGCCAGATCTACTGGCAGTTGTTGAAGAATCTATGAATGCTGGGCACATCCTAGGGGAAATGAATGCAACTTTCATTGTATTAATTCCAAAGAGGGAGGATCCATAATATTTTGCTGACTCTAGACATATATCACTATGCAATGTTGTATATAAAATGATATCTAATCTTATTGCATCCAAGATTAAGACGACATTTTCCATCCACATAGGAGAAATTTAGGTTTCTGGATGGTAGGAATATCCAAGATGCCATTTCCATAGCTCAGGAGTACATTCATTCAATGAAGACCTAGACAAAGAAGGCATGTCTACTAAAGGTTGGCTTGGTCAAAGCTTACGATTGCATCGACTAGGAGGTAATGAGGATGGTGTTGCATAAGGTCGACATAACTCCCAAAAATATAAGATGGATTATGGATTGTATCATCTCTACAAACTTTACTATGATCATCAATGGGCTACCAACCAATTTCTTTAGGGCATATAGGGGGTTGCGAAAAGGGTGTGCCTTATCCCTTTTTCTTTTCCTTCTTGTCATGGACTATCTGAGTCGTAATATTGGTGAAGTGAGAAATATGGGTTTGAGGAAGGGAGTAAGAGACACAAGAAACTCTTATGTCACTCATTTGATGTTTGTTGAAGACCTATTATTTGATGGAGAGATTAATCTTCAATAATGGGGGGTGTTTCATTAAATCAACAAGACTTTTGGTGAGGCATCTGGTCTATATATGGGCAAAACCAAATCAATCTTGGTCATGGGGGATACTAAGGATCCACATTGCAGGGAGATATGCAATATACTTGTAGTATTTGTTTTTCATATTGATGAGGGGATCACATACTTAGGATTTTGACTCAAGACAAATAAATATGGTAATAAGGATTAGGAATGGCTGATTGACAGGTTTGAAAAGAAATATTCTAGGTGGTCTTATAGGTTGTTAACTATGGGAGGCTGGATGATGCTTACAAAGAAAATTCTTCAAAACATCTCAGTCTTCTAGATGCACTTGTTCTTGTTGTCGATGGGGATCAACCATAAGATTGATTCTATCATGGCCAGATTCATATGGTCTAGACCAAACATGTTAGGGAAGTTTCATCTGGTGAGGTGGAAAGTCATTTCTCGCCCAACAGAAGAGGGGGGTTAGGGGATTCTATACACTTACACTTTTAACAGGGCTTTGATCATCAAGAATATGTGGAGGGAGATGTATGGAATTTGTATTTGGGCACAAATCATCAGAGAGAAGTACATGTATGGGCATCAATATTCGACATGGATTAGAGAGGGGACAAAGAGGAAAACATGTTTCTCATTTATTTGTCAAAGAATGATGAAAAAATGTCAATGGCTACAAGGTTTTCTAATATGGGACATTGGGAAAGGCACACAGATAGAAATTGGCTTGGATTCTCTAAAAGGTTTCTTTGGCAACCACTTGTTATAGATCAATCTACTAAATTTTCTCCATGACAAGGGTATTCCTTATTTTTACCAGATCCATGAAAGTAATAATGTCTTCTCCTTTCATCATTCATGGCATAATGCGGAGGAGATAGGGCTACATGGTATTCTCATGATGGAATGGGAGGCTTACCTAACTAAGTTATACACTGTTGACATTACCATTTCAAAGTGTGAAGACATGATGATATTGTAACACCCTCCTCCCATATTTACCCAACTTAACCGGTTAATTGGAGAAAACATGTGACAAAGATTTACTATGACATGATTCAACTTCCCATGTATATTTAATGAAGTGGAATTGATAAGACAAGATCAATCTGACCTTCCTCAAAACCTACAGAAGCTTCAGGAGCTAACCAACCCTTCCAGGTGTCTAGCCCTTAAGACAACTTGATGTTATGCTAAACTAGACCCCAAGCTGCTCCCATGACAAGCCTTCGATGCGATTGAGACCCTCTAATCACTCCCACAATAAGGAATCCATGTGACTACAACCTTTTTTAAGCAGTTCTGTGCTAGCGACCCTGAATTCTGAGCCACTTTTTCAAGGCTAGGACTCAGGCCTCTACCCAAAACTTCATGAAACTTCGAGAAATGGTAAATAAAAATGAAAAAAGGCTGCTAATACAAACACCTTAACAAGGACTTGACCTAACCCCTACCAACCGTGAAAAGAATTCTGTAAAACATATCATAAATATGTAATGTATAGGTCATAAATACACATCTGAACATAAGGATCTCATACTTATTTGAGAATTGTCAAGAAGAACTAATGCCTCCTCATAATAGCTACAGGATAATCTATTATGTCATGCATTCATTAAAATTTCATCTACTAATCAAAACATGATGAGAGGCATAACTAAAGTCTGTCATAAAACATGCTTATAACCATCAAATAAACAGAGAAATATCAATGATGAAACCACCATTAAAGCCACATAATGATAAGCACATTTACTCATGAAATACCAAAGGAAAATGATATTTTATTAACATATGCAAATCCAACCAAGTTAGGGACTTCCACGTACCACCCGATCATATATTGGGCTGAACCAAATATTTCCTTCAACTAATCACACCCAACCAAATTCCAAGCATGAATGTGGGATCTTATGGAATAAACTAAGAACACCAAACCAGGGCTTCCAAAGGCCAAACCACCTCAACCCTAAACCAATGATTCCACCTCATGGTGGACATCACTAACCATCACTTGATCGGTCTCTAACCAAGTTGTCCAAGGCTCCAGAGTGTTTGTTCCAACCAAGGCTTCCAAGACTAGTAACTTAACCCACAATTGCTGCGAGGCTCCAGAGTGTTTGTCCAACCAGGGCTTTTGGGATTAGTAACTTAGCCCACTAAGGGCTCCAAAACGTTTGTCCAACCAAGGCTTCTAGGACTAGTAACTCAACCCAAGTTGTTACAGGGCTTCTAGAGTGTTTTTCCAACCAAGGCTCAATGAACTCATAACTCAACCCACAACTAAAGGAACATGAGAACCAACAAAAAAACAAAATATAAAACCCACAACACCATGGCTATCCATGAAATGGTGAGACTAGGCAAAACCACTATTAATCCAGACAATTCTCCATGCAAATGATAGATCATAAACAAGAAACCACATTCATGTGCCATGCATGCCAAAACTAGCAAGGAAACCATACATACAATTCGATATCTGTAGAGAAATCTTGCTGTAGCTTCTAATCCTACTATCCCCTTGTGCTTTCCTGATTTTCCTTGCCTTATTTCTCCGAATTCAATATGTGCCAAAGTGATTCAAGAATACTCTAAGTGTCCAAGAGTATGAGAGAATGAGATAATAGAAGAGAGAGCCATAAGTGAACTGACAAAAGATAACATAGACAAAAGCTTGTGAACTAATCCTCATAAGCATTTTTATCATTGAGACCTCTATTTTCTTTATTTTCCTTCAATTTCCTCTTCACATGAAACTTGAGACCTTTCACCTTCCTTTTCTTCTATTTTAAACTATTTTCATAAATAATATGCCAATTAAAGCCTCTTTCCTTTTCAAATGCCTTTTACAATTCCTTTGCCAATTTCCTTTAGCCATAATAAACCAAATGAAAACCCACTAGGATTTTTTTCCCAACATTCAACTTAGAATACGTGTCCAATTACCTTGTTCTTATTTATTTATTTTTACATGGGAAAACCAACCATGGCTGTTACCGATCCCTCCCCCTTGGGGAACACCATCCTCTATTTTCAATTACACCTATAAACCAATAAACCTCTCAAAACAAAACATACTGCCTATGGAGCTTTATAACATAGCTCATTATAGTATTACAATGACCACTATTGAGGATATGACAATAATACCATTTACTGGAGATTTATAACATAGCTCATTATGATATTTAAAATAATAACCACATGTACACTTATACACATTTTCTCAACCAACAAATAAAGGATGCAATTCCTGTATCAGTAGCAAGGGAATCCAAAGGCTCACACCTCCACCCTCAAAATAATACTAGGATTCAGCTCCTTCCTAGGAAGTCTAGAATCCATTGTCAAAGTCAAAGCTGCATCCAGTATCCAATGCTACAATCCTATGCCACATGTCTGATCAGTGAATAATTACTGGCTCATTGTTCCAAGGAACACTCCCAATGTGCATCTGATTCCATCTGGAAGCACTAATGACCAAAAAAATCCATCCCTAACCTTCCCTTCTCTGTTACACAGTCCCTTGGGAAATACAATCACCCCCTTCCATGTAGTCACACACCTTACAAGTTCTGTGACATCCCCTTCTCTGCTACGCAGTCCCTCGGGTGACCCCTACCTTGGCAAGGTTTCCTCACATTGGAAGGTCCAAAAACCAAGGCATATCTCTGCCTCAAAACCATCATACTAGTCATAGAATGCTCATGGAAATTAATGGACACTATTTGGTACCAATGTCCCACAATGGCCCTACTCCTAGTGTGATTTACCAACATACTACTACCTGTTCCAATTCCTTTCACTGACACTGCTAATTCTTGCAATCGGTTTCAACCACCCATTCTGGGCATTTCCATGCTTTCATGTACCAAGCACATAATTCCCATTAGATTCAAAATGAATTGAAACAAATCCAAACCATACCTCATTGGTGGCCCGTCAATAAGGCACACTTGCACTTATGTTCACTTCCTGTCACAATGAGAAAAACTAGCTCTTGACCAAATAACCATGTATAAACATATCAAATATGGTTAGCTCAAAATTCAACCATCATAAATCAATAATCATGAACCACATGCAATCATCATAAACCAAAATTATAGAGCACATGTAACCATCATAAGTCAAAATCACATACCACATGCATAATCAAAACTAAAATAAAATACTGATACTTATCCTTCAATCAGTCCTTTGCTTCCACCTTTGTCCTTTTTTCTTTCCATACACACACCATATTAGTTGCCACATCCATCAAGCACCCAATACATCTCTTCTCTTCAATCACATACACATACACACAATGTACATCACACACATACACCCACACACAACATACAACACTACACCATAATACACCTACACTTGGCATATAACACATACACCTACACCCACTGTACAACACAACACATATAAAATAAAGTACAACACAACAAATATACATGTCACGATACCACAACTGCTCAATGCACATACGTAGTACCGTATGTACACAACACAACATGTACAACATGAAAAAAATACCACATGTACAACATGTACACAATACCACATGTACACAACACCACCTGCACAATGTGTACACAACATCACATGTCCATGACACCACCTACACAACGTGTACACAACTCCACATGTACATCGCACCACCTGCACGACGTGTACACAACACCACATGCATTGCATGTACATGACACCACATGTACACAACACCACATGCACGAAATGCACACACCAACACCTACACATAGAACCACATGTACAACATGTACACAACACCACATGCATGCAACACCACATGTACAATCATGGACACAACACCATATGTACATAACACCACATGGAAAACATGCACACAACATCATATGTACATAACACCACATATATAACATGTACATAGAACCATATGTACACAACACCACATATCCAACATGCGCAGAACACCATATGCACAAAATACTGCATATCGAACATGCACTCATTACAATACGTATACAACACCACATATCCAACATGTACATAACATCATCTATACCGAACATTGCATATGCAATATGCACACAACACTGCATATCCAACATGCCCACGACACCATATGTACACAAAACCGCATATCCAACATGCCCATGACACCATATGTACACAACACCACTGTTACGCAGTAATTTGTCACTGCCTTCCTGTCAGTCACCCTGCTGTGCCCAGAATTCACAATCACCAAGTTCCTGCTTCCTGAACTGGCCCAAAAACCCATTTTTCTAAAGTTTTGTTCATCAGCGCGTCTGTTCCTAAAATATCCGCGATGACTGGCACTCTGTAGTGTATTCCATGCGCTGCCAGCTCGGAAGGACACCCCTTTTCCGCGCTGGTTGACAGTGCGTCCTTTCCGTGTGCTTCCGCGCTGACATGACTGTCCCAGTTATTGAGACGTGGCGACAACGCGACAGTTTCCTAATAATCCGCGCTGATCCAGTTTGGGCGAATTTGTTCAAACAACCAGCCTTCCAGATAACTCCAGGCTTGGTTGTTAGCTTTGTGAATATCGACTCCCTTCTATGGCATGTCTGTTCGACCCTTTCCAACAACTTCCCTTGAAGATAAGCTCTTCCTTCCACCCTTTTAGGAGACTCCTTCTCCTATATAAACTCTCACCATTACCATGAGCAGCTAGTTAGACATAGCTTGGAATAGCTTGGATTGTATAGAGCTTGTAGTGCTCAGATTGCTGCTACTATAGGTTTGGTGTGCTAGGTGTGGAAGTGATTGATTGCTTAGGGAAGGTTGTTTTATGTTGCTTGTCTTGTGGGAGAGAGTTGTTTGTCTTGGGAGAATCATCCTCAAAGGTGAATGCTTGAGATACATACTGACTGGCCCCTCCTGAGAAGGTTACCGACGTCAGAACATTTGGTTGTACTCTTCTCCATTCTGATTAATAATAGATGACTGCTATTATTGTTCCATTCTCATTTGTCTATGCTATGGTTAAATGAGAATTACATCTTTTCTGACCGATGTATGGTTGCTTTTACTAGATTTCACGCTTGCGTTTGTTTCTTCTTCATGTGTGCAGGTATCTATTCGCGGAGATCGCGGAGGATTGTGACCAGCCGAAGCGAAGGAGCGAAGGCAACATCTCTTCGTCAAACGACAGTGCAGGAATCCAAGTAGGTGCTCTCTACCTCTTGTTTAATCGTAATTAGGAACATGCATAGCAGCATTGTGTGATTGTTGCTAGACCCCTGCTGGGCTAGTAGGGATCGCCTCTATCCGTAGAGGGGATTTACCTCTCCAACAATTTGGCGACTCCGCTGGGGATCAGCCTTTTTGTCTCTTGAGTCCACTTTTGTGTTTGACTTTGATTGGTCTCTTTTCCGAGTTTTTGGGATTGTCTCTTTGCTTATAAACTTTCTGGGTACTTCTGGGAAGTATTTTAATTGTTAAAAGGCTCTTGCCTTTGGTTTGGGAAGTTTTTGTTTTGGCCTTGCTTGTTTTTTGCTCTCAGCGCGTTTTAATTCAGAACAGTCGCGCTGACATCGCGACCCTGTTCCTTTGGTATTCTTTCCATCGCGCCTGTACGTCTAACAGTCGCGCTGACCTCGTTTTCAGAGACAGCGCGCTTTATTCGTGTCCTTCCGCGCTGGCATCGCGCCCCCGCCTATTTGTGATTTGTGTCATCGCTTCTATGTGTTTTCTTTCCGCGCTGACCTCGTTTTTCTGAGATAGCGCGCTTTATCCCTGTCCTTCCGCGCTGACGTCGCAAAGTTGCTACAGGCCTCCTCCTGTCAGCGCCGAGTTGCTGAAGGCTACCCGCGCTGATCCTGTAAAATTCATTTTTGACCAAATTGGCCTCCTGAACTTTTTGCTGTGACTATCCCTTCTTCTCTCCACCTATTTTATGACTTGCTTTTCATTGTCTGAACTCTGAACTGCTTGATTGCGGAGCTTGGTTCCATAGGGTTCCGTTTTGCTCAGTTTGTTAAGCTTGCAAATACCTTCCCTTTTGCTTTCGCTGCTTGGTTCGTGGTTTCATCATTACTCTTATAGTCGCTGGATTGTGTTGAGTCTCTAATTGACTGGTTGTGACTCTCATCCTCCGGGTGTTCGCTTTTCTCCATTGATTTCACACTCTAGCCCTAGGACATCTAGAGGCCGTGTGTGTGTCAAGCCTACCGTAGGAATCTTGTTTGCTTGTTTGACCAGCCGATTTCAGATTTGTTTATGCACTTGTTCAGTGATTGTTGGAGTGTTTTGGTTTGTGTTTCCGAGTGGTTTTTCGCTTCCTCCTTGCTTGCAATCCTTGCTTGTCTTGCCGAGCTTAGATCACATAGCTCGTGCAGAACTTTGCTTTCCTTTGATTTGGAAACTTTTGTTGAGTGCTTTGGGAACTTTGTGTGCTTTCATTAAGTAGTTTGCTTGGTGTTCCAGTTCCTCCAAATTCATTTAGATGCTTTGTGTCATTGAAAAGAAATCAAACTATTAGCTTTGCTTTAAAAATTGAAAAGGAAAAGAACATTTCATTGATTTGCATCTTCAAAAGAAAAAGTTTCCTTTCCTCGCTTTAGTTGCATTAAGTTGCTTGCTTGCTTATATTTGTTTTGTTTGGTCAAAATTCTTTGCCTTCTCATAGCTAGAATTCATCGAACAAAATGAAATTCTTTGGCATGTAGTTTGCATCTAGGTAATTGTGAGAGAACATACGATAGAGCTTGAAATCGAAACTTAATCTCAAGATCAACTGTAAAATGAACCAAATGAATCTAAAAACGCATTGGAACTAAACGCAAATATCTAGAGGTCTAGGTTAGAGACGTGTTCCGGCATCTTTAAATATAGTCACTGTTGTTTCACATTAGGTTGGGTGATTCCTCCTTCTGTGACTCGATAGTGGTCTAACACGGACTGTGCTCCCACGTACCGTCGCGTATATAGGGAGACCCCACTAGGCTTTTATCCTTTATCCATAGGAAGCCGAGTCTGCCGCCTTGTGAACCATAACGCACCGAACACAGCATTCGGGAAGATTGACTGTAGTACAGAAAGTCCTTGGCTCTCATACGATTGCTAAGGTGTATAAGCAGTTTTACGGGTTGCTTGGTAAACCTTATACCTAGAGTCTCCAGAGCAGTCACTTTTGATCCTTTTCGGACTCCCTAAATGAAAAGGTGCCTGTGAGCGTCTTGTCACTTCGTGCTCATTAAACATTCGAAGGAGACTGGAGTCATCTTTTCGTCCTTTTCTCGACTCCTGAAACATGAAAAGGTCAAGTTTGGTTCTTGTGTCTTAAAATTAATTTGGCCACGATAAAATCACCTGGTTAGATATTGTGTGCGTTAGCTTGAGTAGGTTTCGTTTTCGTATGCTATGGCAACTTTTCCAGGATTCACTAACCCAGGTTCCCCTTCTGATGGGAATCCAGGACAATTCCCTCCTCTTGGGAATGTTGGTGCTCCGTACATGGCGACGTTGTCCCTACCTGGGTTAACTGTCGGGTTGCCTGTGTGGTTGTTTTCAACCTCTTTGGTCTCTACCGTATCGGCTGTTAGTCCATCAGTCCCTCCACCTGAACAACGTCATGTTGATCCTAAGGTGGATCTCTCCCCTTCGACGCCTACTTCTACGTCGTCCTCTTATACTTCGCCTGGTGAAAGTCTCGATTCGCATAACCAGGTGGCTAAGAAGAAGAAGAAGAAGACCAAGAAGAAGAAGTCCCCTAAGGGAGAGCCTACACACACAGTCCCCCCCTCAAGTCCAGCTATCCCCTCCGGTATACCTGAAGTCGGGTCACCTTCTGCTCCTCCGCGGAAGGTTAAGTTTCCTTGTCGATTATGCAAGGAGGACCATCTCCTTCGTGATTGCCCTGGCATTCCCAGGATATTAGAAGTTTGGTCTCACGATCCGGCCCGCCCTCCATCGTCCACTGGTGATCATGGCGATGCTACCTCATCAGTCGGGAATGGTAAGGAGAAAGGGAAGTTTCGAATCCCCTGTCGACTTTGTGAAGGCAAACATCCCCTTCACCTTTGTCCACTCATGGATAAAGCCTCTGCTGTGTTGGAAAGTCTTGCTGCTCCTCCAAACCCATTTCCCGCTGGTTATCAACGTCTTTCTACAGCTGTAGATCGCGCCCCTGTTCACAAAGAGATCACTTCAGATTCCCCTTTTGTCCAGGCCCCTCTTCCCGAACCTGGCTGTTCCCAGCCTGTTCCAGACCCGTCGTTGGTCGGAAAGGGTGTTGATTCGAGTCCACCTCCTCTCAACCACTCTGTTTCGGAAGAGCACAATTCTCATGTTCTTCTCATCTCCTCAGATTCTCCTGAGCTTGATCAAGGTTCTCCTGAAACCTCTCCGGAGAATTTAGATTCGGTTCTTTCCGAACAGGGGGGCAACCATATGGTTCCCCCACCAAGTAGTTCGGTCATCTCCTTTGATTGGAGTCGTTTGACTGCCCCTCCCCTTCCGTCCCATGTGCCTTTTTGGGTCACCGCTTATGCCTACAATAAGGCGCTGCCTGGCACTGTGTTAGACAAAGGAGCATCGGTTAGTTTCATGCCCGTTACTACTTGGCGAGCTTTGGGTTCCCCATCGCTCGTACCTGTCGCACCGCATCTCACCGCGTTTGATGGAGGAACGAGTCAGCCATTAGGGATCCTCCCGAAGTTTCCTATTACTTTGGGAGGCAAGACTGTCTATATAGACGTCTCAGTACCCAAGGTTCTCTAGAATTCAGTCTTCTCCTTGGTCGTGATTATGTGTATGCCATGGGAGCCCTTGTTTCTTCACTTTTCCGTGTGGTTTGCTTTCCACACGACGGAAGAATCGTGACGTTCGATCAATTATCGTTCGTTCGTCCACAAGCCCCTCCCGCGCATTCGTCTTTCCCTCCTGGCTTTCATCCACAAGTTGCATCTGCCTCGCCGCAAATCAACTACGTGGCCACCCACCCCGTGCCCGTACCCAGTGATGACACCATCGTGCATAGTGTCCTGGGGGCATTAGGTCCCGATTTCCAGGATGTTGGCCCTCCCTCCGGAGCCACTTTCTTGGAGGCCTCCACTTCCCGTTCATTATGATGAAGTCTTCATGGAGCACAGTTCCTTGTCTTGTGTCAAGCTCACTAAAAAATGAAACACGGCGATCCGAGGATAGTTTTTCTAATGCATCAACCTCGTTAAAAGAATGAAATCACTTTGCTCCGAGGACAGTTCTTTTATCTGTGTCAACCTCGTTAAAACAATGAAACATAAGCTCGTGCAATTCGAGCGCAATAACCATTTTGTCAACCTTCAACCCATTTTCAATGGCTTGAAGCTTGGGGGGCATGTACCTCGAATTGAGACACGATGCTGGGGGCATGCCCGTTCCTTTCCCATCAAAGCATAGTTTGCATACGTGATTATCATGTGTGTTTTCAAGCTTTCATAAAAATAAAATATGCGCATACTTCACGATGGGTCGCTTGTTATGCAAGTAGATACATAAGATCACATGTGTGTCGAACAGTCGCATAAGCATATAAAACACATCATCATATGTAAAAGATCCATCTAAGAATAAGCATATGTAAATATTTTCTCAAGCATGGTTTGCATGCGTGCAGTGTGTACTTTTAAGCTTGCATTAAAAAATATAAAATCCATGGGTCATGTGTCATGCAAATTCATACATAAGATCACAATTGTACTGAACAGTTGCATAACATAAACAAGACATCATCACATGTAACAATGATCCATCTAAAAAGCCGGTATGTATATATATATATATATCGTGTGGCGCACTAAGGCGCTCAAAAATAAGTGTACATGTCCAAAATCTCAATACATCTGAGTCATATGTCTCAAAACAACAGTGGAAATAAAACCTAGTTGACTATTCAGCTGGATGATGCTCTCTGTAGTACACAGCTGCTCGTGCTACCCGCCTCAAAAGGCGGTGCACCCTGGGTTCCACCCCCACTGTATGGATCCGATGCTGTAAGGGGACCTCTTCGACCCCCTGGTAGTCAGGCACTCCCTCCAGCAACCCCTCAAGGTTGCGAGCCACAGTCTCTGACGTGTCAACCCCTGGAGGGACTAAGGCCAAAGCCCCGGCTCCCTGTCCTTCTCTCCGTGCCGTGGCAGCCAGGCCAATCGGTCTAGTAGGCCCCACATCTGCATACCATGACATTTATTAGGACATGTACATAAAAAATTCAAAAACATTGCAAAACTCAAAAGTCAAAGTGTTATACCTGCATCATCCCACTGTTCACCTGGGGACAGCACCAGGTCAGGGTCATTGCGGAAATCCATGCCCGCGTATGGCCAATCCTCCACAAAGATAACCTGCTGATCCAGCCAGTCCCGGAAGAATGCTCCCCAGCTATGCGGCCTGCCACCACCTCCGCGTGGCATGATGCGAGCCCATCGTGAGGCCCTCGTCTCTCGAGGATCCCTAGGAGCATCCACGGCCATCGTCTGTAGCCGCATGGCTGGCACTCGCTCTAGAATGAGCGGGACCAGGATAGACCCATAGCCGAACTGCTTCGTCTCCCCGTGATGACAGTTGCTCAGCTGCCTCTTCATGTTGTTGGTCACTGCTGTGCACCAATCAAACACTGTAGGCTCAAGGCAATCGAGAGCTAACATGAGGTGGGTCTTTGAAGCCTCGTGGTTGGCCATGCTTCCCACTGCCCGGGTCACCATGAACAGGATGGTGCGAAGGACTATGTTTCCCACTGTGGGGATTGCTACCTTCCCACTTCGTGTCTTCTCAGCCTCCGGGCATACTCGAGCCATGAGATCGTCTAGAGGGCCGCCGCCAGGTCGTTGTCCCTCTATGATGGGCCTCGCACCCCGGCGTGACAGCCCAGTCAGAAAGAAGATATCCATATGATCAAATTCGATATCTTGGCCCCGGATAGTGAATTTCATATCCACCGGGTTCCATGCCCTGATCAGTAGCTCGAGAAGATCATGCTGAGCTCTTAGGTGAGGTGTGAGGAAAAATTTCATAAAACCGCAAGCCCGCATGGCATTGCAGCAATCCACATTGGCCCAAGCAGCAATATCTTCGACATCGTGCACTCTTTCCTGCCATTGGAAAGCCATTACGTCCTGCACAAACCATGAAAAGAAATTAGAAGTGCTGGCATAGGATTTTTCACGTTCAAAATTGAAACAAAAAAATTTTCCGCGCCAGCGCGGCTGTTTTAAAAACAGCCGCGCTGGCCATGGCAGCCCTTCGTTATTTTTCGAGGTCAGCGCGGAAGAACACGGGTTTTCCGCGCTGACCCGAAGTTGGTCACGTTTTGTCCTAATTCGGCCAGCGCGGACCCGCGTGGGATATCCGCGCTGACCGAGAGCGCATCCATGCACCAAGAATTCGCCCAATTGGGCAAATTCAACCGCTAAAATTCTACCAAATATAATCAAAATGCAGGGCGAGGAGAGGAGAACCTACCTGGAAGAAGCGGCTCGAGAAATGGTGTCCGTACGGGCTGGAAATCACTCCGTCAACTTTCTGGCTTCTCCACGTCCTTCACGTCCCAAAATGGTAAAATGGTGAAAATGATTTCTTACCTCCCCCTATTTATAGTAAAAACTCATAAATGACTATATTTTTTGGGTTTTTACCATTTTTTGCCATGACTTTAGCCCTAAATTTGTCGAATACATGTTTTAATATATTTTTTACACATATCGAATGGATTTATGCGGGTACTGCTCTTGTGCAGGTTCGGATAAAACAGCTTGGTCGTGATGGTTCTCCGTGCATGTGGTCCCCAAATATGTCGTCTCTAAGCTCTTTTCCGAAATTAAACGAGAGAAGATAGCCGAGCCTCCTTTCAGCTCGTTAAAAGGAACAAAAGGCGGTCATTTTAAGCTCTTTTTTCGACCATTGAACTAAAAAGATTGCCGGGTGTTTGTCGTTTCGCACTCGATATCGGCTCTAAAATGACGTGTTTTCGACCGCTTTTTTACTTTTTCGGGTCAAAAGCACTATCCACGAAAAGTACTCCTCGGTCGTAATGATCAGGCGGTTCTTTCGAGCATAGTTTTATACTTTTTCGGGCTCGAGAGACACAACTGTACGAAAAAGGACCCCCCTGGAGTCTCCTTTTCCGCGATCTTTTCAGACTCTCAAAACAAGAAAAGATGCCGAGTTTTTCCTTTGTCAGGCTCGTTAAAAACTTAATGACATCGGGTAGTGTCGAAATGATACACATCAAGCACATGATATCCCCGTCAAGCCTGTCATTCAAAAATAATCCGGGTACCTGCCAGAAATGGTGGGGAAAATGGGACTATGATTACAGTCGTGTCGGCAGTACGTCGCTCTTGAACATGGCACTCCGCTGTTTCGTGTCTGGGTGGGGCCATCTCATCTTGTTTTCACTAGCCTCCATGGGTTTGGGTTATCCTATTTGGCCTCTCATTTGCTCATTGCCATCATCACCATATCCTCTGCTCATTTGATGTCAAGTACTGCCAAACCCGTCTTAGTGCCACCATGTGTTCAAGAGAAGTTGACCTCTGCAACAATACAACCTCGTCTGCTATCTCACACAAACTATTTTACCTCTGTCTCGCATCGATGATGTGGGAAACATCATGGCCCACCTTCGATCAAAGTCCTTTTCCGTCGACTCCAACTCATTATCCGGGAAGGTGACTTAGAGACTCCCTTCAGGTGCCTTGGAGCCTGCATGCCTCAATGGCAGGTTTTTCGTGTTCGGCGTAAGGCTTACATCACTGGCCTTCGATCGAATGATTCCGTGGGTGTTCGACACCAGCTCATTGATTCACACGCCATGGATTGTACCTATAGTACCTTGAGGGCCATTGTCATTATTGGTGGTACCTCTCGTGTCTGTTAACAGTTTCCATCGTTGACTGGTAATCAGGCGATGTTCATGCATGTTCGACTTCAACCCCTGTATTCACATGCTTGAACTTGTACTTTGTTCAGGTCGAGATGGAGCGCAAGACCCTGGATCCCTGTCTGTTACGGTCCAGGCTGCGATTTTGTGGATGATCATTACATGACTCATTCATGGATGGCTGCGCCCATACCTGAGTCTTCATGGATGGCTGCGACCATACCTTATCATTCTTTTGGTCTCTTTAGCTGGGTGGCTGCGTCCATTCCACAGACCATTTTCGCATGTCCTTTGGATGGCTGCGCCCATGCCTAGACTGCATGTATTTGATTGATAGAGATTTTCAGTCCTTCCTGGTGGTGTTCCAGTTCGGCGTGTGTTGTAAAGCATTTCACCCCTCCCACTCTCTCGGTCTTCATGCTTTAGGGGGCATCTGTTACGCAGTAATTTGTCACTGCCTTCCTGTCAGTCACCCTGCTGTGCCCAGAATTCACAATCACCAAGTTCCTGCTTCCTGAACTGGCCCAAAAACCCATTTTTCTAAAGTTTTGTTCATCAGCGCGTCTATTCCTAAAATATCCGCGATGACTGGCGCTCTGTAGTGTATTCCATGCGCTGCCAGCTCGGAAGGACACCCCTTTTCCGCGCTGGTTGACAGTGCATCCTTTCCGTGTGCTTCCGCACTGACATGACTGTCCCAGTTATTGAGACGCGGCGATAGCGCGACAGTTTCCTAATAATCTGCGCTGATCCAGTTTGGGCGAATTTGTTCAAACAACCAGCCTTCCAGATAACTCCAAGCTTGGTTGTTAGCTTTGTGAATATCGACTCCCTTCTATGGCATGTCTGTTCGACCCTTTCCAACAACTTCCCTTGAAGATAAGCTCTTCCTTCCACCCTTTTAGGAGACTCCTTCTCCTATATAAACTCTCACCATTACCATGAGCAGCTAGTTAGACATAGCTTGGAATAGCTTGGATTGTATAGAGCTTGTAGTGCTCAGATTGCTGCTACTATAGGTTTGGTGTGCTAGGTGTGGAAGTGATTGATTGCTTAGGGAAGGTTGTTTTATGTTGCTTGTCTTGTGGGAGAGAGTTGTTTGTCTTGGGAGAATCATCCTCAAAGGTGAATGCTTGAGATACATACTGACTGGCCCCTCCTGAGAAGGTTACCGACGTCAGAACATTTGGTTGTACTCTTCTCTATTCTGATTAATAATAGATGACTGCTATTATTGTTCCATTCTCATTTGTCTATGCTATGGTTAAATGAGAATTACATCTTTTCTGACCGATGTATGGTTGCTTTTACTAGATTTCACGCTTGCGTTTGTTTCTTCTTCATGTGTGCAGGTATCTATTCGCGGAGATCGCGGAGGATTGTGACCATCCGAAGCGAAGGAGCGAAGGCAACATCTCTTCGTCAAACGACAGCGCAGGAATCCAAGTAGGTGCTCTCTACCTCTTGTTTAATCGTAATTAGGAACATGCATAGCAGCATTGCGTGATTGTTGCTAGACCCCTGCTGGGCTAGTAGGGATCGCCTCTATCCGTAGAGGGGATTTACCTCTCCAACAACCACATTTGCAACATGTACACAACATCATATGTACATAGCACTGCATGTACAACATGCACACAACACCATATGTAGATAGAACCACATATACAACAATCATAATGAACATCCAGAAACCACATTGTCTCTACTAGGAAACCCTACTTCTAGTGTCTTCCCACTATCCATGCTTGTCCCAACATGTCGTAGATCACACTGCCTTCATTCCACTGATGTTTCCCTTAACATTACCTGCCATAGCATAAATGTATACATAGTATAATCACATAATATCAATTCATATCTACATGATACTAACCTCAGAGATCTGTCAGGGCTACTCTTGCCACTTGATACCAAGAACCTCTTCATGCCATTCTTCTACATAAGCAGACATTCCTCCACAAGAAAGATTCCTAATGACCCTGCCAGACAATGACATACATACATACATAAATACATATATACATTAGCATAAAACAATCATGATCCCTGAAAACCTTGTCAGACAATGACATACATACATACATGTATACATATATACACATCAACATAATCATGATCACAACCTAATTACCAGATATCATATGGTCAATTTTAAGAGAACTCCCTTTATCTATGCAAAACATACACAACATGGAGAATGACCATTCCCAACATAGACACAACATATAACGCCTCAAATCCATTCATTTTACCTTCTTTTTACCTTTCTCATGACTGCCCTTCCACCATCCATTATCCCAATGCACCCAACTAATCCAACTGACCATCATATTCTTGCTTGCAGTCACCCTTATACATGCACTGAGCTTCATCCAAGTCTTACATTATGTCGAGTTTCATTCATCTCTCTCAAGCTCCATTAACTTTCCTCTTTCCCCAAAAAATTCCCAAGACCCTCAAACATAAAAGTCAATAACAAGAAACAAACAAGAAGCAAACCATGGAAGAACAATAGCAATACGACACAACAAAAAAGTGGCATGGCCATGCACCAGACATATAAAAAAATTCAATTCATGTGAAAAAAAATCACAAAGCATTGAAAGCACAAACTATAACACCCTCCTCCACATCCACCCAAGTAACCATGCTAATCGAGGTAAACGTGAGATGAGAGGCTACTATGATCAGATTCGACCTCTTATGTGACCTTAAGGAAGTGGAATCGATGGAACATCACACATAATCATCCAATATCATCAACAAAACCTCAAGAGATAAGTCAACCACTCAAAAAACCTATCCTTGGTTTCCACTGCTGTTTTAGATCTCTTAGGCCATAGTCTCTCTCATGCTATGGGCAAGGGAGCGACCAACAATCTAAAGTTTCTCTCACAAGTTTGCTTGCGAGTGACTAGAGACCAAAATTTCCAGTTCTATGCCAACGAATCCGAGATTTAAGCCACTTTTTCAGGCCCAAAGCCCAAGCCACTGCCCAAAATGGAGTGGTCACTTAGAATCAGTAAAACTACAGGGAAACAATGTTGCAAAAGCAATAAAATGAACAAGACCATAATTAGACCCTTACTAGCCATGACAGTCATCTCGTCAAACACATCATCAACATGTAACCTATAGGTGTAAAAAACAAAATTGAGTGTAGGGGTCTCATACTTATCTGAGAATCACTATGAACCATTATTCCCTCATGTCAATTGTTTCATTATCCTCTATTAGATCATAGACTCATTATCCATTCATATACAAGTAAAAACATGTTGAGATCCATACATAGTTGCTATCATAAAAAATTCATATAACCATCATAATAGGAACATAAATACCATAAACATATCATCCATCAAAATCCACATATACATCAATACATTTACACATGAAAATCAAGGGAATGGATTTCTCATTAATGAATGCAATGAACCAATCGGAGATGGGAATACCACGTTCCACCCAACCATAGATTGGCTGAGCCAAGCCTCTCTTCAGCCAATCACCCCCATGCCATATTTGAATCGTGAATGTGGGACTCATATAACACATCAAAAACACCAATCAACATGGATTCCACTGGAGTTCTCCATCTACACCGTGAGGAATTTGAGTGCCTCCTAGTCTCTCGGGCTTTACGTGCATCCACAATCCAATCTAGGGATCACTAGGCCCTAGACCAAGACATACTATCTAGGATTTACCATTCATCCCATCCCAGGACCACTAGGCCCAACTAAGAGGAAATCCACCTCTTGGCTTTACCGTATATCCAACCATTCACCGGCAAGGATTATTAGGCCCATCAAGGCACACAATCTGGCTTTACCGCAACCCACTGTCTAGTTTAGGGTTACCATGCCAGTGGATTCATGATCCTTAGTCCTATTCAAGGACCACTCAGGCCATGTGTTTGTCAATTCGGAGATCCACCCCACTCATTTTCAAATCCAATTCAGCCATTCCACATAAATTGAATTAGATAACCCATCTCATCAAAACTATCAGGAAATGGCAAGGCTATGTTGAAAATATTGTCACACCTAGAAAACCCATGCCATGGTAGAAAATAAACACATGCAATCCCATGCATGCCAAGTCTAGCAAGGAAAATACACATGCAAGTTGACACCTTCAATGAAGCCTGCTATAACTTCTTGATCCTGCCTTTCCCTGCTTGATCTTTGCTTCCTCCTGCCTACTTTTCCTTTCTTGCTCCAATGCCAAAGTGCCCCAAGAAACTTTAAGTGTCCAAGAGTATGAGAGAGAGAGAGAGATTAATGAGAGAGCTCCAAAAATTAACTAACAAAAGGTCACCAACTGATCCTCAGAAGCCTTTTTATGAATGAGGTCTCTATTTTCTTCATTTTCCATTATTTTCCTTCATTTTCCTTCTCACATGCAACCTGTGACCTTTCACCTCCCTTTTCTCCCAATTTCCATTATTTTCATAAATAAATGTGCCAAAAATGCCCATTTTCCTTTCCAAAGCCTTAGCCATTGCCTTTTCCAATTTCCTTAGCCATAAACAACCAAATGAACACCCCCCAGGATGTCTTGCCCAACATTCAACTTGGAAGATGTGTCCCATCAATTGTGGTTATTATTTTAACTTTTATTACATGGAATTTTCACCAGGGTTGTTGCAAACCCTCCGCCTTGGGGGAAACCATCCTTGGCGTTCAATCACACATATACCTCAACAACCCGCTGAAAAACACATACTTCTCATGGAGATTTATAACACAACTCGATGTAGTATTTACAATGAAAGACCTTCTCAAAACAAAACATCATGACAACATGATAACATACCACATAGAGGAGCTTTATAACACATCTCATTACGATATTTACAATGATCATCTTGTTGAGTGCCAACCCACATGACATCATAAAATCATGATAACATAAACATATGATAGCATAGTAACATGATAACATAATCATAGTGACATAACACCCATACCACATAGTGGAGCTTTATAACATAGCTCAAGGCGGTATTTACATCCATACACATATGTATATATAGCAACATCATCAAAATATTTATCAAAAACATATACCAAATCATGCACCAAAACATATATTAAAACATATATTACACACCATATATAATCATATAGCAAAACATCATAAAACATATATCAAACCATATTAAATCATATATCAACCACCATAAAGCATATACCAAACCACCATAAAGCACATATCAAACCACCATAAAGGATATACCAACCACCATAAAGTACATACTAAACCACCATATCGAAGTTGCTTTTCCTCAACCAGCAAACAAGGAAGGATACATAGGCTGCATCTGATCCTCCATCTCCCATGTAGCTTCATCGAGCCCAAAGTTCTTTGACTGCACTTTAACTTGCTTGATTGCTATGTTCTGAAGCATGAACACATTTTTTTGCAATATACATTGAGGCTCTGACTGTAATTATCCATCTGGTTCCACCTGCAATACAGACCAGTCAATTACATGATCAACATACTTAACATACTTCTTAAGCAATGATACATGGAAAACATCATGGACTTTCACTGTCGAAGGCTATGCAAGTCGATAGGATACTGGTCCAATCCTCTCAATGATACAGAAGGATCCACAAAATCGTGGTGCCAACTTGGCACATGATCCAATCCACAAGGAACTCTTCTTTGGTTTGATGCACAAGTACACCTTTTCCCCAAACTGGAACTCTTTGAATAACTTGTTCCTATCTGTATAACTCTTTTGCCTATTTTGTGCTACCTTTAGACTATTCTTGATCACCCACATTTCATGTTCCATGTCTGCCAACATATCTGGTCCAATCAATACCCTGCTAACTGAATCACTCCAACTGATGTGAGTTTTACAACTCCGCCCATACAAAGCCTTAAAATGACTCATCCTCAATGACTCCTGATAACCATTGTTGTATGCAAACTCTACCAAAGGGAGATACTCTTCCCACTTCCTCTGCTAATGCATCAAATACATCCTCAACATGTCCTCTAATATCCTGTTGACCCTCTCTGTCTATGCATCTATCTGTAGATGATAAGATGTGCTGAAGGCCAACTCTGTGCCCAAACCTGCAAATAGCTCCTTCCAAAACTTGGAATTGAACTTCACATCCCTGTCTGAAACAATTCTCTTCAGAACACCATGCAATCTAACCACATCTCTGATGAATACCTATGCCACATCACTAACTTATAATGTAGACTGCACCAGAATGAAGTGTGCAACCTTTGTTAACCTATCCACAATGACCATAATGGAATCATTCTGTTTCATTTTCTTCGGCAACCTTGTTATGAAATCCATGGAAATAACCTCCCATTTCCACTCTGGAATTGCGATCAGATGTAGTAGTCCACCCAGATGTTTACACTCTGCTTTCACTCACTGACAGTGTTGGATTGAGGGGGCCTAACCCAGGTTCGAAGTTATTTAGCCAAACAAATCCCTATACTACTGGCCCTTTTGGCAACAGCCCGCGGAGTGTGGACTAAGGTCTCACCCAAAAATAGTATGGGGGGAAGTTGGAACCAAGTTTCCGCACCCTTGAGATGTCTGAGGGGTTGATAGTCCAACTATGAATGCTTTTATACAGGTTGCTTCGTGCACTTTCCTGAATCGCGAGGCCTTTACACTCTGTTATACTCGCCTTTGCGTTGCTAAAGCAGCGATCTACACTATCTCCCCAAGTTACACCATGTATCTTGTTTATCTTCTTATAACAGTGAGTTATCTTCGCGTAAACAAATACTTTATCTTATATTCGCTTATTCAACACATTCATATAAGTTTGCACAACAAATAAACAATAAACTTGCAATTCATACCCAATATATTTCATTGCATAAAACATGAAAAGATACAAATAAATAATGTAAATCTTCTCTTTATTAATGCATCAATTGGTTACAGACTCAAACTGCCCTGCGCACTTAGTTGCAGGGGTCCGCGCACTCAGCTGCGGACTACTAGGCCTCTGCGCACTTAGCTGCAGAGCCTTCTCCTACTCTACTAGCCAAAGACTCGACTTTACCCTTAGAATCAATGCTTCATCATTAGATATTCTATCTCCTTAGATGTCTCTTTACACTTAGAGCCTCGCTCTATTTATACAATCCCATGGTTCAAAGAACATGGGTAGAACTCTCAAGCCGACATTACATTACATAAGTAAGGGTGGACAACCCTATGACTTAATTACAACTTTGCACTCCACGCCCACAAATCGCAGAGTCTTTACATCAGACTTAGTCAAAACTTGGGCTTTAAACCCCAAAAATTGCCTTCAGGGGATCCCGCGCCCAATAGGCCCCCAACACAAACATCGTTACTCACCCTCGAGTCACTCTGCCGGTGCAAAGATCTTTGCACAGAGACCTCCCAACTCTAATCGGACTACTGCAAGGTGGGCAATGCACTGAGCGGCTACCTACTGTATCTCCTGGATGTGTTGTTCAGAGACCGTGATGTCTGAACTGTTTCCCTATATATGCTCCCGCATCCCCTGCATTTGCGCGATCTTGCCTTCAATTGTTATTGTGATTATGAAGGCCTCATCGATCCAAGGATGGACACGCACCTTCAAAACCACTTCTTTGTGTCACACTGCATCTACTTCCTCCTTAAGCGATTTTTCCTGTTGCATTCGCGCGAGCCTCTTTATGAGGGCCATAGTCTGCGTGGTCCCCTTGACATTGTCATACTGTTGCTATAGATCACGCGCCTCTATCTCTAAGCGCTGTATGTTCAGGTCCTCTTGCAGAGTGGAGAGGACCTCAAATGACTCTTCCAACATTTTGGTGCAGCCCTTCACTACACTGCTGATCTTCTCCATCCCTGATGTAATGGCACTGGTGCGCTGTTCCCTTTCCTCTAGAGGAGTTGAAGGTTGCGCCTTCAACTACAACTCTCCTATCTGAAGGTTTAGCTCTAGCTGAACCTTGGCCATTTCTTCTCATGCCTTGTGCACTCCTGCTGCTAAGCTTTGGATACGCGCTTTTTCTGGTGGCTCGGCAGGGATGGACAACTTAGGGACCATTTGGTAGGCTTCCTCAAGCACTTGCACCATCTGTCAGTTTTGCACCACAACCTCGTCATGTTGTAGGCTCAGTTGCTCCATGTTGATTCTTTGTTCACTCAACACCAATAGCACATGACCCTCCCTAGCTCGCAGTTCTGCAGTCACTCCGTCCTGCAGGACATAGAGCATCTCCCAAGGGAGTGTAGCCATGTTGATTCCTACCCCTCTGAACGCATTGACCGTAGGCTTTTCGGTCTCGTTTTCTGTAACCAGTGCCCCCTCTAGTAGCACTATTGTGTTATTCATGTGGGCGCGCATCATTTCCTCAGCTGTGGCCATTCCTACTGCGACGTTGGTTGAGAGAGTACCATCCTGGGAAGTGCACAATTGCAACTCTTGAATCTGTGCCCGGAGGCCCCCCAACACAATCTGATTCTCCTCCGCCAACTGCTAGAGGGCCTCCATGGTGACTTCGTGCACCGTCTCTCCTATATCTTGCAGATCTCCCTCAGTGAGGGTGATCGAGTCAAAGAAGTCTTAGAAGTCTTAGACGCTTTCGACTTCTTTCACGGTCCCACCTTCTCTCTCAGGCGTTGGCGCTTTAACTGTGTCATTGCTGTTTGTAGGTCTGCGCTACCCTCCTCTGTCTCTGTCTCCTTTTCGTATTCCTTCTTAGGCGAAGGTGACTTTTGGCCCTCACACTCCTTCCTTGTTGCCTTTTGTGCTCCTGCTGTGACCTCTTTTCTTCTCTTCTTTGCCAATTGTGCCATCCATAGTTTTGTCTCCTCCTTCTTTTGCTGTGCAATAGAATTTTCCAGTTCTGTCGTGGAGGTGGTTGGAGCATGCCACTCCGGCAGCCACGCCTCAAGTACGTCAAAGATAACATCATCTGTGGCTAGGTATGGTAGCTAATAACACTTCTTCATGGGGTCCTTGCGAACCCTGATGTAGATGTGGTGGAAGTCAACCTTGAACTCTACGAAGCTTTGTAAGTTGTTATAGACAGTAGGCGATAATCGCGGCTTGTGGTTAATCCCCATTCTGATGTTCATCTCCATGAACACCCAGAATATCTTACTATCTCGGATTCGGTTCATGTCTTTAGTGGCCCATAGCAAAGCGTACTTCGCAACCTCCAAGAGATCCCTCGCAATTGTGGGGAACTGGACGTCCTTAGGAAATTCCCCAGCCACCAACACTATGGACAACAGAAGCCATGCATAGTGGAAGGTTTTCCCCTATTCCTGCGCCTCGCGAAAATTCACTAGGAACTCCTTGCACAAGAATTCAGACTAGTTAAACTGGACACCCTCTACACACTGTTCGGCTAGTGCAACCACCGGCGCGGGCACCTCATCCGTTCAGCACTTCCGCATGAACTTACCCGCCAGTATCTGAGTCGCAACTTTGGCTGCCTTATTGTTGATACTGGAGATCGCGTAGCCCCTCTTTTTCTTCTCCAACTTGTATTTATTTTTTATGGCCTCTGCGATGGCCAAATCACTGCTTTTACCTTCCGAAATGTCTGCTAGGTCTTCCCCTTTACAAGGGAGTCAAGTGATTCTATGGATTAGGTGGTTCGTGATGGGGATGGGCTCCTCCAGCCATAAACACCCATCATGCTCCAGGCAGAGCAACTTCTTGATGATGAAGATAGTCACTGGGGTGCGATGGTAATGCAACACCGAGAGTAGGTTCAACAACCCTTCCTTTTCGACTCCCCACAACCACTTGTGCGGCTCCAACTATATGACTCCTACCGCGGTGTTTTGCTTCGACTTCATGAGCTGCGCGATCGCCAAGTGAGGGAATTTCTTGTGGTCGGTGAGATCCCAATCTTCGAATTTTAAACTCGGTGACTGTCCCAGGTGTGCTCCTTCAAAAATGATATCGTCAGGGAGCAACGGAGTCTGCAGAGAGCTCTTTCTCTCATCTAGGTCCTTGGGCACCTTTGCCTACCCCTTCTGTGAAGGAACATACGATGGCAGCCTGGTTGGAGGGTGTGTGCCCTCGGTTTCTTCCTCCATGTCTTCGTCCTCGTCTTCAATTAGGATGTCCTCAAGGTCTTCCTCCTCCTCATCAGTTTCCAAATTAATTGCTTTCCATTTTTCCTCCATGGTCAATTTAGTTCTCAACGGGTTTCGAGGGGACATGCACACTGGAATCATGCGCTGCTTATCTTTCTTGGGCCGCGGCGTGCGTGGCGAGTTTGGCTAAATAAATCCAAACTTGGGTCAAGCCTCCTCAATCCAACAAATCCCTGTACTACTAGCCCTTTCGGCAACAACCCGCGGAGCGTGGACTAAGGCCTCACCTGAAGCAGTATGGGGGGATGCTGGAACCAAGTTTACGCACCCTTGAGATGTCTAAGGGGTTGATTTAGTCCAACTGTGAATACCTTTGTGCAGGTTTCTTCGCGCACTTTCCTGACTTGTGAGGCCTTCGCGCTCTGTTATACTTGCCTTCGCGTAGCCCTAGCCAGGGGTTGAGGAGCCTTCGCACTACTAAAGCAGTGATCTGTGCTATCTCCCCAAGTTACACCACAGATCTTGTTTATCTTCTTATAACAATGAGTTATCTGTGCGTAAACAAATACTTTATCTTATATTCGCTTATTCAACACATTCATATAATTTCGCACAACAAATAAACAGTAAACTTACAATTCATACCCAATATATTTCAATGCATAAAACATGAAAAGATACATAGAAATAATGTAAAGCTTCTCTTTATTAATGCTTCAATCAGTTACAGACTCAACCTGCCCTGCGCACTCAGCTGCAGGGGTCCGCGCACTTAGCTATGGACTACTAGGCCTCTGTGCACTCAGCTGCAGAGCCTTCTCCTACTCTACTACCCAAAGACTCGACTTTACCCTTAGACTCAATGCTTCATCACTGGATATTATATCTTCTCAGATGTCTCTTTACACTTAGAGCCTCACTCTATTTATACAATCCCATGGTCCGCCAACCATGGGTAGAACTCTCAAGCCGAAATTACATTACAAAAGTAAGGGTGGACAACCCTATGACTTAATTACAACTTCGTGAAAACTTGCCTTTGGGGGATCCCGCACCCAACAGATAGTCGAAACACCTTGCCACAAACTCTACTACATCCCTCTTCAAATTCAGCCAATAGTAGAATTTATTCACTGCTATCATTGTCTTCTGATAACTTGGGTGACCTGAATAAGGTTTTTCATGAAACTCCCTCAAGATCACCTTCTTGAGCTCACTGCTATCTGGTACATATAACGTGTCTTAGAACTTGACCAATCCATCTTCTGTAAGATAATAATACATACCCTGTGCACCTACGCCTCTACCTGTACCTGTACTTATGCCTGTACTGCTACTTGTACCTGTGCCTATACCATCATCCTGCTGTAACCTACAGACAATCTCCACATACCTGACATCTTGCTAACCTACCTGCAAGATCCTATCCTATAAGTCTGTCCCGTAGGAGCTCATAGCTTCCAAGTGATATACCTACACCGATCTGTTGATAGCATCTTCCACCCTTTTCTCCTTACCTTTGATGTGTTTGATCTCAAAATCAAATTCTTTGATCATGGCCAACCATCTAGCCTGACTAGAATTCAGATTCGACTGGTCAAACAAATACCTCAACCCAATATGATAACTCATAAGTAGAAATCTCCTGCCAAGAAGATAGTGTCTCCACATCTTCAATGCATGATGATCACTGCTAAATCAAGTTCATGTGAGTGGTAGTTCTACTCGTGATCATTCAATTTCAAGGACTCATAACATACTACTTATCCATCTTGCAAAAGGAGTCCACCAATTCCTCTCTTTCAAACATCTATGTATACCACAAACTCTTTATCAGATATGCAATCTGTAGCACTGATGCATGAGTCAACAACTGCCTAAGCTACTCAAATATAGCCTCACACTCCTCTATCCACTTGAACTTCTTACCTTTCCTTTGCAATGATGTGATAGGATAAGAAATATACGAGAAGTTCCTGATGAATCTCCTGTAATAGCCTGCCAGATCCATGAAAGATCTCACCTCATCCATGCTCTTAGGAGCTACCCACTCCATGATGGCCCTTATCTTCTCAGGATATACTCCAATGCCATCCTTGGAGACAACATGCCCCAAGTAGTGTACCTAACTCTAAAAGAAACTACTCTTGCTGAGGTTAGCATGCAATTGATGCTCCCTCAACAACCTGAACACTACTGCTAAATTCTCAACATGCTCTTCCTCTTTTTTAGAATATACCAGTATATCATCAATGAACACAATAACAAACTTATCTAGATATGGATGTAACACACTATTCATCAAACACATGAATGTAGTTGGAGCATTAGTTAAGCCAAATGGAACAACAACAAACTCATAATGTCCATACCTAGTCCTGAACGTAGTCCTGGAAATGTCCTCCTATTTGATGCATACCTAATGGTATCTGGATCTCAGATCAATCTTGGAGAACACTACTCCTCCCTTTAGCTGATCAAATAAGTCATCAATCCTTAGCAACATGTACCTGTTCTTGATGGTCACTTTACCCAACTTCCTATGATCAATGCATAATCTGAGAGTACCATCTCTCTTCCTCACAAACAAGACTGGTGTGCCCCAAGATGATACACTTGGATTAATGTATCCCTTATCTAACACTTCCTTTAACTACAAATTTAACTCAACCAACTCAGGTGTGCTCATCTTGTAAGGTGCTTTTGATGCTGGAGTTGTCCCTGGCACTAACTCAATAGAAAAGTATACCTCCCTATGAGGTGGCAACTCTATAATGTCCTCAAGAAATACATCCTAAAACTACTGCAATATTGAGTACCTTCTCAACAGATCTACATCCTCAACCTCCTTACCCTTATCACTAGAAATGTGTACTATAAATAGCTTTCACCCTTTTTTTCGATTACTCTTGGCTTGCATAACTGTCACCATCCTAACTAATGTTACTTTCTTCTAACACTACGAGATTCTTGGTTCCCCATTGTCATCAACACTCTCAATAGCTTTGTCATAGAATTCTACCTTAGTTCTATGAAGATACAACCAATCCATGCCCAACAACATATTGTATGATCCCAATGGTAATACATTTAGAAGTGCTATGATAGGCATACCATTCAAGTCAAATGCACAAGTTCTTACCCAATGATGAACTCGCTTCTTTGTACTTGTATCCATCTACACTAACCAAGACTTTGCATGCAATTCTTTACTCAAACCACACTTATCCACCAAGTCAGGACTAACATATCTATACTTAGATCCAAGGTCAATCAAAATAGAAATAACTTGATCACAAAGCTTACCATCCATCTCAATGATAGATGCTTGGTGTTCTGCCTACCTATTTTCCACTACTGTATAGATATGTGGAATACTCTAAAAAAATTCCCCAATAGTCTATGCCTCTCGTGCACTGTATATCTTAGGCCTTCCACCCTGATGATGCAGACAATCTCTCGTGTTCCTCACCACATGTCCAACATTCCAACCGAATAGTGCCCTCACCTCTATGATGTTGTTGTTGTTGTTGTGACCCATGTCCCTATCTAGATGCATTAAATCTCTTTTGCGGTGCCAGATTTTCTTTCCTATCTACATTCTGACGCCTTGTCCTCTTAGGCTTCCATTTACCTCTACTTTTGTCTTTTCCCTTCCATCCATGCTGAGAATCATTCTTACGCTTTGACTGCTCATATCAATGCTTCAATTTCCCAATGACTTCCTCAAGTGACTGAGGCTCATCATACTCAATCCTATCTCTAAATGACAATGGAAAACCATTGATAAACCTCTGAACTTTAGCCTTCTCATTAGTAAGATATGTTATATACCTCAATAGATCCATAAACTTGGGAGTGTGCTCTTCATTTGTCATTGATCCCAGCTTTAGCTCATATAATTCATTAGCCTTACTGTCATAGTACCTCTCTGACAAGTACTTCTTCCTAAAAAGTCTCTTGAACTCCCGCCAACTCAATTCATCCATCTTGATATCTCTGACCCACTTAACATCTTCCCACCAGATGTCTGATTTACCTTTCAAGTTGAAGATATCTATTTTGGCCTTCATGTTATCTATGTACTCATTGAACTCAAAGAATTTGTTCATCCCAAGTATCCAAGCCTCTGCATCTTCTGTCTTCTTCACATCTCCATCAAAAGTAGGTGGTTTTTCTTTCTTGAATTCATTTGGAAAGTATCCCCTACCATTCCTCCTATAAGGATGATAGTGATGATCATGATGTTTATTAGAACCTGAACTAGAGTAGTACCTATATTCATCACCGCTCCTATCCAGAGTGTCCACCAACCTGCCATCTCTTACTTTATTAGATCTATCTAACCTGTGTCTACCAGGATACCTATTTCCATATGCCCCATTAGTTCCATCCTCATGTCCATGGCCAATTCAAAGCGACCCTTGTCACTGCAATTATGATAAACTCTGAAGAAGTATAGCAGTAACCTCTGCTTGCTTCTCTTGTGCTTGTATGATCTAGTCATTATTTGCCTTACAAATCCTTATCTCTTCCTTTAAGCTCCTCAGTGTAACTTCCAAATCGGAAGGATTCCCAACACCATACTACTCTTCGGATTCATAGGGAGAGTCCTTGTAGTCAACCATCTTGCTAGCCATTTGATATTTCTTCCTACAATGCATAATATGTCAGATAAACCAAATCACAATAAATTGACGTACCTTAGTATAGCTCGGGGAGGATACCTTGTCTACAAGATCACCAAATCAACGTGATACATGTATAACATAATCATAACAACATATAGACATACACAAATAAATGTATCAACACATAAACATCACTCTAGTTAGGGTCCAGTCATCAATGCAAGGCCATATCAACAATGCATGCTATGACCTCATGCATGACAAAAACCATTACTCCATTGTACACATTGCCACATGCAACCAACAACATGCATAAGCAATGCCTAATCAACTACACATACACATAAACACATGTAGTCGAACATAAGTGATCAATTCTTGTAATCAACCTACAAGACTGATACATGTAATCAACATATTCAAGAATGTAACCTAACATACAAGGATGTAAGTAGGCGACATAAAATCAACATGTAAGCGACATATAATCCATATGCAACAAGACACATACTCACGAAAAATACATTCTGAAAGGTCAATATTAAATTCTCCATAACAATCATACTACAACCATAATCAATCATCAAGCCAATGCAACAAGCACATGGAATGCAAGTGTAAGAGATACATGAAACTAACATGCATGCATGATCAACACACATCGCCCATCGGGTCCAAGAGTTGAACCATGCTCTGATACCACTCTCTAAAACCCTCTTCTCACACCACCCAAGTAACCATGCCAACCGGGGTAAGCATGAGATGAGAGGTTACTATGATGAGATTCGACCTCCTATGTGACCTTAAGGAAGTGAAATCAGTGAAACATCACACACATTCATCCAACATCATCAATAGAACCCTCAGGGGATAATTCAACCACTCAGACAACCTGTCCATAGGGTCCACTGCTGTTTTGGATCTCTTAGGCCATAGTCGCTCTCATGCTATGGTCAAGGAAGCGACCAGAAACCTAAAGTCTCTTTCATAGGCTTGCCTACCAGTAACCAAAGACAAAAATTGCTAGTTCTGTGCCAATGACCCCAGGATCTAAGCCACTTTTTTAGGCCTAGAGCCCAGGCCATTTCCCAGAATACAGTGATAGCTTAGAATCAGCTAAAAATACAAGGAAGCATTGATGCAAAAGCAATAAACTAAACAAGACCATAACCAAATCCATACTAGCCATGAAAGGCATTTTTTTAAACACATCATCAACATGTAACCTACAGGTGTAAACAACAAAATTAAGTGCACGGATCTCATACTTATCTGAGAATCTCTATGAACCATTGTTCCCTCATGTCAATTGATGAATTATCCTCTATTAGGTCATAGATACATTATCAATTCATATATACGTAAAAACATGCTGAGAGCCATACATAGATGATGTCATAAAATATACATATAACCAACATAATATGAACATAAATACCATGAACATATCAGCCATCAAAATCCACATATACATCGATACATTTACACAAGAAAATCAAGGGAATGGATTCCTCATTAATAAATGAACCAATCGAAGATGGGAATACCACGTTCCACCTGACCATAGATTGGCTGAGCCAAGTCTCTCTTCAGCTTATCACGCCCATGCCATATTCCAAGCATGAATATGGGACTCATAGAACACATCAAAAACACCAATCAACATGGATGCCACTAGAGTTCTCCACCTACAACGTGAGGAATTTGAGTTCCTCCTAGTCTCTCGAGCTTTACCATGCATCCACAGTTTGATCTAGGGATCACTAGGTCCTACATTGAAACATACTCTCCAGGCTTTACTGTGCATCCCATCCCGAGACCACCATGCCCAATAGAGAGAAAATCCACCTCTTGGCTTTACCATATATCTGGCCATTCACCAACAAGGATTCCTAGGTCCACTGAGGCACACAATCTGGCTTTCCCACAACACACAACTTGGTTTAGGGGTTACTAGGCTAGTGGCTTCGTGATCCTCATTCCAGTTTAGGGACCACTTAGACCATGTTTTTTTCAATTCGGAGATCCACCCCACTCAACTTCGAATCCAATCCGGCCATCCCACATAAACCGAATGAGAGAACCCATCTCATTAAAATGATTAGGAAATGGCAAGGCTAGGCTGAAAATACTCAGTCACACCTGGAAAAACCCATGCCATGGTAGAAAATAAACACATGCAATCCCATGCATGCCAAGTCTAGCAAGGAAAATACACATGCAAGTCGATACCTGCAATGAAGCCTACTGTAGCTGCTTGATCCTACCTTTCCTTGCTTGATCTTTTCTTCATTTTTCCTTATTTTCCTTTCTTTCTCCAATGTCAAAGTGCTCCAAGAAACTCTAAGTGTCTAAGAGTATGAGAGAGAGAGATTAGTGAGAGAGCTCCAAAACTCAAATAACAAAAGGTCACCAACTAATCCTCAAAAGCCTTTTTATGAATGAGGCCTCTGTTTTCTTCATTTTCCATTATTTTCCTTCATTTTCCTTCATTTTCCTCCTCACATGTAACCTATGACCTTTCACCTCCTTTTTCTCCTAATTTCCATTATTATCATAAATAAATGTGCCAAAAATGCCATTTTTCCTTTCCAAAGCCTTAGCCATTTCCTTTGCCAATTTCCTTAGCCATAAACAACTAAATGAACACCCTAGGATGTCTTGCCCAACATTGCCCTTGGAATAAGTGTCCCATCAACCATGGTTATTGTTTTTAACTTTTATTACATGGAATTTTCACCAGGTCAGTTACACAAACTAGAAACAAACAACATGACTCAACCCCATGGTTCCCAATGCTTCCAAGGGAAATCTCAACCCAATATTTCTTCAAGATTTCATGGAAGTCTCTTTTGCCATGGAATCCATGCATCATACTGCCATAAACATATAACTGTCAATGTATAAATGAATATAACAATATACCAATTATCTTACCTTGTTTTGCTAAGCACGCTACCTTGTAACTAGATATGTACATATATCATCTCTCAAGGGCTCTAATTCCTTGACAAGTCCATCCATAACTGGAAACTAATTTTTATACCTGTCAAATACTTGTTCATAAATATAGCACATATCCACATAATGTCAGACAAAATCAAGGTTAAGAAAACTTCATGTGTTCATGCAAAGCACTCATTCATGTGGAATTGCGGCTTCTAAACATAGCCAAAGGATTTCTCCCCCAAATGCTTTCTTTTAAGTTTTACCTTGTTGCAATTGAGTCTTAGTATGTTTTGTCACATCAAACAACTATTAGTTATATAAACAAATCAAATGTTACCTTACCATGCTAATATTAAGCATGTTTCCCTACAACTTTTCACACATGTCAGTCACTTATTCCAAGGATCAAGACATCATGTATATTAATTTGAAATCATCATTTACCAAGACTAACAGCCATGTCATAATCAACATTCAACTCATAGTCATTAGACATAATGATACAACTATCACCTACTTACACTCAAGTACATATAAACTATCTCAAGACATATTGTGTTAGTACAACCATCTTAAAACAAGATCATTCTTTCAAGAAATACCATGTTGGGTGTGGAGCCTGATTATCTTCTTTATTCAGAGGTATCACTACATTGGACCCCACTTCGAAATGTGGCAGAAATGCTCCCCGTAATATTTGGACTGCAAGGGGGGTCCAGGAGGGGCCGACTGCGATCTTTGGGAGCCCCCCTTGGTGGGGGATCGGGGGCAGCATCCTTGAAGCTAAAAATAGATGTAAAATTGCCTTGTAAAATGTTGTAATTTCGTAGTCAATATAGGCCATTCATTAGGCGGAGATCTGACGGTAGAAGTTATGTTTAATTTATGGTTTTTTCCCCTAGAAGGCAACCCCTCGCCATATATGAGGGAATTGTATTGTGTCTATGTAGATCTGTATTCTGAGTGAGAAAGAGAGAGGATATTGTGTGAGAGTGAAGAGGGAATTGTAGCGGATCTGCTGTAGGTTGTATCTCTTCAGTTTGCTGGATAATATAAAAGGAAGGATTGGCTGTTTCCTCATGGACGTAGCCCAAATTGGGTGAACCACGTATATCTGTGTCTCTCTCGTTTCATGTGTTTATATTTCTGTAATATATTTTATGTGTTCCATTGCTCTGTAATATATAATTTTCTAACATATCATAGACACATACTCATATCATGAAATTATTCAAACATTCAAACAACCTATAAACATATCATGTTATATAACTAAATAGATGACATAATAAAACTCATACCTCAAGGTATCTCAGGGGAGGCTATCACATCTGCACAATCAGTCCAGATTAGTATGACACAATATCACAAGTATATCGACTCATACCTAAATATCATGACCACAATCATCTGCATAGGCCAATCCAAATTAACACGATATATATATATATATATATATATATATATATATATATATATATATATATATATATATATATATATATATAACATCAAGATATCAAATGAAATGAACATACTCATCATGCATATGACCACAATGCATATAACAACAAGTTACTACCATTCATGACTATCCGACACATGTGCATATGACCACACTGATTAACTAGAATCTATCATGTATGTAACCATAATGACCATAGAATAACATGCATGTACATAACCATAATGCTTATAACAACTATTAACCAACATATCTGCATGCCAAACATACAAACTTGTATGGTCATCTTTTGTTACCCCGATATCCAATGTTGCAACCGCGCCTTTTGATATGTATTTCCTACCCCATCTCAAACAACATATCAACATCATGATGACATAACTACATACAATGAACTCATGATGCATATCTAGCCTAATATGCATGCATAACCATAACCATAACAATGCATGTATAACAACATATAGACACTGACATGCATAACAAATGCATATACAACCGACATGCATTCTTTACAAACATATCCCAACATCAACATCATCAACCTCTACATGATAACACAACTATAACAATGAGTGCTACCATGCATACATCACAAGCACATATACATCCTTCACGCATGCATGACAAACACATTCTGCCCATCCAATCCAAGGGCTGAACCATGCTCTGATACCACTTTGTGGTATTAGATATCCCCCAAAGAGAACAATAAGCATACATCACTGAAAGAGAACAAAACCCACTCTTTAACACCCTCCTCCCACATTTAGCCAAGATAACTGGTTCATCGGGGTAGAAATGTGATGAAGAGTTACTATGATATGATTCGACTTTCCATGTACAATTAAGGAAGTAGAACTGACAAGACAAGACCAATCTAACCTTCCTCAAAAGCTACATAACCTTCAAGAGCCAACCAACCCCTCTAGGTGTCCAACCCTTGAGACAACTTGATGTTATGTTGAAATAAACTACTAGTCGCTCCCATGAAAAGCCTTCCATGTAACTGAGACCCTCTAGTCACTCTCACAACAAGGAATCCATGTGACTGCATCCTTTTTTAGGCAGTTCTGTGCTAACGACTCCAAATTCTGAGCCACTTTTTAAGGGCTAGGACTCAGGCCTCTGCCCATAACTTCATGAAACTTACAAAAATGGTAAATAACAATGAAATAAGTCTACTAATGCAAAAAATTGACCAAGGAATTGACTTGACCCTTACCAACCATGACAGGCATTCCGTCAAACATATCATAAACATTTAATGTATAGGTCATAAATACACATCTGAACATAGGGGTCTCATAATTATATGAGAATATTCAAGAAGGAATGATTCCTCCTCATAATAACTACAAGACAATCTATTAGGTCATGCATTCATTAACATTTCATCTAATAATCGAAACATGATGAGAGCCATAACTCAAGTCTGCCATAAAACATGCTTTAACCGACAAATAACCAAAGAAATATCAATGATGAAATAACCAGTAAAGCCACATAATGACATGAAAATTACTTATTAAATACCAAAGGAAAAGGATATCTTATTAACATATGAAAATCCAACCAAGTTAGGGACTTCCACGTACCACCCGATCATATTTTGGGCTGAACCAAATCTGTCTTTCAAAAAAATCACCCCCACGCCATATTTTAAGCATGAATGTGGGATCTCATGGAATAAACCAAGAACACCAAAATAGGGCTTCTAGAGGCAAAGACACCTCAATCCTCAACCAATGATTCCATCTCATGGTCGGACATCGCCAACCATCACCAGATTGGTCTCTACCTAGGATGTCCAAGGCTCTAGAGAATTTTTTCCAATCAAGGCTTCTAGGAAAAGTAACTCAACCCACAACTATTTCTGGGCCCCACAACGTTTGTCCAACCAGGGCTTCCAGGACTAATAACTCAACCCATAAATCTCTCTAGAGAATTTGTCCAACCAAGGTTTCCAAGATTAGTGACTCAACACAAGTTGTTATAGGGCTTCCAGAGTGTTTGTCCAACCAAGGCTCCAGGAACTAATAACTCATCCCACAACCAAAGGAACATGAACACCAATTGGAAAAAAAAGATAAAACCTACAACACCATGGATATCAAGGAAATGACAAGGCTAGGAAAAACCACTTTCAATCTGGGAAATTCTCCATGCCAATGACAGATCATAACCAAGAAACCACATGCATGTGCAATGAAAGCCAAAAATATAAAGGAAACCACAAATGCAACTCGATACCTACAAAGCAATCCAGTTGTAGCTGTTGATCCCGTTGTCCACTTGCACTTTCTTGCTTTTCCTTTCCTTCTTTCTCTGAATCCAATATATGCCAAAGTGATCCAAGAATACTCTAAGTGTCCAAGAGTATGAGAGAATGAGAAAATAGAAGAAAGATCCATAAGTGAAATGACAAAATCTAAGACCAACAAAAGCTTGTGAACTAATCCTTAGAAGCCTTTTTATCATTAAGGTCTCCATTTTCTTCATTTTCCTTCAATTTCATCCTCACATGCAACGTGTGACCTTTCACCTTCCTTTTCTCCCATTTTACATTATTTTCATAAACATTATGCCAATTAATGCCTCTTGCCTTTTCAAATGCCTTTGCCAATGGCTTTTCCAATTTCCTTTAGCCATAATAAACCAAATGAACACCCACTAGGATGATTTTCCCAACATTTAGCTTGGAATACGTGTCCCATGACCTTGGGTTTATTTTTTTTTTTACACAGGAAATAAACCAAGGTTGTTATAGATATGGGATGGTGTTATTAAAAAATACCAGCCAAGGGTAAAAGGACATTTACCATAGACTCCCTAGGGTTGAGAGGAATTTTACAAACAATGTAACAACCTCAGTTTAAAATTTCATGTAATAAAGTTATAAAGGAAAAAATAAGACCAAGGTCATGGGACACATATCAAGCTGAATGTTGGGAGAAACATCCTAGTGGGTGTTCATTTGGTTTATTATGGCTAAGGAAATTGGAAAAGGAAATGACAAAGGCATTGAAAAGGAAAAGATACATTAATTGGCATTTTATTTATGAAATAATGGAAAATAGGAGAAAAGGAAGGTGAAAGGTCATAGGTTACATGTGAGGAGGAAATTGAAGATAATAGAGGTCTCATTGATAAAAAGGCTTTTGAGGATCAATTCACAACCTTTTTTCAATTCAATTTTGGAGTTCTCTCTCTATTCTTTCTATTCTCTCATACTCTTGCACACTTAGAGCATTCTTGGAGCATTCTAGCATTGAATAAAGGAAGGAAAAGGAAGGACAAGAAAGAAAAGGGAAGCAAAGATCAAGCAAGGAAGAGTTGGATCAAGAAACTACAACAAGATTACTTACAGGTATCGAGTTGTATGTATGATTTCTTTACTAGTTTTGGCATGCATAGTATATGCATGTGTGTATTTGGTTCTCTTGCTGTGATTGGCATGGGTTTTTCTAGCTGTGACAGTGGTTTCATATTTCCCTTGCCATTTCCAGATAACCATCATGTAATGGGGTTCTTTTAGTTGGTTGAGTTGGATTACCTGATGGTTTTGGAATTGGGTGAGGTGGTCTCAAGAAAATTCCCAAGGGCCTAGAAATCCCTTGACCAGTAATGGTGGGATACATGATAAATCCTGAGGGTGGAGATGAGAAAATTCCTCAAGGTAGTGGTGAAGAAATCTAGAGGCATCCATGCTTGTTTAGGGCTTAGTGATCCCTTGACTAGTTTTTTCAGGATTGTGGTAAATCCTGGTAATGTATGTTCTTTGTTTGTGCCAAGGAATCCCTTAAACAATAATGGTGGGATTGCGGTAAAGACTAGTTGTATACGTGAGGATTTCGGGCCTAGAAATCCCTTGACTGGTAATTTCAGGATACACGATAAAGCTCGAGGAAGCCTTGGTTGTTTTGTTGTGAGTGTCACATTCGTGCTTGGAATATGGCACATGGGTGATTGGCTGAAAGAAAGATTTGGTTCAGCCCAGTCTATGGTCGAGCGGTACATGGAAGTCCTTGACTTGGTTGGATTTTTCATATGCTAATAGGAGATATTTTCCTTTTGTATTTTCATGATATTTATACTTGTTATTATGTGGCTTTAATGATTGTTCTATCATTGTTGTTATTATGGTTATATGCTAGTTGTAAGCATGGTTTTATGATAGAATTTACTTATGACTCTCATCATGGTTTGATTAGTATCTGAATGGTTAATGAATACATGAACTAATAGATGTTATTGCAGCTATTTTGAGAGGGAATCAAACCTTCTTGATTTTCATATAAGTATGAGAGCCTTATGTTTAGATATGCATTTATAACATGTAGATTACATGTTCACAATGTGTTTGACGAAATGTTTGTCATGGTTAGGCCTTGTTAGGTCAAGTTCTTGTCTAAGAATTGCATTAATGGATTTTCCTTGTGTCCTAATTATTTTAGAAAGTTTTATCAAGTTCTGGGTAGAGATCTGAATCCTAGCCCTGAAAAAGTGGCTTATATCTTGGGGTCACAGGCACAAAAGTGAGTAAATTGGACTATAGATGCTGGGAGGAAGGGTTATCCATGTGAATGGAGGCTTAAAGTTGTTGTCTTGCATTTTTATGCATGAGAATGACAACCTAGGTCTATGAAAAAGAAAGTTAACTCAGGGTTATGGCACTGAAGTGCTTGGTTGGCTCCCAGGGGTCCTGTAGCTTCTGAGGGTGGTCAATAAAGTTTTGGTTGGATGATTTCACTTCCTTAACTATACCCAAGAGGCTGAGTCATAACGTAGCATCTCTTCATCACATATTTACTTGGTGGACTAGTGAACTTGGTAAGTGTGGGAGGAGGGTGTTATAGAGTGGTATTAGAGCATGGTTCAACACTTGGATTGGATGAACGAGATGTGTTTGTCATGCATGCATGTCAGTTGTATATGTATTTGTTATGCATTTAAATTTTCTATATGTTCATTATGAATTCATTGTTATGGTCATGGTTGTCATGCATGAGGTCATGGTATGAGTTAGTATTGTCATGCATGATGTCGATATTTTGTTATGATTATGATTATACATGTATCACATTAATCTGGTTGATCTTGCAGATGAGATATCCTCCCCTAATCTATACTGAGGTATGTTGGTTATGTTTATGTTTGGTTTATCTGACATGATATACTTGCAGGAAGAACATAATCAAAGATGACTAGCAAAATGGTAGATTACAGTTCACGAGACTCTCCCTACATATCATATGAGCAACCAAGAGATGAGTACTCCCCTCATATAATAGACACATCGAGAAGTTTGAAGGAAAATATAAGAATTTACAAAGAAGCTAATGACAGAATCATATATTCACAAGAGATTTTCCAAGGCACAAGAGAAAAAGGCAGAGGTCAATGCAGTTATCCTTCAGAGATTGTCAGACTTGCAGAGACATGGAAAACCACGAAAATATTTTGGACAAGAGGACAGGACTAATGGAGCATATGGTAGCAGATATTATGGTGGGCATAGGTCAGATAGATATTACATGGTCAAAGATGGTAGATTCTTGTATACACTTGATAGGAAAGGCAATGGACATCAGATTTACTCTAGTTTTGGTTCAGACAAGTATCACAGTCATCATCGCTATCATCCTTATAGGAGGAGTGATGGGGGATATTTGCGGGATGAGTTCAAGAAATCCAAGCCACCTACATTTGATGGAGAATTGAAGAAGACGGAAGATGCAGAGTCATGGTTGCTTGGAAAGAAGAAGTTCTTCAAGTTGAAAGATTACACCGAAAACATGAAGGCCATGATAATTATTTTCAGCCTCAAACGGAAAACAAACATTTGGTGGGAAAATGTGAAGTAGGTAAGAGACTTCAGGATAGAGGAGTTGAGTTGGCATGAGTTCAATATTAACAAAAAGAAGTACTTGTCAGAGAGGTACAATGGCAGTAAGGCCAAGGAGTTCTATGAGCTAAAGGTGGGATCACTTACAGATGAGGAGTAGACAACTAAGTTCCTGGAGTTATTGAGGTATGTATCATATCTTAAGGATGAGAAAGCCAAAGTTCAAAGATTTGTCAGTGGGTTACCATTAGCATTCAAGGATGAGATTGAGTATGCTGAGCTCAGTCACTGGAAGAAGTCATTTGGAAATTGAGGCACTGTTATGAGCAATCGAAGCATAAGATAAAGTCTTAGAAAGGTTGGAAAGATAAAGACAAAGCTAAAGCTAAATGGCCACTGAAGTTAACAATACCTCAGGATGCAGGTGAGAAAGAGAATGATGTTCCTTACAAGAAGCTTAATGCAATTGAGAGGGGACATGGGTCACAACCTGGAGAGTAGGAAAATATAGATGGTGGTAGGGGACAATTGTACTATTGGATATGTGGCAAGGAGCATATCAAGAAGGATTTTCCATCATATTAGGGTGGTAGGCGTCAGATCTACAGTGAACAGGAAGCACAAAAAGTTTGGGATGTTTGAAAGAGCATTCATCAGATCTATGCAGCATTGGATAACAGGTATACGGATCACCAAGTATATATTATCAAGATGGCTAGTAAGCTTTGTGATCAATTTGTTTCTATTTTGATTTGCCGTGGATATAATTATAGTTATGTTAACCCTAGACTAGTGGATAAGTGTAATTTGAGAAAAGAAATGCATGCAGAGTCTTGGTTAGTGCAATTGACTATAGGTACTAAGAAGAGAGTTCATCATTGGGTAAGAGCTTGTGCATTTGAGTTGAATGGTATGACTACAATAACACATATGAATGTACTTTCATTGGGATCATACAATATGCTTCTGGGTATGAACTAGTTGTATCTTCATACTACTAAGGTGGATTATTATGATAAGGGCATTGAGTGCTTGGATGAAAATGGAGAACAAAGAATCTTTTAGGGTAAGAAGAAGGCGACATTCATTAGAATGGTTACAACTATGCAAGTGAAGCATAGTCACGGGAAATGATGTGTGTTATTTGCAGTTCATATCTCCAATGATAAAGGTAAGGATGTTGAGGATGAAAAAGTCTTGAAGAGGTACCCGATCTTGTAGCCATTTCAGGATGTATTCCCAAAAGAGATTTCAGAGTTTCCTCCTCATAGGGAAGTGGAATTTTCTATTGAGTTGGTACTAGGGGCAGTGCCAACATCAAAGACACCGTATAGGATGAGCACACCAGAGTTAGTGGAATTGAAGTTACAATTGAAGGAAATGCTTGACAAGGGAAACATAAGGCCAAACGTTTTACCATGGGGTGCACTAGTGTTGTTTGTGAAGAAGAAGGATGGTACTCTTAGGTTGTGCATCGATTACAGGTAGCTGAAGAAGGTGATGATTAAGAACAAGTATCTGTTGTTGAGGATTGATGATTGGTTTGACCAAATGAAGGGAGAAACAATGTTCTCGAAGATTGATTTGAGATAAAGATATAATTAGGTACACATCAAAGAATAGGAAATCTATAAGAATGATTTCTAGACCATGTATGGGCATTATGAGTTTTTTGTAGTTCCTTTTGGTTTGAATAATGTTCTAGATACTTCCATGTGTTTGATGCAAATTGTGTACTAGTGTGTTGCATCCTTATCTGGACAAGTTTGTTATTGTATTCATTGATGATATATTGATATATTCTAATAATGAGGGAGAACATGTCGAAAAATTAAAAACAATATGATATTTCTAAGAGAGCATCAGTTGTATGCCAAGATTAGTAAATATAGTCTCTTTTAGACAAAGGTACATTAATTGGGGCATGTTGTTTCCAAGGAAGGCATAGTAGTGGATCCGGAAAAGATAAGAGCTATCTTGGAATGGGAAGCTCCTAGAAATGTGGATGAGTTTAGATCATTCATGGGGTTAGCAGGTGACTACAGGAGGTTCATCAGAAACTTTTCATGGATTTCCTATCCTTTTACATCATTGTAGAGAAAGGGAAAAAAATTCGTATGGATAGAAGAATGTACAACAATTTTTGAGCAGTAGAAGCAATTATTGACCAATGATCCAATTCTAAAGATTACAAATCCAAATAAAGAGTTTGTGGTGTGTACATATGATTGCAAGAGAGGACTTGGTGGAGTCCTGATGCAGGAGGGATAGGTGTTATGCTATGAGTCAAGTAAACTGAATGAACATGAGCATAACTATATGACACATTATCTTAAGTTGGCAACGATCATTCATGTATTTCAGATGTGGAAGCACTATCTGCTTGGTAGGAGGTTCATTTTGATGAGTGATCACAATGGGATGAGGTAATTATTTGACCAAACTAATATGAATTCTAGACAAGCTAGGTGGTTGGCCATGCTTAGTGAGTTTGACTTCGAGATCAGGTAAATTAAAGGAAAAGAGAAAAGGGTTGCAGATGCTCTTAGTAGAAGAGTACATGTAAATCACATAGAAACTATGAGTTCATATGGGAAAAATTTACAAGATCAGATCTTATAGGTAGGAGAATAGGATGATAGGTATAGGGAGCTTAAGCATAGGTTAAATCAATTGGATGTGGACTATTGTCTCATGACAGATTGTTTGGTCATATTTAGGGATAAGATCTATGTGCCAGAAAACAATGAGCTGAAGAAGCTTATCTTGCGAGAATTTCATGTTAAGCCATATTCAGGTCACTCGGGATATCATAAGACACTGAAAATGGTGAAGAAGTTCTACTATTGGTCGAATTTGAAGAAATAAGTAGTTGAGTTTATGGCTAGATGTTTGGATTTTCAATAGGTAAAGGCAGAGTATAAGCATCAAGGTGGTTTACTACAGTTGATTCGAATTCTGGAGTGGAAATGGGAGGTAATTTCTATGGATTTCATCATAGGTTTGTTGAGGACATCTAAACAACATGATTCCATCATAGTTGTGGTTGACATGCTGACTAAGGTAGATCATTTCATAATGGTTAAGTCTACTTATTCAACTAGTGAGGTAGCACAAGTATTCATCAAAGATATAGTGAGATTGAATGGCATTCCTAGGAAGATTTTGTCAGAAAGAGATGCCAAGTTCACTTTCGGGTTTTGGAAAGAGTTATTTGCAAGTTTGGGTACAAAGTTTGACCTCAACACAACTTATCATTCACATACAGATAGACAGACAGAGAGGGTCAACATGATGCTGGAGGACATGTTGAGAATGTGTGTTATTGGTCCAGGTGGATGTTGGTGGCCACCTACCTATTCCACTCGTCCCCCACCAAATCTCTTCTCATAGATAAGCTACCATCACCCGAGCTAGTTTATCTCCATTCTATTTGTAAGCTTATTTTAGTATTTGATATTAATGGAATGAAGTGTTATTTCTGCTGCATCTTTGTATTTATGGCTATATTTGTAATTTGTTGCATTTTGTTTAAGTTTGGACCAGTGGTATCAAAGCGGTCTGCTCTTTCTCCATTTTTCTTTGCATGGCCCCAATGAGGTTGGGATATAAGGAGTTAGGGCTCAAACTGGTCGAACCTTTGCAAGACCAGCCTTGCAAATCCTTTCGACCTCCCATGGCAGAAGAGAAGAAATATGAGGGGGCAGGGGATCCTTTCAAAATATTTCTTGAAGAATCCCTCGAGCGACAGAGGAATGCGATGAAGGACAACTTTGCCTAGATCCTTCATTGGCTACCCAAGGGCGACACATCTCCTTCCAACAACTACTCTTGAAGTGCCACACCCTTTAAGGTACAAGTTAACTTTGACATCCCCATATTTGAAGTTCAGATAGATGAAGATGCCATAGATAAATGGTTGAATATGCTAGAAGGATATTTTTTGTTCATGATTTTTTGAGCCGAGAAAAGATTAATTTCCCACTTCTCAAATCCGCCCCCCATGTAAAGGACTAGTGGGAAACCTATTGTGATAAGAAGGACGAAGAACATCCTCACTATTTTCAGCCACACCCACTTGGAATTCATTCTGGGATGCCATTAAAGAGAAGTACTACCCTGTCGGGCATTATGAGGCTAAATACATAAAGTGGACCACGTTGCGGTAGGGAAGGGACCAAGATGTGCTATAGTTTACCAATGTTTTTCATACCCTTTGCATGAAGTTGGGTATCAAGGATTCTAACTGACATTTGGTACTCAAGGACTACGACTATCTACACAGATACATCCAGGATGAGATGGAGTTCTTGGACATCTCCTCGCTCAACACGGCATACCGATACACTGTCAAGATTGAGAAAAAGTTTAAACAGAAAAAATGAAACTTTGGATCTAGAAATCCAAAGCAAGGGAAAGGCACCCCCAAATCGTAGAGTAAAATATAAAGCTAAGGTGGAGCGACCCGGGACAACCCGCTAAAGCCACAAGTAAAGAACAACACCATGAAGACAAAGAAGGACATGGGAAAGTGGTGTGAGTTATATAAGATCTCCACTCACAACAAAAGTGAGTGTTGGGCCAAGCAGTCACTAGTGGTTGAGATGAAGGCTTCCGAATCAGACACATGTTCCGACTTTGAGTCAGAAATTAACAAGGGGAATGAAAAAGGGAAGAAAATCATTGACGTGGAGCCCATTGCCACTGTGGCCACTACCAATATGCAGAAGATTGAGCTTGAAGATCAAGAACAGGGGGAACGCCTCTTCCACTCTTAGATGTGGGTGAAGGGTTCTTCGCTGTATTTCATTGTCGACAGTGATAACCAAAAGAACCTCATTTTAGCAGAGGTCGTGAAGCGGCTGGGCCTACCAACTACAAGAAATTCGCAACTGTACGTCATCGGGTGGCTTCAACAAGGAAGAGATCTTCGTGTCAGCCAACAGTGTTGCCTTCCCTTCAACATCAAGCCCTTCACGGATGGGCTGCTATTTGAGGTCACTCCTCTTGAAGTTTGTGATGTATTGTTAGGAAAACCATACTTGTAGAAGAAGCATGCTATATATGAGTCTAGACCTCACTCCGTTATTATTTATTTGGGTAATAAGTTATACATGATACCAGAGGTAACCCTCCCTATCACCATCTCTTTGATCTCTGCTAAGCAATGCAGTAAGATCATCTCCCAGACTAGGAAATTCATTTTCTTTTTTATTCACTCTGAAAGTAAGGGGAATATCGTAGCCACATCCATGGCCCTCAGGAAGGGTTCCTCCATGAATCAGAAGCATGTGGATATGGTCGTGGAAGAATACAAGGATATATTCTCCTCACCCATAGGGGTACCCTTACATTATCAGGTCAACCATTCGACCGATCTGATTTCTGGAGCATCTATACCCAATGGGCCAATATATCCCAGCTCCATTCTAGAAAATGAATAGATCAATCGGAAAATCCAGGAGTTGCTGCAAAAAGGGCACATCTGACCAAGTTCCTCACCTTGTGGGTGCCCGATTTTACTTGTACAGAAGAAGGATGGGGCCTGGAGGTTTTGCATTGATTATCGGGCACTAAAACAAATCACTGTCAGGAACAAGTATCCAATCCCATGGATTGATGACCTTCTGGACCAACTCAAGGGGGCTAAGTATTTCAATAAGATCGATCTGAAGTCTGGCGATCACTAGGTTCCAACATATCCCACAGATGTATGGAAGACTACCTTCAAATCCAAGGAAGGCATTTTTGAATGGTTGGTTATGCCATTCGGGTTGAAAAATTCCCTCGCTACTTTTATGAGGCTAATGGATGACATCTTGTGGCCCTTCATCAACTCATTCATGGTTTTTTATCTCGATGACATACTCATCTTCAACAAGAGTTGGGAAGAACACTTGCAATGCATTTGGCAAGTCCTTCAAACCCTTTGGCAGCACAAACTGTGTGCCAACATGGAGAAATGCACCTTTGGCATGAGCCAAGTCCAATACCTGGTTTACATCATATATGAGCATCGCATGCATGTTGATATAACTAAGATCCAAGTCATTCAGGATTGGCTAGCCTTGACCACTCTAACAGAGCTTTAGAGGTTTTTGGGCCTTGAAAATTTTTATCAAAGGTTCGTGTTGGGATTCTCCCATATCGCTTGGCCTTTGAGTCAGATTACTAAGGGTGGGGCGAAATAAAAGTTTTCCTGGTTCGAGTCCCAATAAAAGGCGTTCGTTTATTTGAAGCACCACCTCTACTCTGCACCGATACTCACACTGTTAGACCAGCAAAAACCATTTGAAATTGAGACAGACACCTCCAACTATGCTATTGGTGCAATCTTCACCCAACAAGGGTATCTAATGGCCTATCATAGTGAGACACTTTCCAATACAATTTAAAAGTACCCCACCTATGATAAAGAAATGTATTCCATCGTGTAGGATTTCCGACAATGGAAGCATTACATTATGGGGAAGGAGACGGTCATCCACATCGATCACCGGCCTCTTCAGTTTATACAAACACAAGGGAAGTTGCAGAATGATCACCATTAGAAGTGGTCTACATATTTGCAACAATTCCACTTGAACATTGAATACAAAAAGGGGAACACCAATCATGTTGCAAACTACCTCAGTTGGCCTCTGGTTGTAGCACTGACTATTGTTCTCAACTCTTGTGGGCACAAGACCTCTGGATGGCCATAACTATATGAAAACGATCCAAAGTTCACCTCCACATACTAGATACTAGTAGATGGAAAGAACATTCTTGATTTCCACCTCCAGGATGCATTATTATGCTACCTGGGCCACCTTTGTGTTCCTTCAAGCAAGCGTGTGAAGCTGATTTGGGAGCCGCACTACAGTTAGGTCGTAGGACACTTTAGTGTGGAGAAAACTATGGATTGGAAATATATCAGATCCTGCACTGCCTGCACCATCGCCAAGACAACCATTAGGAAGCAAGGCCTATACACTTCTCTTCCTACTCTCAGCCAGCCATGGGAATCCATCTCCATGGCATATATGTATGACCTCCCTTCTACCAAGCATGGTAATGGCTATGTATTTGTGGTCGTGGATAGATTTTCTAAGATGGCTATATTGGCCACATAAAAGAAGAGTATCACAACAGAGAACACTGCCAAAATATTCTTTGAACTAGTATGGGTACATTTTGGGATCCCACGAACCATTATATCAGATCAGGATAACAAGTTCCTGAGCACGTTTTGGTTAAGCCTCTGGACACTTGTTACACAACATTTTGTCACTTTCCCTATACTCCCCATTCCTTGATCCTGGAGGACCTCTATAGTGAACCCTACATGCTTACCCTTCATGAATAAACTCCCATTGTGTCCCTCTTCATGAGTAGAACAATTCCCTTTTGCACCATTTCCCCAAAAACTTATGTTTTTCCTAGTTTACAAGACTGACGCTAATGGCCTTTGTCCTCCTCATGCCGATATGCAAGGATTAACACTGTCCCTAACGTCGACCGAAGTGACTGAGCTTTGTTCCGGTCGTGCCGTTCCTCTTATGGACATTTTTTTAGATAAAGAGCCGAAGCTTCTAGTTCTAGAAGCTTCGTAACAGAAGTCTGGTAAATGGTTTGGCTGGATGGGGTCGATGATGTTAGTTTGGGCTCCTTTACCCTATAATGATGGAACTACCTCAAGAGATAAGACCTTCTCCCATGAGAAGAGGATCCATCTCCCATCCATTCATCCTATATAAACCTCCCTTTTTCCCAAGCACAAGCTAGTGTTAATGTTGGTGTGCTAGTGCTAATTAAGTTTGGAGTAAACAACAAGCTATTCATAGTTGTAGCTCTCTAGTTGTGTGAGGGAGAAGTGTGAATTTGGTTTAGTGTGAAGCCTAAAGGGAAGAGCCTTAAAACTATTGTTGTTGAGGCCATCATGGAATGCTAGCAGAAGTGTGTGGGAACCTGGTTTTGTTGGAGGAGAATGGAAACGTCAAGACAATGGTTGTAATCTCTTCTTGATTCAATATATATGAAACTATTGATTGATTTCCTACATGATTTTCCATCTTACATGTTCATGGCTTAATGTTTCTTGACTTTTTAAGTACGTTGAATTAAAATTTGTCTATTATCATGGTTGTTGTTTGCTGTTGTTTACTTGTTTTAGGTGTTCGAAGAAGGAAGCGAGAGATAGTTGGAGCGAGCGAGCAAGCAAGGACATCATCAAAGAAGATAAGCGTACTAAGAGGTAGGCCCTCTTAATTGGTTCTAACCTAAGGAAATCTTCCATAGAATGTATCAGTTGTGGCTAAACCCATTATCGGGCTAGAGGAATTGTTTGTGTCCCCACTCATAATTTTACTTCACTACAAATTGGCGACCATACTAGGGAGCCAATCCTTCTGTTTGTTTTGTTTGAGATTTCATGATTTCGTGTGAACTTTTCTAGTTCCACTTTTTCCCTTTAGTTTGGTTTCTTTTATTATGCTTCCTGGTCTGAGTTTGAAATTCATAATAGCAGATCTGGTCCCTGTTTTAATTTTTTCAAATTTTTTTCTTGGCTCCCTTGTTTAGTGTGCTTAATCCATTGACAATCGCACCGATCAGCACAATATGCTGAGAAACAGTCACGTCGACCGACCTATGGCTTTTGTTGTCAATTAGGCAATCATGTTGATGCTTGTAAGTGAAGATTAGGGTTTGTCCCCAATCTTGGCCAGTGTGTTTTTCTCTCATGATTTCGACCTTGTAAGCCTTTTAGACCATTTTCTCCCTGATTAGAAAGCTGCTTTTCATTTGGTTTTGTTTGCTTGTTGGCTTATCATCTTTTTGCTTGATTTCTTGAGTCATTGGATGGTTAGTGACACTAGGGCATCTAGATTGTCATCCATTCAGTTGATTGTGAACTCAGTGAGTCGAGTTGTAGGTGTACTTACTCCTTGCATTTCGTTTGCGGTCCTTTTACGACTTTGACCTCCATTACACAAGTTTGAAAAGTTTTCGTTTGCTTGTCTAAACTTTTCTTTTCTGGCATGGATTACATTTCTTGTCTTGTTTTTGGTAAATTCGGTGCTTCATTAGTCTGAATGAGTCTCTCTTTTCATGTTTTCATTTGCTTGAAGAGCTAATTGTCTCAAAAAAATTTCATTGAAGTGTTGCATGTGAAAGTTCATTTCATCATTTCATGAAAAAGTATGAAATTCTGGTTTGTTGCATCATTATGCTATGATAGTTAGCGTCATTAAATACTAGGATTGCATTAGCATTTGAAAAAGAAAAGAACTCTTTTGCTGTTGAAAGGACTGTTAGAAATGTATTTGTCAGGAAATTAGGAATTGGAATGAATGTTTTATTAGTTTATTTTTTCAAAAAAGTGAAGTAGTGAAAGATCATTGTTCTTTCAGTTGCTTGGTTGTTTGCATTTGATTGTGTAGTTTCTACCCTCTCTAGCGTAGGAAAGTCATTGAATTGAAAGGGTCTTGTCTCATTTAGTTTCATTTAAGGTTTTTTGAATCACATCGCTAAGGCCTAAAAACTGAGACATAACTCAAGATAAAATTTAAAATGAAATCAATTAACCTAAGGCGCATTTGACATCTAACAATCATATCTAGAAGGTCTAGGCTAGAGACGTATTCCAGCGTCTTTAAACCTGGTAGTTGTCGTTAGCTTCGGCATTAGATAGTGCTAGTATGGATTTGTTCTCCCTGTACCGTTGAGTATATAATGGGAGACCCCTCTATGCAGCAATCCTTTATCCTTAGGAAGCTGAGTCGTCCACCTTGCAAATGTGATACATTGAACACAACATTCAGGTCAATTTCCTGCTCGTACTTCTCGGTTCACTGGGAGGTATTCTGTAGTGTTGCTTGGTAATCCTGTTTACCTAGATCATCCAGAGCAGTCATTTGTTCTTTTTGACTCATTAAACTTAAAAGATCATTCGAGCACTTGTCCTTTCGAGCTCATTTCCAATCGAAAGCAATAAATTCATCTTTGTTTCTTTCTTGAATCTTAAAAAATGAAAGAGTACTAGTCTATTTATGAGTCTTAATAATTGATTGCCCACGATTCGATAACATCCTATTAGTATTTTCTAGACCAAATCGCGAGTTTCTCTTAAAGAATATTTTAAATCCTTGAAGTTTATTTGTCTCTTTTTTGTTAACTTTAGACAAGGTCATCGTGGCTGAACCATTTGGTTCACCTCGTTCCACTTCCTCTCCTTCGCCTAAAAGATTGCCTGAGGAGCTATTTCCTGAGTTACCAGAGTCACTCGATGACCAAGGTGTTGAACTCGGAATTGTTCTGAGCATTCGACCTTTGTCATCTCATCCTCCGCCTAGTTTAGATACTGGGTCATCTACTAATCTTGGCCCGGAATCTCTGGACAATCCTGTTCAAACTCCTGAGAGTTTGCCGACCACTGACAGTCAGCTTGGACTGGTTATCTATCCTCTAAATCCTTTGTTTGAACCTCTTGTTATATCATCGTAGCATCCTTACAGTCTGTATGATCAGCTAGGTGTTCCTTTGGAATTATCCCCTCGTAATTCTTCGGACGTTCGTCGTCGTATGTTCCCGGATATGGAACTTGAAGGCGATGCTTCAGTCACCTATCCGGAGTCAAAAGTTTCTACTCCATACACTGTCGAAGAAGAAGAAAATCATTTTCCTCCTGAAGGTTTCCCCTATACAGGGAGTATTCCCACCAGTGTGCCACCTAATTATGTGTCTTTGGCACAATTGATTTCAGGTTCACCTAGTACCTCATCACTTTACCACAACCCTATTTGGGCATTAGGTGCCATGCCTACTTCAGGTCCATTCATTGATAACTCAACCTCCCAATAGGTTGTTACCTCAGTCCTGGTGCAACCCACTGTTCTGAACCCTCTTATATTGTCAGTCCCAGTCACCCATCTGGTTCAACTAACGGTCTCGAGGAATGTCTTTGTCAGTTCCTCCATCCCTCTGGTTAGTGGCAAAGCTATGCCACCACATGGAGGGAAAAACCTAAATGTTTATATGGTGTTAGGCACTACCAATGTTAGTGGCTCACAAGCTCACATGCTTGTTATGAACCAACCTTCTTCTGGCATTATTCAGAACCCTACTGATCCTACTGGATCAAGCAATGTCTAGTACAAACGGGTTGAAAATACCATTGGTCCGTCTGGGTCGAGCAATGTCCTGTATCAAGATCCCTATGAGGCTCAGGTCCAATACCAAACTCCTTACATTCCATATGGTTCTCAAGGAATGGTTAATCAACCTTACACCCTTCAGTCTAGGTAGTACATTCAGCCTGGCTCATCCACTTTCCAGGGTGGCTATGGCTAGATTCAGTTCAGAAATTTTTTGGGCACTGTTCAAGTACCCTTGCAACAACAAGGACAACCTCTACAACAACAAGGGAAACCTTTTTTACTGCAAGGGCAACCTTTGTTGCAACACGGGCTATCCATGCAACAGCAAGGGAAAATGATCTCGCAGCAAGGTCAAGTGCAAAAATAGCAGGGTCAACCCTTGAAACAGTTGCAGAAAACTATGCAACAACAGATGCACTATGCTCTGCAAATGTCCTAGCCCATGTCCTCGCAGGCCCAACCTCTGCAGCCCCAGGGAAAAATTTTACAACCGCAAGGCCAACCCTTGTAGCAACAAAACCAACCCGGGCAGCAACAACCCTTGTATACATATCAACAGGGTCAACCCTTGCAAGGGAAAGGCCAGGGTCAATTCCTACAGCAGCAGGCCCAAAATCCTAATGTCCCAAGTCAATAGGTCCAGAATCCTTCTGGCCAAGGGAAGAAGGTAAAAAACCCTAATTTCCTAGGTAAATAATTAAAAAATCCTTTGGGTCAAGGGCAACATGTACAAAATCCCTATGTCCAAGGGAAACAAGTGTATCAACCTTATGCCCAAGGACACCAGGTCCAAAATCCTCTTGTTCAAGGACAACAGGTTCATCACTCGTATGTTCAAGGACAACATGTTATGAAACCAACTCAAGAAAAGATAGAAAAGATAGATCAATGCCTTAGAATTCAGCCTCTTCGAGGGGGCAACCTCCTTTACATTACATAAATGAACAATTCTTGGATGATTCAAATGACAAAACCTCCTTTCTATATATAGGAGTCTAAGGAGTCACAATATAATCCAGCCGACCTAACAATAATAATATAAAGCCACAAAAATAACAATAGAGGGATTCTATGGGGCACAATAATAACAATACGGGGGCAATAGGGGCACAACAATATTAATAAGGGGTATAACTACAATAGTGATGGGGTAATCACTAGTATTATAGGGACCCAACATGCCCCTCTCCTTCAAAAAAGTGTTGTCCTCAACGCTTGAGTAGTTCTGGATACTTCTGCATAAAATTCTCATCCTCCCATGTGGAATCTTCAGCGGATAGGTTCTTCCACTTGATAAGATACTCTGAAATTGATCGATTTCGTAGCTGTCGAGTTCTTGTTTTTGTGACTGCTTCCGGTTCCAATATAATTTTTCCTTCCTAATCAAGTTCTAGCGATATTGTTTGAACTAGGAGCTTGTCACCTATAACCTTCTTTAAACATGAAACATGGAAAACTGGGTGCAATCGAGAAGCTGCAGGAAGCTCCAATTTGTATGCCATAGTACCAATCTTTTGCAACACCTTGTATGGACCATAATACTTTGGTGATAATTTATTATCCTTCTTAGCTTGCTTGAGGGACATTTGCTTATATGGTTGTAGCCGTAGGAATACCCAATCACCTACATCAAAACTTCTTTCACTGCGATGTTGATCTGCCTGTTGTTTCATTCTATTCTGTGCCAACACGAGGTTATCCTTTAAGAGTTGGAGGACTTGTTGTTGATGTTCGATGTGATGTTCCACTGCCTGAACCTTAGAATTTTCTCTTAAATATGATGTGATGGATGGTGGTTGATACCCATAAAGTGCCATAAATGGGGTCATTTTTTTTGCTCTATGGAAGGAAGTGTTATACCACCATTCAGCCAGAGGCAACCATTTGACCCATTGTGTCTGTTTATCAGATACAAAGCAACGAAGATATCCTTCCAAAAATTTGTTTACTATCTCAGTTTTCCCATCAGATTGAGGATGATAATATGAGCTATGAGCTAACTGAGTACCAAGACAAGAAAATAATTTTGTCCAAAAATTTCCCGTGAAAATGGGACCTCTGTCACTTACAATAATCTTTGGGTTTCCATGTAGCTTTTGAATTGTTTCCATAAATGCAGTAGAAAGTGTACTGGCTTTAAATGGATGTGATAATGCACTAAACTATGCATACTTGGTAAGTCTATCAACTACCACCATGATGACACTCTTTCCCTCAGACTTGGGTAAACCTGTGATAAAATCCATTGGAACCTCCTCCTAACGTTGGCTTGGAATGGATAAAGGTTGTAATAGACCTGGTGTCTTAATTGTTTCAACTTTATTTTGTTGGCAAACCAAACATTCCGCCACAAAATTTTGAATATCTGATTTAAGGCCATCCCAAAAATATTCCTTCTTAACCCTGTGGTAAGTTTTTAAAAATCCCGAGTGCCCTCCTAAGGGAGAAGTGTGCAATTCCATAAGAATCTTTTGTTTTAGCTAGGAATTCTTACAGAGGTATAAGCGATCTTTGTACCATAACAAATCATTTTTCCAGCTAAATGTATCAGATGTACTAGAATCTTGTTGTAACTTTTGAATAAGTGCCCACACTTCTTCGTCATTCTTCCATTCCTCCCTTGCTTCGTTTATCCAATCTGGTTGCATAATAGAAATGGCGCACAACAATGCTTCCACATCCTCGTCCTTTCTTGAGAGTGCATATGCCACCACATTTTGCTTCCCTTTTTTGTAGATGATTTCAAAGTCATAACCCAACATCTTTGTGACCCACTTTTGTTTCTCTTCAGAGGATAATCTTTGTTCTAAAAAGTATTTAAGGCTATCATGATCCGTTTTTACCTTGAAGTGTCTTCCCATTAGGTAGGGTTGCCATTTCTTAAGTGCATGGAGTATTGCCAACATTTCCTTCTCATAAATAGCTTTGCTTAAAAACTTTCCCTTGATTGGACGACTTTCAAAAGCAATGGGTCTTTCATCTTGCATTAGAACAACACCAATTCCATTTCCTGAAGAATCACATTCCACAATAAAGGTTTTTGTGAAGTCCGGTGTAGCTAAGACCGGTGCTTGGCACATGGCCTCCTTAAGATGTTCAAAGGCCTTTGTTGCTTTCGGAGTCCATTAAAATGCATCTTTCTTCAATAATGTTGTTAGAGGTGTTGCTATTCTCCCATAATCCTTAACAAACTTGCGATAATACCCTATAAACCCGAGAAATCCTCGCAGGTGCTTTATGGATGTGGGGATTTTCCATTCCTTAATGGATTTAATTTTGCTAGGGTCTACCTTAACTCCTTCATGAGATACAATATGACCCAGATATTCCACCTCCTGGACTCGAAAGAAACATTTGGATCTTTTTGCATATAATTGTTTCTCCTCCAATAGTTGTAGCACCCTGTCAACATGTTCAACATGATCCTTCCAAGACTTGCTGTAGATTAGTATATCATCAAAAAATACTAACAAAAATTTTCTAAGGAACGGTTTGAAAATTGAATTCATCAAACCCTGAAATGTTGAAGGTGCATTGGTAATGCCAAAAGGCATGACCAAAAATTCTTAATGACCCTCATGAGTTCTAAATGCTGTTTTCAGAATGTCTTCAGTCTTCATTCTGATTTGATGATATCCTGAACAAAGATCCAACTTGGTGAAGGAAATTGATCCATGCAATTCATCCAGCAATTCATCAATGATAGGAATGGGGAACTTATCTTTAATAGTGAGCTTGTCAAGCTCGCTATAATCCGGACACATGTGCCATGATCCATCCTTCTTGTGCACCAATACTACTGGAGTAGAGAAAGAACTTTGACTCGGTTGAATTATACCAGCCTCTAGCATTTCTGCAACCATACGTTCAATTTCACTCTTTTGGACATAGGGATATCTATACGGCCTGATGTTTGGAGGAACACTTCCTGGAATCAGATGAATAGAATGATCATGATCACACATAGGTGGGAGACCTTTGGGAGTCTCAAATACCTTGGAATGATTGTCCAGGACTTTTTGGAGATCTGGGAAAATAGATGATTCCGATGTGGAAACATCTAGCGAACATAATTGTGCAATTACACCTATTTGCTCCTTTTTTAGAAGCTTTGTCATACCATTAGAGCTGATTATCTTTCCTGGTTTCCCTGCAATACCCCTTAATTCAACTTCCTTTCCTTCCATAGAAAATTTGATGAAACGTTCTTGAAAATTAAAAACTATTGTACCCAAGGATTGTAGCCATTGGACTCCTAGTACAACATCAACACCTCCCATTGGAATGGAAAGCATTGGGCTAGTCAATACATATTCTCCCATGGATAGCTTGATATTATGGCACTTTCCAGAGAAATTTATTGTTCCTCCATTTGCAATCATCACTTGACACTTTGGTGCTGGATATAGGAAGAAATTCAATTCTTTTGCTACCTTACAATGAATAAAATTGTGGGTGCTTCCTAAGTCAATCAACACTATTACCTTTTTCTTCTTGATTTGTCCTTCTATCTTGATGGTTTGAGGAGTGGTAATTCCCGCCAATGCATTACAAGATATGGTCGGATTTATTTTTTCTTCATCTAGGCTTTGTTCCTGGAGTATATCCTCTTCTTTTGACCTTTATTGCTCCTTTTCTTCTTTCTCTTCACAATCTATGTAGAATAATTTCTTCTCAGCACACTTATGACCTTTAGTGTATTTGCTATCACAACTATAACAAAGCCCTTTTGCTCTTTTTTCTTCCAATTGTTTTGGTGTCAACCTTATAGGTTGTGGAAGACTAGGGGCAACAACACTTCCATCTTTATAGTTGTGAGTGGTATGCTTCTTGGTTGCCATAATTTTGCTTTCCATTTTTCTTGCTAACTTGAATGCCTTCTCTAATGAATCAGGTTCCCAAAGGCGAACATCATGTTGGATATTATCCTTTAAAGACCCTATGAACACATCAATCCTATGCTCCTCTGGAATATCTTTTACCCTTATGTTCAATTTTTGGAATTCCTCAATGTGCTCCATTATTGAACCCTTTTGTTTGAGACTTATCAATTGGCTAAAAAAAGTGTTTCTTTTTGTATCCTCATAATGTGCTATCAATTATTCCGTAAAAATTGGCCAAGTGATAAATTGTTTACAAGAGCAAAGCCATTGATACCATACAAACTGATTTGGTTCCAAATATAAAGTTTCCATACGTACCTTTTGTGTGTTTTGCACATTATTGAGATCGAAGAATTGCTCCATCTGTAATATCCATGTGGCGGGATCCTTGCCATCAAACTTCCTCATATCAATTTTTGGAATATGGTGGGTCTTCGATCCAACATTAGAGTCTATGGAATCATGATTAACATTTATTTTGTTCACATCATGAGTTTCGTTTACAACCTTCTCACCATTAGTAAGTATTTCTTGTAGAAAATTTGTCAAATTTGTCTTCAAACCTGCCATGTCTGTCTTCAAATTTGTCTTCAAATCTGCCATGTCTCTCTTCAAATCTGTCTTTGAATCATCCATCTTAGCTTCCATGCCCTTTATCTTAGATTCCACGCCATTTATCTTAGATTCCACGCCATTTATCTTAGCTTCTGTTAGCTTTTGTGAGCGTGACATTTGTTGCACTTGTTCTTGTAATTTTGATATACCATGTAGCATTTCTTCCTCTTCTTCATGAGTCATGCTAGAGCTCTCAGGTTCCTTACTAGGTGTTTGAATTTTCTTTCCTCGGGGCATCAGCTATCGATAATAATGCTTTACTATTCCCTTTGAATTCCTTCAAACCAAGCTTACGCAAAAATTAAAAAAAAAAACTACACACCTTTTTTCACTTTGTAGAAGCCTGATATTGAATCTGATGTATCTCTGTAAATTTAGATCCTCTAGTTCTAAAATTGTGACCTATAGCAGCCTTCTATGTCCTCGTTCCAATGCCACAAGTATGACACAAATTGGATTCTCCAAGGAAGAGTTATGTGAAATCTCCCACAGTGACTTGATTATAGACTAGTTTAGTAGAGCGAAATTGTACGACGTGCCACGAGTCACTGTTTCGACCTTTGGATCTGAAAAATTCATACAAGAAACTACAGTCCATCCTATTTCTGTAACTTCTTATGAAATTTCAATCGAATCCCTAGAGAGAAAGTTATGACAATTTTTCCCAGGTCACATGTTTGGAATGTAATTCAGGAGTCTACAAAAAGACCAAATTCCTCAGATCATATCTCCGCAAATATAGCGGTAAAATCTCTAAAATTCGGACCCGAGGTTCAACGCGATTTCTTCTCAAATGGGTTTTTTTTGCAACTTTTGAAACGTCACAAAAACAAAGTTATAGCAAAAATTCCACGATGACCTGTTTGGAGCAGCGAAACCCTAGAATCCAAAGCTCTGATACCAAATGTTATGAAACCAACTCAAGAAAAGATAGAAAAGATAGATCAACGCCTTAGAATTCAGCCTCTTCGAGGGGGCAACCTCCTTTACATTACATAAATGAACAATTCTTGGATGATTCAAATGACAAAACCTCCTTTCTATATATAGGAGTCTAAGGAGTCACAATATAATCGAGCCGACCTAACAATAATAATATAAAGCCACAAAAATAACAATAGAGGGATTCTATGGGGCACAGTAATAACAATATGGGGGAAATAGGGGCACAACAATATTAATAAGGGATATAACTACAATAGTGATGGGGTAATCACTAGTATTATAGGGACCCAACACAATAGGTACAATATCCATATGTCCAAGGTCAAGAGGCTCAACAACCTTTTAACCCATACATTGCTTATTAGTAACCTATGATTGGATAGTTCCAAGGTATTCAAGGTCAAAATCCTCCCTATGGCCAAGGTAACCCGCAATGGGGGCAACCTCAAATGCCATATGACCAAAATCCCCCACTGTGGGGCCAAAGTCCTTACCAGTAGGGATGGGCTCCTCCGCTTGGACCCGCTTACCTACCTCCTATGCCTTTTAATACTTAATTTCCATTCTTGGCCACACTAGAGTTGCCAGATGTGTCTTTCCTTACAATTGATCCAATCCTTCATTCACCATACTGGCCTCCAGTGCCATCCAAGATACCAAGTGATTGTCCAAAGTTCGATGGGAAAGCAAAAGAAGATCCTCAAGCCCACATGATGACATATCACCTCTGGTGCTCTTCGAACTCTTATGTTGACGATTCCATTCATCTCCATCATTTCCAACAAACCCTCACAGGTGTTGCAGCCAAGTGGTACATCAAGCTTCCTCGAAGTACTTACCATGACTTTAACTCTTTAGCCATGGCTTTTCTCATGCATTTTCAGCTATCGGTTCGCTATGAATCTGGCACCTATTTGCTCACATCACTTAAGCAAGATACTGTGACACACATCTCCAATCACATCCATGAATGGAGATGTAGACGTCGCCTGATCAAATTTGAGATTGTTGATCAATTGCTCACTGAATGGTTCACTAAATCATTTTTGGACCCAATTGCTCATGATACAACTATGGGTGGATGCATTAATGAAGAACAAGCCATTGCTTGTGCCTAGCACTTAGATCTAGTTTACTCTCAGTATGACACTTTGTATGAGTTATTACCCAATGCTCCACAGCCTTCATCCAACCCCATGACATCAAAGTCACAAGATGTACCTCCTGTCGATGGAGTTATCGTTTCAGTATCCTAGACCCCTACTAAATCTTCTTCCAAATAGAAGTTGGTCTTGAGTGTTGTTCCCAATAGTTCTTCCCAGAATCCACCTGGCCTTGGTAAAACCTCAGAGGTCCACACTATCTAGTCTACCGTAGCAAAGAAATCCTCGAAAGGTAAGAAGAAAGGAAAAGGCAAGGGTAAAGCTGATGCCCTAAAAGAGGGTCCTCCCAAATCGTTTGTTGGTGAATCTTCACAACGGAAACCTAAGTAACCCCGCCTCATTTGTGAGGAAGATCACTACACTAAGGATTGTCCCCGATGATTCGAAGTTAGTTGTTTGCTCAAAGGGACCCCTGCTGTCCTCAAAGAGCCATTTTCGTCTTAGCAGACCCAAATGGTAGACCAACCTCAATCATCTACTTCCTCAGGGTCTCAAGTGTTCATGATGAGTATGCATATTAATGTGGCTACTATATCGAAAAATTACCAAACTCCTACTTCGACAGCTGGGAAAGAGAAAGAAGGCCCCTTCTTCTTCTGCCCTGAGTTCTGGCCCTCTTCATATCAAGCGCCCTAACCCTGATTCTGCTATACGACCACCCTCTCGAGGTGTGCTACAGAAATCCTCGTACAATCTAAATGCCAGAGATGATCAACACTATAATATTGTTGAGTATTTGGCTCAGACGCTGTCAGCTATGTTAGCTCTCAAGGTGCTCCAAAGCTACCCATCGTAGCGGAAATCTTTGCTATCAACTATCGGGGGTATCGATCCCACAGATTCTAATTTGATATGTTTTGATCTAGAGAACCATGTTCCGTCTCTCCCTTATCAGATTGCCTTTCTCATTCAGGTAATCATCAATGAGAAGACCATCCATAGGACTGTCATCGATGAAGGTGCTTTCACTTGCATCATGTCAATCACATGTTGGAAGGCTATTGGTTCTCCTGCTTTGAACCAATCCCTGAACACTTTGGAAGCTTTTGATGGGCATGATTTGTGACCCTTCGGTGTCTTACCTAACCTTGCCATTACTCTGGAAGGCAAGACAATGCAAGTCAAGGTAGAGATTGTTGACGCCAATCTTAATTACAATCTTCTACTCGGCCGGAGCTGGACCCATGCTATGCATGTTGTAGCCTCCTCCCTATTTCACATGATTCATTTTCCCCATCAAGGGAAGATTGTCACTATCGACCAGCTGTCTTTCTTTGCCTCTTCCTCCTCAGATGGCAATGTTCCATACGTCAAGCACACTGGTGCTCCCTATGAGAGTGTGGGGGTAGGTCTTTTCAAATATTTTGCCTTAATGGGAATTTTTCTGCTCCCACCTCCTCATGTTGCCTTTGTCAACATGGTCTCGGTCAAATCTGATCCTTGGGTCATACCTTCACCAGATCTTGTTGATACCTGGGGCAAGGTTATGCCACTTAGTCTTGCCGAAATCAATTACGTGGAAATTTTTTCAGCTTCGAGTTCTGCATCCTCCGATTCTTCTATTTTGAAGACTTCTCTCGATACGTATTCTCAATCCCCGTGGCTTGGTGCTTTGGACTAACTTGATCCCTTAGCCGAGACCTTCCTTGTTGATGAAGGTATCATGGAAGTCATGTCTCTTGAGGAACAACCTTGGACCAATACTCATCATTGTTCCTCATTATTGCCTCGCCCAATGGTCAAGTCTAACACTTTCGAAGAATTCTCTTCTCTGTTTCCTTCCCTCCTACTTCTGCCACCAATCATGACTCATGAAGTATGGTCGGAAGGAAATTTGGGTAATATTACCCAAACGATGCCGATTGATATTTATATCAAGATTGGTATCATTGAACATGTCCATACCGGGGTATCTTGTTCTCCAGATGAGATCAAGACTTATACTCGTCTGTTTCAGGAATTCCATGATGTGTTTGCGTGGTCCTATGAAGAAATGCCTAGCATTGATCCTAGCATTGTTGTGCAAAAAATACCAACTTATCTGCACGTGAAACCCGTTCGCCAATGGATCCACCCTATGCACCCTAGGAAGGCCATCACTATCAAGGGTGAAGTTGAAAAACTTCTCAAAGATGGGTTCATCTATCCCATCCCTCTTACAGATTGGGTGTCAAATATTGTCCCGGTGACAAAAAAACAAGGCACGATCTGCGTTTGCGTTGATTAATGAGATCTCAATCATGCTTGTCCTAAAGATTATTATCCTACTCCCTTCATTGATCAAATCATTGATGAATGTGCCTGGAGCAAGATTTTTTCCTTTATGGACGGTTTTTCTGGTTACAACCAAATCAACATCACACTGGCCGATCAAGAAAATACAACTTTTATCTATCCATGGGGTACGTTTGTGTACAAAAAGCTCCCTTTTGGCCTCAAAAATTCCGGAGCTACATTTCAGTGGGCAATTTCCTATGCGTTTCATGATATTCGCAACATTGTCCAGCCTTACTTGGATGATCTTCCTGCTCATTCTCGTAAGTGCCAAGATCACCCTGACCATCTTCAGCAGATTTTTCTGCGCTGTAGACACTACAACATTCAGTTAAACACGCATAAATGTGTTTTTTGCATAGAATCTGGATGACTCCTCGGCTTTATCATTTCCCAGGATGGTATTTGCCTTGATCCACTTAAAGTCAAGGCCATTGTAAATTTAGCCCCTCCTTCTTCATTGCACCAACTCTAGAGCTTGCAAGGAAAGGAAAATTTTCTTTGTCGTTTTATACCCAATTATGTTGGGCTAGCTATAGGATTTACCTGGTTGCTAAAACAAAGAACGCCCTTTGTATGGGATGAGGTTGCCCAAAAATATTTTGATGATCTCAAGGCCGTCCTCATAAATTATCCTTTATTGCATCCCTCGGATTATTATCGAGATTACTTCCTTTACCTAGTTGCAGCCCCTAGCACCATTGTTATGGTATTGGTCCAAGACGATGACGAAGGCAACGAACATGTTATCTAGTACCTTAGTCATAATCTCCTTGACACTGAAAAACACTATACCCATGTCGAGAAGTTGGCTTTGGCTGCCATCCATGTTGTTCAATGCTTTCGGCACTACATCCTCTTGCGCATGACTACGGTAATTTCTGAATGCAACCCCATGACCTACATCCTGACTCATCAGTTGTTGGGGGGAATATTCTAAATGGATTATCATCCTGCAAGAATTCGATTAGGTATTTACTACTGCCAAATCTAAGAAGTCACTCGTTTTCACATAATTTATTTGTTCCCTTCCTTCTAAGTCTCTCCCTACTGGTGCAGATGAATAGCCCCCGGACGATACTCTCTTCCTGAGTAGCACCCTTGATCCGTGGTACGGTGAGATCATCGTGTATCTCCAGAAATCCACGTTCCAGTCCACGTTGATTAAGGATGATCGTCAAAGGATTCAGCATCAACCCCAACCCTATCGTATTATTTGCGATACTTTATACTATGTCGGTGCGATTCAATTCTTTGTCGATGCCTTATGATCAAGGAGGCTGAAAGAGTTCTCAATGACTGCCACTCTCCAGGGCATGTGGTGGTCATATATCTGGCTATGATACCACTCAAAAAATCCTTTGTGTTGGCTATTTCTGGCTGTCCATTTTCAAGGACTGCATCCTTGCTGTTCGCAAGTGTCATGAATGCCAAATTTACCAACACAAGATGCATGCCCCACCCGCTCACCTACACCTCGTCATTATCGTTGGTCCTTTTGCCAAATGCGACATCGCTTATATGACATATAACCGTCGTTTGGCTGGGGGGCATGGCTATATTATCATTACTGTGGATTACTTCACCAAATGGGCCGAAGCGATGCCTACATACTCTGCAGACGGTAAGATGATGGCTCAATTCCTTTTTAATCATGTTATTTCCTAGTTCAACATACCTCAAGCCATTGTCATAGACCATGGCTCCCATTTCAAAGATTACATGATGGATGAGCTGACATCCACGTTGGGCTTGCACCAAGATGGCTCGACCCCATATTATCCTCAGACCAATGGCCAAGTTGAAGCCGTGAACAAGGTTTTGGTTACAATGCTTCAGCGTGCTATTGGGATGCACAAGTCAAATTGGCATCTCATGCTCTTCTTAGCTCTGTGGGCTTACCGAACCTCGACCAAAGATGCAATTGGTTTCACACCATTCCAACTAGTCTAAGGTATGGAAGTAACATTTCCAATCGAATGCAAGATTCCTTCACTCAAACTAGCTGTTGAACTTCTCCCCGAAACATCGCCTTAGGAAGAACGCCTCTTATATTTAGAATGACTGGATGAGACTCGTCATCTCACCGCATTGGTTATCGAAGCACAAAAGAAACAGGTCAAGTCCCATTTCAATCAGTCAGTCTCCCCTCACATGTTTACTAAGGATTATTTGGTCTTACTATACGACCAAGCTAATGATAAGTTGGGGGTGTTAGTTCCAATCTTCACAGCCTGTCACCAGGGATCAAAATGGGCTCTTACTATGTCTGGTTTTCAGAGATGTTTTGCACATGAGTTTTAGTGAAAATCATATCCCAAGCATGTTCATCAGAAGCATCTCGGAAAAATATTTCCAACGGTATATCACACTCCCAAAACCGGCTCCCGGATCAGAAGATATGATCAAAATGAATGATTTATTCTTGATTATGCATGTTTTGAGGTCATTTGCTGCACACAGGGACAAGTTTACTACAAAATCAGTTTCTAGAGTAATGGACATGAATTTTACAAAAGTGAAAGAGGTTTTTGTCAATAAACTATCAAATAACAAAAAAATCCTTCATTTTATGCTCAGGTGTTACTATGTGGGAGATATACAGTGATATTTGAAGCCCACAATAAAACAAAACAAATTTTGCATTTGTTTTACTGTTTTAGTCATTGTAGTGCGGTGCCATTTTACATCATATGGAAAGTAATTTTGAGAAACCCAAGGAGGTTTCTGTCAAAAACAAGCCAAATAACAAAAAACCTCTTTCCGTTTATTCACATGTGTCATGAATTGGAATATTTGACTAGATCTTTACAGCCTATTTTTATAGATTTAAATATTTAGTGATTTCCTATTTAGAGATTATTTTGTGGCACATATTCTGAGCAGCTGGAACCGAATTTCCAAAATTTGAGAGAGGTTTTCTCAAAAAAGACCTTATCTACAAAAACCTCTTTCTATTTTGTAATAGGTGTTATGGTTCAAGAGATACGAGTTCATCTTTGAGCCCTATTTTCAGAAATTCGGTCCAAATTTAATGTAACTGATTCTATCTTGAGAGAGATGGTTGAGCTCAACTCCCTTAGTACAGGGATGAGCTAATTGTATATATTTGATGAATTTTAGAGTGTAATGGTTGGATTTTTGTAGCAAAGTGAGGCTGCCATTGGACTGTGTAAAGTTTTCCTTGAATATTATTTTAATGAAGCTTTTTCTGCTCTTTAAATTTGGGATTCATCATGGTGTTTAATGTGCAACATGTTTTTCTTGTAAATTCATTTCCATGCTTTGTTTTTCTGCTAATTTGGTTACAAAATTCCCTAAGGGAAGTGTTAGGAATCCATTCATGCACGATGCTCCTTTCACAATGATTATGTTGTTTGATGTAGTGGTTATCTTTTCAGAATCCATCCTCTGTTAGATGCTCTATTGAGTAATCCTATGCTTCTCTTTCTTCTAAAGTTGCCATTGTAGATCCATCCCCTAATTGATGCTTGTAGGGTAGTGGTATTTTCCCTCTTTCCTTCTCTCATTATATCTTTAATCTGGCTGTACATTGCATTTAATTTTCCCCAAGTTTACTGGCAGAAACTAGCCCCAAATCCACAGCCCAATAGTCCCTTCTCTTGTTGTTTTCAACCCACAATTTTCAACCAAATCTTTATTATTCATAGCTAGCCTAAGATTTAGTTATTTCAGCCACGTTTTGTTGGCAAAGAGAGAGCCCTCTCTGGTCTAGAAGGGCTAGATGCTAGATCAAAAGCTTGGTCTGTGGTTACCTCGGAATTGCCTTTTCTCAGCCATGAGGTTCATTCTGAGTGCTAACATATTGGGGCCACTGCCGGGGACGAGGGTGACAGATCTTCTCTGGGAAAGATCATTCAAGTTGTAGATTTGGTTGCTGATAGTGGAAAGCAGTCAGAAACATATGAAGGCTGAAATCATCTACCTGATGATTCCATTGTTTGAGATCCTGAGTTTTAAAGTATTGATGGTGGCTCTACTAGCTAGATGAATGATTCATATGTTGTTTCTATTTGTTCAAGGTATTCATGTATCGATTTTTCTAATCTTCCTGGTTTTCCTAATCAATTACGAAAGGATGCATATATTTTGAGCAATGGCCCTAAATTCAATGGGGAAGATCTACCTTTGACTCTTGAACATGTAGCAAATTTCAAAACATTTATAGAATATCTTAGAGTCAAAAAAGAGGATGTGTTTATGTTGTGGTGAAACACAACCCCCCCATTTTTCACTTAAAAATGAAAAATGAGGACCCTTTTAAACGATCAACTTGATAGTACTACTATAGAAATTGAAAATGAGGAAAGATCTAAATGGGTTCAATTTGTTCTTATTGATCTATATTAATTCGTTTTGACCTCATTCGGATTAGTCATTGTGAAATGTACTTATTTGAAGGCTTTTTATTTTTTGTATTTGTTTAATTTTAGGGATCCTTCATTTTCCAACTCCCTTCCTTATTGGCGTTTTGAAAGAATTCTTGACTTCTTGAAACTTTATCACTTGCCTCATGGTTTTGATCGTATGTTTTGGCACCCCCTTGCTTTCTTTCGCATGCATGGAAAGATTTTCACATTGATCAATTAAACACAAAGAGGAACATTTGATTGTCACATCACCTCGCATTTGGCATTTGATCGCACTAGTTGGCATTTCTTCCACATGACTTAGCGCATCATTTCACATTCCACATCAATTGTTTATCTCCTTCACTTGGTTTGACATATCCATAAATAAAGGAGTAAATAATTAATCTATCATCTTTTCCTTTTTTGTACATAAATAAATATAATTTCATAACTTTAATAATTTGTAAAAAAATTAGATTAATTATATTTTTCTTTATTTTAAACATTCCACATTAACAATTAAAACAAAAACAAAATAAAATAACATTGTGAAAACCATTATAGTGTAAGACTAAACATTTAACATTGTAATATTAAAAAACTTTTGTATTATTATTTAAAGATCCCAAATATAAATTCAATTCAAACGTCTCATGACCGAGCACATTCCAAAGGAAAACAAAAAACGTTTTTGTTTACATAATTAATGCTTGATTTAAGCTTTGACTTTCACATCAACAAACCTCACTACATAGTTGAGCGCCGAATTTGCAAAATGCCGTGCCAGATCAATATTCACACACTTATGGTTTTGGTTACCCTCTATCGCGGGAAAATATATGCCAGCTTCAATTCTCATTTAATTTCATAATCCCTGCAAAATCGACCATCAACGTAATGATAGCAAGCTTATCACAATTATGTTAAACGCAATTTTTGTTTGATTTTCCGCTCATTTGCAGGTACAAGGATCCCGGTCAACACGCTAAGATAATCAATATTTAGACCTTTACTCTTTGAAGGAAGGTTAAATCTAATGCATCCGCGTGACAGATTTAGAAATATTTGATTATTTCACCATGTGGCTTGGCCATTAATGCGAATATCCCAGCACTCTTGACAATGTAACTAATAAATCCAACACAATCAAGGCCAGAAATTCGCCTCAAAACAAGAAACTTCTCCTGCGAATCAATACAATCAAATCAGTGTTAGCCGATACTCAATAATGGAATTGAAATTAAAATTAACGCATGGATAATGAAATAAAATCTCAATCCCATTTATCTTTCCTCATATTTGCGTTGAATTCATCAAAATCAACGCTGCCCAATAACTGAAAATTTTAGATCAGAAGTACCGCTTTCCAAAAAAAAAGAAAACAAAACATGCATTTTTATTTTATTCTGATTTCAATACATTTCATAACAGTTTGTTCTGATTGCAGGTAATTGTGGAACATTTTGTGATTAGTCAAAAGCGATCATGAAGGAATTAATTCAATCGTAACTACCAAGATTTGTCGTATCCAAAATTGGAAAAGATTTCAAGCTTACCACTCGGCAATTGGCTAAAACATTGAAACATTCCAAGTTTCAAGACTGGAATGAGGCATAGGTAATTTCAAAACAAGTTTTTATTATGGGAAGCCCAAGAAGTTTTTAGAAGAATTTTCGCCAGACCCCAAATATGTAACAATTGCGCAAAGAATTTGGAGGAGATATCGCTCTACCTCTAAGAAGGTGAATGCTGGAAGAATTCGTAACAGGGGAGAAGAACCTCGAAGTACATCAGAATCTATTTAAACAGAACATTAATCCAGCATAAGGGAGGAGGGACGCAGGCACGCTACAGAGATTTTCAATCTGGGCTATTGCACTATTGTATGGCGCGGAGGGGCGATTCAGATCTACGCACAAGGGAAGCTGCGTTCCAGCCAAGGGGATTCTTTGCTGTCATTCAATCTACACTTATGCACTTCTGTTTTGCGTAGAGGAGGTGATTGTAAGGATTCGAAGAGAGTTTTGTTGGCTATGACTAATTGCTTTGTACTATTGCAGGCAGTAAGATCATAGTTCTGAAATTCTCAAAGACTGCGTATTTTGTATGAAGTTTTGGCATTGTTTTAAATAAATTCTCATTCTTGTGTACTATTACCGGAATGCTAAATTTTTATATTTATGTCAAAACTTTATAATTGATTTCAATTTTTATTCTAAATGATATTTCTTGTTGATATCTAACACTATTGTTGGTTCAATTTTGATATGTTGTTGAAGCTTTACTGAGAGCTATCTCCAGAAGGCAGAATGAGGTGGGATCTATAATGAATTCATTGAAGTATATATGAGATAAATGATAACTATTTATCATTTAATCGCAAATGTATTTTGCTTTTTATTCCATTAATTAATATGAACTATTTCTTTTGATTAATGGAAATCACATGGTGAATTCGCTCATAAACCAGTCTTTCCCCCTATTTTTATTTCATTTGCTCTCGGATTAAGAGAGGGCTATCCCATCTTAGTCCGAGATAGGATTTTTGTTTTAGGATTAATTTTATATTTGTAAATGAAATCTACATAAATTCCTTTTCAGTTAAAGGCAAACAATTTTGGTTCTCACAAATTCAAATTTTTATATTAGTCAACTTTTTGATTGATTTTAATCTTTATCCAAAACATTAAGAAATCAATCATAAAGACTAATGTAATATAGTGTATATTAATTCATTTATTAATAACAAATAACATTAGAATTCATTTTTCTTTTTCTTTTTAGAGATAGCCTTAACATACTAATTACTCAGTGATTTGTAACATTTACTTTCAATAAATAATATTAACTTAAGGTAATTAGAATAGTTTTAACTTTAATATGGTAGTATAAGTTAACTAAAATTTTATTAATTATTTTTCTTAGAATAATAATAACATTATTAACATTCATTTTATAGTTTATCTTAGATATATTATAATCTCATAATAAACTAGATTAAATATTTATGATTAGTATTAGAACTATATTAGTGATATTTAGGAATATATTATAGTATAAGGTATAGTTATTTACATAGTATAGTTAGTTAATTAGCATAATAACATAGGATATATTGGTTTAGTTTTGAGATATGAGATAAATAGGAGTATTTTAATACTTAACATAAAGACATTAACAATAGTGTAATATTATCATAGCGTCATTTAGGATTAACAATTAATATTAACATAATACTATAAAGTCAGTTAGGTTAGAATAGTTACGCTAATTGTAAGTCATAACTTAGTCGTGGCTTAGCTGAGCCCCAAATCAGCTTAAGGATCAGCAAGAGAGCTAATCTGATGTCTCTTCTCCATTGATGAATGAAAGTCATATTTTAAGTCATCGGAGATTGAGAGAAGGTAACTGGACCTAGTTAAACCAGTCGGAGCCACTATTCCAAACGGAAAAGGAGCTGTACTAAGGTCCGGACTGGGTGGTTATCCCCGATGTTGTTGCAGCGATTTTCGAGGTATCAACAGTTTATCAGATTGTTCTATGATTCGTTTCAAGGGAAATGTAGACAATGGATCAAAATTTTTCCTATCAAATATATTAATTCATTTGCAGATTTTTGGCATATATTTCTTGAAACATGGATGGATAAAGAGGAAGATTCGAAATAGAGGTGGCCTCTATTCAAGGCTTTAGAGAATGGGAAGATATGTGCATGGATGATGAGGTAGATGAGAACTTTCCTTCATCTCTTTCTTCTTATTTGAAGTTTTGTCGATGTAGCAATGAAGTTAAGCTCAATTTTTTGCAAGAGTTTGCCATCAAAATTGAAGAAGATCTAACTGAATTGGAGACCCAAATACAGTCCCAGGATTTGGACTGTCAAGTCCCATTCTTTGGGGACCTTTTCCAGCAGAAGGAAGGAAAGGTAAGGCGGCCCTTGGATGTTTGCATTAATAATTTGCAGCCGGAAGCATGTATTTAGGAGTTGGGGGAAAAAAAAAAGTCTAGTTTCTTTGATCTTGTTGCGGCATATATGGAAAAAAAATTCAGTTTGAATAAAAATACAGATTTCCTTTTACACAGCCACACTCATTTTGTGCATGTATGGTTGTTAGCATTTACATTTATGTTCTGTTTCAAGCACTGCCAAGCATCATCATTGCTACAGTTGCTTGATTGGTTAATTTGGCATTACAACATCACTTGATCTAGTAATTTGCAGCAAAGTAGCATAGGTTTGTACATAAATAAGTTTCCCAAAGAAACATTTCAATTTTTGGCATTTGTTTTAGTTTTCTAATGTATAGGTTGCAGTATGTGTGTTTTTTGTTGTTGGAATAAGTTGTTCAGGTTTGCAATTGTTTGTGAACGTATAGCCCAATGGATGAGGCACTTGGTATACAGTGTTCTTGACACCTCCAAGGAGCTGCCATACCCAATAAGGCCAATGTTAGTTCCAGTCTTCGTAGCCTATCACCAGGGATCAAAATGGGCTCTTACTATGTTTGGTTTTCAAAGATGTTTTGCACATGAATTTCAGTGAAAATAATATCCTAAGCATGTTCATCAGAAGAAATTTGGAAAAATATTTCCAACGGTATATCACACTCCCAAAACCGGCTCCCAGATCAGAAGATATGATCGAAATGAATGATTTATTCTTGGTTATGCATGTTTTGAGGTCATTTGCTGCACACAGGGACAAGTTTACTACAAAATCAGTTTCTGAAGTAATGGACATGAATTTTAAAAAAGTGAAAGACGTTTCTATCAATAAAATACCAAATAACAAAAACCTCCTTTAGTTTATGCACAGGTGTTACTATGTGGGAGATATGCAGTGATATTTGAAGCCTACAATAAAACAAAACAAATTTTGCATTTCTTTTACTGTTTTAGTCATTGTAGTGCGGTGCCATTTTACATCAAATGGAAAGTAATTTTGAGAAACCCAAGGACATTTTTGTCAACCATGAGCCATATAACAAAAACCTCTTTCAGTTTATTCACAGGTGTCATGAATTGGAATATTTGACTAGATCTTTACAACCTATTTTTATAGATTTAAATATTTAGTGATTTCCTATTTAGAGATTATTTTGTGGCATATATTTCGAACAACTGGAAACGAATTTCCAAAATTTGAGAGAGGTTTTTTATCAAACATGACCTTATATAAAAAAAAATGTCTTTCTGTTTTGTAACAGGTATTATGGTTCAAGAGATATGAGTTCATCTTTGAGCCCTATTTTCAGAAATTCGGTCCAAATTTAATGTAACTAATTCTATCTTGAGAGAGATGGTTGAGCTCAAATCCCTTAGTATAGGGATGAGCTAATTGTATATATTTGATGAATTTTACAGTGTAATGGTTGGATTTTTGCAGCAAAGTGAGGCTTCCATTGGACTATGTAAAGTTTTCCTTCAATATTATTTTAATGAAGCTTTTTCTGCTCTTTAAATTTGGGATTCATCACGGTGTTTAATGTGGAGCATGTTTTTCTTGTAAATTCATTTCCATGCCTTGTTTTTCTGCTAATTTGGTTAAAAAATTCTCTAAGGGAAGTGTTAGGAATCCATTCATGCATGATGCTCCTTTCACAATGATTATGTTGTTTGATGTTGTGGTTATCTTTTCAGAATCCATCTTCTGTTAGATGCTTTGTTGAGTAACCCTGTGCTTCTCTTTCTTCTAAAGTTGCCACTGTAGATCCATCACCTGATTGAGGCCTCTAGGGCAGCAGTATTTTCCCTATTTTCTTCTCTCATTATATCTTTAATATGGCTATACATTGTGCTTACTTTGCCCCAAGTTTGCCGGTAGAAACTAGCCCCAAATCCATAGCCCAATAGTCCCTTCTCTTGCTGTTTTCAACCCACAATTTTCAACCAAATCCTTATTCTTCATAGCTAGCCTAAGATTCAGTTATCGCAGCCAAGTTTTGTTGTCAAAGAGAGAGCCCTCCCTGGTTTGGAAGGGCTAGATGCCACATCAAAAGCTTGGTCTGTGGGGCAGGCAAGTTTGAACCCATGTGGCATGGGCCCTACATTGTGAAACGTGATTTGCAAAAAGGAGCCTATGAGCTTATTGATTATGAAGGAAATCCTCTGGATAAGCCCCGGAACGAGCTTTACCTCAAGAAGTACTATGCTTAGGTCATCTTGCATGGTTACTTATGTACATTTGTGTGTCATTCATTTTTGTGCAGTGTGGTTTGGTGTGTTAGTTTTAAAAATCTTTCCTGTTTACTATGTTTTCCTTGCTTTACAGATGTTTGTGACTCCTCACATCATTTTCGCTGATGGTGCTTGCCATAGTACCCAGAACCTATCATCCATGACATGGGCTATTTATGAACTTAACAGTGAGTTGATCGACCTTCAAGGTATCTGTTTAGGTCGTACAACTAACAACATTGCTAAATACAGTGCGGTAATCGAATTGTTGTCAGAAGCCATTGTTCTTGACATTCGAGAGTTGGTTGTCAACCTAGATTCACAGCTTGTCATCCTTCAACTCAACGGGCAATATTCCGTCAAAAACCCTCAAATATTGAGAATGTATCTCCATATTCATCTACTGGAAAGACATTTTGATTACATTACATATCATCATATTCCTAGACGCATGAATACATTGACAAATGCATTAGCTAATTATGTGTTGGATAGACATTTACGAAACATGTGAAAAGATAAAACAAACCAGTTTTAGCATAGTAAGCGAGAAAATACAACATATATATATATATATATATATATATATATATATATATATATATATATGTCATCATATTCCTAGACGCATGAATACATTGACAAACACATTAGCTAATTATGTGTTGGATAGACATTTACGAAACATGTGAAAAGATAAAACAAACCATTTGTAGCATAGTAAGCGAGAAAATACAACACACACACACACACACACACACACACACACACATATATATATATGGTGATAATGTTTGATACATTAGAACCCCAAAAAATAATATGTGTGTCCAAAATAACATTGGCGGCTTGTAGGCCTCATATATCTATGGCACGCAGGCCTCAAAAAATGTAAGAGTTGGACCTAGGAACTAATTAGCATGGTGATCGTGGTAGTGTCACACGGAATAAGTCGATCTTGCAGACAAGATAGACCTTCCTAGAATCTAAAGAAGACCTAATGACAAGTAAACCAACCAGACACTATCTTTCTCTAAATATGCTTTTATAAACAATGGCAAACAAGTGTTTTTAGGGCCTACTTTAGGTCCAATGCAAGTTTGTGGATTCCCTCGCTCCTTCGATCCAAATGAGCTCCTTTGTCGCGGATCTGCAAACACAAACAAGGAAAACAAATTAAATAGCACCTGAAAAGCCAATATCATAAAACATATTTAACATGAAATTCAAGGAGTCCATGAAACAAATAACATGAGATACTTGTTGAGAAAAATGAGTTTGATTGTATTAATTCAAAATAAGAAGAACTTTACAACCTGTGCCTTGACGCTGTACAAGCTCCTCCCAGGGTCCAGCAAGAAATCTCCTCTACTTTGACAAGCTTCACTCACTCTCCAATGAAGCCAAAAAGGTATGTGATCTCTCCTCTTAAGCTCAACTAGGAAGTCTTGATTTCACCAGCATTTACCCTAAAAAATGTTCAGCTTCTAACCTCTCCAGCAACCAACCCAATGCCTGAATTTATAGTGCAATGGAGGGAGGTTACTAGGTCCTCCTTCAAAGAGATAAAGCCCTCCTTCAAAGGGATAGCTCCTCTCATCAAGGGATTAGCTCCTTCTCTTTGGGATGCATGAACCACCTCAGAGTGAACAATCCACGTCAAAATTCCTTCTAGAATCCTTTAGAATTAACCCAAAGTGAGTTTTTTAAGATAAAACTTGCGCCTTTTGAATTTCACAGGGGTCCGCACCCATACCTTTAGGGACAAAGCGGGCAGGTCCACAGTTTTTGTAAACAGAAGGTGCGGGACCGCAGGTGACAGTGAGAGAAAGTGCAGAACCAGAGTTTCATTGATTTTTAATGTCTTTCTCTCATTTTCAAAGCTTTGAATTGAAGAGCTGAGGTCTGAGACTTTCTTAGGAGGACAATACAAGTGATGATAGACCCATACTGACTGCAAATAATCATGGTGACGATATTTTTGTGTAACAGATTGCCCCCTAAAGTGCGAAGTCTGTAGTAGATGAGGATTTCATTTATCATTTAGGAAAAGTGAAGTACTTTATCATTTCGAGGATCATCTTGTGGAGAGCTCGGTTGGAACCTGTAAAAACATTCAATGCAAGATATATATATGAGATCATATCATCGCTGAGGTAGGCATTCCCATACTCAGATCAAAACTGACTAGAAAACTAACTACTGCTCTGATATAGGAATGATCTTGTAAAACATCACAAGTATAGACTCATGTGGACACAGTATGGACGCAACCATCTGTTTATGAATAGTCCATTATATAATGAATACAAAATTCCTCGCAGCCTGGATTGTGGAAACTAGATCCAGGGTCTTCATTTCTACTTCCCGAAACAGTACGATTCTATCCATGCGAATGAATGTGTTGATGTCGAACATGGTAGAAACCACTTGATTACCAGTCAATGATGTAAACTGTTAACAAGTGTGAGAGAAACCACCAGTGATGTCAATGGCTCTCAAAGTACCCAGTACAATCCACGAGATGCGAATAAATGTGTTGATGTCGAACATGTCACGGAATCCTTTGATCGAAGGTCAATGATGCAACCTGTCGTCAAAGGCGAGAAACCTGCCATTGAGGCATGCAGATCCCAAGGTACTGACGATTTCTAGATCATCTTTCTAGATAATGAGCTGAAGTCGATAGAAAGCGATCCGTCGTAGGCAAGTCCACAACATGAAATCATAGATCAAGTCGAAGAAATTTAGTTGCAAGGACTGACTCAGGGATGTCAAGATGGATGACAAATATTTTGCAGATGAATGGCTTATTGGCAGTGACCTCTTAAACACATAACGACACGACAGATGGTTTGGTGACAATTGACCCAAAGTTAATACCCAGAAACCAGCTGAAGACTTTCAATGTGGTTTGGTCAACTGTTTAGGCAAAGGATTTCCCAACCCAGGTGAATAAAAGTGTCGTGTTCAAGAGTGGTTACGAAGTATGACAAACATGCTCATTTTTCTCTCTTTTCCCCCACCATTTCTGGCAAGTACCTCTTTATTTTTGACAAGCTTGAGGAGGATAACATTTGCTTGATTATAAGCTCATCCTTCAGATGAGTCCAACTTAGTTTAAATTCGAACCCTAAGAAGGAGTGGTTCGTTCCTGTTTGTAATTGAACAGGTCCTTTACTGTGAAATTTTAACGAGTCCAGTATAGGAGAAACTCAGCGTTTTTCAATTTTAGAGAGTCTGAAAAAACTTAAGAAAACTCCAGGGTTGACCTTTTTCGTAAGTTTGTGTCTCCCAAGCTCAAAAAAGTATAAAACAATACTTGAGAGAATCGCTTGATCTTTTACGACCAAGGAGTACTTTTCGTAATTAGTGTCACTGATCCGAAAAAGTAAAAAAGCGATCAACGACATGTCGTTTTATAACCAATATCGAATTTGAAACGACAAAAATTCGACAATCTTTTCATGTTTTTACGATCGGAAAAGAGCTGTAAGTGGACCGTCTTCTAATTCTGTTTTAACGAGTTTAAAAGAAAAACTCGGCGATATTTTCATGTTTTAGGAGTCAGAAAAGAGCTTAAAGGTGACTCTAAATGTTTTTTCATCGAAAACGATAGATTTCGCCTGAATAATCCGTTATCCTGCACAAAAACACAAACATTACTCATACCTATTTGAAATGGATAAAAATGTCGCAAAAATACCTTTCCAAAGTGAAACATAAACAAATTTGCAATTTATTTACTCAAAAAACTTATAAAAAGGGCCTCGTCAATTCATTTTTACCGTTTGAGTTTTGGGTGAGAAAATAGTGCTTTTGCTCAGAAAACTTCCTATGAAGATTGCGGAAAATCCAACCGTCGGAATCAAACGTCGTCTTCTCCAGGTATCCAAATCATCCTACTCTTCATTTTTAACCGTTTCAATTTTTGTTTTAGTCATTTATTTCATTTTTTGGGAGGGTTTTTAGGCTTAAAACCCGCGCGCGGGGCCCGCAGGTTTACCACTGCTGGCCTGTGGACCCCGCCTTTTTCTCCATTGGGAAAAAGCCAGGGGTCCGCACCTTCCATGTAAACAAGGTGCAGTCCAATGCACTGTGTCTAACCCGGAGGGTGTGGTCCCCGTCGCAAGGGTTTTTAACCCAAAAATTCTCAAAAATGGACCAAACAAAATAATTTCTAGCAATTTAATTTATCTTTATACTTGATGCAGAGAGTACATCATGCTAGATTGGCGCGAACGAGAGCATGAGGACGTGGATGCTGCCGCATCTAATCATCAGCCTTCACTTGATGCTTTGAGGGCGTGCGGCTTGTACAAATTCTGGGCCATTCCTGGCATGAGGGCTCAGGTGGATTTCTTACAGTGGTTGGTTGATAGATGGAGCATACAGGACCAGTGCTTCTTCATTGGTGGCCACCAGCTCGAAATCGAGCCGGCGGACATATATTTCTTGACTGGTTTGCCTAAGAGAGGTGAAGACTTGACTCTGTTTGGGGCTAGGCTAGGTGGCCAGTCTGTCGATAGCCTCCGGCTAGAGTACTGCAACAGCTAGGCTAGAGACAAAGGGATAAACATAAAGACCATATCCCGTCCTGAACTCATGGTGATTGTGTTTACTGTCACCAGAATTTGCGGGGCTGCCACATTACATATTGCCACCAGATCCCAGATGCGTATGGCAGTTGATTGCTTTCAAGGCACCATCTTCAACTGGTGCAATGCCGTGTTGGCAAATCTGAAAGGCCAACTGACCAGGGCCAAAAACGGACAACTAAAGACCTTTGGTTATGGGGCTTTGGTTGTGAGTTTTGGCCTGGAGAGGGTTCCTATGTTGATCCTGCAACACCTTACTGTTGGAGCTGGGTTTCCTCAAGAGCCCAAACTGATGCGATGGGTCGCAGTCATGGCCCGTCACCCGGACGAGAGGACAAAGGTTGCTCGATTCAAACCTGAATATTTCCAATGGCTGGAAAACCAGGTATTTTCTATTCAAGACTTCCCTTAAGCTGGGATAGATTCTTCGTGGTGACCCAGACATGGTTCTTCCACCAGGAGAGTAGTGGGATGATTCAGGTAAAATCATTTTCAACATTTTTCCTATTTTAATCTTTTATTATTATTTTTCCATCATCTCAAAACTGATAGCAAAAGTTTCAAATGCAGATGTGGGTCCACAACGACCAACCACTGTCCGGCCTTACGAGAGGAAACAACCAGTTGCACCCGCGCCAGCCCCACAGGACGAATCAGCAGAGGTTTTGGCCGAGTTGGAGGGTCATCTCGAGCGCTTGACAAGAGATATTCCGGAGACCATTATAGATGACATTCCTTGTCGACTTCAGCGCTATGTGATTGGGGTCCCGGGACCTTTTAGGAGATTCCTTTGCAAGGTGGCCCATGCAGTGGTTTCTTATTGAGATCATCACCAGTGATAGGATGATCGCCTATTGTGGGCACATATGCCATTTTTATTTTTTGTACTTATCATTTTTTGCCGATCATAAGGTGTTTTTCAACCTATGATCGAGGACGATGTATTTTTTGACACACTCCTATATATATATATCACTATTACCAGCTTACCTTGTAAATCATGTTATGGAATGGTTTTAAATTTACATGTATGATTATTGCAAATGTCTATTTATCATTCGAGAAGCAATTGCATCTGCTAATGTATTTTAAGATCTTGGAATATGCTGATATTAAATATAATCAAATTCACGTTCCAAGAGACACACTCTCAAAAATAATCTTAATAACACTAGATTTCTAATGGCATACACTCTATTAAGTTGTAATACAACGAGTTCAGAATCTAACCTCACTATCAAACTGCGAATCCCAAATGAAATAGATTCAGATAATAACTCAATCACTACACTATACTCGGCAATGTTGTTCGTTGTTTGACCGAGGCTTACCCCATGCATAGATACTAACTCGTCAGAGGGCAAATAGATAACCCAAGCTGCGGAAGAAATGTTTCGTGTATTACGACAAGCACCATCAGCGAAACCAATGTATGTTTGGAGAGGCATCGACATCTACAATATCAAGAGTAAAACCAAGATAAGCAGGAATAATGACGAAAAAACACTCTCTAAGCTAAGCACACTGTTTAAACTAAAATACACCAGCTAGAAAGAAAAACTATCCTAACTAAAAATCTCCATACCCATTCTTTAAGCATAATACCTCTTCAAGTAAAGACCATTTCTGGGTTTACCCAAAGAGTCCCCGTCAAAGTCTACCAATTCATAGGCCCCTTTTATTAGCTTTCTCTTGACAACATAGGGACCATGCCACATAGGAACGAATTTTCCAGTGCCTAATTTATCATTAGCTTGATCGTAAACTAAGACTAGATGTCCTTCCGAAAAATTTCGAGGGGTCACATTTCGATCATACTGAGCTTTCATGCGTTTTGCGTGAGTTTCGATCGCCAATGCAGCATCACGTCGATTCTCATCTAATTGAGCCAAGTATAACAAACACTTTTCCTCTTCGGAAGTGGCTGGAAGTAACTCGATGGCCATTTGCAGTGACGGGATTTCGCATTCAATGGGTAACACAGCTTCCAAACCATAGACTAGTTGGAAAGGAGTGAACCCTGTTGATGTTTTTACTGAAGTTCGGTATGCCCAAAGCGCTGAAAATAGCATGTTATGCCAATTCGACTGATGAATCCCAATGATTCGTCGGATCATGATAACCAAAACTTTGTTGATGGATTCAACCAGACCATTAGCTTGTGGATAATAAGGAGTTGAACTATCGTGACGTAAACCAAGCTGGCCTGTAAGTTCGGTCATCATAACGTTTCGAAAATGACGCCCATGATAAGTGATTATCGCTTGAGGGACACCAACCTAGCAATTATATGATTGAACACAAAAATTGCAGTTGTCTTGCCGTCTGCCTCAAATGTAGGCATCGCCTCGGCCCACTTGGTAAAATAATCTACCGCAAGGATGATATACGCATGCCCCCCGGCTGAGTGAGGGTTACATGTAATAAAATTGATACCCCATTTGGCAAAAGGACCAACGACAATTATAGGGTGGAGAGGAGTAGGTGGAGCACGCATCTTTCGATCAAAAATTTGGCAGTTGTGGCATTTTCGGACCGCCTTAATACAATCTTTAAATAAAGACGGCCAGAAATAGCCAGCGCACAATATCTTTTGGGCAGTGGCATACCCAAACATATGACCGCCACACGCTCCAGAGTGACAGTCATTTAGAACGCCCCAGATGCAAATTGTGTACCTTGAGGTTGCCCCCCAGGCGATAATTGAGGCTGCCCCCCAGGCGGTAACTAGCCACCTTGAGGTTGAGGATTGGGAATAGAACCTGACATCATAAGAATGTCTTCTACGCTCAATGGCTTAGTACCATTACTTCTAGTTAATAACCCTTGCTCAATGGGTTGAGGAGATGCCCCCGAAAAAGTACCAGAAAGGGACTGATACCCAGAGGGAACAGAAGGACCGCCGTACAAAAAGGATTCGAGCGATTGAGTAAACACAGACGAATGATTCGACATATTTAATGGAGGATAATAACCTCTAGGTGTTGGGTGATAAGGAGCATGAGGTGGTGAAAAACTTAACCCTGGGTTTTCTAAGAAATTAGTCAAAGAAAGATACCAAGTACTACTCCTAGGTGGACAGTAAAAAATTGATTCACGCTCCCTTAGCTCAATAACAGGTTGATTTTCAGGGATAGGGATGCCTACTTCTTCTTCTGGAGTAGAAAGTTATTCAATAGCAATAAGTCCAGAAGGAAGATCTTGGGTGATTACTCTTTCTACCCTAGGTGAACCAGGACCACTAGAAGTTGGATAAACAAACCCCGATGTCAGAGTAGCAGCAAATTCACTTTCAGGCTCGAATATTTCAGGTTCCTCACCTATATCACTAGTAGATGAAAAGCTACCAGTAACTTCAGAAACAGACACTGACTGTGGATTATAATCTGCTACTAATGTTTGAAAATCGGGATGTATTATCAAAGAAGATTCTCCTTCTTCAGGTGACCCAACTCTATTGTCTCTAGGAGTTATGAGGACTTTCAAGCCTTCAAGCTGGCTCGGGACTTCCTCAGGAGGTTGGCCTCGAAGTCTACGGGACTTCCTCAGTAATTCAGCCACGTTTAAAAACTCAAGAGGTTGGCCCCGAAGTCTACAGGACTGCCTTGGTAGTTCAGCCACAGTTAAAAACTTTTAACTACTTCACACGCAAACAAAGTAAAATCTCAATGAAAACCACCTAAAGTCTCTAAAGAACCAAACAAATTTGAATCACACGCCTAAAGAATCTAGGAGATCAAACACACACAAACATTAACTTTCCATACTGAAAACACTAGTTGGTGATGAAATCCAACGTCGTCGAGTTCAATACAGAAATGGCGGTTGGAATAGTTACCCTGGAAACCTGCTTAATGAATAGACTGGCACAAGTTCCTCCACTTAACCATCTTGAGTGAAGAGAACCCCTCAGAAAATCCAAGTGAGTCTAGCTGACGTCTACTCCAGGTACAGTGGGATCTTCCCACCACTGTCACCTTAGGAAGAATCCTAAAGAATATGGCCACTAAGGTTACCAACTGAAACAAATATACCTGGGGGAACAGTCTATGATCCGATACGCATGCAAGGGCAGAGTAGCAAGTTCAATCCCCTTGAAGGTTCCTTGACATAATCCAAGGTTTACCAACAAGTGACCTCAGGCTCCTCGACAATGGTTAATCCGAGGTTTACCATTTTTAATACGTGAATATCTGGCGTCGTTCCCAATGAGGAAGGATTGATTCCCACACTGGTTCGGACACGATCTCGTTCTTCTCCTTTAAGAGGAGCTTTCCCAGAGCATAAATGCAACAATTGGATTTCTTCCCTACCACAAGATACAACTACTTGTTTGTTTTTACTGTCTTGGAGAGTTAATTACTCTCCTACTCCAAGACACTAGCCTAAGCTAAGTTGGTGTATCAGAGCCCTAGAAATAAAAATGCTACTAGATGAATTTTACTTTAAGCGTTATTTTTATTGGTTTTTGATTAAGTCAAAAGGTGTGGAGATGAAACTCGTGGTATGAAGACTCGACTCAAAATCACTAAAAATGCACCTAAGATGATTTAAACAATATTTTTCTCTTCGATGAACTTCTAACTAAGAAAGAGTTTGAGAATGCAAATACTTTGTAAACACAAATCTTTCTCAATCAAACAAATTAAAATAAGAGCTTTTGCCTTTTCCAATGCACTCAAAACGAGACAACTAGTTATTTCACAAAAATTTCCCTTTTTCGTTTCAAAGCACTCAACCACTACAAAACAAACTTTTTTCAAAAGAGATTCTTTATTTTTTTATAAAACACTCAAAACTATGGAAATGACTAACTTTTAGATCTATAAATTATAAAAACCTATTTGAAGTCAAAGCCTAATAGATGTCCTTTTTTAAGGATGCTTTACTTAGCTAGATGTAAGCCAAGGACCAATTTATGTAGAATCACAAATCAGTCAAGAACAACCAATTTTGTTTTCTTTTTGAAATGAAAATCCAAACTTTTAAACACAAGCTTTTCGAAGTTTTGTAAAGAGAAAACTCAAAACGGATTCCTCAACAAGGGGATATTTCATAAATGGTCAGACTCATAAGAAGGCTGGTAGACACTAAGGTGATTTGAAGTCCCTACAGCTTCTAAGCTCAGAGCCACTACACAACCAAAATGAAAAACAAACCCAACAAGCAAAACTCCTAGGAATTTCACCTAAAACCCTAACACTAATGAAATCAACCTAAGGAAAGCTTCTGACAGGTTATATGCAGGTATGGGCAGTGGATAACAATTTCTAAACAAAAACTAAGCTGACTAACAGAGGAAATCTTAGATTTTTCAAAATTTTGACAGGGTCCACAGGCCTACAGTTGACACAGGTGCGGTCCCACTCTGTGCTAAAAGCAAAGGTGCGGATAGGTACACACTGTGTCAAAGGGTTAGGGTGCGGTCCTCTCCCAAAACTATGAAAAACAAAAAATAACCCTGGATCTACAAACTCTACCCAATTTTACACACAACAAGCCAAAAACAGAAACAAAAACACAGTTTCTCAGGTATCAGTAAAAACAAGGAAAACAATCAAGTCTCCAGCAGAGTCGCCATTTTGTCACATGGAATAAGTTGATCTGCAGACAAGATAAACCTTCCTAGAATCTAAAGAAGACCTAATGACAAGCAAACCAACCAGACACTATCTTTCTCTAAATATGCTTTTATAAACAATGGCAAACAAGTGTTTTTAGGGCCTACCTTAGGTCCAACGCAAGTTTGTGGATGCCCTCGCTCCTTCGATCCAAATGAGCTCCTTTTTCGTGGATCTGCAAACACAAACAAGGCAAACAACTTAAATAGCACCTGAAAAGCCAATATCATAAAACATATTTAACATGAAAGTCAAGGATTCCATGAAACAAATAACATTAGATACTTGTTGAGAAAAATGAGTTTGATTGTATTAATTCAAAAGAAGAAGAACTTTACAACCTGTGCCTTGACGCTGTACAAGCTCCTCCCAGGGTCCAACAAGAAATCTCCTCTACTTTGACAAGCTTCACTCACTCCCCAATGAAGCCAAAAAGGTATCTGATCTCTCCTCTTAAGCTCAACTAGGAAGTCTTGATTTCACCAGCATTTACCCTAAAAGATGTTCAGCTTCTAACCTCTCCAGCAACCAGCCCAATGCCTGAATTTATAGTGCAATGGAGGGAGGTTACTAGGTCCTCCTTCAAAGGGATAAAGCCCTCCTTCAAAGGGATAGTTCCTCTCATCAAGGGATTAGCTCCTTCTCTTTTGGGATGCATGAACCACCTCAAAGCGAACAATCCATGTCAAAATTCCTTCTAGAATCCTCTAGAATTAACCCAAAGTGAGTTTTTTAAGATAAAGCTTGCGCCTTTTGACTTTCACAGGGGTCCGCACCCACACCTTTAGGGACAGAGTGGGCAGGTCCGTAGTTTTTGTAAACAGAAGGTGCGGGACTGCAGGTGCCGGTGAGAGAAAGTGCGGAACCAGAGTTTCATTGATTTTTAATGTCTTTCTCTCATTTTCAAAGCTTTGACTTGAAGAGCTGAGGTCTGAGACTTGCTTAGGAGGATAGTACAAGTGATGATAGACCCATACTGACTGCAAATAATCATGGTGACGATATTTTTGTGTAACAGGTAGCATGATATAACTCGTGCAACACAAGTCAGAAATCGATGGATCCAATCTGATACTCCCACCGCATGTCTCTGGCACTGACGAGGGATGTCTCCCACCTGAGCATACTCTGGGATACCACGATTCAACCCCTCAAGGTTCCTCACGATCTCCTCCTCGTTGTCACTCCCTTCTTGATAAGGAGCGACAACATCAATCAGGCGGGTGACATGCTTGGCTATTGGGGACATCCCAGCAGGGCGCTCTGGTCCAACATCTGCATTAACAAAGAGAAATGTTATAAACACATTTATACAAAAAACAATTAAAAAATCTCAAAATTGATTTTTTACCTTCATTGTCAAAATCCTCTCCATCTGGTAGCGGCATGCTCAGATCTCCATGAAAGTCGGTGCCACTGTATGGCCAGTCCTCCATGATGATCTTCTGCCATTGTAGCCATGAAAAGAATGTAGGTCTATATGACATGTGCTAGCCCCCAGTGATCCTAGGCATCAAACGACTCCAATGGGCCATCTGCGGGTCACGTGGCATGGGAGGATCTATCTCCGTCAACTGGTACTGGAACAGTGGCACCCGTTCTAAGAAAAAGGTCACTAGTACAGATCTGAAGCAAAATTTCTTCAGATTCCTCGCCTTAGCTTTGGTCAGATGGCGCTTTATGTTGATCTTCCTGGATCTCCCGCAATATGCTCCGAAACAATTAGGGAAAAAGTGAGTAAAATGCCTTCACAACAAGGTAACAAGGTAAATGGTAAGAAAATATTTACTTTTCCTCCTTTTTATTCATTTTTTTCATGAAAATATTAGGTTTTTGTAAGTATTTTAACCTATTTTGCCTCAAGAATTAGATAATGCACTTTACCTTTTTTGTGTAGCGATAGGTGATGGATGTTAAACGATGAAGACGAGTCACATTTCATCTCTTTTCTCGACTCATTAAACTCATATGAAAATATTGCCGAGTATTTTTCCCTTTTGACTCGTAAAAGAGACTAAAATGGGAGGTCCGCTTTCAAGCTCTTTTCCGACCCTTTAAAAGCAAAAACATAGCCAAGCCCTTGTTGTTTCGAACTTGTTAATGGATGCAAAATGTCGTGTGCCCCATATAATTTTACCCCTTTCGGGCTGGGATGCACTATTTTCGAAAAAGGTACTCCTTGACTGAAATGGTCAAGCAGTTCTCTCAAGTATTGTTTTCTACCTTTTCGGGATCGAGAGACACAGACATATGAAAAGGGACCATGTGGAGTTTTCTTTTACATGTCTTTTTCAAACTCTCCAAAAATGAAAAAGATACCGAGTTGCACCTTTGTCAGACTTGTTAAAATATTAAACGACATTGGATTCGTCGTAATGATGAAACTTACTAGGTCGGATTCATCCAAAGGATGAACTTACAGTTCAAGCATATGTTATCCCCTTCAAGCTTGTGATTAAAAAATAATCGGGGTACCTGCCAGAAATGGTGGGGGAAAATTTGGAAATTCAATCAGTTGTGTCGGAAACTCACTCATGAACATGACACTTTCTGCTTCGTGTCGGTTTGGGATATCCTCCTTCGTATCGTTGACCTTCATGGGTTGGGCCGTTCATTTTTGCCTTCCATTTGAACTCTTCCACGTCATTATGACCACCGATTCTATGGATCCAAAAGCTGCTGAACTTCCAGTCGTGTCGCCGATATGTTCAAGAGTTGTCCTTTTGCAGTTACATTTACCTCTGATTCTCTATATCATCAAAAATCATTTTGTATCCTTTTGTCTCACGTCGATGATGTGGGATACATTATGGCCCTCCTTCGACACAGTTTCTTCCTTTCGACTTCAACTCATTATATGGGAAGTTGACTGAGAGACTCCCTTCTAGTACCTTAGAGCTTGCATGCCCTAATGGCAAGTTCTTTGCACTCGACGACAAGTTCACATCATTGGCTTTCGATCGAGTGATTTCATGGGTGTTCGACTTCAGTTCCTCTATTCACATTCTGTGGATTGTGTTGATAGTACCTTGAGGACCATTGCCATTATTGGTGGTTTCTCTCGTGCTTGTTAACAATTTACATAATTGACTGGTAATCAAGTGACTTTCTTACATGTTCGACGTCAACACCTCTATTCACATGTTAGAATTTGTACTTTGATTGGGTCGGGTTGGAGTGGAAGACCCTGGGCTCTAATCACAAAAGTCCAGGTTGCGAAGTGACATGACATGGTTATGTTGATATGCATGTCTCTTTTATATGGATGGTTGCGACCATACCATGAGTTATCATCTATGGTCCTTCTCATTATTGGATGGCTATGACTATACCTTGGTTTTAGTATGATCCTCTTTGACGGATGGTTGCGCCCATACCTAGATCCATTTACATGATCATTGTCTGGATGTTTACGTCCATGCCACGATTCATGTATCATTTGACATAGTTCTTAGTTATGTATATGTATTTGTACTTGCTTGGAGGTTTTCCGACAGCAAACTATGGTTCCTCGCACTGATTCATAAAGCATTTCATCCCTCACTCTCGTTTGGCCTTCACACTTTAGGGGGCATCTGTTACACAACATTTTGTCATTGTTTCTGTAGTCCTCGTTCCTTGATCCTGGAGGACCTCTATAGTGAACCCTACATGCTTACACTTCATGAAGAAACTCCCATTGTGTTCCTCTTCATGAGCAGAACAATTCTATTTTGCATCATTTCTCCAAAAACTATTGTTTTTCCTAGTTTACAAGACCGACGCTAATGGCCTTTGTCCTCCTTATGTCAATATGCAGGGATTAAAACTATCCCTAGCGCTGACTGGAGTGAATGAGATTTGTTCCAATCGCGCTGGTCCTCTTATGGAATTTTTTTTAGATAAAGAGCCAAAGCTTCCAATTCTAGAAGCTTCATAATGGAATTTTGGTAAATGGTTTGGCTGGATGGGGTCAAGGATATCAGTTTGGGATCCTTTCCCCTATAATGATGGAACTACATTAAGAGATGAGACCTTCCCCTCATAAGAAGAGGACCCATATCCCATCCATTCATCCTATATAAACCTCCCTTTTTCCCAAGCACAAGCTAGTGTTAATGTTGGTGTGCTAGTGCTAATTAAGTTTGGAGTAAACAACAAGCTATTCATAGTTGTAGCTCTCTAGTTGTGTGAGGGAGAAGTGTGAATTTGGTTTAGTGTGAAGCCTAAAGGGAAGAGCCTTAAAAAAATTGTTGTTGAGGCCATCGTGGAATGCTAGAAAAAGTGTGTGGGAACCTAGTTTTGTCGGAGGAGAACGACAACATCAAGACAATGGTTGTAATCTCTTCTTGATTCAATATATATGCAACTATCGATTGATTTCCTACATGATTTTCCATCTTACATGTTCATGGCTTAATGTTTCTTGACTTGTTAAGTAGGTTGAATTACAATTTGTCTATTATCACGGTTGTTGTTTGCTGTTGTTTATTTGTTTCAGGTGTTCGAATAAGGAAGCGAGAGACAGCTGGAGTGAGCAAGCAAGGACATCATCAAACGAGATATGTGTACTAAGAGGTAGGTCCTCTTAATTGGTTCTAACCTAAGGATATCTTCCATAGAATGTATCAGTTGTGGCTATACCAATTATCGAGCTGGAGGAATTGTTTGTGTCCGCACTCTTAATTTTACTTCACCACACACTATTTGAAACCAAGCTCACCAAGTCGACTGCCTTCCATCCCCAGACTGATGGAAAAATGAAGGTCGTCAATAGGATGATAGTGCACATAATCCGCATGTAGAACTCGAATCATCCACGAACCTGGGATGGGAGTCTTCCCTATGTGTAGCACAGTTATAATATATCTCTCCATAGCTCGACTAGTCGCAGTACCTTTCAAGTGGGTCTAGGATTTGAACCATTGTGTCCAATTGATGTTGACATGCCTCATGTGACTACACAGACATTATCCACACATGTATTGTCTGAGGTTTATAAAGTGAAAAAATTTATTGAATGCATCCAACACATCCTCCACCAGGTTCACGACCTCTTGGAGAAGTCAAATTCCAAGTACAAGCAGCGACATGATCAACATTGGGTGCCACACAAGTTTCAGGTGCGTGACAAAGTTTGGTTGCATTTGTAGAAAAGAATACCTTATAGGAGCCCATTGCAAGATCATACCACTCTGATATGGTCCTTAAACCATTACCAAGGTTGTGGGAGAGAATTAGTTTGAGCTCAACATTCCCCTATTCCTTGGCTTGCACCCAATTTTCAATGTGGACCACCTTCAACCATACTTCCCACCATTATTGGACACTTCAGACATTGTAGAACAACTCACACCAATAGAGTTAAACCTAGACTACATGGAACAGGCCAAAACTAATAGGATTATGGACACACAAATCAATAAAACTCACCAGAAGAAGATCCAACTATATAGGGTTGTCAAATCTAGCTAACTCTTGCACTAAGGCACATGGCTCACCAGGGACCAAGTTCACCAGAAGTTTCCACATCTCATGGAGGCACTCAACGCAATGGGGACCATTGATTCCAAAGGGAGGAGGACAAACCCACGTGGATGTTGATGGCCATCTGCCTATTCCACTTGGACCCCACCACTGTCTCTTTCAATTTTTCAGTTTCCTTAATTGTAGCACAATTTACTATTTTTGGCAGTTTTTTGGGTCGTGAACTTCTGGAGCCGTTTTGAGGTCCTAAACGAAGATTTTTTGGGAAAACTGGGGAAAACAAATTTTTATTGATAATTTCCATTTAAAATTTTTAGTGGTCAGATATATATTTTTAACAAGGTATTGTGTGCATCAAACGGAGTTCGTATGCCAAAGTTATGACCCCAGGAAGTTGATGTACCAATTTACCCAAATGGGGCCCATAGTTTTGGTGCTTCATCTCCTAGTGTTAGGTTTTTGGATGTTTAGGGTTTTCCATTGTCTCTCAATATTCAATAGGCCATCAAGCCTCATTGTAATACAGTTTAGAGGCATGTAGCTGCCACATATCTTCTCAGAGATAAGCTACCATCGCCTGAGCTAGTTTATCTCCATTATGTTTGTAAGCTTATTTCAATATTTGATATTAATGAAATTAAGTGTTATTTATGTTACATCTATGCATTTATGGTTATATATGTAATTTTTTGTGTTCTTGTTTAATTTGGGATCAGTTATGCATCAACAACGGAGGTGGGAAGAGTATCTTCCATTGGTTGAGTTTTCCTAAAACAATGGGTATAAAGATTCACTGAGGATGAGTCCACTTGAGGCACTATATGGGCAGAGTTGTAATTCTCCTACCAGCTAGAGTGATCCGATGAAAAAGGTATTGATTGGACTGGACATGTTGGAAGAGATGGAACATTATATGTAGGTTATCAAGAAGAATCTAAAGACAACACATGACATAGAAAAGAGCTGCGAAAATCAACATAGGTTGTTTAAGGAATTTCAGGTTGGGGAACACGTGTACTTGCACATCAAGACAAAGAAGAGATCCTTGAGGATAGGGCCATGTGCAAAGTTGGCACCTCGGTATTTTGGGCCTTTCGAGATCCTTGAGAAGATTGGACCAGTGGCCTACATACTTGCATTGCCTCCAAAAGTGAAAGTCCATGATGTTTTCCATGTTTCATTACTTAAGAGACATGTGAAAGATGCTGATCATGTGATTGATTGGTATATATTACAGGTGGGTCCAGAAGGTGAATTTGAGCCGAAACCTCAATGCATTTTGCAATAGAAACAACTCATGCTACAGAACTGAGAAATCGAGCAAGTTAAAGTGTAGTGGAAGTAGTTTGGGCCTAATAAAGCTACATGGGAGGTGGATGATCAGATGTAGGCTATGTATCGTTCATTATTTTCCAGTGAAGTCAAACACATTTTTGGTATATGTACGTATTTATGTATGGTTATTATTGTAAATACCGCAACGAGCTGTGTTATAAAGCTCCAATAAGTGGTACAGTTGTCATGTTGTCATGTCGATTTTTTGTTCAACATGTTGTTCAGTGTAAATAATGCATCGAGATAAGCTATAAAGATCCATGGAAAGTATCTTTTGATTTTTAGCGGTCTTGCTGGTTGCAGGTGTCATAGAACACCGAGGACGGTGTTCCCCTAAGGGGGAGGGGTTTGTAACAGCCTGGGGTTAAAAGTTCATGTAATAAAGTTAATAAAGACAAAAATTAGACCAAGGTCATGGGACACTTATTCCAAGATGAATATTGGAAAAACCATATTAGTGGGTGTTCATTTGGTTTATTATGGCTAAGGAAATTGGCAAAGGCAATGACAAAGGCATTGAAAAGGAAAACATGCATTAATTGGAATTTTATTTATGAAAGAAATGAAAAATAGGAGAAAAGGAAGGTGAAAGGTCACATGTTGCATGTGAGGAGGAAATTAAAGGAAAATTAAAGGAAATTGAAGAAAATAGAGGACTCATTGATAAAAATTCTTATGAGGATCAATTCACAACCTTTTGTCAGTTTCGTTTTGGAGCTCTCTCTCCATTCTCTCATACTCTTGTACACTTACAACATTCTAGCATTGAAGAAAGGAAGGCAAAGGAAGGACAATAAATAAAAAAGAAGCAAATATCAAACAAGGAAGAGTTGGATCAAGTGGCTACAACGAGATTAATTGTAGGTATCAAGTTGCATGTATGATTTTCTTGCTAGTTTTGTCATGCATGGTATATACATGTGTGTATTTGGTTCTCTTTCTTTCATTGGCATGGGTTTTTCTAGGTGTGGTTTCAACTTTGCCTTGCCATTTCTAGATAGCCATGGTGTGATGGGGTTCTTTCATTTGGTTGAGCTGGATTTTCAGATGGTTTTGGAATAGGGTGAGGTAGTCTTATGAAAATTCCCAAGGGCATACAAATCCCTTAACCGATAATGGCGGGATACATAGTAAAGCTTAAGGGTGGAGACATGAAAATTACTCATGGTATTTGTAAAGAAATCTGGAGGCATCCATGCTTGTTTAGGCCTATGATCCCTTGATCAGTTTTGGTGGGATTGAAGTAAATATTGATAGTACATGTTATTTGTTTGGGCCTAGGAATCCCTTGACCAGTAATGTCGGGATTGCGGTAAATATTAGTTGTATAGATGAGGGTTTTGGGCATAGAAATCCCTTGACCAGTAATGGTGGGATACGTGGTAAACGCTGAGGAAGCCCTAGTTGTTTTGTTGTGAGTCCCGCTTTCATGCTTGGATAATGGCATGGGGGTGATTGGTTGAAAGAAAGATTTGGTTCAACCCAATCTATGTACGGGTGGTACGTGGAAGTCCTCGACTTGGTTGGATTTTGCATATGTTAATTATAGCTCTTTTCCTATTATATTTTCACGAGTAGTTATACTTTTTATTATGTGGATTTAATGGTTGTTCTATCATCATTATTATTCTAGTTATATGTTGGTTATAGGTGTTAGGGTACTATAAATTGTAGGATCAATTGATGATTATCTGTTGATATTCTCCTATGAGATTTTGTAAATAATGATTTTATTCTACAAATTATTTTCAAAAATACAAAAGAAAAAAGATAAATGAATAATAGAAAAAGCAAAAAAAGAGAGAAAAGAAAAAAGAAAACAAGGGATATAAAAAAATGATATATATGTGAAAAAAAAGAAATGAATAAAAAATTAGAAAAATCACGAAAAAGTGGGCCCCGATAGCGAGCCAATCAAAATGCCACTTTCAAAATTCCAAAAATGTCAAATTATAAGGTTTTTAACCTTGGTGTTTTATGTCTTATGCTATGTAATAAAACAACAATATTTTTTGTCGTATATAAACAAAACTCACGTTGGAATCAATGGTCGTGATAAAGCCCACCCAGATGTATGACGGAGGAGTGTTTTTAGGCCCCCCCGCACTCCCAACAGTTAACATGGGGGGGGGGGGGGGGGGGGGGGGGGCGAAAATCTGTTTCGGCTAAAACCCCCTCAGCTAACATGGAAACATCTGGGGAATTTTGGGGGGTCCTTCCCGATACCACTTACTGCCTGCACCCCCCCATCTCTCACTAATGGCTCGCCCCTCCACCACTCCTCTCTTGCCATGTGTCTCCTCCTTAACCACTAATCTGCCACCACATACTCATTAACCCCCGCCACTTCACTACCACCACCTGGCTTGCCACGTCACCTCCTTCCATGTCATGTACTCGTTGAACATTCAAAATTTACCGTGAAATTTCCAAATGAACGTTATGTCATTATTTCCCACAGTCTATCCTTTTTGCTAATAAATCCCTCCCTTCCATAGATGTTAATCTTTTCATCATACAACCAATTCAATCCATTATAAAAATCCTCCGAGGGATACATTTGTCCCTTTCAACACGACATTGATCGTGTAGATGAAGAAACAATTTGCCACTAATTGTCAACCTTCTACAACAACCTTCCCTGCCCATAGTCGATAGTTTTTCCATGGGTAACCCTATTCTTCGACCATTTCTATATCAAAATTTCCTTCAATATTGTTCTTCCGCTACCCTTCCTTATTTTCATAATGTCAAACAGTAAAGGAAAGGGAAAGGTTACAAAGTCAAATCCCCTCATTCCCCTAGTCCCATACTTTGAAAAATCACCCCTGATAGACACCTACTATAATATTTCCAAGACCCAATCTGAATTTGACCTGTACGAGCTCCAAAACTGGGCAAAGCAAAAGTTCACGGTTAAAAATGATGACCTGAGTATTTGGGAATCCTGTCTTCCTTAGTTTGTCTTCCCCCAAACTCACTTTTTCCATGATTTCTTTGTCTAGTGCCATCTTCAATGTTTGCCAAGTTAAAGGGATTTCATATCCCATAACAATGAAGTCCTTTTCTCCATTTCCCCTGAAAGTATCTGCTAGGCCTTGAAAATTGAATATCAAGCCTCCCATCATCCTTTTTCTACTGAGGTCTTAATGGAATTAGATAAATAATTGACATTACCTCAAAGAGCCCAAATTTTTTAGTGTTTTCTTCTAGAAAATGTTGAATTACCCCGAATCAATCACCCATATCTAGTCTCAATTTTCCCTGAAATGTCCAAGCAGGTAGTTTCTATGGTTACCAGACTGCTCGAGTACCACAATGATTAATGGGTAGATGATATAGTGTTAGGATTTTTATCTACTCTTGTAGTTGGCAAACATCCATCAATTATTTTCAATTACAACCAGTTTCTTGCCAACTCAATCCATGACTAGTTTGTCAATTTCAAAGCAGAAGGCGTTTTCAAGTATCAGTCAGTGCTAGTTTACCTTATGCTATATTATCAGTCATATAGGTTTAAGTTCCCTGTACAGAAGATAGATAGCGAAGGAAACCCTTGGTTAGTGATCCACTAGACTTCTCTGGTTAGAAATAACTTAGAGGAGTATTCTTTTACTGATTTTGTTGATAAATTTTTACATACCTCACTATGTTTGCTTAACAGTGATATGATCCCAAGGATCTCACCAGAAATAAAGAATTTTTTACACTTGTTAGAGCAATCCAAAATGGGAGACTGGTATTTATACTAGAACTACACTGAGATTAGAATTTATGGGTCAAAATTACCTCCTTACAAGTTGCCAGTGTTTGTACTAGTAAGGATATTTTCATTAGAGTACACTAGGCAAATGCTAAACATGGATGACCTGCATTTTGTCTCCTACAAGAAGAAAGCACAATTCAAGTTGAAGGCTCATATAGGGCCCTATATTATCAACACCAGAGCTGCAACAAAGGAAGTGGATGCTATTTTAAGTCAGATTAAATTCAAGCTTAGTTTCTCTTGGTCCTATGATCCTCGAGGCATCATTTCTAAACTCAGATTGGAACATAAGAGTACCTCCTATGCACACAAACCAAGGCCTGAAATTGAACAATATGCAAATTAGGAGGAATGGAAAAAGGGCACTTTACAGGAAGCTGAAGAACAACTGGTCATCCATTCATCTATGAAAACACCTCTTCCCAAGGAAAAGGAGGGGAAAATGCAAATGTAAGCCATGTACCCTACCAATTCTGACAATCCGGATGCATAATTTATTGTTTTTAAAAGAAAGAAGGACCCAACCACTACTAAAGGGATAGATTCTCAAATAAAACCTCTGTTTAAGCCTCAAGTAATCACTATTCAATATGAAAATCCAAAGGAAAGGGACACACAACAACCAAGCACAATGATTTTATCAGGAAATCCTATCACTTCTTCTACTCAAATAGAAGAAACAATACAATCACCTACTGCAGAAACAACAATCCAATATCCAGCATCATCTAGTTCCAAAATTTTAACTTAGTAGAGTATATTTGCAAGATACAAGGAGATTAAATTGAAGAACGAGCTTTGAAGGCTTCCAACTATTCCGAGTTTTGAAAGTAGACAACTAAAACCCAACATAGGTTATTCTTTGAATTCGATTCAGAGAAAGGATAGTTCCAAATGGCCTTCATGGAACCTTTAGTACTAGTCCCCAGGAGTGATGAAGACTACAAAGCCTCCATTTTCTCAATTGATACCAACAAGATACATGAAATCGATCAAATCGATTTCCACAAGCAAACAAGGGAGCTAATTTTCTCAACACTTACTAGTTCAACCATGACTTCTTCCAAATTACAGTCATCTTTAAACAACATGAATTCTCAGTTAAAGATTGAGAAGATGTCATCTTTTGCTAAGGAAAACATGATCAAATCTCTAGAATATTTGATCATAAAGCTAGGACATGACCCTAAGGATATCAAATCAGCAAAAGAGCTCATAAAGAGCAAGGAGGCTGCCATTCAAGCATTGAGGAAGCAACTAAAGCTACCTTCTATAGAACATCCTCAAGCAAAAGAATTTTTGAATAGAGAAATAGAGAAAGAAAAATTATTTACTATAGTGGTCGAGAAAAATGCACAGATACAAAAGATGGAGAAGGGCATGGAAGCACTGTTGAAAGAAAAAGAACAGTGGGAAGTAGCAGGAGCATCTACATCAGGCACAAGTACTATAGTAGGAACTTTAACAAAGACCATAGCTTCAGAGTCTATAGAAGAGTTGTCTAGAGCTCTAGATGAATTGTCATCAATTCAGGTCGAGAAAGAGAAACTATCAACTACATTAATTCAGATGGAGGAGAATAAAATTAAAACTGACAATGCATATTTATCAGAAATGCAGAAAAATTACAAGCTCATCTAGCAGTTGCAAAAATATGAGGACCAATCCTTTATCATTCAAATGTTGGGAGATGCTAAGAACAACATTTGGAAGAATAAATGCCAACATAACTGATATGTGGCCTTCAATTCAGATTACTATTGAGTAGGAAGAACTTTTGCAAAGAGTCAAAACTGCAATACAGAACACAAAGGTAGATTTGGAGCATAAGCCAGAAGAGGCAAAAAATATCAACAAGCTATTAAGTTCTAAGACTAGGGAAGAACTAGAAGACATGGACATTCTAGATAGGACAACTACAGTCATGGAGGTTAAGAGGGTCTTAACGAAAAATAATTTGATGATACAACTGGAGAATAAATGCAAAGACCTTGAGTTGTAGGTCAAGAGGTTAAAAACAAAATTGACACTGTTAGAAGAAAAGGGTTTACCTACTTTGAGACATTCTAATGGAAAATTGATCCCATTAGAAAAATACTAAGAAAAACTATGTAATATAGGTGCTAATGCTTCCAAATTTGTAAAGGCCAAAGGAATTATTAGTGGAGAAGCATTCATACATGGAATACGATTTGATTTGAATATCAACATGAAATCCACCACCTTTTTGTGAATAAGCGAACTTTTGACACCTACACCAAGGTGGATGAAAGGGTTAGAAATATGGTTAACTTTTCTATCCTAAGTGAAGAAAGGTGGGACTAGTTGCTAGAGTTGATCAAGTGAAGTGCAACTGAAGTACATAATTTTCAGCATAAGAGTAACAACATATGTAGTGAAATAGATACAATCATCACCAAATTCCTACATAGCCTCAACAACGTAACAAATTTCAACAGATTTTCCCTATTTTACTTCTTCTATATAAAATATCTATGTCTTTAACATATACTGTTTGTAAATATATTTTATTTTAAAATCTAATCTAAGATGTAATAGTTTTCTATAAATATTTAGAAATAATACTTAGAAAAGGTTGGAATTTGTATGAAGAAAGCAAACCTTTTGATGTAAGTTGTGCATGTACTGAAGTGATCAATTTCATTAATACATAAATTTTGTTCCAGGATTCTTGTGTCAGGCAATTGGTGATGTCTCCTCTCATGTGAAATTGTTATTTTCCCAATTTTCCATATGTTTTTATGTCTCTATTGTTTAAAGAAGATTAAGGGCTGAATTTTTTTAAGTACACTCTACTCTGGTTTATAAACAATATTTATGTTTTCACTTTGATATTAAGTATAGAATTCATCCTAGCATGATCTATATTTAATTGAATCTAAATATTTTCATCTCATTCACTCCACAAATGCTCTAAAGATCCAAAATCTTTCATACCTTGCCCTGTTACATCTGTTCTGTTGTTTTTGTATTTGATCACCCTAGACTCAATGACTCCATGCCTAATGGACTTTCCCTGTAGTTCTCAACCAAATATTTGAAAAAACCAAACTCAGAACTCAATGAATAACCTAATATCTTAAAAAAACAAATCTAAATCATATAGAGAGATCTCTATCTAAATATGGAAGGGCTAGATCCCAACTTCCAAAGTGGTTTTGTGGTTACCTCTAGGTTTCCCTCCACAACCTTGGGAAATTATGGAGTGATAAATAAGCATGGTTTTATGAAAGACTTTAGTTATGGATCTCATCATGTTTTGATTAGTAAATGAATGGTTAATGAATGCATGACCTAATAGATGTTATTGAAGCTATTGTGAGAGGGAATCAAACCTTCGTGATGATTTTCAGATAAGTATGAAACCCATATGTTCAGATATGCATTTATAACCTGTAGATACATGTTCACAACGTGTTTGATGAAATGCCTGTCATGTTCAGGCCTTGTTAGGTCAAGTTCTTATCTAATTTTTGCATTAAAGCTTTGTCCTTGTGTTATTCATCATTCTGGAAAGTTATATCAAGTTTTGGGCATAGATCTAGATCCTAGCCCTAAAAAAGTGTCTCAGATATCAGGGTCACAGGAACAAAACTGAGTAAATTATACTACAGTTGCTGGGAGGTAGGGTTATCCATGCGAATGGAGGCTTACAATCGTTGGCTTGCATTTTTATGCATGCGACTAGTAGCCTAGGTTAGTGAAAAAGCAAGTTAACTTAGGGTTATGGTACCCAGAGTGGTTGGTTGCCTGTTGGGGGTCCTGTAGCTCCTGAGGGTGGTCGGTAAAGTTTTGGTTAGATGATTTCAGTTCCTTAACTATACCTATGATTTTGAGTCATATCATATTAACTCTTGGTCACATATTTACCCTGGTGGACTTGTGAACTTGGGTAACTGTGGGAGGAGGGTTTTATAAATAATATGTGGTTTCAAGAAGCATGGAGATGGGAAATACCAAAAAACTCATATATTTTGGCTAGATAGCCATACATAACTGTGTGATCACTTGGGATATTTTTTAGCACAAGGGCTTCAATGGCCCAAGTATATGTCCTATGTGCAAGAATGATAATGAAGAGGCGAATCACCTATTGTTATGTTGTCCTTTTGCCATAGTTGTGTGGGAAAATGTTTTGGACACTCTCCATATTAGACATATGAGGGAACACCAATCATTGGCTGCATGCTTGGAATATTGGTTCAAGATCTTACTTGAATATCACAACCTTCCATTCAATGTCAACTGGTCTATTTGGCACAGTAGGAACTCATGGATATTTGAACAAAAAATTCTTATGGTTCGGGAGGTAGTGAAGAAAGCAGTCACATACTTTGCTGAGATAAGGCCTAGGAAGAAGCAGAGACATAAGAGGGAGGTTTAGTATAATGACATACGAAAGAAGCTCCCAACAATTTTTTTTGATGGGACCATCCAACAAAGAAGATGTGGATGTAGTGCCTTTATCATTTTGGAATTGGGCACATACTATCATTTCTAGTGGGAGGGTGGATAGAGCACTAATAACAAGGCTAGAATTATTGCACTTTGGGGTGTTATCTTATTTTCCAAATGGCTAGGATTGGAGAAATTGCATGTCCATGGTGATGCTAAGATCATCATTGATTAGGATAAGGAGTATAAACTTTTCAACCCTCCTATATTATCTGCCTGGATGAGGTGCATAAGGTCCTTCGTAAGTACCTTTCCACACATCTCCTTCCAACACATATATAGGGAACAAAACTAGGTAACAGATCTCCTTTCAAAGAGGGGAGTCAACAAATACCTAGGTAAGTTTTTTTTTTGCGACATATGTTTATGATTCTCTAATGAATGATGGAAGCATAAAATTTTCATAGGGTGTAACAAATTTACTTGGGAATACTATCCATTTTTTATGAAGACCATTGAAATGGAAGTATTACAACTAATATAATGATGGATATAGAGTTACACCTATGATGTCACATTTTGGAGATATAGAAATCTAAGGGGCATAGACAACACTATAAAATGATATTAGAATCATATTTAAAAATCGGTCGGTATGAACTGGAAATTGGCCAAACTAGCCTGTTCACTGGCTAAACCAACTGGACTGGGAAAAAAATTCGGTTAGAGGGGAAACTTCATTGATTTTTAACAAAAACCAGGCCTAACCGGCCGATTCATTACCACACTAGCCACAGACACACTAGGAGGCTTTTTTGCGACTTCTAAGGTGGTTTGGAGGAAAAATAAGGGTTGTTTCCCTCCAAAAACACCCCCTATAAGCCAATAAAATGAGGTCTCCCTTCTCATTTATCTCACACATCTCATTTGGAGTTTTTGTGAGTTTCATTGGGAGCTTGGGGAGTGTTGACTTTTTGCTGGAGTAGTCATCTTGGAGGCTTGGAGTTGGAGTTGGAGCTATTTTTGAGATAGTTTGGAGCTGTCAGTAGACTTGGCATCTTCAAGAGGTGGCTAAGGAAGCTAGTTTTCATTTCCAAGTAAGGATTTTCACTTGAAAAATTCATATTTCAATGTTGTCCATGTATTTAATTTTTTATGTGTTCTATGCTACAATGTTATCAAATATCTAGTTCTTCGATATCAAATTTTGTAGGCTAAGTATGACCATTTTTTCCCCAAATTTATCTTATGTTTTCCATTTTTCTTAGTTGCAAATTTTGTTTTTAATGGTAAATTTCTTTGCAAATTTCAAATATTTCTTGCCACCATGCCTCCAAAAGGAAAGGACAGTGCACAGGCTCATTGTGATGTGATTGATGGAAAAATGATATGCAATATTTGGAATAAATCTATTGGAGGTGGGGGTATTCTCAAGCTGAAACAACACTTGGCTCAGATAAGAGGCCAAGTAAATCCATGTGATGCACCAAAGGAAGTGACAGGTCTTGTTAGGGAAAAATACCTTGCCAAGTTTGAGAATTTTGAGGAGAATAAGGCTAGGGATAAAGCTATCCAAGAAGAAATTGCAAGGAAGAAGGAAATTTTACAAGCCATGAAAGAGAGTGGGTATGATGATTTTGAGATTCAAAACTCCTCTTCTATCCCTTCCACCAATGATCCCTTTCATTATTTTACACCTGCTCTTGGGCCTTATCATCAAGGCCAACAATATGGAGGAAAAAAGAGGCCAAACATCCAGAGTTATTTATCATACTTTTCCACCACTGCCTTAGCTAATCCCACTTCCTCCCAACCAAGTCATCAACACACTTTGGATGAACATTGGAAAAAACAATGCAAAGAATATGTAACAACCCTGGGTTGAAAGTTCATGTAATAAAGATAATAAAGATAAAATAAGACCAAGGTCATGGGACACGTATTCCAAACTAAATGTTGGGCAAAACATCCCAGTGGGTGTCCATTTGGTTTATTATAGCTAAGGGGAAATTGGCAAAGGAAATGGCAATGGCATTTGAAAAGGAAAAGAGGCATTAATTGACATTTATTTATGAAAATAAAGGAAATTGGGAGAAAAGGAAGGTGAAAGGTCCCAGATTTTCATGAGAAGGAAATTGAAGGAAAATGAAGAAATTAGAGGCCTTAATGATAAAAAGGCTTTTATTAGTGTTACTTTTGTAAGTTCAGTTTTGGAGCCCTCTCTATTCTCTCACACTTAGAGCATTCTTGGAGCACTCTAGCATTGGAGCAAGGAAAGAAAAGGAAGGACAAGGAAGGAAAAGGAAAGAAAAAATCAAGGAAGGAAGAGTTGGATGAAGCGACTACAGTGGGATTACTTGCAGGTATCGAGTTGCATGTATCATTTCCTTGCTAGTTTTGGCATGCATGGTATATGCGTATGGTATTTGGTTCTCTTGCTGTCAATGGCATGGGTTTTGATAGGTGTGACAATGGTTTTAGTATTTCATTTCCATTTTCGAATAGTCATAGTGTGATGGGGTTCTTTTACTTGGTTGAGCTGGATTGTCGGATGGTTTCAAAACTGAGTGAGGTGTTCTCAGGAGAAATCACAAGGCTTAGGAATCCCTGGATTGGTAAAGGTGGGATTTTGATACATCCTGGTTGTGTATACCCTCGCTGGGCCTAGGAATCCTTGACCAGTAAATGACAGGATATACGGTAAATCCTAAGGGTGGAGATGGAAAAATTCCTCGCGGTTTAGGTGGAGAGATCCAGAGGAATCCATGCTTGTTTAGGGCCTAGTGATTCCTAGACCAGTATTGGCGGGATTGCGGTAAATCCTGGTAGTGTATGTTTCTTGTTTGGGCCTAGGAATCCTTGACTGGTAATGGTGGGATATACGGTAAATCATAGTTGTATAGGTGCTTTATTTGGGCCTAGAAATCATTGAATGGTTTTGGCAGGATATGTTGTAAAGCCTGAGAAGCATGGTTAGTTTTGTTGTGAGTCACACATTCATGCTTGGAATATGGCATGGGGGTAATTGGTTGAACTAAATATTTGGTTCAACCCAATCTATGGTCGGGTGGTACCTGGAAGTCCCTAACTTGGTTGTATTTTCATATGTGAATAAGAGATATTTTCCTCTTGTGTTCTATGTGTAAATGTACATGTTATTTTGTGGCTATGATGGTTGTTCTATCATTGTTATTATTTTGGTTATATGCTGGTTATAAGCATGGTTAATGACATATTTGAGTTATGGCTCTCATCATGTTTTGATTAGTAGATGAAATGCTAATGAATGTATGACCTAATACATGATAATACAACTATTATGAGACAGCATCAACCCTTCTTGACGATTCTCAAATAAGTAGGATCTCCCTATGTTTAGATGTGTATATATGACCTGTACATTACATGTTCATGATATGTTTGACGTAATGTCTATCATGGATAGGCCTGGTTATGTTAGGTTCTTGTCTAAGTTTTATGTGAAAGGATTTCTCCTGGTGTCATTCATTATTATGGGAAGTTTTATGAATTTTTGGGCAATGGTCTGGAGATTAGCCTAAAAAAGTGGCTTAAATCTTGCAGTCGTTGGCACAAAACTGGGTTGAAAAGTCTATATTCGCATGGATTCCTTGTTGTGGGAGTGAATGGAGGGTTACAATAGTATGGAAGGCTTGTCATGGAGTGATTGGGGGTTTAGTTCAGTTAAAAACAAAGTTAACTCAGGGTCGGGGCACCTGGAAGGGTGGTTTAGCCCTTGGGGTCTTGTAGGACCCGAGGGAGATCAATAAGGTTTAGGTTTTGTTGATTCCACTTCCTTAAGGTGATATAGGAGGTTGATTCATATCATAGTAACTCTTCATCACATATTTATCCTGATGGAACGATAAGCTTGGGTAGGTGTGGGAGGATGGTGTTACAAAGTGGTATCGGAGCATCATTCAACCCTTGTATTGGATGGGTATAATGTGTTTTTCATGCATGCATGTAGGTTGTATATGTTATTTTTATGTAGCATGGTGATGGTCATTGTTGCAGTTGTATTGTCATGTAGAAGTTGTTGTTGGGATGTGTTTGTCACGCATACATGTCAGTGATATATGTGCTCGTTATATATGTTACTGTCTACATGTTGTTATGCATGCATTTTTATGGGCATGGTTGTCATGCATGAGGTCAAACATGTATCGTGGTGGTTATTATGTAGTTTTTGTCATCATGATGTTGTTAGTACGTTATGATGCTGATATGTTGGCTGAGATAGTGCAGGAGATGAAAATCATCAATATGATGTTTCAACACTAGAATTCGAGGTAAGAGCATATCATCATAAAAGTTTGTATGTTTGGCATTCAGGTATGTTGGTTAATGGTTGTTATGAGCATTATGGTTATGTACATACCTGTCATTCTACTATTGTTTTGGTTACATAAATGCTAGTTGATAAGTGAGGTCTTATGCATGCGTCGAGTCATCATGCATGGTAGTAACTTGTTTTTATATGCATTGAGGTCATATTCATGATGATTATGGTCATTGAATTTAAGATTTGTATGTTATTATGTGCCATGCTAATCTGCATTGGCTTGTGCAGATGGTTATGGTTACGATATTTGGGTATGAGTAGATATATTTGTGGTATTGTGTAGTACTAATTTGGATTGACTTGTGTAGATGTGATAGCCTCCCCAAGATACATTGAGGTATGAGTTTGATTATGTTGTCCATTTCATTTATCTTACATGGTATGTTTATAGGTTGTTTGAATGTTTTATTAATTGCATGATATGAACATGTTTCTATAAGATTACGTGAAGAGATGATCTTGTTTTAAGACGATTGTACTAACACGATATCTTTTGAGACAACTCATATGTACTTGAGTGCAAGTAGGTGCTAGTTGTAGTATTATGACCAGTGGCTGTGAGTTGATTATGACATGGTTGTTAGTCTTGGTAAAGGTTGATTTTGAATTAATAGACATGATCTCTTGATCTTTGGAACATGTGAATGACAAGTGTGAACAATTGATCTGAACTTAAACAAAAATGCAACAAAATATAGATATAACCATAAATATAGAGTTTCGACAGAAATAATGCTTCATTTCATTAATATCAAAGAACCGAAACATGCTTACATACAAAATGGAAATAAACTAGCTCGGGAAATGGTAGCTTATCTCTCAGAAGATATGTGGTGGCTACATGCCTCTGAACTGTGTTACAATGAGGCTCAAAGGCCTATTTGCTATATAGAAACAATGGAAAACTCTAAACATCCAAAAACCTAGCCTTAGGAGATGAAGCACGAAAACTATGGGCCCTGTTTGAGTAAATTGGTACATCACCTTCCTGGGGTTGTAACTTTGGCATACAATTTCCATTTGATGCACATAATACCTCGTTATAAATATCTATATGAGGACTACAACTTGTGAATATAAACATGAGTGAAAGATTCATGCTTTCTTGTTTTCCAAAAAAAAAAAACGTTGCTTAGGGCCTCAAAATAGCTCCGGAAGTTCAAGACCCGAAAAAATGCCAAAAATAGTAAACTGTGCTACAATTAAGGAAACTAAAAAATTGAAAGAAACAATGGTGGGGCTCCAAGTGGAATAAGCAGGTGGCCACCAATATCCACTTGGACCAACTGTTGCAAGGCAACATATTTGGCATCACAATGACAACGTAACAATTGATTTGTTTATATAACTAACAGTTGGGTTATGTGACAATACATAATAAGATTCAACTGTAGCAAGGAAAAAGGTAAAACAAATGAATTGGGTGAGAATTCCTTTGGATATGTTTGGAAACCGCAATTCCAAATGAATGAGTGCTTTGCATGAGTACATGAATTCTTCTTAACCTTGATTTTGTCTGAAATTATATGGATATATGTTATATTCATGAACATGTATTTGACAAGTATACCGGTTGGTTTCTAGTGATAGTTGGACTCGTTAAGGAATTGGAGTTCCTTGAGAGACGATATATGTAAATATTTAGTTACAAGGCAAAATACTTGGCACAACAAGATAAGGTAACCAATATATTATTATGTTTATTTATGCATTGAAAATTATATGTTTATGGCAGTATGATGCAGGGAATCGTATGGAAAAAGAGGCTGCTATGAAATCTTGATGAAGACTCAGGTTGAGATTTACCTTGGAAGCATTGGTAACCCATGGGGTTGAGTCATGGTGTTTGTTGTTAGTTTTTTCCTTTCGGTCTCTTGTGATTTGGTTGCACTTGGTTTGTGGTTTTGTTTATGTCTGGTGCATGGCCATGCTACTTTATTTATGGTGCTGTATTGTTATTGGTTTTTCATGGTTTTTCTTCTTGGTTGCTTTCTGTTCTTGCCTTTTATTTTTTTAGATTCTTGGTAATTAGTTAGGGAAAGAGGAAAGTTAATGGAGCTTGGGGAAATCTGGATGAGACCCAGATGAAGCCGATGCATGTAAAGGGAAGCTAAAGGAAATAATGTGACAGTCAGTTGGATTGGTTGGGTTCATTGGGATAAATGGACTGTGGTAGGACAATCATGAGAAAAGTAATAGGAAAGGTAAAGTAAATGGATTTGAGATGTCAGATGCCTTAGCTATGTTGGGAACTATTATTCTTGATGTTGTGCATGTTGTGCATGGATAAAGGGAGTTCTCTTAACCTTAACCCTATGATATCTAGTAATTATGTGGTGATTACAATTATGAGGATGTCTATACATATATATATGTATGTATGTATGTTGTTGTTTGATAGGGTCATTAGAGATCATGATTGTTTTATGCTAATGTTTACATGTATATATGCATTTATGTATGTCATTGTTTGACAAGGTCGTCAGGGGTCATGATTATTTTATGCTGATGTTTATATGTATATATGTATGTATGCATGTTGTTGTCTAGCAGGGTCGTCAGGGATCATTCTTGTGGAGAAATGATTGTTTATGTAGGTGAATGGCATGAAGAGGTTCTTGTTATAAAGTGGGAAGGGTACCCTTGCCAAATCTATGAGGTCAGTATCATGTGGATATGATTTGATATTATATGGTTATACTATGCCTATTTTTATGTTATGGACAGGCTATGCTAAGGGATACATCAGCTAAATGAAAGCAGTCTGATCTGCAGCATGCTGGGACAAACATGGATGGTGGAAAGGCACTAGAAGTAAGGTTGCTTGGTAGAGTTAGTATGGTCTCTGGATGTGCAGTAATACTATTGTATATATGTTGTACATGTTGTATGTGTGGTGCTATCTACATATGGTGATGTGTATATGTTGTATATGCAATGTTGTGTACATGTTGGATATGCAGTGTCGTGTACATATGGTGCCATGGGTATGTTGGATATGCGGTGTTGTGTACATATGGTGCCATGGGCATGTTGGATATGTAGTGTTGTGTACATATGGTGCTATTGTATATGCAATGTTGTGTACATGTTGGATATGCAGTGTCGTGTACATATGGTGCCATGGGTATGTTGGATATGCGGTGTTGTGTACATATGGTGCCATGGGCATGTTGAATATGTAGTGTTGTGTACATATGGTACTGTGCGGATGTTTCCTATGCAGTGCTATGTAATATGGTGCTATGTACATGTTGTATATGCAGTGTTGTGTACATATGGTGTCCTTTGCATGTTGTACATGTGGTGCTATGTACATGTGATGTTGTGTGCATGATTGTACATGTGGTGTTGTGTGCATGTGGTGCTATGTACATGTTATACATGGGGTGTTGTGTACATGTATGCATGTGGTGCTGTGTACATGTTATGCATGTGGTGTTGTGTACATGTGGCACTGTGTACACGTGGTGCAAGTGGTGTTGTGTACATGTTGTGAAGGTGGTGCTGTGTACAGGTGGTACTGTGTACAGGTGGTACTATGTACATGTGGTACTGTTGCACATATGGTATTGTGCACATGTCATACATGTTGTGTTGTGTACATGTGGTATGATGTTATTTGCGTGTATTCATTGTATCGTGACATGTGTATTCATTGTGTTGTACTCTGTGTACACGTATTTGTTGTGTTGTACACCAGGTGTAGGTGTATGTATTGTGTGTGTTGTACACAAAGTGTAAGTGTATGTATGGTACACCGGGTGTAGGTGTTTGTGTTGTATTGTATGACGCATGTAGGTGTATGTGTTGTGTTGTGTAGAAATTTGAATAATATAACACTTATTCACAGAGATTATCCTGATTATACACTATTTGCGGAATGCATGCATAATACATAACCTCTTCTACCACTGATCATCAATTTGCGGAATTAAAAAACAATTGCATGCACACATTGAAACATCAATCACACATATGAACACAGTATGTAATGGGGAAAGCATACAGATGAAAACCCCCAACTATCTGTATATTATAATGATAGAGAACATGTAACAATACATAGTACAATACTCCTCACAAGTACTCAGTACTATCTCCACCTGCTACACACAAACTAGCTCAGATCTGAACAAGTCACGAGTTCAAATCTCCTCCACTGTTTGCCTGCCTCTATTGCGCAATCCAAGTTAAGAATAGATATGATCCAAGTTCTAATTCCCTTGGCTTGTACTGTGCAATCCTCATTGGCAATCTCAATCAATGATTGTGCAAATATCATGCACTGCTATAGTCACAACTGATAGTAGTCTCACCCTTTCACCCACCTCTAACACTTGTCTCCATTGAACTGTCCATGCATTGAGTTAACTAATGTATTCTTTAGTTGATTTATGAGTTAATAATTAGTGAATAACTTAATAATTAATTCACACCACTCATCACTAGTGTATTTCTCAATTAGACTAAATACAACTAGTTCAACTAAGTCAAACTGAACACAACTCCATCAACTCCTCAATCAACTCCACCAAACTTAATCACTTGAGTTCTAACTGAAGTCCATCATGCAATAGCTCAACTAACCCATAGGAAAAGTGTATTTCCTTCTGGTAGTTGCATGTGCCACATCCGTAGCTCAAACTGAAGTGCTGCAAGAGGATAAGATAATGTTTATAGTCCAAATATTATTAAGAGCTAATAATATCCGACTGTTCTATTTTTAGACTGGCAGTCTAAAAATAGACTCCGCCCCTATGTATAAAAATAGAAGTCCATCTATTTTTACCAACATGACCAATCATCCATAAATAGCATCCTGCAACTCATAGACCATGATCCATATGTCTAAAAATAGACATAGTCTAAAAATAGACTTTGTGCCAAAAATAGCCTGCGGGCCCACTTAGTGAAGGCGACTTCTTTTCACTAAGCTCCATCATCTTGTTGCATTTTCAACATGTTGTACATCAGGTGTAGGTGTATGTATTATGTAGTGTTGTACACCATATGTGGGTGTATGCATGTGATGTACCTTCTATCTATGTGTGTGTTATTGAAGAGAAGGGAAACACTAGGTTCTTATCGAATGTGGAAACTAATCCGATGTGTGTTCAAAAAAGACAAAGCACCAAAGTAGAAGCAAAGGACCGATTGAAGGATAAGTGTCAGTATTTTATTTTAGTTTTTATTATGCATGTGATCTATGACTCTGATTTATGATGGTTAAATGTGATCTATGATTTTGATTTATGATGGTTGAGTTTTGAGCTAACCAGATGTGATATATTTATTCATGATGATTTGATCAAACAACTAGTTTGAATTGTTGTGATAGGAAGTAAACAAAATTGCAAATGTACCTTATTGATGAGCCACCAATGAGGTATGATTTGAGTTTTTCTCAATATATTTTGAATCTAATGGAAATTATGTGCTTGGTATAGGAAAGCATGGAAATTCCAGGTTGGGTGGTTGAAACTGACTGCAAGAATTAGCAACAATAGAAAAGGAATTGGAACATGCAACAATATCCTCATAAATCATTCAAGAGTAGGGCCATTGTGGGACACTGGTACCCAATAATGTCCATTGATTTCCATGAGCATGTTATGACCGTATGATGGTTTTTAGGCATGGATATGCCGTGGTTTTGAACCTTTCGATACGAGGAAACCTTGCCAAGGGATGGAATTCCCGGGAAGGGGGATGTCGGGGAACTTGGAAGGTGAGTGACTACACGGAAGGGGCTGATTGGATTGATTGAGGGACTATGTAATAGAGAAGGGAAGGTTTAGGATGGATTTTTTTTTGTCATTATCTTTGCTAGATGGAATCATATGCACAATGGGAGTGTGCCTTGGAGAAATGTGCCAGTAAATATTCACTGAGAGGACAAGTAGTGCAAGGATTGTAGCACTAGACATTGGATTTTTATTTGACTTTGGTAGTGGGTTTTGAACTTCCTAGGAAGAAGGTGAATCTTGGTACTAGTTTCAAGGATGGAGGTGTGAACCTCTGGATTCCCTTGTTGCTAATGCAAGTATTGTATCCTTTTATTTCCTGGTTGAGAAAATGTACATATGTATATATTATTGTAAATACTGTATCGAGCTGTGTTTATAAAGCCCCATACATAGTATGGTTATTTGCTGGTTGAAGCAAATGTGCATGAGTATATGTGGTTGTTATTGTAAATAAAGTAATGAGTTGTGTTATAAAGTGTCAGTAAACGATATGTTTGTCATGTTTCAACAGTTGTCATTGTAAATACTACAACGAGCTGTGTTATAAAGATCCATAGGCAATATGCTTTGGTTTTCAACGGCTTTGCTGGTTGTAGGTGTCATTGAACATCAAGGATGATGTTCCCCTAAGGGGGAGGGGTTTGTAATAGCCTCGGGATAAAAGTTCATGTAATAAAGTTAATAAAGGAAAAATAAGACCAAAGTTCATGTAATAAAGTTAATAAAGGAAAAATAAGACCAAGGTCATGGGACACGTATTCCAAGATGAATGTTGGGAAAAACAACCTAGCGGGTGTTCATTTGGTTTATTATGGCTAAGGGGAAATTGGAAAAGGAATTTGAAAAGGAAAAGAGGAATTAATTGACATTTATTTACGAAAATAAAGAAAATTGGGAGAAAAGGAAGGTGAAAGATCACAAATTTGCATGAGAAGGAAATTGAAGGAAAATGAAGAAATTAGAGGCCTCATTGATAAAAAGGCTTATGAAGATCAATTCATGGATTTTGTCAATGTTACCTTTTCTTAGTTCAGTTTTGGAGCTCTCTCTCTCTATTCCCTCTATTCTCTCACACTTAGAGCATTCTTAGATCACTCTAGCATTGGAGCAAGGAAAGCAAAAGAAGGACAAGGAAGGAAAAAGGAAAGCAAAGATAAAGAAAGGAAGAGTTGGATCAAGTGGATACAATGGGATTACTTGTAGGTATTAAGTTGCATGTATGATTTCCTTGCTAGTTTTGGCATGCATGGTATATGCATGTGTGTATTTGGTTTTCTTGCTGTCATTGGAATGGGTTTTTCTAGGTGTGACAGTGGTTTCAACCTTGCCTTGCTATTTCTATATAGCCATGTGTGATGGGCTTCTTTTACTCGGTTGAGATGGATTATCAGATGGTTTCGAAACTGAGTGAGGTGGTCTCAAGAAAAAACACAAGGACTAGGAATCCATATATTGGTAAAGGTGGGATTGCGGTAAAGCCTGGTTGTGTATACCCTCATTGGGCTTAGGAATCCTTGATTGCTAAATGGCAGGATATATAGTAAATATTGAGGGTGGAGATAGACAAATTCCTCATGCTTTAGGTGGAGAGATCCAAAGGCATCCATGCTTGTTAAGGGCCAAGTGATCCCTGGACCGGTATTGGTGGGATTGTGGTAAAGCCTCGTAGTGTGTTTCTTGTTTGGGCCTAGGAATCCTTGACCAGTAATGGTGAGATATATGGTAAAGCCTAGTTGTATAGGTTCTTGATTCAAGCCTAAAAATCCTTGATTTGGAGGGATATGTGGTAAAGCCTGAGAAGCATGGTCGTTTTTGTTGTGAGTCCCACATTCATGCTTGGGATATGTCATGGGGGTGATTAGATGAAAGAAAGATTTGGTTCAGCCCAATCTATGGTTGGGTGGTATGTAGAAGTCCCTGACTTGGTTGGAGTTGCATATGTTAATAAGAGCTCTTTTCCTCTTGTGTTATATGAGTAAATGTACTTTTTATTATGTGGCTATGATGACTATTATATCATTGTTATTATGCTGGTTATAAGCATGGTTAATGAGAGATTTGAGTTATGGATATCATCCTGTTTTGATTAGTAGATGAAATGTTAATGAATGTATGACCTAATAGATGATAATGCAAGTATTATGAGAGGGAATCATACCTTCTTGATGATTCTCAGATAAGTATGAGATCCCTATGTTCATATGTGTATTTATGACATGTACATTTATGATGTGTTTGATGAATTTTTGTCATGGATAAGCTTGGTTAGGTTAAGTTCTTGTCTAAGTTTTGTGTGCAAGGCTTTTCACTAGTGTCATTCATTGGTCTGGGAAGTTTTATGAAGTTTTGGGTAGTGGTTTGGAGACTAGCTTGAAAAAGTGGCATGAATCTTGCAGTCGTTAGCACAGAACTAGGTGGAAAAGTATACAACCACATGTAGGCCTTGTTGTGGGAGTGATCAGAGGGTTACAGTCACATGGAGGGTTTGTTATGGGAGTAATTGGGTGTTTAGTTCAGTGAAAAAGCAAGTTAACTTAGGGTTTGGTCACTTGGAAGGGTGTTTTAGCCCTTGGGGGTCTTGTAGTACCTAAGGGATGCTAGTAAGGTTTTGGTTTTGTCGATTCCACTTTCTTAAGGTGATCTAGGAGGTTGAGTAATATCATAGTAACTCTTCATCACATATCTATCTCGGTGGACCAGTAATCTTGGGTAAGTGTGGGAGGAGGGTGTTACATAATATTCTTTTCAATACATTTGTAGATGGTGGTATGATGCAAATATCCCATTTAATGTTGCTCGCTGACCTTATTACCAAGCTATGTAAGACTCTGTTATGGCTACAGGAAAGGGCTTCAAAGGCCCTACTATGCATGACTTGAGGGGAGATCTTTTGAAAAAAGATATTTCTTCCATTGATGAGTATTTGGCTGAGTATAAAGGTTCATGGCTCAAAACAGGGTGTTCAATCATGTTAGATGGATGGACCGATGGAAAGCAATGCAATATCATTAATTTCCTTGTTTCTTTCCCTCAAGGAACCATGTTTTTGAGATCAGTTGATGCATATGATAAGGTGAAGGATGCAACCCTTCTGTTTGAGCTTTTGGATGACATTATTAAGGAAGTGGGGGAGCATAATGTTGTTAAGGTCGTCACAAATAATGCCTCAAACTACGTTCTTGCTAGAAAGATGCTTGAGTCCAAATATAATACCATATTTTGGACTCCATATGCTGCACATTGCATAGACCTCATGCTCGAGGACATAAGAAAAGTGGAGTGGGTAAATACATTGTAGATCATGCGAAGTGCATTACAAAATACATCTACAACCACTCATGGGTGTTGAGCCTAATGAGGAAAAACACTAGGGAAAATAGCTTGTTAGGCCTGCAATTACGAGATTTGCAACTCACTTCCTCATGTTGAAATGTCTCAATTCTCAACAAAAAAACTTGCAATTTTTCTTTTTCTTTTGATGATTGGACTTCATCTCGATGGGCTTGTAGACAAGATGGTAAAGACACCAAAAAGTAAGTTTTTGATAATTATTTGTGAAAAAGGTCTACAAAGTTTGTGAATATTATTGAGCCCCTTTTTAAGGTGCTATGTATGGTGGATGTGGAAAAATTGGCCATGGGATACATTTATGAGGCTATGGATCTGATGAAGGAGCAGATATGGGAAACTTACAAGGATAAGTTAGATAAATATGGGAGATCATTGATAACAAATGGAACGATCAATTCCATCATCCTATACATGCAACTAGGTATTTTTTGAACCCAAAGTATCATTATGAAGCTCGACTAGGAGATCTGCAGGTTGGGGAGGTCAGAGATGAATTGTATGATTGCTTGGAGTGCATGGTCCCTAACCATGTAGAACAGTTGAAAATACTAAACAACTTACTCTTTTTAGTATGGTAGTAGGTACCTTTGGAAAAAACTTGGCCCATATGGAAAGAGATGTGGATCAACCAAGTAAGCAATTTCAATTTTTTATTCTTTTAAAGTTCAATTATTTACAAATTTACAGTTCAAATTATTTGAAAATAATTGTAAGTAATGAAATAAAATAAGTTACCAATTAATGTATTTTTCTTTGCAACACATTGGCGGGAGTCATTTGGCGACCAATGTCCTCAATTACAAAAGTTTGCAGTTAGAGTCCTTAGCCAAACTTGTAGTGCTTTAGGTTGTGAATGCAATAAGTCTATTTTGATCACATACACACAAAGAAGAGAAACCATTTGGACCAAAAAAGGTTAAATCATCTTGTCTTTGTTTAATACAGCCTTCGGCTAAGGCACAACCAAATGATGAATGTAAATCTTGATCTAGATCCCATTGTGTTGGATGATATTGATCCAACATGAGAATGGGTGGAGGAGACTGAAGATCTTGAGTTTGATGATTCTTTTGATATTGACATGACATTAGGGGGGGTGAAGCATATTTGGTAGCAGCAACACCATCAGAACCAAAATTAGTAGCCACATCAAGCAAAGGAAAACAACCAATGGAAGGCACTAGTCATGCAACTTGACGAACTCATATTTCCATTAGTTCCAATTCTATTATTATTGGCGGTAGTGCTGCTACTGAGGTTGCATATGAGGTAGAGGCATCCTTAGACTCTGATCCAGATGATGTTTATGTAGCTCCTGTTGATGATCCTATGTCTAGTAGTGGTGATGAATTTGATCATCATGAGGAAAGATCATGCTGATCACTAATATGTACCAATAGACTTGTAGTAGGCCAATGGCCCCATAGCTTGTAGCATTGTTTTTTGAATTTATATCCCATTTAGAGCCTCATTGCTTATTTATTTCGTCAATGATATGTATTGCACTCGGTGCCATTTTGATATATTCACCTTTACATGTTATATAGATGAGAAAAAATTTCATATTTTGTCTCTATTGGTTTGGAATCTTGGTTTTAAATCTTAAAAAATGTTTTTTTTCATTAAAAATTAATTATTTCATGTATTTTTTTTTAAACTGGTTTATTGAGATCTGACCAATCCTGGTTTGAAACCTAGTTTATTAGTTGGACAGGTCCATTCACCGGTTCAGCTTTTTAAAACTATGATTAGAATAGAGTTGCAAAAACAATTGTAAGGAGTGGAGTACACAAAAACTCTGTTACTAGAACAATTGTGTATACAATTCTATGAGACCTGAATATAATATGAGATATATCACAGTATGTGTACTCTCTTTTTTATTTCAATGAAAAAAAGCGTTTTTTTCCTCTAAAAGGAAAAAAAGGATAAAGGGAATCATTCTCTTTTTAATTGTGGTTGTGTTGAAGCTCAAGCGAGTTTCAAATTGAGTTTTTTTGAAGACTCTTAAGCTAGTTTCAGTGATCTTCCATAGTCACCCTAGGTAGACATTGTTGATTTCGGTGGTTCAGGCATGGCCACCCTAGTTGGCTATTGTAGGCATTTATTTTCCTAACATTGTATTGTTTTAGGTGATCCCTTGTAGTTTTGTAGACAAATTAATTGTTGGGGTTTACTATTATATCAAGAGGATGAGATTAGGGTTTTCTTTGCATAAGAAGAAAATGCCATAGTCTAGATTAGATATGACCAATCAAATTTATCGTCCAGTGAAAGGAAAATGATTAGTTTGAAGGTTATAATTTGGGAAAGTTTATTTCCACTTTGAAGCCTAAGATCCCAATTTAGAAGGATGTAATACCTCATTCCCTCTAGAGAAAAATGAAGATCAGGTTTAATTAAAGAGGCCAAGTACTCTTATAAATCTAGATCGAGTTGCTCTCTTTCAGTAGCTCAAATATGAAGGGTAAATTTATTGCGGGATTTTTTCATTTTTTTTATTTGAGGACGAATCCATCTATTATAAAGGCTGATTTATTTGCATTTGTGATCCGGATCTCTTCAGCTACCAAAATGATCCAAGATCTTTTACTTCTGTGATGTTAATAGAATTGCATTTAAAAGAGCATAAAAGAACCACATGTGCATGCTTAAACAAGAGGAAACATAATGGCAATCAACAAACCAATAACACAACACATTGATAATGGAGTTCACCCAGTGTGGGTTATGTCTTCGAGCCATATGTCAAGATATTGGAGGTTGCTTCATATAATTTCTGCTAATGACGATGATGTACATGTCATGTTCTTTGTCATAACAAGGAAAAATACCCTCAACAAGAGTGTCGTGTCTCTCCACGAGATGTTCTCCATATAGGAACTCTCACTCAAAATAGGTCTTCCTTCAGCATGACAAGCTAATAAAATCTCACAATAATGTGGCAACAAGCATCCCTCAACATAGTGTTACACATGGAACTTAACAATAAGACATCATCATTGCAAAATTAAAGGAAGCATAACATAACTACATCATATACCTCCACTTTCGAAGATGGCCAAAAAATGAAAAGATCAGATGCTGAAATAGACTGCACCACTAAATTCCTGGCAATGAGTGGTGTAAAATAGACTGTAAACTTGTACAATTATGACACCGTCAAATTTTGGACGCTTAGGAATCTTGAAGATTCTCTCAAAGATTCCTCTCCACTGGCTGACTGGAGACCTGCTACTCAGATGAAAAATTGGATCTCACCATCATGATCCTTGAGAAATTCTGAGAAGAATGAGTATAAAGTCGGCCAGATTCCAACACTGGAAAAATTTAGCCTCTAAGGGAATCTAAAGATTCCTCAAGATTCTTCAAAGATTCTCCGCTATTGGGAACCTACATTTTTGCTGCTTAGCTGTAGATTTTGACTACACAGTTGGATTTTGGCGAGAAAACATGCAAAAATGACTATAAACATGTCAAATTCTGTCATTGTAAAAATTTACCTCCCAAGGAATCTTTTCAGCATCTTGAGATTCTCTTGTGTCAAGGTTCCGCACCTCTGACAGGGCAATGTTCCACCTCCTTGAACTATGTCATGGTACCGCACAGTCACTGTTCCACACTGCTCATCAAAATTCCACCCAATAGAGTTTCGACCTCCAAGTTCCGCTTGTACACTTTCTGGTTTGTTGCCCCCGTGCAAATGAAAGGTTAAAGTTTTTATACCTTTTGGCCAACAAAGTTTACGAAGTGGACCATTTGGTCTATTGGTAAGAGATCTATGTTGGACGTGGACAGGTCGAGGGTTCCAACCCCACCGAGCCCCCCTGTTCTGGAATGGCGCGTTAAGTTTATGGTAGGGGTTAAGTCAACAACTACATGACATATATAACCCATCCGTCCGGTCTGGTCGGTCTGCCTCCTGAGTGCCTCCACGTAACACAACAAATATATATATATATATATATATATATATATATATATATATATATATATATATATATATATATTTGTTGTGTTACGTGGAGGCACTCAGGAGGCAGACCGACCAGACCGGACGGATGGGTTCAAGCGCCACCGCCTCTGAAATGAAAAGTGGCATACGTTGGAGGTGGGGGTTGGGTCCACTAGTAGGTGGCTTGCCCAATACACATCACATGTTTATTTATAGGGGAGAGACTTCTATTGTTGTGTAGGGAGCAATAGTTGTTATAGTACTAGCCACACACAACCATCAAAACATCACAAAAAAAATTCATAATTAAAACATAAATAGATAATATTAAGTTATATAAGTTATTCAAATATTTCCAAAATGGGCCTATATATTGATTGGGCTTACAACTGTCCAACACTAGCCTTTACTATGAAAATTTGACAAGACATACTGTCCCAAGTACATCCAGATCTTTTTGAGAAGACAACACAAAATTAACAAGCAACTACTGGCCTCCCATACTATCCAACATGACACATATCACATTAGACCAACCCTATGTTGGGCGCAGGCTCCCCCAAGGGCAGTTTTGGGGTTTAAAGCCCATATTTTGGTCAAATTTTGTAATCCAAGAGTAAAGACTCCACATTTTGTGGTCGTGGAGTGCGTAGATGTTAAAAGAGTCATAGGGTTGTCCACCCTTATTTTGGAAATGTAATGTCGGCTATAGAAGATCTACCTGATGAGCCTTATCATTGGGTAATTATATGGGCCTTAATTGGCCTTAATTCACCTCCTAGCTTAGTCAAACCAACTATTCTCACAACTTATTGCATTTTTTTTATTATATTTTGTTTATGAGATGAGTTAGAGTTGGATATTTTGCTAATGTGCATGTAATGCAGGAATAAAGGATAAAAGAAAGGAAAAATGCAAGAATAAAGGATAAAAGCAAGGAACTGTGGCAAATACCTTGGTCAAAACTGGAATGGGACAAGGGAGAGGAATTATAGAAGGTAAATCCTCCTCATTTACTACCCCTCCATTCGAATATTCCTCCATTATCTTGGAGTGCAAACAACCAAATCATGAGGACTAAAAGACAAACGAGCAAGTGAAAGTGACAGAAACTAGTTTATCTTGAGTGGGGAGCCAAGCCTCCCTAATGGGAAGGAAGCTGTTGGAGACTTCAGATGTATAAGTAGAGAGGTTTATGACCTTAGGAGGATTCAAATTCTTATTGTAAAAACTCTACTTTATTTCTGAGCTGCAAGACTTGTGACAGTTTGTTATGTAATCGATGGTTTTTATAATAAAGATAAGTTCTGTTTTGAGCCAGCACTGAGTTAACTTAGAGGGATGAATCTCTTGGGTTAGGGACCAACCCGAGAAGCCAAAGCTCCTCTTTATTGTACATGTATGCTAGCATAGATTTCTGGTTTTGTTCATTTTCTTACGTAGCTTCCTGGTTTTCTCTTCATTTGCTTAAGTAGCTGCATTTCCATAACAGTAGTATAGCATAGCTTCCTGGTTTTCTGTTCATTTTCTTAAGTAGCTGTATTCCCATTACAATAGTGTAGATTAGATTGGTTGTGCTTTACTTTAGTTCCATGTGTTTTTTTCAATTAGCAGGTTAGCTAGGAGAGATCACGATAAGGTTGTCCGCAGGTGCCTCGGCCTCGCCTCCTCCCTCTGGGACCATGATTTGAGGAAGAGACCCTTCAACAATCCCTAAAACACAGGTTTCTAGTTCTCACATGAGCTTTGGAGTTTGTTGTTTGATGCAGTTACTTGTTTCATTTCATTATCATCGTTTTCCCTCACTCTCTGTCCACCCTCACCCTCACTAGTTTTTTTTTATTTTTCATTTGAAACCTCCTTCAACACGTTCTTCATCCATCATTTCCTCATCGTCTGATCCACAAAAAACCTGACCAATCATCGTCCAATTCATTAGTTTACCCTACAACCATTGCGCGCGAAGTCTTCCACCTACTTTATGCGCTCTAATCTCCATCGTTGATCTGTCTCATGATCCAACGACTATCGTGTCACCTCAATACTTTATGCGCCCCAATCTCCACCGTCAACCTGTCTAGCCTGATCCTACGGCTATCTCGCAATCTCAAGAGGACTCTTACACGACCATTATCTGCTCGAGAGCACGCGAGAAAAGTGGTTTTCCCATGCTATATGTCACCTAGTTAGGCTAATCATGTGAAATTTCAAAATACAACTTATAGCTTTGAGGGCGCGCGAGAAACTGGTTACCCACCTCTGAAAACCCACTCCATCCATTCACTTAATTCCTCGTGATAAGATCTCTACCATTCATCTTCTTTGTTACCTATTCATCCATCCATTCAATTAATTCCTTGCAATAAGACCTCCACCGTTCATCGGCTTCATTACCCTATTCTTCACATATTCCCTAAATCGTCTATGATAAGATCTCCACCGTTCATCCTGTTCATTAACCATGCTCATCCATCTGTTGACTTAAGCCCCTGCGATAAGATCCCTACCATCCATATTATGTTCGTTGATTGTTTTAATGGTCCCTATGCACTGCTATGTCCTTACATCCTCCTTTCACCAATTTCGATCTCCGACTACTCTTCCACTTGAAAACAAAATTTGTTTAGTTACTTTTCTTACACCTTAGTATAGTTTAATGCTCTTTACCTCTGCAACTTAGATAGCAGCATTAGGTTAGTGTTGATTTAGCAATTCTGTTTAGCATAACTATTTAGATAGTTAGTCAGGTTATGGTGTGGTTTAGCATTACATGCTATTTTCTTCATTACTGCAGTAGAGTAGCTCTCTCTTAGAATAGATTTGATCTTCTTCCATCAAATAATTAAGCTTCTTCTGACCCTTTAGAAGTCTGGCTTGGAACCCCTGGGGTCTCTTGCCAGATGAGCAATGACAACAGGCAGGACCTTCACTTTTACTTGTGCATATAGCACTATCACCTCCAAGTTTGTACGAACCTTGGGTTGATAAGTAAAGTTGGTAGCCCTGAGGGTTGCAACATTCTTGTTGCAATACCTAGGCTCATCAATTTTTGGCGTCGTTGTTGGGGAGGTGTCTAAGTAGAATGTGATTACTACTTTCTTCTATTTCTAGTCTCCAATTTTATTCCATTCGTTTATTTCTACAAAAGTAATCTAGTTTCTTCCTTTCTTTCAGTTGTCATTATCTACTTTCCTTTCCATTCTGCAAGTGGAATTTCTATTCAGCAAGTAGTTTCTTTGTTAGTAGCTTCCTTTAGTTTATCTGCTTTCCTTTTCATTTTGCAAGTAGAATTTCAATTCAGCAAGTAGTCTTTTTCTGTCAGTAGTCTTCCTTCAATCAGCAATTTCATTCTGCAAGTAGAATTTCAATTCAGCAAGTAGTTTTTCTTGTTAGTGGTTTTTCATTCAATCAACAATTTCCTTTCTGCAGAGTACTTTCCAGCTTTAAAAAAAAATCTTACAAAAACCAACCCAAAAACATTTCCTTTCATGCCTTGTAGGAATAGGGAAAATTCAGGAAAATTCTTGTCAAATACCCCCTCTACATCCAACATTCAACCTTCTCTCTTCTTCAGTGACGGTGAATTGGAAGACCCTTTAGGTGAGCAACCTTACATATTTGAGGAACCTACAGGGGAAGAAGAAGAGGAAGAACCCATTCCTACTAAACCAGTGGCTGAAAACCGAAATGAAAGAGGAAATAGAGAGAGAATTGAGGGAGTCTTCCCCATCAGGGATACCAATGGGGACACTAAGATGAAGAATATAAGCCCCTCTACTCTACCTCATTTCCATGGCCTGAACATAAAGGACCCTGACACTTTCCTATTTGAGTTTGTTGTTATATGCCGAACCTATGACTATAAAGATGATGAGAAAAAGTTAAAAATATTTCCATCTACCCTCAAGGATGCAGCATTGCATTGGTTCATGGGTTTACCTGGAGATAACATCACAAATTGGGCTCAGATGCAACAGGATTTTAACAACAAATATAGGAACTACTGTAGGTAGAAGGACACTAAAGGAGAGATTTTCAGGATGACCATAGGCCAGGATGAATCCTTAGAAGACTATGATGAAATATTCCAGCTCAATTACAAAAGGGCCAGGTGCACACTTGACCCTAAGACACTGAAGTTGGTCCTGCTTAGAGGAGTAAGGGAGGATCTTCTGGATATCTTACATATGATAGCAGGAGGAGATATCTACCAATTACCCTATGAGGATATTAAGACTGTCTTTAGAAACCATTCTAGCACAACCAAGAAAAAGGGTAGGGGTAATCACCCTATGGCCAATACATCATCCTCCAACTCATCCATCAAGGGTGAAATTGGAAATATGCTAAAAGATTTCAAAAGTGATACGCTGCAAACTCTTGCCTTGCAATTGGACACCATGAAGATAAAAAGGAAGCAAGAGGAAGTAGAAAGATCCCTGGCCATTGTTGGGCCATTAATATGTCATTATTATTATCACTTTTGAACGCTTATTCCACACATTTCTACCATTCTTTATCACGTCATTTATCATAATTGATCATATAATTCTATTTTATAATTATTTATGCTCTTATGGATAAATATTATTTCTTCTCCTTTATTTTTAATAAATTGATTATTATGCATATTTTTACCAATTATGGTTTATTAATAAATTTCTTCACCATTTTAGCCTCCAAGATATTTTCCAGATTGAAGATTTGATCATTAAATGTGCCAACTTAGAAATTCACTGGAACAAGAAGTGACAATTTGTATTGAATGGTTTGGGCAAATGGAGAAGAATCTGGAAAATCCGAAACATGGGTTTTGTTCAGAACAAACCAAATTAATTTGTAATGAGCATTTTTCCCAAATTTGGTCCGTACTAAGATAAATGGAAGGTTCTCTGAAGACGTTTTTCTTAGATCCACTGTTGTGGCCGTTTTCCAAATTATCTCAGCTACAACACCAAATTCGACCTGTTCCTGTTGAATGCTAATGGGAAGATATTGCAAATATGATTTTGATTATCAATTTGTTGAGAACAATCTGATTTTGTAATGAAAATCATTTTGTAATCATTACGGTTGTAACTTCTCTTTTCTCTCTGTGTATTTAAATCAGAACAGAGATCAGGGAAAGGGAATTATGGATTCATGATTCATGATGGGATAGATTATGAGAAATTAAGTTAGGTATTATTAGAGATGGGATAGGATAGGATAGGAAGAAAGGGGGATTGTTGCATTACCGTTGTAATTCTCGAGGCTTTTGCTGTTGTAATGATTTCATAGTTTGATGATTAATAAATAAAAGAGTTGTTGTTCCATTATTTGATACTGGAGTAGGTTCGGTGGTGCTTCACTGGTGGCTAAGGGCCCGGCCCTGGTGGATCCACTTGGTACCTGTACCATTATTTTACAGTTCTAATAGTGTGATGGTTTGATTTAATTTTCATTGCTTTTGAGTTGCTATTCATTAGAACTTAAATTGTTATGTTGTTCATTTTGGTTATAAAGCTTCATTGCTCACTTCAGATTCTGCCGTGCATTACAAGTTTCTGCTTATTTATTATTTCTGCTCATTTCTATTAATTTTGTAGTGCTGTTCATTTCCATTTAGTATTGTTGTTCATTTAGCTTTGTGGTTCATTTCCATTTAGTGTTGCTGTTCATTTTCAATAATTTAGTATTACTATTCCTTTCCATTAATATTTCATTTCTGTAAGATGAGCTTTGTTGTGCAATTCATTTCCACTTAATTAGCTTTACTGTTCCGTTATATTTTAGATTGCTATTCATTTCCATTAATTTAGCTTTGTTGTTCATTTCCGGTAAATTAGCTTTGTTGTTCAAATAGGCTTTGTTGTTATCTCTTTCATGCAAGGATTTGGTTTTGCCTTTTAAATGTTATTGCAACAAGTGTGTTTGTTCCATTTCTACTAGCAACATTATTGATTGAGTTGTCATTTCTAGTTAATTGTTTTGGTGTGGAGTGTAAGATCAACAACTGTAAAGAACATGGACTATCACTGTCTAAGTTCTTAGACTGAGGATCTTGTTTTATTTCATTTACATCAGTTGACAGAGGAAAGAGTTATTACTATTGCATCCTTGACTGATGATTGCTATAGTTTCTTGAGTGAATGATCTAGTTTCAGAATATTAAGTTTCTTGCCATTGCATTTAGATTTTATTTCAAGCATTCATTTACTTTTGCATTTTAAGCACTATACTGCAAAACAATACTCTTGAGAAAGTGACCGCCTCAAACTGAGTACACTCTTGAAATAAAAAATCGTCCCTGGGTTGACAATTAATGTGAAAATAATTAGGAGTTAAAAAGACACCTTTTATCGCCCAACATTTTGGCGCCATTGCCAGGGAGAGTGTAGCCATTTCTAAAGAGTAGTGTGCTTATGATAAGTGCCTGTTAGGAGAGAATTGGGTATTAAAAATGGAAGGTAAGAACCTGTGTACGGAGCATGTAAAAGCCCTGCTCCCCTGCCCGCTTTCCATCATAATTGTTAAAGAACTTAGGGTAGAAATAAATGTTTGAATTTCTCTGTGAATGACTAAAAAAAATATAGAAATTTTGAAAAACAAATTTCATGACTTCACTCAAGTGGTGATGTAAGCACCACCCATTTCACTACCAATTGATAGGAACATTTGAAGAAGGAGCCTCAAATAAACACATGAAACACATCTTATAAGAAATGGCTCACATTTCTACTTTTGAATTCCCTATCAAAGATCTAGGAGGAGTGACACAAATGCACATAATTCTCCCATCTTCTCTACCAAATTTTCATAGTTTGACAAATGAAGATCTAGATACATTCTTATTTGAGTTCAAAATACTTTGTAGAGGATATGATTATTGTACTAATGTTCAAAGGTTGAAAGTGTTTCCTCTTACTCTAAAAGGAGTAGCTCTCTGATGGTTCATGAGCCTATGTGGGAACTGCATCTAAACATGGGAGGACATGAAGAACATATTCTTGAAGAAGTACCAAGACTATTAAAAATCCAATGAAGATATTTTCGATATGATACAAGGGGAAGATGAAAGCTTGGAGGAATATGTAGAGCGATTTCAGTACAACCTTCAAAAATCAAAGCATAAGCATTTGAAAAAAGAGATCTTAAAAACACTCATACTCAAAGGAATCAAAGATGAATTTTTAGAACTCTTAAATCTGATAGGAAAAGGTGATGTTGTTCAGTTATCATATGATGATGTTTGTGAATTGTGCATAAGGTACTAAAGAGGAATCTTCAAGGTTGGTAAGAATTCTAGAGACGTTTGTTCTTTCTTTTCCAAATCTACTACAAGAACAAGAGACATAAGAGCTGAAATCAATGATTTATTTGAACATTTTAAAATTGATTTTATAAGCTCTCTAATTTCAAAATTGGATGCTTTTCAGGTTCAAAAAAATCAAGAATTTGATGAAGTGTTTTGCCCTCATTACCGAAAGGAGCATCCCATAGATAGTTGTTCTTCATTATCTAGGATGGAAGTATCATTTCAAAGAGATGAGGAAGCTGCAACAAGGTCAAAACTATGGAAATCATGGCCTACAGGTATGGTTCAAAACACTTCTTCTCCATTCTCTTATTTGCATAATCCATTATAGAATACTAATGTGTTATGGCAACCATGTCAATAAAACCACCACCAAACTTGTCTACAAGTTTGGCATGGTTCATCTTACGATTGCATGACTACTCTCCCTCATCATGTAGAACAAACACATCCTCCATATTCTCCACCAGCTCTTCCACAACATCCTGCTTGCATATCAAAATCATCCACTCAACCCAATCATCTACATCATCAAAATGCTTCATTCCGTACAAAATTCCCTGCTCAACTCATTCACACCCTCGCCATAATAAACTAGTACAACATACTTACAGTGTTGAACTGCAAAATTTACCCACCCTTCCTACCCATTCTATCTCACATGCGCCATTAGAGAAAACTTACAATGAGATTCAGAATGTTTCAAATTAAAAAATTGTAGAAGTTATGGAAAAAAATGAGGTTTCTTTTAGTTTGCATCAACAAACTATTTTAAAAGCTCAAGAACTTCATGGTATGATGGCTATGGGAAATCAAGAAAGTAAAAGATTTATTGAAGATTGGTTTCACTCCATCACTTGTTTGTAGCATCACTCCATACTTCAACAATTTTTGACACCATCTTTTCAAGGGAAGTTGGCTTCTCATATCCTAATATTCATTAATATGCATTTTTCAAATTTGTGTATGTACATATTTGAAGCCTTATTTCGAAAATGGTTTCACTAGAAGTACTCTTATACGTAATCATATTCATTTTTCAAATCAAAGTAGGTTAGTGTAAAAAAATAAAATAAATAAGGACATAAGTAAATGCATTTTGTTTTTAATGTAAAAATAGTTGCTTTTGTTGCAACACACTGTGGAAATCAAAATCGGTGATAGATGTTTTAATTCATTTGTGTATGTAGATTAATTATAATGGAAATAACAGTTCTAGAAATACTCATATTCATTTTTATCACCGATTTGGAAAAAATGATTGAATATCATATTTTTGGCTTGTTGGCTTGATGAAATTTCTGAAAACACAGTCGGGACAATCATGTTTTGAGGGGCCAAAAGGGAATATTTTTAAAAAATATTTTTTTCCTAAGTATCCCTTGCTATATAATTTCCAACCCAATTTGAATCACTCAATTTGGATTTGAAACGAAAAAGTTAGAACCAAAGCATTGACAAGGTGTCTAGCCGGCAACTCAGGAACAGAGTTGGGACAGTCAGCTTTTGGAGGCCTAAATGACCATATTTTGAAAAATTGTTTCTATCCTATGTAGACCTTGATGTATAATTTCCAAATCAATTTGAATCACTCAATTTGGATTTGAAACGAAAAATTTAGAACCAAAACATTGACAAGGTGTCTAGAGGCAGCTTAGGAACAGAGTTGGGACAATCCGGTTTTGGAGGCCTAAATGACCATATTTTGAAAACTTGTTTCTATGGTAGATTTCCCTATGAATATAGTTTACAAGGCAATTGGAATCACTAATTTTTGATATTGTATGAGGAAGTTATGATCAAAATACTGTATATCTATCGTAAATCAACACTCTTAAAACTCAGTGTTTCCGGCTATTCCTTAGAGTATTTGACCTATCAATTCTTCTTGTATTCAAAACTTGTTTCTATTGAAGATAAATAAATGAATCTAATTTTATTTCCAATTGGAATCATTCAAATCTGACATCAAACGAAAAATCTATGCTTAAAATATCCACTGTTGTTCTAAGTGGGGTAATCGAAAATGACTCTATTATGCAGGTTGTTCTAAGTAAAATTGACATATCATATCATTGAATTTTTAAAACCTTTTGTATTGGAGATATACCTTTGAATTATCTCTCATCTAGCTTTGGAATCACTCAATTTTGATGAAAAACAAAGAAGTTATGATTAAAAAACTGCAGGTTAGCATAATTGGCCACTGCTCTCCCGCGAGTGATAAATAAATTTTACTTTGTTATTTTCTCCGTGGATTTGTTATACAGAGTAACTGATTGTTGTTTTTTTACATAATTATTGGAGTAAGGGAGCCCAATCACCTCTCTTTCTCCATGATTTAATGTTTTATTGCAGGTAGACACTCGTGTTTTTGCAGGTCCTAGGAGAATAACGAAGGTCAATTTATGGACGAGCGATTCTTGAATGAAATTTTAATGAAACAAGGGAATTTCATCCAACTCATTACCCAACGGATTCATAATAGAAGAAATGAAGAACTGATTTCCATTTGAAGATCCATATCATGTCTCTGGTACCAAATTTTTTTCAATGAGATCATTTTTCTTGCCTTAAGAAATAACATCATAGTTGTTGTAACTTAATTTATTTATTTACATACTGTTTTTAAATAAAATGGTGTTTCTTTTCTATTTTTTCTTATATTTTTGTGTTTCAGGTGTTGCTTCCTTCAAATTGTAACCCATCCTCAGCATCAATGCAGTGAACAACTAATTCATTTTTTTGCGTGCTTGCATTTTATGATTGTGCATTTTTGTTGTTCTTTTCAAAGGAACAACACTTTCACATTTTTGTTGTTCCTTTCAAAGGAACAACACTTTCACATTTCTATTGTTCCTTTCAAAGGAACAACATTTTTTCATTTTTGTTGTTCCTTTGAAAGGAACAACACTTTTGCATTTATGTTGTTCCTTTCCAAAGGAACAACACTTCCGCATGTTGTTGTTCCTTTCCAAAGGAACAACACTTCCGCAATTTGCTGTGCCTTTTTAAAGGAACAACACTTCTGCATTTTGTTGTTCTTTTCCAAAGGAACAAAACTTCCACATTTTGTTGTTCCTTTCCAAAGGAACAACACTTCTGCATTTTTCTATTCCTTTTCAAAGGAACAACAGTTCCGCATTTTGCTGCTCCTTTTCAAAGGAACAACATTTTTTGGGAAAACTGGTCAAAAATGTAGCGCCTCTTTCCACCTACTTTTGGAGGCCTTACCCTTATCCAAATTGAGTGCACAATAGTTAATTGGAAAGCCTGTCAAGTCTACTTTTCATAACATCTTGAATTTTTCAATTTGGAGTTCATTTGCTCTATCAAAAGTCCAATCTCCCAAGAATGGTCAAAATGAGCAGAATGAGGCTGCCGAAATGCATAGTGATGTTACAATCAATTTTTTAAGGCCTTCCTCAACTCCAAATTGAGCTCATGATAGCTCATTGGAAATATATTTGTGTCTATTTATCATTTGACTCATCAAACAAGTCATTTGGGCATCTCATATATGAGAATAATTGATTTTACCAAGGTCACTCTAAAGATGCACTAACCCTTCTGAGGCTAATGATGTTTTCAACATTTTTCCCAAACCATGAAATGTGTGTAAAAAATAAAAGAGGTTTTTCTTTGTAAGTCAATTATGGACAAAAACCTCTCTCACTTTTCTCAAATTCATCTTTTCTTGCCCAGAAACACAATTTGAAGAAAATTGTCCCTTATGTGTGGTGAATGGCTTGTTCCTTGGAATGACTTCTCGACAAATGATAGAGACCTGATGTTTGATGATATGAAATGGCCTCATGAATTCTGATATCCATCATACCTCCTCTGCTCAGATATATCTGAACAACACTTTTGCGTGTATTTTCCTTTGCTGTTCCCTACAAGGAACAACACTTTTGTGAGTGTTTTTGTTGTTCCTTCAAAGGAGCAACAATTTGGGAGTATTTTCGAGAACAACCCTTCCTTTCTCTTGTGGGATTATTCCTAATTCATCTCAACCACATTTTACTAATTCCCTTTCATGATATGAAGTACACTACTTTTATGATGACAAGAATTATGGATTCTATTGAAGCGAGTTAATATCATTTAGTTTTGATCTTTAACAGGAAAGCTCCTTGATGATAGATTATTTTAAAAAAGGACACAATTATTTATATACCACTTTACTGCATTATTTTCTATTGAACATGATATTGATTAATCATCATAATACCATGCTAGTTCCACCCTTCTTGGTTATAATCTTCTCTGTCTGTAATAAATGAGCTCATGGGTATATTTTTTTTCTATTGACATGTTCAACTTCTTCCACCATCCCTACTCTTAAGGAGTACTGAGCCTCCCTCTTTTTATCATAAAAATGTGTAATAACAACAAAATTTTGTTTGTAGATGGAGGATAGGGGGTCTCATTATGAGCCAGCCTACCATGTTCATAAGGTTGTAACGAAGTGACATTCCCATTACAGCCACCACACCAGGGTTATGATCCATTGGATAGCTAAATTATCCTTGGAATAGGAGGTCTCATCACGAGCCGACCTGATCACTTTTGCTACATCCCAGTGAATGGCAGTGTGGTTATCTGGTTACCACACTAGCACACTGATCTCTTCTGTAGAACAACACTGGAACTCTCTAGTTATAAATTGAAGATCTTGGCTCATATGGGTTAAAAAGTAACCCTGCCGAGGCTATGGACGCCTACTGGCAGCAGAGGCTCTACTTATGGTATTGAAGTTATATCTTATCATCAATTATTACTATAATACACTTTTCTTATTATTTATTTTTATCAAAGAAGTTATTTCCTTAATTTTTTCCATGTTTTGAACCTTTACGCATGAAAAATTGTTTTCCGATCAATCGCATCATTTTCAGCTAGAATACCATCAGCAAAGCATCTTTTTGGCATATTGATGTCCCTTTTCTTTTTGGAATAACTTATCATCAATCCAAAGCATTCTATCTCTTATTCATAACTATCTTTATACACTCTGCTCTCATTATAACCATAACTTTCACTGTCCTATCATTGATATGTGTACTCTGCTTCATTCACTGTTGTATTGTTCATTCCCTTGCCTTGCCATCGACATAACACCTTTCATAGGATTTATGGTCATGGAATCTCTTTTTCAATTGGAGAGGGAATGCATGCATTATGGGATAGCATGCGATATGAGTATTGCACTCTGCCATAACTTGTTGCTTTGACAAAATATTACTATTATACAAAAGTTTTTCTGATTAAAATTTTTGCATGCATCTTATCTATTGCTATTCAACACTAACACTGTGGATTCAAGAACATTATATGAAAAATAGTGATTTGTTTACAGGAGAACAACAAGTATGGGGGGAAACTCTATTCGCAGCATGACCACACTATTGCAACTAATAGAAGAGGCTTGAGCAACTCGCGAATGTGAACAATTGTTCAGACATGATGTGCTTGCCTGGATTCCACCTTTTGCATCACTTTCAGCACCAACTCTACCTACATCAGCTTCAACAAATGCCAGTCCATATATGTCATTCCACATTTTTCTTTTTGGAGGTAAAACTTGAGGTAAAATAGCATAATTTTCTGATTTATTACGAATTTAGGAGAATTTCATAAAAATCCATTTTGAGCATTATTTATCATCATTCATTCCACATCTTTAACACTTCCCATTTTTCAAAGACATCATTTTTCATTTTGGGGGACTGTTGCTTTCATTCATTTCTTTCTTATGACCATGTCATTAATATTCTTTATCATTCATTGATCTTCTTATTCCTTCTCGACACCCCCTTATTCCATGTTGTTTTACACTAAACATATATTTCAATAGATTGTGGCAACCACCTCTATTTGTATTCCAGCATTGCATGAGGGCATGCTAATTCTTCAGTTTGGGGGAGGAATTGCTACGCATGATAGATGTTTTCTACTTTCTTTCTCATTTAAGGTATACAATTTCATTTTTATATAGTGCCAAAATTGATTTCCATATATTTTTAAAACTATGAACTCAATTCTTGTGATTTCTAGAAAACACAGACATATTATTAAAATACACAAACCTAGATAATTTCAAGTTAAATTAGTTCATAAAATTTCAGAAATCATGCACTATCACCTACAACCATTTTGTTTATATCTCATGATCCGTGCATCAAAACGATCTGATTTTTGGATCATAGAGGCATTCATATATTATAAATTTACTTGCAACATTTCAGCGAAATCTGGTTTGTAGTTTTTGAGAAAATGGTTAATGAAGTTTGCTATTACTTATATTATATTTTGCTGCAACTTCATATACACATAACTTGAACGTCAATGTAAAAATTGTTACGCCTTCATCAAGATTACTAAAATTGAATATTCATTAATTGAGGAAGAATTCATTTGTTCTATCCATTCATGAGCTAGGATGAACAATTTTTATTGCTTGGTTAACACAGAGTCTTTGGGTTGCATGAGGACATGCAATATATTCAGTTTTTTGTTGCATGAGGACATGCAATATATTCAGTTTGGGGGTATGTTGGGCCATTAGTATGTCATTATTATTGTCACTTTTGAACACTTATTCCACCCATTTCTACCATTCTTTATCACGTCATTTATCATAATTTATCATATAATTATTTATTCTCTTATGGATAAATATTATTTATTCTCCTTTATTTTTAATAAATTGATTATTATGCATGTTTTTACCAATGATGGTTTATTAATAAATTTGTTCACCATTTTAACCTCCAAGATATTTTCCAGATTGAAGATTTGATCATTAAATGTGTCAACTCAGAAATTCGCTAGAATTAGAAGTGACAATATTTTATTGAACGGTTCGGGGAAATGGAGAAGAATCTCGAAAATCCAAAACATGGGGTTTTGTTTAGAATGGACCAAATTAATTTTGTAATGAGCAGTTTTCCCAAATTCGGTCCGTACTAAGAGAAATGGAAGATTCTATGAAGACATTTTCTTAGATTCGTTGTTGTGACAATTTTCCAAATTATCTCAGCTGCAACACCAAATTCGACCTGTTCCTGTTGAATGCTGATGGGAAGATATTTCAAATATGATCTTATTTATCAATTTGTTGAGAACAATCCAATTTTGTAATAGAAATCATTTTGTAACCATTACGGTTGTAACTTCTCTTTTCTCTATGTGTATTTAAATCAGAACAGAGATCAGGGAAAGGGAATTATGGATTCATGATTCATGATGGGATAGATTATGAGAAATTAAGTTAGGTATTATTAGAGATGGGATAGGATAGGATAGGAGGAAATGGGGACTGTTGCATTACCATTGTAATTCTCAAGGCTTTTGTTGTTGTAATGATTTCATAGTTTGATGATTAATAAATAAAAGAGTTGTTGTTCCATTATTTGATACTGGAGTAAGTTTGGCGGTGCTTCACTGGTGGCTAAGGGCCCGACCCTGGTGGATCCACTTGCTACCTGTACCATTATTTTACAGTTCTAGTTGTGTGATGGTTTGATTTACTTTTCATTGCTTTTGAGTTGCATTGCTTTCTAACTTCCTGTTCTTGTACATTTTCCTGAAATCATTTCGTGCATGAAATCGCAATTGGATCGCGTTGCTATTTTCTTCCACCATAACAAAGATTGCTATTCATTACAACTTAAATTGTTATGCTGTTCATTTTGGTTATAAAGCTTCATTGTTCACTTCAGATTTTGCCATGCATTACAGGTTGTTGTTTATTTAGTATTGCTGCTCATTTCTATTAATTTCGTAGTGATGTTCATTTCCATTTAGTATTGTTGTCCATTTAGCTTTGCGGTTCATTTCCATTTAGCGTTGCTATTCATCTTCAATAATTTAGTATTACTGTTCCTTTCCATTAATATTTCATTTCTATAAGATGAGATTTGTTGTTCAATTCATTTCCACTTAATTAGCTTTATTGTTCTGTTATATTTCAGATTGCTGTTCATTTCCATTAATTTAGCTTTGTTGTTCATTTCTGGTAAATTAGCTTTGTTGTTCAAATAGGATTTGTTGTTATCTCTTTCATGCAAGGATTTGGTTTCACTTTTTAAATGTTATTTTAGCAAATGTGTTTGTTCCATTTCTACTAGCAACATTATTGATTGAGTTGTCATTTCCAGTTAATTGTTTTGGTGTGGAGTGTAAGATCAAAAACTATAAAGGACATGGACTATCACTGTCTAAGTTCTCAGATCGAGGATCTTGTTTTATTTCATTTGCATCAGTTGATAGAGGAAAGAGTTATTACTACTGCATCCTTGACTGATGATTTCTGTAGTTTCTTGAGTGAATGATCTAGTTTCAGAATATTAAGTTTCTTGCCATTGCAATTAGATTTTATTTTAAGCATTCATTTAATTTTGCATTTTAAGCACTATACTGCAAAACATTACTCTTGAGCAAGTGACCGCCTCAAATTGAGTACACTCTTGAAATAAAAAATTGTCCCTGGGTTGACAATTAATGTGAAGATAATTAGGAGTTAAAAAGACACCTTTTATCGCCCAACAACCATATTTTGTCATAGATGCACCACGAGGCATCCTAGGAATGAATGTCCATTGAACTGTATTAATATTTGCTCAGTCTGTGAAGAAAACCACTCCACAGACAAGTTCCCTTCTTTACCTGGACTCAAAGCTCTATATCAAGGAGCTGAAAGGGTCACTGACCAGCTTTTCTACATCAACCAAAGGAGACCTCCTAGGCCTAGACCATACCAGCAGGGTATGCAAGGGTCATTCCATGCATATTGCAACCCCAACAAAACCACAACTATACCTTCTTGGGGACCCCCTACTCATCCTTCCTGGTCTAAACCCCCTCCTTGGTCCTATACATATCAGTATCATTCCCAGCTAGCCAACCACTCATTCCAACCTTATGTTTAGCCACAACATCAGTGGAATACCCCACTCTAGGGGTGGAGGCCCCAATTCAACAATGTTCCAGCCCTATTGCCTCCAACACCTACCCAACCACAACTCCTGCACTCTGATCCACCCAAGCAACCCCAGATGTCTGCCCAACCAAATCCGAACCCAAACAATAGGCAAGCTCAAACAAGTATACAGGGGAGAGACATCATACCCATCTTCTACTGTAGAAATCCAGGAGATCAACCTAAGACTTGGGAGAATTCTCCCCGATAACCAACCTCCCTCTCCACATAGGGAGGTTGAGGAAGAAATAGAGGAAAGAAAACTTAAAGTAAATCCACCCTTTCTTAAGATATTAGCCCGACCACTCTAGCCTACCCTAGAAGAAACTGAACTTCTGGGAGAATTGAAAAATCTATGTGTAAATATCCCCCTTCTCCAGGTAATCAAGGATGTTCCCATTTACAATAATTTGATTAAGGAGAAGTGATTCAAGCATCCAAGAAGAAGAAAAATGGATGCCCCTACCATTAATGTCATTGTTTAGTTGTCTGAATTAATGCTTGGGCAGGTAATATGTCCAAAATATTTGGACCCCGGAAGCCCTGTACTAGATGTGCACATCAATGGCACCATTGTCCCACACATTCTGATTGATCTTGGGGCTACCATTAATGTGATTACCAAGGACACCATGCTCAAGCTCAGCCTCCAAGGTTCATTAAGGAAGACCACAACAGTTCTGCAACTTGCAGATGATTCCACTGTCACCCCTGAGGGAATTGTGGAAGATGTGATGGTCTCCATTGACTCCTCGGAGTACTCTACAGATTTCCTAGTTCTCTAGCCTAAGGCTAATCTTACTGGTTACCCTTCATCCTTGGGAGGCCATGGTTGGCCACAACTGATGCTTACATTAGCTGTAAAGCTGGGAATATGACCATCAAGAATGGGCATATGGATAAATAGTTAGTCCTATACCCTCCTGCTCAACCTACCCTAGAGCATGATTTACCTTTATGGTTGGAGGAGGAGGAAGAAGATGAGGTTTATTCTACCCAACTTTATGCTTTGGAAGCAACCATAGGAGGAGGACAACATGATGAGGATGACTTAATTCAACACCTGCTCTAAAGTCTAACTCCTAGTTCACTACCATTAGAAAAAGAAGTAAGGGAAACTCAGAACAATCATCCAATTGACTTATGATTGGATAAGTCCAACCCACTCTATGTCAAAACCATAGAATTTGGCCCAGAGAAAATTTTGAAAATTAATCAATCTCTTTCTTCTTTAGAAGAGGAAAAGCTATGCAACATGTTGAGAGAAAACTTAGAAGCCTTCGCTTGGAGTTATAAGGAAATGAAGGGAGTACACCCCTCAGTGTGTACTTACCACATATACATCAAAGAAGGCTACAAGCTAGTCAGGCAACCACAAAGGAGGATGAATCCAACTCTTAAAGACATAGTCAACGAAGAACTGCAAAAACTGCTAGATGTAGGATTCATTTACCCTATCTTAGCCAAAGAGTGGGTCTCTCCTTTAGTGTTAGTTCCCAAGAAAAATGGTAAGTGGAGGATTTGTGTTGATTATAGAGAGTTGAACTAAGCCACAAAGAAGGATAATTTTCCCCTACCCTTGATTGACCAAGTGCTAGATGGCCTGGAAGGAAAGAAGTTTTTTTCCTTCCTAGATGGATTCAGTGGGTACAACCAAATCCAAATCTACCCAGAAGACTAGGATAAGACCACAATAACCTGTCCTTGGGGTACTTTTGCATATAGGGTCCTTCCTTTTGGCCTATGCAATGATCCTGCCACTTTCCAGAGAGCAGTCTTGAATACTTTTGCTGAATTAGTACATGATGTTGTGGAAATCTATATGGATGACTTTACACCTTATGGCTATGATTATCAAGAAGCCCCGACTGACCTAGGCAAAGTATTGCACAAATGCATTGAAATGAAACTATCTCTTAGTCTAGAAAAATGTGAATTCTTAATGATTGAAGGTACCGTGCTAGGTCATTCAATATCTTAGTAAGGACTATAGGTGGACCCAAACAAAATAACAATCATCTAAAAGGTTCCACCTCCACAAAAGCAGAGAGATGTTAGGAGTTTCTTATGGTTAGTTGGATACTACCGAAGGTTCATAAACTTAGGGTTAGTTGGATACTACCAAAGGTTCATAAACGAGTTCAACAAGTTGGCCTCTCCTTTGTTTGGGTTGTTGGCCAAAGATTATGAGTTTATATGGTCAAAGAGCTGTCAAGAGGCCTTAGACATTCTAAAGGGTAAGTTAACCACTGCACCAATCCTTAGAGGCCCAAACTAGGCCCTTATTTTTCATATTCATGTTGATGCCTCACACAAAGCCATAGGAACAGCCTTAGGTCAGGAAGAGGAGAAATTGTCCTATGCCATCTATTTTATCAGTAAGAACCTGTCAAAGGCTGAGCTAAACTATACTTTGATAAAAAAGGAACTCCTGGCTATTGTGCATTCATTAAACAAATTTAGGCATTACATTACAGGTTATCAAACATTTGTGCATACTGATCATGTTGCAATCAAATGTTTAATGAACAAACTAGATGTGAATGCTAGAATTATAAGATGGCTCCTTTTATTACAACAATTTGATCTAACTATTGTTGATAAGCCTGGTAAGGAAAATTTTGTTGCAGCCTTTCTATCTAGGATGAATCTGCCTGCAAGTGAAAAAAGAATGGTGGATGACCAGTTACTAGATGAGCATTTGTTTTCTAATTCAGTTCTCTCCCCATGGTTTGCTGATATAGAAAACTATTTGGTATCAACATAGCTCCCACCAAACTTGCCCTCCAAAGAAAAGAGAAAGATAGTCAGGAAAAGAACCCCCTTCACCTATATTGGGGGCAATTTGTTCAAACTTGGCCCATATCAAATCTTGAGAAGGTGTGTAAGGGAAGAGGAAGTTTTGACATCCTTCTGACCTGTCATAATGGGTCTTGTGGAGGTCATTTTGTAGCAAAGAGGACAACATTCAAAGTGTTGCAAGAAGGATATTATTGGCCTACTCTTCATCAAGATGTGAAAAGTACATTAGTTAGTGTGAATGGTGCCAGAGGATGGGAAAGCCTACTCCAAGAGATGAAATGCCCCTATAACCTCAAGTGACTTTCAATCCATTTGACAAGTGGGACATGGAATTCATTAGGCCTATCAACCCTCCTTCAAAGAAAAATAAGTACATTATTGTGTGCATTGGTTATTTGACTAAGTGGGCTGAAACCAAGGAAATTAAGGCAACAACAAAAGAGAAGGTGGCTGCGTTCCTAAGGGAGAATGTATTCTACAAATCTGGGTACCCTAGAGAGCTAGCCATAGACCAAGGCAGCCAGTTTACCTCCAACACGATTTAAGAACTACTCATCCATCACAAAATCAAGCGTAGTACCTCCACTCCTTATCATCCATAAGCTAATGGGCAAATGGAGGTCTCTAACAAGGCACTGGAGAACATCTTAACCAAGGTAGTGAGCAACAACAGGAAGGATTGGGCAGACAGACTAGTTGAGGCCACTTGGGCCTATAATACAACATGGAAGACCACCATTGGATTTACACCTTATGAGCTTGTCTATGGAAAAAAGGCTTTGTTGTCCATTGAGTTTGAATATAACACATTGAGGATGGTAGCCCAACTAGATTTGGATCTCAGTCATGCACATAAAGAAAGATTGTTCCATTTGAATGGCTTAGATGAATTCATAATGTAGGCCCTCCTACATATAGAGATAGTTCAGCTTCAGAGGAAGATATGGCATGACAAACATATCAAGGAGGAGCAATTTCAAAGGGAGACTGGGCATTGTTATATGATTATAGGTATAAAGACTTCGAGGGAAATCTAAGGACAAGATGGCTCAGACCTTATGTGGTGGAAAGATGCCATGATAATGGTTCAGTGCAAATCAGAACTATAGATGAAGAAGCCATTCCATTGCTTGTTAATGAACATCGATTGAAAATGTACAAGAGCCCTTTATCAAAACAAGAGTTCATTGACAATATCAATAAGACAATGATGATGGTGGAGCAAGTTCAAACTCTTCCCTCATCAGGGCACTGTAAAAGAGAAAAAAGAATAAGGATTCAGGTGAAAACATCCATGATGCACTTGAGTCCCATATTTGGGTTGAAAACCTCATGAGGCAGCCCAAGGATGAGAAAAAATGAAAAAGAGTAAGAAGACCCTTGGGTGAAAACCTTCCTTGAGGCACCCAGGGCAGATATCTAGGCTGAAAACCTCTCTGAAGCAAACTAGGTGTTTTTCAAAAAAAAATATAATAATAAAAGAAAAAAGAAAAAAGACATAATTGTTATTTGCAGATGGGTGAGAAAGACAATCAAGGAGCAAAGAAAAGATCCAAAGGGAACCCTGCCTCACATATATTCATCTCCTCCACTCCTTACCATGCATCCCTTCATCAATTCATTGTTTTTTACTTCATTACTTCAATTCAGGTGAAGATTGTGTTTTCTACAAGATCCCCTAAATGGCAGATTGGTTAGGTCCCAAAAATTCATACTAGACATGATCTAACCAATCACCTCAACCATTATCATCACCCTATCCCACAAAATATCAATCATCAACTACAAAGTCTTCACTACGATGATCCAGGAGCTCCACAACAACAGCAACATCAAATATTCAGTCACAGACACCTGCAAAAGCCAATAAACCATTAGCAGGTAGCAGAGGAAGAAGAAGAATGACCATGCAACAGATGAACAATGCAACACCTTTGATCCTCGACAAACTGCAACATGGCATCGAGACCATAGGTAAGTATCCCACTCATTCACTCATCTAGATCATTTGATCAAAAGTTGTAAAGGTTACGAGGTAGTTGGTTTGTAAGTGAAAAGGTGGCCGGTTAAGTTCGCCACCTTCGTTCGGTCATCACATACAAAGCAGGGTGTCCTCTCACACATGGCTGCGGTCAACTCAAAGAACATAGGAGGAGTAGGACAGGAAGTGGTTAACTATGGATTTAACAATTGTGGGAGCTAATTACAAGGAGTGGGAACGATGAGGTGGTATAAAGGGAAACAAAACATCGTTTGCATGCATTCATGCATTCCACCTCCTTGAAACTCCCTCACTCAAGTAGCTCCCATAACTATGGCCACCCACTGGAAGCAAGGATCCGTCGTTTTGCAAGAGAATTCCTACAAGAATAGTCTATAGGAGCAGTCTACAGGATACACAGAGGTAGTCTATAGGATAGGCAGAGAGGGGTTTAAGAGGTAATATCAAGATAATTGTCCACCACCACCATTCTAAAGAGGTAGGATCTAAAAATCCACCCCCATTTACAAGCAAATGAACTAGAAGTCCTCTAAAAAGCTAGTGGTTTACATACACAAGAAACTCTATTTTCTCAAGAATTTTCTCATTCCCTCACTCCACACTGCAGAATCCATGCCACTGTTATAGTTAGAGGGCTCACTATAGATCTCACCCTAGAGTTCATCAATAGGGTCACAATACTTCCCCTAGGAATTGCATGGAGAAAAGAAGACAAAGCAAACAGTTAGGTGGCAAAAAGGAAATTCTTTTTAGAAGGTGAAGAACCCACAGAGGATAAAAATGGAGTAAGGAGGGATAGTTTGCCATACCCATGGAGTGAGGTAGGCTACCAACTCATCAAATATATCTCATATGAGGGTAGATACGATGTTGTTTATGGCTACCATTTTAGGATGCTTGAAGAATTAAGATTGGGGTAAAAACACCAGTTCACCAAAGACTCAGCATACCCTATTTCTTGATGCAATCACTCATAGACTCTAGCAACAAAGTAAAGGAAGGGAATTCCCAACAGTTGGCTCACCATGGTTTGATCAGAATCCTCATTGAGGATGCCCTCCAAAACCTCAGGATCCCTATAAAATGGTCAGTCTTCAGAGACTTACCAACAGAGGATGACATCAAAACCCTCATCTATGATGTTAGTCCTTCTGTCAGAGAGGAAGAATGCATTGAAACATAAGGGGAAGAACATAAGGAGGAGTCACCTAGGGTGTCTCTAGAGGCCCCTGAGAGGACAGTTGCAGGAAAAGGAAAACCAACTAGTATATGGCCAACCTCTCCTTGGAGGCCATCCAATGTTGGATGCCATCTAGACCTTATGCTCTTTACCTCAGAGAACAATGGCTTCAATTTTAGATTAAAACACTAGCAAAAAGGGGAACCATGCCATTTCAGGACTGCATGCAGTTTATTAATCTTTGTGATCAAAGTGCACTAGAGGATAGGGCCAAAATGGTTGAGTTTTACTTGCACAACATGGCCCTCACAGACATGAATATTTTGGATCCTAATGAAGAGTTAGGAGATCTACAATTAATGGCTTTGACATCATCAACGAACCATGAGAAGTCAAGGGCTACAGAGATGAAAAGAAGATTGGACAAAGAGCAAAATGAACCTCTTTTCATCAGAGCTGAACAATCAAATCCCATGGCCCTAATCAACACCCATAATCTAATTGCAAATGATCCTCAGCTGGCACCTAGATATCTTGCTGCCCAAGAGCAAGAAATTCCACATTTTGAGGATATGTTTAGATTGCTAAGAGATGATAATATACATGCCTACTAAAGGAGATGGAAAACACTGCCACACAACTTGAAGATCAGAGAATATCACTCCCCTCAAAGGTTGAGATAGGCACTCAACAAGACACCTATGTATAAGCAATCAATGAAAAGGTTGAAGGTCAATTGGATAGCCCTAAAACGCATTCCACCACTACTCCTAGGGATGCTTGAAGGGAGAAAAGAAGAAGAGGAAAAGAGGCAGTGGGAAGAAGTAGAAAGGAAAGTAGGATTCTATAAACAAGAAGAACAGACCGAAGCAGAAGCATGGGATGTCAGAGAGGCTACCAGAGCCGTGAAGGACATGGACATTGACTAAGTTGCTCAGAGGATGAGCAACACTTTTAGTAGGGGGTGATGATGAGCCTCATCATTGCGTAATTATATGGGCCTTAATTGGCCTTAATTCACCTCCTAGCTTAGTCAAACCAACTATTCTCACAACTTATTGCATACTTTTGATTATATTTTGTTTATGAGATGAGTTAGAGTTGGATATTTTGCATTGTGGTCTAATGTGCATGTAGTGTAGGAATAAAGGATAAAATCAAGGAAAAATGTAGGAATAAAGGATAAAAGCAAGGAACTATGGAAAAGACCTTGGTCAAAACTTGAATGGGACAAGGGAGAGGAATTATAGGAGGTAAAACCTCCTTATTTACTACCCCTCCATTCGAATATTCCTCCATCAGCTCGGAGTTCAAACAAACAAATCACGAGGACTAAAAGATAGTCAAGCAAGTGAAAGTGATAGAAACTAGTTTATCTTGAGTGCATAGCCAAGCCTCCCTAATGGGAAGGAAGTCGTTGGAGACTTCAGATGTATAAGTAGAGAGGCTTAGGACCTCAGGAGGATTCAAATTCTTATTGTAAAAACTCTACTTTATTTCTGAGCTGCAGGACTTGTGATAGTTTGTTATGTAATCCATAGTTTTTATAATAAAGATGAGTTTTGTTTTGAGCCAGCATTGAGTTAACTCAGAGGGCTGAAGCTCTTGGGTTAGGGCCCAACCCGAGCAGCCAAAGCTCCTCTTTATTGTACATGTATGCTAGCATAGATTTCTGGTTCTGTTCATTTGCTTAAGTAGCTTCCTGGTTTTCTGTTCATTTGCTTAAGTAGCTGCATTTCCATTACAACAGTATAGCATAGCTTCCTGGTTTTCTGTTCATTTGCTTAAGTAGTTGCATTCCCATTACAATAGTGTAGAGTAGATCGGTTGTGCTTTAGTTTACTTCCATTTGTGTTTTTTTCAATTAGCAGGTTAGCTAGGAGAAAAAGATCACCATAAGGTTGTCCATAGGTGTCTCGGCCTCACCTCCTCCCTCTAGGACCATGACTTGAGGAAGAGACCCTTCAACAATCCCAAAGACACAAGTTTCTAGTTCTCGCATGAGATTTGGAGTTTGTTGTTTGATGCAGTTACTTGTTTCATTTCATTATCATCGTTTTCCCTCACTCTCGATCCACCCTCACCCTCTGGGTTTTCTGTCGTTTTCATTTGAAACCTCCTTCAACTCGTTCTTCATGCATCGTTTCCTCACCGTCTAATCCACAAAAAATCTGACCAATCACTGTTCGATTCATTAGTTTAGCCAATGACCATCGCGCGCGAAGTCTTCCACTTCCTTTATGCGCTCTAATCTCCACCGTTGATCTATCTCTTAGCCCAACGGCTAACGCGTCACCTCAATACTTTATGCGCCCCAATCTCCACCGTCGATATATCTAGCATGATCCGATGGCCATCATGTAATCTCGCGTGGATTCTTGCATGAATGTTATCGGCCCAAGAGCATGCGAGAAAAGTGGTTTTCCTGTGTTACGTGTCACCTAGTTAGACTAATCGTGTCACCTAGTCACGAAGTAGAAACTGCTTACCGCCTCTGAAAACCTGCTCCATCCATTCACTTAATTCCTTGCGATAAGATCTCTATCGTTCATGTACTTCGTTACACTGTTCATCCATCCATTCACTTAATTCCTCGTGATAAGACCTTTGCCGTTCATCTGCTTCGTTACCCTGTTCATTCATCTATTCCCTAAATCGCCCGCGATAAGATCTTTGTTGTTCATCTTGTTCATTAACCCTGTTCTTAAGCCTCCACGATAATATCTCTACTGTCCAGCTTCTGTTCATTGATCGATCCAATGGTACCTATGTACTATTGTGTCCTTACGTCCTCCTTTCACCAATTTTGATCTCCGACTGCTCTTCCGCTTGAAAACAGATTTAGTTTAGTTCCTTTGATTACACCTTAGTATAGTTTAATTCTCTTTACCTCTGCAACTTAGATAGCAGCATTAGGTTAGTGTTGATTTAGCAATTCTATTTAGCATAGTTGTTTAGATGGTTAGTTAGGTTATGGTGTGGTTTAGCATTACATGCTGTTTTATTCATTATTTCAGTATAGTAGCTCTCTCTTAGAATAAATTTGCTCTTCTTCCATCAAAGAATTAAGCTTCTTCTAACCCTATAGAAGTCTGGCTTGGAACCCCTGGAGTCTCTTGCCAGATGAGCAGTGACAACAAGCATGACCTTCACTTTTACTTGTGCATATAACACTACAACCTTCAAGTTTGTACGAACCCTAGGTTGATAAGTAAAGCTGGTAGCCCTAGTAGTTGCAGCATTCTTGTTGCAATACCTATGCTCATCACCACCCATGGTCTGCGGACAATGGGATTGTATAAATAGAGCTAAGCTCTAATTAGTAAGAGAAATGAAGCAATGAAGATAGATGTAGGAGAGATAGCCCTGAAGTAGAAGTATAAGTCTTGGGTTGTAGTGTAGGTAGAGGTTCTACAACTGAGTGCACAGAGGTCTAGAAGTCCGCAGCTGAGTGCGCGGACCCTTGCAGCTGAGTGCATAGGGTGGGTCAAGTCTGTAATAGTTCAGAATTATCAATAAAGAGAAGTATTATGCAATTTCTGCGTCTTTATTTCCTGTTTATGCATATGTTATATTGGGAATGAATTTCACTTATAATGCTTATATGATGCAAGAATGTATGTAAATGTATTGGTTAAGTGAACGCAAGTAAGAACATTTGTTTATGTGAAGCTAACTAAGATATGTTAATAAGATAAGAAAGACACTTAGCCTAGTTTGGGAGATATTGCAGTTCACTGCCCTAGCAGGACGGAAGGACTTTAGCCCCTAGTTAGGGCTGCGCGGAAGCCGATTGTACCCTTTTGCGAAGGTACTAAAGGGTGGAACAGAAGGTTAAGCAACCTGCATGAAGGCAGGTCTAGCTGGAATAAACCGACATCACAACCATCTCAAGGGTGTGGAAACTTGGTTCCAACATCCCCCCATATTGCTTCGGGTGAGACTTCAGTCTGCGCTCTGCGAGCGAATGCCAAAAGGGCGAGTAGTGTAGGTATTTGTTTGGCTAACTAATGCTGAACCTGGGTCAGGCCCCCTCAAGCCAACAAATGGTTCCGTTACCGGGACTAGAATCTGCATAAGAGATGTGTGATGGCATATCACTGGAATCCAACTAAGAAAGAAATCGAAGGCTAGTCGGACAGAAGGATTCACGATTTAACGGCACAAGAAAACAGAAACCCGTAACTGTCAAAACAACAGTGGTTGGATAGATACCTGTATACAGAGATCCATGAAATTGTTTTTGCCTCCTTTTTACTGAGTTGTACAAGTGGATCGCAAAGCTAGCAGATAGCCAAGGAAGGTGGGAACTTGATGATCCTATTGTGTGGACCCCAGAGCTAGTGCGAAGGTTAGAAGCATTGGAGGATAAGATCATGCATGTTGTCGATCATTGGCTCGATCACATCATAGGAGGATTTGTTACTAAATTCATGGTCAACACCTCAGTCAGCTATAGCAAGGTAGAGCGACGATTTTTCAAAGGACCATGAGGTAAGTACGTTAAATCTCTGAATACTTGGATTAAAATGTTGTTGTGAAAAAATGGGGTTATGCAACTACCTTGATGTTTGGGACTACGCGAAGCAAAAAAAGTTACATAAACGAAGCAAATAAGGGTCCACAGTATATCCCCTTGATTTCAACTCCGCGAAGGGATGATGAAGGGATAACAAAGGTTTCTTCATGAAGATCTTTTCAATTGATAAGGCAAGGATTCCCGTGAATACCACCTCTGCTCACACCACCTTCGTCTTCACCGCCATCACCTCCAACTTCAACCGTACCACCTCTACCTCCACCATGGTTCAATATGGCAAACACAGTGAAGTTTCCTTTGTTCAAAGGCTTGGGAAATGAGGACCCAGACCAATTCTGGTTTGTTGTAAGGGCTATATTGGAGGCTCAAGGTGCTATAAAAGATCACATAAAGAAGGTGACGCTAGTTAGTGCTTTGCAAGATCGTGCACTAAGTTGGTATATTAAGTACTCCAACGATAACTCGAATGTTAGAGTAATAGACATCCAAGCAGCACTAAACAGGGAATTTAGTGGGCCTAAGTCCAAGGCGCAATTGATTGTGGCATTCAAAGAGATCGTGATGTGACCAAGTGAGACACCATGGGAATTGGATCAAAGATTGTGTCAGTGTCAGCCTTTGAAGCCTTCCACCAGTGATCAAATATGCTCTTACAAAGTAGTCTTAGGATGTAAAAGTCAAATTTTTTCATTTCAGTGAGTCTTCAAGTAAAATTTGGTCACTAGGTATTATGTCTAGGATTTGTTTTCACTCCTTCCAAAGCTTTCCAAGTGTCAGTCCATGCCACCATTCAGCTAAGTGTACCATCATTTAGAGATTTGTCATCATCATTTCAGGTTCCAATGGGTCATTTTACACCTTGTTCGTGCTTCAGTTGTACTTGGGTAAGGCTCATTTCCCTCTCCTAGGGTTTTGAAGGTAATTTCTCTCGGATGGTCAAATCATCAACAAAAATTGTATGTTGATGCTCATACACCTTCCCTATCCTTAATGTACCTTATTAAACACTTCCCATCACTGATATCCCTCAAATTCCTCATTTTCCCACAAACCCTAGCTTGTTGCTACAATTTGACAATTTTCTAGGCTAGGCCTGTGTTTTTCCCTTTTGGACCTCTTCCCCTCACTCAATATTTTAAATTCCACTTACTTCCTAACATCCCTCCCTACTTTCCAAAATTTTCTCAAGAATTTAGAAGCCCCTTATCCCCTTCATTTCACTTCATTTCGACAAATCCCCTGTTCCACACATCAAGATAGGTTTTACTCAAATGATGTTTCTGAGCAAGAAAAAATGAATTTTGGAAAAATTGAGAGAGGTGTTTTTCCATAACAGGCCAAGGAAGAAAAACCTCCTTCACTTTTTATGCAGGTGTCATGGTTTTAGAGAAATTTCAAAAATATAGTTGCCTCATGAGAGTTGTTTCACCTCTAGAGTGACCTTAGAAAAATCAAGATTTCTCCTAGATTGGTTGGCCAAATGACTTACTTGATGAGTCAAATGATAACTAGACACAAATGGCTTTCCAATGAGCTATCATGAGCTTAATTTTGAGTTGAGGCAGACCTTCAAAAGTTGACTAAAACAACACTCTGCATTTAGGTAGCCTCATTTTGCACATTTTGACCAGTCTTGGAGATTTGACTTTTAATAGGGAAAATGAACTTCAAATTGAAAAATTTAAGATTTTCTGGAAATTAGACTTGACAAGTTTTACAACAAGCTATCTCGCGCCCAATTTGGACACCGAGAAGGCCTCCAAAAGTGGTTTGCAAAAATGCACTGCGCACCTGGCAGCAGGCGCTGTGCATAAAAAAGGCGCTATGTACTTGGGAAGTTTGGGCAGTGGAAAATTACACTGGCGCTGCACATAGAAAAGGCACTGCACACCTGTGTGAGGGTGCTACGCACCTGTCAGACACACTCAAATTTCTCTAAATCACTTCAAGTTGCCTCAAAAATCCAATTTCCTCCTTTTTACAAGTAAGTACATTGATCCTCCTTGTTGAAGAGTGTTCTTGCATGAAATCTTGTTGGTTTTTTACCCATAAAAACAAAACCCTAGTATCCACTGTTCACCATAATGGTTCAAGGCTCACTCATTTATCTTTGTTGCTGGTTCCTAAAACCTCATACATTACATATTAAAACCCTACCCTCCATACAAAACCCTATTCATACTCCCATTCACCCTCACCTACTCATACTAAAATCTCTTCATACTCTATTGGCATTATGAGACAAGTGTTATCCTTGATGGAAAATCACACAGATGACAGATCATAGTGCAGCAGGTCAGCAGCAAGGATTTGATGATCAGACTACAAGAATGAATAGAAATTATATATACGCAGGTTCATTGTGACCAAGCCGTGTATACATGTTGGTTAGACGTTACAAAGGCGCGTATGCGTATACACGCACTTTCATGCAAGTAAAAGCGCGTATATGTTGGAGAAATTACTTTTGGTCCATGGTAGTTAGTCCTTGGTATTTGAACCTATGGTTTTGGACCATAGTATCTCGTCAGATGTGTTGACCCCAAGTATTGGGTCCATGGTATTGGTTTGTTATGGTCTTGGACCATGGTATTGAGCAAGGCCTAAGACTATAAAAGGAGGAAAAGATCATTAGGCAAGTGTATCCGAAAAGTCTTGAATATTTGATGAAGGATGAGATCCAGTATGCAGGTTATGGGTTGATGATACATTGCTTGATCTGAGCTAAGGAGGGACCTCACCAATGGATGGAGAACAAGATCTAAGAATAGATCGGGATCAAATGGTTTGAAATGAACTATCTCTATATGGTTGATTATGTTTATTCTAGATCTGTATACTGACGCATGTAATGATCTGAACTGGGTATAACTTAAGTTTGAAATCGCTGCAAGTCATCATTGAATAATTATAGATCTGTACGCGGGTTTTCTTTGGTGTAAGCACGTATGTACGCAGGTTGAGTTCATTGTAGTAGCGTATACCTTTTGAGCTATGATATTTGAAGTTACAGGTGGTTCTGGTTGTTGAAGGGTTCTGATGACAGTTTAAAGGTGTCAGTATTTTTCATATCTTGTTTGGTTGATTGTGTTTAGCTTCAGTATTGATGGATGAGAACTAATATTGGATCAGGATCATAATGACTCATATTTATGAGATCTGATGGACTAGATTTGGGTGTTAACACATATATTATCCTTGTATATGTAATGATTTGGTTATGTCTAAAGTCATGAAGTGCAGTGAAGTTATGAAGAAGTAATTAATGACATATACGCTAGTTCACCTTGATGAAGTTGCGTATACATGTAGGCTCGGCACTTCCAAGTAGTGTATGCACTTTGATGCATAATTTTGATGACACAATTGGTTTTGATTTTTGTTGCAGAGTTCTGTTGTCTGCTCTGTGTTCTGGTGACTGTGTTGTTGACAGGGTTTCAGTGTTCCAGAGATTCAGAGATTGATAATGCTAGTATTAATTGTTTTGTGCTTCAATGATATTTATGGGTCCAGTATGAAAATTTGATGAAACGTGGCCTTCAAATTATAGTGTTGTGCTTTAGGAGTATCTAGTCTAAAAATGTATGAAATGTGGTCCCTGGAGGATGAAAGGAGATTGTAGGTCGGCGCCTACATACTAATACATCGGCTAGTACAAGAGCTAAGGGGGTTGTAGCTCCCATCCAGGAGAGTCTATAAAATGAGAGAGGGTTGTAGCCCTCTACAGGTTGTAGCCCGCGTACTGGTATAAGACTGCACCAGTACAAAAGATTGTAAAATGAAGTTTCTTATTAAAGGAAGATAGAGACGACTTACAGCAGGTGTTTTTCACCCACATTGGGTTTCCACCTTATATCATGGTGTTCATGTGTGTGATGATCTGTTCTGTTTTTACTGCACCTGCTTATTGTTCATATGGTTAATGAAGTTCTGATGCACTAACTAAAGATCAACATTTAATGGATTAACTGAATCATAAGTATTTTGGATATACGTTAGTTGCTTTAGACACAGCTGCGTATACACGCGAGTTCCCTTGAATGAAGTAGCGTATATGTATCTAAGTATGGAAATGAAAATTTTTTATTGATCTGATAATATTGATTCACCCCCCTCTCTCAGTATTATTTCCAACAATTGGGATCAGAGTAGGCCCTTTGGTAGAAGCTTGATCGCTTGAAGGAGATCCGTGGAACTATGGGAAAGAAGCTTAAGAAGAAAGCACCTAAGAGGAAGAAGACATCTCAGAAGAACTATGACAGTGGGAGAATCGATTGGGGATTAGGTGTAAGAAGCTCTCAGATTTCAGATTCAGAATCAGATTCAGAATCATTTCAGAATGAAGATGAACTATCAGGTATGAATTTGCTATCCTCTGATGTTCCAGCTCTCTATCCATTTGGAAAAGATGAAAGTGATAGCGAAACAACTGAATTTGCTCTTATGGGTGAACAAGAAAGATATCAAATAGAGGCACAATTTAAAAGGCTTTTAGATAAAATCAGAGATCAACAAGATCTATTGAACAAAAGGGAATGTGACTTCAAAGAAGAAGCTACCAAACTAAAGGCCCAATTAGAGGAAGGAAACAAGGTAAGGAAGTTATTCAATGACAAATATCAAAAGTTGCAGGATGAAGTAACATCACTAAGAGATGAAGTCAATGAAAGAAGCACAACCATCAAGAAACTCAGAGATAGATCCAGTTACTATGAAAGTCTTGAAGCCACGATTCACTCGCTAAAGGAAGATCTTGAAGAATCAAAGAAACAGAATAAAGATCTACTCCAAGCTATTGAAAAACAGGTAAATGAAGTTATCAGCTCAAAATATCAGCTGGAATGTGCCTTTAGAATTCATCAAATGCAGTAGGATCTGAATGAAAAGAAAAGGAGATTCTCAAACTAAGGCAGCAAATGGAAGAAGGAAGAAAGTCTGAAGAAATCTTGAAGAAGCAATGTCTGGAAAAGGAAGAACAACTTCAGATTGAGGTAAATATATTGAAAGGTAAATTAATTGAAAAGGATAAGCTTTTACGATTTCAAGATAGTACTTAAGTCTTGTATGATATTCTTAATAGTCAAAGGTCTCCTGCTATCAAAACTGGTCTTGGTTTTCATGAGTCTGTTGAAGGTGAATCTAGTTCACAAGGTGAGGCAAGGAACTCTAAAGAGAAATCTAAAATGATCAACAAGGAGATGAGAGAGATGAGAGGTCAACCCCATCAACAATCAAGGAAAGAGATCCTTCAAAGAAAATCTTTTACTCCTAACTATGGAAGTAATAGTCGGCCATTTACTAAGATGAATAACATTGAATGTTATGAATGTCATAATCTTGGACATGTTGCAGCTAGATGCAGAAGAAGAATGGTTCAAGATCATCACATTCCAGGTACTTCAATGGATATTGCTTTGCTTGCAATATGTTTGGTCACAAAGTTACTAATTGTTACAGGAAGAATATGAAACATGTAAGATGTTATGCATGTAACAGCTTGGACATATAGCAAAGGAATGCAGGAACAAAGTACGGACATCACATCAAAAGGAGAAAACTTCATCATCATGCTTGAAGATATGGAAGAAGAAGGAAGTTCAGTCAGAAAGATGTGGCACCGCACAATGTACTCAGCTGGAGCACAGAACAGACATAACAGACTCAGGGGGAGCTGAAAGTGTACAAATTCAGTGTCCTAAATCTCATATGCAAGTTTCATAAAGGGAAGTTGCGTATATACGCAATTTAGACACTACAAAGTCGCGTATATGTCAGTCTGATGAAAAGCAGTGGGGAAAGGCTCAAAAAAAGTGTATGATATGATTCAATCCATTATTTGCTCTATTGGTTAATAGTTACAGTCTGCTGAGGATGTGTGGAAATGTCTTGATACTTGTAAGATGTTTAGAAGTATTTTGATCCTAATGCTTATTGCTGATATATGCATGATCAGATCTAACAGTAAACATATGGCACAGGTTGAGGGGGAGCATATGCCTTTAATAATGCATTATTGGCATTATGGTTAATAGTCCTTGGTGATAATACTTATATGGGTAAATGATATATCTTGCTATGATGTGGTTATGAGAAGTCCATGATAAAATCTCATATGATTCTCAGGGTTACATAGTTGATGTTCAGATCATATTTGTGGATTGATTCTTAGATGGTGCATATATGATGCTTACATGGTGATCTTCATAAGGATAAGGAGAAGTACAAAGCTTGAATACACATCTTCATTACTTGATGATGAGTCACTCATATGCTGCTGTCGTCATATGCATAAAGATCATATAATATAGTTGTGATGTAGGATTCCTGTAGTTCGTGGTGCTCATGTGGATGAGGATTGCTGATGATGATGATATAAAGAAGCCTTGACAAATGATCTTGAGCTCAAGATACGTAGTGTTGGATACATGCATGATTACTCAAAGTTGCATTGTTGGAGACATGATGATGATGAGTTCTACCTATATGATGATAGGTTGATACTTACATATGTTGATTGATGTAGATATTCCCAAGTGATGATACATGGATGATCTTGACGGCTATGATGTTTTACACATATGATATAATGTGAGTGATTTATGATGATGAGTTATTATCTATCTGCAGACATACCCTGTCATAGGACACTTACAGGTTGTTGATCTGGAATTGGATGTACGCGAGTTTCATAAGGAGTTTCTGTGGATACAGCTGCGTATATGTTGGTTTGAATAAAATCAGTGGGCTAGACTTTGGGTGAGAAGAGTCTGATATGGGTCTGACAAAGACCATCTGGCACAGGTTTAGGGGGAGTAGATTAACTTCTAATAATGCATTGTTGGCATTACCTTAGAAGCTCTTGGTTCGTGTACACAAGCTGTTTTGGTTAAAGCAGGTGCAGAAGGAGAACAGAAGGAGATCATGGTTGCTGATCTGAAAAGTGTTTGACAGATGCTGCTGCTATCAGTTATTGGTGACTTTCATAAGTCTTGCTCTAGATATTTCGTCTCTATGTCATGTATCTCTTTTATGGTGTCAAGGTCATGTAACGGCCTATATTGGTTTCCCCACTATGCCTGGGATGAAGATGTAATGTTCTTGTTTTATCATGTGTAAACTTTTGATGTATCCCCACTTGGTTGGGTGGATGAGTCAATTCTAGTATATCCCCACTTGGTTGGGAAATGGATGTATGTATGAGTCCTTGGTGATAGGAAGGTCATTTATGATAGAGTCATGTTCTTCTTGTAAAACATCTTTTTGTAGACCTTGCTTATAGTCAGGGGGAGCATGAACAAAACACTTCAACAGAGCAGAGACTTCAGCGTGTACTCAGAGGAAGCATGGACAGAGTGGTACACCTTGGCATATACAAAGGGGGAGCTCATTCGAGATTCCAGCAGGTACTCAGGGGGAGTATGGTCAGCGGGATGTTTATCACAGAAAGTGAATATCTTGGTCTACCCTTTGCCCTTGATGTCAAAGGGGGAGAGTGATTTGGTGTTGTTGCCATCAAGCCCAAAGGGGGAGATTGTTGGCATTATGATGCATGTGTTGTACTTGATGGCAACCCACTCATAGAAGAACATCTCACTTAGTTATAACTAGATGAATCTTCAGAAGAGATATCAGATGTGATTGACAAGCTCAAAGGAATCAGATGATAGTTCTAAGTGTGACAAGTTAGCTTTTCCATCAAGTCCAAAGGGGGAGATTGTTGGCATTATGAGACAAGTGTTGTCCTTGATGGCAAATCACACAGATGACAGATCATAGTATAGCAGGTCAGCAACAAGGATTTGATGATCAGACTACAATAATGAAGAGAAATTATATATACGCAGGTTCATTGTGACCAAGCTGCGTATACACGCTGGTTAGATGTTACAAAGGCACGTATGCGTATACATGCACTTTCATGCAAGGAAAAGCGCGTATATGTTGGAGAACTTACTTTTGGTCCGTGGTAGTTAGTACTTGGTATTTGAACCTATCGTTTTGGACCATAGTATCTCGTCAGATGTGTTGACCCCAAGTATTGGGTCCATGGTATTGGTTTGTTATGGTCTTGGACCATGGTATTGAGCAAGGCCTAAGACTATAAAAGGAGGAAAAGATCATTAGGCAAGTGTATCCAAAAAGTCTTGAATATCTGATGAAGGATGAGATCCAGTATGCAGGTTATGGGTTGATGATACATTGCTTGATCTGAGCTAAGGAGGGATCTCATCGGTGGATGGAGAACAAGATCTAAGAATAGATCGGGATCAAATGGTTTGAAATGAACTATCTCTATATGATTGATTATGTTTATTCTAGATCTGTATACTGACGCATGTAATGATCTGAACTGGGTATAACTTAAGTTTGAAATCGCTGCAAGTCATCATTGAATATTTATAGATCTGTACGCGGGTTTTCTTTGGTGTAAGCGCGTATGTACCCAGGTTGAGTTCATTGTAGTAGCGTATACCTTTTGGGCTATGATATTTAAAGTTACAGGTGGTTCTGGTTGTTGAAGGGTTCTAATGACAGTTTAAAGGTGTCAATATTCTGCATATCTTGTTTGGTTGATTGTGTTTAGCTTCAGTATTGATGGATGAGAACTAATATTGGATCAGGATCATAATGACTCATATTTATGAGATCTGATGGACTAGATCTGGGTGCTAACACATATATTATCCTTGTATATGTAATGATCTAGTTATGTCTGAAGTCATGAAGTGCAACGAAGTTATGAAGAAGTAATTAGTGACATATACGCTGGTTCACCTTGATGAAGTTGCGTATACACGCAGGTTCGGCACTTCCAAGTAGCGTATGCACTCTGATGCATAATTTTGATGATATAGTTGGTTTTGATTGTTGTTTCAGAGTTTTGTTGTCTGCTCTGTGTTCTGGTGACTGTGTTGTTGACAGGGTTTCAGTGTTTCAGAGATTCAGAGATTGATAATGCTAGTATTGATTGTTTTGTGCTTCAATGATATTTATGGGTCCAGTATGAAAATTTGATGAAACGCGGCCTTCAAATTATAGTGTTGTGCTTCAGGAGTATCCAGTCTGAAAATGTATGAAATGTGGTCCCTGGAGGATGAAAGGAGATTGTAGGCCGGCGCTTATGTACTAGTACATCGGCTAGTACAAGAGCTAAGGGGGTTGTAGCTCCCATCCATAAGAGTTTAAAAAACGAGAGAGGGTTGTAGCCCTCTGCAGGTTGTAGCCTGCGTACTGGTATAAGACTGCACCAGTACAAAATATTGTAAAATGAAGTTTCTTATTAAAGGAAGATAGAGACGACTTGCAGCAGGTGGTTTTCACCCACATTGGGTTTCCACCTTATATCATGGTGTTCATGTGTGCTTCTTGTGTGTGATGATCTGTTATGTTTTTACTGCACTTGCTTACTATTCATATGGTTAATGAAGTTCTGATGCACTAACTAAAGATCAACATTTAATGGATTAACTGAATCATAAGTATTTTGGATATACGCTAGTTGCTTTAGACACAGTTGCGTATACACGCAGGTTCCCTTGAATGAAGTAGCGTATATGTATCTAAATATGGAAATGAAAAAGTTTTATTGATCTGATAATACTGATTCACCCCCCCCCTCTCAGTATTATTTCCAACATACTCATCTTTCATCCATCCACCCTATCTCATCATTCACCACAACTGTTCACAAACAATGAAAAAGGCCAAGTGACTAGGCAACGAAGAGGCAAGGTTAGAAGACAAAAGGCAAAGGAAGTTGAGAATCCTAAGGAGATTTGTCTTGAGCAGTTAACATGCACTTGGAGAGGTTGCTTGAGAAGGCAAACAAAGAGAAGAAAATGCTTCATCACTTAGCCTATCACTACCTAACCTGGAACAATATTTGTAATGCAAGGACAAAGAGGCTAAAAGCCAAACTAAGAAGAGTCTTGAGGAACAAGAAAGAGTAAGACAAACTCAAGATCTTGGCTAAAGCATCATTGGCCCATCAAAGCACCTAACAAGGATCATTCATGCCAAATTTCAAAAAATTTGGAGAAAATTTTGACATTTTTGAATTTTTGAAATTGAAAAAACAGGCTTTTCCAATAGGTGTGCAGCGCCACTTTTGTTGGGGACACTTTCTTGCAAAAAAATTTATATTTTTGGAATATGCATGGAAAAATATGGAAGCTCAAGAGTGGCGGAGAATTTTGGACAAGTTCCAGGTCTCCAAAAGGGAAAAAAACACCCAAAAATTGCCCTCTCTACCACTTTTTTGCCACATAGGAAGCAATCTTGGGAGAATAATTTTTTGGAAGGGAAAATGGACACCAAATTCAGAAATTCAAGTTGTTCCATAATGTAGAATCATCAAGCTTTCCAATGAGCTATCCTGCACCTGATTTGGACTCCAAGAAACATTCCAAAATTGGCCTAGAAAAAGCGCTGCACATAGGATTAGTGGCACTGCGCATAGGATGAATTTTGCTAGTTTTGTTCAAAAATCCAAATTTCGCCTAGTTTTTCTACAAGTTGACTTTTCCTCTCATCTTGGATGAATTTATGATTGTAAATGATGCTATTCTATGTAAATTTAATTGCAATATGAACTTAGAGGGTAGATTCATCATTTTGAAGTGGTTTGGGGGTGAATGAATCAGTTTCCATGGTTTTAGAGGCAAGTTGTTCCACTGCCTATATTCATGTTCCTAGTTTAGATATGGTTGAAACAACCCCTTATTTCTTGGATTTGACACCTGATGTCTAGCATAGGTGGTTTTCATGTCTATATTATGTATTTTCTTCCTCATTTGTAAAGGTTGGGCTTTGGAAAAAGTTTTGGACTCACTGAACATTTTGTATCATTTGGCAAGGAATAAAACCAGGTTTCACAACTATTTTTGTGGGATTCTTGTGATAGTGAGTTTATGTATTGTTTCTTCTTTGTAATGAGTTTTCTCTGATGTTTTATATGTATCCACATCTCTCTCTTTCTTCTAAACTAAATTATTCAAGGTGAAAAGGTAAAATACACTAATTTACAGTGTTTTGTCTTGGGAATGCATTTGGTTTTCAATGTTTTCAATGTTTGAAGAGGATTCATAGTTTCTTATGCCCTTCTCATCTCCTCAGTTGTCTACTCTACCATCTAAAATCCATTGCGATTATATAAACACTTGTCTACCTCGCCCCACAGAACATGATTGTATCCCTGAGTTGATTTCTCGGACCCAATCTGCCTTCTCCAATTGATCCAGCAACCAAAACCTAAAATCAAACTAGAAACCCTAATATCCAATACCTAGCCTAAAATCAGAATTCATTTCAGTCATCTCAAGCCCTAGTTTCCAATATCCAATTGAGATTGACAAGGAGAGAGCCCTCTCCCGACCTGGTAGGTCAAGCTACCAGGTTAAGCGTGGTTTGTTGTTACCCTTGACCTGCCTTCCTTCAGCCTAAGGTAGATTTAGGCACTAACATAGTGGCGGCCATACTGGGGAATGTAGTTTTATGTTCCTCAGCAAAATGTAATCAAGTTCATATCTGATTGTTGATGGTGGACAACGATCAGACACAGGAAGGATGAAATCATTCACCTGGCGAATCTAAATCCGTTTCGACATCAGATCCAAGGACTCCACTGGAGGATGAACCTGACCAACAAAAACATGAAAGGACAATATGGAAAGCTCAGGTATTCAAGTTGGAGTTTCATCCAAGGCATTATGTTCTTTGTTATAAATTATTTCTTCTCTTTTCCCAAGAATGTCAAGAAGGATTTGAAAAGTATATTGTATTTGAGAAAATATCCTCAGCCTGCATTTGATTCCTTCCCTTTGAAGATTGTGAATACCAAAGATTTGCATGCCTTTGAGCTTGATCAAGACCCTTTTTCTGAAGCTTGTGATGACCATCTTCAAACTAATGAGCCTCAAGAGACCAAGACTGATTCTACACCTTTTTTACATACCCCACAACCTTGTAAAATTCCAGATAGATACAAGCATCTAATTTTACCTCCTATATCCCATGCTTTCCCTAAAAATCATTACCTCTATCTACCAAGATTTGATGGTGACTGTGACGAAATTACTGCTGAGAGACATGTATTGAATTTTGAGTCTTTTCTCAACCTTTTTGAAGTTGATGAAGAAGATGTCAGTATTAGGCTTTTTTCTCTTTCTTTGCAAGGCAAAGTCAAGAGTTGGTTCAAAACCCTGCCTGATGCAAGCATCTCAGATTTCCAGTAGTTTGTCAAAGTTTTCCTCGATAGGTGGGTGGTCAGAAAAAACCCTTTCTTGATTCTAGAAGAGTATAACCAGCTGAAAAGATAGCCAAGGGAGACAGTGCAACAGTTTTCTGCCAGGTTTAACCAAGTCTATTTTTCGATGTCGGTTAATATAAGGCCTCCTCCTAGATCCGCTCTCTTGCACCACCTGGAAGCCTTTGATCCTAAAATGGAGTTTCAACTGAGAGAAATGAACCTTGCAACACTTGAGGAGATGCAAAACAGTGTAGTAGATGTAGAGGCTAATTTGTTGATCAGAAGGGCAAAGTTGAAGGAAGAAGAGATGAAGAGCATAGACCTAGAGGAATCAAAATCTTTAGAGGTAAAGCTTGACATTTTGGTAAGTGCAGTGGAAGAGATGATGAAAAAGATCACCACAAGGAATGAGTATGATGTTCAAGACTGTGGCTTGTTGATTGAATAAGAACAAGAGGCTGATATAAAACTTTTTCTTTCTTATCCCAGTTGTCATAGATCTGATAATGATTGTTTTCTAGATCATGTTGGAGAAGAGAGATCTATTGATATGACATGTATGCTTGATGATGTATTTTATACTGATGATTTTCCTTAGTTTGATTATTATGATGATGATTATGTTCTCCAAACAGAAGCTACTCTTGCAAAGAAATCAACAGCTAGTTTGTGGGAGGAGGAAGTTCACTTTCCACAGTTCAAATACAGTGATCAACCATTGCATATCAGCTATGGAAGTGAGGAGGAAAGTGCAGCAAATTTTCAATTAAGTGAAGGATCTTTGCCTTTTTGTGTTTCTTCATTTCAGTTCATCAGAGACAAATTTCCTACAATCAGAAATCAACTGTCGACAAGTCTTGATCTGGACCATTTTGAAGGCAATGAAAACCTTGTTCAAGACTTTTCGTATCCAGAGTTGCAGCCTCTGAATGCCATTGACTTTCAAGTTGCAAATGAAGACTTGGAAGCTGGCACATATGATCAAATGATGCAAGATGATTCCGTACCATTTTGTTTTGAATCATTTCAGTTTTTGAAGCGAAAATTGCATAGTATATCTTCAAATGAGCAGCCTATAGGAAATCATGTAATCTCATCGGAAACAATAGAAAATGGGTTGCAATAGTCTTTTCATGTTTTTCACAATCCAATAGCTGATGTGTTGGATGATGTCTACAGTCAAAGTCCTTCTCCATTAGCTACCTGTGAGCTTGAAACGTGTACTGATACAAACTTGATTTGGCAGTTGGTTTCTTTGTCATTATCAGCAGGAGTCTCGTCACAATGCTCAGATCAAAGTTTGCATTCATGGTACGAGGAGAAGAAAAGTAATTCATTGGATGAGCTAAGTCCCAGTGCACATGAATTTCAAAATCCTTATGCAGTGTTTTTGGAATCAAATAGAGAATCCATATCGTTCAACGGATATGTTTACAAGTTTTCATGGGAGTTTCCTTTCAATAGTTATCTCTTGTTGTTCATAAGCAAGCACTTGTTGAGAATGAAAACAACAGCTAGAATGCTTACTTGGTTGCATTGGTTATTTCAGTTCACTTGATCAGATGATGAATGGAAAGCTAGAGCAGGTTTTATTGAATAATCTCCATTTTGAGCATATTTTCTAGTTTGTTAGTTGTGTTTTAGTATTGCGTCATTTTCATTTCAGTTATGAGTCTCGAGTCTTGAGTTTTGATGTTTTTGTTGCCAAGATATTGATTCCATATTGCCCAATGGATAAGGCACTGGTCTGCTCTCCCAAAGATCTGCAATGTTCTTGGAACCTCCAAGGAGGTACCATCCCCATTGGAGCCAATGTTAGTGTTAGTCTTTGAAGCCTTCCACCAGTGATCAAATATGCTCTTACAAAGTGGTCTTAGGATGTTAAAGTCAAATTTTGTCATTTCAGTGAGTCTTCAAGTAAAATTTGGTCACTAGGTATTAGGTCTAAGATTTGTTTTCAATCCTTCCAAATCTTTCCAAGTGTCAGTCCATGTCACCATTCAGCTGAGTGTACCATCATTCATATAGTTTTCATCATCATTTCAGGTTCCAATGGGTCATTTTACATCTTGTTCGTGGTTCAGTTGTACTTGGGTAAGGCTCATTTCCCTCTCCTACAGTTTTGAAGGTGAATTCTCTTGGATGGTCAAATCATCAATAAAACTCGTATCCTAATGCTCATACACCTTCCCCTATCCTTAATGTACATTATTAAAAACTTCCCATCACTGATATCCCTCAAATTCCTCATTTTCCCACAAACGCTAGCTTGTTGCTACAATTTGACAATTTTCTAGGCTAGGCCTATGTTTTTCCCTTTTGGACCTCTTCCCCTCAATCAATATTTGAAATTCCACTTTCCCTTACTTCCTAACATCCCTCCCTACTTTCCAAAATTTTCTCAAGAATTTATAAGCCCCTTATCCCCTTCATTTCATTTCATTTTGACAAATCCCCTGTTCCACACATCGAGATAGGTTTTACTCAAATGATGTTTCTAAGAAAGAAAAAATGAATTTGGAAAAAGTGAGGGAGGTTTTTGTCCATAATTGGCCATGGAAGAAACACCTCCTTCCCTTTTTACACAGGTGTCATGGTTTTAGATAAATGTCAAAAATGTAGTTGCCTCAGGAGAGTTGTTGCACCTCCAGAGTGACCTTAGGAAAATCAAGATTTCTCCTAGATTGGTTGGCCAAATGACTTTCTTGATGAGTCAAATGATAACTAGACACAAATATATTTCCAATGAGGTATCATGAGGTCAATTTGGAGTTGAGGAGGACCTTGAAAAGTTGACTGAAACAACACTTTGCATTTAGGAAGCCTCATTTTGAACATTTTTACCAGTCTTGGGAGATTTGACTTTTGACAGGGCAAATGAATTCCAAATTGAAAAATTCAAGATGTTCTGGAAAGTAGACTTGACAAGCTTTACAACGAGCTATTCCGTTCCCAATTTGAACACTAGGAAGGCCTCCAAAACGGGTCTGAAAAACTGCGCTGCCAACCTGGTAGCCAGCGCTGTGCATAGAAAAGGCGTTGTGCACTTGGGAAGTTTGGGCAGTGGAAAATTACACTGGCTTTGCGCATAGAAAAGGCGCTGTGCACCTGTCAGACACACTCAAATTGCTCCAAATCACTTCAAACTGCCTCAAAACTCCAATTTCCTCCTCTTTACAAGTAAGTACATTGATCCTCCTTGTTGAAGAGTGTTCTTGCATGAAATCTTGTTGGTCTTTTACCCATAAAAACAAAGCCCTAGTATCCACTATTCACCATAATGGTTCAAGGTTCACTCATTTATCTTTGTTCCTGGTTCCTAAAACCTCATACACTACATATTAAAACCCTACCCTCCATACAAAACCCTATTCACACTCCCATTCACCCTCACCTACTCATTCTAAAATCTCTTCATACTCATCTTTCATCCATCCACCCTATCTCATCATTCACCACAAGTGTTCACAAACAACGAAAAAGGCCAGGTGACTAGGCAGGGAAGAGGCAAGGTTAGAAGACAAAAGGTAAAGGAAATTGAGAATCCTAAGGAGATTTGTCTTGAGCAGTTAACATGCGCTTGGAGAGGTTGCTTGAGAAGGCAAACAAAGAGAAGAAAATGCTTCATCACTTAGCCTATAACTACCTAACCCGGTACAAGATTTGTAATGCAAGGACAAAGAGGCTAAAAGCCAAACTAAGATGAGTCTTGAGGAACAAGAAAGAGAAAGATAAACTCAAGATCTTGGCTAAAGCATCATTGGCCCATCAAAGCACCTAACAAATTTCAAGAAATTTGGAGAAAATTTTGACATATTTGAATTTTTTAAATTGAAAAAACAGGCTTTTCTAATAGGTGCGCAGCGCCACTAGTGATACGCTTTTGTTGGGGACACTTTCTTGCAAAAAATTTTATATTTTTGGAATTAGCATGGAAAAATATGGAAGCTCATAAATGGCTAAGAATTTTGGACAAGTTCTAGGTCTCCAAAAGGGCAAAAAACACCCAAGAAGTGCCCTCTCTACCACTTTTTTGCCACATAGGAAGTAGTCTTGGGAGAATCAATTTTTGGAGGGGCAAATGGACTCTAAATTCAGAAATTCAAGTTGTTCCAGAAAGTAGACTCATCAAGATTTCCAACGAGCTATCCTTCATTGTATTTGGACTCTAGGAAGCCTTCAAAAATTGGCGTAGAAAAAGAATTGCGCATAGGATCAGTGGCGCTGCGCATAGGATGAATTTTGCCAGTTTTGTTCAAAAATCCAAATTTCGCCTAGTTTTTCTACAAGTTGACTTTTCCTCTCATCTTGGATGAATTTATGATTGTAAATGATGCTATGCTATGTAAATGTAATTGAAAAATGACCTTAGAGGGTAGATTCATCATTTTGAAGTGATTTGGGGGTGAACGAATCAGTTTCCATGGTTTTAGAGGCAAGTTGTTCCACTGCTTATATTCTCGTTCCTAGTTTAGATATGGTTGAAACAACCCCTTATTTCTTGGATTCGACCCCTAATGGCTAGCATAGGTGGTTTTCGTGTCTATATTATGTATTTTCTTCCTCATTTGTAAAGGTTGGACATTGGCGGAAGTGTTGGACTCACTAAACATTTTGTATCAGCAGTTTGGCAAGGAATAAAACCAGGTTTCACAACTATTTTTGTGGGATTCTTGTGACAGTGAGTTTATGTATTGTTTCTTCTTTGTAATGAGTTTTCTCTGATGTTTTATATGTATCCACATCTCTCTCTTTCTTCTAAACTAAATGATTCAAGGTGAAAAGATAAAATACACTAATTTACAGTGCTTTGTCTTGGGAATGCATTTGGTTTTCAATGTTTTCATTATTTGAAGAGGATTCATAGTTTCTTATGCCCTCCTCAGCTCCTCAGTTGTCTACTCTACCATCTCAAATCCATTGCGAGTACATAAACACTTGTCTACCTCACCCCACAGAACATGATTGTATCCCTGAGTTGATTTCTCGGACCCAATCTGCCTTCTCCAATTGATCCAGCAACCAAAACCTAAAATCAAACCAAAAAACCCTACTCTCCTATACCTAGCCTAAAATCAGCATTCATTTCAATCATCTCAAGCCCTAGTTGCCAATATCCAATTGAGATTGACAAGGAGAGAGCCCTCTCCCGACCTGGTAGGGCTAGCTACCAGGTTAAGCATGGTTTGATGTTACCCTAGACCTGCCTTCCTTAAGCTGGAGGTAGATCTAAGCACTAACAGATTGAAGTGTCAAATCCACGAAGCCAATATTAATTTGATAGATGGAAAACATCACGAGTGGTTTGTGGCTTCGGTACTACCCCACTTAGGGATTGTTGTCGCAGCAGAAGGTAACAACTCAGGCAGAGGCCTTGGATATTGCCATGAGAGTACATGAGACTCTGATGCAAGATCCTAATCTAGGAGTTCAGCAGATCCACGCGTAGCTGCAGAATCTGTGCCTTGAGATGCAAAGTCTGAAGCAGGACAGGATGGTTCGACCAGAGGTATGCGAGGAGGTATGGTGCTTGAAATGCAAGATTCAGGGTCATGACAAAGACCACTGCATGGTATTTACAAATTACCTTGTAGGAGGAGGACCGATTCCTTTAAGGCTAGAAGCTCAAGAAAGACCTAGCGCGACACCTGCTTTATGGTGCACTCTCTATCAGGTAGCCAGAAAACATGCCACGGATAACTATCACTTGCTGCAGAAGTATGTGAAAGCATCGCAACAATTGTTCTGCAACTTTTGTAGGTCGGTAGGACATGATGAGCGAACTTGCAGGAGCTATGAATTGATGATGGATAGAACTCCCACCTACAGGGTTTAGGCCAAAACACGACCCATTGACCAGAATGCAGGGATGGCGTGGATAGGAATTTATGGGGGCGAACGAGGCTGAGGTGGAAGAGGACCTGGTAGAGGTCGAGGATAGTTGATTTACTACAATTGCCGAGGACCGAGATACTATGCCCATGATTGCACTAATCCAACGCGCTCATCGTGCAAGTATTACACATTGTTTGATCATGAAACAGAAGATTGTCCTACACTGATAGATAGGATACGTGACCAAGGAGTGCTACTACCTCCCCCAACTCAGAACCTACAGATAATGAGGTCTGAGCCATGCGAGGAAGATCCAAACATAAATATAGTGCTCGGAAGTGGAATCGTGACAGGAGATGACAAGGGGAAATAGCTAGAAGACAGTACATGGGTTTGCAAAGCCCTGACATAAGAGGCTAAATTTGATTTAGAGTGCACTCATGAAGCATTCATGGAAGCTAAGAAAAGCTTCACTAAGGCCTCCACCTCAGAAAGCAAGGATAAACCAGAGCCAGAGATGGACCCCTCTATGCTCACAACTTTCCTAGAAACTTGTATGAAGTTATTGCATGATAGTAAGGCTGTGAAAGGGTTACAAGAAATCATCAATAGATGTGTTGGGACCGTGCTAGGTGAACCACACATAGTCTAAAAGATCAGTAAGCATAAGATAAGGACAGGGCGTGAAATGAGACTCACGATGTAGATCGAAGAATACGAAATGGATCAAGTCATTCTAGATTTGGGATCAAATGCGAATTTTCTATTGAAAAAAACATGGGAGTGAATGGGGAGACCTACACTACAATGGTCCCCGATTCAGCTGAGGATGGTTAATCAGAAAAAAATCATACCCATGGGGCAGTTGCAGGGAGTGACCATGGATATTGAGGGAGCAAGCGTGCTGGCAGATTTTGAAGTAATAGAGATAGTAGATGACAACAATACCTACCCTGCACTCCTGGGAATTGACTTGGCTACTGATATAATGGGGTAATCAATCTAAAGAAGTTAAAGATGATCTTTGAGAAGAAATCATTGCACGTAGTAATACCCCTGGATCCTGCTGAAGGATCGCGCTATATGGAACCAATCCGCGACTATGAGAGTGATTATGATCTGGACTGCACCTATAAGATAACAACGCGAGACCAAGACTAGGTGAATCCCACCACATGTGGGTAGATTACGTGGGATCGCGAGAGTTCCTGCACATCAGATTCCGACGAAGAAATAGAACGTTGGTAGAATCAGTTACATGAAGTAACTACACTGAATTGCAACATGATGACCCGGTCGCTGCATTGTGTGTCATCAGAGGTAAGAAATCTGCCTATTTATGATGGTCTAAATGAGGTAGATACCTTCTTGGATGCATTTGAAAGGGAGGTGCCAGAAAAGCAACGCTTCTAGGCCTTGGATTGGGCACTGCACGCTACACTTACAATATGGTGCGGTATGCACAAGGGAAGTTTCGATGATTGGCGCAAATGTAGGACGATGATGTGAGCATGATTTGGGAAGCCTAAGATGCGACTGATAGACAAATCCATTGGGCAGAATGATCCGTGTGCATATCTAGCCAAATGGACGTAGACCTATGGAGAAAATCCCTAGCCTAAGCAGGTACACCTGTACTCCGTGCTAAAGTACCTGGTCAATAAGCCTATGTTGGGGGGGGCGAATTTGCAGATGGCTCTTATTGTTCCAAGAGTACAATTTTTAAGTTGTTGTGAAGCCTGGATGCTTGAACGCAAGACCCGATCACTTGTCATGCATTGAGACAGGGGAGGAACTCACTAATTTGGAGGAAGGATTACCTAACGTTCAACTCTTTGTTGTGTACGTCGCAGATGGACATTTTGAGGATCTAATACATTTCCTAACAACAGGAACTGCACTGGAAGGATACCCTGTCCAACAAAAGAAGGAATTAGTGGTGCACGCGGTAGATTTCTTTGTCATTGCTGGGCATCTATACAAGATGGGGATTGGTGAGATATTGCGAAGATATGTACCTGAGTTTGAAGGAAGTAGCGTCCTCGTGGACGCACATGGGGGCACTGCAGGAAGACATTACACAAGGATAGAAACCGCATAGAAGCTTCTATACGCCGGGTTGTGGTGGCCAACCCTTCATCAGGATTCAAAAGCATATTGCAAGGCATGTGATGTATGTCAAAGAACATGCGGGCCATCTTGGAGGGATGAAATGCCTTTGAATCCACAAATGATGTTGCAACATTTCGAGAAGTGGGTAATTGATTTTGTAGGACCTATTCAGCCCCAAGGAAAGACAGGCACGAGGTACATTATCACTGTGACAGAGTACTTGACTCGTTAGGTAGAAGCGCAACTAGTGAAGGTTTGCATGGGTGCAACGGCCGTGAAGTTCCTATTTGAACATGTATTGATGCGATTTGGATGCCCAAAGATTTTTATGAGTGATTGGGGTACACACTTTTTGAACGAAACGATTAGCGCGTTGACAGAAGAATTTCAGGTATATCACCAAAAGAGCACACCTTATCACCCATAGGCTAACGGGACAGTGGAGGCATTCAACAAAGTGTTGGAGACTACACTGACCAAGGTTTGCAATGCTCAGTGAAATGATTGGTACCTATGCATACCTGCAATATTATGGGATTATCGGACAACATGAAAAAAGCTGATGGGACAAACCCCTTTTAGGCTTGTCTATGGTGTTGAAGTGGTGATGCCTATGGAATACAATGTGCCTAGTCTACACATAGTAGCGCTCACAGGTATGATGGATCACAGAATGTTGGAAGAGGCTCGTGAAGTTGGATGAGCTTGAAGAAGAGAGATTTTTGGCTAGAATTCACTAGTAGTTCCAAAAGCAGCGTGGAAAAGCATGGCATGATTGACATATTAAGCTGTGCACCTTTATGGTGAATGACTTGGTGCTGTTGTATGACAGTAAGTTTGATAAATTTCTAGGTAAATTCAAAATGCATTGGTTGGGGCCCTATGTTATTAAGGAGATTATTGACGGTGGTGCGGTCTAGCTAGTTAAGTTAAATGGAGATCCCTTCCCAGGAAAGGTGAATGGAAGTTGATTGAAGCCATACACAGGTGGCTCGACCATCTAAATATGCGACAGAAGCATAGTATTATTGCTCCAAGCAGTTGAAAGGAGGGGTGGGACTATAAATTACCTTGCTTGGGTTGGGGAGATGTGTGATTTCGGGACTGCACGAAGTAGCAAAGTGTCACAGGGTCCATGACAACGCAAAGATAGTTGTGCTAGCGTGAAGGTCCTCCGGAAAGTGACCGTTAAAGTCACTATTCACGATTTGATGGTCAGTTTGTGGCCAAATGGAGTGGGTGGCAGGCATTTAAGGCAAACTTTATTGCTTAGATTCTTGAAAATATGCTGCCAATATAGCATTAATGGGCCAAATGTGGGGGTAACAGTTGAATTTGAATTCAAAAAGCCCTGTAAATCACAAGTGGCTATCCAACAAAAAACACTTGGCATTTTGAAAATTCAGTTGTTGCACTATTAGATGTGTATGGACCTTATGAATTTTGAGGCTTTTAGAGCAAGTTCAGTGTTTGAAACATTGCCGAAGGAGACACAGGACCTCCTGACTAGAATGATGTCGACACCCAAGGAAGCCGCACAAGAAATTGTGGTAGTAGAAGCCCAGAGAGTGCCAGAGTGATAGTCGAAGTCCCTAAATACCCCATAACATTGAGACCAAAGAAAGATAAGCAGAATATGATCTCGGTGTGCGTCTTACCAAGAAATCCACAGAGGACCAAGCTCACCTTGCAAGAAAAGGGGAAGGCCATTAATCTGGAGGCCGACGAGGAAGAATTTGAAGAAATCTTGGTGGATGAGGAGGACGTGGAAATGGAAGTTGAAACCCAGGGTGCAAACCCTATTACCCGGTTACAAGAATATCTTCCTCTGCGCAAGGGAAAAGTCAAGGTGCCGAAGGACATAGACGAGAGCAAGAGCTCCCTACAAACTCTGTTGCTCCCAGATGATATTGTTTTTGAGGGGCTGCAGTTAGGGCAAGTTCCTGTACTAAAATTTGAATATTGGGGCCTCGTGGATCATGAGAAGTTCTCGCATTTAGTGACTGAGAAGCTAGTGCACCGATGGATTGACGTGACAGTTGGAATAATTGAAATGGAGACATGCACATGGATCAAGGTTGTAGAGAAATCCGGGTTACTAAACCTGCTTTGGGTGTCGCATTACCACTGTGCCCCAGTGACCGTCTTCGTCATCAGGTAGCTGCTCTGCTTGGTGCATGATGGATGTTTGTGGCTGGAGGAGCCCATTCCCATCACAGACCACTTGATTCATCAAATCACATGGCTACCTTACTCAGGGGAGGATCCAGCCAATATATCAAAAGGAAAAGGTGGCGAGTTGGACCTCGTGGAAGCGATGAAGAAGAAGTTCAAGTTGGAGAAGAAGAAGTGGGGATGTGCCATCTCTAGCATTAACAACCCTACAGTCAAGGTCACAACACAAATTTTAGTAGGGAAGGTGATGCAAAAGTGCCATGCAGATGAGGTGCCCATGCCTGTGATTGTACTAGTGGCCCAATGCGCTAAAGGAGTCCAGTTCAACTGGGCGAATTATCTATGCGGCAAGTTCCTCGCGAACTGATGTAGGCATAAGAGTAGGGAAAGATGTTCCACTACATGTGGCTTTTTCTCTCGACTGTACTGGTGGCATGGGAGCTGCCCAAAGATAGCCAATTCCCTTCAGTTGCATTTGACTTTCAGAGGCAGCGAAGTACACTTCGCTGTGGGCAATCGAGGACATGTAGCATATAAAAGAAAGCAAGATAGTTTGGATCTTGATGGAGACGAATATCTGGATGGGGATTAATCACAAGAAATGGTTGTCACCCACAGTGTACGTCAGTTTGTAGAGATTTACAGAGTTCAAAGCAGATTTCCACCATGTGCTTATCAGGGCACGAAAGGACCCTATGAAGACATGGCATAACCTACCATATCTGGCAACTGATGATGTTATTTTTTTAGTCCTTGAGTCTTGGCCGCCGGAGTGGTGCACTCCAGTAGGATCCGTGATGGAAACAGACAAGTCCGCCACACAGTGTAAGAAGGAAGAAACCAAGCTCCGAATGGTGCAACTGGTGGAGAAGTGCATAAAAGAGGAAGCAGAGGCTAAGGCCCAGGTAGTCGTGACGTTGTGAAATTGGTGGAACAACAAAAAGTAGGAGGAGAAGAGCGCAAAGGAAAAAAGTCACCTTCACCTGAGGCTAAGGTAGAAACAAAGAAAGAACAAGGTGGCACGGACCCACAGTTGACGTCCACCAAACTCAAGCGTCTACGACCGCAAGAGCAGGAAATGCCAGGAAAGAAAACCAAGGCATCAAAGACATCCTTCGAACCAATCACCCTCACTGAGGGGGATTTTCATGATATCAAAGAAATAGTGAGGGATGTCACCGAGGAGGCCCTCCAATAGTTTGAAGAGCAACAACAGTTGGTATTGGGGGCTCTTTGGACAGAGCTGCAGGAGTTGTAGGTTCGCACTCCAAAGGCTAGCATAGTGTCCACCAACCTCGCGATCGACACTTCAGCTGCCAAGGAGATGTTGCGTACAAGGGTGACCAACATGGTATTGCTACCTGATGGGGCACTCACTATAGAAAATGAGGCTGACAAGACCATGACTAGTAGTTTAAAAGGGGTAGGATTGAATATGGCCACGCTCTCTTGAGAGACGCTCTACCTCTTGTAGGATGGAGTCACCACAGAACTCAAGGCCTAGGAGAGTCGCACTCTGTAGGTGATGAGTGAGCAGCGCATCAACATCAAGCAGTTGGGCCTGCAACACAATGAGGTAGTGGAGTAGAATAAGAAAATAATGCAGGTAGTTGAGGAAGCCTTTTGAATGGTCCTGACGTTGGAAATTCAGGAAGAAGAACTGGTAGAGGAACGTGTCTGCAAGTTGGCCACAAGGGTGCGTGACGCTTGAGCAGAGAAGGCCCAGGTTCAGTTGGAGCTGAACCTACAAATTGCAAAATTGCAGTTGCGGGCTTAGCCTTAAACTCTATTGGAAGTCAGGGAACAATGTACCACCACTGTTACAACAACAATAATGGTGGTTGACAGTGCAGTGGCAGACTGCATGAAACTTTTTGAACAGTCATTCGAGGTCCTAAACACCTTGCAGGAGGACTCGAATGTAGAGAACCCGAAGACAGAGGTGCGAAAGCTACAACAAAAATATGAAGAAGTCAAAGGGACTGCATAGATGGTTTTCCTTACATAGGGGATCACACAGATGCAGGAGGCAAAGGCGCTCAAGGAACAAGTGGATGCTGCTCAGCACAAAGAAGAGGTCTTAAAAGTGCACCTACAACCATGGATAGATGAGGCATATATGATCACAACCTCCATTGAAAGAAATCTCGCGCAACTCCAGGCAGCTCAGCAGAAGATTTAGGGTAGCAGTTTAGCGGCAATCACTAAGCAGCGAGTGGAAGAAGTCTAGCAGGCGGCTGCTCAGTTCACTGCCGAAGTTGCGGTGATCCAAATGGAGCTGGGAGGTGTTCATGTTAAGATCTCCGCACCTACAGAGTGACTCGAGGGCGAGTCACGATGTTTGTGTTGGGGGCTTGTTGGGCCTGGGATCCCCCAAGGGTAGTTTTGGGGTTTAAAGCCCATATTTTGCTCAAATTTTGTAATCCAAGAGTAAAGACTTCACATTTTGTGGTAACGAGCACGTAGATGTTAATAGAGTCATTGGGTTGTCTACCCTTATTTTGGAAATGTAATGTCAGTTGTAGAAGATCTACCCATGGTCCGCAGACCATGGGATTGTATAAATAGAGTTAATCTCTAAGTAATAAGAGAAATGAAGCAATGAAGATATGATGTAGGACAGATAGCCCTGAAGTAGAAGTCTAAGTATTGGGTTGTAGTATAGGTAGAGCCTCTACAACTGAGTGCGCAGAGGCCTAGAAGTCTGCAGCTGAGTGCGCGGACCCATGCAACTAAGTGCATAGGGCGGGTCGAGTCTATAACCATTCGAAATTATTAATAAAGAGAAGTATTATTTAATTTCTATGTCTTTATTTCCTGTTTATGCATCTATTATATTGGGTATGAATTTCACTTATAATTCTTATATGATGCATGAATGTATGTAAATGTATTGGTTAAGTGAACGAAAGTAAGAACATCTGTTTACGCAAAGCTAACTAAGATTTGTTAATAATATAAGAAAGACACTTAGCCTAGTTTGGGAGATATCGCAGTTCACTGCCCTAGCAATGTGAAAGGATTTCAGCCCTTGGTTAGGGCTGTGCGGAAGCTGATTGTACCCTTTCGCGAAGGTACTGAAGGGTGGAATAGAGGGATAAGAAGCTTGCACAAATTCAGGTCTAGCTGGAATAAACCAACATCACAACCATCTCAAGGGTGTGGAAACTTGGTTCCATCATCCCCCCATATTGCTTTGGGTGAGACTTTAGTCCACACTCCGCGGGCTGATGCCGAAAGGGCCAGTAGTGTAGGGTTTTTTTTGGCTAACTAACGCTGAACGTAGGTCAGGCCCCCTCAAGCCAACACCCTAATAACTATAAACTGGAGCAACTATGCCCAAAGTTCATAGTTACCTACATAAGAATAAAGAATGTATGTGTAAGCCATAACTGCATATATGTTCATCAATGTAACCTGCTCAATGAAATAAATGACACCAACACACAAGATTCAGGAATTAAACCCAAGAAAACACAAGGATCAACCATAAGATTTTATCAGCCATTGGATGACATCTAAATCAATCCACAACACACATTTGAATTTGAAAAAAATCAATCCATGTCAATCCTCCCTTCCAATCAAATTCAACAACATAAATCTATAAATCCACCTCACAATTGCTTCATAAACTTTCATTCTACTCATGTTTAGCTAGATTCACTCAATCAGATACTGCACAAATTGTAATCAGGTTGGAATAATTCAAGTATTTTATTTCTGTTTTTTTTAAATCTTCCATTAATTTATAGTATAAACTTCATTTTTTTCCCTTTATTTCTTTCTGTTATTTTTAATCTTCCAAATATTCAATTAGTTTACCATATGAAAAAACTGTGTGTGCAATTCAGCTTATGTGTGTGAAATTGCAGACAAACGACCATAGCATTTGAGTCAACAAAGAACAAATTAATCACGCCCAACATGAAATTTAGCCTATGTGTGTGAAATTCAACTTCTGTGTCATTCAAATGTTATACAAAAAAATAATCCATCACATTTCAGCTTTGCTTACCTAAGAGAAAAATGAGGCTCTCATAAGAGAGATATCTATCAAAGAAGCGGAAGAGGTAATAAAATCTATGCCCCAGAACAAGGTTCCTAGACTTTCCAGAAATCTAACACTTATTTGGTACTGAATCCATAAAGAGCAACATAGGATGAAGCTATATTACTCTCCATTAGATATGTGCATCGATCATAAGGTAATCCAACTTGATCTTTGAGAGAATGATCTTGTCATTCAACACAACTCAATAAGTAGTCGATAATATGTTGAAGTTAACAATTCGGTCATCATTTTCATTAGTATAGAATTTATGCTCCTGATGAACCTACATAACCTCCATCATTCACTCATGTATATAGTATAAGTAAATGTTGATGAATTTTTAAAAAATAAAGAATGTAGCCTTACGAGACCGTTTTACATCATAACAATCACCTAGGCATGGATTTAGCATTAGGTATAGGAAATAGAAGAGATTTGAATCCTTAATGAATGTCATAGTCTTCATAATGAACAATATTTTGCCATAGCTGTTATAGAAATTTTTGTGCCTTACAGCTTTGAGCATGAAAAGTCCATAATCCAAGGAATCCAAAGTCCCTAAAAGTGTTGTTCCTGCCCCTAAAGGAACAAGGTCAACCAATGACAACTTCTCCTAGAAGTTCTCCACCAAAAACTACTCAGAAACAGTCAAATCAGGATCAATTCAAGTGCTCCACTAGCTGTCTGCGTTGCAAAGCACCCTAGTACACTAGCTAGGTGCGTTGCAATGCACCTAAATGCACTACCAGGGTGCGCTGAGCGAGAAATTCCAAATGGCAGTGTCATTCCGTGAGGTGTACAGACAATGGAAGCTTCCAGAATCTTCTCCAATGACACTTGCCTCACTGAATTCAACCAGTGATGAGTAAGAGGCTCTCAGTCTCCAAGTGGAAGCAAGAACTGACAGAGAGAAGCCACAAGTCAAAACATAAGCTGACTCATCCTCTCTGCTTACATCTATATATGGATCCCTCATCCCAGAGATCCAGGAGGCTGGAATTTTGTACTTTGCAGAGAATTGCTATTGGTTTGAGATTGAGATTAGTGCATTGGGTGACTTATGCTTTGTTGGAGGTGAGGAAGGGATTCCTTTGCTGGGAAGTAGATGCTGGATCGGGACTCACTTGGTTGTATCTCCTCTTGGACTTTCTTATCATATCAATAAAACTATTTGAGTTTCTCCTACATGCTATGTATCAATGATGTTTTGTTATATTTGCATGTTTAGCTTAATCTGATCCTAAGCTTTTTATGAATGTAAATCTATATCTTTGTGTAGTTTCTCTCTTCTGTGATCTTGCAGGAATTCGGTGAAGCTGGGCTGGTAAGGGAGCAGGGAGCTGGGAGCTATTGAAGAGAGGAGCGATTGGATCAACAAACTAGCGCAAGACACAGGTTAGTTTATCCTTCCTCTTCGTCTACATTTCATAAAGAAGAATACTCAAGTAGTTTTTCCTTGTTTGTTGCTAAGGCACTGTCACACCTTAGAGTGGGATAGGGGCGTTCTGAATAGATACTTTTCCCAACAATAGAATGGCGACTCCACTGGGGAGCGTGTCTAGTTAGTTTATTTGTGTTTCTTTTGTTGTTTGCTTCATAAACACAGAAGTAGCAATCGAACTGCATTTGCCATTATCAAATGCAAAGTAGCTGCTACTTCAATCCACCCCTTTGGATTTGTTTATGATTTGAACAGCTAATCCACAAATACTCTAATTGCCCTTCGTGATAGCTCTTAGTCCTCCTTTAAATCATCCCTCTAATTGTACCTTACTGATAGCTTTTACTCGGCCAAAATCCATAGATTAAACTGCAAACCGTGACCCAGAACCCGGATAGAAGTCTCGTTTTTGCCCCAGCGCAGGCTCTGTGAAGAGGTTCTGCATTTCAACACAGGTCCCGAGAGGGCTACCTGCGCTGCAATTCAGTTTCTCTGTGCAACAGGTGCGCTGATCAGCCCTTGCCCTGTACAGCTGAGGTTCTTTGCATCCTTGTGTTCAGTTTTATCTCTGATTTTTGCAGCCTGTTATCAGTGTGTGTACCTATCTGAAAACCCCTTTTCTCTGCCTTAACTCCGCCTCCTTTGTACAAAAAGACTGTAGGTGTTCTTTGTGTATTTGTTACATCATTTATAGTTTTCCATTGAAAAGTAAAATAGTCATACTGTCGTCCTCAGATTTAGATTTGTCGTAAGTGTCGATTTTGATCTTAGGAGAAATTTTCTTTGCTGTTGACAGTTGGTTATACTTTTTAATTTTGATTTGGTTTGAATTTGTCTCTTTCTAGTGTCGAAATGAGTGTTTACTTCAAAATCATAAAGTGTCGTGATCTTCTCTACCTTTTTGATTTCGAAAAAAGAAGCTTGTTTATGTTTTTCACTTGAAAGCAAATTCAAATTTGTACATCAACTTTCTTTTTAGGCATCAATATTAAGAAAGTGAAAACAAATACATGCATTTGTGCATTTGCATATTGATAGTTTGTATGGTTTGATTTAGGAAAAGTGCATCTATAGTGTGCTCTTTGCTCTTTGAGAAAAGATTGTGTCTTTCTTTTCCCCTTGTAGCTAGGATTTTCATTATTGAAAAGAGATAAATTCTTGCTTATCATATTTAGACTGCATTTAGGAATTACATCTACATCTCGTGGTGATCCAAAAAGGCAAACTTCTAAGAAAGATCAACTTAAAATAAATTGAATGAATCTAACAACGCATTGGAACTTAACGCACAACATAGAGGTCTAGGCTAGAGATGTGTTCCGACGTCGTAAAGCCTGGTAACTGTTGTCCTCACTGATGGTTGGGTGATTCCTCCATTGTGAGACGATAAGTGCCAGTACGGATTGTGCTCCCACGTACCGTCGAGTATATATTGGGAGACCCCTATAGGGTTAAAACCTTTTATCCATAGGAAGCCGTGTCGGCCGCCCTACTGATCACAATGCACCGAACACAGCATTCGGGAAGATTGACTGCCGTACCGTAAAACGTATTTTGCAGTTTTGTGATTGGTTTGGCACACCCTCTACCTAGATCTCCAAAGCAGTCCCTTTCGTTCCTTTTCAGACTCCTTAACGGAAAAGGTCCATCTAAGCACTTGTCACTTCAGGCTCATTAAAAATTGAAGGAGACTAGAGTCATCTTTTGTTTTTTCTCGACTCTTTAAAATTGAAAAAACAAGTTGTGTCAAAGCGTCTAAAATTCATTTAATTCGGAAACATACTTCCCCTTTGTTTTAGTTGATCGAGTAATCCGCGATCGTGGAAGAAAGTCAATCGAAATCGCTAGAAAATCTTTTGGATAGACTAGATATGTCTGAACAACCGTCGACATCCAGGACTGTGTCGTCCGACACAGCAGTGGCACAGCCTCCTACTGCTACTCCAACGATGTTCAATGGTATACCATCTGTCTCGGCAAGTTATCAACAACAAGCCGGAGTCCCATCAGGGACTGCTTCGACGACATGGTTAGTTCCTATTTCTTCATCCGGATTATCATCTGGTATTTCTTATGTTGAAACTCAACAAATTGATCCAATGTGTCTTCAAAGGCCAATCTACCCTTTAAGTACTGGATTGCCACCATATGGAGGGCAGTATGCCTTTTCATTGTTCCCTCCCAGTGAACAACCATATGAGAGTTTACAACAAAGTTCAGGTCAAACTGGAATTACATCCAGTGGTTGGGTACCAATACTGCCTCAGCAACCAAGGGTTGTATATTCAATGCAACTAGTCCACCCTGTGTCAAATACTCCCACTATACCTGCTATGGTGACTGCATCGCAAGTACAAGCGTTACCTATTGTATGTCATCCCCAAGTTTCTCAGGTTGCAATACAACAACCTCTTGTCTCAACGACTCAATCGCAACCTCAGGTTAGTGCCTCCTTATCTGGAGCGACTCAGGCTCAAACAAGTACTATGACTCCCCATATTTGTCAATCATCCAGTATTGGACAACAGCAAATGGTCCAACAACCAGGGCTGGTTCAATCTCAACAACCGCCATTCCAGCAATCATATCAAGGACCTGAGCAACAAGTCTTTGTAAGTAATGGGCAACCGCATTTCCAAAGCGGTTATCAACAACCATATTATAGTGGTTATGCCCATCAACCTTGTCAAAGTTTCCAACATCAAATACATTATGCTGGTATGCAAAGACCCATTGCTCAGGCGATTCCATCTTATCTTGGGTATGCTTCGCCTAACCTGAATCAACAGTTGCCCTTTGTAGCAACTCTAGAATTACCAAATCTAAACCGGCCGACGAATGATCCAATTGCTTATGTCGCTTGGTGGCCAGCGATTCCACATAAACTTCCATCAGATATTCCTAAATTTAATGGAAATCCGGGTGAAGATCCGTCGAATCATGTGATGACCTTTCATCTGTGGTGTTCATCAAACACCCTAAACGATGATTCGATTAGGCTTCGCCTTTTTCAGAGGACGTTAATTGGTCCGACAGCAAAATGGTATATCGAATTGCCTAGAGCTTCATTCGACAACTTCAGTACCCTAGCCACAACCTTTTTAACCCATTTTCAGTTACCGATAAGGTACGAAACGGGAACCGAACTTCTTACCAACTTCAAACAAATGACGACCACTCACATATCTGATCATATACATGAATGGCGACGTCGTCATAGAATGGTGAAAACGTATGTTCCCGATCAGCTCTTAGCTGAATGGTTTATTAAGTCATTACTGCCTTCCATCACGGAAGATGTGGCAAAAGGGGGAGTCGTCACAGAAGAGCAAGTTATCGCTCGTGCGCAATATTTGGACTTGATTTACACTCAGTCCGGCACGCTCTACGATAAAATACCTGACGCCCCTAGACCGGAATTCTCAGTTTCTCCTCCTCCTAAATCAAACAATGACTCTCATGCCATCGATGGCGTGATTGGCGCGACAGACACGAAATCGACAAAAGGCTACATCTAAAAAGGCCTGTAAGATTTCTAGTCAAAATGCAAATGAGGAACTTCTTGCCTCGGAAGTAAATGCCGTGTCGACTGACAAGGGCAAACAACTGAAGCAACCAGGGGGCAAGAAGAAAAATAAAGGGAGAAAAAGGAAGCAGGATGAGTCATCTCCTAAAAAGCCTTCTACAAACCCTTCTGGGCAAAGGAAACCCCCTGCAGGGTGTCATATATGCGATGAGGATCATCAGATGAGAGATTTTCCACATAAAGATGAAGTTAAGAATCTCTTTAAGAGTTCAAAAACCTCAGCGATATTGACTGATCCGTTTCCAAGCCCGGGAACCAAACTGGTTGCTAATCAAAATGCTTCCCGATCCCAAGTGCTTATGTTGTCTATCTCAAACCAGCAAAATGATGCTTTGGCAAGGAATAAAGATTACGGGAATCCACAAGTGTCGAATAACAAGGCTAATGAAAAACCTAGTAGTTCGACAACAACTTTGACCAAAGTTGTGCCACCCATCATTCCTGAACAAATGATAAAGTCGCCAAAGGGATTAGTGCACAAATCGACATTTAATCCTCGTGCAAAAATAGCACAGAATTATAATATAATAGAGGACCTGGCCCAATCGCCGTCCGCTATGTCGACACTTGAGGTACCGCAAAATTGCCTCTCCCAAGAGCAAGCTTTATTATCAGCAATAGGTGGGATTGACCCAATGGATTCCAATCTTGTGGCCTTTAATCATAAAGGATATGACCCTCAGTTATCAGCTCCACTAGCTTTCCTTATTCAAGTGAAAACCCTCAACAAAACTGTTCATCGAACAATTATTGATGAGGGGGCATCTACATGTATTATGTCGATGAGTTGCTGGAAAACTTTAGGATCTCCAACCTTGTCGCGGTCTGCGACGACGTTAAAAGCATTCGACGGAAGGACATATACCCCATATGGTATCCTAAATAACTTGAAAGTTGAACTAGGAGGAAAAATAGTAGAAATAGATGTTGAAGTCATAGATGGGAATCTTGATTACAACATCCTACTAGGAAGACCATGGATATATGCCATGGCAGCTGTTGTGTCGACCTATTTCAGAAAGATTGCATTTCCCTCTCAAGGAGGGATTACAATCGTCGATCAGCAAAACTTCCTCCCCAATGGTTCTAAAGTTACTGGAAGCATTCCAATGATCCATGGAAGCAATCATTCTCTCCAAAATATCGGAGTAGGTCTCCTAAAAGACCCTGCCTTAATGGGTACTTTTGCCCTACCGCCTCTGAGTAATCTGGCGGAAGTGGCCACAGTGGAATATGAAACCTTCTATATCTGATGGATTTGGACTCCGAGGACGGTTCTTATCTCGTGTCAACCTCGTTAAAAAATGAAACAAGGAGTCATGAGGATAGTTCTTTTACTATGTCAACCTCATTAAAAAATGAAACAAATCCCCTTTTCAAATCTCAAAGGTAAACCTTCATTCCAACCACCGAGTTGAATGCAATGAAGCTTGGGGGGCATGCACCTCGTTTTGCGTTATTATGCTGGGGGCATACAAACTTATCATCGAGCAGTGTTACCGCAAGGTTCAAGCTCGTTAAAAAATAAACCCGCACCGAGCAAATGTTTCCACCCACGTTTAAGCTCGTTAAAAAATGAACTATCCCCTGGTAAATAACCACCGTGAATGTAACATTTCAGCCATTAAAGCCTTGGTCGTGTTTGCACCGTCACTTCCACTTTTCCATTGGCCGATCATTCACCTCCATTTGATTGTTTACCCATTTTGAGGAACAGCTGCGAAGAGTGATATCACTAGCCATCCTTGTGACACTGCCGTGATTGGAAAATTCCGAACCTTACCTGGAATCAACTGCTACCCTTTTTATCACTCGTTCCTCAAAAGACGAGTCTTCTTTAAGCTCTTTTCAACTGAATCGTAAAATATGAAAAGATTGCCGAGTTTTGGCCTTCCAGCTCATTAAAGTGACCGGAAGTTCTATCCCTCCTCTAGATTTTAATCTTTTTGGATCTGAGGGATTATTGCACAAAAAGATCGAGCGCTTGTTTTGTTCGGCTCGTTAAAACTATCGAAAATTCATCCCTTCTGTATTGTTTTATACTTTTTCGCACTTAAGGGATTAGATGACGAAAAAGAAATTTTGGAGTTACCTTTACGTACCTTTTTAGACTCTCTAAAAATGAAAAGGACCGAGTTATCTTTGTCGTTAAACTCATTAAAAACATTAATAGCAACAAACTTGTCTTTAGACGAGAACGAGTTTCACTATCGCTAGGCTCGTTAAAACATAGCGATGGGTTTGCCCAAAGGGAAAATTATAGAACAAGCATATGTTATCCTCCTCAAGCTTGACAAAAATAAAGAGGTACTGGTTAGCAATGACTGGGGAAAAATTGGGAAGAAACTCAAAGAATCTTTATTGGTAGAAAGTCGCTCTTGAACATGACACTTCCACTCCGTGCCTGAGTCGGGTTGGGTTGTTTCATTCACCGGTCACATCACCATGGTCTCGCCATACCATCCACATTTGGGGTAAATGCTACCGATCCATCACATAAGTGTCGCCGACATGTTCAAGAGAAGTCATCCAGAGAAGTCACCCGTGTCCCATCCACTACCATACATTATACTTCATTCCTTCATGACCGCCATCCTGAACCATATATCATCAGATCGTTTTCACCTCCATCAAAATCATTTGCTCCGTTCCGTGTCATTGATGTGGGATTCATCAAGGCCCTCATTTGACAGATCGCTTCTTGTCGACATCAACTCATTATCCAAGAAGTTGATCTAGGGACACCCCATTCAGTACTTTGAAGCTTGCATGCCTCAATGGCAAGTTTCTCACTTCCGGCGACAAGTATACATCAATGAACTTCGACTGAAAGATTTTGCGTGGTGTTCGACGCCAAGTTCTTTATTCACACCACGTGAATTGTACTGCAGTACCTTGAGGGTCATCATCCTTATCGGTGATTCCTCTCGCGCTTGTTAACAGTTTACATCATTGACTCGTAATCAAGTGATGTCTTTCCATGTTCGACTTCAAAACATTTCTCACATGGATCGACTTTTACTTCGAGTGAAGATCGGACGAGATTGAAGACCCCAGATCTAGTTTCATCCATCCGGGCTGCGATATATATTCAGGAAAATAAAGACATTGAAATGTACAGCATTGCAGCACAGATAATCATCCTACCAAAAGGATGATGGCTCTATCAAAATCATCAGTCTACCATCAGACGGTTGTCTGTCCTATGTACATGAAAATGAATTTATAAAGCTGAGCATGGGAATGCTCGACTCAGCTAGATCATGAAAACAGTATGAAGATAATGTATTGTACTGTATCTTATTATAGGTCTCCTCCCAGCATTGAAAGAACTTCGGATCCTCCTAATAAAGCATTTCACCTAATAAATGGCCTCATACTTTAGGGGGCAACTGTTATAGACATTTTTGTGCCTTACAGCTCTAAGCATGAAATGTCCACAAACCAAGGGCTCCTAAGTCCCTAAAAGTGTTGTTCTAACTCCTAAAGGAACAAGGTCAACAAATTACAGCTTCTCCTAGAATTTCTCCACCAGAAACTACTCAAAATTGGTCAAAACTGGATCAGTGCACCTAAATGCACTACCAGGGTGCTATGCAGCGCACCTTGTACACACGGGAAGTGCGTTTCAGTGCACCTAAATACACTGTGAGGGTGCGATGGATGGGAAAAGACAAGTGGCGGAGACAGTTTGCGAGGTGGATGATCATGGAATCTTCCAGAAACTTCTCATGGGACACTTGCCTCTCAAAATCGCCCAAGGATGAGTAAGAGATCAATGAGATCTCCAAGTGGCATCAAGAACTATCAAAGAGAAGACACTAATCAAAAACCCAGAGCTGACTCACACCTCTGCAAATATCTATATATAGATCTCTCATCCCAGAGATCCAGAGGTTGGAGGCTAGAGTTTTGTACTTTGCAGAGAATTGTTGTTGGTTTGAGATTGAGATTAGTGCATTGGGTGACTTATGCTTTGTTGGAGGTGAGGAAGGGATTCCTTTGATGGGAGGTAGATGCTGGATCGGGACTCACTTGGTTGTATCTCCTCTTGGACTTTCTTATCATATCAATAAAACTATTTGAGTTTCTCCTACATGCTGTGTATGAATGATGTTTTATTATATTTGCATGTTTAGCTTAATCTGATCCTAAGCTTTTTATGAATGTAAATCTATATCTTCGTGTAGTTTCTCTCTTCTGTGATCTTGCAGGAATTTGGTGAAGATGTAATTTGTTGACCTTGTTCCTTTAGGAGTTACAACAACACTTTTAGGGACTTAGAAGCCCTTGGTTTATGGACATTTCATGCTTAGAGCTGTAAGGAACAAAAATGTCTATAACAATAGCCTTGTAAGCCTACTATTCACCAATCGAATATGATATCTAGCAAGGAATGTATGAATCAAGGTGATTGAAAACCATCATGAAATCTCTTAATGTTACCTTCTGCTATTTAGTTCCCAAAAAACACAAATTCAAGGACCTTGTGGCTTTTTATCATTGATCCATGAAATGTAAACTACAAAGTAATCCTAGACAAAGTCTTACTTGTTGTTTGTGTGGGAAATTAGGCCACCTAAGAAATAGATTCCCACAAGGAGAAGCCTCCAACAGAGGTAAATGAAAAGCATCACAAGAAAGACTTGAAATGATCAATGAAAAGGTAGAAAGTTCACAACAGATATTCTCTGCTCACTGTAATAGGTGTGGCTCAAACAGACACAATACAAATCAATGTTTGCATCATCCTTTTCATATTAAAATAGAAGAAGTCCATGTTCTAGATGAAGGATGTTGTTCTTCAAGTACAAAAAAATCAAACTTTTAAATAGAATCTGAAGATATATCTAAATGATTTGACAAGAAGCGTTGTTGATTACTAATCATTATTCTTGTAAATATCACGATGTTTGTAATTGAAATATTGAAAGCATTAATTGTAGCAGTGAAGAAGAAAGCTCATAAAGGTTTGTATGGCTCAAGGAAGAGGAGATGGAGATGCACAAACGAATTCTCAAATAAAACCTTTTCTTGAAGGAGATATGAAGAAAAATATTTTGTATTCCTTCCTTAAAACAATGGTGAAATCTTGTAAGTTCTCATTAATTCCTAGCCCCACAGATAGAAAGCCTAATTTTGTTGATGCAAGTTTTGAAAGAAATACCAAATCATTCATTAGACATAACAAAAATGAGAGAACACAACCCCTTACAGTGAATGATTTAGGAAAAGAAATAAACATTCTAAAGAAAGAAGTCACAGTAGTCAGAGTGAAAATCGATAGGATAGAACAAAAGAATCAAACAAATCTCTGGGCCAGATAAGAGATAAGTGAATTAAAAGAACAAATCAGGAAACTTGGACAAATGCAACCTCCATTGGAATATTTTGATGAAAAGGGAAATCCAAACATTAATATATTTGATACTCAACATATGTAAGGACTTAATGCAATGAGGATACTTTTCATACAACATCAAAAGTATCACATCCTCATAAAAAATAAAGATCAAGGGCCAAAGTTTTAAATTGAAAGATTTGATAGATTTAGGCTCTAACCTAAACATTGTAAACAAAGAGATCATCCCCAGTATTTATTGGGTTCATACAAATCATTTTTCTATTGGGATAGGGAATAAGTTAATGCAGATGGATTATGAGTTACCTAAAGCAATTCTATGCTTTGATCACTACTGTCTAGATATGAAATTTATACTTGTAGATATCCCAATGGGTTTTATTTAGGAATGCCATTCATTGTAGTAGTAGAACCCCATCGATCTATGAGAATAGAAGATGGGAAAGCAAGGTATTTTAACACAATCCCATCCATCCCTGGAATCTGCAAGACCAAAACCAAACCTAAGATTATCCTTCCATTTTTATCCACTCCACAATTGTCCACAATAGCCCAAGTAGTAGAAACTATAAAAAGAAAGAAGAAAAAAATCCAGAAGCTCAAGCATATCAAGGCTAATCATAGGCTAATCATAGGCACTTCATCCTCTATCAAATTATACCCTTCCCTATAAGGGCCACAACACATCACTAGACAAATTCCATGAGAATGTTTTTCAACTTCCACTATCGATTCTATATGACAAGAAAATATGAGGTGACTAGCATTGAGTAGGTTGTCAAGTGAAAAACACAGTAACTCTCCAATGAATATCTAAAGGTAAAGTTTAATGAATGGGCCCTGGACACTAGTTATTTAAGAACCAAAGACACCAAGAGTTTTAAACTTATTGAGTTATATTGGTTGAACAAGACCTTTGTTGCTCAAGTGGTGGAGGACAAAGGTAGTCAACATCAATCCATAATGTAAAAGTAGAATGTGATGGACTAGAAATTTGATGCGTTATGCAAAGAAGTTTTTAATATCGATATCACAATCAATAGCTATTCAAAACCTAAAACAACACAATGGAAGAAATAGATAATGATACTTAAATTGACAAACATTATTGGCAGACACCATGGAAATGGCCAAGTTAAATCTCCATGTTTAAATTTTAAGAAAGGAAATAGAAACCTCCTCACACATGTTATCTATTCCCTTTTTTCTTATCAATAGGAAAATGAAGTATAATATAGGCCTATAGATACTAAAAAAACCTACCAAGATTCTTGTGAAGCACAAATTTAAACAAATCCTTATCTCCAATTTTGACAAACATTAGGCTTCTGTGTGTGAAATTGTAGAGAAAAAACCATAGCATCTGAGTCAATAGAGACAAAAAATTAATCATGCCAAACAAAGACAAAAATAACAGAGCATTTGAGTCAAAACACATAGGCATGATCATTCCTTAATCACATCAATTTGGCAACTTGTATGTAATAACTGCCATGCCTCTAAGGATGGCATAATTGGAAGTAGTTGTAGTTGACAATGTATAGAACTGGAGTGTTTTAAGATACAGCCAAACATTGCAACCTGTGTATGGAGATGCAAGTCAATTCAAACACATAAATTTCTTATTAAAATATATGTGGGTTGCAAGTATTGATTAACCTGTTCATATTTAAATTTCAGGAAATAAATAGGACTGAGTTTCTATTATGCAGGTTGTAATTATTGATTACCATTTTCATATTTAATTTTCTTATTCAAATAAGACTGAGCTTGTATTTCTGAAACAACTTCCACTGATAGAAATAAATTTTAACAATATACATGTTGTTGTAGCCATGTCATGAGTTTCAATTACAGATCGTATGAGGAACAGGAGGAGGCAAGGGACCAATGGTGCCCAATAGCGATGCACTTCATCGGAAGAGGAAATGATTGATGATGTCATTGCTACCAATGCTCCATGCAATTATGTTGAGAATGCTCATGTGGTCATAGATCCTACTATCCATCCATCTACCATGAAGCCACCCTCAACCACAATACAAGGTGCAATCTCAACTAAGAAGATCAGTGCCATAAGAGGGTGGACAAAGGAAGACATACTAGGTGCAATTGATGAAATAGAGTTCAGGGGATATTCGGTACGTGAATCCGAAAAAAAACATGGAATTGCATCCTCAAGCATACATTATTGGATTAATGGGCTAACTAATACAAAGCGTAGAGGGTTTGTTATTGTTATGATTGAAGAGGAGGAGGTCGAGGTGGTTGTGTGGTGTAAGGAGATGGCCCAAATGGGACATGGGGTAGAGTTGATACAACTCAAATCCATAGTAGCTCAAATATGTTAGGAGAGGAAAAACCCCTTGAAAGATAGGTTTCCTGGAAAATCTTGGTGGAGTGGCTTTAAAAAAAGGCATCCAGACCTTGTCTTACGAACAATGAAGGGTCTTGACAGAGACATGGATTTAAATTTATGCCCTGCAATTATGCATAAGTTCTATGACACCCTTTCCCATGCATATGAGAAACACTCTTATGCCCCAAGCCATATCTGGAACTGCAACGAAACAGGCTTACAGGCTGGAAGGAATTGTGGCATGCATGTAATTGCTAAGAGAGGGAGCAAAAATGTGCCAAAAGTTTTTCCTAGGAGAAGGGAGTGGATCACTATACTTTGTTGTGTCAATGCAATTGGTTCTTCAATCCCACGTTTTTATTTATTCAAAGGAAAAAAAAAAACTTAAAAATTATAGATAGAATTGTGAACCAGGTGCATGCATGGTTGCGCATCCCCATGCATGTATGACAAAGGAACTCTTCTTGAATTATATTTTTCAATTCATTTCATCTGTACTAGGTGGTTTCTTGCCTGAAAATAGACACCTACTAATCTTAGATGGCCATGGAAGCCACATTATTGTGTAGACAATCGAGGAGATCAACCTTTTGGGCATTGACCTATTAACACTGCCAACTCATACCACTCATAGATTGCAACCTCTTGATGTCAACGTGTTTGGGCCTTTCAAGAACTATTTCAGGGCAGAGCGACCTTCATGGATGGAAAAGAATCCAGGGGTGGGGGTAAAAATATTTGAGCTATATGAGGTTGCAAGTAAATCATTTAAAAGGGCTCTAACACCTTCTAATATCAAGGATGGATTTAGGACTGGAATTTGGCCATTGAATGTTGATGCTCTTATTAATGATACTAGTTGCAGCCAAGCATTTGTTGTGGAAGGTCAAGAAGCAAAGGACTTACATGACTAGGTTGATGCCCAAGAAGATGTGGATTGGTAGGAAGATGTTATTGTTGTTGAAGGTATGATATCCCTTTCTCAAGGGAACCTCTATGATGTTGAACATGTATGTGAGACACAATTCAATAATGAACCAATTTTCAATAACATGGAGGATGCCACACCCATTGAAGTACCTAATAATCTTTGCATTTGATATTCCAAATGAGGTAGTTGGTCATGAAAATGACAATGCAAATGTGGTTTCAAATGAGAATGTAACAAGAATCAACAATGACCAATTTAGCATGCCAACCCACATAACCCCACCATCTTGGTTGGCAGAGGCCATGATGAATAACAACAAACATAATGTGTCATCCACCAATGATGAAAGCATGGAAATGCCTTCTCAACCAATAGAGTTGAGCATTGAAATTGTTCATTATTTTGTGGACAATGGATCATTGGAAGAAGAGTATATTCAAAATGAAGTACCAAATGAGGACAACAATGGGGTTCAATTAGGTTCCCTTGAGGTTGAAAGGCAAGTGTCAAGCCATCAGGAGCATGTGACAATGAACCAAACAATACTTGGTAGGTTCCTAAAGCTACCAATAGAGAGAGTGAAGGCCTCATCAACACATTCAACAACAAACTATCTTCAGTTAGAGAGGAGTTCACAGTTACTCACCTATGAAGAATATATGAACCTAATGTTCAAGTCTGAGTGTAGAAAAATTGAAATTTAGGAATCTAAACAGAGAAAGAAGGAGTTGGCCAAGGAAAAGAGAGATTCAAGGGTTACAAAAACAACAACTCGGGCAAAGGAAAGGCTTGAAAGACAAATAACAAGGGAAGAGAAGGAACATCAAAAACAGTTGGTAAGGCAAGAGAGGGAGGCAATAAAGGCTCAACAAGTGCTGGAAAAAGAAGGGGTCACAGACATGGAAGAGTATGGTGCAAGTTAGTTGGAGGAAAATAAGATGATGTCCAACACTTTGGACCACATTGTAGATCATACACCATCATATCAATACCTCATTAACATCTAAGTTCCCCGGTATCAACCAGGGGTTATACCCACCCCCTATACACCTACCAGTGCAGGGGTAAATCCTATGTATTATAGGCCACCTCCAGTTAGTGTTGGGGTTAGTAGCACAAGTGGACAATTCAACTATTCAATCCCTCCATGGTTACAAGGAGTAAACTAGACTCAAGCATATGGTAGAAACTTGGCTCAGGCAGGCACTTCAACAAGTTTGGGAAATTCAGAAAATGGAGGCCATCAAGCATAGGGGTGGCATGAATTTTTTGTTTGCAACCAAATTGCATTGTGGATGAAATTACCATCCAATTTTGGTTTTTTTCAATGTAAGTTCGAATGTGTATTTGGATAGCTATGAAATTCACTAAAACCTAAAATAATAAGAAATTAGAACTTTGTTCAAGAGATTAGAAATCACCATATCAAATTTAGGGTATCTTTGAGAATGTCTGAAGAGTGAATAAAGTGCACAAAGTCATTCTTCTTATGAATTAAGACTAAGCAGCATATGAGTCCTAAGATACCATGATATTCATGCCAATATATCATATCATACATTAAATGTGATATGATATCAAATTTCTGAAACATCAACTTAACATGGAAAAATTGAAAAAACTATAAATATTCAAATTGGCTTAACAAAAGACCTAAAATCCAATATTTTCTACAAACGTTGAGATTGCATAATGTACCCAAATAAATTCAGAGATCTCTTTTATTGATCAAATTCTAATATCCATGATCCCAAGAGAAACATGGAAAATAAACATTCAAGTATAAAATGTCGATCTTATATGAAGCATAACCATTCATAAAAACTGAAAACATGCAAAAGCTAAAAATTTGTTCAAGAGAAACATATCACCATATGTTGCATCTTTTAGTATAGTTATGAATGTCTTACAAGTGGATAAAAGTACACGAACTCATTCCTCTAGTATTAGTCTCCAAAATAACTTCCATATAAAACTAAGACTAATCGAACGCAACACTCTAATCGAAGGCAACACATAACACCCAAAATGTTGTGATCCTTATGTCAATGTATCATATCATAGATAAAATGTGATGTAAATCAAACCTCTGAAATATCCAACTTAACATGAATATATTGAATAAACTGTAAAAATTCAATGTGATTTAACAAAGGACTTCATATCCAATCCTTTCTCAGAACTTGAGATGGCTTTAAGTACTCCAAATCAATTCCAAGATCTCTTTTGTCACTTGAATTCTAATCTCAATGATCTTAGGGGAAATATCTAACTGAACATGAATATATTGAATAAACTGTAAAAATGGAATGTGGTTTAACAAAGGACTTCATATCCAATCCTTTATGAGAACTTGAGATGGCTTCAAGTACTCCAAGTCAATTTTGAGATCTCATTTGTCACTAGAATTCTTATCTCAATGATCCTAGGGGCCAATGCAATGATCCTAGGGGAAATATCTAGCTCAACATGAATATATGAAATAAACTATAAAAATTCAATGTGGTTTAACAAAGGACTTCATATCCAATCCTTTCTGAGAACTTGAGATGGCTTTAAATACTCCAAGGATTTTTTTTCAAACTAAGCCACATAAATTCCCAATTAAGCTAAAGAAGCCATAGATACTCCATAGAAGGATTTATTTTTTTGCCAAACTAAGCCACAAAAATTCCCAATTAAGCCACAAAAGCAACATATACTCTGTAGAAGGAGTTTTTTGTTCAAACTAAGCCACATAAATTCCCAATTAAGCCACAAAAGCCACAGATACTCCACAAAAGGCAATTTTTTTCAAACTAAGCCACATAAATTCCCAATTAAGCCACAAAAGCCACAAATACTCCATAGAAGGCAATTTTTTTTAAACTAAGCCACAAAAATTCCCAATTAAGCCACATAAGCCACAAATACTCCACAGAAGGAAATTTTTTTTCAAACTAAGCCACAAATATTCCCAATTAAGCCACAAAAGCCACAAATACTCACCAAAAGGCATTGTTTTTCAAACTAAGCCACAAAATTCCTAGTTAAGCCACATAAGCCAAAGATACTCCACAGAAGGCAATTTGTTTTTAAACTAAGCCACACATATTCCCAATTAGGCCACAAAAGACACAAATACTCCACAAAAGACATTTTTTTTTCAAACTAAGCCACAAAATTTTCCAAATAAGCCACATAAGACACAATTATTCCTCATAAGGCAATTGTTTTTCAAACTAAGCCACAAAAATTGCCAATTAAGCCACAGAAGCCACGATACTCCACAAAGGAATTTTTTTTCCAAAATAAGCCACAAAAATTCCCAATTAAGCCGCAAAATCCACTCATACTCCACATAAGACAATTTTTTTTCAAACTAAGCCATGTAAATTGCCAGATAAGCCACAAAAGGCACAACTACTCCACATAAGGAAAATTTACTTCAAAGTAAGCCACATAAATTCCCAATTAAGCCATAGAAGCCAAAGATACAGGCTGGAAGGCAATTTGTTTTCAAACTAAGCCACAAAAATTTGCCAATTAAGCCACAAAAGCCATAGATACTCCACAAAGGCAATTTTTTTTCAAACTAGGCTACAAAAATTCCCAATTAAGCCACAAAAGCCACAAATACTCCACATAAGGCAATTTTTTTCAAACTAAGCCACATAAATTCCTAAATAAGCCACAGAAGCCACAATTACTCCATAGAAGGAAAATTTCTTTCAAACTAAGCGAAATAAACTCCCAATTAAGCTACAAATACATTGTTGTAAGGAATATTTTTTTCAAAGTAAGCCACATAAATTTCCAATTAAGCCATAGATACTCCACAAAGGCAATTTTTTTTAAACGAATCCAAAAAATTCCTAATTAAGCCATAGAAGCCACAAATACTCCACAGAAGGAAATATTTTTTCAAACTAAGCCACATAAATTCCCAAATAAGCCACAAAAGCCCCAACTACTCCACAAAAGGCAAATTTCTTTCAAACTATGCCACTAAAATTCCCAATTAAGCCACAGAAGCCACATATACATACTAGAAGGCAATTTTTTTAAAACCAAGCCACAAAAATTCCCAATTAAGCCATAAAAGCCATAGATACTCCACAGAAGGCACTAAAAGCTAGAGATTAACAAAAATAAAATGAATGGTGTGAATACCGAGCAAATAGATGTGTTGACAAACACAGTTCTAGTTATGGATGGCAGGATGAGGAATCCTACTAGGGAATGTCGACACCGACACCAAGCTTGCAGCGAGCTAACTATGGTGTCCAATGCTGGGTTCGGGTCAAACTGGGTTGAGCGAGCGAGAAAATTTGAAGAAACTTCCATCTAAATGCATGCAACATTTGACGAAATACAACCCTGCAGCAAACTGAAAGCACCCAAGGGTTGAAACCCTTTGCTATGCCCACACCCCACCTCTGCGGCTGAACAACACACTACAACATCCAAACAAAGCAATGCATTAGCTGAAGAACCAACCATGACAACCAATAAACCATCCCTCACCTCACAACTACATTGATGCGCACAAACAACTATCGACGAAGTAGAACGAGGAGCTACGACGCGCACAGACAATTACCAGTGGAGCATAATGAGTAGCAATTAGCCTCAGACGTAAATGAACTAACCCTAATCGCCGGATAACAATAAAACTTTCATGCCAAAACACAAGTGGGGTCCATGTTTGGGTTGGGAACATGTGGCTGCATCTGATGGATGCATGTCGTACCGCCACCTTGAAGCACCAGCTATCCAAATTCAGTCACGTAGGGAGGCCACACAACTACTGGCATCCCTCCCCTATGATATTTGCGTGGGATTTGACAGGAGTGGCAACTCGTTGATCCATTCCAGTCTTTTGATAATGTTAACCACTAGCGAGGGTGGCAGCTCACCACCCCTATTTCATAATTATTTTTTGTTTTTTTTTTAAACATTGGCCTTTTTAAAAAATTTTGAAAACAAGGACATTGGGAAAATTAAGTAGGCAACAATTTCATCCGTTCGGTGGCCAGATTTTATGCGTTGGGTCTCGGTCAATTTGTAGGATCTTTAAACCTGGCCCACATGCCCACTTTGACCAACTTTATCTCCTTCATACGAACTTGGATTGGAGTGTCGTTTGCACTGTTGGAATCATGGCGACGAGCAATTCGATTTGGTCCTCATTCAGGAGCAATCTGACCACTTTTAGTTTTGAGATATTATAAGCCCTCTTTGACTTTTGAGGGTATCTGGAACCACCTTGATCAATCTGGGAGGCTGAAAATTTCATTTGGACAAGATCTTCATTGATCAGTGCAAATATATCAAACTTTGAGAGCTATGATCCATCATCATTTCAGGTAGATCGAGTCTCTTGCTTCAGGAATGAGTTTGACAATGGTTTTCAAATTTCCAGACTTGGGAGATTAAATGAATTATGCTGATCCAATATATTATTAAATTGCTTCTCAGAGAATGAAAAACTGTAAATTTGAATATAAATTGAAGAGGATCGAATTCCTTATTCCTCCCTTTTCCTATGCACACTAGCAGATCATCATTTCTATGAATTCTGGGGGTGTGATTCCTCATCTGGTAAACAGAGGTTTGGAAAATTGATAGTGGCTCAATTCCATTAATTTCTGGACATAAATGTAGACACAATCTCGCTGTGATCTAGTCGAAATTCTTCTTGTTAGAAGATTAATTATTTTTGGGTTTATTCCTTCATAATTGGCAGAACAAGATCTATTATTTTTTAGGCATATCTCTCAATGATCCATCGATCTTGGAGAATCATAGGAGAAAATTAATTTCTCCTTTTCTTGTGTGCATTTGCAGACATAAGGTTTTTCTTAGATCTGGGTGTGATCCTTAACGATTGGAAGTCAACTATTTGAAATTCATTATCAAATAAATTTTGAGTAGGATGAAACTCCCTTGGAATCATAGTAGCAGATTAGACATTGTTGGCATGCCAAAACATAGATCATGTTCTTCACTTTGGCACGAACCCTTCTTTATTAATTAATCAGCGATTGCTGAAGTAAGTATACTTGTAAACTTGGAGAGTGGTTAATAATTGGTAGGATGAGTAGTTGGACATCATTCTCTATTGATTTGGCATATCGAGAATCTAGAGTTAGAAGGATGCGACCTATTTGGATATTCATTCTAGTGCTTGAGATAACATTTATGCATCTAGAGAATCATTGTTTGTATTTGTAGAGATGAATTAGGTTACTAAGTTTCATTGCGCTTTTATCTCTCTCTGTCAAATTAATAAAATCTATCTTTTCCCTTTAAGAGAATTCATTGTGAAAGTACTTTGGGTGCTTATGATATGTTTGTTAAAAGTTTTCATTGAATCATTCCTACTGACTCAAATACTTTCTAAATTATTTATAAATTATTTGTCGAGTTAAGGATTAAATTTTGTCAAGTCTAGGAAGAAATCAATGTGATGAGCCTCATTATTGGGTAATTATATGGGCCTTAATTCACCTCCTAGCTTAGTCAAACCAAATATTCTCACAAATTATTGCATACTTTTGATTATATTTTGTTTACGAGATGAGTTAGAGTTGGATATTTTGCTTTATGGTCTAATGTGCATTTAATGCAGGATTGAAGGATAAAAGTAGGGAATTTTGGCAAAGACCTTGGTCAAAAATTGAATGGGACAAGGGAGAGAAATTATAGGAGGTAAATCCTCCTCATTTACTACCCCTCCATTTGAATATTCCTCCATCAAATCGGAGTGCAAACAACCTAATCATGAGGACTAGAAGGTAGCCGAGCAAGTGAAAGTCAAAGCACTAGTTTATCTTGAGTTTGGAAGCCAAGACTCCCTAATTTTAAGGAAGTCATTGGAGACTTCAGACGTATAAGTAGAGAGGCCTGGGACCTCAGTGGGATTTAGATTTTTATTGTAAAAATTTACTCTATTTTTGACTTGCAAGACTTGTGACAATTTTTTATGTAATCCATTGTTTTGATGATAAGACTGAGTTTTGGTTTGAGCTAGCACTAAGTTAACTCAGAGCGCTGAAGCTCTTGGGTTAGGGCCCAACCCTAGCAGCCAAAGCTCCTCTTTATTGTACATGTATGCTAGCGTAGATGATGAGCCCCAGAAATGGGTAATTATATGGGTTCATTTTGCCTCTTAATTCGACTTAATCCACCATTCTCATTAGTTTATTGCATGTTTTTGAATATATTTATGCTAATAGAGTGAATTGGGTTAGTCATTTTTCCATGTAGTCTAATGTCTGCTTTATGCGGATTTTTTGGCCAATTTTGGACAAAGTCAAGGGATTTATGAGCAAATGGCAGCAAATACTCGAGGGAAATAGGGAAGAGGATTTGTAGGGGGGGTGTCTCCTTCATTTATGACCCCTTTACTCGAATCCTCCATCGACAACTCGGAGCACAAAGGTCCACATTCCAAGGGGCAGCTGAGCAAGCAAAGAAGGACTGTTGTTTATCTCCAGTTCTGCGAAGTTGAGCTCCTTGATTTTAGGAGGACTATTGGAGGACTCCACTTGTATAAATAATGGGGCTTAGAGCCTCAATAGGTTAGCCAATCATTAGTAGAATTTTCGCACTTTTGTGCAACACTTTTTCAGCTTATTTTCGAGTTCCTTTTTTAGAACAGTTTATGTAATGTGACTATTATTTTTTATAATGGACATGAAATGGTTTTTGAGCTAACACTGATCTATTTTAGAGGGCTAAAGCTCTTGGGTTAGGGCCCAACCCAAGCTTCCGAGCACCTCTTGCTTTGTACTTATATGTTTTTGCTTCAGTTCATGAGTTAATTTCTGTTACATAGATTCAGTTTACTTTGTTTAGATTAGGTTGCTTTTGATGGTTTGCATAGTTGTTTTTGTTTTAGTTTCTCAAAGTAGGTTATTGCAGTGACAGAATAAGATTCAAAAAGGCCAACAACAAGCCCTGATCTCCTTTCTCCCTTTTTGGGACTATGATTTGAGGTCAAGGCACTACTGCTGCCACCAAAAACACAGTTTTTCTCTTCCATGCAACTGCTAGTGTGATGACTTGATTCATAAAGATTGATATATTGATTCAGATTTAGTTGCCTAGATCATTTCCTGTTCTGTTACCATAGATCTCTTTGCATGCTTTTTTTTTCAAAGGTTACTGTTCAACATTTTCTGTTTGTAGGTCAGAAATTAGGTCAAGCTAGAGAAATTTCTGTTTTCATGGTATAGTTAGTCCTTTCTTTGATCAGTTTTTGTAAGTAGATGTGTAGATCTCTTGAAGAACACCTCATCTCAACATACATCCATAAAGCAGCCAACACCAACTCACTTCCCACATATTTCCCAAGTCATTTGCAACATGTCGCTAATCTGCCCTAATTTCTGCATTTTTCTCCATAAGTTTCCCTCTTGCCATTTGAACAAATCCAACCATCATGTTCTTTCTTGATCTTCCTTGACAAGCTCCAGACACCTCAAAACCTTCATCTTGTCTTCAGTTACCCTTTCCCATCATTTTTACACCTTCAAAACTCCAAAAATAGCTCTCGACCTCCCCCTGTAGATCCTCCTATAGATCCTCCTGTAGATCCCCTACAGCCTCCTGTAGAATTCCCTATAAGTAGTTTTTCGAAATCCGATTGCAATGGAAGTCTTCAGAAGGGTACTATGGGCATCTTAGGACCTATCCATACCTTCCTCCACCTCTTTAAAATCCAACTCCATCTTCCTTCACCACCAAATCTCTGCACAATCACAACCAGATAAATCACAAGCATAATAATTTCACATAAAAACACTCAAAAGCACAAAAATATGTTTTCTTCTCATTTCTTTTAAGAAGTATCTTGAATAAATGCAATTTACCTTTTCAGTAGTCAATGACATGCATTTCATTAGTTTTCATCTCTTTTCCTACAAAAGTAGGGTTAGTGGGTAAATTAGGGTTTGCTAGGGTTTGCTTTTACATTCCAGTCTTCTTTCTCTTTCTGCAAGTAGAATAGTCTTTGTAGAGTTAGCTTTGTTTCATCAGAGTTAAAAGATTCTTTCGAGAATTCATAGAAGTTGGCTTAAGATCCTATTTATCTTATGCCAGCTGGCCAAGTGACAACCTACAATAAAAGCTAGTACTTGTGCATACAACACCGTCGCTTCCAAGTTTGTTACGAACTACCTGGTTGATAAAAGTATAGTAGGAAGTCCCAGGAGTTGCAGCATTATTTCTGCAATACTGGTGCTCACCAATTTTTGGCGCCGTTGCCGGGGAAGCGTCAGAGTATTTTGTGATTACTGCTTTATTCTATTTTCTATTGCAACATTCTGCTAAATAATTTATTTCAGCAAAAGTAAAGTAGTTGTTTCATTTCAATTCTGAAAAGGTATATTAGGCATTTCCTGCTTTCATTTCAATACTGCAATTTCCATTTCATTAAAGTAGATTAGGCATTTCCTACTTTCATTTCAATTCTGCAATTTCCATTTCAGCAAAAGTAGATTAGCCCTTTCAATTCTGCAATTTCCATTTCAGCAAAAGTAGATTACACATTTCCTCGCTTTCATTTCAATTATGTAATTTCCATTCCAGAAAAGTAGATTAGTCATTTCCTTGTTTTCATTTCAATTCTGCAATTTCATTTTAGTTAGTTGCAATTTGTTGTTCAATTCATTTCATTTTTCCAGGTACAAGCAAAAAAAAAAAAAAAAAATCACCAAAAAAGAGATTTCCTTTCATGCCTCATAGGAACAGAGATAATTCAAGAAAATTCCTACCCAAAACCCCCACCACATCATAAAGTCACCCTTCTCACTTCTTCGGTGGTAGTGATCCAGAGGAATTTATAGGTGAACCATTGGAGTTATATAAAGATCCTATAGCAAAAGAAGAGCAAGAAACCATCCCTCCTAAGACCATGGCTGAAAACAAAAATGTTAGAGCGAATGGGGAAAGAGTAGAGGGTACCTTTCCCATCCGAGAGACCAATGGGGACACTAAAATGAAAAACATAAGTCCTTCAGCCTTACCTCACTTCCATGGGTTGACTACTAAAGATCCTGATACATTTTTGTTTGAATTTGATGTTATCTGTCGAACCTATGACTATGTAGAAGATGCACAAAAGTTGAAACTGTTTCCTTCTACCCTCAAGGATGTGACATTGCACTGGTTCATGGGGTTACATGGCAAAAACATCACAACTTTGGCTCAGATGCAACAATCCTTTAATAACAAATATTGGGACTACTATATGTCAAGGTATACCAAAGAAGAAATCTTCCGAATGACCATGGGAAGCGAAGAATCCTTGGAAGATTATGAAGAGAGGTTTCAGCTCAGTTATAAAAGGGCTAGGTTCACACTTGACCCCGAATATCTAAAGTTGGTCCTGCGTAGAGGAGTCCTGGAAGACCTTCTAGATACCCTCCATTTGCTGGCTGTGGGGGACATCTACCAACTACCTTATGAAGACATAAATATTGTGTTTAGAAACCATTCTAGGGCAGCTAGAAAGAGAGGTAGGGGAAGTCAGCCCCTAGCCAGTACATCATCATCCAGTTCATCCCTTAGAGGTGAATTTGGAGATCTGATGGAAGATTTCAAGAGTGAGATGATGCAGACTCTTGCCATGCAAATGGATACCTTGCATATCAAAAGAAAGCAAGAGGAAGTAAAGAGGGCTTTGGCCATTTTTTTCCCTAGATGCACTAGAAGGCATCTGTTGGGCTCCAAAAATGGCACTCATTACCATACATTTTTCACCTATGCTTCCATTATTTCGCTCACTATTCATCACCTTGTCACTCCATTTTTCCTACTATTCACCATTAATGGGTCTCATTCATATTTTCCAAATATTGTTTATTTTTAAGCATTTTTGAGAGAAATTCTTGATTAAATATTAGAAAATAATATATTTTACTTTATATATGGAAAGTGGGTTGTTTTGGTGACATGTGTAGGTTCCAAGGAAGCTTCCAAGACACCTTTATGTGGCCTTGAAGGATCAAATTCGAATTTCAAAGGATAAGCTTCATGGAGGAGATCATGGAGGATAGGGTTATGTGTCATCATTGGTTGAGAAATATGTGGGTCAAAGGAGAGAATAGTGGGTCTACATTTATGAGGTTGTTATCTTAGTTTTTGTATAAATAGGAGCACCTCCTCCATTCCAAAGAAGAGGACTCTTAGAGCATTGTATCCAATTGATGACGGAATAGAATAAGGCTTCATTTTTCATATATTTCCATTATGTAGTTTTAGATATAAATTGTGTGAATGTAGGATATGAATTTATGTAGTTTTAGATATAAGTTTTCTTAATGTAATATATGGAATAATTTGTCTTGTTCTTAGGAGAATTGAGCTCACTCTAAAAGGATGAGAGAAACATTTTATTTCATATTAGATCTTATTTCATTTACTTGTTTAGATGTTTGAGGATTTGATTTGTTGATGAATGAGTTTTAAATTAGAATCTTATTAGCATATGAGAGAACAACCAAGGGTCTAAGTTAGACTCTCTCTCTATTTGATTTGCATGATAATTGAAATTCATTCTTTTGCTTTTATGTTTCAAGTATCATATGAGGAGATACCAAGAGTCTAAGTTAGGCTCTCTCTCCAATGATTTATATGGTAATTGAAATTCATTCTTTTGCGCTTTTATGTTTCCAGTCATTTCATTTCTTCTGCTTATGAATGAATCTTAGTTTAGTTTGGATTAGTGCATGAGAGGACAATCAAGAGACTAAGTTAGTCTCTCTCTCTACTTGAATCTGAGCAACAATTAAAGTTCATTCTCTTGTCTTTATTTCAAGTTTTTAGTCAATGGTTTCTCTATGATACTGTAGGGAAGGACAACCAGGACCTCCTTAGTTAAGAGCCTCTTCCCTTGCATATTGTATTGAATCTTAAATAATTTAGTTAGACATAGAGTTAGTTGCCTACTCTTGCATATATATTGTTGGCACCATCACAAGCTTACGAGTTTCCCTGGTTGATAATTTAATGCAGCAATTTAAGACCAATAAATTGCCCAACATTTTGGCGCCGTTGCCGGGGATGGTGCTAAGGGATTAGGCATTAGGAATTTAATTCAGTTCTAGTATTTTTCTTTAAGACAAAATAATTTGTGAGACCTGGTGACAGCAGGATCTTCACAAAGGAGTTTAAGTTTGAGTTTTCTGATGTTTTAATATTTAGCTAGTTTTAAATTCAATCCTTTTTGAAACCCCCCTGCATGAATAAAAACGAATCAATCGATTAGTATGCTCTCTTCCTGCGCTTCGTGCGATCAGGAAGATCAGAAAATCTATTGATTTCGTTCGAATAAAAATACTCTTGCTGGAGAACTAATTTGCAAAAAGACAATATAGAATTTTGTGAATGAAAAAAAGCATCTTTAAATTTTTAGATGCAATTTAGGTTTTTTTTAAAAAAAAAAAAAAAAAACTAAATCATTTCTTTGTTTTTTTAGATGTAAAAAAAAAAAACAAGAAACCAGCAGCAAAACATTAAATAAATTAAAAAAAATTAAATAAATAAAAAATAAAAAAATTCCCATGTAATAATAATAATAATAATATATATATATATATTATTATTAAAAATAAAAAAATTTGACTTTCATTCTTTTGTTCTCTGAAGGAAAAGAAGCGCTTGAATAGCATTGACAATGAGGCCAGAGGCAAGAAACAGTACGCCTATGGGAAGCGCCAACATTACCGCAACAAGCTCCGATTCTGAGTTTGGCCATTTCGATTTTTTCCATTGGATCGTGATTTTGGATCAGTAAGTCCCCGAGGTGGCCTGGGATCGGTTCCTGGACCCCGAGTCTGCGACACAGTACTCGTAACTCCCAGGGTTTCAAAGCGTGAAGTCGCGGTGTTTTACTTTCATTTGCAGTTCAAAGACCGGCTCATATATGCATTTTCAGGTCTCTTACGATTCGTATTGACGGCCCAGATTGGTGTTGCAGCTGCCATGGATGGTGTGTATTCTCGGCCCCGTCCGAAGCGACCGTATTTTGAGCAACCGGGTGAAGACATTGGCCGCATGCACAAGCGGGTACAGCATCCCCAACCTCCTTCAGCAGGGCCGGGCGGAACTGTGTTTCGAATTCTCTGCCTGGAGTCCAAGGCCGGAGGAGTCATAGGAAAGGGGGGTAGCATTGTTTCGCAGATTAGGCAGGAGATAGGTGCCCGAGTCACCGTGCAGGCGACTGTCCAGGGCTGTGAAGAGAGGGTTATTGTTATTTCTGCACCAGAAGATGCTGGGAACAATGGTGGAGATTTGGGAAAGTTTGGCGGACCCAAGAGGCTCTGTTTAGGGTTCATAGAAGAATTTTTGAAGATATTGTCGATGAAAATGACCCCGAAAATCTTATTACTACTCTGGTTGGGCAAATAAAGATCATCTTGGGACCTGGACAAGAGAAAAAGATCATTTTCAAAACGTAACCTCTTAAAAACGTCAGTTTTGAAAGGCAATTTGTGATCCAACGAGGGCAAATCTGGACAAACGAAGACATGGGTTTTTTTCATAATAGAATGAATTATATAACCCAGAAATCATTTGTTTAAATTCATAACCGTCTAAGAATAAATCATGGTTCTTTGAGACCCTATTTTTTGTAACTGCGTGAATAAAAACGTTTTTTTTACATTCACTGTGATCCAGGCCACAGCTTTCACGCCATAAGGGAGCAGATTCTTGGGTCAGAGGATACCTCAGCGAGGCCAGCCCCCATGAATGGATTTTCCCAACAAGCGAAAAACATGACTGAGGGCATGTCAACACATGTGATGACGGGGTTTAGGCCGGAGGATCTTAACTGCAACATGGGTCCAGTTCGATGAACCATCTCTTGTAATGGATCTTGAGCTTCATCAGGTGGAAGCCTTCTTGAAGGCATATTCTTACTTGGAAGCATCATCTCTTGGTGTTAATCTGCTTGTAGAAACTTACTTTGTTGATATCCCTGTTGAGACTTACAAGACCATTACTCGCTTGAAGGGTATCTCTGTTATTGGATTTGATCTTATCCTTGGAACAAAGAATCGCGTACTCATCAAGGAGATTGGTTTCCCTCCTGACAAAATCTTGTTTGCAGGAGTAGTTGACGGCCGAAATATCTTGGCCAATGATCTGGCTGCTTCATTTTTGGAAAGCCTTGAGAGCATAGTTGGGAAAGATAAGCTAGTTGTCTCTACTTCCTGTTCCCTATTGCACACGGCTGTTGATTTGGAAAATGAAATAAAGCTTGACAATGAAATTAAGTCTTGGTTAGCCTTTGCTGCACAAAAGCTTATTGAAGTGGATGCCTTAGCCAAGGCATTGGCTGGACAGAAAGATGATCTGCATCAAGGAGGGCATCTCCAAGAGCGACAAATGAGGCAGAGCAAAAAGCTGCTGCAGCGTTGAAGACTTCTGACCATCGACCAAAATTTCCAAGAACGCTGCCATCCATTTTGTTTTGCATTTCTTTTGGTTTGTTTGGTATTTTTAGGTTTATTTTGATTTTATTTATTTTGTTTTGATTTCTTCAATATTTGTTGTAATCTATTAATGTTTGTTTGTTATTATAATTAATATATTGATATATTAATTGTATTAATATATTAATTTGTTATTATTTTGTGGTATTATTAATATATTAATTTATTATTATATTAATTTATTATTAATATGATAATTGTATTAATATATTAATTTATTATTATATTTGTATTTGTATATATTTGCATTTTGTTGTATTTTCATTGTAAATATTAATATTTGTTAATTGTAATTTGTTATATTTTTCTTTTATAAGTTGTTGTATATATTTGTTAATTATTTTATTTGATTATTAATTAATGTTTGATATAAAAATTGTATTAATATATTAATTATATTAATATATTTTATAATTGCATTAATTAATAGATATAATTTCTTGTTATTTGATTATCGTTATGTTGGTTATTGATTGTTTTTTATTATGTGGTTATAATATATGATTGTCTTAATACATTGTAAAAAAAAAAAAAAAAAATTAAGTGTTTTGTGATTGTTTTTGAAACAAAACTTTGGTGGCATGAAAATTGAGAAAATCATGAAAATTACGGGAATTGATTGAAAGTGCAACAGTTGGTAAAGGACAAAAAATTAAAAGAAGAAAAAAAAAAAAAAAACAAAAACAAAAACTTTTCACAAAATTCAAGCTTGAAAATAAAGAATGGAACATTTGGAAGCATAATTTGAAAGAACATTTGGTGGGTTATTTAAATGCTGACTAACTTGTTTAGAGTGGGCAAATTGATATTGTTGTATGCTTTTATGAGGTACTAATTTGCAGGACACAACAAATCTATGATGCCAAACTTTTCGCCATGCACAGAAGTCAGCTGACACAAACAGGGAGTATTACTCTTCATGGTTATTTTCACAAATGGATTGATATTAATAGCATGATTACGTCAATTTTAACACTTTGTCTGTCCTTAATTTGTTTTATTTGGTATGAAATTTTTGTGTAAGAATCATGAAGAAACTGGCCATTTCTTCATGAGCACACTTATGTTTTCTTTGTACCAAGTTTTTTACAGGTTACAGGATAATCAAGTGAACATAAGGAGATTACATTGTGACGACAATTGGTCTTCCAAAGACTAAGTCATGAAGAATTCTAAAGACAAATCCAACTCTACAACCACTCATTTGTAACTCCCTTTCTGCAAAAGATTTTGAATTCCACCAATTGTCGAACCATAAACCATGACCTTCCTATATCCATTTCTTCCAGCAAGAGTTCTTATTCATACATCATGCATTTCCTTATTGTCATTTTCCATGTCATTACCATTCCCCTTCATTTCCGCAATAAAACTCTGCTTGAGTCAAAGTCCTAGAGTCTAAGTATCATTGAAAAAACACCTAGAGGCTTGCATGCCTTAATGGCAAGTACTCTTGCCAATAAACAATAGGAGTACATTAATATCCCTTGTTCGTTGGATCTTGTAGGTGACTCGACTACGAAAAATTTATTCGTACCTACAAAGATGTGTTAGGCATCCTGACTCCCATTGGAATCAATGGTGGGAGCTCTTGTGTTGGCTAGGGGCATTCATTAACGGCCACTAAGTCAACAACTTCTTGCTATGTTCGACATCGACACATTTAATCACATAGTAAGATTTATGCCATCGAGCATTGAAGACATGAAGACCCATATTTTGTAGCAGATGAAGCCAATTTCTTTTCATTATTTTTCAGTTTGCCATCACTTGAGGACAAGTCAATCAATAAGGCTAGGAGGGAAATGTAACTTATATATTTTGTATACCTTCCAAGCCTTATAGATTTTCAGCCATATTTAGCAGACTCATCAGATTCATCATCCAGCAGCAGAAGATCCAGCAACAGATACGACTTTCAGCCATGTTCAGCAGACTCCTCGGATTCATCATCTAGTAGCAGAGGATCCAGCAGCCGATACGACAACACAGACCCATCTTTCATCCACAACTTGAAGAAGAAGCTTCAGATCAGAATTGTGGCAGCTGAACATGCATGATTCATCCACTTCGTTAGGTAAGTAAGGTATGATGTTTTCTAACCTTTAATCTTGAAATTCTTTTTAGATGCTAAAATGATGATATTTGGGAAATATTCCACTATTTCACTATTTCCTTTCTCATTTAAAATTGCCAAAAACCATCAGTTGGGGAGGGGGGAATTTTACACTTCATTCTTTTTCCTCATTCATATTACATCTTAACCCACATAGTCTTCCCACAATAAAAACTACTACAAAATGATGAGCATATGATGGATCTCAACACAGTAAATAATGATTGTAAACACAAAGAACCAATCATTAAAAAGAGATCAAAGTAAATAATGATTGTAACACAAGAACCAATCATTAAGAAGAGATCAAAGTAAATAATGATTGTAACACAAGAACCAATCATTAAAATATGTCAATGCTTTGCAAACAAATAAAAGTTATCCAAAGATGTGCAAAGTTAAAAGGAAGTCCATGATTGAAAGATGTTTGTTACACAAGAACCAAACATCTTGTAAAAGGAAGCTCATTTAAGAATCAAATCAAATAAGTCATTGTAGTAGCTTGCATGAGGACATGCAATAACTTCAGTTGGGGAGTATGTTGGGCTCCAAAAATGGCACTCATTACCATACATTTTTCACCTATGCTTCCATTATTTCGCTCACTATTCATCACCTTGTCACTCCATTTTTCCTACTATTCACCATTAATGGGTCTCATTCATATTTTCCAAATATTGTTTATTTTTAAGCATTTTTGAGAGAAATTCTTGATTAAATATTAGAAAATAATATATTTTACTTTATATATGGAAAGTGGGTTGTTTTGGTGACATGTGTAGGTTCCAAGGAAGCTTCCAAGACACCTTTATGTGGCCTTGAAGGATCAAATTCGAATTTCAAAAGATAAGCTTCATGGAGGAGATCATGGAGGATAGGGTTATGTGTCATCATTGGTTGAGAAATATGTGGGTCAAAGGAGAGAATAGTGGGTCTACATTTATGAGGTTGTTATCTTAGTTTTTGTATAAATAGGAGCACCTCCTCCATTCCAAAGAAGAGGACTCTTAGAGCATTGTATCCAATTGATGATGGAATAGAATAAGGCTTCATTTTTCATATATTTCCATTATGTAGTTTTAGATATAAATTGTGTGAATGTAGGATATGAATTTATGTAGTTTTAGATATAAGTTTTCTTAATGTAGTATATGGAATAATTTGTCTTGTTCTTAGGAGAATTGAGCTCACTCTAAAAGGATGAGAGAAACATTTTATTTCATATTAGATCTTATTTCATTTACTTGTTTAGATGTTTGAGGATTTGATTTGTTGATGAATGAGTTTTAAATTAAAATCTTATTAGCATATGAGAGAACAACCAAGGGTCTAAGTTAGACTCTCTCTCTATTTGATTTGCATGATAATTGAAATTCATTATTTTGCTTTTATGTTTCAAGTATCATATGTGGAGATACCAAGAGTCTAAGTTAGGCTCTCTCTCCAATGATTTATATGGTAATTGAAATTCATTCTTTTGCGCTTTTATGTTTCCAGTCATTTCATTTCTTCTGCTTATGAATGAATCTTAGTTTAGTTTGGATTAGTGCATGAGAGGACAATCAAGAGACTAAGTTAGTCTCTCTCTCTACTTGAATCTGAGCAACAATTAAAGTTCATTCTCTTGTCTTTATTTCAAGTTTTTAGTCAATGGTTTCTCTATGATACTGTAGGGAAGGACAACCAGGACCTCCTTAGTTAGGAGCCTCTTCCCTTGCATATTGTATTGAATCTTAAATAATTTAGTTAGACATAGAGTTAGTTGCCTACTCTTGCATATATATTGCTGGCACCATCACAAGCTTACGAGTTTCCCTGGTTGATAATTTAATGCAGCAATTTAAGACCAATAAATTGCCCAACAGCATCCTAGGAACGAATGTCCATTGAACTCTATAGAAGTGTGTTCAGTCTGTGAAGAAGACTATTCAACGAATTAGTGCCCTTCCTTGCCTGGACTTAAAGCTGCATACCAGGGGGCCAAAGGAGACACTGAACCACTCTATTTCATGAACCAAAGGAGGCCACATGGGCCTAGACCTTACTAATAGGGAATGCAAGGGACATCCCAGACATATTACAACCCTAATAAAGCCACTTCCATGCCTTCTTGGAATCCCCCTCCTCATCCTTCCTGTTCCACACCCCCTCCTTGGTCATATCCATCTCAATACCATGCTCAACCAATGGCTCATTCATTTCACTCTTATGCTCAACCACAGCTTCAGTCGAATGTACCTCATTAGGGGTGGAGGCCCCAGTACAACTCTCCTCCCGTTCTTTTGTCTCCACCACCTGCTCAACCACAACCATTTCCTCTTGCTCCACCAAGGCAACCCCAAATACCTGCTCAATCGAACCCGAACCCGAATAACAGATAAGCCCAATAGGTATATAGTGGGGAACCATCATGCCTGACCTATGCTATGGAAATTCAGGAGATTAACCTACGATCTGGGAAGGTTCTCCTAGATAACCAGCCTCCCCCTAAGGAGGATGAGGAAGAGAAAGAGGAAAGTGAACCAAAAGCCACTCCACCATTTTCAGAGAGATTAACTGGAACAACACAACCTACCCCAGAAGAAACTGAACTTATGGGAGAATTGAAACAATTATGTGTAAAGATACCACTTCTCCAAGCCATAAAGGATGTTCCTATATACAACAAATGATCAAGGAGAAGTGCTTCAGGCACACAGGTAGGTGCAGGAGAGATGCTCCAAATATTAATGTCATAGGACAATCGTCCGACCTAATGTTGGGGCAGGTAATCTATCCGAAATATCTAGACCCTGGAAGTCCTGTAATCGATGTCCACATCAATGGCACCATAATCCCCCATACCCTGATTGATCTAGGGGATACCATTAATGTGATGACCAAGGACACTGTGCTCAAGCTCAACCTTCAAGGCTCCCTGAGGAAGACCACAACAATACTACAGTTAGCAGACCGCTCCACTGTGACCGTTGAAGGGATTGTGGAAGATGTAATGGTCTCCATCAATTCTTGGGAGTACCCTACTGATTTCCTAGTTCTCCAACCAAAGGCAAAGCTCATTGGGTATCCTCTCATCCTGGGAAGACCTTGGTTGGCTACTGCAAATGCCTACATCAATTTTCGAGTGGGGAACATGATAATCAAGAATGGGCATATGTCCAAATAGCTAGTCCTATATCCTCCTGCCCAACCTTTGTTAGAACATGATTTACCTCTCTGGTTGGAGGAGGAAGATGAGGATGAAATCTATTCCGCACCACTGTGTGCAGTGGAAGCTACCATGGCGGGGGGGGGGCACAAACCAAGGATGATCTTATTGAAAACTTGATTCAGAATCCACCCCCCAATGTGTTTCCATTAGAAGAGCTGGTGGAAAAAACCCAAGCCAATCCTTTAGTTGATCTCTATGTGGCTGACCCGACCTCTCTCTGAGTTAAGAATATGGAATTCGGCCCAAAAAGAACCTTGAAGATCAACTCATCCCTATCCACCTATAAGTAGAAAGAACTATGTAGCTTATTAAGAAACCACATGGATGCTTTTGCTTGGAACTATAAGGAGATGAAGGAAGTGCACCCTTCAGTCTGTACTCATCACATTTGCATTAAGGGAGATTGTAAACCAGTTAGGCAGCCTCAAAGGAGGATGGATCCAGCCCTTAAGGACATTATCAAGGAAGAACTACAAAAGTTATTGGATGCAGGATTCATCTACCCTATCTCTAACAGCGAATGGGTCTCCCCTTTGGTGCTAGTGCCAAAGAAAATTGGGAAGTGGAGAATCTATGTCGATTATCGGGAACTAAACAAGGCCACCGAGAAGGACCATTTTCTTTTACCTTTCATAGATCAAGTGTTAGATGGCCTGGTAGGGAAGAAGTTTTTCTCCTTCCTAGATGGGTTTAGCGGGTACAACCAGATCCAAATCAGCCCGGAAGACCAAGATAAGACCACTTTCACTTGTCCTTGGGGTACCTTTGCATATCGGGTCCTTCCTTTTGGTTTATGCAATGCTCCCGCCACTTTCCAGAGAGCAGTATTGATTATATTTGCTGAACTAGTTCATGATGCAGTGGAAATATATATGGATGACTTTACCCCTTATGGTTCTAACTTCCAGGAAGCTTTCTCTAACCTGGGAAAAGTTTTGGACAAGTGCATTGAAATGAACCTATCCCTCAGTCCTGAAAAATGTGAATTCCTGATGACTGAAGGGATCATGCTACGTCATGTAATCTCTCAGCAAGGATTACAGGTGGACCGCAACAAAATTGCTATCATCCAAAGGGTCCCACCTCCTCAAAAGGTAAGAGATGTTTGAAGTTTCCTAGGTTTAGCAGGGTATTATATAAGATTCATTAAGGATTTTAGTAAGCTAGCCTATCCATTGTTTTGTCTTTTGGGAAAATATGCTGAGTTCATATGGACTTACAACTGTCAAGAGGCTCTGGATACCTTGAAAAGTAAACTAGTGACTGCTCCAATTTTGAGAGGTCCAAATTGGGCCCTACTTTTCCACATTCATACAGATGCCTCGAACAAAATGATAGGAGTAGCCTTAGGGCAAGTTGATGAGAAGCTTCCTTATGCCATATATTTTGTAAGTAAAAACTTGTTGAAGGCAGAATTAAATTACATTGTAACCGAAAAGGAGCTCCTAGCTATAGTCCATTCCCTAAATAAGTTCAGACACTACATCACCGGTTATCAAACATTTGTACACACTGATCATGCTGCAATTAGGTATTTAATGAACAAACTAGATGTAAATGATCGCATTATTAGATGGTTGCTTTTATTGTAGCAATTTGATTTAACCATTGTTGATAAGTCGGGTAAGGAAAATGTTGTTGCTGATATTTTGTCTAGAATAGATATGCCTACAGGTGAAGAAGGAATGGCGGATGATCAAATGCCAAATGAACACCTATTTTCTATCTCAATACTCTCTCCATGGTTTGCTGATATAGCAAATTAATTGGCTTCCACACATTTCCCGCCACACCTGTCCTTAAAAGAGAAGAGAAAGATCATGAGGAAAAGTGCCCCTTTCACTTGGATTGGGGGCAATCTCTTCAAACTTGGCCCAGATCAGTTTTTGAGGAGATGTGTCAGGGAGGAGGAAGTTTTTTACATTCTCCTAACCTGTCATGATGGGCCCTGTGGGGGGAATTTTGCAGCAAAGAGGACTGCCTTCAAAATCCTGTAAGCAGGTTACTATTAGCCCACTCTTCATCAAGATGTAAGGAGATATATCAGCCAATGTGACCGATGTCAAAGGATGGGGAAACCTACTCCAAGGGATGAGATGCCCCTGCAACCTCAAGTGACTTTCGAGCCATTTGAGAAGTGGGGCATGGACTTTGTGGGTCCTGTCAACTCTCCTTCAAAGCAAAAATCTTACATCATCGTGTGCATTAATTATCTAACAAAATGGGTAGAAACAAAGGTGATCAAGGCAGCAACAGAAGAAAAAGTAGCTGAGTTTTTGAGAGAGAATATATTCTACAAGTTTGGATATCCAAGAGAATTAGTCACAGATCAAGGGAGTCAGTTTACCTCCAATCTGATTGAAGACTTGCTCACACATCACAAAATTAAGCATAGAACTTCCACCCCTTATCATCCGCAAGCAAGTGGACAGGTGGAAGTCACTAATAGTACTTTGGAAGGGATTTTGACCAAGGTAGTGAGAAGCAGCAGAAGAGATTGGGTAGATCGATTGGTTGAGGCCACCTTGGCCTATAACACCACCTGGAAGACCACCACAGGGTTCACACCCTATGAGTTAGTCTATGGGAAGAAGGCTTTATTGTCAATAGAATTTGAATATAACACATTAAGGATGGCAGTTCAGCTGGACCTAGATCTTAGCCATGCACAAAAGGAAAAGTTACTTCAGCTAAATGGATTGGATGAACAAAGATTGCAGGCCCTTCTCCCCTCAGAGGTAGTCCAAATTCAAAGGAAAATATGGCATGACAGACACCTCAAAGAGAAACAATTCCAGGAAGGAGATTGGGCGCTGCTGTATGATTCAAGGTATAAAGATTTCAAGGGAAAACTGAGGACAAGATGGTTAGGACCGTACACAGTAGAAATGTGCAATGACAATGGTTCAATTCTGATCAGGACCATCGATGAAGAAGCCATCCCCATGCTTGTCAATGGGCATAGGTTGAAAATCTATAGGAAGCCCCTCTCCAAGCAAGAATTCATTGAGAATCTGAGTAAAACAGTGTTGGTAGTGGAGCAAGTCTCTGCCTCCACTCCACCCACACCCTAAAAAAAAACAAAAAACAAACAAAAAAGAAAAATGAGGAGAATAAAAGATCCCTGGGTGAAAACCTCCCCTTGGAGGCACCCAGGGTAGGCAGTGAGGGTGAAAACCTCCTAGAGGTGCCCCAACTGTCTCTTAAAAAAAAAAAAGAGAAAAAAGAAAAAAGAAAAAACAGGAACAGAAAAATTAACTTCTTTTGAATGCATTGCAGGTTGCAGGAGGGCCACAGAAGAAAAAGGGACATGGCCAAGCCAAATACACCTTTGATAGACCATTTCTCCATCACTATTGTCTTTTCCCAGTCCCTGGTCTCACCTGTTCTGGAAATTATGCATCCTACAGGAGGCTCTGTGCATTCTACAGGAGGCTCCTGTAGAAACCACAGAAAGCTCGAAATCAAGTCAAGAAAAGGATCAAAGGGCTAGAAACTTGTCCAGAAGACCTGTGGACCCCCTTGCCACCATTCATCCTCCTAACTCTCCATTCCATACCTGTACCACTACATTTCCACTCGCTTCTTTCTTCCTTGCACAGAAAACACAGAAATCCTGTTTCTTTTGTTTAAAAAAAAATGAAGAATAAACAAGTAGCACCCTTAACTTAACTCTTACCTAGTGCATACAAGATGATTTTCCTTGACCAACAGAACCTTCCTCAGCTATCTCTCCAGTCCCTACTCAGGCCTCAGCCAAAATTTTTAGAGGGAGAAGCAGTTACAGGAAATCCTGCAGGATTCTTGTAGCAGCAGATCCCCTTAAAAATCAAGCTCCAGAGGCAAGGTCCGTGCAACCAAAAATTTATAAAACACTCAAGGAGTCGGTCTTGATTAAAGATCACCAGTACAAGGTAGTCGAGCCACCAATTCAAAAGCCACGGGTGCCAGCAGCAACAATCCATGAATAGAACACCAAAGTCTGAGCATGCAACAACATGGTAGCGACTAACATGTAAGTGACTAAACTCATTCCTTTGTTGCATGAGTATAATTTAAAAACTCCATGGACAAGTGAGATGGTTGCAATTAAACATGATCGGTGGCTAGCTAATTGGTCACCCTCGTCCAGTTCAAACAACACCCCTTGTCCAATTCAAATAGTGCCTCGTCCAGTTCAAACAACGCCTCGTCCAGTCCAAACAATGTTTAGTGGGTGCAATCAACACGCGTGATTAGCCCACTCAAAAAAAACTCAAAACAAGTTGTGGCGGCGTCTAATGGGAATGATGGAAGTGATTGCGGGCAAGCGGCATGAAGCTTCATAATGGCACTGAAGTAGGGACCAACGGTCCGGATGGGGATAACGTACCCTTCCTGCCACCTCACCTCGTCATCGCAGAACACTCCCATAAGCTTAAGTACGTTGTAGTTGACCGCCTCCACCACCTTTGTTTTCATTTGTGTCGACGAGCTCTCGGCTGTAGCAACCTACCAACCACCTCTAAAACCTCGAAACCGTCACTCTTTTTTAGTTTCAGAACCCTTCCACTTATCGAGCTGTACAGGAGAATTATCGGACTGTACAGAAGTGGAAACACAGTCCTACAGGAGCCCTTCTACAGGAGGGCCATTGAGCAGCATTGCAGAGGAAAATTCAGGATTTTATAGAAAATTTGAGCTCGAAAAGGTAGGCTCAGTAAAACCCACTCTGCATTTCCATATATATACAAAAGGTGGTGGGATTTGAAGCGAAGTATTGAGTTGAAAAAGGGAAGGAAAGTGAGAACAGAGTCTGCCTGTATTTTTAAAATATATATATACGATTTCTCCATTTACTCTTTGCACTGAAATACTGTCTCTTTCTCCTCCATGGTATTGTCCTCTGCAAAGAGATGATGTAGCTCTAGAAAATTAAGCCTAAAAAAAAAGTGAACTTGCATTGGGTAGTCTGCTTATTTTGTGAAAGGAAAAAACATTGTTCTGTATACTCTCTGTTTTTTTAAGATATTGTTTCCCTCAAATAGACCAAGAAGTAATGTAAGTTTAAGAACAGAGTTTGGAAGGAAGGAAAGTTGCAATTTGTTTTTGTTAACAAGGAAGAACACGAAAAACTCTCTCTCTGGTTCCAAAAGGAAAACCTCAGCTATTCCTCTATTTTTGGGTTTGAAATTTGTTGCCTTCCTCGTCACCTGAGACATTCCAGTAGTCTCTGAACATCATGACCAGGGGTTATGAGGAAGGAGCCTCTGAATTCAACTAAGCTGCATGAACATCCATAAGTGGTAGCCCTCTTTACCAGGGAGAATTGGATGCCTTTCTTTGAAAAATTTCATGGGTATGATGAGAAAGTCGCAGAGGAATTTTTATTGTCTTTAAAACCTCACTCAAAAACCCATGCCACTGTCAGTTTCAGGGGTCTAACCATAGAAATCACACTGGAATTCATCGGTAGGGTCACCGGTCTCCCACTTGGGCTACCCTGGAGCAAAGAAGAAAAACCACAGGGTCAAGTGGCCAAAAAGACCTTTTTCCAGCCTAATGAACATCTTGTGGAGGATAAGAATGGCATCAGGAGGAAAAGTATACCTTATCCATGGGGTGAGATCAGTTATCAGATCATGAAATATATCTCATGTGAAGGAAGATACAACATAGTTTTTGGGTATCATTTCAGACTGTTACATGAACTAAGATATGGAATGGAGCTTCTTGCATCCAGAAAACTCGATATTCCATATTTTCTCCTCCAATCCTTAATAGAATCTAGCACCAAATTGAAGGCAGGGGTTCCAGACCAATTGGCTAACCATGGGCTAATTAAACTGCTGGTGGAGGATGCCCTCCACACTTTCACAATCCCCATAGCCTAGGACATTTTCAAGAACATGACTAAAGAGGATGATATAAAAAATCTCACTAATGACCTTAGTCCATCTGGAAGTGAAGAGGAGGGACAAAAAGAGGAAGCTGAGAAGGAAATCCATGAAGAAGAAAAGAACACTCAATTGGAAGAAGAGGAATGCCACGTAGAAGAAGAAGGAAACCAGATAGGAGATGAGAAACATGACACCACCAAAGATGAGCCTAAAGCAGAGAAGAAGAAAGAATCAAAAGCAGAAAAGGGTAAAACCACAGTAGAGAAAAAGAAGAGACGAAGAACTGAAAGGAAGAAGCCTAAGATAGTGCAGATAAAATTTTCCACAGGAAAGGTAGAATGTAAGTAAGCAGAGGAGAAAACAAAGTCAGAGATAGCAAAAACAAAATCAGCAGAAATAGGAAAAACAAAAAATGAAGAATAAGAAGCAAATCAAGAAGAAGTGTCTCTTGAGACACTAGCAAGAGAGGCAACAATTGCTCTTGTTTCACTTAGTACTCTAGCCAAGCCCAAAAGGAAAAAGGAAGAGACAACCATATATGTACTTCAAGGCTCGAAAGAGCACAAGAATAAAGATGGGGAAGCCTCAACCACCTTCAAAGGATCCCATCATCATTGAGGATGTCCCTATTGCAACAAAGGAGGAATCTCCATCTAAAACCCCCATCACTTACGAAAGAGGAAGTCCTAAGACCTCTACTTGGAAAGAAAGGATCAAACTAATGGACTCTAAAACAGTCCTATAGGAGGCGCAAACCTCTCTATAGGAGACATTGGCAAAGCTCCAAGAGACTGAAAAACTTGAAAAGAAGGAAGAATAACAAACCAAGGAGGAAGACAAGGCAAAAGAGATACCAGAGCCTGGACCTCAGCCTAACTTAGGCTCTTACTACAACCTTCTGGAAGGGGGGAAGATCATCCCACAAAAGTTTGCAGTCCCTCTTTTCTTTGAGTTGGAAAAGGAAAGAGTAAGGACCCATACATAGATGCAGATTGTGAAATCAATAGGGGTAGAAGACATTGGGCACATGGAAAACAAATTGAGGGAAATGGGCAAAGAGTTGGGCATGGTCAAGCATATAGAAAGCATCAGAAGAGATCAATTAGAGGCAAAAAATGAAATGTTAAATTAGCAGCTGCAAGAAAGGGAACCTCAAGGAGGAAATGAGCTATCAATCTTAAAAAGATAGCAACAGGAAGAGGAACCCCAGGTAGGCAGTGAGACATTAATAAAACAACAACAGGAAAGGGAATCCCCGGCAGAAAATGAGGTGTTGATCTTGAGAAGGTAGCTATAGGAAAAGGAAGCCTAATTAGCCTGCATGGCCAGCTGGGCTATGGAGGCATTACAGTGCAGGCAACCAGCCAAATCATATGTAGTGTACCTCAAGGATCAGTGGCTCCAATTTCAGATCAAGAAATTGGCCCAGAGGGACATAATACCTTTTCAGGATTATGGTCAATTCATGCATCTATGTGATCATAGTTCAGCTAAGGACAAAGTGAAGCTAGCATAGTTTTACTTACAAAACCTGGCCCTTACTGATATAAACCTATGGGATCCCAATGCTGCATTGGGAGACTTGCAGCTGATGGCCATGGAATCTTGGATGAGCCATGAAGAGAAAAGGGCAAAAAATATCCAGAAAATGATGGCAAAAGAGCTGAATGAACCCCTGATGATTAGAGCAGAACCAGCAAAACCCATGGCTCTCATTTATGCCCACCAACACCTTGCAGCTAATCCTCAAGTTGTCCCCGATTATGTTGATAAGTAGGTCCAGGCTATTGCACATTTCAAGGATATGGAGAGATTGTTTGGAGATGACTGCGTTCATGCCTGCATGAGAAGGTGGAACACATTGCAACATAGCCAACGGATCATGGAGTATCACTCCCCAAACAGGATGAGGGAATCCATGAGGAGAGTGCCATTGTATAAGAACTCTATGAAAAGTTTGAAGGCCAATTGGATTGGCCTCAAATTCAGTCCTCCACTGCTGCTAGGATTGCTGGAAGGAGCAAAAGAGGAGGAAGAATAGAAATAGTGGGAAGAGGTGGATAGGAAGGTAGGATTCCATGATAAAGAGGAAGATATCACATCATAAGCATGGGATGTCAGAGAATTTGTCAGAGCCATCAAGAATGAAGAGTTAGACTAGTTGCTCAGAGGATGAGCAACCCATTCAGTAGGGGGTGATGATGAGCCCCATAAATGGGTAATTATATGGGCTCATTTTGCCTCTTAATTCAACTTAATCCACCATTATCATTAGTTTATTGCATGTTTTTGAATATATTTATGCTAATAGAGTTGATTGGGTTAGTCATTCTGCCATGTAGTCTAATGTGTGCTTTATGCAGATTTTTTGGCCAATTTTGGACAAAGTCAAGGGATTTATGAGCAAATGGCCACAAATACTCAAGGGAAATAAGGAAGAGGATTTGTAGGGGTGTGTCTCCTTCATTTATGACCCCTTTCCTCGAATCCTCCATCAGCAACTCGGAGCACAAAGGTCCACATTCAAAGGTTCAACCAAGTTAGTAAAGAAGGATTGTTGTTTATCTCCAGCTCTGGGAAGTTGAGCTCCTTGATTTTAGGAGGACTATTGGAGGAATCCATTTGTATAAATAAGGGGGCTTAGAGCCTTAGTAGGCTAGCCAGTCATTAGTAGAATTTTCGCACTTTTGTGCAGCACTTGTTCAGCTTATTTTCGAGTTCCTTTTTGAGAACAGTTTATGTAATGTGAATGTTATTTTTGATAATGGAGATGAAACAATTTTTGAGCCAGAACTGATCTCTTTCATAGGGCTAAAGCTCTTGGGTTAGGTTCCAACCCAAGCTACCCAACACCTCTTGCTTTTACTTATATGTTTTTTCTTCATTTCATGAGTTAATTTCTGTTACATAGATTCAGTTTACTTTGTTTAGATTAGGTTGCTTTTGATGGTTTGCATAGCTGTTTTTGTTTCAGTTGCTCAAGGTAGGTTATTGCAATGACAGAATAAGATTCAAAAAGGCCAACAACAAGCCCTGATCTCCTTTCTCCCTTTCTGGGACTATGATTTGACGTCAAGGCACTACTGCTGCCACCAAAAACACAGTTTTTCTCTTCCATGCAACTGCTAGTGTGATGACTTGATTCAGAAAGATTGATATATTGATTTAGATTCAGTTTCCTAGACCATTTTCTATTCTTTTACCATAGATATCTCTACATTCTTTTTTGTTCAAAGGTTACTGTTCAACATTTTCTGTTTGTAGGTCAGAAATTAGGTCAAGCTAGAGAAATCTCTGTTTTTATGGTATAGTTAGTCCTTTCTTTGATAAGTTTTTGTAAGTAGATGTGCATATCTCTTGCAGGACACCTCAGCTCACCATACATCCGTAAAGTAGCCAACACCAGCTCACTTCCCACAGATTTCCCAATTCATTCGCAACATGTCACCACTCTGCCCTAATTTCTGCATTTTTCTCCATAAGCTTCCCTCTTGCCATTTGAACAAATCCAACCATCATGTTCTTTCTTGATCTTCCTTGACAAGCTCCAGACACCTCAACACCTTCATCTAGCCATCATTTTTCCACCTTCAAAACTCCAAAAATAGTTGTCGGCCTCCTCCTGTAGATCCCCTGCAGCCTCCTGTAGAATTCCCTATAAGTGGTTTTTCGAAATCCGATTGTAATGGAAGTCTTAAAAAGGGTACTAGGGGATTCTTAGTACCTCTCCACACCTTCATCCACTTCTGCAAAAGCCAACTCCATCTTCCTTTGCTACCAAACCTCTGCACAATCACAACCAGATAAATCACAAGCATAATAATTTCACATAAAAACTCTCAAAAGCACAAAAAGATGTTTTCTTCTCATTTCTTTTTAGAAGTAGCTTGAATAAATGCAATTTACCTTTTCAGTGGTCAATGACATGCATTTCATCAGTTTTCATCTCTTTTCCTGCAAAAGTAGGGTTAGTGGGTAAATTAGGGTTTTCTAGGGTTTGCTTTTACATTCCAGTCTTCTTTCTTTTTCTGCAGGTAAAATAGTCCTTGTAGAGTTAGCTTTCTTTCATCATAGTTAAAAGCTTCTTCTGAGAATTCATAGAAGTTGGCTTAAGCTCCTAGTGATCTTGCACCAGCTAACCAAGTGACAACCTGCAGTAAGAGCTAGTACTTGTGCATACAACACCATCACTGCCAAGTTTTTTACAAACTACTGGGTTGATATAAGTAAAGTAGGAAGTCCCAGGAGTTGCGGCATTATTGCTGCAATACTGGTGCTCACCAGTAGATTCATGGTTTAATCGTTCATTTGCTTAAGTAGCTGCATTTCCATTACAACAATGTAGAGTAGATTAGTTGTGTTTTAGTTTGCTTCCATTTGCACCTTCTTTCAATTAGCAGGTTAGCAAGGAGAAAAACATCCCCATAAGGTTTTCAATAGGTGTCTCAACCTCACCTCCTCCCTCTGGGACCATGACTTGAGGAAGAGACCTTTTAGCAACCCCAAAAACACAGATTTCTAGTTCTTGTATGAGCTTTGGAGTTGGTTGTCTTGATTTAGTACTTGGTTCATTTCATCGTCATCTTTTTCCATCACTCTCTTTCTGTAATAATATCTCACTCATATTCTCATTTCCTTCAACACTTTTTGCTTGCATAATATATGCGGAAGCTAATAAATCACATCTTAATCATATTATACCCATAGATTTCCTTACTGTCCGATCCACAAAAAACCTGACCAATATTCGTCAACCACGTGTCGCATATTCATTTCAACGTTTGACTTTAGGTGCTCCAAATGTCCATAGTCGATCTGTTTTTCTTGATCCAATGGCTATCGCACAATCTTGCATGAATTCCTGCACGACCAAAATTTGGTCGAGAGCACGCGAGAAAAGTGGTTTTCTCATGCTACATGTCACTCACTTAGGCTAATTGTATGAAATTTAGGAATTCCGCTTACATCTCCTAGGGTGCACGAGATACTGCTTACCACCTATATTCATTTCAACGTTTGACTTTAGGCACTCCAAATCTCCACCGTTGATCTGTTTCGCTTGATCCAATGGCTATCGCGTCACCCACTCGCCAACTAGCTTGGTTAATCTCCACCATTGATCAATCCTACATGATCCAACGACTATCGTGCAATCTCACGTGGATTCTTGCATGACCGATATTAGATTGAGAGCGTGTGAGAAAAGTGGTTTTCCCGTGCTACGTGTCACCCACTTAGGCTAATCGCATAAAATTTAGGAATTCCACTTACAGCTTTGAGGGCGCGCGAGAAACTGCTTACCACCTACGAAGACCGCTCCATCATTTCGCACATTTTCCACCCTTCTGCCGACATGTGACTTGATGTGATCCATCCATCTATTCACTTAATCTCCGTGACAAGATCTCTGCTGCTCATCTTCCATTAATCCTGTTCATTGATCGATGCATTCATCTATTCACTTAATCTCCACGATAAGATTACCACCGCTCATATTCTGTTAATCTTGTTCGTTGATCGATCCATCCATATATTCACTTAATCTCCTGCGATAAGATCTCCGTCGCTCATCTTCTATTTTTCCTGTTCATTGATCTGCTCGATCCAACGGTTCCTATGTGTTACTGCTTCATTGCGTCTCCCTTTCATTGATTTCGATTTTCGATTGCTCTTCCACTTGATTCCTTCCTGAAATTCGTTCTCTTGGGTGTGGAGCATGATTATTTAGAGGTCTTTGTTTCAGTCGGATGTATACCCCAGGAAGTTTGTACACCCCTCTAGCCTACCCCAGAAGAAACTGAACTTCTGGGAGAATTGAAAAATCTATGTGTAAAGATCCCCCTTCTCCAAGCAATAAAAGATGTTCCCATTTACTACGTTGATTAAGGAGAAATTATTCAAGCATCTAGGAAGAAGAAAAAGGGATTCCCATACCATTAATGCTATTGGGCAGCTGTCTAACTTAATGTTGGGGCAGGTAATATGTCCAAAATATTTGGACCCTGGAAGCCCTGTAGTAGATGTGCACATAAATGGCACTATCGTTCCACACACTCTGATCGATATTGGGGCTGCCATTAATGTGATGACCAAGGATACCATACTCAAGCTCAACCTCCAAGGGTCATTGAGGAAGACCACAACAATTCTGCAACTTGCAGACTGTTCCAGAGTCACCCTTGAGGGGATTGTGGAGGATGTGATGGTCTCCATTGACTCCTGGAAGTACCCTACAGATTTTCTAGTTCTCCAGCCTAAGGCTAAGATTACTAGTTACCCCCTCATCCTTGGGAGGCCATGGTTGGCCACAGCTGATGCTTACATTAGTTGCAGAGCTAGGAATATGACAATCAAGAATGGGCATATGTCCAAACAGTTAGTCTTATACCCTCCTGCTCAACCTTCTCTAGAGCATGATTTACCTTTATGGTTGGAGGAGGAGGAAGAAGATGAGGTTTATTCAGCCCAACTTTATGCTTTGGAAGCAACCATAGGAGGAGGACAACAAGATGAGGATGACTTAATTGAACACCTGCTCCAAAGTCCAACTCCTAGTTCGTTACCACTAGAAGAAGTAAGGGAAACCCAGAACAATCATCCAATTAACTTATTCTTGGACGATTCCAACCCACTCCATGTCAAAACCATAGAATTTTGCCCATAGAAAACTTTGAAAATTAATCCATCTCTTTCTGCTCTCGAAGAGGAAAAGCTATGCAACATTTTGAGAAAAAACCTAGAAGCCTTCGCTTGGAGCTACAGGGAAATGAAGGGAGTACACCCCTCAGTGTGTACTCACCACATATACATCAAAGAAGGTTGCAAGCCGGTCCAACAACCACAAAGGAGGATGAATCTAGCTCTTAAAGATATAGTCAAAGAAGAACTGCAAAAACTGCTAGATGCAGGATTCATTTACCCTATCTCTGACAGTGAGTGGGTCTCTCCTTTAGTGTTAGTTCCCAAGAAAAATGGTAAGTGGAGGATTTGTGTTGATTACAAGGAGTTGAACAAATCCACAAAGAAGGATCATTTTCCCCTACCCTTCATTGACCAAGTGCTAGACGGCCTGGCAGGGAAGAAGTTTTTTTCTTTCCTAGATGGATTCAGTGGGTACAACCAAGTCCAAATCTACCTAGAAGACCAGGATAAGACCACATTCACCTATCCTTGGGGTATTGTTGCCTATAGGGTCCTTCCTTTTGGCCTATGCAATGTTCCTACCACTTTCTAGAGAGTAGTCTTGAGTATTTTTTTTCGAATTAGTACATGATGCGTGGAAATTTATATGGATGATTTTACACCTTATGGTTGTGATTTTCAAGAAGCCCTGACTAAACTAGGAAAAGTATTGCATAAATGCATTGAAATGAACCTGTCTCTAAGTTTGGAAAAATGTGGATTCTTAATGACTGAAGGGACTGTGCTAGGTCATTCAATATCTCAACAAGGACAGTAGGTGGACCCGAACAAAATAGAAATCATCCAAAGGGTCCCACGTCCACAAAAGCAGAGGGATGTCAGGAGTTTCTTAGGGTTAGCTGGATACTATCAAAGGTTCATAAAGGACTTCAGCAAGTTGGGCTCTCCTTTATTTGGGTTGTTAGCAAAAGATTCTGAGTTTATATGGTGAAAAAGATGTCAAGATGCCTTAGACATTTTAAAGGGTAAGTTGACCAGTGCACCAATTCTTCGAGGCCCACACTGGGCCCTCCCTTTTCATATTCATGTTGATGCCTCACACAAATCCATATGAGCAACCTTAGGTTAGGTAGAGGATAAATTGTCATATGCCATCTATTTTATCAATAAGAACATGTCAAAGGCTGAGCTAAATTATACTGTGACTGAAAAGGAACTCCTGGTTGTTGTGCATTCATTAAACAAATTTAGGCATTACATTACAGGCTACCAAACATTTGTGCATATTGACCATGCTGTGATCAAATATTTAATGAACAAACCAAATGTGAATGCTAGAATTATAAGATGGTTGCTTTTATTACAACAGTTTGATCTAACTATTGTTGATAAGCCTGGTAAGGAAAATGTTGTTGTAGACTTTCTATCTAGGACGAATCTCCCTGTAGGTGAAGAAGGAATGGTGGATAATCAGTTACCAGACGAGCATTTGTTTGCTATGTCAGTTCTCTCCCCATGGTTTGCTGATATAGCAAACTATTTGGTATCAGCACAGTTCCCACCAAACTTGCCCTCCAAAGAAAAGATCAAGATAGTCAGGAAAAGCACCCCCTTCACTTGGATTGGGGTAATCTTTTCAAACTTGGCCCAGATCAAATCTTGAGAAGGTGTGTAAGGGAAGAGGAAGTTTTTGACATCTTTCTGACTTGTCATGATGGGCCTTGTGGAGGTCACTTTGTAGCAAAGAGGACAACATTCAAAGTGTTACAAGCAGGCTATTATTGGCCCCCTCTTCATCAAGATGTGAAAAAGTACATTAGTCAGTGCGATTAGTGCCAGAGGATGGGAAAGCCTACTCCAAGAGATGAAATTCCCCTACAACCTCAAGTGACTTTCGAGCCATTTGACAAGTGGGGTAGGGACTTTATTGGGCCTATCAACCCTCCTTCAAAGCAAAAACAATACACTATTGTGTGCACTGATTATTTGAATAAGTGGGTTGAAACCAAGGCGATTAAGGCAACAACTAAAGAGAAGGTGGCTGAGTTCCTAAGGAAGAATGTATTTTGGGTACCCTAGAGAGCTAGTCACAGACCAAGGCAGCCAGTTTACCTCCAACATGATTGAAGAATTGCTCAGCCATCACAAAATCAAGCATAGGACCTCCACTCCTTATCATACACAAGCTAATGGGCAAGTGGAGGTGACCAACAAGGCACTGGAGAGCATCTTAACCAAGGTAGTAAGCAATGATAAGAAGGATTGGGTAGACAGACTAGTTGAGGCCACCTGGGCCTATAATACAACATGGAAGACCACCACTAGATTTACACCCTATGAACTGGTCTATGGGAAAAAGGCTTTACTGTCCATTGAGTTTGAATATAACAGATTGAGGATGGCAGCACAACTAGATTTGGATCTTGGTCGTGCACATAAAGATAGATTGTCCATTTGAATGGCTTGTATGAATTTAGAATGCAGGCCCTCCTACATACAGAGATAGTTCAACTTCAGAGGATGATCTGGCATGATAGGCATATTAAGGAGAAGCAATTTCGAGAGGTCGATTGGGAATTGTTATATGATTTTAGGTATAAAGACTTCAAGGGCAAGCTAAGGACAAGATGGCTTAGACCTTATGTGGTGGAAAGATGCCATGATAATGGTTCAGTGCAAATCAAAACTATAGATGAAGAAGCCATTCCATTTGCAGTGCCATGATCCGGATTATCCACGGTTTTGTGTTCATTCTGTTGACGTTTCAAACCCCAAAGGGGGTCCATCATCAGAACTTAAATTAGATAGAATATGAATGAAAGTTCTTTGAGAGAAAAGTCTTTTGACCTGAGTATAAATAAACCTAGATCCCTAATTTTTATAAAGAAGCCAACACTTATATATGATTTCTTATTTATTTTTATTTTTATTTTTATTATTTTTATTTATTATTATTTTATTTTTATAATAATAATTTTATAATAATTTCTAATTTAGTTTATTAATTATTTAATCCAGATTATTTAACTTTAATTATTCCAATTGTTTTACCTAGCACCTAAAAATATTTTAATTGATATACCTAATTCATAAATTAGTTTAATTAATTAATTAATTTTATAATTCTTTCTTATTGTTTTTATTTTTATTTCATTAATTAATTAATTTAAATTTAATTGATTTAATTTAATTTAAATTAATTTTATCCATAATTCTTCTTTTTTATTTTATTATTGTTACTTACCATTTTTCATTATTAATCTTATTTAGCCCTAGTTGTCTAATTAATCAATCAATTAATTAATTTATAATCTTTATTTATTTATTTATTAATCAAATGTTAATTTTTGGTTATTATTAATTATTTTAGTTTAATTAATTGACTAATTTTAATTAATTTTTATTTTTATTTTTAATTAGAATTAATTTAGTTAATATAATTAATTAAATTAAATTAAATTAAAATTGAATTAAATTAATTAATTTTAATTAATTCGATTTAATCAATCTAATTAAATTTAATTAAATTTAATTAATTAATTAATTATATTAATATGAAAACCTTTGATACTATGCTTCTAAAGGCCTAGAGGGGTTTATTTGTCTGATCACAAGAATTCAAGAGGGAATATCACAAGAATTATCCACTACCACCATTCTAAAGAGGTAGGATCTAAAAATTCATCCCCATTTACAAGAAAATGAACTAGAAATGCTCTAAAATCTAGTGGATATAACAACTGTGGGAGGTGAATTACATACAAAGGAAACTCTGTTTTCTCTTGAATTTAAAATTCTTGTGTCAAACCTCTCATTTCCTCCTCAAGCCTCACAAGCAAGATGACAGGAGGGTTTAATAGGAGAGAACCCACAAACACTGTGAGGATGCAACAACACCCGCAAGTGCTTGAAATATTTATAAGAAACCAATGGATGGGGTTTTTCAAAAAATTCATAGGGTATGATGATGAGGTGGCTCAAGAATTTTCTCATTCACTCACTCCACACAACAGAATCCATGCCATTGTTATAGTTAGAGGACTCACTATAGATATCACCGCAGAGATCATCAGTAGGGTCACCACACTTCTCCTATGAATTCCATGGAGAAAAGAAGACAAAGTAGATAGTCAGGTGGCAAAAAGGAAATTCTTTTTAGAAGGTGAAGAACCCACAGAGGATAAAAATGGAGTAAGGAGGATAGTCTGCCATACCCATGGAGTGAGATAGGTTACCAACTCATCAAATATATCTCATGTGAGGGTACACACATCATTGTTTATGGCTACCATTTTAGGATGCTTGAAGAATTAAGATTTGGGGTAGAAACACCAGTTCACCAAAGACTCGGCATACCCTATTTCTTGATGCAATCACTCATAGACTCCAGCAACAAAGTAAAGGAAGGGAATTTTTCCAGAGAGAAAAATGAACCTATTTTCATCATAACTGAACAATCAAATCCAATGGCCCTAATCAGCAACCATAATCTAATTGCAAATGATCCTCAGCTGGCACCTAGATATCTTGCTGCCAAGAGCAAGCAATTTCACATTTTGAGGATATGTTTATGCTGCTAGGATATGATAGTATACATGCTTGCTTTAGGAGATGGAACACACTGCCACACTGCTTGAAGATCAGAGAATATCACTCCCCTCAAATGTTGAGAGAGGCAATCAACAAGGCACCTATGTATAAGAAATCAATGCAAAGGTTGACGATCAATTGGATAGGCCTAAAACTCAGCCCACCACTACTCCTAGTGATGCTAGAAGGGAGAAAAGAAGAAGAGGAAAAAGGCAGTGGGAAGAAGTAGAAAGGAAAGCAGGCTTCTACGAACCAGAAGAAGAGACCACAATAGAGGCATGGGATGTCAGAGAGGCTACCTGAGCCATGAAGGACATGGAGATTGACTAAGTTGCTCAGAGGATGAGAAACACTTTTAGTATGGGGGTGATGATGAGCCTAATCATTATATAATTATATGGGCCTTAATTCACCTCCTAGCTTAGTCAAACCGACTATTCTCACAACTTATTGCATAATTTTGATTATATTTTGTTTATGAGATGAGTTAGAGTTGGATATTTTGCTTTGTGGTTGAATGTGCATTTAATGTAGGATTAAAGGATAAAAGCAAGGAATTTTGGCAAAGACCTTGGTCAAAACTTTAATGGGACAAGGGAGAGGAATTATAGGAGGTAAATCGTCCTCATTTACTACCCCTCCATTTGACTATTCCTCCATCAGCTCGGAGTGCAAACAGCGAAATCATGAGGACTAGAAGGCAGCTGAGCAAGTGAAAGTCAAAGCACTAGTTTATATCGAGTTTAGGAGCCAAGCCTCCCTAATTTTAAGGAAGTCGTTGGAGAATTCAAACGTATAAGTAGAGAGGCCTAGGACCTCAATAGGATTCAGATTTTTTATTGTAAAACTTTACTCTATTTTCGAGCTGCAAGACTTGTGACAGTTTTTGATGTAATCCATTGTTTTGATAATAAGAATGAGTTTTGTTTTGAGCCAGCACTAAGTTAACTTAGAGAGCTAAAGCTCTTGGGTTAGGGCCCAACCCTAGCAGCCAAGGCTCCTCTTTATTGTACATGTATGCTAGCGTAGATTCATGGTTTAATTGTTCATTTTCTTAAGTAGCTGCATTTCCATTACATCAGCATAGAGTAGATTGGTTGTGTTTTAGTTTGCTTCCATTTGTGCCTTCTTTCAATTAGCAGGTTACCAAGGAGAAAAATATCCCCATAAGGTTTTCAACAGGTGTCTCAGCCTCACCTCCTCCCTCTGGGACCATGACTTGAGGAATAGACCCTTCAGCAATCCCAAAAACACAGATTTCTAGTTCTCACATGAGCTTTGGAGTTTGTTGTCTTGATTCAGTACTTGGTTCATTTCATCGTCATCTTTTTCTATCACTCTCTTTCTGTAATAAGATCTCACTCATATTCTCATTTCCTTCAAAACTTTCTACATGCATAATATATGCGGAAGCTAATAAATCACGTCTTAATCATATTATACCTGTAGATTTCCTTACCGTCTGATCCACAACAAACCTGACCAATCGTTGTCAACCATGTGTCACATATTCATTTCAATGTTTGACTTTACGCACTCCAAATATCGACCATCAATCTATTTTTCTTGATCCAATGGCTATCACACAATCTCACGTGAATTCCTGCACGATCGATATCTGACCAAGAGCACACAAGAAAAGTGGTTTTCCCGTGCTACGTGTCACTCACTTAGGCTAATCGCGTGAAATTTAGGAATTCTGCTTACAACTCTTAGGGCACACGAGATACTGCTTACCACCTATATTTGTTTCAAAATTTGACTTTAGGCACTCCAAATCTCCACCGTCGATCTGTTTCACTTGATCCAACGGCTATCGCATCACCCGCTCGCCAATTAGCTTGGCTGATCTCCACCGTTGATCAACCCCGCATGATCTAACGACTATCACGTAATCTCGCGCGGATTCTTGCACGATCGATATCAGATCGAGAGCATGTGAGAAAAGTGGTTTTCCCGTGCTACGTGTCACCCACTTAGGCTAATCGCATAAAATTTAGGAGTTCCACTTACAAATTTGAGGGCGTGCAAGAAACTGCTTACCACCTACGAAGACCACTCCATGATTCCGTACATTTTCCACCCTTCTGCCGACACGTGACTTGATTTGATCCATCCATCTATTCACTTAATCTCCACGATAAGTTCTCCATCGCTCATCTTCCGTTAATCCTATTTTTTATTGATCCATCCATCTATTCACTTAATCTCTACAATATGATCTCCACCACTCATCTTCCATTAATCCTGTTCATTGATTGATCCATCCATCTATTCACTTAATCTCCTACGATAAGATCTTCGCTGCTCATCTTTTATTAGTCTTGCTCATTGATCCACCTGATCCAACAGTTCCTATGCACTACTGCTTCATTACTTCTCCCTTTCACTGATTTTGATCTTCGATTTCTCTTCCACTTGACTCCTTCCTAGATTTGTTCTGCATATTAGTTATATGTTGCCACTCCTGAGATTTGATTTGGTTATTTAATCAGACTCCAACAATGTCCAATCATTGCAAACACCAAGAAAAAAAAAAAAAAAATTGAAAATAGATTTAGTTTAGTTTCCTTGCTTACACATTAGTATGGTTTGATGCTCTTTACTTCTGTAACTTAGATAGAAACATTAGGTTAGCGTTGATTTAGCAATTCTACTTAGCATAGCTGTTTAAATGGTTAATTATGATATGGTGTGATTTAGCATTACATGTTTTTTTCTTTATTATTGTAGTAGAGTAGCTCTCTTAAGATAGATTTTCTCTTCTTCCATCAAAGAATTAAGCTTCATATGACTCTATAGAAGTTCGGCTTGGAACCCTTGGGGTCTCTCACAAGATGAATAGTGACAATAGGCAGGACCTTCACTTTTACTTGTCCATATAGCATTGTCACCTCCAAGTTTGTACAAACCCTGGGTTGATAAATAAAGCTGGTAGCCCAGGAGTTGCAACATCCTTGCTACAATACTGGTGCTTATCATAATGTTGGTACATTACAGTGGTATAAAAGCCAATTCTTGGCCACCTGTGGGATGTAATGCCAAGAAAAATAAAAGGGATTCCAAGAGGCATTTCCATTGGTTGGAAGGGGTAGAGAGCCAATTACCTAGGAAGAATATGCAAGATTAAAGAAGATATGCAGGCCACTCCTCAAGGACAGGAAGGACATGAAGAAAAGAAGAAATAATGGGAGACTGAGAGGATTTAAGACTTGGAGATGCTCTTGATAAGATCGCCTCAATCCAAAAAGAAATCATGCAGTTTATCATTAAAATGTCCCATACTCAACTCGAAAATTCTAACCGATAGAGAAATAATAGAGAAGGTGGTTCACATTACAATGGGGGTGGCCATATACATGTACATACCAATCCCCAAAATAACCTGCACATTTATGGCATCATTCCAACTATGCAACCATTTTTGGATGATTCCTCCAAGGAACATGAACCTCTCTCACCCATAATAGTAACATACACAACTTGGATGAGGGAATACTAGACATTACCTTCTGAGGTAAAGGAAACCTTGGCCATAAATGATTATTAATTTATGAGGAGAAAACAATAGAGGAAGGAAACCATTTATGGGGGTTCTTAGCCAAACCATAATCCGTAGAAGGTAGTAGGGAAGATAATTTTCCCCTATTTTGATGGGTCGACAAAATGTTACGCTAGGTCTTCGGTACAGAAGATGGACACATATTTCTAGCTTAACCCCATGCATGAGATGGGCGACTATCAAATACACCACTCTACTCCTTGATGGAGAAACACATGTATGGTGGCACCATATAATGATCACACTAGGGAATGTTCGCATCAGTTCCTATACATAGTTTACATAGAGGTTGATAGAGAGATTCGATAGGTAGGACCCTGAGTTTAGTTCAAGGAGTTATACCTTTTTCGACAAACAAGAACTATTGAAGCCTATATTGCTGATTTTCAGAGATTGGCTATGATGGTCACTAACCTTTCAATGGATTGGTCATTTATGTTGTTCATAGAAGGTTTGTTAGAACCCTTATGTGGGTGGGTAAGAGACTACAAACTCACAATCTTGCAAGATGCAATTAACAGGGCAAGGGATATGCAGGACACAATACCAAAGACTAGGGTCCCTCCCAAACCAATATTTCCTTAAAAGGGAAAAGAGACTAGGAAGCCACAAAAGGAGTGGTCAAGGAAGAACCAAATAGAAGATGAGACCAAAAGGGACCTCAGAAGGAGGAGACTATGCTTCTCCTATCAGGAGCCATGGGCACCAGGGCATTGATGCACAACAAAGGAGAAGGATCACTATATTGAAGTATTCTTGGATAGTGAAGGTGAGGAGGATATAGAGGGAGAGCTACAGGAGGAGGAGCTTCGAGGGATAAAGAACGAGAAACCACTAGATGGAGCAGTGGGTGGTACCATTTCCTCTCTCACAGGTGTTCCTAGGAACCTCACACTTAGAGTTAGAGGCACCATACAAGGGTAGAAGGTCACAAAACTGATTATTGGAGGATTCTGACACAATATAATTGATGTTGAATTAGTATCCAAGAGATGTTTGGCTACTAATGAGTTCAAGGGGTTTTTCGTGGTTATACCAGGAAAGCGATATATGAAATGCAGCAAGATAGTTTCCAAGATGAAGTTGACATTGGGAAACTATACTATCACTCATGATGTCTTTGTAGTGGATGTTCCTAGCACACATATAGTATTGGGGGTCTAGTGGTTAATAACTATATGGTGTCATACCATGGACTATAATAAAATGGAATTAGAATTCACAGGACTAAATGAAAAAAAGTGGTGCTAAGGGGGAAGCATACATATCCACCATATGTAGTGTCATCACATAGGATGGAGGCACTCATGTAGTAGGGGGACATTGAGTGGAAAAAGGAGTACAGGGATACAAGGTTACATGTTGTGAAGTACGAAACCACATAACAAGATCTTGGATTATTGCCTCCAAGAAAATTTCCTGACAAGGGTGTCAGGCATATGATCTATACACACGTTAATAGATACGAACTTGGGGATGGATTGATTTACTGTAGAGATAGTGTACAATTTTCCCCTGAGATCATAATTAGGGAGATCCATGATACACCTTGGACACGAAACTCTGAGGCATTACTGGAGTACAAGGTACAATGGATGGCAGACCTCTTTAAACAAAGGGTGTTTAGACTCCAGACAATATTAGGGTGTTTCATTAGGAGATTGGGCAATGGATTTATCTGCATGTTCTAGTAGGAACATGATGGTTCAACATGCACTACACCGATGATCGATACATGATATTCATCTTTTGATTGCATACAAGGATTGGAGGAGAGGCATGTATGGGTTCCAACAAATTTTAGTACTACACAACAATAGTCAGCTGAGATTGGGAGTCATGAACTTCCGAGTTGGTTGTGGGATCTAGGGATCTAATCGGTTGATAGATAACTCTACTTATTGATGAGAAGGGATTTGAAAGTAAGTGATCTAGTTGATATTTGGATCAAAACATGGGGGATCACTAGGGGATTCACTATGGGGTGATGCAAATGTTCCTTGTTGTTTCCTAGGATCGAGTCCTGTTATAGATTGACAAGGAGGATTCATTATGAGAATGTTGGACATTTATTTATGAGTAGAGTAGCACAAGTTCAACATTACAATCTCTTTTTGAGATTAGCATGGGACCCGGATGTCCTGAGATTCATCCATGTTGGGAGAGTACAATGGTTGGAAGTGGCCCAGTCGCACATTTGGGACCATGGTATTAGTTTGGATCTGCTTGTGATGAGGCACCATGTGAAGGCATTGCTTGAGGACAAGCAATTTTGGGGAGGGAGCACTGTAATGTCCCTTCTTTCTTGAGCTTGATGATATTGTCTCCACTTGGCTAATTGTTCCCTTTATGCTAAGCAAGAGGGTAAATTATCTACGAGATTAAGTGATTTTTTTCCAACTCATTTTAATAATACTGTTATAAATAAAATAAAGGGGCAAATTATTATTGAAAAGGGGAAAAAAGTATCTCATCAATAAAATAATAAAAGGTGAGAAATCTAAAAGGTTGGAGAAGCCCAAAAAATTGTTATAAAAGGAGAAAGGGATTCATTCTCTTATCACTCTATCTTAAGTTTTCTTATTGTGGTTGTGTGGAAGCTCAAGCAAGTTTCATAGCAAGGGTTTCTAAAGACTCTTAAGATAGTTTCAGTGATATTCCATAGTCACCCTAACTAGACATTCTCAATTTTGGCGGTTCACCCACAACCACCTAGACATTCTCAATTTTGGCGGTTCACCCACAACCACCCTAGTTGGTTATTGCAAGCATGTATTTTCCTAACATTGTATTGTTTCAGGTGATGCCTTATAGTGTTGGAGACAAACTGATTGTTGGGGTTTACTATTGCATTAAGAGGAAAGATAAGGGGTTTCTTTGCATAAGAAGAAATTTTCATAGTCTAAATCAAATATGGCTAATCACATTCATCACCCAGCCAAAGGAAAATGATCAGTTTGAAGGTTATAATATGGGCAAGTTTATTTTCACTTTGAATCCTGAGATCTCAATTTAGAAGGATGTAATAACTCAAGCCCTATGGAGTAGAACGAAGATTTGGTTTAATCAAAGAGGCCAAGTAATATTAGAGATATGGATTGAGTTGCCCTCTTTTAGTAGCTCAGATCTGATGGGTAAATTTATTGGGGGTAAACAAATTATTTGAGGCCAAATCCATCTATTCCAAAGGTCAATTTATTTGCATCTAGGAGGCCAAAAATTTCAGTTGGACAAGATCTTCATTGACCTATCCAAATCTATCAAAATTGGAGAGATACAATCCGTCATCATTTCAGGCAGATCATGTCTCTTGCTTTAGGGCCAAGTTTGAAAATGGTTTTTGAATTGCCAGAATTAGGAGATTAAACGAATTTTGTTGATCCACTCTCTTATTAAATTGCTTCTCAGAGAATGAAAAAACCACATATCTGAATATAAATTGAAGAGGATCGAATTGCTTATTCCACCTTTTCCTATGTACACTAGTAGATCATCATTGCTATGAATTATGGGGGCATGATTTCTCATATAGTAAATGGAGTTTTGGAAAATTAAAAATGGCTCAATTCCATCAATTTCTGGTCAAACATTTAGACAAAGTCTCCCTGTGATGTGGTTGAAAATATTCCTGTTAATAGATTAATTATTTATGAGTTTATTCCTTCATAATTGGTAGAACATGATCTATTATTGTCTGGGAAGATCTCTCAATGATCCATATATCTTCGAGAATCATAGGAATGAATCCATTTCTCTTTTATTGTGCACACTTACTGACATAAGTTTTTTCTTAGATCTGGGTGTGACCCTCAGTGATTGGAAACCATATATTTGAAATTCACTATTGGATCAATTTTGAGTAGGATGAAACTCCCTTGGCACTTGTGTAATATTATGTTGTGATCTGGAAAAATAATTTACTGGAGACCGAATCACAGTAGCATATTGGACATTGTTGGCATGCCAGAAACAAAGGTCATGTTCTTCACTTTGGCACAAACCTTTCTCTATGAATTAATTAGTGATTGCCGAAGCAAGTAAACTCACAAACTTGGAGTTTGGTTCATAATTGGTAGAACAAGTTGTTGGACATTATTATCTATTGATTTGGCAGATCGAACACCTAGAGTTGGAAGGCTGAAACCTATTTGGAAATTCATTCTAGTGGCTGAGATAATATTAATGCATTTGGAGCATCATTATTTGTATTATAGAGATGAATTAGGTTCCTAAGTTTCATTATGCTTGTATCTCTCTGTCAAATGAATAAAACCTTTCTTTTGCCTCTAAGAGAATTCACTGTGCAAGTACTTTTGGCACTTATGATATGTTTGTTAAAAGTTTTCATTGAATCATTCCTGCTGACTCAAATACTTTCTGAATTATTTATAAATTGTTTGTTGTAGAAATGAGTGGAGTTAAGGTTTAAATTTTTTCAAGTCTGGGAAGAAATCAGTGTCGTACAGTACAAAAAAGGTAACAAAATGGGACTTTAGGGATAGAAATACTTCAGCTATGGTTTTTAAGTATACAACTAATTCAAGATTGTAGAAAAGAAACAAAGTCTAAGTGTGTCTATTGTGTTAGCTCTGAAAAAGACCTCATCCGAGCTCGTCATTTGGTTTATGAGATAGAAAATGCACAAAATCCTCATGGATAGAGGTAGACCATTTCTTGAAAAAAAAATCACAGTAGAGAGGCATATGGTAGTGATCCATGTGGCTCCAAACACATGCAGAAGTCCAAGAGGGCTTAGAAATGGTCAAAATTCAAAGTGTTCAGATTTCTCTCAAACTAGCATCGGATCGAAGTGCTCGTTGCCATGATTGCAATGGTGTAGATGTCACTCAAATCCGAGCTCGTATGGAGGCAATAGGGCTAGTCAAAGTTCAGGGTTGACTTTGCCAAGTGGAAAGGTTAATGGACCTACAAAATGCACCAGCAATGGTCATCGAAACCTAGTCACTGGCGGCGGGCGAAATTGTGGCCTCTTTACTTTGCCTATTAACCTCTAGGTTCAGGAATTTTCAAAAATGGCATATTGTTATAAAAAAAAACAATTTTTTTTTATAAAATAGGGGTTGTGGGCTGCAACCCTCGCCAACCCTGCTAGAGGTCATGTTATATATATATATATAGCAACCAGGGTGGTGGGACACCACCCCCGCCACACCCCACGGTCAACAAACCCCAGGTCATTGAAACAGACCCATATAAAACAAACCACATTAAAAAAAAATGAGTGCTATTGTTTTTGGTTAAAATATTATACTAAGGTGGGATTTGTGCGATTTGAACACCCAACCTCCTCATGTCAACTGCTCTGCCTAACCACCAGGTCAAGGGTGGCGGCTTTATAAAGTTTGCCACCCAAATACCATATAAACCTTATGTTTTCTCATTCAAGGGAGGTGGTGGAACAGAGATGGATCCGCAGAGCAGAGGGCGTGCCATCATTTTCAAAACTTGGAGGTGGAATTGTGAGGGAATGAGTGGGACAGAACCATGATCTCCAGTGCTGAGGCAAAACGATGCCAACATGCTTTTCGAGACAACGTTTTTGCAAAGAATCTTAAGATGATGAAAGATTCCTTGGGGAGGTAAATTTTCATTTTATGAGAATGATATGAAGTTTATAGTAATTTTTCTGAGATTTTTGTAGGGAATGCAATGGCGAGGTTGGATTCACCTTTTGAGCAACGGATTTGTGGACTCCCAACAAAGGAAAATTTTCGAGGATCTTGAGGGAATATTTTAGATTCCTTGGAGGCTAAAATTTCGCAGTCTAGAATGCAACCAAATTTATGCTCATTCTTCTTAGAATTTCATAAGGATCTCAATGGCGAGACTAGTTTTCTGATTTGAGTTGCAGATCTCCAGTCAACCCAGAGGAGTGAATATTTGGAGAATCACGGTGGAATCTAAAAGATTCCTACAGGCCCAGATTTTTCCGGTGTTAGAATTCGACAAATGGATAGTTGATTTTACACCTCTCGACGACACAAATTCAGTGGTGTAGTAATTTTTTGCAGCCGAGCCTTCTATTTTTTGGCCATTTTCTAGATTGGAGTGACAGTGTCAGATTTCAGAGTGTGGACAGTCGATTCTATACCATTCGACTCCATGATTTCGATGGTGCATTCAGATCCAGCAGCTGAGTATTCCATTCTTCAGCCAACATCAGAGTTGAGGTATATGAAGTGTTGTTGTCATGTACTTCTTTGATCATTTGCTGTGAGATGTACTATGTTGTTTCAATTCCTGCTTGATGTATGATGCATAATCTTTATGTCTGTTTCATTTTATATGTATTCATCATGGATTGTATGTATGTTTTGATTGAGATCCCTTTGTTGCCATGATGGCGGGATACTCATTGTCACAATGGGTGTTTTGGTTGAGATCCCTTTGATGCCATGATGGTGGGATACTCATTGTCACCATGTGTAAGATTATGTCACGCTGATAGGAGGTCTATTGTGAGTGATATTTCCTGTAGCAGAACATCTCATGGAGAGACTTTGCCACTAATGTAGAGGGCACATGTCATTGTATGACAAAAAACATAGTCCATGTACATATTCACCATTTTGAGCACTGAATGAAGCGGCCAACACCATCTTGACACTGGGCCGAGATGCATAGTCCACAATAGACGAACTCCATTATCAACGTCTCATGTCTATGATTTTCTGATTTTCATTATGTTTCCATTTTCTTAAGAATGCATATATGTCCATTTATGCTTTGTTGAAATGTGATTCTAACCACATTATGAGAGTAAAAGATATTGGTTAAATCCGAAATTTGATTCAACTCAGATCAGGTAGAGTAAGGAACAAGAGAGAGTCAAGGCAATGATCCACACTACAGAGGAACTGAACAATGAAAGGATAATTAGAAAGAAATGATAAATGATGACGAGGTCAAAGGCTAAGTAATGGAATGGATTAACAAAGCTAAAGATGTAGTAAGAGCATGGTTGTATGGGTGGGAAAACAAAGATGGCGTCACTAGTTTGAGGATATTGAAGGAGCTAGCATGTGATGAGAGAACACCCTAAGGGTTTTGGTCCAAGGTAGGTGTATTTCTCCATAAAGGTGTAAGATATGATGATGAGGTCAAAGTCTAGGTCATGGTATGGATCAAAAAATCTAGATATGTAGCAAGAGAGTGGCTATATGGGCAAGAAAACATAGATGGAGTCAATGGTTTTAGGATAGTGAAAGAGCTAGTGTGTGATGAGAGCCATAATGGTGTGTGAACACCCTAAGGGTTTTGGTCCAAGGTAGGTATATTTCTCCATAAAGCTGTAAGACATATTGTAAGACTTTGATCACGTGAAGTGGCCCATGGAGTTATAAAGTTGTGGAATGGACCACTTGGATAGGTACCATGGTGGTAGGTGTATTGGTATCCTATCTTGACGAGGAATATGAGATCTCAGGTCATATTGGTTGACACATGATTGAAACTAGGTTAATATCCCCAAGTCAAGTTTAAGGGGGGAATTGTTAGGGTGGTTCAGGTACACTTAACTCAGTGAAATTACCAGTGGTTTTCTAGCTCTAGGTTTATGAGTACTCGTAGTTTTTCCCTTGTTTTTAATCTCTAATGAAATTTATTTAAAGGCGGAAAGACTCCATGTTAATTTGTGTTGGTGATCATGGGATCCTAGTGACCATATCTTTAGACACCACCTCTTCTCTAGGTGTTTCATAATCCTAATACTATTTTACATGTACATGTAATATAGATTGAACCTGTGGACCCATGTATGAAAATGTTAAACATTTTGGAGTTGAAATTACATATGATTACTATGAAAGTGTTCACTGTTTTCTTGTGTTGTGTGTCGAGGTTACATTTAGGAAAAGTTAATCATACATGTGATAATTAAAATTAGTTAATTATTATTAACATTCTAAGATAGTTTTAACAATGTTAGCTCTATGAGAGAGAGTGTGTGTGTTTATTCTTATATTCTTAATCCATTTGAATTCCAAAGCCAACAGGGAAATTTTGCTATATTTGTATGTATTAACTTCTATAGAAATGTGTTTTATTGCTCTATCCAATAGTATATGTTAAGAATGATGGGATCATGGCTAAATGCGAACATTTCGTTCTCTTTGAAGAAGTTGTCAATATTTTTGTTCAAAACCAATAGAAGGTTGTAGGAAAATATCATCCCCCAAAATCCATATATTAAAAGAGTGTTTATGTAGACACCTAGTAGTGAAACAAAGGTTTTTCATGTATTAACCAAAATACCTACAAGGGAAATCGATCCTCAGGTCAAATCTTAATGTTATTGAGAGGATTGAAGTCAAACTTATCCTCAGACGCTAGATCCATAGTAGGGACATAAAGCGTCTATTCTGGGTAGTTTCCCGAAGTTATGGAATCAATTTAAGTCTTTGGTAGTGTGGCTGTGATTGCTACCTCTAATGATCACACCTTCCTCGTCAAAATAAAATTCAATCCACATGCAGGTTTCCATTGAAACTTGCAGTAGGTTTCTCTACCTTCTTTGTTGGTCAAATGCATTCAAATATAAAAGCGTGAATTATTTATTGATCAACTGCATTCAAATAGAATAGCGTGAATAGTTTGTTGCTTTCTCACTTGGAGGAAAACACATCATTCACATGACATAGAAATGAAATTTATGGGATTCAAGTGTGTATAAGACCATAATGTCGTAGAAAAATAAAGGATGACATTAAATGTGTGAATGCCATAGTTGTCCATATGGTGGTAGTTGGAAGGGATTCCTAGTTGTCAAACCAATAAAGGAAGGTAATACAATTCTTTGGATGGTGGGACATGAAATTCAGATAGCGCCATGGTTTTTGGGTCTATGTTTTGGGTTGTGCTTTAGAGTTTAAATCATATTCAGAAAATTGGTGTTATAGTGAGATTGGGGTATCTTTTTTAATTGTGGGAAAGCATATCATAACCTAGTTTTCAAACTAATATTGGGGACAACCATCATTGAATACTATCCACAAATATAGGTTGATCATCACTATTCTTCAAGGAAAACCAGGCCACCTATAAGTCAAGGTTTCGCTCCTGCTACATGCCTTTGGGTCTTGAGCCGTTAACGTGTTTCCTTACATGAAGATGACCTCTTAGCCATTACTATTAGATATCTTCTAAATTAATATTATTTTAAAATGTTACCAATTCACCATGTTTAAAAAAAAAAGAAAAAGAAAAAGAAAAAAGAAAGAAAAAAAAGATCATACGAAAACTATTTCATTCAAAACAAGTTCTAAATTAACATTTACATTTCTTTACCACAACATTATAAATTAAATTATTGAGTAGAGAGGCTCATTATACAACCGAGTATGAGGGGAATGTATAAGTTTGTCAGTCAATAAGGTAAATAGAAAAATAATGTTAGCTATAATAAAAAAAAATGAATATGGTGTTAAAATATTTTTTTGGTCCTACATACTCTATATATTTTTTTGGTCCCTCTTGGCTCATGTTAGATCGATACTTAAGATGGATCTATGCTCGTTGGGAAATGCCAATAGACATCAAAACATTGCATGACACATCTCATCTTGCCAAGATTAAAGAAAATAATAAAAATTAACTAGATTATAAATTTATTTTAAATTATTGTTAATTATAAAAGAATTAAAAATGAGTTAAACATATATACATTTAAAAAACATGTAACAAGATTTTTTAACCATGGAAAATCACCCCACTTTATCATGGAGAATATTAACCTATAAATAGAGTTTGTTACAATACCATGGGACAATACCATGACTTACTAATACCACTTGCCCAAAAAATCATAAGTCCTGTTCATCTAACACATGTTCATATGATATTTTTTTAATTAATCAATTTAATTAAAAAATAAGAAATGACATAACAACTTTGAGATAAATATCACAATCTTTGATCTATGACTAAAAATATTTTAGAATATTCCATTTATATTAAATCCCTATGATCCATTGAACAATTATTGATAATTAAATTAAAAATCTGAAAGTTCTATTCAAAAATAGACACACTTATCAGTGCAATAAAATAGAGTAAATGATTCCATTTAGACTAAGTCCCTATCATCCATCAAATAATTATTGATAATTAAATTTGAACTTTGTAAGCCCTATTCCAAAATACACACACTTAATGATAAAAGTTACCAATAATACACCAAATTCAAGTGGGAAACACAATAATGGAAAAAACAAGGGAAATGATTAATAGTTTTATTTAATTAACAAATGAAAATGCATACACCCACTTAGGCACACCTCATTTTATCATTTAAGATCCCTAGCATGCAAATAGACTTTGTTAAAATACCATGGGCTAATACTATGGGCCAATGCCATGGATTATCAATAAAATGTGCCTAAATAACCATAACTCAACTCATTTGACTCCTTCAATAACATTCCAGAAGCATGAAGAATTCAAAATATTATATATAATAATACAATGAATAATTACATGAATCATCAATACTAAATTCTTCAATAACCATAACTCATTGATAACATTCTAGAAGTATATACATAATTTGATATGGTTTGACATATAACAATCTTCCACTTAAACAAAATAAAAGCCCGCGTGAATATTTTGAAATTGTTTCTATTTCTTTGCTACTAATATTTTCCAAAGATGTCTTTCATCAAGTTTGGATCACCTCAAAATCTGTGTTTACATATTAGTTGGATTATCTTCAACACATATTTTCTCCAAACTGTAACATCCCTAGAACTTGACAAATCCAATGATTTGGCACATCATTGTACTTTATCTTAGAATAGTATTTTAGGTTTCTCGCTAAATGAATGATGCACAATACATATTTGTCTTGTTTTATTCCCAACTCTCCTAAGAATCACTACACCCACAACATCTCTTTGTAGGCTTCTGTGGCAACAATTTTTCCTTTCTTATGGAGAGGGCTACTATTTTATGTAGTGTAGACACCCAAAATATTGTTGCACCTACAAAAGTATATAAATAGCCATTGGTGGAAATTAGAGTGTCCAAATATCTAGCCATATTTTCATTTGTATAACCTTCAAGCATACCATTATTATTATCAAAACATAAATAATGACTAGCACCCTTGAGATATCTTAAAATCCATTTTACCACCTCCCAATATTGCTTTCCTATATTTTCAAGGAATATTCTCACCAATCCCACTCTATTTACAATATCTAGTCACATGCCATGGGATACATGAAGCTACCAACTATTGGAGCACGGGGGATTTTACTCTTTTCCTCCTTCTTGTCATCATGACGGAATAAATCAACATTGCTTATTGAGAGGGCTACTATTTTATGTAGTCTAGATACCCAAAATATTGTTTCACCTACAAAAGTATATAAATAGGCAGTGGTGGAAATTCTAGTGTCCAAATATCTAGCCATATTTGCATCTGTATAACCTTCAAGCATACCATTATTATTATCAAAAAATAGGTAATGACTAGCACCCTTGAGATATCTTAAAATCCACTTTACCACCTCTCGATGTTGCTTTCCTAGATTTGCAAGGAATATTCTCACCACTTCCACTCTATGTACAATATCTAGTCACATACCTTGGGATACATCAAGTTGAGCATAAGGTATTTTACTCTTTTCCTCCATCTTATCATCACAAGGGAACAAATCAACGTTGCTTTTGAGGTGGGATGCTAGGGGTGTAAAAATTGGTTTGACATCCTTCATGTTGAACTTGTTTAACAACTTCTCAATATATTTTTCTTGTGAGAACCACACTTTTTTTCTCTTTTGTATGATCCTCATGCCTAATACTTTTTGTGTTGAACCTAAATCATTTATTGCAAATCGACCACCCAAATATTTGTTCAACCTATTTATCATGTTCTTATCATATCCAATAATTAGTATGGCATCCACATATAATAGTGGTATAATATACTTTTCTTGGTTGTAACTCCTGATGTAGATGTAGACACAACGATTAATGTGTGTTTTTTTAAACCATGCTCCAACATAAATGAATCAAATTCCTTGTACCATTGGCAAGGTATTGTTTCAACCCATAGAGGATTTTTTTCAACTTGCAAACTAGGTTTTCTTTACCTTTTACTTTAAATCCTTCCCATTGCTTGATATAAATATTCTCCTTCAATTCTCCATGCAGGAAGGTTGTCTTTCATTTAAATGTTCACATTCAAAATCTAAAGCAACAACAAGACCAAGAATAACTCTTATGGATGACATCTTAACAATAGGTGAAAATATTTCAATAAAATCAATACCTTCCTTTTGAGAAAATCCCTTCACAAGAAACCTTTCATTCTTCCCTTCATCATCATGTTTAATCCCACATACCTATTTTTTTGTAGGGAATTTATTCCTTTTGGAATATTTACTAACTTATAAGTTTTGTTTTCCAATATGGAGTTCATTTCTAACTCCATTATTTCGTTCCACTCTTTACTAGTCTCCACTTTATAGGCCTCCAGAAAACATTGAGGATCACCTTCATCAATTAACAAAATATAAAATGAGGGTGGATAACTTTAAGAGAACTTATGAGGCCTAGTAGACCTACAAGCCAACTATGGTGGCATGTTTTCTAGTTGAATCTCTTGTAATGGATGCCGCAAGGTTTCTTCCTCTTATTGTCCATCATTTTTCACTTGTTGTCCATCATGTTTTTGAATTGGTTGCTCAGTTTCTTGCAATGGTGATATTTTTTTTTACTATTCTAAAAACCTATCAACAATTTTCTTGATCCCAATATCACCTATGGACCTTTTATACATCTCTAATTCATTAAATATACCATTCTTGCTTGTAACAATTTTGTGTTTAACTAGAGCCCATAGATAGTAACCAAACTCATCATTTTCATATCCCAAAAAAATACATTTCATGGATTTATAATCTAACTTGATTCTATGCTCTTTGAGAATATGCATAAATGCTTCACATCCCAAAAAAATAGTTGAGAATAATTTACCTTCTTACGAGTGCAAACTTCTTTAGGAGTGTGACTATGTAGGGCTATAGTAGGTGATAGATTTATGAGATAGTAAGATGTACTCATTGCTTCTACCCAAAATTTATTTTCCAATGTGGAATTTGACAACATACTCTTCACCTTCTTTATGATAGTATGATTCATCCTTTTGCAGTATCATTATGTTGATAAGTATGAGGGATAACCTTCTCATGTATTATCTTGGACCTATTAAAATAGTCCTTAAATGCATTGGAGCAATACTGTCCATTCTTATTTGTCCTCAAGCACTTGAGTAGTTTGTTAGTTTCTCTTTCAACAACAACATATATTTTTTGAAGTATCTTAAAGGCATAACCTTTTCTTTTTATGGGGTGGGCCCAAACCTTCCTAGATGCATCATCTATGAATGCGGTAAAATTTGAGGCTCCTCCTAAATACTTAATATTGATTATTCCAAACATATAAGAGTGTATCAATTCAAATTTATTTTCCTTCATTTTATGACCACCTCTAATAAATGAAACTCTTCATTTCCTACCATAGATACAATGCTCAAAAATATCAAGTTCATAGTATTTTATGTCTCATGAAGCAACCTTCATCATCTAATCATCCCATAGAGTTAAAGCTCAAATGAATCTCTGGTACATGCCTAACCTATTTAGCAAGATATCATGTCCATCCTTTGTCTTGATTTAAAAATTTACCACTCCAATAATATTACATTAGTGTTTGTTTCTCAAATACAATCATTGACTTTGTACGCAACAAAATTGTTTTTGCATGGAGTTACATGGTGATATGTTCTAGAGTCAAGTACCCAATCGATGATATCTCTATAAGTATATAAGCACACATCTTCTATTAAAACACTAAATAAAACACACCTTCTAAAACTACAACAATGGTCTCACCTTCATTTGTGCTCGTTAATTTTTTTTCCTTCCTGAATATATAACTTTTATTTATGAAAAAATATTGTAACTTAAAAGAAATGGTGTTTTCCTAAGATTGGTATGCTACCTTTTCTCTAAAACTTGATTCATATCTTGGAATTAGGTCTAAGGGTTGGTATATAAATGATTTTTTTAAAACAAATTTGTACAAATATAGATAACAAATGGGCCTTGTGCATCATTATTTTTCCATAATTTTAATGTTGGTTTTATGTATTTTTTTAAGTTAACAAACACAACGAATCCTTAAAATGACAAGATTGACGGTTAGGCTCTGTGTCTTAACATATTCATAACTTTTTTTATATAAGACCTATGCTTTTCTATAAATTTAATATACGTTAAAACAACTAAATAGAAAAATAAAAAGTAATAATTAATTTATGAAAAAATATATATTTGGAATTTGCAAATAGATCTCTATAAATGGGTTAGTTTCATTAGCAATGAGTGTGTAGAAAATATATAGAACCATGGTTGAAAATAAGGAAGTTGTAAAAATTCATATCTTTATGATTAATGTAAACAAAACCAAGAGTTTTGTCAATTTGAACCTACAACCAAAGCAACCACCTCATAATTGAAAAAGGTGTTCTTGCCAAATATTTTTTTAAATGTTGTTTTTCCATCTTCCTCTATATTTATTTCTCTCTCTATCTCTTCCTCCCCCCACCATTATGCCACCCTCTTCATCCTTTTCTCTCTTCTTATCGATTTATCCCTTTGTCCTTACGTCTCCCTCCTATATTAGGATCTCTCTGCCCCTTTGCCTATTCATTTCATCGTCTCTCTCCCCTTAAGCCTCCCACTTTCTATCACCCCCCTCCTCTCTCCCCCTGTCCCCCATCTCTCTTCCATCACCCCCTCTCTCTTTCCATCCCATCGCTCCTCTTTATCCTCCATATCATTATGCCTATGTCTCCATACCATATCCCTATCTCTCTCCCCTTTTCTAACCTTCAACTCTCTCCCTAACCCCCCCCCGCTCCCTCTCTCTTTTTTCTCTACCCCTTTCTCTCTCTCACTCTCCCCATATTTTCCCCCTCTCTCACCCTTTCCATATCCCTTCCTTTCTCTCTCTTTAGGAACATGTCTCCCTCTTTCTATCTCTCTCCCACTTTCCTTATTTCCTCATCTCTCTCTCCTCCTTCCCACATCTATTTTCCACTCTCTCTCTCTCTCTATTCCCCCCCATCTTACTTACCCCATCTCTCTCTCTCTCTCTCTCTCTCTCTCTCTCTCTCTCTCTCTCTCTATTTTTACCCCTCTTCCTTCCCCCCATCTCTCTCTCTCTATTTCTCTCTTTCTTTCTCTCTTTCTCTCTCTTTCTCTTTCTATTTCTCTCTATTTCTCTCTCTTTCTCTCTCTACCTCCCCTATTTATCTCTCTAACCCCTTATATGTCTCCCTCTTATATCTTGCTTTCTCTCTCTCTCTCTCTCTCTCTTACTCCCCCTTATCTCTCTTCCTATGTATCACTCTTACCTGTCTCCATATTTCTCCCCTAAGAATCACATCTCTCAACCCTTTATATCTTTTCCCTATCATTATCCGTCTTTTTATCTCTTTGTCCCTTTCCCTATTCTCTCATCTCTCTTTATCTCTCTCATTTACCATCTATCTCTGTCTATTCCCTTATCCTTGTCTCTCCTCTCCCTCCCTGTTTCTATATCTCTCTCTCATTTTCCCTATTTCCTTGTCTCTCTATCACTATATTTCTCTCTTTTCCTTCTCCCATCTCTATTTTCCTCTCTCCCTCCCCCATGTATATCTCCCTCCTATATCCCTCTTTTCTCTCTCTTCCCCTCTTATCTCTTTCTCTCGCCCCCACCCCCTCATATGTCTCCTACATCTCTTTCTCTCCCCCCACCTCTCCTCACCTCTATCTCTTCCATGTATCTCTCTTTTTCTCTCACTGTATTGCATTCCCTCCCTCCACCCTCTCCCTTGTCTCTTCCTCCCCCCTATTATAGACATATTTGGGCACTGCAACCCCAATATTATATGTCAATAAAATAAGGGCTCCTTAACCCCTAAAAGTGTTGTTTCTTACCCTAAAGGATCATGGTCAACTGATTACATCATTCCCCAAAAGTTCCACCTGAAAAACCATCCAGAATTGGCCAAAACAGGACCATACTGACTGCTCCACTATTAGGGTGCGATGCATACTGACTCCTACACTAGCCAAGTGCAATGCATACTGATGAGGCCTTATGTAGGGTGCGATGAGCGAGGATGGACAAATGTCCAAGACAATTTTCTAAGTGGATGCTCATGGAATCTTCTAGAAACTTCTCCTATGACACTTACCTCTCTAAATTCGCCCAAGAATGAGTAACAGATCCAAAAAATGTCCAAGTGGAACCAAAAAAAGTGGAATGACACTAATCAAAACCCCAGAGATGACTCACACCCTTGCACACATCTATAAATGGATCCCTCATTTGAGAGATCTAGGAGGCTAGAATTTTGTAATTTGCAAGGAAGTGTTGATAGTTTGTGGTTGAGAAAGAGCATTGTATTGTTGGTGTGATCTTGCTTTTCATGAGGTGAAGAGGGCTTTGATGCTAGGAGGATGATGCTAGATCAGACAGTTGGGTTGTAATTCTCCCTTCTATTTAATAAAGTTCTTTGAGTTTTCTTCCATACAACTGTGCAATTGTGAATGCTATTATTTGTGAATGCCATTGTATGTTCATTGTATTTATGATTCTACAATGCTTATGATATAATAGATCAAGATGCTTTGACAGTGTTTTGTTATTATGTTTCTACAGGTATTCTCTAAGCGGGATAAGTAGGAGAGGAGTTGTAAGCTCTATAAAGGGGAGAGAGATCAAGCAAGGAGTTAAGCAGAAGATCCAAGTTTGTTCCTTTGCCTCTCTCTTATCCATCATACATAGAAGAAATCCCAAATTGCTTTGATTGTTTGTTTCTAGGATAGTTGCCAATCCTAGAGGGCTAGTCGATCGAAAAGACACTAGTTTTCCCAGAAACAAAATGGCGACTCAACTGGGTATCGAATAGATGTTTGTTTTTTGTTGTTGTTTGCTTTATAAACTATAGATGAAGCCTGAAGTTAGCCAAATAACCTTCGAACTGCTCTTGCTCTGCAATTGCATAGTAGATGAATGCTACTTCAGTCAATCTCCAGTTTAGTTTATGAATTAAACATTTGACTTACAAGCATTCTAGATGCCCTTTTGGTAGCTCAGTAACCACCCAAGATCATTCCTCTGTACGTTTCTCTTTACTGTCCATCATAACTCAGCTTAAATCACTGAAATCAACTACAAATTTGAGCCAAAACCCACCTTAGTTGCGCTCCCTGGCCCATCGCACTATCTGTCATTGTCAACCAGTATGCATCGTACCTCCTGAGCCTAAAAAATGTGATTCATTCCTATTTCTATGAAGCCTAGGTGCAATGACTGACTGAGCCTATTTCCCTTGAAATTTGGGGTTTTTGTCCTTGTTTTCAGTGCTGTTTAGTTGATTTGTTGCTTATAAACAGTGCCTCATTACTGGAGCCTGCTTGCATTACATAGATCAACCTCCATTGATTAGGATTAGTAAATGTTTTTATGTATTTGTCCATCATTTACAATCTTGTCAAAAAGTTGCTTAAATCGATCTGTCGTTTTGGTACAAAGAGTGTCATAACTGTTGTTTTGTGTCAAAAAGAGAAGTGTCGTCGAGTCTTCCTTCTCTGAATAGTCGATTGAGCTTTTTGTCATGTATTTGATTTGATTTATTGTTATTTGAAGTTTCGAAAGCATTTTCTATTCGAAATTGAAAAGTGTCATTTAGTCTTCCTTTCTATTTTGAAAAAAAAATTGTCAAAATGTCACTTTGAATGAAATATTTCAGATCTTTGCTATACTTAGTTTTCCTTTTTGGCATTTTTCACATTAAGGGGAACGAAAAACAAATACATGCATTTGTATTCGCATTTAGCTTGTGTGCGAAAAATGATTTAGGAAAGTGCATTTAGAGTGTGCTCTTTTCTCTTTGTTTAAAAGTATCGTAATTTTCTTTCCCTAGTAGCTAGGATTTTCATTGATCAAAATAAACAACGATTGTTTATCATTGTAGATTGCATTTTTAGTAATTTCAAATCAACCTCACATGGTGAACCATTGAAAGACAAACTTTTGAACAAGATCAACTCTAAAATAAATCTCAATGAACCTAACAACGCTTTGGAACTTAATGCAACACATCTAGAGGTCTAGGCTAGAGATGTGTTCTGGCATCATAAAGTCTAGTAACTATCGTTTTCATTGAAGGTTGGGTGATTCCTCCTCTTTGATACGACAAGTGCTAGAATGGACTTGTGTTCCTCGTATCGTTGAGTATATATTTGGAGACCACAATAGGCTTACATCCTTTATCCATAGGAAGTCGTGTCTGCTGCCCTATCGATTGCAATGCACTGAACACAACATTCAGCTAGATTGACTGCCGTACATAAGTCCTTGGTAATTTCTCTTTCATTTGTCACCAAGGTGTATATTGCAGTTTTGCTATTGGTTTGGTAATCCCTCTGTCTAGATTTCCAGAGTAGTCATTTTCATTCCTTTTCGACTCTTTAAAAGAAAAGGTCCATCTGAGCACTTGTCACTTCATGCTCATTAAAAATCGAAGGGGACTAGAGTCATCTTTAGCTTTTTCTCGACTCTTAAAAATTGAAAAAGCAAAGTTGTGTCAAAGCATCATTAAAATTTGATTAATTCAGAATAACATCGCCATTCCTTTGTTGATCTTAGGTTGAGATAATGGAGTCTACCAATCAAGGAATCCCTTTTGAGGGGAATCCTAGTCCATTTTCTTCTTGGGGAAATATTGGTGCTCCATATATGGCCACATTGTCCCTTCCGGGAATCACAATTGGCCTGCTAGTATGGCTATTCTCAACGTCTTTCATTCAAAATACCGTGATTCCTCTGTAATCGAATCAGCGTCTAGTTGATACTGAAGTTGGCCCTTCGTCTTCTTCTTCATTTGTTCCCCTTCTTCCTCTTTTCTTGGTGAAAGCAGTGATGCTAGTAACCAGGTGGCTCAAAAGAAGAAGAAAGGAAAGGAGAAGAAGAAGAAGCCAATTTAGCAAGCGGGCAATCATGAATCATCTGTTGAAAATCCGTACACTAAACTTTCCAAACCCAGATCTCCATGCATAATTTGTAGAGGAGGCCATTTTCATCGAGAATGTCCGTGCATTCCTCGTATCTTGAGAGAATGGTCCCCCCGTTCACACCAACCGGTGTCATCGATCTCTGGTGATCATGTTGACAGCACACCATCAACGAGTAATAATGGACAGAAAGGAAAGGTCAAAATTCCATGTAGGTTATGTGAAGGGGACCATACCCTTCCCCGTTGTCCTTTTTTGGATGAAGCCAAAAGAGTCTTGCATAGCCGTCCTGCTTCACTACAGCGACTTCCATTTAGATACAGGAAACTCTCCCCAAGTCCTTTACTAGTTGAAAATCCAACTAACATAACTCAACCATCGGTCGAAACACCTATCATTGAAAGTGAACTTTCTAAGTCCATAACGGACCAAAGTCAAGAAGTCAAGATGGCAGTCAACCCAGTTTTACCTTCAGAAGATCATACCCTTCCCAAAGAGAGTGAGAACAATACCGTTCAAATTCTTTTTATCCAATGAACTTGGGGGCAATCCACACGTTCCTTCACAACAGGAAGAGAGTCCCCTAGTTTTCGCTAGTCAAGGGGTTAATTCAACCGTTTATTTGGTACCCCCTCCAAGTAGTCTGGTCACTTACTTTGATTGGAATCAACTAGCAAGATCTTGCCTTCCTTCTAATGTACCATTCCAGATCATAGTACAAGTTTACAAAATGATTGTGTATGGCACTATCATAGATGAAGGGGCATCAGTGAGTATCCTTTCCTCAACTGCTTGGAAAGTGCTTGGTTTGCCATCGCTTATGCTAGTCATACAAAATTTGTCTGGCTTCAACAAAGGGACCAGTCGACCGTTAGGGATCCTTCCTAAGTTATCGATAACTTTGGGAAGGAAAACCAGTCACCTGAACATGATGGTAGTCCTAGGACCATTAGATTACAATCTACTCCTTGGACGTGACTATGTTTACAACATGGAAGCTATTGTTTCAACACTCTTTCGAGTGATGTGTTTCCCACATGAAGGCAAAATTGTCACTGTTGACCAGCTTTCATTCCCCGCGGTGAGCTCCAGTATTGCAGCAATAACGCTGCAACTCCTCGGGCTTCCTTCTTTACTTTTATCAACCCGGTCGTTCGTAACAAACTTGGAAGCAATGGTGTTGTATGCACAAGTACTAGCTCTTACTGCAAGCTGTCACTTGATCAGCTGGCGCACGTTTTCTAGGAGCTTAAGACAACTTCTATGAGTTCTCAGAAGAAGCTTTAATTTTGATGAAAGGAAAATAACTCTACAGGGGCTATTCTACTTGCAGAAAGAGAAGGAAAACTGAAATGAAACACAAACCCTAATTTTGCAAGAAAAGAGATAGAAACTACTGAAATGGGTGCCATTGACTATTGAAAAGGTAAATTGAATTTATTCAAGCTACTTCTGAAGAGAAATGAGAAAAAATCATATTTTTGTACTTTTGAGTATTTTTATGTAGAATTATTATGCTTATGGTTTGACTGGTTGTGACTGTGTAGAGGTTTGGTGGCAAAGGGAGATGGAGTTGGCTTTTGCAGAAGGTGAGGAAGGTGTGGAGAGGTCCTAAGAAGTCCCTAGTACCCTTCTGGAGACTTCCATTGCGATCAAACTTCGAAAAATCCCTCTCAGGAAATTCTACAGGAGGCTGCAGGGGATCTACAGGAGATTCTACAGGAGGATCTACAGGAGGAGGCCAAAAGTGGTTTCTAGAGGTTTTAAGGTGGAAAAATGATGGGAAAGGGGAAATGAAGGCTTGATGAAGGTGTTGAGGGATCTAGAACTTTGTTAATGAGGATCAGGGCCGAAGGAGATGGTTGGATTTGTTCAAAAGCCAAGAAAGCAACTTTATGGGAAAATGCAGGAATTAGGGTAGACTGGCGAAATATGGTGAAGAGTGGGGAAATCTTTGAGAGATGAACTAGTACAAGATGTGTTATGGAGGAATGATAAGTTGGAATGTTCTACGAGAGGGCTGCACACTTACTTCTCAAAACTGACCAAAGCAAGAACCAAAAAACAGAGTTTTGTCTATCTTAACCTAAAATCTGACCTAAAACTAGAGAAATGTTGAAAAGAACTTTATGAATAGAAAATTATGCGAGAAAACCATAGTAAATGAGCATGAAATGATCTAAGCATGAATCCAAACTAATATCAGCTTCTCCAACTCAAAATATCACACTAGCAATTGCATTGGAAGGGAAAAAACTGTGTTTTTGGTGGCAGCAGTAGTGCCTTGACCTCAAATCATGGTCCCAATGAGGGAGAAAGGAGATCAAGACCTGTTGGTGGCCTTTTTTGGATCTTTTGTTATTACTACAGCAAACTACTTAAGCAAATTGAAGCAAAAACAACTATTCTAACCATAAAAAACAACCTAATTTAACAAAACAAGATTTAACCTAAACAACAGAAATTATCTTATGAATGCAAGCAAAAGCATATAAATACACAAAGGAGGTGTGTTAAGTTATGGTATGTTCTATGCTTATAACAGTTTACTTCTTTTTCTTATTATATTCCACTGATTAGCAATCACATGTACATAAAGTAAAGTGCAGATAGAACATTAAAGAGGAGATCTTCTAGGCCGCGCAAGTCAATCTTTACTTTTGCAGTTGCAGCTTCAGTTTCAGCCGTTTCCGGCTTCAAACTAGGGCAGTCGATATCTTGCAAACCATTCGTCGGATTGACTTCTTTCCACCACCAAAAGTTGCGGCTTCAAAGGAGGTTCAGATGAACCTACAGCGCAGTTCCAAAGAGGAGATCTTCTAGGCCACGCAAGTCAATATTTACTTCTGCAGTTGCAGCTTCAGTTTCAGCAGTTTCCAGCTTCAAACTAGGGCAGTCGATATCTTGCAAACCGTTCGTCGGATTGACTTCATTCCACCACCAAAATTTGCGACTTTCAAAGGAGGTTCAGATGAACCTACAGCGTAGTTCCAAGGAGGAGATCTTCTAGGCCACGCAAGTCAATCTTTACTTCTGCAGTTGCAGCTTCAAATTCAACAGCTTCCGGCTTCACATGTGTGTGAGAGAGAGACCCATTTCAGCGCAGTAGAGAAGAGACTCATATCTACGCAGTAGAGAGAGAGAGATGTGATGAGATGAGTGAGTCCAAATGAGGAAAAGTCCTCTTATATTTATACACAACATTGGTGGGTGAATAGATGCGACTATTGGGCTTCTGAGCCTACATGAGTTGTAGGTCGGCTTGATAATAATTCCATAATCAAAATAAATTCATATCTCCATGAATACTTATCGAAATTGGATGATCTTTATATCAATCCTACACCTCTCGACGAGAGGAATCTAATAAAAATATTATTAGCCATGAATAAGATGACCCACATGAAGTTTTGCCCTGGTTTCCAATTTTAACACTCCCTCTCAACCATGGAGAACTTCATCTGCAATCTGTCTATCGGTCGTTACTATTCATCCATCAAATGCACTGCCTTGTACAGCCTAACCCTTGCCCTACTCTACTCTATTTTGCATGTTCTACTTTGTCTTGTTCTGCCCTGCACTGATCTGTACTGTTTTGTTCTGTTCTGCTCTGCTCTTGCATTGTTCTCTTCTACTCTGCTTTTGTCCGAATTATGAAGAAGAAGAAATGATCGAGGATGTATCATACTGACTCAAAGTCAGTCTTAGAGTATGTACTACTAGTCCCAGACCAGTCTCAACCAACCCAAAGTCAGTGTCATAGTGAGTACAACTCCAATTGTCCCAGACCAATATCATCCTCCACTGACTCAAATTCAGTCTCAGAGTATGTACCACTGATCCCAGACTAGTCTCAACCGACCCGAAGTCAGCGTCATAGTATGGTACAACTCCTACCACTGGTCCTAGAACAATATCATTGATCCCAGATCAATGGAGGTCATCCTAGCGTAGGGAGTGCGGTAATTACAACAATGCATCCATCGGTACTACTATGGTCCCTAACTTCATTTCCCTGCTCATTGATCAGATGAGAGGTACTTCCCATGAGTCCCAAACTGCATGGGTAGGATGCCTCGACAGGAGAACTAATCAATCCTATCCTCACAAGGAGAACACATCAATCCTGCTACAATCGCCATGGAGAACACATCAATCCAGGCCGCCATGGAGAACACATCAATCCGGCCTCACAGGAGAACACATCAATCCTGCTACAATCGCCATGGAGAACACATCAATCCAGGCCTCACAGGAGAACTAATCATCCTGCTACACAGGAGAGCGAATCATCCTGTTCCACAAGAGAGTGAATCATCTTGTCCCACAAGAGAGCGAATCATCTTGTTCCACAAGAGAGCGAATCATCTTGTTCCACAAGAGAGCGAATCATCTTGTTCCAGTGCACACCACCAGGGGAGGGTGAGTCACCCTGTGGTCGTATTTTGCTCCAGTAAGAACCACAAGCCCTCAGATCTCCTAGAGCTCAATGTATGCAACATTCAAGACCCTTGTACAAGGGTTTCTTGATGACTCCAAGTCGTTTGGGAAAATCACAAATTAGATCTTTCCTCAGGGCTTTGACAAGGTGTATCAACCTGTACATCATCTTAATGCGATGGAGCCTTCTTTCTCATCAACTTACCATATCCCAGATGATGTCTATATGCTGGAGCAATCGACGAATATGGGATTCCTCAATAATCGAATCCCACCTTTGGTTGTTATAGAGAATCACAATGGTATCCAAACAACTCACTGAAGAGCTTTCACAACCAGACTGCCTCACACGAGGTCATGCTAGCAACAGTATATCCTGCTTCAGTGGTGCTCAAAGTCACCGACTTCTGCTTCCTGCTCATCCAAGATATTGAAGCAGATCCCAAGGTGAAACAACACTCGGAAGTGCTCTTACGGGCCACCACACTGCCTGCCCAATCAGCATCAGTATATCCAAGTAGTCTCACATCTTCGACAGTGTATCTTAACCCATTGTGTCACGAAGATATCTCAGAAGATTCTTGGCACCAATCCAGTGTATGTGGTGGGGTTCAACCATATGCTGGCTCAACGTGTTGACTACAAAGCATATATCTGGACGGGAGTTCACTAAGAACATTAATGCTCCGACGAGTTGCCGATACTCGGTAGCATTTCATAAAACAGGTCCAGCAGCACTACCGCTTAACTTCTTGAAGTCAAGCTCCATCGGAGTAGTTACAGGCTTGTATTCCACCATTCCGAATCTTTCCAATATCTTCACCACATATTTCCCTTGAGATAGGAAAATTTCCCTTGGCTTCTGCCATACTTCAAGTCCTAGGAAGTAGTGCATCAGTCCTAGGTCTTTCATTTCAAATTCAGAGGCCAGCTCCCTCTTACATTTGTGAATGAGAGGGTCTGCACCTGTTAGAAAGAGGTCATCCACATACAATACCAGTATGAGAGGCTTGTCATCTTCAACCTTAAAGTAAAGGTTAGGATCGGCTTCACTCCTAGTGAATCACAGCTTCATCAAGTAGCTATCGATCCTCTCATACCATGCTCGGGGTGCTTGCTTTAGCCTATAGAGAGCTTTCTTCAACCTGCATACATGAGATTTTCAATCATAAATCTCAAATCCTTAGGGTTGCTCCACGTAGACCTCTTCTTTGATCGAGCCATGCAAGAGCGCAGTCTTGACATCCATCTGATGTAGGTTCCATCCTTGTGAAGCAGCAAGGGCTATGATCGAGTGGATGGTCGTATATCTGGCAACCTGTGCAAATATCTCATCATAGTCTATACCTTCCTTTTGGGAGAAACCTCGAGCAACAAAACGAGCCTTATACTTTTCCGTGCTTCCATCTGCTGCATGCTTTATCTTGTAAAGCCATTTTGAAGTAACAATTGTCTTGTCCAGGGTCTGGGAACTACTTCCCACACATCATTCTCCATAATAGACTCATATTCTACGGTCATAGCATCCTTCCATACTTGATGCTTGACGGCATCTGAGAATGACGAAGGCTCATTTTGTATGATCGTGCTCATGATGGTCAGGTATCCTTGATACCTATTAAGTTTCTTACTTTGACGGAAGGTTCCTCAGGGTGCAACATGTCCTTTAGCATCATCAAGTATCCCCCTAAGCCATGAAGGCCTCTTCCTGGAAGAGGAAGGCTCATGTGGATGAGAATCTATCAGATCCATGGGTTCTTCTACATCAGGCATTGATTCATCATCCTTTTCTTTCAGTTCCCTGGTGTTGGCTTCTTGAGAGCTCCTCAAAGTCGAAAGATTGTTCTTGCGGTGAACTTTTCTTTAGGAGTCTTGGAACCCAATGCTTGACGAGGGCATCAATTTTGTACATATACGACGGTGATTGTAGTTTCAGCCCATAGAAACATCAGAATTCTTTGATCATGTAGCATGGCCCAGACAGCTTCCATCATCGTGCGGTTCTTCCTTCCCACCACACCATTCTGCTCAGGAGTATGTGGTGTAGTAGTCTCCCTCTTAATGCCAACCTCAGGTATTCCTGAGTGAACCAATTGTAATATATCAGAGGTCTTGCTTTGGCTTGAGGGGAATGGTCCCCTTTTGAGCTTTCCTTCAGCACATCCTGGACATACACCTTCATTTTTTATTCAGAATTCGGGCATCCCTATCACCATTTGTCTTACACCGAGTATAGCTTTATAATGAAGGGGGGAAAACCTCTAATGCCAAAGTTTGGATTGAAGAGATGTGTCATAAGACATGACACCTAGCAGACTTCCATCAACCTGATATAATGAATCAACACTAAACCCAAGAGTAAAGGCATCTTTAACATTATTTTTCCATATACATACCTTGCCATCGCTGAAGGTTACCTTGTAGCCTTTGTCTTCTGTTCCCGAGATGGACACTAGGTTCTTTTTGAGGTCAGGTGCATTTAATACATCCTGGAATTTCTAGCCTTCTTGAATGCTTGTCCTCTTCCTTGATTCCCAGCTCTCCTCTTACCTTTGCTGTTGAATTTGTCATTCCTTTGATTGCCATCAGAGGGATTTTGATCATCGTCCTAGAGTGAGTCCTTTCTATCAGGGCACTCCCTTGCATAGTGACTTGCTTTATCGCAAATGTAACATCGTCATTTTCTTCTAGCCTTAGGTCCAGCCTTTCCTTTTGATTTAGTCCCGGAATTATTTCTTTTCTTTGCATGAAAGGAAAAGGTAGCAGGAGGACCTTTAGGCATGGGCATTTCTTACACTTCTTCCCTTGTTTCTTCTTGAATGCATCTAGCCATTAATTCCTCGAAACCATGGATTACATTATAGTTCAGAAGAGTAGTCCTGAACACATACCATTCAGATGGTAATCCTTCAAGAGTTGTGAGTGCCATTTCTCTCTCAGTAATAGTTTCCCCAATAGATAGGAGATCGTTCTTGATCTCGGTGATTCTTAAGAAGTATTCTTGCATACTTTCATCTTTACCCTTCTTGATTTCCCTCAGCTTATTTCTAAGAAACAAAACTTGATTTGCATCATTAACTTTAAATAAACTCACCAGTCTGTCATAGATTTCCTTGGAGGTGTCTAGATCAGAGATGTAGGCCACCAAGCGCTTGTCGATAGAGTCCCGGATGATCTTCTTTGTTTTGACTTCTCCATTTTTCCATTTGTTCCAGGCAGTAGCAGATGCATTTGATGAAGGCTCAACAATATTGCCTCTTACATGGTCCAGCACTCCTTGATCTTCAAGGGTTAGATCGATAGACATCTTTCATCCGTGATAGTCAGCTTTCTCACGGAGCTTGTCTTCGGCAGGAAAGAGTGTTGAGGACCCCATAGTTCTTTTAGGATAGCCTTGCCAATCTTCTCTTCAATGATTACTCTTGCTCTTGCTCAGGCTTTGTCTTCACCTCAGCTCCGATACCATGTTTAGTTATGGTATGTTCTATGCTTATAACAGTTTACTTCTTTTTCTTATTATATTCCACTGATTAGCAATCACATGTACATAAAGTAAAGTGCAAATAGAACATTAAATGATTGACAGAAAACAAGCCAAGACAAGAGACACAAGATGTGGCGGCTAGCCAGGGACAAACCCCACAATGTGTGGGGAAACCCTTTGATCAAATCTTCTTTTATCTTCAATAATTCAGCAGAGAGAAATAGTACAATAAATATTATTCATATCAGCAGTAGCAAACCCTAGATCAGTAGCATCAGCATTAGCGGATTCATTATCAAACTAGGGCAGACGATATCTTGCAAACCGTTCGTCGGATTGACTTCATTCCACCACCAAAAGTTGCGGCTTTCAAAGGAGGTTCAGATGAACCTAAAACGCAGTTCCAAAGAGGAGATATTCTAGGCTACGCAAGTCAATCTTTACTTCTGCAGTTGCAGCTTCAGTTTCAGCAGTTTCCGGCTTCAAACTAGGGCAGTCGATATCTTGCAAACCGTTCGTCGGATTGACTTCATTCCACCACCAAAAGTTGTGGCTTTCAAAGGAGGTTCAGATGAACCTACAACGCAGTTCCAAAGAGGAGACCTTCTAGGCCACGCAAGTCAATCTTTACTTCTGCAGTTGCAGCTTCAGTTTCAGCTGTTTCCGGCTTCAAACTAGGGCAGTCGATATCTTGCAAACCGTTCGTCGGATTGACTTCATTCCACCACCAAAAGTTGCAACTTTCAAAGGAGGTTCAGATGAACCTATAGTGTAGTTCCAAGGAGGATATCTTCTAGGCCACACAATTCAATCTTTACTTCTGCAGTTGCAGCTTCAAATTCAACAGCTTCCAGCTTCACATGTGTGTGAGAGAGAGACCCATTTCAGCGCAGTAGAGAAGAGACTCATATCTGCGCAGTAGAGAGAGAGAGATGTGATGAGATGAGTGAGTCCAAATGAGGAAAAGTCCTCTTATATTTATACACAACTTTGGTGGGTGAATAGATGCGACTGTTGGGCTTCTGAGCCTACATGAGTTGTAGGTCGGCTTGATAATAATTCCATAATCAAAATAAATTCATATCTCCATGAATACTTATCGGAATTGGATGATCTTTATATCAATCCTACACCTCTCGACGAGAGGAATCTAATAAAAATATTATTAGCCATGAATAAGATGACCCACATGAAGTTTTGCCCTGGTTGCCAATTTTAACAAGGTGCTGGGAAACTTGGGTTGGGCCCTAACCCAAGAGCTTCATCCCTCTAGAAAAGCTCAGTGCTAGTTCAAAACTTGGTTCATCTTCATTGATAAAAAAATAGCAGTTACATCACAAAACTATCTTCAAAAAGGGCTCAAAAATGAGTTGCGTACAAGGCTGCACAAAAGTGCGAAAATATACTATGAAATGGCTAACCTACTGAGGCTTGAAGCCTTATTATTTATACAAGTTAGGACTCCCAATAGTACTCCTAAACTTAAGGAACTTGGCTGCTTGGAACTGAAGATAACAGCAACCCTACTTGACTTGCTTGGCTGCCCCTTGGAATCATCAATGTGGGCCTTTGCACTCCGAGCTATTGATGAAGAATTAGAGGAAGGGGTCATTTAATGAACGATACATCCATACTATAAGTCCTCAGCCATATTTCCTCGAGTTTGGTTATCATTTTGCTCATAAATTCCTGGTCCTTGTCCAAAATTGTCCAAAAAATCTGCAATAAACACTCATTAGACCACATGGCAAAGTGACCATCCCCATTCACTCTATTGACATAAATATATTCAAAAACATACACAAAACTATTGAGAATGGTGGATTAAATTAAAATAATAGGCATAATGAGCCCATATAGTTACCCATTTCTGGGGCTCATCATCACCCCCCTGCTGAATGGGTTGCTCATCCTCTGAGCAACTAATACAGTTCTTCATCTTTAATAGCTTTAACAACTTACCTGACATCCCAAGCCTCTGATGTGATGTCATCCTCTCTGTCATGGAAACCTGCTTTATTGTCCACTTCCTCCCATTGTTCCTTTTCTTCCTCCTCCTTAACTCCTTCCAACAGTCCTAATAGTAGTGGAGGACTGAACTTAATACCAATCCAGTTGGCTTTCAGGTTTTGCATTAAGTGTTTGTATAGGGGTACTCTCCTCATGGCCTCTCTCATTCTGCTTGGGGAGTGATACTCCTTGATCCTTAAGCTATGTGGCAATGTATTCCACCTCCTCATGCATGCATGAAGGCAGTCATCACCAAACAATCTCTCCATATCTTCAAAATGAGCAATGGCTTGTGCTTGCTTATCAACATAATCAGGGAGAACTTGGAGGTTGGCTGCAAGGTGTTCATGGGCATAGATGAGAGCCAATGGTTTGCTGGTTCCGCCCTTATCATCAGGGGCTCACTTAGCTCTTTTGCCATTATCTTTTGAATTTCCCCTGCTCTCTTTTCCTCATGGCTCATCCAGGAAGCCATAGCCATGAGCTATCGGTCTCCCAATGCAACATTTGGATCCCATAAGTTCATGTCTGGAAGTGCCATATTGTGTAGGTAGAATTCTACTAGCTTGGCTTTATCTTTGGCTGAACTATGATCACATAACTCCATAAACTGACCATAATCTTGAAATGGGATGGTACCCCTCTGGGCCAATGTTTTAATCTGGAATTGGAGCTGTTATCTCAAAATCAAGCTCTGGAAGGCTGCAACCCAGGAAGACTTCAAGTAACTATTTCACACCAATCTTTTGACTAAGGCTTAGCCTCCTTAGCCTGAGAGGGCTCTCTCAAAGGATTATTGATTTTGACTATCAGTAAGATGGCTAACTCTTGTGAATAACATTGACAAATAATGAAGGCTGGACAAACATTACATAAGTTTCCATTGGGCTTATGGAGTCAATCAAACCTCAGTAAATAATGATATTTCTTTAACATAGAAGTCAGGGCATGTGACATTTAAATGTTCAAAATACAACTCTTATAAAACCACAGTTCATAGATGAGTACAGGAAGTCAGAGCAGCATAAGTGAATTCTGAGTGATTACTCATCTAAGCAACTGAAAAAAGACATGAAGGACAAAGTAAAATAACACATCTTGAACATGGAAATGCTGTATGAATCCTGAGAAGAAAAGCATATAACTTATATTACTGAACTCTGTTCTTTACATAAGCCAAAACAACACTCTGTTTTTATAAAATATCCAACCCTCATTACATAGATGTTTCAGCTATATATAGAAACATAATTCTAACTACTTCGAGCTTCCTCCTCCAGCATGAGGGGAGCTCGATGATTGCCACTAATGACACCTATTTACTATTGAACTGACTCATAAATACAATAAGGAACTAACTGTAGTGTTTAAGAGTCCTAAACTAACTATAACTCTAACTCTATCTTCCACGCATAATGACTTCTCTTTGTTCTTTGACACCTGGTCCCTTTTGATATGGCTGAGCTGGATGTCTTTAGTACTCCATATCGACCTTGTACGCCAACTCCTTTAACTGCTCAATCATGCTGGAGATGTCCCTTGCTTCTCGGCCCTAATTCCTTAACTTTCTCAAATGCATAGCAGCCTGTCTTCTAGCTTTTAATGACTTGAAATATGGAACGCTGCCACGTTCCTGATGTGTTGGAGGCTGCATTAATAGATATGTATGCGGGCAACAGTTCTTTGTATACCATGCATTTACCCCTTTAACGGTGATAAAGTGACTTTATAACAGACATTCAACTTTGGATAAAGTATTCCATCCTTTTCAAGTTACACCTGTCTTGATCTGAACGGCTGTTGTAGCTCTACCTGATAACTTGCATGATCTTTTGTCGTTCTCTTTCCAAAATTTCCGCTCAAATTACCAAACTGTTTTTCTGCGTTGAAAACACCACCTACAGCAGTTTCGTAGCGCGCTACGAAACTGCTGAATTGTTTAAACAGTTTGCCTTTCATAGCTAAATGATCGCCACTGTTCATGGCTTAAGCACCTTACTCCCTTGATCAGTATTCATGTTCTTGTTTTCATCCCTGCAAACTCTTTCATAACCATTCATGTCAGTCCAGTTTCTTGAAGAGTTAGACAAATTCAAACCAAAGCCAATATATTCTGCAAGGGACATTTTCCTATCCATCTGAATGCAATGACTATAGGCTTTTAACTGACAGTCATCCTTGGCATGAGACCATTCACTCTCAAACTGGAAACCTTTCTTCTATTATACACCTGTGTGCTTTCCTTCTTATGATTGGCAGCTTTTCCAAAAGCCACAGGATTAGTGGTGTTAATGATGAACTTGGAACAACACTGATTTTTACACGGGCACTGTGTTTGGTTTTTGGATATTGATATTAAGACATTATCAACCTTCTCAATTCCATATTGGCAAATCCATATATCTTTTGGGCTTGACAATCCATTCCATTTAACATGTTGAAACATGTCTACCTTTTGTCCACTGTCTTAATCTCCAAGAAGGCAATGTACACGAGGTAGACCAATAATACTAAAGTATCCTAGAACCTTCAGAACATTGCTCCATTGTAGTTATATCCATCAGTTGCAGTAAATGTTAAATTACCTTCTTTCTCTTCCTCTAGGATCTGGATGATCACAGACTTCTCAACAAGAGCCTGTAAATAGTTGAGCACACCATAAACATTCCACACCTCATCACATTCCCGCAGAAAAGCTAGTTCTTGATTCAGTCTTCTGTGTTAGTAGAAAACAAAGGGAAAATATCTGTCACAGGCATTGCTGCTTTTTCCCTGGTTGCTGAAGGCAAGTCCAAAAATGATCCTTCAAATGCACTAAACATCACATCAGTTGTACTTGTGACTGATTCCTCAAGATAAGAACTTCTATGCAAATCACGCTCAAATCCCGTACTCTGTCCAAAAGATTTCTTATTACTGAAATGGAGAATAGGCTCGCTGCCTTTATCTCTACATTCACCTATAGAGTGCAACAGAGAAATTAGCCTTTGAATTGTACATGGCTGCAATTGCAACATTAATAGGATCAAAATGAATTTCAGCATTGTGGGAAATATAGCGCTGTAGAGCTCTGTCAAGTCCAGCCATAAGATCTGGGAATAGATCTGAATGTTGAGATAATGGCAATTCAAAGAAAGCATCCAGTGTCTCTTCAACAATCCTTAAAACTTCAGCTGCTGAGGGTGCGTATTTCTCCTTGTTTGCCACGTCTTTGTGTGCTGTCAACCTTTGTCCATGTGTGAAGACAAAAGTTCTTCCAAGCTGCCTGACATATTTTGGACTGTAGTAAATGTGTTCACTTTATGACAAAAGTTTAAAGTTGCATTCGAATACATGTTTCCTCCACCTGTATTAACTTTGCTGAAGATTGATAATTTTGAAGGATCCCTTGAAGATATTCCCTTTTCAACATTTCCACTTGCAGTTCAAAACTAGTGACTGAGATTGGATTATTTAGCTTCAGCTGCTACGAAACTGCTGTTCTGGCTGAAAAATATGTCTTGGGACAGAGCTCATAACTTCTCACACAACACGTATTTGGAAAAACTGAAGGAGGCTTTTGTGAACCAATCCATGCTGAACAAAAACCTCTCTTGGTTTTTTGAAACACCTTCCCTACCGCCCAGAATGTGTCTTTGAAAAACAGGTGTAAAACAGGAGATGAAAAACTGCACCTACAGCAGTTTCGTAGCGCAACTTTGGCCATTAAGTTCTCTCAGATCGTAATGGATTTGAGGAAACTGAAGGAGGTTTTTCTAGTTCAGTCTGTTAGGAATAAAAACCTCTTTCCATTTCCCAAAATAGGTTTTCAGTTGCTTTAGAGACCTCCTGGAAGTTGACTAGTAAACACAGAAAGCAGAGTTTTTTATGCTGAAACAGGCTACTACAGGGGTTTCGCAGCGCGCTGCAAAACTGCTGTGTAATTTCAAAAACACAGCTTAGGATCAAAATCTAACTTTCTTGTGTCTTTCCTTTTACTGCAATGACTTTTCTATTTGACATGAAATTGTTCAACATTGAATATTTAGACACCATTCTTCAAGGTAAGTATCAAAAGGTAATTTGTCCAAAATTAGGACTTAGCCTTACTTCTATCATCTTTAAGAATTTTGTCAGTGATAACAGGAGCCACTGGTTTTTGAGATACAGTGCATAGGATCTAGCTGTCTGTCTACATTGCAAGGCCTCCATTGCCCAGCTGGCCATGTAGGCCATCTGGGCTTCCTTTTCCTACAACTGTTTTTTCAAAATCAGCACTTCAGTTGCTACCTGAGACTCTCTTTCTTGTTGTTGTTTCATCAGCGTTTCAACATCCGTCTGTGGTTCTTCTTGTTGTTTTTGTTTCTGTGCTACTTCACTGTCTGCTAGGGGTCCTTCTTATTGTTGCCGCCCTTCCAAGGTTGGCAGCTTCTCTCCCCTTTGAGGTTCCCATTCCTGTAACTGCTTTTTCAGTAGTTCATTTTCTTCTTGTAGTTGGGCTCTTCTAATGCTCTCTGTGTGCCTTACCATGCCCAACTCCTTGCTCAAATATCTTAACTTGTTTTCCATGTGCTCTATACCTTCAACTCCTTTAGATTTAGCAATTTGCATCCAGGTGTGGGTTCTGACCCTTTCTTGTTCTAGTTCGAAGAAAAGAGGTACAACGAATTTTTGTGGGATGATCTTCCCACCTTCTAGAAGGCTATAATAGGAGCCTAAATTAGGCTGAGGGCTTGGCTCATGTATTTCCTTTTCCTTTCCTTCTTCTTGTTACTATTCTTCTTCCTGCTTTTCCAATTTTTCATTTTCTTTAAGTTTGGCCAGTGTCTCCTGTAGAGAGGTTTGAGCCTTCTTTAGGACTAATTTGGAGTCCATCAATTTGATCCTTTCCTTCCAAGTGGAGGTCTTCCGACTCCCTCTCTCATAGGTGATAGATATTTTGGAGGGAGATTCCTCCCTTGCTACAGTAGGTGCATCCTCAATGGTAATGGGTTCTTTTGATGGTGGCTGGGGCTTGCCCACCTTAATCCTGGTGCTCCTCCTAGCTTTGAAATACATAGATGTTTGTCTTTTTCTTTTTCCCTTTTGCTTAGCTGGAGTGCTTAATGCAGAAAGCACAACTGCTACTTCCCTTGCCAGTGTTTCAGGGGATATTTCCTCTTGTTGTTTTTCTTCTTTACCCTCTGCAATTTTTCCTGAGTCTGTTGTTTCTGCTTTTGTCTCTGCTGTCTCTGGTGGTGTCTTTTATTTTTCTTGCTGAGTCTCTGCCTCTCCTATGGCAGTCTTTTTCTGAGCCTTCTTGGGCTTCTTTTTCTCAGCTTCTGTTCTCTTCCTCTTCTCTGCTTTTGATGCTGTTTTCCTTCCTACCTTAGGTGCAACTGTGGTTTTGTCCGGCTTCTCCTCTTCTTCCTGTTTTTCCTCTTCTATTTGAATATTTTGTTGCTCCTCATGAATTTCCTTTTCAAGTTCCTCTGTCTGCTCCTCCTCTTCACTGCCAGATGGACTGAGTTCATCAGTAAGAGTTTTGATGTCGTCTCCTCTAGACATGTTCTGGAAAATTTCCCAAGCTATGGGGATGGTGTATGTGTGTAGGGCATCTTCTACCAACAATTTGATGAGCCCATGGTGGGCCAGTTGGTCTCGAACCCCTGCATTCAACTTGGTGCCACATTCTATCAAAGATTGAAGGAGGAAATATGGGAGACTGAGTTTCCTAGCTGCTGGTAGGTCCATCCCATATCTCAATTCATGCAATAACCTGAAGTGATACCCATAAACTATATTGAATCTCCCTTCACAAGAGATATACTTCATGATCTGGTAGTTGAATTCACTCCATGGAGGAGGTAAACTTGTCCTTCTGACCCCATTCTTATCCTCTACAGGATGTTCATCAGGCTGAAAAAATGTCTTCTTAGCAACCTGCCCTAATGGCTTTTCTTCTTTGCTCCAGGGGAGCCCAAGTGGAAGACCTATGATTCTGCTGATAAAATCTGGTGTGAGCTCTAGGGTCAGACCCCTGAAACTGACTGTAGCATGTGTTTTGGAATGGGGTCTTAAAGACACGTAAAAATTCCTCGGTCACCTCTTCGTCATAACCATGAATTCTCTCCAAGAAGGACATCGAGTTTTCCCTAGTGAAGAGGGCCACCACTTCAGGGCGCTCATGAAATTTGTTGGAGTTCAAAGGATCCTTTCTCATAAAACCTCCTGGCATGGTGTTTAGTGGTTTCTGAAAATGCTCAAGCGAGGAAGAAGGCAACAACTTTCAAGACCAGAAATAAAGGGATAGCTGAGTTTTGTTTTTTTCGAAACCAGAGAGGGAATTTCTCGTGTTTTTATTTTCACAACATCAATTTGCAATTTTTCCCTTCCTTCAAACTATTTTCAACCTGAATTTGCTTCTCAGTTTTTTGGGAAAAATCAATACTTTGACAGAACAGAGAATATATAACACAATGTTTTTTTTTCACAAAGTGGACAGACTTGCAAATTCATCTTTCACAGGCTTGGTTTCTATGATTGTGATGCGGGAGCATGTAACTCAGAGGGGAAAAATCTTCCAAATTATTTCAAAAAAAAAAAAAAAAAAAACTACAGGCAAGGGAGTGGGGTCCTTTAGCCTGCAATTTCTATGTTTTCTTAATTAAAAATAGAATAAATTCTAGCAATAAATCATGCTATTTGTAACAGAGCTTTTCAAGCTCTAAATCATCCTGTAAAGCATGCTTTTCTTTGTATCGGATAAGGACCGAGAGGGCCTATCCTCAGTTATAAATAAAGAGGTAGCGAAGCCCTCATCAGACAGAGGAAAGGGGCGAGTGCCATAGTATTATTTTGAAATTTTTTTCTCTCAGTGTCTCTTGTTAAACGACTCAGTAATATGCATGCATAAATAGTGCCAACGGTTATGATGTATTAATCATTGAAATTATTTTCCTTTCATTTTATGTTATACAGGCTTGATTTTATAATTGCGCATATGTCCTAAGAACTTTGCAAATTCCCATTAAGTGGTTGTAGCAGAATTGAACTTTATAACTGTAAGTCCTCACCAAATTGGTTCGAGACCATATTGGTGCCAAGAGGTCCTTTGGAACTGTTAGTCGTATGATCGATTTACAAAGCCTTTTGGTGCGAAGGGAGTATAGCTCTACAGGTCGAGTTCCGAATTGGAGCCGAATTGATATAAATTACAGTCTATACTTATCGTTGAGTTCGTCATTTCGGAGGTGGAAAGGTTGTTAATTGAGTCGACTGCCAAAAAGCGGAACCACCGATTTATTAAAGGCTGCATATAAGTACATCGGGTCCATTGATGCGGAGGACAGAGGATTATTGTTGAGCGATTGTCGACTTGTATGCACATTGACCGAAACCAACGTAGAAGGTGGGGATATATAGCCGAGAGCAGGGATATATATATATATATATATATATATATATATATATATATATATATATATATATAACCATCGGTTCATTATAAACGAGCCTTGGTCCATATAACTACCGCCGATGCGATCTAGCATCAAGCCAAAGGGCTAAGGGAGAACAAACGTGGTATATATATACATTATATTGCATAAGTCCGCCAATTGGATATCGCTGTTAAGACTTCACCGAAAAGCCACAGTTTGTTAATAAAGCATGATATTGGAATTTTTTTAAGAAATGAAATATCAGTTTAATGACTGATGCGCTCAATCCAGAAGAAAGGGAAATTGATCAAGACATAGAAGAGCTTGCTGGTAGATTAGAGAAATTGTCTCTAAAGCCTGCACCCTCGCCATCATTAGTGGTATCAGAGCCATCAACTGACATTGAATTGAATCTCAGGAGCAGAAGAAGGATGGCTTTCAGAGTTGGAAGAGGACGAGGACGTGGTGGAAGAGGACGACCTGCTGCAAATGCTGAACTAATGGAAACAGTAGAAGAGCTGCGAGCTAGAGTGGATGCATTAACTTCAGATAGAAATATAGATGATGGAGATGTCAGTGAGCCCGAAATTGAAGCTGTTGAAGAGGAGGAAGCTGTACAGGTTACTCCTGAGATGAGGTTCTTTCAGTCAGTGTTAAAATCCACAGCCAGGCCATGGAACCAATTAGTACCGGTATATCAAGGAGGACTGAATCCAGAAGAATTGATCGACTGGATTAACAGCATGGAGAAATTCTTCGATTACGAGGAAACAGAGGATGAGAAGAAAGTAAAGTTTGTTGTCACCAAGTTAAAAGGCCACGCAGCACTCTGGTGGGATGGTGTGCAGGCGGAAAGGAAGAGACTTGGTAAGTAGCCAATCAAGAACTGGAGCCGAATGGTAGCAAAGTTAAGAGGTAAGTTCTTGCCAGGTAATTATCAGCAAATGTTGTTTAGACAAATGCAAAATCTTAGATAGAGAGCTTTAACAGTAAAAGAATATACAGAAGAGTTTTATAAAGTAAGCATAAGAGCTGGAGAAGCCCAAGACACAGATGAGAAGGTGGCTAGATACATGAATGGCCTCAGGATGGACATTCAGGATGAGATAAGTCTGCTGTCTCCTAAAACAGTAGAGGAAGCTTATCAAATAGCGTTGAAAGCTGAGGAAAAAATCATAAGGAAGCAGTTTGCCAAAGGGAGAGGGACTTTCAGAGGAAAAGGAAGTCAAGGTGGTAGAGGAAGATCTACAGCACCTAGAGATGGAGCTAGCAGTAGCTCAACCCGACATGCACCCAGAGAAGGTGATGCAAGAGGCAGAGGGAGGCTTTCCAGAGGAAGAGGAGGCAAAGGAAGAGGCAGAGAAATAAGATGTTACAGATGTAACAAGCTGGGACACAGAGCTTTTGAGTTCCCAGAGAATGCAGACATAAAGCAGAGGAATGCAATTGTTGCTCCAGCTAAAGAAGAAGCACCAGCGGCAACGGTAGTAGAAGAAGAAAATACACCAGAAAGAGGTGAATCTCTGGTGGTTAATAAAGTCTTACTTAAGCCAGTGAAAGAGGTGGTTGCTGAACCGCCACAAAGGAAAACTTTATTCAGGACAGTGTGCAAAGTCCAAGGAAAATGTTGCTAGATGGTCATTGATAGTGGCAGCACTGATAATTTGGTCTCTACAGAGGTAGTGGAAAAATTGAAGCCGAAGACAATGAAGCACCCAACACCTTATAAGGTGTCATGGTTACAAAAGGGACATCAACTGTTGGTAAGTGAACAGTGTGAAGTGGAATTTCAAGTGGGCAAGTACAAAGATAAAATTGTTTGTGATGTGATGCCTATGGACGTGTGTCACATATTGCTTGGAAGGCCTTGGCAATATGACAGAGGAGCCATACATGACGGGAAGAGAAACACCTACAAGTTTGGAAAATATGGTGTTAATCATAAATTGTTGCCTCTGCAAGAAGAAGATGTACCGGGACAGAAGACTGATCCAAAAACTCTGTTACTTGGAGGGAAGGAATACTTGAAGCAGATTGAAGAAAATGAGGTAAATTTTGTTGTAATTTGCAAGCCCAAGGTAATATTGAATTCCAATAAAATTTCTGAATTACCCATTGAAATTCAAGAAATGTTGGAGAATTATTATGATATTATTGTTGATGATTTGCCTAATGAATTACCGCCAATTCGAAAAATCAGTCATCATATAGACTTGATTCCTGGAGCAAGCCTGCCTAACAAAGCAGCATATAGAATGACTCCTACAAAAAATGAAGAAGTTAAGAAACAGGTGCAAGAATTGCTTGACAAGGGGTTAATCAAAGAAAGCCTGAGTCCTTGTGCAGTGCCAACAGTGCTGAGCCCGAAGAAAGATGGAGGCTGGAGAATGTGTACAGATTCAAGAGCCATCAACAAAATTACAATCAGGTACAGATTTCCATTACCCAAAATTGAAGATTTAATGGATTGCTTGTCTGGCGCAAAATATTTTTCCAAGTTAGATCTTAAAAGTGGCTATCATTAGATAAGGATAAGAGAAGGGCATGAATGGAAAACCCCTTTTAAGACCAATGAAGGATCATATGAGTGGAGAGTGATGCCTTTGGGTTGTCCAATGCACCAAGTACATTCATGAGGCTTATGAATGAAGTTCTTAAAGAATTCATTGGTAAATTTGTAATCGTATATCTGGATGATATATTAGTCTGTAGCAGATCCAAGGAGGAACACTTGAGGAATTTAAATTATGTTTTACAGAAGCTGCAGCAAGAAAAATTATTGTTGAATCTGAAGAAGTGTTTATTTATGAAAGAGGAGCTGGTGTACTTGGGATTTGTTATCTCAGCTGAAGGATTGAAGATGGATCCAGAAAAGATCAAAGCAATTGTGGAGTGGCCTTCACCCAAGAGTATGTTTGAGGTAAGGAGTTTTCATGGTCTTGCTAGTTTTTACAGAAAATTCATTAAGAATTCTAGTAAGATTAATGCACCTATTATTGAGACCATAAAGAAAGATAAACAGCCATTTAAGTGGACTGCTGAAGCAGAGAGAAATTTTCAGCTGTTAAAGAAGAAAATAACTGAAAAGCCTGTTTTGGTTCTTCCTGATTTTAACAAAACTTTTCAAGTTAAGTGTGATGCCAGCGTAGAAGCAATTGGAGGAGTTTTAAGCCAAGAAGATAGACCAACAGCTTATTTTAGTGAAAAGCTAAATGATGCAAAAAGGAAGTATTCTTCCTATGATAAGGAGTTTTACGCAGTTGTGCAGGCACTAAAGAAGTGGAGGCATTATTTAATGTCGAAAAAATTTATCCTTTATTCAGATAACCATGCAGTTCAGTTTATAATGCAGCAGCCAAAACTCAGCCAGAGACATGCTAAATGGGTAGAGTATCTTCAAGGCTTTCATTTTGTGTTAAAACATATAACCGGACAATTAAATAAAGTCGCAGATGCCTTAAGTAGGAGAAGTGTATTGCTGCAAGAAAGTCAAATCCAAGTGTTGGGTTTTGATTTTCTTAAGGAATTATATGAGACCGATTCAGATTTTAAGGAGGCATTTGAGGCTTGTAAAAATCCTATTTTGGCGGACAGGAGCAAGTGGCTGGATTATTTTATACAAGATGGACTATTATTTAAGAAAAATCAGTTGTGCATACCAAACTGTTCAATGAGAGAAAATTTAATCAAAGAGAAGCATAGTGGAGGACTTGCAGGACATTTTGGTAGAGAGAAGACCTTTGAACAGCTCAACAGATTTTACTTCTGGCCGAAAATGAAATCTGAAGTAGAGAAGTATGTAAGAAATTGTAAAGTTTGCCAGTATGCAAAAGGGAGGAGCCAGAACACAGGGTTGTATATTCCATTGCCAATTCCAGATAGGCCTTGGGATATGGTAAGTATGGATTTTGTGCTAGGATTGCCAAAGACTCAAAGAGGATATGATTCAATTTTTGTTGTAGCGGACAGATTTTCAAAAATGGCACACTTTATTCCATGTTATAAAACTAGTGATGCTTCTCACATTGCTAACTTGTTTTTTAGAGAAATTGTAAGATTACATGGATTGCCCAAAAGCATTGTTTCAGACAGGGATTCAAAGTTCGTTGGACATTTCTGGAGAACACTATGGAAGAAGCTGGGAACTAAATTAAATTTCAATTCTGCCTATCATCCACAAACTGATGGACAGACTGAAGTTGTGAATAGAAGTTTAGGCAATCTTTCGAGGAGCTTTAATGCAGAACATCCAAAGCAATGGGATCAAGTGTTACCACAAGTTGAATATGCATATAACGACTCACCAAACAGGATCACAAGACAGAGCCCATTCCATATTGTTTATGGAATGCACCCTAGGGGAATATCTGAATTAAGGAATTTGGGAAAAGAAGAAGTGAGAAGTGCAGAAGGTGAAGACTTTGCTTCAAGGATGCAGGCGATACATGAAAAGGTGAAACAACAGCTACAAGACAACAACATTCAATATAAAACCAGAGCAGACATGAGGAGAAGAGAAATGAACTTTGAAGTTGGAGACTTGGTTTTAGTGCACCTCAGAAAAGAGAGATTTCCAAAGGGAAAGTATAATAAGTTAAAATCCAAGAAAATTGGACCATGCAGGGTGCAAAGGAAATTCTCTGCAAATGCTTATGAGATTGAATTACCACCTGGTGTGGGAATATCACCAATTTTTAATGTTGCAAACTTGTACAAGTATGAGAATGAAGCTGTAGATGATACAGCACAAGATCAAGAGACTCCAGAGATTGAATGGGTAAAACAATTAACCACAGCCAAGGATTTACAACCATAAAGAATTCTGGATAAGAAAGTGTATAAAAAGACAAGCGGATGAGAATATTTCCAGTATCTAGTGAAATGGAAGGGACAGCCGATTGCTGAAGCTACTTGGACTACAGAAGACATTCTACAGAAATTGGGCAAATCTGTAGATGAGCTCATGGACATGAGCCCATGAAGAATTTTGTCCTCAGGAGTCTGATGCGGGAGCATGTAACTCAGAGGGGAAAAATCTTCCAAATTATTTCAAAAAAAAAAAAAAAAAATCTACAGGCAAGGGAGTGGGGTCCTTTAGCCTGCAATTTCTATGTTTTATTAATTAAAAATAGAATAAATTCTAGCAATAAATCATGCTATTTGTAACAGAGCTTTTCAAGCTTTAAATCATCCTGTAAAGCATGCTTTTCTTTGTATCGGATAAGGACCGAGAGGGCCTATCCTCAGTTATAAATAAAGAGGCAGCGAAGCCCTCATCAGACAGAGGAGAGGAGCGAGTGCCATAGTATTATTTTGAAATTTTTTTCTCTCAGTGTCTCTTGTTAAACGACTCAGTAATATGCATGCATAGATAGTGCCGACGGTTACGATGTATTAATCATTGAAATTATTTTCCTTTCATTTTATGTGATACAGGCTTGATTTTATAATTGCGCATATGTCCTAAGAACTTTGCAAATTCCCATTAAGTGGCTGTAGCAGAATTGAACTTTATAACTGTAAGTCCTCACCAAATTGGTTCGAGACCATATCGGCGCCAAGAGGTCCTTTGGAACTGTTAGTCGTATGATCGATTTACAAAGCCTTTCGGTGCGAAGGGAGTATAGCTCTACAGGTCGAGTTCCGAATTTGGAGCCGAATTGATATAAATTACAGTATATACTTATCGCTGAGTCCGTCATTTCGGAGGTGGAAAGGTTGTTAATTGAGTCGACTGCCGAAAAGCGGAACCACCGATTTATTAAAGGCTGCGTATAAGTACATCGGGTCCGTTGATGCGGAGGACAGAGGATTATTGTTGAGCGATTGCCGACTTGTATGCACATTGACCAAAACCAACGTAGAAGGCGGGGATATATAGCCGAGAGCAAGGATATATATATATATATATATATATATATATATAACCGTCAGTTCATTATAAACGAGCCTTGGTCCATGGTCAGGCCCACCTATAACTACCGCCGACGCGATCTATCATCAAACTCAAGGGGCTAAGGGAGAACAAACGTGGTATATATATATACATTATATTGTATAAGTCCGCCAATTGGATATCGCTGTTAAGACTTCACCGAAAAGCCACGGTTTGTTAATAAAGCATGATATTGGGATTTTTTTAAGAAATGAAATATCAGCTTAATGACTGATGCGCTCAATCCAGAAGAAAGGGAAATTGATCAAGACATAGAAGAGATTGCTGGTAGATTAGAGAAATTGTATCTAAAGCCTGCACCCTCGCCATCAGATTGCTTCCATTTTTTTAGGAGAAGAAGGGAAAGGAAAGAAAAAAAAAATTTGAGCAAAGAGAAGAAAATGGAGAGACTGTATGGAATTCAGGAAAACATAGGCAAACTCTTAAGCTCTCTTTCCTTTCCTTTTTCAACCCAATATTGTGCTTCTAATTCCACCACCTTGTATAGATGTATCACATGCAGAGTGGGTTTCTGAGCCTACCTCGTTTAGAGCTCAAATTTGGAAAAAATTCCAAATTGTTCCTCTGTAGAGCTGCTCTTGGGTCTTCCTATAGAAGGCCTCCTATAAATGGTGTTCCTGCTCTTGTAGAATGCAATAGTGCTACTGTAGAACCCGATAGACGGGGGGGTTTTGAAAAATGGGCAGAAAACAACTGGTTCACTGTTCTGAATGTGGTAGATGAGTATTGCAATTGAGAACTCGTCGATGCAAATGCAAACAAAAGGTAGTGGAGGCTTAGACTGCACTGTACTTAAGCTAATGGCATAATCTGCGGTGACATGGTGAGGTGGTAGGATGGGTATGTTATGCCCATCCAGACGCCAGTGTCATTATGGTTTTTCATGTCACCTGACTACCATCACCTCCCTTATTCCCGTTATATGCCGCCACCACTACCGGTTCTGAGTTTTTTCTCTCCGAGTTGACGGGCCACACGTGCTGACTGCGTATCTGATTTGCGGTTTGAATTGAACGAGGCTCATTTGAACTCCACGAGGGTGTGTTGAATTGAACAAGAGTGGCCAGTTATCTGGCCACCAATTCGTTTAATTGTGACCATTCCCATAGTTCATGCAGTTTCTAAATAATGTTCATGGAATCGAGGAATAGGTTTAGCCACTTACCTGCTAGTCGTTACTGTGCTCTGGATGCTGGACTTTGGCACTTCATTTTCTCATCACTGGTGCTCTGCATGCTCAGACTTCAGCTTATGCTAGTGATTTTTTGATTAGGCTTTGCCCCTTACATGTTCGGATTTCTTGGCTGCGCTGACCCTGTCTTTGGAGCTTGTTTTTTGAAGGGATCAGATGCCACAGGAATCCTGTAGGATTTCCTGTAGCTACTTCTCCCTCTGAAATTTTAGGCTAGTGCTTGAGTAGGGGTTAAAAAGACAGCTAATAAGGTTTTGAATGGAAGGAATAATAGTTGGAAGGCATCAGGTAAGAACAAGTGAGGAACACTGCTACTTATTTATCATTATTTATATATTTTTTATTTTGTTGAGAGAATGCAAGAAACAAAAATTCTGTATTTTTCTATGCAGGGAAAAAAAAGCAAATGGAAGTGTGGGTGTGCAGGGATGGAATGAAGCATTAGGCAAATGGATGGTGGTAGGGAGGTCCACAAGCCTTCTAGGAAAATTTCTAGCCCTCAAATTTTTCTCTAAACTTGATTTTGGGCTTTCTGTAGTTTCTATAGGATCTTCCTATAGGATGCACAGAGTTTCCTGTAGGATGCGAAATTTTCAGAACAAACAAGACCAAGGCCTGTGAAAAGACAATGGTGATGGCGGAATGAGTTATCAAGGTTGCATGCAGCCTGGCCATGTGTTTTCTCTTGTGTAACCTTCCTACAACCTGCAATACATTAAAAAAATTTAGGTTTTTTCTGTTTTTTTCATTTTCGATTTTTTCCTTTTTTCTTTCTTTATGAGACAACTGGGGTGCCTCCAGGAGGTTTTCACCCTCATTGCCTGCCCTGGGCACCTCTAAGAGGTTTTCACTCAGGGATCTTTTATTTTATTTTATTTATTTATTTTTTTGGTTCATTCAATTTTTTGTGTTTTTTCTCTTTTTTTCAAGGTGTGGGTGGAGTGGAGACAGGGACCTGCTCCACTACCAACACTATTTTACCCAGATTTTCAATGAATTCCTGCTTGGAAAGGGGCTTCCTGTAGATCTTCAACCTATTCCCATTGATGAGCATGGGAATGACCTCTTCATCAATGGTCCAGATCAGCACTGAACCATTGTCATTGCATTTTTCTACTGTGTACGGTTCCAGCCATCTTGTCCTCAGTTTGCCGTTGAAATCTTTATATCTCGAATCATATAGCAAAACCCATTGTCCTTGCTGGAATTGTTTTTTTTTAGGTGTCTGTCATGCCATATTTTTCTTTGAAGTTGGACTACCTCTGAGTGGAGTAGGGCCTGCATTCTCTGTTCATCCAATCCATTTAGCTGAAGCAATCTTTTCTTTTGTGCATGGCTGAGATCTAGGTCTAGCTGAGCTACTATCCTTAATGTATTATATTCAAATTCTATTGACAACAGAGCCTTCTTCCCATAGACTAGCTCATAGGGTGTGAACCCTATGGTGGTTTTCCATGTGGTTTTATAGGCCTAGGTGGCCTCAACCAGTCAATCTGCCCAATCTTTTTTGCTGCTGCTCACTACCTTAGTCAAAATTCCTTCCAAAGCTTTGTTAGTGACTTCCACCTATCCATTTGCTTGCTAATGATAAGGGGTGGAAGTTTTGTGCTTAATCTTGTGATGTGTGAGTAGGTCTTCAACCAGATTGGAGGTAAACCGAATCCCTTGATCTGTGACTAACTCTCTTGGATAGCTAAACTTGTAGAAGATATTTTCCCTCAAAAACTCAGCTACTTTTTCTTCTGTTGCTGCCTTGATCGACTTGGTTTCTACCCATTTTGTCAGATAATCAGTACACATAATGATGTAATATTTATGTTTTGAAGGAGGGTTGATTGGACCCACAAAGTCCACGCCCCACTTCTCAAATGGCTCGAAAGTCACTTGAGGTTGCAGGGGCATCTCATCCCTTGGAGTAGGTTTCCCCATCCTTTGACATCGGTCACATTGGCTGATATATCTCTTGACATCTTGATGAAGAGTGGGCCAATAGTAACCTACTTGCAGAATTTTGAAGGCAGTCCTTTTTGCTGCAAAGTGGTCCCCATAGGGCCCATCATTATAGGTTAGGAGGATGTCAAAAACTTCCTCCTTCCTGACACATCGCCTCAAAATTTGATCTGGTCCAAGTTTAAAAGGATTTCCCCCAATCCAGGTGAATGGGGCACTTTTCCTCACGATCTTGCTCTTCTCTTTTAAGGACAGGTGTGGCAGAAACTGTGCTGAAAGCAAATAATTTGTTATATTAGCAAACATGGAGAGAGTACTAAAATAGTAAATAGGTCTTCATCTGGCATTTGATCATCCACCATTCCTTCTTCACCTGCAGGCTGATCAAATCTAGACAGAAAATTAGCAACAATATTTTCCTTACCTGGCTTATCAACAATGGTCAAATCAAATTGCTGCAATAAAAGTAACCATCTAATGATAAGAGAATTTACATCTAGTTTATTCATCAAATACCTAATTGCAACATGATCAACATGTACGAATGTTTGATAGCTAGTGATGTAGTGCCTAAACTTATTTAGGGAATTGACTACAACTAGGAGCTCTTTTTCGGTTACAGTGTAGTTTAGTTCAGCCTTGGACAAGTTTTTACTGACAAAATATATGGCATAAGGCAACTTCTCCTCAACCTACCCTAAGGCTGCTCCTATTGCTTTGTTCGATGCATCTGTGTGAATGTGGAAAGGTAGGGCCCAATTTGGACCTCTCAAAATTAGGGCAGTTACCAGATTACTGTTCAAGGCATCCAGAGCCTCTTGACAGTTGTCAGTCCATATGAACTTAGCATCTTTTCCCAAAAGACCAAACAATGGAGAGGCTAGCTTACTAAAATCCTTAATGAATCTTTTATAATTCCCTACTAATCCTAGAAAACTCAGAACATCTCTTACCTTTTGAGGAGGTGGGACCCTTTGGATGATAGAAATCTTGTTGGGATCCACCTGTAATCCTTGTTGAGAAATTGTATGACTTAGCATGGTCCCTTCATTCATCAGGAATTCACATTTTTCAGGACTGAGGGACAAGTTCATTTCAATACACTTGGCTAAAACTTTTCCTAGGCTAGTCAAATCTTCCTGGAAGTTAGAACCATAAGGGTTAAAGTCATCCATATAGATTCTACTGAATCATGAACTAGTTCAGCAAATATTCTCAGTACTGTTCTCTAGAAAGTGGTGGGAGCATTGCACAACCCAAAAGGAAGGACCCGGTAGGAAAAAGTACCCCAAGGACAAGTGCAAGTGGTCTTATCTTGGTCTTTCGGGCCGATTTGGATCTGGTTGTACTCGCTAAACCCATCTAGGAAGGAGAAGAACTTCTTACCTGCCAGGCCATCTAACACTTGGTCTATGAAAGGCAAAGGGAAATGGTCCTTCTTGGTGGCCTTGTTTAGTTCCCGATAATCTACACAGATTCTCCACTTCCCGTTTTTCTTTGGCACTAGCACCAAAGGAGAAACCCATTCATTGTCAGAGATGGAATAGATGAATCCTGCATCCATCAACTTTTGCAATTCTTCTTTGAAAATGTCCTTAAGGGTTGGATTCATCCTCCTTTGAGGCTGCCTGACTGGTTTACAATCTTCTTTAATGTAAATGTGATGAGTACAGACTAAAGGGTGGACTCCCTTCATCTCCTTATAGCTCCAAGCAAAAGCATCCAAGTGATTGTTCAATAAGCTACACAGTTCTTTCTCTTGAGAGGTGGATAGGGATGAGTTTATCTTCAGGGTTTTTTCTGGGCTGAATTCCACCTTTTTAACTCGAAGAGAGGTCGGATCAGCCACAGAGAGATCAATTATAGGATTGGCCTGGGTTTTTTCCACCAACTCTTTTAATGGCAACACACTGGGGGGTGGATTCTGAATCAAGTTTTTAATGAGGTCATCTTCGGTTTATGGGCCACCCATGGTAGCCTCTACTATAGACAATGGTGCAGAATAGACTTCATCCTCATCTTCCTCTTCCAACCAGAGGGGTATATCATGTTCTAATAGAGGTTGGGTAGGAGGATATAGGACTAGCTGTTTGGACATATGCTCGTTCTTGATTGTCATGTTCCTATCTCGACAACTAATGTAGGCATCTGCAGTAGCCAACTAAGGTCTTCCCAGGATGAGAGGATACCCGGTGAGCTTTGACTTTGGCTGGAGAACCAGGAAATCAACAGGGTACTCCCAGGAATCAATAGAGACCATTACCTCTTCCACAATCCCCTCAGGGTTCACAGTGGAGCGGTCTGTTAACTGCAGTACTGTTGAGGTCTTTCTCAGGGAACCCTGAAGGTTGAGTTTGAGCATAGTGTCCCTGGTCATCACATTAATGGCAACCCCTAGATCAATCGAGGTATGGGGGATTATGGTGCCATTGATGTTGACATTGACTACAGGACTCCTAGGGTCTATATTTCGGACAGATCACCTGCCCCACCATCAGGTCAGACAGTTGTCCTATGACATTGATAGTTGGATCATTTCTCTTGCGCTTGCCTGGGTGCCTAAAGCACTTCTCCTTGATCATCTTGTTGTATATAGGCACATCCTTTATGGCTTGGAGAAGCAGTATCTTTACACATAACTATTTCAATTCTCCCAGAAGTTCAGTTTCTTCTGGGGTCAGTTGTGTGGTTCCAGTTAGTCTCTCAGGAAAGGGTGGAATGACTTTTGGTTCACTTTCCTATTTTTCTTCCTCATCCTCCTTAGGGGGAGGTTAGCTATCTGGGAGAACCTTCCCAGATCATAGGTTAATCTCCTAGATCTCCACAGCATAGGTTAGGCATGATGTTTCTCCACTATATATCTACTAGGCTTGTCTGTTGTTGGGGTTCAAGTTCGGTTGAGTACGTATTTGGGGTTGTCTTGGAGGAGCAGGAGGTAATGGTTATGGTTGAGCAGGTGGTGGAGGCAAAAGAGTGGGAGGAGAGTTATACTGGGGCGTCCACCCCTGATGAGGTGCATTCCACTGAGGCTGTGGCTGAGCATAAGAGTGAAACAAATGAGCAACTAGAGGAGCCTGGTATTGAGGAGGATATGACCAAGGAGGGGGTGTGAACCAGGAAGGATGAGCAGGGGGACCCCAAGAAGGCGTGGAAGTGGCTTGATTGGGGTTGTAATAGCTCTGGGATATCACTTGCTACTGGTAAGGTCTGGGTCCATGTGGCCTCCTTTGGTTCATGAAATAAGGTGGTTTAGTGGCTCCTTCAGCCTCCTGATATGCAGCTTTGATTCTGGGCAAGGAAGGGCACTGATTCATACGATGGTTTTCTTCACAAACTATACACACCTCTATAGAGTGTAATGGACACTCGTTCCTAGTATGCTTTCTAGTGCACCTGGGACAAAAGATGGCCAAACCCTCTCGGCTTCCTCTTGTTTCCTTTTGATATGCAAGGTATCCATTTACATGGCAAGAGTCTGCCTCACCTCGCTCTTGAAATCTTTCAACCGATTCTCAAGTTTGTTTCTAAGGGCTAAACTAGATGAGGATGTACTGGCTAAAGGTTGACTTCCCCTACCTCTCTTTCTAGTTGACCTGGAATGGTTTCTAAACACAGTCTTTATGTCATCATAAGGTAGTTGATAGATGTCTCCCCCAGCCAGCAAGTGGAGGGTATCTAGAAGGTCTTCAGGGACTCCTCTGAGCAGAACCAACTTCAAAGATTCAGGGTCAAGTGTACACCTGGCCCTTTTATAACTGAGTTGAAACCTTTCTTTGTAGTCTTCTAAAGATTCATCACTCCCCATGGTGATTCGGAAGATTTCTTCCTTGGTATCCTTTGACCTACAATAGTCTCGATATTTTTTTTAAAGGCTTGCTGCATCTAAGCCCAAGTTGTGATACTATTTCCAGGTAGCCCCATAAACCAGCACAAGGTTGTAGCCTTGAGGGTGGAAGGAAACAGTTTCAACTTCTGCTCATCTTCTGCATAGTCATAGGTTTGACAGAGAACAACAAATTCAAACAAGAAGGTATCAGGATCTTCAGTAGTCAATCCATGGAAGTGAGGTAAGGCTGAAGGACTTATGTTTTTCATTTTTGTGTCCCCATTGGTCTCTCGGATAGGAAAAGCACCTTCTATTCTTTCCCCATTTCCTCTAACGTTTCTGTTTTCAGCCATGGTCTCAAGAGGAATGGTTTCTTGCTCTTCTTCTGTTATAGGATCTTCATATATCTCTGGAGGTTCACCTATAGGTTCTTCTGGATCACTGCCACCAAAGAAGATAGAAGGGTGACTCAGTGGTGTGGTGGGGGTGTTGGGTAGTAATTTTCTTGAATTGTCTCTGTTCCTACAAGGCATGAAAGGAAATCTCTTTTTAGGGTGATTTTTTTCTACTTGTACCTGCAAAACTGAAATGGATTGAAAAAAAACTTGCAACTAACTGAAATGAATCTTGCTAGAATGGAAAGTGCAGAATTGAAATGAAAGTAGGAAATGCCTAATCTACTTTGCTGGAATGGAAATTGCAGAATTGAAATGAAAGCAGGAAATGCCTAATCTACGTTTGCTGAAATGAAATTGTAGAATTTAAATGACAAGAAGGAAATGCCTAATCTATGCTTGCTGAAATGAAATTGCAGAATTGAAATGAAAGTGGGAAATGTCTAATCTACTCTTGCTGAAATTGAAATTGCAGAATTGAAATGATAGAATTGAAATGAAACAACTACTCTACTTTTGCTGAAATAAACTACTTAGTAGAATGTTGTAGTAGAAAATAGAAGAAAAGAAGTAATCACAAAATACTCTGATGCTTCCCCGGCAACGGTGCTAAAATGAGTGGTGAGCTCCAGTATTGCAGCAATAACACTGTAACTCCTGGGGCTTCCTTCTTTACTTTTATCAACCCTGTAGCTCGTAACAAACTTGGAAGCGATGGTGTTGTATGCACAAGTACTAGCTCTTACTGCAGGCTATCACTTGATCAGCTGGCACAAGTTTGCTGGGAGCTTAAGACAACTTCTATGAGTTCTCAAAAGAAGCTTTAACTATGATGAAAGGAAACTAACTCTACAGGGGCTATTCTACTTGCAGAAAGAGAAGGAAAACTAAAATGAAACAAAAACCCTAATTTTGCAAGAAAAGAGATAGAAACTACTAAAATGGGTACCATTGACTACTAAAAAGGTAAATTTCATTCATTCAAGCTACTTCTGAAGAGAAATGAGAAGAAATCATCTTTTTGTACTTTTGAGTATTTTTATGTAGAATTATTATGATTATGGTTTGACTGGTTGTGACTGTGTAGAGGTTTGGTGGCAAAGGGAGACGAAGTTGGCTTTTTCAAAAGGTTAGGAAGGTGTGTAAAGGTCCTAAGAAGTCCCTAGTACCCTTCTGGAGACTTCCATTGTGATCATACTTTGAAAAATCCTTCGCAGGAAATTCTACAGGAGGCTGCAGGGGATCTATAGGAGATTCTACAGGAGGATCTACAGGAGGAGGCCAAAAGTGGTTTTTGGAGGTTTGAAGGTGGAAAAATGATGGGAAAGGGGAAATGAAGGTTTGATGAAGGTGTTGAGGGGTCTAGAACTTTGTCAATGAGGATCAGGGCTGAAGGAGATGGTTGGATTTGTTCAAAAGGCAAGAAAGCAACTTTATGGGAAAATGTAGGAATTAGGGCAGATTGGCGAAATATGGCGAAAGAGTGGGGAAATATTTGAGAGATGAACTTGTACAGGCTATGTTATGGAGGAATGATAAGCTGGAATGTTCTACAAGAGGGCTGCACACTTACTTCTCAAAACTAACCAAAGCAAGAACCGAAAAACAGAGTTTTGTCTATCTTAACCTAAAATCTGACCTAAAACCAGGGAAATGCTGAACATAACTTTATTAACAGAAAATTATGTGAGAAAACCATGGAAAATGAGCATGAAATGATCTAAGCATGTGAATCCAAACTAATATCAGCTTCTCCAACTCGAAATATCACACTAACAATTGCATTGGAAGGGAAAAAACTATGTTTTGGTGGCAACAGTAGTGCCTTGACCTCAAATCATGGTCCCAAGGTGGGAGAAAGGAGATCAAGACCTACTGGTGGCATTTTTTGGATCTTTTCCTATTACTGCAACCAACTACTTAAGTAACTTGAAGCAAGAACAACTATTCTAACCATCAAAAGCAACCTAATTTAACAAAGCAAGATTTAACCTAAACAACAGAAATTATCTTATGAATACAAGCAAAAGCATATGAATACACAAAGGAGGTGTTGGGAAACTTGGGTTGGGCCCTAACACAAGAGCTTCATCCCTCTAGAAAAGATCAGTGCTGGTTCAAAACTTGGTTCATCTTCATTGATAAAAAAATAGCAGTTACATCACAAAATTGTCTTCAAAAAGAGCTCGAAAATGAGCTGAGTACAAGGCTGCACAAAAGTGTGAAAATATACTATGAAATGGCTAACCTACTAAGGCTTGAAGCCTTCTTATTTATATAAGTGGGGACTCCCAACAGTCCTCCTAAACTTAAGGAACTTGGTTGACTGGAACTGAAGATAACAACAGCCCTACTTGACTTGCTCGGCTGCCCCTTGGAATCATTAATGTGGGCCTTTGCACTTCGAGCTGTTGATGAAGAATTTGAGGAAGGGGTCATTTAATGAAGGGTACATCCCTCCTATAATCTCTCAGCCCTGTTTCCTCAAGTTTGGCTATCATTTTGCTCATAAATTCTTGGTCCTTGTCCAAAATTGTCCAAAAAATCTGCAATAAACACTCATTAGATGACATGGCAAAGTCACCATCCCCATTCACTCTATTGACATAAATATATTCAAAAACATACACAAAAATATTGAGAATAGTGGATTAAATGAAAATAATAGGCATAATGAGCCCATATAGTTACCCATTTCTGGGGCTCATCACCCCGGTTCAAGCATAGCTCCAAGTCGATCATCATCCCTAAATGGTCCTTTTGTGTCAATAATGTCTCTCCAACCTTCTTTTCATCCACCTGATCACTGGGAGTAGTTTGGTGAATGTAACAAAGCTTAGGGGGCATGCAACCTTGTCTATTTGGCGGACAAACCCAGTTGAAAAGATAGGTTTCCCTATAGGTTATATGATTGGTCTGACACACCATTCACCTTTGTCTATTTGGCAGATAAAGCCAAGGAAGTGTTTTGTCTAACCGCTGACAAAAACCATCATGCTTAACCACAGTAATTTCCATATGGTTACAGGAGACTCTCCTTTTCATCATGCTGGGGGCATGCAAACCTTTTTTCAATTTCATTTTTTAGCTTTTTAGCTTTTTAAATTTTTAACTTCTTAGGTTAGGTGATTGGTTTGAACCACCATTCACCTTCATCTGCGCTGCACGGATGAAGCAAAGGAAGTGTTTTTTCTATTCCACGGACGAAACCATCCTACCTAACCTCAGTAGTTCCTTAGTTTTTTTATAGTTTTTCTAGCTTTTTAGTTTTGTCATTTCTAGCTTGCACAAAAAGAAAAACTAAAAACTGAGCATATGTTATCTCATGGTTCAATCTCATTAAAAAAATAAACCTACCACCTGAGCATATGTTATCGCATGGTTCAAGCTCATTGAAAAATAAAACTACCATTGAGCATATGTTATCGCATGGTTCAAGCTCGTTAAAAAATAAACCTACCACTAAGCATAGTTCCCCACAGTTCAAGCTCGTTAAAAAATGAACCCACCTTCGGTAAATAACCTTTGTGATTGCCATGCTATTAGCCTTTTGAGCCTTGGTTGTGTTCCTACCATCACCTCCATCCTTTTGGCCGATCATACGCTCCCACTTGATTGTTCACCCTTTTGAGGAACAACTGTGACGAGTGGTCCTATTAGCCAACTCTTGACATCACCATGTTTTGAGAAGTTGCAAGCTTACTCAGAACCAGTTGCTACCCTACACCACTCGTTCCTAAAAAACGAGTCTCCTTTAAACTCTTTTCAGACTCGTTAAATATGCAAAGATTGTCGAGCTATTGGCCTTTCAGCTCGCTAAAGTGATTGGAAGTGCCATCCCTCCTATATATTTTTAATCTTTTTTGGACCTGAGGGATTATCTCATGAAAAAGTTTGAGTGCTTGTCTTTTTGGCTTGCTAAAGTGGTCGAAAAAGTCATCCCTTCGGTATTATTTTATCCTTTTTTGGACTTAAGGGATTATGCTATGAAAAAGAACTGCTAGAGTTTCCTTTTCGTTCCTTTTCAAACTCTCTAAACATGAAAAGGATTGAGTTGTCTTTATCATTAAACTCGTTAAAATGATAGCGACAAACTTGTCCACCTAGACAAGAACGAGTTTCATTGTCGCTAGGCTCGCTAAAACATAGCGACAGGTTTGCTCGAAGTTAAAATTATAGAACAAGCATATGTTATCCTCCTCAAGCTTGAAAAAAATAAAGAGGTATTGGTCAGCAATGACTGGGGAAAAAGGGAAGAAAACTTGAAGAATTTTGTGGTAGCAGGTCGCTCTTGAACATGACACTTTCATTCCGTCACCATTATTGAGTCGGGTTGGGTTATTCCATTCACTGGTCATTTCACCATTGGTATTCCGCACCATCCATCTGTTGGGGTTAACGCTACCAATCCATCTCAGTGTCACCGATATGTTCAAGAGAAGTCATTCAGTTGAGAAACCACCATCCAGTTAATCCCTCATCCACTGCAATACCTTCACCCTCCATTTTTCATGACCACCATTCCTAAACCTTGTGTCGTCAGATCGTTTTCACCTCTAGAAAATCATTTGCTTCATTTCATGTCATAGATGTGGGATACATTAAGGCCCTCCTACGATGGGTCACTTCTTGTTGACATCAGCTCATTATCCGAGAAGTTGACTTAGAAACATCCCTTTCAGTACTTTGAAGCTTGCATGCCTCAATGGCAAGTTTCTCACTTCCGGTGACAGGTTGACATCAATGGCCTTCAACCGAAAGATTTTTCGTGGTGTTCGACATCGGATCATATATTCACACCACGTAAATTGTACTGTAGTACCTTGAGGGTCATTATCATTATCGGTGATTCCTCTCGTGTATGTTAATAGCTCACATTATTGACTGGTTATCAAGCAATGTCTTTCCATGTTCGACTTCAGAACATCTCTTCACATGGATTGACTTGTACATCGGGCAAAGATTGAACGAGATTGAGGACCCTAGATCTAGTTTCATCCATCCGGGATGCAATATATTGAGGGATATAAAGACATCCAATGTACATAGAAGCTGCACAGGTGGTCATCCGAGCCAAGGATGATGAATCTACATTTGAAGAATCACCAATCTGCATATGCAGACGACTATCTTTTCTATGTACACGAAATGAATTTATAAAGTTGAGCATGGGAATGCCCGCCTCAAATGGATCATGAAAATTATATTATGATGATGTATTGTATTGTATCTTATACAGGTCACCTTCCAGTTTCAAAAACCTCGGATCATCATGATAAAGCATTTCACCCGACATCAAAGATTTATGACTTCATGCTTTAGGGGGCAACTGTTATAGAGATATTTGTGCACTGCAACCCCAATCTTATATGTCATTAAACTAAGGGCTCTTTAACCCGTAAAAGTGTTGTTTCTTACCCTAAAGGATCATGGTCAACTGATTACATCATTCCCCAAAAGTTCCACCTGAAAAACCATCCAGAATTGGCCAAAACAGGACCATACTGACTGCTCCACTATCAGGGTGTGATGCATACTAAATCCTACACCAGCCAGGTGTGATGCATACTGATGAGGCCTTCTGTAGGGTGCCATGAGTGAGGATGGACAAATGTCCGAGAAATTTTTCTAAGTGGATGCTCATGGAATCTTCTAGAAACTTCTCCTATGACACTTGCCTCTCTGAATTCGTCGAGGAATGAGTAAGAGATCCAAGAAATCTCCAAGTGGAACCAAAAACAACAAGTCAAATGACACTAATCAAAACCCCAAGGATGACTCACACCCTTACACACTTCTATAAATGGATCCATCATCTGAGAGATCTAGGAGGCTAGAATTTGTAATTTGCAAGGAAGTGCTGATAGTTTGTGGTTGAGAAAGAGCATTGTATTGTTGGTGTGATCTTTCTTTTCATGAGGTGAAGAGGGCTTTGATGTTGGGAGGATGATGCTAGATTAGACAACTGGGTTGTAATTCTCCCTTCTATTTAATAAAGTTCTTTGAGATTTCTTCCATACAACTGTGCAATTGTGAATGTTATTATTTGTGAATGCCATTGTATGTTCATTGTATTTCTGATTCTGCAATTCTTATGATATAATAGATCAAGATGCTTTGATGGTGTTTTGTTACTGTGTTTCTAAAGGTATTCTCTAAGCGGGATAAGTAGGAGAGTAGTTGCAAGCTCTGTTAAGGGGGAGAGAGATCAAGCAAGGAGTTAAGCGGAAGATCCAAGTTGGTTCCTTTGCCTCTCTCTTATCTATCATACATTCCCAAATTTCTTTGATTGTTTGTTTCTAGGATAGCTGCCAATCCTAGAGGGCTAGTTGATAAAAAGACACTAGTTTTCCTAGAAACACCCCCCTAACCCCCTACATATATGTCTCCCCCCATATCCCTCTCTCTCTCTCTACTTCCACAACCGTGCCCTATCTCTCTCTCTCTCTCTCTCTCTCTCTATGTGTGTGTGTATCCATCTCTCCTTATCTCTCCTTCCCACATTTTTTCATCTCCCTTGTTTCTCTTCCTACCCTCCCCCCCCCTCTCTCTCCCAATTGCCCCCCCCATATCCCTCTCTTTATTCTTCCCTAATCCTCCCCTTTTTCTCTTTCTTTTGCTCTCCCTAACTCTCCCCACTCCCTCTCTCAATCTATCTCTCCATGTCACCCCTCTCCCTCTTTCCCCTGTATGTATCCCTCCCATCCTTTTATCTCTTCCCCCATTTCCAGATTCCACCCCTCTCCACTGCCTCCTATCCCTTTCTCTCTTCCCCCTTCTCAAATTCCACCACTCTCCACCCATTTACTTATCCCTTTCCATCTCTCTCCCTATCTATCCCTCACCCCTGTCTCTCTCATTCTTCCCCCTCCATCCCCTTCTCTCTCTCTCTCTCCCCCCTCTTACGTCTCCATATTTCTATTTGTCTCCACCACCTATCCTCATTTCCCTAACTCTCTGTAACACATCTACACACACATTACCCCCCTATCTTTTTCTCCATCTCTCTCTAACACATACACTCTCCTCATCACCGATTTTATCTTCCCCCCTTTCCCTATCCCTTTAGAATATTGATCTTTCCATGTATCCCTCTTTCTATCTCTAACCATCCCATCTATTTCTTTCCACATATCTCCCCTCCATCTCTCTCTTCCTTCTCCCATGAGAGTGGAGTAGGAATGTGCATGCTCCTCCCCTTCATCATCCCCACTCTTCATTTTCACACGAAGCTAGGTGTTGAAGTAGGAATGTACATGTGTTTTTAACATGTACATGTTCCTATTTGTATGAGATAAAAACACATTTTTCCATTGCCATCCTTTTGTCTCATAAGCTCAATACTCACATCCACAAATATTGTGAAAATTATTCTATTGCAGGTGGTGGATTTTGTTTAAGTGATCTCCTTGACTATTTTTGACATGGTCTTATTCTATTAGAACCTTTCAGTGATGGGTTACTTACGTAATTGATCAAAAAAGTATAAAAGGAAGTTGGAATACCATGAAACAATCACATATCTAAGAGAAAAGGAAAGATTGGATATTGAGAAGCATAAACATCAACTCATCTCCAACTCAAATCCTTACAGAAAAAATTCCATGATGGACTCTATTTTGTTGCCAAAAGTGAAGCATATGTGTCTAATGGAGGCCATTTAAATTCCAAAAGCATGTGATTTTTCATCCAATATTCCATCAACAAGTAATCACATAGTGGAATAATACATTAAATTTTTTCAAAATGTTGTGTGTCTAGAGGTGGAAATTAAAAATTTGAATTATTTTCAACCTTCTGGTGAAGAGGCTCATCATGTTAAAGTTGAATTTCAAAAATGAGAGTCCAATACACCTAATCTCAACAATCAAGTGAACAAAGTGCTATTGTCTACTGAACAAGGGATTGAGACTTCATTTCCACCTTCTAGTGCATTAAAAAGAACTTCTAGATGTATTCATGTGTTTGAAATTTCTCTAAAAATACTTGAAGGTAAGTTGTATGAAAAAACTATTTATTTGTAGTGCAATACAATTTTTAAAGAATTTTTTTAAATTTAAAAATCATGCAACTAAATGTCAATTATTTTTGGCTTCATTAAAACCACATTATTTAGTTGTTATTGGGAGAATTTTAGGCATAGATATAGTTATAAGAACATACACCAATAATCACGTTGTTAGAATCCTTCAATATTATTTCATTACAATTGGAAAGTCTACTAATTCAAAATATCATAATGTGGATTGTCATGTAATATTGAAATCTATTTTAAGCAAGTCCACAGAGTAACATTGTTTAATGCCAGACACATCTCATATTTTTTAAGTTAATAGAAAAAATATTCGAAATTATTCTATTGTAAGAGAAAAACTTAACAACATAGGTCAAATATATTATTGGGCCTTCATTGGTATGTTGCTTCATCAAACATGAAGTTAATTGACATTTTCAAGAAACTAGTACAAAACTTTTGGCATGAGAATACTAGGCCTTCATCCAATAAAAAATGAGCTAAAGTTGAGAAAATGTTATAAGGAACATCAAACTCACATAAATTAAGGACTTTCTTGACATTACACAAAAAAAAACGCTATGAGAGATTCTAGAAAGTGCCCATGGAATTGAACCCGAACCAAAGATCTTTAGAGAAATGCCAACCTTGGTATGCTAGAATATGCATAGATGGTGGGCCCCAGTATTGCAGCAATAATGCTGCAATTCCCTTCTTTAATTTTATCAACCCGGTAGTTCGTAACAAAATTGGAAGCGGCGGTGTTGTATGCACAAGTACTAGCTCTTGTCGTAGCTGTCACTTGGTCAGCTGGCACAAGTCCGCTAGGAGCTTAAGCCAACTTTTATGATCTCTTAGAAGAATCTTTTTAACTGATGGATGAAAGCTAACTCAAAGAAGGCTAATCTACTTACAGAAAGAAACTGGAAAGCTAAAAGGAAACATAAACCCTAGCAAACCCTAATTTTACCAGCTAGCCCTACTGATGCAAGAAAGAGGATGCAAGCTAATAAAATAGATGCCATTGACTTCTAGGAAGGTAAAATGCATGTGTCTAAGCTACTTCTACAGTAACATCTGAAAAAAACATCGGTTTGTATTTTTGAATAAGTTGTTAGAATTATCATGCATGTGCTTTTAATTGGTTTTGACTGTGCAGAGGTGGATTGGCGAGAGGAAATGCTTGCAGAAGGTTGGGAAGGTTTGAAGAGGGCCTAAGGGGTCCCTAGCACCCTTCCAGAGAGTTTCACAGAGTTTGGCTATCAAGAAACCTCATTCGTGAGCTTCTACAGGAAGTCTGCAGGGGTTCTATAGGATGTTCTGTAATTTCTACAAGATGTTCTAAAAAGAGGGTTTTGGAGGGTGGATGGAGAGAGAAAGGTGGAGAAGTGAGTATGGAGGTAGGATAAGGGTGTGAGGAGGTCCAGGACTTGGTGGATGGAACTGGGGAGAGATGAAGATGGCTGGATTTGTTCAAGGAGGAGTGAAGCAATGTTGCACAAAAATTAGGGTTATGTGAGCAAATGGAAAACATGAGGCAAGAATCCACGTTAGGGGATGGAGCGGATGGGATTGATGGAGTATGGGAAGATAGAGAAGTGGTACGGGTGCTTTGCAAGTTGTTTCTTCAACTGAACCAACGAAGACTTGGAAAATCAGGGACCTAGTTACGTTAACCTAATCTGATCTAGCTAACAGTAAAGAGAATGAACATACGTTTATTTGCAATGAAACCATGTATACTAACTACGCAACGAAGCAATCAAGAATCTGAACATGTAACCAACTTCTGAAAATAAAAATCGAACACTAATGATTGCATGGCAAAGCAAAGATAGTGTTTTTGTTGGCAGCAAGGTCACCTTTGTCCCAGCTCATGATCCCACTGAGGGTGAGGTGAGATCAGAGGTCCTTGATGGCCTTTTTATAGATATCTTCCCTGTTAATAACCTATCAACTCAATCTGAACATAAAAATCCTTTTTCAAAAAACAACCTAAATAACAAAACAAGATTTAAATCTAAATAGCAGATTTTATTCTAAGAATGCAGCGAAAACACATAAAGGTAAACAAAGGAGGTATTGGGCACTTGGGTTGGGCCCAACCCCAAGAGCTACAACCTCCTAAGGAAGATTAGAGCTAGTGCAAAGCTGGATTCATATTTATTGCTCAAGAAATAATAGTTACATCAAAAACTGTCCACAAGGGAAAGCTTGAAAGTGTGTTAAAATGCAGAGCTAATCTACTGCCTAAAAAATGACTAAAAGAATGACTAAAATCAAACTACAAACTAGCTAACTTCTGCCTACAAAGTGACTAACTGAAATAAGGCCCTAAACCCTCTTATTTATACAAATTGAGGACACAAAAAACCCTCCTAAACTTTAGGAACTCGGCTGCCAAAACTTGTAGTTAGCAACACCTTTACTAGCCCTTGCTCGGCTGCCCTTGTGATAATCGATCGGTGGCCCTTGAACTCCGAGCTGATGGTGGAGAATTCGAGGTAAGGGCCCATAAATGAAGGGGACACCCTCCTAAAAATCCTCTCCACGAATTTGGCTGCCAAGTGCTCATTTAAACCTTTGATTTTGTCTCCAAATTGACCAAAAACACTGCATAAAGCACACATTAGACTTGTTGGCATAATGACTAACCCAATTCACTCTATTAGCATAAATATAATAAAAAACATGCAATAAACTAATGAGAATGGTGGATTAAGTCGAATTAGGAGGCTAAATGAGCCCATATAATTATCCATTTTTGGGGCTCATCATCACCCCACTACTGAAAGTGTTGCTCATCCTCTGAGCAACTAATCTATTCTCCTCATCTTTGATGGCCCTGGTGGCCTCCCTGTCATGCCAATCTTCTGAAGTGATGTCCTCTTCTTGGTCATGAAACCATGCTTTTCTCTCTACTTCTTCCCACTGCCTGTGCTCCTTTTCTTATAGCAGTTTTGTTAGCGCCTCAACCTCAGCCTGCAGCTTGTCCTCTTTTTGCTATTCTTCAGATGTTTCCTTGTCTTTCCTTCTTCCTGTGATTGTTTGGCCACCTTTTCCTCCAATTTCTTGGTCTCTCTTAGCTTAGCTTGAGTTTTCTATAGAGAATTCTCAACTTCTTGTAGAACTATCTCAGCTTCCTGTAGAGCTGCCTTTGAGTCCATCATCTGAATTTTCTCTCTCCAAGTGAAGGTTTTTGGCCTCCTCATTCATAGGTGATGGTTATCTTTGAATGAGACTCCTTCTTTTGTTTAGTTGTGGCGTCCTCAATAGTAATTGGCTCTTTTGACTATGGTTTGGGTCTGCCCACTTTTATCCATGTGCTCCTTCTTGCCTTAAAGTACATGGGGGTCTCCCTTTTTCACTTCCCTTTTTGATTGGGAGATGTTCTTAAGGCAGCAAGCATAGCTGCTACCTCCCTGGCTAAAATCTCAGGCGATTTTTCCTTTTGTTTCCCTGGCTCCATGCTTCCCGTAGAAAGTCTTGTGTTGACTTTTTTCTAGCTTCCTGTAGAAACTGTTTTCTGGCTTCCTGTAGAAACCGTCTTCACTGTTTCGGTCTACTTGGCTGGGGGTGTCTTTCGTTTTAATTTTGGTGTGGTTGCCTTGGTTGTGCCCTCCTTTTTTTGGACTTTTTCAGTCCTCTCGGCTCTACCTGTGTCTTTGATTTAGGTTGCAGGGACATTAATAATTCCTCCATTATCTCATCGTCATGACCTTGAATTTTGTCACAAAAGGTCATCCAATTGGCACGGGTGAAGAGGTTCACCACGTCGAGATGTTCATGCAATTTCTTGGAATCCGAGGGTTCCTTCCTAATAGATCCCCCTGGCATGGTGAGAGTGCTCTGTTTTAGGCTCTAAGCAGAGAGGGGGTGTTGTTTTATGGTTTCCTCCTTTGAACCTCAGGACAGGATCTCTCAGGTGTTTATATTTTAACTTGCACCAATTCCCTGGTTCTAAAACTTTCGCTGCCCAAAACTCGGCTATCCGTATGTAAAATGAAGAATTAGGTTTTCACAGACAGGGTACAGAGCTCAATTTTCATCCTTAGCATACATACAATTATGAAAATTCAAATACTTCATATGCAGGTTAGCCCTCACGGTGCTTCATCTTTTTTGAAGAGAAATTTTTTATCAAGGACCATGGAGGAGAGTTTTGACGCAGAACCGACTGAGTAATTCCGAGCAACACACAGGCAAAACACTATTTTCGACTCACATGTAGACTTGTCTCTAACTTCCTTATTCAATATAGTTCAATTCATCACCTTTCGAACACACCATGTATGGAAGAGTATTTTTCGAGCCTACCTCTTTCGGGACTCCAAATTTGTCGAAGAAAAATCCATTTTCTCTGCTCCGGAAGGCTATGCTGTATTTCCTGTAGAGCCTCTTCCTATAGAACGCGTTGCCGGCTTCTGTAGGATGTCACGGTGCTTCTGAACAAGCTTGGGACGCGGGAGAATTTTGAAACAGGCCGAAAAGCTCAGGCTAATAGACTGCGGAGGAGGAGGACACGTACTTCGCTGACAAATGTAAATGAACAACGGTTAACGTGAGTTCTTCGGCCGAGAATTTTTTAATTACGACGCAATTCATGGCGAGGAGGTGAAGTGGCTAGGTGTACGTGGCCACATGTAGACTGCAGTGCTATCATGAACTGCATGTTCTCTTCTGGATTAGTTGCACTGGAGTTCAAGCGGCCAACACTCCCTATTTTTTAATTTTCACGTGAGTCGACTGTCCATGTATACTACATGATTTCCGGCTGAGCGCTAGAGAAGGCACTGTGGGGTTAACTTTGCTAGATTCCTCGCTTAATCCCACCATTTCATTCGTTTAAGCATTTTCGAATCATATTGATACAAATAGAGGAACTAGTTTAGACGCATACCTATAAGTCGATGTGCTACTGGGTCCTTTTTGCTGCTGCATGCATTTGTTTCTGTGGTTGCATGATGGCTTGGTGGCTGATTCATGGCTATATTTTTGTTGTGTAGGTATCCTCTGGCTAGATCTAAGTTGCAGGAATTTGTTTCCATGTTCAGATCTGCACCCTCAAGCCGCTGATGTTGAATTTTTACAAGGCAGAAACTTATTTTCTCCATTGCTCCCGAACGATAGACTGGATCGATTTGAAACTTTTTGAGCATGTTCCTATCATCATTATGCACCTCCCATAGCAAAATTGCAATCAATGGATGCACATATTTCGAGAAAAATGGAAAATGGCTGAAGATTACAGAGATCAATTTCTCAGAAACCGTGCATCAGAATCGGCTGAAACTGCTTGGGTAGGATACTATTAGCCATGTGCATCTCCCCATGAAACATGTTTTGAAATGGATGCATGGATATGGAGAAAATACAAAAATGGCTGAAGGTGATGGAGGCTGATTTCTTGGAAACTGTGCACCGGAATTGGCTGAAATTGGTTGGGCATGTTTCCATCGTCCCTATACAACTCCCCCTATGACAGTTTTGCAAATGGATGCACGGTTTTCAAGCTAGGGAAAAAACAAATTATGTTCTATGTATTTTTTCTTCAAAGCATTCTGCAAGTTTTTGCATGGTAAAAAAAAATGAGCTTGGGCTGTGATGCAGGCATGGAGATGATGGAGGAGGAGTTTGAAGATTTCATGATGACTTCTGAACCCTTGAGGAAGCTATCATGTTCACCAAATTATCTTTTTGAAATCCATTTCTAGCTTCCTATAGAAATCCTGTAATTTCTACAGGAACTTCTTGTAGAACACGCAGTTTTGAGGAAAGAAGCACAATGAGATGGAAAAAATGATGGAGAAGGGTGAGGGATGGAAACATGGATGCTTGCAAGCCCCATGGACATATTCCTAGCCTTCTGGTCCTCTTCGGAGATCGATTTTGGCTTGTTTGTAGGCTTCCTATAAAGGACACAGAACTTCCTGTAGAAGGCACAAAACTTCCTCTATCTTTGTTTTGAGTGATCCTCCTGACCTGCAATGCCCTTGCTGCAACCTGAAATTATTCAATGGAAAATAGGTTTATTTTTCTTTTTCTTTTTCTCCCTTTTTTTGAAAAACAACTAGGGCGCCTCATAGAGGTTTTCACCCTAATTGTCTGCCCTAGGCGCCTCCAAGGGAGGTTTTCGCCCAGGGATCTTATTCCCTTTTTATTTTCTCTTCTTTACAACCCATTGACCGCCTCATGGAGGTTTTCAATCAATGAGCCAATCTAAGGCGCCTCCGAGGAGGTTTTCACCTTAGATTTTTATTTTCTTCTTATTTTCATTTTTTCTCTTTTTTCTCCTTTTTTTTTTTCTACCCTACCCTACTTGAAAAACAAAATCATTTTCAAGTGTAAGAATACTTCCAATGGAGCCATGTGCACATCGATATTAGAGACAAAATGATGTGGAGGCTTGAAATGCATGCTTTGACAGCTATCCAGATTTCAGAGACCAAATGATCTGACTTTGAAGGGATCAAACATAGCTGAGGAAGAGAGTACCGCTGCAACTTAGTGACTGTCTAAAACCATATCTCAATATAGCTCTAATATCCTTGGTCTTCTTGCTGATCTGGATCATTCTTCATGTCACCTTCTATCATGACCTTCTCATCTTCCTCTTTTTGCTGATTTTTCTCTTGACTACATGGAGGATTTGATGGTAACCACGAGGGAGCTTTCTCGATCTTTGATTTTGATCTCTTCTCTTCATCAAGTGCAACCCATGGTTCTTTGATCTCCTCTCTTGAATCTTCTTTTGCTGGATGTGATCCTTCAGTGCTGTCAATATAATCTCTTTCCTTTAATACTCTTCCTGAGCTATGCTGAATATATTGGAGCTCAAGAGGAGTTGTTTGGACATGTTGTGCCTCAGCATTGTGATGGAGTTGAGCTACTCCAATGTGTGGATTTAGAAATGGTGGTACAGGTAGTTGGGTGGGGGTGTATATTTGAGATGGATGTGGATGGGGTTGTGGTTTGGGCAAGCATGTGAGGCTGCCTTGGTGGAGGAGGAGGCGATGGTTGTGGTTGAGCAGGTGGTGGAGGCAAAGGAGTGGGAGGAGAGTTGTACTGGGGCCTCCACCCTTGATGAGGTGCATTCCACTGAGGCTGTGGCTAGGCATAAGAGTGAAATGAATGAGCAGCTGGTTGGGCACAATATGGAGATGGATCCGACCAAGGAGGGGGTGTGGACCAGGAAGGATGAGCAGGGTGTTGTTGGGAAAAGTATCCAATACGGAATGACCCTATCCCACTCTAAGGGTGATAGTACCTCAGCAACAACCGAATGCAAAGCTATTCGAAATTACTTCTTTATGAGATGTAAGAGAGAGGAGAAAGAGATCCACTAACCATTATCTTCCGCTAATGATTGATCCAATCTTCTCTCTTTGCTGCTTGCTCCCAACTCCTTGCTCTTTCACTGGCCCAGCTACACCAAGATCCTGCAAAATAACAAGAGAGGGAAAATACAAGAAGCATACATCCATAATTGATTCAAGGATTAGAATAAATCAAATATACAAGTATCAATACGCCATTGAGACACATGCATAGAGAAGAACCTCAAATGCTTTATTAATGGAATAAGTAAAGTTCTGAGAGTGTTACAACCATAAAAGGCCCAATCCAGCAACACCTCCCAGCAGAAATAAATCTCCTCTTCACCTCCTTCAAGCAAATCACCCAATAGTTCTATACTCAAACCAACAACACTTCTTTACATTCACAAGATTCCAACCTCCTCAGACCTCATGAGAGAGCTCTATATATAGGAGTTTTGGAGAAAGGATGAGTCAGCTTGAGGCTGGCATGAAGCTGACTAGTGTCCTCTCCCACTTCAGTTATTCTTCAGTTCTTGAGTCCACTTGGAGTTTCTTGCTTCCACTTGGAGATCTAGATCCTCTTACTCATCACAAGGCGAATTCCCTGATCCAAGTGTCATTTTGGAAGCTTCCTGGGCATTTGACACCTTGAGGAATGACTGTGCCACTTGGCCAATCTCGCCCAGCGTAGGTAGCCTTCATTACTGTTGACATTCAGCGCAGGTACAGAGTGGAGCAATTGACATTCAGCGCAGATGCTCAGTGGAGCAGTTGACATGATCCAGAATTAGCTTGTTTTTGAGTGTTTTCAGGTGGATATTTAGTGCTGTGGTTTGCTGACCTTGTTCCTCTAGGGGTAGGAACAACATGTTTAAGGACTTTGGATCCCTCAGTTTATTGACATTTCATGCTTCATGCTGTAAGGCACAAAAATGTCTATAACAGTTGCCCCCTAAAGTATGAGGTCGTTTATCGGGTGAAATGCTTTATCAGGAGGATCCGAAGTTCATTCAATCGTTGAGAGGTGACCTGTAATAAATACAATACAATACATTATTTTTCATTCTGCTTTCATGATCTAGCTGAGGCGGGCATTCCCATGCTCAGCTTTATAAATTCATTTTGGTACATAGAACAGACGATCGTCTGATGGTAGACTGATAATTCTCTGCTGAAATTATCATCCTTTGAGTAGGATGATCATCTGCTGTAATAATGTACATATCAAATGTCTTTATATTTCCTGAATATATATCGCAGCCCGGATGGATGAAACTAGATCCGGGATCTTCAAACTCGTTCGATCTTCACTCTAAGTACAAGTCGATCCTTGTGAGAATTGCGTTGAAGTCGAACATGGAAAGACATCGCTTGATTACCGGTCAATAATGTAAACCGTTAACAAGCGCGAGAGGAATCACCGATAATGATAATGACCCTCAAGGTACTGCAGTACAATTCACGTGGTGTGAATAAAGGACTTGGCGTCGAACACCACGCAAAATCTTCTGGTCGAAGGTCATTGATGTAGACCTGTCGCCGGAAGTGAGAAACTTGCCATTGAGGCATGCAAGCTTCAAAGTACTGAGGGGGGGTGTTCCTAGATCAACTTCTTGGATAATGAGCTGAAGTCGACAAGAAGCGATCCGTCAAAGGAGGGCCTTAATGAATCCCACATCAGTGACACGGAACGGAGCTAATGATTTTAGTGGAGGTGAAAACAATCTGTGAGATATGATTCAGGGCGGCGATCATGGGTGGATGAAGGATAATGTATGGCAGTGGATGGGACACGGTTGACTCTTTCTGAACAACATCTCTTGAACATATAATGACACTGATGCGATGGATCGGTAGCATTACCCCAAATGTGGATGGTTTGGCGAGGACCATGGTGATGAGACCGGTGAATGAAACAACCCAACCCGATGTGATACGGAGGACAAAGTGTCATGTTCAAGAGCGACTTGCTACCATTAAAGCTTTGAGGTTCTCCCAATTTTTCCCCAGTCATTTCTGACCAGTACCTCTTTATTTTTGTCAAGCTTGAGGAGGATAACATATGCTTGTTCTATAACCTGCCCTTCGGGCAAGCCCATCGCTATGTTTTAACGAGCCTAGCGATAGGGAAACTCGTTCTCGTCTAAAGACAAGTTTGTCGCTATTTAATCATTTTAACGAGTCTAACGACAAATAAAACTCGGTCCTTTTCATTTTTAGAGAGTCTGAAAAGGTACAGAAAGTTAACTCCAAAATTCCTTTTTCGTCATCTAATCCCTTAAGTCCGAAAAAGTATAAAACAATACAGAAGGGATGAGTTTTCGATAACTTTAACGAGCCGAATAAAACAAGCGCTCGACCTTTTTGTGTAATAATCCCTCAGGTCCAAAAAGATTAAAATCTAGAGGAGGGATAGCTCTTCCGGTCACTTTAACGAGCTGGAAGGCCAAAACTCGGCAAACTTTTCATATTTTACGAGTCAGGAGAAAAGAGCTCAAAGAAGACTCATCTTTTGAGGAACGAGTGATAAACAGGGATAGCAGCAGATTCCAGGTACAGGTTGGAATTTTCCAATCACGGCAGTGTCACAAGGATGGCTAGGTGAAATCACTCTTCGTAGCTGTTCCTCAAAATAGGTAAACAATCATATGGAGGTGAACGATTGGCCAAATGGAATGGAGGTGGCGAGTGCAAACACGACCAAGGCTTTTATGGCTAATAAATTTATGATCACAATGGTTATTTACCGGAATAGGTTCATTTTTTAATGAGCTTAAACTCTGGAGGAAACTCTTGCTCACGCTTTTCTATTTTTTAACGAGCATAAATTCCACGGTAAAACTGCTCGAATCTTCGCTTTTCTATTTTTTAACGAGCATAAATTCCGCGGTAAAACTGCTCGATATACCAGTCATAAGATAAGAATGTCTCCTGCAAGATTCCATTTTTTATAGAGCTCGCACCTCACATAAGCTATGCTCCCACTCATCCTTTCTTTATGCAAGTTCGGAAACGGCTAATCCCAAAAACAGATAAATAACCGCTCCTAGCTTGCACTCCAAAAGGTTTGCATGCCCCCAGGTATAAAGTACAATTTCAAGGCTGCCCCTACTTATCCGATAAAACATTTGTTTTAAAGGGTGAGGCTTGCCTCTTTCTGGTTACCCAAAGATTGTTTTGTTAACACCATCAAACGAAAACACTTCCTCGGCACTGTCTACCGAAGTAGACAATGGTGAATGACCTTTGTCAAACAAGTAACCTTATCAAAAGAATCCTGTTCTAGAACAACCCCTCTTCCATCCACGGACGGGGTACGGACTAGTCATATTCTTTCGCGGAAATTCTACCTTATACCCAAGGTTTCCTCTGCCCGAAGCAGACCAGGATGCATGCCCCCTGGGTTCCAGTCCCATCTTTCTGAATCACTCGCACTCATCGGGAAGGAGGACTGGGGGTGGAGACATTTCTTGGGTGAATAGACCATTGAGGGTTGGTATGTGACTATTTGCGATGTGTGATCCCGGAAATGAAAGTTGGTCTACGAGCTTGACCATTCTTCCTTCGTGTGGAAAACACATTACTCTAAAGAGTGAGGAGACTATAACTCCCATGCAATATATATAGTCTCGTCCAAGGAGTAGGTTATAATCCAAGGGTCCTTGAACGACCATCACGTTCATTTGAACGGTCTTCCCTTTCAATGTAACAGGTACATTGGGGAGGATCCCTAATGGTCGACTGGTTCCTTTATCAAAACCCGAGAGATTTCTCATCTCAGGCAAAAGCTCCGGGGAACCCAGTGCTTTCCAAGCAATAGAGGAAAGGATACTCACAGATGCCCCTTCATCAATGATAGTTCCAGCCATTACCATTCTGTAGATTTGGACTATGATTCTGAATGGTATACTGGCCGGTAACCGGGGTCTGCTTAGTTGGTTCCAATCAAAGGATACAACCAGGTTGCTTGGTGGTGGGACCGAATATACGGCCGGATATGACCCTGACGATGTTCCTTCCTGCGATAAAGGAGTGGGCGCATTGCCCTGATGCTCATCAGAGTCGGTTTTGATGAAACGAATCTGGATGGCGTCATCCTTATTCTCTTCAGTGAGGGTGTCATTTGAAGATGAATCTTCAGTGACGGTGTCATTTGAGGATGAAACCTCTAAAGGAAGAACCGGGTCAACTGCCGTATCGACCTTTAGACTTTCGTCTGGTCTGGATTCAGTAGGTTCATTTTCAATGACTGACGCTTCAGCTGACCACTTGAGCGGGCCAACTGTATTTTCAACCAACGAAGGACTTGGCACGAGTTTTTTGTATCCAGGAGGAAGTCTCAACGGTGAAACCGGGCGATCTTCCAAAACTCTCTTCGCTTCGTCTAAGAAGGGACAACGGTGGATGGCGTGATCGCCTTTACACAGTTTGCAGGGGGATCTTGCTCCCCCTCTTTGTCTTGAACCTTCACTTTCGCTGGTTGACGGTAAGCATTCAACATGGCTATCAGAGGTTGATGCTCCCGAATTGTGCAAACGAGGTGACCAGTCCCTTAGTATCCGGGGAATACAGGGACAATCTCTATGGAAGTGGTCTCCTCTACATATGACACATGGCGATTTAGGCCCGGTCTGTGCTGTGTGTGGATTTTTGTCAGATGTCTTTTGCTTGCCCCCAGTCGCCTTAGGCTCCTTCTTCTTCATGGGAGCTTGGCTTTTGCCGGCTCTTGAAGGATTGGAGGAAGAGTTATAGGAAGTAGAAGGCTGGTGGGCAGCTCTAGACTCATCTAACTGTTGACTCGACTATTCAGGAACCATGGTGTTCTGAACTACATTGGTTGAGAAAAGCCAAATAGGCAGGCCAATTGTCAGTCCTGGAAGCGACAATGTGGCCATGTGGGGCGCACCAACTTCTCCCCAAGAGGAGAAAGGACTAGGATTTCCATCATGTGGAATTCCTTGGTTGGGGCGTTCCATGTTCTCAACCTAAAGATCAACGCAGGAATAGGAGGTGATTATGTTCCGTTTAAAATAAATTTTATAACGACGCTTTAGACACAACTTGCTTTTTCACTTTTTAAGAGTCGAGAAAAAGCTAAAGATGACTCTAGTCTCCTTCGATATTTTAACGAGCCCGAAGTGACAAATGCTCGGATGGACTTTTTCAGTTATAGAGTTTGAAAAAGGCCAAAAGAAACTGCTCTGGAGTTCTAGGCAGAGGGTGTGCCAAACTTTTCACAAAACCACAGAATACGTTTTACGGTACGGGTGGTCGATCTTCGTGAATGCTGTGTTCACTGCATTGCGATCAGTAGGGCGGCCGACACGGTTTCCTATGGATAAAGGCTTTGATTCTATAGGGGTCTCCCAATATATACGCGACGGTACGTGGGAGCACAAGTCCGTATTGATACTTATCGTTTCACCGCGGAGGAATCACCCAACCACTGAACGCTAAGATATCACGTTTAACGACGCCGGAACACGTCTCTAGCTTAGACCTCTATGTGTTTGCGTTATGTTTCAATGCGTTGTTATGTAAATTCAATTTATTTTAAGGTTGATCTTGTTTAGCAGTTTGCCTTTATGGATCACCACGAGATGTATAGTAACACACCTAAATGCAGTCTAAGATGATAAGCAAGCTTTTCAATCTTTCAACTTTGAAAATCTTAACTACTGAGGGAAAAGAAAGACAACATCTTTTCACACAGATCATAGAGCACACACTAATGCACTTTTTCCTTAAATCAACATCCAAACTGTCATAATGCACATGCACAATGCAAGTATTTCTTTTCTCTTTCTTAATGTTTGTGCGATACAAAAGGAAAGCTGTTGTATAACTTTGAATTCAATTTCAAGTGAAAGCAAACAAGCTTGTCCAAAATCAAAAGACACCTTAAGATTTACTTGTTTCGACACTAGAAATATATGAATTCAAACCATATGACGAAAGCAAAAGCTCAATCAGCTATGAACAGCAAATAAACTAACTCTTAAGATCAAAACGACACTTTATCACAGGTCTAGATCTAAGAGGCCACAGCAAGACTAGTTCACTTTTGTTATGGGAAACTGTAAATGGTACAAGAAATACACAAAGAACAAACACAGTTTCTTTATACAACCGAGGCGGAATAGTGTCAAGGAAAGTTGGTTTCAGATAGGTACATTGACTGGTAACAGGCTGCAAAACAAGGGTGAAAACAGGGCAAGAAACAGCAGGAAACCCCAGTAGCACAAGGCAAGATTGGTTCAGCGCAGGTAGTACACTGTCACTTTGACATTCAGCGCAGGTAGCCCCTTCGGGAACTGCGCTAAAATGCAGATAGCCTTCACACAGCCTGCACTGAAGAACGAAACTTTCGTTTTCTTCAGTTTCCGGGTCACAGATTGCTCAAAAATTCACAGTTTTTGGCCAAATCAGAAGCTATCAGTCAAGTACACACTAAGGGATGAAAAGGAGGATGAAAAGCTATCACTAAGAGCTTTTTAGAGTCCTTTTGGATCAGCTCTTCAAATCATAAACTTGCCCAGAAACTGAGCTAGAGTAGTTGCCCTCTACTTTGCATTTGAAAGATCCAAATGCAGTTCGATTCGGTACTCCCTGTGTTTATGAAATGAATAGCAAAAACACAAACAACCAACAAGATACGATCCCCAGTGGAGTCACCAATTTGTTGTTGGGAAAAGTATCCAATACGGAATGACCTTATCCCACTCTAAGGGTGATAGTACCTCAGCAACAACCGAATGCAAGCTATTCGAAATTACTTCTTTATGAGATGTAAGAGAGAGGAGAAAGAGATCCACTAACCGTTATCTTCCGCTAATGATTGATCCAATCTTCTCTCTTTGCTGCTTGCTCCCAACTCCTTGCTCTTTCACTGGCCCAGCTACACCAAGATCCTGCAAAATAACAAGAGAGGGAAACTACAAGAAGCATACATCCATAATTGATTCAAGGATTAGAATAAATCAAATATACAAGTATCAATACGCCATTGAGACACATGCATATAGAAGAACCTCAAATGCTTTATTAATGGAAGAAGTAAAGTTCTGAGAGTGTTACAACCATAAAAGGCCCAATCCAGCAACACCTCCCAGCAGAAATAAATCTCCTCTTCACCTCCTTCAAGCAAATCACCCAATAGTTCTATACTCAAACCAACAACACTTCTTTACATTCACAAGATTCCAGCCTCCTCAGACCTCATGAGAGAGCTCTATATATAGGAGTTTTGGAGAAAGGATGAGTCAGCTTGAGGCTGGCATGAAGCTGACTAGTGTCCTCTCCCACTTCAGTTATTCTTCAGTTCTTGAGTCCACTTGGAGTTTCTTGCTTCCACTTGGAGATCTAGATCCTCTTACTCATCACAAGGCGAATTCCCTGATCCAAGTGTCATTTTGGAAGCTTCCTGGGCATTTGACACCTTGAGGAATAACTGTGCCACTTGGCCAATCTCGCCCAGTGCAGGTAGCCTTCATTACTGTTGACATTCAGCGCAGGTACAGAGTGGAGCAGTTGACATTCAGCGCAGATGCTCAGTGGAGCAGTTGACATGATCCAGAATTAGCTTGTTTTTGAGTGTTTTCAGGTGGAGAACTGATATTTAGTGCTGTGGTTTGCTGACCTTGTTCCTCTAGGGGTAGGAACAACATGTTTAGGGACTTTGAATCCCTCAGTTTATTGACATTTCATGCTTCATGCTGTAAGGCACAAAAATGTCTATAACACAGGGGGACCCCAAGAAGGCATGGAAGTGGCTGGATAGGGGTCGTAATAGGTCTGGGATGTCCCTTGCATTCCCTGCTGGTAAGGTATGGGTCCATGTGGCCTCCTTTGGTTCAGATAATAGAGTGGTTCAGTGGCTCCTTTTGCCCTCTGATATGCAGCTTTGATTCCGGGCAAGGAAGGGCACTGATTCATAGGATGGTCTCTTTCACAGACAAAACACACTTCTATGGAGTGCAATGGACATTTGTTCCTAGGATGCTTTCTAGTGCACCTGGGACAAAAGATGGTCAAAGCCCTCTTGGCTTCCTCTTGCTTCCTTTGGATCTGCAAGGTATCCAGTTGCATGGCAAGAAACTGCCTCATCTCGCTCTTGAAATCTTCCATCTGATTTGCAAATTTGTTTCTGGACAAGGTACTGCTCCCAACATTTCTATTTGTAGCCATTTGCTCGAGAGGAATGTTTTCTTCTTCTTCTTCCCTTGAGGTTCTTCAAATATGTCTTGCGGTCCACCAAAGGGTTCTTTAATCACAGCCATCGGAGAAGAGAGAAGGTTGGCAGTGTGAAGTAGTGGGGGTGTTGTGCATTCATTTTTCTGAATTATCTCTACTCCTACAAGGCATGAAAGGAAATCTTTTTGGTTGATTTTTTATTTTTTTTCTGCTTGTACCTACAAAACTAAAATAGATTGAACTGCAACTAACTATCTTGCTGAAATGAAAATGCGGAATTGAAATGAAAGCAGGAAAGGACTAATCTATTTTGCTCAAATGAAATTGCAGGAATGAAATGCTAATCTACGCTTGCAGAATTAAAATTACGGAATTGAAATGAAATAAACTACTTAGCAGAAGGTTGTAGTAGAAAATAGAAGAAAATTAGCAATCACCAATACTCTGACGCTTCCCTGGAAACGACGCCAAAAATAATGGTGGGCCCCAGTATTGCAGCAATAATGCTGCAACTCCTGGAACTCCCTTCTTTAATTTTATCAACCCGGTAGTTCGTAACAAACTTGGAAGCGACGGTGCTGTATGCACAAGTACTAGCTCTTGCTGCGTCTGTCACTTGGTTAGCTGGCACAAGTCCGCTAGGAGCTTAATCCAACTTCTATGAGCTCTTAGAAGAAGATTTTTAATTGATGGACAAAAGCTAACTCAAAGAAGGCTAATCTACTTGCAGAAAGAAACTGGAAAGCTAAAAGGAAACATAAACCCTAGCAAACCCTAATTTTACCAACTAGCATTACTGATGCAAGAAAGAGGATGCAAGCTACTGAAAGAGATTCTATTGACTTCTAGGAAGGTAAAATACATGTGTCTAAGCTACTCTACAGTAACATTTGAAAAAAACATCGGTTTGTATTTTTGAATAAGTTGTTAGAATTATCATGCATGTGCTTTTAACTGGTTTTGACTGTGCAGAGGTGGATTGGTGAGAGGAAATGCTTGTAGAAGGTTGGGAAGGTTCAAAGAGGGCGTAAGGGTCCCTAGCACCCTTCCAGAGAGTTTCACAGAGTTTGGCTATCAAGAAACCTCATTCGTGAGCTTCTACAGGAAGTCTGCAGGGGTTCTACAGGATGTTCTATAATTTCTACATGATGTTCCGAAAAGAGGGTTTTGGAGGGTGGATGGAGAGAGAAAGGTGGAGAAGTGAGTATGGAGGTAGGATAAGGGTGTGAGGAGGTCTAGGACTTGGTGGATGGAACTGGGGAGAGATGAAGATGGCTGGATTTTTTCAAGGAGGAGTGAAGCAATGTTGCACAAAAATTAGGGTTATGTGAGCAAATGGCAAACGTGAGGCAAGAATTCACGTTAGGGGATGGAGAAGATGGGATTGATGGAGTATGGGTAGATAGAGAAGTGGTACGGGTGCTCTGCAAGTTGTTTCTTCAACTGAACCAATGAAGACTTGGAAAATCAGAGACCTAGTTAGGTTAACCTAATCTGATCTAGCTAACAGTAAAGAGAATGAACAGAAGTTTATTTGCAATGAAACCATGTATACTAACTATGCAATGAAGCAATCAAGAATCTGAACATATAACCAACTTCTGCAAATAAAAATCGAACACTAATGATTGCATGGCAAAGCAAAGACAATGTTTTTGTTGGCAGCAAGGTCACCTTTGTCCCAGCTCATGATCCCACTGAGGGAGAGGTGAGATCAGAGGTCCTTGATGGCCTTTTTCTGGATATCTTCCCTGTTAATAACCTATCAACTCAATCTGAACATAAAAATCCTTTTTCAAAAAGCAACCTAAATAACAAAACAAGATTTAAATCTAAATAGCAGGTTTTATTCTAAGAATGCAGCGAAAAAACATAAAGGTAAACAAAGGAGGTACTGGGCACTTGGGTTGGGCCCAACCCCAAGAGCTATAGCCTCCTAAGGAAGATTAGAGCTGGTGCAAAGCTGGATTCATCTTTATTTCTCAAGAAATAATAGTTACATCAAAAACTGTCCACAAGGAAAAGCTTGAAAGTGTGCTGAAATGTAGAGCTAATCTACTGCCTAAAAAATGACTAAAAGAATGACTAAAATCGAACTACAAACTAGCTAAATTTTGCCTACAAAGTGACTAACTGAAATGAGGTCCTAAGCCCTCTTATTTATAAAAATTAAAGACCCCAAAAGCCCTCCTAAACTTTAGGAACTCGGGTGCCAAAACTTGTAGTTAACAGCACCTTTACTAGCCCTTGCTCGGCTGCCCTTGTGATAATCGATTTGGTGGCCCTTGAACTCCAAGTTGATGGTGGAGAATTCGAGGTAAGGGCCCATAAACGAAGGGGACACCTTCCTAAAAATCCTCTCCACGAATTTGGCTGCCAAGTGCTCATTTAAACATTTGATTTTGTCTCCAAATTGACCAAAAACACTGCATAAATCACACATTAGACTTGTTGGCATAATGACTAACCGAATTCACTCTATTAGCATAAATATAATAAAAAACATGCAATAAACTAATGAGAATGGTGGATTAAGTCGAATTAGGAGGCTAAATGAGCCCATATAATTATCCATTTTTGGGGCTCATCAACAGATCCTAGCACATGTTGTTGTAGATACCATGTAGAATTTGATTATTTTTATGACACATATGTACACATCCATTGTGTTTTGCATCCTGACAATGTGTGGGATTACTCATCTACCGCCAATTTCATGGAGAAAATTTATTCATAGTATCATGTGCATAAGGCCCAATGGACAAATATAATATGCAAAATATTGTTTAGATGGGACATGCTCTAGGTGTAGTGGATTTTCATTATTGAGCCAGTGCATTCATGAAAACGAGGAGCATGAATTTGGGAGGATCATAACAAATATTAAAAGCTCTAAATATGTTTCCTGTGAACTAGATAGCGATAAAAAAAGGAAAAAGATTGCATTGGTGAAGTCCTAGGTAGGTTAAGGTATCGTTATTTCTTATTGTACCTTCAAATTCAACATATATAGTTTTCTTATGACCTTTTTTTTGTGTCATCAGGTACGAGTATGTGATTTCATGAAGACATTTTTTATTATAAACCAAATAATTTATTCAATATGTGCATGCAACAATATGTCAAGATGATCAACAATTTAGAATATAAGAGGACATCTTTCCCCTTGGTAATATATTGTCAGTTCTGGCTTTTTCTAAGAACTGCACCCTTCAACTATTGAATGAGATCCAAAGCCAATATTATCATTGAGATCAAGTTAGAATAATGGTACATATCACATATAGGCATGGGATGAATAGCCACAATGACAAAAGGATAATAGTGGAGGAGATAAACTTCTACATAAGTGATGATAGGTTCGATGACCTACATTATGTGCAACATTTCCTTCAATTTTTCTATAATCACTTGAAGGATAAAAATATATAGGTGGATTGACATTGGATTTGGTCAAATGGTTTTCTAGACCAGTTTTAAATTCCCATGTATTCTAATGGTTGATTATATTGCACAAAGCATAAAATGTGCCCCATATTTAGAACTACATTGTAACAAACATGGTAAAGGTGATCATGATGGGGATGTGGCATTGATCCGGATTTAAACAAGAACGCAATAAAATACAGAGATAACCATAAAGACAAATATGTAGCGGAAATAATACTTCATTTCATTACTGTAAAATACTGAAATGTGCTTACAAATAGAAATGGAAATAACCCAGCTAGGGCGATGGTAGCTTATCTCTGAGAACAGATGTGTCGGCTACATGCCTCTGAACTGTTCTCCAAAAACTGTGTTACAATGAGGCTCGAGGGCCTATTTATTGTTGAGAAACAATGGAAAACCCTTCACATTCCAAAACCTAACCCTAGAAGATGAAACGCCAAATTATGGGCCCCGTTTTTGGGTAAGTTGGTACATCAACTTCCCGGGGTCGCGAATTGGTCGTACTATCTCCGTTTGACGCGCATGATAGCCCGTTGGAAAGATATCTCCGAGGAATACGACGGAAAAGACGATTTCTAGACAAAAAAATTACTGGCGGTGGATTTCCCAAAAAAACGTCGTTTAGGGCCTCAAAACGGCTTCGGAAGTTTAGGACCCGAAAAACTGCTAAAAATAGTAAACTGTGCTATAATTAAGGAAACAGAAAAACTGAAAGAGACAGTTGTGGGGGTCCAAATGGGATAGGTGGGTGGCCACCAAAATCCACCTAGATCAGGCATGGGAAAGGTAGCACTTTTTTTTGTTATTGTAGTACCTAGCCTTCATATTCATCATAGTCATATATACCTTGGTTTCCTGTCCATTCCTCATATCCCTGTACTTTGGATCATGTATCATGCCATGCTCCACATTGTCATAAATGAAGCAAAACCCCTCATTTTATCCCAAAAAAATTGGAACAATTTTTATCCCTTAAGAGAAAACTTCTCCAAACTTATATCATATATGAAAATCACTTTATTAATGTAACAAAAATATACATTTTTATTTATTTATTTTCAAGTTATATATTAAATCACTTAATAACTTCAATCCCATGTTATATCAAATCAACATGAATGATAAATATTGGAAATTCCTTAATCATGCAGAAAATGCAAGATGAAAAATCAAAATTTCAATCACACAATTTTGGATAGCAAGGTACTTTATACATATAAAGAAAAAATGAAACACGCGTGACCAAATTTATCACAAAACTGGTACAATCTCTTTCTCTCCAAAATATAGCAAGGGAAAATCATGAAAACTCTAGCCACCATCAAAGATACACAACAAGCTAGCACCAACATAATAATGACATAATTCCATACAAGTGAAACAACCTCAAAGCAAGATCCTCCTTGGGATCAACACCACTCCTATAAGATGGTGCACTCTCTAGCAAGATTTTAGTCGAAAGCTTCATCTTCCAAAGATTACAATCCAAGTGTCCTTGTGTAAGATAGTTTTCCTCTAACTAGGTGCCCCATGTCCCCAATGCTATTTTAATATGATTAGTAGATTTAGAACCACACTTGAGCACATTAAGAATGCCACCATTGTATTAGGCACTTTTCAATCCTACAACTTTGAGAAAAGTTTTATCAATATGAAACATCCCTCATAATGTTAAACTCTCAAAATATATAATGAAACATTGTCATGTATGATCAGTTGTCACGTATGATCAATTGTGTTTATACAATGGAATCAACAACTTTCCCATCTTATTCTTGGTTTGAATTTTATGGAAAACTATAAGTAACTTCCAAAATCCATTTAAGGGCATATTGAGATTTTTTCTTAGGCTATAAAAACTAAAATGAGTAGAAAAATGAGTTTTGAAAGATTCAACATTTGTGTTTGGCCAAGGGCCATGTGACCATGCTACCCACAAGTGCTTGAGCCAGTGTTTTGTAAATTCAACCCCCTTTTGCAAAATTGAAATGATATTTACTAAAAAAACCCTAGCTTTAAATATCTTCAAATAAATCAATTTTTGACCTATGAAATAAAGGACGGCGTGTACCTTTGTATAACCTAGTGCCAAGTCCAACAAAATCAATAATTTTCCATCTAGGTAATGGTTTGAATTTTATGGCGAGTTGCAATTCAATTCCAAAATCCATTTAGAGACATACTATGATTTTTTTTTTTTTTTTTTTTTTTTTTTTTTTTTTTTTTTTCGGTATAAAAACTAGACCGTACAACCAGGAGTTATGAAAGCTTCAACATTTGTGTTCGGCTAAGGCATATGTGAGCATGGCTATCCACAATTTCTCGAGCTATTGTTTTACACAATCAAACCCCTTATGCAAAATTTGCATTGATCTTTACTAAACAAAACCCTTCCTATGAAGATCCTCAAATAAATCAATTTTTCACCTATGGAATCCTAGGAGGGGGGTACCCCTAGCTATAACTTGGAGCTAGGAGTCCAACATAATCAATGTTTTTTTCCATCTAAGTCTCGGTCCAAATTTTATGGTGAGTTACAAGTCACTTATAAAATCCATTTAGGTACATATTTTGATTTTTATTGCGAGGGTATAAAAAAAACCAAGCAGCAAAAAGGATTTCTATAAGCTTCAACATTTGTGTTTGGCCCAAGCCCATGTAAGAACACTATCCACAATTTCTCCAACTAGCATTTTGAAGAATTTACCCCCTTTTGCAAAATCTACATTTATCTTTACTAAACAAAATCCTATCTCCGAAGATCTCAAGTAAGTCAAATTTTGACCTATGACTTCTTAGGAGGGTATTGTATGTAGCTATAACCTAGTGCCAAGAGTACAGTATAATTGATGGTTTTACCATTCAAGTTTGGTTTAAATTTTATGGCAAGTTGCAACTTGCTTCGAAGATCCATTTAGGGACATATTGGGTATTTTGTCACGGGGTGTAAAAACAAGATTCATAATTTCACTTCAAGCCTCTCTCATTTATTTGGATTCTAACAAATGTTTTTTTTTTCCTTTAATTGGATTTTAACATCCATTCCTTGATTCCAAAATAGATACAAGAGAAACTATATAAATAAGAGAAAAACCTTGTATGTATGACTTTTAATAAACAATTTTGTAGTTGCCATTTTGTATTTAGCCTTATATTGGGCCAGTTATGTTAACCCTAGTAACGTGGATTGTGGAAAATCAAAAATAGTGAGTTCAAATTTGAGTGCATAATTTGATCCATAAAATGTCATGTATATTCCTCTAGAGATTTTTTCACAACATATCTACTATGAGGGTTAATTTCTCCCTAGATTTATAAATCTATTAGTTATCTTCTATTGAGTATGCATGCAAATTATAATTACACAAAAAAATATAGAACAACAAAATAAAATTCACAATCACAAATTAACACAATATATAACATGGGAAACCATTTTGGGAGAAAACCCACCTAGAAGGTGAGGCTTCTTTGCTCTCTTTCTTAGAATGGAAAAATGGATGAAAGTACAATGATGTGAAGCCTGTGGCACATGGGCTGCTACAATGCACAAACCATCTATGTTTTCTGTATCCCTATCCATTCTTAGCTACTCTATTCATCTTGGTAACATAATGAGCTCGAATAGAATGGAACCCCTTTTCCTCCCTGCTCGGTTATAACACAACCTGATATCCCACTAGTTGTTATGTTTAACTCCTTCAAATATTAACTAGAGTTTTAATATGGTATATTCTAGAGTTTTATTCATCATGATCACATGGATATCTAAGTTTTAATGAATAATGGGGGATAATGTGGCATCCTCTCGAATTATGGTGGTCAAAATAGGAAGGTCAACTTCCAAGTGGCATAAATTTTGCATACAGGCTTCGATTGAGGTAATTCTTATGTTGTTTGGAAGGAATCTGTGTAGAATTGCACTATAAGGTGTGGTACTTAAGTGATAGAGTTTTACCCCCAAAAAATTCCATTTGATGCCTCAAACTGTTTCAAGAAGGTTTCAAACCTGAATTTTCCAAACTGGGTCCCGCTAGTAAAAATGACCTTGTGAGCTTATTCCTTTGTTTTTTTCCACTTTAAAAGAATTAATATGAATTCAAAAGAATATAATGATCCAATCCAAATCATAACTCCTGATTTTGGGAGGAGTTTAGTGCCCAAAAGATTTTGTTGAAAGAGGTGATGAATTTTTTCCTCCACCCTCTCTTAGGTGTACCTTTTAGCTTTGCGTATAAGCTATCCTTTCAACCCAATCTGCCAAATGTCATGCTACCTCTGTCTTATAGTTCTAGATCTCTTCTTCAAAACTATATTCTCTGTCAAATATTCCTAAGCATCTAGTGCCAAATCCTCTACTAAAAGGTATGACATGTTCCTCTTCATGCTATAGCATGGAAGACTCAAAGAATTTCATATTCCCTACATTCACAATTAGTAAATGTGCATGTATGTGGGTAGACTGAGTTTATATGTGTTATTTCCCACCCTTTCCAATATCTCAAAGGGGTCATATCACAAATTATTTATTTTCTTACTACGACCCTGTAGCCTCTCCTTTTTCAACTATAACTATACACTGTCACCATCCTTGAAGGACTTCTCTATTTTGTGTTGATCATTCCTGGAGTTACATTTTTCCCGTGACTTCCATAGTGTCTCCTATACCTATATCTGGATTTTGTTGATCTTCTCAACAATTATTTTTTCCCTTAAGGAATCATTTTTAAGATCATTACTCACTCCTGTATGCTTCCCATAGGGAATAACCAAAGGTGCAAGTGGAAAACATCAAAAGCAAGTTTCAAATGGGGAATGTCATAGACCTCCTCAACTTGGTGTCCATCTTTTCCAAAAATGTAGTCCAAAATGGACTAAGCAATTTTGTGTCCTTGTGTGAAATTATGCTCCTTGCTATCCCAAAGTGCACCAAGGCCTATATAAAGAACTAATGCATTGCTTTCTTCCCACTGATGGTATTTTTACATGGCATTAAAATACACATCTTGTGAACTTGTCAATGAAAACGAACATGTAGTCATATCCCTTCTTGGTTGCTAGTAAGCCTCCCAAAAATTACATAGAAATGCTTTCACAAGGATGAGTGGATATAGGAAAAGGATGATATAGACCTTATTTCATGTTACTAGGCTTGTTGATATAACAAAGAATGCATTCTATTATTAACCTAGCTACATGTTCTTTCATTTTGGGTCAATACACATACCTATGTAAGTTAACCACTATCTTCGATACTCCAAAATGCCTTGCAAAATTGGAGGTGTAAGGCTCTTTGATCAACTATAGTCACTCAACTATAGGAACACATAGCTTATATAACTATAGAGTAACCAATTTTGGAGGTGGTAGTCAATGGTGATGCCACCATTGTGCACATGACTATATTTTCAGCGATTGAAACACCTCCTTGAATTTCACATTCTCTGTGTATGATTTTCTTTATGAATCATGGGTGAAAGGATCCATGTGCATAAGAGTTCCCAAAGCTATGTTCTTTTATGTGGGTGGCTTTGAAAGCATGTTAGCAAACTTGTTTGTGTTTCCCTTCTTGTACTTTATCACGAAATGAAACTGCTATAGAAACACCATCCACTTAATGCCTAGTTTATTGTAGCTTACCCTGGGTCTATAGTTACTTAGTGATATGTGTGGATTACTATCTCATTTCAAATCAAATAATGTTTCCACTTCTTCATAGCTTGTAATAGAGCATAGATAAGTTAGTTGAGAACCACTCCATGAAATATTTTAGAATGGTAGCATACAAGTCTTCCTCCTTGCACCAAGACTGCTCCCATAACATATCCACTTGAATCTGTCTCCACTTCAAAGGGATGTTGCAATTTTGATAATGCCACAACCAATGCTTGAAAGATATTGTTCTTTAACTCCTCAAAGGTCCCCTGTTGAACCTTTCCCCACTCGAAACTCTTTCCACTCGCTCTTATGGCATGGAGTGGTGTTATTACTACAAAAAATGAGGCTATGAATTTCCTTAGGTACTGTGCTACCCCATTAAAGTTCCTGACCTCAGAAACATTAGTATGCACTAGACACTTCATGATGGCCTCCATATTGGTAGGATATATCCTGAACTTTCCCTAACTAACCACATATCCAAAATACACCAAAAACTATTGTGCAAACTCGTACTTCTTGATATTTTCCAGCAACTGGTGCTTCTTTATGTCTCCTACAATAACATCAAATGTGAGATGTGCTCCTCCAAAGTAGCATTGTAAACCAATATATCATCCAAATATACAATAAAAAATGAATCTATAAAAGGGTTCAATATATCATTCATGAACCTCATAAACATAACTAGTGCAAGATATAGGGAAAAAAAGGACTAACTTCTCATACAATGGTTGTTGGGTTCTGAAGGTGGTATTCTAAGTATCTTCTTCTTTGACTCAAACCTAGTGATATATGGAATTTCAGTCTATTAGTGAAGTATTTGGCTTGTTGCAATTGATCTAACAAATCATCTATCCTGGGTAGGAGATATTGATTCTTGAGTGTAATTTTGTTTAATGCCTTATAATCAATACACATTTGCCAAGTACCATCATTCTTTGGCACAATGATGATGGGTGACCCACGTGGTGAGGCACATGGTCCAATAATTCCATGTTCTAATAGTTGTTACAACTACTTCTTCACATCACTTGCTTCTATAATAGACTACATGTACAACCCAATGTTTGGCAACAAGGAGTTTGACAATCATTGAATCTCTGAACCACTTCCCTATGGAGTGGTGGACCTTTAGGCTTGTGGAACATGCCATTGTATACAAAAAAGTAAATTATCAAATAGGAAATATAAACTCAAAATGAAAACTCTAGCCAGAAAACCCCAAAAAGACACGAAAAAACCTAAAAATGAAAAGTGTTGATTCTGGAATAATGTTTTTTTTTAGGTAAATTTTCAACAATTTTTTAAAAATGGTAGTAAAAGCCAATAAAAGACAAATTTTTGTGCCAAAAACACCCTTAAAATGAAAAGTGTTGATGTTGGAAGAATGCCTTTTTTCGAGGTAAATTTTCAACATTCTTTAAAAATGGCGTTAAAGATAATATATCATGACTATGAAAAATCTTAAAATTCCAACGATTTTCACGCATGGCATTAAATATAAAATATCATGTCTTTAAAAAACCTTAAAATTCTAACAATTTTTAGGCATGCCACTAAAGAAAAATATCATGTTTATGAAAAGCCTAAAAATTCCAACAATTTTCAACCATGGTGTTAAAGAAAAAATACTTATAACTGTTTTCAACCATTGCAATAAATATAAAATATCATGACATAGAAAAACCTTAAAATTTTGACAAATTTTCAACCATGAAATTAAAACCAAAGATCATAACTACAAAAAACCTTAAGTTTTCAACATATTTCAACCATGGAATTATGTTAAAATTTTATGACTAAAAAAATTTAAAAAATGAACACCTAAATGAAAGAGCCAATATACCAAGAGTAATTTCTTTTTTAAATGCTAAAAGTATAGCGATTTTAAAATCTCAGCCTAAGTGAATTTGACACATTACAATAAAAATTTAAAAATCAACCATCAAATTGACATGCAGTGTAGGCAAACTTGACCCATTGTAATGAAAACATAAATACCAACCATGAAATTAACACATTGTGGGGGCAAACTCGATCTATTCTAAAGAAAAAATTAAAATCAACTATCAAATTGACACAAAATGGGATTGGGTAGCTAGTCGATGATTGACACAGGCTATGCCGGGAAAAAAAAAAAAAAGGAAAGAAAAAGAAAAAAAGAAAAGAAAAGAGAAAAGAAAAAAAAAAGAAAAAAAAAAAAAAGAATGATAATTAAATATATAAATAAATAAAAATGAAAAATACAAAAGAAAATAAAAATTAAAACATTGAAAAAAACAAAAACTAAAGCAACAAAAAAAACATGACAAAATAATTCAAATATAAAAAAGACCAAAAAAAATCAAACATAAAATGGTAAGAAAAAACAAAATTAATCTAAAAAAAAAAAAAAAAAAAAAAATTATATATATATATATTAAAAAACAATTTTTTTTCAAAAAAACATAATCTAAGAATTAAAAAAAAATTAACAAAATAAAAATAAAAATAATACTTAATTGGATAATAATAAAAAGACATTAAACTAAATAAATAATACATTGAAATAAAATTTAAAACATTAAAAAAAAACCTTTAGAAACAACATTAAAATAATAATAAAAAATAAAAAACATAAAAAAAAATCATTAAAACAAATATAAAAAATAAAAAACATAAAAAAACATGTTCAAAACAATTAAAAGAATCAATAAAAAATCATTTAAAAAAGAAAGAAAGTAAAAACATTAAAAAAATGAAGAAATAAAAATCGAGGCCCATAGGCCCTGGGCGGGGAAGGCGATTCCCCTTCTCCCCACTGCCCAACCCAACGTAACCAAGGCCTTGGGCGGGTAAGGTGATTCTTGGAATCACCTTCCCCACCTAAGGCCTTGGGGTCACTGGGCTGGGTCGTGGGGAGAAGGGGAATCACCTTCCTCGCCCAGGGTCGTGGGGCCGCTGGGCTGGGCATGGGGAGGAGGGGAATCACCTTCCCCCACCATGGCTGTGGGGCCACTGGGCTGGGCGGGGGGTGAGGGAGGAGCTGCATGCAACAACTCCTCCTCCCCTCACCCAACCCAGCCCAACTGCCACACGACCCTCTGCGGGGAAGGCGATTCCATAAATTACCTTCCTCACTTAGGGCCATGGGGCCGCTATGCTGGGCAAGGGTGATTGGGCGATTTTCAGAATCGACCTTGTCCCGCCCAGGGTTGGTGAGGCCTCAATTTTTTTAATATATTTTTTTTCTTGTTTTAAAAAAATATTTTAATTGTTTATAATGTTTTTTTTTTCAATTTTATAATTTTAATTTTTTCAAAAAAAAAATAATGATTTATTATTATTATTATTTTTATATTTAAATTTTTAAAGTTTTTTATTTCATTAGTCACACCTCCAATATTCTTGACTTATTAAGCCATCCCAACTATAGTGATCTTGGAATGCTTCTTTCCCTACCCTTTGATCACATAAACAAACTTTTGAAGAATGACAATTAGACTCTCTTTTCTTGACGTCTGATAGACCACATTGGTCTTAGTGGATGTTAATCACGATCATCATTTTTAATGTTTTCTTTTAATTTAATTGTATTGTTTTTTTCTTATGTTTTTAATTTTTAAAGATTTTTAATTTTAATTTTAATTTTTAAATTGTTTGTTTCATTTTTTTAACATTTTTTTTTGTTATTTTTACTTAAAATTTATTTGAATAATTTTTTTTGGAAAAAAATTCAAATGTCATCATCTTTGGATATAAAATTCATAAAATTTTCTGTTTTTCCAACTATTTTTATTCAATTTTTCATAAAAATATTTTATTTAACATGTAATTTTTAGCAAAAGGTCCTGAAATACGTATTTTTTAATTATGTCTATATGCAAAATATGTTTTTTTTTCGAGTGTTTAAAATTATTAAATTTTAGTGACAATTATTTTATGTGTATTGAAGTATTTTTTTTTTTTCTAAGTTAAGACTAATTCTATTAAGAAAAGACATATGGTACAATCAGAGCTTTCAGAGAAGCGAAGCTAAAGAGCAAGGGAGCCGCAGATGATATGTTATCAACCTCGGTCCCAAAGAGCAACCACGACATAAGCAAAAGATAATAGAGAGGACAGAAATAACGAGCTGGTCTAGGGAGTCTACCCAGCATGGGCAGAATCTTCCAATCTACATTTTTTTCCTTTCTTTTTACTGACTTTGACCCAACCATTTTGATCTGGCTGGACCAGAACTACTTGCAGACTGATCTGTGCTAAAGGAGGAGACTCCTTGTCTGAATCAGAAGGCGAAGACTGATGAGAACGTTTCTGCGAGAACAGAGGCCAAGAAGGATCCTTGGCACGGGCTGAGGGTGAGTCCTTTGGTTGCTCCAAATTCTCCTCTTCCACTTCAATGTTCTCCTCATCAGAGCTAGAGGACTCTGTGTCATCCATAGGGGGTTTATCACAAGGTTTCCAACTCTTGGATTTGGATTTGCGAGTGATATTCTTCTTTTTGTCGAGGAACATTGCACATGTGTTCTGGAGATGCCCTGTTTGATGGCAATGGCGACACCTGAAGGCTGTATTCTCATAGTCCAAAGTTTTCATCAAATGGAAGTCCCCGACTTTGAGGATGATATGATATGGCAGCCCTTTACTAATGTCTTTTTCTGCACAAATTCTGCCATAGGTATATATTCCTTTCTCCCCCCTTGAGGTATCTGTTGCCAGGAAGCGGCCTAGGGTGTCCCTGATTCCTTGAAAGACAGCAAAATGCCATAGATGCGCAGGGAGATTTGGAAGCCTGACCCAGATAGGAAGCTTGGAGATGACCGCAGTGGAGGGGTCAAAGTCTGGGAACCAGGGGGAGAGGAAAAGTCCAGCTGATCCCCAGAACCAGGGGCCCCCCGTTAAGGCTTTCTGGTAATCTTCGTTGAAGGAAAAGGCTACAATAAAGAAGCCTTTCGAGCAGAAGAAGACTTTGCAGTTGTTGGTCCAATTAGAATGGATCCACTGGTATAGATCAGCAGTGTGGGGCCATAGGCCATTAAATCTACAAATGAGGGCTGTTTCTGCAAATCTCTGGTATTGATCATCTAGAGATGGATGAGTGATTTCAATGGCAGGGGTTTCCTCCATTTTGTCCACCAAGAAAGGTTTGGGAGCCTCGGCAGATTGGGCAGACTTCTTGGCAGGTTGTGCATGTACTGCATCTTTGTAGGAAAAACCTTTGGAGGCAGGGGATTGCCCAACTGCACCTCCCCTTAGTCAAAGTGATAGGATCACTGTGGCATTTCTTTCAATATTATAAAAGGAAAGAGGCAGATTGTTATCAAGCTGCTTACCTACAAAGAGGAGCTGCAGAAGGGAGGAAGGGATCCCCAACCTCTGTTCGAGAATCTTTGGGAGATGGCGCACTCTGAAAGACGGCTGGACCCCAAGGAGTAGGGTTTTGCCTATCAGAAGAATTATTTGAATCTAAAAATTTGCTTGCTGGAGATGAATAGGATCTCGGCTACCTGAATGAGGAGTCGAGGTTGAAACAGTGAGATTGCGGGGCTGCAGAGCCAGCTCCAGATCCTGGCAATACTGCTGCTGCATGTGGAAGAGTGCGGTAGTTTCCAGGGGTAGGAGTCTGCAGGCAAAGACGTGAAGAAAAAAGAGTTGGCAGCCCAAAGAGGTAAAGGCCAGATCGATCCATCTTGGCACCGCGCAGTTGGATGGCCATATAGCAATGGTGGCCAAAACAATCTCAAGATGAGGGGCCAATGCGCCGAGGAACCCAACCCTCTTTCTCCACATCGCCCACCCTTTTTGCCATGGCACACAGTCTAATGGGCAGCGTCTTGCACAGAACTTACACCTGGCATGTCTGCAGGGGGCCCAAGTGATAACCTCTGCGGGAAGTCGGTCCCGAGCCTCAGGTACCATCCCATCTTTCTCATGGCTGCAGAAGAACAAAGACCCATTTCTTTGCCCTGCATATACCTCCCTGCGTTAGATCCATGACCGCACCTCCAGGTCGGCTCGAACCAGTGAGAAACTGCAACATTTGGGAACTGAAACCCTAGGGCAAGTGAAAAAACGCCTGCGCTCTCCATCTCTCTAATCTCAATGTGTATTGAAGTATTAATTAACAATATATAAATATATAAAAAAAATCCTAACCTCAAAATATTAATGTTATTATTTTTTTTTAAACTTTGCCAAAAAAAAAATTATTATAAAAAAACATTACAAAGAAAAACAAAAAATACATGTTTGGAAAACCCTTAAAAAGCAAACATCTTAGGACAAAAAACAAGAAGAGGAATAAAACAACTTGAAAAATGGTTAAATAATCAACATTTAAAAAAAAATTGTGCATACATAGGACACAAGAAAATTTTAAGTGTCAAAAATATCTTTAAAAAAAATATGTTAATGCATTTCAAAATCTGCATGAAAATCACCAACATATAAAAAAAAATTATCCTCACTTAATACATTAGAAAATTTAAAGTGTTAAAAATAAGCCCTCTAAAAACGGGTTTGATGTTGCATCAACACTTCTCAAAATCAACATGAAAATCATACTTGATACAATAAAAAATTTAAAGTATCAAAAATGTGATCCAAAAGAAAAAAGGTGTCTTCTAAATCAACACTTTTCAAAATCATATGATTTTTTTCTAGCTCAAAAAAATGGGTACTCCGTATGGTTCCCGTTTGATAGTTTACATTGTTATGCCTATAACAACTCTTCTAATAGATTTTTTTGTTCCCTATACACCCCTCCAGGGATGAGTTTTCTCTCACTAACTCTTCTATGGACTGATTTTCTCTTAAAAACAATAAAACATACTTCTTATTAGAACTGATTAGTTTCTTGGCTTGGTTGGCACTAACTAGCGAGATTTGGACATGCCCTTATGCACATTGATGGTTAAGGACTTTCCATCCTTGATGAGGCAGTACTAGTTGGATCTCCACATGAAAATTTCACACATGTACATGTAAGGACTTCCAAACACCACTCCACATACATCAAGGAGAACTACACCTAGTTCTACTTCATCGATAAAACCAACTTTGATAGCAAATATGTTTTTGCACTATTTGGTTACCTTTATTTCTACATCTTTATTTACCCATCCCAATGGATATGGGCTTGGATGATCATAAACTTCCAATCCCAAGTTTTTTATCAGCCTTGTTATAATGAGTTTCTCTTGTAATCTTAAGTTGAATAGAGCATCAATTTTTGTCTTCTTGACCTGTATCTTTATATGGAAGAGTTTGGTTATTCATTCTCTTCTTGTTGCTAAAGGTTACTCATATTCACCTCCTTTTGCAATTATGTTCATACAATCTTCTCATCCACGTTCAATTTTCTTTCAACCTGGTTGCTTGAATAAATGGGCATCCAAATTTTCTGAGCATATTTTTTTCTTTTTCTTTAGGTTGAGTTTTGGATGCAACTTCCAAAACTTCTCCTTTGTGACCATTAATGTTACAATGGTTGTAGTGGTTATTGGATCTTTTCACTGGCATTTTGTGGTTGTTTTCCTTTCGTCCTTCCCCATTTCCATTTCTTCTTCGCCTCCTTGGAAGCTTCATAGCACTCTTTTTTCTTCGACTCACTTGACTGCCCTTTCTTTTGGCCTATGTTTTCCAAGTATTGTGCTTGTACACAAGCTTTTTCCACCAATATAGGCTTGGAAAACATCACTTTTTCTAGCATATGGTTATGTAGACCTTGTAGATACTTCAGGAGTACATCTGGGTTCTTTGGGCAGATACCAAACATTATGGCCATCTTTCTAAATTCTGTGGTGTACTCCTATATAGTCTACCCTTGTCTCTTCCTTAGGTAATGCCACCAGATCCAATATTCCTCTACATACTCAATAGGGTAAATTTTTTACTTTATGAAGGTTTCAAAATCCTCCACTTAGGCACTAGATGATGTCCCTCCAACCTCAAGGTATCTGTGTGGATTTCACACCAAGTTAAGGCCCGACTCTCTAATTTGAGCCAATTTTGTGGAATTTGAAAAAACTAGTAATGTGTAATTTTATGGATAGAATTGTTATTTATACCATTGTGACTAATTTATACCCAACAAACCCATAAGCAATACACATAAGTGATGTCCCACAAACAATGTACATAAGTGACACTCTTCAATGTGAGACACATAGTCAACATGCCATAAGATAGCTACCATAAGTGACACAGTTAAGCATTAATGCATTGAAGCAATGTACAAAAGCCATGATACACCATATTAGGTGTCACATATAAGTGATGAACCTTAACTAAGAAGACGTAAGGGATGCACATAAGCAATGAACCATGACCATCAACACATATGCATCGACGTGCATATGGGTGTACCATAAGTGACACATAATTAATGTTCTTGCGTGACACACATAATTGACACACGATAAGAAGCACATGTTCTAAATTTACTAAATTTGTACATATTGATTGCAATATATTCAAGAATATATGTAAGGAACTTTTCCTTCTATTAATAAATCCTCAATGTTGACAAGAGGTTGATGCCTCTCTTTCTGAAAACTATAGTGTACTTGCATAAACATGAGAAGGTGAAGATAATAGAATGCAAAATGACAAGGGTTTGGTGTGAAAACTCCAAAATAGTGAGTTAAAATTTGATTGCATACTTAGGCAATGTAAGTAAACACCTTGCATCACAACTTGGTGATGCTCATCGACATATATTGACCTTGCATAACAAGTTTCGGTGTTCATCGATGTATTTTGAAGTGGAATTTGAAAACCCTAATTTTTGTGGAATTTTATTCTATGAGGTTAACATAAGCTTTTTGTTGATGCACATTATTTGGGATGTTATATTTGATCATTAAATTTATGATTTTTATAAACTAATGAAACATAATCTAAATTGACCATCGTACATAGTCTCTGCGATATGCATGATAAGATATGTAAAGACATTATACCTTTTATTAAACAATCCTTAATGTATTTTTTTATAGGGTAGGTAAGTGGGACCACCCACGAGGGATTTGAATCAATGACTGTTATAGACATTTTTGTGCCTTACATCATTGAGCATGAAATGTCCGTAATCTAAGGGATCCAAAGTCCCTAAACATGTTGTTCTTACCCCTAGAGGAACAAGGCTAACAAACCATAGCAATTCACAGAAGTTCTCCACCAGAAACTGCTCAAAAACAAGTCAATTCAGGATCAATTCAGTGGCTCCACTAGCTGTCTGCGCTGAATGTCAAAGTCAACACTGGCTACCTGCACTGCAACGCAGGTAGAAGCACTACCAGGGTGCGTTGAGCGAGAATTTCCAAATGGCAAGTTCATTCCAAGAGGTGTCAAGACCCAGGAAGCTTCCAGAATCTTCCTCAATGACACTTGCCTCAGTGAATTCGATTGGTGATGAGTAAGAGGTTCCCAATCTCCAAGTGGAATCAAGAACTGACAGAGGGAGAGGACACTAGTCAGATCTCAAGCTGACTCATCCTCTCTCCAAACATCTATATAAGGATCTCTCCTCCATGAGATCTAGAGGCTGGAGTTTTGTTATTGCAAAGAATTGTTGTTGGTTTGAGATTGGAATCATTGGGTGCTTAATGCTTTGAAGGGGGTGAAGATAGGAATTCCATTTGCTGGGAAGGAGATGCTGGATTGGAGCCCTCTGGGTTGTATCTCTTCCTGAACCTTGTTATTCATCAATAAAGTTATCTTGGTTTCTCCTACATACCGATGTATCTTTGATGTATGATTGCATTAGTATGTTTAGTTTATTTCTAATCCTGAACTAGTTAGGAATATGAACCCATGTCTTGTGTAGTGTTCTCTTCTTGTGATCTTGCAGAAACCTCTTGAAGCTGGGCGAGCGAGAAGGCAAGTAGCTGGGAACGCACAAAGAGAAGGGAAACTGGATCGAGGGACAAACGGAAGACACCGGTTAGTCCATCCATCTCTCTTCATTCTTAATTCATAAAGGAAGAATACTAGAATAGCTGTCTCTGTTTGTTGCTAAGGCACTGTCACACCTTAGGTGGATAGGATCGTCCTGCATAGGCATTTTTCCCCACAACAAATTGGCGACTCCACTGGGGAGATCTGTTTAGTCATTTTATTTGTGTCTCTATCATTGTTTGTTTCATAGACTCGACAGCAACAATCGAACTGCATGTGTTATTCCCAGATGCAAAGTAGACAGTTGCTACTTTGATCCAACCACTGGATTTGTCTATGATCTGAACAATGGACTCACAAATGATTTGATGATCCTTTGTGATAGATCTTAGTACTCCCTCAAAGCATCCCTTTGATTGCACCTTGCTTGTTGCTTTGATTTGGCCTGAAACTGTAGATTAAATAGCAATCTGTGACCCAGAACCAGTGAGAAACTCTCGTTTCTCCTTCAGCGCGACCCCTGTGAAGAGGTTCTGCATTTCAACGCAGGTCCCGTGAAGGCTACCTGCGCTGAATGTCAAAACCCCTGTGTTGAGGTTGCGCTGATCCAGTTAGGCCTTGTGCAGCTAGGGTTCTCTGCTCTGTTTTGCCTTGTTTTGATCTCTGATTTTTGCAGCCTGTAACCAGCATAGGTACCAGTCTGATAACTCCTTTTCTCTGCTTAAATTCTGCCTCCTTTTGTACAAAAAGAGTGTGAGTGTTTTTATGTGTTTGTGGCGTCATTTACAGTTTTCCTTTGCATGAGTGAAATAGTCATCCTGTAGCCCTTGATTCAGATATGTTGATTGTGATCTTAGGAGAGAGTTCATTGGCTGTTTACAGTTGATTATACATTTGCTTTTGCTTATTGGTTTGAGTTTGTCTCTTTTAAGTGTCGAAACAAGTATTCATTTCGAAAATCGTCAAGTTTTGTAATCTCTTCTACCCTCTCTGATTTCGAAAAAGTAAACTTGTTTGTATTTGTCATTTAAAAGCAAATTCAAAGTTGTACAAAAAGCTTTCTTTGTAGGCATCAATACTAAGAAAGCGAAAAACAAACACCTGCATTGTGCATTTGCATCTTGATAGTTTGCATGTTTGATTTAGGAAAAGTGCATTAGAGTATGCTGATTGCTCTTTGAGAAAAGATGGTGTCTTTCTTTTCCCTTAGTAGCTAGGATTTTCATAAGTTGAAAAGAGATATAAAGTTTGCTTATCATCTTTAGACTGCATTTAGGAATTGTATCATACATCTCGTGGTGAACCTCAAAAGGCAAACTTCTAAAAAGATCAACCTAAAATAAATTGAATGAACTTAACAACGCTTTGCAACATAACGCACAACATAGAAGTCTAGGCTAGAGATGTGTTCCGGCGTCGTAAAGCCTGGTGACTGTCGATCTCGTTGATGGTGGGTGATTCCTCCTGAGGGACGATAGCGCCAATACGGATTGTGCTCCCACGTACCGTCTCGTATATATTGGGAGACCCCTATAGGCATAAAACCTTTATCCTTAGGAAGCCGTGTCAGCCGCCCTACTGATCGCAATGCACTGAACACAGCATTCAGGAAGATCGACCGCCCGTACCCTAAAAAGTATTCTGCAGTTTTGTGAAAAGTTTGGCACACCCTCTGCCTAGAACTCCAGAGTAGTTCCTTTTGGCCTTTTTCAGACTCTATAACAGAAAAAGTCCATCCGAGCATTTGTCACTTCGGGCTCGTTAAAACATCGAAGGAGACTAGAGTCATCTTTAGCTTTTTCTCGACTCTTTAAAAGTGAAAAAGCAGGTTGTGTCTAAGCGTCATTAAAATTTATTTTAAACGGAATAATCATCACCATTCCCTCGTTGATCTTCGAAGTTAGTCTCTTTTCATCGTAAGTTCTTTTAGAATCGCTAGAAAATATTTTGGAGAGACTAGATATGTCTAAACAACCGTCGACATCCAGGACTGTATCAACCGACACAGCAGCGGCAGAGCCTCCTGCTGCTACCCCAACAATGTTCGATGGTATACCATCTGTCCTGGCAAGTTATCAACAACAAGCCGGAGTCGCATCAGGGACTGCTTCGACGACATGGTTAGTTCCTATTTCTTCATCCGGATTATCATCTGGTATTTCTTATGTTGAAACTCAACAAATTGATCCAACGTACCTTCAAAGGCCAATCCGCCCTTTAAGTACTGGATTGCCACCATATGGAGGGCAGTATGCTTTTTCATTGTTCCCTCCAGGAGAACAACCATATGGGAGTTTACAACAAAGTTCAGGTCAAACTGGAATTACATCCAGCGGTTGGGTACCAATACTGCCTCATCAACCAAGGGTTGCATATTCAATGTAACCAGTCCACCCTGTGTCGAATATTCCCACTATACCTGGTATGGTGATTGCGTCGCAAGTACAAGCGCTACCTGTTGTATGTCAACCCCAAGTTTCTCAGGTTGCAATACAACAACCTATTGTCTCGACAACTCAATCACAACCTCAGTTTAGTGCCTCCTTATCTGGGGCGACTCAGGCTCAAACAAGTACTATGACTCCTCATCTTGGTCAATCATCCAGTATTGGACAACAGCAAATGGTCCATCAACCAAGGCTGGTTCAATCTCAACAACCACAATTCCAGCAATCATATCAAGGACCTGAGCAACAAGTCTTTGTAAGTAATGGGCAACTGCATTTACAAAGCGGTTATGAACAACCATATTATAATGGTTATGCCCATCAACCTTGTCAAAGTTGCCAGCATCAAATACATTATGCTGGTATGCAAAGACCCACTGCTCAGGTGATTCCATCTTATCCTGGGTATGCTTCGCCTAACCTGAATCAACAGTTGCCCTTTGTAGCAACTCTAGAATTACCAGATCTAAACCGCCTGACGAATGATCCAGTTGCTTATGCCCCTTGGTGGCCAGCGATTCCGCATAAACTTCCGTCAGATATTCCTAAATTTAAGGGAAATCCGGGTGAAGATCCGTCAAATCATGTGATGACATTTCATCTGTGGTGTTCATCAAACACCCTAAACGATGATTCGATTAGGCTTCGCCTTTTTCAAAGGACGTTAACTGGTCCAGCGGCAAAATGGTATATTGAATTGCCTAGAGCTTCTTTCAACAACTTCAGTACCTTAGCCACGACTTTCTTAACCCATTTTCAATTACCGATAAGGTATGAAACGGGAACGGAACTCCTAACCAACTTCAAACAGACAACGGCCACTCACATATCTGATCATATACATGAGTGGCAACGTCGTCGTAGGATGGTAAAAATGTACGTTCCCGATCAGCTATTAGCTGAATGGTTTATCAAATCCTTACTTCCTACAATCACGGAAGATGTGGCAAAGGGGGGAGTCGTAATGGAAGAGCAAGTCATCGCTCGTGCGCAATATCTGGACTTGGTCTATACTCAGTCTGGCATGCTCTACGACAAAATACCTGACGCCCCTAGACCAGAATTCTCAATTCCTCCTCCTCCTAAATAAAAAAATGACTCTCATGCCATCGATGGCGTGATTGGCACGACAGACACGAAATCGACAAAGGCTACGTCTAAAAGGGCCCGTAAGATTTCCAGTCAAAATGCAAATGAGGAACTTCTTGCCTCGAAAGTAAATGCCGCGTCAACCAACAAGGGCAAACAACTGAAGCAACCAGGGGGCAAGAAGAAAAAGAAAGGGAGAAAAAGGAAACCCCCTGCGGGGTGTCATATATGCGATGAGGATCATTGGACGAGAGATTGTCCACATATAGCTGAAGTTAAGAAACTCTTTAAGAGTTCAAAACCATCAGCAGTATTGACTGATTCGTTTCCAAACCCGGGAACCAAACTGGTTGCTAATCAAAATACTTCCCGATCCCAAGTGCTTATGTTGTCTGTCTCAAAGCAGCAAAATGATTCTTTGACAAGGAATAAAGATTACGGGAATCCACAGCTATCGAATAACAAGGCTAATGAACAACCTAGTAGTTCGACGACAACTTTGACCGAAGTTGTGCCACCCATCATTCCTGAACCAATGATAAAGTCGCCAAAGGGAGGAGTACAAAAATCGACATTTAATCCTCGTGCCAAAGTAGCACAGAATTATAATATAGTAGAGGACCTGGCCCAATCGCCATCCGCTATGTCGACGCTTGAGGTACCGCAAAATTGCCTCTCCCAAGAGCAAGCTTTATTATCAGCAATAGGTGAAATTGACCCAATGGACTCCAATCTTGTGGCCTTTGATCATAAAGGATATGACCCTCAGTTACCAGCTCAACTAGCTTTCCTTATTCAAGTGAAAGCCCTCAACAAAACTGTTCATCGAACAATTATTGATGAGGGGGCATCTACGTGTATTATGTCGATGAGTTGCTGGAAGAATTTAGGCTCACCACCCTTGTCGAGATCGTCAATGACGTTAAAAGCATTTGATGGACGATCATACACTCCATACGGGATTTTAAGTAACTTGCAAGTTGAACTAGGGGGCAAAACAGTAGGAATTGATGTTGAAGTAATTGATGGAAACCTCGATTACAACATCCTACTAGGAAGGCCCTGGATATATGCCATGGCCGCAGTTGTGTCGACCTACTTCAGGAAGATTGCATTTCCCTTTCAAGGAAGAATTACAGTCGTCGACCAACAAACTTTCCTCCCCGACAGTTCACAAGTTACGGGAAGCATTCCAATGATCCATGGAAGCAATCATTCGCTTCAAAATATTGGAGTAGGTCTCCTAAAAGACCCTGCCTTAATGGGTACTTTTGCCCTACCGCCTGCAAGTAATCTGGCGGAAGTGGCCACAGTGGAAACCTACAATATGAAATCTTCTATATCTAATGGATTCAGAATATTCCTAAACATTTTGTCAGCGTGGATCATCGCCCTAATAGAAATACTGTAAATACAGTGGGCTCCGAGGACAGTTCTAATCTCGTGTCAACCTCGTTTAAAAATGAAACAAGGAGTCATGAGGATAGTTCTTTTACTGTGTCAACCTCATTAAAAAATGAAACAATCTCCTTTCCAAATCTCAAAGGTAAACCTTCATTCCAACCACCAAGTTGAATGCAATGAAGCTTGGGGGGCATGCACCTCGATTTGTGTTGTTATGCTGGGGGCATGCAAACTTATCATCGAGCAGTTTTAGCACACAGTTCATGCTCGTTAAAAAATAAACGCAAGATTCGAGCAGTTTTAGCACACAGTTCATGCTCGTTAAAAAATAAACGCAAGATTCGAGCAGTTTTAGCACACAGTTCATGCTCGTTAAAAAATAAACGCAAGATCCAAGCAGTTTTAGCGCATAGTTCATGCTCGTTAAAAAATAAACATAAGATCGAGCAAATGTTTCCACCCGCGTTTAAGCTCGTTAAAAAATGAACTATCCCGGTAAATAATCACAGTGAATGTAATATCATCAGCCATTAAAGCCTTGGTCGTGTTTGCACCGTCACCTCCACTTTTCCATTGGCCGATCGTTCACCTCCATATGATTGTTTACCCATTTTGAGGAACAGCTGCGAAGAGTGATTTCACTAGCCATCCTTGTGACACTGCCGTGATTGGAAAATTCCAACCTGTACCTGGAATCAGCTGCTAACCTGTTTCATCACTCGTTCCTCAAAAGACGAGTCTTCTTTAAGCTCTTTTCATCTGACTTGTAAAATATGAAAATATTGCCGAGTCCTTGGCCTTCCAGCTCGTTAAAGGGACAGGAAGTGTTATCCCTCCTCTAGATTTTAATCTTTTTGGACCTGAGGGATTATTGCACAAAAAGATCGAGCGCTTGTTTTGTTCGGCTCGTTAAAACTATCGAAAACTCATCCCTTCTGTATTGTTTTATACTTTTTCGGAGTTAAGGGATTAGATGACGAAAAAGGACTTTTGGAGTTAACTTTATGTACCTTTTCAGACTCTCTAAAAATGAAAAGGACCGAGTTATCTTTGTCGTTAGACTCGTTAAAATCATTAAATAGCGACAAACTTGTCTTTAGACGAGAACGAGTTTCACTATCACTAGGCTCGTTAAAACATAGCGATGGGCTTGCCCGAAGGGCAGGTTATAGAACAAGCATATGTTATCCTCCTCAAGCTTGACAAAAATAAAGAGGTACTGGTCAGCAATGACTGGGGAAAAATTGGGAGAAACTCAAGAAAACTTTGATGGTAGCAAGTCGCTCTTGAACATGACACTTTTCCTCCGTACCACAATCGGTTTGGGTTGTTTCATTCACCGATCACATCACCATGGTCTCACCATACCATCCATATTTGGGGTAATGCTACCGATCCATCGCATCAGTGTCGCCATATGTTCAAGAGAAGTCGTTCAGAAAAAAGTCAACCGTGTCCCATCCACTGCCATACATTATCCTTCATCCTTTCATGACCGCCACCCTGAATCATATGTCACAGATCGTTTTCACCTCCATCAAAATCATTAGCTCCATTCCGTGTCATTGATGTGGGATTCATTAAGGCCCTCCTTTGACGGATCGCTTCTTGTCGACATCAGCTCATTATCCAAGAAGTTGATCTAGGAACAACCCCTTCAGTACTTTGAAGCTTACATGCCTCAATGGCAAGTTTCTCACTTCCGGCGACAGGTATACATCAATGACCTTCGACCGAAAGATTTTGCGTGGTGTTCGATGCCAAGTCCTTTATTCACACCACGTGAATTGTACTACAGTACCTTGAGGGTCATTATCATTATCGGTGATTCCTCTCGCGCTTGTTAACGGTTTACCTCATTGACCGGTAATCAAGCGATGTCTTTCCATGTTCAACTTCAGAACATTTCTCACATGGATCGACTTGTACTTAGAGTGAAGATCAAACGAGTTTGAAGACCCCGGATCTAGTTTCATCCATCTGGGCTGCGATATATATTCAGGAAAAATAAAGGCATTGACATGTACATCATTGCAGCAGATAATCATCCTACCCAAAGGATGATAATTTCATCAAAATTATCAGTCTACCATCAGACGATTGTCTGTTCTATGTACAGAAAAATGAATTTATAAAGCTGAGCATGGGAATGCCCACCTCAGCTAGATCATGAAAGCAGTATGAAAAATAATGTATTGTATTGTATCTTATTACAGGTCTCCTCCCAGCATTGGATGAACTTCGGATCCTCCTGATAAAGCATTTCACTCGATAAACGGCCTCATACTTTAGGGGGCAACTGTTATAGACATTTTTGTGCCTTACAACATTGAGCATGAAATGTCCATAATCTAAGGGATCCAAAGTCCCTAAACATGTTGTTCCTACCCCTAGAGGAACAAGGCTAACAAACCACAGCAATTCACAGAAGTTCTCCACCAGAAACTACTCAAAAACAAGTCAATTCAGGATCAATTCAGTGGCTCCATTAGCTGTCTGCGCTGAATGTCAAAGTCAACACTGGCTACCTGCACTGCAACGCAGGTAGAAGCACTACCAGGGTGCGTTGAGCGAGAATTTCCAAATGGCAAGTTCATTCCAAGAGGTGTCAAGACCCAGGAAGCTTCCAGAATCTTCCTCAATGACACTTGCCTCAGTGAATTCGACTGGTGATGAGTAAGAGGTTCCCAATCTCCAAGTGGAAGCAAGAACCTCCAAGTGGAATCAAGAACTGACAGAGGGAGAGGACACTAGTCAGATCACAAGCTGAATCATACTCTCTCCAAACATCTATATATGGATCTCTCCTCCATGAGATCTAGAGGCTGGAATTTTGTTATTCCAAAGAATTGTTGTTGGTTTGAGATTGGAATCATTGGGTGCTTAATGCTTTGAAGGGGGTGAAATTAGGAATTCCATTTGCTGGGAAGGAGATGCTGGATTGGAGCCCTCTGGGTTGTATCTCTTCCTGAACCTTGTTATTCATCAATAAAGCTATCTTGGTTTCTCCTATATACCGATGTATCTTTGATGTATGATTGCATTAGTATGTTTAGTTTATTTCTAATCCTGAACTAGTTATGAATATGAACCCATGTCTTGTGTAGTGTTCTCTTCTTGTGATCTTGCAGAAACCTCTTGAAGCTGGGCGAGAGAGAAGGCAAGTAGCTGGGAACGCACAAAGAGAAGGGAAACTGGATCGAGGGACAAACGGAAGACACTGGTTAGTCCATCCATCTCTCTTCATTCTTAATTCATAAAGGAAGAATACTAGAATAACTGTCTTGTTTGTTGCTAAGGCACTGTCACACCTTAGGTGGATAGAATCGTCCTGCATAGGCATTTTTCCCCACAACAATGACCTATCGTAATGAGTGACTTAATAGTGCACCCATTCACTATCAATCCAAAGCCCTATGGGATAACAATCCCTAATGTTGGCAAGAGGTTGATGCCTCTCTTTTTGAAAATTTTGTGTAAGCATAAATATGAGAAGGTGGGGAAAATATTGAAGTGGAATTTTAAAAAACTTAGTTTTGTGCAATTTGAAAACCCTAATTTTGTGGAATGTGAAAACCCTAGTTTTGTGGAAATTTAGAAACCCTAGTAATGTGGAATTTGATAACCCTAATTTTGTGGAATTTGAAAAGCATAGTTGGTGGCTAATATTTCATATTTGGTGGATTTCATGTAAGAGATTCAACATTCCATGTAAGATACCTAACATAAGTGACATAGTTATGCATCATTACATTGAAGGCACACTTGAGGCATGGTACACCATATTAGGTGTCACATATAAGTGACACACCTTAAATAAAAACACATAAATGATGGACATAAGAAATGAACGATGACAATCAAGGCATATGCATTGATGCACATAAGTGATCACCATAAGTGACACATAATTAATGTTATTACATGACACACTATAGGAAGCACACACAATCTAAATTGATCAATGTGCATAATGGCTGCAATATATGAGAATATATGTAACGAAATTCTTCCTTCTATTAACCAATCCCAAATGTTGACAAGAGTTCAAGGCACCTTTCTTTTTGAAAAAATGTAGTGTAAGCACAAATATCAAAATGTGGAGAGAATAGAATGAAAAATGCCAAGACTTGGACAAGAAAACATCAAGATAGTGAGTTCAAATTTCACTGCATATTTAGACAATTTAAGTAAACACATGATACTGAACTTCCATCACAAGTTGACATTTGCCATTGATGTATATTAATGTGGAATTTGAAAAATCATATTTTTTTACAATTTGAAAACCATAGATTTGTGGAATTTGAAAACTCTAGTAACAAGGAATTTGATAATGCTATTCTTTTGGAATGTAGAAAGCATATTTGGTGGCTAAGGCTTCTTATTTCGATGGATGCCCTATCAAGGGTTTGGAGAGTCTTACTTGTGCCAACTTGTATTAAGCTATGGTGGCTAAGGTTAGGTGTGGAAAACCTTGTTGATGGCTAAGATGAAGTGTGGATAACCTCATTTTGTTATGAGAGGTTAATGTAAGATTTATCTTTATGCACTTTCCTTGGTATATTATCTTTGTTCATTATATTTATGAATGCTATGAAGCCATGAAATGTTATATGGATGAAATTTTGTAGATTGGACCATTGTGACTAATTTATAGCCAACACACCATAGGAAACTCCCATAAGCAATGCACTTAAGGAAACATTCATATAAGTGACATAATTTTAAGTAATTCCCCATAAGAAATGTACATGTAAGTGATAATCTTCAGAGTGAGACACATGGTCGACATGCCATATAAGATACATACCATAAGTGACATAGTAAAACATCATTGCACTAAAGCAATGAACACTTGAGCCATGGTACACCATAATAGGTGTAACATATGAGTGATAAACCTTAACTAACACCAAATAAGTGATGGAAAAAAGCAATGAATGATGACCATCACAACATATGCATTGATGTAGCATAAGTGACACATAATTAATGTTTTTACATAACACACATAATTGACACACCATAAGAAACACACACAATCTAAATTGACAAATGTACATAGTGACCACAATAGGGGATGCATGAATAGGAGCTGGAGCACTAGTGATGAGCCTCACCATTAAGTAATTACATGGGCTTTCATTGGCCTTAATTCACCTCCTAGCTTAGTCAAACCAGCTATTCTCACAACTTATTGCATACTTTTGATTTATTTTGCTTATGAGATGAGTTAGAGTTGGATATTTTGCTTTGTGGTCTAATGTGCATGTAATATAGGAATAAAAGATAAATGCAAGGAACTATGGTAAAATACCTTGGTAAAAATTCAAAGGGGACAAGGGAGAGGAATTACAAGAGGTAAATCCTCCTCATTTATTGCCCTTCCATTCGAATATCCCTCCATCAGCTGAAAGTACACATAGCCAAGCAAGTGAAAGTGCAAACAAGCCAAATCAAGAGTACTAGAAGGTAGCCAAGCAAGTGAAAGTACAAGTTGCCTCCCTACTAGAAGGAAGCTGAGCTAGTGAAATGGAAAGCACAATTTTATCATTGAGTTGAGAGTTGAACCTCCCTAATTTTGAAGGAAGTCATTGGAGACTTTAGATGTATCAATAGAAGGGCTTAGGACCTTAGTTTTTTAGTCAGATAGCAAGAATTAAAAGTATTCAGACCTTTTACTTTGCTTTGTGTCCAAGTGTAGACTTGTAACAGTTTTGATGTAATACAATGTTCTTTTATAATGAAGATGAGTTTTGTTTTGAGCCAACGTTGAGTTAACTCAGAGGGCTGAAGCTCTTGGGTTAGGGCCCAACCCTAGTAGCCAAAGCTCCTCTTTATTGTATTGTTAAGTAGCATATTTTCCTGTTTCCTGTTCATCTACTTAAGTAGTTCATTTCCATTCCAGAGGTTTATTGTTTAGTTGTTCATCTGCTTAAATAGTTACAGTCTCATTACAGTAGTGCATAGTAGATCATTTATGATTTCATTCAGTTAGCAAGTTAGCAAAGAAAAGATCCACAAGGTTGTCCACAGGTGTCTCGGCCTCACCTCCTCCCTCTGAGACCATGACATGAGGAAGAAACCCTGCAGCAACCCCAAAAACATAGAGTTTCAGTTTTTCATGCAGTTTGTTGTTTAACACAGTCACTGGTTCATCACAGTGTTACTTGGTTCATTTCATGGTCAGTTGTTACTTCACTCTCTTCCTGTCATTTGATCTCCCTCCCATTCCCATTTCATTCTCCTTCAGCACGAAATGCTTAGCAGAAGCTGATAATTCATGTTTAAATAGTTTTTACCGGTAGATCACCTTTCAAAATTAAAACTAACCAATCACCCCCTGAATTTTCTTTTAGCATTTGAATTTTTTCACTTTAAATGCCAACTATCCCTTGTTGGATCTGATGGCTATCATGCACCTGCTTGCCAACCAGCTCAGTCAAGTCTCCATCGTTGATCTACCTAGACAGATCTGATGGCTATCGGGCCATCTCACGTGGATTTCTGTCTGGTCATTATCTGCCTGAAGGCGCGTGATAAGAGCTGTTTCCCTATGCTACGTGTCACCAGAGGAGGCTAACCGCGTAAAATTTTTGAAAACTGCTTACAGCTTTGAGGGCGCGTGATAAACAACTTACTACCCTCTAAACCCGCTCCGTCATTTCCGCACATTCCTTTAGGTGATCCAATCTCCACTATCGATCTGTCTCCTGATTTGATGCTTGTCGCTTCACCTAATTGCCAACCAGCTCGGTCAAGTCTTCACCATCAATCTGTATCCTAATTTGATGGTTGTCACTTCACCTGATTGCCAACCATCTCGGCCGATCTCCGCCGTTGATCAACCGATTAGTCATGTCAGTCCATATTTTGACTTAGCCTCCGCGATATAATCTCAGTCGTTCATCTGCTTCGTTACCCTGTTCATTCACCTATTCACCTAAGCCTCCTGTGATCTGATCTCAGCCGTTCATTTACCTTTCACCCGCTTGATCCAATGGTTCTCATGCATTGTTTCTCCCTCACGTCCTTCTTTCACCAATTTCTTCCTTCGACTACTCTTCCACTTAAACATAGATTTAGCTTAGTTTCCTTTGCTTAGCCTTAGTCTAGTTTTGATGCTTTTACTTCTGTAACTTAGATAATTAGCATTAGATTACTATTGTTATAGTAATTCTGCTTAGCATAGTTGTTTAATTAGTTAGCTAGGGTTTGGTGTGAGTTAGCATTACATGTTGGTTCCTTCAACACTACAGTAGAGTAGCTCCCCCTTAGAATAAACTTGCTCTTATTCCATCAAAATCAAGCTTCTTATGAACCTATAGAAGCCTGGCTTAGAACCCCTGGGGTCTGTTGCCAAATGAATAGTGACAACATGTAGTACCTTCACTTCTACTTGTGCATATAGCACTGTCACATCCAAGTTTGTATGAACCCTGGGTTGATAAGTAAAGCTGGTAGCCCTAGGAGTTGTAGGATTCTTGCTGTAATACCTAGGCTCATCACTTTTTGGAACCATTGCCGAGGAGGTGTCAGAGTAGGAGTGATTACTGCTCCTTCTTATATTTTTAGTCTCTAACTTTATTTTCTTCTACTTCTGGTCTTCAATTTTCTTCCATTAGTTTATTTCTGCAAAAGTAATCTAGTTTCTTTGTTTCATTTGGCATTTATCTGCTTTCCTTTCCATTTTAAAAATAGTTTCCTTCTTATTTGTAGTTTTTCATTCAATTAATCAATTTAATTATGCAATTAGTTTTCTTTCTGTCAGTACTCTTTCATTCAACAATTTCAATTCAGCAGGTAGTTTCCTTTTTGTTGGTGGTCTTCATTCAATCAACATTTCCTTCCTGCAAAGTACTTTCCAGCTTTAAAGAAAAATCTTACAAAAAACCAAAAACATTTCCTTTCATGCCTCGTAGGAATAGGGATAATTCAGGAAAATTCTTGCCATATACCCCCACTACATCCAACAATCAACCTTCTCTCTTCTTTGGTGATTGTGAATTGGAAGAACCTTTAGGTGAGCAACCTAATATATTTGAAGAACCTATAGGGGAAGAAGAAGAGGAAGAACCCATTCCTACTGAACCAATGGCTGAAAACTAAGATGACAGAGGAAATAGAGAGGGAATTGAGAGTGCCTTCCCTGGGAAACCAATGGGGACACTAAAATGAAGAATATAAGCCCCTCTGCTCTACCTCATTTCCATGGCTTGACCATAGAGGACCCTGACACTTTCCTATTTGATTTTGAAATTATATGCTGAACCTATGACTATATAGAGGATGAGAAAAGGTTAAAATTGTTTCCATCTACCCTCAAGGATGCAACATTATTGGTTCATGGGTTTACCTAGAGATAGCATCATAACTTGGGCTTAGATGCAGCAGGCCTTTAACAAAAAATATAGGGACTAATGTAGGTCAAAAGACACTAAAGAAGAGATTTTTAGGATGACCATAGGCTAGGATGAATCCTTAGAAGACTGTGAAGACAGATTCCAGCTCAATTACAAAAGGGCGAGGTGCACACTTGACCCTGAGTTACTGAAGCTGGTCCTGCTTAGAGGAGAAAGGGAGGATATCCTAGATACCTTGCATTTGTTAGCAAGAGGAGATATCTACCAACTACCCTATGAGGATATCAAGAATGTCTTTAGAAACCATTCTAGGGCAACCATGAAAAAGGGTAGGAGTAGTCAACTTATGGCCAGTACATCATCTTCCAACTCATCCATCAAGGGTGAAATTGGAAATATGATGCAGGACTTCAAAAGTGAGATGCTGCAAACCCTTGCCTTGCAATTGGATTCCATGAATATCAGAAGGAAGCAAGAGGAAGTAAAGATATCCTTGGCCATCTTTTGTCCTAGATGCACCAGGAAGAATCCTAGGAATGAATGCCCATTGAACTGTATTGAAATTTTCTCAGTCTGTGAAGAAAACCACTCCACAGACAAGTGCCCTTCTTTACCTGAACTCAAAGTTGTATATCAAGGAGCTGAAGGGGTCACTAAGAAACTTTGCTACATCAACCAAAGGAGACCTCCTGGGCCTAGACCATACCAACAGGGTATGCAAGGATCATCCCATGCATATTACAGACCCAACCAAACCACAACTATACCTTCTTGGGGACCCCCTGCTCAACCTTCCTGGTCTACACCCCCTCCTTGGTCCTATGCACCTCAGTATCATTCCCAGCTAGCTAGCCAGTCATTCTAACCTTACATTCAGCCACAACACCAGTGGAATACCCCACCCCAAGGGTGGAGGCCCCAAGTCAACAATGTTCTAGCCCTATTGCCTCCACCACCTACCCAACCACAACTCTTGCACTCTGATCCACCTAAGCAACCCCAGATGCCTACCCAGCCAAATCAAAACCCAAAAAATAAGTAGGCTCAACAAGGATACAATGGAGAGACATCATACCCAGCTTATGTTGTAGAAATCCAGGAGATCAACCTAAGATCTGGGAGAATTTTCCCAGATAACCAACCTCCCTCTCAACATAGGGAGGTTGAGGAAGAAAGAGAGGGAAGCAACCTTAGAACAAATCCACCCTTTCCTGAAATATTATCACAACCACTCTAGCCTACCCTAGAAGAAACTGAACTTCTGGGAGAATTGAGAAAACTATGTGTAAATATCCCCCTTCTCCAGGCAACCAAAGATGTTCCTATTTACAATAAACTAATTAAGGAGAAGTGCTTTAAGCATCCAGGAAGAAGAAAAAGGGATGCCCCTACCATTAATGTCATTGGGCAGTTATATGACTTAACACTGGGTCAGGTAATATGTCCAAAATACTTAAACCCTATACAAGCATGGCTTGGAACCCCCAGTGTCTCTTTCCAAATGAGCAGTGACAATAGGAAATACCTTCACTTCTACTTGTGCATATAGCACTGTCACCTCCAAGTTTTTACAAACCCCGGGTTGATAAGTAAAGCTGGTAGCCCTGGGAGTTACATCATTCTTGCTGTAATACCTTAGCTCATCAACTAGGTTGAGCAACCTACTTCGAGGCAATGATGGGAGCTAGGGAGGATGTAGTTGTAGCAATTGCATATGAAACCACAATAGGTATACCTACAATAGGTGCAATAGTAGTTGCTATATAAATGGATGTGGTGAGAGGAGGGGTTTGATAATGGAGTTGTGCAGGGTGAATGGATGTGTGCATGATGGAGGGGTGTAAGAGAAAAAATATTGAGCATCTAAGGTGATACACCCCCATTGGCTATACAATAGGAGGAAGCACCCTAGGGGAAGAAATAAGAATGCGAAGTGTTGGGGGGGGGGGGGGTACCTAATGGTCATACTTGGCATGAACTATTGATTAAATAGGATAGTTAAAGGATGGAGTTGGGTGGGTATGGAAGGGGAAGGAACTAGGAAGAGACGAATCTACATAGACATTTGCAACACGTTTTATTAGTAAAAAAGCATGAAATTCAACTAAACTAAGATAATGAAAGTCACATTAAAAGAAGATATAATCTAACATATGCTACCTACATGGGAGGTGATATGTTGATCCTAGGTGGATATGGTTGCTCAAAATCTCCATTGGGCCATGACAAGTAGGCTAACAATGAGAGCATAAATGTGTCACCATTCGGCTCAAACCAGGAACACTAGTCCACCTACATGGTTTCAAAAGATCTACACATGGAGGTATAAGAGACTACTTTGATGGATATCATGTGGAGGCTGCCACAAATGAAATATTTTGCGCTAGATTATATGTGAAACATGCTATTGCATTACCAGTGTCAGCAAGACGATATGAAAGTTGAGTTAACTTTGTGTGTGTGGGTTGGTGGGGGCATTGGACATAATGCCTAGGAGCATGTGGCCCTCGCAATGGATTATGCCTAACATTTGGTAGATCATGGATAGAGCTAAGAAAAACCCCTTGAAACTCACTCATGTTGAAATAGTTAACATGCATAATAATTATGAACTCGATGCACAATTTATGAAGGAAATATAATGGAACCTCCCTATTATTATAGGGAGGTTTATAAAAAACCATAAACCAACAAATCATCCAATTCTCTTTCCATGGATCGAATGAGCACCAATCCATGCTGCAAATGTCTCTTCCTCATATCAAGGGTTTGGTTGGTTTTTAGGTCAATAAAAAAACCACAATCATTTGTTTGGTGATATTCAATACTTTAAGTTGTTCTTTACTAATAACAATGGAGTATAATTCTCTTATCTTGGCCCTATATTTAGTGATATTGGTCAATTGACCAGGGGCACAGTTAATGGAGGAAATAATACTGTCAAAGGATGTGGCTAATGAGAGTCATGATGGTTCCCTTGTGTTCTTGATTTATTTATCAATATTCTAAATTCATTTAAATAATTTGTAATTTGAGTTTCTAGATTGAGATTTGTCTTGGGTTTATGTTTTATTGTGGCTCTGCTGTGGAGTTGGTTTCTTGATTGGGTTTGATGTTTTCAACCATGGTGATTGTGTTTAAATTAATTTTCATTAACATAATTCCTTAAAATTCAATTTAATTTTTAAAGAATAGAAAATAAAATAAAATAAAGAAAGTTAGAATATTTACCTTTAACGGGGAGGAGGCTTTGTCCACATGCACATTTTGCTTTCCAATTCACTTGTGGGGTTTGTGAGGTCTGCAAGGAACAATGTGACCCTGCCATTGTCTTTATTGTTTCTTTTTAATACATAGAAGAACACACACACACACACACTTTTGTTAAAATGACGTGCATGTTTCGAAAATGCATGCATGTTCTTTTTCCAAATCATTTAGCCAATGTGAAGGTTTAGAAATCGCCAACCCTAAAATAACACAAACATATTTGTGCATGTGTATTTCTTAAAAATTATGCTCATGCACTCTTGTTACACCAAAATTAGGTAGCATCTCCTTGCATTTTAATTTAATTTGATCTCACATATAATATTATTGTTGCTAACTATGTCGAAGTTTCCCTCTCCAATACAAAAGTACCTAGAGATTTAACTCCTACTTGTCTTGTGCATATTAATTGATGTTATTCATCATTAAATATAATTGTTGTGTGATTATTAGTTAGTTGGATTTGAGATATTTATTCCAACTGATATAGCTCCTACTTTGGTGTTTGGTTGAGATATTTAATTAACTAGTTGATTGTATGGTTAAGACAAATTTCTATCTTGAACCAATGCTTGTTGTATTTATATGTGATGTTGAATATGCAATTAAGCTTTTGGTGTGCGATTTGTTTTGTGAATTGGTATTAGAGCCTCTCACTCTGTTGGTAACTCACTTAAGGGAGGGCCCATGATTAGGCAAGAGATGTGAGTTACTTGTTACTTGTTACCTGTAGCATGTTAGATTAATATAACTTTGTGTTTTGAAATTTATATATTATGTGTTTGTGCGAGAGATATATTTAGGCATCTCTACCCTCCACTATCACTTAGTTCATTCCCAAAGATGAAAGATTAGAAAGAGAAAAATTTCCAGGAAATATTCATTAAAGGTTTCATCTTGCCTCGAGTAATAACATAGGATGAATGTCGCGCCACAAGGATTCAATTGTGGAATCGATTTAAGAAGTGATGTCATAAACCACCTCTAGTTGTGCACATAAAATAACATTGAGGAGAATTAAATATTTTGGCCATGAAGGCTCATGATGTTCAGCGTTATGAAGATCATAGATTGTTGCAGAAATTAGGATCTTATAGTTCTGAAGTTGAAGATCCAGTGGCCATTGTCAGTTCTATGTTCTATAATGTGTTGTTTAGGGGTATACCAAATACAAATGGCAACTATCCAACAACTATTGATCTGAAAATGGATTATGTGATTTCTTCCTCTTTTCCAAAATAAAATAAAACAAAACTTAGGACCATGTCAATGCTTTGCAAGGTTAAAATTCATTCTTGAAACAACAAGTTTTTCAAATGTCTCTTCTTGTCATGAATTAGTATTCATATGTAATTTAACATAATGAAATTAACAACACATAATCCATGCAGGCATAAAGAAGAGAAAGACAAATTTTTATTGACAAAGTTCACCCCTCTTGGGCTACATCTCCAGGCTTGTCAACATGACTAGACCACTCATTTATTCAATATCAAAATGAATTACATAAACACTTTTTGCAGGTAAATATGTGGTTATTACCCCTATAAGGTAATGTTCTCCTATAAATAACTCTGACAAAAATAACAACTCAAAAAATCTCCTACAAAGATGGCATACTTCAACTGAAATGAGCTAAAAACATCATGTGAACCCTTCAATTCCACATTGAAGCACATAATAAAAGCTTCATGTTAAGGGAAGTTGAACATGAGCTGAACCCTGTTGGTTATAGTTGCTACAATAGCCTTCTACAAGTGAGAATACCCCTACATGGTCTTCTCCATGCCCAAATACCTTCTAGAACTGCTTCCAAACCCTGATTGATCCATACACCTTTAGTCTCAAACCTAAAAAAGACTCTGTAGATGTGCTCAAATCAGAAATTAGAGGTTACCAGTTGATTCAGAACATCCAAAAACCCCTAAATAGCCTCTTTCTGAGCTTAGTTTGAATAAAATCTCAAAACGTTATGAGCTTCCAAGCTCTCTCATGAACTTGACTATTAAGCATCCTACAAATTCGTCCTTCTGGTTAATTGTCCTACAAATCCATCCTGACAATTGCTAACGGACTGACAATTCCACCCCAAAACTTGCTAACGGACTGAAAATTCCGCCCTCCGTCGGTGCATTTTGTTGGAACTTTAATTCAGCCTCTAACCCCTTGAGACTGAAAATCGCACATAGGGCTAAGGGCTGGGCCTTAGCACCCTCCCCCATTGGTTAGGCCTCTTAAAATTTAGGTGAGTGGTTATATAACACTCCATGGGAAAGGGTCGAGCCATGACTCACCCTAACCATCAGAGTCCCTAATCCTACGCACTGGGTCACATAATGTCACATAATACCTGGGGCTGGCCCCCACACATTAGTGCCTTATCCTTTGCACTTGTGGTCACATAAGGGTCATGTGGCTAGGGGTTGGATCCCTGTCGGAGCGCCTTTGCGCCGAATGGCCAAAACCTGTGCCTGTGGTTATATGTTGTGGAATGTGACTTGGGCTAGGGCTCCTTCCTCTGCCCCCACCTCCATTCCAATCTAGGGTATAAGGCTTGATTCCATGGCGTGTGTCCATAGGTGTTGGAACCGTGGGCCAAGGCTAAGCCATAGCCCTTGGCTCCCCTTCCTGCGGTCTCGTGGGCGTGGGGTGACTAGGGGCTATGGATTAGCCTTGGCCCCTTCCCCCAAATGGCACATACATATAACTTAAATATGGGTTGTGAACCATATGGTTAAGAACCATAGCGCAACCATAATGGTTAGTTTTTGGACTATTGGCTTGGAGGTCTCGTGTTCGATTCCTGTGGGGGTTTATTCCACCCATAACCCTAATTTTTGGTCAACCATTGGGAGGCCATGTGGCTACCCACCATTGGCCCACATGGATCCCACTCATTGGACATCAAACCACCAATCAGAACACAGTAAAATTCGACCACTCTAGAGAGGCCAAGTGGCAACCTACCAATGGCCTTAAAAAACACAGTCAAACACCCAAATTGCCATTTTTTTGTCTGCTTGAGAAAACAGTAAGCGTGCAATAACTTGAGTATCTAGTGTCAGATTGAGGTGAAATGAACTTCATTGGATTTAGAACAAAGGGGAATTCAATTTGACGCCAGTTTCAAGAAGTTTTGGGCACTTCAATTTTTAAGCATGAAATTGATCACCTGATAACACCTCCCCACTAGGATCTTTTGGACTCCAAAATTTTACTTCCCTAGTCAATATAAAGAGGCTGAAACTCAAAAACACCCAAAAAGTCAATCCAAAATGCAAAATTTTCAATTGGTGCCCTTCAAGCCCCAATCAAGGAACTTTACTTATCATCCTTATGAAGACCTGTTGTCTTGTTAAGAATTGAGCCATCATTCTTATTGTTGTTGCAGGAAAAAAATACTGATGAGTGGAATCTGAACATTCTCTCTACTCTCATCTTTGCACGACTCCAAAAAAACTTCATCTTGAAGTTTAATCTGTTGAAGACAAACTTGACCCCATCTAGGAATTCAAAAGAAAAATAAACTTGCTTTAACATCTTCAAGTTGAGCTTGTACATGAAAAGTACACTACTGCAAAATTTTCCATGATATAATTGACCTTGCCTACAATACATAGTCATCTTATACAATCTTAAAAACAAATATTCAATTCACACAAGTTTCAAATTGAATACTTGTATCAGTGAACATATGACAATTTGTAGACAACTTTGAATGACAACCTTTTACATTCACAAAATTCCTTAACATGTGGACTATAACAAGCCAATACATACATCAATGAAAAAAATCTACTTTTTGAAAATAGTGACAAGAAATTTTCACTTTACAAAAGTGCCTAAACAAGTAAGAACACCAAGTATTTACAAAATTTACAAAACAACTTCACAATAACTGTACCCAAACCTTGCCTCTCCTAGGCTTGTGGGTTCTCATCTTGCACCAGCTTATCTTGAAGGTCACTACAGGTTGTGGAGAGTCACTTTTTCCACCTTTTGTTTCCCTTGCATTATGTAGCATAATCTCTTTACTTTTCTTTGAACGAAGCTCTAAATGAAACTTCCAACATCATTCAGTGTCATGTCCATGCACCTTGCAATGAGCACATATAAACTTATTCTTGTTTGCTGACATAGAATTTCTCTCATGTGAAAGAAAGCCACTATGCTTGATGCCTAAATTTTAGTTCATTCTTTTAACCATTATCATACTTTTCTCACATACAACCATGCAATGGTCAATAACATCATAAAATGTACAAGGATACTGATTCCATAAGTATTCAAAATTTCCATGCATTGGAAAACACCCTTGAGAGTTATAGTTGTCTTTAGAGTTGCAACTTTGATGGTTTCCACAATGTGGTGACATCTCATGCTCATATTTTGATGTACCTCAAGCTATTTTGAGCATTCCCCAAACTCCTTTCGACCATATCCCAGTCCCATATACTTCGGTCTCTCCTCAACCATAATTGGATTGGTAATACCTTGGCCATTTATGTCGAGGCCTCCACCTTCATATCCCATAATGGAAATAAACTTCATACCTATGCCATTGGTATGTTGTTCCAACACTGCAAAAGAGTTGTTATGCATATAAATAAAAGGAGTGGAACTTGAGATGCTCTTACCTCCTTAAACTTGTCATTCATCATTTTAGCTTTGATGATGACGATGATGGCAAAATTGTAGATGATTCTAGCCACCCACTCTTATCCATTGGCATATGGTGTGCTTTTTGAAGATGTTTGCAAAATGTGCATGAAACCTCTTCCACATATGGTCCAAAACCACTATTTGAACCATTACCACATATTGGCCTCATTTTGGAGGTTTCACTTGCTGGTGTAGGAGTTGAACTTTATGCAACTTGCTCATCAAGAACTTTCTACAATACAAAGCACATGTGCCTCTTCTCCTCTCCATCTATCTCCAACATCCTTCTCAACTATATGTTCTCCATATGAAGAGCTAAATTCTGCTCCTCTAGCTCTTGAAGTCTCTTTTTTCTTCCCATTCTTACAACTTAGTCAACTAGTGATCCAATACCAAACTGATCTGAAATTGGATTAGGTGATTTCTTCCTCTTTTCCAAAATCAAATAAAACAAAACTTAGGATTGTGTCAACGCTTTGCAAGGTTAAAAATGGGTTTCTAAACAATATGTTTTTCAAATGTCTCTTCTCATCATGAATTAGTCTTCATATGTAATTTAACATAATGAATATAATAACACATAATCCATGCACACATAAAGAAGAGCAAGACAAAGGTTTTTTGACTGAGATCACCCCTCATAGGCTACATCTGCGGGCTTATCAACATGACTAGACCACTCATATATTCAGTATCAAAATGAAGTACATAAACATTTGCTACATGTAAATATGTTGTTATTACCCATACAAGGTAATGTTCTCCTACAAATAACTCTCATAATAGAAACAACTAAAAACATCTCCTACAAAGATGATATACTTCAACTAAAATGAGCTAAAAACATCATGCGAACCCTTCAATTCCACATTGAAGCACATAATCAAAATGTCATGTTAAGGGAAGTTGAACCTAAGCTGGACCCTGCTAGTTATAGCTACTGTAGTAGCCTTATGGAAGTGAGAATACCCCTACAAGGTCTTCTCCATGCCCAAATACCTTCTAGAACTGCTTCCAAACCCTGATTGATCCATACAACTTTAGTCTCAAACCTGCAAAAATTCTATGTAGATATTCTTAAATAAGAAAATAGAGGTTACCAATGGATTTAGAACATCCAAAAACCCCTAACTAGCCTCTTTCTGAGCTCAATTTGGATAAAAAATCAAAACATTATGAGCTTCTAAGCTCTCTCATGAACTTGATTGTTAATAACTGTCCTACAAATCTGCCCCAAAAATCACTAACATAATGACTTCTGTCCTCCGCCAGTGCATTTTGTTTGAACTTTAATTCAACCTCTAACCCCGTGAGACTGAAAATCAATGTCGTGTGGGCACATCGGGCTGAGGGTTGGGCCTTAATGCCGCTCTCACCAGTTAGGCCCCTTAAAAGTTGAGCGAGTGGTCGTATGCTCCACGAGGCCACCATCAGAGCCCTAATCATGTGCACTGGGTCACATAAGGTCACATAAGACTTGGGGTTGGCCCCACAGATTATCACCTTACCCTTCATGCCTATGGTCACATAAGGGTCATGTGGCATGGGGTTGGCCTCTCGCCGAAGCACCTTTGCGTCGATCACCCAAAGCGTGCGCCTGTGGTTATATGTTGTGGCATGTGACTTGGGCTTGGGCTATTTTCTTTGGCCCCACCTCCATTATGCTCTAGGGTATAAAGCTTGATCCAGTGGCGTGTGTCCATAGTGTTGGAACCGTGGGCCAGGGCTACGCCCTAGCACTTGGCTTCCCTGCTTGTGGTCTCATGGGTGTGGGGTGATCGGGGGCTAGGGCTTATCCCTGACCCCTTTCCCCAAATGAATCATAAATATAACTTAAATATGGGCTTTTAACCATATGGTTAAGAACCATAGCGTGACCATAGTGGTAATTCGTTAGAGTATTGGCTTGGAGGTCCCATGTTCGATTCTTGTGGAGGTCTATTCAGCCCATAACCATATTTTTGGTCAACCATTGGGAGGTGACGTGGCTGCCCACCATTGGCGTACGTGGCTCCCACTCATTGACCATTAAACCACCAATCAGAACAGAATAAAATTTGACCACTCTGGAGAGGCCAAGTGGTAGCCTACCATTGGCCCTAAAAAACATAGTCAAATACCCAAATTGCCTTTTTTTCTGTGTTAGAGAAAATGGTCAGCATGAAATAACTTGAGCATTCAGTGTTGGATTAAGGTGAAATGAATGTCATTTATTTCAAAATGATGGGCACTTCGATTTGGAGCCAACTTCAAGAATTTCTACGCACTTTAATTTTTTAGCATAAAATTGATCACTTGATTAGTTATCGCAGGATGAAGTCATTGTAACATTATTAGCCTCTTTATTTTCTATCTCTCTAAAATTATGAGCCCATACAACTAAAATTAATCTCATCTATGGAGGGAAGTGGCTCCATCACCACTGGTGTTTGTGAACAAATGTCAACGTCATCAGTAATTTGACAGTCTAAGATGCTTTAACAATCTAAGTTGCGTTTCTATCTCTCATATTGACTACGACTATGGTAATTTATCAATGAAAACTATAGTTGAATTACATAGCATGGGATTATGTGTGACTACACCATCAATTTCTACTAGATTATTCTTGTTGGTGAGTACTATGATATGCATTCATCACACATGTCAGAATGGGGATTTAATCTCAGCATATGAGCACATTCTATCTAGAGTAAATACACCTAACATGGTTACCCTAGTCTTGGCATATCAAAAGTTTGATAATCCTTTTCTGAGCGGTGATGGTATGTAGAATAGGCTTCAATTTATACATTGTATATTAATATTATAATTTGTTTGTAAATTAAGTGATGATGAACTTTCACGATTAGATAAAAAAGTCATAATGTAATAACTAAATCTAGATACATTTTGTATCTAGACGACTCTTCTATACAACTAGCGAGTACAACGGTTGGCACACAAGTATCTTGGTAGATGGAAGCTCATCCATAGAATGACTAGTAGTTCATTTTTTATTGCATAGAGGCAATTGATTGTGTTTGAAGCTACTTTTTAAGAGATCAAGTGGTGTAAAACTCAATATGGATGGTTGTCCATATAATTTGACAGTTGTGGATCTAGGTGAGGATCCCTCATTTGTTGAAGACATGGGAGTGGTCTTCTCGTGAGGTTATGCAATAACTTGGGAAGTTATTCAATAATTTACTTCAGGAGATCCATGGTTTGGGAGTTAGAGAGTGGAAATCGAGATTCTAGTTTGCCAACTACACATTTACGAGGGTTATGAGATAGCTTAATGAAGTTCGCTCTATACGATTTCGAAGATGTCCAAGGAAGCTAATGAAGACTTTGCAGACAAGACGATCCAAGACAAGTACTCATTAAGGGAGGGACTTGGAGATTTAACTCCTACTTTTCTTTTGCATATTAATTGATGTTCTTCAGCATTAAATATAATTGTTGTGTGATTTTTAGTTAGTTGGATTTGAGAGATTTATTCCAACTAATATAGCTCCTACTTTGGTGTTTGGTTGAGATATTTTCTCAACTAGATGATTGTATGGTTAAGATAGAATTTATATGTTGAACCAATACTTGTATTTATATGTGATGTTTAATGAAATGCAATTAAGTTTTTGGTGTGCAATCTGTTTTGCAAATAAAATTTTATAGTTAAATTCCTAAGCTCTCCAAGAATTTTATAATCCCAAATTTATGAGAGTACAAACCCAAAAAATCACAGTGTTTAAATGTTCGTGCCCTAGAAATCTACATAGGTGAGATTGGAGACATGGTGGGTCACCTCTAAACACCCATCTTGCATGGACCATCCTATAAATAATTCGTTCTCTATCAAATGGTAATGCTCAAGCATAATCTGTCTTGCACCATGGTATGGAATTAGGGGTGGGAAGAAGTAAGTGACCATAAATTCTTATTAATTACAAGTAGAGTGCATGATGTGGCCCAACATAAGAAGATGTAAACATCCCCAGAATTAGGGGTTGGAGGAAGTAGGTGACCATTAATTATTATTAGTTGTACGTAGAGTTTATGATGTGGTGCAACATGGGAAGATGTAAACATCCCTGAGAGATATTTCTAGATGATGTGGCTTAACATGGGAAGATGTATCGCTTACACGTAATTTTGAGTCATGTTTTGGGTCATTTAGAATAACATAGATGTATATTATAGATAAATAAATAATATATAATTGATGTTTTGTTTTTGAGTTTTTAAATTAGTTTTGTAATTTGGTAAAATGTTTTTAAAATTACAAATTTAAATTGTGTAATTTATAAAATAAAATATTAGAATAAGGTGTTGAATTCATTTATATGTTTAAAAAACATTTTAAATAACAAAAAAATGTCAATCCCATTCAAAATTATATCACTAAATTCTAAAAAAATACTAAAAATATCTAATAATTAAATTACACCATTTATATTTATATAATATTTAATATAGTGAATACATTATTGCTAACTAAATAAATATTTTTTTACAAATAGTAATCTTATAGTATAAGATTCATCTTATCAAATATATATAATACTTGTATCATATTAAGTTTATAAAAAAAATTACATGATATTAACTTTTTACATGAAATCTAAATAACACACTTTTATGGGTAGAAAAAATGTACTTCACAAACAGGGTATAGTAAGGTGTGGATTTAGTCTTTGTGTTTGAGTATTTAAATTTTTTTTAGAACTATTTATGTAGGGAGACATGCCATTCAGGTGACAATATTTTGATTTAATAGAGCATAAAATGAAACAAAATATTATTAAATAAATAAGTCTTAAAAATATTTTGTATTAATATTATTGGAAAATTTTAAATCAAAATTATTAATTATGTCGTAAGGCATTTCTTTTGAGAAGAAATTCACTCCTGCCCACAAGTCATCGCTCTGTGCCATTGGATTATATGTTAGATGATTGGAGGATGTTCATCTATTGGATCATCACAATCGAAGGTAGTTGGAAGGTGGAGAATGTTGTGCAGGAAGGTGGTTAGTTAGAGCTAACATCGCTAAGGAAGTTATAAAGATACCCTTGGGAACTTGTTATTCCTACCTTTTTTGGGTCGAAAAACAAATGATATGTTTCTCTCGCTCAATGTTTGTCCGCCATGGATGACACTACCTTTCCTTAAGCAATTCTTCCTCCTTTTGCTTCACCTTCCAAAACCCCCCAGGTAGTGGATTCCAACTCAACTCATTTCTAACTTCGCGACTTGATATATTTTATGGGTAAGACCATGCTCTTGAAAGATCCTATTCTCCTCAACATTTTAGACATTATCACCACCCACGGTGGAGGTCATGCTCTTTTTGTAGAGGATATCACTTACTATATTCAGATTCCACCAAGAAGTCCCCTCACTTGGAATACTTGTATGAAATTGTTGTGTAGATAGGAAGAAAATACTTTTATGAAAAATTTTGATTCTAACTTGATAGGTAAAGTTGTGAGCGAAGTTAGAGTAAAATACTGGTAAGAGGTTTTCGACATAAGAGGAACTTTGTTGATTGAATGTCAAAAAACATAAGAATATGCAATAAATCACTAATAAGAGTGTTCTTTTAAGTAATTTATACATGCAAATGACGAATATGTATGTGAGCTGCTCAATTGTATATGCACAAAGGTATCACACAAAAGTTTACAAATAGATATTTGTGTTATAATTTTACTCACAATGGAATGGTATATAGTTTTGTTATAAGTATATACACACACAAAAAAAGACATGGTTAGGCATTGCTAGCAAGATTGCTAATCAAGTGTCATTCTCCGAGAATAAGTTTTACTATGTGTATAGGAAGATAAGTTCAGGACCCATGATAGGTCACACTCGATGTCCTATACCATTAAAGGAAAAATGAACAATATATAAACATAACATTGTTACATAGAATAAAAACCTATTATTCAGTTCTTGATAAAAGTCAAAGAAAGAAGTATACATTTATTATCCTGCAGGTAATCAACATAATGAATTTGGAGTAATGTAAAATAATCCCTCGATGGGATAAAAACCCATGAAAACCTATAGGTATAAACCTTTTTCTGCTACCTATCGAGCAAAACTGAAAATGAAAGAAATTAAATCTTGTAGACAAACTTCTACAAATTTTTGGTTAAAAAAAATAAGTAAGGAATTATTGCATGCATATAGTTGAACAATAAGGTAAATATTGCTTCTTTTCACCGAAATAATAAAAGTGCTATCACAGATAGAAATGAAAAGGGTTCAAAACCAAAACCGGTAAGGAAACCCTCTCTTAAGTTCACTATACAGACAAAAGAAATAGTGAAAGATTCAAATTTTATAACAAAAATGTTTATTCTTAAGATGCATTCTTCTATACAGTGAAGGACTGAGAAAGGGCCATTGGCCATTTTCTTCTTCAAAAAAAATAAAGAATATAATTTTCTTCTAGTTATATAACTTGAATTAAGGTTTCTTGTACAAACAACAAGCCAATCCATTTGGGCGAGGAAAACCTGGTAAATAAAGTATAAGGTTAATAAGAGTTCAATATAGTTTAAAGGTTGATCATATGTAAAAAAAAGAAAAGGACAATCGACCATATGAAAAGAAAATAAAGGACCGTAACGACCGATATATAACCACACTCATTTTGCTACCAACAATGCACTTGTATTATGACAAAAAGGGCAACAAGAGTAAGGGTTCTTTCTTCTAAAACAATTACTTGAGATGAAGATAAAGTTAAACAAGGGTATATTCAACGAAAACCAAGAAAAAATAAGAAGACATTGATAGATAATAAAAAAATACTTGTGACAAATCCTAGCCCAAGACTTCCCTCTGCCACTTGAACCTGTGAAAATTAATACTTATTCCTGTAACACCACCTCCTCTCAAGCCCACCCAAGCAACCAATCAGCCAAGGAAAACATGTGATGAGAGAGGTCACTATAAGAGATTCAATCTCCTTTGTAATCATAAGGAAATGGAATCAATGGAACACATCAAACAAACCCATCTAGATTAAGAACAACACCCCCAGGAGACATGTTAGCCACTCAAACATATTTCCCCTGGGTCCCACTAATCTTTTAAGCCTTTTAACTCAAATTCACTCTCATTCTATAGGCAAGACAACAACCAACAACCCAGAGTTGCTCTCATAGGCCTATGTGCTAGTGACTGTGGAATTTTCTCAGCAGACCTGTGCCAATGACCTCAAGATTTGAGCCACTTCTCTAGCCTAGAATCCCGGTCTTTTCCCAGAAATTGCTACATCCTTCAGAATCCGTCAAAGACATGATAACAATTTCGATAAAATCAAAAATCAACCTTAGGACTAGGCTTGAACCTCCCCAACTGAGACTAACATTCTATCAAACACTTGGCACCAATGTAACCTACATGTTTAGGATATAAGACAGAGCATAAATGATTGAAAGAACTTATGAAACATAACCAAAAGGATCACCCCCTTCTCCATTGAACTATTATATCATAAATTAGGTCTTGGAACCATCCATTTAACAATTACAAGTAAATACATGAAATAACCATGATATGAACCAATCATTTAACCATGCTTATAACCAACATAAAACCATATAAATATCAGAGATATTATAGCCATTAAATCCACATGTAAATCAATGCAAAAGTAAGAGAACTTAGATTTTATTAATCATAGGCAAATCTGACCAAGTTCGGGACTTCCACGTACCACCTGACCATAGACATGGTTGAACCAAATCTCTCTTTCAACCAGTCATCCCCATGACATATCCAAAGCATGAATGTGGGATCTCATAGAACAAACAACAACAACAACCAAGGGAATCCAGAGGTTAAACCACCTCCACCCTCACCAAACCGTGATCACATGAAAACCGGTGCTCCAATCACAATCGTATCAAACTTGGGATGTCATTCAAAATCCATCACTATCCTTGAGGAATTTTCCTTCTCCTCATCTCTCAGGGTTTACTGCAATACAATCTCGTATCACTACACAATAAACTGAGACCAATCTCTCTGGATTTACCATAATCCAAAACCAGATCACTAAGCCCTAAATCGAGACTTCTCCCTTAGGATTTACTGTGTATCCTGCCAAAACCGATCAAGGGATTCCTAGGCCTCTGGGAATGAAACTTAAGACCACCTCTACCCCAAATTCTGAAATCCATCCGGCAAACCAAAGCTCAAAATCGAGATAAACATCCCAACATACCATGGCATACGGAAAAAGGAAAGGTTAAGCTTAAAACCACTATCATAACCCAGAAAAACCATGCCACCGACAACAAGAGAACCATACACCAACATGCAAAGCCATGCATGTCCAAACTAGCTAGGAAATCACACATGCAAAAGGTTATCTGCAAGTATTCCTGATGAAGCTTCTTGATTCTGCTCTTCTTCCTTGATCCTTGCTTTCCTTCCTTTCCCTTTGTTTGTTTTTTCTTTTCTTGATCCAAAGCTAGAATGCTAAAAAATAAATCTAAGTGACAAAGGGTGAGAGAGAGAGAGAGAATAATGAGAGATTTCCAAACTTGAATTGACCAAGCCTAACACTGACTAAGGAGATTTCCAACTGATCCTCATAAGCCTTTTTATTAATGATGCCTCTATTTTCTTCATTTTCCATTATTTTCCTTCATTTTTCTCCTCACATGCAACCTATGGCTTTTCACCTTAATTTTCTCCTAATTTCCTTTATTTTCATAAATAAATGTGCCAAAAATGCCTTTTGGCCTTTTAATGCATTTGACTTCGCCTTTTTTTTATTTTCCTTAGCCAAAACACACATCCAGTGATGCCCACTAGGATATCTTTGCCCAACATTCAACTTAGAATACGTGTCCCTTACCCATGGTCTTATTTTGCCTTTATTAACTTTTATTACATGAACTTTTCACCAGGGTTGTTATAGAGCCCTCCCCTTTGGGGAACACCATCCTGGGTGTTAAACCACACCAAGACTTCAATAAGACCAGTGAAAAGCGAACATACTTCCCATGGAGATTTATAACTTAGCTCATTGCAGTATTTACAATGAATGACCTACTTAAAAGAAAAACATCATGACAACATGACCAGATAACAACCATACCACATACTGGAGCTTTATAACATTGCGCATTATGATATTTACAATAACCACATATATACATATGCACATTTTCTCAACTAGAAAATAAGAGGATATGATGCTTGTATCAATCAACAAAGGAATCCGGAGGATCACACGTCCACCCTCAAAAGTAATACCATGATTCACCTCCTTCCCAGGAAGTCCAAAATCCAATTCCACAATCAAAGCTACATCCAATGTCCAACGCTATAATCCTACACCACTTGTCCTCTCAGTGAACAGTTACTGACTCATTGTTCTAGGGCACACTCCCAATGTGCATCTGATTCCATCTAGAAATGCTAATGACCAAAACAAATATATCTGCGACCTTCCCTTCTCTGCTACACAATCCCTCGAGAAATTCAGTCACCCCCTTACGTGCAGTCACTCACCTTCCGAGTTCCCTGGTATCCCCTATCCCAGGTGATCCATCCCTTGTCAAGGCATCCTCGCATTGGAAGATCAAACAACCAAGGCATATATCTACCTCAAAACCATCATATCGGTCATAGCATGCTCAGAAATCAATAGACACTATTGGGCACTAGTGTCCCACAATGACCCTGCTCCTGAAGTATTCTACCATCATACTACTGCATGTTCCAATTTGTTTTGCTACTACTGCCAATTCTTGTAGTTAATTTCAACCACCCAACTGAGAATGTTCATGCATTCTTGTTCCAAGCACATAATTTCCATTAGATTCAAATAAGGTACAATTGAAATAAATAAGGTACAACTGAAATCTTGTTCACTTCCTGTCACAACAAGTCAAACAAATTGTTTGATCAAAACATCATGTATAAACATATCACATCTGGTTAGATAAAAATACAACCATCATAGATCAACATCATAAATCACATGTAACCATCATAAACCGTAATCGTAGATCACATATAATCATCATATACCATAGTCATAAATCACATACATAATAAAACTGAAATAAAATGTTGATACTTATCCTGTCATCAATTCTTAGATTCTACCTTTGTCTTTATTTCGTACACACTCTTGATCAGTTTCCATGCCAGACAAACACACAGTGCCTTCTCCTCAACCATGTGCAAATAAACATAATGTGCATCACACACATACAACTACACACGTCATACAACACCATGCAATACATGCATCTACACCAATACCATGTGTACCACATGTACACAGTACCACTTGTACACTGCAAACACGTCCACAACATGTGCAGAACATCACATGTACACGACACCACCTACACAACATGTAAACAATGCCACATGTTCATTGCACCACTTGTACAATGTGTACACAATACCACATGTACGTTGTAACATATGAATGACATGTCTATGACACCACATGTACATAGCATCACATGCATGACATGTACACAACAACACATGTACAATATGTACATGGCACCACATGCTCACAACACCGCTTGTACAATCAAGCACACAACATTATATATACATAGCACCATATGTACAATATGCATAGAACACCATATCTACGTAACACTGTATATCCAACATGTACATAGCGTCATTTGTACACAACAATGCATATCCAACATGTGCACAACACCATATGCACACAACATCACATATCCATCATGTACATAACACCATCTATACCCAACACTGCATATGCAATATTCACACAACACTATTTGCACCATCCTGTACATAACATTGCATAAACAACATGTACAAATGCTATGTATACCGAACGCTGCATGCACACAATGTCATAGATGCAACATGTATGTCATATACAACATATGCACAACAATAGTATTTCACATCCAAAAGCACACTGTCTCTACCAAGAAACCTTGCTCCTATTGTCTTATCTATGCTTGTCCTAGCATGTCACATACCACTACTTTCATTTCACTGATTTATACTTCCACATTACCCGTCATAACACAAACATAGGAATAATACAATATCAGTTCATATCCACATGATACTGACCTCGTATATTTGTTGTGACTACTCTTCCCACTCGATTCCTCATAGCCAGGGACCTCTTCCTTCCATTCTCTTGCGTAAATCATTCCTCCACAGGGATGATTCTTGATGACCCTGTCAAATAATGATGTAGATACATGGATACATGCATATATATACATAAACATTAGCATAAAAAAATCATGGTCCTATCAGACAACGATATACATACATACATACATACATGTATACATATAAACATCAACATAATCATGATCATAACATAAATACCAGATAACACAAGGTCTAGGTTAAGAGAACTTCCTTTATTCATGCACAAATTGCATAACATTAAGAAAAATCGTTCCCAACATAGCCAAGGAATTTGATAAATCAGATCCATTTACCTTACCTTTTCTATTTACCTTTCACGTGTCTGTACTGCCATCGTCCATTTACCACCATGGAGCAACCAGTGAACCGACTGTCATAGTCTTACCTTCTATTGCACTTACTCGTGCACAGAGCTTCATTTGAGTCTTACATTACATGTTGGGTACCACATAGCTCTCCTCGAGCTCCATTAACTTTCCTCTTTCTTGACCAATTCCCAAGGCTCAAAACACAAAAGGAAATACCAAGAAACAAACAAGAAGCAAAACCATGAAAACCAATAACAACACGACACCATAAAAAAATGGCATAGTTATGCACCAGACGCATGTGAATTCACAAATCAAGGGCAATAATTGCAAAAGATGAAAAGCAAAAGACTAACTACAGACACCATGACCCAATCCCCATGGTTCCCAAGGAAAGCTTGACCTGAGCCTCCTTAAAAATTTCATGGAAATTTCTCTTTCCATGTAACTCCTTGTATCACACTGTCATAGACACATAACTGTTAGTGCATAAATAGACATAGCAATACATGATTTACCTTATCTTGTTGTGTCATGCACATTTCTTGCAACTAAGAACATCCATGCCATCTATCAAGGGACTCCAATTCCCTTTTACAGATCCATCTGTAACTAGAGACTAGCTAATATACCTATCAATTACATGTCCATGAATATAACACATATCAACATAATTTCAGACAAATCAAGGTTAAGAATACTTCTTGTGTGCAAAGTTATCATTCATTTGGAATTATGGTTTTCAAACATAGCTAAAGGAATTCTTGCCCAATTCCTTTCCTTTACCTTTTTACCTTGCTGCAATTGTGGCTTACTATGTACTGTCACATCACCCAACTGTTAGTTATATAAACACATCCACTATTACCCTGTCATGCTAATACCAAGCATGTTTCCTACAACTGCTCACACATCTCAACCACATGTTCTAAATATCAATACAATCATATCTATCAATTTGAAATCAACTTTTACAAACAATCATGCCATAATCTGTTAGACATAATGTTAAAATTGTCAACTACATTCAAGTACATATCAACTATCTCAACACATGTGTGTTAGTACAATCATCTTAAAACAAGTTCATTTGAACACATACTCATATTAAGCAATTCATTAAACATTCCACTTGTTGAGAATAGCAACAAGAAATGCTAAAAGTAGAAGTGCTAAAAATATTACTGCTATAAATAGCATTTCGAGATACATTCCAATTTTAATTAGTCCCCAAATTAAAATTGAGAATTAAAATTTGAATTTGATCTTAGCAGTTGTTTGTAAAATAATTAATTAATTCATCTTGAGTTAATTAGTTGTATAAAATCAAACATGAAGTCTATGTGAAGACATGCAACAATTTCCCCTTTGATTGAGGAAGTTATCCCTTGATTAAGGAGATCAGGATGAGTTGTACTTTGAGTTGTAATTAGTTAGCTCAGTTAACTGAGTTAAGTCCAGTTAGATTAGTTCCAACAGTTTGTTGAACTGATTGTGAGTTCCGTTAGTTAATGCATGCATGCATGTAATTACTGCACTTCAGATAACTAAATATCCTCTCATAAATAACTCATGCATGTCAGTTCAGTCAAAGACACAGTTGAGATCATATGATGGGACAATGTACTATCAGTTGTAGGAATATTCCATTGAGGATATCTCTTGCATGCAGAAGGAATTCATTCCTTGGAGATTGCACAGTTACTTTTGAGTTTTGATGAGCGTGTGATGAGGCCAATTCACACAGGTAGCAGCATTGGACCCCAGGAAAAAAACGCAAGGAAATAGGAGGCTTGGAGGATTGGAGGAAGGAATATGTTGTCTATTCACTCTGTGAGCTGTATTGAGGGATTGTACTGACAGCTGGACAGCTTGTGAGCTAAAGCTTTGTGTAATCTGGACATGTTTCCACTTGTATGATAATACAAATATTGGGGTTTTTAGCTGATGCTTTCCCCAGAGTATTCTTCTGTGTTCATGTGTGATTGATTTCTCATTCTTTGTTATATGTGTTCTATTTGATCTTGCTCAAAATTGATTAAGCTTCCACAAGTTTGTTTGTAGAAGTAGATAAAGTATTTTGTTTTAGTATATTGCATAATCTGTTGATCTACAGTGGGAAATTCTACATGGTGCCAAAGCAAAGGTGATCAAAGCAAAGAACAATATAAAAAGAAGGGAGAACTTCGAAGTTCAAAGTTCCTGATCATAGAAATCGAGTTCTTATCACATCTCAATTTCACCAATGGCGTTCAGTGGTTTGAGACTCGAGCATGCCCTTGATGGCAGCTTGAATTATATAGCCTGGAAGGATCACATGGAAGCAGTATTAGAGGACAATGGTCTAAAGGACTTCATTGATCAAGAAGTCCCCAAGCCAGTAGTAGATAATGCCCAAGAATTGGCAGAATGGAAGAAATGTGTGGCTAGAGCAAGGAGAATCCTCCTGGAGGGAGTTCAAGACCACATTGTCTCGAGCCTCCATGGGAAGGAGACATTGTTTTCAATGTGGAAAACATTGAAGGATCTATATCAAAACAAAAACGATTAGAGGAAGCTGGCACTAAAAGACAAGCTTCGGAAAATCAGGTGTGAAAAGGGCGACACGATCTCTACATATCTAAACAAGCTCACCACCTGTAGGGATGAGCTTGGAAGTGTAGGGATCAAGACAACTAATGATGACATGGTGAGTCTTGCTCTCCTCGGTATTCCTAAGAGCTGGCATAGCTACCAAGACTCAGTGAATGGAAGAGAGAATCTGCCAGACTGGGAACAACTTTGGTCGGATCTGATGCAAGAAGAGATAAGAAGAAGCACCAGAGATGGATCTTCATCAAAGCAAGATGATGAAGAAAATCTAGCCTTAGCGAGTAAGGTGAGGAAAGGGAAGGGGAAGGCATCCCATCCCAGATCCAGTTCTTCCCATTGTGGGAAGAATTTTGACAAATCGAATGTGTGATGCTTTCATTGTCATGAGGTGGGCCATTATGCTACGAATTGTCCACAAAAGAAATCCAAGAAGAGATCCTCAAAGGGATCAGATGGTGAGGCACTAGCCTCACAGTTCGAATTGAATTTCTCTCTCATCGCATGCATGGTTTCATCCATGGTGGGATGTGTTTGGTACCTGGATAGTGGAGCCTCTTTCCACATTTCCGGTGACAAGAATCTTTTCAGTACCTTGGAGGAGAAGGATCTCCAGATGCGGATCAAGATGGGAGATGATGGAAAGTACCGTGTTTCAAGTGAAGATACGGTTGTGTTTCATAGGGAGCATGGAGCTCCTCTCACCCTGACTAATGTAAAGTATGTACCAAGTCTAAAGAAGAATCTTGTATCCATTGCTATGCTAGAAGACAAAGGCTATGATGTAGTCTTTAGTAAACGAAAGGTATTCCTAAGGCATATCAGCATTGGACAGACCAAGAGGATTGGGATTTGAGTTAAGAATCTCTACAAGCTAGAGGTAGACAATTGTGCTGCATTGAGTTCCAAAGTAGAGATGGTGCAGAGCCAAGATGTTGGCGAGCTATGGCATAGAAGATTGGGCCACTTGCACCATGGGGCCTTAAAAATCATGTAGCAGATTTCTATCAGACTTCCTAAGGGAAAACTGGAGCAGAAGAATACATGCAAAGGTTGTACCTTGGGTAAGTATGCGAAATATTCCTTTCAGGATCGAGATAGTAGAGCTGAAGTAATCCTAGAGCGAGTTCACACAGATGTGTGTGGACCATTCTCTACAGTCTCCACTGCTAAACAAAGGTACTATGTTATTTTTACTGATGATTTTTCTCGTAGATGTTAGATCTACTTTATGCAAAAGAAGGATCAGACCTTCTCAAGGTTCTGTGAGTTTAAAGCCTTAGAAGAGAAAGAATCTGGAAAGAAAATAAGGGCCTTGCGTAGCGACAATGGTGGAGAGTATGTCTCCCAACGGTTTAAGGACTTCTACAAAGCAGAAGGAATTAAATGGGAGTTGACGGAACCCCATAACCCACAGTAGAATGGGGTGGCCAAAAGGAAGAACAGATTGATTGTGGGAGTAGCTTGAGCGATGTTGCATGACCAAAGCCTACCACTTCATTTGTGCACTGAGGCATGCAATACAAAAATATACTTGCAGAACAGAAGCCTGCACCGTATACTGGGGATGAAGACACCAATGGAAGCTTTTTTCGAGAAGTGACCAGATGTGAGTCACTTCAGGATCTTTGGATCATCGATTTATTGCCATGTGACCAAAGATGCCCGGAAGAAGCTAGATCCAACAACTGAGTTGGGGATACTTGTGGGGTACATTGATACACCCCACAACTATCGGGTGTTCTTGCCTACCAATAAAAGGACAATGGTATGCAGAGATCTGAAGTTCAATGAGCAGAAAGCCATGTAAGTATCACTTGAGAGAGAGCTCAAGTTGCATGCAAAGGAGGAACTTTAGTTCCTAAGGAGGAGGAGCCTCAGACTGATGCAGAGCAACCACATGCAAAGGATCCAAGAGTGGAGACATCCACTCATGCTGAGTCTTCTAGATATGGGCAGAAACTCTCAATGGAAGCTGACAGGTTCATGATGGATGAGCGATAGAATGTAGGACAACCATCTTCTCAACACAAACATAGGAGGTCACCCGAGCGGTAGACTGGTTACATGGCCCTGGTTGGGGAGTGTGTAGTGACCGAACCTTCCTCATTCGAGGAAGCAGTGCAGCAACTAGTCTGGGTTGATGCTATGGTGGAGGAGTATGACTCCATCATTTGGAACTGTGTGTGGGATGTTGTCCCAAGACCACAGAACAAGTCAGTGGTAAGTTCCCGATGGCTTTACAAGGTAAAGCAGGTAGCTGATGGCAATGTTGAGAAACATAAGGCAAGGTTTGTTGTCCATGGTTTCTCACAAGTCGAGGGGATTGACTACGATGAGACTTTTGCTCCTGTAGTAAGGTACTCATCTATCAGATCGATGTTGGTACTATCAGCTCAGATGGGTTGGAAGATCAATTAGATGGATGTGAAGACTGCGTTACTCAATGGGAAGATTGAGGAAGAGGTGTACATTGAACAGCCGGAAGGTTTTGAGACCTTCAATTGTGAGTTGCATGTGTGCGGACTCAAGAGGGCTTGGTATGGGCTGAAGCAAGCACCTCGTGCTTGGTACACCAGGATCGACAACTATTTCACCGGGTTAGGCTTCACCAAGAGTGAAGCAGATGCGAACCTTTACCACAACATGGTAGAAGGTAAGCCATTGAACATTGTTCATTATGTGGATGATCTGATTTCGACAGGTGATGATCAGTTTATCAAGTCTTGCAAGGAGGACCTTGCAAAAGAGTTCGAGATGAAAGACATGGGTCTTATGCACTAATTTCTAGGCATGGAAGTGTAGCAGAAAGATTGGGAAGTATTTGTGTCTCAAGGCAAGTATGCCAATGAGATACTTGGGTGATTCCACATGGAGAAGTGCAAGCCCATGCAGACTCCTCTAGCTGGTAACTGGAAGAAGGAGGATGCTACTTCAGGTGAGGTAGTAGTTGCTACTATTTATCGGTAGCTTGTGGGTTCATTGATGTATCTAGTGAACACACGACCAAATTTGTGCTTTGTGGTGAACCAACTGAGTCAAGCTATGGTTCAGCCTACCAAGCTGTTTTGGAAGGCAGCAAAGCATGTGTTAAGATACCTGAGAGGCACATCTTAGTATGGATTGTGGTATAGATGGATAAAGCGAGTGAAGCTTCAGGGCTTCATAGATGTAGATTGGGCAGGGATTCCATCAGACCGAAAGAGCACTTCTGGAGGAATCTTCAACCTTGGTTCAACTGCAGTTTTCTGGTACAGCAGGAAACAGAGGTCAATTGCACTTAGCTTAGCAGAGGATGAATACATGGTTGCCAGTCAGGTAGCATGCGAGGCCACTTGGATGTGGAAGATTCTAGTGGGATTGTTTGGTCAGATGATGGATCCAACTGTGATCTATTGTGATAATTAGAGTTGTATCAAAATCTATGAGAATCCAGTATTTCATGACAGGTCCAAGCACATTGATATCTGGTATCATCATCTTCGAGACTGTGTGGTGAAGAGGATCATGTTGTTGCTATATGTTTCGATCAAGGAACATGATGTAGATATTTTGACTAAGGCATTGTCAAAATGCAAGTTCGAGTTTCACAGAGAAAGGATTCGGGTGACTGACAATCCCTTTCTTGTTGAAAGGGAGTGTTGAAAATAGCAACACGAAATGCTAAAAATAGAAGTGCTAAAAATAGCATTGTTATAAATAGCATTTTGAGATACATTCCAAATTTAATTAATCCCTAAACTAAAATTGAGAATTAAAATTCGAATTTGATCTTGGAAGTTATTTGTAAAATAATTAATTAATTCATCTTGAGTTAATTAGTTGTAGAAAATCAAACATGAAGTCTATGTGAAGACATGCAATAGTTTCCCCTTTGATTGAGGAAGTTATCCCTTGATTAAGGAGATCAAGATGAGTTGTAATTAATTAGCTCAGTTATCTGAGTTAAGTCCAGTTAGATTAGTTCCAATAGTTTGTTGAACTGATTGTGAGTTCAGTTAGTTAATGCATGCATGCATGTAACTACTGCACTTCAGATAACTAAATATTCTCTCATAAATAACTCATGCATTTTAGTTTAGTCAGAGACCCAGTTGAGATCAAATGATGGGACAATGTACTATTAGTTGTAGGAATATTCCATTGAGGATATCTCTTGCATGCAGAAGGAATTCATTCCTTGGAGATTGCACAGTTACTTTTGAGTTTTGATGAGTGTGTGATGAGTCCAATTCACATAGGTGGCAACATTGGACCCCAGGAAAAACTGCGCAAGGAAATAGGAGGCTTGGAGGATTGGAGGAAGGCATATGTTGTGTCTATTTAGTCTATGAGCTGTATTGAGAGATTGTACTGAGAGTTGGATAGCTTGTGAGCTAAAGCTTTGTGTAATCTGGACATATTTCCACTTGTATGATAATACAAAGATCAAGGTTTTTAGATGAGGATTTCCCCAGAGTATTCTTCTGTGTTCATGTGTGATTGATTTCTCATTCTCTGTTATATGTGTTCTATTTGATCTTGCTCAAAATTGATTAAGTTTATGCAAGTTTGTTTGTAGAAGTAGATCAAGTATTTTGCTTTAGTATATTGCATAATTTGTTGACCTACAGTGGGAAATTCTACACCACCAACTTGCAACCATACCATGTTAAATAAATCAACTAGACGACATAATCAAACAATCAAGCACCAAATATACAATATAAGCAAAATCGTACCTCGTTGTATCTCAGAGGAGGCTGTCTTGTCTGCACAATCAAGCTAGTTAGGACGATATAACTTCTCAACACACCAACTTAAACATAAATAAGATCATTATATCCAAATAGTCACTAGCTAGCATGTTTACTTCATAACTCATACACAATTATCATTCACACATATGCAAAGTCAATTTAGATTAGTATAATGCCATATCACAAATATGTCGGCTCATACTTGAATGTCGTAACCCTAACCATCTGCATAGGCCAATCCAATTGAGCATGATACATATAACATCAAGATCTTAACGTAACAACCCTAATCATCAAGTTACTAGCATATAACAACAACAAGTTAACCTATCATGCTCATCAACAACATATGACATAATCATCGGGTTATATGATATAAAACGACAATAGCAATGCATAAAACTACAAGTTACTATCATTCTTGACTATCTGACACATGTGCATATAACTACACTAATTAACTAACATCTACCATGAATGTAACCATTTGCTCTTACCCCAAAGCCTAATGCTGCAACCTCATTATGATGATCTGCATCTCCTACTCTATCTCAGTTAACACATTAGCATCATAACATACCAATACCAACTCGATGACCTAAATTGCATACCATGACTTCATAGGGCCTACTTGACCTACTATTCATGCATAAATATAACCAAGACCATACATGCATGACAACTGCATATAGACATATAATACATGAGTACCAAACCATATTCACACCATTCTAGCTAAAGTCCAGTCATCAACACATGACCATATCAACTTCACAAACCATGACCTCATGTATAGCAACAACCATTATTTCATGATACACATGGCCACATGCAACCATCAACATTCATAAGCAATACCTAATCAACTACACATATTCATAGACACACATAGTCGAGCATAAGTGATCAATTCTTGTAATCAATCTACAAGACCAATACATGTAATCAAACCTACAAAAATGTAGCCTAACATACAAGGATGTAAGTAGGCAACATAAAATCAACATGAAAGCGACATGTAACAATATGCAAACAATCATATACTCATGATGGTGCATTCCACAAAATCAAAATCAAGTTCTTCAAGACAACCTTACTGCAACCATAATCAACATTATGCAATGCAACAAGCACATGGAATGCAAGTGTAAAAGACACACATGCAACTGACATGCATGCATGACCAACACATAGCTCATCCAATCTGAGGGGTGAACCATGCTCTGATACCAATCTGTGACACCCCCTCGTCCCAGGTCCACCTAAGCGACTAATCAGCCGGGGAAAACATCTGATGAGAGGGGTCACTATAAGGGATTCAATCTCTTTGGTAACCTTAAGGAAATAGAATCGACGAAACACATCAAACAAACCCATCCACATTAGCAATAACATCCCTAGGAGACATGTCATCCACTCAGACATCCTGCCCTAGGTCCCACTGATGTTTTAAGCCTTTTAACTCAAAGTCGTTCTCATGCTATAGGTAAGACAATGGCCAACAACCCAGAGTCACTCTCATAGGCCTATGTGCCAATGATTGTGGACTTTTCTTAGCAGACCTGTGCCAACGACCCTAAGATTTGAGCCACTTTTCTAGCCCAAAATCCTGGACTCTGCCCAAAACTTGCTACAACCTTCAGAATCTGTCAAAGACATGATAACAATGCTGATAAATAAAAAATCAACCTGAGGACTAGGCTTGAACCTCCCCAACCGAGACTAATATTCTGCAAAATACTTGGCACCAATGCAACCTACAGGTCTAGGATACAAGACAACATAAATGACTGAAAGAACTTATGAAACATAACTAGAAGGATTACCCCCTTCTCCATTGAACTATTATATAATCAATCAGGTCTTGCATCCATCCATTTAACAATTACAAATAAATACATGAAATAACCATGACATGAACCAATCATTTAACCATGCTTATAACCAACATAAACCATATAAATATTAGAGATATGACAACCATTAAATCCACATATAAATCAGTGCAAAAGTAAGAGAACTTAGCTTTTATTAATCATAGGCAAATCCGACCAGGTTTGTGACTTCCACGTACCACCCGACCATAGACATGGCTGAACCAAATCTCTCTTTCATCCAGTCACCCCCATCCCATATTCCAAGAATGAATGTGAGATCTCATAGAACAACCAAGGGCATCCAAAATCCATTACTATCCTTGAGGAATTTTCTGTCTCCTTATCTCTCAGGGTTTAGCGCAATCCAATCCCGGATCACTATAAGGTCCTAAACCGAGACGAGTCTCTTAGGCTTTACCACAATCGAAACCCAGATCACTAGGCCCTAATCTCAGACTTCTCCCTCAGGCTTTACCGTGTATCTCACCAAAATCGGTGAAGGGATTCCTAGGCCTTTGGGAATGAACCTTGAGACCACTTCCACCCAGAATTTTGAAATCCATCCAACAAACCAAAGCTCAAAACCGAGATAAACATCCCAACATACCATGGCATCCGGAAAAAGGCAAGGCTAGGCTAAAAACCACTGTCATAACCCAAAAAAACCATGTCACCGACAACAAGCAAACCATACACCAACATGCAAAGCCATGCATGTCCAAACCAACTAGAAATCACACATGAAAAAGGTTCCCTGCAATTATTCTTGATGACGCTGCTTGATCCTGCTCTTCTTCCTTGAACCTTGCTTTCCTTCCTTTCCCTTTGCTTGCTTTTTCCTTCCTTGATCCAAAGTTAGAGTGCTCTAAGAAAACTCTAAGTGACCAAGAGTGAGAGAGAGAAAATAATGAGAGAGTTCCAAACTTGAACTGACCAAGCCTAACAATGATTAAATAACTTGCAAACTGATCTTCATAAGCCTTTTTATTAATGAGGCCTCTATTTTATTCATTTTCCATTATTTTCCTTCATTTTTCTCTTCACAAATAAATAAATAAATGTGCCAAAAATGCGTTTTTGCCTTTTAATGCCTTTGCATTATCTTTGCTAATACACAGTTCCAAACTTGAACTAATCAAACCTAACACTGACTAAAAAACTTGTGAACCGATCCTCATAAGCCTTTTTTATTAATGAGGCCTCTATTTTATTCATTTTCCATTATTTTCCTTCATTTTTCTCTTCACAAATAAATAAATAAATGTGCCCAAAATGCGTTTTTGCCTTTTAATACCTTTGTATTAGGCTTTTCTAATTTTCCTTAGCCAAAACACATATCCAGTGATACCCACTAACATATATTTTCCCAACATTTAATTTAAAATACGTGTCCCTTACCTGTAATCTTATTTTTCCTTTATTAATTTTTATTACATAAATTTTTCACCAAAACCATCGCAATTCTTTTAGGAGAACACACTCACAATCCGAGAATCTCTTAAAAAAAATACTTAAATAGACGCTGGTAATATGATCGTGTTCGACGTAGGGATATAAACCCTTAACTCATGCAATAAAACCCTTGAAGGTGAATCGAAGGACACATGCACTAATACATTATTCGTGAATTGTGCAATTTTACCCGATTGATTGATATTGAATTTATTTTGTAGAATAAATTCGTGTGTTCATTGTTAAAAAAATAAACGCCATGATATGTGTTTTCCACTTCCAAAAAAAATTCTGCTTCAACTAAGTAAGCGTGGTTATTACAGGTGGTATCTTCAATATACAAGCTCATAAACTCTAATAACAAGTTTAAAAATGAATTCAACATATAAGTTTAATATACTTTTAATATAACATTATTATAACTATGAAATATAATATAACGTTATTAGAATATCACTTTATATCTTCATATAATTTATAACTTAAATAATCTAAATTTTGAATTCATATAGACAAACTTTACGGGCAGGCGTTTCCATTTATAAATTAATTATCAAATTATTAACCATTCTTTTCAATTCATAGCGTCGAGTGAGGGAATTTGGTGAATAATGGTTTGACATTTTTTATTACATTTTTTTATTTAAATTTTTAATATGGTTATTAATTGTTTTGAGGTGTGTCAGATTGGTTTTAATTTTAATGGAAAAGTAGAATATTATATATATTTATTATTCAATATTTAGTAGATTTAATAGGTTTTAGGATTTTAGGGTTGAAAGATATAATGTATATACTAGATTCTACAAAGATAAATTTATATAAGATAAATTGTGATTGGTGAAATTTTATTATTATTAGGCATGTTACTTACACGAATAGTTGATTGTTTATTTTTGCCATGACAAACAATTTAATTATTGTAAAAGACAATCATAATACACTTATATATATAGTTTACGTTAATTGTTAACATGTACCTATGTCACCAAATGGAAAGAAATGCTAGAAAACCATTTGAATTTCAATTTCTATTGGGAAGCCTATTTTGTATATTGAAATCCAATCTTAAAATTGCTACATACCTTTACATAGTATATTATCTAAGCATGATGCTTTTTGTTTCTATCATTTTTGAGGATATAGATAAATATTAGTTTTGCTTGTGTCTTTACGAAGATAGAAATAAAGATCATTATGTTTTGAATGCTTTTTCAAGTTACTAGTGTTCATTGTGTCTATGCATGGTTGTACAAACATCAATTTTATGTTAGTAATAATATGCACTTTGTGATGAGAGAAAAGCGATGCTTTCTTATATAAAAATAGCACCCATAAATTTGGCTGAATGGTTTTATTGAAGAATGATTGCTTGATGCAAATGAATGGAATTTTTGAATGAAATTTCTTAGCAATTGCTTTTCAACGGGGACTTAAATTGTTACAAATATCAATTTCCATGAATGTACCATTAAGACTATTTTTCCCACTTTTACTGATGTCAAAAAAACAATAAAAACAACCATGTTAAATTGCAATAATTAAGTTGATTTCTGTAATATATCACATCTATATTAATCTATGCTCTTCTGGAAAAGAAAAGAGAATCTTAGTACCAAGGATTGTCCTGAGCAAGCTTGGAAATTGATGGCTCAGGGGACATGTTTTTTCCTTTTTCTTTTTCAGAAGAAAAAGCAGTATAGTATTATATTATGTTCAAAAAAAGTTTTGAATATTATAAAAATTGCGGGCATAGTCCCAGAATAGGCCTCATTTCCTGTGAATTTCAGCAGATATCTTTCACTATATATTACAATATTTTTGGGGAACTTGTTATCATATCATCATAGAATTTTTTATTTTTTTAACTATCCAATATATGTAGAATGCCAGCAGATCTGAGATATTTCCAGAAAATTGGTTGCTATAGCATACCCGTTATAGATGACTTTATATGCCAGGCATATAGAAGGGCTAAATGTCATATGTACAGGGGTCAAAAGTGATAAACAGGTGCCACTTACCGAAAGGCGAATGCATTCCCTTCTTTGAAAGAACATCTACTTGTTCATTTTGTTTGCACCTTATATGAGAGATAGGGAAAGTTGCGGGCTTCCATAGAGATGTTATCCTTGCTAACCACCCTGTAAGGCTGCCAGTCTGTGTTGCATGATTGCCTTTCACATGATCTATGATAATTTTCGAGTCACCATATACATTAATAGGCCCTATATCCATGAAAGTGCTAAATAAAAGTAGACCATGCAGGGCCATGGCCTCTGCCTTGTTACTTGACCCTTTGCCACCATTCCAATATAAGGAGAATTGGAGGTCATTTGAAATAGCAATGAAAACACCACAAGAACAATCTTTGTCGCACCGTCAAAATGTGCCCTTCGGAATGAGACTTCCAGGTCGTCAGAGGCAACCATCTGATGATTTTTCTGTGGGGGCAAGTTTTGTAAAATGGAGAAGTAATAAGGAATAACCTTATCCATAATACGACTGAAAGATTCCTTACTGTTTTGGAAGATTCTTTTGTTCCTCCAATTCCAAATGAACCAGAAAATGATTAATGGGATGGGATGCCAGATAGATTTTTGTGCAGCCCACCAAAGATATGCTTCTATAATGGAAGGATGTGAAATTGCAGGAAAGCCAAAATATGAAACTAATTGCCCCCACAAAGACAGCGATTGAGGGCAAGTTAAAAAAATATTCAGGTTATCTTCAAAGTTGGCAAGACAGATCATGCATATCGCTGGACCCTGCCAACATTTTCACGTATAGAACGTACATTTGATCGCTGGTTAAAAGAAAAATGTAGAAATTGACACTTAGAGGAGGCATTTTCACTTTAAAAATATATTTGACATCTGGATTTTCAAATGAAATGTCGAAAATGACATTCAAATAAATTTAAAAATTATAATTTTGACTTCTCCTTTAATAATTTTTTGGAAAAGATATAAATATTTTTTCAATTTTAAAGATATATAATATGAAATAGAGAATTTTTAAAAGATATATAAATTAATATGAAAGATAATTTTTAAAAAATATATAAATTAATATGAAAGAGATAAAGAGAGCGTATATAAGTGAATGGAAATTTGTAGCATCTTTTAATACAAAATAGATGAAGATAGCAATTAGAAAATTTGACAAAAGCTCCAAGGTATTTAGTATTTTTATTTTTATTTTTTTGATAGATGACGAAAAAGCAATGAGGTGTGGAAAGAAGGGTAGGGGGATATTGTCAAAGACGCGGAATAAAACTTTCTATTTGTAGTTGTTTATATATATATATATATATTATTCTAAATGTATATTTGATTTTCTTTGATTCTTAGATCTTTTAGAACAAATTCTTCACTATCAAATATATATATTTATTTAATTTTAAATTTTAAATTGAAAAAAAATGTTTGTTTTATAGTTAATTTTTTTAATTTTTTTAAAAGACGGTTGTGAGAAGGATATTTTTTTTATTTTTTTTAACGCGGGTGGTGAGAAGGCTAAATATGCTAACCACTTAAGAAAGGAATATTCATATTATAATTTTTATGAATTTTGTTGATTAAATAGGATTAATGAATTTTGAATGTTTAAAGTTTTTATTAGATAATTTAGGTGTGATTTTAATTAACATGGTTATTTTAAGCCAATAAATAGTTCATAAAAATGGTTGTGAATTTTTGCATCATATAAAATGAAGTAGGATTAGAACGTTTAACAATAAAATAAAAGGTAATTTAAGAGTTTGATAGTGATCAAATATTTCATGTTATTAGTTTTTGACTAGAGAGTAGGTTAGATGTAGTCATGATCATTTGTTTGTTTGTTTTAATAGTTTGCAATAAATACATGCAAATAAATATGAAGAAATATAAAGTAAACACATGCAAAAAAAATATGAAGAAATATAAAGTAAGAAGATAAAGAAGAAGAAACTCCAAGGATAAAATATATTAGGTTATGATGTCTTTTATGTTATATTTACAATACAAATGGTCCTATATATAACTACAGGTGACTATAATGACTTATTCAGTTATTTCATTCCAATGAAATCCACGACTATTCATCCCTAACTTCATCTCACATTCTCACGTAGATATTAGTTATGTTTTACAAGTAGGTGTTATTAAAACATACCCCCTTTAACGAGTACTTGTGATTTTAATATGCATTCTTAAACTCTCTTTGAATTCATCCCTTCTTCATCTTCATCTTCTATGTTTTTTATCTTGACTAATCTTTGTTTTCACCTTAAGAATTTTGTGAGCTTTGGTCTTTTACATTTTTCATTCTTGATCTTCTTCAATATTTATCTTGTACTTACAAAAACATAAACAATTTCAGCCCCCAACATCATGATCAATCATCCTCTTGGGTTTTATTTGGAATTCTTGTAATCACATCTCGGATTTTCATGATCAATCATAATCTTGGGTTTTTCTTTGTATTAAATGTTACATCATGTTGGATTTTCTTTGGTTGACCCATAACCATTATACCTGTGGGTTCTTGCATCAGCTTACCCTTAACCATTACAATTGTCAAGACCTAAAGTGGTTTCTACTTACCACAAACAATCCACCACATCAAGTGATTTATGTGATTAAAGTGGTGTCTACTTACCAAAAACAACACATCACATTAGGTGATTTTTGCGGTTTATGTTTACCATAAACATGAGTGGTTTCTATGCTTTCTACCAACCATCCTCTACAAGGCGATTTTTGAAGTACCATGAAATTTAAATATAACACATTTTGGGAGTGTATGTGCCTCATCCAACTTACATCATCATTGATTTAGCTACATGCAATTTACATTTCTATTTAGGCCAATCTAGAGATTTATACAAAAACTAAATCAAGAATTTTCTCTCCACATCAAAATCTTATTTAAATAAGACCATTAAACTACCTAGGGATGATTCATTACATATGCATCTACACTATACTATTATTCTTTCCTTGCTTATCTTTTTTCTTCTTCATTCTTGCATGTTAGCCTTTTGTTGTAGCAGCTACAAAACCCGCCAAAATTTTTCCTTAGCTTCGTTTTGGAGCTTCCCTACCAACCATCCTTAGCAACATGTCTTGCATTGTCCAAGTACATAGGCTTCAGCTGAGTTTCAATGGCTTACCAGCCCATGTTGGTCAACTTGTTTACCTCCCACCCACAGGCTATCATTCCAGACTTAGTCAATTTTTTGGCCGAGGTGCTCACCATGAAAATTGCACAATTATGGAGGGGAACCAACCTTCCCTCCAAAAATTGTGCAATCCATCTGGGCTCTAGAAATGCGCAATCCAGCTGGGCTACCTGTTGGGCTCTAGAAATGCGCAATCCAGCTAGGCAACCTTCCCTCTGGAAACTGCGTAATCTAGCCCAACAATGGGCTTTAGCTCAAAAATTGCGCAATTCTGACTGACAGTCAGGGCTTCAATACATAAATTATGCAATGCACGAGGGACAACTAGTCTTGCTCAACCCAGAAATTGCGCAAATTTCATCCCCAGGCTTGCAGGCTGTTACATGTGCTTTCAGGTTGACCAGTCCCCCCCAAGACTTAGCAATCATGATTTGCATGCATGGGCTGCTTTTTCCCGAAAAGGAAAAAAGCAAAAACTTCCCTAGATTTTAGGAATCTATTTTTAGCAGTTGGAGGTTACATGAAAAGATCATTTTAGAAACTTCCCTCCAAGTGCCGCTTTTCCCTAGATTTGTGGCATGCACATCATAAGCCTCATCCTTATCAAACTTATTTATTCAACGATGCAAAGCTCATTCCTCACATCGATCTTGAAGCTCGGACATCCCACATCTCATCTAGGAGTCTTCGACACATTCATCTCAACTTTTTACAGGTAAGTATGCTTTTCATGACTTTTGCTGCTTTTCTGTCGCTTTTTGTATTTTTCTTTGTGTGAATGTTGTTGCTTGGTTTTCCTGAACTCATGTTGTCATTTTAATGCATGTTAGCTTGTAGAAGTGATGTTTTAAGTTTTTCATTGCATCTCATACACATGATTGTTTTCTTGCTTTTTGAATCATGCACTCACTGTTTGCATGCATGATCATTCACTCTTGTTTACACTTAGCTTTTCCATGCATTCTGAACTTTTCATGTTTTCAGTCACCTGTCGACATGTCTGGGCTACCTTGGCCCAGACCTTGCCTTGCCCAGCTAGAAATGCACATTTCTGAGAGTGAAGGCTCTGCTTTCCCTCCCAAAACTACACAAAGTTGGCCCAACAATGGCCTCTAGGCTTGCTTTGTGTAATTTTGGAAGATAGTGTCCTACTGGCCCTAGAAATTGCGCAATGCAGTTCGCTAGGTTTGCATGTCATTGCTGACTGAAACTGTGCATTGCGCAGTTTCAGTCCTCAGTAGGCTAGGATGGATTGTGCATTACGTAGTTCCAATAGTCATTCAGCTTCCTGATAGCCCAGAATATGCCTTTCGCAGTTTTGTTAGTCAGTCTCCCAGCTTCCCGGTGAAAATTGCGCAATGCTCTCAGTCAGTCACCCGGTATGTTGCATGTCAGTCCTTAAAGTTGTTTTGGTTTTCAACTGACAGATTGCTTGTCATGAGTGTTGTTATGTCTTCATGTATCATAGGTGTTCATTCGTCTCTCAGTAGTTCAGGTTCAATGGCCTCCAAGAGAGCAGGGTCAAAGGATACCGTCACAAGTGCAACTGTAGATGTAGTTAAACGTGCCTATGAGCTTACCTATCTATGAAGACACCAAGTTGTTCATAGACAAGTATATCAAGATGAAATGGCAAGACATCAACGACACATTCTCAGACACATTTGAGGAAAATATGGAAGACCATAGGGTCTATTTCAACATTTACAAGTCTGTCTTATACCAGATTGCATGTAGGTACCCCGTGTTTCCATGCATAGACATGATCCACTGGATTGTCTCACATACTGATCCCGAGAAAATGGTGTTGAGAAGTGCTAGTAGAACACAACTTGCTACCTTCAGGGCGAAGGAATTTCAGGAGATGTGTCAACTTTCACAGTTGGTAATCACAATGGAGAAACCCTTCAATAGACCCAGCAGCAGTGGAAACTCAAGAGATATCTTGAAGTGCTGGGCGGAAGAGCCGGCCAAGTTCAGGACTACACCTAACCAGGTTTACAAGATGAATATATTGTAGAAGGCATATCAGTACTTGGTCATCTTTGCATGTTTCTTATATGACCAAGAGAGGACAGGGACCTTCTCGTAGAGTTGGGTGATCGCGTTGGACCAACTAGCCAGCGAAGGAAGACCTGGCAACTGGTCTGACATGTTAGTTCTCAAGTTGAAGGAGCAAGTGAAAGAAGCCCGACATCTGCCCAAGGGTCAGCAAGGAGAGATATACATGTCCGTTTATATACTAGATGTAGTTTGTGCTCATCAGCAGTTCCCAGGCATGGGTTGGGCATGGACACCTTCGGAAACCTCTGTGTACACTTATTGCAGATTGTTCTCTGAATGCATCTTCCGCAGAGTTATCACACAACTGTCAGACCACTTTGTCACCCCAGTGTACAAAATGATATTTGTGTAGGATCCACCTTGCATGTCGCATGCAGCGATGGAGGTGTTGATAGACATAGAATATTGGTATGCCTCACCCCTTGGAAACTTCATACGAATGTACAGCACGGACAAGGCTCCACATGTTTTACCGAAGTTTTCCATGGACAAGCTCGTCATGCAAGAGGTGTCATATCACATCTCGATAAGGTTATCAGTAAGACTACACAGGAAGAAGAAGGCACCTTGGCCTGCTCTTCCTTTGCAGATCAGGTTGTATGGGATTTAGAATCTCAAGAATGCTGAGGCTAAGACGGAGGAGTTCAAAAGATTCACCTTCAGCACCAGAAGTTTCAATCCGTATGACTTGCATTGCTTGGTGAAGGACCATTGTGCGAGAGTGAAATTTCCTTGGATCCACGGGACATGTCATTGGCCTGAGGAAGACCCATGGAGATATTGTTATCACTCCTCTAGGCTCAATGAACGAGTTGTCATAGTTGTAGAGTGGTTAGCAAACTAGAGGGAAGCGACGTCATCAGCAGCAGGAGAGGGTAGAAAACTTGTGCATGGAAATGGTAAGAGAAAGGTTTTTGACAACAAAAGGGCAGAACAAAGCTGCAAGTTCAAAGAAAATCCACTTCTGTTGAAAGCAGCTTTGGAGATTGAGGTTAAGAGGCAACAACGCGACAAGAGGATCACGCGAAGGCTAAGAGAGAAACATAGGATGGAGGAAATAGAAAAGGAGTTGTAAGAGTTGAAGCAGCAACTCTAGGAAGAATAGGAGCCGCACAAAAGAGAGAAGGAAGCGTAGCAGAGACAGGCACAATAGGAGGTGCAACATGCACAAATTTATGAAGTTGTGCCCATACAGGGTCTAAACTCATCCGAGTAGCTCACAGAGAGTAGACAGGTTGAGCAGTCACAGGAGCAGGACTTAGCTCAAGAGATTGAACAGATGCTAGAACAGATGGATACGAATGTGGTGCAGTGAGAGTTAGATCAGGATATTAACCTCATGCCTCAGAACCAAGAGGTCAACCCATCGGCTTCACCAGATCTGTAATCAGGGCAAATCCGAAGTGATCAAGGATACACAAATATCCTTGAAGACAATCCGGAAGCGGAGATGCACAACATATCTTTCGATTAGTCATAACACAAAACTGTTATGCAATCGTGCAAAGTGCCCACTCCAAATGTTCACATATCTCCTGCGCAGTTTGAAGAACGAGTGATCATATCCAATGTGCATGAGCATCTAGCAGTATTGTTCGATGCTACCATAGCATATGCTGAAGCCACCAGCTTGAGTGTTTGCTTCTTGATAGCAGAGAATGAGAACATGGCTAAGGAGTTACAAGTGGCCAAGTAAGGAGGATAATAGGTTACATCATCCGCCAGAGCAGAGTTGAAGAGAGCGATATTGGATGAAGTATCATCCCTCGAGACAATCATGCTAATGTTGTATTCCAGATTCATCACCGTGCATAAGTTAGGTGTCCATCTCAACGGTTGGCAATGGCGCTGTGCTAGGAGAACACACATCTTGTCAAATCTGCACACTATTGTCGATCGCATGCAAACATGGACAATGAGGTACAAAGGAGCCCCATTGCACTTTCCAAAGATGATGAAGCCAAAGGTAGTAGAGTTGAAGGCATGCATCCGGAGTTAGATTTGGAACTATGAAGAACTCCTGTAGCTCATCACCAATTCGCAGGCTTCACATGCATGGGTGTTTAGAAGCATGGATGTCATTGTGTGCACACACGTGATCTCATCTATTGGAACACTCACCAAAGTGAAGTCAAAGAACCAAGTCCGACAGGAGCTGGACGTGTACTTTGATGAGTTGATGTGTGTAGCTACCAATGCAGACACTATGCATTAGTATGTTGTTGGTCTGACTACACTCAAGACTATGATGTGCATGTTATCAGACGAGTTGGACAGAGGTGCCAAATCAGTGTACCTGGATGCAAAAAGGCAAGAGTTCACTTTCAACAGGATGTCAACATTGAGCACCAAGCTTGACATCAATTCACCATCGTTGATCATCGCGAGGATGTCGAAGAGTTGGTCTTCCCATAACTATCCGAGTCTTAGTAATTTCTTGCATGGCTTACTCAAGCCTATTTTGTCTCACATGGGTACATGTGCAGATTGTAATGTAACATCTTGTAAAAGTGAAAGACCAAGTGTTGATAGTAGAATGTAACAATCATGTAGTAGTTGAAGAGTCATGAGGGTAGGTGAAAAGTCACAAAGGGGAATGTCAAGTGTCACCCCACCCTTTGCTATTTATAGAACCTCATAACACATTGTAGAGGCTTTTGGGAGCCAAGCTTCCTATAGGTGTACCTTAGAGAAAGCTTGGAGTGTATTGTAACGAGCCTTGGCTTCTCCACAATGAATAGCTAGTCTATCTCTTTGGAGGAGCAGGTGGCCATGACTGTAACATTCCATTCTTGAGACTAGTGGTTGGTCATAGTTGTATGTATGATTGGATCTTTCACTTTCTTAATATAACGGAGCCAACACATTTCATGCATATGTTGTTATTGTATTTCAACTATCTTGGTTACTCTAATGATATATGGAGCTGTTGTTTACGTATGTATGTATGGAATTTTCTATATATGTTTGTATGAATCTTATCAAGATGTGCTATTGCTTTAACCATCACTTTGGATCGTTTGCTAAATTTCTTTCTAGTTTGTGATGTATCTCTGCTCGTGTGTTCCCTTTCGAGCTAGTGCTGTCACAAGTTTCTAAGGGGCACACTCGTACCTCGTTCCATGTGTTAGAGCCATTCATGCACCTTCCTTTACTTGCTGCATATGTTACACCCTTGCTACCAACAAGGACATCTTACTCACCTCTGTGTGCTACTGTGGTCAAGGCGATACCATACCACCCACTTTTGGGAATCCTACACCAAACGGTATAAGGTCTAGTTGGGACTTCTTACCGAGGAGATCCCTTGACATGTCGGCGGGTCTAGCACCGTCAACACCTTCTTTCTTCTTTGTGTTTTCACCATTCATTTTCTCATGCTACTGCATCATTCTCTCTATCATCATCTTCTTTCATCTTGTCGTTTGCTTTTTTGTTGCATTATTCATCATGCCATTCTCTTTGTTGCCGCATCATTATCACTGTCATAATTTATTTCATCTAACTATCATATTTCTCTATAATACTCTTTGTGGATATATATCTTTGTCATCATCTTGTTTCATTATTATCTTATTCTGTCAAAGAATCTACTTCTTTATTTTTCTACCTATATATGAAAATTTGCTTCTTCTTGCAAGAAAACAACTGATCATTGATGGCGAGACACTCAATATAATTTTTGTATTGAATTCTCATATCAAAATGGCCTTGGGTTTCATTTTGGAGTTTAGAAAAACCCTAGCTATGGTGGTATTGTTTGATAAGGTTTCAGGTGGATAATCCCACAATCAAAGGGTTTGTTTATGTTAATCCTGTGATTCATCAACTATCATCCTAGGATTTGGTGCTCCTGTTTGTTGCATTTTAGTGGTATGACCACTTTTGGTTTTGATGGCCAGCTAGTTGTTGCCTCAATGTTTTGATGTCTTGGGTCACATGTCATCTTATACTCTTTACTTCTTGGTATTTGTTTGCTTGTATGTAACTAGAAGAGCTCATGGATTATGAGCCCATGGGTTCTCCCTAATCTCAAATATTTGTTGAATTTTTGGGCCTTTTTGGAATATCCTCTGCCTATGTGGGGTTCTTGACATTAGAATCAAGTGGCCCCGATCCTCTTTTCTCATATCTAGGAATGGCTCGTGAAAATATATCCACTGTGTTATATATCTAACCCAAGAATATTATAGATCTGACATGAAAATATGATATAATGCAAATAAACCCAAGAATAAGATGAAATGATTCTTTATTGTCAAACCCTTAAGGTAGGGCAACACCATACATTCACTCCTTAAGGAAGGAGAATACTCCACAAGCCATATGCCTGTTCATACAAGAATACTTCTCTTCATATCTCTCCATGTGGAGTCTCTAGCCTTTATATAGGCCTCATACATACAATACCATGCATCATTACCATGGTTCCCTCATACCATCAACTAATACCATGGGCCCATTACATTATTATTAACTACTTGTGGTCCCTTACATGACATGGGTTAACCCCCTTATTTATTACTATGGCCCATCCCATTATTACATTATTACCTTGGGTACCACCCTTTGTACCCCATATTATCCCCCCTAGGTATATAACATTCCACCCCCCTACGCATGTTTCGTCCCCGAAACATGGGAAGAACATTATAGATCTAACCCAAGAATATTATAGATCTGACATGAAAATATGATATAATGCAAATAAACCCAAGAATAAGATGAAATGATTCTTTATTGTTAAACCCTTACGGTAGGGCAACACCATACATTCACTCCTTAAGGAAGGAGAATACTCCACAAGCCATATGTCTGTTCATACAAGAATAATTCTCTTCATATCTCTCCATGTGGAGTCTCTAGCCTTTATATAGGCCTCATACACACAACACCATGCATCATTACCATGGTTCCCTCATACCATCAACTAATACCATGGGCCCATTACATTATTATTAACTAATTGTGGTCCCTTACATGACATGGGTTAACCCCCTTATTTATTACTATGGCCCATCCCATTATTACCTTGGGTACCACCCTTGGTACCCCATATTATCCCCCCTAGGTATATAACACACTGTTGTGGAGACAAATGCTTCACCATCTAGAAAAGTTCATTTCTCTATGGAGGACACCCGACATCTTTCGATGGGATGGAGCCTGGGCTCATTGGGTCTGGTATGGGGTCCAAGTCCATCTAGATCAATCTCTCTATCATATTTTCTGCTAAATAACCCTTTTCCAGTTGGCCCAGGACCTCAACAGGCATTGGAATTTGGGGTTGGTTTGGGAATCTCAAGGGGTTTTCTACTAGAACCTTTTATTCAGTCCCCTGTTCCATTGTTGAACTTCAACCACTTCAATTATCAAACCCTGTCGACCTTGGTTTCAATCACCACCATTTTTCTTTGGGACCAGTCAATTAAGTTGGGTCAGAAAACTCCATGTGTTTCCCTTAAAAACCCAGTTCACTGATTCATTCATGTAAGAACTAAAATTATATAAGGTCTAGTCACAAAACCCCCCATTGCATCCATAAGAGAAATTGTCCAAAGGTGGCCTTGGTGTTGGGGGGTGACATTATGATGGAAAGGGCTTTGGCCATGGTGGAAATGTCACTTGTTGGGTGGATCTGTGCTCATCTAGGGTTTTAGCTTCTGGTGAAGGGATGGATTCTTCTCAAATTCACTTATTCGAAGGATACAAAATTAATTGAGAAAAGGGTTTGGAATATCAAATCTTCTCTAGTTATATTCAAGTTTCAATAGTTTATTTTAGACTCATGAAAGGAGTGGTAAGACTTGGTTCCTCTTTGGGTTTGACTTCTCAACTTGCCATTAGCATTTTGGGGAGATTAAATCTTCCAATATATTAGGAACATAATTGGAACCTACCTTGCTCATGATTTATCTTATCTCTTGTCAGGGATTTAAGTGATGGCTAGAGTCATAGTAAAGGTAGACCTACAGGATGGCCTTACTGTTGAAATCAACCTGGGTGGAGATGTTCATCCAAGACTTGAATTATGAGGGTGTTCCATTCCGCTATTGAAGATTTAATCAATATGGGAACCTAGTCAAATATTTTCCAATGGTTCAGTTGACAACAGAGGGTGAGGAGAACCTCTTCTGGGAGGATGCAAGCCTTCAGAATGGGATATCTTCATCTAGTGGGGAGACAGGTGCACCACCTATGCACTTGGAGGAGTTGGTATCCACTATCGTTACACCTCAACTGGACCCTTTGAATGTGGACTATGGCTCCTTGGACCCCCTGGAGAACCTTTTTCTTGGTACACTTCCCGTCTCTTCCCTTGCTTTTTCTCATGATAGTATACATTGCATGGATGTTTATTTTGCTAATGTACATGGATTTTCTTATCCAACTTCTCAATCTATCCCTTCTTTTTCATTGACGGTTTCCTTATTCTCCCCCTCACATTCACATTGTTCCTTCTTGCTAGCTCATTTTCATCCCTTGTTACCACCCCCAAAAATTCATGCTCTTGCTTCTCAGGTGATGATTATTATTTATATAACCTTTGTCCCCACTCAAATGGTTGTTTCCATAAACCCTATGATTTAGGGTTAGGGAAGATTCATATCTCCTATCCAAATATAAAGGGAGAAAGAGGAAAATCCAATATTACCAAAGCAAAGAGTGTGTTAAGGTTGATATAGTTGTTGATGGACGATCCTCTATACAAGGGGCCCTTACAAAAATTTTATCCCCGTTGGGTATGGTGTTAATTTTTTTATCATATAATTGTTGAGGCCTAGTGAGTATCCCCAAACAAATCACTCTAAAAGACATTATCGAGATAGACTCCCTCGAGTTTATTTTCCTTCAAGAGAACCTCGGAGATGGTGTTGTTATTGTGTAGAGTCTAGAAAGACTCTTGAGTGGTTAGGGATTTCAAGGATTAGACGCCTCTGGTAATTTGGGGAGTCTAGTGGTGGGATGGAATAAATGATGTTTTAAACTTATAAATTCATGGAGCATTGCTTTGGGGTTATGCATTGAAATTTTCTTTGAAGAGATGGCTAATACACTTACCCTACTCAATGTATATGGTCCTAATCAAAATAGAAAACGATTTTGGGAGTCTTTCTTCAACAAGTCATTTCTAAATAGGCCCTCACTTATTATTGGAAGCAATCTAAATGTCTCCATGGGTGCTTCTGAGTCCTCGGGTGATAGAGCTAATAATGATCCCTTGGCTAATTTATTCTATGATTGTATTATAAATAGATCTCTCATCAATGTGGAGAATATGAAACTCCATCCCACTTGGAGGAATAAGAGATCGGGTCTAGATCATATTGCCAAAAGGTTGGATTGTTTCCTCATTTATGAAGTGATAATGGACCAATTTATGTTCATTAAACAATGTATCAATGTCGAGTGGGCATCTAATCACTCTCCAATTTTCCTTGAAATTAAAGGAGCCACTCATAATCATGCCTTCTCTTTTAAAATGATTTGGTTAAAGGATGTATCCTTTGTGGATATGGTTAAAGAACAATGATCTCCTTATTCACCACTTTCTTAGATATTGGCTGGAAAATAGTTTGTTCAAAACCTAAATTTTATTATAAGAAAAAAAAGAGTGTGCATTGCAAAAGAAACAGGTGGATACCTTAGAGCTTAGGGAGATTAGAGTAAAATTCATTCTTATGCATTCCAAGAGGTTGAAGTTTTTGAGTTGGTGGATTCTAGTGATCTTCTTTTTAAGTTGAAAAAGAGGAAGAAAACTATTAGGGAGAGCCGTGAGGTCAAATGGAATTTGAGTAGTAGATCTCTTTAGCTGGAATGTTGGGATAACAGTAAAAATTTATTCCAGGAATTTGAAAAAGGCCATAAGATGGGGAACATGATATGGTCCTTAAAAGACCAGTTTAGCAGGGAAGCTTCTTCTTTCTCATCTTTGGCCAATATGGGTGTTTGACATTTTGAATCTCTCTATAAAGCTCAAGAGGAAGCCATTATTACTGAAATTATTCACACTACTCTTCCTTTCCCTCATTTTCTCAATGAGAAGGATAATCGTGAGCTTATGGCTAGAGTACTAGAAAATGAATTAAAAATTGTCCTCCATAGTTTCCAAAAAGAAAAAATCCCTAACTGAGATGGTTTTGGTGTTGAATTCTTCTTGGGTCTATATGATATTATGGGGAATGAAGTTCTAGTTGTGGTTGAGGAGTCTTTCACAAATCACAAAATGCTTCCTACACTAAATTCTACATTTATAGCCTTGATTTGAAAAGTAGAATCCCATGTTTATTTTGAATAATTTAGGGCCATTTCTTTGTGTAATGCCATATATAAGTTTATTACAAAGGTGATTTATCTTCATGTTAAAATGATACTCTTTGCCTCTATTTCTAGGGAAAAAGTTGACTCCCTTGAAGGTAGACAGATTCACGAAGCTATTGGGATGGCTCAGGAGGGTTTGCATAGTCTAAAGGAAATGGACATTAAAGGGACCATTTTCAAATTAGACTTATCAAAGGCTTATGACCATGTAAGTTGGATCTATCTCCATCTTCTAATGATACATGTGGGTTTGAACTTCGATTTCATCACATGGGGCATGAGCAACATTAAAATGGTCTCCTATGATGTCTTAATCAATGGTGCCACATCTCCTTTTTTCCATGCTCATAGGGCCTTTGTCAGGGTTGCCATCTTTTTCCTTTACTCTTTTTGTTGGTTGCAGATGGCCTCAATAGGATCTTGGAGGAAGCTAAACTAAATGGGGATTTCCAGGAATGTCTGGTAAACTGATCATTGGCCATTTCTTACCTATTATTTATGGATTATATCCTAATTTTTTTGTAATGGTGATCCTTGAGAGGTGGCGATGTTGAAGAACATTCTCTTATTATTTGGACAGGAAACTGGTATGGCTATAAACTTCTAGAAATCCTCATCCTAATCTTAAATTTGGAGGTTGTAGAGACTCAACAAATCACTGAACTTCTACTGATGGAAATATCTTGCATGGATGAAGACATCAAATACTTGGGATTTCACTTGAATACTAATAAATATAGAATACTATACTGGCACTAATTGATCTCTAAGGTGGAGAAACACATTAAAATTTGGTTTCACAGGTGGTTTTCTTGGGAAAGTCTTCTGGTCTTAATTAAATAAGTTCTCTAACCTATTCTTGTATACTGGTACTCTTTAGCATGGATACCAAAGGGTATCTTAGAGCGAATTAGGAAGTTATGTTACAATGTTTTATGGTTTGGGTCAAATTCGGAGGTGTCCCTCCCTTGGGTGGGGTGTGACAAAAGGATTTGAGTGGCTGCGGTCTCAAGAATAATTTTCTATTCTCCCACGCTTTAGCTACTAAATTTGGATGGCATCTTCTTACCACTCAAATTCTTTGGAATTCAATTGGAATTGATAAATACATCTCACCTCTTTCAGTGGAAGGTTGGGTGCATAGATTGGAAAAACCTCGTCAGAACATCTCAATTATATTGATAAATATATTAAACATATTTGAAACCATAACGACCTTTCCTAGAAAGTTGGTTCAAGTTCTCGAGTCCATATTGATCAAGATCTGTAGTTTGGTAGTGCTTGTGATCATCTACTTCCTCCTCCCTTAATCAACTTCCTCTTAGATCGTGGTTATTTAAGGTTGGCCCATATTGCCAACCGAACTTCCACTTCCATTTGGCATCAAGGTTGGAAATATGCAGGAGAGTTGGAGATCCTAAAACAATATATGTAGGCTTGGAATATCTATATTGGTGCTTTATAGTTAGTTCATGTCTATATATATGATAGGAATGATGAACTTGTGTGGACTAGGGCTAAGTGTGGGCTTTACTCTCCAAAAGTGGGCTACACCTTCATCTCTTCTAAATTCCTTCTGATTGTCTCCCAATGGTGGTGGAATATTGTATAAAATGTAGGTGTCTAACAAAGGCAAATATTCTCATGTGGTGCATCTTAAAACAAAAAGTCCCTACTTAGTTTGATATTCTCCAAAGGTTATTCTCCATTGGCCCTAGCCGGTGTGCTCTTTTCTAGGTTGAAGATTAACCTATCACACACATGTTCCTTTCATTCCCATTTTTTTAGCATATTTGGGAACATTGTAGGACCTCTGTCGAAGTATAGATTGGGCCTTGGATTGGTCAAATAGTTGAAGAAGATTGGAAATCACGACTCTCTCTCCTAACCTCTTTCACTTTCAAAGCTCTTATGTTAATCATTTGCTAGTGGACTTGGATTGCTCATAATCGAGATATGTTTTGGGATTTAGTCTCCTCTCTAAGGATCATTGTTACATAGGTCATGACAATCTTCAGTCGTTTCCCATAAGAAAAGTATATGCACAAAGTTAAGGAAATCCTAGAAAAACAACCTAACATATCTAGGCCATGGGTGTACTTTGATGGTGCTTTTGTCGATTCGTGTGATAAATGTGGGGGTGGTTTCATTCTACATCTTTTAGATTCATAAATTTACATGTGTTTGGGTCCTAGCTCAAAAAATATTTCCAAGCTCCTTACCTATAGGAACCTTCTTGCATTTTCCTTTGAGTCGGGTGTCTCTCATATTCAAATCTATGGTGATTCAAAATTAGTGTTCAGCTTGTTGAACGACACACTATCTTGTAGAATTTTTCTATTATTTCCTATTTTGGATGATGTATTGCAATTAAAAACTTTGTTCTCATGTTTCTCTTTCCATCATATATGTAGGGAACATAACTAGGCAACAAATGGCCTCTCTAAAGAGGCTTTAGATATGGATCAAGACTACTACAGGATTTCTGAGTATCGTGAGGGAAATCATACTACACTTACAATAATTATTTTGATACTCAATTTAGGCAGACCATCTCTCCTTTCTAGCGCAGATAACTTCAGGATCCTAGTCTTTTTTTGTCTTTTTTTGATGCAATCATTACTATTTTTTCTTGGATTATGTCTCTAAATATTTTTGTATATAACTTGTTATAATTTGACCATTTCGATGGTGAACATATCAAGTCTTTTGTATTTTGGGATTTCTATCTTCACCGATCCCAGACTTGATGTATTTCATCCTTATCATGATGTTTTTGTATCTTCCCAATCTACATACAAACTTTAGTGTGTTTACAAAATGTAAATTTTATTGATATTAATAAAAAATAAAAATAAAAATTTGTGTGAAAATAAAAGAAAATAAAAAACTAATAATTGATGTCCATGTAAAAATAAATTCATCTAATGAAATAAATGAGTTCCATCTATTATACTTACTAGTTTTCTAGGGATCGTTTTCACTTGCATGATTCATGAACATATTAAACTCTCTCTTCACTATAACTTGGTCCCAAACTTTTGATAATAATCCATCTCACTTTCCCCCCTTAATTAAAAGTTTAAATTTGTAGAAATTTTGTGTCTTTTAGCCCCACCCAATTTCAAAATTTTTTTCTCATCATGTTTAATTTGCAAACCCAATGTTCATTGTAGATTTAAACATGAAAATAAAATTGCAATTAGAGCACTGGAAGCTACCACTACTTCTCACTTTCAGCTAATAATTTCACAAGCATGAACACAATTTAGACACTGATATTTTTGGTCAATCAAACCCTAGAAAAACCCTGAAGGGAAAACTAGTCAGAAGAGGATTTTATTTTCTTTTATCTCAAAGAAATTTTTACAACACTAATTACACAAAAATTTACTTATCTCCATCCTTGGAATTTGAGTCAGCTTTTAGAAACTCGCGCTGCTATACTTGAAGCTTGTGCCACTTTTTAGAGCTTGAGATCTATAAATTTGTGCCATAGGAAAACTTCTAGCACCTTGAATTTCATGCCACTATTAGAAATCTCTTCCCTTGATTTTCTTGCTAACAGAATGGCAAATCCTCCTCGAAAAGTGTGCCACGGACTTGCTAATTTATCCTTGAAATTTGGGTTTGTTAGACATATAATAAATGTGTAGGGTCTCCTTGATTTTTTTTCACTCATACCAGAATTTAATGCCTATAAATATGTGTTTATTGACCTACAATTAGTGCCTAAAATTTGCCTCGAAAAACACACTAGAAGTGCCTCAAAAAATGCACTGCACTTGTTATAGCTTCTCGAGATTTGTGCCACCATTCCAACCTTGGGATTTGAGCCACTGTTGGATCTTCGCCTTGTTGCCAATTAATATCTACTTCAACAAATAGCTATCTTAGCCTTATTCTCCTTCTCTTCCTCTCCTCTTCTCTTCTACAACTCTACACTTGAAGAAATGAATGAGCCTCCTTTGTCCTTTTCCCCTTTTTAGTCTCCATAATGATGAGAATCCCTATCCTAAGATCAATGCTTGAGATTAAATCTCAACTTCTCTTGATCAAGGGTGGAGATATAATCTCACATTGACCCCCTCTCATGCCTCCACCTTCATTAATGAGCCCCTCTTGTCACTTTAACAACTTTTTGTACCATGAAATTTTTTCCTTATATGTCACTTTAAAAAAATAAAGTCATTTTAATATTATAAAGTACAATGACTTTTCGAACCTCATAAAGTGACTAAAAACTCACATGACTTTAATAATCACATAAAGTCACACTAAAATGGTGGGTACACCCTTTTTCCTAGGCTTAAAATCACTAGTAAAAACCTCTTTGGTACCATTTTCAACACTCCCTCTTACCAAGGAAGGTGTTTCTCACCACTCCCATATTAAAGCTGAAGTAGAAACACTTTCCGCTTGGTAAAGATTTGGTGAGAATGTCTACAACCTAATCATTAGTGGGTATGTACTCTAGTTTCACTGCCCCTATTTGAATACAATCCTAGATAAAGTGGTATTTGATCTCAATATGCTTTGACCTATCACGAAATACTAGATTCTCTATGAGTTTAATACAACTCTAATTATTATAATAAATCATAGTTGGTCTCAATCGCTGACCAAATAAGCCACACAACATCTTCTGAAGCCAAATAGCCTCACAATTGGCTTGACTAGATATAATGTACTTAACCTCCATGCAAATTAGTGCCAATGATCCCTATTTTCTACTAAACCACAACACCACTTATGAACCCAACATGAAACAACATCTAAATGTACTCTTCTTGTCACTAGAACTTCCTACCAAATTTGAGTCTGTACAAATTATTAACCTGATTCCATCCCCCTAGATATCATGAAATTCATAATCCATTGTGCCTCGTAGGTATCGTCACACAAGTTTTGTAGCCAACTAGTGTACACTCATGGGCTCCATTATAAACTAAATCAATGTGTTGACTGTGAAACAAATATTTGGTCTAGTGTTGACCAAATATGTAGAAATTCTCACTGTAGATTAAACTAATTATGCAATGTACTAAAGCCTCACTGTAGATTAAACTAATTATGCAATGTACTAAAGCAAAATACTTAATCTACTTCTACAATCAAACTTGCGATAATCGATTTTGAACATCACACATATAACAGAGAAGAAGATTCAATCACACATGAAACACAGAAGAATACTCTGGGGAAAGCCTCAACTAAAAACCCCGCTATCTGTATTATCATACAAGTGGAAATATCTCAAGATTACACAAAGATTTTTCTCTCAAGCTATCCAGCTCTTAGTACGATCCCTCTGTGCTACTCATAGACAGAATAGAAAACACATATGCCTTCTCCTCTGTCCTCCAAGCCTCCTATTTCCTTGCGCTGTTTCTCCTGGGTGATCCAGTTGTAACCTATGTGATTCTCACCTCACACACTGCTCTAATCTCTGTAGAAATTGCGTAATCCTCAAGGAATGAATTCCTTTTGCATGCAAGAGATATTCACATGGGAATATCCTAGCAATTGATAGTACACTGTCCCTGCCTTTAATCTCAATTGGGTCTTTATCTGAATTGACATGCATGAGTTATTTATGAGAGAATATTTAGTTATCTGGAGAACACTAGTTGCATGCATGCATGCATTAACTGAATGAACTCACAATTAGTTCCACAAACTGTTTGGAACTAATTTAACTGGACTTAACTCAGTTAACTGAGCTAAATAATTACAACTCAAATACAACTCATCTCTATCTCCTTAATTAAGGGATAACTTCCTCAATCAAATGGATAACTGTTGCATGTCTTCACAAAGACTTCATGTTTGAATTTCACCAACTAATTAACTCAAGATGAATTAATAAATTATTTTTCAAACAGCCAGTGAGACTAAATTCGAATTTTAATTCTCAATTTTAATTCAAGGACAAATTAAAATTGGAATATATCCTGAAATGCTATCTATAGCAATGTTATTTTTAGCATTTCTTGTTGCTATTTTCAAAACTCCCTCTCAATAAGAAAGGGATTATCTGCCACCCCAATCTTGTCTCTGTGGAACTCAAATTTACACTTTAACAATGCCTTAGTCAAAATGTCAACATCTTGCTCCTCGGTCGAAATATACTGCAACAACATGATCCTCCTCGCCACACAGTCTCGGAGACGATGATACCGAATGTCAATATGCTTGGACCTGTCATGTAATACTGGATTCTCAAAGAGTTTGATACAACTCTAATTATCACAATAGATCACAGTTGGATCCATCCTTTGATTAAACAAACCAACTAGAATTTTCCACATCCAAATGACCTCACATGCTGCCTAGCTCGTAGCCATGTATTTAGCCTCTGTTGAGCTAAGTGCAATTGACCTTTGTTTCCTGTTGTACCAAGAAACTGTAGTTGGACCAAGGTTGAAAATTACTCCTGATGTGCTTTTCCAATATGATGGACTCCCTCCCCAATCTACATCTGTGAAGCCCTGAAGCTTCACTCCCTCTAACCATTTGTACCATAATCCATACTGAGATGTGCCTCTGAGGTATCTCAAAACATGCTTAGCTGCCTTCCAAAACAGCTTGGTAGGTTGAGCCATAGCTTGACTCAACTGGTTCACCGCATAGCACAAATCTGGTCATGTGTTCATTAAGTACATTAGTGAACCCACAAGCTACTGATGCACAGTAGCTTCTACTACTTCTCCTGAACTAGCATCCTCCTTCCTCCAGTTACCTACTAGAGGAGTGTACATGGGCTTGCACTTCTCCATGTGGAATCTCCTGAGTATCTCATTGGCATACTTGCCTTGAGACACAAACACTTCCCCATCCTTCTGCCACACTTCCATGCCTAGAAAGTAGTGCATGAGACCCATGTCTTTCATCTCGAACTCTCTTGCAAGGTCCTCCTTGCAAGACATGATCAACTGATCATCACCTATCAATATCAGATCATAAACATAAAGAACAATGATCAACTGCTTACCTTCCACCATGATGTGGTACACGTTTGCAACCGCTTCACTCTTTGTGAAGCCCAACTCGGTGAAGTAGTTGTCAATCCTAGTGTACCAAGCACGAGGTGCTTGCTTCAGCCCGTACAAAGCTCTCTTGAGTTGACACACATGCGACTCACGATCGAAGGTCTCGAATCTTTCCGGCTACTCTATGTACACCTCTTCCTCAATCTTTCCATTGAGGAATGCAGTCTTCACATCCATTTGATGGATATTCCAACCCATCTGTGCTGATAGTGCCAACATTGATATGATAGATGAGTACCTTGCTACAGGATCAAAAGTCTCATCATTGTCAATCCCCTCGACCTGTGAGAAACCACGGGAAATAAACCTTGTCTTATGTTTCTCCACGCTACCATTAGCAGCATGCTTTACCTTGTAAAGCCAATGGGAACTCACAACTGACTTGTTCTCTGGTCTTGGCACCATATCCAAAACACTATTTTGAACTATGGAGTCATACTCCTCCACCATAGCATCAACCCAAACTGGCTACTGCACTGCTTCCACAAAGGAAGATGGTTCGGTCTCCACACATTCCCCAACAAGGGCCACGTAACCAATGCACCACTCAGGTGACCTCCTCTGTCTACGCTGAGAAGATGGCTCTCCCACATTCTCTCTCGAATCCATCAACAATCTGTCAGCCTCCCTTGTGCATTTCCACCCCTCTTTGGAAGTTTCTGCATAAGTGGATTTCTCCACTCCTGGAACCTCTGCATGAGTGGATTTCTCCACTCCTGGAACCTCCGCATGCGGCTACTCTACATCAGTCTAAGGCTCCTCCTCCTTAGGAACCAAAGTTCCTCCTTTTCCTGCAACTTGAGCTCCCTCTCAAGGGAAACTCGCACGGCCTTCAGCTCATCGAACTTAAGATCTCTGTGAACCACTGTCCTCTTACTCGTAGGCAAATACACCTAATAGTTGTGTGGAGTATCAGTGTACCCCAAAAGTATCCCCAACTCTACTGTCAGCTCTAGCTTCTTCCGGGAATCCTTGGTCACATGGTAATAAACTGATGAGCCAAATATCCTGAAGTGAACCACATCTGGTCTCTTCCTAGAGAAAGCTTCCTTTGGTGTCTTCATCCCAAGTATGCGATGTGGGGTTCTATTCTACAAGTAAACCGTTGTGTTGCATGCCTCAACCCACAAATGAAGTGGTAGGCCTTGGTCATGCAACATCGCCCGAGATGCCCCCACAATTGTTTTGTTCTTCCTCTCTGCCACCCCATTCTACTCTGGGTTATGAGGTACTGTCAGCTCCTGTTTAATTCCTTCTACTACACAGAAGTCCTTAAACTCTTGAGAGACATACTCTCCACCATTGTCACTTCGCAAGGCCCTGGTCTTCTTTCCTGATTCTTTCTCAACCAAGGGTTTGAACTCACAAAACCTTGAGAAGGTTTGATCCTTCTTCTGCATGAAATAGATCCAGCATCTACGAGAAAAATCATCAATGAAAATCACATAGTACCTTTGTTTAGCGGTAGAGGCTATCAAGAATGGTCCACACACATCTCTATGACCTCGCTCCAAGATTGCTTCAGCTTGACTATCTCAATCATGAAAGAAATATTTTTCATACTTACCCAAGGTACAACCTTTGCATGTGTCCACTTGCTCAATTTACCTTTGGGAAATCTGGTAGAAATCTACTGCATTATCTTCAAGGCCTCATGATGCAAGTGGCCCAAACTTTGCATGTGTCCACTTGCTCAAGTTTACCTTTGGGAAGTTCGGTAGAAATTTTCTGCCTTATATTCAAGGCCCCATGATGCAAGTGGCCCAACATGTTGCAATATCTTGGCTTTGCACCAATTCTTCTTTGGAATTCAATGCAACACATTCATCTACCTCTAGCTTGTAGATATTCTTCACTCGAATCCCCATCCTCTTAGTCTGACCTGTGGCTATGTGTCTCAGGAACACCTTTCCTTTATTGAAGACTACATCATAACCTTTGTCTTCCAACATCATGACTGATACCAAGTTTTTCTTCAGTCCAGGCACATACTTTACATCAGTCAGGGTGAGAGGAGCTCCATGCTCCCTCTGAAACACAACCATACCTTCACCTGAAAAACAATACTTTCCATCATTGCCCATCTCTATGCGCATCTAGAGGTATTTCTCCTCCAAGGTACTGAATAAACTCTTATCGTCGGTCATGTGGAATGAGGCTCCACTATCCAAGTACCAAACACAACCCACCATTGATGAAACCATGCATGCAATGAGGGTAAAATCCAATTTGAACTGTGAGGCCAGTGCCTCACCATCTGATGCTTTCGAGGATCCCTTCTTGGATTTCTTCACTGGACAATTAGTTGCATAATGGGCCACCTCATGACGATTAAAGCATCTCACTTTAGATTTGTCAATATTCTTCCCTCCATGGGAAGAAATCGATTTGGAATGGGAAGCCTTCCCTTTCCCTTCCCTTGTATTACTTGCTAAGGCTAGATTTTCTTCATCATCATGCTTAGATGAAGAACCATCTTTGGTGCTTCTCCTGATCTCCTCCTGCATCAGATCCGACCACAGTCATTCCCAATCTGGAAGTTTCGCTCTTCCATTCACTGAGTCTTGGTAGCTATGCCAGCTCTTAGGAAGGCCGAGGAGAGCAAGACTCACCATATCATCATCAGCTGTCATGATTCCTACACTTCCAAGCTCATCTTTGCAGGTGGTGAGCTTGTTCAGATATGTAGAGATTGTGTCGCCCTTTTCACACTTGATTTTTCAAAGCTTTTCCTTCAGCGCCAGCTTCTGGTCACTGTTGTTCTAATATAGATCAATGTATTCCACATTGAAAAAGGAGTCTCCTTCCCATGGAGACTCGAGACAATATGGTCTCGAACTCCCTCCAGAAGAATCCTCCTCACTCTCACCACACATTTCTTCCATTCTTCTTGGACATTAGCTGCTACTGGCTTGGGGACTTCTTAATCAATGAAGTTTTTTAAACCATTGTCCTCTAATACCGCTTCCATGCGATCCTTCCATGCTATGTAATTTGAGCTGCCATCCAGGGCATACTCGAGTCTCAAGCCATTGAACACCATTGGTTAACTTTGAGATGTGATAATAAATTGATTTTGTACCTACAATCAAGAACTTCAAACTTCGAACTTCTCCCTTCTTTGTATATTGTTCTCCGCTTTGATCACCTTTGCTCTGATACCATGTAGAAATTCTCAATGTAGATTAAACTGATTATGCAATGTACTAAAGCAAAATACTTAATCTACTTCTACAATCAAACTTGCAAAAGCTTAATCGATTTTGAGCAAGATCAAACAGAACACATATAATAGGGAAGAAGATTCAATCACACATGAAACATAGAAGAATACTCTGGGGAAAGCCTCAACTAAAAACCCCGCTATCTATATTATCATACAAGTGGACATATCTCAAAATTACACAAAGCTTTAGCTCTCAAGCTATCCAGCTCTCAATACAGTCCCTCTTTGCTGCTCATAGACAGAATAGACAACACATATGCCTTCTCCTCTGTCCTCCAAGCCTCCTATTCCCTTATGTTGTTTCTCCTGGATGATCCAGTTGTAACCTGTGTGATTCTCACCTCACACACTACTCTGACCTCTGTAGAAATTGTGCAATCCTCAAGGAATGGATTCCTTCTGCATGCAAGAAATATTCACATGGGAATATTCTAGCAACTAATAGTACACTGTCCCTGCCTTTAATCTCAATTGGGTATTTGTTTGAATTGACATGCATGAGTTATTTACGAGAGAATATTCAGTTATCTGGAGAACACTAGTTGCATGCATGCATGCATTAATTTACTAAACTCACAATTAGTTCCACAAACTGTTTGGAACTAATTTAACTGGAATTAACTCAGTTAACTGAGCTAACTAATTACAACTCAAATACAACTCATCCTTATCTCCTTAATTAAGGGATAAATTTCTCAATCAAAGGGATAACTATTGCATGTCTTCATAAAGACTTCATGTTTGAATTTCACCAACTAATTAACTCAAGATGAATTAATAAATTATTTTTCAAACAGCCAGTGAGAGTAAATTCGAATTTTAATTCTCAATTTTAATTCAAAGACAAATTAAAGCTGGAATATATCTTGAAATGCTATTTATAGCAATGCTATTTTTAGCAATGCTATTTTTAGCATTTCTATTTTTAGCATTTCTTGGTTCTATTTTCAACAAAATACATCAATGAACCAATCAACTGATGATATAAAGTGGGGTATATCAGCTCAGAATCAGAAGAATGCAACTGCTTCTAGTTGGTAATTATCAGAGTGGCGATAGGCCTTTATTCCTCCATACAAAATCTCCTCAGTATGTCGCTTGCATACCTGTCCTAGCCCAAGAAGATATGCCCATGCTCCTGCCAAACCAAAAACCCCAAAAAATAATACACCAATCCTATATTAGTCATCTCAAACTCTGAACCAAGATATATCTTGCAGTGTTGAATGAGTTTCTCCTCTCTTGTAATAAATAAATAATCCACAAATAGTACAAGAATGAGTGTATCCTTGCCAACTGTTACACAACAATTTGTCACTGGCCCTATATCCCCTGATCTCGAATAAAGTCAGTCCCTGAGTGACATATTCTCTGTGTCATACCTCAAAAAAATGTGTCCACATCTTCTCAATCATTCAAAGAAGATTAACAAATGCATTTTAATCGTGAATATTAACCCTTTTTACTCATGTTTCAAGATCGTCGCAAGTAAACATCATTCTACCTGCGACGATTTTCTGTAATGAACAAATAACATCGTGATGTCGTCATAAGGGTGCATCTGTTCCCTGCGACGTTTGGATTTTATGGCTCGTCGCAAGTCCTCAATATATTTCTTGCAATGATAGCTCTGAATACACTGTTGCCCCACGATGTCATCTTTGAGTCCCAGTGCTTGACTCGCGACGATCTAGATATGGCAAATTAGTTCAAACAGAATGCTTCTGGGTGGTTCTGGAACTCGTTGTTGGGTCAAGGGAGTTCGCCTTTCCTCCTCTAGGATGGTGGTTCCACCTTTTGAGAAACCTCCCTTGAGGATAAGCTCCCTCTCCCTCATTTATGGAGGCTCCTCCTCTTATAAAAAGCATTCCCCATTGCTATGATAAACTAGTTTTTGGATTGGAGCAAATTAGCTAGTTTTGGTGTGAGATTGATAGTTTGCAGTGTGAATTATTGACAATTTAGAAATTGGTTGTGGATTACCTTAGCCTTGTACTAGTTCTTTTAAGTGAGAGAGAGAGTTATCAACCTCTTGGGAGACCCTTTCGAGAGTGAATTCTTGAAGAAACATACTAGCCAGACCCTTCGAGGAAGCTTGTGATGTTAAGGCTTGGTTGTAACCTTTGCTTTTGTTCATTTTAATACAATCAATGGTGATTTCCTATGTCATGTGTAAAATATACTTGATAGCTTATGATTCCTTGACTTTGTAAGTGAATATATCATTGTTGTACTTCGTTATGTGTTCTGTTGTTCTCTTGTTTTGTTTTGGGTGAATCACTCATCGAGGAGAAGGAAACGATAGCTGAAGCGGTACAACGAAAGGTCCATCGAACACCAGTTGAGGTAGGCTCTTTCAAAAATGACTGTTTAAGGAAATTAACTATTGTTTTGTCTTGTTGTGACTAGACCCACTCTAGGGCTAGAGGGGTTGCCTCTGTCCACATAGGGAACATTACCTACATCACAAGTTGGTGACTCTGCTGGGGAGTCCTTTGTGTGTTGTCTCTTGTTTTTTTGTGGATTTGTTTTTTTATTTACATAGTGTCTCTTGGTTTTGGGGCCAAGCCATCAGTCTTCTGGGTTACTTGAGTCAATTTGGTAGTCCCTCTCACTGCTTGAGAGATTAGACTGGTGTCCTTCAGGTGTTTTTTCTTTGATTTTTCTCTTAATTGAGATTGTCGTTGTTTATAGCTTAAGAGTTGCGACGAGTCATCCCTGTCCTCTTGGGTCAAGTTGTACGTCACAGATATCCTATCATACAGTTGCGATGATTCCTAAAATTGGATCGTCACCAAAGACAGGTGTACACTTGCGATGATGTCGCTGAGTTGCTAGCTTTTTGCATGCGACGATTGGGTTTCCGTCTCAGGTTGCTAGTTCAACTCTTGCGACGATTTCTGTAGGGTTAATTTTTACAGCCTTGCTTCCTAAATAGACTAGTGTAGCTTGTCCTTTTCTATTTCTTTCACCTTGTTAAGCTTGTTTTGACTATATTTGCTAAGGCATATCCTTCTTGGTTCCGTTTGTATGAGTTTTGGTGTTTGGGCTGTGTGACTTATGTCTTTTGGGATTTCGTCAAGAAGTCACTTGTTTTGGGTTGCTTGTCCTTCCAAGATTCTGAACTACATCCACAACCATTTTATTGACTTGTTTGAAGCTGTTCCCTTATTTCTTGTCTGTCCTTTCTGATTGGTCTGTAGTGATTGGTCATTGAACTAGTTTGTTGTGGTGATTTGATTTACATTCACTATCGAACATTGATTACATTTTTTTTGATAAGTTAGGCTTTCATTTGCTTGCTTGTCATTAAATCCCAAAAATAAAAAATATTGCATTCATACAACATACGAAAGTGAAAGCACATTTGCATTAGTGAATTTTTCGTGATTGAGGAATTAGAAAGAAAAGTTTAAATCTTTCATTAGTAGTTGCGAGATAAGTGCATTGATGCATTGTGTTTCCTAGTGATTGGATTGCTTGCATGTGTGACTTCTCTTGCATTTGCTTGTTATGGTTTGCGTTTGCTTGGAAATGAACTCCTTACCCTCATTTAGGTAGTTGTTCATTGAAAGGAATGGTGTTTTACTCATTGTAGTTGCATCCTAGGAATTGTTGAAATACATTCGATAGGGCCTTAAAACTGAAACCTAATTCAAGATTAACTCTTAAAATTTATTGAATGAACTTAAAAACGCATTGGAATCTAACGCTCACATATTTAGAGGTCTAGGCTAGAGACGTGTTCCCGCGTCGTTAAACCTAGTTACTATTGTTTTCACTAAGGTTGGATGATTCCTCCTTCTGTGATTTGATAGGTACTAGTACAGATTTGTGCTCCCCGTACCGTTGAGTATATATCGGGAGACCCCACTAGGTTATCATCATATTATCCATAGGAAGCAGAGTATGCTGCCTTATGAATCGTAATGCACCAAGCACAACATTCAAGAAGATATACTACCGTATGGAAAGTCCTTGGTCATTTCTCTTTCAATTGATTACCAAGGTGTATATGAAATTTTGTGATTTGTTTGGTTAACCTCTTGTCTAGTACTCTAGAGTAGTCACTTTTGTTCCCTTTCAACTCCTTAAAAGAAAAAGGTTCATCTGAGCACTTGTCCTTTCATGCTCATTAAACTTCGAAAGCGATAGAGTCAACTTTCATCCTTTTCTCGACTCTTAAAATATGAAAAGGCAAAGTTTTGTTTCAATGTCATAAAATTAGCTGCCCACGAAATCTTCTTGGTTACAGTTAGATTTCCTTTCAAGGTCGATCCCAATGGCAATATTTCCAGAGTTCACCAGTCAAGGTCTCCCCTCGGATGGGAATCCTGGTCGTTTTCCTTCTTTTGGAAATGTTGGTGCTCTGTATATGGCAACATTGTCCTTACCTGGGTTAACCATTGGTTTGCCCGTTTGGTTGTTTTCAACCTTGGTGGTCCCAAGCATCATGACTCCTGTTCCACTGTCTCCTTCGTTTGAATCATGACACAATGATTCTAGGTTTGAGCCTTCACCTTCTTCCCCTGTTTCTTCATCCTCCTCTCCTACTTCACCTAGTGAAAGTTCCAAATCCAGTAACCAGGAGGCTAAGAAGAAGAAGACGAAGACAAAGAAGAAGAAGTTAGATAAGTGAGAGGCCACCTGTGTAACTATTGCTTTGAGTACACCTCCAGTAGCAAAACCTTTTGATCCTCCACGAAAGGTAAAATTTCCTTGTAAGTTGTGCAAGGGTTACCATTTTCTTCGTAATTGTCCTATTATTCCTAGGATTTTAGAAGTATGGTCTCACGATCTGGCTCGTCCCTCATCGCCTTTCAATGCTCATGTCGATCCTTCACCCTCCACTAGCAATGGTAAGAAGAAAGGGAAGATTAGATTCCCTTGTAGGTTATGTGAAGGTAACCATCCCCTTCACCTTTGTCCGCTCATGGATAAAGCTTCCGCCATTTTGGAAAGTCTTACAGCTTCTTCCCCCCAACTTCCAGTTGGTTATCAAAGGCTCTCTTCAGACCCTCTCCAGGTTGACAACGAGATTGCCTTGGATTCATCTCTTGTCCATCCTGCTCTTCTCGAACCTAGTTGTGCTGTGTTTGTTTTCGACCAACCATTGGTTGGAAAGAGTGTCGACTCGGTTTCACCACCAGTTGTTCACTCTGTTCCAGAAGAGAATTGTGATCATATTGCTCATGTTCCTCTTGTCTCATCATATTCTCCTGAGTCGAAGAGTGACCCTCCTATCCTAGTTGATCAAGAGAGTCCTTCTTCGATCCCTGCAGAGCATGGGAGCAATCATACGATACCACCACCAAGTAGTTTAGTTGTTTCCTTCGACTGGAGTCACTTGACTGCTTTCCGCCTTCCATATTATGTGCCTTTCCAGCTTACAGTACACACCTATAATAAGGAAATACCTGGCACTCTCTTCGATGAAGGTGCATCGGTTAGCCTCATGCCTTCCACTACTTGGCAAGCTTTGGGCTCCCCACAGCTTGTGCCGGTCACCCAGAATTTGTTGGCTTTCGACAGAGGAACTAGTCAACCTTTGGGGATCCTTCCACAGTTCCCAATTACTTTGGGAGGCAAAACTGTCTGCATAGATGTGATGGTTGTCCAAGGTGCCTTGGATTTTAGTCTTCTCCTTGGCCGTGACTATATTTATGTCATGGGAGCTCTTGTTTCTTCACTTTTCCATGTGGTTTGTTTTCTTCATGATGGAAGAATTGTGACTATTGATTAGTTGTCATTCTTTGGTTTCCAGATACCTCCTGTACAACCGTCATCCCCTATTGATTCTTGTTGCTAGCAGTACCTCCCTCACCATAGGTCAATTATGTGGCTACCCATTCCGTCTCCACATCTGTTGATGATCATGTAGATGGTATCGTATATCATGTACTGGGGGCATTGGAACCCGATCTGTCATTGGTACCCAATGACATGTATTCCTCCCAGAGCATGGTTCTTCCTTCCAGTGAAGACCTCTTGGGAGTCATGTTCTCGTATGGGTCATGAATAGGAGTCCCGAGGATAGTTCATGATCTTGTTTCATCCTCATTAAAAAATGAAACAAGGAGTCCCAATGATAGTTCGTGATCTTGTGTCTACCTCGTTAAAAAATGAAACAAGGAGTCCCAAGGATAGTTCTTTTCTTATGTCGTCCTTGTTAAAAAATGAAACAAGGGTTATGAGGATAGTTCTTTTACTGTGTCAACCTCATTAAAAAATGAAACAAATCCCGTTTCCAAATCGAGTCTTTGATTAAGATCTCATAAAATCCGAGTCCAGTCTTTCCAAGATCTCAAAAGTGAACCTTCATTCCATCCACCTAGTTGTATGCAATGAAGCTTAGGGGGCATGTACCTCGATTTGAGTCATTATTCTAGGGGCATGCAAACTTATAGAAAGCATAGTTTTTCATTTCAAGCTTGTGTAAACATGAAACCGATCCAAGCAGAGTTCTCCATGGTTCAAGCTTGTGTCAAAATGAACCCATATCTGATTTACATCTCGTGATTGCCATTTTTATCAGCTAATTTCTACTAGATGAGCCTTGGTTGTTTCATTCCATCGTCACCATCTCTTTGGCTGATCATATGCTTTCACTTGGTTGTTTTTCCTTTTTTGAGGGACCGTAGCGATGAGTGGTTTTATTAGCCAACCTCTTGACGATTATGTTTTTTGAGCAGTTCCACCATTGCCGGAACCAATTGCTACCCTTTATACCACTCTTCCTCTAGGAAGAGTCACCTTTAAGCACTTTTTTGACTCATAAAAAATGAAAATCTTGCCGAGTATTTTTCCCTTTTGACTCGTAAAGGAAATAAAATGGGGAGTCAACTTTAAGATCTTTTTTGACTCTCGAATATGAAAAGATTGTCAAGCCCTTGTCGTTTTGAATTTGTTAATGCTTACGAAACATCATGTCCCCAGTAAATTTTCTACTTTTTCGGACTGGAAACACTATCTACGAAAAGTACTCCTTCACTGAAATGGTCAAGCAGTTCTCTTGAGTATCATTTTCTACCTTTTTGGGCTTGAGTGACACAAACTTACAAAAAGTGCCCCCTTGGAATTTTCTTTTCTGTGTCTTTTTAAAAATCTCTAAACATGGAAAAGACTTCGAGTTTTACCTATGTCGGACTCATTAAACCCTGATGACATTGGACTTGTCATCATGATGAGACCCGAGCTTCTCCTCCCTAGGGCTCACTAAAATTTTACTAGGTTGAATTTGTCCGAAGGATGAACTTATATCGAAAGCATATGTTATCCCCTTCAAGCTTGTTTTTCAAAAATAATTGGGGTACTCACCAGCAATGGTGGGGGAAAAATTTGGAAATATACCATTGGTTACCTATGGCAGCTAGTCACTTTTGAACATCGACACTTTTGCCTCTCGCCAGGTTTGGGATATCATCACATCGTCATTGGCCTTCCAGGGTTTGGGTTGTGATTTTTCCTCATTCCATTTGATCCTTGTCATCTCCTCTAGACCTTCGATCCCTTGGTACCAAAATGCTGCCACATTTTGGAGTCGTGTCACCGACATGTTCAAGAGTTTAAACCTTCTATAGTTTGCACCCTTATACCCTCCTCTAATTCTCTGTCTTGTTCATCTTCATCTTGTTCCTTATCTCATGTCGTTGATGTGGGAAACATTATGGCCCTCTTGCGATGGGTCACTTCTTGTTGACATCAACTCATTTTCCAGGAATTTGATCTAGAGATTCCTTTTGGTACCTTGGAGCTTGCATGCCTTAATGGCAAGTTATTCGCACTTGACGACAAGCTTACATTATTGATCTTTGATTAGGTGATTCCACAAGTGTTTGACTCCAGATCCTTCTTCACACTTTGTGGATTTTACTGACAGTACCTTAAGAACCATTGACATTACTGGTGGTCTCTCTCGCGCTTTTTAATGGTTTACATCATTAGCCGATAATCAAGTGATTTTCTAGTATGCTCGACTTCAGCACATCTATTTGCATATTAGAAATTGTACTATGATCGGTTGGGATTCAAGACCCCGGAATAACATTACATAAGTTCGTGTTGTATGGATTGGTTCGTGATTACATACATGACTCTTTGATTGGATGGCTGCGACCATGCCTGAGTCTTTCTGGATGGCTACGCCCATGCCTAAACTACATGTATTTCTTTCACTGTCAGAGATATCAATTGTAGTTGTGCCTCCAGGTTCTCAGCAATGGTGTTCCAGTTCGATTATGGTTTCGTAAAGAATTTCACCCCTCCCACTCTCTCAGCCTTCATGCTTTAGGGGGCATCTGTTACAAAGTAATTTGTCACTAGCCTTGTATCCCCTAATCTTGGATAAAGTCAGTCCCTGAGCGACATCTTCTCTGTGTCATACCTCAAAAAAATGTGTCCACATCTTCTCAATCATTCAAAGAAGATTAAAAAATGCTTTTTAATCCTGAAGATTGACCCTTTTTACCTATGTTTCAAGATTTTTGCAAGTAAACCTCATTCTGCCTACAACAATTTTTTGTAATGAAAAAATAACGTCGTGACGTTGACGCAGGGGTACATTTGTTCCCTGCGACGGTCAGATTTTAGGGCTCATCGCAAGTCCTCAATATAGTTCTTGTGACGATAGCTCTGAATACATTGTTTCCTCACAACGTCTTCTTTGAGTCCCAGTGTTTGACTCGCGACGATCCATAGATGGCGAATTAGTTCAAACATAATGCTTCTGGGTGGTTCTGGAACTAGTTGTTGGGTCAAGGGAGTTCGCCTTTCCTCCTCTGGGATGGTGGTTCCACCTTTTGAGAAACCCCCCTTCAAGATAAGCTCCCTCTCCCTAATTTATGGAGGCTCCTCCTCTTATAAAAAGCATTCCCCATTGCTATGATCAGCTAGTTTTTGGATTGGAGCAAATTAGCTGGTTTTGGTGTGAGATTGATAGTTTGCAGTGTGAAATATTAATAGTCTAGCAATTGGTTGTGGATTACCTTAGTCCTGTAGTAGTGCTTTTGAGTGAGAGAGAGAGTTATCAACCTCTTGGGAGACCCTTCTGAGAGTGAATGCTTGAAGAAACATACTGACTGGACCCTTCGAGGAAGCTTGTGACGTTAAGGCTTGGTTGTAATCTTTGCTTTTGTTCATTTTAAAACAATCAATGGTGATTTCCTATGTCGTGTGTAAAATATACTTGATAGCTTATGATTCCTTGACTTTGTAAGTGAATAGATCATTGTTGTACTTTGTTATGTGTTATGTTGTTCTCTTGTGTTTTTTTAGAAACGATAGTTGAAGCAGTACAATGAAAGATCCATCGAACACTGGTTGAGTTAGGCGCTTTCAACAATGACTGTTTAAGGAAATTAGTTGTTGTTTTGTCTTGCTGGGACTAGACGCACTCTAGGGCTATAGGGGTTGCCTTTGTCCATAGAGGGAACATTACCTACATCACACCAACCACAATGAAATATAAGTTCAAATATGCATTACTCTTCTAGAAACCCATCTACTACAAGTAGGAATCAATCCTCTTGTACTTTGCTCTTGGTGCTTTGATTAGCCCATATAGGATTTCTTTAGACCACACACATGATGCTCTCTCCTATGCACCTCAAATCCCTATGGCTTCTCAATATAAACCTCCCCCTATATGACCCCATTGAGAAAGGTGATCTTCACATACCTTTGGTGAATCTTCCACCCCATCTCTATTTCAATGGAGATCAATACTCTGATCGAGGTGTATCGATTCACTAGTATGAATGTCTCCTCACAATAAACTCCCTTTACGCGTGAGAACCCTTGTGCCACAAATTGAGCTTTGCAATTCTCCCTGCTACCATCCACAACATTTTTGATCTTGTAAAGTCATTTGGAAGTCGCCACTGACTTCCCTTCAGGTCTTGTCACTATCTCCCAAACATCATTCTTCACGAAGGAAGCATACTCGTCCATGATGGCATCTGTCCAGATCTTTTGACTCGTAGCCTCCTCATAAGAAGATGGCTCTATCTCCACAAGACTAGCCACAAAGCCTCCAAGCCGCTCTAGTGGTATGCTCTCCCTAACTAACCATTTGGGTCTCCCCACTGACTCTTGTGCTCCCTTCAAGGTCCGATAAAGTCACATTGGCTTCCTCTCCCTTGAAGTAGCCTCGTAAACTGGTGTGGTAACATCCTCCCATGGAGCTTGTAATCCTGATGAAGATGCCCCTATGGCTTGTGGTGAACCAATACTCTGGAAATTTGTCCCCTATGATTCTGTCACCCTAGAAGTTAGTGATCCTCCTGACCCTTATGAACTTGAACTTGAAGATCTTGAATTCTGTGGTGTCCTCCCCTGAAGAGGAGCCTACTACTCTACTTCATCATCCTCCCCTAACATCCTCAAGGCCCTCTCCTCCTTAAACATCACATCCCACTTCAGGGAAAATTTCCTTTTGTAGGAATATATATGTGATAGGCCTTGGAAGTCTAATTGTAGCCTATGAAGATTTCCTTCTCTGTGATAGGCTCCAACTTTGTCCTCTTCTCCTCAAGGACATGTGAATAAATAAGGCACCCAAAAATCCTAAAGTTCCAAATCTCAAGATTCTTCCCAAAAAACACCTCAAGAGTCTTACTCCCCAACATTTTGTGTGGACTCCTACTCTACAGATATATTGTAGTGTTACAAGCCTCAACGCATACAAAGAAAGGTATCCTATGATCATGTAACATGGCTCTCATTTCCCCTACTATGGCCTTATTATTCTTCTCTTCCAAACCCATTCTTCTATGGGTTATATGGCACTGTGAAATATCTTTTGATGCCTTCTCTCATAAAAAACTCCATCCCATTGGAGGTATACTCACCCCTATTTCCTATCCTCGGACCTTTATTTTCTTCCCTATTTTGTTCTCCGCAATAGCCTTAAACTCTTGGAACCCCTTGAAGACCCAATCATTTGTCTTCATGAATGAAATATAGGTCTTCATGGAGTAGTAATAAATGAAAGTGACATAATACTCATATCCACTCAATGATGTAACATACATAAGACCAAATACATCATAGTGAATCAAATCAAGAACACCTACTACCATGCTGTCACTGATTGGGAAATGAGTCTTGGTATACTTTTCCAAAGGAAACTCCTACACACATCATGATGCTCAGTACTTAAATGTGGTAAGAATGTAACTATCTCCTTGAGTACCTTGAATGCTCCATGGTGTAAGTGGGCCATCCTCTTGTGCCATAACTCACGCAAATCACTACTGCTAGACATCGACACTAAGGATTTGGTAGGATGAAACATGAACCTGTAGAGTTTGATCCCATGACATACTCCAATCATCTAGCATAAGTGAAACTAGATCCCTTGGGATACATGAGTATCTATGCATCTCAGAATGCCACTACATATCCCCTATCCTTAATAATGGAAATTGAAATCAAATTCTTATTCAAACCTAGAACATATAGGACCTCTATCACTTTCAAGGGAGTTTGTGGCTCGCTCTAAAAGGATACAGTCCCTATACCTACTACACTACACTTGGATTTATCTCCAAGCACCACCTACAAATCTATATTAGTCTCTATAAGATCTGTAAATTTCTCTTTGACTCTAGTCATTTGGAAATAAGCTACATTGCATACAAACTAGACACTAGAGGATATAATACCACTGGTTAGACTAATCACTAAAGGAAACTCTAAGTCAAATATGGTGGAAAAGTTATCTACCTTGGATTATACTAAAACACCCTTATTCTTCCCCTTCTTATTGGGACACTGGAAGGCTTAATGATCCATCTTCTAAAAAGAAAATCATCTCATTTTCTCATGTCCTTCTCTTACACTTTTTATTTCCCCTTCTGTTGCTTGGTCCCACTAACATGCCCCTCCTTGGGTTTCTTCTTTCCCTTATCTACAAGGAAAACATTCTCCTCCTCATCAAATCCATCATGCTAGCTGCCACTCTTGGAACTACTCCTGGTCTCCTCCTAGATAATATCATCCCACCTCCTCCTCCAATATAGAAGATGATCTCTTGCCAGCCGGATAAATCGTTCTTGCGGACAAGACCGATCTCCCTAGTATCAACAGATATCTAGCAACAAACAAGACAAGAAAATCTACCTTTCTCTAAATATATTGCGATTTATTAATAAAACGAAGAGGTGTTTTAGACCCTACCTTAAGTCCAACACTAATTTGTGGCAGCCACGCTTCGACCGTCCGAACAAGTTTCCTTTTGAGAACTTGCAATCACAAAAAGGCACACATCAAATAACACCTGCATAGCTAATATAATAAATCATATTCATCATGGTGATCAAGGAACCCATGAAATAAACCATAAAACATAGCTTATTGAGACAAATAAACTTGATTGTATTAACTTTAAGAATAGAAGAACCTTACAACCTTTGGTGCCTTGATGTTGTACAAGCTCCTCCCAAGGTCCAAGTAGGAATCTCCTCTACTTTGACAAGCCTCACACTCTTCCCAATGAGATCAAAAAAGGTATGTAATCTCTCCTCTCAAGCTCAATTAGGAAGACTAAATTCCAACAACATTTCACCTCAAAAATATTCAGCTTTCAACCTCTCCAATAACCAGCCCAATGCCTCATTTTATAGTGCAAAGGAACGAAGTTACAGGTCCAACTATGAAGGGATAGATTCCTCATTCAAAGGGATAAGCTCCTCACAACAAGGGGTTAGCTCTTTAAGGTATGGGATGCATGAACCTTAAAGGAGCGAACTTGCCACCTCAAGATTCCCTCTAGAAGCTTCCAGAAATAACCCAAAGTGAGTTTTTAAGAATGTACTTGTGCCTTTTTTACTTTTACAGGGGTCTGCACCCATTACACAGAGACAGAGTAGTCAGGTACGTAGGGGACATGACCAATAGGTGCGGGACCGCAGTTAATGCTAAGAGAAAGTGCGGAACCTGAGTTTTAGAGACTTTTAAGGGCTTTCTCTTATTTTTGAAGGCTTGACATGAAGAACTGATGTTTAAGACTTGCAAAGGAGGAAAGTATGAGTGGTGATAGACTCACACTGATTGCAGAATGTCATGGTGACAATATTTTGTGCAACAGATTACCCCCTAAAGTGCGAAGTCTGTAATAGATGAGGATAATATTTGTCATCTAAGAAGAGTGAAGTACTTTATCATTTCAAAGATCATGTTGTGGACACCCTGGTCGGAACTTGTAAAAACATTCAATACAAAATATATATATATATATATGTGAACATATCATCACTGAGGTAGGCATTCCCATACTCAAATCAAAACTGACTAGAAAAATAACTAAACTGCTCTGATACAGGAATGATTTTGTAATACATCACAAGTATAGACATATGTAGACACAGTATGGGCGCAGCCATCTATTTATGAATAGTCTACTATATAATGAATAACAAAACTCCTCGCAGCCTGGATGGTGGAAACTAGATCCAGGGTCTTGATTTTTGCTTCCTGAACTAGTACGATTCTATCCATGTGAATGAATGTGTCGAAGTCGAACATGGTAGAAACCACTTGATTACCAGTCAATGATGTGAACTGTTAACAAGTGTGAGAGAAACCACCAATAATGTCAATGGATCTCAAAGTACTCAGTACAATCCATGAAATGTGAATAGATGAGCTGATGTCGAACATGTCACAGAATCCTTTGATCGAAGGTCAATGATGCAACCTATCGTCAAAGGCAAGAAACCTACCATTGAGGCATGCAGATTCCAAGGTACTGACGATTTCTAGATCATCTTTCTAGATAATGAACTGAAGTCGATAGAAAGTGATCCGTCTTAGGCAAGCCCACAACACGAAATCATAGATCAAGTTTGAAGAAATATATTTGGCAAGGACTAACTCAGGGATGGTCAAGATGGATGACAGATATTTTGCAGATGAATGGTTTATTTGAACTGACCTCTTGAACACATAACGACACTGCTGATGGTTTGGTGACAATTGACCCAAAGCTAATACCAAGAAACCGGCTGAAGACTTTCAATATGTTTTGATTAACTGTTAGGCAAAGGATTTCCCAACCTAGGTGAACAAAAAGTTTCGTGTTCAAGAGTGGTTAAATTCTTTTCTAAGACACAAAGTATAACAAACAGGTTCATTTTTTTCTCTTTTCCCCCACCATTTCTAGCAAGTACCTCTTTATTTTTGACAAGCTTGAGGAGGATAACATTTGCTTGGTTATAAGCTCACCCTTCGGATGAGTCCAACTTAGTCTAAAATTTGAACCCTAAGAAGGAGTGGTCCGTTCCTGTTTTAAAATTGAACCGGTCCTTTAATGTTACATTTTAACGAGTCCAGTATAGGAGAAACTCGGCGTTTTTCAATTTTAGGGAGTCAGAAGAAAAAATTAAGAAAACTCCATGGTTGTCCTTTTTCGTAAATTTGTGTCTCCCAAGCCCGAAAAAGTATAAAATAATACTTGAGAGAACTGCTTGACCATTACGATCAAGGAGTACATTTCATAATTAGTGTCTTTGATCCGAAAAATTAAAAAAGCGATCAACGACATGTCGTTTTATAACCAATATCGAACTTGAAACGACAAAAGCCTGATAACATTTTCAAGTTTATACGGTCAGAAAAGAGCTGTTAGTGGACCGTCCTTTTAATTCCGTTTTAATGAGCTTAAAAAGAAAAACTTGGCAATCTTTTCATATTTTACGAGTCAGAAAAAAGCTTAAAGAGGACTCCAATGTTTTTTGTTGAAAATGATCAATTTCTCCTGAAAAATCCAATATTCTGCACAAAAACTCAAACATTACTCATACCTGTTTAAAATAAATAAAAATGCATAAAAAATTTACCCTTTTAAAGTGAAAAATAAACAAATTAAAAATTCATTTATTCAAAAAAACTTATAAAAAGGGCTTTTGTAAATTCATTTTTACCGTTTGACTTCAGAACGAGAATAGAGAGCTTTTGGGTAAGAAACTTCCTATGAGATTGCAGAAAATCTGTCCGTTGGAATTGAAAATCGTGAGCTCCAGGTAATCCACATCACTTTAATCTTTCATTTCAACCGTTTGAATTTCGTTTTTAGGCTTCCATTTTGATTTTTTAGGAAAAATTAGTTTAAAAGACCGCTCACAGGGGTCTGCAGGCGCAACATGCGAAACCTGTGGACCCCGACTTTTTCCCACAAAGGAAAGAGCCAGGGGCCCGCACCTGCTGCTTGGGAAGAGTGCGGACCTATGCACTATCCCTAACTAGTGGGTGCGGACCCTGCGAAATAGGTTTTAAAACTTCAATTTTTTCCATTTCTGCCCAAATTTTTTTTGAACTAAAAAGTTCTAATCCGTTGTTTTTGCAATGTAGGATATACAAAGTGATCATTTGGTGGGAACGGGAGCATGACGATGTGGACCTTGCTGCAATTAATCATCAGCCCTCATTGGATGCATTGAGGGCATGCTGGCTATTTAAATTCTGGGCCATACCTGGCATGAGGGCCCAAGTAGACTTTTTGCAATGGCCAGTGGACAGGTGGAATATACAAGACTAGTGTTTCATTATTGGTGGCCACCGGCTCAAAATTGAGCTAGAGGACATTTATTTCTTGACTAGTTTGCCCAAGGGAGGTGAACGATTATCTCTATTCGGGACTAGGCCAGGTGGCCAGTCTGTCGATAGTCTTCGACTAGAGTTTTGTAATGGCCAAACAAAGGACAAAGGGATCGATATCAAAACTATCTCCCGTCCTGAACTTAAAGTGATTGCATTTACTGTCACCAGAGTCTATGGAAGCGTAGAATTGCATGTACCTACCGTATCCCAAATGCGAATGGCAGTAGATTGTTATCGAGGCACCATCTTCAACTGGTGTGAAGTTGTGTTGGCGAATGTAAAAGGGTAACTAACTAGAGCAAAGAACGGACAACTAAAAAACTTTGGATATGGTTTCTTAGTTGTGAGATTTGGTCTAGAGAGGGTCTCGATGTTGGTCCCACAACATCTTTTCGTTGGAGTTGGACTTCCCCGAGAGCCTAAGCTGATGCGTTGGGTTGTAGTTATGGCCCGTCATCCTGAGGAGGGTTCAGAGGTTGTTCAATTTCCACCTGAGTATTTTCATTTGTTGGAGAACCAAGTTTTTGTGATTCAGGATTTTCCTTATGTTGGGATGGATTATTGTGGTGACCCAGAAATGACTCTTCCGCCAGGAGAGCAGTGAGATGATTCAGGTAAAATCATTTTCAGCATTTTCTAAGTTTTAACTAAATTTTTTTTTTATTTTTATTTTTTTAAATTGTCCAAAAGTGATAGTAAAAGTTTCAAATATAGATGTGGGTCCATGGCGACTAGCCACTCTCCGGCCCTATGAGTGGAGACACCCAGCTGCAGCAATACCGTCCCCACGGGATGAATCTACAGAGACCCTGACCAAATTAGAAAATCATCTAGAGCGTTTGACAGCAGATATTCCAGAGACTAGCATAGATGATATTCCACTTAGGTTACAACGCTATGTGATTGGGGTCCTAGGACCTTTGAGGAGGTTCCTTTGTAGGATGGCCTGAGTAGTGGTTTCTTCTCGTGATCATCACCAGTGATAGGATGATTGCCTTTGTAGCCTCATACGACAATTTTGCTTTTTGTACTATCATTTTTGCCGATCATAAGGTGTTTTTCAACCTATGATCGAAGGCGATGTATATTTGACACACTTCTATGGTATGCTATATCACTATTACTGGCTATCTTGTATAACATGTTATGGAATGTTTTTAAATTTACTATTTGATTATTGCAAATGTTTATTTAACATTCGAGAAGCAACTGCATATGCTAATGTATTTAAATATCTTGGAATATGTTGATATTCAATATAGTCAAATTCACGTTCCAAGAGACGAAATCTTAAAAATAATCTTAATAACACTGGATTTCTAATGGCATAAACTTTATTAAGTTGCAATACAACGAGTTCAGAATCTAACCTAACAATCAAACTCCGAATCCCAAATGAGATGGATTGAGATAATAACTCAATCACTGCACTATACTCTGCAATGTTGTTCGTTGTTTGACTGAGGCTTACCCCATGCATAGATACCAACTCATCAGAGGGTGAATAGATAACCCAAGCTGTAGAAGAAATGTTCCATGTATTACGAAAAGCACCATCAGCGAAACCAAAGTATGTTTGAAGAGACGTCGACATCTGTAATATCAGGAGTAAAATCAAGATAAGCAGGAATAATGATAAAAACAATCTCTAAACTAAGCACACTTTTCAAATTTAAAACACACTAGCTAGAAAGAAACTAATCTAACTAAAATCTCCACACCCAGATTTAAGCATAATATCTCTTCAGATAAAGACCATTTCTGGGTTTACCCAAAGAGACACCGTCAAAATCTACTAATTCATAGGCCCCTTTTGCCAGCTTTCGCTTAACAACATAAGGACCATGCCACATAGGTACAAATTTTCTAGCCCCTAGCTTATCGTTTGCTTGATCGTATAGTAAGACTAGCTCTCCTTCCGAAAAATTACGAGGTGTGACATTTCGATCGTACTGAGCTTTAATTCGTTTGGCATGAGTTTCGATTGCTAATGCAGCATCACGTCGATTCTCATATAGCTTAGCTAAGTACAACAAACGTTTCTCCTCTTCGGAAGTGGCTGGGAGTAATTCTATGGCTATTTGCAATGACGGAATTTCGCATTTAATGGGTGACACAGCTTCCAAACCATAAACTAGTTGAAAAGGAGTGAAACCAGTTTATGTTTTTACTGAGGTTCGATACGCCCAAAGTGTTGAAAATAACATGTTATGCCAATTCCACCTATGAATACCAATGATTCGTCGGATCATAATGACTAGAACTTTGTTGATATCTTCAACCAGACCATTAGCTTATGGGTAATATGGAGTAGAACTATCATGACGTAGGCCAAGTTGATCTGTTAGTTCAATCATCATGATGTTTTGAAAATTACTCCCATGATTGGTAATATTCGCTTGAGGAACACCGAATCTAGTAATTATATGATTGAAAACGAAAATTGCAGCAGTTTTGCCATCTGCTGAAAATGTAGGCATTTCCTCGTCCCACTTAGTAAAATAATCTACCGCAAGGATGATATACGCATGCACCCCGACCGAGTGAGGGTTACATGTAATAAAATCGATACCTCACTTTGCAAAAGGGCCGACGAAAATTATAGGGTGGAGAAGAGCAGGTGGAGCATGCATCTTTCGATAAAAAATTTGAGAAGTGTAGCATTTTCGGACTGCATAGATACAATCTTTAAATAAAGACGGCCAGAAATAACCAGCGCGTAATATTTTTTGGGCTGTGGCATACCCATGCATATGACCGCCACATGCTCCAGAGTGACAGTCATTTAGAACCTTTTCAGCTTCTTCATGAGTTAAACAATGTCGGAAAACAAAAACCACCCCACGACGATAGAGTGTATCTCAAATGATTTTGTATTTTTGGGATTGGAAACGTTTTTTTCGTCGTTGAGATCGTGAAATTTCAAGTCGAAAAGATTCGGTTTGGAGATAAACAATGATATCTCCATACCATGGATCAAGAGTACTGATAAGAAACAAGGATTCGTCTGCAATGGGCTCTTCCACCACAGTTTCAGTATCAACACGCGGGAAATCACACATCAGTTCCACAAATACCAAATATTTCTTTGCCTTGGATTTTTCAAATTCCAAGTCAAATTCTTGCAGGATAACAATCCATTTGGAATACTTGCCCCCTAGCAATTTTTTGGTCAAAATATAGATCATAGGGTTACAATAAGAAATTACGGTAGTTTTGCGTAGTAAGATGTAATGGCAAAATATTTGGATAGCTTGAACAGCTGCCAAGGCCAATTTCTCCACATGAGAATATTTAAGCTCAGTCGGATTCAAAGTTCGACTAAGATAGTAAATCACATGTTCACCACTGAATTCATCTTCCTGAACTAAAACCATCCCAATGGTGGAGTGAGAAGCGGCGAGGTACAAGAAGTAATCCTAGTTGTAGTTGGGAGGATGCAATAATGGTGCATGGGTCAACGCGTGTTTAAGTGCAGCAAAAGATTTGTCAGCTATCTCATCCCAAAAGAATGGAGTATTCTATTTCAACAAACTAGTAAAACCCTTCATTATCTCGGCGTATTTAGGAATGAAACGACATAAAAAGTTTGCTTTCCCTTGCAAACTTTGGAGTTGGCGAAGAGTCGAAGGAGGAGACAATTTGAAAATAGCTTCAACCTTCAAGGGATCGACATGAATGCCAGCATTTGAAACAATGAATCCCAGTAAACTACCCATTTCTATACAGAAAACACATTTTTGTGGATTCAGCCTAATTCGATAATGCCTACATCTCATAAAGATTGCTCGTAAATGAGTGAGATGATCGGCTCTACGTAATGAATGGGCAGGTAAATCATCGAGATAGGGCTACACAATGTGATTGATGTCATGAAACGCGTAAGACATAGCTCTTTGAAAAGTTGCTCCGGCGTTCTTTAATCCAAAAGGTAATTTGCAATAAGCAAACGTCCCCCATGGACAAAAGAAAGTCATTTTTGGTTGATCAGCATGGAGTATGTTGATTTGATTGTAACTGGAAAAACCATCCATAAAGGAGAAAATTTCACTGCCAGCACAATCATGAATGATTTGATCGATATAGGGGGTTGGATAATTGTCTTTAGGACAAGCTCGGTTAATATCCCTATAATCGATACATATTCTTATCGTTCCTTGCTTTTTGTTAACAGGAACAATATTCGATACCCAATCCGTTAAGGGAATTGGATAAATGAAAACTGCTCAAAGTAATTTCTCAACTTCAGCATTAATAGCAGCAGCTTTTCGCAGATGTATCTGATGCAAACATTTCCGGACAGGTTTAGCATCCGGGTAAGTTTTAATTTCATGAACAACAATTGCTGGATTGATTCCTAGCAATTCTTCATATGACCAGGCAAACATGTCACGAAATTCTTGAAATAGGGCTTTATAAGTTTGGAGTTCATTTTCCGTACAGGAAGCACCTATATGAATGTTTTCAACAATTCCTGGTTTAACTGAAATGTTAATAGGAACCGTCCAAGAAATATTTCCTAAATTTAACTTAGAATCAGGATATTGCAATGGATTCTGTGGTTCTTTGACATAATCAGTAGTAAAAATAGATGAAAAATCATTTTCAAAATGATCAAGCTCGGGTAAAAACGAAGATCGATGATGGAGATCTTCCCATGGTAAATCATCAATAGAAAAAAGTTCACGAATCTGCTCATCAATATGAACAAGCTCGGAAAAAGTTGTTGAACCTGAGGTCGATATTCAAAGTGATTCTCCATGGACCACATTCATTAGATCAATTTCGGTTCAACAAGGGTCAGTAAATGACTATATAGCCTGATATGCAATTTCATAAGGACTCAAAGGCATTGCATCACCAAATGAATCCACCTCAGATTCAGAAGGTACGATCCAAGGATCATCAAAAGCAATAGTGTTTAATGAAATCATATGAATGGTTGTAGTAGAAGGCAATACATTAGGAGGAGGAAAGGAAAAAGTTCCTAGTAGACCATAATCTTTAATCAATCCTACCCCAACATCCTTATAAGGGATAGTTTTTTTACCGACATGTTGGATACTTTCAAAAGAGGCTGGGTCGGATGAAAAATAAGTCAATTGGTCTATGGTTACGATATTTCCATTATGAGGAAACTTGATAAGCTGAAAGACCGATGAAACAACAGAAGTCATAGCGTAAGACCAGCTGCGACCCAAAAGAAGGTTGTAATATAGAGGGGTATCAACCACTTCCACATCTAGATTAACAGTTTTGCCTTCAACCCCTATAGGTAAATCCTGTAGAATGCCAAAAGGATGGAACCCATGGCCATCAAAAGACTTTAGAATTGTCGAGGATTGATTGAGTGTAGGAGAACCAAGCGATCTCCAACACCGGATCAACATAATACACGTAGAAGCTCCCTCATTAATTACAGTCCTAAAGCAAGGTCTATTTTTGACTAACACTGGAATTTGGAAAGCCATTTGATGAGGTAGGTGAGGTGTACTATTTTCTAAATCGAAGATTATAAGGTTTGAATCCTGAATATCAACAGCTCCTATAGCCGACAATAGTAATTTACGTTGTGCTAGGCATGATTGTAGCACCTCCAAAGCCAACATTGATGAAGGGGAAATAGCTAAGTCTTCAACAATGTTATAATTCTGAGCAGCTCTCGTATGCGGATTGAAAGTTGAATTCCAAAGTATACCTTTAGCAGGCGGTTTGATTACTATGTCTGGGTTAGGTTCCTCGATCTGTAGCGGATCAGAACCAGAAGGAGTTGAAGTTGATGGTTTTGAATTAGAAGATTTTGCTTCCTTACCACCAACAGGACTTTTACTACCATAATCTTGCGATTGTGTCACAATCCTGACATGAGACATCATCATTATGGGTTCTTCTGAGGAATTTGAGGAAGAATCGATCATCTTACTATCTTGACTAGGAAAAGGATCCTTCAAGACAGCAGGCATTTGAGAACCTTTGACGATTTTCGCAACCTCGGCGCGATGTGGGCAGTCTCTTGTAAAATTCTCTTCATCACAAATGAGACAAGGATAGCGAGGTTTACATTTCTCGTCAGTAGATTCAGTTTTATCGAATTTCTCTTTTGAGTTTTGTTTATTTTTTTCTTCCCTTTCTTTTTACCGTCAGATTTTAATTTGGTCGTAGATGATTCTACGACATGAGTCTCCTGTCACGGAAGTTGGTAAAGTTATAATAGGAGAAGAATTCTTTGAAGATTTCTTCCTGCTTTTGGTGTTAACTGAACTATTCATACCATCAGCAGCATGAGACCCTGAAGGAGGTGCAGTTATTTGATTTTGTTTCGGAAGGTCGGGGATTTTTTCATGTAAAGTACCCGACTGCGTATAAACGAGGTCAAGGTACTAGGCTTGAGCAATTACTTTCTCTTCAGTAAAAACTCCTGCCTTAGCTACATCCTCAGTGATTTTAGGTAATAATGATTTAACAAACCATTCTGCTAAAATTTGATTCGGAATAAAAACTTTCACTAAACGTCGTCGATGTCACCATTCATGAATATGATCTGAAATATATGTGGATGTTGATTGTTTTAATGAAGTTAATAATTTTGTGCCATTGTCATATCTGACAGGCAACTGAAAATGAGTTAAGAATGAAGTGGCTAACTGACTAAAATTATAAAAAGAGGCTCATGGTAACTCAATGTACCACTTGGCCGCAAGACCAATCAGAGTGCGTTGAAAAAGACATAAGAGAATTAAATCATCTATAATGGAATTAGATGCACACCAGAGGTGATAAGTCATCACATGGTTTGACGGATCCTCTCTTGATTTACCTTCAAACTTTGGGATATCACTAGGCAACTTATTTGGCATTGGCGGCCAAAACGGAAGATAATTAATTGGATCATTCGTAAGGTGTGACAAATCAGGCAAGTCCAAAGTTGCAATAAATGGTAACTAACAGTTACGGTCACGAAGACCCTGGGTCATAAGACCAGCCCCAGGAGGAGGATATCCAGGATAACTTGGAATTGGAATCGCATTTGGAATATTATATCCTCTCGAAAAACCAGGATTAATCGGACCAAACTGGAGTTGTTGAGGTTGCTGATAAGTATATCCAGGGTACGGTTGATACTGGTAAACTGGGATTTGCACAGCAGGACCGAATTGGTACTGTCTCTAGTACGGTTGATAAGTGAATTGCGGTTGACTTGTGACAACTGTACTTGGACCAGGTTTCCCTATAGGCATCTGAACCGAATTTTGAATTGTAGGTCTCGACTGAGGTAAAGATGCTTGAGGAGTTGATGCAGGAATAGTAGAAACCGAAGCTTCCGATACTCCAGAAGTAGGTGGGGTAGATTGAACATAAGCTTCAGTAGTTGCAGTAGTCGTTTGAGGCGGATTCAAGATGAACTAGGCCCAGACTGATGAGCTACACTAGGTGTAGAAGTTTGAATAGTAGGTTGGAAAGGTTGCTGGGTTGAACCAAAAACCATAGGTTGTCCAGATTGAAATGACAATTGCACATTAGGTTGCAAAATCTGTTGAGATTGAGATGGATCCCACACCATGTTCATTCTGGGGTATGGACCCATAGAAGGTTGAACATATTGAGGACCATAACCGGGATGCTATGTACCTGAATTTGAGCAAAGAAAAATCCTCGTGGAGGCTCATGGAGGAGCTACAGGAGGACATTATGCGGGAAAAGTGATAGCACATAAGGTTCTGCTTGCTAGATTGTGGTGGCCAACTCTACATAAGGATTTGAAAGCATATTGTAGGGCCTGTGACGCATTTTAGAGAACTGGTAGGCCATCGCAAAGGCATGAACTATCGTTGACACTGCAGGTGACATTAAAACCATTCGAGAAATGGGAAATTGACTTTGTCAGACCAATTCATCCTCTAGGGAAGAAAACAGGTGCATGGTACATCATCACCGCGACAGAGTACTTGACCAGATGGTCAGAGGCGCAGCCTGTGAAGGACTGTACTAGCACGACAATAGCAAAGCTTATTTTTCAATATGTACTGATGAGATTTGGCTGTCCAAAGATCTTGATGAGCGATCATGGTATGCACTTCGTTAATGAAACAATCAGCGCGTTGACAGAAGAATTTCAGGTGTATCATTAGAAGAGCACACCTTATCACTCACAGGCTAATGGGAAGGTGGAAGCATTATAAAATAGTAGACAATGCACTGAAAAAGGTCTGCAATGCTCAGAGAAGTGACTGGGATGTGCACGTACCTATGGTGCTATTGGTCTACAAAATGACTTGCAAGAAGTTGACTAGGAAAATTCCTTTCAAACTTGTGTATGGCATAGAAGTTGTGATGCCAATGGAATACATTGTACCTAGTCTACACATATCATCAATCACAATAATAGGAGATCAAGGAGCCATGGAAGAGAGGCTCGCACAGTTAGCAGATCTTGAAGAGGACCGATTTCTAGTTGGATTTCATCAACAAGTTCAAAAGAAGTGTGAAAAGACATGGCACGATCGACACATTAAACTGTGCACCTTCCAAGTAAATGATCTAGTTTTGCTATATGACAGAAAGTTTGATAAATTTCTAGGAAAATTTAGGATGCACTGGTTGGGGCCCTATGTCATCAAAGAGATTACTGACGGTGGAGTAGTTTAGTTGGTTAAGTTAAATGGGGAGACCTTCCCAGAAAAAGTGAATGGTAGCCGATTAAAGCCATACACTGGTGATCTGGCTAGATGACTATATGGAGGAAGCACATTCTTAGTGCTCCAGGCAGCTAAAGGGAGGCGCAGGACTATAAACTACACTACCCAGGTTGGGGAACTGGGTGATGAAGAAACTGCGTGGAATGAGTGGATGTTGCAGAGGACACACAAGTGCAAAGAAGGCTACGCTACCTGGGATAAAACCGCGCAGGTCTACCGGAAAGTGAATGTTAAAGCCATTGTTCATGATTTGATGACGAAAAAAGGCCAAATGGAGCAGGGGGCAGCATTTAAGACAAAATTTATAGGCGATATACTTGAAAATCTGCCGCCAATCTAGCACTAATGAACTGATTTTTGGGGGAACGGTCTAATTTGAATTCAAAATGGTCTATAAATTACATGTGGCCACCCAACGAAGAACACTTGGCATTCTAAGCATTGAGTTGTTGAGCTCTCAGACGAATATGAACCGTGAATTCTTTGAAGCTCTATTAGCGAGTTTTACATTTGAGCAATTACCAAAGGAGACCCAAGAACTATTGGATAGTGTCATGTTGACACCGACATAAATCGTAGATATTGGGGAAGCAGTGACAACTGAAGGGCCTATGCTAGAGGTTGTTATGGAAGTAGAGGGAACTACTCCAGAGGTTGCAGAGATGCCCAAGTCGCCACAGTTGCCTAAATGAAGGCCTATCCATACCCAGGAAGGCATGAATGGCAAGAAAGGAAAGCAGACCCCGACACCACTGGTGCATGCATCTCCTAGTAGAAACCCACCAAAGGAAAATCCCACCACTCAGGAAAAGGGCAAAACCATTAACCTGGAACGGAGGAGGAAGAAATCGGGGATATCCCAATGGACAATGAGGATCTAGGGATCGACACTGAGGATGTTGAAGTTATGGGGTCTAACCCCATTACTAAATTTCCTGAGTACGTCCCTCCACGTAGGGGCAAGGCCAAGGTGCCTAAGGACATTGGCAAGAGCAAGGTAACCTTGTACACACCTCTGCTATTGGACAAGATTGTTTTTGAAGGACTGTGCTTTGCATGGATTCCAATGTTGAAATTCAAGGACTAGGACTTAGTTGATACCGAGCGATTCCCTCACTTGGTGACCAACCAGCTGATGCACTGCATCCTCCATAAGACCACTCGGGTGACCCCGTTGGAACCATAGAAGTGGCTCAAAGGAGTGGATAAGGTAGGCCTACTCAACCTGCTATGGGTGTCACACTATAATCGCACACCTATTACCTTGCTAGTAATCAAGCAACTATTGTGCTTGGTACATGATGGGTGTCTGTGGCTGGAGGAGCCAATACCCATCACTGATAGACTAATCCATAGAATCATGAGGTTTCCATATTTAGGGGATAATTCGGCTATGATGTTTGGTGGAAAGGCGGGCTAACTGGCCCTCGCAGAGGTGATAAAGAAGAAGTTCGGACTAGTAAATAAGTCGCACAACTATTAGATTACAAGTATTTCTGACCCTATAGTCAAAGTGGCCACACAAATATTGGCAAGAAAGGTCATGCAGAAGTCTCGCTCCGATGAAGTACTGGTGCCCATCGTAGCTCTAGCGGCCCAATGCGTGGAGGGGGTTCAGTTTAATTGGGCACACTACCTCTGCGGTGAGTTCCTCGTGAACTTTTGCAAGGCATAGGATCTCAGCAAGACCTTCCACTATGCGTGGCTCTTGCTGTCCACCATGCTGGTAGCCTGGGAGCTACTCGAAATCAGCCAATTTCCTTCGGTCATGCTAGACCTACCTGAGGCAGTCAAGTACGCTTCGCTATGGGCGACTAAGGATCCCCAGCGGATCAAGGACAACAAGATCTTTTGGATCTTGATGGAGATGAATGTCCACATGACCATTAATCACAAGCCGCAGTTGTTGCCTACTGTCTTTGATAAATTACAGTCATACGCGGAGTTTAAGGCTGATTTCCACCATGTATCTATCAGGGCGCGAAAGGACCCTGAGAAGAAGTGGCATGACTTGCCCTAATTAGCTACGGATGATGTGATTCAAGTGGTTATTGACATTTGGCTGGAAGAATGGAACACTTCCTCGAATTTAACGAGGGGATCCATAAGAATAGCAGCAGAGCGGAAGAAGGATGAAGCCAAGCTCGAGATGGAGTAGCTGGGACAGAAAAGGAGGAAGGAGCCTGAAGATAAGGCTAGGGCAGACTGTGCTCCCACACAAGAGATAGGTGGAAAGACAGGAGGAGAGGAGTGTGGCTCCGATAAGGAGATCGTCACCCTCCCTAGAAGAAGAGGAAGAAGAGGACGATCTGATAGAACAAGGAGGAGCAGACCCACAGACACCTCTATTTTGTATCAAGCGTCCAAGGGGACAAGAAAAAGTAGGGCCGCGGAAGAAGTCCAAGGCCAGCAAGACGTCCATGGACCCGATCACCCTAATAGAGGGGGATTTGAATGACATTGGGGATACAATGTGGGATGCCACCGCAGAACTACTGTAGCAGTTTGAGTAGTAGTAGCAGCAGGTGTTGGGGGCCATTCAGGTGACTCTACAAGAGTTGCATATTCGGGAAACACAAAAGGGCGTGGCACCCACCAGTTTGGCCAATGGTACTTCAGAAGTCGTCGGGATGCTACGTGTGAAGGACTCTTGAGGCATAGTGCTACTAGATGGAGAACTGACAATAGAGACCGAAGCCGACAAGCCCGTTGTTAGCACACTCAAGGGAGTAGGGCTAAACTTGGTAGCGCTTCCTAGCCAAGCACTCCACCTGCTACAGGATGGGGATTACGGAGCTGAGGGTCTGGGAATAGTGCACTTTGCAAGTGATAAGTGAGTAGAAGAGTAGAAATACTCAAATGGGCATGCAACAAGACTCCACCCTCACATCCATGATCGAACTCATTGACACGAATCAATACTTGATTAAGGCCATGGAGGAAGCATGCAGAATGGTCCCGGAGTTGGCCATTCCTACAGATGAGCTAGTAGATGTGCATGTTTGCAAACTCGCTACGAGGGTATGTGACACCCGCACAGAATTGGAAAAGTTTTGATTGGAGCTGAACCTCAAAATTGCAGAATTACAGTTGAGGGCCCAGCCTTCGACTCCACCGAAAGTCAAGGACAAGTGCGTGACTGCTATCAAATAGGCAATAGCAGCAGTAGAAAGTGCAGTGGCATTCCACACAATGCTTTTTGAACAGTCATTCGAAGTACTAACCATCCTACAAGAAGATCCTATTGTGCAAAGGTTGGAAACAGAGGCGCAAGAGCTACAACAGCACTACGATGAGGTAAAAGGGACAGCGCATACCGTTTCCCTAACATAGAGACTTGTGAAGCTACAAGAGGCCAAGGCATTGAAGGATAATGTAGATTCAGCTCAACACAAAGAGGCAGTGTTGAAAGCGCGCTTGAAGCCTTGGTTGGACAAGGTCTACCTAATCATGACCTCCATTGAAGGCAAGCTGGTTAGTCTACATGAGACTCAGCAGAAGCTTCAGGCTGACAGTGCAGGGCCAGCAACAGAGCAGCTAGTGGAGAAAATAAAGCAGGCGGACGCACAGTGCACCGCCAAGGTAGTAGTCATATAGGTTGAGCTGGGGGGTCTTCACACCTGAAGAGTGACTCGAGGTCAAGTCTCCATGTTTGTGTTGGGGGCTTGTTGGGAACGGGTTCCCCCAAGAGCCAGTTTGGGGGCTAAAAGCCCATGTTTGGGGCAAAAGGCCCAAATTTTTTAGTAAAGATTCTACATTTTGTGGTCATGGAGCACGAAGAGGTTAAAGGGTTGTCCAACCTTATTTTTTGAAGTATCATGTCAGCTGTAAATATCTACCCATTGTCCGCGGACCATGGGATTGTATAAAAAGAGAGTCTTAGAAGAGTCTACGAGGGGAGTAGTAACAAGAGGAAGGATTTTGGGTAAGAAGTTTTAAGTGTTCTCAACTCTTAGCGGAGGTAGAGGCTCCGCAGCCGAGTGCACAAAGGCCTATTATGGAAGTCCGCAGCTGAGTGCGCGGACCCCTGCAACTATGTGCGTAGGGCGAATGGAGTCTATATTGAACTTGAGATATCAATAAAGAGAAGTATTCTACAACCAGTGTGTATTTTGTCTCTGTTTAATGCATATGGTTATATTATATTACGATCTGGGTATACATTATAATGCTTATTTGATGTGCGAATGTATTTGATTATATCTATTAATTGAATGCAAGCAATACTAAAGGTTTATGTGAAGGTAACTGTAAATGCATGGTAGATTAGGGAAACACTTAAGATAACTTAGGAACTTATACAGTAACAGAGTCATAGAGGCGCGTATGTCCCTGGACCTTAGGTGAGGACTGCATGAAGATCAGTTAAGTACCTTCGTGGAGGTACTAAAGGATGGAAGAGGAGGAGCATCAATAAACCCTAAAGGCTTGTTGATCTGCATGAAGGCAGGATTAGGAAGTAATATAGACTGACATCATGACCATCTCGGGGTGCAAAAACTTGGTTCCTGCATCCCCCCATACTTCTTTGGGTGAGACTTCCATTCGCGCTCCGCAGGCTAATGCTGAAAGGGCCAGTAGTGTAGGGATTTGCTTGGCTAACTAATGTTGAACCTAGGTCAGGGCCCATCGTGCCAACAACTGGAATCGCTCTAGAAGGATACACCAATCAGCAAAAGAAATAATTGGTGGTGCGCGGTAGATTTCTCTGTAATTGCATGGCATTTGTTTAAGATGGAATCAGATGAGATACTTTGACGTTATGTGCCTGATTTTGAATGAACTAGTATCCTCGTTAAAGCTCATGGAGAAGTTGCAAGCAGGCATTATGCAGGGAAAGAAATAAGTCAGAATATTTTGTGCACTGGGTTGTGGTGGTCGACGCTGCATAAGGCTTCTAAAGCCTATTGTAGGGCATGTGATGCATGTCAAAGAACAGGAAGGCCATCGCGAAGGGATGAGCTACCTTTGAATCCATAGGTGTCATTGCATCCATTTGAGAAATGGGCAATTGATTTTGTAAGACTAATTTAGCCTCGAAGTAAGAAGACAAGTGCGTGATATATCATCCCCACGACTGAACATTTGACCAGATGGGCAGAGGCATAGTCTGTGAAGGACTGTACAGGGGCAACAATAGCAAATTTTCTATTCGAATATGTGTTGACCAGGTTTGGTTTCCCAAAGTTACTGATGAGTGATCAATGTACACATTTTCTCAATGAAACAATCAGTGCGTAGAGAGATGACTTCCAGGTTTACCATCAAAGAGTACACCATATCACCCTCAGGCCAATGGAATGGTTGAGGCTTTTAATAATATATTAGAGAATGTGCTGATGAAGGTTTGCAAAGCACAGTGGAATAATTGGGACATATGTGTGCCATCAGTGTTATGGGCTTACAGAACTACGTGTAAAAAGCTTACTAGTCAGACACCTTTTAGGTCAGTCTATGGCGTGGAAGTTGTCATGCCTTGGAGTATATCATGCCTAGTCTACACATCGCAGATTTCATAGGAATGGTGGACCATGAAGCCTTAGAAGAAAGGATCGCGTAGTTAATGGAGCTCGAGGAAGATAGGTTTTTGGCTAGATTCCATTAGCAGGTTCAAAAGGAACGTGAAAAAGCTTGGCACGATCGGCACATTAAACTGTGCACCTCCAAGGTAAATGATTTGGTTTTATTATATGACAATAAGTTTGATAAGTTTCTAGGAAAATTTTAGATGCACTGGCTGGGGCCATATGTTATCAAAGAGATTACAGATGGTGGATAAGTTCTACTCGCGAAGTTGAATGGAGACCCATTTTTGGGAAGAGTAAATGGAAGTCGATTGAAGGTATACACCGGGGATCTAGCCGAATGACTACATGCCAATAGCACAGTCTTAGCGCTCTAGTCAGTTGCAAGGAGGCACAGGGCTATAAAGCATACTACCCGATTTGTAGAGCTACATGACAGGTGGGTTGTGTGAAATAGGATGATGTCACAGTACAAGAAGAAGCATGAAGGGAGATGCGCTATAGGGGGAAAGATTGCACAACATAGCTAGAAAGTGACCATTATAGTCATTGTTCATGCTTTGACTGCCAAAAGACGGTTAAGAGAAGGGGGGGGGGGGGGGGGGTGGAATTCAATGCATTTAGGGCTGAAATCTTTGGAGATATACTACCAAATCAGCATTTATGGATGGATTTTGGGGGCAACTGTCGAATTTGAATTCAAATTCGCCTACAAATTATGTGTGGTCGTCCAGCAAAAAACACTTTGCATCCTTAGAATTTTGATGTTGAGTTGTCAGTTGTTTATGAATCTTCAGTTTTTCACTAATTTAGTCACCACTTCTATATTTGATAAGTTACCTGACAATACCCAGCAGTTTATTCTCAGCACAATGTCTGGACTAGGAGAGACTATCGAGGTTAGCTAGGCCAAAACCTACACCAGTGAGAGAAGTGCCCAAACCTAAGAAGGTCAAGTAGAAGAATTTCATGCCGGTGCATGAGTCACCGAGGAAGCATGTTGCTACCTAGGCCCAGAAGAAAGAAAAATCGAGCATTAAGTGTAGAAATTTTGAATAATTTAACACATATTCAATGGAGATTATCATGATCATGTACTATTGCAGAATACATACACAATACATAAGCTCCTCTACGTTGATCATCAATATAGCAGCATCAATAACAATAAAACATCAAGAGCATTCACACATTAACACAGTATGTAACCCGAGGAAAGCATCTCACTAAAAACCCCACACTATCTATATATTAATGATTGAGACCATGTAACATTACAAATTACAATGCTTATCACAAGGAATCCAGTACCAGCTCCACCTGTTACACACAATATAGCTCAGATCTGATCTCCAAATCTATTCCACTGCTTGCCTGCCTCCACTGCTCAATACCTGCTCAATAATGAATGAGAATGGTCTACCAAACTCGTATTTTACCTTCAAAGAATCACTCACACTTTGTAAGACGTGAGCAGAAGCTACAAACTGGGAAAATACATGAGCAAACTCATTGGCATACTCAATCCTTTGATTGTGCAAGATCTGATGCACAACTATAGTCACAACTGATAGCAATCTGATTCTCTAACACCTGTCCCTGCTGAACTGAACATGCACTGACATGCAACTGAGTTAACTGATGTATTCTATAGTTTTATTATGAGTTAATAATTAGTTTAACAACTCATCATTAGTCTATTTGTAGTTAGACTAACTACAACTAGTTTAACCAACTCAAACTGAACACAACTCCATCAACTCCACAATCAACTCCACCAAACTCAACTGATTGAGTTCTAACAGAAGTCATGCATGCAACAACTCAACTGACTCATAAGAAAAGTGTACTTCCTTCTGACAACTGCATGGGCCACATTTGTAGCTCAAACTGAAGTGCTCCAAGAGAATAAGATCAAGTTTATAGTCCAAATATTATTATGAGACAATAATATTTGACTTTTCTATTTTTGATAGCCAGTCTAAAAATAGACTTTGATCACCCACACTTTGGTCACCCACATTTTGGTCACCCACATTGTGATCACTCACACTGTGATCACCCACACTGTGATCATCCACACTGTGATCAAAAATAGAACTTACGCCATAATTTGCCTGCGGGCCCACTTAGTGAAGGCGACTCTTTTCACTAAGCTCCATCATCTTGTTGCAATATCAACACTCCCTCTTGACAAGATATGGATTATCAGCAACCCCTATCCTGCCTCGGTGGTACTCGAATTTTCTCCTGGTGAGAGCCTTTGTCAGAATATCAGCATCCTGATCCTCCATTGGAATGTATGAAAGAAACATGATCCTTCGCTGCACACAATCTCTGATATGATGGTACCTGATGTGCTTGGACCTGAAAAACCCGACCAGGATCATCCTCATCCACATAGATCGCTGCTTCCTGCTGTACCAAGAAACTGATGTCGATCCAATACTGAAGACCCCTCCTGATGTGCTCTTTCTGTCTGTTGGGCTCCCTGCCCAATCTGCATCCGTGAAGCCACATAGCTTCACCTCATCCTCCTGTCTGTACCACAAACCATATCCCGATGTGCCTCTCAAGTAGCGCAATACATGCTTGCCCGCCTTCCAGAAGAGCTTGGTAGGCTTAACCATAGCTTGTGAAAGCTGGTTAACTGCATAGCATATATCAGGTCGTGTATTGACCAAATACATCAGCGACCCCACCAACTGTCGATAAACAGTGGCATCCACTTCTTCTCCCGAAGTGGCATCCTCCTTCCTCCAACCTCTAGGAAGAGGAGTATCAACAGGCTTGCAGCCATGCATGTTGAACTTCTCCAGTATCTCCCGAGCATACTTGCCCTGAGAAACAAACAGTCCACCACTGCGCTGCCATATTTCCAATCCTAGGAAATAGTGAAGGAGGCCCAAGTCCTTCATCTCAAACTCTGTAGCAAGATCCTTCTTTCATGATAGTATCAACAACTCATCACCCGTTAGAATCAAATCATCAACATACAGCACAATGATAAGCAACTTACCCTCCACCACAATCTGGTCTAGGTTAGGATCTGCCTCGCTCTTGGAGAATCCAAGTCCTGTGAAATAGTTGTCTGTCCGTGTGTACCAAGCACGTGGTGCTTGCTTCAACCCATACAGCGCTCTCTTGAGCCTGCACACATGCGACTCGCTGCTAAAGACCTCAAGCCTTCGGGCTGCTCAATGTACACCTCCTCCTCAATGACTCCATTGAGGAACGCAGTCTTCACATCCACCTGATGAATGTGCCATCCCATCTGCACTGAGAGAGCAAGAATCGTCCGTATGGAAGAATTCCTTGCGACGGGTGCAAAGGTCTCCTCATAATCGATCCCCTCTATCTGTGAAAAGCCTCAGGCAACAAATCTTGCCTTATACTTCTCCACACTCCCGTCAGCTGCCTGCTTGACCTTGTAGATCCATGTTGAACCCACCACTGATTTCCCTTCCGGTCTAGGAACAATCTCTAATGCATTGTTTCTGACAATAGAATCATACTCTTCCACCATGGCGTCTACCCATGCGGGATCCTCCACAGCTTCCTCGAAAGAGGATGGCTCAGTCACAACACACTTGCTCATCAGAGCCATGTATCCAGTGTACCGATCAGGTGACTCTCTCTGCCTGCGTTGGGCTGTAGGTGGTCCTACAACTTTCTCTGCATCTTGAGCCAGTCGCTCAGCTTCTGTCAAGCGCTTTCGCCCTCTGATGGTTGGCGCTGCATGAGTGGTCTCTTCCACTCCATGAACCTCGTCCTGTGGCTGATCCACGTCCTGAAGCTCATCCTTAGGAACTAATAGCTCCTCATCTGCATGCAAGTGTAGCTCCCTCTCAATCGAACACTTCATGGCTTTCTCCTCCTGAAATTTTATATCTCGTCGCACAACAGTTTTACCACTGTATTGCAAATACACACGATAGTTGTGGGGCGTATTAGTGTACCCCACAAATATCCCAACCTCTGCGGTCGGCTCCAACTTCTTCTTGGCATCCTTCATCACATGCATGTAAACGTTAGCACCAAAAATCCTCAAATGAGAAAGATCAGGCTTCTTACCAGAATAAGTCTCCTCAGGTGTACTCATGCCAAGTATCCTATGAGGACAACGATTCTACACGTAAACTGCTGTATTGCATGCTTCCGCCCACAAGTGAAGGGGTAGGCCCTGATCATGCAACATTTCCCGTGCGACACCCACAATCGTTCTGTTCTTCCGCTCGGCTACCCCGTTCTACTGTGGGTTATGGGGAGCTATGAGCTCTCTACGAATCCCTTCTGCCTTGCAGAAATCCTTGAACTCGTTCGAGATGTATTCACCACCATTATCGCTCCTAAGAGCCTTCACCTTCTTCCCCGACTCCTTCTCGACCAGTGCTTTGAATTCACAGAACTTTGAATATGTCTCGCTCTTCTTCTGCATGAAGAAGATCCAACACTTACGAGAGAAATCATCAACAAAAATCACATAATACCTGTGTTTTGCTGTCGAAGCAACTGAGAAAGGTCCAATCAATTCTTCCATAATGTGCTATCAATTCTTCCATAAAAATTGCCCAAGTGATAAACTGTTTACGAGAACAAAGCCATTGATACCATACAAACTGATTTGGTTCCAAATATAAAGTTGTCGTATGTACCTTTTGTGTGTTTTACACATTATTGAGATCGAAGAATTGCTCCATCTGTAATATCCATGTGGCGGGATCCTTGCCATCAAACTTCCTCATATCGATTTTTGGAACATGGTGAGTCTTCGATCCAACATTAGAGTCTATGGAATCATGATTAACATTTATTTTGTTCTCATCATGAGTTTCCTTTAGTACTCTTTCACCCTTAGTGACCATTTCTTGTAGCAACTTATTCATATTTATCTTCAATTCTTCCATCTTATCATCCATGCCATCAATTTTAGCGTCCATGCCATTCACCTTAGCTTCCATGCCATCCATCTTAGCTTCTACGCCTTTCTTTAAACAGTCCATCTTAGCTTCTACACCTTTCTTTAAACCATCCATCTTAGCTTCTACATCTTTCTTTAAACCATCCATCTTAGATTCTGTTCCTTTTTGTGCAAGGGACAGTTGTTGCACTTGGTCTTGTAATTTTGATATATCATGTTGCATTTCTTCCTCTTCTTCATGAGTCATGCTAGAGCTTTCAAGTTCCTTACTAGGTGTTTGCATTTTCTTTCCTTGGGGCATCAGTTACTGCTAATAATGCTCTACTATGCCCTTTGAATTCCTTCAAAATAAATTTTCAAACCAAGTTTAAGCAAAAATTTAACAAAATCTACACACCTTCTTTCACTTTGTAGCAGCTTGATATTTCCTCTGATGTATCTTTGTGCTTTCCAATCATCTAGTTCTGAATTTGTGACCTGTAGTATCTCTCTGTGTCCTCTTTCCAATGCCACCAGTCTGATCCAAATTGGATTCTCCAAGAAAGAGTTATGCACAATCTCCCAAGATGACTTGATTATAGACCTTTCCAGAAGAGTGAACTTGTATGAAGTGCCACGTGTGAAATTTTCGACCTTTGGTTCTGAAAAAGATATGCAAGAAACCGCAGTCCGTCCTCTTTCTGTACCTTCTTATGAAATTTCAATCCAATCCCCAGAGAGAAAGTTATGACGATTTTCCCTAGGTCACATGTTTTGAATGTAATTCAGGAGTCTGTAAAAAGACTAACTTCCTCAGAGCATATCTCCGCAAATATCGCACGAAAAGATCTGAAATTCGGACCCAAGGTTCAGCGCGATTTCTTCTCAAATGGGTTTTGTTTTTGACTTCTGAAACGTCACAGAAAAAAACGTTATAGCGAAAATGCCACGATGACCTGTTTGGAGCAGCGAAACCCTAGAATCCAAAGCTCTGATACCAAATGTTATGAAACCAGCTCAAGAAAAGATAGAAAAGATAAATCCACACCTTAGAATTCAGCCTCTTAGAGGGGGAAACCTCCTTTACATTACATAAATGAACAATTCTTGGATGATACAAATGACAAAACCTCCTTTCTATATATAGGAGCCTAAGGAGTCACAATCTAATCCAACTGACCTAACAATAATAATATAAAGCCACAAAAATAACAATAGAGGGATTCTATGGGGCATAGAAATAACAATATGGGGGTAATAGGGGCACAACAATATAAATAAGGGTTATAACTACAATAGTAATGGGGTAATCACTAGTATTATAGGGACCCAACAAACCACCTTTGTTTATAATAGCAAAACCATAGAAATTGAGCTAGGAGAAACTTTGAGCATTAACAAAAACCTGACTACTGACCAAGAGAAAAATCCTGTTCAACTCCTGAGAAAATATAAAGAAGCCTTTGCATGGGATTACGTGGATATGAAAGGAAACGCTCCCCGATTGTGTATGCACCACATCTATATAGAAAAGGATGCTAGACCCATTCGCCAACCTCAACGCAGATTAAATCCTCATCTTAAAGATATGTGAAAGCTGAATTATAAAAAAATTTAGATGTAAACTTTATCTACCCAATATCTGACTGCAAGTGGGTCTCTCCATTAGTAGCGGTGCCAAAAAAAAATGGAAAGTGGTGAATATGTGTTGAATATAGAGAACTTAATAAAGCAACCCAGAAAGACCACTTCCCCCTTCCATTCATTGACCAGGTCTTGGACACATTGGCAGGAAAAAAAGTATTTTCTTTCCTAGATGGCTTCAATGGATACATTCAGATTTAGATTTCCCCTTAAGATCAAGATAAAACTACCTTTACCTGCCCTTGGGGAACATTTTCTTATAGGGTCTTACTTTTTGGGCTATGCAATGCACTTGCCACGTTTCAGAGGGTTGTACTCAACATTTTTTCAGATTTGATAAATGAAGGACTTGAAGTGTATATGGATGACTTCACACCTTATGGGGATGACTTCGAGCCAACATTACAAAAATTAGAAAAAGTTCTGCAAAGATGCATTGCCACTAGGCTCTATTTAAGCCATGAAAAGTGTCATATGATGATGACTGAGGGACTCATCTTAGGTCATTATATCTCAGCAGTTGGAATACAGGTAGATCTGGCTAAAGTTTAATTCTTTTAATACCTACCCCTTCCACACAAACAGAGGTATGCAATTTCTTGGGATTTTCTAGTTACTGTAGAAGGTTTATAAAGAATTTTTCTCAAATTTCTACACCATTATATGCACTAACAGGAAATATTTATTTCATTTGGATAGATAAATGTGACAGTGCTTTTGAGGATTTAAAAAGGCTTGTATCAACAACCCTAGTGATAAGGGGCCCAAAGTGGCATTTTCCATTCCACATTTCATCTAATGCTTCAGAAACAGCAATCAAAGCAGTTCTTGGACATGGATCAATTTCCTAATGAGAATTTATTTGTTGTTACTGTCAGAATGCCATGGTATGTGGACGTTGCAAATTATTTGGTAGTAGGAAAACTACCCAAGCACCTGACGCCTAATGAAAGAAAACAAATAGTGCAGTGCAGAACCCGATTCTCTTGGATCGAGGGCTATTTATTCCATACAGGATCAGATATGCACATTAGAAGATGTGTCTAGGAATATGATGTGTTTGACATCCTAAAAGCATGCCATGAGGGGCCATGCGGCGGGCATTTTTCAGACCGCAGAACCGGTCACAAAGTCTTACAAACAGACTATTACTGGCCTACTATCTTTAAAGATGCTAAAAAGTTTGTTCAATCCTATGATAGCTGTCAGAGGATGGGATGCCCTGGACAATCAAATGAGATGCCTCTAAATCCACAATTAGTAATCGAACCTTTTGAGCGGTGGGTGCTAGATTTTATTGGTCCTATTAACCCATCATGGAATCAAAAAACATACATACTAGTTGCAACAGAATATGTCACCAAATGGGTCGAGACAGAAGCATTACCAAGGGCTACCGAGGATTAAGTGATACATTTTCTTTTCAAATTATTTGTGTGATACGGCCTGCCGAGAGACATAATTACAAATGGAGGACCGTAATTCTTAGACCACAAGATTGCTGCAAAATTGAGAAATTACCATATTCTCCACAAAATTACAACTCCATATCACCCATAGGCAAATGGCCAAGTATAATGTACTAATAAGGTGATTGAGGCAATACTTACAAAAACAGTTGCATCATAGACGTGATTGGGCTTCCAGATTTCCAGAAGCCTTGTGGGCATACTGCACAACATGGAGAAATACCACAGGATATTCACCTTATCAATTAGTATTTGGTAAAGAACCCATCATCCCAATCGAATTCGAGATCCAAACATTAAGAACAGCTCAGGAGGTGGGTTTGAATTTAAATGAAGCTCAGATCAATAGATTACAGCAAATCAATGAATTAGATGAAATCAGGCTATCAACTCTTCAACAAACTGCATTAATCCAACAACAGAGAGTGAAATGGCATGATGCCCTTATTAAAAAGAAGATCTTTCACGAAGGAGATTGGGCACTCCTTATATGATTCTAGGTTCTAGGATTTCCTTGGAAAACTCTAGCCCAGATGGTTAGGACCTTATGAGATACAAAAGGTGCATGATAATGGCACCATTACATTGGCAACAATTGATGGATCTAGCTATTCTTTTAAAGCAAATGGTTATCGAGTGTGACTTTATCACAAACCACTTACCAGGGAGTCCTTTTGCCAACAGTTACACGAAGATTCCACCATGCAAATTCTTGCTGAGGAGGGTAACCCATCCTTAGCATCAATCCAGTGAACAATTCATTTGTTTTTGAATTTTGTATATAAACTTTTATTTCTGAATTTTCTTGTATAAACTGTAAATAATTTTTATTTTTTCTTTGGTTGTTCCATTTAAAGAATAGTTGTTGTTCCTAGGAACAACAATTTTTTCATTTTGTATCGATTTTTGTGTTGTTCCATTTAAGGAACAGTTGTTGTTCCTCCTAAGGAACAACAACCATTCCGTTTAAGGAACATCTATTTTCTCTTTATTTGATTTTCGTGATATTACATTTAAGGAACATCCGTTGTTCCTCTTAAGGAACAACAACCATTCCATTTAAGGAACAACACTTTTTTGTGTATTTTCTTTTTGCTGTTCCATTTAAGGAACAACTGTTGTTCCTCTTTAAGAATAGCAGTCGTTCCATTTAAGGAACATCAGTTTTCCATATGTTTTGTTTTGCTGTTCCATTTAAGGAACAGGCGTTGTTCCTCTTAAGGAACAACAGTCATTCCATTTAAGGAACAACAGTTTTGCGTGTGTTTTCTTTTCGTTGTTCCATTTAAGGAACATTTGTTGTTCCTCTTAAGGAACAGATGTTCTTCCTCTTAAGGAACAACAGTGGTTCCATTTAAGGAACAACAATTTTGCGTCTGCTTTCTTTTCGCTGTTCCATTTAAGGAACAGTGGTTGTTCCTCTTAAGGAACAATAGCCATTCCATTTAAAGAACAACAATGTTGTGTCTGTTTTCTTTTTGTTGTTCCATTTAAAGAACAACTATTGTTCCTCTTAAGGACAACAATCATTCCATTGAAGGAACAACAGTTTTGCATGTGTTTTCTCCTTATTGCTCCATTTAAGGAACAACTGTTGTTTTGTCTAAGGAACAACAGTTATATTTACATTTGTTTTCATTGTTCCGTTTAAGGAACAATTGTTGTTCCCTTTAAAGGAATAGCAGTTGTTCCATATAAGGAACAACAGTTTGATATGCGAGTGCTTTACGCTGTTCCATTTAAGGAACAATTGTTGTTCCTCCTAAGGAACAACTATCGTTCCTTCTAAGGAACAGTAGTTTCGCTTCAGTTTGTTTTAATGTTGTTCCCCGGAAAGGATCAGCACTTTCGCTTACGCCCATTTTTCCACTATTCCTCTTAAGGAACATCTATTGTTCCTCTTAAGGAACAACAATTTCGTGTGCAATTTTTTTGTTTTTTTTTGTTGTTCCTCCTAAAAAACAGCAGTTTTGTGTGCAATTTGTCTTTTTTTTGTTCCTCTTAAGGAACAGCAGTGGTTCCTTAAGGAACAACACCCTTTTTGTGTGCATTTTTTTGTTGTTCCTCCTAAAGAACAACACTCTTTTTGAGAGGTTTTCCTTTAGGAAATAAACATCTTGTGAACAATGTTTCACTCTTTATGATCCTCTAAGGCAAGGGTACAAGCATATATGCAAGGATACAAAATTAAAAGGCTACTGGAATAAGCAAATCAAAGAAAAATTATTATCTTTAATAAGATTGCTTTGTATTGATTAGAAAAGGGGGAGGACACAACTATCTATATCACTTTTCTGTCCTTATCTTCACTATAACTTAAATTGATTGATTACTTGTATCGTGCTAGTTCTTCCCTAATCCCCATAATTCTCTTTGCTTATTATCATTGTATAAGAATAAGGGAATATTTTCTTCTTTTGGTATGTTCATACTTCTTCCACCATCCCTACTCTTAAGGGGTGCTGAGCCACCCTCTATATATAAATAGGAAGTGCTATATAAAAGAAAAGAAAAAAGAAGGAAAGAAAAAATATATATATCTTTACTAACAATTATATAATTTGTCAGAAAGAGGATAGGTAGTCTCATCATGAGCCAGCCTACCATGATCATAAGAAAGCAGTGAAGTGGAATTCCCACTATAGCCACCACACCAGGGACATGATCCAATGGACACATCAGAAAAATAAAAGGTCCTTGGAATAAGAGGTCTCATCATGAGCCGGCCTGACCACCTTTCACTCCTTCCTAGTGAATGGCATTTTGATCCATCTGGTTACCAAGTTAGCACAATGGCCTCCATTATGAAATCACAAGGTACTTTCCTAATTATACATAAAGGATCATGGTTCCAAAGGGTGAAAAAGAAACTCTGTCAAGGTTATAAACACCCGTGGGCAACAGAAGCTTTGCTGATGGTATTGGAGTCATATTTTTCAACATCAATAGTAATTATAATTCCCTTTTCTTATTCTTTTATATTTATTACGAAAGAGATTATGTTACTAATTCCTTTTGAACCTTTATGCATCAAATATCATTTAAAAAGTCAATCATAACGGTTTAAGTGGAATAATGACCACATAGCATTTTACCTGCGTCAAAAGTCTTTTCCTCCTTTACAAATCACTCCATGGCATCTCCGTATTTATTCATAATTTTCATGCTATTCATTGATTTCAGTAACTTGATATTTTTGTGATCTTGTCATAAATATGTACACCTTGCCATTTTTACTGTTATACGACTACCGCCAGTACATCGTTCCTCTATTCAATCTGTCAAAGGCGACCTATCATTTTAAAGGGGGGTGTGGGTGACTTCCAAAGCACTCTTGCATACGTGTCAGTCTTTTTTTTTGTTGCACTGGGCCACATGATATCCCATAATAGCAAGTTTTTAATGGTATCAATGTTAAAAAAGTATTATCCGATATTAACAGTTTGATGTTCCATTGCTGGCTCTGTGTATTATTGTGTTACCTATGTTAAGCTAACAGTGTGCAAACTTTAGACAAAATGGGAGGACAATTAGTACGCAGCAAGCCATAGACACTAGCTGTTTCCAATGTCGCCCAAGAAATTATAGTACGAGCCGGATGGGCTGCATATTTTACACGACTGCAACAACCCAATGAAACTGTGGCTATTGAATTTTTACAGAATTTGCAGGATGATCATTCTATAATAAGAGGAAGGCGAATAACAGTAACGAATGCAGTAATAGTTGAGGTGTGTAGATTACTAGCAGTCAAACCCATATGGACGCATAAAAAATTGAGGCTACAAGACACCATTGCTGCCTTTCGGGATGAGGGAAAAATCCTGATTGTCAAAGGCAAAGGAGTTCAAGCCTCATCTCTGAGAGAACCATGGACAAAGCTGGCTAGAATCGTTCAGAGCTATATCACATGTGACGGAAGAAAAGTTGTGGTAAGACCATGTCGCCTTAAATTATTAGCAGTTTTAAAACAGAAATGTTCTGTAAACTTGCCTGCATAATTGAAATTCTTGTTGCATGACGCTGCTTAAAGCATAAGGAAATCCCGGCATATAGAGACTGTTGTAAGTCATCATTGTTTAATTATGTTGATAGTAAGCTACAACCTAGCCTAGTAGCAAACTAGTTGGGAAGAATTAGTGTTTACTATAAAGGGGGCGTTAGCCTTACCTGCCCCAAAAAGGAAAAGGACTACCAACACAGTAAATAGACCACAAAACTGTAGACGATATGCCAAGACAAATCAAGGAACAACTGAAAACATTCTGGGTAGTAGCACCTAAACCTTAGAATTATCTAGCCCTGAAAATGAGCAACCTTTACAGCTGGAAGGAAGAGATAACCTGGAGTCAGAACTTGAGGAGGAAACAAAGCATACTAGTGAAGAGGATAGGGATGAAAAAGAACTTCCATTAACTCCCAGCACAAGTCCACCACAAGATTTACCTCATGATGTTGAATTGGCCCATATTTTGGGCAATATGAGTGAATATATACAGCACGAAAGTCCACTCAACCTCAATGTTGAAGCAGCACAATCAGAAGAAAACTCTGCCCATAGTGGGAGTATATCAGAAGAAATAATTAGCGAAGTAGAAATAGGGGTAGAAGTCGCTCAGGAGGAGGCAGACCAAATTAGGGATACCCCTCCAGAAGAACCGATTCAGGTCAATTTAAACACAAAATATGTGGGCCAAACGAAGGAAATAGAAACTAGTCAGGGGAGAGACACAACCCTTGAAGAGCAAAACCTAAATGAGCAACCAAGCTCGCTAAGAGCAGAAACGGTTAGTGAAATAGTTTTTCCTCCCAAAAAGAAGAAAAGTGAAATTAAGAGGTTGAGAAAGGAACATTAGAAGCTGCAAAACGTAGTGAAAAGACATAGGCAAAAGATAAGGACATTAAAAAGGGGGAAAATTTCGAGCAGAACCCTGGAAACGGTGAATGCAGCCATTCAAACTGAATTTCATAGTACAAGGGTTACAGGGACTCAAACTGAGCCCATGTTCATTCTGGATAAGGAACAACATGCAGCTGTTGTAGAGGCGGCTGCCCAAACAGAGAACACACACTTTCATATCCAAGTTGTTCAAAAGAAGGTGATACCCTCCAATAGCGCGGCCACCCAGACAGAAAGTCTACTGTCAATAATAAAAGAATGCAGACTTTAAGTATTCCATCACATGATAAGGGTATGCAGACTACAGGTCCTTAGTCTTATAATAAGAATGCCCATATAGATATCCAAGCCAAATATGTTTTGATAGGCAGCGATCCTAGTATAACAAATCTTCAAGAGAATCTGGCATAGGCTCGACTGACCATAAAAAGGCTTGAGGAAGAGACTGTTCCCCAACAAAGGTACCAGGAATTATAGAGGCAATTGTGGGAAAGCGAGGCCTTCGAGAAATATCAGAGGGCAGAAGAAAGAACTGAGAAAATAAAGATCAGACTGGAGGCAGTCATGCATCAAAGGGATACTCTCTGTTCACTATACACGAATATTTTAGCATGCAGGTCCCCTGCCAATAACTACGATTTTTTTTGTTAGAAAGGTATTTATAGTTAAAAATTAAGGCTGTCGGGGCAAGGAAATCCATAGAATTGAAAACTGTTGAAGATTTCGTAAACTTCTGTAAACACCATGGAGTGAAATTTCAACGATTACTCTATGAGTTTTATTTGCATAATTTTGTATTGGAAGAAGAAATGGAAAAGAATCCCAGCCATTTTGTGGGGCATGTACAATTTCAAGCTTTCATTTCATTTGTTATTAACCAGTTGAAATGGTTCAAAGCCCATAATACTTTCCAGAGGCAAGAAAATGGGTTGGACCTTTGGGTTAGGGGTGAATCTAAAAACCAACTACAAATTTTGGCCAAACACAAAAGTTTGATGGAAAAGGAAGGAGTAATTTGGATCTTGGGGCCCATCCACAAAGAAATTGTCCAACAAGGGGTGGAGTATTTTCTCTCTATCAAGGAAAACACCTTGGCAGCAACTAAAGTCAGATGGACAATTTCCAATCGTAATGTATAGGACAAAGAACCATTCAACTATAAAAACTTTAAATTGGATGCCGATCGCTTTGTTACTTATAGCAACCTCATCTTGAGGGAAGGTCCATATTGGCTAGGTTGTCGATTTCGTATTCCTATTGTTTGATATCCTGCAGAAGACTATAAAGCCATATATGAACTACCTAGAGGATAGACCGGACACATTTTTGAAGCCTTGGCCAAGAATCATGGTTTTAGACCTCCTCATGACATTCCTTCTCCAACCTATTCTTTGACTGCTTTGCACACAAACTACATGGTTTTCATGAGGGCATGAAAAAGGGTAAGCAAGGGAGTTTGTTGAGTTATGGAAAAGGTATGTATATGCTATTTATTTCATCACCCTTTTCTTTAGTTATATCCCCTTTATATTCTAAAATGGTAATATATCAAAGGATTATGGCAAAAATGAGGGAATATCTATTATCACAATTTAGCTGATTAATGTCCTTCTTCATGCAGGGAAAAGATAAAATGGGCCAACTGTCGTGCCCTAATTGGGAAAAGGAAAAAGATAAAATGGAACAACTGTTGTTGCATAACCAGGAAACAGTGCACAGGTAGCAATCCAAGGATGGAGCGCGCAGTTATGGATAAGAACAAAGGAAATCACAGCATCAGCACAAGGAAGGAAATCTACCTGAATACTCTTTATCCTTCTTACCGCTTGGCCATTATAAAAGGCAGCGATTGTAGAGAGAAAGGGAGATTATTATTGGAGAATTATTGTCGTATTTATACTTTGATCATCGACTCTCGTTGCTGAAACAGAGTACGAATTTGATGTAACTATTTTGCAAATGATCAATATATAAATCATTGTTGTTCCTCTTCATATACTGAAGTAGATTGGCGGTGTTCACTGGCGACTAAGGTCCCAGCCCTGGTGGATTCACTTGTCGTTCCTGTACCATTCTTTTATGATTTCTTCCATGTGATGATTTGGTTTAATCTCCATTTACTGTAATTTCATAACATTGCTATTTCATATTTTTAGTTTTAACAGAACTGTCCTATTTTACATTTTGTAGTAATATTGATTCTATTACTAGTATTTTAGATTTATTCATTTAGCTCAGTGTTATGTTATTTCTAATAGAGTTATTTAATTCTGCATGCTATCTTGAGATTCTCTACTATAATGAGCATTGATTATTGCTATCTCCGCTCTCAGATTGAGATTCCTACTATTTAGATTATAAATTACATTTGGAAAATCAATCAGTTAAAAGAGAAATGAGTTACTGCTACTGTATTCTTGAATGATACTTGAGGGAATGTCTGATTTGATTTCATTAGCAAGATAAGCTTTCCTTTAATTGTAATTTGAAGTTCACTAACTGCATCCATTTACTCTTGTATTTGAAAGCACTATACTACAATTTAGAAACATTACTCTTGAGTAAATAGCTGCCACATACTGTGTACACTCTTGAAATAGAAAATCTTGCCCGGATTGATAAATAATGTGAAGATAATTAGGAGTTAGAAAGACACTTTTTATACCTCAACACAAAGGACATTGAGTGTGTTACAGAAACCAAAGTCTTCTGGGTGCTGATGGAGGTGAGCATTCATATGGACATCAACCAAAAGACATGGTTGTCACCAACAGTGTTTGAGTAGCTTTTAGAGTACGCGGAGTTCAAAGATGACTTCCACCATGTATACATCCAGGTGCGGAAGGATCCGCAACAAAAATGGTTTTACCTACCTTACCCTGCTATAGAAGATGCTATTTAGGAGGTCATTAAGCATTGGTCGATAGATTGAGACTCTCTGTCATCTGGTTACAAGCACCAGAAAATCCATGGAGAGGAAGAAGAAGGAAGCAACAAAGCAGAATGTCCAACAGTTGGCTAAGAAGCGGAGAAAAGAGGCCAAGGAGAAGGCTCGGGTGGAATCGAAGCATGCCACAAAGTAGCAGGTTGAACAAGAAGAGCATGACTCTGAGCATAGTGGTAAGTCTCCTTTGCCCAAAACAGAGGAGGAGGAGCAGTCAGAGTAGGGCAACGGTGGCTAGGAGGAGCATATCACCCCCTTCCGAATCAAAAGCTATAGGGAACAAGGAAAGGAAGGGTCGCGGAAGAAATTGAAAGTGACCAAGACATCGTTGGACCCAATCACTTTGACAGATGGTAACCTTGATTAGATTGAAGACAAGGTCTTTGATACCACTGTAGTACTACTGCAGCAGTTTGAGCAACAGCAACAGTGGGCATTGAGTAGAATTCATAAGGATTTTCAAGAGCTGCAGATTCAAATGACTCGAATCTAAGTAGGCGCATGGCAGTTCAGCACTGCATCAACAAGTTTGGCACTAGGGACCATTGACGCAGCAGAGATGATTCAATCACTGGATCTCCAAGCAGTCGTGTTGCCAAATGGAGCCTTGAGCATGGAAATGGTCGATGACAAGGTCATTGTAAGTTCTTTGAAGATATCGGCCTCAACCTAGCCGCATTTCCCAATGAGTACCTTCACACACTACAGGAAAGTGTGGCAACAGAGTTCAAAGCTTAGGAGTAGCGCATGCTTAGCCTCATCAATGAGTATCTCATGGATAATGAACATATGTTCATTGAGAAGACAGAGGCCCTGAAGGCCAAGGACACAATCCAGGCACAGAGCACCCAGCTGGTGGCCACAGTGGCAGAAGCATGTAGAATGGTGTCACTGCATATCTGGGAGGATGCACAGTTTGAGGAAAAGATCCAAAAACTTACTACAAGCGTGTGTGATACCAAAGAAGAGGTGGCTAGAGTCCAATTTAAGTTGAACTTGAAGATAACAGAATTGGAGCTCAAGTAGTAGCCTTCAACCCCGCCAAAAGTAAGGGAACAATGTGAAGCTGCTATAAAGGATGGAGTCGTGACAGTGGATATTGCAGTGGTGGACTGCACCATGTCATTTGTGCAAGCTATGGAGCTAGTCGTGACCCTGCAAGAAAATCCCACCCTGCAGGTCTTAAATATAGAATTACGTGAGCTCCAATAGCAATATGATGAAGTGAGGGAAACGATGAGCACTGTTGCTATAGCACAACACCTTGCCAAGCTGCAAGAGGTGAAGCAGCTACTTACATATGTCGAAGCAACGCAAAAGAAATAGGTTGTTCTCAAGGCCAGATTGGGGCCTTGGCTGGATAAATCCTACACCGTCTCCGTCAATATTCAGGAGAAATTGACGAACTTGCAAAGTACGCAGTAGAAAATCAAGCAGGACAGTGCAGGACTAGCCACAAAGCAGCTAGTGGAATATATCAAGCAGGCAGCCACATAGAGCACGGCTGAGGTAGAATTTTCACAAGTGGAGTTGGGGGAGTCATGATGTTTGTGTTGGGGGCCTGTTGGGATGGGGTCCTTTAAGGTCAAATTTTGGAAAAAATCCCAATTTTTGGGGAAAAGGTCCAAGTTTTCTTGTATAAAGATGAAAAGTATCCGCAAATTTTGGTCGCAGAGCACATAGTTAGTTAAAGAATCATAAAGGGTTTTACCCTTCTTTATAGTCGGCATTTTAAGGATCTACACATGGTCCATGGACCATGGGATTGCATAAATAGGTGTGTCTTACAATGTCTAAAGAAAGTAATGAAGTTTGTCTATGGGAGAAGTCTAGAGAGTTAGCTGAGAATAATAGGAAGAAAGGCTCTGCAGCTATGTGCGCAGAGGCCTAGAGAAGAGTTTGCAGCTGAGTGCGCGGACCCCTGCAGCTGAGTGTGCAGGGAAGTCTTGAGTCTGTAAGCTGACATGCATATTAATAAAGAAGATTGTTGCAGAAATTCTCATGTTTATTTCTTTACTTCTGTTTTATATGAATATGCTTCATGTTGTGATGAATGATGGGTTTATAAAATAATGATGTACTGATGCATGACTTTACACGATTTATATTGTTATATGAACACAATTGATGTTAACTTTTTACACGAAGATTATCTTGTTGTCGTTGGAGTTATCAAACACTTAAGTTGATCTAAGTAATTATTGGGTTAAGATTAATGTTTGAGGTGTGTAAGTAGTAGACTAGTTTGTTCAAGGTCTGTGAAAGACAGTCGTAGACATTCGCAGAGGTCTAGAGGCTAATTAAAGGAAGTTATATCGATAAGCCATAAAGGCTTATTCATCTGCGCGAAGGCAGATTTAGGGCATAAAACGCCATCATACTGATCTTTGGGTGAAAAAACTTGGTTCCAACATCCCCCCATACTTCTTTAGGTGAGACTTCTATCTGCGCTCTGTGAATTGATGCTGAAAGGGCCAGTAGTGTAGGGATTTTTTTGGCACAACTAACTCTGAACCTAGGTCAGGACTCATTAAGCCAACAAATGGTTTTGTAGTTGGACCCAATAACTCTGACAGATGGAGACCTTGATGAGATTGGTGACAAGGTGTGTGATACCACCACAAAGCTGCTATAGTAGATAAAGTCACTGAGTTTCTTTGCGCATATCAGGACTTATTTCCTACCAAAGTTTCGCACATAAAAGGAATCATAGGTGACTTGGGAGTGATGAAAATAACTTTGAAACTAGAGGCGAAACCCGTTAAGAAAAGGCCATATCCCCTTAATCCCAAATACAAGGAAAAGGTTTGCTTGGAGTTCGACAATATGCTTGCAGTAGGTATTATTGAACCGATGGAGGAATCTAATTGGGCGAGTCCAATGGTGACCGTTGAAGAAAAAAGTAAAAAGATGAGATAAGGATTTGCATAGATCTCAGGAAGCTTAATGATGCTTGCATTCATGATCCTTTTCCAACACCTTTCACAGATGAGGTACTAGATAATGTTGGAGGGTGAGCAGCCTATTCATTCACTGATGGATTCTCTGCATACCATCAGATTAAGATCGCGCTTGAAGACAATAGTAAAACCACCTTCGCAACAGAATGGGGATGTTTCCAGTATACAGTGATGCCTTTTGGACTTAAGAATGAGCTAGCGATATTTTCGCGTGTAGTCATCATGGAATTCAAAGAATTTAGTCACAATTTCTGGAAGGTATATTTGATGATTGGATAGTGTTTGGGGTAGTAAAGCGCGATGTAGCCAGTTTGTGCTTGATGTTGGATATATGTCAAAGGTATCATATTTCGCAAAATTTTCTACGTCCCTTTCAGAATTTTTCTGGGTCATGTGATATGCAGGAAAGGATTTATGGTGGACCCTGCTAATACCACGGTAATAATTAATTTGGAGGCACCAAGAAGTGTCAAGCAACTGTGCACAATACTGGGCCATACTGGATACTATCAGAAGCTCATCAAAATTTATACTCAGATTACCACGTGTATGGAAAAACTACTGAAGAAGGAAGCTACATTCTGTTGGGATGAAGAATGCCAGTACAGCTTGGAAGTATTAAAGGAGAAAAGGGTCACTGCGCCAATCCTAGTCTTCCCAAATTGGAATAAGGAATTCCATGTGCATGTGGATGCCTCGAGTATTGTGCTAGGAGCAATGTTGACGTAGGACGATGAAGGAGAGTTGGATCATCCTCTAGTGTTTGCGAGCAGGAAGTTTTCTAAGGATGAAAATAATTATTCGATGATAGAGCTCGAAGGCTTGGCAATGGTGTACGCACTCCAAAAGTTTAGACATTACCTTCTAGGAAGATATTTCAAGATGTACACATACCATTCTATATTAAAATATCTAGTTAATAAGCCTGTGTTGGGGGGAAAATATGCATATGGCTGTTGTTGTTTCAAGAATATGATTTCGAGGTAATTGTGAAGTGAAGGTGATTTAATGCAGGGCCATATCATCTCTCGCGCATTGAAACAATGGAAGAGCCTACTAATTTGGAGGAGGGGTCACCTCACATGCAACTCTTTGCGATGAGGGTAGTGGATAATCACTTCACAGATATTATCCATTTCTTGACCATAGGAACGGCTCCAGAAGGATACATCAGTTAACAAAAGAAATAATTGGTGGTGCGCATGGCAGATTTCTCTATAGTTGCAAGGCATTTGTATAAGATGGGATCAGATGAGATACTTTGATGTTATGTGTCTAATTTTGAATGAACCAGTATCCTCGTTGAATCTCATGGAGGAGTTGTGGGTGGGCACTATGCATAAAAAGCAACAACATAGAAGATTTTATGTGTTGGGTTGTGGTGGCCGACACTGCATAAGGATTCTAAAGCCTATTGTAGGGCATGCAATGCATGTCAGAGAAAGGGCATGCCATCACGAAGGGATGAGATACCTTTGAATCTACAGGTGCCATTTCATCCATTTGAGAAATGGGAAATTGATTTTATAGGACAGATTCAGCCTCCACGCAAGAAGACAGGTGCGTTAGATATCATCCTCATGACCAAATATTTGACTAGATGGGTGAAGGCACAGCCTGTGAAGGACTGTACAGGGGCAATAGTAGAAAAGTTTCTATTCGAATATGTGTTTACCAGGTTTGGTTGCCCAAAGGTACTTATGAGTGATCGCGGTACGCATTTTCTCAATGAAACAATCAGTGTGCAGACAGACGACTTCCAAGTTTACCATCAGAAGAGTATGCAATTTCACCCTCATGACAATGCAATATTTGAGGCTTTTAATAAGATATTAGAGAATGAACTGATGAAGGTTTGCAATGTGCAGCAAAATGATTGGGACATGCACGTACCTGCAATGTTATGGGCTTACAGAACTACGTGTAAAAAACTTATTGGTGAGACACATTTTAGGTTGTTCTATGGCGTGGAAGCTATCATGCCTATGGATATCATGCCTAGTCTATGCATCGTGGCTTTCACAAGAATGGTGGATCACAAAGCCTTAGAATAAAGGCTTGTGCAGTTAATGGAGCTTGAGGAAGGTAGGTTTTTGGTCAAATTCCATCAGCGGGTTCAGAAGGAACGTGAAAAAGCTTGGCACAATTGGCACATCAAACTGTGCACCTTCAAGGTAAATGATTTGGTTTTATTATATGACAGTAAGTTTGATATGTTGCCAGGAAAATTTTAGATGCACTGGCTGGGGCCATATGTTATCAAATAGATTATAGATGGTGGAGAAGTTCTACTGACGAAGTTGAATGGAGACCCATTTTTGGGAAGGGTAAATGGAAGCTAATTGAAGCCATACACAGGGATTCGGCCCAATGACTACATGAGCACAGTCTTAGTTCTCTAGGCATATGCAAGGAGGTGCAGGACTATAAAGTACACTACCCAGTTTGTATAGCTACGCGACAGGGGGACTGCACGAAATAGGATGATGTTTCAGTACTAGAAGAAGCACGAAGGGAGTTGCGCTATAGGGGGAGAGACTGTGCAGCACACCCAGAAAGTGATCATTACAGTCACTGTTCACGATTTTACTGCCAGAAGACAGTTAAGAGGAGTGGGGGGGCTACATTTAAGGCATTTAAGGATGAAATATTTGGAGATGTACCACTATATCAACATTTATGATGGATTTTGGGGGGAATGGTCGAATTTGAATTTGAATTCACCTATAAATTATGCATGTCCATCCAACGAAAAAACTTTCCATCCTTAGAATTTCTATGTTGAGCTATTGACTGTTTATGAATCCTCATTTTTTTGTTGATTTAGTCACCACTTACGTATTTGATAAGTTACCCAAGGATACCCAATGGCTTATTCTCAGCACGATGTTTGAACCATGAGAGACTGCTAGTATGGGAGGAGTTGTCATCTGTCAAGGAGCTGCGCCAGAGGTGATGAGCATGGAGGCCCAAACCGAAGAATGACAAGCAAAAGAAGCCCATGCAGGTGCACGAGTCACCGAGGAAGAATGTTGCTACCTAGGCCCAAAAGAAAGAAAAATTGAGTGCTAAGGATAAGGGGAAACTTGTGAATTTGGAGGCCAAAGAGGGCATAGAGGGCTTAGACACCGAGGGGGTTGATCCTATATCCAAGTTGCTAGATTATATCTCTTCGCGTAAGGGAAAATTGAAGGTCCCTAAGGACCCAGATGCAAGACAATTACTCCTCAATACACCCCTGTAAACAGAAAACCTCACTTTTGAAGGTCCGCGCTTGGCGCGGATTCCTGATCTCCAAGCTGGAAGACTAGGATCTGGTGGACCATGAGAGGTTCCCCCAATTGGCAATAGAGAACTATATGAAGAGGGTATTTTACAAAGGATTAGGTGTCACCATGCTAGAGCCTGTGGAGTGGATTATCAGAGCAAATCAGTTAGGGTTGTTGAACCTGTTGTGGGTAACCCACTACCACCGCTCTAACATCAACATGATAGTCATCAAACAGTTGCTAACCCTAGTCCATGATGGTTTTTTGTGGTAGAGTGCATGGACCCATGTCAGTAAGATGTTGATCCACTAGATCATGCTGTTGCCGCACTCGAGGCTGAATCAGGCCAAGGAGTTTGGTGGAAAGATGAGCGAGCACGACCTCGCAGAGAAAATGAAGGACAAGTTCAAATTAGTAAAGAAGTCACACGCGTACTCAATCACCTCTATCACTGATCTCGCAGTGAATATTTCCATGCAGACCCTTGCATGCAAAGTCATGAGGAAATGTCGCACGGACGAGGTTCGGGTGCCATTGATTTCTTTGGTTACACAGTGTGTGGAGGGTGTGCAGTTCAACTGGGTGCGCTACCTTTATAACAAGTTCCTTGCGAACTATCAAGAGGCACGGGACGAGAGTAAAACACTCCACTATTCGTGGTTGTTTCTCTTCGTTGTGCTCATCGCTTGGGATTTGCCAGAGGACATTCAGTTTCCTCCCGTGGAGAAAGATTTGCCAGAGGCTGCACAGTTTGCATCCCTCTAGGCAACAAAGGACATTGCACGTGTTACAAAAACTAAAGTCTTCTGGTTGTTGATGGAGGCGAGCATTCACATGGACATCAACCAGAAGCCACGGTTGTCACCAACCATGTTTGAGCAGCTTTTAGAGTACACAGAGTTCAAATCTGAGTTCCACTGCATATACATCTGAGCGTGGAAGGATCAGCAACAAAAATGGCTTGACCTACCCTACCTTTCTATAGAAGATGCTATTTAGGAGGTCATCAAGCATTGGCCAACAAATTGGCACACTCCGTCTGATCTAGTTGTGAGCATGAGAAAATTTGCGGAGAAGCAGAAGAAGGAAGCAGCAAAGTAGAAGGTCCAACAGTTTGTTGAGAAGTAGAGAAAAGAGGCCAAGGAGAAGGATTGAGTGGAAGCGGAGCGCGCCGCGAAGCACTAGGTCAAACAAGAAGAGTGCGGCTCCGAGCGTAGTGGTAAGTCTCCTTTGGCCCAAATAGAGGAGGAGGAGCAGTCAAAGCAGGGCAGAGGTGGCCAGGAGGAATAGAGCACCCCCTTCCAGATCAAATGGTATAGGGAACAAGGAAAGGAAGGGTCACGAAATAAATCAAAAGTGACCAAGCCATCGTTGGACCCAATCACTCTGATAGATGGCGACCTTCATGAGATTTGAGAAAAGGTGTGCCATACCATTGCAGAACTACTGCAGTAGTTCAAGCAGCAGCAACACCAGGCGTTGAGTACCATTCATAAGGATCTGCATGAGTTGTAGATTCAGATGACTTGGATCCAGGTAGGCGCATCGCAGATCAGCGCTGCATCAACAAGTTTGGCATTGGGTACCACTCAGGAAGCAGAGATGATTTGATCACTGGATCTCTAGGCAGTCGCACTACCAAATGGAGCTTGAGCATGGAGGTGGCCGATGAAAAGTTCATCGTAAGTTCTTTGAATAATATCGGCCTCAACCTGGCTGCACTCCCCAATGAGTACCTTCACACGCTGCAGGTAGGTGTGACAGTAGTATTCAGAGCTCAAGAGCATCACGTGCTCAGCCTCATCAGTGAGTATCATGTGAACAATGAACATATGTTCATTGAGAAGACAAAGGCCCTGAAGGCCAAGGACACAATCTAGGAACAAAGCACCCAGCTGGTGGCTGCAGTGGCAAAAGCATGTAGAGTGGTGTTGGAACTGCATATCCCGGAGGATGCACCGTTGGAGGAAAAGATTAGAAAACTTGAAATGAGCGTCTGCAATACCAAGGCAGAGGTGGCTAGAGTCCAATTTGAGTTGAACCTAAATATAACAAGATTGGAGCTCAAGTCATAGCCTTCAACCTTGCCAAAAGTAAGGGAACAACGTGAAGCTGCTGTAAAAGATGGAGTCACGATGGTGGATATCGCGGTGGTGGAATGCATCACACTGTTTGAGCAAGCTATGGAGGTAGTCACGACCCTGCAAGAAGATCCCACCCTGCAGCTCTTAAATATAGAAGTATGTGAGCTCCAACAACAATATGATGAAGTGAAGGCAATGACGTGCACCATTGCTACAACACAACGCCTTCCCACGCTGCAAGAGGCAAAGCAGCTACTTACACATGTGGAAGTAGCGCAGAAGAAAGATGTTATTCTCAAGTCTAGATTGGGGCGTTGGTTGGATAAATCCTACACCATTTCCACCAATATTTAGGAGAAATTGATGAAATTGTAGAGTGCGCAGCAAAAAATCGAGTATAGTGCAAGACCAGCCACAAAGAAGTTGGTGGAACAGATCAAGCATGCAACCACACAAAGCGTGGTTGAGGTAGAAATTGCATAAGTGGATTTGGGGGATCTTCGTAGTAAGATCTCCACACCAGTTGAGTGACTCGATGTTGAGTCATGATCTTTTTGTTGGCAGCCTATTGGGATGGGGTTCCCTAAGGTCAATTTTTGGGCAAAAGCCCAAGTTTTGTTGTATAAATATGAAACGTCTCCGCAAATTGTGGTCTCAAAGCACATAGTTAGTTAAAGAATCATAAATGGTTTTACCCTTATTTATGTAAGTTGAGTCAGCTTTTTGAGGATCTACATAAGGTCCGCGGACCATGGGATTGTATAAATAGGTGTGTCTTAGGATGTCTAAAGAAAGTAATGAAGTTTGTCTATGGGAGAAGTCTAGAGAGTTAGCGGAGAAGAGTAGGAAGAAAGGCTCTGCAGCTATGTGTGCAGAGGCCTAGAGTAGAGTCTCCAACTTAGTGCGCGAACCCCTACAACTGAGTGCGCAGGGAAGTCTCGAGTCTGTAAGCTGAAATTCATATTAACAAAGAAGATTGTTGCAGAAATACCTGTGTTTATCTCTATACTTCTGTTTTATATGAATATTCTTTATGTTGTGATGAATGATGGGTTTATAAAATAATGATGTATTGATGCACGACTTTACACGATTTATACTGTTATATGAACACAATTGATGTTAACTGTTTACGCGAAGATTACCTTGTTGTCTGTTGAAGTTATCAAATACTTAAGCTGATCCGAGTAATCATTGGGTTAAGAGTAATCTTCGAGGCGTGTAAGTAGCAGACTAGTATGTTCAAGGTTCACAAAAGAAATTCGTAGACCTATGGAGAGGTCTAGAGGCTAATTAAAAGGAGTTATATCGATAAGCCATAAAGGCTTATCGATCTGCCCGAAGGCAGATTTAGGGTATAAAACGACATCACATTGATCTCTGAGTGCCAAAACTTGGTTGCAGCATCCCCCCATACTGCTTCAGGTCAGACTTCAGTCCGCATTCTGTAGATTGATGCCGAAAGGGCTAATAGTGTAGGGATTTGTTTGGTGCAACTAAGTCTGAACCTAGGTTAGGACCCACTAAGCCAACACAAGGCCTACCTAAAAGTGAGTTACGAGTGTGCTCATGATTCGCTTGTGGATTTACACAACTAAGTTTCTTGAACTAAAATTTCCTTTTACAGAAGGAGGGTTACATCTATTTTTATTCATTGATTTTCTTAATTTTGAAATTTGATGCGTCTCCCATTATAAATTTATCCTTTGTTTTGATTGTTATTTTAGGGATTTTAAGGCCTTTGCATGAATCCCTAGTACTTTACCTTCCAACCCATTTTGGATTGTTTAACCTCAATCTTCCTCTACAATTCTTGTCACTAAAGACACTGATTAAGACGGGAAATTGTGGCCACAAATTTCATTATTATAGTCCTAAAGCATTAGAAACACAACACATGACCCTTATGAGGTTTATATTGAAATGGATATAAAAATGCCTTTTTGAATATATCTAGCTAGATGTAGATAAATACATTTCGAAAGAAAATCTAGAATGTGACCACATGAATTTCCAATGTGGACTTTATCACACAATTTGGTGCATAATCACTTTTTACCCAATCTCAAAAAATGTTATGACCTAGTGGAAGATAATCATGTTGAATCCCTAGCCAAAAGGAAACACAATTGCAAGCCTACATTATAAAAGAGTGCTAAATTGAACCACTAATTGATAGTAATTGAGAGTACAATAACAAAAATATAGTTTAAATCTTAGTGAGGATGTAATTGTTAAACCCCAGAAACGACATACGCAATAGACATTTTTGTCACATTTTCCCTCATTTAATTTATTCCTTTTTGCCCAACTTAAACATATTATACCACACTCTAGAGCCTGCCAATAAACTAGATAGGTACTATATGTTTATTCTTTTAATTTCTATGTTTTAAAGTAGATTAGTTAGTGTTTTTTAGTGTATTTTTCTAATAAGGAAATCCTAGGATTATAAATTATCACTAAGGTATTATGGCCCCTATAAGATGTTGCAAAGAATTGGAAGTATGGGTTCCAAATTGGATTTGTCTCCATATTGACATTCAAATCCAAATTTTCATGTTTCTTTGTTAAACAATGCAACCAATGACAAGATACCATTACAAATATTTTACCAGAAATTAATGATGAAGGAAAATAATACTACAACTAAAAACAATCCTTTAAACATGGGTTAAGAAACTGATAAATATAGAACTAGTTAATGAGTACCATATCAAATGGAAGAGCATATTTTCAATATTTAATAGATTTCATAAATATTTAATATTTTTATTTGATTTGTTTTGAAAGTGCAAAACATGACTTGCAATGTTGTTCATTGATATTGAAAACAATGAGGGGTTCAAATAGAACTAAAACATCAACCCAAAACCTTGCAATAATAAAAGAGAAAACAACACCAAACAATTGCATTGGCACTAAGAGACACACTAGACAGAGAAAGACAGAGCCATAGAATGTGGAATTACCAAAAATTTAGTCTTTGTGGAATTAGTCCTTGGCATAAACAAGTTCTTACGATAAGTTAAAGTGATCACAACTCAAAGTAGGGTGTCCTCCCTAGAGACCTTATAGGCCCATATAAGTAAGCACATTTTCTAAAAGGGTTGTTGAGACTACATATCAAAGTTAACTATGTCAGCCTTAGCCATAGCTTAATATTACAATAGATGATGGATTTAGCTATAATAAATGCCTATCAAAGTGCATTAATGGCACAATATGAATAACTATAGGGTTGTTCCCCATGTAAAGATTACACCATTCTCAATACCACCCCTTAAGTTGAACGTGAAGATTCCATTGCTTTAGGTGATTTGAGTATCTACTACGCCACTATAGTGAAATTACTGAAACAACCATAGGTTCCTAATTCCCTTTAACAAGTCTCGTAGCCCTCCCATACTATCAATGCATGTATCTACTAAAAAAAATTCAGGACGTACAAGACAAACTAAAAAAATTTCAACGTTGGCCCCATTCATAGATCATTATGTACGAGATCAATTAATTAGTGAATCATTTCCACCAATTAGTAGTAAATTTTAAATGATGGATTGTTCCTTAATCAGAGTAGGACCGTAATTGATAAATAGTAAAAACTAATTTCATATCCTCGACATTTATGTTATAATTTTTTCATTTGATTATCGAATTATTTATGTGAGTTTTATTTGAGTCTCGAAACCCTCCCACATTGTCAATGCATGCATCTACTATAGCCATGTCAAATTTCAATCTGTATGAGCACAAATTGAAAAGAATTAAACGTTGGTACCATTAATAGGTCACTATGTCCGATGTCAATTATTCAGAGCATATTTCAAGCACTAATTATTAGTAAATTTTAAGCGGTGGATTGGTCCTTAGCTAGGGTAGGCCTGAAATTGGTAAATTTTAATAAATAATTCCATATCGTTGACATTTGTGTTATAATTTGGTTGTTTGATTGTTTTTTTTTAGTTGTATTTGAGTCTTGAAACCTTCCCATACTATCAATGCATACATCTAACATTACCATGTCAAATTCTAGTGCATACAAGCACAAACTGAAAAAATTTCAATGTTGGCCCCATTCACCGGTCACATTATGGCCAACTCAAGATACTTCTATGTCCCTATGCAAATCGATTCACTAAAACTTGCAGAGAATAGGGCGAATGAAAAATAATAGAGTATAAAATCAATTAATAACACTTTCTAATTTGACAAATCTTCGCAAATACGAAGAGAGATAGTCTTTCGGATTAATCACATCGCAAGGATTGGGTCAACGTTTCGAACCAACTAATGTGGTTCATCTTCCACACAAGGTGAGAAATCGATCGATCTGAGAAATTAAATAGCATGGATGCATCACTACACAGTGTTAGCTGTTCATAGCTAGCCATTAGTGAAATAATATTATTTAGTTAGAAACTAGCCGTTATGTAAAAATAAATTACTTATTATCGAACGAGTCGCAAATTTATTAATTAAATAATAAAAAAATAATATAAGCAGGGGCTGACCTAGTCAATTAACTAGTCAATATAATAAGTGATTATAATAATATTAGGTAAAAGTTTGTTTTTTGTTGGTAGAAATATAATATATTTACCAAATTAAATAACTCAAATCTTATAAATTCATATAATAATGTCATATGACTATTATAAATTTATCTAATAATAATAGTTTGAAAATAATTAATTTTAGAATTTTATATAATAATATGTTACTAAAGAACTAACATATTTGCTAAGTTAAATAACTAAAATCTGATAAACTATTATAAGTTTATATGATAGTAGTTTGAGAATAATTAATTATAGAATCTTATATAATAATATAATACTAATATTATGAATCTATATAAAAATTTAAATGAAATTAATAATTAATAATATAATTATTTATTTATATAAATAATAGGAAAAAGATACTATTGTTTTAGATAACAATATGCTAAACATTAACAAATATTCAAAAAGGACTAAATAAAACGAGGAAGATAACAAAAGCCAATAAGGATAAGGGGGAGGAGAGGGAGGCAGAGTTAAGAGGCAAGAGCTGGAATCTAGCTTTTACTTAGTTTCCATCTATCATCCCTATTTAGGTTATTGGTATGCCTCTCAATATCAATCTCACCTTGTCCTAAAGATGAACCACATTAGTTGGTTCGAAACGTCGACCCAATCCTTGTGATGTGATTAATTCGAAAGACTATCTCTCTTAATTATGGATCACAAAAGTCTTCGATCTAACTTTGCAAATACCGTCAATTTTTTCTATGAGTCATATTTGAGTCTCAAAACCCTCTCACACCATCAATGCATGGATCTACTATAGTTATGTCGAAATTCTGTGTGTACAAGAAAAAATTGATAATTGGTTCCTATCCATTATTTTTTCATTCATGGCTGACTCGAATACTTTGATATTGGAAGTAGGAGTGTGAGAGAGATATAATAAATTATTTCATGTACTATTGTTTGCGACAACAAGTTTGAGATCAATGCAAATAATGAGATTTTCTTAGTTTCAAGAATAATATAATATTCTCTACTCAACAAGGCCAGCCACATGAATGTAGAAGCTCATATGCCCCCCCACATCACTCTCAATATTACCAATACCCAAGTTATCTACTATAAACTATTTGGAATCAACTTAGTAAGAATCAATAAAATAAAAATTTAAATTAAATGAAAGAGAAAAAATCAACTGAGAATGTATAAACATATATCCCGTACATTTCAACATTTTGGTATCGTTAATCTTCTTCTTCATGCAACTCAAAATTTATGTCATTCAATACAAAAATGATGTTGAAACAATAATCCATTTAAACATCATCATCAATGTCATGATTTCCAATAATCATAACGTCATCCATATCATCATGATAAACGTCATATCCTGCATTTGGTTCAACTTCTTCAAGTTTTTCATCTGTTAGTACATCATCGATATAATCGTCACTGAGAGCAATGTCTCGAACATCTCCTTGAACTTCTTCAATGCCTTCATGATCTGACACATGATCAACAAATTTCTCCTCTACATCATCATCCTCTTCAACATTATCATCTTCATCCACTACATTATACTCTACCAACCTTCCTCTTGGATCATATATAACAACATATTGCCAACCCACTCTAATTGGAACCTTTGAGTAAAAGGGATGTTTGTATTGGCTTGGAAGAACACATCGATCCATTCCGGGCTCAAATGACCTTTTATTAACCATGATAAATCCATTATCATGATAAATAATGGTTCTATCAAGATCATGTTCATTCATTCATAACCTATACCATTTAACGTCGAACATAACCACTTTGAAGGAATCAAAGCCACACTTAAGTATGCTATCAAAATACCCATAATATTGATTTTCAAAGACTTTTGGATGTGAGTCACTACTAAAGGAAACATTAGTGACCTAGAAGACTACAATTATCCCACAATTAGAAGTTTTCCACTTTTCATCCAATTTTTGGTGTGAAATTTACTACCATTGTAATGCATAGCTTTGTGGTGTTTCAACTACAATATTCCAAACACATAAAAATTGAATTGTTAATTAATAAACATATTCATATAACTTGGAAATTATTTTAAAAATACACACTTGCATTCACATTAATAATATATTTATAAAATAAATTAATAAAATATTGTAGGGTGAAGATGCATGCTTGCATGTTTATATTTCAAACCATTTTCTAAATCAATTTCCCTTTGCGAAAGATTGACATCTCAGGCATGATGAGCTTACCTAACAATTTAAAACACCACTCTCCATGATAAGTTATCATAACATTGTTCACATCTTTCAATCCATGGCTTCATTCAATCAAAGAATGTTTGCAATGTATAAATGTAGTGCATCCCACTCTCAACCCGTTGTATTAGAAAATCATAATTCACCAATAATTATTAGTTAACATGGTCAATATTAATAATTGATGAAAGAATAAAAAATAAAAAAGTATGATATACACAAAAATGAAAAGTTATCTCTCTCTCTCTCTCTCTCTCTCTCTCTCTCTCTCTCTCTCTCTCTATATATATATATATATATATATATATATATATATATATATATATATAACTTACCATAACATTGTTCACATCTTTCAATCCATTGATTCATTCAATCAAAGAATGTTTGCAATGTATAAATGTTGTGTATCCCACTCTCAAGTAGTTATATTAGAAAATCAGAATTCACCAATAATTATTAGTTAACATGGTCATTATTAATAATTGATGAAAGAATAAAAAATAAAAAAATGTATGATATACACAAAAATGAAAAGTTATATGTGTGTGTGTATGTGTGCACATGTGTAAATATTTAATTACCTTTCACTTTTGTCATTTTACTTGTTATCACTCAGAAATTACCCTCGATGTGTAGGGAAATCACTGAGGTAACCTCAAACCACTTTAGGATTGAAACTTGGCCCTTCAATCTAGAGAGGGATCTATCTATAACTCTGCTACTCAAGATCACTTTAGTAGCAAGTCACTAATACGCTCAGTGGCTAGATTTAATGTGTAAGAATGATAAATTTAGTTGGGAATAAAGGAAAAGACCATTGGGCATGGAATCCTATTAGAAACTTACTCAAGTCGCCTATAGAGCTTGGTGAAAAAGAGTTATTTCCTTCAAAGGCCTACAATCAACAATTGCTAGACATCAATTCATTCATAGCATGGAAAGATGAAGAGTATATTCAAAGATTAATACAAAACAAAAATATGATGAATTATGTATAAAATCATCACTTAAAAGGTGAATATCTTAATATTATATATATAGAACTATCACATGAATTTTACATCTGCTTTGCAAATCATATAAGAAGATACACATATAATGATAAACAAATAAGGAACTATAACACTAAGATACAAACCACAATTTCTAAAGAGGAATCCCTTATAATAAAATAAAATAAAATGAAATAAAAAACAAAAAGACAAAAAAAAACTTGTACCTATAGTCCAAGATTTTTTTCATTAATTTCCAATGAACATAGTTACAATAGAGCTTTTTCTCTCAAAGTCCAACCCTAATCTATTAAAATTCCTCTAATTTATATAAAAATTATATAAGTTTTAGATCCACAATTTATGGAAATAATTTAATACAAAACACTAAAATTATATACATATCCTACCAAAATTCAAAATAAATGGATCTTAAAACCTTCTCATCCATCTTTAGTTTTATGTAAAGTCTAATTGATGAGGTGGCTTTCCAACTGAAATTTGATTGGCCATTTTTCTAAAAAGAGAGAAAATTAAATCTAGTGAATTTATGAAAAATAGGCTTCAAAGAGCCATTTGAATCTCTCAAACCTTGATATATGCGTAAAAATTTAAAGGTTTTTCTGTAAGTGATCATGTTACTAACAAAAACCTATTTTGGTATTTTAAAATTCATCACCACCTTCTTGGAAATCGCACCCAAATTTAATTACTAAAACATGAAATCACTAAATATTTAAATCTTTAAAAAATGGGTTTCCAATATTCTTTCGTATCTTCCAAACTATGATAGTTGTTTAAAATTTGAGAGAGGTTTTTTTAAATTAGTTCATCCCCAACAAAATCCTATTTTTATTTTCAAAAATTAGTTTCCATTTGTTCGTAAAATGCACCCAAAGTTGACAACTAAAACTAGAAAAAACAAAGTGTTTCCATTTGATTTGGCAGCACACCGTTTTACTTTTTTTGACCCATTGCTGAAAAAATATCTATCAACATGCCTGAATTTTTGGTAGAATGTTTTAAGCAATTGCTCTAAGCCATTATCATGAAACTAAATTGTGATAACAACTAGCTCCAACAAGGATGTTGTCACCTTGAGAGGCAACAAAAACCCTCATAGACCAAGTACCTAGTCATTGGGTTGCTCTCGACCTATAAGAGTGAAACCTATACCTGTTCTTTAATAAAACCATCTCAAACTAAAAAATGAAAATCGTACACTATAGCAAATGGAAAGTGAAATTATTTATAGATGATTGAGACTCAAATTGGAATAAAACTGTCAACTCACACTTAAACTGAAAATCTTCTCCAACTGAAAACTGAAAGCCATAGTGCAATCTAAAAATTGAAAGCATGCTCACTATTATGAGCTTATTCAAAATTTAGGCATCCTACTCTAAATTGTTGAGACAACTACTAAATCAAGTGATCTCAAAACTCCAATGAAACCATGTAAGTAAATGGTTACTTAACTGATTTATGCTCACATTCTCTTTAAGCAGAAAGAAAAATTTAAGAAATGGAAACTCAAACTGGAATTTGAATCAGTCCCTTCCTTGATGAAAAAAAAACTCTATCATCTGTAGAAATTTTGAATAATAAACACATTTTCAACAGAGATTATCCCGATTATACACTATTGTGGAATACATGCATAATACATAACCTCCTCTACATTGATCATCAATTTGTAGAAGCAGAAACAATAACATACGCACATAGAAGCATCAATCACACATATCAACACAGTATTTTCCCGGGGAAAGCATCTCAATAAAAACCCCAACTATCTGTATATTATATTGATTGAGAACATGTAACAAACATAGTACAATACTCCTCACAAGTACTCAATACTATCTCCACCTGTTACATACAATACAGCTCAGATTCGATCTCCAAATCTCCTCCGCTGCTTGCCTGCCTCCACTGCATTATGAGTTAATAATTAGTGAATTAATTAATAACTAATTCACACAACTCATCACTTAGTCTATTGATCAGTTAGACTAAATACAACTAGTTCAACTAAGTCAAATTGAACACAACTCCATTAACTGCTCATCCAACTCCATAGAACACACATGCATGAGTTCTAACTGATGTCCTACATGCAATAGATCAACTGACTCATAAAGAAAGCGTATTTCCTTCTGACAGCTGCATGTGCCACATATGTAGCTCAAACTGAAGTGCTCCAAGAGAATAAGATAAATTTTATAGTCTAAATATTATTATGAAACAATAACATTTGACTTTTCTATTTTTGACTAGCAGTCTAAAAATAGACTCTGATCACTCCTGCTGTGATCCAAAAATAGACTTTGCACCATAATTTGCCTGTGGGCCCACTTAGTGAAGGCGAATCCTTTCCACTAAGTTCCATAATCTTGTTTCATTCTCAACAAGAATTTCTTGTTGCACACTTTTTAACACTCCCTCTCAACAAGAAAGGCTTCCTCTCAAACCCGATCCTAAATCTTTGGAATGTTCTACATGCAACACATCTGCCCAGTCCACTTTGCTCCAACAACACTTGGAACAAAAACACTCCAAACTGACCACTCTGTTGGGCTAGGAACATACTCTGATGCTTAAGCTCTACCTACTGCTGATAATTTCTCCCTCTCTGACATCTGCGCTACTGCAACATCTCCATGCATCTCGCACCATTGCACACCTCTCTATGCCACCTAGCACTATGCAAAACACTTGTGCCTCTCGCATTGTCGCAGCCTGCATGCTATGCGCTATCCTGGGATTCCCTGCACTGTCGCTCTCTTTGCCGCTCCATCTGCATCCGTCTCTACCCAATCAGTTAGTTCCTGCTACTCCACATCGGGGCTCCCATAGCAAGGTCTTATTCAAGAGGTTGGGTACCTCAAGGATCCTACCCCTCCTCCTTGGGGCGATCAATCCACATCACCCCACCTCCTACCTGGAGGTATGGCTGCATGCGATCCCTCTGCCCACCTGGCTCGAAGTTTCCCCCTACTGGAGGTCTCTACATGAGTAGATGTCTCTACTCAATCTCCTCTCAGCTTCCCTTGTTGTGGCTGCTCCACAACCTCCTCAAGCTACTGCACCAATCATGGCTCCTCCACAATCGTCTGAGACTTCTTCTGGCTCTGCATGTTGAGAGGTAATATACGCTCCCTCTCAATCACCAAGTCTCCATCAGTTGCCTCGCTGCTCAAGGCTTTGCATGCATCTTGAACCTCAAGAGCATACAGGTTCTTGACCCGTGAACCAATCTGCTTCACCTGTCTAGTGATGATGTGTCTAAGGAAAACCTTTCCCTTACTGAAGACTACATCATAGCCTCTATCTTCCAGCATCACGATCGACACCAAGTTTCTCTTCAGTCCTGGTACATACTTGACATCGATCAAGGTAAGGCGAGCTCCATGCTCCCTCTGAAAAATAATTGTGCCTACACCTGAGGCACTATACTTCTCATCATTACCCATCCCTATGAGTATCTGGAGATCTTTCTCCTCCAAAGTACTGAAAAAACTTTTGTCACCGTCATGTGGAAAGAAGCTCCACTATCAAGAAACAAACCACTTCCCACCATGGATGAAACCATGCATGCGAAGAGTGTGAAGTCCAACTCAAACTGTGAAGCAAGTGAGGCTGCCTCACCTTCAGATCCTTCCGCAGATCCCTTCTTGGACTTATTCTTTGGGCAATTAGTAGCATAATGGCCCAACTCATGACAATGAAAGCATCGTACCTTCGACTTGTCAACCTTCTTCCCATCATTGGAAGAATTGGATTCGGAAAGAGAACCCTTCACCTTCCCCTTATTCACCTTACTCGCTAAGGCACAGTTCTCCTCATCATGCATGGATGAAGAACTATCTCTGGTGTGCCGTCTAATCTCCTCTTGCACAAGATCTGACCAAAGTCTCTCCCATCCTGGAAATTTCTCCCTTCCATTCACCGATTCCTGGTAGCTATGCCAACTCTTAGGAAGGCCAAGGAGTGCTAGACTCACCATATCCTCATCCTCAACAGTTACCCCCACACTTCCCAGCTCATCCCGGCATTGGGTGAACTTCGTGAGATACTCGGGCATATTGTCTCCATTCTCACACCTAATGTTTCTAAGTTTATCCTTGAGCACCAACTTCCTCTAGTCGCTCTTGCTTTGGAATAGTTCTGTCAACATTTTCCACATCAAATATGGAGAAGCCTTTCCATGGAGGCTAGACACAATGTGATCCCTCACACCCTCCAACAAAATCCTTTGACACTTTACTGTCTTCTTTTGCCAATCCCTGACTTGAGCAGCATCAGTAGGTTTTGGGACATCCGCATCTATGAACTCCTTCAACCCATTATCATCTAACACAGCCTCTATCCTATCCTTCCATGCAATATAGTTCGAGCTACCCTCAAGGGCATACTCCAATCGCAATCCATTGAAAGACATTTCAACTTTGACACTAAGAGCTGCAAATTCGAATTCCACCAGCTCAAAAAACTCAACTGCTTCTGATCTAAAATTCATGAGAACAAAGTATTTCTCGTACAGAGATCGACTGTATGGGCTTTTACCGAATATCTCACCTTCCAAAGGAAGGATGAATCCAGAAGATACCTGTCCCAATTATAGACTCTGCCTGAAGAAATAAAATGTAAACACTTTCTGAATAATAGATCTAATGATCAACTCCGATACTTGTAGAACTTTTTCTACAAATAAACTAGCTCTGATACCATGTAGAAATTTTGAATAATAAACACATATTCAACAGAGATTATCTCGATTATACACTATTGCGGAATACATGCATAATACATAACCTCCTCTACGTTGATCATCAATTTGCAGAAGCAGAAACAATAACATGCGCACATAGAAGCATCAATCACACATATCAACACAGTATTTTCCCAGGGAAAGCATCTCACTAAAAACCCCAACTATTTGTATATTATATTGATTGAGAACATGTATAAAACATAGTACAATACTCCTCACAAGTACTCAGTACTATCTCCACCTGTTACACACAATACAGCTCAGATCTGATCTCCAAATCTCCTCCGCTGCTTGCCTGCCTCCACTGCACAATACCTGCTGAGAATGAATGAGAATGGCTGATCCAAACTCCTATTTAACATGTGAAAATCACCCACACTGTAAATCACGTGAGCACAAGCTATATTTCACTTGGTATTGGTCCACAATACGCAAAGATCATTAGCATAACTCAATCCCATGGATGTGCACAATCTCATGCACAACTGATAGCAATCTCAACCTCTAACACTTGTCTCCACTGAATTGTACATGCACTGAGTTAACTGATGTATTCTTCAGTTGCATTATGAGTTAATAATTAGTGAATTAATTAATAACTAATTCACACAACTCATCACTTAGTCTATTGATCAGCTAGACTAAATACAACTAGTTCAACTAAGTCAAACTGAACACAACTCCATTAACTGCTCATCCAACTCCACAGAACTCACATGCATGAGTTCTAACTGATGGCCTGCATGAAATAGCTCAACTGACTCATAAAGAAAGTGTATTTCCATCTGACAACTGCATGTGCCACATCTGTAGCTCAAACTGAAGTGCTCCAAGAGAATAAGATAAAGTTTATAGTCTAAATATTATTATGAGACAATAATATTTGACTTTTCTATTTTTGACTAGCAGTCTAAAAATAGACTCTGATCACTCCTACTGTGATCACTCCTGCTGTGATCACTCCTGTTGTGATCACTCCTACTGTGATCCAAAAATAGACTTTGCGCCATAATTTTCCTGCGGGCCCACTTAGTGAAGGCGACTCCTTTCCACTAAGCTCCATAATCTTGTTGCATTCTCAACAAGCATTTCTTGTTGCACACTTTTCAACATCATCACTGATGATTCCAACAAAATTGCAAAAGGATCTTCTAAAGCATGAACAACTACCTATTCTTGATGATCAACAAAAATACAAGAATATCCTTCATGATTAATTGTCGGTTGTTCTGTGTGATGAAGTTGATCACCCTCCAATAAAATGGCAGCAAATTGTTCTTTCCTATCATCCAAATCAAGGAAAATGTTTGTATTTTCTTGTTCATTTTTAGATGTAACAGTTTTAGCATGTATCTGAGGAATATCCAAAAATGATACTTCATATACTTCAACAAGAATATCATCTTGATTTTCAAATTAATTAAAGAAAACAACTTGTTTATCATTGTCTCCATTAAGCTCTAAGTTATAATTGTTTTCTTGAAACTTTATGTTTAAAGTTGACTCACTGCTTTGAGTTTCCATACATGCAATTTCAAAATTTTTAATTTGAATCTCTTCTTGAAATAAAGATCCATAATAGTTTGATTGACCATCCTCAACATTTTCTTCATCACTTAAGATTTGACAAGACTGTTGACTTTCTTCATAATTAGGGTCCTGATCTCTTTCACTTTCAGCCAAGGGATCAACTATGCTTTGCAATCTCTTCTTGATATTGAAAAGGATTTTCATATAAAACCTCTTTGATTTCTTCATCAGTAAACTCTTCATCATCATAAGCATTTTCCAGGTGTTGAATGAAATTTTCAAAATGATTGCAACAGTTTTCAACCAACAATAAAGATGGAAAACATTCTCTATAATCTTCAAAAAATATTATATGAAATATTTTAAAGAATATAAGCTAGCAGGTTGTAACCTTTCATACCATGATCTTGCCTTTCCTTCCAAGGTATCCATAAACATCTTCATGAGGAAGTCTTCATGCAATTTAGCCCCTAGCTTATGTGTATGAATATGAGACTTAATCAGATGTAAAGCATTATCATCTCCTTCTTCATCTTTGAATCTTGGCAGATATGTTTTCCAACCTATATGAGGCAAACGATTTGTGAAACCAAGAATATGAGCACGATTTATAGGAGCATACCTTGCATATTGGGAATCCATCTTCAGATAATGGAGTTGCCAGGAATTTCTTCAAGTTATTGATTCTTTGGACAATGGAGTCTCCATTGATACTTTGAACTATGGATCTTGTTAACAATCAAGTTGCCAGGTGAAAGATACACAACCACCTTTGTGTATAACTTTTGTTCATCATCATAAATTATATCTCAACTTTTTCATTCTCTAGGGAAATTTGACTTGAAGTGTTCACCTCCCCGACAATGGCATTGAGATGTTATCACTCATAATTTCACCAGGTTATGATGGTGAAAAACCTTGAGGTAACCTCTAACAACTTTGGGATTGAAAGTTGGCCCTTAAATCTAGAGAGGGATCTCTCTATAACTCTGTTACTCAATGTCACTACATTAGCAAGTCACTAATACACTTAGTGGCCATATTTAATGTGTAAGAATGATATACTTGGTTGGGAATCAAGGAAAATACCATTGGTAATGAAATCCTGATAGAAACTAACTCAATACCTTCAAATCTTGGTGAAAAAGAGTAATTTCCTTCAAAGGCCAAAATCAACACTTTCTAGACATCAATTCATTCATAGCATGGAAAGTTGAAGAGGAGTACACTCATAGCTTAAAAGAGAGCAACATTATGAGGAATTATGTATAAACTTATCAGTTGAAAGGTGAATATATGAGTATATGAATATGAGATATAGAGCATTGTCACATTAAGTTTACAACTTCTTTTCAATTCAGATAAGAAGATACACATATAATGATAAACAAAGAAGGAAATATAGCACTAAGATACATACCACAATTGTTCAAGAGGAATCCCTAAAAAAAACCCTTGTACTTCTAGTCCAAGAGATATTTCATTAATTTCCAATGAACGTAGTTACAATAGAGTTTTTTCTTTCAAAGTCCAACCCCGATCTATTACAATTCCTCTAATTTATACATAAATTACATAAATTTTTAAATCCACAATTTCTTGAAATTTTTTAATACAAAATACAAAAACATATGCATATCCTACCAAGATCCAAAAGAAATGGATCTGAAAGCATAGTCATCCATATTTATTTTGTTTTCAAGTTGAATTGATGAGGTGGCTCTCCAACTAAAAGTTGATTGGGCGTTTTTCTAAAAAATAAAAAAAAAAATAAAAAAAAATCTGGTGAATTTCTAAAAACTAGGCTTCAAAGAGCCATTATAATCTTTAAAATAAAGATAGATGTGTAAAAACTAAAAGAGTTTTTTTGTAAATGAGTCTATTCCTAACAAAAACCTCTTTTAGTTTTTTTAAATTCATGACCAACTTCTTGGAAATCGTGCCCATATTTAATGACTACAACAAGAAATCATTAAATATTTAAATATAAAAAATGGGTTGCAAATATTCCTTCATATCTTCAAAATCGTGATAGTTGTGTAAAATATTCCAGTTGTTGAGAAAGTATACCCAAATTTGATGACTAAAATAAGAAAAAACAGAGTGCTACCATTTGATTTGTTAGCACCACCATTTTAACTTTTTTTAACCAGCACTCAAAAATTATTTGTGAGTGTGCTAGAATTTTCAGTGGAATATTTTAAACAAATACTCCAAGCCATTACCCCTAAAGTATTTATCCTGAAACTAAACTGTGATAACACTACCTTTACCCACCAGGTTCTCCCCTTCAAATTTTTTGATGAAGTTCACATCCCAAATGTGATTGACGCACATGTTTTTTGTTAGTATAGGAAGATACTAAATAATATACACAATGGATTGATATGTCATATATCCCTCCACCACGAAACCATTAGGACTTGTTCTTTGTCTAACCAAATCCTTCAATGATTTTAGGTGCCTCTCCACCATCCACATTGACCTTTTGTGTGGTGGTCCACACAATTCAATCTCCTCAACTTGTTGTATGATGTAGTGTTCTTGTGCATTGAAGAACATCGAAGATAGATATATTTGCATTTCACACATTAGACAAGGAATTTCTCCTTTATAATGTTTTATATCATTTTATGTATTTCTTTCAATGACACACATCTACAGATGATGCAAGAAAATAACATGTTTCAATATAACATATTATATTACATTAAAGAAAAACATGTGTCATTAAGTTGAACAACTAATTGAAAAAATACTCAACATGTAAATCACTACTTACCTCATGTATTTTCCAAGATCATATATAACTTGTTTGACATTGTGAGTGATTGGAGACTTCCACAATTAATCATATTGTTAGATATTTCTACAGTAACATTGTGTAATATGTGATCTATCCAATGTTTCAGATGGTGACTCAATCCATCATCAGGGAGCATAGAGAGCCTTATGAGTAAGCAAGTGCTAGAGAGCCTTTTTATTAGAAAATAATTGAATGTTGGATATTTTCATTTAAATAAAGAATCAATTTTTGAAATCATAAATTATTTGAATGTTAGAATAATAGTCAAATCTTTTTATTTAAATAAATAAATCATATTTGACCAATTTTTGAAACTCTAAAATAATAATGATTAGGATTTCGTAATTTAAGAAAAAATGAAAATCTAGAGAGTAAATATAAGAATTAGTTAAGAATTAAAATTTTAATTATCAATTATAATAATTATGTGAAAATTACACCTAGATAGATTAATGATAAATATGTCCATCTAAATCTATTATTAGATCATAAATTGATGGAGTGGTTGAACTGGATCAACATTAAATGAAGGGGGATTATTATGGTGAAGGGGATTTAATAACACTAACAAATAACTATATTCTTATAAAGTCGATGGTCAACAATATGAATAGGAAATTAAAGAGGCTTAGGATTAAAGTTGTTTTCAAAGTTGTCTAGGAGAGACAGAGGTATAACATTCTGTAACAATAAAAATGAATGGTTATTTGTTTAATCCAAAGTAGACAAAAATAAAAACCAAAAAAAGGTATATATACCAATATAGAAATATATATACCAAAATATTTACCTCAATGAAGGTATGACAATCATGTGTTTCTACCCCACCAAATTCACCTTTATTTGTTAAGATATTATTTATGTTTGAAGAAAAGGGTGTGGGAAATTCAATTCTTCAAATTACCTCTTTTAGATCATCGCTTTTCTTCTATGTTAATAACCATGGAAGGTTGTTTTAGTCTCCATCATTGTTTGATCATATCCCACTTTTCATTGCATGACTGGCTTCCTCAATGTCATTACAAATTTTTAGGATTTTTTCTTTATTCCTCCAGCCATGTATGATATGTCATAATCCTTCTTTCACATTCTCCCCTATATTCATTGTATCAAACAAATGAGCTATTTTTAGATGCTCATAGTAGGGAAACCTCATGAACTGAGCAGGATAACTTTTCATTCGTCGTGGAAACTCATGTCCTTCATGACGATTTCTATTATATTCCAACCTCCATATGTGAGGTGTCATTCTTCATGGTTTTAATCTAGTCTCTTATTTCCCATTGAAAAGGTGATTTTCAGTAGCACGATACCTATGGTTCTTCGAGAAAAAGTGCCTATACTCATCAAATGCATCATTTGCTAAACTTGTTGAATGGTGAGATTTCATAGTAGAACCACAAAGTAGAATGAACTTTTACCCTTTTTTTGAAGGCCTACAAGATATGGATTAATGTCAATTATAAATGAAGGGATTACTTAAAAAACATGCATGATATGATCTAATTGAAATAATTATATACTCTTAAAGTTCAGTGGAATGTTGCATACCACAAAAATGTGTTAGTCCTAAGGAATCATGAATTGTCCATAAAAGTATTCCATGGAATTGAAATTGCCTCTATCCTATTGCTTTCCATTTTTCATACATAGTGACACCAGACAATAACTTCATTAACTTGTCGATAAGAAGCTTGATATATGCATTCATATATTTAACTTGGTACTATACCTAATTTTTTGGAATTACACATAATTACTACTATGATATGTACAAATAAGTAAATAAATAAATATAACATATTACATAACAAACTAGACAAATGAAAATGTTACAATATTTAAAAAAATTAATGCAAACAAATACCTAGAGGAATCATTGTCAACACAATGTTCTCCCTCTTTATTGACATCCAAGGAGGAAGTTTATTGTTGATAACAAAAATTGGCCAAATTGAGTAAATAGACATGAGCTCTCCAAATGGATTAACACTGTCAAATTCCAATGATAGCTTAACATTATGAGGTTCATCTTTAAAATACATCCATTTTTTGTCAATTTTCGTAAATTCATAACCATCTACAAGTATTCGAAGAAAACCATATCCACTTATCTTCTGTGCATGGTAACCCATAAGCTGTGTTGTGATTTCATAATTGAACACTCTCTTCAAATGTGGAATTATAGGAATATGACGAAGAACCTTTTGAGGCACTCTTTTTGTTAGTTGATTCGTTCGATATATATTTCAATAACATTGTGGGAATTTTGTTTTCAATGAATGTTGTCCATAATATATAATATGATCATTAGAACATGCATCTATAACTTAATACTCCATTCCAATTTCTTTCATAATGGCATATAAATATCAATATGTGTGAGGTAACTTATTTGACAATGGTAACAAAAATCACCTAGTATGAATATAGTACAAAATAAAAAAATCACAAGGAAGTGTAAAGAATATTAATCATAAATATTGCATTCTTATTTTACACATTAATTAATCATAAACAAAAAGGAAAAAATCAACCTTTCATGTTATGACACATATTACATTAAACCTTAGCATTTGTGTCATACAAGTGTTTGAAATACCATTCAAAACCTTTAAGTTTACCAACAATAATGTAGCAGAGAGAATATTTTCTCCTTATCCTTCATAAAGTGGTGTCCCTTCCTTCTCTACTAGAGGGTTCATTCCAAATAGCATCATGATTCTCATTATCGAACAAGTCTTGGATCAATTCATTTGTCCCATCATCCCTAACTATGTTATTGTTGTCATCTTCTTCTGTAATATCATAATCTTGATACTCAATATTTTCTCCATATTCCTCAACTTTTATAACATAATTTCTAGTACTACTACTTGGCGAATTTGGAACATAGTGCCTAGGGGACCACCTTGACTTTATAAATTACAAAAAATCATGTGAAATTAGTTTGTAGAACAAATATTGTAAGAATAAAAAAATTTAAAAATATGATTAATATAAAGAAATATATATAATGATTCATAAATAGGTTACCACCAGACGATATTCATTCCCTGATTCAATGTTCCCATTCTTCATACGATGTCTATCGGCTGTATCATATGAAATTATTCATGGATGTCTGCAACCAAAAGGAGTGCAAGGGAAATAACATTTCCCATGATCAACCCCTGGTCGATTAGTTCCCAATTGTAACACCCTCCTCCCACATTTTCCCAAGCTAATTGGTCCACCAAAGTAAACATGTGATGAAGAGTTACTATGATATGATTTTACCTCCTAAATCACCTTAAGGAAGTGGAATAGACAGAACAACACTTTAAATACCTCCCTCCGGATCTATAGAACTTTCAAGAGAAAAACAACCCCTTTAGGTGTTCAACCCCTAAGAAAAATTGCTTCTTGATTGAACTAGACCCTAGTCACTCCCATGAAAATCCTTCCATGCAAGTGAGACCCTCCAGTCGCTCCCACAAAGAGGCCTCATGCGACTGTGGCCTTTTTCAAACAATTTTGTGTCAACGACCCCAAATTTTGAGCCATGTTTTCAGGGCTAAGACTCAAGCCTCTACCTAGAACTTCATGAAACTTCCAAAAATGATAAATAACATTAAGAAAAGGCTACTAATTCAAAAACTTGAATAATGACTTGACCTAAACCCTACCAGCCATGACAGGCATTTCGTCAAACACAACATGAACGTGTAATCTATAGGTCATAACTACATATCTGAACATAGGGGTACCATGCTTATTTGAGATTCACCAAGAAGGATTGATTCCCTCCCATAATAGTTTCATTATCATCTATTAGGTCATACATTCGTTAACATTAATTTACTAATCAAAACACGATGAGAGACATTACTGAGATCTGTCATAAAACCATGCTTATAACTAGTATATAACCAACAAAATAACAATAGTAGAACAACCATTAAAGCCACATAATAACTAATACAATTACACATAAAACACAAGAGGAAAATAACTCTTATTAACATATGAAAAATCCAACCAAGCTAGGGGCTTCCATGTACCACCCAACCATATATTGGGTTAAACCAAATATTTCTTTCAGCCAATCATCCCTATGCCATATTCTAGGCATGAATTTGGGACTCACAATAGAACCAATGAAGGTTTCCTTAGGCTTTACCGTGTATCTCGCCAAGGGATTCCTAGGCCCAAACAATAAACATACACTACAGGATTTACTGCAATCCCACCATAGACCGATCAAGGGATCACTAGGAAATAAACAAGCATGGATGCCTCCAGATCTCTCCACCTATAACGTGAGGAATTTTTCCCTCTCCACCCTCTATGATTTACTTTGTATCTCACCATTACCAGTTAATGGAATCCTAGGCCCAATGTGTGTATTCACCTCTAGGTTTTACCGTGTATCCCACCATTATTGGTTAAGGGATTCCTTGGCCCAAAAAGGGTATTCACAACCAGGATTTTGTTTATCATGCCATTACTCGTCAAGGGATTCCGAAGCCTTGTGACTTTTCCTGAGACCACCCTACTCAGTTTTGAAACCATCTAGTAATCTAGCTCAACCAAGTAAGAGAAACTCCATCACACCATGGCTATCCAGAAATGGAAAGAAAGGATGAAAACCATTGTCACACCTGGAAAAACCCATTCCAATGAGAGGAATAGAACTAAAAGCACACATGAAAGTACCATGCATGCCAAAAATAGCAAGGAACGCATACATGCAACTCGATTCCTACAAGTAATCTTGGTGTATCTACTTGATCCTGGCCTTCCTTGCTTGATCTTTGCTTCCATTTTACCTTCTTTTCCTTCCTTTGCATTCCTTCCTCCAATGCTAGAGTGCTCCAAGAATACTCCAATTGTGTGTGAGAGTATGAAAGAGTAGAGAGAATAGAGAGATAGCTCCAAAACTGAATTAACAAAAGGCTATGAACTGATCCTCAAATTTTTTTTTATCAATTAGGCCTCTATTTTCTTCATATTATTTTCCTTTATTTTCCTCCTCACATACAACCTATGACTCTTTACCTTCCTTTTCTCCTAATTTCCTTTATTTTCATAAATAAAATGGCAATTAATGCCTCTAGCCTTTCCAAATCCTTTTACATTGCCTTTACTAGTCTCCTTAGCCATAATAAACCAAATGAACACCCATACTAGGATGTTTTTGCCAACATTTAGCTTGGAATAAGTGTCCCATGTCCTTGGTCTTATTTTTGTTTTATTAAATTTATTACACGGATTTTTAACCCAAGGTTGTTACAAACCCACCCCCCTTAAGGTAACACCATCCTCAGTATTAAATGACACCTACAACTAGCAAAACCAATGAAAAGAAAAACATACTGCTCATGGAGCTTCATAACCTAGATCGATGTAGTATTTATAATGAACAACCTGCTAAAAAGCAACCCAACATGACAAGCATAAAAACATGGAAACCATATTTCTTATTGGAGATTTATAAAACATCTCATGGTAGTATTTACATCCATATGCATATACCGAAAGACGTTCACTCAACTAGCGAAAATAGAACGATACATAGATCACATTTGATCAACCATCTCCCATGTAGCTTCATCGGGCCCAAAGTGCTTCCACTGCACTTTAAACTGCTCGATTGCTCAGTTCTAGAGCATGAGCATCTTTCTATGCAAAATACACTGAGGTTTCAGTTGGAATTCACCTTTTGACTTCATGTGCAATATATACCAATCAATAACATGATCAACATCCTTTACATATATTTTAAGTAATGAAACATGGAAAACACTTTCATTATCACAGGTGCATCTGTTGGGAATAATATTGAGGGGGGGGAGGGGAGGGGGGGAGGGGCGGGGCGGGGTGTGGGGTGAACCAGTATTGTCAAATCAATAACTTTTTCTTTTCCATAATCAGATCTATATACGCTACTTCAATGAAGGTAACTCGCGTGTACACGCAACTGTTCTTAAGGCAACCAACGTATATCCAGTGAACTTATGATTTAGTTAATTCATCATATGTTGATGTTTAATTAGTGCATCAGTACTTCATTAACCATTTAAACAGTAACCATCTCCAATAATAATAGAATAAACCATCACACATAAGCAACACACATGAACACCAAGATTTAAGGTGGAAACCCAATGCAGGAGAAAAATCACCTGCTGCTGTCATCTCTGTCTTCTTTTAATATAAGAAAAACATGTTTACAATCTTGTGCTGGTGCAGACTCATACCAATATGTACGCACCCACCTGTAGAAGGGTACAACCTTCTCTCATTCTACAGCTTCTATTGGAAGGGAGCTACAACACCCTAGCTCTTGTACTAGCCGACATGTTTACTAGTACGTAGTCGTCGGCCTACAGAAGGCTCCAACCTTCACTCATTTTCTAGCTGCTACTGGAAGGGAGATCCAACCCCATAGCTCTTTTATTGACTAATATGTTTACCAGTATGTAGGCATCAGCCTACAGAAGGCTACAACCTTCTCTCTTCCTCCAAGGACCATGTTTCATTAATTTTCAGACTAGATACTCCTGGTGCACAACACCACAATATGAAAGCCATGTTTCATCCAATTTTCATACTAGACCCATCAACAACATTGAAGCTCAAAATAAATCACCACTACAATATAGCCAATCACTGAAAAACCCATAAAAACTAAAGCAAATCACAATCAACCAGTCTGAACATTTAGAACACTATCACCAAAACACGGAGTAGAACCCAAAACTCTGCATCACAAACCAAAACAAACTGCAACTTCAAACATCATATTTCATAATGTATACACTAATTCCATGTATCTAACTAGTGTGTATATGCGCCTTTACCAAAGCAAACCAGCGTATAGATCTGCAACTACTAACTTAAAACTTCACAGCTATTCCAGACTTCAGTCATACCCAGATCAGAACATTTACATAATAAAACATGTGTTAGCATTTAGATCTAGACTATCCATAATCAATCCACGTAATGATAATTAATTTGAGGTTTATGATCCTAATCCATCATTAGATCTCATCCAACATCAACCACTTAGGTTCATCTTTAATTCGAATCAAGAAAAGCACCAGAAACCCATAACATACATATTTTCTTTCGATCTAACTCTTCATAAGATATTCATTACTTGCATACTTATCCCTTTGATCTTCTCCTCCTTATATAGTTTAGCCTTTCTCAATACCTCGGACCAAAACCTTGGACTAATACCTCAGACCAAAAACCTCGAGCCAAATACCTCAAACCAGAAATACTCAGACCAAAACCTCGGACCAGTATCTTGGACCAAAAACCTCAGACCAATACCTCGAAAAAAAACATTGATTTTTCATCCCATACACACTTTTCCTTCTATGAAAGTGTGTGCATATGTATATGCTCCTTCTGTTCCATGAGCCCGCATGTATACGCTACTTGGACAAGGTGGACCGATGTATACTTCTTAAAACATTCTCTTTCTTCAATCTCTCAAGTTTGATCTGTAATCCTTTGTTGTTAATCTATTGCACTGTGAACTGCCATCATTCATCATATATGTGAGTTTCCATCAAGGAAAACACATGTACAATAATTCCAATACTAACCCCCTTTGGACTTGATGGCAACCATATTGGTGTTTATTACAACAAGTTTTAGAACATGTTAGATATATCGAATAACACCAAGATATTCTCCGCCTTTGACATCAAGGGCAAAGGGCCAGCCAAGATATTATCCCATTTTTAGATACACCATGTTTTCCATGCTCCCTCTGAGGACATGCAGAGTCTACAGAGATATGTTTCAAAAGAATAACATGACTCTATAACTCAACTAAGTGAGTATGAGCTCCCTAAGGCCAATGACTCGTACATACATCAATTACCCAACCAAGTGGGAATACACCAAGTTTGACTCATCCACCCAACTAAGTGGGGATATACCAAATGTTTATACATCACTTTCAGCTCCCCCTAAGTCTTTTATGTCCGTATACTATGATGTGCCACATATTTCTGACTGTACTTGCTTCCTCTTCCATACCTTGGAGTTTGATGATGTTTTCTCCTTCTGGTATGTTGGCTGAAATTTTTTCCTGCATTATTTTGCTATATGCCCAAACTTGTTACAAGTATAACATCTTATATGTTTCATATTCCCTCTATAGTAGTGAATGGCTTTGTGACCAAACATATTGCAATAAAAACAATATCTCTTAAAGTACTCGGAAGTTGATGATCTTTCTATGTGACGGTTATTAGCTTGAAACATTCTACTTCTACATCTGGTTGCAACATGTCCAAAATTATGACATACAAAACATTCAACATTATTCATCAAAGAAAATAACCGACTATCGCTTCCATAGTTAGGAGAAAATGATTTTCTTTGAAAACTTTCTTTCCTTGTTTGTTGATGGGGTTGACCTCTTATCTCCTTGTTGAGCATTTTAGATTTTGTATTAGAGTTCCTTGCCTCATCTTGTGATCTAGATTCACCTTCAACAATTTCATGAAAACCAAAACCAGTTTTGATGGTAGGAGACCTTTGACTACTAAGAATATTATCCAAAATCTTATTACTATCTTGAAATTGTGACAGTTTATCATTTTCTTCTAATTTACCTTTTAAGATATTTACCTCAACCTGATATTGCTCTTCCTTTTCCAGATATTACTTCTTCATGATTTCTTCAGCCTTTCTCCCTTCTTCCACTTGTTTCCTTAATTTGAGAATCACATTTTCTTGTTCTTCATATGCTTGAGCTAGTTCTTCATTGTGCTTATTTGAATGTTCAAGATCTTCTTTTAGAGAGAGGATCTTAGCTTCAAGTTTCATAGTGACTGGATGTATCTTTAAGTCTCTTGATTGTTGTACTCTTTTCATTTACTTCATTTCTTAATGATGTCACTTCATCCCGTAGCTTTTGAGATTGATCTTCCTTTTCCTTGTATTGCTTCCTTACTTTGTTTCCTTCCTCCAGCTGAGATTTTAATTTGGTAACTTCTTCTTTGAAGGCACAATCCCTTTTGTTAAATAGATCTTGTTGATCTCTAATTTTATTTGTGAGTATTTTAACTTCTGCCTTTATATTTCATTAACTATCACATTCAATATCTTTAACATTGCATGAACATAGAAAAGTATCACCAGAAGACCAAAAATTTTGGTACCTGATGCTTATTTTGCTTGTTCATCTTCAATCTAAGGTGACTCTGAATCTGAATACTAGCTTCCACCTGATGGCCAATTGTCTCTCCTATTGTCACTATTCTTTTGAGACGCCTTCTTCTTCTGAGGTTCTTTCTTCTTTAGCATCTTTCCCATAGTTTCTACAGATCTCCTTCAAGGGATCAAGCTTCTACCAAAGGACCTGCTCTGATACCAATTGTTGCGAATAATACTAAGAGGGGGAAGCAGTGAATCAGTATTATCAAATCTATAAATTTTTCTTTTCCATAATCGGATTTATATACTCTAATTCAATGAAGGTAACTCGTGTGTACACGCAACTATTCTTAAGGCAACCTACTTATATCCAATGAACTTGTGATTTAGTTAATTCATCATGTGCCGATCTTTAATCAGTGCAATAGTTCATTAACCATTTAAACAGTAACCATGTATAGTAATAACAGAATAAACCATAACACATAAGAAACACACATAAACACCAAGATTTAAGGTGGAAACCCAATGTGGGAGAAAAGCCACATACTTTTGTCATCTCTATCTTCTTTTAATATAAGAAAAACCTGTTTACAATCTTGTATTAGTGAATACTCATACAAGTACGCAAGTACCCACCTGCAGAAGGATACAACCTTCTCTCATTCTCCAAATTCTACTGGAAGGGAGCTACAACCCCCTAGCTTTTGCACTAGCCAATATGTTTGCTAGTACATAGGCACTGACCTATAGAAGGCTCCAACCTTCACTCATTTTCCAGCTGCTACTAGAATGGAGCTCCAACCCCCTAGCTCTTATACTAGCTGATATTTTTACCAGTACGTAGGCGCTGACCTACAGAAGCCTATGACCTTCTCTCTTCCTCTAGGGACAACGTTTCATTAATTTTCATACTGGATACTCCTATTACACAACAACACAATATGAAGGCCATGTTTCATTTTATTTTCATACTGGACCCATCAACAACATTGAAGCTCAAAATCAATCACCACTACAATACAACCAATCACTAAAAAACCCATAAAAACTGAAGCAAATCACAATCAATCAGTTTGAACATTTAGAATGTTGTCACCACAACATAGAGTAGAACCTAGAACTCTGCATCACCAACCAAAACCAACTTCAACTTCAAACATCATATTTCATAATGTATACACTACTTTGATGTACTGAACCAGCGTGTATATGCGCCTTTACCAAAGTGAACCAGCACATAGATCTGCAACCACTAACTTGAAACTTCACAGCTATTCCAGACTTTAGTCATACCCATATTAGAACATTTACAAAATAAAATATGTGTTAGCATTCAGATCTAGACTATCCATGATCAGTCCACATAATGATAATTCATTTCAAGTCTTATGATCCTGATCCATCATTATATCTCATCCAACATCAACCACTTAGGTTCATCCTTATTTGAGGTCAAGCAGAGAACCAAAAACCCATAACATACATAGTTTCTTCTGATCTAAATCTTCATAAGATAATTCATTACTTGCATACTTATCCCTTTGATTTTCTCCTCCTTATATAGTTTTATCCTTTCTCAATACCTTAGACCAAAACGTCGGACCAAAAAAACTCAGACCAAAACCTCAGACCAATATCTCGGACCAAAAGCCTCGGACCAATACCTCGGACCAAAACATTGATTTTTCATCCCGTACACGCTTTTCCTTCTGTGAAAGTTCATGGATACATATATTATCCTTTTGTTCCGTGAGCCTGCCTGTATACGCTACTTGGAAAAGGTGAACCATCGTATACTTCTTAAACCATTCTCTTTCTTCAATCTCTCGTGTTTGATATGTAATCCTCTATTGTTAACTTGTTGCACTGTGAACTGCCATCATTCGTCATATCGGTGAGTTTCCATCAAGGACAACACATGTACAATAATGCCAACAATCTCCTCCTTTGGACTTGATGGAAACCATATTGTTTTTTATTAAGACAGGCTATAGAACATGTTAGATATATCAAATAACACCAATATACTCTCCCCCTTTGATATCAAGGGCAAAGCGTAGACCAAGATATTCTCCCCTTTTGAGATACACTATGTTGTCCATGCTCCCCCTAAGTACATGCAGAGTCTGTAGAGATATGTTTCAAAAGAATAACATGACTCTATAACTCAACTAAGTGAGTATGACCTCCCTAATACCAATGACTCATACATACATCAAACCCAACCAAGTGGGGATACACCAAGTTTGACTCATCCACCGAACCAAGGGGGGATATACCAAATGTTTATACATGACTGAAATAGAAATTATTACATCATACTTCCCATGCATAGTGAGGTTACAAATTAGGTCTTTACATGACCTTTACCTCAAATGATATACATGACATTTATAAAAAGGACCAACGATCTAAACAAGACCATGATAGTCATCAACAACTATCATACACTATATATGATCTGCACCATAAGTATCTGTCAGCAGCATCAAGATCAAGAGCCTGTATATGTCCATCATCAAAAGAGTCACCTGAATCAAATAACGATGTGGATCAAGAAATATAAATATCATTGTGTACCAAGGTCTTACAATATAATGCCAAGAATGCATTATTAGAAACATATGCTCCCCCCGAACTTGTGCCAGCTATTCACTATCAAATTTGATCATTGCAAATATCAATAAGAATCATGAAGGAATCATCATCAATTAGATATACATCAATTCATCAACAACTTATGAGGATCAAAAGCATTTCTAAATAACATCCACAGGTTGTAGTCATCAATCATCCAGACATAAAAGATAATTGATAATTTTCTGAACCATATCAGATCACTTTTATGAGTCTTTCCCATTGCTTTTTCCTAAAAACATGACCATATACGAGACTGTGCATCTTCTAACTTGCTTATATATGTGACTTGTCTTCATGATAACTGCATATGAGAATTGGAATTCTAAATTTTCACACTTTCAGCTCCCCCTGAGTCTGTTATGTCTGTATATTGTGCTATGCCACTTCTTTCTGAATGTACTTCCTTCTTCTTTCACACCTTGGAGTGTGATGCTGTTTTCTCCTTTCGGTATGTTGGTCGTAATTTGTTCCTGCATTCTTTTGATATATGCCCAAACTTGTTACAATCATAACATCTTATATGTTTCATATTCCCTCTATTGCAGTCAATGGCTTTGTGACCAAAAAAATATCCCTTAAAGTACCTGGAAGCTGATGATCTTTCTATGTGATGGTTATTAGCTTGAACCATTCTACTTCTATATCTGGCTACAATATGTCCAAAATTATGATATACAAAACTTTCAACACTATTCATCAAACGAAATAACTGACTATCACTTCCATAGGAGAAAATGATTTTATTTGAAGACTTTCTTTCCTTGGTTGTTGATGGGGTTGACCTCTTATCTCCTTGTTGAGAATTTCAGATTCTGTATTAGAGTTCCCTGCCTCATCTTGTGAGCTAGATTCACCTTAAATAGTTTCATGAAAACCAAGACTAGTTTTGATGGTAGGATACCTTTGACTACTATGAATATTATCCAAAATCTTAGTACTATCTTGGAATCATATTAGTTTATCCTTTTCTTCTAATTTACCTTTTAAGATATTTACCTCAACCTGATATTTCTCTTCCTTCTCCAGATATTTCTTATTCATGATTTCTTCAGCCTTTCTTCCTTCTTCCACTTGTTGCCTTAATTTGAGAATCTCGTTTTCTTGTTCTTCATCTACTTGAGGTAGTCCTTCAATGTGCTTATCTGAATTTTAAAGATCTTCTTTTAGAGAGAGGATCTTAGCTTCAAGTTTCATAGTAACTGGATGTATCTTTAAGTCTCTTTATTGTTGTACTCTTTTCATTTACTTCATTTCTTAATGATGTCACTTCATCCTATAGCTTTTGTCATTGTTCTTCCTTTTCCTTGTACTGCTTCATTACTTTGTTTCCTTCCTCCAACTGAGCTTTTAATCTGGTAACTTCTTCTTTTAAGGCACACTCCCTTTTGTTAAATAGATCTTGTTGATCTCTAATTTTATTTGTGAGTATTTTAACATCTGCATCTATATTTCTTTCACTATCACTTTCAATATCTTCAACATTGCATGAACAGAGAAAAGTATCACCAGAAGACCAAAAATTTGTACCTGATACTTATTTTTCTTTTTCATATTCAATTTGAGGTGATTCATTTTATGAATACTTGCTTCCACCTGATGGCTAATTTTCTCTCTTATTGTCATTGTTGCTTTGAGATGTCTTCTTATTCTGAGGCACTTTCTTCTTTACCTTCTTTCCCATTGTTTCTACAGATCTCCTTCAAGCAATCAAGCTTCTACCAAATGACCTTCTTTGATACCAATTGTTGGGAATAATACTGAGAGGGGGGCATGACTCGGTATTATCAAATCAATAACTTTTTCTTTTCCATAATCAGATTTATATACGCTACTCCAATGAAGGTAACTCACGTGTACACACAACTATTCTTAAGGCAACCAACATATATCAAGTGAACTTATGATTTAGTTAATTCATTGTATGTTGATATTTAATCAATGAATTAGTACTTCATTAACCATTTAAATAGTAACCATGTGTAGTAATAATAGAATAAACCATCACACATAAGCAACACACTTGAACACCAATATTTAAGGTGGAAACCCAATGCGGTTGAAAAACCACCTGCTGTTGTCGTCTTTGTCGTCTTTTAATATAATAAAAACCTGTTTACAATCTTCTACTATGGTAGACTCATACCAATACGTAGGAACCCACCTGTAGAAGGCTACATCCTTCTCTTGTTCTCTAGCTTCTACTGGAAGGGAGCTACAACCCCCTAGCTCTTGTACTAGCCTATATGTTTACTAGTATGTAGGCTTCGACCTAAAGAAGGCTCCAACCTTCACTCATTTTCCAGCTAATACTGGAAGGGAGCTCCAACCCCCTGGCTCTTCTATTATTTGATATGTTTACCAATAGGTAGGTGTCAGCCTATAAAAGGCTACGACCTCCTCTCTTCCTTCAGGGACCACGTTTCATTAATTTTCAGGTTGGATACTCCTAGTACACAACAACACAATATGAAGGCCATGTTTCATCCAATTTTCATACTGGACGCATCAACAACATTGAAGCTCAAAATCAATCACCAATGCAATATAATCAATCACTGAAAAACCCATAAAAACTGAAGCAAATCACAATCAATCAGTCTGAATATTCAGAACATTGTCACCAGAACATAGAGGGGAACCAAGAACTCTACATCACCAACCAGAACCAACTGAAAATTCAAACATCATATTTCATAATTTATATGCAACTTCAATGTGCTAAACCAACATGTATACGCACCTTTACCAAAGTTAACCAACGTATAGATCTGCAACTACTAACTTAAAACTTCACAGCTATTCCAAACTTTAGTCATACCCATATCAAAACATTAATAGAATAAAACATGCAGTAGATTTTAGATATAGATGATCTACGATCATTCCAAATAATGATAATTCATTTCAGGTCTTAATCCATCATTAGATCTCATCCATCATCAACAACTTAGGTTCATCCTTAGTTTAGATCAAGAAAAGCACTAGCTACCTATAACATACATATTTGCTCTTGATCTAACTCTTCATAAGACATTTATTACTTGCATACTTATCCCTTTGATCTTCTCCTCCTTATATAGTTTTAGCCTTTCAAAATACCTCAAACCAAAACCTCGGACTAATAACTCGAACAAAAAACCTCGAACCAAATATTATAGACCAAAAAACCTTAGAGAAAAACCTCAAACCAATACCTCGGACCAAAAACCTCAGACCAATATCTCAGACCAAAACCTTGATTTTTCATCCCATACATGTTTTTCCTTCTGTGAAAGTGTGTGCATATGTATATGCTCCTTCTGTTCCATGAGCCCGCGAGTATACACTACTTGGACAAGGTGAACCAACATATACTTCTTAAACCATTGTCTTTCTTCAATATCTGGAGTCTGATCTGTAATCCTCTGTTGTTAACCTGTTGTATTGTGAACTGCCATCATTCATCATATATGTGAGTTTCCATCAAGGACAACACATGTACCATAATGCCAACAACCTCGAGTCTATAGGCCACTGGTCCAATCCTCTCAAGGATCTCGAAAGGCCCACAATACTAAGGTGCTAACTTTTTACATGACCTGGTCCTCAAGAAGCTCTTCTTGGGTTTCATGTGCAACTACACATGTTCCCAAATGTGAAACTCCTTAAACAACTTGTGATGATCTGCATAAATTTTTTACCTATCCTGTTTTTCCTTTAGATTCTTCTTGATTACCTGAATTTCCTGTTCCATCTCTACCAACATGTCTAGTCCTATCAACACCCTATTCATTGGATCACTCCAATTGATGAGAGTATTACACTTCCACCTATAAAGTGCCTCAAATGGGCTCATCCTCAGTAACTCCTGATACCCATTATTGTAAGTAAACTCACCCAGAGGTAGGTACTCTTCCCACTTTCGTTGCTGATGTATGACATAGATTCTAAACATGTCCTCCAGAATCTTATTGACCCTCTCCCTCTATCCATCTATCTGTAGATGATAAGCTATGTTGAAGGCCAACTCTATACCCAAACTTGTAAATAACTCCTTCCAAAATTTGAAGTGAACTTAACATCCCTATCTGACACGATCTTCCTTGATACACCATGCAATCTCACTATGTCTCTTATGAATACCTATGCTACATCACTAGTTGAATATGTAGACTTCACTCGAATGAAGTGTGCTACCTTAGTCAACCTGTCCAACAAAACCATGATGGAATCATGCTATCTACATGTCCTCAAAAACTTTTAATTAAGTCCATGGAAATGAACTCTCATTTCCATTATGGAACCAGAATCGGTCGTATTAATCCACCTGGATGCTTACACTCTACTTTTACATGTTGACAATCCAAGCATCTTACCACACTCTCTGCCACTTCCTTCTTCAAATTTGGCCAATAATATAACTTCTTTACCATTTTTAGTGTCTTCTGATATCGTGGGTGACCTGAATACGACTTAGCATGAAATTCTCTCAGGATAAGCTTCTTGAGCTCACTGTTGTCTGGCACACAGATCTTGTCCCTAAATTTGATCAAACGATCTTCTATAAGATGATAGTCCACATCCTATTCAATTTTACCCTGTTGTAACCTATGCCTAAACTCCATGTACCTCTCATCCTTCTCACTTGTAAGTAAGATTTGATCCTACAAATTTGTCCCATAAGAACTCATAGATGTTATATGATTCACATGCACTCTTCTGCTAAGAGCATATGCAACACTGTTTTCCTTTCACTTAATGTACTTGATCTCAAAATCAAACTTACTAATCATGGCAAACCATATAGCTTCCCTAACATTCAGATTTGTTTGGTCAAACAAGTATCTCAATCCACTGTGATTACTCATCAATACAAACCTCATGCCAAGAATATAGTGTCTCCACATCTTCAATCCATGGATGAATCGCTTCCAACTCAAGATCACGTGTGACATAATTTTTCTCATGCTCATTCAATTTCCTTGATTCATAGCACACTCCTTGTCCTTCTTGCATAAAGACTCCACTGATTCCTCTCTTACAAGCATTTGTACACACTATGAACTCTTTGTCTAGATTTGCAATCTTGAGAATAGGATAATTTGTCAACAACTGCTTAACCTTCTCAAAACTTGATGCACATTCCTCTATCCATTCAAACTTCTTACCTTTTCTTTGTAATGATGTAATAGGATATGCAATGTGTGACAAGTTCTTGATCAACCTCCTATAGTAACTTGCTAATCCCATGAATGACCTTACCTCATCCACATTCCTAGGAGCTTCCCATTCTATGATAACTCTTATCATTATCTGATCCATGGCTATGGCTTACTTGGAAACAACATGCCCCAAGTAATGCACCTTTTTCTGAGAGAAACTACATTTTCTAAGCTTGGCACATAATTTATGCTCTCTCAACAACCTCAGTACTGCTACTAAATGTTCAACATGCTCTTCCTCATTCTTAGAATATATCAATATATCATCAATGAAACACAATAACAAACTTGATCAGATAAGGACACAACACATTATTCATTAAGCACATAAAAGTAGCTAGAGCATTAGTTAGACCAAAAGGAACTACAAAAAACTCATAATTCCCATACCTAGTCTTGAAAGCGGTCTCATAAATATCCTCTTCTTTTATGCATACATGATGGTATTCTGATCTCATATCATTATTTGAGAACACTATTTCTCCCCTCAACTAATCAAACAATTCATTGATCCTCAGTAATAGATACCTGTTATTAATGGTTACCTTGTTCAACTGCCTGTAATCAATGCATAACGTAAGATTACCATCCTTCTCTTCACAAACAATATCGGTGTGCCCCAAGGTGATACACTTGGCCTAATGTATCCCTTGCTAAGCATTTACTTCAACTGCAAATTCAGATCTACTAACTCTGGTGTGCTCATCATGTATGGTGCCTTTGATGTTGGTGTTGCCCATGGTACCAACTCAATAGAAAAGTCCACTTCCCTGTGAGGCGGCAACTCTGAAATCACTATGGGAAATACATCCTGAAACTATTGTAAAACCAAGTACCTTCTTAATACCTCTGCATCCTCAACATCCTCACCTTTATTACTAGAAATATGCACTGCAAATAACACACCCTTTTCTGCAACTACACTTTGCCTGCATAGTTGTAACCATTCTGACTGACGTATCTTTCTTATTATGTTGCAATATTCTTTGTTCTCTATTGTCATCCAAGCATTCAATGGCATTGTCATAACAATCCACCTTGGTCCAATGAAGATACAACTAGTTCATACCCAAATGAATATTATATGATCCCAATGAAAGTGCATTCAAATGCGTCGATGTAGGAATACCATTCAACTAAAATGGAAAATATCTTACCCAATGATGAACTCTTTTCTTTATAAATGTAGCCAACTACACTAACAAAGATTCTGCATACACTTCTTTATTGAAACCACACTTATCCACTAGGTCAGGATTAGCATAACTATAATTATATCTAGGGTCAAGCAAAATAGAAATAACTTGATCATATCAATAATAGATGCATGGTGATCTTCTTAGATGTTATCCAATGCTGCATAGATCTGAGGAATGCTCTGCCCAACATCCCCATCTTGATACTGTGGGAAATCCCTCTTGAGATTCTCCTTACCACATACCTAACAATGCATTTATCCCTTACCATCACCTCTATTCTATTGCCCTCCAGGTTTTGACCCATGTCCCTGTCTAACTACATTAAGCTTCTTGTAAGGAACAACATTCTCTTTCCCATGCATCTTGAGGTCTTGTTCACTTCGACTACCATTTACCTTTAGTATTGTCTTTCCACTTAAAACCTTGCTCGGATTTTGTCTTACACTTGACTACTCATAACAATGCTTCAACTTCCCAATGAATTCTTCAAGTGAATGGGGCTCATCATACTCAATCCGATATTTAAATGCTAATGGTAATCCACTGACAAACAACTAAAATTTGGCTTTCTCGTCATTAAGATACCGTACATACCACAAAAACTCGAAGAACTCATCATCTATCATTGATCCCATCTTTAGCTCATATAATTCCTTGGATTTACTTTCATATTATCTCTCTAACAAATATTTCTTCTTGAAAAGTCTCTTAGATTCATGCCAAATCAACTCTTATGTCGTGATGTCTCTAACCTGCTTCACATCTTCCCACCAAATGTTTGCTTTCCCTTTGAGGCTGAAGATAGCTATTATGACCTTCATATTATTTGTGTAATCATGAAGCTCAAAGGACTTCTTGATCCCAAGTAACCATGCCTCTTCATCTTCTGGTTTCTTCAAATCTCCATCAAATTTAGGTGGCTTAGCTTTCTTGAACTCCTGCAACAAATAACCCCTATCACTCCTTATGTAAGGATGATAACGATGATTACCATGGTACTTGTCAGAACCAGAACTAGAATAGAACTTGTTTCCATCACCTCTTCTATTAGGTGTGTCCAAGAACCGGCCATCCTAGATCATGTTATCCCTATCCAACCTATGCACACCATAAGAACTGTTACCATATTCCCCATTAGTCTTGTCCTGCTGCCCGTGACTGATCCTAACTGGTTCCTATCTCTGCAATTATGACAAACTTTGAAGGATAACAACATTAACCTCTGCTTGTTTCTCTTATGCCTCAATGACTGTGTCATTATCTGCTTTGCAACTTCTTATTTATACCTTCAAATTTCTCAGTGTGTCTGCTATGTCAGGAGAGTGCCCATTACCATGCTGCTCATATGATCTATAGGTACATTCTTGTGAACTATAGTCTACCATCTTTCCAGTAATCTTTGATATTATTTCTACAAGTGTACCATGCCAGCTAAACTAAAATATAAAAATAACCAACATACCTTAGTATAGTTCAGGGAAGGATATCACATTTGCAAGATCAATCAGATTAGCACAATACATGTATAAACATAATCATAGGAGTATATAAACATCATTTCAGTCATTATCTAGTTACCATGCATCAAAATACCAACTACATACCATGACCTCATGCACAACATCTATAACCATGACAATGCATGCATACATCCACATAGATAACTGACATACACAACAAATGCATAATTGACCTACACTCATGACGACCACATCCAACAACAATCACCATCATCTTCCACATGGTGACACAATTGCAACGCTGACCACCACCATGAATACACAATACAAACATAGGCCACAAGCATAAGAAACACAGATGTAACTAATATGTATGCATGACAAGAACATTCCATCCATCTAGTCCAAAGGGTGAAACATGCTCTAAAACCACTCTGTAACACCATCCCCCCGCATTTACCCAAGATAACTTATCCACCAGGGTAAACATGTGATGAAGAGTTATTATGATATCATTCGACCTCCTAGATCACCTTAAGAAAGTGGAACCCATGTACCAACACTTTCAATACCTCCCTCAGGAGCTACAGGACCTTTAGGAACCAACCAACCCCTCCAGTGTTCAACCCCCGAGAGAAATTTTTTTCTTGACTAAAATAGACCCCAATCATTCCCATGACAAGCCTTTGATGCGACGGAGATATTCTAGTTGCTCCCACAGTAAGGCCTCCATGCGACTGTGGCCTTTTTCAGGCAGTTCTATATCAGCGACCTCAAATTTTGAGCTACTTTTGAAGGCTAGGACTTAGGCCTCTTCCTATAACTTCATGAAACTTCCATAATTGATAAATAACATTGAGACAAGGCTACTAATTAAAAAACTTGAACATGGACTTAACCTGACCCCTAGCAGCCATGATAGTCATTTCGTCAAACACATCATGAAAATGTAATCTATAGGCCATAAACACATAACTAAACATAGGGGCATCATACTTATCTAAGATTCACCTAGAAGGATTGATGCCCTCCCATAATAAATGCATTATCATCTATTAGGTCATACATTCATTAAAATCCATTTACTAATCAAAACATGATGAGAGTCGTGACTGAGATATGTCATAAAACCATGCATAATACCATCATACAACCAACAAAATAATAATGGTAGAGAAATCATTAAAGCCAAATAAAAACTAGTACAATTACACATAAAACACAGAGTAAAGAGCTCTTATTAACATATGCAAAATCCAACCAATCTAAGGACTTCCATATACCACTCAACCATAGATTGGGCTTAACCAAATATTTCTTTCGGTAAATCACCCATGCCATATTCCAGGCATGAATGTGGGACTCACAACAGAACCAATCAAAGCTTCCTCATGCTTTATTGTTTATCCCGCCAAGGGATTCCTAGGCCTAAACAATAAACATACACTACAAGTTTTACCACAATCTTGCCATATACTGATGAAGGGATCACTAGGCCCTGAACAAGCATGGATGCCTCTAGATCTCTCCACCTAAACCATGAGGAATTTGTATGTCTCCACACTCTAGGCTTTACCATTTATCCCACCATTATTGGTCAAGGGATTCCTAAGCCTAATGAGGGTAGTCACCTCTAGCCTTTATTGTGTATCCCTCCATTACCAACCTAGGGATTCCTAGCCCCACCGAGGGTATTTACAACCAGTATTTACCGTGTATCCCTCCATTATTGGTCGATGGATTCCTAAGCCTTGTGATTTTTCTTGAGACCGCCTCACTCAGTTTTGAAATGATCTGGGAATCCATCTTAGCCATGTAAGAGAAACCCCATCACACCATGGCTATTTAGAAATGGCAAGGCAATGTTGAAGACCACTATCACACCTAGGAAAACCCATGTCAATGACATCAAGAGAACCAAAAACACACATGCATGTATCATGCCTGCCAAAACTATTAAGGAAATCATACATGCAACTCGATCCTTGCAAGCAATCTTGTTATAGCAGTTTGATCCCGCACTTCCTTGCTTGATATTTGCTTCTCTTTTTCTTTATTGTCCATCCTTTTCCTTCTTTCTTCTAATGCTAGAGTGCTCCAAGAATACGCTAAGTGTGTGAGAGTATGAGAGAATAGAGAGAGATCCAAAAATGAACTAACGAAAGTTTTTGAACTGCTCCTCAAAATCCTTTTAATCAATGAGGCCTCTATTTTCTATTATTTTCCTTCATTTTCCTCCTCACATGAAACCTGTGACTCTTCACATTCCTTTTTCCTAATTTCCTTTATTTTCATAAATAAAATGCCAATTAATGCCACTTTCCTTTCCAAAGCCTTTTCATTTCCTTTGTCAATTTCCTTACCAAATGAACACCCACACTAGGATGTTTTGCCCAACATTCATCTTGGAATAAGTGTCCCATAACCTTGGTATTATTTTTCTTTTATTAACTTTATTACATGAATTTTTAACCCGGGGTTGTTACACCCATCGAATGTTTTTTGACATTATTCCCAACCACAAGAAATTATGTGATGATTATGTTATAATAAGTGGTCGTGTAACTAGATCTAATATTATATTTCTGTAACGTAATTGATATATATATATATATATATATATATATATATATATATATAAACATGTTTTCCGTGCCTTATTAATATATTTGTAGTCTATTAACATGTTTTCCATGCCTTATTAATATATTTGTTGTGTATTAATAGGGAATTTGTAATATATATTATGTAACATAATATTAATGTTAATCATCATTAATATTATTTTTATAAAACTAAACATGTTTTCCCTATGCCATTAATATATAAAACAAAATCTATTTTTCACTTGCAAAAAAGACCTCATAACATTTCAAAATTATTTTATTTATAAAAAAGATGTCACAACATCTCTTAGATACAGAATATTTATATATTTATTGATCATCAGAATTCCAACATTCATTAACTAGTCAAAATCAAGGATGACCAATCAAACAAATGATCACATGACAATCACATTGCTTCTGTCAGAATATAGACACCATATAGATCGATCTTCATAATAATGGTGTCATATTCATTGGTTGTCAGAATACTGACGAAAATGAGTGTTTTACACACAAAAAAAATTGAAATAAATGACATTTTTATTGCAATTTGTCATAATATGGGCAATATTGTTAGACTATGTCATCAAAATTTAGTGCTATATGTAGTAGTGACTCCTTTGATCTCTTCCCTTTAAGACGTTTTGGGGAAATAAATACTTACAATGGGTTCTTACAATTCATGTATCTACTAAATACACTTTTTGATATATTTAATCATGTTTTGTGATATGAATATTTAATGGTTATAATAAAATTGCTTTATCCATGAAGAAACATTATTTGAAAGTTTAAATGCTGATATACAAAATAAATAGGTCATCTCCTAATGCTGATATACAAAATAAATAGGTCATCTCCTACCATTTAGAGGGCACCGATTCATATTAAATTTATTAATTTTCTAATTCAATATTATCTCTACAGAGATCGCTTTGTTCACTTACTACAAATTAAAAACAATTTAATTAATATTTGAGTAAGTGAAAGAAAACCCACAATACAAAACATCTTACATACTTCCAATTATAACGAAGAACACACACAAGCTAAAAACGATGTTCAAAAAAAAAATAACAAATAATGTGTGAGAGACGAGCCATTTGGATATGTATATATGTTTCATTAATGATAAAAATAGATATTGAAAGGAATTTGGAAAATTTTAGATTTTATTGTTTTGAAGAGAGAACGACCAAGGTTTCTATACCTAAACCCAAAGAAACCAAGCCCCGCATCACGCCGGTGAGTAAAAACATTTTACCCCAAAAAAAATGAATAAGCATACAAACTAAATCCTCTTCTCAAATTTAGCCTCTTTAGGATAGTAATTGTTTTATAGCCTTCTACTCTAATCTCATTTATTATGATATTTGGACCGTTGGAAGGATTATGGAGAGATTTTATATCTTTCTTGTTATAATTTTTTGAGATTTATATACAAAATTTTATCATCTTTTCTTAAAAAAAAAAAAAAAGAGTAAAAACCAACTTTTAGAACTATTGTTTTACTATCAAGATCATCCTTAGGGCCTAACGATCCATAATGTACAAAACGTTGTAATTGTACTCATATGACACTCATGGGATAATATCATTTTTTGTGGGGATTTAAGGCAATGGTGCACATATTAAAACATGTAAGTTCCTACCATTACCATGGTCAAAAACCTCGCGGCCCATCCTTAATGCTCAAACCTTCTGATAACATCCATATCCTAATAAGATGCCAACTATCCCCTCTATAGGGCTTATGTAGTGACTCCTTGACTTGGTTGTGGTTCATAAATGTTAAAAGTTTCACTTAGGTCCTAAGACCAATTTTTTTCTCCCATGATCATCCTTAAGATCCCAAAAACCATCTCTTATGTCCAAAAAATTTCATGGGATCCAAATCTCATCTAGAATGAAATATTCCGTCTAGAGGGTATTTATGGTGGTTTAAGGTTTTATTTATGGATTATAATTTGAATCTACCAGTGGATAGTCATGGTACCAAGGGAAAATTTCTTATTCCCAAGAAATTGCTAATGGACCCAATTTTAATTGAATAGGTTGGAAATATGTTTTGTCTATTTGAATGGTGAAATGTGCCCAGAAATTGCTAATGGACTCAACTTTTATTGAAGAGAGTGGAAATGTGTGTTGTCTATTTGAATGGTGAAATGTACCCTGTCATGTAATACCTTAACAACATGTTTTGTCAACTTTTATTGAAGAGAGTGGAAATGTGTGTTGTCTATTTGAATGGTGAAATGTACCCTGTCATGTGATACCTTAACAACATGTTTGTTTGTTTTTTTTTTTTGTTGTTGTTGTTGTTGTTGTTGCTGTTTTTTTTTTTTTTTTTTTTTTTTTTAATATTTCTGCGTAATTCTAATCTATTATATTAACAAAGAGGTGGTAAATATACAACATGATTGTAGTCAAACACTCTGCTCCTGCGGGAGGCAGTTCTATCCAGCATATACATATTTGAAAAATGTCTGATATTGTTTCCCATGTAAGGGAATAATCTCTGAAGCCTGAGACAAGTCAAAAACTCAAAAAGAAAAAGACCAGGGAAGAATGAACATTGAGACACAAGACAGTAAAAAAAACACATAACCATTCCGCCTTACATCCTTGCCCTGTGGACAGGGGCATTCTACAAAAAGGGAAGCATGGTTGGCCTTCCTATTCATCAATGGGCTCTTCAGTAATTCGACTCCAACCCATATCAGGTGGTTCCTCTAACTGTGTCACATTCTGGGCATTAGTACCCAGATCTACCATCATCGGCTCCCGCGCACTGCTTCTTTGCTCCTTAATTTCCTGCTGAGGCATGGTCTCCATAGCTATCTGAAAAGATGAATAGGGGTCCTGCATAACCCTCGAATTTTCCTCTTATGTCCTTAAATCTACTGCTAAACCTTCCTCCTGAAACACCAAAGTAAAATAGGCTGTGATCCTAGGGCTATTGAGAGCACTGTCAAAGGTGAAAATGGCGGAGCCTGTGGCAGGAATCAGACCAGGTCAAGAGTCAGAGGCTCGAGACCTTCCTCTTCTGCTGCGAGAATAAAGCCCTCTTATTGGAGGATGGTTCAAATCACTGGAGGATGAGTCCGTTGGGGCTCTTCTCGCCTCCCCTCGGCAATTGCCTACTCTCGGTCTGAGACGAGGCATCCTGCGAATGATAGTGGCCCAAATCCAGAGATTTTCCTGTGGGGTGATAGCTTGGATGCGGTGATGCCTCCCAATTGAGCCTCCTCTACCTAGAATGAACACATTCTTTGGGTTTTCCAAGTCCCTGCACCTTTTCTTAAACCAAAAACAAACACAGATATCAGATGCCAAGAGAAAAGAACAGGAGGGCCGACTAGCAATACCTGAGCGATATTTGGGGATGGGAGCGACCAGCCTCGCAGAGAGGACCAAGATAATCAACACCCAAGTCCAATTCTCTGCCTTCTCTCTGAGATTCTTATCACACGCGGAGGAGTGCTGGCAGAGCGACAACGCTAACGAATTTACCATCCCCCTCGTCCTGCCTCCAGTTTTAAGATTGCAGGCTTTGTCTTGGGAGTCGTCTCCCATCACTGCTCCCTTAATGGTTTGATCCCTTCGCTGCACGCTGATGCGTGTGAACCTTAATTCCCCTATTATGAACCTGACGTTCCAGTCGAACCAGCAAAATAACGTACCCTGTGAGATGGTCATGCAGGTGTGCCACACGCTTTGCAGTGTTTCCCATCCACGTATCATGTGCAGGTCAGGCAAGTGGCAATCCGCCCCGCCCAACCACTGTCTTATCACTTTAACTCTCGTCTCCAGCACCCGCATCCGGGGGAGCAGCTTCCTTTTGGATCTGAAGTTTGCATTCCTGTGCATGATCATGGTGTTGGATTATGTCCAGCGTCCCTGTGGTGAGAGTGTGCTTGGAATTCACTCCCAGGTTGGCTAAGAGGTCCGCTACCTGATTTCCTTCTCGTTTTACATGAGTGAAGATGATAGCTCGATTATTGTGAAGCCATTGTTCTAAGGCCTCCAATCTAGCTTCGAGTCTCCAGCTCTTGGCAATTTTCCTGGCATGAGTCCCATTGAGAATTTGCTTGGCCATGTTGATGAGGACGAGGGAGTCGCCTTCAACTTCCAGGGGTTGAAAGTTGTGGATTCTGGAGAGGAGGAGTCCTTGCCATAGTCCCTCCAGTTCAGCTGAGTTATTGTTGTCCCATCCTAGGTTGCCGTGGTATATGAGGAGGGGCGAACCTGCATGATTTCTGAATATTCCTCCATATCCAGCATTTCCAGGATTGCCTTTTGATGCACCATCAAAGTTGAGCTTGATAGTTTGCTTTGGTGGTGGATTCCAGGTATCCTTTTTTGCTTTGCTGCTTCCTGAGTGGGCTTGGGGAGGGTTTTCTTGTTGGAGTAGTAAGTTCCAATTTGCCCAAATGGCCTTCTCATTAGCCAAAGTAGGAAAATCATCTGGCATCCAAGTGCGAAGCGCTAATGTTTCCTTAAGGTTCAAGCAAAAGTTGCTCCAGATGATCTCTATGGGGGTTGTTTGATCTTTGAATATACGCTTGTTCCTCTCCTTCCAAATGCACCAAGTGAGGAGCCCTGGTATTAATCTCCATAGGTGATTGAGTACTTCACTTTTGTATGGACTCCAATGCCATTGGCGTATTGAATCGATGATGTCTTCTGATACTCTGAATTTTCTTTGGCAACGAAAACTAGCTTTTCCCACATTTGGTTTTCCAGGGGACAGGAGTCCAGAAGGTGCTGAAGAATTTCCTCCTGCACTCTAAAATTAACACATATTGATGGCCCATGGTAATTTCTGCGCCTAAGTTTGTCCCATGTCAATATTCTTCTATGCCCTACCAACCATAGGAAAAGTGATACTTTGGGCCAGTTACCAGTTGACCAAATTCTCCCCCATATAGGATCTAGTGGCGATGTGGGTGCACTAATGATCTTGTGGGCCTCTGCAGTGATGAAAATTCCTTTTCACTGGTAGCCCCAGCGTAAGATGTCTTTATCCTCAGAGTATCTCACTTTATGCCTTTGGAGTTCCTCTTCCAGTTCCTTAATTGTCCTTTGATCAGCTCTATTGATTATCCATTCGCTCTGCTTCCATTTCCTGTATCCTTGATCATTTTCCTGAGTCCAATGGTGCCATACTTCCTCTTGATGTCGCTCATCCTCTGAGTGGCTTGGGTGTTGACTGAGGAGACTGCTGAGTTTTGGCAATTGGTTCCAGGCATCCATCCAAAAACGTGCAGTCCTGCCATTTCGAACTTCCCAAAAACTATGTTGTTGAATCATTTGAAAGTGTTGTTTGGCTGCGTTCCAAATGAGAGAGCCTTTTGCATTGGGCGTTAGTCTAATGAGCTCCTCCTGTGGCCTGTTGTTGGCGTATTTTGCTGTCCAGATGGCCGCCCATGGTTTGGTGGGGATGGTTAGCCATTGCCACCAGATCTTTGCGCACATTATAGCATTATTGTGGCTGGGGTCTCTCAGGCCAATGCCTCCTTGCTCTTTAGGCTTGCATACAGAGATCCATTTAACCAAAGCCCATTTGCGGTTTGTACCCATCGCTCCCCAGAGAAAGTTGCGATGTATATTTCTTATTCTTTTTATTACCCATTTAGGAGCTACAAGGATTGAGAAAAGGTAAAGCAGCATTGCCTGTAGAACAGCCTTGATTAGTACTAGTCTGCTAGCGATATTCAGAGATCTATGGGTCCATGAATTGAGCCGGAGGTCAATTTTCTCCAGAAGCAAGCGCCAAGAGGAATGCTTGATGGCGGAATCAATGAGAGGGGCACCAAGGTATTTGGAAGGGAGGGAGTCAATGGAGAAGCCCAGAATACGAGCGATGGCTCTTTGAACGACAGGAGGGGTGTGAAAGAAAAAGATATGAGATTTGGAGTTATTGATGCTGGTTCCTGAGGCCTCGGAGAAATCATTCAGCAGGGATTTGAACATAGAAGCTTCTTGGACAGAGGGGTACCCGAACAGCATGTTGTCGTCGACAAACTGCTGATGGGTAAGAGCAGGAGAGTTGTGGATGGAAAGACCTTTGATCTGCTGGGCAAGGCGAGCTTGAGTAATGTGGCATCCTAATCCTTCAGCCATAAGAACAAAAAGGAAGGGCGACAGAGGATCGCCCTGCCGGATACCTCGAGAGGGTCTGAAGGGGCGGGATGGGATGCCATTGACAAGAATGGAGAAGAAAGTCGAGGAAATGAGGCTATGAATCCATCGAACCCATATAGGAGAGAAGCCAAAAGCTAACAACATTTTTTGTATGTACATCCAATTTAACTTATCAAAAGCTTTTGACAAGTCCAACTTGAGTATCATACCTGCTTGCTTGGTGTGCTTGAGAGAGTGTATAACTTTGTGCGAGAGGATGATGCCGTCCAGGATCTGTCGTCCTTCCACGTAGCCAGATTGTTCCGGAGAGATGAGCAGGGGCAGTAGCGGTTTTAATCTGTTGGCTATGACCTTTGAAATCACCTTGTAGATTACATTGCATAGAGCAATTGGGCGAAACTTGTCTGGGGTGATACTGCCTTCTTCCTTTGGAATGAGCGCGATAAAAGTAGAATTGAGAGAGGGTAGAAGCCAGTGCAAGGTGCGCGACTCCTCAACAACTTGCCAGACTTCATCTCTGATTAAATCCCAGAAGGCATGGAAGAAGGTGGTTGTGAATCCATCCGGGCCAGGGGCTTTTCCTTCCTTGAGCTGATGCATTGCAGTGTCCACTTCCTGTTGTTGAACAGGGCGAAGAAGGAGCTTGTTGTGATCTTCGGTGATGAGTTTTGGCACATTTCGAGTGATTTTCTCAATGGCCGGCCTTCTGTCTTTTTGGGGCTCTTGGTGAACCTGCCGAAAATGCCTTATGAATTCCTGCTCAATCGCATCATGCTCTTCTACTCTTCCCCCCCCTGCTTCTGAATGAAAGGGATAGAGTTATGCATTCTTCGCTGAATAGTTGTTCTGTGGAAGAACTTGGTGTTTCTCTCCCCTTCCTTCAGCCATCTTATCCTTGATTTTTTCTTCCATAATATTTCCTCCTGCTTTCTCCTCTCCTCTAATTGGTAATGAATGTGTTTCTCCTATTCCAGAGTTTCTTCATTGTGCCCTTCTATGATTATTCTCTATTGGAGCTGTTCCATTTCCCTATTTAGGTTTTGTTGCGCCTGAAAAATGTTTCCAAAGGTTTCTTGATTCCAGAGCTTGATATGAGTTTTGAGATACTTGAGTTTTTGTTGAAACTGATACATTTTGGAACCTTCAGGCGGCTGATAAATGTTCCAGGTATTTCTGATGAAGTCTTTGAATGCGGGATGAGTGAGCCAGAATGCCTCGAAGCGGAATGGTCTCTTATTAGCATTACCCGGTCTTTGCCACTGAAGGGCGATGGGCCAGTGGTCAGAGCCTGCATACGGGAGAATTGCTGCTGTTATGTCCCCTCCTAAATGGACTGCGTTGTCAGTTAGAAGGAATCGGTCTAACTTGGAGGCAATTTGATGCCTTCCAATCCTTCGGTTGCTCCATGTGTGCGTTCCATTGCAAAACTGAGTATCAATAAGGGCGTTGTTTTGAATGAACTCCTTGAAGTGCTCATTTTCCTGCTCCAACCTTGTTCGACCTCCTTACTTTTCCTCTAATTTAGTTATCATATTAAAGTCTCCTCCAATAATCCATAGGGGGTGGACTCTGTGTAGACTCAGTGCTTCTATCGTGTCCAATAAAGCCATTTTACTGCCCGCTTCCTGAGGGAAGTAGACATTCATTAGATGCCCATGAATGTTGGTACCTAGAATGTGAAAGCTTGCTTGAATGATGTGGTGGGATGCGTGTATATCTGAGAGCGCTATCGCTTGCGGGTTCCATGCTATAGCGAGCCCGCCAGAAGCCCCAGAGGCATCCACTGCCACTGATCTGCTACCTACCCATGCTCTGGAGAGTATGTTTCCCAGGGTATCACTCTTACATTTCGTTTCCTGAAGGAAAAAAAATTTGTGGCCTTTCTTGCTTTATCATGTTCTTAATCATTTTGTGTTTTCTTGGGCTATTGAGCCCCTTACATTCCATGATGTGAGCTTCATCTTTCACTATTGATGGTGGGTTTGTAGTACTTGGTCAGCTTCGCATATCTTCCTGAGTCAACCAGGATTTTCCCTAATGCAATTGTTCGCTGAAGGTCGGTTCTTCGCCCTCTTTTCTTGGAATCTTTTGGAGTGAGGCTCCCGTCCCAGTGGCTGCCCAGTTGGATGCCTAACTGATGCTTTTGGTACGCCCTGGCTAGAATGACTTCCAGCGTGTTGAGTTGGTGCTCCGGTATCCTGTCAAACTCCTTCTTTTTGCATGCTGCTTCTAGCTCCAGGATATCGAGTCCTCCTAGGTCGATACTTTCCGGCTCTTCATCCATCATTTGTGGTTGATCCATATCTTCTGGGGCTGTGGCTGTATTCATAGTTTGGATGAGGGGGGCGTCCACCTCCATATCCTTTGTCTTTCCACTCAAGAGCTTTCTGGTTTCTTTAGGAGGCCCGAGGTTCTTTTCTGGTTGACTGGGAGGGGAAGAGGATCCTGGGGGAGGGGGGATAGCAGAGGCTGGGAGAGGCTGGAGCTTTGGGATAGAATGCAGGGGATCTTCAGTGGTATTGGCCAGGATCTCGAAGCTGTTGCTAGTTGAAGGGAGGGATGAAGCTTCTGGCTGGGGTTTCTTCCCATTTGAGGGTTTTCTATGCGATCTTTTATGATTGGTAACCTTGGTGAACCCATCTTGGTTTTGCATGTTAGAGGGATTGGGGGATTGGGGTTTGGCGTTCAGAGGGCAATCCCTGAAGAGGTGTCCAAGCGCATGACATTTGCGACAACGAAAGGGGACATGTTCATAATCCAATGGTTGAGTCCATTCATAATCATCGTGAGAGAGACTTACTGAGTCTGGTAAGGCCTTGTCCAAGCGCATGAAGACGCAGATGCGAGCGTAGGATGTGTATTTGCGTAGTTTCATTTCTTCTGCTGCTTTTATGTATTCCCCCAGTCCATTTCCTATGTCTCTTAGCGATTCTTCATCCCAATATTCCTCTGGCAGTGAGTACATTCTGATCCATACTGGTGCCCAGCTGAGATCCTCCTTATCCGGGTTGAATCTTGCTGCCCATTCCCGTAAATAGAGACCAGCTGAGTTGAAAAAGTATGGCCCTTCGTCCATTACTCGGTTCCTGTCCTCGATGCAGAAAAAAATCGCCGTGAAGAACCCTTTTGGCCCTAGCTGTAGAGTGACATGGCCCTTGGGTTTCCATTTGGCCGAGATCCATCCCTGCAATGCTCTTTCTGTTGGCCAGAATCCGATAAATTTTCCAATGAGTGCATGATCCCTCATATACTGGATTCTCCCATTGATTCTGTGACTGGGTAGTTCTATTCTTGGCCTTTCAGTTGCTATGGGTTTGCATGTGTTCGAGGTTACCTTTGGTGCTTCTGTGTGCATTGTATCTCTTTCTGGTATCTCATTATTTCTTCCTGCCTGGTTGAGGGGCGCGTTTGTATTGTCTTGCTGAGGGGGTTCTCTGTTAACCCCTTCCTCATGTACCATTCCTGAGTGCGTCGCTCCTGGTTGCGCTGGCGATTCTTTTTCAACTTCTGGGGAGGGCTTTGAGGCCCCCCCTGAGATTTACCCATTCTCGTCTGCTCTATGCCAGATGAGTGTAGTCGATCTGCGTTAACCTACTGCTGCAGCGCCGCTAAGACTGAAGACTCGGCGCCGTCATGGGGTTTGCTCAAACCCTAGCTGCAGAGCCCAGGTTCCTTCCTCTGATACCTTAACAACATTTTAAGGAAATGTCTTGTATTGAGATTATTTACATGCATGCATACTTTGCTTTATTGAGTTTATAATGAGCTAGAAATTGAACTCTACTAACAACCTAATTAATAGAGAAATTCTAAAATTTGTCTCATTGTTGCTTGATATTTACAATGGACATAGGGATATACAAATTAGACTTTAGGTGGAGGAAAGAAATTTGTTACAAATGGAGGCTTGGAATAGCTAACATTAATATAAATCACATGGAACAATGATAAAAGGAAGCATGCAAACATGAAGAATGGTGAGAAATTCTTGGAAAAAACAAGAGGGTTTTTCATTTTTGACATGCATCATCAACTTTATAGGGGAAGTACTAATGAAGAAAAAACGAGGTAAAATATTACATTCCTACATTTCATTCAGTAGATACGGGCAACATAAACCACTATTGAACCAAAAAACCATTCTATTCATTCATTCTCCGTGTTACTAAAAGGTCAAATATTTTTTTTATGGATTCTTCTAATTCACTAGTAAACAATCATAACAAATATCTAGTTAGCATATTTACTTATAAACAATATAAACTAAGAGTAATTATAATAACCACACACACACACACACACACACAATTAATTTTTAAATAAACAAAATTAATTAATTAAAAAGATATAACCAAAAATCCTTATAAATTAAGTGAGTGTAAGTGACCACTACCATTTTATTTCAAACCATAAATCATAATGATAACCACACAAACATCTATCAGTTCAATAAGGATCCACCAATGATAAATGATTATTAACACTTTAACAAATAGAAATCAAGACAAAGTCTAATTAAATAACAAAAACAATGAAAACGTGGTTTACTAGTAGATCCATATAGAGCCACAGTGAAAACATGGTTTTCGAGTAACCATGTAGTAATATATGTTTCCTCAAATTCCTTCACCTAAAATCAGAGCTAGATGAATATGGTAGAAATGTATCAATGCAACAAGGTCCATAGGTTCGACCTGTCAAGCTTGATCTGGTTTGAGGGGAATGTTAGATCTTAGTTTTGCCAAGGATTTTAAAGTACTCATATCTAATATGTTGAATTTTGGATTCTTTTTTATGGGAAGCATGTCTTATAGCCATGGAAAGCATAACAGGGTCCTTATACTAGGTGTTTCAAAGTTGAATTTCAATTTACAATCTCCATTATTTCTAGCAACATTTTTAAGGGAAGTAAGTTTATTATTGAACCATTTCTACTAAAATTTGATCAATGTTTAATCTAAAGAGAAAAATGAAGAGAATTTTGTAAATAATGTTGGAGCACTGAAAGACATTCATCCAAAGTTGTTCCTTTAATTACATCTACCTTTGTTTAGAGTCATGTTGTTTCTTTCAAGTGAATATATTTAATTTCTTATCAATGTATGAATGTTTGATGACTTGGTATCACTTAGAAACTGGTAGTGATTTTCATCATCCTGTTATTGTCCTCAGATGAAAATTAGACGGTTTTGTAAAATATAGGTGATAATGTAGTGAAACAATGGAAATATGTCTATCTGTATTTACATCACTGATACTTTACCACTCCCTAATTTTAGATTCATTCAACTTGAAAACCCGAAAAATGATAATGGAGATTTGGGTAATGGGTATATGACACCTAATTAAAATTTTGACTTCTCATTACCTTGGCTTGCACTACTAACGCATATTTTTGTAAAGAAAAGGGTAGTGGACTTCCCACCAACCAGAAATGTAGTTGTGTCCGGCAAAAAGAGAAATTGAACTCCTCAAAAATATCCTCTTTATTAGCAGTATGTTAACTTTCTCCATTGAATGTAATGGTTTACTATATGTCTATTTTCTTTTGGAAAATCAAATGCACAAACACATCCAAGGATAAGAAATTCCTTAGTAAATATTTCTCCTGTGATTTCATCTAACTTAGGTTTTGGTGATAATGATATTGTCTCAGCCATATAGAGAAGATAAATTTGCAAGGATTTTATGGTTGGAACCATTCCCTTGCATCCTCGAAGCTAATTTAGAGGACATGATATTTATTATTTTGGGAGTATAGCTTGAATATTGCAATCCCCTAAGCAAACACATGTTTTTTTTAGACTTGTAAGTTTGAATGCAATTATGTTAGTGTGTAATAAGAACAATATCAAAGTTGTATGGATCGCTAGAAAGATAACACAAGTGTAAGAGAGATATCTCCATGAGATATTTCCTTTTTCTAGTTCAACATCTTCTTATGAATGTCACATGTAAATTTTACATTTGGCTATGTTATGATCTTAAATTTTTTTAAATTATTACTATTATGCCATTTGAAGCACAAACCAAGAAATTGAAAAAAAAAACTTGAATGAGATATTTTCAAAGAAAACATTATTGATGTAGTATGGTTCACTTCAAGTTTTTACAAGCCCTGTAAATTTGACTAATTTTTATATGTTTGTAGTATGGTTCAGTTCATATTTTTAAAATCCCTCTAAATTTGATTGATTTATGGATGTTTCTTTGAGTAAACACTATTCGTTTATAAGGTTTAAAAGACATGCTTCTAATCATAACCTTCCTTTCACAACTTATCATTCCTTTATATGAAACAAGAGCATTTATGCATTCTCTAAATTCAAAATTAAAAACAGAAAGTAGGTTGTAAGGCTCCATTAAGAAAGAATTAGTTGATTGAGGGATTCACACTGGAATAGGCTAAGTTCAATGCATTTGTGATGCTATTTAGGTGAAGTATTGGATACATTTTTTGTATCATGTTTCATCATTCATTCAAAGAACCCTTCTCAAATAAAGAGAAAACAAATTCACCACCAACAACTCTTGAAATTTGGGAGGGATAGAACATTGGTTCATATCGGTTAGACAACAATGCCAACAAAACATTCTTTTACCATGTTTTTTTAGGGATTTGATCAAACCATTTATGTTTTGAATAAGCCTGACGAGGGTGAGTTGTTCTAGAAATTAGGGGGAAAATCATTACATTTTTATGGGGGATAATTATTACATTTGTTACAGGGGAAAATTGTTACATTTATTTCTGAAATTGAACTCCATGTCACAGGTATCTATTTACAATAGATAACAAAATAACTTATAACTTTTTTGTGAAACAACTTTCATCTATTTTCCATTTTGTCTACTTAAGTTTAAAGGCACTGAGACATTGATAAAATGCAAAAAATTGAACTCAGGACTCATTCATTTTTATGGTTGCAGTTGGTGTGCTGGTGGAAGGTTGGTCGTTTGCAAGTATTGCGGTCTCCTTAGTGAAGGTCATTTTCCCTCCTCGGTCGATCTCCTCTACCACGATTTGTGCTGCACAAAATGTGTGCACAAACTGTAACAAAAGGTTTCTAAAAAATTAGAGGGAGCTTGATCGAGATCCCTTTTGCATGTGCTAAAGGAGATCAATCAAGCTCCTTTTTATATGAAACTTGCATAACGAGATATTTCGAGCTCCCTTTTATATGAGACTTGCATAGGGAGCTCAATCGAGCTCCTTTTGTATGTGTGAGTGTGTTGAAAAAAGAGCTCGATTGAACTCCCTTTTCTAAATCCCCACCAAAAACAAAAGGTTGCCTAATCAAACACCTAATTAACCACGTGTTACATGGGAGCCCAAATGAGGATTTGTTTTATAGCATGATTGATCAATATTTAAGTGCTAAAATTGTTCGATTTAGGGGTAAAATATTGCTTGATTGAGAACTTAAAAAATGCTCAACCATGCTTCTTTTTTCCACTTCCCCCCATGTACTTTCCAAAAAGCGTAACCCACCTCCGTGGGTTCACCCTTATGCATTAAAGATATCAAAGGTCTAAATAATTATTTGGATTCCATATTGAAATGAATTTTAACTCTATAATGAAAAAAACCAATATATGGAAGTCGTCAAGGGAGCCAAGAAATCTAAGCTAAGTGTGTTAGTGGTAGTGATTGAACCTGTGTAGAAAGGAAATTTGGAAATCAAAGGGAGCACTTAATTTTTTTGTTTGCAAATGTGGACAAGGAAAACTCCCAAAGTTGGAGCCAATGTCAAAGTTGAATTATAGAGCACTAAATTTGGTCATGAAAAAATTGTTCAAAAATTACAAGCAATGGTGCAAATATTAATGTCACAAAAACATTCTCTAGTTTCCCACTATAAAACAGTAAGTGCAACAAAGTAAAATTTTATATCTGGGAATTTATCTTATTATTTTGGGAGAACCTGCAAATATTCAATTTATTCTAGCATACCTATGCTATGTTTACCATCATGTATGTGTGTCTTGAGTTTTGTTCAGTTTCATTACAAACTAACCCCCTTGAAATCGATGTTAAAGGAGGAGGTAAGGACAAATAAGGACAAATAATTCTTAGGACCATAAGGGGAGGACAAAATCAGTGTTGCCATCAATTCCAAAGGGGGAGATTTCAAGTGGTATTTTCATTGATGGAAAATATGTTTTACAGTAGATCAAGTTTCTTAATGTCCACCACCTATTTAAGGAGAGAATTATTGGAGTACAATTGGGATAAGTATTGAAATCGAGTGAGAAACTATGATGGCTCCTAAGAAGAGAGGAAGATGCACCACAATGCAATCCAATCCAAAATAGGAGGAGAATACAAGCTAAATTAGTGAAGAGGAAGAGACAATTAAGGAAGAAGACCCATAAGATAATAAGCCCTTAACTAAGAAATCCAAGCTTGATCCTGCTAAGAAGAAACTCAAAGAAGAAGTGAAAGACAAGGTGGGTTTGGAGAATAATGGCTCCATGGTCCCTATTAATAATACTAGAGATATCATCATTTAGCATTGTAAACAATGCCAATGTCTTAAGGTAAGGGCATCAAAGGTTTCAAAGTAATTGAAAGGAGAACCAAATGATGTAGAAGTGAAAATAATTAATGAGAAGCCATGAAGAGAATGTTTTGAGATTCATGATGGAGAAGGAAACATATTCCTCTCTCTTCAATATATGCCAAGGCATTTCACCAAACTAAAATAGTGGGATTTGCATGGAACAATTTCATAGATTTGAAGGCAAAGGATAATCCATTTCAGAGGAAACATATGGAAGAAATCATTCTTAACAACGTTAACTTTGGATGCATTTGACCATATTGAATATTCTACTGATATCTTAGCCTTGTTATCATCTTACCATGAGATAAGCTCTTCAATACATATTGGATGAGGAATTTCCATTTATTTATTCAAGAATGACTCCACCATATTGAATTTCCTTACTACCTTCTTCAAGGTTGATATGCAAATTAGTACTTGTCACAACTAGTGTTATCGGTAAGCCACTCCTTTTGCAAACAATACGCTTCATACCTATATCCTTAAGGTTATATCATGTTCATGTGTCATTGGTCACGATAAAACATAATAAACACTAAAAAAATATGCTCCTTACAAGGAGATCATTAATATTATGCTTGAAAATTATCAAAGGAATCGCCTTATGATTGAGCATCTATAACTTTGCTTAAAAAACCTACATTCAAATTTGTTGTACTTGTTGTTGTATCATAATTCGTCTAAATTTATTCTGTATTTTCTTTTATTTTGCAAGTTTTTTTATTTGCTCAATGTGTTTCTAGATAAAGAACTCATACTGTTGTCATTTCTACTCTTTACATTGATGGGCTAGGAGTTGAATGAGGTCCAACCTCTTACAAGGATTTACAATGTGAATCCAAAGGAATGGTTTTGTTGATATTTGCATGGAGTAACTGAAATTTTTACACATTTGGTAACCAATCTCTCAGCATTACATCATACGCTTGTCATTGTGTATATAGAATCAATGTGAGTACACAATTGTGAACCATGTGCCAAATAAATATGTTAATTATGCTCATAAATTAAGGATATATACCAATGATAAAGGAACAAATATTTTGTGTGTAGAGAACACATTTAAGTGTTATCAATAATTAGCAAATCAATGCATTTATAGCTCTTTCAAGAGAGAAATTGCATTTCAATTTCTCATGTCTAGCAAGGGAATAAAGAATACCAAAACAATGCTCCAATATACTTCAATATCTAAACATCCAAAGCATTAAAATGTGTGAATTTTGAAATCACAAAGAAACCATAAATTCTGAAATAAAACCAGTGATGAGAACCCGTAGAGTAGTGCTTTGATTAGGATTCATAGGTTAGGGATTTTTCACATGTTATGTGATGATACTATTGTTGGACTAAAAAATTAATTACCCCTAGATACACATGGTTTATGCAATCATTGGATTTTTTTATGTTAATCTTTTAATAATATTTGGAGGAGCATTTATTTTGTTTTTATATTCGAAAATTGAAAGAATGTGAAAAGAATGGTGCAACATGAAGAGATATCTTTGGAATACAAAGAGCTAACATTTAAATTTCAAATCCTCGCATTGGAATACAAGAGGGAAATGAGTTATATAAAGATAGATTTTGGAATGAAGAGTTGGTTCTCAATTTAATTGTGAGACATATTTCATGAATTTCCTAGAAAAGGGAGAAGTAGATAAAGACTTGAGGAAGATAGGAGTCAAACAGACTTGAGGAAGAGTATTAAAGGATATAAAAATCTATAAAGGGGGAAGAGACAAAGTACATAATAGTGTCAAAGAGAAGGAAGAATTCAAAATTAAAGACCAAGTTAGCCAAAATAATATTTTTTTAACATATCAGGGAATTGTTGTCTCCTTTCAAGTAGTAGCCTAAAAAGAACATGTTGGAGCCTATAAGAAGTGGGAGTGGGTGCTCCTAACAAGTTTTATCTTTCAAAGGAAAAGATAGGTTGGAGCCTCCTTTGGGTAGGAGCCTACAAAAATTGATTTAAAAGAGGGAGTGGGTGCTTTCCTTTACATCAAAATTAAAAATTGTGTTTTCCTACTGTTGATAATGTTGGATGCCACCAAAAGTAAGGAGGTCTCCTCGATATGAAGTCCCAACTAGACCTCACACCATTTTTATTAGGATCCCCATCCAGATAACATGCCTAGCCACTATTATTCTTAGAGATTTGCTTTGGCTGCAATAATCAACATGAGATATTATGCAAATAATCTTTGAAAAAAGCAAGTTGAAACTGTTAGGCATACAATTACAATGTATATAAGTTGCTTTCATGGAAGGGAAAAGAAAGAGTGGGCCTATAGAAGAAAATTAATAGTATTATCCTAAAAGAGACACACAATAGCATAGAATGAATTGTTGATTAACCTTCAAAGTAGTTCATAAGATAACAATGTTGATAAAAGAAAATAACAACGTACATTCAATGAGATGCATACCAATGCCAACAAAATAGTTCATTTTCATTAGTATGTGCTAAAATAAGAATACACTACAAACAATGAAATAATATTCTTACAATCATTCATGACATATGCATAAAAGTGTACGTACTTTGAGAGATTCATATATTAAGTGAAAGTCCCAAGATACACAAATGCAATGTTGCCTCACTAACCCGAATAGCGAAACATTGAGTCACTACTTTATCCTCCAAAGAAATATCTTCTCTCCTATGCCAAGCTAGAGAAGAAAAGGTGAAAATTCCAATTCCCTTATCTTTACCTATGAGTGTGTATTTATAACAAATTAGGTGACTCTCCACCTGCCATGTGAATCTTGACTTTCCCTCATGTCTCTTGATCTCCCATGTGACTTTTCAAATTCCTACGTGACCTTTAAGCGTTTACATGACTTTAGAACTTACTAGTGACTTTTCAAATTCCATGTGGGACCCTTGGGTTTCCACACATTTTGTATTTTCTCATTTTTTGAAAATTACATAATTACATTCCACAAATGATGTGGAAAAATGCATTGACAAATATTAATTTTGCAATGACATTTTGAGAAGCCATGACTTGGAGATGGTGACATAAAATTGTATTATATAAATGCCAAGCTCTTCTCTTTTCTGCTAGGACTTTGACTTATTAATGATAGATATTTTCTTATACTCCATCTTCACCCTCCAAAGGGTATAGATCAGTGTTGGAACCTTCCAAGTCAGCATGAGTTGTCATCTCTTTGTCTTGGTCTAAGATTCTTTATGTCCTTCATGATGGTTCCTCCTTTTGCTTATTCTTCACAAGTTCCTTCGTGTAACCTCTCCTTGATAACCTTTGTTGAACATCACCCTGACATGTTGAGATGATAAGTCCTATAAATGAAGTCTACTCATGACAAACTAGTGTTGGTCTGAAAACTATATATTCTACATTTTCTTGCTCATGGAAAGTGTTCACTATTATGGATGTATGTAAGGGTTGAGAAGGAGAGGCTTCCTTGGGAACATTGTGCAATTTAAAGAGGTTAGAAGTGATAGATTATGTACTATAAATTCACACTATGTTAGGGAAAGAGGAAAAGGCAAGCATGTGTGTGAAGTAATGGAGACAGTGACTAGAGGCTTGAGGGTTGAATCTACCCCAGAGACAGAGAGAGAGAAGGTATTTCATAGTTATATGTTTCAAGGGTCCATAGATGCCTCACTACTGATTGGAACTAAGTCCAACATAGTGTAGGAGAGGATTGACAGAGCTTTCACGCAGTGGGAAAGTCCGAGAGACAAGGGTGGAGTGATTGTTGACTGTGACTGCGCATTGTGTAGTGTTCAAGGAAGAGGAGGCAAGGATTGCATAGTTGAGCTTCATATGGATTGAGGGATGATGCCACTATCCACTATAACTTAAAAATAAACAATAGGATTCAAGGTAAGGGAAGGAATTTCTTAATGAGGGGTTTAAGTTAGAAGAATTGGTAACACTAGTCACTATAACTGCGTAATGCAAAATGATTAAGGGAAAAGCTCAGTGAATTGCATAATTCTCTTCAGAATTAATCAAGAGGAGGATCCAATGTCTACTAGAATTGAGTAATGCACAATGGAGGCAAGAAGAAATCAACTTTGGGCATAGTGAGAAAGTGTGAGTAGTAAATACTTGAGATACTATGCTTCATGATCACACAATGTGTTTGTGAAGGAGGTTGTTCCTAGCATGGAAAAATGTGTATTTGTAAGAGGTAAGGGGTGCATCCTTGTTGGCTAAAAATTCATAATTCCCTCATCTAGTAGCTAGGATTTTAGATATTCAAAGTGTGAAGTCAAGGGAAAGCCCAAAAATGGCTAAGAGTTGGATCAATGGAACAAGATAGAATGCATCATATAAATAGGTTCCAAACACATGTCTACCATCAAACACAATCCAATTGAATTCAATGTACTCAAGATCCACATGCATACCTTGAAAGGACAACAAATTGACACTTATCTCTAAGTGTGATAGTTGAAACATAGTTTTGCGACACTTAGAATACAAATTACGAAAAAAGTGTCGACTGCAACCAAAAATAGTGTTGAACTATGGGAGAGTTTCTAGCACATATTCTTATGATATATAAGATCAGATAATGCACAAGAGTGTGCTAGATCATCCTCTTGTGGTGCACTAAAGTGAGACACATGCAAGAGTGCAAACAATTAAAAGTGACAGTTGTGATAGTAAGAATATGTGAAAATGAAAATTGCAGAAGCTAAAGAAAGTGAAAGTGACACATGTGAAAACTAAAGAAAGTAAAAGTGATATTTGCAAAAGTGAAAACAAGCAAAAATAATAGTCACGAAAGTGAAAGTGACACTTATGAAAGAAAAAGTGCACAAAAGTGACGGCTAAGAAAACTCACTAAGATGATGGTACACTTACAACTAAGAGTGAGGGAGACTCTCAACTGAAATTGCACACTAACTATCCACATGGATTGCATAGTCATTCTCCCTATCAACTATGCAAGCGCTATCATCAAGGACTATGCAATGTTTGAGAGTTGTGTAACTCCCACCATCAAGTACTGCATAATTACTATTTTTAGAGACTACAAAAGCATTATTATGAAGGATTGTGTAATGATTATCTTCCTTGGAAGACACTGACTATTGAGCTTACTAGGAAAAGGTGCACTTGTGAATTCATCAAAATGTTAAGCATGTGTAGGCAAGTGGATTTAATGGTTATAATCTTAGAAGAAGAAAAATTATCAAATCATCAACTAACTATGAAGTGACTATGATCAACTTGGAATGACATATCATAAGATCACAAGGAGGCTCCAAAATTCAAGCGTAGGAAAAAGTTTGGAGGGTGTTTGACGCAAAAACAACACTTGGAGACACACGAGAAGAACTCCATCTTCTCTATTTAGGTCCTCGTTTAAGAACAAAGTATTAGTCTTTTAGGAAGTATTGTTTCACCTTGTGGATCACCTTAGTGTCCCAACCTATCCTAGTTATAAGTATAGTCTCTTATATACCCTTTCTTGGCTAAACACTTTTTCAAAACTGACTATATCTCAATTACTTTGATCTTAGATAAGGATAGTATATATTCACGAGTTTGATATGATCAGAGTTTTAGTTCCATATTTGGTGTTGCTCCACTTCCAATAGGCCTATTCAATACCTCGGTGGAGTCACTACATGAATCACAAGCATCGATTCACTGCCAGCAAGCCTATTTAGTACCCTGACAAAGTTTCTTACTTCATCTCTCTGTGTAGGAATCATTTCTCTTCCTTCACCCCTTATTTTATTTTCAATATGCTCATTGGAATTTTATCAAAATTTATATTTCTAGGGTCGAATAGGGATCCCAAATTATTGAGAGCAAGAGAGGTTATTCCTTTAGAGGCTATTATATACATATTAAATTAATATGCTTTCTTTTACTTATCTCCTTTTATTTCTCTACTCGATCGGATTGGCAAGAAAAACACCATTTATTTACCATAACAAGTCAAGAAATGAAGATGTTAAAATATACACGAGCATCATGGTTCTGCTTATAGCTTTCCATTTGAATGAATCATATTTTCCATTTAGAAATAATTGACTTTAAAGATATGAAACCCAAATAAATAAGAGGGACTGAAAGTTAACCATATTTTGATGTGTGTCACAAATCCCTTTCAAACTTCGTCATATCGTCATTCAAGCCAAACAAGAGTAGTTTCCATGCTCATTCTTATTAAAAGAAATAAGAAATAAAAAAAATCTAAGACTGAATTGAAAAGCAACATGCAAGGCAAAATCAAGAAACGAAGCTAATGAAAAGACTATATGAATAGAAAAATGCAGGGTGAGTGCAATGCAACAGAAAAACCATAATGTGACTAGACCTACTCCTAACCTAACCACCTATAAGTTTAGGGATAAGTGAAGTGAAATTTCCAATGTAACCATAGAAGTTGTTCCCAACCAGCAAGCAGAAGGATATGAGCAATTAGGAATAGTATAAAACAATGTGTAGAAATAAAGATATGATTGTGAATAACTTGTAAAATAAATAGAAGTTCTTGCCTACTAGTAGAAATATGTGCCATAACAACTAAATTTAACCAGTTTGTAATCTTACCTTTTCAATTAGAAAAACAATCATACAAATATTGAAATCTTCTCATGAATGTACCTTCATCCATTTTATAATTCTTAGCAAACATAAAGAAAGATCAATACTTATTATTTACGACCAAGCTTTATAAGTAAGATGTTTCTAGCCAATCATAGATTTGATCAAGGAATTCAAAACAATCCTTCTGAAAAACCTAAAACTCTTTAGAGAATGAAATTTCAATTAGCACATTAGAATTAAGGGGAGAATCTTGGAAAGGAAAGATGACCTGATCTCATTCAAAAATCTTGTTGGGATCATGAGGACCTCGCATAACCATTAACAGAAGCCTAAGTGCCTCAATTATCTGACAAGTATTTGAAAAATGGAATGATGAATCATAATATTTTATCACCTTGATGGGATGAACAAATGTAAAATAACTACCATCATATACACCAATGGGAAAATGATTAATTGAAAGAAGAGTGTTAGGGATAGTAAATGGGTCAGTTAAAGCATAAGTTTGTCCATTATTAGAAAATAAGGATAGATTGACTCGAGTAGTTATAAAAAATTTGTGATCAATAGAATCATTTTCCTCACGTGCTAAATGAAACAAACCATTTCATTGTATATGATTACAAACTAAACTAGCAACACAAAAATCAAATGAAGTTAAAATGAATTCTAGTATAGAAAACATGGGAAAACAATGAAGATACAATGGATAAAAATGTTTTGAATTAGATTTAATCTTCATAACAGCTTAAGAAATTAACCTGTCAAAATGAGGAATTTGATTCACCAAATAATTCAAGCATTCATTGATTCTCAAGTGCATAGCCTTTTCCAGAATGAAAATGATTGGCATCATAACATTTACAAGAAAGATTAGGCATTGATTATTCACATGAGAATTTAACAGATATGCATTTGTTGATGGTGCTAGACTCGCCAACATTCGGGGGATCTCCCAATATGAAGTCCCAACTAGACCTCACACCGTTTGGAGTAGGAGTCCCAACAGTAGGGTGTTAATGATATGCATTGGTTGTGAATATGCATAGAGTGGTGCATGGTGTCTTTGGTGAGAACAAGTGTGTGACCCTGTGGAAGGGTCAAGTGTGATGCATGAAGGTTCAAATACACGAAGGGAAAAGGTAGTGAGCCCCTTAGAAGCCTGTAATAATACACAACTTGAAAGGAACACACGAGCATAATGAAATCACAAGATAATATGTGGAATAGTCCATTAGTTAACAGTGATGAATTAATACAAGAACACACATTCAACAGGATTCATACAAACGAAAATGAAATAGTTGATAAGAATAAGCGTAAGTTAAATAACATGCATTGCAAATACAACAAGAATAGTCCTACTATATTCACAACATATGCATGAAAGTGTGTCCGCTCTAAGCTTTTATTAAAAGTCAAATTTCCAATCATACATACACCATTGACAAAAAATTAGCCCCAATAGTGGAATGTGAAGTCAACAACACCTGCCTCTTCAAACAAGTATAATCCCTCTATTCAACGGACAAGCCAAGGCTCTCACAAAACTCCCAAACTCTTTATATGCCTAAGCCTAGCCAAAAGCTTCGCTCTCAAAAGCACTTTAAATTAGTTATGAGGTTCTATTTATAACAAGGGAGGTTGACTCACCAACTCCCCTTTGTGACCTTTGGACCACCCTCATGACTCTTCAACTTATTTACAAAATAACTCATTACATTGCATCATGACACCTCACATTCTAATATTGACACTTGGAATTCCACTTTATAATTAATTACAAATAATATTGCATTTTATACTCATAACCATATAATACAAAATAGGGTAGAGACAACTTGACAACCTAACAAGAAAAAACACTATGGTTCTTGATTTTAAGGAAATTCTAGCTCAACAACTTCCACTTGATGCTTCGTGATCACATACTAGTGACAAGCTCAGTGTTATGCAATGACATCCCCAAACTACGTGATGGTGTCTAGATGGAAGCAGACTCTAGCCTCCATGGCATCTAGGTACAAATATTTGGAGCCCGTTTCTAATTCCTTCCCAAGCATGATCAACATTTTTCGCACTTGGACATGGCCACCAATGTAGATGTGCATGTTCTATCTATTCACCTCCAAGTCCTCCTTCATGGAAATATGTCTTAGATGCTCCAATTATTCCATTATCTCATTCCTAACTTGGTTCCTAGGTTTAGCTTTAATGAGTGAGCCAATTGATGGGATCTTGTGTGTCTTTACCAAGGAGTCCATATTGTTGTATATCCATGCATACAAGACCTAAATGTTACCAATGAATGATTGTTGATTTGGATCAACATCTGAACTCTTTCTTTCTCCAGCTCTACATATGGATTCATCTTCTTACCCAAGTCAAGCAGTATCCCTTTGTATCACGTTGTCCATTCATGCACTGCAACGATTGTAGCTTGCAAATTTCTGAGCGTTTTGACAAATTATTTACACTATTGTTGTAGGCCAAGCATGTGGACAACTACCTCATGCACGGTAACAAGCTCCTCATAAATATATCACATGGTATCTCCAAGTTTCAATACTTCATTAAGTATCACTTCCTTAATTGACTCCAAGTGGACCTATGTGGAAGTTGCATTCTGAGCTATTACATGGAGTTATTTAACCTCTTTCCTACCAGCCTACAATTTCTTTGCCAATTTCTTATTCTCGGCCATCAAACACTAAGTTTTAAAATTTTCTACACATTCAAAGGCCAAGTTGCCTGAGGAAATGGCTTCAGGATCTCTCCAGGTGTCGGCCACAATCACCCTTTCTCTCATAAAAGCAAGAGATGTGAGATCATCCAGAAAATGCTTCTTATGCGCTTGTATAATCTTCTTCTCAAGCTCATTGCATGACATATGGTACATATCCATAACTGGATCATCCTCTAGAGGAACAACTTCCCCTTCCTCACCTAGAGTTGACTTTGCTGCCAGAGGTGGGGAAGACTGAATAGTGACCTGTTGTGTGCTAGGCATCAAGAAGACATCCTAATTCTGCAACTCCAGTTTCACCTTCGTATCATCGATTTCTATTGTTTTTTCAATCTGTTGAGCAAGCTCCCGATCCTTCAATTGTCCACCCTCCTCCTCTACTGGTTTTTAGATTTGTTCTTTCTCTTCAACCTATTTTCATGTTGTTTCATCTACGATTGTGTGTTTCCTTTCTTATTCTTCCTACTTTTGCTTCTCTTCTTGTTATTTATTCTGCTTCTCTTCCTCCAATATCCTCTATTTCTCTTCCCTCTTCCTCCATTCTACTCTCTGCATTCTTCGTTTCCTCATTGCCTCAATTTCTAAAGCTACTTTCATAATAGCTAGATCCGCTTTCATCTTGTAGCTTCTTTCTCCCCCTAGACTGTGAGAAACCTTTCTCTTTCCTTTGTCTTGCACGGGGTTTCTTCCTTCTTCTGGCACTGCTTTTGGAGTTGCTTGCTTTTGTGGAGTGACTTGTGAAGTTCCTGCAAAACTGAACGACTCACAAGTCTTGGAGGAATTTTAGAAATTCCTCCATGGATCCTCCTCCTACCAATGAAATGTCATGCTAAGCCACTAAAAGTGAAGTCTCACGTAGTGGTTCTTGCAAATACCACGGGTATCATATGGATTAAAGTCTCGAGTACCGCATACAAACTTAACTATCGCCTTTCCTTCAGTATCTGTGACTTTCAAGATCTTTATCTCGTACAATGCAATTTGCATAGGAGGAGTTGGCCAAGGTGATTTCTTCTTCCTCTGCAAAGCAATTCAAAACCCTATGGTGAGATGATATGAAACTTCTTGCATGACAAGCTTGTCGGTGGCATACCTTAGAAAGACATTCAGTGACTTCTCTCCATATGAAACTTTAAGAAAAGTGCCATCCGATGAGGCAAACCAATTTTTGTTCTCTGATATTGCCTCCATTGTTGTAGGTGACATGCAAGGTGGTTCTTCCTCAAATATCATCTTGTATAGCACAATGAGGAAATGGTTAGTTAGCTTCTCCATAACCACTCGATGGCTGCAATTTGAGAGAAACTTGCAGTAGCTATGCACAACAAGTTCTCGAGGTGACCAAGCCTAATTCATACCAGGGAATGTGTTATGTGCATAGATTTCATCCAATAAATATGCATACATATTAAATCTTGCTCGCCCGCCCTTGGGAGGACTCAGGTCATTACCTACATGGATGCTTAACTATTGAGCCAGTAAATTTGACTAGTTAAGCGACTTCCCATTGTTAATAACCTAGTTCATAAGGACTTCCCACCCTCCAATAAAGGTCTTTATTCTATATTGATTGTGGATTCTACAAGCTAATATGATGAGCAGCTGATAGGCCCTCTCGAGAGACCTTGTCTTATATGTGTTGATGGGTGTCTGTCAAAAGTTTGATGGCTCCTTCACCCAACTCTTAACAACATCCCTTATGACCACATAGTTTTTGGTGGCGTATAAGAGTGAAACCATGCGTGTTTCTAGCTCAGGCAAATTGTACATATATTGATAATCTTCTACCAGAAAAGTAACAAGCATTCATCCACTAGCACTGCTCAAATTCATGCTCTTCCCATAAATATGTGAGATAATCTAGCTAATGACATTTGTACATGAGAAGGTTGGATATCTGCATGAAACCCTATGTAGCCATGATCTCTAAAAATTACTATATACTTGTTAGTCCTTTACATCTTCTACGAAGTCCTTTTCTGAAAATTCTTCATTAACTTTATGCCATGTAAGATCTGAGTGCTTTTCTACACACAGTTGTATGTCTGAGTATATTGAAAACTTTACTAGCGTTTTATCAACTGCTTCCTCGGTACTACTCTTAGTGGTATATTTTGAAGTACTTCTCTTGGGTTCCATGGTAGCAGTGACTTTTGGAGAGGAGTGCTAAAAAATGGTGGTACCTATGGTACACAAAAGCAAACATTGTCCTTTTACAAATATATCTTCACAACAAGATCAAGCAGCAATCTGGTGCACTAGTGAGAAAAATTCCGTAGTTTTCCTGGGAAAGTGAGGGGAGCTAGTTGTGGGAACTGCACATTGCATAGTCCTAGCAACCAAGGTGCATCATGAGGCTTAAAACTATGCAATGCATAGTCAAGCCTGGGCAGTGACTTGGCGAGACTGTGCATTGCACAGTCTCAGTGACCAAGAGGCAGACTGAGCCCTCGAACTATGTAACGCATAGTTGGATCGGCTTGTACTACACACTATGTAGACTTAGAGTCGAAGCGTCATCTTGAGCTTCTAAACCACGCAATTCCCAGTTGGTCAATGTGAAAACTGGTCAAGGAATGTGTGGATGTTCCCATTGGAAGTGTGGGAAACAAGAAAATATAAGTGATGATGTGAATTTGAGTGAAAATATGACTAAGTATAGATGAATCAATGTGAATCAAGTGCATAAACTTAACAACTGAAAGGAAAAAAATGTGTGAATAAAGTCACCGAAACGATGATCGTTGGTGTGTGATAACAAGAAAATCAGTGTGACAATTATGAAAGGTAAACTACAAACTGAAGCAACACTTCTACAAGCTAATAAAAGTTAAAATGAATAATCATGAGTAGAAACAAGAAAAAAAACACTCATAGAAGTGAAATGACAAAAAGTGACAGAAAAAGCAACAAAAGACGACAAGAGAAAAACTCACTTGGAAAATCGATGAAAACTCCATCGAAGGTTCCTTGATATCCTCGAGAACTTTAGAGCTCCAAGATTGAATGTATAAATGAGCCCTAGAGGAATCCATTAAATAGATTTGAGCGAATTACGGTTTATGACATGCATGCCTAAAATCAAGGAAAAAGTGACACTTGGGCGAAATTTCTAAAAAAAATGGTTTGTGCCACATTCAGGAAGCTAGTGATGAATCCCTACTTTATAAGCATTGATTTTTTTATTTTTTCTTTTTCAGGAAACTTGTCATGCACACTGTTAGAAAATATTGTGCAATTCTAGGGAACTGGGTAACTTTTTGGTTCAGTGCACTGCGTATTTTCTTAGATTATTGATGGATTGAATAATTTATGGGTTCGTTGTTGGGATGCCTTCCATGAATTCATAGTTTCTGATCTCAAGGTAGAACTTCCAGCTTGGATTGCATAAATCCAATAATCAAGGTTCACTTTCCCTCATGGATTATGTAGTTTCTGGATGTAAGCCCAGAACTATTGTAAGTCCAACCTAGGAGGTTAGGTTGTGACTAGAAAGATCAGCTAAGTGTAAAAAACAAGCAAACACAATCACATATGAAAGGGATAAGTATCAATCAAAACATGAATACTTGATGATAATCAAAGGTAATCTCATGTTAATGGAAAGGAAGGCTCCAAAATGAAATCATAGGAAAAATTTTGGAGGGTGGTTGTAGCTGCTACAACACTTGGCGACACACTGGTAGAAATCCAACTCTCTGTATGGTATTTTTCTCATGTATAATAGTCTAACTCTTTAGGAAGTATTGTTCAGTTCATTGACCATCGTAGCTTCTTCACTTAGGTTGCATTAAACATATATCCTCTACCATTTTCTTCATCTATGGCACTCTAACCAAACCAAGTCAAACTAAGTTATTTTGATTGGGGGTGAGGAGTATATAGATGCATAAGTGAAAATGAATGTCAGAGTATTATTTTTCATCTCAGGTGTTTCTTCACTATCAACAAGCCTGGGAAGTACCTCGACAGAGTCACTTCAGGAGCACAAACATTGCTCCACTGCCAACAATCCTGGACAGTACCCCAGCGGAGTTTCTTGCTTCACCTATATGTGCAGGAATTCTTTCTCTTCTTTTTTCTTTATTTTATTTTTTCATATTTCTCATTTTGTTAATATAACTATGTATATGCACTTATTTATTTAACAAGGTGAAAGAGGGGTCCTGACTTATTGAGAGTAGAAGAGGTTGTCCCTCAGAGAAGGATATTTATTTATACCTCTGACACACTAGTTAAGGTTTTCCTACTCTCCTTACTCTACTCAACTTAGCTGATGAGGATTAACCAAAAATTAAAGACCGATTAGAGTAGGTAGCACTAGTTATAGGTTCAAGCATCATGATTCCATTATGGTTTTCTCTGAAAGGAACATATTTTCCATCAAAGTAACATCGAATAAAAGAATGAAAGACACATGCAAAGAGAGAAAATAAATAGATAACCAAGCATTGACAATAGCATAACTTCCTCGTAGAAATCACCATGCTTGATTTAGAAACAAAACAAAGTCTCATGCAGAAGTTATTCTACTACTAAAAAGAAATGGAAAGACAAAAAAGGAGCAAGGCAGAAAGTAAATCAAAGCAAAACAAAACAAGTCAAAACAACAAGAAAAAACAAAAATCCATTCCTACTCCTAACCTAATCAGAGAATAGGCCAAACTCATGTAAAATGAAACTTCCAGTGTAGCCACCAGCGCATTGGCTGGCCTATCTACGTGAGGGAATACATATCAACACTACAACAAAACAGGCAATTTGCACCAGATTTAGCACCAGATTCTAGTGCATTTTTTTCTCAATTGGGATGAGCAACCTGGCGCTAAATCTGGCTCTATTGTACAATTTTTAAAGCGTCCTTTTTTGCACCAAATTTTGCATCTTTTTTACACCAAATTTTCCATCATTTTCTGCATCATATTTTGCACCAAGATTTTCATTTGGTTTTACAACAGGTTTTGCTTCTAGTTTTGTGCCTTTTTTTGCATCTATTTTTGCATCATTTTTTTCTTCCTCTTTTGTGGAATTATTTGCTTCTATTTTTGTGTCATAATTTGCATCGATTTTTACACCATCTTTGACATCTTATTTAGCGCCTTTTTTTACATCCAATTTGTGCCAATTTTTGCATCTGGTCTTATGCCATCTTTTGCTTCTAATTTTGTACTTATTTTTACATCTATTTTTGTGCCAATTTTTCTGCCTTTTTTTACACCATCTTTTCCATCCAATTTTGCACCATATGTTGAATCTGATTTAGTGCCAAATTTCGCATGCATTTTTGCACCATTTTTTGCATCCACTTTTGCATTTTATTTATCTCCCTTTTTTGCATCCTATTTTGCACCATATTTTGCATTTAATTTTGCATCATTTGTTGCATCCAATTTAGCATCATTTTTAACACCATTTCTTGCATCCAATTTTTCATCCTTTTGAGCATCTAAATTTGCATCCTATGTTGAACCATATATTGCATCCACCTTTGCATCCCATTTTGTGTCTATTGTTACGTTCACTTTTGAGCCATTTTTTCGTCTACTTTTGCATTTGTTTTTGCACCAAGTTTTGAATGATTTGTTGCATCATTTTACATCCAATGTTGCATCTCAATTTGCATCCAAAATTGAGCCATTTTTATGCCCATTTTTGCACCATTTTTTCTTCTTTTGTGTCCAATTTTGCACCATTTTTTATGTCCAAATTTGCATCCTTTTTTCTGCCACATTTTGTGTCCACATTTGCATCTCATTTTGCACCTAGATTTTAGTTGGAATTTTCATCTAGTTATGCATCATCTTTGACATCCTTGGTTTCACCATTTTTTAGTCCCATTTTGCATCTTGTTTTGTGTCTTTTCTTACATCCTTTTTGCATCCTAATTTTACACCATTCTTTGCATCCTCATTTTGGTGTCCATTTTTGCATCCTTGTTTGCACCCAATTCGGTATCCTTTCATATGCCCTATTTTGTTCCCTTCTTTGTGTCTAGTGTTTCACCCTTTTTTAATTTTACTTTAAAAACCTTTTTGTGTCATTGTTTGCATATTGTTTTGATGGCTAATTTAACATCCAATTCTACTCCCAATTTTTCATCCATGGTTAAATCCACTTTTGGCTTCTTGTTTAGAGTTTTACTTTTATTTCCATTTATGACCACCTCTATGGGTTCATTTTACTAAGTTCATTTACATAGTGAAATATATTAAATTTTCTAAATATCATTTTGCTGTAGGATTTAATGCATGGTTAGATGAAAACAAAACCCTTTCAGTTTATCTCAGAAACCTAGGACAAACCAATTAAGAGAAAGGTTGTTCTAAGGCTTAGGATTCTTAGTAGATTAAGATGTAGAGTATAGATTAAGAAAAAGAGAATGAATTCTTGTGAGTCCTCGCATGCAGGTCTTCTTGGAGTTTTTCGTATAGCCAAGAAGCGCTCCTAGCTAGCTCCAAAGCTTGGTCCTACACATAAGAGAGAGAATAAAGCAACCTTCACAACATAATATCTTAATAATCAAAACTATAAAAAACATATAAATATTATTGAATAAATAAATATAAACCAAAAACCCATGCATACATTAGTTAAATAGAAGAAGTAAAGAATGAATAGAAACATATGGAAGGAAGAACAACTGATCTATATGAATAAAGGAGTTGGAGGAAAGTTACAACAATCAGATATAGTTGCAACATCACCTCCCCCAACTCATAGCTCCAAAACTCTCCCTCTCAAGACAGATCTCAAGAGCGTGACAATACAAAATTCCCATCATTTTTTCAATGGCCAAGCCTCTAATATATAGGAAAGTGGAGGCTATGAAGATTTCCAAAATTCCTCATTAGTTCAATTTGGGAAAAATCTTTTGGGTGAATAATGTTTCCTCATATAAAAAAGGAATTTTCCACTTTTTAGATGCTTTTGTGCTTAGGAAAAAGCTTCCCCATGCTTTATGGCTCTTTCCCACTTTTGTATGCTTTTATTTTTTAGGAAAAAGCTAAAGATGAGGATAAAGAGATTACATTCCACCATATGTTTCCGAAAGTGACCAAGAATGTCAAATTCAAATTCTAGTTTGCTTATGTTTTAGTTTTTTTTTTAAATATATATTTAGTTTTAGTATTTTTTTTTTCTAGAAAAATATATTTAGTTTTTGGTATATTTTTCTATAAGAAAAATTATATTTTGTTTTTATAAAAATGGATTTTAAACATTCCATTCATGCTAAATTTGTGATTTTATGATAGGAGTTTAAATTATATATAGTAAAGTAACTTAATGTCATGTGTCGTGTTGCTGAGATGGGTGTTATACATCTCTTTCTTGCTAAGTTATAGAATGTGCTTGGGTTTTCTTAATGCAATAAAACTAATTATGTTCTTCATGATATCTTGAAATGTTCATCTTGAACCAGGCTAATAAAACAATAAAGTTAAAATAGGTTTTCCTTTGTCCTTTATAGATCTTTGTCCCCATTAATCTTGGTCTTAATAGATTAATTGTCTTGTGGTGGCCTTGAGTGGTCACTTCCATTAGTTGCATGCTTTGTAGTTTTCAGTTAGTGACATTTTTTAGGCTTGATAATATGTTATTTAATTTATCAAAATGTGTTATTGTCCATATTATTGTTAAATATTAATATTAAATATGTTGATTTTTAAGCATGTTTTAGAAAAACTTTCCCAAAATGTTTATAGATTGTATTTTATAATGCAATGATTCTTTGCTTGATGAAATTGTTTTGGATATTTTTTTTAATGATTCATTGATTGATGAAATTGTTATGGATATTTTTTTTAGTATATTAAATTGTATGTGATAAAGTCAAAAATCACCTCTTTTTTAGATTTTCATTGATCAAATTCCCTTAAGGCCATCAAGTTCACCATTTGGTCCCAGGTTAAGGAAATATAGGAGTCATGAAGTGGAATTGTCCAAGCACTTAAATCTTGAGACATGTTTCTTTTTAGTCACTTTATACTTTCTTTCTATGTAAATTTTTGATGAAAATAGTCTTGGAACATGAGGGGCGTCAATAGTAAGCGAAAACAAACTCCTAAAAGAAAAATGGTATGCAAAGCACCCATAAATAATGTTGATATAAGAAGCAAAAATATTAAGTGAGGTTCAACCTCATATAATTAGAAAATGGGGGAGGAATTTCCAAGTAGTAGTGATTGATGCTTAGAGATACTTGGGTGGAATCGTTATTATTTGAAATGATTAAGACATCAAGGTTACCAATATGTTTACCTCTTTTCGCATTATGACAATACAATTTTAGTTAATTGACATTGAGGACTACTACCATGTATCCAATGTCTATGACTCCAATATCGCAAATGGAAAACCTCTATTTCTCAATTCTATTTCTAGCACAAGTAATTTATACTCCCCATCTCCATGGATAGTTGGGAGTGACTTCAATATTATAAGTGTCTCGAGGAAAAGAAAGAATGAATCGAAATGTTTAACAAGATAATATCTAAGCTATACCATTAAAGCCACAAAGTAGTCTCCATTAAAGTTGTCAAGAAATGAGTCTCCAACCCACACATGTGGATCAATGAGATGTAATACATGTGTGTGTGGTTACGAACTCAATACACCTCTATGATAACTCCACAAACTTATGTATTTCACTCTGTCACATAAATTGACAGTAGTGTGACATAAGTAAACCAAGAGTAGACATGAAAGCCTTAGGAAACAAACATTCCTTAGATCCTCAATTAGGTGCTTAAATGATGAAGTGAAAATGCAAGGAGAAAAGAATAATTCATGATTTAACCATCACATACATGTGATCAAGTGTGACTAGGAGTGTATATATTCATATATTTTCCAAAGAGGGAGTGAATACATGAGTTACCATTTATTGGCCCTTATTTTTCTTTCTTTTTCATTTTCTTATATATAGGACTTAGGGAATAAGGTTTTCATAAGTTTGGCACAACTCATAGATATAAGATTTACATGAATTTTCACTTCAACCTTATAGTTTAGACTTAGATAAATCAATATAGTGTATGTTTAATGATTTTGGCTTTCACTTTTTTATTGTATTTCATCACAAATACAAAAGGGGAAATATTTTGCCACAAATCTATGAATGCTTAATCATAAAGTCGTCATGTGATGAAAACAAATTAATGATGTTATTCTCTACGAAAATGATGGGTATTCTTGAGAAAATCTTATGCTTGTGGATGTTTCCTCCCTGGTTGAGAGGGAGTGAAGGTAGACACCATGTTATCCATGTGTCATGTACTATGGCTAGGATTAACAATCGTAAGCCTAGTAAAGGCACTAGTAGGGATAATGGTGGATTGGATAAACATCTGGGACCAATATTCTTTGAGAATTTGGACATTGACTAGGACTAATCGCCATAAGTCAAGTACATTAATCCAAGATAAGAATAGTCATGAGGATTGACATTTTCTGGTGTCAAATATTATGATAGTGGATTAGGAAATGATCATGTGAGGACATACCTGGTAAACATCTTGGTGGGGTAAGTGCCTTGAAAGGCAGTGGTGTCCAAATTTATGCCTCCCAACATTGTGCTCTGATCTAATGGAGAGATAAACTTGTTAGTCAAGGCCTTACTATTTTGAAAATTTTGGCTATGATGATGTAAATCATCATTGATTCTTATCAATCTAGATCCCTTCTTATATGAATATTTCAACTTGAGAGTACTTTTTTGTCTCATTATGAGTACCTCGCTAGTTTAGAGGGAGGGTCATCATCTTCATTATTGCCATCATCACCACCATCAATGTGATCATTATTGTCATCATTTCATTATCATCATAATCACCATTCATGTCTTCTTCATGATCATCATCATCATCATGATTTTGTATATTGTCGTCAATTGTTCATAATTATAGGTATCATAAGAAATATCACCAACCTTAGTACACATGATATATGAAAGAAAAATAACCACTTTATTTTTTAGAAATGATTGATGATCATCAACATCACTACCATTATCATCGTCATTATAATTGTCATCATCCCCATCATCATAGCTAATATAAGTTTTATCATAATTTTTGTCATCTTCATCATGAACATCATAATCATCATTCATGCCATTATTGTTCTTGATTATGACCAAGATGAAAATAATGATAATGATGATCAGATGATGATGACTTGGAAGATGACGCCAAAGATAATTATTATGATTTTTACCATGATAACATTTAAAAATTGGGAGGAATGGCCAAGGTCATTAGCATCATCATCATTGTCATTGTAACTCCCATCGTCTTTATCATCATTGTCATTATCATAACAATCGCAATTCATGTCACCGTCATCATCTTCATTATCATCATCGTTATAATTATTGACATTGTCATCAGTTGTTCATAATTTTCAATGTCATAAGAAATATAATCAATGCAAAAGATATGATGTGTGTTGGAAAATGGATGCAAAAGTAAACAAAAAATGGGGGTAAAAATATACGTAAATTTGGATGAAGAGTGGACACAACATAAGTAGATGCAGAACAAGACAGAAAAATTGAACAAAAGCGGATGAAAAAGTAGATGCAATAGTTCATACAAACTTGAACACAAAATAGGACTCAAACATGGATGAAAAATTGGAAGAAAACATGGGCACAATAGTAGGCATAAAACTTAGCATGAATTGTGGTGAAACAAATGTGGATACTCCAATGAATGTAAAAAAAAGGGACACAAACTTGAATGCAAAAAGGAGGAAAACTTGGATGAAAAAGGGATGTAAACATGGGCCAAACATGGGTGCAATAGTGAACACAAAATTAGTTGCAAAACTAGACAAATCAAAAGTGGATGTAAAAGTAAATTCGAAATGGGATGCAAAAAACATAAACAATATTTGATGCAAACTTGGACACAAAAGAGGATGCAATAGTGGAAGAAAATGTGGGTTGCAATGATAGGCATAAGATATGGCACAAATAATAGCACAAAAAAGGTGGATGTAATAATAGACACAAAAAAATATGCAAACTTAGATGCAAGACAAGATGCTATAAGGGATGTAAAATTGGATGCAAACACGGGTGCAACATGAGAAACAAAATTGGATGCAAAATATGGATGAAATGGAAGTACATGCAAAAGAAGATACAAAATGAGATGCAAAACCCAACACAAAAGTGGATGCAAAAATAGATGAAATATTTTATGCAAAAGAGGATGTGAAGATGGATGCAAAATTGGAAGCAAACGTGGGTACAACAGTATGTGCAAAACATGGAACAAATTTTGTCACAACAAAAGTAGATGTAATGATAGATGCAAAAAAAGAAGCAAATGAAGATGAAAAATAGGATGCAAAAAGGGATGTAAAAGTGGGTGTAAACATGGGTGCAACAATGGATGTAAAATAGCTTTTGCAACTTATTTGAAAGAGCAATTTTGTCCCAACAATTAGACTTGTAGCATAAAGAACATGGTTAATACATATGATTCGACCAAAAACTAGTTACTACCAAAATTCAACCAAAAAAAATATTACTGCATAAAAATAGAATTAAAAACAAAAATTTCCCAAATTAAAAATAAATAAATGATAAACTTTTTTTTACCAAAATTTAGTGATTTTTTTAGTGCTAATACTAACATCACCATTACAACAAGATATTTTTTTAGTGCTAATACTGCCATTACAACAAGATATAAGAGGGACATAATGCAAAAAGTTTAATAATAATATGTATGTAGAAGATGGTCTTCAGACTGGTGAATTCATGATAATCAATGGGACTACAGTCAAAATAATTGGATGTTATTTACTTTTTTACATAGATTGTCAAAATAATTGCATAAATCGATTTTTTTAAACCAAAATTTAACAAAAACTTTGCTAGTGCTAACATTAGAACCATCATTACAACAAGATATCTTTCTAGTGTTGACAACACCATTATAGTAAGATACCTCAAGAGAGACAGAAAATTTAAAAAGTATGATAGTAATATGTATCCAGAAGATGGTAGTGAAACTAGTAATTGTTCATTCTCATTATCATAGTCATTGTCATCATCATCACCATCATCCTTGTCATCGTTATTGCCATCATTACATTATCATCATAATCACCATTCATGCCATCATCATCAGCTCCATCATCATCATCATTATGGACATTGTTTGAAATTGTTTATAATTATAGACGTTGTAAGAAATATCATCAACCCAAAAAATGTGATCAGTGCTAGAAAAGGGTTGTTTAGGACACATTGATATACGTAAGAGAAATAACAACTCTATTTTTGAGAGATGATCGATGATCATCATCATCACCACCATTATCATCGTCATTGTCATTTTTATCATCCCCATCATCATCATTAATGTAATTTCTATCGACATTGTTGTAATCATCATCATCATTCATGCCATTATTGTTTTTTATGATGACCTAGATGAAAATGATGATTATGACACCAAAGATAATGCTTATGATTATGACAATGACAACATCTAAAATTGGGAAGATTCGCCAAGGTCATTAGCGTCGTCATCATCATAATCATTGCCATCATCATCATTAATGTCATTGTAACCACTATCGTCTTTATCATCATAATCACAATTCATGTCATCACCATCATCTTCATTTTCATCATTGTCAATATTATTGACATTGTCATCAATTGTTCATAATTTTCAATGCCATAAGGAATATCATCAATGCAGAAAATATGATGAGTGTTGGAAAAGGGATGCAAAAGCGAACATAGAAATGGGGGCAACAATAAAAGTAAAATTGGATGAAAAGTGGATACAACATAAGTAGATGCACAACAACATGAAAAACCTAACACAAAAGTGGATGCAAAAGTAGATGCAGTTGTCAATGCAAACTTGGATGCAAACATGAAGGCAAAAGTGGAAGCAAACATGGGTCCAATGGTAGGTGTAAAACTTGGCACAAACTGTGGTGAAACAAATGTGGATGCAACAACGGACACAAAAGTAGATGCAAAAATGGATGAAACAAAAGTGGATACAATAGGGGATGCAAAAACATACACAATATCTGATGCAAACTTGAACACAAAAGAGGATGCAAATGTGGATGCAAACGTGGAAACAAATGTGGTTGCAATGGTAGGCGCAAGATATGGTGCAACAAAAGTGGATGTAACAATAGACAAAAAATATGCAAAATAAGATGCAAAAATGGATGTAAAAGTGGAAGCAAACATTGATGCAACAAGCAAAACAAAATTGGATGAAAAAAATGGATACAATGGAAGTAGATGCAAAAGTAGATACAAAACGAGATGCAAAACCCAATGCATAAACCTGACACAAAAGTGGATGCAAAAATAGATGCAATATTTGATGCAAAAGAGGATGTGAACATGGATGCAAAATTGGAAGCAAACGTGGATACAATAGTGAGTGCAAAACATGGTGCAAATTATGGCATCACAAAAGTGGATGTAATGATAGATGAAAAAAAAGAATCAAAGTATGATGCAAATGAAGATGTAAAAAGGGATGCAAAAAGTGAAATTTAAAATGGGTGTAACAGTGGATGCAAAATTGTATGCAAAAGTGGATGCAATAGAAGTTGATGCAAAAGTAGATGCAAAACAAGACACAAAACCCGATGCAAATCCTAGTCCAAAATTGGATACAAAAAGGGATGCAAAAATAGATGTAGTAGTTGATGAAAACCTAGATGCAAATGAGGATGCAAACGTGGATGCAAAATTATAATCAAAAGTGGGTGCAAAAGGAGGTGCCAAACTAGGCGCCAATTGTGGCACAAAAATATTAGATGGAATAGTGGGTACAATAATAGATGCAAAAGAGGATGTAAATATGGATGCCAAACAAGATGGAAAAGTCGATGCAACAAAAGTAGATGCAAAATTATATGCAAAACTAGACACAAAACTCGATGTAAAACGTGGCGCAAAAGTGATGCACAAATGGATGAAAAAATGGATGCAAAAAATGATTTAAAAAAGGATGCAAAAAAGGATGCAAAAGTTGATGCAAGTGTAGGTGCAAAAAGTGGATGCAAATGAGGATGCAAAAGTATGTCAAACAAAAATAGATGCCAAAATTGATGCAAAACCTGGAACAAAACCTGGTGCAAAGGATGACATAAAACTTGGCATAAAATTTGGTGCAAAACGTGGTGCAAAACCTATTGCAATACCTGGTGCTAAACTTGGTGTAAGATTTGGTGCAAAACTTGATGCAAATTTTGTGTCAAGTTTTGCACTATATTTGATAAATAGATGCAAATAGCACCAAAAATGGGCTCTAGATGCAAAAAAAGAAGTAAAAAGGGACGCTAATCGCTGGTTTTGTTGTAGTGCAAGAAAGATATTAAATAGTACACATAAGACAATAAAGAGAAACAATGCATACCAAAACATTTGAAGTTTGAAAATCCATGCAAAAAGGTAAGAAATAATACCACATGCTAGGAAATTTTTTAATGCATTATGGTGTTTAGACACACTATGACTTGAAGATATGTAACAAAAAAATTTCAAACTGCGGAAGCGAGTGAATATAAAGAAGGAATAAAACTTTTTGTTGAAACCATGCATGCCAGGTATGACTCTTCCAATGACTGAGTGATAGGATCGCATAACGTAGATGGAGGATGCAAAAATTATGAGAGAGAATGATTTTCAATGTGCACAGTAGAGTGATGAGGATCTTTGAGAGACACATCCCTATTCTGATTGGAATTGGAACTGATCTCAAGACTGCAAGAACATATGATAACCATCATATCGGGATGAAGTGCATCGACAACTTGCGGAAGTTCCAAATCATCAAAAGGTAGATCATCAAAGACCAGTGGCTTAGAAAAATCAACAGTGGAAAAATCAGAATTTTGATGAGATGGATGAGTGAAAAGATATGTTGGCTTAAGGGGTCCTAACCTAGGTTCAGAGTTAGTTGCACCAACCAAAAAAACCCTACACTAATGGCCCTTTTGGCAAAAACCCACATAGTGCAGGCTGCAATCTCACCCAAAGCAGTATGGGGGGATGAAAGAACCAAGTTTCTACATCCAGAGACTAGTGTGATGTCTTTCAATGCCTTGGATCCAATTCCACGCAGATCAATAAAATCTTAGGGTATATTACTGCAACTTTGTTAGAACAGCCTTCAGACCTTCACGAAGGTCAATGATTAGCCCTTGCGGACCTTTAACAATTGATTTACCTACTTACGCACATTAGAAAGCAATCCTAGATTGGTGTTCACGCGGATCTACGTAAGTCATTAATAATCGTAAGAGGAATCACTAGAGTCTTCATGAAAGTATTTAAACATGCATTGTGTACATTATTAAGACTTGTTTAAGAGAATCACATAGCATTCAATAAATAATTCATAAAACAAGTCACTCATCAATGGCATATAACATAAATAGATATGAACATAAATACTCAATAATTCTTGAAAAACTTTTCTTTATTGATCTCAACTCACAGATTACAAACTCAAAACTGCCCTACACACATAGCTGTAGGGGTCTGCGCACTCAGCTGTGGACTCTATCTAGGCCTTTACACACTTAACTGCAGACCCTTTCCTTCTCTATCTAAGCGCAAGAAGAAGAGCCTTCCCGCCCTAGCTTCTCGAATCCACCCAATTCTCTATCTTCCTTATACTTCCATTCGTTACTACTTCCTTTCGCTAAGACTCTCTATTTATAGACTTCTTTCATACAATGACATGGTTCGTGAACCATGGGTGAATCTCAAAAACTGACTCAAAACTTATCCAAAACAAGGGGCTAAGCCCCTTTTGACTCCTAATCATCTACATGATCGGCATCCACAAATCGCAGATACTTTACATTATTTACAACATTGTACCAAAACTTGGGTTATCTTAACCCCAAAATAACCTAAGGGACCCCATCCCAATAGGACCCCAACACAAATATCATAACTCGCCCTCAACTCACTCTGATGGCGTCGTGATCTTTCTGCAAAGATCCCCTGGCTCCACCTGGATCATTGCAACTTTAGTAGCGCTCCACTTAACCATATTTTGGCCGGCAAGTCATGAACAATAAATCCAATGGTCATTTTCCTACTAGGTTGCACAATACCTTACATTTTGACACAACCTCCTGAGTGCAGCTTCACTAGTTGCATCTTCGTCACTCTCTGCACAGCGTGCTCACTGCTTTGTCCTTCACACTAGGCATTGTATTTTATAGTCCCGAGCTCTCTTGCAATTTCCTATAGCACTAAGACTATCTTGCTGCCATATAGGCATTGCGCATGCTCCCCTTTATACAACTTCAATCTTCTCTTATTCACTCTTCCCGGGAAGGGTTCCCCCTTCAATGTCGCGAGCTCAATTGCACCTCCATCTATAATTTTCTTGAAAATATATGTCCCTATCCAATGCATCTAGAATTTACCAAGAAATTTAGTGAATTTACTATCATATAATAGGATAAGATTGTTTACCTTGAATGTACGAAGCTTAATATGGCGATCATGCTATGCTTTTTTGTATTCCTTCTGTACTTGTTGATGGAATCCTACTAAAAATAAATCTTCTTCTAGCTCCATTAGTTTCACAAGTCGTTCCTCCAAGGCCTCATGATTCGCCATATTTGTTAAAGCTGCAATGCATAGACTAGGCACAATGTATTCCATCAGCATCATGGCTTCAACCCCATATACTAATATAAACAGTGTTTGCCCTGTCAAATTCTTACAAGTAGTCCTATAAGCCCATAGTACTGTAGGTATTCGCATATCCCATTCATTCACTTGCATGTTGTAGATCTTCATTGGCGCGTTCTCCAAAATCTTGTTAAATGCTTCAATAGTTATATTTTCCTCTGGTTGATACGATGTACTCTTCTGATGATAGACCTAAAACTCCTCAGTCAACACGCTGATCATTTCATTCAAAAAGTGCATACCCTTGTCACTTATCAACACTTTCAGGCATCCAAATCTAGTTGAGACATACTCAAACAAGAATTTTGTTGTCGTAGCCCTTGTACAATCCTTAATCGCATGTGCTTCCACCCATTTGGTTAGGTATTCTGTCGTAGTGATAATATAGAATGCACCCATTTTCTTCCCAAGGGGCTGAATTGGGCCAACAAAATCAATTGTCCACTTCTCACATGCCTGCAAGGACACCTGAGGATGTAGTGGTAACTCGTCCCTTCATGATGGTCTGCGAGTTCTTTGACATGCATCGCATGCCCTACAGTATGCCTTGGAATCCTTGTGCAACATTGGCCACCATAAAACTACGCGCAAGATCTTCTGTGTAATTTCCTTGCCTGCATAATGGCCTCCCACAGCTTCTCCATGAGCTTTAGTGAGAATTTTGTCCCTCTCAAAGTCTGAAACATATCTTCACAATATTTCATCTGCACCCATTTTATACAAATGTCCCGCAATGGCTGAAAAATCGGTCACGCGTACCAGTATTTCCTTCTTCTTCTTACTCGTATATCCTTCTGGTGCCATCTCCAAAGTTAAGAAGTGACTAATGTCTACAAAATGGTCATTCGCTATACGTATTGCAAAGAGTTGCGCATCTGGCAACCCTTCCTCCAAATTATTAGTTTCTTCTTCCATTTCAATTTGCGACAAATGGTCGAGTCTGACATTTAACATCTATGGCTTCACAATGGCTTCAAATTCATACTCCTGAAATAATAGCAACCATCTGAAAATCTTCCCCCCCAACACAAGCTTGCTGACCAGGTACTTCAAGGCAAAATGATTTGTGTACATCTTGAGATGTCCTCCTAACAGATAATGCCTGACTTTTGCAGTGCGTACAACATGGCCAACCCTTCGCGCTCAGTCATTGAATATTTTTTCTCAACCTTCGATAACTTCCTACTTGCGAAGGCTATAGGATGGTTCATTTCTCCTTCACTGGCATGTGTTAACACTGCACCCAACGCAATGCAAGAGGAATCCACATGTACATGAAACTCCTTTTTCCAATCAGGAAATACTAAGATCGGCACAGTGACCATATTTTATTTCAACACATCTAAGCTACGCTGACATTCTTCGTCCCAACAGAATGTCACATCCTTCCTTAGCAGTTTCTCCATGGGCATAGTAATTTGAGCATAGGCTTTAATAAATTATCTATAGTATCTCGTATGTCCCAGCGTTGAGCCCAGTTTTTTAACATTCCTAGGGGCCTCCAAGTTCACAATTACTGCAATATTTGTAGGGTCCACCATCAATCCTTTCTTGCATACAACATGACATAGCAAGATACCAAAAGGAGCATAGAATATATGTTTTTTCAAATTCAGTGTGTTCTAGTATCTGTGACATGTATGCAACATCATGCACAAAATTGCTACATGGTGCTTCACTAATCCAAACACTGTCCAGTCATCAAAGTATACCTCCATAAACTTATGAATGAACTCCTTGAATGTTGTGATGACTATGCGAGAAAGCATCACAGTTTATTGGAAACAACCCCACTCCGTTGCGAAGGTAGTTTTTCTTTTATCCTCTGGCGCGATCTTGATTTAATGATACCTTGAAAACTCGTCAGTAAAGGAATAGGCCTCCTCCCCTCCAACATTGCCTAGTACCTCGTCTGTGAACGGCGTCAAAAATGGATCGTGGACACATGTATCATTAAGCTTCCGCAGATCTACGCAGATCCTTATTTCACCCTTTTGCTTCTTTTCTTGAACCACCATCGGGCTCACCCAATCATATTCTTCAACAAGTTCTATGATGCCTACCTCTAGCATCTTATCTAGCTCCTGCAAAACTTTTCCTTGTTCTTAGGATTAAGGCAATAAGGCCTCTATTTAATAGGCTTCGTGTCTGGTTTCAATGATCACTTCATAACTCCCAATTCATTGATTATGCCCTTTAGGTATGAGAACTTAGTTGGAAAGAGATCTTGGTATTCATGGTGTAATTAAACAACTTTATCGACTGTAGCATCGTCCCAATAATCTCCAATTTTCACGAACTTCGAGTCTTCCTCGGTGCCAACATTTACTTGCTTTGTTTTCAAGGTGCAGAGATGTTTGTGTTTTCTCTTTGTGGTCCCTCGACTTCACGATGCCCTTTGACCTCCAGAATATTTATGTTCCTTGGGTATTCTTCTTCCCCTTTAGCGTCACATTATGGAATTCTAGTGGGTGGTGCAACTAGGTGCTCCAGTCTAGTTGGTCCATTCCATCGGTTCTGTTGGTGTTCTGAAGATAACCACTTTAATTTCCTAGAGTGCTTCATCGATGCTTGCAAACCTATCCTCAAAACTAAAAGTCAATAAGAACCCATCCTTCAATACATCCCATTCTGCGGTGCCATGGAGGAGCTTTGTTTCAAGATACCAGTTCATGGGGATGGTATCCAAGGTATGAAAAAATATGTGTACCCACTTAGGCTATGGTTCTATTTCCCATGCTTTAGTCCACTTTATTAGGTGATCGCGCGGATCATCTCTTCCATTTTTCTTCTCATTCATTCTAGTGTTAACCTTCCCAAACCGTAGCTTCATCATTCTTCTGTAATATCACCATCCATAAAAACTATCTTCATGCGTACCTCACCACCGTGCAGGTGTAGGATGCAGTGATAACTCTAATGCTTGGAAGCAGTGGTCCACAGGGACTTCACACTCAAATTCATCCAAAAATAGATCTATGTTAGTTAAACCATCATAATAAGGTAATTTTCTTACCTCCGACGAAGCACAGCACAGTGACTTTGTCATCATATTACATCACAATGTAGATACTTCTTGCAAGAAATTCTACCAATGCTCTAACTCCTCATCTGAATCAGAGGTGCAGGAACTCTCCCGGTCCCATGCAATCCATCCATCTGTCATTGGATTGATCCAGTCCTGATCTCATGTTATTATTTTGTAAATCTGATCCAGTTCATCATCACTTTCTTCACAATCGCAGGCTGGTTTAGTATAGCGTGCCTCTTCTACAGGGTCCAGATGCATTATAACCCTAAGCAACTTTATTTCAAATGACAACTTCCTTTTCTTGAAATTGATGACCCCATTCATATCAATAGCCCAATCAATTCCCAGGAGCGCGTGGTATGGATTACTGGCGTTAATGATTTCTGTAACTTCAAAGTCTTCCACTGTGCTCGCACCTTCAATATCAAATGTTACACCATAGAACCATCCTATGGGGATGATTTTCTGTTGGTTCGCCATCCTGAGCTGAATTAGAGACCATTGTAGCACAATTCTCCCCATCCTTTCGCATGTCTATTTGAGTAAAACGTTTGCGTCATATCCTAGGTCTAGAATGACCATATCCATTTCATAATCACTTATCTATGTGGTTAGCCTCATCTCTCACCTGGATCATGCCTTATGCTTGTCAATCTTTCTGACCGCACAGTTTTCAGCAGGGGCTTTTTCCTTGCTAACACATTTATTTATTATCTCCTGAAGGCCTTCCACGGCCTTGCTATCACACACTAGTTTCATGCAGGTCTCCAAAAATGTAATCAGTACAGAAGGATCAACATCTGTAGGCTCGCTTACTTCTTGCATCTTGCTTTGGCTTCCTGAGGTGGAGGCCTCAACAAAGCTCTTCTTGGCTTCCATAAAAGTTTCCTTAGCGTGATCCAAATCAAAGCCGACTTATTTCTCGGGCACCTTGTAGACCCATCCTTCTTCTTCAGGATGTTTACCTTTATCAATGTCAATCGTCATTCCACTTCTTAACAAAATATTAATGCTTTATTCTTCTTCGCGGGCCTCAACCCTCATCATTTGTAAGTTCTACATACGTTGCTAAGGCTATGTTTTCTTCTCTTGCATTTTGGTTATTAGCACTGTGCATTCTTCTATAGTATGGTCAAACTGTCTACAGTATTGACATGATGGGTGTGTAGGATTCTCATACTCTCACGCATAGTGCCACGGCTATCCACAGTTGTAGAAGATAATCTGACCATGACCCCTACCAGGTCTTCCTCCTCCTCGGCCCCGTCCTCGTCTTTGATAACCTCCGCACACTCCTCTAGTGCCTTGATCTAGAGGCAGAGTTTCTACTTGCATATGGTACATAGGGGTCCTTTCCATCATCAACTCAGAGCTCCCACAGTGGCACTCATCATGACCCACATATTTGCAGAAATTACAAAACAATTGTTGGGGTGTCTGAATGAACTTCTGAAGTAAATGGAAATTGTCTATTGCATGTTTCCCATTAACTTGATAAATAGTGCACCACAGCGTAGCCCCCATGCTCAACCATGCTAGTGTTTCTGGTTTCAGGAGAATTAGCCCCCCTCCTGTAATATAATTCACGTACACGGGATAGTGATCCTTATCGTGCCCATGGCCCTTGCACTTCAAACACTAGACTTCTGCACGCACTTCTGGTTTATTCTCCTTCTCTTTCTTCAAACTCTATAATTCTAGGTGCGAGCTTGCTTATTGTGAGTGGATTTATTGTACTCCTAGGTTCGTACCCTGAACAAGTGATGCCTGCAGCCTTATTGTGATCTCCAAGGCCTCTGCCTGTGTTTCTATCCTCTGTTGTGACAGAGAAATTCTCAAGTGAGGAAAAGTGATGTTATAAACCATTCGCGATGCTGGCTATCTATGATCTGCATGTTAGCCTCTCTGATCTGACACTTCAACCTCTAATCAAATTCCCAAGCTATCTCATTAAGCCTCATCATGATCTCTTTAAATCCAATTAGTGACTATGAGTCAAACTTAGACTTACTAAACTCTTTGTTTAAAGTTGTCTTAGTCTATGCTATCAATGCAAGCGGATTATCAAAACAACACTTAATATACCAAGTTAGCATGCGATCTTGCAAAGCGGTAACTAACTGTGCCTTTTTTATATTGTCATCAGTAATCTATTTCGTTTTCCATATAACATTTGTAAAAACCAGAACTGCTCTGGATCTTCACTTCCTATGCCCTTGAAGATTGGCATTTTCATTGCTTTCGCCATGTTGAAAGGTGGAGGTAGAGGTGGAGTTTTGGGACAATGTGTATACAGTGGAGGTGGAGGTGGTGGTGGAGTGGATGGATGGTTTTTTCTAGGAATCCTCTCAGTGATTAGCTAAACTGTGTTGTGCAGTGTAGTCTTCCCCACCCTTTCTTCGTCACTTAAAGGGGGTCCAATCAAGGGACTATACTCTAGTCCTGATTCTTCGTGATTTCTAAAGAATCTTCCACTTCACGTAGCTCTAAACATCAAGGTAATGGAATCACCCATTTTTCACATAACATCCTCTTAATCCAAGTATTCAATGATCTTAAATACTTACCTCGCGGTCCTTTGAAGAATCTTCATTATAGCTGATTAAGGTATCAACTGCAAATTCTATAACAAATCCTCCTAGAATTCGGTCAAGCCAATGATATATAACCTGCACGATCTTGTTGTTAGATGCTTCTATTCGTCACACTAATTCTAGAGTCCACACTATAGGATTATCGAGCTTCCACCTTCCTTGACTATCTGTCAACTTAGCCAACCACTCATATAGTTTGATAGGGAAGGTGCATAAGAAGATCTTGTGTATCTCTGTATAGAGATACCTGTTCAACCAATCTTCCTTCGATAGGTGCGGATTCATGTTTTCTTGCACCACGAATTTGTGAATTTTCTGATCCAACCACTTCTCAATTTCTTTCTTGGTTAGATTCCAATGATGTGACGTCACACATCTCTTTCAAGCAGATCCTAGTCCCAACAATGGAACCATTTTTTGGCTTAGCGAGTCCTAACCCAGGTTCAGAGTTAGTTACACCAACCAACAAAACCCTACACTACTGGCCCTTATGGCAAAAACCCATGTAGCGTAGGCTACAGTCTCACCTGAAGCAGTATGGGTGGATGTCATAATCAAGTTTCTACATCTAGAGACTAGTGTGATGTCTTTCAGCATCTTGGGTCCACTTTTGCACAGATCGATAAAATCTTAGAGATATTACTGCAACTTTGTTAGAATAGCCTTCAGACCTTCGTGAAGGTCTATGATTAGCCCTTACGGGCCTTTAACATTTGATTTACCTACTTACGCGCATCAGAAAGCAAGCCTAGATTGGTGTTCATGCGAATCTACTTAAGTCATCAATAAACATAAGAGGAATCACAAAAGTATTTAAACATGCATTGTGTACAGTATTAAGACTTATTCAATAGAATCACATAGCATTCAATCAATAATTTATAAAACAAGTCATTCATCAATGACATATAACATAAATAGATATGAACAAAACTACTCAATAATTATTCAGAAACTTGTCTCTATTGATTTCAATTCATAGATTACAGACTCAAAACTTCCCTACATACACAACTACAGGTGTCCACACACTCAGTTGCAGACTCTACCTAGGCCTCCAAGCACCCAGGTGCGGAGCCTTTCCTTCTCTATCTGTGCGCAGGAAGCAGAGCCTTCCTGCCCTAGCTTCTTCAATCCACCCAATTCTCTATCTTCCTTCTACTTCCATTCGTTACTACTTCCTTTCGCTAAGAATCACTATTTATAGACTTCTTTCATACAATGTCATGGTTCACACACCATAGGTGAATCTCAAAAACCAACTCAAAACTTATCCAAAACAAGGGGCTAAGCTCCTTTTGACTCCTAATCAGCTACGTGCTCTGCATCCACAAATCACATAGACTTTACATTATTTACAAACTTGTACCAAAATTTGGGTTAAGTTAACTCCAAACTAACCTAGGGGACCCCATCCCAACAAGATCACCAAAGCCAAGATGAGAGAGTTCAAGATCAAAAAAAAATGCATCCTCATGATCTAATGAATCATAAACAAGATATTTCACCCTCTAAGTTTTCAGAATGATGAGATCATAGATTGGGGAGATTTAAAAGTGAAGATTTTTCCTCTCTGCATTTGAATGAAGAACTGACATTCCACGAATTCTGAAAATGATCGGAATTAATAATATCATCAGAAACTATATTTTCACAAGATTCAACAGGTATGGCAGAATCGTAAAAAATGTCAAGATAATGAGGGATAGGTGCAGAAGGAGAAAAATCAACCCTCATCGTAGATTCTTGTTCATATGTGGACTCCCACACATAGTCATCGTAAATGGTATTGCAAGTTTTTTGCAAAACACCAACTCCATCTAGAACTTGATCCTCATTAAAATTTAGATAAATATTCAAAACAAGTGAACACAACAACTCACAATCCAGAGGACCAAAGGAACCAAAGGATAAAGGATGAGGAGATAACAATTCATTGCAAACATCCAATTCGCAGTCCAAACTTGCACCAGAATTCTGAATATGTGTGGTGGGAGAATATGGTGGTAAATAGATGGATGAATTCTCAAGTTCTCCCACCTCAACCTATAGAATTGGAGTTGTTTGATAAGGATATGGAGAGTCACTCAGAATCGAAACTTCGTCCATCGCAGATTTTGAAGCTCTAATATCGCAGTATGTTGGGAGACTTTCAAAAGATTCATATTCATGCAGATTCATTGAAATGTGAACAAGAAATTCACATTTCTCTTTCATTAAAGTCCAATTAACATCAGCTTCAGAAAATTCAAAGAAAAAATGAATAAAATGATCATGAAAATCATTAAGTGATTCATTAAGAACTTTTCACAATCACATATTTTTCTTGAACATAGATTTGTAACCATACCTAACAAAGGCGCAGAAACGTTCTGTGGCAAGATGTTCGAAAGAGCTTATAGAAGAAATAGGCAATGTGTAACACCATTCCCTTATGCGTCATTCAAATGTAAGAGTGAACAACCTATAAGCAACCTCCTCACAATGAATATTGTGCTTCATGTAGAATTCAAGAAAATGAGCAGTGTGCTCAAAGAAGGTTGTTTCACCCTCACCATCAAATTTGAGATTTGACAAGTCATTAATGATTTCCACCAACACTTTTCATTTTAGGTTTTAAAATAATATTTCAGGGCTGAGATATTAGAGGAATCCATTAATGAGTGCGGAAAGTTGAAACATAATTCATGGGCTCATCTTGTCATATGGTCATCCTTCTAGCACTAGAAATGTTGATGGTGTTATACTTGCCAACATTTAGGGGATCTCCCAGATATGAAGTCCCAACTAGACATCACATTGTTTGGAGTAGGATTCTATGTATTGGGGTGTTAATGATATGCCTTGTTTGCAAAGGTGCATGGTTTCCTTAGTGAGAACAAGTGTGTGACCCTGCAGAAGTTCAAGTGCGATGCATGAAGGTTCCAACACATGAATCGAAAAGGTAGTGATCCCCTTAGAAGACTATAATAGTATGTTGGCTTAGGGGTCCTGACCCAGGTTTAGAGTTAGTTGCACCAACCAATAAATCCCTACACTACTGGCCCTTTCAGCAACAACTCGCATAGCACAGGATGTAGTCTCACCTGAATCATTATGGGGGGATCCTAGAACCAAGTTTCTGCATCCAAATACTAGTGTGATGTCTTTCAATGCCTTAGATATACCTTCGCGTAGATCGATACAATCTTACGGATCACTACGGTAACTCTATCAAAATGGCCTTGAGACCTTTGTGAAGGTCTACGATTAGTCTTTGCGAACCCTTAACAGTCAATCTATCTACTTACGTGCATAAGAAAGATGTCTTAAATTATGGTTCACGCAGATTTACTGAAGTTATTAGTAAAACATCATAGAATTCATCAGAATCTTCGCGAAAATACATAAACATCCTTTGCATACATAATTAACAGTTATTCAATAGAATCACACAACATTCAATCAATATTTCATAAAACACGTCATTCATTGACAACAAATATGATAAACATTATTAAACAAAAATATTCAAGAATTCTTCGGAAACTGTCATTATTGATCTTCAATTCAGGATTATAAACTCCAAACTACCCTGCACACTCAGTTGCGGACTCTACCTAGGCCTCTACGCACTCAGTTGCAAAGCCTTTCCTTCTCCTAACAGACCCACTTCTTCTCGCTATCACTTCTTATCCATCATCAGCTACTAATGTAACATGCCTTCCATGGTCCCTGGACCATGGGTGGATCTCAAAACTGACTCAAGCTTTTCATAAAACAAGGGGCTAAACCCCTTTGACTCCTACTCATCTACGCACTTTGTATCCCTAAATCATGGAGATTTTACATTAATTACAAAAATGTACCAAAACTTGGGTTATATTAACCCCAAAACTGACCCAGGGGACCCCATTCTCACAAGCCTCCAAAACAAAGATCATGAGTTGCCCTCGAGTCACTTAGCTGGTGCTGCAATCTTACTGCGAAGATCCCCCAACTCCACCTGGATCATTGCAACTTTGGCAGTGCTCTATGTTGCCGCCTGCTTGACTTCCTCAACCCATTTTTCTGTAGTTGGTCCTTTGACTACCTGCCTCATCGTCTGTTGTGTCTGCTGCAACCCTTTAATCTTATCCTGGATGTTATTCATGACTTGATAAGCTTCCTCTAACCATGGTTATAACCTGGCCTTTAGCAAGGCCACTTTTTCCTGCGCTTCCTCCACCTGTGCTAGCAATTGCTTTCCTTCCTGTAGTTTAGCAAGGTGCCGCGCTAGTGCTATGGAGTGCGTGGTCACCCTGACTTCATCATATTATTGTTGCAGCTCCCTGACCTCAATGTTCAATGTCTACAGGTTCAAATCCTACTACAGATTGGTCACTAAATCAATTGCTTGCTCGAATGTCATACAGTTAGTGATCGTGGCATCTAGGGTGGTCATTCCTTCCTTTATCATGGCTTTGTGCTGCTCCTGGACCTCAGGCGGAGTCATGGGCTGCAACTTTAACTGTAGCTATGTGATCTCCATGTTGATATCACACTGAACTCGACCAACCTCGGCTTTAGCTTCACACACACCAGTGGCTAGTTTTCTTATATTTTCTTCTGGCTGTGCATCCTCCGGGATGTGAAGCTCAGGCACTGTCTTGCATGCCTCTGCTACTACTGATTGTAGTCACGAAATATACACCTGTAGCATCTCCTTTTCCTTGTATTTAGGATTAAGGCGATACGACCTCTATTTAATAGGCTTCGCATCCGACTTTAGAGTGATCTTCATAACACCCAAATCACCAATTATGCCCTTCAAATCCGAAAACTTGGTAGGGAAGAGATCTTGATATTTGCAGAGTAACTCAACAACTTTATCCACAGTAGCGTCATCCCAATAATCTCCAATATTTGCAAAATTTGGTTCTACTTTAGTACCAATGTTTACTTGCCTTGTCTTCAATGGCACGGTGATGTTTGGGTTGTCTATTTGTGGGCCTTCGACGTCACGGTGCCCTTCTGCCTTCGGAAAATAATGTTCCTTGGATCTTCATCCTCCTCTTCAGTAGTCACATTATAGCATTCCAGTGCATGACGCAGCTAGGTGCTCCAGTCTGGTTGGATCAGTTCCATAGGTTCCTGGGGCATTCTGAAGATAACCACATTCAAAGCTAAAGGTCAATAAGAACCCTTCCCTCAATACATCCCACTCTATGGTGCCATGGTAGAATTCTATTTCAAGGTATCATTTCATGGGAATTGTATCTAAAGTATGGAAAAATATGTGAACCCATTATGGCTGTGTTTTTTTCCCCCATACCTTAGTCCATTTCGCTAGGTGATCACGTGGTCATCCTTCCCTCCATATTTCTCAATCAATCTAGTGCTAGGCCACCCAAACCATAACCTCATCATTCTTCTGTAATCTCGCCATCCCTCAAATCTATCCTTATGTGTGTCCCACCATTTTGCAGGCGTAGCGCACAGTTCCAAATATAATGCTTGGAAGTGGTGATCCTTAGGGACTTCACACTTGAATGCATCCAAAAACTTATCTACGTCATTTAAACCATCATAATAGGGTAATTTCCTTACCTTCGATGAGACACAGCGTAGCGACTTCGTCATCATATTGCATCGCAGTGTGGATACTTCATGCAACCAATTCTATCAATGCTCCAACTCTTCATCCGAATTAGAGGTATATGAACTCTCCCAGTCCCATGAAATCCATCAATCTATCGTCGGATTGATCCATTCCTGATCTCGCATTGTTATTTTGTATATTTGATGTAGTTCATCCTCACTTTCCTCATAATCGTGGACTGGTTCAGTATAGCACGCCCCTTCTGCAAGGTCCAACGATACTACAACCTGAAGCAATTTCCTTTCAAACAACATTGTGCTCTTCTTCATATTGATGATCCCATTCATATCAATGGCCTAGTAAATTCCCAGGAGCGCGGGGTATAGATTACTTTCATTAATGATCTCTATCACCTCAAAGTCATCCATCATGTTCGCACCTTCTATATCAACTGTTACTCCATATAATCATCCCATAGGGATGATTTTCTGCTAGTTCGCCATTTTGGGCTGAATCAAAGACCACTGCAGCACAGGTCTCCCCATTCTTTCCCATGCTTGTTTTGGCAAAACGTTCGCGTCAGACCCTAGATCCAAGATGACCTAGTCCATTTCATAATATCCTATATGCATGGTGAGCCTCATCTTGCGCCCCATTCTTGCCTTATGTTTGCCAATATTTTTGACCACCCGTGTCCATTAGGGACCTTCCATTTGCTAGCACAGTTGTTTATCAACTCCTGCAGGCCTTCCACAACTTTGATATCGCGCAACAGTTTTATGCAGGTCTCTGAAAAGGTAGTAAGAACAGAGGGGTCAACCTCTACAGGCATGCTAGTTTCTTTCATCTTGTCCTAACTTCCTGAGGTGGATGTGTCAGCGAAGCTTTTCTTGCACTCCTAAATGTTTCCTTTGCGTGATTCATATCAAAACCCAATTCCTTCTCTGGGACCTTACAGACCCATCCGTCCTCTTCAGCTTATTTACCTTTATCATGGCCAGTCATTATTCCACTTCTCAGAACTATATTCACACTTTGATCTTCCTCACGGGGCTTATCTCTCATCATCTACAAGTTCTATGTAGGCTACAAAGGTTGTGCTTTCTTCTCTTTCAATTTAGCTAATAGCACTGGGCATTCTTCTATAGTATGTTCAACTGGCTGCATTATTGACATGACAGGCGTGTCTAATTTTGACACTCCCACGCGTAGTGCCCTGGCTATTCACAGTTCTAGCAGACGACCTGACCACAACCTCTACCAAGTCCTCCTCCTCCTCGGCCCTATCCTCATCCCTTATAACCTCCACGCGGTCCTCCTGTACCCTATTTTAGCGACCAATTTTCTCCCTGCATCTGGTATGTAGGTGTCCTTTCCACCATTAGCTCATAGTCGCGACAATGGCGCTCATCATGGCCCACCAATTTGCAGAAGTTACAGAACAACTACTGGGGTGTCTAGACAAACTTTTGAAGTAAATAACAGTTATCTATCTTATGTTTCCTAACAACTTGAAAAATAGAACACCATAATGTAGCCCCCACGCTTGGCCCTGCTAGAGTTTCTAGCTTCAGGGGAATTCGTCCTCCTCCTGTAATATAATTTGAGTATACAAGATAGTGGTATTTATTGTGCCCCTAGATTTTTCACTTCACGCACCAAACTTCTGCACGCACCTCTAGTTTAGTCTCCTTGTCTTTCTCCAAACCTTGTATTTCTAGATGTAGGTTCTACAGCTGGGAGTGGATCTGCTCTACCCCCAAGGTCACATCCTGAATAGGTTACATGCAACCTCATCGTGATTTCCATAGCTTATGCCTATGTTCTTATCTTCTTCTGTGACAAAGCAATACAACAATGAAGCTATAAACCATTCATGATGCTGACTATTTGTGAGCTACATGTGAGCTTCTTGAATCTAACACTTCAATCTTTGATCCAATTCCCAAGGTGTCTCATCGACCTTCATCATAATTTCCTTGAATCCAATTACAGACTACAAGTCAAACTTAGGCTTACCAAATTCCTTGTTTAAAGTTGCCTTAGCCATTGCTAATGATGCAAGAGGATTATCAGAACAATACTTAATATACCAAGTTAGCGCGTGATCCTGGAGAGTGGCAACCAACTATGGCTTCTTTATATTATCATCAATAATCTGTTGCATTTTCCACACAACATTCGCAACAAACCAAAACTTCTTCGTATCTTCACTTCTGATGCCCTTGAAAATTGGCAGGCTCATTGTGTTTGTCGTGTTGAATAGTGTTGGCACAGGCGGAGGTGTGGGCGAAGGTGTATGCGGTGGAGGTGGAGGTGGAGGTGGAGGGGATGGATGATGTATTCATGGAAAACCTTGTGTTATCAATCGAACAATACCTCACGGTGAAGCCTGCATCGCTCCTTTGTCGTCGCTTGAAGGAGGTCCAATTAACAGACTATATTCAGGACCCGATCTATCTCGATCTCTAAAGAGTCTTCCACTTCGCATAGCTCTGAACATTAAGGAAATGGTATCACTTGTTTTTCTCATAACAACATTTTGATCCAACTATTCAATGATCTTAAATACTTACCTCATGGTCCATTGAAAAAACACCACTCCGCTTCGTTGTAGATTCTGTAACAAATCCTCCTAGAATCTGATTGAGCCAATGATCAACAACCCGTGCAATCTTGTTTTTAGAAGCGTCTAATCCTTGCACTAATTTAGGAGTCAACACTATAAGACTATCAAGCTTCCACCTTCCTTGATTGTCTGTTAATTCAGCCAACCATTCATACAACTCAATGGGGAAGGTGCAGAAGAAGATCTCATGTATCTCCGTATAAAGAAACCTATTCATCCACTCTTCTTTTGACAGGCACAGATTCCTATTTTCTTGTGTTGCGAACTCATGAATCTTTAGATTCAACCACTTTTCAATTTCTTTCTTGGTCGGATTCCAGTGATGCGACATCAGACATCTCTTTCAAGTAGATCTTGGTCTGAGTAACGGAACCATTTTTTTAGCTTAGGGGGTACTGACCCAGGTTCAGAGTTAGTTGTGCCAACCAACAAATCCCTACACTACTGGCCCTTTCAGTAACAACCCACATAGCGCATGTTGCAGTTTCACCCAAAGAAGTACGAGGGGATGCTAGCACCAAGTTTATGCATCCAGAGACTAGTGTGATGTCTTTCAAAGCCTCATATCTACCTTCATGCAAATCGATATAAACCTAGGGCTCACTACAGAAACTATGTCAAAATGGCCTCGATACCTTCGGGAAGTTCTACAATTAGTCTTTGCAAATCGTTAATAGTCAATCTATCTACTTACATGCATCAGAAAGCAATGTTAAATTAGGGTTTGCGCATATTTACTTTTATTAGTAAACATCATAGAATTCATTAGAGTCTTCGCAAAATTACATAAACATGCTTTGTGTACATCATTAATAGTTATTCAATAGAATCGTGCAACGTTCAATCAATATTTCATAAAAAAACATCATTCATTGACAACAAATATCATAAACAGCAGTAAATATAAATACACAAGAATTCTTCGGAAACAGTCTTTGTTGATATTTAATTTAGGATTACATACTCAAAACTACCTTGCGCACTCAGCTACAGGGATCCACGCACTTAGCTACGGACTCTACCTAGGCCTCTGTGCACTCAACTGCAGAGCCTTTCCTTCTCCCAAAATGACCCACTTCTTCTCGCTATCACTACGTATCCATCATCAACTACTAACATAACATGCCTTAGACTCTCTAAGACACACCTATTTATAGCCTTTTCCATACAATGCCATGGTTCGCAGACCACGGGTGGATTTCAAAACTAACTCAAACTTTGCATGAAACAATGGGCTAAACCCCTTTGACTCCTACTCATATACATGCTTCGCATCCACAAATCGTGGAGACTTCACATTAATTACAAAAATGTACCAAAACTTGGGCTATCTTAACCCCAAAACTGACCTAGGGGACCCCATCCCAACGTAGTACACAACTTGAAAGGAACACACAAGCATAATGACATCATAAGATAATATAAGGAATATTCTACAAGTTAACAATGATGAGTTAATACAACAACACACATTCGACAAGATTCATACAAATTCAAACGAAATAGTTCATAAACATAAGTGTAAGTTAAATAACATACATTGAAAATACAAGAAGAATAGTCCTACTATATTCACAACATATGCATGAAAGTGTGTTGACTCTGAGATTTTATTAAAAGTGAAAGTTCTAATCATACGTACATCGTTGATGAACCAAAACATAAGTGTAAGTTAAATAACATACATTGCAAATACAACAAGAATAGTCCTACTATATTCACAACATATGCATGAAAGTGTGCTGACTCTGAGCTTTTATTAAAAGAGAAAGTTCTAATCATACATACATCGTTGATGAACCACTATTCCCAATAGTGGAACGTGAAGTCAACAACACCTACTCCTTCAGTGAAGTATATTGCCTCTACGCTGTGGAGAATCCAATTCTCTCACAAAACTACCAAGCTCTTTCTAATCATAAGCCTAGCCAAAATCTTGGCTCCCAAAAGCACTTCACATGAGTTATGATGTTCTATTTATAATAAGAGGGGGTGAATCTTCAACTCCTCTTTGTCACCTTTGAACTACCCTAATGACTCTTCAACTTCTTTACAAAATAACTCATTACATTACATCATGACTCTTCACATTTCAATATTGGCACTTAATAATATTACATTTTACACTCACACCCATATAAGACAAACTAGGGTAGAGACAACTTGACAGCCGAACAAGAAATAACACTATGATGCTTTAGTTTGGGTAAAATCTAGCTCAACAACTTCCACTTGATGCTTCTTGGTCACATACTGGTGCCAAGATTGGTATTGTGTGATGACATCCCCAAACTACATGATGGTGTCTAGCTAGAAGTGGAGTCTAACCTCCATGGAATTCAGGTACAAATATTTGGAACCGGTTTCTACTTCCTTCCAAACGATGACCAACATTGTCCGCACTTAGACAGGGCTGCTAATGTAGATTGTGACCACATATTTGTTCTTGGCATAGAAGAGTGAAGCCATGCGTTTTTCTGGCTTAGGAATGTGGTACATATGTCGATAATCTGCTGCCAGAAAATTAGAAAGCCTTCGTCTGCTAGCATTGCTCAAATTCATGGTATTCACATCAATATGTGTGATAATCTAGTTGATGACATTTTCACATGGGAAGGTTGAATTTCTACATGCAGCCCTGTGTAGCCATGATCTCTAGACATTAATGTATACCTATTAGTCCTCTAGATCTTCTGTGAATTCCTTTACTAAAAATGATTAATTAAATTTTTTCCATGTAAGATCTGAATCCTTTTCTACATACAGTTGAGTTCTGAGTATACTGGCAAGTTTACTGGCATTTTCTCAACTACTTCCCTGGTACTTCTCTCTATGGTATCTTTTGAAGCAATTCTCTTGGGTGCCATGGTAACAGTGACTTCTAAAGAGAAGTGCTCAACAACTATGGTACCTGTGGGACAAAAAAGAAAATCATGCAAGAAAAAATTATCCTTTTTCAAATATATCTTCACAACAATATCATGTAGCAAACAGGTGCACTAGTGAGAAAATTTGCGCATTTTTCCTAGCCAAGTGAGGGGGCTAGCTGTGGGAACTTCGCATTGTGTAGTTCCAGTAGCCAAGGTGTAGCCTAAGGCTTGAGACTGTGCAATGTGCAGTCCAACTTGGGTAGTGACTAGGAGAGACAATGGCCAAGAGGCAAACTAAGCCCTAGAAATATGTAATGCACAATTGGGCTAGCCTATACTGCACACTACGCAGTTTCAGAGGTCAAGCCTCAGCTTGAGCTTCTGAATTATGCAATGCCTAGTTGGTAAATGTGAAAACTAACTAAGGAAAGTGTGGATATGCCCAATGGAAATGTGGGAAATAATAAGATCTAAATGATGATGTGAGTTTGAGTGTAGATATGAATAATTATAGATTAATCAATGTGAATCAAGTGCATAAACTTAACGAAAGGAAGGAAAAACAAATGTGTGAAGATATTCGCCGAAACAACAATTGTCGGTATGTAAAAACAAGTAAATAAATGCGACACTTATTAAAAGAAAAAACAATCTGAAACAACACTTATACAAGATAATAAAATTTAAAACATTAGCAATCATGAAGAGAAACAAGAAAAACAACACTCTTAGAAGTAAAACGACAAAAAGTGACAAAAAAGCGGCAAAAGACGACAAAATAAAAACTCATCTAGAAAAGTGACGACAACTCCACTGAAGGTTCCTTGATCTCCTCGATAATGTTAGAGATCTAACATCAAATGTACAAATGATCTCTATAGGTTTCTATTAAATAGATTTGAGAAAATTATGGTTTATGACGTGCATGCCTAAAATCAAGGGAAAAGACACACTTGGCAGAAATTTATAAAAAAAAATGCCTATGCCACCTTAGGGAGACTACTGATGAATCCCTACTTTCTAGGGATTTATTTTTTTCATTTTTGGGAAACTCACATGCACATTATCAAGAAAGATTGTGCAATTTTAGGGAATTGGGAAACTTTATGGTTCAGTACACTATGCAGTTTCTGAGATCAATGATGGATTGCACAACTTCTGGGCTCAGTGTTGGGATTCCTTCCATGGATGCACAGTTTCTGAGCTCAAGGTAGAACTGTTATCCTGCATCACACAATTCCAATCATCAAGGTTGGCTTACCCTCATGAATTTATCAATTTCTGGAGGCAAGCCCAGAACTGTAGTAAGACAAAGTTAGGAGGTTAGCTTCTAACTACAAAGATCAGTTAAGTGTAAAAAAAAGCAAAAAAACACATATGAAAGGGATAAGTCTTAATAAAAACATGAATATTTGACGAAAGTCATAGGTAAGCTCATGTTAACAAAAAGGAAGGCTCCAAAACCAAAGTATAGGCAAAATTTTGAGGTGTGGTTGTAGCAACTACAACAACATCCTTCAGCCGATGATAATCTTTGTCATGATAATAAAAATGGTCATGTTTATAGCTTGTTGCATCCATGAAAGATATACATTCCAATCCTGAGCTTTGTACAAAAGGTTTGCATGAAGATAAACTAACCAAAGCAGAATTCTTTATCCGATTAGAAACCCAATTTTCAAAATTAGGAAAATTGACTTGGAAATACTGAAAATTTTTCAAGAACGAGTTTGCATCCAGTGAAACAATACAGGCAAAAAACAATTGTGAGATAATCCATATCTGACCTAGTGCAAGGACCTCATCATGATCACAAGGACCTGGCATAACCATCAATGAGCGTTGATGTGCCTCGACTCCTTAACAAGTCCCAGAAATTTGAAATGTTGGATTATTACATTTTGAGAGCTAAGTCAGAACATGAACTGTATGTGGACAACTAATATTAGTTATACGAATATCACTACTATATGTATGGCAACCATCTACATCACAAGTTTGATTAGATTTCTCAACCTCAAGAAATAGATTTCTCAATTCATATGGTTCTCTTGGTTGTGTATCTGAGAATGTACAAATCGGAGAAATGTCATGAGCAACCTAAACTAAAGAATTATCCTTATTCAAGACTAGAAATTGCAAGGCAAGGAATGGGTGCTCTATGATTTCATTACTTTCTTCTTCATCATAGATGACCTCACTTCCTTGTGTCAATTTAAAAATTAGCTCATCATATTGTAGATTCCAAGAGCATGACACATTTTCATCACATGTTAATTTTTTACAAGCAATAGGACACAAAGGATAGTAAGATAAAGAAGAAGTTCTTATAAGAAGATATTCTTTCCAAATCAAAATGGTTAGTTGATATACTTGGGCATTCATAAATGGGATTATGGTCATTAAATTGATTATTTTTCAAGGCTTTATCCTGATTAAGAGCCTCAATTTCATTTGGCTAATTTTCGATATCACAATATTCTAGGTCATCCAAGAATATTCTAGGAACAACATCTTGACATAGAGGACTTTGAAATAGGGAAGATAGATCAAAAGTGTCTTCACCCTTCTACTCCTGTACTTGTGGAATGCGACCACCTTGTACCTGATCAAAACTTCGACCAACAAATTGAGAATCAAGAGGGCTTGAAGAACTAGCTAGTGGAGTTGATTGATTCAATGAATCAAGGTACAAAGGGCCATGGGATATAGATGGTAAAGGATGGCAGATATCCTTTGAAGAAACATCAATTTTAATGATTTCAGATTCAATATCACGGTTATGTACATTAATGTGATCTGGGGGAATCAAGGGACCAACCTTCACCTTAGGTTTTTTGTATTGATGAGAACATCCCAAATTTTTGGATATAAAATGTTTACCATGGGAAGAAAATGAAGGTGGGATAAATGGAAATTCCCCAACTTCAACGATAACACCGAAGACGACCTTATTAGGAAATGAAAAGGGAGGTGTACAAGGGAAAAATGGGGTAGTAGGTTCCTCCTCTATAATTGAAGTGTCTCGTGATCAAAATAAGTTGGGAGAGCCTAATCAACTAAGGTTTCATATTCAAATTTTTTCAAGGAAATTTGAACCAACGCTAAAATGTTTTATTGAAGAAAACCAATCCACGTATTCTTCAAGAAAATCATAACGTAGGTGAATAAATCTATTATAAAAATCCTCTATTAATTCATCATATTTCATTCTAAGTTGGCTAATCCTTTTATAAATGTCTCGATAATCATACCTACCAAAGGCATGATGAAGATCCTTGAAAAGTTTTTCAAATGAATGAATGAAATAAACTGATCCAAGTGGATATTGATGGCCACCTGCCTATTCCACTTGGACCCCAAAAGCTGTTTCTTTTTGTTTCCTTAATTGTAGCATAGTTTAGTATTTTTGGTAGTTTTTCGGGTCTTGAACTTCTGGAGCCATTTTGAGGCCCTAAGCAATGCTTTTTCTTTGAGGAATAGGCAAAATGATGTTGTATAGCAGCGGTTTGCAATCAAAAGTTGTAGTCCTTAGATATAGATATTTCTAAGGAGGTATTGTATGCATCAAATAGAGATTGTATGCCAAAGTTATGACCCTGGGAAGTTGATGTACCAACTAACCCGAACAAGGCCCACAAAATTTTGGCGCTTCATCTACTAGGGTTAGGTTTTTTGATGTTTATGGTTTTACCTTGTTTCTCAATAATAAAAATTTCGTTGAGCCTCATTGTAATAAAATTCAAAAGGCATGTGGCTACCACATCTCTTCTCAGAGATAAGCTACCTTCGTACGAGCTAGTTTATTTCCATCCTTCTTGTAAACAATTTCCAGTACTTAGTTACTAATGAATTAAAGTTATGTTTTCATTGTAGCTCTATGTATATACTTACATCTGTTATTCATTTCATTCCTTCATAAATCTGGATCATCCAGTGTCCAACAACTCCTTGGAAAGCTCAAAAGTTGTGGATTCCTATCACCAAGTTGCCAATCCTCTCAACCCTATCCCTCCAACAACTCAGGAAAAGAACCAGGGGCTTGCATATAATGGAGGCTCCCCAAAATATAAGAGCCTACATCCTAAGGACGTTAGTCAATATTGAATTTCTCAGTCCTCGAAAGAGGAATTGTCTCGGCAGGGGTTAGGTCCATACAAAGATGTGGTTGAATGGGAGCGCCCTTCTTGGTTTCCTGAAGGATGTGATGACCCATTCACATATCTAGACATGTAGGACAAAATAAGGAAGGACAAAGGAAACATCACAAACTTCAAAAGGACCAAGCACCAAGAAACCAACCCTAGCATGATCAGGTCTAGGTTCGCACTCATCAGGAATCTTAATCTCCTCTAGGAAAGGCATACTCTACCTCTGTCTTATCCTAGTTTTCACAACTATTTCAATTTTTTCAGTCACCAAAGAAGTTGTTGTATCTCTATTATCTTAGTTCTAATCTCTTCAAATTTTTATATGAACTCTCCGAGGGGTCATTTAGTTTCCCTCTCATGGGAAGATGATCCCTCTTAAGTTTTCTTTTGGTTAGGATAGGCATTTTGCAACATTTTCCAACTTGTATTTTATGTAAATCAATTTTGGTAATACTAAGTTCTTAGCTTGCCTACAAAAAAAAAGAACATTGTTTCCACATTTTGTGGGTGACAAGGAATCATCAATTATTCATATTTAAACGTTATGTGTAATGGTGGAAATGTTTATATGGAATTCAATCTATCCAGGGCTCAATGGGGTCAAACAAAATACTCAAATATCATATTTCCCACATTAATTTAAACCTAAAAAATTAAGAAATTTGACCCTTATATTTACCATATTGTTTCTTATCCTAATAAATTAAAAATTGAACTTCAACTACAGGAAAAAATATAATGGAATGGTGATTCTAAAATACTTTCATGTCAAATTTCACGTGTACTATTAACTTCCTAGTTTATTCATGTATAAGGTTGAGTACTAATACAATTAATGTAAAAGGTATATCCCAAATCAAGTCCTATTCATTCCCAAATATGTTTGTTCTTGGGAATGCGATGGCTTCCAATTACTTCATTAGTGATGGATTTGTTTGTTCAATTTATTTCAAATTGCATTTTCTTAACAATTCCATTTTCTTTTCCTTTTTCTTTGTAGGGGGGGAAATCAATAGCTAGAACATATAGTTATTGTTTCCACCAATGATCACATAGTACTACTACCAATAAAGTCCCCCCCGACCTAATATGATAGTCCTAAAATCATACTGAGAAAGGTTAATCAAGATTTGAACCAATGTGGGTAGCATTATCATCATGAGTCACAATCACTTAGGCTACCCTTATTTTTTTTTCTAAGTTAGGCTAATTCTATTACTAAAAAAATATTGTACACTGAGGCCTTAACCTGTGCTTATCCATGCCTGAGAAATGGAAAAAAGCAGAAAAGACAATGTCTGGACTGCCCAGAATGGGAAACCAGTCTGAATCAAAGAATGATTTCAAAATTTAACTTGTTGCCCACGTAGGGGAAACCAGAAAATGCACATAGTTGTTTATTAGTTCTCAAGGTGAAAGAGAAACCAACCAAGGAACCTAAAACCATCAGTTTCTTCCAGAACCCCATTAATGAACTAGAAAGAAAAGTTCCAAAAACCTGAAAAAATAGACACGTGGCAAGCAATATGGTGAACACGCGGTGAGCTGTGTGGCAAACACGTGGCGAGCAGTGTGGCGAACACGCGGCAAGCAAAGTGGCTGACTAAGAGCGAGGCAGAGATGATGGTTGTTCCTCCACAATGAAGCACATGTATTCTTCCATGTCGACATCTGTCTGTTGCGAGGCCTCCGTGTTGCCTTCCTGTTGCACCGGATGTTCCTCCTCAGTGTAACAGTGATAAGGGTCCATGGTTTCATCTTCGTGTTGGTCCTTGTCCACCTCCTTCTCCACTTGTCCCGTCTCCGTCTCAGTTTACCTCTTCCCTGCACCCTGGGTGCTTGTCTGAGCCATGTCTAATTTTGCTTTGGTGTGGCCACCACCTTCAGTGGCCTGCTCCTCAATTGCTCTGGTGCAACCACCACCTTCAGTAGCCTGTCCTTCCATTGCTTTCTCCATATCGTGAAAGAAAATGGAGATAGTGGTAGTGATGATGGGTCTGTTCAGGGATGAATGAAATGTGAATTGGGCAGTTTGGAGATTCGGCTATGGATTGGGTTGAGTGCCTCTGGGAGGTGAAGCGAAAATGGAAGGAATGCCACTGGGAGGCAAGGCAGGGGGCTTTGAATGGATGTAGTAAGAATGAGAGTGGCCTCTTCCACTACGGATGTTTGGATAGCACCCAGTAATCTGCTTGGCTAGAGAGGAAGTGGATTTAGAAAATTGGAGAATGATGGGGACGGGTGAAGCTTCCTCTGCTTCCTCCCCTGTGACTGCGCATACGATGACGCGTTCTCGGCATGTTGGCTTCAGAATTCTGATAATTTCTTTCGGGATTGGGCTCAGAGTGATGCAGAGGCTTAGTCAAATATACGATCTACTCAGCGGAGGGACTAGTAGCAGAGGTTGAGTGGAAAAAAAAAGGGCAAGCTAGGCTCTAGGTAAAGTGAATTCCTGGGACTAAAGCAATGCAGCAGAGGAGGTGGCAGCGTCTCCCGGTGGTAGTACGAGAGCTGGGTGCTGCAATGGCTTGAGGGCAGAGGCATTGTAGTGGCAGAGGATTATGGACAGGTGCATTGGGGAAATTATTCCTGGAATTCATGTTTACGTAGAGCCGAGGTGGGTGGTTGCTTACAGGTTAGAGACAGCGCCCCCATAAATTCCATTTATGGCTGTTATTAATGTTATTTTTAGACCACTATGCCAGACTATGGAAGGCCATGTGGTCTAGCCACATTCCATTCCATTCTAATGCCACCTCATTGTCCTTGTTGAGCACCCGCATCCGAGAGATGTGCCTTGTGCACCAGGCCAGTGCATGCTTGTAATTGAGCTTGGTCATGTAAAATATTGACTGTTCCAGATTGTAGGACCTGATCCTATTCAACTCCTATGTTTGCCAGAAAATCGGCCACCTTATTGTTTTCTCTTTTGACGTGAGTGAAGGTGGTATCTCGTCTATTTTTCATCCATTGCTCTATTAGTTCGAGCCTGGTCGCTAGTCTCCAGCTGGTAGTGACTCTCGAAGCTATGGTTCCCAGTTGTATTTGGGAAACCATGTTTATCTGAATTTGGGAGTCCCCTTCTATTATAATAGGATGAAAATTATGTTGATGCGCTAAGTTCATACCTTGCCACAGTCCTTCCAATTCCGCAGAATTATTCATCTCCCATCCTATGGAACCAAAGTATATTAGCAGAGGTCGGCCTTCGTGATCCCTGAAAATTCCCCCATGTCCTACTTTGCCTGGGTTGCCTTTTGAGGCCCCATCAAAATTTAGTTTGATCACATTTGTTGGAGGGGGACTCCAACTTGATGGCTGCTTGTTGATAGTGCTTGCTTTGTTGGGATCAAGTTGAACCTGTGGGAGCTTTAATTTCCAGTTGTCCCATATGCTCTGTTTCTGTGCTTGGGTGGGAAAGTCCTCAACACTCCACTATTGGAGGGCTAGGGTTTCTTGAATATTCTAACATAAATTGGTCCAGATGATCTCCAAAGTATTGCTTTGATTTTCAAAAATTCTTTTGTTTCTTTCCTTCCAAATTGTCCAGAAAAGGAATCCCAGGAGAATTGTCCATAGTGCATTCAGAAGTTTACTTTTATATGGCTCAGGGGTCCAATTTCGAATGGCGCCTTTGATATCCCCTAAGATTCTGCAAGGTCACTGACATCTAAAGGTAAGTTTTTCCCATAATTGGTTAGCCATGTTGCAGGAATCCATGAGGTGTTGAATAGTTTCTCCTTGTTTTTGACAATTAGGACAGTAAGAGGGTCCCTAGAATCCTCTTTTAATTAAATTGTCCCAAGTGAGAATTCTTTGATGATAGAGCAACAAGGTGAAAGTAGAGATTTTGGGCCATATTTCGGTATTCCATAGGTGATTCCAAGTAGGATCAACTGGTTCCTGTGTTTGGAGCATCAACTTATATGCTTCTTTTGTTGTGTAAGTTCCTCTAGGAGTGTAGCCCCATCTCAGAACATTTTTTCCATTGGTACATCTGATTTTCCTGTTGGTGGGTTCTTTGTGTAGATCCGAGTTATAGTCTTTAGTTTCAAGTCGTATTATCTGTTCAATAGGTTTCCATTGCCTAAAGCCTTGATTAGTACTTTGAGTCCAATATTGAGTTACATGGTCAGTCTGATTGATGTTGTTTCCATTGTGAGTAATAAGGGAAGGATTTCTGTAATTTTTGGCCTCTGTTGCCATGCATCCACCCAAAAACATGTTGTTCGCCCATCTCGTATCTCCCAGGAGTTGTGCTTTTGTATTAGCTCTTCATGTTGTTTTGATGCATTCCATATTAGAGATCCTATGTCCGTGCTGGTGATTCTAATCAGCTCTTCCTGCAGACGATTGTTCACATATTTTGCAGTCCATATTTGGGCCCATGTTTTTTGTGGATTTGAAACCCATTGCCACCATATTATTTCTACCATTAAAGTGTTACTGTGTTGCGGGTCTCGCAGTCCTAGTCCCCCTGCTTTTTTGGTGTGCAGACCGTATCCCATTTTACTAGTGCCAATTTATGGTTTTGACTTGTGGAGCCCCATAAGAAGTTGCGTTGCAAAATCTTGATCTTTTTGAGTACCCATTTGGGTGATACAAGAACTGAGAAGAGATAGAGAGGCATGGATTGTAACACTGCCTTTATCAGAATGAGCCTACTGGCCATGTTGAGAGTTCTGTATGTCCAGGACGATAGGCGGCTTTCAATTTTCTCAATGAGTTGTTGCCAGGAGGTATGCTTTTAAGGCTGATTCAATCAATGGAGTGCCCAAATATTTAGATGGGAGTTTATCTTGAGAGAATCCTATGATTCTTGCAATTATTCTTTGAGTGGTAGGAGTGTGGAAAAAGAAAATTTGAGATTTAGCAGTATTAATGGTGGTCCTTGAGGCCATTGAAAAGGTTTCTAGCAGAGCTTTGAATGAACGAGCTTCACTAACAGAAGGATGTCCAAACAACATATTGTCATCAACAAATTGTTGATGAGTTATAGCAAGGGTTCCATGGGCTGAGATGCCTCTTAGGTCGTGAGATTGAACAACATTATTTATAAGGCAACCCAGACCTTCTGCCATAATAATAAAGAGGAAGGGGGATAAAGGGTCACCTTGACGAATTCCTCTGGATGGGGAGTAGGGTTTGGAGGGAATTCCATTAACGAGGATGGAGTAGATGGGGGAGGATATGAGATTCATAAGCCATCTAACCCAAGTCGAGAAAAAGTCAAAGACAGTGAGCAATTGTCTTATATAAGACCAATTTAGTTTGTCAAAAGCTTTAGAGAGATCGATCTTAAGAAGCATACTTGCCTGTTTATTGCTCTTTAAGGAATGAATGATTTCATGAGTCAATATGATGCCATCCAATATTTGACGTCCTTCAACATAGCCCAATTGTTCTAGCGAAATGATAAGATGGAGAAGCGGTTTGAGGCGATTGGTGATGACTTTCGAAATGATTTTGTATATGACATTGCACAGAGCATTGGGCCTAAACTTCTCCGGGGTACTCGGTTGATCTTCTTTGGGAATGAGAGTTATGAATGTTTGCATTGAGAGAAGGAAGGACCTAATTTCATGATTCAATCAGGTCCTAGATCCTTCCCATCTTTTAGTTGATCTGAGGTTGTTTCTACTTCCATCATGGTTACCGGTTGCAGCAAGAGCTGATTGTGCTCTTCTATTATAATTCTAGGAATATGCTAGAGTATTTTGTTTAGTGCAAGTTGTCTTTTTGTACGCGGCTCTAGATGTACTGTTTGAAAGTGATCATTAAACTCTCTCTCAATATCTTCCTGTTTCTCCATTCTCTCTCCCTGTGGATTTTGAATATGCGAAATGGTATTATTCATTCGTCTTTGGATAGTTGTGCGGTGAAAGAATTTGGTATTTCTCTCCCCTTCTTTTAGCCATCTGATTCTTGACTTTTGTTTCCAAAGCATTTCCTCTTGTTTCCTTCTTTCTTCCAATTGTGTGAGAAGAGCTTGTTCTTGGCTTGCTAAAGTCTCAGTTTTGCCTCCCGTAATGATCTTCTGCTATAGGTCTCGCATACTTTGCTTGAGCACTTTTTGGCCTTGAAAGATATTAACGAATGTAATGTGATTCCAGTACTTGATTTGCCTTTTGATATGCTTCAACCTCTGTTGGAATTTATACATATTTGATCCATTGAGGGGGATAAAGCTCTCCCAAGCTGCTTTGACCATATTTCTGAAATAAGGGTGAGTGAGCCAAAAAGTTTCAAATCTAAAGGGTTTCCTGTTTGAATTTCCAGGGCTCGTCCATTGCAGGGAAATGGGCCAGTGATCTGAGCCTACAATGGGGAGTATTGAGGCGTTAAAATCACCTCCGAGATGTACTGAGTTATCGGAGAGGAGGAATATGTCCAACCTGGATGTAATTTGTTAAGGACCCAACCTTTTATTATTCCATGTGAAAAGACCATTATCAAATGGTAAATCAATTAGCCAATTATTTTGAATGTATTCTTTGAAGCTACTGCTTTCACTGTCCAGTTTCCTTTTGCCTCCTTGTTTTTCCTCCAATCATGTGATCATGTTGAAGTCACCGCCTATGATCAAGAGTGGATGTGTTCTTGTGGAATTAAGAGTTTCCAACGATTGTAGTAGCGTTTTCTTTTTCAGATGATCTTGAGGTAAGTATACATTTGTCAAGTGACCATGTATATCGGTTCCGATGATGTGAAAAGTGTCCCTTGAAGCTCTCGTTGCATCTACCATGACATCTTGGCATCCCAACCAGGCTTTGGATAAAATGGAAGCTAATGTGCTAGTATTACATTTTGTTTCCTGCATGAAAAAAATATGTGGTCTTTCATGCTGTATCATGTTCTTTATCATTCTGTATTTCCCAGGACTATTCAGTCCTCGAACATTCCATGAGATGAGCTTCATGGTTGATCGGTAGGTAAGGATCTGTAGTATTTAGTCAACTTGGAGCACCTTCTGGACTCCACTAGCATTTCCCCAATAAGGATAGTGCATTGTAAATCTGTCTTTCAACCTCTTTTCTTCCCATCTTTGGTAATGTGTTTCACATCCCAGCTGCTTCCTTGTTGTATACCCAGTGTGCTATGCTAGTGCACTCTTGATAGTACTACTTCCAAATTCTCAAGTTGCCTATCCAATATTTTGTTAAATTCTTTCTTTTTTCATGCTTGTTCTAGACTGAAAATGTCTAGGTCTCCTAGATCAAAGCTTTCAGGTTCTTCTTCCATGTGACCTTGTTGATTGTTCTCCTCCATGTGGTGGGTTGTGTTGAGTGGGTCTGTCAGCAAGTTGTCAATGTCCATTCCTTTTGTGGACCATAGGGCTTTGTTGTGATCTTGAAGGGGGATAGGTTGCGAGGTTGTTGGTTGCGGATCTGAGTTATTCGCTAATGATGGTTGATTAGCATCATTAGGAGTAGGTACAACAAAAGGTTTGGTGGATGGCGCGGAAGTTGGCTTAGCTATATTGGAAGGATCTGATTCTGGCATATCTAGGTTTGACAGAATGTCAAAACTGTTGCTGGAAGATGGTGCATTAGAGGATGGTATTACATTTTTTGGTGTTGTAGGGGGTTTTTTGTTATGCTTCTTTCTATTAGCAACTTTGGTAAACCCTTCCGCATCATATTTTCCCCCATGGTATGTAGATTTAGGAGTAGCATTTAGAGGACAATCACGGAATAAATGGCCATGGGCATGGCATTTCCTGCATCTAAAGGGAACATGTTCATAATCTATGGGTTGAATCCATTCAAAGTCATCATGAAGGAGACTTACCGAATCCATGAGTGCCTTGCCAAGTTTCATATAAACACAGATGCACGCATATGAGGTGTACCGGCGAAGCTTTGTTTCCTCGGCAATCTTTATGAATTCTCCTAGCCCATTGCCAATAGCTTTAAGTGATTCTTCATCCAAGTATTCCATAGGTAAGGAATACATGCGAATCCATACTGGTGCCCAGTTGAAGTCTTCCTTGTCTGGATTGAATATTTCTATCCAGTCTCGTAGATATAAACCCGCAGCATTGAAGAAGTAGGGTCCTCCATATATAATGTGATTTCTATCTTCAATGTAGTTGAAGATGGCTGTAAAAAAACCTTTGGGGCCTAGCTATAGGGTTACATGTCCCTTAGGCTTCCACTTTGAGGTTATCCACGCAGAGCTTTTTCGGTAGGCCAGTAGCCTATAAATTTTCCTATCAGTGCATGTTCTTTCATATATTATATTTGTGCATTGATTCAATGACTGGGTAAGTCAATCTTGGGTCGTTCCGCTGCAATGGGCTTGCAGGTGGACGATGATGCTTTCTTTGGTTCTTCAGGTGTTGCAGGGTTGTTTTCTTTTTTAGTGTTCAGATCTGTTGGAACGTTCTTCTCCTACTGCTGCGCAGGCTATACCGATGGATGTTCGGCTCATCGAGTTGAGGGATGTTCATTTTCCTCCCTATGAGGCTGATTTCCTTTGTTGCAGCCTATGGGGGGAGGCCCTATGGCCTCCCCCATCGTGTTGTTCATTGGTTGTTTCTACCAATTCGGCTAGACCCACTGTGGCCGCAATACTGCTTGATTTAGAATCTACTTTCTCTATCTCTACGCTATGTAAGGGTTTGTTAGAAACCCTATTCCACCATTTTCCTCTGCTCACGAGCTCTTCATCATCATGGGTTTGTTGATTCGTTTAAGCACTCATGTTGAATTCCACTTAGGCTACCCTTATTGGGATAGCAATGATGTTTCTTTTTATTTTAATATGAGTTTTTATTATTTTTAAAACCTTATCACTTTAATTTATGATTCATAGGTTTTCCAAAATTGTTGGCTAAGGAAAAATAAGCATGCTAGCTTCATAATTTATTCACCCGCTTGGAGTTAAATATCTTTTTCCTTATTGAATATTTTTCTTTCTTATTCTCACACATTTGATGATTATGGGTTTTGAGCTATGGTTTCTTTTTAATCTTTTGAAAATTCTAATTTTATTTTCAAAAGATTTCCTATAATTTCCTTTAACCCTTCTACCAAATCACTTTACATAACAATGAACAAAATCATTGTTTTATACAATTTTATTGCATGCATTTTTTTTATATATAAAATAAACAAATACTAATTCTTCTCACTTGTTACTTGTTTTTCTATTAGGATATCTATGTAATAACCTTATCAATTTGCATGCAAATATAACAACATTAGTGAAGTACAAAACTTTCAAACACCAAATCTATGTTCAATCCTTTATTTATCGATTGACACATTTATAATGCATAGAACATGTCCATGTTAAACTTAACATTGATTTACAATGCACATAGATTAGGTATCTAAATTTTTGGAAGAATGAATTTCATATCACCACCTACCATACCGAAAAAACATAGTTCAAAACAAATTGATCAGAGTTTGAATTGGGATATTGATGTTGTAAAGGATACCCCTCATCATCGGGATATCTATTTAAGGCTTTGATTTCATTAAAAGTATGGATTGAGTATAGGAGATATAACTAACGAATTGAAAGATTCAAACTCACCTCCTCATGAAATCAAGTTCAACTCAAGCCAAATTGTTAATGTTAAGTAACTTTCCATTTGAAGCACCATTCATCTAACAATCGGGAAATCTAGTTGGGTAATTTACGATTACTACATGCGAACTAGGTGATTCTCCTATGTGTGTATATGGGGGATGAAACCTTCAAACATAAGATATAAAAGATGTCTGAGTCTATGAGTTATGTTGCACACATTAGCTTGCTATATCTCTCATTCATGAGTAGGAATTATGGACCATATTTGGACTAGATTCGCAAGCACACCATCTGAGTTGATTGTTCCATTAGTGAGACGAGGAAATCATAAATATTTTCCAAAAATTGGATTGTTTCAAGCATTTGTTAGTGTGAATAGGATTTATATAATAATCCATGTTGTGTGAAAATTTAATAGTGTGTAAAGTAGTGTCACCAAAACCTTTTAAAAGCATTTGTACCCCGATTATTCTACCATGGTTATATATATGTTAGACTATATTTATATTAATTTTAGGAGGGATGGAATGATATATTCATATTAATTTTAGGAGTGGAATGCCAAATATTTATCTAAGCGTGGAATTAATATATAGTTAGTTGTACTTATAGAACTTAGCTATATATTCAGTGGAGCATATGTGCCTAGACTAGGAACCCATACCACTTGTCAAAGATATGTTTTTTAGGTTTGTGAGAAGACTAGTGGCCTTGGAACTTCACAACAACAAATCACTATAATTTCAATGAAAAATATTAGAGATCCTATATTATATTTTAGATTATTACACTACATGGAACATTAGATGGAACTCTACTTCCCATGTGATTAGAATAATCGTCGCCTCCTTAGTTTGAGTCTTAAATAAAAAGAGTAGCCCTCACCCCCCACGCCCCCTTGATACATACCCTAAAGTGGGAATGGTAAGGGTGGAGAGAAGAAGAAATATATGATAGACATATAATTAATATGTAAACCCTTATCTTAATCCAAGCAACCATGTACTCATCAATATTGAAAAATATTGGTTAGGTGAATTAGTTGACTCACCAAACTTATGACCTTCAAAATTCCTATTCAAACCCAATGTTTATCAGTAAATTAATAGAGTCCTTTCAAACACTTAAAAATAATAGGGCTATTTAGAAATACTATATTCATGTCCAAATCACAAAGGAGTGTGAAAAGAAAGGAATGCAATGAGAAGTAATTATATTTTATAGTCTAGAGTGAGCCCTACTTACGTTATAAGGCTTATGTAGCAGAGAAAATTCTAATAAATAAAACACACATGTTTGGTATTGATGTCTCATTTTCATAAAACATGTGAAATTTCTAAATAAAGTATATCAGTGACTAAGGGTCTTCTCCCAACTAAAAACTTCATCACATAAACATGTGCTAAAAGAATTAGCAATAATTTACCCATCCCATAAGGCATGTTTATATTTCTATACATTTACACATTACAATTATTTAGATATACAAAGAACATAGAGCATCTGGAATTTACGATGTACATAAAGCAATTGCCCCTTAGTGTGTTAGGATAACTTGTTCCGGTAATAAAACCAAACTATTTATTTCATAAATGTTATGAATCATCCATATAAGTATACCATGGAATTCATAATTCCTTTCTCCAAAATGTTTTAAAATGTGTTAGAATGCAATCCATAACTTTTGGAACTACGACAATTATAGCTTAGTGTAAGTTGTATTAAATCATAACATTATTACACATAGGATTGATTTTTTTGTAGAGTTTATTAAACACGCACTTTTATTTATTTGAGAAGATGAAAAAGGAGTGCTATTTTTTCCTTTTCATTTAGAGAAAAAGAATATAATGTTTATAGGTTGCAAATTATATAATTAAGTTCTTTAACAATGTTTTTATGCTTTTAAGAAATGTGTGCTCAATATATTATTGAGATGAATTTTAAAATTTAATTTGTGACATTTTATAAGGCAATTTTTCCTTAATATGTTAGGATAACTTGTTCTAGCAATAAAACCAAACTATTTATCTCATAAATCATCCATATAACTATACCATGGAATTCATAATTCCTTTCTCCAAAATGTGTTGAATGCACTCCTTAACTTTTGAAACTACGATAATTAATTGTGGGTTAGTGTAAGTTGTGTTAAATCATAACATTATTATATATGGGATTGAGTTTTGTTGTAAAGAGTTTATTGAACGCGCCCTTTTATTTCTTTGAGAAGCTGAAAATGAAGGAGTACTAATTTCTTCCTTTTCGTTTAGAGAAGAAGAATATAATGTTTATAGGTTGCAAATTATACAATAGAGTGTTTTAATAATGTTTTTCTGTGTGTAAGAAATGTGTGCTCAATATATTATTATTTTATTTTAAGATTTATTTGTGATATTTTATTATTGAATTAATATTTTTTAATTATTGATAATAGAAAAATTATATATTTATATATTTATATATTAATATTATTATTTATTAATTTTTTGAAATATTGAAATTTATTTTTTTCGTAGGTAAGCATCCACGAGGGATTTGAACCAGTAACTTATCACAAGGAGTGTCGTAACAGTGTGCCTATTCACTATCAATCCAAAGCCCCGTGGGCCCAATATTGAAATCTATTTATTTATTATACAATTGGTTAATTGATTTGGAATTTTATTCTAGAGCTGGTAGCATCTTTTTGGGATTTATGAATTTTTTAATTTAACTATATCCCTCATTCCATTATCTTTAAATTAATTTGTAAAGTATATTACTTTGATGGTCTTACATCATAGCCTTGAGAATTATCGTATGTTATGTATATTATATTAATGATGAAAGAGATATTTACCATGCTATCATAACATTGCATATTCATTAACATAAGTAAAAAAAAATTGTATATGTAAATGTCACTGATGTTACCAAACAATCTAACTCTTAGGTATACCTGCAAAAATTGGTGGTTCTCTTAGTGTGGTGGTTATAAGTGACAACTAATCTTGTACACATATGCATGTTAAACGACACCAACACAGTCATTTTCATGCTTAGAAACACCTATAATGATATATGCACATTTTCTCTTGATTGATAACTCAAGTTTTGTCATAAATTCATGTCAATTAGCCTTATTTTGGATTCCCTTCCAATTCTAGCTTCCTTCACTTTGTTTCAAATATAACTTCCATCCTCTCTATTTCAAATCAATTTCTATTTTTCATTCCATTCCATTCCAATTCCAATGCCCTTCACTCTATTTCAAATCTATTTGAAATCTAGTGCCCAAGGGAAAACATAAGTTTATGCCTAGTCAAAAATCAATATCTATAGCCCATAGATTGAGATTGAGACCTTAGAATAGAAAGATGAATAAATACATACATAACAAAGAAATTTCATCCAATTTATTTTAATGACTTGGAAGCAATGAATGCTTCTATAGGGATAATATAGTAGGTTGTTAGTGTATTTTCCACCATAAAACGTAGTCCCGAAAACAAAAGTGTAGGGCAACAAAGCTCACAGAAGGTGAAATTATAAGGACAATAGATTAAAGGGAGATTGTAAGGACAATAGATTAAAGATACGAACTTCACAAAACCTATAACTATAACTATTGATTCTAGATACCATTGATATTGATGGTTCTAAATAAACGTCAATTAGTGTTGTGTGCTTTGCCAGCCTCATCATTCTCCTTCTTGTAATTGAGAGCCTCTTTTCTCATTTATTGTTTCCAACCAAAGGTCTTCCCTTGTTGAATTCAATGCTATCTAGATTAACATCCTCAACTCTATCTAGAACCCTCACATCCTTGCTAATGCTCCCCCCTCATAGTGTCCTTTTGAATTTTAGTAGATGCCTCTCTACCTAATAGATATTCATAGTGTCTCATCTACAACTTAGCTATCATCAATCCACAATGTTTTTAATGTACCGTGTGTGTTATTTTGAGCCACGCATAGTAGCAAAAAAAAGCTAAATGACCTTCTCATTAGTGTTGTGAGCTTAGCGCTAGTCTCACTCATTCCTCCACTCAAAACTAAGGTGATGCAAGACTACTTGAAAAACCTAAAATAATGGGCAGTTGAGGTACAAATCTCGATATGCTAAAGGAAAATGTGGCAAAGTTGGAAGCAACAATAACTCTTCTAAAAGAGTTGTTTGATTTATTTGTTGACATTTATCATTTTCTTGTAAAACTCTTGGTTCTCATGTGCTAACTAGCTCTGGGTCCTTAACAATCCATATTGAACCTATAACTATTACTTGGTATAAGCATTAACATTTGTTTGAAATTTAAATATTATTTATTTTTTTCTCCTTTTAGGGCAATATATACTAGAAAATAGAGTAATAAATGTGGGTGGCATAAAACGTGGGCCAAATGATTAATCTTAAGAAATGAGTTCTGATTTTTTTTTTTCTAAATTTTCAAACTTGGTCTAACTTTGTACTATCTATAAATTGGGTCTAGCTATCATTTTCTTAAACATAATACACATTTACTGTTTCCATTAAAAAAAACTAATAATCAAATTACCCATGTTTACCCATGCTTCTAAGGTTTTGATCTCTTTTTATTATCTATTTAGTTAAAGAAAGGAGATTGGATGTGGTCAACAAAATGTTTTATTATCTTCATATATTTCAATAGACAGTTAGGGAAATACTTATTAAAGTGAGGGGTATTAGAAAGACCATGGAAATGTTATTTTTATCCTTAGTATTAAAAAAGCTACATTATTGGAGGGGATACAATTTTGCTTGTGGGAAAAGGGATCCCAAGGAGGGATTTGACTACTAATCCTTACTTAATTTACAAATCCATACATGACCCCATGGAGGGATTTGAGTGCTAATCCTTCTTTAATTTACAAATCCATACATATCCTATACTCATCAAATTCAAACATATGGTCTTGGAGGAGTAAACACATGTTCTTAATCATTTAGCCCAATACTTAAATTCAAGTCAGCCAATAAAAAAGAAAAAGTCATTTAAAGAATACTTTGGGAAACATGGCATAGTAACGTAAATGAATGAGTTCACTATTATTATATTTAATATGAGTATTTTGGTTCACTATTCATGTTTTATGTATGGGTATTAGCTCCCACAAAGTCAAAAAATTAGGCTAAAGCTTGATTTAACTTAACCACATAAAAACAATCAAATTAATATACAAACGAGTAGCCTTTAAGTGGGAATTTTTGGAATTTCTAAGGATTTTTGGCCGGTGAAAAAATTTGTGGCCATATCTTGATTTGTGTTGTTTAAATTGCTTTTTTACTGGATATATGGAGTCAACACCCTTAAAAACCTCCAAATTCACTTGTGAGGAATTCACATATCAAACTTGCGATTTCAATGAATCCAAATTAAATCAATTTTTTTTTTTCCAAAAAATCACTTAAAAACTACTCATTTGTAATATTAATAATATTACAAAATTTAGAAAAAAAACCAAATCATTAATAGAAAATTAAAATACTGAAAAAAAATTAATAAATCTTAATTTAATTAATATAATTTATTTATTCAATATATAAATTCAAAACAAAAAGGATATTGCCCAAACAAAAAACCACATTATCTTTATAATAAAGCCAAAACTGAAAAACCAAAGTATTTATAAAATTAAAAGAAAAATAATGCCTATAACATTTTTATTTTCCAAACCATCCTACTTTTTTAGTCCCCGCCGTCCGACAGCATGGGACTATAGTAATCGAATGCACTCTTTAGCATTCATGCATTTTGAAGTTAATATAAACTTTTCATAAATCCCCATTCTTCACAACCAATTAAATTGTTGCAATAATTTTTAGGACCAATGAAATACATGAAATACTTGATGGTCTTATTTAGCCTCTTCCCGAGGCAAATAGGCCATTTGGTTGATATTCTTTATACTATATATTTGTTGAGCACATTTATTCCATTTATGTTTTCCCAATAGAAACTAATGCTAGCATTAGTTTGTAAGCATTTATTGCTCCACTATAACCATGGAAAAGCTCAGCCGATGGACATTTTCCATACCGAGGCCAAGAAAGTGACTATTCTGGTTAGTGAACACGTAAGCACATGTGTCAACACTTTTGGGTCGCCGTGTCTCTCTTGCATGTTAGGGATTGCATGTTAGGTATCTTTGGTTCTAGGCATTATTTTTGAAGCTTTAGCCTTTGGTCAAGCAAAACGAAAAAAGCACTGGATATTTGGATATTAGTGCGTAGTGGACGAATAATCCCTTCTGTAGGAAACCCATCCATGGATAGACCTTTGGTCTTTCGCTTGGGTTGTTAGGGATTGCATGTTAGGTGTCTTTGGTTCTGGGCATTATTTTTGAAGCTTTAGCCTTTGGTCCAGCTATAGGAAAGAAAGCACTGGATATTAGTGCGCAGTGGCCGAACAATCCCTTCCCTAGGAAACCCATCCATGGATAGACCTTTGGTCTTTCGCTTGGGTTTATTGCTCCTGGCAGAGATTCTGGGTTCGATGCGCGAGAAGTCGGCCGGTCAAGACAAGAAAAGTCCCCGGTACAGACAAGTCCCCAGCGGTTCCAGAACCATTACTCTGCAGAAAATATAAAAGAAAGCTCCATTGCCCATTCAGCCAGCATTGCCAGAAAGACAGAAAGCCAATAAGGCTGGGTTCTTTATTGAGAATTCACCAGGCAGGATAGGGCCAGCTTGTAAACGTCAATATGACAGTCCCAGGCCAGGTTCATCGATAGAATTTACCCTCTCATGATAGCTAGTTAACGCCAGGTTTATAGATCGAAAATAACCACCCACATAGCTAGGGTTCTCGGGCCAACTGTCTGTCTTTACTCACTCTCCTAATTATAAATTATATAAGTCACAGATTCAATTAGGTTTTTCATTTGGGCGAGGAGACAGATCCATGTCGCTTGGGTTTATTGCTCCTGGTAGAGATTCTGGGTTCGATGTGCCAGAAGCAATAGAAGTGAAGCCTCATAGAAGAGATTCTGGGTTCGATGCAAGAGAAGCAATAGCAGTCAAGCCTCACACACAATTGCGGCAGCGAAATCAACAACAAGCCTCATAGCCTCACACACAATATTTTTCTACGCTTTTTGTTGGAATATTAATTCCAACTGCAGGCACCGTGGACGCAGCGTGGACAGCAACTCAGCCAGCACGTACAACCCTGAAACCGCTCAGCGAAACCAGAAAACCGTCTGATGCATTTCAGACCGCTTTTGCGGTGAAAGCAGTTTCCGTATAATCGACTCCGATCCAACAAATTTCAGCCATGCGTCCTCAGCCAATTCCGCTTCCGTATAGGTTTATCAGACGCTATCGTTCTGCAGCAAAAGGTCTTCCGATATCCTTGTCCACCGTCCGATTTGCTTGATTGTCTTCCGCCGTCCATCAACCAAAGTAGCATGTGAGTCAGCATTAAATATCATGCGTGGAGTAAAATCAAACTTCTGTTTTGACAGCCATGCTAAGAATTAAATGACATTCACAGAGGGTTGGTAAAACTCTTAAGTTTTTACGGCATGCATTATTATCATACCTTTTTAACATATAAAAATATATATGATATGGGTTTGCACGTTGTGCAATGTCATAGATTTCGTAATGCAAGAAAAAGGGAAACATATATGTATTTGATATAAAAATTTTATATGTGCATTGACCATTTTTCTATATATGAATTAGAATGAAAAGAACGCATACAGCAGTGCGTAGAAAATAGAACAGGGGGCAGAGTAAAAGAAGGAGGGCAATACGCAGACCATCGAATTTGCAACCATAGCAGAGTGTGGTTGAATATAAATGGAGAGAACCCGACAGCGAATGAAAAAAATTATTGCACATCAGTGCATAAAGAAAAATGGGGGAGCGCATATGTGTGTGGGATTCTTTTGACCAGTGTGAAGCAAGGTAAATAATGCACAACAGTGCATGGTGTTAAGAAAAGGAACGAAAACGAAGACTTGTGAATAATGCAGGTAGCATAACGCACAGCAGTGCGAAGTTGAAGAGGAAGAAAAGATTAAGAACAGAGCATATAAATTTTGGGAGCTGAAGTTTTGTTTGTAATGTGCAGGAGCACATAATTTTTATTTTGAGCAAGCATATGTAAAAACATTGGTTTTTTACAGCAGTATGAGTAAAAATAGTTTTACATCAGTAACTGTAAAAGGGGTTTTACAGCAGTAAATGTAAATGGGCTTTTTACACACCAGCAGTGTAAATTCTCAAGAGGAGACAGAGTTTTTGTTTTGTTGGCTGAATGTTTTTTTTGGTAAATCCCTCTGAGTGAAAGAGGATGAATATGTATCAGGCATTATATTTTAAATGAATAGAAATCATTTTCTGGGTATGTAATACTCTGTTGTCAGTCATTTTTTTTAAAAAGCTTCCCTGTGCAAAAGATCCTGTGGAGAGAAGGAAACAAAGCATTGCCTCTATGTGTTCAGTGTCTTTGTTTTTGAGATTTTACCAGAAAAATCCCCAACAGTGGTATCAGAGCAAGTTCAGGCTCTTTGAAGGCATCAAAGAAGCTGAAGGAAATATTCTTGTTGCAGCAAAGAAAGCTTCTCCAGCAAAGTGAAGTCTCAGGCAAAAGAACCCAGGTATTCCTCAAAGTTTTTTTTCTGTGTTGTTGTTGAAGAAACAGTGAGTCATTTTAAAAACACAGTCAGGTATTTTAAACATAGTTAAGAATGGCAAGGTCAAGGAAGAAAGTGTCCAAACCCCCTAAGGTTGTGTCTCCCTCTTCTATTAAAATAGAAAACAATCTATTTGAAAGCATTCTATTTGAGGCTCCAAGGTTCGATGGGAACTTTGATATATGGGAAATAAAAATGAGGACTTTCTTAAAGTCTGAAGGGATTGAAATTTGGGAATCAGTGATTGATGATAGCAAGAAGGATAAAGAATCCAAGGAGTACAATGCAAAGGCAGCAAAGACTATCTTGGATGGACTCCCTGATTCTATAAAGAAGAATCTAGGAAAATATTCATCAGCAAAGGAGATATGGGACAGACTTCATGACCTTCATGCAAAGGGAGCACTGACCATGACCATCAGTGAAGAAGAAAATTCTGAACCCATCATAGAAGCTGAATGTGAGAAGGTTGACCTCATCAAACTTCAAGTAAAAGAAAGGGATGAAGAGCTCGTCAAGCTTAAGAAGGAGCTTGATCAATGCAAGAGGAAACATCATGAAGAAGTCATATCCATGACAAATCAGTTGAATAAAGCAAAGAAGAACGAAGATATTTTGTCAAATCAACTTGAACAAAGGCACAAGAGAGTGAACAAACTTGTAGAAGAGATTGGACAGTACAAGGCAGAGGTCTCCTCCCTTAAGTCTGAACTACAAGAAGCTAGGAAGCAGGCACAAGGAGCTGAAAAGAAAATGGAAAGCAGTCAAGCAGAAATCTCTAAAATGAAGTTAGATATTATCTCCCTTAAAATAGTAGCAGCTGAAGCTACTCGTAGCAAAGAAGAAACCGAGGAACAACTTGCAAAGAAGAATAATGAGTGTGAAAGATTGGAAGAAGAGATTTTCCTCCTCAGAAAAAAGGTTGAAGGGATGAACAAAATCATGAAGAGCTCTCAAGCCTTGGATGACATGCTCAGCTATCACAGATCTCCATCTGATAAGTCAGGACTCGGGTATGTAGGTGAACCCTCAAACAAGAATGAAAATGATTTAAGCAAAGGAGATGTGAAGAAGGCAGAAAGAAATTGTGATGCTCCTAGTTCCAGCAAACACGAGGAGAAAGATCAAGGCTACAATAGAAGAAATCCTACTCCAAGCAGAAAACCAGCTCCAAGAAGAAATGTAGCTGATGTCAAAGAGGCAAGATGCAATGGTTATCATCAAAGGATCTCAAGGCAGCAAGGCTTCAGAAGTACATCAAGGAAACCTCCATCTCCCAGGTACCAAAGTTCATTTTTTGGTTATTGTTATTCTTGCTCAAACTTTGGTCATATGGCAAAAGGTTGTAGAGCATTTCATAGAGATAGATGTTGTAGTCTTCGACAACCTCCAGGAAACAATTTTACAAGAAGAAATCATGAAATCTTATCCATGAACAATGTAGAATGTTTCAAGTGTCATAACATTGGACATATGGCACGTGATTGTAACTTAACATGGGCTCCTACGCAAGCTAGACCCATGCAAAAGAAGAAAGTTACACAAGTATGGAGAAAGAAGGAAATACAGTCTGAAAGTCCCTTGAGCTCTCTAGCTGATCTAAGTTTCTTTTAAGAAAACTTTGCTGAAAGAAAACAATGCATACAGTTAAGGGGGAGCCTGTAATTATTGATCATTATTGCTGAACTGTTTTAACAGTCATTCTTTGATGAAGATCTTGTTATAGGGGAGAGATATGGAATTAAATCTGCCATAAAAGCAGAGAAGAAAAGTCTGCAAGGCATGGAGATTGCGTGGAGGATGTATTGCAGCGCAGCAGAGCGCAAATGAATTTTTTTGGTTAATCCCTCTGAAATGTAATACGCAACGGTGTTGAAAAATGTAATGTTTTTGCTTTGTTTTTTATCACATATGCAATGCAATATGCACAGAAGTGCGGAGAAGAAAAATGGGCAGCGTTGAAATGTGAAGTGTAGCAGCGCGATAAGAAAAATGAGAAGCAGTAGAACGCATAGCAGTTCCGAAAAAAAATTTCTTTATGAATTATATGCATTGTAATGCAAAGCAAGGAGACCCGCACAGCAGTGCGAAGGCAGAACATAGAACAGGGGCAGCGTGGAAAATTTTGTGTGTGGAGCACATGGATTAGAATGCACAGCAGCATAGAAATTTTTTTTGTGGAGCACATGCATAGCAATTGAATTTTTTTTATGTAATGTGAGAGAATATACTCACAGCAGAGTGAGTGTAATACACAGCAGATGGAAATGTTTTTTGTCGGCAATGGAAACGCAAAGCAGTGAGAGGAAAATGAAGGAGGAGCACGTAATGCAGAAAATAGAAGCACGCATTAGTGCAACCATGAAATTTTTCACACAGCAATGAAAAAGGTAATGTAAGTCTTGTTTTTGTTATTGGAGAATATGTAGTAAAAACACTCAGCAATGTGAATATGAAAAATGCAACAGCATGAAGTTTTTTGTTGAAGAAACGAAATGTAATGGGCAGCAGCACATGTAAAAGAAATTTTTCTTTACAGCAGTAAATGTAAGTGCAGTGAGTGTGTTGTTCATTGAACTGAAATGCAATATATGCAACAGCAGTGAATGTAAGAAATATTTACACACAGCAGTGTAAATTTGTAAGCTGGGACAGAGTAATTGTTTCAAAAGAGTCAGAATATTTTGTTTTTGAAAAATGCACAGCAGTGCAGATATGGATTGTAATGTAAGTTTTGTGGTTGTCTGTTGAGAGAGAAGGTAGAAGCGCAGCAACGCATATGAATGCAGTTTTTGTTGTTTGCATCTGAAATGCAAGTGAGACACAGCAGCAGTGCGATTGTAATCAATGAAGGGGAGCAGGCAGCAGCATGAAGTTTTGCTTGTTGTTCATTGTGAAAACAACAAAAAGGGAATGCGCAGTAGCACAAGTGAAATGTAATGCAAAGAAAACACAACAACGTGAAATCTTTGCACTTGTTCTGTTGAGAAAACAAAAGGCAATACACTGCAGCGCGTATGTGCTAAATGAATGTAAGAGACAGATTGAAGTGCCTCTGAAGAAGGCATGTTGGAGAATCCCTCTGTCAAGAGGAAGATGCTTTTCAGCATATACTGGTGAATCCCTCTGTCATGAGGAAGGTTCTCTTCAGCACAGTCTCAGGTGAATCCCTCTGTCATGAGGAAGGTGCTCTTAAGCACAGTCTCAGGTGAATCCCTCTGTTAAGAGGAAGACTATTTTGTTGTTTGTGGAACTGCATCAGAAGCAGTGTTGGTGAATCCCTCTATGTGAGGAAGATATTTTTGTAACAACAGTTGGTGAATCCCTCTATGTGAGGAAGATGTCTTTGTAACAGCAGTGTTGGTGAATCCCTCTATGTGAGGAAGTGTTTGGGTATGATTGAATGCCCAGCAGTTGAAATTAAAGGGGAGTGTTGGAATATTAATTCCAACTGCAGGCACCGTGGACGCAGCGTGGACAGCAACTCAGCCAGCACGTACAACCCTGAAACCGCTCAGCGAAACCAACAAACCGTCTGATGCATTTCGGACCGCTTTTGCGGTGAAAGCAGTTTCCGTATAATCGACTCTGATCCAACAAATTTCAGCCACACGTCCTCAGCCAATTCCGCTTTCGTACAGGTTTATCGGACGCTATCGTTCTGCAGCAAAAGGTCTTCCGATATCCTTGTCCACCGTCCGATTTGCTTGATCGTCTTCCGCAGTCCATCAACCAAAGTAGCATGCGAGACAACATTAAATATCATGCGTGGAGTAAAATCAAACTTCTGTTTTGACAGCCATGCTAAGAATTAAATGACATTCGCAGAGGGTTGGTAAAACTCTTAAGTTTTTACGGCGTGCATTATTATCATACCTTTTTAACATATAAAAATATATATGATATGGGTTTGCACGTTGTGCAATGTCATAGATTTCGTAATGCAAGAAAAAGGGAAACATATATGTATTTGATATAAAAATTTTATATGTGCGTTGACCATTTTTCTATATATGAATTAGAATGAAAAGAACGCATACAACAGTGCGTAGAAAATAGAACAGGGGGCAGAGTAAAAGAAGGAGGGCAATACGCAGACCATGGAATTTGCAACCATAGCAGAGTGCGGTTGAATATAAATGGAGAGAACCCGACAGCGAATGAAAAATATTATTGCACAGCAGTGCATAAAGAAAAATGGGGGAGCGCATATGTGCGTGGGATTCTTTTGACCAGTGTGAAGCAAGGTAAATAATGCACAACAGTGCATGGTGTTAAGAAAAGGAACGAAAACGAAGACTTGTGAATAATGCAGGCAGCATAATGCACAGCAGTGCGAAGTTGAAGAGGAAGAAAAGAGTAAGAACAGAGCATATAAATTTTGGGAGCTGAAGTTTTGTTTGTAATGTGCAGGAGCACATAATTTTTATTTTGAGCAAGCATATGTAAAAACATTGTTTTTTACAGCAGTATGAGTAAAAATAGTTTTACATCAGTAAATGTAAAAGGGGTTTTACAGCAGTAAATGTAAATGGGATTTTTACACACCAGCAGTGTAAATTCTCAGGAGGAGACAGAGTTTTTGTTTTGTTGGCTGAATGTTTTTTTGGTAAATCCCTCTGAGTGAAAGAGGATGAATATGTATCAGGCATTATATTTTAAATGAATAGAAATCATTTTCTGGGTATGTAATACTCTGTTGTCAGTCATTTTTTTTTAAAAAGCTTCCCTGTGCAAAAGATCCTGTGGAGAGAAGGAAACAGAGCATTGCCTCTATGTGTTCAGTGTCTTTGTTTTTGGGATTTTACCAGAAAAATCCCCATCACTTTTGTGGTCTTCTAGGTTTCATGGTACCGACGTTTTTCTGCCCTTCTAGGAGGAGGACATATATGGTTGCTTTCTGACCTAATTAATTGAAATTGCATGCACTTAGGTTTCATATTACCAATGTTTTTTCTGGGCTACCTAATTAATTGAAATTGCATGCACTGCTACTCCATATGCTGATTTATTTTCAGTTCCTAACTTCATGGCTACTACCTCTATCGGCTCCGAATGAAACTGTCCAACCTTAATTTAGCTTTAGACCAGAACCCTATTTTCTATTGCATGCTTGATTTCATTTTAAAACTATAATTTCTCATTTTCACACCAGAAAAAGAAGCTCGACTGTTTTAAATTATCATTTTCATTCGAGAAAAAAAAACTCTGTTGTTTTAAATTATCATATTAAGGAATGGAGAGCTTAATAGCAAATAGATGTCAATATTACTGATATGCAACCTGTGTAAGAAAAAAATAAATCTAAACAGGGGATAGATGGCAGTAATCCCGTTCATAATCCGAGATCCTCCTTTGTAAGCTAAGGTAAGAACTAACTGTACCTTCTTGTCCTTTGAGTCCGCCAGGGTAACGAATGTGCTCACTATAAGAATCAATGGGACATGAAAAGGAACAGCCTATACCCTTGACGCTATTTATGATGTTGGTGGATCATCTGCTATCTATGCTAGTGTATATGTTGCTGGATGTATTGTTGTTGGTGCTGATAGCTATGGATCTATATATTTATCTCAATCCGAAACATCTAGTTCTTAATCTCTACCACGGACTTGATATCCCTATATACGTCAATACCGATCTGGTGCTAGTGATGGTTATGTTGTTGGATCAACTGCATAATCGACTAGATTAGCAAGGTCAATTTGGTCTGCTACTGGTGGATCATATGCTCCCACCTATGCCTTTAGTGATGCTTAAACTGTCATCTCTGTTGTTCCTACTGGTTATATAACTTCAAAGGGTAATGGTTCTGGATCTACTATTCGTCCTGCTCGCTTTAGTTTTGCTCCTGTGGGGTCTGGATTTCGAACTGGAACTGAATCAACTACCCTTACCTTGCTCCTGCTTCTTGGTAACCAGAATCAACTAGATCGACTTTCTCAGACACTTCAACTGGCTCTACCTGTGCTTCACCTTCGGTTAACCTAGGTGGGAAACTAGCTTTGTTTATGGCTGATGGCTAGCTTGGATTTCTTGCTATCGTAATCAACATACTCGACTGAATTAGCTGCTACATCAATAGCATAATCAACTCGTGGAACATGATATGCTGCCAGCTAGCTTGCTGGATTTGGCTTTCCGGTGTAGCACGGTTGCTGGTTCGAAAAATGCGTCGTATATAGAAACAATTTGTGTTTTTCTCTACTGAAAGGCTTGGCATGAATTACTTTGTAAATATAAAAAACTGGCAAACAACACATGTAATACATGCACTATGATCTCGACATTTCTTTAAAATTAACTGTAAGACATGTAATACATACGCCCTGGTGCTTCATGCTCACTCTTACAAAACAATTAATGAACAATTTTATATCATTTAATCTAATTAAATATTAAATAAATTTCTGGGCCTACATTAATTTAATAATCTATTGTTATACTCCCAACACTTTTAAGTGTGAAGTATATTCTTTTCACCCCAACAAGAACTAGTTAGCTTTATTTCACATCGATGAGCAGCTCGTGCCCTTTAGTCATTTAGTATTGCTGGTCTAAAAGAAATTATAAATCAGAAATAACACTCTTTATTTCACATCGATGAGCAGCTCGTGCCCTTTAGTCATTTAGTATTGCTAGTCTAAACGAAATTATAAATCAGAAATAACACATGCAGCTCATGCCACTTAGTCATTTAATATTGCTGGTCTAAACGAACTTATAAATCAGAAATAACAAATTTAAAAATATATGAGTGTTATAAGAACCTTGATCCAAATTTCGTTTTGTCAGTTCTGCGAAAACCTACCGAACAAAGCACTCAAACTGGGCCATCTGTCTATCGATCACAAGCGCTACCTTTCGAAAGCGATTGCGATTGTGACAGGTCTTTATCCAATCGTTAGCGAGGTATAAGAGTAAATACCTACTATAATAAATAAGGGCTGATAATAAATCATAATACAAGCTGAGGATACAGGCTCATACTAAAGGATACAAGGTCAGGACAAGGGTTCATACTACGGGTTCATCCTCGTGGCTCATAAAACCTGCGACTCCGAGCTAATCACTGACTACTGACTATGTACATTTTTTGTCTTTGTCTCCATGGCCAACTAGAATAAAGTTAATTTACCTGTTTCAATTTATGTCTAAGAAATATTCAAATTTGTAAATGATAAGATTTGAATTTAAGTATAATTCTTTTGACATTAAATAAATTAAGTTGACCTAGGTTCTAAAGATCTTAAATAAATTAGGTTGACCTAGTTTGTAAAGGCTAAAATAGATCCCAGTTCTGTTGCTTTAACAAGCTCAAAATACGGGATCAACTACTTCCCCGCTTCCACTCCAGGCAGGGTATCAACTATTTCCCCGCTTCCACTCCAGGCAGAGACTTGCTGCCTCCCAGCCCCAGTTCTGTTGCTTTAAGAAGATCAAAATTTGTTGCTTTAACAAGGTCAAAATACGAGATCAGCTACTTTTAACAAGATCAAAATTTGTTGCTTTAACAAGATCAAAATATAGGATCAACTACTTTCCCGGTACTCTGCCTCGCAGCCCCAGTTCTGTTGCTTTAACCAGATCAAAATTGTTGCTTTAACAAAGTCAAAATACGGGATCAACTACTTTCCCGGTTCCACTAGAGGCAGGGACTTGCTACCCCGCAGCCCCCTTGTTATATTAAAAATATCATCATTTATATGTAAACCACAGGAAAGAAAACATTATTGATATCTATAAAATACACTGATTTTATTTATCCAAACCATCCTACTTTTTTATAATAAAAATATCATCATTTATATGAAAACATTATTTATATCTATAAAATACACCGATTTTATTTATCCAAACCATCCTACTTTTTTATAATAGAAATACCATCATTTCTATGTAAAACACAGGAAAGAAAACATTATTTTTATCTATAAAATACACCGATTTTATTTATCCAAACCATCCTACTTTTTTATAATAAAAATATCATCATTTATATGTAAAACACAGGAAAGAAAACATTATTTATATCTATAAAATACACCGATTTTATTTATCCAAACCATCCTACTTTTTTATAATAAAAATATCATCATTTAATGTAAAACACAGGAAAGAAAACATTATTTATATCTATAAAATACACCAAGATTACAATCTCAAAAGCGCTCCGTAACAGCGGGAAGACGTACCATCTTGTTATTTAGATAATAAAAGGGGAGTATAATAGCGACTAAAAAAAATATAACACTATTAACTTCCAAATACCGATGATGGAGACCTCAGCGTTTGAAATTGTTTCAATGGAGACCTTTCAACGGTCTTTTTCACAGAATATTTAACAAGTATTATTATTAACCCTGGCACAGCCAAAGCAATAATTATTGTAATACACCAGAAGACTGTACTACGAAACGCCGTAACAGTCAATGTACGGTGTCTGGATGATCTTCTTACAACGAAGCTTTCATCCCCATACGAGAAGCCAACCTCTGGCCAAGGCTCCTGTCACACTGCCCATGCCCATGAAAATACAGATCATTACTAAGGAAAAAATTTGGTTTAATGCCACACACTCAATTTTTTACTTATCATGATATGATCATTATAAGCAATTAAAAACATACCTGAGCCCAGTACGATAGCCACACGCTCCTGACCTCAGGGGTTACTTTAGGATCAGAGAGCGCATCGGCGAAGCGTTTTATAAATCTATCTTGTCTGCACCACCAAATTTTTTAAATGGTTAATTTTACAATTACAGGATTACAGAAAGATAAAACGCTTTCATTATACAGGATTACATGGATGTTTTTTTCGGAAAGGAAAAAACGTTTTCAATATGTATAGAAAATACATGTGCAAAAATACGAGGCGAAGTTTATGCATTAAAAACACTCTCTTTAAATCCGAGTTGTCAAGTTCTGTGGTAGTATTTCATGGTTCCACCAGTCATATGTCAAAATTCCTCCATTATAAATACAACTGGCGAAACCTGACATATCAATGGTGAAACCATAAGCAATCTGTATGGCATCTAATAGGAGGTGCGTAAAAAGATTTTCTGTATAGTGGATAGGCTCTTCCCAAATGTGCCCATAAAGCTGGTCCATCTCAGTTCCTACCTGTCCCGTGGCCATGACCGGAAGAGAACCCCTGACTGTTGGAAGTTATTTTCTTTCGGAATGACAGTCTGTAAAAGAAATTACCCAAGATTTATCAGGCCTTTAAACCACATATACTACTCTCAGTTTCTAACCACATACAAAAACTTTATATACGATATGTAAAATACCTTAACCCTTTGATCACTGATAACATCGGCAGGAATTGGCACTTTTTCAGAAGGTCGAACGGTATCGTATCGTGATGGGAAGTAATCCACCTACACTCAGAGGGTTTCATATATTCTACAATTAGTATCTCCGTATTTCCACGTTCAAATATTTAGTTTTACTAAATTATTTATTTTTATCTAGATTGCGGATTCCAGTAATATTTATTTTGGAATCCAATGGACATGATAATTTACTTAACTCCTCTGCCTATCACATTCCAAAATGTTTCCTAAATTTAAGATTAAGTTCAATTCTTTTATACGATCCTTATCTCTATTACACATTCTAACCTAACTTAAGAAATTGAATTTGTATAATACTGCAACATATCCTAAACTACAATACTGTTGATTTACAAAAGAGTGTGATGGCAATAAGCATGAGTAGTATTGGGTTAGTGATGATGATATACTTCCTCATCTCTGTGCACAAAGTTCATGAAACCGTCCCGATGGTTGTTATAATTAGGACATTTGGGTGCGTTCACAGGGATCTGCATGTAATTTGGGCCAAGCCTGTGGCGCTGTGTGTCTCCATATGCAAACGTTCGAACCTAAAACATTTTGTCATTGGTATAGTATATTCCAGGAACGATGGCACCAGGATTGAATGCCAACATTTCGTTCTCATTGAAGAAGTTGTCAATGTTCTTGTTCAAAACCAACCGGCCCACAGGCTGCACAAAAAACACAAATTAGTCCTTCAACATTTCAATATAAATGAGTATTTGTCTTTTCTATAGGCATGACCCACTAGAGGAAACAAAGGTTTTCCATGTATTAAACAGAATACCTGCAAGGGAAATAGATCCTCAGGCCAAATCTTAGTATCATCTAGAGGATCAAAGTCAAACTTATCCTCATCCGCTGGATTCATTGTTGGATAAAGAGCTTCCATTCTGGGTAGTTTCCTGAAGCTATGGCATCAGTTAAATCTTTGGTAGCGTGGCTGTGATTGCTACCTCCCACGATCACAGCTTCCTCGTCGAGCAAAAACTTCAATCCACATGTAGGTTTCCAGTGAAACTTGCAGTAGGTTTCTCTACCTTCTTGTTGATAAGCTGCATTCAAATATAAAAGTCTGAAGACTTTATTCTTGTCATCTTTATTTTTATCTTGATCTTGATTGCGGATTCTTTAATATTTTGGAATTTGACAAAGAATTGTTTCCAAATTTTCTTTCACTTCAAATTTTAAAATATTTCTAAAATCTACGACCAAACTAAATTTATCTAATTAAATTCAACTCTAGCTCTCAAACTAAATTTATCTAATTAAATTCAACTCTAGCTCTCTTTAATTTACTAAGAGTACTTATAAATGAGAATTTTATGAAATAAAACCATAACGTCGTAGAAAGAGAGAGGCTGACCTTAAATGTGTGAACGCCATAGCCATCCATGTGGCGGTAGTCAGAAGGGATTCCCCAGTCATCGAACCAATAGAGGAAGGTAAGACAACTCTCCGGGAGGTGGGACATGAAATCCAGGTAGCGCCATGGCTCTTGAATGTGTGTCTTCGGGTTGGGCTTCAGAGCTCGAATAACATCAGGAAACTGTGACACCCAAACTACCCTCTAAATTAGCACTACACTCATTTTCTAGCTTTTTAACTTTTTTATTTATATCAAGGGTAGATTCCATGAATATTTCGGAATTTAACAGATAGGAGAGATTGGAATTATCTGAGAATTTAACAGATAGGAGAGATTGGAATTATCTGAGTACTTTAGTGATATCAGATTCTGCAATAGACATAGAAGTCAATTATTTGATTACAGTGACATTAGATTCCGGAATATTTTCAAATATATTATATCCGATTTATACTGGTTCACAGTTAGAAAATGAAAATTCTGGTCGAAGTAATAGCAGGGTGAGATTTCATATACACAAAAGGAATTACCTGCATGGCATCACGAGTGAAGAAAACGGGAATATTGTTTCCAACAATGTCGAAGTTCCCTTCTCTCGTGTAAAACTTGACAGCGAAACCCCTGGGGTCTCTCATAGTCTCCGGGCTCCCACGTTCATGTATGACAGTAGAAAACCGAACAATCACTGGGGTCTGAACGCCAGGTGCCCTCATGAAATCTGCACAGGTGAGATCGGAGACATAGTGGGTCACCTCGAAAAAGCCCTTTGCAGACGCCCCTCTGGCATGCACGACCCTCTCAGGAATTCGTTCTCTGTCAAACGCTGCAAACTTCTCGATCAGGTGGTAATCCTCAAGCAGAACCGGACCTGCACCATCGTATGGAATCAGGGGTTGCAGGAAGCATGTGACAGTAAATTATCATAAGTTTTACGGAAAATGTCGTTTAAATATCCCTGACACGTGCAAATTACTTACTGGTTAAAATAATGAGTTAAATTAATTAAAAACACTTGACACATGCAAATTACTATTTAAAATAATGAGTTAAATTTATTAGATCTTATTACATAAGATTATTAACTATTTGACGGAAAAACATTGACATCAATGGGAACGATATATATCTATTCAGATCCCTGGAAGAATTGGAGCATGGGGTGGTGTATATCCAGTGAGAAATCTAAAGCTATTTGGAGTGATGTATGCTATGCGAATCCAATAAAATATTTAAGGTTAATGATATTCATATAGTACATTAATAACTGCTAAAACTATCCATTTAACTATGAATTGATCGTTTAGCGATTATTAATATTCTAGATGAGTATTACTCATCTTAATTTATATATTTTATTGAATGTTTACAATATATGAATATCGTATTGAATTTTTATAATAAATAATTTTCTGTTAAATAATTTCATGAAAAGAAATAAAATATTAATAATATATTAAAAATAAATTTTAAATGGTTAGTATTATATTAAATTTTTTATAATAAAAATAAATAATATACTTTAATAATTAACATAAAATTAGAAATATCAAATATGCATACAAACTTATTTTGAAGGAAAATAAATAATAAATGATTATAATGTGTTATGTGGATAATATTTAAAGCACATATATGGTTATTATTATATTAACTTTTCATTAAAAAAAAAAAAAAAAAAAATTATTAAATATTATAAATTTGGTGAAAAATTAGAAAATTTGATGATTACATAAAATATTTTATAATAAAAATAATTAAATAGAAAAATTGAGATCTATCAAATTATAATTTTATTTAAAGAGAAAACAAAACATAAAAAAAATAAAATATATTTATAATTTTTTCAATTTACATTATATATATATTTCCATTCAAACCAATAAGATGCATAAAGTCTTTATATAAATAAATATATTTTAATTTAAAATTATATTAATTTGTAACTAAATCTAAAATTATGAAGTACAATTTTTGTTTGGATTTACAAAAATCTCTATTTTGTCTATAATTTTCACAATTTGGCAAAAAAACATTATCTTTAGACTAAGGCAATTAAAAAGGACAAAAGCATTTCCATATTTTGTCTCTAATCTTCACAATTTGACAAAAAACATGATCTTTAGACTAAGGCAATTAAAAAGGACAAAAGCATCTTCATTTATGTTGGGAGTTGTCTTTAGTGGGACTTTTCTAAAACTTTTCTGGTGGTTTTTCTGGTCTAATTTCTCTAAAATCCCGCAAGAATTTAGTGAAATTACAAGTTTGATGGGTAACCTGCACAGTGGAAGCCCTATAGGGGTTTTTATGGGTGTTGAATCCATATCTACAATCAAAAAACCAATTTAAATGACATAAATCAAGATTTCATCTCAATTTTTTCCACCAAATTCCCGCACATGAAATTCCAAAAAATCTCACTAAAAACAACTCATTTATGTTGCATAAAAAGTTGAACAATAAATATTTTTGAAAAACAAACACACTAACAGATATAAAATAAAACATCTCAATTGGATAATATTTTTTTTGGTGGTTGGAAAAACCTTACTATAAAGTACTTCTGCTTCCAATAACAAGAGTGTAGATTCATTTCATCTCAAGGTTGAAGAACCTCTGGGTAATTCTTTAGAAATGCCAATTTATCTATGGAGTGCAACCTGAACTTAATGTTAAATGAAATGAACTTGTGTGAATGGTTTGCATATTACCTCGCGGTCCAACGGTCAAGGAAGATTTATTATTCCACACCGGCGCTCCTTGGTTTGTTGTCAAATATGGTGAATTGTGAGCGCTTGATGGCCGATGCTGCCACACGTCCAGCCCAACCAAAGAAAAATAGTCAGCTAATTAAACATTATTAAAATAATATTAAATATTTTAATTTAGGTGGATTGTGGATGAAAATATTGTGGAATTTATTATGCAAAAGATGAAAGAATGAGGAAATAACTGAAACTACGTAGCCTATAAAGAAAATGAACAATACTCGAGCAAAAACGATGAGTAACACTCAGTAACGGAAAAACAGAAGAATTTGCAGCCTTGCGTTAAGCACATGGAAGTGTCTTCTTGGAACGTATCTTAAAGCAGTCTTATTCTCTAGAGCATTCAATTAACTAATGAATTAATTAATTAGCAATCCAATCCCAGATCTGATACTATCGTAAGTGTCTGTTACTAGCATGTTTCGAGAAATGAAAAATGCGTGCCACTAACACTGAAAGGAAATGGAGTAGTGATACATGAAAGCAGTGGAAAAATGCAGCCAAATGCAGTGGAAAGGAAAAACAATGCAGAGAATATTTGGTGTACCTTATAAGGATCCATGCTGCTGAAATTGAAGCCGAATAATGAAGAAAAGTGTTAGAAGCAGATCCACCACACTTGAGAATGGAAGGGGGGGGTCTTATAATGATGAGGTAGGGTGTTCAGTAGGTTTGGGGCGGCAGGGGATAGGTAGTGGGAGAAACAAGTGAGAGTAAGACAAGGGAATCTTATCACAAGGGGGAACACGATGCGTATCAGAGTGAAAGATCTGACTCAGAGTGGAGCGGTAGGAGTGTACGTAAGTTTGCGTGTCACTTTGGTACTGGTTATCGCCCACGTGCTTACTATTCAACGACTCTGGCGCGTTGCACGACAAAATTTTCCAAAAAGTAGGTTGGCTGTAGCCACGATCATTTGCGGGTCCATTTGCATTTGTTTGCAGACAACTTTGGATAGACATGAAATTATTTTATCCAATTCATCCACTTGCTGTGATGGGGTGGGTGGAAGGCCCAAATTTGGATTTAAATATTAAGTCATTCCATGCAACTTGCTGATCAACATGCTGCAAAAGTATCCATGTCTGAATCAATAGGATTAAAAAAATGTTTCTTTCAACAATAATCTATCCATGTCTGAATCAATAGGATTAAAAAAATGTTTCTTTCAACAATAATCTCTCCTTTTTTTTTTTGTCAGTACCATTGATAAACAAAGGACTGGACAGCTTTTTCCCTCCCATTCACATGCATCTAAAGGTAAAGTTTACATTATAAAAACAAAAGGGGCATGTCGGGAGGGGTGGCCTTCGATGGAGAGTGGGTTCTCGTGTACGGGTTCAGATGTGTAATAATAAGCATATGTTCAATCATTGTTATTGAATCATATATCTAGTTAGTAAATTACTGTTTCTAAGGGAGCTGAGAGTACGTCGGAGATGTTACCGAGGTGGTGTTAAATTAATATGAGATAATGTTATTTTAGTAATATAAAAATTACACTATATAAATTAATTTTAAAATTAAAAATAATAAAGAAATTTTAAAAGTAAAAAAATATAAATGGGTTTTACTATTTGAAAATAATGATATTAATACGGATTTATTATGAGTTAGGTTACTCATTTTCTTTTTCTTATGAGTTTTTATGGAGATGCTTTATATTATATGATGGGAATATTGACAACAAAATAATAAATAGTTATATATATAATTATTTATGTAAATATATATATGATAATATTTTTTAAAATTAATATTTAAATTAAAGTTTATTAAATATGAAAAATATCAAATTTTAAAATGTAATTTTTTTAATTATTTAATATAAAGAAATTCATAAATTATTAAAATGCTCACATCTTTAGAAATTTGATTTATTTATACTTTTTATTAAATGTATAACTCTTTTTCAACTAAATTTATTCAAATAAATCTATTTTTTTATTTTTAAATTAAATATTTATTTTTAATATATTGTCTAAACATATTTGAATTTCTTATGCCTTGTATAATTTTTATTTATTTATTTTTCAATCAAAGGAAAAATATCGGCTAAAAATCAGTGCCCCTCTTAGCCTAAAGGCATCTCAAGGTAAGGGTGAGGTCCCAAAGGTAAGAGTTCATTCGAAGGCAAGGATTCTAGCCTCCCTCCCAACCCAAAAGGCAAGAGTGAGGTTGCTAGTACCAAGTCAACCCACAATTATACTCACTCGAAACCAATACAACAATTTTTATCATGGCATCAAAGCTCAACATGTCACTAATGCAAATTTGAACCTTTGTGGGTAGAATAACAATCATTATGCTTAACTACCGAAGATAAACCCAATTGACAAATGACATAATAAACATATATCATACTAATTTGATATTATATATTCAAGGTTAAGATATCACAACATATCACTAAGGATGAGTAACTAATCATACCTCACCCTCCTTTTTAAGGTGTTGAAGGTGCTGGACCCGCCAACATGTCAAGGGATCTCCCCGGTAAGAAGTCCCAATTAGACCTTAGATCGTTTGGTGTAGGAGTCCCAGTAGTGGGTCATACGGTATCGCCTTGACCACAGTATCACACAAAGGAAAGTAAGATGTCCCTATTGGTAGCAAGGGTGTGACAGCTGCGACGAGTCAAGGAAGGTCCATGAATGGTTCTAATACAAGGAAAGTGGGGTGAGTGTGCCCCTTGGAGACCTACAGTAGTACTCGGCTTGGAAGGGAACACAAGAGAAAAGATGCATCACTAGCTGGAAAGCAAGATAGCGAGCAATCCAAAGTGATGGTTAAACCAATCAACACATTTCAGTAAGATTCATACATACTTATACAGAATAGTCCATACATGCATGTGCAAGAAAACAGATACATATATCATTTAGAGTAAAGAATATAGCCAAAATACAATACGACATATGCGTGAAACGTGCTGGCTCGGTTATATTAATAAGTGTAAGTTCCTGTCATATAATACATCCATGTACACCCGCTAGCCCCAATAGCGGAACATTACAGCCACAACCGTCTAGTCCTCCAAAGAGATATACTAGCTCTTCGCATTGGAGAAGCCAAGGCTTGTTACAATACTATCCAAGCTTTCTCTAAGATACTCCTATTGGAAGCTTGGATGACCAAAAAGCCTATACAATGAGTTATGAGGGCCTATATATAGAAAAGGGTGGGATGGCCCTTGACATTCCCCTTTGTGACAGTTCATCTACCCTCATGAATATTCATCTACTATATGACTATTACATCCAACTATCGACACTTGAACTTACACTTGACAAGACATTACATATAATCTACACATGTACCCATGTGAGACAAAATAGGCTTGAGCAAGCCATGCAAGACATCACTATGACTTGGACAACTGTTGGAAGACCAGCTCTTCGACATCCTCATGGTGGTTGATAGTAGCGAACTAATGCCAAGATTGATAGTCCGCGATGGTGTCTGTGTACTCTAAGGTGACATCTTTCTGAAAACGAACTCTTGCCTCCATATCATCTGGGTACACTTCTCAGGCTTCTCCGTCCAACTCGTCTACTGGCATGTGCATCATTGTCATGAGTGCCGCTGGACCAACAAAACACTTGTGCATGGTGTCTGTACTGATCACCAAGTTTGGGCTGGTGGCTATGCACATCAAATCGTCAAAGTACGATTCAAGCTCCTATCGGACTTGTGCCTTTGTCTTCACCTGGGTGAGTGTCCCATAAATGGGCTCACATGTGCGTGCAAACCAACATCCATACTCTTGAATACCCGTGCATGGGAAGCTTGTAGACTAGTGATGAGATGTGGGAGATCTTCATAGTTTTGGATCTGACTCTGGATGCGTGCCTTCATCTCGATCGCTCTAGGCTTCATCATCTTAGGCAGGTGTAATAGGGCTCCCTCGTATCTCATTGTCCATGTTTGCATGTAATCAATGACAGCGTGCACGTTCGACAAGATACGTGATCTCTTAGCACATCATTGTTGGTAGCCGTTGAGATGGACAACTGCCTTATGCACAGTACCAAACTTGGAATACAACGCCTGCATGACTGTGTCAAGGGACAACACTTCATCCAATATTGACTTCTTCAACTCTGCTGAGGTAGATGTTGTAACCAATTATCCTCCTTGCTTGGCCATCTGTAGCTCCTTAGCCCTTCACTCGTTCTAAACTATTAGGAAGCAAACACTCGAGCTAGTGGCTTCGACATATGCTCTGGTGGCATTGGCCAATGTTACTGGATGTTTTCGCACATCAGACACAATCACTCATTCCTCAAACTATGCAAGAGATGTATGATCATCCGGAGTGGATACTCTGTGAGATTTCACAACTCTATGTTGGGACTCATCGAATGAGATGTTGTACATCTCCTCCTTCGGATTGTCTCTAAGGATCTCAGTGTCTCCTTAGTCACTGGGACTTGCTCCTCTTCTGGATGTGGTGAAATTCGTGGGTCGAACTCTTGGTGATGAGGTATGAGGTGAATATATTACTCTAACTCCTGTTGCTCCATATCTGTATCCATCTATTCAAGTGCTTTCTCTATCCCCTGAACGAAGTCCTACTCCTGCGACAGTTCACCCTGTCTACTTGGCGCCAACTGTTCTGATGAGTCTACTACCTGTACGGATGTAGTTTCATCTATCTATACATGGTGTGTCCCCTGTTGTACCTATTCATGTTGCGCTTTCTTCTCCTATCTGTGCAGCTCCTGTTCCTTCCAGAGTTGCTCCTTCAACTCATGCAACTCCTTCTCTATTTCCTCCATTCTCCGTTTTTCTCTTTGCCTTTGCGCGTTCCTCTTGTCGCATTGTTGCCTCTTTGCCTCTATTGCCAAAGTTCCTTTCAGCACAAGTGGTTCTGCACGGAACTTGTAGCTTTGTTCCTCCTCCATGTTGTCAAGAATCTTCCTCTTACCCTTGTCGTGCACTGGTATGTTTACCTCTGCTGTTGCTGGTGCTAGTGCTCTCTAGGATGTTGTTTCACGCTACTTTGTTAACCATTCCACAACAATGCTGACTGGTTCATTGGGCCTGGAGAAGCTGTAACAATATCTCCATGGGTCTTCCTCCGCCCAATGGCATGCTTAGTGGATCCAAGTAACCTATACTCTCGTGCAGTGGTCTTTCACAAGACAATGGGGGTCATATGGATTGTAACTTCGGGCGTCGAGTGGATATTTATTCATTTCCCCTACTTCAACATCCACATTATTGAAAGACCGTATCACGTATAACTCAATCCACAACAGAAGAGCAGGGCAAGGTGCCTTCTTCTTCCAGTGCAACCTAGCTGACAATCTTTCCGAGATGTGATATGATACATTCTGCATAACGAGCTTGTCCAAGGAAAACTTCGGTAGAACATGCAGAGGCTTCTCCATGAAGTACATTCGTATGAAGGTGCTGAACGGTGAGTCATACCAATATGATATATCAATCAGTGCCTCAATTTCTACCTTCGACATGTAGGGTGGATCTTGTTCAAATATCGTCTTGTACACTCGGGTGAAAAAATGTTTGGACATCTGTGTGATAACTCCTCTGAAGCTGAATTTGGACAACATCTTACAATAACTGTTCACAAAGATCTCTGCCGATGTTCATGCCCACTTCAAACTTGGGAACTCCTGATGTGCACAGATTGCATCCAAGTTGTAAGCGGACATGTAGATTTCTTCTTGTTGACCTTTGGGCATTTGTCGAGCTTTTGTTACTTGTTCCTTCAGCTTGTGAGTCAACATGTCGGACCAGTTGCATGCTTTGCCTTCTTTGGCAAGTTGGTCCAATGCGATCACCCAACTCTGTGGGAAGGTTTCCATTCTTTCTTGACCATACAGACAACATGCAAAAAATGAGCAAGTATTGATCTGCCTTCTGCAATATCTTTGTCTTGTAGACCTGGTTTGGTGTCATCCTCAATTTAGCCAAATCCTTCACCCAATTCTTCAAGATATCTCTGGAATTGGCATTGCTTCTAGGTAAGATGAAGGGTGTCTCCATGGTGATCATGGGCTTAGAAATCTTATACATCTGTTCATAATCATGTGCCCTGAAGGCAGTAATCTCTATCCCACTAACATTGCTCAATGTCATCGTCTGAGGATCAATGTGCGAGATGATCCAATGTATCATGTCTGCGCATGGGAGCACGAGATACCTGCATGCAATCCGGTACAAGTCAAGCTTGTGGAGGCTCACATAGACGTTGTGGTCTTTGAGGTCTTCCCCAAATGTGCCTACAAATGTGTCATTAACCTCTTTCCATTCAACTTGATGTCCTTTTCTCAATCAGCTTGGTATCTTCATAGATTGAAAAACTTGTAGACACTCACTCAACTGCTGCTCTAGTTGCACTTCTGTCAGTGTCTTTTGATCCTGCTCTCTTGGAGGCCATTGATCCTGGACTACTGAGAGGCAGACACACACCTGAAAGAACTGGAGACATAACGACATGCATGGAAAGAAATCTGTCAGCTAAAACCAAAGAAAACTTGAGGAACGAAAACACAACATACCTTAGGATTAATTGGCAAGGATTGCACAATTTGTCCTGGCGGGCTAGGAGACAGGCTTCCAGAACTGCGCAAAAATGCATTCTGGGCTGTGTGGAGGTTGGTTGGCTACTAGAATTGTGGAATGTGCAATCCAAAATGACCTACTGGCTGCTGGGATTGCACAATGCTCGATTCCAGTTGGCAATGGTTGCATGCCCAGTGACTGCATTGCACAATTTTCTGGGACAATAGTCACTGCCCCTCAGAATTGCGCAATGCAAGACTAGAGGACAGTCACTAGGTAGAAATGTGCATTTTCTTAGAGGAAGGAAAATCCTTCCCTCTCAGGTCTGTGTAATGTTGTCTTGGTGAGGTAGAGTCCAGGCCAAGGCTGCCCAGACCCGCCGATAGGAAACTGAAAGCAAAATTGAAAGTGAATGAATGGCGATACTGAGTGTAAGTAGGAGTGAATGATCATGCATGCAAATAGTGAAGGAAAGATTCAAAAAACAAAACAACATGCATGTGGGTGAAGCGAGTTGCTGAATCGACAACCGTTCGTGCAAAACAGTTTCATGCATGTGACAGCAGTGAGATGCTAACGAAAACTAAAACAGTGCTAGTACAAGCTAATATGCATGAAAAAGACAACAAGAATTAATAAAAATCAAGCAAACAACACTCACATAAGGCAAAACAAAAAAAGTGACAAAAATGTTGCAAAAGACAAGTTAAGAGGACTTACCCATGAATAGCTGAGCTGGATGTGTCGAAGACTCCTGGATGTGTTGTGGGATGTTAGAGCTCCAAGATCGATGTGAATAAGTGAGGTCTGAAGCATCAAATCAATAAGTTTGAGGCTCGTGATGCACATGCCACAAATCTAGGAAAAAGCGACACTTGGAGGAAAGATTTTAAAACGATATTTGCATGTAACTTCTAACTGCTAAAAATAGCCCCCTAAAATATAGGGATTCTTTTTGCATGTTGTTTTTTCCTATTTCAGGAAAAGGTAGCCCATGCATGCAAGTCAAGATTTCTCGGTCCCTGGTGGAATTGGTTAACCCAATGACACATGCAACAGCCTGCTCAGCTGAGGGGAAAATTGCACATTTTTGGGAGGGAGTTGGGTTGGTTGCCCAAAAGGATTGTGCAATTTCTGGGCTAAGTGACTAACTGTTGCCCAGAATTGTGCAATTTATGGGCTGAGTAGTCCTGCTAGACTGGATTGCATAGTTTTTCCAGTGAAGCTTGACATGCAAATTTGTGCAATTCTAGAGCCCAACAAGCTGCTAGATAGGATTGTGTAATTTATGGAGGGAAGGATGGTTGTGTATCACTTTTTCCCTTTTTGTGGCAAAGAAGTTTTATAAAAATAAATGGAGCTGGAAAGTTTACTCTTAAATTTACAAAATCATAAAAAATTAGGTGGTGGTAAAAGAAGACAAAACATGTCAATTTAAATTCAATTTCATGTCATATTTTTTCTAAAATTTAATATATATTTTTTATCTAATTTATTCATTTTCTTTAAAAGATATCATTAATATTTTACATAAATTTTTAAGTAGTGACAAAACTGCGACCCCCCATTTCTCTATTGATTTATGTTTTTCAATTCCAATTTCTTTAAGAGATGTGTTGTAAACATTCTAAATATTGCTAAACAAATTTAAAAATAAAAAGTAAGCATATTTTTTAATTATTATTAAAATACTAGTAAAAATGATCATCTTTTCGTATATATAAAACCGCGACCCAAGAAACTACCCTTTCAAGTTTATAAAATCAATTTTTTTTAATAGAAATTTGAAAATAACATATAACAAAATGTTAAAATTATTTTTTGAAAATTTTTAAAATATATTTTAAATTTTTTATAATAAAATTTTTAATTATGATTATAATAACATATTTTATATTATTCAAAATATAATATATAAAATTATTTGTTTACAAATTCTAATTCTATTTTTATATATATTTTTAAAGAGTTTTAGCATTCATTTAACTTTACATAAAGTTATTTATATTTTGTGAGTGATTAACCATAATTTTTACCAATATTTACTATCAGTTGACTTATTTGCAAATTTAGTATTTACTTTTTATAACATTATTTATATTTTCTAAACCCATTAAATAGGTTCACTATAGCTTTTACTAAAATTTATTGTGAGTTAGCTTTGTTACAAATTTAGAATTTATTTTTTATAATTAACAAGTATGAAACTCAACTTATTTAATTGATATTTTTATACTATTTTTTTTTAATCTTTTTTCATTTGAGTACTTTTTTGCTTTTTCCATATAATGAGACACATTAGCATGCTTTTACCGCAATAATTGTGCAATTTCTTGAGGGACCTTCTCAACCTACAATTGGATTAAGTCCGGAGAAACAACCTATGAGGGGGATGTAACAAGTTATCATGCATAGGTTGGCAATCTGTTGGAAAACCACTAAAGCTTATATACTTGACAAGGAAAGACATGTTGCTGAGGATGGTTGTTATGGAGGCTTCAAAACGAAGGTCACGCAAAATTTTGGAAGGTGGTTGTAGCTGCTACAACACTTGGAAACACACTAGTAGAATTCCAGCTCTCTGAATGGACCTTGTTCATGAAAAACAGGTCTAACACCTCTAAAAGTATTGTTCAGTTCTTAGTTCGTATTGGTTTCCACATCTACGAATGCTTTTTGCATGTTTCTTTTTTCTATTTCAGGAAAAAAGTAGCCCATGCATGCAAGTCAATTTTTCTCGATCTCGGGTGGAATTGGTCAACCCAATGGCACATGCAACAACCTGCTAAGTTGAGGGGAAAATTTGTGCATTTCTGGGAGGGAGATGGGTTGGCTTCCCAGAAGGATTGTGTAATTTTTGGGTTGAACAACTGACTGCTGCCCAGAATTATGCAATTTCTGGGCTCAGTAGTCCAGCTGGGCTAGATTGCATAGTTTTTCCAGTGAAGCTTGATAGGTAGATTTACACAATTTTGGAGCCCAACAGGTTGCGAGACAGGATTATGCAATTTCTAGAGGGAAGGTTGGTTCCCCTTAAGAATTACACAATTTCTTGAGGGAGATGCTCAGCCTGAAGCTGGACCAGGTTCGGAGAAGCAACCTGTGAGGGGGATACAACAAGCTATCATGCAAAGGCTGGAAATCTGCTGGAAAACCACTAAAGATTATGTACTTGAAAAGGAAAGACATGTTGCTGAGGATGGTTGGTAGGGAGGCTCCAAAACAAAGCTAAGGCAAAATTTTGGATGGTGGCTGTAGCCACTACAACACTTGGCAACAAAATGGTAGAACTACAACTCTCTTAATGGACCTTGTTCGTGAAAAACAAGTTTAACACCTCCGGAAGTATTGTTCAGTTCTCATTTCGTCTTGGTTTCCACACTTGCTTGATTGTAAGATGTAGCATCTTCCAAGCTCTTGGTTTGTTGACACACATTCCAAGCCAATTTAGCACAGTTGTTTTGATTGGGGTTGAGGGGTATATTGGTGCACAAGCAGTGTAGTTGTCAGAGTCTTAGTTTCATCTCTGGTGTTGCTTTGCTGCCAGTAGGCCTAGAAAATACCCCGGCAGAGTCATGCAGGAACACAAGCATCCCTCCACTACCAGCAAGCTTGGTTAGTACCCCGATGGAGTTACTTGCATCACATTTCTATGCAAGAAGCCTTTCTCTTCTTTCATCTTATTCATTTTCATTTTTGAATTTTTTTCACTTTTCATTTTTTCATCTTTCATTTTCGAAATTGTGCATAACACTTATTCATTTCAGAGGTGGAAGAGGGATCCCAACTTATTAAGAGCAGAAGAGGTTGTTCCTTCAGAGAAGTAGTTTATTATATACCTCTAATGTGCCTGTTAAGGTTTTCCCCCTCACCTTACTCTACTTGACTGAGCTACCAAGGGTTAAGCCAAAAACAATCGACTAGAGTAGGTGATACTAATTAACCTGCAAGCATTGTGTTTTCACCAAGGTTCACTTCGAACAATACGTATTTTCCATCGAGGTATCACGGACTGAAGAAAACAAGTTCTTACATACAAGAGCAGACAACAATATAACTGAATGTTGATAGCTGTACAAGTCCTCTTGTACTTTGCCCAGCTTGTTTCAAGAGTCACACGCGGTTTCATGCGAAACTAACCTACAAGCACAAAAAAAGCAAACAACAGAAAAAAATTGAAGTAGAAGTAAGTGCGAAAGAAAAGTGGAAAGCAAAAAAGCAAGCAGATAAATAAACATGTGAAGTAAGTAAGCAAACAAGCATGCAAGCAAACAACCAAAAGCAAACACTACTCCTACTCCTAAGCTAACGATGCATGGGCCTGATCACGTGAAGTGATATTTCCAATGTAGCCACCGGTGCATTGGTTGACCCATATTGGTGAAGGTATGGTCTGCAAGCAACCTGGTTGTGTGCACTAGCAAACGTGAAAAAGATAACAATGAAGAAAAACACACTTCAAGCTTAAATGTGTCCATAGGACATAAATGAGTGCAAGTACATGACATGCAGTCTGTGGACTTATCACAATGTTGTGCAACAATGCGTGCAGTTGTGAAGCATATGCATACTCTTGACTATGACATAAAAGAAAATGAAAGAAACAAAGACAACTTGCGTCGTGCACGTGTGCTTGCAATGTAAGATTCCTCTAATGCATGAGCGATGGGATCGTGTAGTTCGAGTGGAGGAAGTGTGATCTGTCTGTGAGATTGATCTTCAATGCATACAGATGAGTGATGAGGAGCCTTGGGTATTTCAACTATTTCTTGAATGAAAGTGAAACCAACCTCAGGACAGCGAGGCCTGACATAACCATCAGCTCAAGCTGAAGTGACTTGATAGTCTGGGGGGTTTTGACTTCATCGACAGATAGATCATCATAAACTGACGGCTTCAAAAAATCAATTGTGATAGAATCATCATCATGATCAAATATGGGAGAAAATAGATCACGACAACTACGATCAGTAAAATCAATGATTTCATCGGCATCCTCATGATCTGATGAATCAAATAGAGGGGTAGATGAGAAGCAGAAAAATTCACCCTTTGTGTTTCCAGAAAAGGTAGATGAAAATTCAAGTGTATTTTCAATGAATAACTCATCCTCTCCGTTGTCGGATGATGGATTGACATCCGATGTGTCCTGCGAGTGATCAAGAATGGGTTCATCCATAGATGGAGATACACATGCGAAATCATGGATGGCAGGTTCACAAAAGAGGTTAGGGAAGAACGGAGGAGGCTCGGATAGAAAGGATTCATCCTTCACTGAGTGTTGATGCTCAAGATCCCAATCATACTCTTCATGAATGGTAGCGCATGTTGGTTGTGCAACACCAAATTTTTTGATGGGTTGATCCTCATTCACAACAGGTGTAGAGTCTGAAATGGAAGAACATAAGACAGTATCATCCAGAGGATCATTTGAGTATGAAGATGGAGGTTGTGGTACAAAATTCATGTGACAACTCAATGGAATCACAACCAAATCTGTGTAGAAATTAAGTGAAGTGATGTTGGGAAGATGTGACAGTTGAATAGATGTGTGTGCCTATTCTCTCGCATCACTCTGTAGTGGTGGAGTTGTTTGATGAGAGGTCATTGGACAATCACTTGTGACAGTGATTGTGTCCATTTGTGATTATGTAGCTCCATCACTGAAGTGTGCTGAGCGAGGACTAGGATCATATTTCTTCTTGGGATGGACTGATTGGTTAAGACAATACACAAATCTATCCCAAAGATAAGGGAATTTCATCTAGCTTTTTGGAGCTTGAAATTACAAATCACGGAAGCGCTGCCAAGTATCCATAGGCAATTCATGTGGGGTCTTCCATTGTTGTAACAATTTTTGGTCAAGATGTGCTGGATCAAAGTGATGGAAAGTATCTTCAATGAGATCACATAAATTCTCAAGTGAGTGCTAGCTATCAGCTAGTAGACTATAGAGCCACCATAGTGGGGATTCACAAAGTGTGCATGCAAGCAGCAAATTGGCCTGTTCATCAAAACATACATCTTCCTCGTCAAGCATGGCAAGGAAGTAATGTAAGAATGTAGGCCAACCCACTTCACCTTGACCATCATATGTGTATCTAGACAAGAGATCAAAATATTCCCTCGTGATTTGAAGAGGTTCGACATGCGAAAGATATCGTGGAGGGTTGAGTGTGCAAGAATCCATGATAGATGTGCAAAGGTTCAAAACAGGATGAGAGGACATAGCTTCTCATCCGACCCTCCTTCTAGCGCCCAAAATGTTGACGGTGCTGGACCCGCCAACATGTCATGGAATCTCCCTAGTAAGAAGTCCCAATTAGACCTTAGACAGTTTGGTGTAGGAGTCCCAGAAGTGGGTCGTATGGTATCGCCTTGACCACAGTTTCACACAGAGGCAAGTAAGATTTCCCTATTGGTAGTAAGGGTGTGACAACTACAACGAGTCAATGAAGGTGCATGAACGATTATAACACGTGGAAAGTGTGGTGAGTGTGCCCATTGGAAACCTGTAATAGTACTTGGCTTGGAAGGGAACACACAAGAAAATATGCATCACCAACTAGAAAGCAAGATAGCAAGAAATCAAAAGTGATGATTAAACCAATCAACACATTTCAGTAAAATTCATACATACTTATACAGAATAGTCCATACATGCATGCGTAAGAAAACAGATACATATATCATTTAGAGTAAACAAGATAGTTGGAATAAAATATGACATACTGGCTTTGTTATTAAGAAGTGTAACTTCCAGTCATACAATACATCCATGTACACCTGCTAGCCCTGATAGCGAAACGTTACAACCATGACCACCTACTTCTCCAAAGAGATATACTAGCTCTACGTAGTGGAGAAGCCAAGGCTTGTTACAATATTGTCCAAGATTTCTCTAAGATACTCCTATTAGAAGCTTTGCTGACCAAAAATCCTATACAATGAGTTATGAGGGACTATATATAGTAAAGGGTGGGGTGGCCCTTGACATTCCCCTTTGTGACAGTTCATATACCCTCATGGCTCTTCATCTACTATATGACTGTTACATCTAACTATCGACACTTGAACTTACACTTGACAAGACATTACATGCAATCTGCACATGTACCCATGTGAGACAAAATAGGCTTGAGCAAGCCGAGCAAGACATCACTATGACTTGGAAAATTGTTGGAAGACCAACTCTTCGATATCCTCATGATGGTTGATAGTAGCGAACTTATGCCAAGTTCGCTAGTCCGCGATGGTGTCTATGTACTCTAAGGTGACATCTTTCTAGAAACGAACTCTTGCCTCCATATCATCTGGGTACACTACTCGGACTCCTTTGTCCAACTCGTCTGATGGCATGCCCATCATTTTCTTGAGTGCGGTAAGACCAACAACATACTTGTGGATGGTGTCTGCACTGATCACCAAGTCTGGGCTGGTGGCTCTGTGCATCAACTAGTCAAAGTATGAGTCAAGCTCCAGTCGGACTTGTGCCTTTTTCTTCACCTGGGTTAGTGTCTGAATAAATGGGATCACATGTGCGTGCACAACAACATACATACTCTTGAATACACATTCATGGGAAGCCTATAGACTAGTGACGAGTTGCGGGAGATCTTCATAGTTCTGGATCTGACTCCGGATGTGTGCCTTCATCTTGACCGCTCTGGGCTTCATCATCTTAGGTAGGTGTAATGGGGCTCCCTTGTATCTCATTTTCCATCTTTGCATGTAATCAATGACAACATGCACATTCGATAAGATACATGCTCTCTTAGCACATTGTTGCTGCCAACCATTGAGATGGACAACTTCCTTTTGCATGGTACCAAAATTAGAATACAATTCCCACATTACTGTGTCAAGGGAAAATACTTCATCCAGTATTGCCTTCGTCAACTCTACTCGGGCAGATGTTGTAACCAATTCTCCTCCCTGCTTGGCCGTTTGTAGCTCCTTAGCCATTCACTCGTTCTCGGCTATCAGGAAGTGAACACTCAAGCTAATGGATTCAACATATGCTTTGGTGGCATTGGGCAATGCTACTAGATGTTTGCACACATCAGACATGATCGCTCGTTCCTCAAACTGTGCAAGAGATGTATGATGATCCAGAGTCGACACTCTACGAGATTGCACTCTCTATGTTGAGACTCATCGAATGAGATGTTGTGCATCTCCTCCTCCAGATTGTCTCCAAGGATCTCAGTGTCTCCTTGGTCACTAGGACTTGCTCCTCTTTTGGATGCGGTGAAGCTGGTGGGTCGACCTCTTGGGGATGAGGAAAGTCGATATCTTGCTCTAACTCCTATTGCTCCATATCTGTATTCATCTATTCAAGTGATTGCTCTATATCCTAACCGAAGTCCTGATCCTGTGATGGTCACCCTATCTGCTTGGCGCCAGCTATTCTGATGAGTCTACTACCTGTACGGATGTAGTTTCATCTGTCTGTACATGTTGTGCCCCCTTCTGTGCCTGTTCCTGCTACGTAGCTCTCATTCCTTCTAGATTTTCTCCTTCAACTCATGCAACTCCTTCTCTGTTTCCTCCATTCTCCATTTTACTCTCTTCCTTTGTGCATTCCTCTTGTCGCGTTGTTGCCTCTTTGCCTGCAAAAGCTAATTTCTCCACAAGTGGGTCTGCTCGAAACTTGCAGCTTTGTTCCTCCTCCATGTTGTCGACAATCTTCCTCTTGCCCTTGTTGCGCACTGGTATGTTTACCTCTGCTACTACTACTACTGGTGCTCTCTGGGATGCTGCTTCACGCTGCTTTGTGAACCATTCCACAACGATGTCGATCGGTTCATTGGGCCTGGAGAAGTTGTAGCAATATCTCCATGGGTCTTCCTCTGCCCAATGACATACCCCATGGATCCAAGTAAACTGTACTCTCGTGCAGTGGTCTTTCACAAGACAATGCGGGTCATACGGATTGTAACTTCGTGCATCGAATGGATATTTCTTCATGTCCTCTACTTCACCATCACATGCTTGAAAGTCTGTATCTCGTATAACCCGATCCACAACGAAAGAGTGGGCCAAGGTGCCTTCTTCTTTCGGTGTAGCCTAGCTGACAATCTTGCTGAGATGTGATATGATACTTCCTACATGACGAGTTTGTCCAAGGAAAAATTCGGTAGAACATGCAAAGGCTTCTCCATGCTGTACATCCGTATGAAGGTGCCAGACGGTGAGGCATACCAATCTGCTATATCAATCAGTGCCTCCATTACTGCCTTCGACATGCAGGGTGGATCTTCTTCAAATATCATCTTGTACACTAGGGTGACAAAATGATCAGATAGCTGTGTGATAACTCCTTTGAAGCTGCATTCAGACAACATCTTACAATAAGTGTTCACAGAGGTCTCCATCGATGTCCATGCCTACTTCAAAGCTAGGAACTCCTGACTGGCACAGATTGCATCCAAGATGTAAGTAGTCATATAGATTTATGCTTGCTGACCTTTGGGCTGTTGTCGAGCTCTTGCTACCTGTTCCTTCAGCCGGTGAGAGAACATGTTAGACCAGTTGCATGCTTTACCTTCTATGGCTAGTTGGTCCAATACGATCACCCAACTCCGTGGAAAGGTTTCCATGCTTTCTTGGACATAAATATGACATGAAAAAATGACCATGTATTGATACGCCTTCCGTAGTATCTTCGTCTTGTAGACCTAGTAGGGTGTCATACTAAATTTAGCCGGCTCCTTCACCTAGTTCTTTAAGATATCTCTGGAGTTGGCATTGCTGCTAGGTAAGCTGAAGGGTGTCTACATGGTGATCATGGGCTTCGACATCTGATACATCTGTTCATTATCCTATGCCCTGAAGGAAGAAATCTTCGTCTTGTTGACATTGCTCAATGTCATCGTCTAGGGATCAGTGTGTGAGACGATCTAATGTATCAGGTCCACGCATGGAAGCACGAGATACTTGCATGCAATCTGGTACAAGCCGGACTTGTGGATGTTCACATAGACTTGGTGGTCTTCAAGATCTTCCCCAAATCTGCCTGCAAATGCATCATTGACCTCTTGCCATTTTAGCTTGATGTCCTTTTCTACAATCAACTTGGTATTTTCATAGATCGGCAAACTTGTTGACACTTGCTCAATTGCTGCTCCAATTGCACTTCCGTCAGTGTCCTTTTATCCTGCTCTCTCGGAGGCCATTAATCATGGACTGTTGAGAGGCGGAAGCACACCTACAAGATCTAGAGACATTATGACATGCATGGCAAGAAATATGTCACCTAAAACTAAGCAAACTTGAGGAATGAGAATGCAACATACCTGGGGATTGACTGGCAAGGATCGCACAATTTTTCTTGGGAGGCTGGGAAATAGTTTGCCAGAACTACACAAAAGATATTTTGGGCTATATGGAGGTTGGTTGGCTGCTGAAATTGCACAATGCATAATCGAGACTGGCTTGCTGGGACTGCGTAATGCATAATTCCAGTTGGCAATGGTTGTAGGCCCAACGACTACATTGAGCAATTTTTTTAGGTCAGCAGTCACTACCCCTCAGAATTGCGCAATGCAAGACTGGAGGATAGTCACTGGGAAGAAATGTGCATCTTTTGAGAGAAAGGTAGAGCCTTCCCTCTTAGGATTGCGTAATTCTATCTTTGTGAGGCATAATCCGGGCCAAGGCTACCCAGACCCACTAACGGGAAACTGAAATAAAAAGTGAAAGTGAATGCATGATGACATTGAGTGTAAGCAAGAGTGAATGATCATGCATGCAAACAGTGAATGAAAGATCCATAAAACAGAACAACATGCATGTGCGTGAAGTGAGTCGCCGAATCGGTGACCATTAGTGCAAAACAATTTCATGTATTCAACAACAGTGAGATGCTAAAGCAAACTAAAATGGTGCTAGTACAAGCTAATATGCATGCAAACAATAACACACATTCATAGAAATCAAGAAAATAACACTCACACAAGCCAAAACATAAAAAGCAATAGAAATGCTACAAAAGACAAGTTAAGAGGACTTACCCATGAATAGTTGAGCTAGATGTGTCGAAGACTCCTGGATGTAATGTGGGATGTCATAGCTCCAAGATCAATGTGAGTAAGTGAGCTCCGAAGTGTCGAATAAATAAGTTTGAGGCCCGTGACGTGCATGCCACAAATCTAGGAAAAAGCGACACTTGGAGGAAATATTATAAAACGATCTTTGCATGTAACCTCCAGTTGCTAAAAATAGCTCCATAAAATCTATGGATTCTTTTTGCATGTTTATTTTTGCTATTTTGGGAAAAAGCAGCCCATGCATGCAAGTCAAGTTTTCTCGGTCCTGGGTGGAACCAGTTAACCCAATGGCACATGCAGCAACCTGCTTAGTTGAGGGGAAAATTTGGGCATTTCTGGGAGGGAGCCAAGCTAGCTGCCTAAAAGGATTACGCAATTTCTGGGTTGAGAAAATGACTGTTTCTCAGAATTGTGCAATTTCTGGGTTGAGCAATTATGCTGGGCTGGATTGCGTAGCTTTTCCAGTGAAGCTTAATAGGTAGATTTTTGCAATTCTGGAGCGTAGTAGGCTGCCATACATGATTGCACAATTTCTAGAGGGAAGCCTGGTTCCCCTCAAGAATTGCACAATTTCTTGAGGGAGCTGCTCAGCCTGCAACTGGACCAATTCTAGAGAAATAGCCTATGAGGGGGATGCAACAAGCTATCATGCACAAGCTGGAAATCTATTGGAAAACAACTGAAGCTTGTGTACTTGAAAAGGCAATACATGTTTCTGAGGATGGCTGGTACAAAGGCTCCAAAATGAAGCTAAGGAAAATTTTTGGAGGGTGGTTTTAGCCACTACATCATAAGGTTAGGAACTCCATTTCTCTCTATTTTTCCAATCACTAACTAGAAAGTAAAGTTATTACAAATAAGCAAAGTTGTATTCCATCTAAGAAGGGAATACATGAAGGGATAGGACCTACCTTCTAACTAAGTCAACTTATCCCTTATCTAGATCAAGTCTTGTATTGTTCTACATTCTTTGGTCAAGTATTAAAAAAATATATAGGTTAATTATAACAATTGTTTCAAATCTACTTAATGATACAATGCTAACTAGATATTAAAATCATACTTAATTATTTATCGACTTGTATTTTTAAATTTGGTATAAAATATGAATCAAGATTCAACGCACACAACAACAATTTTTTCCAAGTACATGTGACATCTTTTAATATTGGAGAAATCAATATATCATATAAATATGAAACATAATTCCAGAAGAAATCTTAAACAAATAGTCCACTAAGTGGGTTCTTATTAGAGCCTTCTTATTTCTCAATAAATCTAGGTTAATATTGATACATTCTTGAACATGATAGTAGGTCATACTATTGTTTCATTGATGATTTGTTCTATTGTGATAAATTCACATGTCCTATTATGATAAATTCGACAATTAAACCCTTCTACAAATGTTTTGGATACAAAGCCATTGGGCCATGAAATTTCTTGAGGAACAAAAGCCACCTTGTAACTCTAATTATGGGTTTGTTGGAATTATACTCTAGGCATGCTTCCAAAATTGCTAACAACTAGTTGATAGGTAGAGAAATTCCTCCTACAACATGGGATTGTCACTTGATCAAGGCCCCAATTAAGATTATGCCCATTTTGTGTGGTGATGCCCACCATTATGTGGGCCTCGTTTCCATTAAATGAATTTCTCTTGAAAGGAGACTTTCAACTATGCTTTCCTAAACTTAAATGCACTATAATATAATAATAGAAATAAAACTAGTTAATCTATATAGATCCACTTGTTATGCTAAATCTAACTATGTGAATTGGGATAAAGAAGTAATTCATCGTATCCTAATTGAGAGAAGAAACAATTTAATTGTAGGATTTTGAGAGGAAGATAAACTTCTTTAAACAAGAAATAATTCATTGCTTCAACAACTTGTTAGGTCAATGTATAAGATAGCTTATATAAGATTACATTAAAATTTAAACATCTAAATATAATTAGCGAAAATAGAAAAATATTTCAATTCAAAGATTATAAATAGTTCAAAATCATAGAAATAAATATTATAACACGTTTACAATAAAATGCAAGAATAGTCCACACATCATTACCAAAAATGTCTTCACCAATCATAGGTTTGTAAATCCTTTATTAAATTCAACTAATAGTATACAAAATTCAATATTAGATTCCACAACCAAAGGAAACACTCGTTGAAATAGAAATGATAATAGTGTACAAGTCTAGGTTCTTTTGCATGTCCTTTATTTCTAGGTCATATATCCTTCCTTAGTCATAGTCTCAGTTCTAGATTACAACCTTCAACTATAGTTTCAAAATAAAATCCCATGATAGCGCAAAGCTCTCCATCTCTTTGTTTAGTCTCCTTAAGGCATTAATTTCTTGACATTAGTGCACAAATTTCTAACCCCTTAACTCTAAAGTAATGAATCTTTCTAGAATAAAATTAAAGAAAAAAATTCTCAAACCTTTTCTTTTCGCATAAAAATGAATTTGATATTCATTAAATTAATATCAAAGAGCCACATATTAAAAATGATTGCAATTTTAAATCATTTCTTTCTTTTCCAATTCAAAATTTAAATCTCAATTCAAAATCTTCTTGTTGATAAAAATCCTTTACATTATCTCCTCAATACTTGAAATCTATTTCAAAATAAATGTAAAACCATTAATTATTATCACAAAATAAATAAATAAAATACTATAGTTAAGAAATCACTAAGTAAAAGATAAAATAAGAAAATAACTAATTAACTAATTAATATAAAGTAAAAGATAAAATAAGAAAATAAATAATTAAATCTCAATTCAAGATCTCCTTGTTGAGAAAAATCCTTCACATTAACTCCTCAATACTTTGAAAACTATTTCAAAATAAATGTAAAATCATTAATTATTATCACAAAATTAATAAATAAAATACTAAAGTTAAGAAATCACTAATTAATATAAAGTAAAAAGATAAAATAAGAAAATAACTAAAGAATATATTAATTGTTCTTTAATTTTTTTTTATTGGATTTTGGTTTTATTTTCTAAAATTAATTATTGGATTTTGGTTTTATTTTCTAAAATTAATTAGAAAAATATTAATCATAACCATCAAAATATGTTTTAAAGATTTGCAAAATCTTTTATTTTCTTTTTTAAAAAATTGTCAAAATCCTAATATCTAGAATAAATATTTATTATTATATATACATTTATAAAACCAAATAATTAATAAAAAGAGAATAAATTATAAAAAAATTTATCAAACTAATGGAATTGACAAATAATACTATGAAAAATAACAAACATGTCAATCGAAACCCAAAGTCGTTTGTTCATTTAAATAGTTTATTTATAAAACGTAAAAAAAAATCTAACAATTAATATTTATTCAAGAAAGTATTCTAAAATTTCAAATAGATTTTATCCATGGGGTAAGTATAATTCACAGTTTATCAAGCTTGTGTCAATTGAGATAAGTTTATGAATATCAAAAATCAAAAGAAAAGTGTTTCAAGAGAAAAAATAATCAAATCCATAAAAAAATAGTTCATTTTTTTTTCATAATAAAAATAAGAGCTTTAGAAAAAATGATGTTTTGTTCAAATTGAATATGATTGAATTGGCTCTAATATTTAAGATATATTCTTTACATAATAAGTTGCAGACCCGTAAGCCTTAATTGAATTGTTTTAATATTCTGAAAAATGTAAAATTACAAATAAGTCATAACTTTTAAAATTACAAATAAGACAATGTGCAAATCATATTTTCAAAGTTTCATTCCAATGAATCAATCCATTGCTTGATGAACCAAATCAATTAAAAATCACTTCAAAACTTAAAAAGAATGAAAAGTTTGAAAAGGAAAATACCATAAAAGCATCCTTCAAATTAAAAATGTAAGATCAAGTAACATGAAATATACAATAACTCAAAAATGTAATGGGGATTCCCCTTATTTTCCCCAAATATTAAGGGTAATTGTTTAGGGCTCAACAAATGGAAACATATTGGGCAAAGTAGTTATCTCTATCGATTTTTTTCTAAAGACTTATTTAGGCTTAATGTTAAAGATAAGTTCATTGAATGTAAGAATGTATTTCTTAATTATGGGTACCACCATATGTTCCTAGATTTACGTGATATTATCACTAAGCACTTAATATTAGGTAACTATATACAAAATCTTTTAGCCAATTTGTGAGATTAATTTTCCCATGCATCAATCCACAAGTGATTAATTGAAGGCATGACCTAGGGATTTCACTTTGAGTGAGTAAGATAGTTTTCTATTTGTATTTTTCATCTCTCTTTACTCGACATTGCTTAACTACCTAAAAGAATCCATAGCCCCAACAAAGGTTTCTAGTACCCTACAAGCATGGCATCACTTCTAGTGAGCATCCATAGTCTCAGTGAGTTTTCTCATACTTCCCGTGCTATACATAGTGATTCCATATTCCCTTTTGTTTTGACATACCACTAGTGATTTGTATTTATATATTTCATGTGCATTTGTGTGTAGGGGAAGTAGGGTGATACAAGAGTGTTTTAGATTGTCTTGATAGATTACTCACTTTCAAAGTTTATCCTAATTCCTTTCTTCAATTATTATAGATATCAACTTTCAATGTCAAGTGGGTGGAGCTCAAAGAAAATTTCTCTAAGATACTTAAATTCTGGGAATATTTTAATGAAGGAAATTTGTCTTAATGTTTAAAAACATCGGTGAATCTTACTAGTACATAATATGCAAAGCGTAAAATGCTTTGATATATTTTTATAAAAATATTCAAATTTCTAATGATTTCATATTAGTGTCTATAAATTTTAGTGATTTTTAAGGTAAAATAATTTTATACTATACAATTTGGGTGATTTTTTTTTTTTTTGGAGAAAACATAGAAAATTAGCCCACCTATAAATATTAGCCCCTAAAATTTTCCATTCCTATGTTTGGTGTTGCTATTGTTCTAGATATGAATCCATAGTAACACGAGAGTTCCACCACAAACATAGAAATTCTATCTAAAAGTCCTAAAAATCTTTAAAGATAATTAAGGACAATGTTTTTGGTCATAGGCAAGGATTTAAGCATAAAACAATTGTTATCATTCTCCTTTGTTAGGGGTAATGACTCCTTACAGATATTAAAAAAAAAAAACACAAAACTTAAAAATATTATAAAATGTTAAATTGGTAATTGAAAATTTGTATAACGATCCCATAAAAATAAAAACATTCTAAAAAAACTATTGAATTATGATAGATCTAAAAATATACCAATATCCCAATGCTCATAATGAAATCAAGAAAATATGTGCAAACCAAAATCCTAACATGTCATAAGCCAAAATAGAAAAAATGAACTAGAAACTATGGAAAAGCCCTCATCTCTACGAATATTTGATTGTTCAACTCTTTTGAACAAATTCTTCTTTTTATAAATTTTAATTAAGATTGTGGTAGATAAAATTCATTTTACCAATGCATGATATGTGTAACGAAAGAAATATAAAATAAACTAGACAAAATTGAAAATAGACTGTGAACTAATTTTATAGTTATCTCATCAATTTTAAAATCACGAGAACTTTATTGATTGATTACACACTCAAAGAGACTTTGAAAAATATAATAGTGAAGTGTAACCAAATTTTTATTTCATTTTATTCTTAAACTATTATTGCTTCCTATTTTCGGAAAAGGTAATACTAAACATTTCAACACAAAATGCTTAAATAGTGTCAACTAAAAATAATAAAGATAAGTTAGGTTTGAAAAAAAATAAAATTAGCCAATGTTGTTGTAAAGCAATATATTAGTAATCAAGAGAGAAGAAAAATAAAGAGAAATTTTCGTGAATATATTTCAATGAAGGTTCATGTTCTTCTTGAAATTGACATAACGTTTCATATTTTAACAAGAACAAAAGTAAAATAATAAAACTTTACAAGAAACAAAATAAAACAACCAAATGATATACTCCTAAACCTAAACTAAAATGAATGACATTAAATTAGATGAAATCATAATATAATGTAGCCATTCATGTAACTCTAATCCTTCAATCACTTTCAATCACTTGATCATTATAAAAATTAGCAAAAAAATAACAAATTTAAAAAAACTAAAAATAAAAAAATAAAAAATATATACATCTATATCCATCTAAAAAAACATTATGATTTATAAGAAGCCTTGCACGAAAATATTTCTCTAACCATATTTCTATATTAACATGTTATATACAATTATTATTGTATAAATATTGGAAAAAATTTACTGAGTGATATACTTGATTAGAACCATCTATAAAAATGTTATGAATAATATCTTTTTGAAGAATATTAACATTATTGGTATGATTTATTTAGGATATTTAAGTAAACTAATGAGAAAATGACATAACCATCAATCGAAAATAAAATGCCTCATTTTCTTGATAACGAACTTGTGATGAACTAATAGGATCAAACAACGAGTCTAGGTTATATTCACCATTAGATAAGGTCTTTTGTCAATTTTATGGTAGAAACCATTAACATCATTTGTTTCATCTAAACCTTCAATCTTAACTAATTGATTACTAGTAAAAAAAAAAGTAGTTACTAATCATACATGCATTTAAATCAATATAATATTCCTTTTGAAATATGTTTTCTACATTATTTCATGTATAAGGTTAATAAGGTTTAAAACCAAAATGTTCGTTCTTTTCATTTCTTATATACATTTTTTTGTCATCTTGTACCTTATTGGAATCTAGCCATGTAAAATGATATTCAAAAGGTTTATAAAGGATTGCTTGTTTAATAGAACCATGAACATATCATGGTACAAATAATAATAAGTGGGAGATGAAATAAAAATGAAAAACGTCTCTTGAAAAAGTAGCCTTTTTGAAAGGAAAAAAATATTCTATTAGAATACCTACATCTCATTCCAATTTTGAATACTATGTATTTATTCCTGCTCTTAGATTCAATTGATCAACATGCATTATATGTTCTATATAATTATGTTTATTTTAAATAAATAAATGTGTGAGAAAATCATGAGGCTTTTCAAATTGAGAAGGTTCAAGACTCTTAAAATTAATAGTATAATCAATAATGGAGTTTTATAAAGGTTTCTCTTGAATCTTTTTAGTTAAATTAAGAGAATATTGTTTAATGTGATAAACACAAATTTTAGATTCAAATTTTTCATTCATTAGGTGGTGGCTATATTTTCTAGAATGTAACAAATTTTTTTATTACTACTTAAATGTTCTTGTTTCCTTTATTTATTGATAATCAAAACCACATTGTCTACATAAGAGGTTTCTTCCTACTCTAAAGGATTATTATAATTTATATGTTTTTCAATTGAAATATTATGTTCCTTTCAATCCACATCTATTAGAGTGAAGAAATTTGTCAAACAATGTTCACTTACAATCTCCAAATCTTCCAAATTTTCATGTAAATCATAAATCAACCTCTGAATGAGTATCAACACATAATTAAAAGTTATCAATGATTAGTTGATTTTCCTTATCAGAAAGAGAAATAAGATATTGAAACCATTCATTAATAAAAGGTTTATGGTTTAAAGGAAATTTAAAGTAAATATGTAAAAGCCTTGTAGAAAAATATTCAAATGATTCATTTGGGTTTATCCTAAAATTATTCAATTCATTGTATAATTTACTACAATCATAATTCTCTAAATCAAATAAAAAAATATTATATAAATTGTTCCAATGTATGAATCGAAGTGGTTGGCAATGTCTCACACCAACTCTTAGCCTAGCCTTAGAAAGTAAGGGTGAATAACTTACACATGACACGTTCATGATGAATATTTTGATAGATTTGAATAAATTGAAAAGCATTTTCATATGCAAATGTTTCACTTTCACCATCAAACCTAACTTTCAACAAGAGATTAACTTTCTTTAAAGGAGTTCTATTTGATACACATCTAGAAATAAATCTTTAGATATGTATTTATGGAGGAACCATTAATAATAATAATAAAAAGAATAACACTTAGGGTTAGCTTGTCATCTAACCCACATTTTATAAACAATTGTTGATAGGAAGAAAAACTTCTCCTACAACATGGGATCATCAATTGATCAAGACCCCATTTCAGCCTACACAAATTTGGTGTGGTGATGTCCACTGGAATGTGGGCTCAATTGGCATTGAATGAATTACTTCTAGAAAGGAGACTTTCAAATATTCTTTCATAAACCTAAAATGAAATACAATCTAATAATAAATAAAATTAATTAATCTATCTAATGATACCTCATATTCGAAGTCCAACTATCCGACTTGGATAAAGAAGTGGTTCATAATATTCCTATTGGGAGAAAAAATATTTTAACTGTAAGATATTGAGAAGAAGATAAACTACTTTAGATAAGAGATAGTTCACTGCTTCACAACTTTTTCGATATAATGTATAAAACAATGTATAAAATATTACATCAATCTTTCAACATCTAAATATAATCCGTGAAAAGAAAAAGAGAAAATTAATCCAAATATTAAAAATAGTTCATAATATTAGAAATAAATCTTATAACACATTTACATAAAATGAGAGGATAGTTCAAACATAATTACCAAATGTCTTTTCACTAATTGTAGGCTTTCAAATCCTTTGTCAAAATCAAATAATAGTATAAAAAAATTAATATTAGATTCTTCAACCAAAGGGAAAACTTGCATTTGAAATAGACATGGTAATATTATACAAGTCTGAGTTCTTTTGGTTGTCCTTGTTTTCTAGGTCATTAATCCTCCCTTCGTCCTTGACAATATTGCACAAATCTCAATTCTAGATTGCATCCTTCAACTATAGTTTCAAAATAATATACTACCACAACACAAGACTTTCCTTCTCCTCGTTCGATCTTCTTAAGGTCTTAATTGTTTTCCTCTTCTTGGCAATAGTGGATAAGTATGAATTCTAGAATTTCCAATTCCTAAACATTAAATTGATGACTCTTTCTATAATAAAATATTTTTTTCCCAAACCATTTATTTTCACCCAAAAATGAATTGGATATTCATTAAATTAATTTGAGAGAGTGATTGAGGTGGATATTGGTGGCCACTCACCTATTCCACTTAGAACTCCAATCGATTTCATTTGTTTTCTTGTTTATTTTAGTATTTGATATTAATGAAATGAAGTGTTATTTCTACTGCATCTCTGTATTTATGGTTATATCTTTAATTTTTTGTGTTCCTATTTAAGTTTGGATCATTGGTATTAAAGTGGTCTGCTCTTTCTTTGTTTTTCTTTGCATGTCCCCAATGAGGTTGGGATATAAGGAGTTAGGGCTCAAACTAGTCGAACCTTTGCAAGACTAGGCTCACAAATCCTGACGACCTCCCATGGCAAAAGAGAAAAAAGATGAGGGGGCAGGAGACCCTTTCAAAATATTTCTTGAAGAAGCCCTCGAGTGATAAAGGAACACGATGATGGACAACTTTTCCCAGATCCATCAGTGGCTACCCAAAGGTGATGCATCTACTTCCAACAGCTACTCTAGAAGCGCCACACCCTTTAAGGTACAAGTTAACTGTGACATCTCCATATTTGAAAGTCAAATAGATGCAAATGTCATAGATAAATGGTTAAATATGTTAGAAGGATATTTTTCTATTCATGATTTTTCCATCCAGGAAAATATTACTTTTTCACTTCTCAAAGCCGCCCCCATGTCAAGGACTAGTGGGAAACCTACTGTGAGAAGAAAGATGAAAGTACACCCTCACTGTTTTTAGTGGCATCCACTTGGAATTCGTTCCAGGATGCCATCAAAGAGAAGTAATACCATGTTAGGAGTTATGAGGATAAATACATAAAGTGGAACACGTTGCGGTAAGGAAGAGACCATGACATTTCAGATTTTACCCATGTTTTCCATACCCTTCGCACGAAGTTGAGCATCAAGGATTTTGAGAAACATTTGGTACTCAAGTACCACGGCTGCCTACACAAGTACATCCGAGATGAGATGGAGTTCCTAGACATATCCTCGCTTAGCATGATGTATCAGTACGCTGTTAAGATTAAGCAGAAGTTGAAACACAAAAAGTGAGACTTTGGATCTGTGAATCTGAAGCAAGGGAAAAGCACCCCCAAACTGTAGAACAAACGGAAAAGTCAAGGTGAGGTGACCCAGGATAACTCGCCAAAACCACAAGAAAAGAAAAACACCATGAAGACAAATAAGGACATGGGAAAGAGGTGTGAGTTCAATAAGAGCTCTACTCACAACACAAGTGAGTGTTAGGCCAAGCAGTCACTAGTGGTCAAGTTGGAGGCTTCCGAGTCAGATGCATGTTCTGACATTGAGTCAGAACCCGACAAGGGGAATGATAAAGGGAAGCAGATCATTGACGTGGAGCCCAGTGCCACTGTGGCCACCACTAATATCTAGAAGTTTGAGCCTGAAGATTTAAAAGAGCGGGAATGCCTATTCCACTCACAAATGTGGGTGAAGGGTTCTCCGTTGTAGTTCATTGTCGACAGTAGGAGCCAAAATAACCTCATTTTAGTGGAGGTCATGAAGTGGTGGGGCCTACTGACTACAACACATCCACATTTGTACACCATTAGGTGGCTTCACAAAGGATGAGATATTTGTGTTAGCCAGTAGTGTCGCCTTCCCTACGACATCAAGCCCTCCATGGATGAGTTATTGTGTGATTTTTCTCCTCTTGAAGTTTGTGATATATTATTAGGACAACCATACTTATGTAAGTGGCATGATTTATATGAGTCTAGACTATTGTAACATGATTAGTTTTGATAAGTTATCACTTGACAAAGTTTAAATTCTTTAATCGGGATTTAATTTTGTTATATAGTTTGGAATTTGCAATAATTGGACAATGCATGTTTTTTTAATCCTAAGGTTGAAAGGTGACAAAGATGTCACATTGGCATGACATAACTCTTCAACAGATTGTAACGACCCAGATCAATCCTGCCCAGATCAGCGGTGGAGGATCCTCCTCGGCCCTCCTTTGCTGTTTGAAGGCTATCAGTAGAAGGGGTCCCAAATTTGGCGATTTTTCAAACCTCCATATTAAGCCACCACCTCCACCTTTTAGTTATTCAGGACACATCCGCACGAAACCATAAATCGTTCAGCCTACCCCCCGAAATCCCATCGGTGATTTTCAATAAGTCAAACGATCAACCTTCTCCAACCGTGCAGCATTCATTCCACTTCATCGACCACATCATACATCCATTGCCCTTCATCCAATACAAATTCACCATGTTAGTTTCCTATTGCGCCACAACACTCCCGTTCCATTTCCTATCTCATGGTCAATTGAAACTATGTTTTTTCCTATACATTGCATTCATTTAAAACATGGTTTCCGAACCCATAAGAATGAATTTTATGAACTAGAAAGAGGTTTTTTCTGAAAACATCCTTATTAAAAAAACTTCTCCCAGTTTTGTAACATCTCTTATGATTTAGGATATTTTAAAGAAACTTTGAAGACATATGTTCCCGAATTTTTCCTATTTAGTCATATTTTTGTAGAACCGATTGTGTCGAATAAAAGATGATTCTTGAGAACATTAAGGAGGTTTGTATTCATAATATGCTAAAGTAAAATAACCTACTTCATATTTTACACAACTATTACATAATCAGAGATACAAGTACATCTCACAACCTATTTTTCAGTCTGTGTAAATTCCTTCTTAGACATTGTTTTGCAGAACATATTGTGAATAGCCAGAGCCGCATTTTAGGAAACTGAGAGAGGTTTATCTCAAGAACATATTAATCTAAAATAACCTCTATAAATTTTTATAGAAATATCTCGGATTGAGATATACAAAGGCATGATTGGACCCTATTTTTCAGGATTTCGGGAGGAAAATGCTCAAAGACAATTAGGCCACCTCATCAACTAAGAGTTGCAATTCAATTCGAATTTCTCTTTCTTGTAAACAAAAATGCATAATGATAGTACCAAGTAGTTACAATAGTTTTTAATTTCCTATATTTTAGTTCTATTTTTGATAAAACAATTTAAGATATTTGTAAACAAATTTTGATATTTTTTCAAGATATTTTAGTTTAGAATTTGTATAAATACTTCATCAATTGAAGTAATTGGTGTGGGATTTTGATGCCAAAACTCTTAACTCGGCAATAAAGCTTCTACTGTAGTTTTTCTAATGAAATCCTTACGACTCTAGTTTTGACGGAATTTTGTGCTTTGAGTATGTTTTTCCAGTTTTTCATATCTTTTTTGTCTTTGAGGTTTTTGTGAGCTTCATGATTATGTAGATTATCTTTCACATCCTGAAGATGAACCACCATTGCTGGTTCGAAACATCGATAAAAAAGAAACCTAATGCGATGTATCCGGAAGATAATCTACATTTGCATATCTTATTTCTACACATGATAAACGTGTTTATAGGAAGGTCTGCAAAATCATTATCTTTAGAAATACATTTGTTAATTGGACTATTTGTTCATCATAACTCCTCTTTAACTAGTTTTTGTTTTATGCTTTCTGTCTGTCATTAAAAGAGATTAGGTTATTAGGGTATTTGTCTAAAATAGCTCCTCTCAGAATTGGTTTCAGTCTGTCCATTCTGTTTCCCTTTAAATCTGTTTTGTTGGGCTGTAGAAATCTTCTACACTCATCTAAATCTTCCTAGTGATCAAGTAATCAGTCTGGCTACTCAATTATTAGGAATCTCCTTACATTATTTTGCTAAATTCTTATACAAATCAAGTTGTTCTATCAAGCTGGAAGCTAACACTTTCAAAAGGAACCCTATGAGAGAGCCTTTAAATCATGAGTAGGGATTATCATTGATCGCCAACCACCACCAATTAAAACCATAAATATGGCCATTGTGCTTCAAAGGCTGCTATTCAGTGACAGGTGAACAACCTTAAACAAAGCCTCGTAACAACTGAGGGAGCCCATTCTGGTTCAAGGGCCAGCTTGAACCTAAAGGCTGGTTGAGTTGGTTTCCTGGCATAGTTTTTGTAGCCAAGGACTGCCTACGGGAAACAGGTACAACATTTGGCACTGTTGCCAGGGAAAAAAATAAAAAAATTTATTTGGGGAATGATAAAGCTTAGATGTATTTCTTGTTGGTGAACAAGGAATAGGCATTTGTATTGGTTGCATTATTTTCACCTGGTGACTCCACTTTGTGGGATGGTGATTCCACTGGATTACCGATACCACTCTTGTTTTGAAATTTCAGTTGCCTTTACTGCTATGTGAGGTTTGTTGATACTTGCAGTAAGTAGTATATGTATCTTCCTCCCAACCTTGATCAGAAATCTAAAATGTCTATAGAAGATCCAACTTTTAAAGTACACATGTGAGTATAGGTTTTCCATTGGAGTTTATGTTCATATTGTATATATTCTTCAAATTTTCAGCTATTGGCAACGTGGTTTGTCAATAAATCCACTCCACACTTGGTTACATTGGAAAGTAGATTACACCTAACAATGTAATGTTTTTCATTTTAGTTAGATAGAGATGTGGGATTGATTAGCTACTTTCATATTCAAGGTGCAGTAGATCTACAATTGTTTCAGTTATATTTCAAGATTGCAGTATTAAGTTTGGTTTGGTTGAGTGTAATGACTTCTAAGGGATTAATTGATTAACTCCATAGCCCATGAATTAGGCACTCTTGTGCTTATTTCCACTTACAATGTCAATTGTTTCACTTCAGCAGATTTTAAGTTTCAGATTTCAGTGTGAAAGAGTATCTGGATTGGTGCAAGAATATGGTTGCATTTCACAGTTGCAGGTTTAATATGCACTAGGTCGATGATGGGGATTAGTTATACATTACCTGATGATAGATCATTTTATGGTATCACTCCATGCCCAACACTTAAGACAACTGGTCTACTAGTCCTCTGCATCCCACAAGGGGAGGCAGTCCCCAGTTGGAGCCTATGTTGTAACATGATTAGTTTTGATAAGTTATCGCTGGAAAAGGTTTAAATTCTTTAATTGGGATTTAATTTTGTTATATAGCTGGAATTTAAAATAATTAGACAATGCGTGTTTTTTTTATCCTAAGGTTGAAAGGTGGCAAAGATGTCACATCGGCATGACATAACTCTTCAACAGATTGTAACGACCCAGGTCAATCCCACCCAAATCAGTGGCGGAGGATCCTCCTTGGCCCTCCTTTGCCATCCGAAGGCTATCGATAGAAGGGTTCCCAAAATTAGACTTTTTTCAAACCACCATCTTAAGCCACCACCTCAACCGTTTAGTTATTCGGGACACATCCTCCCGAAACCATAAACTGTTCAGCCTACCCCCCGAAATCCCACTGGCGGTTTTCAATAAGTCAAACGGTCGAGCTTCGCTAACCGTGGCGCATTCATTCCACTTCATCCACCACATCATCCAATAAAATTTCACCATGTTAGTTTCCCATTGTGCCACAACACTCCCATTCCATTGCCCGTCTCATGGTCAATTGAAACTATGTTTATTCCTATAAACCACATTGATTTAAAACATGTTTTTTGAACCAATAAGAATGAATTGTACGAAATTGAAAGAGGTTTTTTCTTCCAAAATCCTTATTAACGAAAAACTCTCCTATTTTTTTACAGATCTTATGGTTTGGGAGATTTTAAAGAAACTTTGAAGATATATGTTCCCAAATTTTTCTTATTTAGTCATATTTTTGCAGAACAGATTGTGGCCAATAAAAGATGATTCAGAGGTTTTTGTTACTATTATTCTAAAGTACAATAAAATACTTCATAGGTGACACAACTATTACATAATCATAGATACAAGTACATCTTTACAGCCTATGTTTCAAACTGTGTAAATTCCTTTTTAGACATCTTTTTGTAGAAAGTATTGTGAACAATTGGAGCCGAATTTTGGGAAACTGAGAGAGGTTTATCTCAAGAACATATACATCTACAATAACCTCTTTCAATGTTTATATATATATATATATATCTCTGATTGAGATATACAAAGGCATGACTGGGCCCTATTTTGCAGGATTTCGGGAGGAAAATGCTCAAAGACAATTAGGCCACCTCATCAACTAAGAGTTGCAATTCAATTCAAATTTTTCTTTTTTGTAAACAGAAATGCATAATGATAGTGCAAAGTAGATACATTAGTTTTTAATTTCCTATATTTTAGTTCTATTTGTGTAAAATAGTTTAAGATATTTGTAAACAAATCTTGATATTTTTTCAAGATATTTTAGTTTCGAATTTGTATAAATACTTCATTAATTGAAGTAATTGGTGTGGGCTTTTGATGCCAAAACTCTTAACTCTGTAATAAATCTTTTGTTTTAGTTTTTCTAATGAAAGCCTTACGGCTTTAGTTTTGATGGAATTTTGTGCTTCGAGTATTTTTTTCCAGTTTTTCATATCTTATTTCTACACATGATAAAAGTGTTTATAGGAAGGTTTGCAAAATCATTATCTTTAGAAAGAGATTTGTTTATTGGATTGTTTGTTCATCATAACTCCTCTTTAACTGATTTTTGTTTTGTACTTTCTGAGAGCCATTAAAATAGATTAGCTTATTAGGCTATTGTTTGAAATAACTCCTCTTAGAATTGGTTTCAGTCTAGCCATTATGTTTCTCTTTAAATCTGTTTTGTTGGGCTGTCGAAATCTTCTACATGCATCCAAATATTCCTAGTGGTAAAGTAATCAGTTTGGCTACTCAATTATTAGGAATATCCTTACATTATTCCTGCCAAATTCTTATACAAATCAAGTCGTTCTGTCAAGCTGGAAGCTGACACTTTCAAAAGGAACCTTGTGAGAGAGTCATTGATTGCCAACCACCCCAATTAAAACCATAAATCTGGCCACTGTGCTTCAAAGGCTATTGCTCAGTGATAGGTGAACAATGTTAAACAAAGCCTCATAACAACTGAGAGAGCCCTCTCTGGTTCAAGGGCCAGCTTGAACCTAAAGGTTGGTTGATTTGGTTTCTTGGCATAGCTTTTGTAGCCAAGGACTGCCTACGGGAAACAAGTACAACATAGACCTCGCTCTTTTATTATTTATTTAGGTAGTAAAGTATACATGATACGGAGGTAGCCCCACCTATCGCCATATCCTTGATCTCTAGCAAGAAAAGCAGTAAGGTCATCTCCCAGACTGGGAAATTATCTATTATTGAATGTTAGCTTTGTTGTGCTAATTTCAATTACAGATTTATAAACACATGCTCGTTCAATGCTTCATGTGCGTAGATTTACTTAGGTTGTTTGGTGATTGAAATAGGTAAATTTCATCAAGTTTAATGTGACATTCATGAGAAAAATAACTTAAAAGAAAAATGATGAACATAAGAAATAAAAAGTACAACAAACCATCAATTAACACTTTAACACAATGTTTTGATGAAGGATTTCACCCCTCCTGGTCTACATCTCCTTGGTCCATCTTCCATCGCTTGGGCCTCTGTATTAGATCAATATGGAAAAAATTGTTATTTACAAAGATTTATTGCTCGTAATACCTGCACCAATGTGTTCAAAAAGTCAAAATTAGATAGGAACACCTTTTCCTGAGCTCAATTTGGTCAACAACTGCTCTAGTTATGGCAAAAACATTTTTTCCCTACAATTTCTCCTCCAAATATGGAAGAACCCTAGTTAGGGATGCTAAAATTGGGGACAGGCCTGAAAATAGCAAAATCCGTAAAAAATACCGCCAAATACTAATCTGGGTTTAATTAAATTTAAGTGGAGTTAATTAGTTATTAACTGCGGATTAGTTCGCAATTATCGTGCAGTTAACGAACTGTGACCCAACAGATTTGGTGGAGCAGACACATGGCATAATAAATGATAAAGGTTTATTCACCACGTTGTCCTTCGTTGGATAGATCATAACCATTTAACCATTTGTGTTAACCCTTTTGTCATGTAGGCGCGTTCACATGAATGCACTAACCGTTGCGTGTTGGAGCCCCAGCGGTTGCAGTAACCTTAATCATTTGTGTTTGGTGTTCACATGGGATTGTGGTAACCATTGGGGTGATGGTTTATGGAGATGCCGATTAGCCATTTGCATAATTGTTTGGTATAACCATAGTTGCGTTCACATGGGGAGGGATGGCCTGTGGGCTGGCCCTCCCCTAATCACCAACCTTAAACATTGTAAAATTTAAATATAAACATTGCGCTATAAAGGTTAAGCAACAACGATAGTAGAGATAGTAGAAGGCTTTGGACTATAGAAGGGAGGTTGCGGGGTTGAACCCTGGTGCCTCCATAAAAAATTTGTTGAAATGTGCCCTCTACCTAGGCCATTCGGAGGTGCCATGTGGCGGCCTCCAGGCTTTCCATGTGGCATTCTCTCATTGTTCCAAAACTAACCAATAGAATTGCACCAATGCACCTACCACATCACCAACTACAACCAATCACACGGTGACACTTGGAGAAGAATAATTGAATGTGTACCAAAGTTGACCTTGCTTAGTCACTTGCCATGTCAGCAGTACGGACTGCTGACTGTGCAGTGATTGGCCATTCTTTTGCAAATTTTGCCTATTTAGGAAAGTGAACATAACTCAATAACTTCCTCATACAAACTCAGTTTTCAGTTAAACGAGTTGTGTTAGGATATTTTTTTCGAGACGGATGCAACCATTCAAATTTCGAGCCATTCTAAGAAATTTGATTTTTGAGCTAAATATTGAGTTCCTGATCATTCCTTCCCACTAGAAGCCTTTTGGACCCCAAAGGATACTATCAATTGTTCAGTAGGTGAGAGTACAACTACTTCACCTTCTCAATCTGCAACCATTTGGATTTAGAAGGCTTTTTCCCTTGAGTCCCATTCTAAGGTATTCGACATTCGCTCTTTTCGAAGTCCTGATTCTTCTGTCCAGTATGAGATCCTGCTGAAGTTCATCAAGATATTATGGCGAGAAATTATCTATTGATGGAAGTTGAACATGATCTCCTTTATAATCAATCAAAGGAGCTTCAAACAATCTCAAATTCTCAACATTAACAACAAAGTATATTTTCATATATGGAGGCAAATCAAGTTTAAATGCATTGTTACCAATCTTTTCCATAATTTTAAAAGGACCATAACGAATTGGCATAAGCTTTTTACCTTTCCATTGAAGTATCTCTTTGCTAACATATAACCAAACTTTGTCTCCAACTTGAAATTTGTGATCAACTCGGTGTTTGTCATGCCTTGCCGTGTAGCTACTTTGACTCTTTTCCAACTATGCCTGCACTGTATGATGTATCAACTAAATTTTCTCTACATTGAATTTATTTTCCTTATCGATATCGATGTCACTTTGACCATCGATGGCGACATCTTTATCAAAGACGAAGTCGAATGATGATCTTGGCAAGTACCCATAACATGCCTCAAATGGCAATGCGTTTCTGGAAGAATGCTTTGCCATGTTGTATGCATGTTTTATGTAATGCAATCATTCATCCCACAACTTCAGATGTTTGCTGAAATATCCTCTAAGAAGATGAATGCTTGTTCTGTTAGCCACCTCCATTTGTCCATCTGTTTGCAGATGAAAGGTTGTACTCTTCTTCAACATTGTGTCCATCATGTCCCACAAATCTGACCAAATATTCCCAACAAATCTAGAATCTCAATCACTTACAATGGAAGTAGGAAGACAAAAATGAACCCAAATGTTTTTGAAGAAAGGATGAGCTGTTTGTTCAGCTGTAATTCTCTTTTTACATGGTGTTAATATGCACATCTTGTTGAACCTGTCTACAACTACATACAAGTAATCATGACCTATCCTTGACAATGGAAGACCTCCTACAAAATCCATTGAGATACGCTCCCGTGGACGTGAAGGTTCGAGAAGTGGAGTGTATAAACCAAGTTTCCTATTTCTAGGATTACTTGTTGCACACAAAGAACATCCTCTTATGAAATGAGAAACATTATCAAACATGTGTGGCCAATAACAATACCTTTGGATATTTGCTAATCTCTTGCCTACACCAAAGTGTCCAACAATCAATGAAGTGTGTAGCTCCCTTATGATACTGTTTCTTTCTCCCTATGGAATACACAACTTGCTCAAGTGATACAAAAAACTATTATGTACATGATAATCCAACTCTTCAAATTGGTTTCCTTGACTCAAGCTTGCATATACATCTTGAAATTCACTATCATATGAATATTGTGCATTGTAAATTTCATGTAAAACATAATTTTTCTTGAGTATAATAGATGAATTTACAATAGTTCTTGAAAGCATATCAGCTACCTTATTGTAGATTCCCTTTTTGTACCTGATCACCAAATGAAATTGTTGCAGAAAACCCATCCATCTGAAATAACGTGACTGCTACAACTTTGACTGTGACAGTAAGTACTACAATGGTTGATGGTCGGTATGGATAATGGTATCCTTTCCCATCAAGTAGTGTTTCCATTTTTTGACACTTTGTACCAATGCTTAAAGTTATTTTTCATAAGTGGGATAGTTAGTTACAACTCCATTAAAAATTTCATAATGATATGAAATAGGCTTACCATGCTACATAAGAACTACTCCCATGGCATAATCACTAGCATCTGTTTGAATCTCAAATGGCTGTCAAAGGTCTGAAAGAGCCAATACCGGTGCTAAAATAATATTTTTCCTCAAAGAATCAAATGATTATGATGTACATCTCCCCCATGAAAGACTTTCTTGTCACTTGTCAATGCATGTAATGGAGCTACAATGGAAGAAAAAATTAGCAATAAACTTTCTCCAATATTGTGCTGCCCCTAAAAATCTTCTTACCTCTGTAACTGTATTGGGCTTGGGCCAATTCAGAATGACCTCAACCTTATAGGGGTGTATCTTTAGTTCACCTCCTCCAACGATGTGTCCCAAATACACTATAGAAGTCTTTCCAAATTCAAACTTTGACATCTTTAAAAACATTTGTTCTTTTATCAAGACATCAAGTACTTTGTTTACATGCAAGACATGTTCATATTTGGATTTGTTGAATATGAGTATATCATCTAAGTACACAATCAAAAAGTCATCTAGAAATGGTCTCAATACATCATTAATAACTCTCATGAAAGTAGTTGGAGCAATTGTAAGACTGAAAGGCATAACAAGCCACTCAAACAATCCTTGTTTAGTTTTAAATGTGGTTTTCCAAATGTCCTCTTCAGCTATTCTAACTTGATGATAACCACTTCGTAAATATAACTTAGTGAAATACTTTGGATACGTCAAATGATCAAGCAAATAACCAATTCTTGTGAGTGGATAATGATTCTTTACCGTGATTTTGTTTAGTGCATGGAAATCCACACACATGCGCCAAGTCCCATCCTTCTTTGGCACCAAAACAATGGGTGAACCACATGGCGAAGTAGATGGGCGTATGATACCTTTTTTTAGAAATTCTTGAATTTTTTTCTTAATTTCCATGCTGTCCATAATCGACATGTGATACATGCGAATGTTTGGAAGTGGAACATCTTGCTGCAACTATATCTCATGCTGAAGTTCCCTCTTGGGAGGTAACCCCTTTGGTTCCTGAAACATCCAACCATGCTTTCTTACCACATCAAACAAATCATATTTCAATTTGTCATCACAACATTCAAAAGAATCGTAATCAATATCATTCTTTTTCTTGATCATGAGAAGCACAAAATTTTTACTTGCATTTACTAGTCTCTTCATCTGCCTTGCATTAACCAAAGAAATGTCTAGCCTTTTGCGAAGGGATCTCACAATGTATTCCACCCCATTCTTGAGCAATAAGTATTTATTTTCATGGTGATAAAATACTACTTTTCTATCATACAGATAAGGACTACCCAAAATGATTCTTGAGATGCCAGGTGGAACTACATCTAACTCAACTTCATCAATGAACTTTTCAGTAATGGTGAACTTGAACAAACACTTCCTTGTAACTTGTAAGTTTGCATTATTGACTATCCAACTGAATGGATATGGCATATGATGAGGTACAGTTTCAAGGATTATTTTTTTAACCAAGTCTTCTGAAATTAAGTTTGATTGTGACCCACTATCGAATAACGCATCAATATTTGTATGATTTGAAATCACCCTTACATGAAACAACCCTATTATTGATTCTTCATTTGGAGTGTTGTTTTGACTGTTTGAGGAACTATTTCTTGCAATAGCTTCTTTCCCTTTTCTAACCATGGCTGAAATCTTGGTCTCATCACTAGAATCTGAACCAAGGTCGGGTTGTGTGGTAGCGATCGTCTTTTGTTTTCCTTTATTGTTTTGTTTCTTGGGCCTTAGTTTGGGATGTAATTTCCAACAATGGGCTTCATCATGCCTAGATTTGGAACAATGTTGGAATCTGGTTTTCTCCCCTTCTTTCTTTACACTTGCATTCTTATTTTCCTTCCATTTTCCCTCCTTGTCCTTCTCCTTACCCTTGAAAGGCTTCTTTTTACTACCCTCTTCCTGAATGTTCTTTCCTCTTGCTTCAAGGTGCGTGGCTTGCACACATACCTCATCCAAATTTCTTTGATTGAACATAAGGATAGTATGTTTCAAATAGGAATGTAAACCCCCAATAGATTTTAACAACGTATCTTGGGAATTTAAATTTACTTCCAACAACAAAGCCCTCTTTCTAAACTCCTGTGTATAGTCTTGGACTGTTTGGCCTTTGAGCTGCCTAAAATTCTGCCAACTCATAATGGCATTTTGCATATAGACTAAAGGGTAAAACTATCTTTTAATTGCAGAAACAAATTCAACCCAAGAAATGGATATCTTACCATGAATTCACATTTCCTTTGAGTCTTTGCTTCCCACCAGACTAATGCTGCTCCTTCTAGCCTTAATGAAGCCAACTGGATCTTTATGTCATCTTCTTAAAGGTTTTGAATTTTGCAGTATACCTCCAATTTTTGAATCCAATTGTCCAATTTTTCTGCATTCACTTCACCATTGTACATGGGAAGTTCAAGCTTAATGTCCAATTTGAGTAAGGGAGTTTTTAATTTTGGGGTATGGGAATGAGTATGAATAGTTTTAGTGCTGGAAGTGGAAGATGTTTGAGATGTTGAGGATGATGAAGATGATGAGGAAGATGATGAAGATTGTGGAGATGGAGGTGGCTTCCCTCCATTACCCTTGTAATCCTTCTTATCATCTTTTTTCTCTTCTAAGATTCCTTCTCCATCTGGAGGTTTAAAACTCTCTCCAACCATTCTAGTGTTCTTCTCTTCATACAGGACTTTAACCATCTTAGTTAAAGGGTAGAAATATTTATTAAAGTCTTCCTATTTTGAAGAAGGACCTTCAAGCTCTCTTTCTCTAGACATAATGGCTATGGATTCAGGCTCAGAAACTAGTACTGCTTGTACCTCTTCAATCTCAATTGAAGGAAAAAATTGAGGAGTTTCAATTGCATCTCGATTTGGAACTTTGGGTGGTGGAGATTGTGGCCTTGTGGATCTCCTTCTTCTGGGGATAACCTCAGGAGTTGTAACCAACAATTTCCCTTCTCCTCTCTGCAACTTTAACCTTGTAAGCATCACAATTTTGCAACCATTAAAATCATAATTGCACAAAACCCAAGAAAGCAAGAAAATAAACCTTTGCTGTGATACCAACTTGATCTGTTACTAAATGTTAGTTTTGTTGTGCTAATTTCAATTACATATTTATAAACACATGCTTATCAATGCTTCCTATGCATAGATTTCCTTAGGTTACTTGGTGATTGAAATAGGTATATTTCATCAACTTTAATGTGACATTCATGAGAAAAATAGCTTAAAAGAACAATGCTAAACAAAAAAAATAAAAATTACAGCAAACCATCAATTGAACACTTTAATACAATGTTTTGATGAAGGAGTTCACCCCTCTTAGGCTACATCTCCTTGGTCTAATTTCTATGGCTTGGGTCTCTGTATTAGCTCAATATGGAAACAATGCTATTTACAAAGCTCTATTTCTCTTGATACCTACACCAATGTGTTTAGAATGTCGAAATTAGCTAGGAACACCTTTTCTTGAGCTCAATTTGGTCGAACATTGCTCCAGTTATGCCGAAAACAGTTTTTCCCTACAATTTCTCCTCTAATTCTAGAAAAATCCAGTTAGGGCCTCTAAATTTGGGGACAGGCCCAAAAATAGTGGAATCCTCAAAAATTCCACCAAATACTAATATGAATTTAATTAAATTTAAGTGGAGTTAATTAGTTGTTAAGTGCGAATTAGTGCGTAATTATTGCATAGTTAACTAACTATGACCCGATAGATTTGGTGGAGCGGACACCTGGAATAATAAATGCTAACAGTTTATTCACCGTGCCTTCCTCCGTTGAATAGACCATAACCCTTTAACAATTTGCGTTAAACCTTTTTTCATGTAGGCACATTCACATGAATGCACTAACCGTTGCGGTGTTGGAGCCCCAACGGTTTCGGTAGCCTTAACCATTTTCATTTGGTGTTCACATGGGATTGCGGTAACCATTGGGGTGACGGTTTATGGAGCCGCGGATTAGCCATTTGCATAACTTTTTGGTATAACAGTAGTTGCATTCACATGGGGAGGGCTGGCCTACTGGCTGGCCCTCCCCTAACGACCAACCTTCAACATTGTAAAATTTAAATATAAACATTGCGCTATAGAGGTTAAGCAACAATGATAACATAGATTGTAGAAGGCTTTGGACTATGGAGGAGAGGTCGCGGGTGATGGCCCTCATCATTGAGTAATTATATGGGCCTTAATGGGCCTTAATTCACCTCCTAGCTTAGTCAAACCAACTATTTTCACAACTTACTGCATACTTTTTGTTATATTTTGTTTATGAGATGAGTAGAGTTAGATATTTTGCTTTGTGGTCTAATTTGCATGTGATGCGGGAATAAGGTATAAAAGCAAGGACAATGCAGGGATAAGAAGATAAAAGTAAGGAACTATGGTAAAACACCTTGGTAAAAACTCAAATGGGACAAGGGAGAGAAATTATAGGAGGTAAATCCTCCTCATTTACTGCCCCTCCATTCAAATATCCCTTCATCAGCTAAAAGTACAAACAACCAAGCATGTGAAGGTGCAAACAACCAAATTAGGAGTACTAGAAGGCAACCAAGAAAGTGAGACTGCAAAACAAGCCAAATCAAGAGTACTAGAAGGCAGTCAACTGAGTGAAAGTACAAGCAACCTCCCTACTAGAAGGCAACTGTGCTAGTGAAAGGGAAAGCACGAGTTTATCATTGAGTTTGGAGCTGTGCCTCCCCAATTTTGCAGGAAGTCATTGGAGACTTCAAATGTATAAATAGAAGGTCTTAGGACCTTAGTTTTAGTTAGTCAGTCAGCAAGAATTAGAAGTATTTGGACTTTTTCCTCTACTTTGTGCCCAAGTGCAGATTCGTAACAGTTTTGATGTAATACCATATTCTTTTATAATGAAGATGAGTTTTGTTTTGAGCTAGCACTGAGTTAACTTAGAGGGCTGAAGCTCTTGGGTTAGGGCCTGACCCTAGCAGTGAAAGCTCCTATTTATTGTATTGTTAAGTAGCATAGTTTCCTGTTTTTTGTTCATCTGCTTAAGTAGTTCATTTCCATTACAAAGGTTTATTGTTTAACTGTGCATTTTCTTAAGTAGTTGCAGTCTCATTACAGTAGTGTAGAGTAGATCATTTATGATTTCATTCAATTAGTAGGTTGGAAAAGAAAAGATCCATAAGGTTGCTCACAGGTGTCTCGGCCTCACCTCCTCCCTCTGGGACCATGACGTGAGGAAGAAAACCTACAACAACTCAAAAAACACAAGGTTTTGGTTTTCACAAGGAGTTTGTTGTTTAACGTAGTCACTCGGTTTATTACGTTGTTACTCTATTCCTTTTGTGATCATATTCTCCTTCTCTCTCTTCTCATCATTTGATCTCCCTCACACCCCTTTCATTTTCCTTCAGCATGAGAAGTTGAGTGGAAGTTGTTAATCCATGTTCAAACGGTTTTTACCCATAGATCACCTCACACAACAAAACTAACCAATCACCACCAAAATTCACTTTTAGCATTTGACTTCATGCACTTTAAATCCCAACTATCGATATGCCTTGTTAGCTCTAATGGCTATCGTTCACTCACTTACCAACCATCTCGGTCAAACTCCACCGTTGATCTACCTTGCCAGATCCAACATCTATCGCTCCATATCACATGGATTTCTGTCCAATCGTTATCCCTCTGAGGGCACGTGAAATGGGTGGTTTTCCCGTGCTACATGTCAGCCGAGGAGGCTAATCAAGTGAAATTTGAGAAAAATAATTACAGCTTTGAGGGCACGCGAAATACTACTTACAACCCTCTAAACCCACTCCCTCATTTCTGCACGTTCCTTTATGTGCTCCAATCTCCACCATTGATCTGTCTCTTGATCTGATGGCCATCGCATCACCCGATACCATTTCTGCACGTTTCTTTTTCCCGTGATCTAATATCCACCGTTCATTTTACGATTATTCCTGTCTATCCATCTCCTGAATCCATGCACGCGATAAAATCTCAGCCATCCATCTCTGTTTGTCACCGTTCATTCATCTATTCACTCAACCACCCGCGATATAAACTCCACCGTTCATTCTATAGTTAACCCTGTTCGCCCATCTACCTACGTACCCTCCTGCGATCTGATCTTAGTTGTTCATTTGCCTTTCACCTACCCATTCCAATGGCTCTCAGGTGCTATTGCTCCCTCATGTTCTCTTTTCACTAGTTTGACCTCCGACTGCTTCTTCCGCTTAGACACAGACTTAGCTTAGTTTCCATTGTTTACGCCTTAGTCTAGTTTTGATGCGTTTACTTTTGCAACTTAGATAATTAGCATTAGATTAGTGATTGATCTAGTAATTCTGCTTAGCATAGTTGTTCAATTTGTTAGCTAAGGTCTGGTGTGAGTTTAGCATTACATGATTGCTTTCTTCAATTTTGCAGTAGAATAGCTCTTCCCTAGAATAGGTTTGCTCTCCTTCCATCAAAATCAAGCTTCTTCTAACCCTATAGAAGTCTAGCTTGGAACCCCTGGGGTCTCTTCCCAGATGCGCAGTGATAATAGGTAGTACCTTCACTCCTACTTGTGTATATAGCACAATCACCTCCAAGTTTGTATGAACCACAGGTTGATAAGTAAAGCTGGTAGCCCTGGGAGTTGCAACATTTTTGCTGCAATACCTAGGCTCATCACTTTTTGGCGCCATTGCCGGGGAGGTGTCAGAGTAGGAGTGATTACTACTCCTTATTCTATTTGTAGTCTCTAACTTTCTTTTCTTCACTTCTAGTCTTCAATTTTCTTCCATTAGTTTATTTCTGCAAAAGTAATCTAGCTTCTTTCTTTCATTTGTCATTTATCTACTTTACTTTCCATTCTACAAGTAGAATTTCAATTCAACAAGTAGTTTCCCTTTTATTAGCAATTTTTCATTCAATTAAGCAATTTCATTCTACAAGTAGTTTTCTTTCTGTCAGTAGTCTGTCATTCAACAATTTCAATTCAATAGGTAGTTTCCTTTTTGTTAGTGGTTTTCATTTAATTAACAATTTCCTTTCTACAAAGTACTTTCTATCTTTAAAGAAAAATCTTACAAAAAAAACCAAAAACATTTCCTTTCATGCCTCGCAGGAATAGGGATAATTTAGGAAAATTCTTACCAAATACCCCCACTACATCCAACAGTCAACCTTCTATCTTCTTCGGTGACTGTGAATTGGAAGAACATTTAGGTGAGAAACCTGACATATTTGAAGAACCTATAGGGGAAGAAGAAGAGGAAGAACCCATTCCTACTAAACCAATGGTTGAAAACCAAGATGACAGAGGAAATAGAGAGAGAATTGAGAGTGCCTTCCCCATTAGGGAAACCAATGGGGACACTAAAATGAAGAATATAACCCCCTCTGCTCTACCTCATTTCCATGGATTGACCACAGATGACCTTGACACTTTCCTGTTTGATTTTGCTATTATATGCCAAACCTATGACTATATAGAGGATGAGCAAAAGTTAAAGATATTACTGCATTAGCCATAAATCTGATTTTTGTAAGCAAGCTAGATGATGCAGGTGTAAAAACAATGTTCGATAAGGATACCTGCAAGATGGTTCGAGGAGCACTGGTATTGATGTGGGGAGTTTTGTCTAGAACTCTATACAAGCTGCAAAGTAGCACTGTTGTTTATGGGTTCAACAGTTCTGTGGTTCCTGAAAGTGGAGCGGAAAATCTAGTGGTCTCTGGAGAGAAGACCATGCTGTGGCATCAAAGGCTTGGACATATTGGAGAGAAGGGCCTTTGAATACTTCATGGTAAAGGTATGGTAGAAGGTATGAGTAATAGCTCTTTTGATTTAGATTTCTGTGAAAATTGTGTATATGGGAAGCAGAATCAGGTGAGTTTCCCCTCTGGTGGTAAGAAGGCGAAAAAGATTTTAGAGCTTGTGCATAGTGATTTGTTTGGACCTATGAAGGTTCCATCACTAGGTAAGTCTGTGTACTATGTATCATTTATAGATGACTTCTCAAGGAATACATGGATATATTTCCTTAAGAAGAAATCTAAAGTCGTTGACAGGTTTGAAGAGTTTAAGGCTCTGGTGGAAAACCATACAGAGAAGAAGATAAAGGTGCTGAGGATAGATAACGGAGGAGAGTTTTGCAGTAAAGAATTTGAAGAATTCTATACCAAGTGTTGTATCTCATGGCATAAGACTACTCCATATACACCTTAGCAAAATGGAGTTGTAGAAAGAATGAATAAAATGTTGACGGAAAGGGCAAGAAGCATGCTCGGTGGTGCCGGGTTAGGATAGGAATTCTGGGTAGAGGCGATGGAGACAACATGTTACTTGGTCAACAGATCACCTTCATCAGCGTTGGAGGATAAGACTCCACAAGTGGTATGGACTGGTAAGAAATCTTCTCTTTCACATCTGAGGGTATTTGGATGTGATACATATGTACATGTTCTAAAGGAGAAACGAACCAAGTTGGATAGTAAATTTGAAAAGTGCATCTTTATTGGGTATAAGGATGGTTTAAAGGGTTATAAGCTTTGGAACCCAACAACAAGGAAGGTTGTGTACAACAGAGATGTGGTATTCAGAGAGGTGAAAGATGTTATTAAACATGAAGTCCAACCAAAGGAACCTAAGAAGATAGAGTTTGAACTAAAGGAAGAAGAATCAAACTCTACAGTAGAGGAGGAATTAGAAGATGAAGAGCCACAAACTTCAGGTGTAAGGAGATCAATTCGAGAAAGCAGGCAGCCAGAAAGGTATAATCCATCTACTTTCTGTTCAAATTTTTCTTTAACTATTATTGATGATGATCCCAGAACTATGAAGGAAGTAGTAGATTCAGAGGATGGAAAACTCTGGAAAGAGGAAATGGTTGATGAAATGGCATCTTTGCACAAAAATGAGGCTTGGGATCTGGTGGAGTTGCTAGCTGGAAGGAAACCCATTGGCAAAAAATGGGTACTCAAGAACAAGACAAATGCAGAAGGAAAGTTGGAGAATACAAAGCTCGGTTGGTAGCAAAAGGTTATTCCTAAGTGTTAAGAATTGATTTTGGTGATATTTTTTCTCCTGTTCCCATGGCAACTTCTATTAGATTACTTTTATTTGTTGCTACTGCTTTTGATTTTGAGGTAGAAAAGATGGATGTGAAGACACAATTTCTTCACAGGGATCTGGAAGAGGAGATCTACATGAAGCAACTTGAAGGCTTTTGCAGTGAAGGGTAAGAAAGAACTAGTATGCAAGTTAAAGAAGTCTCTGTATGGGTTAAAAAATTCACCAAGGATGTGATATCAGAAATTTGATACATTTATACAAGGACTTGGCTTCACCAGAAGCAAAGGAGATCACTGTGTGTATTTTAAATTAATTGGTGACTGTGTTATTTATCTGGTCTTATATGTGGATGATATTTTGTTGGTTGGAAATGACAAATAAATTATCCAAGATTTGAAGACCCAATTGTCCTCCAAATTCGACATGAAAGATCTTGGTGTTGCAAACTATATTTTGGGCATGGAAATTAAAAGAGATCGGGAAAAGAGGAAGCTTTGGTTAAACCAGAGGAAGTATTTCGAGACAATACTATAGAGGTTTAATATGCAGGATAGTAAACTGGTGAAAGTTCCTATTCTTATAGGTGTAAAGCTATCTGCTGAACAGTGTCCCAAGGCACAAGAAGAGGAAGAGGATATGTCCCTTGTTCCATATGCAAGTGAAATCGATAGCCTGATGTATGCAATGGTCTTTACTAGACCAGACATTGCACATGCAGTGGGAGTATTGAGTAGGTTTATGTCAAAACCAGGGAAGGAGCATTGGACAATAGTGAAGCGGGTTTTTAGGTATTGCATTGCACTAGTGATTATGGTTTGTTCTACCAAGGAAGACCAGGTTTAGACATAGTCTTGGATATCCATGGCTTTGTTGATGCGGAATGGGCTGGAGATTTGGATCAGAGAAGATCTACAAGTGGGTATGTGTTTAACCTATTTGGAGGTGCAGTCAGTTGGATGAGTAAGAAACAATCTGTAGTGGCACTATCAACTACAGAGGTAGAATACATGTCAGCCACTCATGCAAGCAAGGAAACAATTTGGATGCAGAGATTGTGTTCAAGTATGGGGTTAGTACAGGGAGCTATAAGGATAGACTGTGACAGCCAAAGTGCAATTTTCTTGGCAAAGAACCTTGCTTATCATTCAAAGACAAAGTGCATTGATGTTCAATATCACTTTGTGAGGGATATGATAGAAGACAAAAAGGTGTTGTTGGTAAAGGTGGACATTCTGAAGAACACTGTAGATGCATTGAAAAAATTTGCGTGCTCTGAGAAGTTCTCCTGGTGTAGAGAAACAATGGGCATTTCAAGGGTGAAAAAATGACTAAGCTCTCCTGTGGCCCCTTGTGGAAAGAAAACAATAAGTGGGAGAATGTTGGGTTGCTCTCCACGACTAACCTACGTAGTGAACTGGGGGGTTAGACAGGGGGTGAAGCCCCTCCTTCGTTGCACTGATTGCGCAGCGGGGGGGTCATAGGGTTGTTTGAGGGGGACGGGTAGCTCCCCTCTACGGGGTCCAGGGCAACGCCTTGTGAAATTTGTTTTGGACCCTATATTAGGTTGCACAGACCTACCTATGGTTTTTGGTCCATGGTATTGGATGCTTCGACATGTATAAATATGTATTGTAACATTGAAATAAATATTATGAAAAATCAAGCTGGTAGTCCCGGTTTTGGGACCCAGGGGGAAATCTCTGTGTATATGTGTTTTATGTGTTATGCTCTTCATTGTTTATTTTCTGTGTTTTAGAATAGTATGTAGGTAATTTTTGTACGAGGTTAAAACCTACACTCTTCCTTCTAAATTAATAAATTTGTTTATTCCTTTTGTCATATTCTTGTTCATATATATGATGATTATGTGTTTCAATGTCTTCGATTCCATTGGTTTATAGTAGATAGATCATGTATGTTTTGATCATTGTTGTTTATGTTTATGTTGACGTAGGTACCAATTGAGCCGGTTCAGTTCAAGTGGGAGTGATAAGAGAAATTCAAAGGGGATGAAGGAAGTGAAAGACTACAAGTAAGTTTCTTCATCACATCTATCTACTATAAGAAAAGGTTAAACTACTTTCTTTCTGTTGTTCTAGGTGTAGCTACTGACATAGGGAAAATGTGTTTATCCATAGATGCAAATTCCATATAACACTTCCACATTACATTCAACCATTGAATGGTTGAGCCAAATCTCTCTTCAACCATTCACCACCATGCCATATTACAAGCATGAATGTCGGACATAAACCAAAAGAACCAACCAGGGCATACTGGGGCTAAACCACCTCACACTCATCAATAGAAACCAGGCTTTACCGCAATCGATCTAAGATAAATAGGGAAACATAATGAACACATCATAATAGGATTTACAATGAACTCCACCTGATCACTAGGCCAAACAAGCATGGATGCCACCATATTTCTCCACCTACACTGTGAGGATTTTTCTTGCCTTCTAGTCTCTCATGCTTTACCATAATCCAAACCTGGATCATTAGGCCCTAAAATGAGACCCACTCTTTAGGCTTTATTGCATATCCCAAACCCAGGATTACTAGGCCCAACGAAGAGAAAAGCACCTCTTGGATTTACTGTATATGCTATCATTCACTGGCAAGGATTCCTAGGCCTGTCGAGGCAACACAATCATAGATTTACCGCAACCCGAAGTCTGGCTCAGGGGTCACTGCGCTAGTGGCTTTACTGTGATCTATAGTTTGGTTCATAGACCACTAGGCCATGTGCTCTATCATTCAGAGATCCACCCCACTCAGCTTCGAATCCATTCGGCAATCCAACTCAACGAAAGCATAAGAACCCCATCACTCCATGGCTATCTGGAAATGGAAAGGCTAGGCTGAAACACTGTTACACTTGGAAGAACCCATGCCACAACATCAAAAGAACCACATGAAATAACATGCATACCAAATCTAGTAAGGAAAATACACATGCAAATCGATACCTACAATTAATCCTGTTATAACTACTTGACCCTCTCTCCTTGCTTGCTCCTTCTTTCCTCTTGCCTTCTTTTCCTTTCTTTATCCCATGCACAACCAAAGCAAAAGCTAGAGCCAAGAGCTTACACTAACTAAGAGATTTACAACTGATCCTCAAAAGCCTTTTTATCAATGAGGCCCCTATTTTCTTCATTTTCTATTATTTTCCATCAATTTCCTCCTCACATGACACTTGTGACCTTTCACCTTCCTTTTCTCCTATTTCTATTATTTTCATAAATAAATGTGCCAAAAATGCCATTTTTCTTTTCCAAAGCCTTTTCCATTGCCTTCTCTAATTTCCTTAAACATAAACAACCAAATGAACACCCCCTAGGACGTCTCACCCAACATTCAACTTAGAATACATGTCCCATCATCGTGGCCTTATATATATATATATGTGTGTGTGTGTATATATATATATATATATATATATATATATATATATATATATATATATATATATATATATATATATATATATATATATATATATATATATATATATACATACATGGAATTTTCATCAAGATTGTTACATAATCCTCCCCATTGGGGGAACACCATCCTCGGTGTTCAACAACACCTATACCCACAAGACTGCTAACAACAAAACATACTTCCCATGGAGTTTTACAACAAAACTCATTGCAGTATTTACAATTAACACTGTTGAAACATGATAGACATACTGTTTACTAGAGATTTATAACACATCTCATTATGACATTTACAATAACCACATATACACATAAACATTTTCTTCCAACAATAAAGAATCATACCGTTTATGGAGCATTATAAACCAGATCGATACAATATTTACAATAATATACACATATACACATATATAAATTTTCTCAACCAACAAATAAAGGATATGATGCTTGTATCAATCAACAATGGAGTCCAGAGGATCGCACCTCCACCTTCAAAGAAATACCAAGATTCACCTCTTTCCCAGGGAGTCCAGAATTCACTGTCACAGTCAAAGTTACATCCAATGTCTAGCGCTATAATCCTCTGCCACTTGTCCCCATAGCGAACAATTACCAGCTCATTCTTCCATGGCACACTCCCAATATGCATTTGATTCCATCTAGCAATGCTAATGAACAAAACCAATATATCTGCAACATTCCCTTCTCTGCTACACAATCCCTCAGGAAATCCATTCACCCCATTCCGTGCAGTCACTCACCTTCCAAGTTCCCTGGCATCCCCTATCCGAGGTGATCCATCCCTTGGCAAGGATTCCTCACATCAGAAGATCAAACAACCAAGGCATATACTTGCCACAACCATCATACAGGTCATAGCATGCTCATGGAAATCAATGGACGCTATTGGGTACCAATTTCCCACAATGCCCCTACTCTTGAAGTTCTCTACTAGCATACTGCTACATGTTCCAATTTATTTTGCTACTCTGCCAATTCCTGACGTCAATTTCAACCACCCAACTAGGCATGTTCATGCATTCCTAATCCAAGCATATAATTTCCATTAGATTCAAATAAATTGAAATAACATCAAATCATACTTCATTTGTAGCTCGTTAATAAGGTATACTTGTAATCCTGTTTACTTCCTGTCATAACAAGTCAAACTAGCACCTTTGACCAAATCATCATGTATAAACATATTGCATCAGGTTAGCTCAAAACACAACCATCATATATCAACATCATAGATCACATGTAGTCATTATAGACCATAATCATAAATCACATGCATAATAAAACATGAATAAAATATTGATACTTATCCTTTAATCAATCCTTAGCTTCTACCTTTTTCTTTATTCTGTATGCACTCTATATCAATTGACATGCGCGAAAAACACCTAGTGCCTTCTCCTCAACCATGAGTACATACATATAGTGTGCTTCACACACATACAACAACACACGACATATAACACCATTCAATACATGCACCTAGTACCGCATGCCTTCAACATAGAATGTATGACATGCACACAATACCACACGTACACTAGTACCATATGTACAAAGAATCACCTGCACAATGTTTGAAAACTATGACATGTACATGACACCACATGCACAATGTGTATATAACACCATATGTACATTTCACCACTATACAACGTGTACACAATACCACATGTACATAGCACCACACACACGACACGTTTGTGACACCACATGTACACAACTCTATATGCATGACATGTACACAACACCACCAACATACATTTCCACTTGTACAACATGTACACAACACCAGATGCACAAATCACCACTTGTACAATCATGCACACAACACTATATATACATAGTGCCACATGTACAACATGCATGAAACACCACATGTACATAACATTGTATATCCAACATGTACATATCATCATCTGTACACAAGATTGCATATCCAACATCTACATGCACATAACATCACGTGCACAACAATAATACCACACATCTAGAACCACATTGTCTTTTCCAAGCAACCTTTCTTCCAGTGCCTTATCCATGCTTGTTCGAGCATGTCACAGACCACACTGCTTTCATTTCGCTGATGTATTCCTCGGTATAACATGTCCATAACATAGACATAATATAATCACATAATATCAACTCATAAACATATGATACCGACCTTGTATATTTGGGATGACTACTCTTCTCAATTGATTCCTCGTAAGACCATGAACCTCTTCATGCCATTCGCCTGCGTAAGAAATCATTCCTCCACAAGGATGATTCTTGATGACCTTGTCAAACAATGACATAGATACATGGATCCATGAATATATATACATAAAAAATAGCATAAAATAATCATGGTCATGTCAGACAACGATATACATACATACATAAATGAATACATATAAACATTAGCATAATAATAATCACAACAAAATTGCCAGATATTATAAGGCCTAGGTTAGAAATCTTCCTTATTTGTGCACAACATGCACAACATTGAGAATAATTTTTCCCAACATAGCCAAAATATCTGACTTCTTAGATCCATTTATTTTACCTTTTCTGGTTACCTTTCTCATGTTTGTCCTGTCATTGTCTACTTACCACAATTGACCCAACCTGTCCAATTGACTGTCATACTCTTACATTCTGTTGCATTTACTCATGCACTGAGCTTCATCTGAGTTTTACATCACCCGTTAGGTACCACACAACTTTCCCTGAGCTCCATCAACTCTTCCTCTTCCCCAAACCAATTCCCAAGACTCAAAACATAAAAGGAAATCCAAGAAAAAAACAACAAAAAACCATGAAAACCAAGAAAAATATGACATTGCAACAAGGTGGCATAGCTATGGACCAAACACATGCAAAATCTCCAATAAAGTGCAAAAATCACAAAATACCAAAATCACAAGACTAACTACATACACCATAACTCAATTTCCATGGTTCCCAAAGAAAGCTCAACTAGAGTCTTCTTCAAAATGTCATGGCAATTTCTTTGCCATGTAATCCACTACATCATACAGTCATAAACACATAACTATGAGTACATAAATAAATATAACAATACACGAGATACCTTATCATTTTGTGCAAGCACATTCCTTGTAGCTAAACATGTCCATGCCATCTCTCAAGGGACTACAACTCCCTTGACAAGTTCACCTGTAACTAGAGACTAACTAATATACATGTCAATTACATGTACATGAATATAACGCATATCAACATACTTTTAGACAAATCAACGTTAAGAAGTCTTCGTGTGTGCAAAGTACTCACTTGTTTTTTATTAGGGTTTTCAAACATAGCCAAAGGAATTCTTGCCCAATTCCTTTCCTTTACCTTTTTACCTCACTACAATCGAGGCTTACTATGTACTGTCACATCATCCAACTGTTAGTTTTAAAACACATCAAGTGTTACCTTGTCATGCTAGTACCAAACATGTTTTCTGAAAATTCTCATACATGTCAACCACATTCTCCAAATATCAAGACAATCATATCTATCAATTTGAAATCAACTTTTACAAACAATCATGTCATAACCCATAATCAACTCATAGCCATTAGACATAATGCTACAACTGTCAACTACATTCAAGTACCTATCAACTGTCTCAACACATATGTGTTAGTACAATCATCTTAAAACAAGATAATTGGAATGCATACTCATATTATGAAATTCATCAAATGTTCAACCAACTTGCAAACATACCGTGTTAAATAAATCAACTAGACACCAAAGACTCAAACACCAAATAGATGTCATAATGAAACAATCATGCACATGGTAGATGACAGAAACAATTTCATACCTTAATGTATCTCATGGGAGGCAATCTTGTAAGCACAATCAATCTAGTTAGTATGATATAACTTCATGAGATATTAACTCAAACATAAACAAGATCATGATACCCAGAATAGTCACTAGTTAAGATGTTTACATCATAACTCATACACAAATATCATTTATGCATAGCAATCACATATGTACTATCGGTCTAGATTAGTACAACACAATGCAACACAATAAGTCGACTCATACCTTAATTTTGTAACCCTAATCATCTGCATAGGCCAATCCAAATTAGTGTGATACATATAACATTAAGGTATAAATGCTATAACCCTAATCATCAAGCTAACTATCATTTAACAACAACAAGTTAACCTATAAGACATGTCATCAATAACATCTAACATAATCATTAGGTTATCTAATATAAACAACAATAACAATGCGTACAACTACAATTTACTATCATTCTTGATTATATGACACATGTGCATATAAATACACTAATCAACTAACATCCATCATGAATCTAACCATAACATGAAAAGACTTACATAAGCCTAATGTATATAAACCTAATGCATATAGCAATCGTTGACTTACATACCTACATGCCAAACATACAATACCTGTATGACGATTTTCTCCTACCCCAAAGTCCAATGTTGCAACCTCATTATGGTTATTTGCATCTCCTACTCTATCTCAACCAACACATTAGCATCATAACATACCAATATCACCCCGATGACCTAAATTGCATACCATGACTTCACAAGGCATGTTTGACCTACATTTCATGCATAACTATAACTAAGACCAAGCATGCATAACAAATCCATATAGACATATAACACATGATTACCAAACCATATACACCTCATTTTAGCTAGAGTGTAGTCATCAATGCATGACCATATCAATTACCAAAACCATGACCTCATGCATGAAAACAAGAACCATATCACGCCACTTTACACATTTCCCCATGCATGTAACAACCCTAGTGAAAATTCCATGTAAAAATATATAAGACCATGGTTGATGGGACATGTATTCCAAGCTAGATGTTAGGCAGGACATCCTATTGTGGGTGTTCATTTGATTTTTTATGGCTAAGGAAATTGGCAAAGGCAATGGCTAAGGCTTTGGAAAGGCATGAGACATTTATTGGCATTTTATGTATGAAACTAAAGGAAATTAGGAGAAAAAGAAGATGAAAGGTCACATGTTGCATGTGAGGAGGAAAATGAAGGAAAATAATGGAAAATGAAGAAAATAGAGGCCTCATTGATAAAAAGGCTTATGAGGATCCATTGACAAGCTTCTTCTTTTTAGTGTTAAGCTCTTAGTTAGTGTAATCTCTTGGCTCGAGGTTTTTCTATGGTGATGCATGGGATCAAGAAAGGAAAAGAAGGAAAGAAGAAGGAAGGGGCAAGCAAGGAAGCACAAGATCAAGCAACTACAACATGCTTCATTGCAGGTATCAACTTGCATGTGTATTTTTCTTGCTAGATTTTGCATGCTTGGCATTGCACGTGGTTCTTTTCTAACATGGCATGGGATTTTCTAGGTGTAATAGTGTTTTCAGCCTAGCCTTGCCATTTCCGAATAGCCATGGTGTGATGGGATTCTCATGTTTTGGTTGAGCTAGATTGTCAGATGGATTTGAAGCTGAGTGGGGTGGATCTCTGAATAATAGAGTACATGTCCTAGTGGTCCTTGAACCAGACAGTGGATCACAGTAAAGCCACTGGCCTAGTGACCCTTTAGCTAGATTGTGAGTTGTCGTAAAGACAAGATTGTGTTGCCTCGGTGGGCCTAGGTATCCTTGCGGGTTGAAGGCAAGATATATGGTAAAGACAAGAGGTGGTTTTCTCTCTGTTGGGCCTAGTAATCCTGGGTTTGGGATATGTGGTAAATCTTGGAGAGTGGGTCTCGGTTTAGGGCCTAATGATTCGGGTTTGGATTGTGGTAAATCCTGAGAGACTAGGAGAGAGGAAAACTCCTAACAGTGTAGGCGGAGAAATTCAGTGGCATCCATGCTTGTTTGTCCTAATGATCAGGTGGAGATCAGACTAAAGCCTATTGTGATGTGTTCATTGTGTTGCCCTAGTGATCTAGGATGGATTACAGTAAATTCGGGTTTCTGTTGATGAGGGTGAGGTGGTTTAGCCTTGGTATGCCCTGGTTGAGTTATTTTTGTTTGAGTCCCACATTCATGCTTAAAATATGGCACGGGGGTAAATGGCTAAAGAGATATTTGGCTCAACCATTCTATGGTCGGGTGGAACATGGTAGTACCATCTCCGTTTGGTTTATTACATCCATTACTAAGAAATTCATTCCCTTGACTTCCATGTGCAAATGTATTGATGTATATGTGGATTTTTATGGCTGATATGTTCATGTTAATTATGTTCCTATTATGCTGGTTATATGTATATTTTATGACAACAGTTATGTATGGTTCTCAACATGTTTCTACTTGTAAATGAATGGATAGTGTATCTATGGCCTAATAGATGATAATGTAGAAAATGACATGAGGGAACAATGGTTCATAGTGATTCTCAGATAAGTATGAGATCCCTACACTTAATTTTGTTGTTTACACCTATAGGTTACATGTTTATGTTATGTTTGACGAAATGCCTAGCATGGCTAGTAGGGGTTTAGTTATGGTCTTGTTCAACTTATTGCTTTTCATCATTATTTCCATGTATTTTTACCAATTCTAAGATATCACTCCATTCTGGGTAGTGGCCTGGGCTTTGGGCCTAAAAACGTAGCTTAAATCCCGGGTTCACTGGCAAAAAACTAGAAAATTTGGTCTCTGGTCCCTGGCAAGGAATCCTGTGAGAGCGACTTTGGGTTTCTGGTCACTTCCTTGCCCATATAATGAGAGAGAATGTGGCTTAAGAGATCTAGAACAATAGTGGGACCTAGGGACAGGATGTCTGAGTGGCTGACTTGTCTTCGAAGGATTATGTTGATGATGTTGGATGACTGTGTGTGATGTTTCATTCGATTCCATTTCCTTAAAGTCACATAGGAGGTTGAATCTGAGCATAGTAGCCTCTCGTCTCATTTTTACTCGTTTGGCATGGTTACTTGGGTTGATTTGGGAGGAGGGTGTTATAATGTAACCATCAACATGCATAAGAAATGCATAATCAACTATACATACACATCAAAGCCTGTATTTGAGCATAAGCGATCAATTATTGTAACCAACCTACAAGACTCATACATGTAATCAAACATACAGAATGCAGCCTAACATACAAGGAGGTAATCGAATTGCATATAATCATGTAACCAATCATATACTCTTGATGATACATTCCAAAAAATCAACATCAAACTCCTTATGATAACCTTACTACAACCATGATCAACATGATGCGATGCAACAAGCACATGGAATGCAAGTGTACGATACACAGATGCAACTGACATGCATGCATGACCAACACACAATGCCCATCCATTCTGAGGGGTGAACCATGCTCTGATGCCACTTTGTGCCACCCTCCTCCCACATATACCCAAGTAATTGTGCCAACCGGGGTAAACATGCAACGAGATGCTACTATGATTGGGTTCGACCTCCTATGTGACCTTAAGGAAGTGGAATCGACAGAAACATAACACACATACATTCAACATCAGCTTGAGGACCCTCAGGAACCAATCCAACACTTCAGACAACCATCCCTTGGGTCCTACTGAAGTTTTGACCAACTTACGACTCATTTTCTCTCATGCTATAGGCATGACAAGATCCAGAAACCCAAAGTCACTCTCATAGGCTTGTTTGCCAATGTCCAAAGACTCATTTTTCCACTTCTGTGCTAATGTCCTCAGGATTTGAGCCACTTGTTTAGGCCCAAAGCCCAGGTCACTTCCCAGAATGGAATCATAACTTAGGAGTAGTAAAAGAATAGGGAAATAATGATGCAAAAGAAATAAGTTAAACAAGAGCTCAATCAAACCCCTACTCGCCATGATAGGCATTTCGTCAAACATGTCACAAGCATGTAATCTACAAGTGTAACTAACATAATTAAACATAGGGATCTTGTACTTATTTTAGAATCGCTAAGAACTATTGTTCCCTCATCTCATTAGTTGAATTACCATGTATTAGACCATAGATACATTATCCCTTCAATTGCAAGTAAAAACATGTTGAGATCCATACATATCTGTTGTCATAAAACACACAAATAACCAACATAATAAAAATAGAAATACTCATGAAAGTACAACCATATAGACCACATATAATCCATCAAAATGCTCATATAAATACAAGGAGAAATAACCTTTCATTAATGGTTCAAAAAAAAAACTTGGCATGGGACTTCCACATTCCAGCCAACCATAGAATGACTAAGACAAATATCTCTTCATCCATTCACTTCCCTGCCATATTCCAAGCATGAATGTGGGACTCAAACCAAAAGAGCCAACCAGGGCATACCGAAGCTAAACCACCTCACCCTCATCAATAGAAACTAGGTTTTACCATAAACCATTCTAGATCACTAGGAAAATACAATGAACACATCATAGCAGGATTTACCATGATCTCCACCCCATCACTAGGCCAAACAAGCATGGATGCCACTAGATTTCTCCACTTAGACCGTGAGGAATTTTCCTGCCTTCTAGTCTCTCAAGCTTTACCGCAATCCAAACTCGGACCACTAGGCCCTAAACCGATATCCACTGTCGATGCTTTACTGCATATTCCAAACCCGAGATTACTAGGCCCAATAGAGAGAAATACACCTCTTGACTTTATTGTATATCCTGCCATTCACCGGTAAGGACTCCTAGGCCCACTGAGGTAACGCAATCCTGGATTTAACTCAACCCATAGTCTATCTCAAGGGTCACTAAGCTAGTGGCTTTACCATGATCCACATTTCAGTTCAAGGACCACTATGCCATGTGCTCTATCATTCGCAGATCCACCCCACTTAACTTCGAACCCATCTAACAATATAGCTCAACCAAAACATGAGAACCCCATCACACTATGTCTATCCGAAACTGGAAAAGCTAGGTTGAAAACACTATTACACTTGGAAAAATCCATGCCATAACAACAAAGGAACCACATGTAATGACATACTTGCCAAACCTAGAAAGGAAAACACACATGCAAATCAATATCTGTAATGAATCCTGATGTAGGTGCTTGATCTTACCTTTCCTTTCTTTCTTCTTCCTTCCTCTTGCCTTATTTGCCTTTCTTGATCCCATTCATAACCAAAGAAAAATCGTGATCTAAGAGCTTTGACTGGCTAAGAGCTTGCCAACTGATCCTCAAAAGCCTTTTTATCAATGAGGCCTCTATTTTCTTCATTTTCCATTATTTTCCTTCAATTTCCTCCTCACATGCAACCTGCGACTTTTCACCTTCCTTTTCTTCTAATTTCCATTATTTTCATAAATAAATGTGCCAAAAATTCCATTTTGCCTTTCCAAAGCCTTTGCCATTTCCTTAGCCATAAACAACCAAATGAACACCTCCTAGGACGTCTCACCCAACATTCATCTTGGAATATGTGTCCCATAACCATGGCCTTATATGTATATTTTTACATGGAATTTTCACCAGGGTGGTTACAAGCTATTTGCTTATCCTTTTCAAAAATACTAGTTAAATAGTTATTAATTATATCATCTATATTATCAACATAATATTTATAAATAATGAATTCATATAGGTGAGAGAATTTAGATGGTGGAAGGATAACATGTTAAAGAGTTTTAATAACCCAACGTTTCATATTGCCAAGTGAGTCCATCCTCGGGGGATACTTCAATAGATTAAGAAGATATTAATGATATATCCGGAGCTAATATTGCATGTATATGTATGGATTATGAAGATGATTAATCCTCTTCATAATCCATATATATATATATATATATATATATATATATATATATATATATATATATATATATATATATATATATATATATATATATCTATATATATATATATATATATATATATATCTATATATATGTATATATATGTATATATATATATATATATATATATATATATATATATATATATATATATATATATATATATATATGTATATATATATATATATATATATATATATATATATATATATATATATATATATATATATATATATATATATATATATATATTAGCTTCGGATATATCATTAATATCTTCTTAATCTATTGATGTATCCCCCGAGGATGGACACACTTGGCAGTCTGAAATGTTGGGTTATTAAAACTCTTTAACAGGTTATTCCTCCACCAACATAATATTATCAACCTAAAATATCTATTTTCATTGAAGCTTGAGAGATTCAACTTTCTATAATTCCTCCTACTCTATTGAAAAATCGTTTTTGAGCATTGTGATTTGTTCTTGATTTGGTTCTACTGGGATTACTTCAACATCTTTTATAGTTGCTATTTGAGAAAGCTTAACTGATAATGTTGCCCCTTTTTCTTCATTTATTTTGTTAATAATAATTTCTAATTTGGTATTATGTTTCAAAATAAATGTTAACTGAGTTTCCAATTGTTATTTTTCTCTTTCCATGCCTATTGTTTCTTTCGTTAGAGTATTCTTAGTAATAGGAAGATTTAGCTCTTGTCTAAGTAGTTAGATCTCTTTATCCTATCCTTTAATATTGAAAATGCAATAGATGTATCTTTTGCAATCACTCTGAAGGAGAAAGGTTATTTCCTAAGATCATCAATTGTTATCATGTGAACCATATTTGTTCATCTTTCAATTTTCAATTGATTTCCTAACTTTCTTAGCTATATTGCAATTTTTTATTTTTACAATTAGTCATTAGCTATGATGGTTGTAATGGGAAAATACATATTTTTTGATAGTTTATTCATTATGTTCTTATGTTTTGGCAATTTTGGATGTTATTCCCACAATAATTTGGACTTTTGGACAAAATTCTTTATTGACTACTCATTCCATATTTGTATATACATGATCTATATCTGGTTCAAAGGAAACAACAAGATTCATATTAGAGATCACATTATGTGGATCATATTTCCAAATCTTATATAACTCAAAATTACAAATTTTCAACTTATTTTCAATAATTGTAAAAATATTTTTGGTTCTAAGTATGACCCAGAAGAAGACATTAGCTAGTAGTGAGAAGTTTTTTTCATATTTTTTGACACAAAATGACTATAGTATGAATTTAATATCTTCCTGATATACTCTAAGGAAAAAATCCAAGGAGTGAGGAAAGAAATGATCTTGTAGTTTTTTAATTCCAATCCGTAAATGCCTGAGACTCTCTATCATTTAGCAATCTCCATTTCTCAAGTTTCGATCTTGTCATGGTAAGTAGAGATTTCATTGGAATATAAGTTCATTTTCCTAACCCATTCACTAGATTTAAGGTTTTCCTCTGAAAGTATTATTAGTTATCAACTTATATATTTCCTTTTGACCCATACCCACAAGTTTTCCAACATACACATACATGCAAGTAAGTATAACTTCTACTCTTATGCTCTTAATATTGCCTATATGTAATAAAGCCTCACTTGTGGCTTATTAAATAGGGATTTCATTGACTTCTAGAGGAGCTCTAATAAGTTACATGTAAATTAATTTACCTATTGTGTGGATACAATAGGCACATAATTTACCATAGCCATGCCACTTCTAAGGATTTGATTATGGGTGCCATAATGCATTATTACCATTTGTTATGCTAATACGTTTGAGTGAATTTTCATGCTGAAATGAAAACCTATTGAGAAAAGGAATTACTCTAAGAAATAGAAAGGAAATAAAGATAAAATAGTCTATGACTATAAAAGAAACACATCATATCGCTAGAATAATTCAAGAGATAGAAAAAGATCAGTTGCAAAATATTGGCTAGGAAATTTGTTGGAAATACTGGGGGGGTGAATCAGTATTCCTTTTCAATTGTTACTTTTACCATTTAAATCAACGATATTTACAACACGAAATGAGCAATAGGAATAAATTATTTTATTAATATAATCCTTATAATGAATCAAGTACATATATAGGGCTCCAATCCTTGATGAAGGCACCAATCTTCAATTCCCTAGTCTCTAACCTATTACCAAGAAAAAACTTGGTCTTTTGTGAGCCTCCAACCTCTAGGGCACTGAACCTATCTTCTCAAGGCATTGAACTTCCATTTAGATGCTCCAACTCCTAGGGCACCAAACCTTCTCTTCTCAAGGCACCGACCTTACGTTTAGAGGCTCCAACCCCTAGGACACCAACCCTTCTCTAGTATAGGCTCCAACCTAGTTTCTTGAAAACACCGATCTTCTAGGGTTCCAATCCTATCCTTCAAGGCACCTACCTTATTTGTTCAAGGCTCCAACCTTTAGGGAACTAACCCTCCAGGATCCAACCCACTGCTATACTTTGTCTAGATATGTTTTATAGTAATTCACAACTCCCAAAAATCTACAACTTCACTGTAGTCTTCATGCTACATCATCAATGATAACCTATCTTCATATGAAGTAGTCTTCACAATTATTCATATTTCCTAACAAAGTTTGCAAAGTTACCTCATGATGATTTCAATAATGCATCATGATCTTCAATAATATCTTCAAGATCTGTTGATGCTTTTCAACAAGATATCCGCACTAGGCTTCAATGTCTGCACAAAAACAACTCTCTGTTTCTACCCTCTATTCTTACTGTTGCGGTAACTGCTTCAAAGGAGTGACTGTCGTTGCTTCAGGTTGTGCACTCAAAAAACAATCTTATCTATGCAGTCTTTTAATAGGTCACATGTTTCACTTCTACGGATTCATTATAGGTATGAGACTTTCAATGAATAACCCAGTCAATAGAATGCTCGACCTTCGACTTCCTTCTTCTTCTGCTGGACCTTCGGCTCACTCGACCTTCGAGTTTTTTCTGCTTCTTCTATTGGAACTTTGGCTTCCTTTATTATGTTCCTTCATGTTCATGAGTTGTGAATTGTCCTACTTCTTTGTGATTGATACCTGAGATACATCCTTGAGGTGAAGCATTTGACTTGTATTTATACGGGTTTCACCAAGACCCAAAAGACATGTTTATTGGAGGGAGGCCAACTTGTTGTATGAGGTTGCACATTACAAAATATATCAGAAATGTTTTTATTTCTAGAAATCTCATAAGAGAGGCTATACCCACATGGAGGTCCCACATCCATGTCATCACCTTAATCGCAATCACAACTTTATGAAAATCGAAGGTTTTACAAGTGTCCACATGCTTTGTCTTCGACATTGCCGATACCCCTACTGCCGATGGAGTGGATACGATATTCTATTAAACTATTTTTGATAACTCTGTTGGGTACACAAATCTATTGCAATCGGTGGTTTGGCATCCCTTTGAAACTTGCAATTCAACAGATGCAATATGACATTAGTCATATTATAATGATGTAGTGGGTTCGTAATATTCGCAATTGGCATATTTGAGTGTAACATTATTTATGACTTACAATACGTAAATTTCGATAGGAAGATGTGATATTGCATTAGGGTTGTTACCATAAACTATTTTGGGTCCGCATATTATATCACAATCGCAGTTTTAGTGTGACATTCCTTTAAGACTTGCGATGTGAAGGTTTCAATATAGCGGATGCGATATTGATTAGGGTGTGTTATAATGGGACCATCAGGTCCGTAACTCATATCGCACATCAGAGATTTTGACCTGTGATACATTAATTCCTCTGATATGTTAACTCTTTTAACTTTTTTCTACCTTTTAACTCTTTTTCTTGGGCATATGCGATATTGCAATAAAAACGAATTGTAACAGAATGCTCCTTCGCCGCAATTCTCCTCCACTGTTTGTTGCTTCTGTAGCTTATCTTCGAATGATAACTACTCTTTGATTCTCGATGGCTTCCAATGACTTCTTCCTCTTACTCTTTGGCTTCACGATGGCTTTCGATAGTTTTCTGATGGCTTCTCCTCTTTACTCTTTCTCTTTCTCTTTAGATGGCTTCTGATATCTTTCCTCCTCAGATTTGTTGTTTCTATTACATCTGTATTCAATCCTTTGGTCCTCCTATCTCATCATATCATCATTTAGTATCCCAGAATATTGCCATATTGACATCAATGACAATCTAGATCAAAAATCTCCCCCTTTGTCATTGATGGCAATATTCTTCTTCTCTCCCCCTTTGAGATCAATGGAAAAGAAGTGCACAAGGAATCCCCCTGTCAAATTGCTCCCCCTGTCAAGCTGCTTCTCTTCTTCATGAATAGTAGATATTCATGGGTATGTTATTCACCCTATCATGGTGTTCTTATTTTTACTCAATATAGAAAGAGTGCTACCTTATCATCAGCTAACACATTATCCCTTATTCATGTTTCAAAAACTAATTTATCATTGCTTCAACAATGCTGCTCCAAGAATGTCCCAAACATATCTTTAAAGTTTTCTTTTAACCATGTTCAAGTGTGGGCAACGATGCCTAATCCAACATGGTTTTGAATATTACTCCGAAAAGACGAACTCTCTCAAGATGTTTCAAGTATCAACCTTAAATATGCTCCACTTTAGTGCTTCCAAATAGACTTCAAATGGCCACATACCAAATGTCCAAGTCCAAGTTTTTATACTTCTACCATCCATATTCTATTGTCTCCATAGTGAGAATTAAGAGGTCTTCATAGTCCAAATGAGGAGAAAATGCTACTAAAATTGTCTTTTCTCGCTATCTCTCTTTAGATCTTTGTATCTTTGTGATTATCATTAAGTTACTACCATGGAATATTTCAACATCATTGCATTTAGATGAAATGGTGAGAGTTTGTGCCTTATTGTTGCTATTTTTCTAAGTGACCAGCATCAACATGAGCTATATTCGACTGCACAACATTCTTCTTTCTATAGTCCTTTTGATGAGCCATCTTTTCCTTGTGTTGTTTGTAATTTATCTCCGTTAGCATATTTTGATATCAATCTGTGACTATCTTTTAAATTCTTTCTACTAACTTACAACTTTTTTCAATTCTTCAATTATGTTAAATGTTGCCATCTGTTGTTGCTTGTGTAGTGAACAAAATATTCAAGCTCCATTTCCAGATGTACCTATTTGTTTGAAGGTCGCATCTATTTTGTCCAAAATTTACCCATTCTCACATCATATCCCTAAGTCGAGACATTCAACTTCTGTAATAACAACAACATAGTTATTTGGGTTATTAGCATTCGATGTCCTTCTCTGTTGCTCCAATTTCTACTTAGTGATCAAGTGAAAAAAAAAATCTTCAACAAAATCCCATTGGATAGTTAAGAGATCATGTTCTTTCAAAGGAAAGTTCCTTAGAAATGATCCATCAAAGTATGATTGTCAATATGGCTCATCAAGGATTACATAAGGACCCTTTCATGAATAGCTTCTACAATAATGATCAACAATCACAAGCTCCCCCTAACTGTATGCATGGTCTCTTTTTGGCAGAATCCCATCATAAAACACTCAGAATATCAAGGATATGTTTATCAAGTCAACAACATGTGTTGTTGTCTGGAGAGTTCAAGAGATTTTTGGATTGTATTTGCTTTCTTCTCCATACTTGTGTAACTTTCTTTTCTTGCATAGTTCTAGCTTGAGTAGGCGCCCAAGTCAAGTTACAATCACGTGCCATATGACCAATGTTATGACACTTGAAGCACTCTATGTTGTTTATGAATAAGAATTCATGACTTCCTCTTGCAAAATTTCTTCTCGGAGATTGTCGGGGACCATAATATTTATCTTTGTGATATGCCCTACAATCATTTGCCATGTGTCCAAAGTTTGTATGAGCATAACAATAACCAAGAAATAAACTTTGGTATGTAGGAGATGGAGATTTCCTTGATATACTTCTGAAGTCATTCTACCTTGAGATCCTTTGATGATAACCATTGCTTCTCGCATCCTTGACATTATCTGCATTTCTTCTTGGAACAAGACTTCCTTTATTGTTACCTTGACTCTTATCCTTACCTTTGTTGAAACTAGGAGCATCAACATTTCTTTCTGACTTCCTAACATCTTTGTTTTTTTTTGCATTGACATTCTTTCTTGAGGATTCACCTTCATAGCTAAGATCTGGTTTATCAAATGGATATCTTTGCTGGTAGAGCATGTTATCCAAGGCTTGAGAGCTCTTCAAGATTTTGTCTATTCCTTCAACCTTTTTCCTAAGGGAGACGATCTCTTCTTCCAATCTTTTGCAATCATTATTATTCTTAGCAGTTTTTTCTCAAACTCTTCCTTGATACGTATTGCTTAATTTGCTTCTATTTTAAGGGAGGTGATATCTGACTTCATTTTGAATATTTATTCATTTTATTTTGCTAGACTGCTCTCCATTTCTTCCTTGATCCTAGTAGCTTCACTTGTTTTGGCCTTGAGAAGGTTTATCTTAGATTTTAGTTTGAAGATTTCTTCATCCTTTACTTTAAGTTGACATATCATGGTGTTTCTTTCTTTTTCTACTTCATTAACCTGTCCTTCTATGATTTCCAATGCTTCCATTGTCTTCTCATCTCCTTGTACTAGATTTCTTGCTTCTTCTAGTTGAGATTTTAGAGGGGAGACCTCTTCCTTGTATTGACCAATCTCTACTTCAAGTTTGTTCAAGATTTTGTGCCCTTCTTCAAGGTTGCTTGACAAGGTATCTTCCATTTCTTTTCCTTATCTAATTGATTTGTCATGGATATGACTTATCCATGATTCTTTCTATTTTTTGATGAAAATACTTCTTAAGCTTGGAAAGCTCTTCATTCCTTTCTTGTAATTGAAGCTTAACAAGGTAAACTTCCTTCCTTGTTTGGTCTTGGTCACCAACTAGTGATTTCTTCTTAAGTTTCTCGTTTTCCTTTTTCAAACTGACAATCTCTTCCATGGTAGCCATAAGTTTAGTGAGGAGATCTTCTTCAAAATCTTTTTTATTCTCTTCATCTTTTAGGTCTTCTTTAGCCTTGATGTCATCATTCTTATTTTCATCTTCCATGATGGGTTTTGGATTTCCTTCTTGCTTTCCATCATCTTCTTCACTAGTGGCCAGGGTCAATTCTCCTTTTGAGTGAAACTCATGAAGTTTGTCCCATATACCCTTTGCTGATGAAAACTTCCCTAAATTGTCCTTTATAGAATCTAGTAGTCAATTCAATATTTCCTTTATTGATTTTGCATTGTACTCCTTGGATTCACCATCCATCATGCTATCAACAATCATTGATTTCCAGACTTCAATACCTTGAGTCTTTAAGAAATTCCTCATTCTTGCTTCCCATATATCAAAATTTCCATTGAACAATGGAGCCTTCACAAATTGATTGATTTCAACTTTGGTGGTTGAGGGAGAAATATCTTTAGAAGGATTGGAAATTTTTTTCCTTAGCTTCACTATTTGTGTTCTACTTGATCAACCTTCAAGCTATTAGGCTTTGAGTGAAGGTACTAGCTCTGATATCAATTGTTGGAAATACTGAGAGGGGGGTGAATCAAAATTGTTACTTTTACCAGTTAAATCAATTATATTTAGAACACAAAATGAGCAATAGGATAAATTATTTTATTAATATAATCTTTATAATGAATCAACTACAATATATATGGCTCCAACCCTTGATGAAGACACCGATCTTCAATTCCATAGGCTCCAACCTATTTCCAAGCACCAACTTGGTATTTTGTGAGGCTCCAACCTCTAGGGAACTGACCCTATCTTCTCAAGGCACCAACCATGTGTTTAGAGTATCCAACCCCTAGGGCACCAACCCTTCTCTTCTTAAGGCACTGACCTTGTGTTTAGAGGCTCTAGCACCAACCCTTCTATGGTATAGGCTCCGAACTAGTTTCTTGAGGACACCGATCCTCTAGGGCTTCAACCTTATCCTTCAAGGCACCTACCTTGGTTGTTCGAGGCTCCAACCTTCAGGGTACCAACCCTATGGGATCCAACACACTGCTATACTTTTTCGAGATATGTTTTATAGTGATTCACAGCTCCCAAAAATCTACAACTTCACTGTAGTCTCCATGCTACATCATAAATGACAACTTGTCTTCATATGGAGTCTTCACAATTCCTCATATTTCCTGACATAGTTTGAAAAGTTACTCATGATGATTTAAACAATGCATCATGATCTTCAATAATATCTGAAAGATCTACCGATGCTTTTCAATAAGATATCTGCACTAGGCCTTAATGTCTGCACAAAAACAACTCTCTGTTTCTACCCTATGTTCTTACTGTCATGGTAACTGCTTCAAGAATAATGCTTTAGAAGTAACTGCTTGAGAGGAGTGATTGTCGCTGATTAAGGTTGTGCGTTGAAGAAACAATCCTATCTATGTAGTTTTTTAACAGTTCACGAGATACACTTCTATGGATTCATTATAGGTCCAAGCCGTTCAATGAATAACCCAGTCAACAGAATGCTCGACCTTCAACTTCCTTATTCTTCTAGTGGACCTTAGGCTCACTTTACCTTCAAATTTTTTCTTCTTCTACTGGACCTTCATCTCGCTTGACCTTCGGCTTCCATTCTTCTATTCCTTCACATTCACGAGTTGTGAATTGTCCTACTTCTCTGTGATTTATACCCTAGATACATCCTTGAGGTGAATCATTTGACTTTTTTTTATATGAGTTTCACCAATACCCAAAAGACACATTTATTGGAGAAAGGTCGACTTGTTGTATGAGGTTGCAAATTAAAAAATATATCAGAGACTTGTTTATTTCTGGAAATCTCATAGGAGAGGCTATACCCACATGGAGGTTCCACATCCACGTCATCACTTTAATCACAATCATAATTTTATGAAAATCAGAGGTTTTAGAAGCGTGCACATGCTCTGTCTTTCAACATTGTCGATACCCCTACTGCCGATGAATCAGATGCGATATTCTATTAAACTAGTTTTGATAACTCTGTCGGGTCCACAACTCTATTGCAATCAATGGTTTGGCATCTGTTTGAGACTTGCAATTCAATGGATGTGATATTACATTATTATATTATAATGATGTAGTGGGTCTGCAATATTATCGCAATTGAAAAATTTGAGTGTAACATTCTTTATGACTTGCAATACATAACTTTAGATAGGCAGATGTGATATTGCATTAGGGCTAATACCATAAATTGTTTCGGATCCGCATATTATATCATAATTGTAATTTTAGTGTGACATTCCTTTAAGACTTGTGATGTGAAATTTCTGGTATAGCGGATGCGATATTGATTAGGATGTGTTATAATGGGACCATCAAGTCTGTAACTCATATTGCACGTCGGAGTTTTTGCTTGGTGATACATTAACTCTTCCAATATGTTAACTCTTCTGACGGTTTTGTACCTTTCAGCTCATTCTCTTGGGCATATGCGGTATTTCAATAAAAATGAATTGTAACAGAATGCTCCTCCGCAACAATGGTCCTCTATTGTTTATTTCTCATGTGGCTTATCTTCAAGTGATAACTACTCTTTGATTTTCGATGGCTTCCAATGACTTCTTCCTCTTACTCTTTGGCTTTCGATAGTTACTTGATGGATTCTCCTCTTTACTCTTTCTCTTTCTCTTTCGATGACATTCGATATCTTTCCTCCTAATGTCCACTACTTATATTATGTTTCTATTCAATCCTTGGGTCCTTATATCTCATCATATGATCATTTAGTATCCCAGAATATTTCCATATTGATGTCAATGACAATCTAGATCAACGAAATTGGCTTCTCATGTTAAGAATGGAGAAAAATTAATTCTTACAACAAACATACTTTTCTTTGAATAGATATTTCCGAACTCCTTTTCCATGTGCTAGACCCCATATATATTGTATTACAATTTTTTTTTCCCATACCCCCTGAATCCAGGAAGGTCTAATCACAAAACTGAATTTGGTTCTCAAATTTCACATAAAATTGTCAAGAGCAACCTCAACCAACTAAATTCATATATCCATTCTTCATCTATTGGCGATGTGTTATCCATGGCATGCTAGCATTGATTACATATATTAGTCATGGTAGTGACAAGTCTAATGTATTGTTGACTCATTATTTTTCACACCACTGGGTAATGAGATTCGATATTTTTTCTATGGCCTTAGTGAAGTGTGTTCATCAATGAAGTTATTAGTGGTATTTATTTTTTTTCCATCAATTTCCACAAACTCATCATGGTATTTTCTCACTCCTACTTTTTATTTCCTGAATTTCGATGTTCTCCCAACTTTTGAGATCAAATTCCTTTGACAGATGTCTTTGGCTTATGAAAGACTACTCAAGTCAATACAAATTCTAGGCTAGATATTCCTCTATGGGAAACGATATGCACTATGTGCTAGATTAGTAGATGTTGCACAAGATGGAATATACACCATTGGATTTAAATGGTTTATATCCAACGATATATATCTCAAATTATACAATATTGGATTCACTATTCTAGGGTGTATATTCTTCGATGAAAAATTCACGTAGCAAATGATCTTTTGGATTTAGGTAATGTGATAATATCCCATAGCCCATTCACTAACTAAATGCGGCTTATTCGGGTTTCTAGTTCCTCCCATTCCATTCAATTATATCGAAATGACAATGCCACCACCTAAATTTTATCTTGGGACTAATTATGAGGGAATTTGGGTTGGGAACAAACCATCTATGTTGGCATCAACATATAAATGGTTCTTTGGGAAACAAAAACTTAAATAGAAGCCAAAAAAATGAGGAGATTGCACAAGGTGGATAGAAAGGTTCACAAATGCAATTATCAATTAAATATACTCCAACAAGGATTCCACAAATCCTATCCAAGGTGATTCATCTATCCCAACACCTCAATCTATTCCTAATTCTTCCTGAATTAGTGAATTTGATCCTATAATTGCTTCCCCAAGGTCTAGAAAGACTAGAAGTTTGAGAGAAATATATGAAGATCTAGATGTGAATCCAAACTTTGGATCTCATACTTGTTAACCCACATATTTGGAAGAATAAGTTAAAGAATAAAATTGGGTCAAAGAAATAGATGAGTAACTGCATTCCTAAGATAAGAATAGTAAATGTTATCTAGTAGAATTAATCAATAAGGTGAAATTGCATTGATATAAATGGGTTGAAAAGCCAAGTTTAATGTGAAAGGTGAAGTTGAAAAATACAAGCCCATATTCGTGGAAAAAGGTTTTTCACAATAGATCGGATTTGATTATGTTGAGATGTTTGGACCATGTTCATGGTTGGATAGAATTAGAGTTGTCTTAGCCATAGAAAATTAAAATAAGGGGAAAATTTATCAAATGGAATTAAAATAAACATCATTAAATAGGATTTTAGAAGAAACCACTAGGATATGTGATAAAAAGACAAAAAGATAAACTGTACATATTAAGAAAATCTCCTATAGACTTAAGGAGGGTCATAGAGGTTGATATAATAAGGTTGATCATTTATAATTAGTAATGGATTCAATGGAAGAAACAATGAGCCTACATTGTATATAAAGGTGAGTATGTAAGGTAAAATCTTGATTGTTTGTTTATGTATTGATGATATGATCTTCATAGGAAATTCATTAGTGGACAAGTTTAAATAAACCATGAAACAAGAAATTGAAATGATTGATTTGGGTTTATTGAGATATTTCATTAGCATTGAAACCTTCAAATCAGATTAAATAATTTTTTTAAAGAAAAGTATACAATGGATGTGCTAAAGAAGTTCAAGATGATGAATTGTAAAGTAAAACCAACTCCAATTGTAAAATGACAAAGCTTAGCAAATGGCATATGGGATTTAGTATAGGTCCAACTCTGTTCAAGGGATTAGTTGGAAGTCTCATGTATCTCACTACCACTAGGCTATACATATTTATGATGCAAATTTGATTTCCATATTCATGGAGCCTCCAATAGACTCACATTGACAAGTTGGAAAAATAATTCTAAAATTTATTGATGGAACAACATGACATGGTATATTATACTACAATACTAGTAATGATTTATTGGTTGGTTTTACTAATACTAATTTTGTTGGAAGTATTGATGGGAAGCAGAGTACTTTAGGACATGCCTTTGATATCGGTTTAAGTGTGATTTTCATCCAAGGAGTAACACATTTTGACAATCTCATCAACAAAAGTTGAGTATATAGTAGAAATAATAACAATTTGTTAAGTAGTTTGGTTATATAAAGTATTGGGTGATCTTCAACAAAGAAAAGAGGGAACAACCCTAGAATATTATGACAACATCTCAATAATATCCCTTTCAAAGAACCATGTATTTCATGAATAAAAAATCATATTGGCACCAGATATTATTTTATTATAGAGCTTGAAAACAATAGAGAAATCTACTTGGGATTTTGTAAATTAAAAGACCAATTGGCTAACATATTTATAAAGCCATTAGAAAAAAATATGTTTGAATTTCATAAACAAAATTTAGGTATTGTAAACATTGAATCATTTAGTTTTTATAATTAACAGGGAGTGTTAGAATATTATTACTCTCTTTTTTATCAAGTAAGAGTGGAACCTTCAATTAATCTAGAAGAAATAAATAATGTACACTTCTTTAATTGAGTCAATACTGGTAGCACCAGCTCTGTGAAAATTCAATAGACTGCTGGGCTGGAAAAAACCTGAACCTAACTCCAAAATCTATGAAAATCCCGAACAAGACTACAAAAGAGTTGTTAACAAAACATCCACCCAACCTAGAGTGTAGAGAATCCAAAAAAATACCCATGAACAGTCTGCCCTTAAGGCATCGCTCTAGAAAACCAATGAACTAGAAACCTGCTATCTGAACTATCGTGCATCAAATAATTGTTGTTCATCAAATAACCTGAAAGCCATTGATGATGAGGGCCGACAGATCCAAAGGCCCACAAAAATGCAACATGTGACCATTCTAAGGCCCAAAAAATTGCATCAAATGAACAACCTTAACCTTCTGTTATCTTGTTAACTCGAAGACCATGCAATCCAACCTTCATTGATCCAACGATCATGAATTATGTTAGAGTCGGTCTGGTCATCCCTCATTCAGAGATCAAAACTCTTTTTTCATTTCATGTTTAGGTGTCCCATCTCGCTCGATCAGTTGCATTCCATTAGGAGCATGCCATAAATCTATCAGAAGGGCTTTTGTCATTCATCCCCCTCATGCTTTGCTCTGCTGGCTCAAGTTTGTTCATCAAAATCAAACCTTAAAAGTCATTTGCAGTCCTGTTTCAGTTTCTAGGTCATAACAATCATTTTAGTCATTAGGTCTAGGGTTAGTCAATGCGGTCTTCAAACAGGGTCTAATAAAGCCAACAGGCCAGAGGGAGGTTCTTAATAAGTTGTTATTTCAAATATTTTTATCGTCATATGGATGGATTATGACTTTTCTTCAAAACTTTATTTTGAAGACAAGTCGACATTTCGTTTTTTGTAATAATTTTCCAAAATTTTCAGTTCTTGAATTCTTTAGGCGCAACCTTGGTCTCCTTTTCCAAATCCCATGTCAGCTATTCCTACAAAAATTTGCCAAGAATTTCATCATTTCAACCAAAAAATCAAGGAGGACACAGAAATTCAGAGTTGTATTAATTTTGAAAAAGTGCCAATTATACAAAAATGGGTTTTGAGGAACCAAAAATCAAATCAATGTCTTTATAAGCTTTTTCCATGAAGATCAATGTCATTTGCATGCCAAGGTCAAAGAAGAGAATTTCAAACTAAATTGGCTGAGTAAGTGCATGCTTTGGGGCGAAATAGCTTGCAACTAGCCAGCGCGGCACACAAAACAGGTGGCACGACGCACTGGAAGCGCGCTGCGCATTGGGAGTTTTTCTCCAGTGTTATTCTGAACGGGCGCGGTGCACTGGAAGCGCACGGTGCAATGGGTTCTTGGCGCGGCGTAGATAGTCCAAAGCCCAAAATTGTTTCAAATTTCACCAATTTGCTCATAACTTGTGTGGATTTGCCAGGTAGGGTTGCTATTTTGATATTTCATACAATTTTGTGATTAGTGATGGTGGTTTATGGATGAAAATGGGTGAACACATATATCAAACCCTCTTTCTATAAACACAAGAAAACTTGCTGCCAGGGTTTCAGAACTCACTGTTTTGCCACCAAAATCATTTTTCCTTCCCATTGTCCCCTTGTCTTCACCAATCCCTAACTCCCTATCACCTAAATTCATTATTCCCTTCTCCTACATGCTCTGTCCCAAATCCTCCATCCTCACACCTCAAAACCTATACAACAATACCAAACCCTAAACCCTATTCCCATACATAAATCCCTCAAACCCTCTACCATATTTTCCTATCAAATTTCTCCCAATAATTCCCATTCCTCACTATTATTTCCACTTCCTAATAGTCCCTGTTTCATTTGTTTTTTTCCCTTTGCTGGCAGACTTTGCACTCTAAAGAGCAGTTAAACAGTTTTCATATACAACAACATCTTTTCTTCAAGGTATATTGTACAACAGTCATGGCATCTGAGCATTCATCGAACTATGAAGTGGAAACCCAAAGTGACTCTCCCTTGGAGGAACAGGCACCCCGAAGGCCTCATAAAAGTGGAAAACATGTTAGGGAAGAACCAACCACCCTTACAGAATTGCAGGCCTGCCCTCTTGCTATGCAGTGTTTTCAGCATCAGTCATGCTATGAGTTTTGTCAAAAGGTGGCTAGTGTCCAATTTCATCATGAGCTAGCTCGTCTGTTCATGCTACACTTACATGGAGATCAAGCTACCTTAGCCGGTGTCACCTTCACGCTTACACCAGAATCTGTCTCATTAGCAACCGGTATACCGAACATTGGTGAACCATGGCACAAGAAACAGAAGATTGACCGGCAACATTATGAGCCATACATTAAAACCAGTTTCTTGAGGCAGCTCAAGAGAGTGTTCCCATTTCGATATCTGAAAGATGAATATGCTCCACTAATGAGATTGATTATGAAATATTTCAGCTGTGAGGGACGGTTCTCTCGTCTTTATGCTTATCACATCAGGTTTCTCATGCATTTCACCAGGGTATGGATGATGAACATTTTGTATTTCATTTGCGGGAACATAGAGAGGATGACCACCTTTATACAACATAAAACCCCTCAGCAGCAACTTAACAGTGTCTATCATTTTTCTCTTATTAAGATTTTGATGGTTCATCAGCTTGGAGTACAGGGCATCACATGGGATGATTTCATCTCTCGTGACTTCTTCAGAGCTTCACGGGGATTATCAGAGGTTAAGCATGAAGGTGAACCTTCTCATCAGTATGAGTGCCATGAGACCGCTAGTGTGCCGGTATTCATCACATATCAGAGAGGCACCAAACATTTGTTTGCAGCAGAAAAGCGAGTGTTATCTCCACCCGGGGTTGAAGGGGCCTCGCTTCCTTCATCAACATCACAGGTACAGGACAAAGGAAAGAGGCCAAAGTAGGATGAGGGGCCTTCAGGTGAAAGAGAGACTAACTTCATTCTCATTCATGATGATGATATATATACGGGTCCACAAAGCGACAAACTTAGAGAGATCATCCAGGAGTAGCAAACAGAGATTGAAGCCTTATCCCTTGACTTGGAGAGGGCTAAGTGGACCATGAAGTACTTGGAGCAGAGGAACAAACAGCTTGAGGATCAACAAGTAATCATGTAGCTACAAAACATTCGTGAGCATCGCCAAGCTGCAGAAAGGAGAAGAGTTGAGCTCACGTCATTGGAGCAAGAGATTAATGAGGATCGGGAGGCAAATCTCGAGAGAGTTAACATGCACTTAGAGAGGCTGTTGGACAAGGCCGACAAAGACCATGCATTGTTGAGACACATGGCTTTCCACTACATGGCGCGAAACAAGGTGTGCAAGGCTCGAATCAGGAATTTGAAGGCAAAATTGAGGAAGGCAATAAAGAAGCAAAAGAGGCAAAGGGAGCTTGATCATCTTCAGATATTGGCCGAAGCCTCTTTAGCCCAGCATAAAACTTAATGAGGAAGCTCCAGCCCAAATTTCAAGAAATTTGGGGCATTTTTGCTATTTTTGTAAATTTTTTTACAAAAAACAGGGTTTTTCTCCTTGTGCGCCGCGCCACGTGGCGCGCGCTTATAATAGGAGGCTCCAAATGCAAAAAAGTTTATATTTTTGGATTTTTCATGAAAACTCATGACTTCTGGTGCACGGCCAAGAAGTTTTGGCAAGTTTTGAGTCCTCAGGAGGTCAAAAACACCCTAAAAATGACCTCTCTGCCCCTAATTTCACACACAGGAAGCAGTCTTGGGAGATTGAGGTTTTAGAGGGGAAAATGGGCACCAAAGTCAGAAATTCCACTTGGGTTGGAAAGTAGACAGGCAGGGCTTCCAACAAGCACACTTGGGCTCAATTTGGACTTCAGAAAGTTTTTCAAAATCAGCATCAAAGTGGCGCGACGCATATAGAAATTGGCATGGCGCACAGAGGTTTTTTGCCCAATTTTTCACCTTCCAGCTTAGAAATTCGTCCAGTTTGACTAGTTTTGCTTTGTGATGTTATTTTTGACTTATCTTGATGTAATTGGATGAATATGATGTAATTTTGGCACTTATTTACTTTTTCTAGAGGATTCATTCAACAAAAAGTGAAAATTTAATGAATGAATCAGTTTCCTACCTTATAGGGGCAAGTTGTTTTGATTGCCTAGATTTTAGGGCTTTGTTTAGAATTGGTTGAAATAGCTCCTAGAAGGATGATATTGAACCCTAGAGGCAAGGGAATGGGTTGGGCTAGTCTATATAATGTAATTCCTAAGTCATTTTCAGGGTTGGACTCTTGGGAAAAGTTTGGCACTCTATTGTACATTCACTTCTGCATTTTTGGCAAAGGAAAGACCAGGGTTTTGCAGCACTGTTTGGGATCCATGTGACTTTATGTTTTGATGGTGTTATTCTCTAAGTACTTGTAATTTCATTAGTTTTATGAGTGTCATTTTCCCGTCTCTTCTTCTGAATTTGAACAAATGAGTGATTAAGGTAGAATCCATTAACTGCTATGCTCTGCCTTTGAATTTGTTTGAATTTCCATGTTTTCATCTATTTAAGGAGAATTCTTGAGACTCTATTGCTCTCCTTAGCTCCTCACCGGTCTGATCTATCCATCTCACTCACTTTAAAGCATCAAAACGATTTCCTTCCTTTCCCCAATCAGAACTTTGCAGAAACTGTGCCTCATCCCCAAACCCAAATTTGCCTTTCCAATTTTTTCAACAAAACCCACAAAAAAACAAATCAAATCCCTGCACTTAATACTTAGCCTAAGATCAGTTGCAAATTAGTCATCTCGAGCCTCATCGATTAAATTTTGTCAAGATTTACCCAGAGAGAGCCCTCTCCTGTTCTCGTAGTGCTAGCTACGAGGCTGAGCATGGTTTGATGTGGACCTAGAACCTTGTCTTTTCAGCCTGAGACAAATCTAGGCTCTAACATAGTGGTGACCATAATGGGGAAGAAAATGGTTTGCTTGTTGATGTCATTTGTTTTATAGCTATATACGGATCCTGAAGTTATGCTAGGTAGCCTTCGAAACGCTTTTGCTTTGCATTAGCGGAAGTAGATAAACGCTGCTTCAGTAAATCTCCAATCTAGCTTGTAAACATTACATATAACTTGTTAATTGCCCCAGTACATGTATCAAGCTCAGATATGATTGTTGATGGTGGACAACAATCAGACACTGGAAACGCTGAAATCATTCACCTGGCGACTTCATTCACTGAAAAATCCAGAGATCAATGCTTCATGGTGACTCCACTGCAGAGAGATCAGTAGCTTTGAGATTTTCAAGATGGAACGGGTTGCAAGAAGATATGCTCCCATGAGCCGAGATCACATTCCAGGCTTTCCAAATAAAATTCCAAAGGTAGATTGGTCAAGGAATTTGCCTACGTTTAAAGATGATGGTAGGAAGGATGCTGCTTTACATCTAGTTAGATTTCACATGCATATCCGCAAGTTGAAGGTTGATTTTCCTGAAGATTTCTTGATGAAGATATTCCTGGCCACTCTAGAAGGTGAAGCCCAATATTGGTATGAAAGTTTGCCGCTTGCTTGTATTTACTGTTTGAAAGATTTTCATGCCATGTTCTTTGAAAGGTATAAAGAATCATATCCATCCTTGGCTTTAGTTCGGGATTGTTGTAGCCATGTTCATAGTTTTATTGAAAATCTTGAGAAAGTTTATGAAGATGATAATTTCATGGATGATGAGATCATGGAAGCCCTGTATGAAAATCCGTTTCAACAGCATGAAGACGATCATGAAAATTTGCAGCAGGATCAAGATCTTAGTACGATGGAAGTTGAAGGAATTTTTCATTTTGACAGTCAACAGGAATTACATGAAATAGATCAACAGTATGAGGAAAATTTGTACACTCCTTCACTTGAAATTAATGAAGACAATCACTATTTGAGCAAGAGAAAACAAAAAGTATTATATCCTCTGTCTAAAGATGAGATAGATCAACTCTTGAACGGTCATGTTCCAGCTCAAGTTAACGCAGATCTCCAGTGTGCACATGGTCAAGTAGGTGATGGTGGAACTTCTTCCTTTTTTGAAAAGGATGATAGTCCTATAAGCAGCTTTATAGATCAGCAGGCTGAAGATTTCCATATGGCTGGAAATGATGAAAGAAGAAGTTTTATTTCAGATCTAGTTGAAATAAAAGACGATATGCAAGAAAATCATGTTGCAATCTCAGGTAATGGGGATGATAAATCAGATCGAGAGACAGATTGTGATGAGGAAAAAGAGAGTTGCATGGTTGAGGTTGCCTCAAATGGAGAAAACAGAGTTACAAACCTAACTACCCCCATCTCACCAGAACTAGATATTCATGAGGAGGTAGCTCATTCCCTCTATGACAAACAAGACGAGATCTTCGTTCAAATAAGTGAAAAAGTTTCCTTGGATGAATCGTTGGTAGATGATAGAAGTGTCATGCTTGAGTTTCACGAAACATCTGAAGTTTCTTTTGTTATGATTGATGAATGTAATTAGAATCTAGGCTCTAACAAATTGATTTTAGGCTAACACCTTGCCCACACTTTATCTCTTCTTATATACCCGAAGAGAAACATAGGCCACCTATCTAAACTTTTTGGGGTCCGATTGAAGAAATAACAAACGTGCAGTTTTTCTACCCAAAATCCATAAGATGAAGGAGATCCAAAGAGGTATCAGTAACTTTCCTACACTTTAACTTCCCTTACAGACCCGAAGAAAAATAAGCCACCGCACTATAGTTTTTCAGGTCAGTTTGAAGAATTAACTTTTGTGCAGTTTTTTGCCCGAAATCCATAGGATGAAAGCGATCTCAGCAACTTGCCCACACTTTATCTTTTTTAACGAACTTGAAGAGTAAATAGGCCACCATTCTATATTTTACGAGTCCTTTTGTAGGATAGCCTTTGTTAGCACTAGTCATCCTGTTAAATTCAAAGACTTGCTTGTCCATTTCCGAACTTTGTCCTGGAGTTTATTAGTGACTGGCTCCCAAACTTCCTTGCTCAAAGGTTTTTCCATTAGAGGTATTCCTAGATATTTGGAGGGCAGTTGTTCTCTTTGAAAGCCGAGAATTCTGGTGAGGTTTCTCTGAATAGTAATATCAGTATTAAAAAATAAAATCTTTGATTTGGTAAGGCTTACCTCTGTACCAGCAGCCATAGCAAATTCATTCAGGATTTGCTTGAAAGATTTAGCCTCCTTCACCATGGGTGTACCCTGCAGCATAGTGTCATCCACAAATTGTTGATGAGTCAAGGCATCCCCATTCAGGGTGAGTTTGAGACCCTAAATTTTTCCTTCTACATTGGCTGATTTGATCGAAGAGGGAGGGGGAGAGCGGATCTCCTTGTCTGAGGCCTCTCGAAGGCCTAAAGGTTCTGGATGGTGAGCCATTAATCAGGATTGAAAAACTAGCTATGGTGACAAGGGCCATTACCCATCTTATCCAGTTGTGGTCAAAGCCATACGATTTTAGTACTTCCCTGATGTATGCCCAACTTAGCTTATCATAAGCTTTCGCTAGGTCAAGTTGTATGATCAAACCTACTTTCTTATTTCTCTTAAGAGAATGTACCACCTCGTGAGCTTGAATTATGTTATTTAGAACTTGTCTTCCTTCCACATCCAATTTGCTCCTCAGACACAATAGTTGGAAGAAGGGGCTTGAGCCTGTTTGCAATTAATTTGGATATAATTTTGTACACCACATTGCATAAAGCTATGGGTATAAATCTATTTGGTGTCATATCTTTTTCTTGCTTTGGAATCAAAGTTATGAAAGAGGCATTAAGCGCCCTGATTTTTTTTTTGTATTTCCTCGAGTCCTCCACCACATCAAGGATATCTTGTTTGACTATTTCCTAGCATGCTTTGAAGAAGTCTACATTGAACCCAACCGGGCCTAGATCTTTCCCATTTTTCATCTCTTTGATGACTTTGCTGACCTTCTCTTTAGTCACTGGCCTGTTAAGATTGTAATTTTCTTCTCTAGTTACAAGCTTAGGAATGTGATTTGTGAAGTTCTTGATAAATTGTGATCTGTCTATGAGAGGCTCCTATGCTATGCTTTGGAAATGTTGTACCAGAGAAGATTCTATTTCTTTGTGGGTGCTGAGCTATTTTCCTTGAGTATCTCTGAGTTTTGAAATCCTGTTATGAGACCTGTGATCCTGGTTGATTTGTGAAAAACTTTGTATTTCTTTCTCCTTCTTTTATCCATTGCACTCTCAATTTCTGTCTCTAGAAGATCTCCTCTTGCATGCATTTGTCTTCCCATTCCTGTTGAAGAGAGTCAGCTTGTATTTTCCTTTCCTCGGTGAAGCCATACATGATGAGGACCTTGTTAATTCCCTGTAGTTTCTGTTCAACTTCTTTTTTTGCTTTGAAGATATTTCCAAACTCATTTTTGTCCCAATATTTAAGCTTGAGTTTGATGTGTTACAGTCTCTGATGCAGAAGGAACATATTAGTTCCCTGAATGGGCATATCTTCTTCCCACCATTTTCCAATATTGCTTATGAAGTCAGGGTGGGTGAGCCAAATATTTTCAAACCTAAAAGGTCTATTTCTTGGAGTGCCTATAAAAGAAGCTTTAAGTTGGATAGGCTAGTGATCTGAGCCTCCAAAAGGGAGGATTAAAGCAGACATTTCAATGCCTGTGAGAATGAGGTCCTCAGAGATTATTAATCTATCTAGTTTAGAGGCAACTTGAGAAGCCCTTGCCCGCTTATTATTCTAGGTGAAGGTACCATTTTTTGTCTCTGTATCCACTAACCTCATGTCATTTAGGAACTTCTAAAAGGATATGGAGTCTCTACCTAGTGTTCTGGTCCCACCTTTTTTTTCTGTAAGAGATTTGATCATATTAGAGTCCCCTCCCAGAATCCAGGGCATAATAGGATATATTTCTCTTAGCTCCTCCAGTGAGCTAAGAAGCCTAAGTTTGTCTTCAAGTTTTTGAGGACCATAGACATTTGTGATCAAATAGACTTCCTTATCACCCAAAGGTTGGATCACCATTGATAGGTAGTTCCTGGATGCTTTAGCATCTAGGATTCCAAGTTTCTGTGGTTTCCAAAGTGTGAGAATCCCTCCTGCTGTGTTGTCTACTTTAACTTCTAGATATTCATACTTGATGATCCATTTGTTATGTATCTCTCTTATTTTATCTATTGAAAATTTTGTTTCCTGGATAAACACCGTATCTGGTTTTTCTTATTTTATTCTATTGCTACGATTTCTTTGTTTCCTTTTACTTCCTAGACCACTAATATTCCAGGTTGTAAGATTCATTAAGAAAGGTTTGTAAATGAGTAACTAGTAAGATCTTTCATATTACCTGAGTTGATCATGCGTTTCCCACACTCTATCAACATCTCATTCTATCTTTTTCTTCCTCTTTTCCTGCCTAGGTTCTTGGGAGTGTGTCCTGATGTTGCCTCCATCATTTTTAACCCTCTGTTTCCCTAGCTATTATGTTTTCTTTTGACTCCAGAACCCTTTTCTTGAGATCTCCAAAGGAAGAGTTGTTGTACTCTGTCAAACTCCTCTTGTGGTAGAGAATCAACCCCTTTGGTGGTTCCGTGCTCCAAGAACTTTTCTAGATCGATATTCTCCCTTTCAAGAATTTCCTGCAGATCATGGTCCTCCATTCCAACCTCACTTGGGGTCATCTCATGGTCCTTGTCAAGTTACATAGTGCTTGGCAGATCCTCCTTTAGTGTGTTGTTTTCAGGTTTATCCTCCATGTTGTCATCTTTTTCCTTCTTTGCAGGACTACCCTCTAGTACCTGGTTCGTCCCATCATTCCCATCTTATTCTTCTAATATCTTGAAACCATTATGACTTGGTTGCTTTTCCTTGTTGATTTTATTCTAGTTCTTTTTCCCTCCTTTCCCTCTGCCTCCCACCATGGTAAAGGCTTCGGTATCTTTGCCTATGTTGGTTTTAATATTGTTCTCCAATTTGTTTAATGGGCAGTCTCTGAAGAGGTGTCCGTGTTCATGACATTTGCGACATCTAAATGGAACATGTTCACAGTCCACCGCCTGAACCCATTCTTCATCATATACTTCTAGAATCATTTCATCTAGAAGTGCTCCAGATAGGTCCATTTCTACGCATATTCAGGCAAGGGAGGTGTATTTTCCTCGTAGAGTCACATCTGATATTTTAAAAAAATGACCTAGTTTATTGCTTATGGATTTTAAGGATTTTGGCAGCCAATAATCTAAAGGTAGGGAGTAGAGTCTTATCCATACTAGCACTGATGTGAATGTCTCTTATTCCGAGACAAAATTATCACCCATGGTCACATGTAGAGGTCTCCAACAACATAAAAATATGGTCCTCCTTCGAACACTCTGTCTTTGTCCTTTAAGTTTGTGAACAATACTGTGAAGAAACCATTGGACCCAAGGCGAAGATTTATTTCTCCCTTAGGTTTTCAATGGTTCTTTATCCATGCATGCAAATCCTTCTTCATTGGTCATATCCCCATAAGTTTGCATATTACCGCATAAGCCGCCATGTGATCCCTGTGCACCTGTAGCGCTGGATCACTTAATACAACCTGGGGTGTGAGGTTGACCTAGCTTTACAGAGTCCTATCATATTCTTTTGGTTAGCTATCTGATTGCCTCCACCTATTCTCTTCTCTCTTCTGACTTCCTCATGATTCTCTTCCTGTTCTTGTGATCTGATGTTTTTCTGTTTTTCTATGTTGATACTCCCAGTTTCTGCCTCCATTGGTTTCTTGAAGCAGTTTGAAATTGCATGACTATAGGAGGGAGTGGAACTCCCCCCTCCTCACCCCTCCATGGTTACCAACACTGATACACTGTGTTAGTGCCAGTCTTTGCAGCCTGTCTCCAGCGATCAACATGAGCTCTTACTAGGGTTGGTTTGGTTAGATGTTTTGCACATGATATTCAGCACAAAACATGTCACAAATGTGTCCATCAGAAGAAGCTCGGGAAAAAATTTCCAACGGTATATCACACTCTTGTAACCGGTTTCTGCATCATAAGATATGATCAAAATGAATGATTGATTCTTGGTTATGCATGTTTTGAGGTCAGTTGCTGCACATAGGAACAAGTTTACTACAAAATCAGTTTGGACAGGAATTTTACAAAAGTGAAAGAGGTTTTTGTCCATCACATACAAAATAAAAGAAACCTCCTTCAGTTTATGCATAGGTGCTACTATGTGGGAGATATCTAGTGATATTTGGAGCCTCCATTAAAAGAAAGCAAAATTTTCATTTATTCTACTGTTTTAGTCATTTTAGTGCGGTGCCATTTTACAACAGATGGAAAGTAATTTTGCAAAACCAAAGGAGGTTTTTGTTAACCATGAGCCATATAACAAAATTTTTTTCATTTGATTCATAGGTGTCATGAATTGGGAGATGTGACTAGATATTTACAACTCACTTTCACAGATTTAAATTTTTAATGATTTTCTATTTTAGAGATGATTTTGTGGCACAGATTACGAGCAATGGGAAATGAATTTCTAAAATTTGAGAGAGGTTTGTCTCCAACATGACCTTATCTACAAAAACCTCTTTCAGTTTTGTAACAGGTACTATGGTTTAGGAGATACGAGTTCTTCTTCAACACCTATTTTCAGAAATTTGGTCCAAGTTTAATGTAACTGATTCTATTTTGACGAAAATGGTTGAGCTCAATTCCCTTAGTACAAGGATGAGAAAATGTATATATTTTATGAATTTCATAATGTATAGGTTTGATTTTTGCAGCAAAGAAGCATTTGGACTATGTAAAGTTTGATTGAATATCATAATAAAGCAGTTTTTGCCCTTTAGGCCTGGGATTCATCGCGGTGCTTAAATGTTCGGTATCTTTTTTCTCTTGTAATTCATTTACACATTATGTTTTTCTCCTTTGTTTCAACATTATCTAAGTGATATTTTAGGAATTCATCCATAATGATGCTCCTTTCATGATGATTTTGCTGTTAGTTGTAATGGTAGTTTTAGCAAAATTCATCCATTGTTAGATGCTTTGTTGAGCAACCTCGTTATTCTCTTTCATCTAAAGTTGCTGCTACAAATCCATCATTTGTTTGATGCCTACAGGGCAGCGAGCTTTCTCCCTTATACTTCTCACATTTACAATCTTCACTTGGCTGAACATGGCACTTAATTTTCCCCAGGTTTTCTGGCAGAAACTGACATTGATGCCATAATCCAAATCATCCTTTCTCTTGCTGTTTCGACCCAAAACAAAAATCAATCAAAAATCCTAGAGCTACTATACCTAGCCTAAAATCCATATTTGATTCAGTCATCTTGATTGAAATTCACAAAGGGAGAGCCCTCTCCCGACCTGGTAGGGCTAGCTACCACGTTAAGCTTGGGTTGTGGTTATCCTAGGATTGCCTCCCTTCAGCCTGAGGTCGATCTAGGCTCTAACATAGTGGCGACCATACTAGGGAAGAGGTGACAGATCTTCTTCGGGAAATATCATTCAAGTTGCATATCTGATTGTTGATGGTGGACAACAGTTAGACACATATGAAGGCTGAAATCATCTACCTGCTGACTCTAATGTTCAAGATCCTGAGCTTCGACTTCATTGCCAAAGAATCCAATTTTTAGAACATTGATGGTAATCACCGATGACAGGGTATGTGGAAAATCCATTATCTAATGAAATGTTATTGATTTTAAGGGATGAGATAGAAAAATTTCAGATTGATCAGAGTTTTTTAACATCATTGTTTCTTAGCTTGAAAACTAGCCGACTCACACCTGAGAATAAATATTGTTTTTTTGGCTTAGTGGTTGAAATATTGGAAAATGAAATTGAATTATTAGATGTCCAAATTAAATCACATGAATTCCAAAACCTTAAACAGTTCTTGGAAACTCTCCCTCCTCCCAAAGAAGAAAAGATAAGGCTACCCTTGGATGGTTGGATTGAAGGATGTTATGATTTATAGTGAGGATGTGACAATCTCCAGCCAAGAGCATATGTTAATGAGCTGGGGCAGCAGATAGAATCTGGTTTCTATGATCCCATAGAAGCATATATGGAATATATTTTTAAGTTGAAAGAAAAACCAGGTTGCTTTTTACAGAGCCAGAGGCATTATGGGTATATATTGCTGGTAGGATTTCCAACTATCTTCTGGTTCAAACACTATCAAAAAACAACATCATTGTCACAGTTACTTGATTGGTTGATATGGCATTACAAAATCACTTGATCTATTGGTTTTGCAACAAAGTAGGGTAGATTTGTAAATAAATAAGCTGCCAAAGGCAACATTTCAGTTTCCGATATTTGTTATGTACAGGTTGCAGTATGTGTATGTTTGGATTGGTATGAGTTGTTTTGAGTTTGCAGTTGTTTGACTGTATTTCCCAATGGATGAGGCACTTGGTCTATGGTGTTCTTGACACCTCCAAGGAGCTGCCATCCCCAATAAGGCTGATGTTAGTGCTAGTCTTCGCAGCCTGTCACCAGGGATCAACATGAGCTCTTACTAGGTTTGGTTTGGTTAGATGTTTTGCACATGATATTCAGCACAAACCATGTCACAAATGTGTCCATCAGAAGAAGCTCGGGAAATAATTTCCAACGATATGTCACACTCCTGTAACTGGTTTCTGGATCATAAGATATGATCAAAATGAATGATTGATTCTTGGTTATGCATGTTTTGAGGTCAGTTGGTGCACATAGGAACAAGTTTACTATGAAATCAATTGGACAGGAATTTTACAAAAGTGAAAGAGGTTTTTGTCCATCACATACAAAATAACAAAAATCTCCTTCAGTTTATGCACATGTGCTACTATGTGGGAGATATGTAGTGATATTTGGAGCTTGCATTAAAAGAAAGCAATCTTTTCATTTATTCTACTGTTTTAGTCATTTTAGTGCGGTGCCATTTTACAACAGATGGAAAGTAATTTTACAAACCTAAGGAATTTTTTGTTAAACAAGATCCATATAACAAAAACCTCTTTCCATTCATTCACAGGTATCACGAATTGGGATATGTGACTAGATCTTTACAGCTCATTTTCATAGATTTAAATTTTTAATGATTTTCTGTTTTAGAGATGCTTTTGTGGCATAGATTACGAGCAACTGGAAACGAATTTCCAAAATTTGAGAGAGTTTTTTCTCCAACATGACCTTATCTACAAAAACCTCTTTCAGTTTTGTAATAGGTGCTATGTTTTAGGATATACAAGTTCGTATTCAACACCTATTTTCAGAAATTCAGTGCAAGTTTAATGTAATTGATTCTATTTTGAAGAAAATGGTTGAGCTCAATTACCTTAGTACAAGGATAAGAAAATGTATATATTTTATGAATTTCATAATGTAGAGGTTGGATTTTGGCTGCAAAGAAGCATTTGGACTGTGTAAAGTTTTATTGAATATCATAATAAAGTAGTTTTTTCCCTTTAGGCCTGGGATTCATCACGATGCTTAAATGTTCAGTATGTTTTTTCTCCAGTAATTCGTTTACACATTATGTTTTTCTCCTTTGTTTAAGCATTATCTAAGTGATATGTTAGGAATTCATCCATAATGATGCTCCTTTCATGATGATTTTTCTGTTAGTTGTAATGGTAGTTTTATCAGAATTCATCCGTTGTTAGATGCTCTGTTGAGCAACCTCTTTCATCTAAAGTTGTTGCTGCATATCCATCCTTTGTTTGATGCTTGCAGGGAAGCATGCTTTCTTCCTTATACTTCTCACATTTACAATCTTCACTTGGCTGAACATGGCACTTAATTTGCCCCAGGTTTGCTGGCAGAAACTAACATTGATGCCATAATCCAAATCATCCTTTCTCTTGTTGTTTCGACCCAAAACAAAAATCAATCAAAAACCCTAGAGATACTATACCTAGCCTAAAATCTATATTTTATTTAGTCATCTTGACTAAAATTCGTAAGGAGAGAGCCCTCTCCTAACCTGGTAGGGCTAGCTACCAGGTTAAGCTTGGTTTGTGGTTATCCTAGGATTGCCTCCCTTCAGCTTGAGGTTGATCTAGGCTCTAACACCCTGTTGCAAACCCTATTTCAGCTCGCTTTCCTCGTAGTCGCCTCCCCCTCGTAAAGGTTAAGATCATCTCTAGAATATTATTACTCTCACTAATTATAGAGAGTTCTAAAAAAGTCTCAAGAATTTGATCTAGATCTTTTTGTTGTATAAAATTATAGAAAAATCAATTTGTCAAATTGTCTATCATTAATAAGCCTAGTTCTACATAGATATTTTCTAAATATTTGTTTAAAGTTTTATCCTAAATAAATTATGTCCATGCATATCTCTTGAGTGAAACAAATGAGAACATCGAACTTTAGGATTACAACTCATTCTTGAGTTTATACCATCGTATCTATATTATAAATATTATGGGACTTTGATATTCACCATAATTGACAAGAAATAATATTTCCAGATGAAATTATTCAACAAGCAATCCATTTTATAGAATACAAAATGTCCTCCGGTGTTGTTAATATAAAGTCTATTGGGGAGACAAATTTCTTGCCTACAGAATTATTAGAGAAACAATGTCCTGCTTTCTAAATTGTGTTTCACCACTTTATTAATGTTCCAGATGATGATACTTTTCTTTTGATTATTCAAGGAATTGTTGGAATAGGAAAATATTCTCTCATTCATTGTATTTGTGATGCTCTTTCAGCTGCAACAATGGGTGAAAAGGGTCTAATATTAATGCTTGGTCCATCAAGTTTAGTTGCTTTTAATATAAATGGAAAAACAATACACTCTGCTTTGAAAATACCTATTAAAGATATGAAACCACTTAATGGTCAAGCTCCATCAAATTTATAGGAATAAATGAGGAACGTTCATTATATTTTAATTGATGAAATGAGATTTCTTGGGCCAATGTTGTTTATGCGAACAGATTCACATCTGTGAGAAGCCTTTCCGGGAAAGAAAGATTCTCCTTTTGGTGGTAGGTCGATGATTCTTGTGGGTGATCTTGTGTAGCTTCCTCTAGTTAAGGGTAAACCCATGTATACAGGAAGAACAACTAGGAAAGTGTTGTGGTAAAGATTCAACGTTGTTGTCACTTTGGATAAAATTTATAGGCAACAAGGAGATGATCCTAGGCAGGCATATTTTTGCAAACGTTTAATGAATATAAGAAATGTGGAGCTTTTTATGGATGATTGGGATATTCTTATGACATGTGTCTATAACTATTTGTATTCTAAATAAAAGGTTTTATTTGATTCTTCAGTACACTTGTTTACAAAGAATGATCTCGTTAATTTTCACAATCACAAAATGCTCAAATCCTTGAATTGCCCAGTTGCGATATGTGTTGCAGAATGTGGTAGGAGATCGGATATTGTTGATAGTGTTGATGGTTTCTTGGGTCATGAGGTCTTGTTGTGTCATGGTCAATGTGTCATGCTTACATGTAATTTGTGGGTGGAAGTTGGTTTGATAAATGGCATTGTTGGGTTTGTAGAAGATATCTTTTATTCACATGGTACACATCTTCCTCAACTTCCACAGTTTGCTACAGCTGTTTCTGAGAAGTACATTGGTGCACCATTTGAAAATGATTGTCCTAATGTTGTGCCCATAACACTTGTTGTTAGAGGTAACCTTAGACACATTCCATTAAAAATGGCTTAGGGCTTGACTATACACAAGTCACAAGGGATGACTTTGCAACGAGCCATTTTAGATATTAGGGATAGGGAGAGGCAGGGTTTGACATTTAGAACTATATTGAGAATGAGATATATTGATAGTTTACATATTTCACCACCTTTTTCTTATTAATTTTATGAAAAAATGCAAAACAATGCTTATGTTACACTAAAAAAAAGAGGAGTGATTGAAGTCTATATCATTTTGAGGTTTTTTATCTAGAATTGAGTTGACTGTTGTGGTAAAGTGGTTGGAAATGCTATTGATGGTTTATGTTTTTTTCCTACCATGATTTAGTTATTTGTTTTGGTTTTTTTTGCGTAAGTTGTCATGTTGAATGCCTGAAAAAAATCACGTGCATCCTACAATTCATACACCTTGGGTTTGTAATCTTTGTCCCTTGGGTTTAACATATTTCCCTTGGGTTTACAATGCATTTGGTTTTTACTGTTGATCCCTTTTTTTTATTATTTCATAGCATTTGTGATATTTATCATACAATTTATATATCTTGTTTTATATTATCATTTTTTTACATTTATTTATGTTACGACTGATATTTGAAGGGTTCAATATTGTTTGAATGGTTTAGTGTTTCTGCATGGCTTTGAGTAAAAGATGAATGGTTCTATATAATTCTGGTTGTTTCTTGCATTTTTTTGATCTAGCGTAATAATTTCCTTGTCTTACTTTCTCATTTTTTTGAATATATTTTTTGATTGAAAAATTAAGAAAATTGAGCATTTTCATAATATTGCATGGGTCTTTGATCTACTAGTGGTGTTGTGGTTGTTTGATTGGTTTATTTTAACCTATTTCTTCTTTCTTTTCTCAAATTTTTAATGCTTTTACATTTATGGCCATTATTACTTATTATTCTTTTAAATATATAAGGGCTTATATATGTTGGTTTTATAATTTTAATATCATTTTTGCTTTCTTCTCTCCATATTTTGAATTGTATTTGATATATGTCCAAGAAATTGTTTTTTTGCTTTTTGTTAAAGAAAATAGAAAAAGGAAAAAACTCAAGCTATTTTGTGTTTTTTTTATACTTGTTTGTTTCTTTGTTTATGTACTGTTTTTTTCTATCTTTCTATGATTAAAATGCATATATGGACAACCATGCTGGCACTTATTACATTAAAGTGATCAAATATATTGTTGCAACCTTATGTTTTGTTTTGTATATTCGCAAAAGGCTAGATAAAAAACATGGATTCCATCCTTCTTTTAGTGATGAGCATATTTGTGTCTTGGATGTAATGAAATGGGATGTGAAAATGTTGTATTATTTGCATGTAAGAGAATCTAGGAGGAAAACTAGAAGGGATTGGTTTAAAAGCGTTAAGTATCGTGACCATTATCTTGTTGATTTGAGTTGGTTTTTCTTTTGTCATTGTTCAGGGTGTGTTTTGGAAGAGGCTCACATGAAATAATTGTGTTATCGTTGAGCATTTGAATTTCATTTTTGTTTAACATTTTGTACATGTTAAGAGATGTGAAATAAATATATATGTATATACAAATTTTAATAAAATGTCAATACAATTTTTATTTTTTGAGTTTAAATTTGAGGAAATTTGATTTCCTTGTCATCCTTGTTGCAATGTGTTATATTGTTTGTCAATTTTATTTGATTCTTGATTTTTTCATAGTTTGTTTTTTCATGGTATTTAATATTGTTCCATTATATTGAATATTTTATTTGTTTGTTTGTTAAACATTCGACTTTCTTGTTAGTATTAGTGAATGCATTTTGGTTTATAGGATAATAAACCAAAATTTTGTTATTGTGAAAAAGATTATCTCTTTATAGAACTTCACATTCTCAACTATGGTCAACCATGGTTCAATGTTGTTTAATGTCAAAGATTGTGTCAACAGTAAAATAAAGCATGGTCAACCATTGTGTGATGTTGCATTGTGACAAAGCTTCTCCCAAAGCTGCTAAACCATAGTCGAGCTTTTCATTGTGAAAACACTTCTATAGTGAAAAATCCATCGTGGTGAACTCTTGTCAAATAGGTTTATCTAAGGGTTTTAATAATTATGTCCCGGCTTTATAATATTTGTGCATAGGGTTTACTGTTATTCGCTTGGGTTTATAATCCCTTCGGTTTTCAATTTTTATTCCATGGGTTTATTATTTGTTTGGCTTTATAATATTTATCCAAGGGTTTATATAGGTTGGTTTTATAATATTAATACCTTGAGAACATAAAACACATAGGTTGTAGAATTAATCATTTGCGTTAATAATATTTATTATAATAATAATGTTTTTGATATTGTAAACCTACGAGGTTATTATTAACCCCTTGGGTTTATTAACCTCAAGATATTATCGAGACAACGTTTCTTAGCCTATAAAGGATTGGGTGAATATTTCAGGGTTTACATGTTCATTTAAGGGTTTATAATATTTATCTTCGGTTTATATACCTTTGGTTTATAATCTTTGTTCCTTGGGGTTTATTATATTCGCTTGGGTTTTTAATGCTATAGTAGTAATATCTTTATTACATATTTACTAACCCAATTTATTGACAATGTAAAGTGAAGGGGTTTTTATCGACCCCTTGGCTTTATATTTCGCTTTCGATTACAGTCCCTTGGGTTTACAATTCCTTTGATTTTTAGTATTAAAATGCGAAAGGATTATAAACCCAACTTTTTTTATTGTGAAAAGGACTGTCTCTTTGTACAACTTCACATTCTCAACTATGGTTAAACTCAAGGATTTCATATCATAAACCTAAGGGGTTGATATTAAAACCCCCAAAAATTATAAATCCAAGGCAATAATATTAACCAAAGGGATTAATACTAAAAACCCTACGGTTTATATTCCCTTTGGTTTTTGGTACTAATTCCTTGGGTTTATAAACCCTATACGGTTTATAAACAAAAGACATTAAAACTAAAAACCCATGGGATTAATATAAACTCTAGGCCTTCTAGTATCAATTCCTTGGGTTTATTATCCCTTGGGTTCATATTATTCCCTTGGGTTTATAATCCCTTGGGACTTTAGTATCAAGCCCAAGGGTATATTATTCCCTAGGGCTTATAATACTGTGGTGTGTTAATATTATAAACCCAAGAGAATGAGTTTTTAGTATTATAAACATAGATGTGGTCCATATAAATGTATAAGTTCATATACAATATTCTATATTGATGGGTATCTATTAATGTGGTTGATATACACTTATCAATATTTATCAACTACATTTATTAATGTGTTGGTGCTAGTATAAATATTATGAGTTCCTTCTTTAGTTCATAGCATATTATAAACATTTAATTTTAGGTGTACTCTAGAAATCCACTTCGCTTCATTTTGTTATTTTGAATTAAGTACATTTAACCATTTTTAACAATTAAAAAGAGAAATTGGAAGACTTAAATAAATAAATATAGAAATATCAAATTATTGAACATAAGGTTCAAGTGGAATTATTTGTAATCATAATTAATGCAATCATTTGTAATACAAATTATTTGTAATAATAATTAATGTAATCATATAAATTAAATAGGTTGTTGATTTTATCTTACAATATAATATAACATATATAACATAACATGATTTGAAATAATAATTAGTTTAGCTATATAAATTAAATAATTGGTAAATTTCAATATACATTAAAACACTTACCTAATTATGCATTGCAAAATTAAATTATTAATATTATTAATATTAATTATAAAAATAATTATGAGTTAACATATATACATTTAAAAAAGTATATAACAACATTTTTAACTATGGAGATTTACCCCTACTTTACATGGAGATTCTTAATCTTTGAAAGATTTTTTACAATATTATGTGCTAATACCCAAAAAATTATAACTCATATATATATAATTGAATTTTATGCTCTCTATTGGACTTTTAATTAACTTTTATTTACATTAATAGGAATGTCTATTTTGAAATAAGGCTTTCAGAATTTTAATTTATGTAGTAGTCATTCGATAGATGGTTGAGATTTATCTCAAAGGTAGTTATGCCCCATGGCATTGGCCCATAACATTGTAACAAAGTCTAGTTATAGGTTAAAAGCTTCCAAAATGAGAGTAAATATCCTTGATTAAAAATTTTGTTAAATGACTTTATAAATGTATATATATTTAACTCATATATTAATCCTTTTTATAATTACTAATAATAATAGTTTATGATTTTTTTGTTATTGGCAATGCAAAATGTATTATGAAGTAAGTGCTTTGATTCCTCTCATGAACCTCTTGATCTTTACCAACTATTTAATATATATAATTGTGATAGTTAAATTGAAAAACAAAATAAACATAACTAAATTTGAGATAACTTTAAAAACTCTATATTTATTATTACTAAAAATATTCCATGAATATTAAATCCTTAACATTCACCTATTAAATATTAAATATTAAAAATAAAATTAAAATTCTAAAAAAAATCCATTCCAAAACAAGCATACCTATTAGATAATATAACTAAATACATCTTATTATCGCATATGTTTTAGACAACAAAAGATTAAACATCTATTAAATTCTGATACTTATAAACCGAAGGAATATACACCAGATAAATAACCATATATAACCAGTAGTGAGTGACAGACCACTCCCTCAAACACGTTCCACAGCATCGACAATCTACTATAAATAAACTAAGCCGCCATGGCAAAATGGGTAAACACGATCCTCCTAGGAAGCAATGCAGTGTGTTGGACATGAGATCATACCGCTCCTTCGAACATTTTTTTATTGTGCCATTGGAGACGTTGTATTACAAACATAAAACTTTCATTTTGAATCTAATAACTTATATTTCTAATAACTTATATTTCACATCTTTATCGTTAAAATTACCTTTTTTTTTAATGTTATGGAAAAAATTAAAATTTTTATTTTTATTTTTATTTTAATAAAAAAATAATTATTTAATTAAATTTATTTTATTTTAATTTTATTTATTATAATATTTTATCTTTTTATATAAATTAAATAATAGTTGATGTAAAAGTATCATCTAAATTTTATTTTCCAAATGTGATAAGATCTAAAAAAATTCTATAGAATAACTTACAGGTAAAATCATGTGATTTAACAAATGAATTAAATAAATATATATTATATATGGTAACAAATGAATTAAATAAATATATATAGTTGGAAGAGTCGAAGGAATTTAGGTTTTATATGTTTTAGAAGACAAACCATTATCCGAGATCCAAACAATTCATATGATTATTATGGATTGAATAGAGATCCAAAAATAAAAAATAAATGGCTGTAATTGTTTTTTAAGTTTAAATCTATATAGAGTCATTATCTTGTTTTTTTTGAGACAATGGTATTAGTTTTTTTTTGTTTTTTTTTTCTTTTTGGCCTAAGAGGGCCATATCAGAAGCAAGAATAATTTTAGGGGTGAATGTTCGCCCTTTGGCGAAATTAAGGGGTTTTAAATTTTTAGTGGGTGAATATTTTGTATCATAGTACATTTTTACAAATCACCTCAAATAGCCCACCTTATTTTAAGGGAGAGGGTAAAAAAGGTAAATTTAGCCCTTGAAATTAGGACTTACAACCTTCCATTCGCCCATTTTCAAGAATAGGTTTTACTTAAGTGAATCCATTGGCCCATTTTCAAGAATAGGTTTTATTTAAGTGAATCCTGTGGGCCAAATACCATATTTATAAAAGAGGTATGGTAAATTAATAAAAATATAAATAAATAAGAGGTATGGTAAATAAATAAAACATTTTTTATATTTACTCCATAAGTCACCTTAAATACATGTAAGGGTGTAAACAAATAAAAATATAAGTAAATTTGAGGTATGGTAAATAAATAAAACGTCTTTTTATACTTACTCAAAAAGTATGGTAAATAAATAAAAATATAAATAAACTAGACGTATCGTAAATAAACAAAACCTCTTTTTATATTTAGTCCATAACCCTCGTTCTATGAAGGCTCAAGAAAGATGTTTTATTTAAGTGAATCATATGGGCCAAATACCATATTTGTAAAAGAGGTATGGTAAATATGTTTTATTTAAGTGAATCATATGGGCCAAATACCATATTTGTAAAAGAGGTATGGTAAATTAATAAAAATATAAATAAACGAGAGGTATGGTAAACAAATAAAACATTTTTTTATATTTACTCCATAAGTCACCTTATATTTACGAACACTCAAAAAATAATGGGTTATATTTAGGTGAAACCTATGGCCAAAATACTATGGGACAAATACCATGGACTAGATTGTTATTAATACCATGCAAAAAACCATTATTAACCCTAATATTAGAATTAATAAAAATAAAAATGGCCCATGGTATTCACCAAAATGGCACATGGTATTGACCCATGGTATTCACCTGGAATGTAGCCTATTTAAATGGGGGAATTAAACCAGCATGTAGCCTATGCTAAGATTCACTAGGGCTTTACAAAGTTTTATTATTTAGTGAAAGACTCGCCAAGATCTTACAAGATTTTATAATTGAGTAAAATATTCGCCATGCCTGGTGAGAGATTCGCCAAAAAATTATATATACATATTATATTATTGATAAAATCGCCTTCCATTTTTCCTATATACCATGGAGATTCGCCCATTTATTATATTTATAAATTTAGGGGGGTTCTTAAAATTTTCCCTGATCAGAAGTAGACATACTTTTTTTAGATAGGTAAACTTACATTTTAATGAAAGTGAGTTCATTTTTTCCTTTTTGAGGAAAAAATGAGAGAATTAAAGATATAAAACATGAGTTGGATTTTCAATTAGATAAAGAATTGTATGGACTATTGTGTACTGATTATGTCTGAACTGATATGGAATAGGTGGGGTTTTTGTTGGCCGCGGCATAGATCAATGCATTTTTATGACTTGGATTGATAAAAAATTTGGAATGTTGAAATGTGTGGACTAGTGTTTTATTCTGTGCTATATGCAGTAAGAATGTGATTGCTAAGAAGCCCGTGTGGAGTTTAGATTTATAGGTTGATGTTGTATATTGTGTGCAAATTGAAGTGTCATCACTCAAAAACAAGTTGGACTAAACTTGGATTGACATATCCATAAATTAAAGTAATTAGTCAAACAATCTTAAACACTAGTATATCAAGACTCTGTTGCACATAGATCTCACCAGAAGATACCAATGAATCAAAAGTAGTGGAGTAACTATGTTCGAGTCTTGGTGCACAATTTTGTTAATTATTTTATTTTGCAAGCATTGATAATATGTAAAATTTCACTAATCTGAAGTTAAACATGAACGCAACAAATTACATATATAACCATAAATACATGGATGCAATAGAAATAACACTTCCTTTCATTAATATCAAATAATGAAACATGCTTACAAACATAACGGAAAATTGACTAGCTCGGACGATGGTAGCTTATCTCTTAGAAGAGATGTGGTGGCTACATGCCTCTGAACTGAGTTACAATGAGGCTCAGGGGCCATTTTGTTATTGAACAATAAGAGAAAATCCTAAATAACCAAAACCCTGACCCGAGGAGATGTAACACAAATAGTTTGTGGGCCCCGTTGGGGTAGGTTGAGCAGCCAACTTCCCAGGGTGGTAACTTTGTCATATTATCTCTGTTTGACATGCATGATACCTCATTGGAAAGATCTCTCTGAGGAATACAACTAAAAGCACAATTTCAATGAAATTTCCCAGAGGAATATTGCTAAAAAAATGTCGTTTAGGGCCTCAAAATGGCTCTGGATGTTCAAGACTCGAAAAACTGCCAAAAATAGTAAAATGTGCTACAATTAAGGAAACTAAAAAAAATGAAAGAAACAATGGTGGGGTTCCAAGTGGAATAGGATGGTGGCCACCCATATCCAATTGGATCAATCCTCCCCCCTTAAGAAGCAATGGTCTCCATTGCGTTGAGTTCCTCCATGAGATGAGGAAACTTCTGCTGAACTTGTTCTCTAGTGAGCCATTTTCCTTAGTGCATGAGTTGGTCAGATTTGAGAACTCGATACAGTTGGATATTCTGTTGGCGAGATTTATTGATCTACGTGTCTATGATTTGATCAGTTGCAGCTTGTTCCATGCAGTCTTGATTTAACTCTATTGGTGTGAGTTGTTTTGCAATGTCGGATGTGTTCAATAGCGGTAGAAAGTATGGCCGAAGTCGATCCACATTGAACATTGGGTGCAAGCCAAGGAATAGGGTAATGTTGAGCTCAAAATCATTATCTCCCACAACCTTGGTGATGGTGTATGGCCCATATAGAAGACGGATAATCTTGCAGTGGGGACCAGGGAGGCACTCCTTTTGCAAATGTAGACAAACTTTGTCATCCACCTTCAACTTGTGTGGCACCCGATGTTGATCATGTCGCTACTTGTACATAGCATTGGATTTGTCCAATATGTCATGAAATTGTTGGCAGATGTGTTGAATGTGCTCAATGAAGCTATTTGCCTTGTCGGCTTCGGACTAGACATGGGACGAATCTACCTGAGTTGCTGCAAATGGTATGGCCACATCAATAGGACATAGTGGTTGGAATCCCAAGCCCACCTGAAAATGGATGTGGCCAGTCGAGCTGTGGAGAGCCCAATTATAGTTGTGCTGAACATAGGGGAGGCTCTCATCCCATGTGTGTGGATGCTTTGAGTTGTACATGCACATAATGTGTATGATCATCCTATTGATGACCTATGTCTAGCCATTAGTTTGGGGATAGAAAGTTGTGGACTTAGTGAGCTTGGTGTCCAAAATCGACCAGAGACTGGACCAAACTGTAATGAGGAACCTGCTGTCTCGATTTGAGGTGATAGACTATGGGATCCAAAAATGTACCCACAGTTGTTCAAAGAAGCATTTAGAAGTGGCTTCTGCTGTGATACTCTTCTTGCAGGCCGCCATAATGGTTATCTTCAAGAATATGTCAATGACCACAAAAGCATAGTCGTTGCCATGCTTAGTAGAAGGAAGGCCTCACATGTAATCCATGGAGATGGATTCCCAAGGTTGAATAGGTGTAGAAATTTGAGTATAGAGACCTTGCTTTTTGATGGTCATTTTAGCAATGATGCGGGCAGTGCGTGACATGATGTACTTCTCGACATACTGTTGAAGATTCGGCCAATAGAAATACTTCTACAGTACTACTACCATTTTCTCAACCCCAAAATGCCCAGCCGCCTGAATGTAGTGTGCTTCCCAAATCATCTACCCGCGCTCGCTTGAAGGAACACAAAGGTGTCCTAGGTGGCATAACAGAGCATCATGGAGGTGAAAATCTGGAACTTGCTGACCCTCCAAGAGCGTATGGTATGTGTGGTCAAATTTAGGTTTCTTTTGTAGAGAAGTGGCCAATCAGAAGTCTCGTTCCCATAAGAGATGAGAACGGTGGTTAACGCCATGATCGATGGTCATCTGAGGTAGTCTGCAACATTATTTATGTTGCCCTTCTTATACTTGATATTCAAATCGAACTATTGCAGGCATGTGGACCAATTCTGATGGATATCATTCTACAACTTCCCTTGCGTCTATATGAATTACAAGGGTTGGTGTTCTGTGTGGATGACCGTTTCCTTCCCCAAAATGTAATGCTTCCATTTTCAATAGGTTTGCAAAATGGAATGCATCTCTTTATCATAAGTGGGATACTTCCAGACTGTGTCTGAAAGTGTCTCACTATGATATGCCACTGGATGCCTCTGTTGAGTAAGAACTGCCCCAATAGCATAGTTAGAGGCATCTGTCCCGATATCAAATGGTTGTTGCAAGTCTGGTAATGTGAGCATTGGTGCAGAGTAGAGGCGATTTTTCAACTCTGCGAAAACCTTCTGTTAAGATTCAGACCAAAAGAAATTTTCTTTTGATCCTCCTTTGGTGACTTTATTCAAGGGCCAAGTGATATGAGATAACCCCAACATGAACCTGCGGTAGAAATTGGAAAGACCTAGAAAGTTGAGGAGCTCTATCAGAGTGGTTGGGGTTGGCCAATCCCGAATGACTTGGATCTTGGCTGGATCCGCATGCACCCCCCGTTCATCAATAATGTATCTCAGATACTAAACTTGGGTCATGCCACAAGTGCATTCTCTGAATTGGCACACAACTTGTGTTGTTGTAGTGTTTAGAGAACTTGTTGGATGTGGTGGAGGTGCTCTTACCAACTCTGGCTGAAGATTAGGATTTCATCCAAGTATACAACTACAAATGAGTTGGTGAATGGCCACAAGATGTCATCCATCATCCTCATGAAGGTTGCAGGAGAATTCGTCAACCCGAAAGGCATAACCAACCATTCGAAAAGGCCCTCCTTAGCTTTGAAGGCAGTCTTCCACACATCAAAGGGTTTGATTGGTACCTGGTGATATCTGGACTTCAAGTCGATCTTGCTGAAATATTTTTCCCCTTTGAGTTGGTCTAGAAGGTCATCAATCTATGGGGTCGGGTACCTATTCCAGACAGTGATATTTTCAATGCCTGATAGTTAATACAAAGTCTCCAAGTCCCATCCTTCTTCTGTACCAACATGATCAGGCTCCCACAGGACAATGAACTCAACCAAATGTGACATTTCTGCAAAAACTCTTGAATTTCCCTCTTGATTTCATCATTCTCTAGAATGGAGTGATGATAGATTGTTCCATTAGGTAATGACGCACCTGGGGTTAGATTGAAGGAGTAATTGACCTAACAGTGCAGAGACAACCCTGCAAGGGAGGTGGAGATGTCCTCGTAATCCTCCACAACCTTGTCCATCTGTTGTTGTCGTGTAGAGTGGCCCTATCTAGAGGTCATGGCCACTGTCTTCTTATTTCCTTGAGGGTGTATCATCAGGAAAACAAATTTCCCAGTTTTTGAAATGAGCTTATTGCATTGTCTTGCAGTACCTAGAGAGATGGCAGTAGGCGGTGCTGCCTCCGATATCCAGTATGACTTATTTCCCAATGTCACAGTAACAGTGTGAGGTCTTGACTCATATAAAGCATGTCGCTTCCACAAGTATGATTGGCCTATTGATACATCAGAAACATCAAGAGGAGAATTGTTACATAATACCTCATCCGTGAAGGGGTTGATGTTGTATGGAAGGCGGCATTGTTGGCTCACATGCAGATCCCATCATTGGTGAAGCCACCCGCTGGTGTAGGGTTGTGGGTGTGTTGTGTTAAGGCCAACCTCTTCACGACCTCTGCTACAATGAGGTTATTTTGGCTCCCACTATCGATAATGAATTCTAGCGAGGAAACCTTTACCCACATCTATGAATAGAAGAGATGCTCCTCCTCCTCTAGATCTTTGGGTTCCTCCTTTTGGATCTTTGTGGTGGTGATGGTGGAGTTGGGCTCCGCATCAATAATCTGCTTCCATTCCTCTTGTCAATTTCTAACTCAAAGTTGGAACATGCATATGATTGTGAAGCCTTCAGCTAGGCCACAAGCGACTGCCTAGCCTGAAACTCACTTGTGTTGTGTGTGGAGCTCTTATGGAACTCACACCACTTTCCCATGTCCTTCTCCGGCTTCGGAGTGTTGTCTTTTGCTTGTTGTCTTGGTGGGTTTTCTTAGGTCTTCTCGACTTTGCTTTGTCCTTCATTTTTTGGTTTGGGGGCACCTTTCCCTTGCTTCAGATTCACAGATCCAAAGTCTCACTTCTTCTATTTAAACTTATGCTAGATCTTGACAGCGTATCTGTACGTTGTTCTGAGCAAGGAGATGTCAAGGAATTCCATCTCATCCTGGATGTATCTATGTAGGCAGCCATGGTACTTGAGTACAAAATGTTTCTTAGAATCTTTTATACCCAACTTGGTAAACTCTGGCACATCTTGGTCCCTTCCCTTCCGTAACGTGGTCCACTTTATGTATTTTCCCTCATAGCTCCCGATAGGGTAGTGCTGCTCCTTGATGGCATCTCAGAATGAATTCCAAGTGGTAGTGTTTGAAGACAATGATGGCGTACTTTCATCCTTCTTTTGACAATAGGTTTTCCACTAGTCCTTGACGTGGGGGCGACTTTAAGAAGAGAAGAAGTAATATTTTCTCGGTTGGAAAAATCATGAACAAAAAAATATCATTCTAGCATATTCAACCATTTACCTACGGCATATGCATCTAATTGGCCCTAAAATATGGGAATGTCAAAGTTTACTTGTACCTTAAAAGGTGTGGAGCCTCCAGAGTGTGGATGTGGATGTGCCATCGGTGGGCAATCGTTGAAGGATATGGACAAATTTATCCATCCTCATGTTCCTTTGTTTCTAGAGGGCCTCCTCGAGCTATATTTTGATAGGATCTCCTGCTCCCTCATCTTTATTTTATTCCCCCATGGGAGGCCATCGAGATTTACGAGGCTAGTCTTACAAAGGTTCGACCAGTTTGAGCCCTAACTCACATCCTGACCTCGTTGGGGACATGCAAAGAAAAACAGAGAAAGTGTAGACTGCTCTCATAGCAATGATATGAATTTAAATAGGAATGAAAAAATTAAATATATAACCATTAATATAGAGAAGCAGTAGAAATAACACTTCCTTTCATTAATATGAAATAATGAAATATACTTACAAACAGAATGGAAATGAGACTAGCTCGGGTGATGGTAGATTATCTTTGAGAAGAGATGTGGTGGCTACATGCCTTTCAACTAAGTTACAATGTGGTTCAAGTGCCTTTTCATTATTGAAAAATAAGAGAAAACCATAAACAACCAAAACCCTAACTCGAGGAGATGTAATAACAAGAGTTTATGGGCCCCGTTGGGGTTAGTTGGGTAGCCAACTTCCTGGGGTCGTAACTTGGTCATATTATTTCTGTTTGATGCACATGATACCTCACTCGAAAGATCTATCCAAGGAATACAATTGAAAACATGATTTCAATGAAATTTCCCAAAGGAATATTTCCAAAAAAACATTGTTTAGTGCCTCAAAAAGGCTCTATAACTTCAGGACCCAAAAAACTGCAAAAATAGTAAACTGTGCTACAATTAAGGAAACTGAAAAATTGAAAGAAACAATAGTGGGGGTCACAGTGGAATAGGTGGGTGGCCACCCATATCCATGTGGATCATCCACACATTTTGAGTCATGTTTTTCTAAAATTGAAAAAGAAGTTATGATAGCTAAACGTCATGGGGTTTCTCATGATGCCGCAAGTATTGGTTAACTACCAATGCATATAGTTCTATGGAGGATTTGTAGAGTTTCAGTTGAAGGTTGATTAAAGCGGAGCTAAAGAACACCCATTTTTGTATGAATTTTAAATGCGAGGGACAAGATACTTGAAAAAAAATTAAATTATATGGGGCATCTTGGCATGTTTAAAAATTGTGATTAGTTGGCATTATGTAGCATGGTCAAAGTTTTTTGAAATAACCTAGGCTATTTATTTTATATGAGAATGTGACACCTATCAATAAGAAGTGTGAAAGTAAAATTATAAAGTGATTAAGTGACATTAATTGATGCTTTATGAAAAAGGGGTTTCTGCATATAAATAAATAAATCACCCCTTGAGTTGAACTTTCAAAGATTATTAAATAGTGATTTATTAGTCCCTCCGTCATGAGGGACTATAGCACTCACTTTGACTGTCCATTATTTGGCTGTGTTTTGAAATTTAAACCAAAGTTTTGTGAAAATGCTTAATATTTTTATTTTTGCATAAATTCAAAAATAATTTTTGACTTTTCAGTAAATTTTATTTCTAATGTACCATCAGTTGAGGAAGTTCTCATGGGACATAATTCCCTTGGTGGAGGGAATTTGATTTTCGTTTTTTCCGATTGCATGAAAATTCATTTTAAAATTAAAATAAAAGTAATTTTGTGAGTGGCCATTGTGTTGGTGAGTGTTCTAACAGTGACTCTTTTATGTTATCTCGCTGCTCAATTATGTGAGAATTGATATAGTTGCAAGACACTATAATGTTAGTGCTCTATTCAATGATGCGAGAATTGATAAGGTTGCAGGTTGTTTGCATAGGCCTCGAGGGAGGGGGGAGGGGGGTTTAACAAATGTCAAATTAATATTACTATGTTTCCTTGTGTAGAGGATGGAATATGTGTAGGATAACTGGGGTCCTTTATGTAGTGATTGTTGTCACACTGATCAACGATGTAGTAATTGGTACAGTTTCATTGCGCGGAAATTTTACTGTGGGGAGGATGGATTATGTGTGGGAGAAATTGGGGTCCTTTGCATAGATAAGGGTGCTCTCACACTAAGGGGGGTGCAGAGCGAGCTAGTATCAGTTTTTTAACAATTATCTTAATCTTTGGACTACAAAAGCTATTCTTATTATGCAATATTAAATAAATTGTGTTTTCAATTCGTGTGATATGTGGTTGTGGGACATTGTTATGTTAGTGCTCTTCTCAATGATGCAAGAATTGATGTGGTTGTAGGTTTTTTTCATAGGACCCCATCAGGGGGAAGGGGGGTCTAAATAAATCTCCAATTAATATTATTAAAGAGTATGTGCAAGAGAACATGGGCTCCTTTGTATAGGCGGGGGTGCTATCTAAAATGTGTTTTCAACCCGTGTAAAGAAGAAGTATTATGTGATAAAACAAAGTGAGTCAATTCAATGTTTTCATTGAAAGGATTTGGTACCTATTAGTCCTTGGTGTTAGTTGAGTTCCTCATTCTCTAAATGTGAAAAAAGCTTTGTGCAAGATTTATCAAAATAATAATATAGAAATCCCTTTTTTAATTATTATTTAGGAACATATTTCGAAACTACAGAAGTAGCTGTGTGGAGGGAGCTATGGGAAGGTGGTTATCTAAAGTTGGTTGTTCAGAGGTAGCATGTGCGGAGAAGAAATGCATGTGAGTAGAGCTTTGAATGTACCAAAATTTCGTACAAATTTTATTAAAATAATGAATATACAAAGCTCTTTTATCATTCTTATTTAGGAACGTATTTCACAACGTATGCTCATTAATTAATATAAGTTATGAATGTCAATGACTAACCAGAGGGCATTATTGAGTGTGGAAGTAGTTGTGCAGACGAAGTTATGCGGTGGTGGTTGTGTGTGTGAAAAGGTTATTCAAAATTTTTGTGAAAAGTTTATTAAAATAATAAATATACAAATCCCTTTTATAATTCTCATTTAGGAACATATTTCACAACATATTCTCATTAATTAATATCAGCTTCGAATGTCAATGACTGACCATAGGGTGTTATTGAGTCGAGAAGTAATTGTGTGGACAAAGTTGTGTGGAAGTGGTTGTGTGTGTGTGAAAGTTATGCAAAGAAAAATTGCATGTTTGGAATTTGTGTAGAATGAGTGAAGTGTAGAGAGATCTTTTACTTGTAATGTATTTTGATATTAGTAGATTGTGCACAAGAGCAGTACTTATTTTATTATTAATAAATTTTGCGAAGTGCAGATGTTCATGTAATGAAAACTTGGGAGCTTTTTCCACACAATAGATTGTGATGTTTGGAGGAAGTGTGTGCGGAGAACAAATGCATGTGCGTAGAGATTTTACTATGCCTAAAGCTTTGTCCAACATTTATTAAAATAATAATTATACAAATCTCTTCTTTAATTGTTATTTAGGAAAGTATTTTGTAGCAAATGTGTTCCTCCCATGATATCTTAGACCCACATTTATTAATATCACCTTCAAATGTCAATGACTGACTGAAGGTCATGGTTGAGTCTAGAGTAGTTGTGTGAATGAGGATGTGTGGAGGTGGTTGTGCATGTGTCGTGGTTATGCAGAGAACAAATGCATATGTGGAATGAGGGATGTGAAATATTCGAGCAGAATGAGGGAAATGTGGAGGGATATTTTAATTTTTTATTTAACTTTAGAGTACATATGCATTAGTGTTATTTTAAAAGTATACATTAGTATTGACATTTTAATGTTGTTAAAATCATGTTTGTAATATATTATGCGAAGTGGAGGTTCATACAATGAAGGTTTGAGAGATGTTTGCATGCAAATGTATTTGTTCTGCAATCCCACACATATGCATTTGTGTTATGTTAAAAGTATACGCAAATCATGTTTCTAGATCTGTTGTTTTAGTGCTTATGTGATTTTTTGAATGTGTGGACAAGTGTGTAGTCTGTGAATTGAATGCTGAGAGGAAATGTATTTACCCACAAGGTTTTTTTCTATTAATTAGAGGCATGATATCAGGATGATAAAAAAATATGGATGGCAACTTTATCTTTGTAGCATGTTTTAGATACAAATTAGTGGCAGGTGGTGATCTCTAGGGAAACGAGTTTGCAAACATTTAAAATAGCTAGGACAGTGAGTGAAAAACAATATTTGCAGTGATAGAAAAAATAGCTCACTTCATTTTGATTGTTAGATTTTTGAATTAATAATAATAATAATAGTAAAAATAATAAATATTAATGACTAGACAAACATTGGAACAATAGAGCTATCTCGCTGTCAGCTTTATCTCTGATATAAAGATTTTTTGTCATGGAGGTCATGACTTTTAAGGAAACAAGTAGACAAGAATTTTGAAATCATTAACGAAGGAAAGAAATAAGTTAATTGTTGATACCAATATGAGTTTTCTCTAATCGTTTACGTATTTTGAGTAGGAGATTGTGTAGTGTTTTCTCTTTGGAAATTACGTTTAAGAGTTGAGATTGCAACTTCAATGTTGTGTCAATGGTGTTTCTATTAAATCATGGATGAGAGAATAGTGAAAATGTAAATAAGCCCTATAACACTACAAGCTTTTAAACTGATTCACCTTTAGCAGTTTCTTGTTCGTATTTTGCAGTTTCTTAGTTGATTATCAGGATTACAGTTTGTTCGAACTTGTTTTATATTGTGAATTTATGTTTCTTATTGTTATAGACAATTTTGTGCCTTGCAGCATCAGGCATGAATTGTCAATAATCCAAGGGATCCAAAGTCCCTAAACATGATGTTCCTACCCCTAGAGGAACAAGGTCAGCAAACCAACAGCTCTCAGATCAGTTCTCCACCTGAAAACACTAAAAAACAAGCAATCTTGAAATCAAAGCAGGTGCTCCACTAGGCTTCTGCGCTGAAACTCAACTCCTCCATGGTGTACCTGCGTTGCAAAGCAGGTAGAACAAAGGCCACCTGCGCTGAGCGAGATGGGACAAGTGGCACACTGAGTCATTACTCTGGAATCTTCCAAAAATGACACTTGGATCAGGGATTTCACCTTGTGATGAGTCAGAGGCTCTGTTTCTCCAAGTGGAAGCAAGGTTCTCCAAGTGGACTCAAGAACTAAAGATCAACTGAAGAGAGAGAGGACACAAGGCAGCTACACATCAGTTGCAAGCTGACTCATCCTTTCTCAATTCATCTATATATTGAGCTCTCTCCTATGAGCTCAGGAGGCTGGAATTTTTGTGCAAAGTAATGATATGCTGTTGGTTTCACCATAGAACTATTGGGTGATTGCTTGAAGGAGGTGAAGAGGAGAAATTCTTTCTGCTGGGAGGTGTTGCTGGATTGGGGCCTTCAATGGTTGTAACCTTCTCAGAACTTTACTTCTTCCATTAATAAAAGCTATTGAGGTTCTTCTATATGCACTTGTTTCAATGATGTATTGTGATAATTGTATATTTGATTTATGCTAATCCTTGAATCAGTTATGATTGCATGCTTCTTGTAGTTTCCTTCTTTGTTATTTTGCAGGATCTCATTGTAGCTGGGCCAACAAAAGAGCAAGGAGCTGGGAGCAAGCAGCAAAGAGAAGAGTTTGGATTCGACATTAAGCGCAAGGCAACGGTTAGTGCATTCCTTCATTCTCTCTTGCTTTCATAAAGAAGTCAACCTTAAGTAGTTTTCTTTACAGTTGTTGCTGAGGTACTATCACCCTTAGAGTGGGATAGGGTCATCCGAGTCGGATACTTTTACCTACAACAAACTGTCGACTCCGCTGGGGATCGTATCTGTTTGATTGTTTGTAGTATTTTGCTATTCATTTCCTGAACAAAAGAGTACCAAATCGAAAAGCTTTTGACTATATCAAAAGCGAAGTAGAGGGCAGCTACTCTAGCTCATTTCTGAGCATGTTCATGGTTTGAAGAGCTGATCTACAAGGATCCTTGTAAGCTCTTAGTGATAGCTTTTCATCTTCCTTGTCATCCCTTAGTGTGTGCTTGACTGATAGCTTCTGATGTGAGCAAAAACCGTGAATTTTTGAGAAAATTGTGACCCGGAAACTGAGAAAACGCAACTTTCGTTTTCCAAAGCAGGTAGTACACAGGCTACCTGCTTTGCAACGCAGGTCCCAAAGGGGCTACCTGCGCTGAGAGCCAGACTGGCTGTGCAGCACCTGCGTTGGCCCAATTTTGCCTTGTGCATTTGGGGTTTCCTCCCTTTTTCTTGCCTGTTTTCACTATAGATTTTGCAGCCAGTTACCAGTCTTGTACCTGTTCTGAAACCAACCTTACTTGCCATCATTCCGCCTCTGTTATATAACGAAATTGTACTTGTTCTTTTGTATTTCTTACATCATTTCCAATTTCCCATAACGAAAGTGAAATAGTCTTGCTTTGGCCTCTTAGATCTGAACCTGTGTTAGGCATTTTGCTGGTCTAAAGAGTTAGCTTGTTTGCTGTCCATAGCTGATTAGTCTTTTTACTTTCGTCATTATGGTTTGATTTCATGTATTTCCAGTGATTAAACAAGTAAATCTTAAGGTGTCTTTTGATTTTGGACAAGCTTGTTTGTTTTCGCTTTAAATCGAAATCAAAGTTATATAACAACTTTCTTTTTGTAATACATCAACATTAAGAAAGGGAAAAGAAAATACATGCATTGTGCATTTTGCATTTGACTGTTTGCATGCTGATTTAGGAAATTTTGCATTAGTGTGTGCTCTATGATCTGTGTGAAAAGATTTGCCTTTCTTCTCCTCAGTAGTTAAGATTTTCAAAGTTGAAAGATTGAAAAGTTTGCTTCTCATCTTAGACTGCATTCAGGAATTTGTTACATACATCTCGTGGTGATCCTTAAAGGCAAACTGCTAAGCAAGATCAACATTAAAATAAATCCAATTTACTTAACAACGCTTTGAAACATAATGAAACACAGTAGAGGTCTAGGTAGAGACGTGAACCGGCGTCGTTAAACATAGTGACTGTCGATCTCTACGAAGGTGGGTGATTCCTCCTGAGAGACGATAGCACTAATACGGACTTGTGCCCCCGCGTACCGTCGCGTATATTGGGGGACCCCTATAGGAACAAAGCCTTTATCCATAGGAAGCCGTGTCGGCCGCCCTACTGATCGCGATGCAGTGAACACAGCATTCACGAAGATCGACCACTCGTACCGTAAAATGTATTCTGTGGTTTCGCGAAAGGTTTGGCACACCCTCTGCCTAGAACTCCAGAGTAGTTTCTTTTGGCCTTTTTCAAACTCTATAACTGAAAAAGTCCATCTGAGCATTTGTCACTTCGGGCTCGTTAATACATCGAAGGAGACTAGAGTCATCTTTAGCTTTTTCTCGACTCTTAAAAAGTGAAAAAGCAAGTTGTGTCTAAAGCGTCGTCATAATAAAATTCATTTTAAACGAACATAATCACCTCCTATTCCTTCGTTGATCTTCGAAGTTAGTCTTTTGGCATCGTAAGTTCTTGTAGAATCGCTAAAATATTTTGGATAGACTCAAAATGTCTGAACAACCGTCAACATCTAGGACTGTGTCGTCCGACACAGCAACAGCAGAGCGTCCTGCTGCCACTCCAACGATGTTTGCTGGTATACCATCTGTCCCGGCAAATTGCCAACAACAAGCCGGAGTCCCATCAGGGACAACAATATGGTTAGTTCCTATTTCTTCATCCGGATTATCATCTGGTACTTCTTATGTTGAAACTCAACAAATTGATCCAATGTGTCTTCAAAGGCCAATTTACCCTTTAAGTACTGGATTTCCACCATGTGGAGGGCAGTATGCTCTTTCATTGTTCCCTCCCGGAGAACAACCATGTGGGAGTTTACAACAAAGTTCAGGTCAAACTAGAATCACATCTAGCGGTTGGGTACCAATACTGCCTCAACAATCAGGAGTTGCATATTCAATGCAACCAGTACACCCTGTGTCGAATATTCCCACCACACCTGCTACGGCGAATGCGTCGCAAGTACAAGCACTACCTGTTGTAATACAACAACCTCTTGTCTCGGCGGCTCAATCACAATCTCAGGGTAGTGCCTCCTTATCTGGAGCGACTCAGGCTCGAACAAGTACTGTGACTCCTCATCTTGGTCAATCATCCAGTATTGGTCAACAGCAAATGGTCCAACAACCAGAGCTGGTTCAATCTCAACAACCACCATTCCAGCAATCATATCAAGGACCTGAGCAACAAGTCTTTGTAAGTAATGGGCAACCATGCTATAATGGTTATGCCCATCAACTTTGTCAAAGTTGTCAGCACTATGTTGGTCTGCAAAGACCCATTTCTCAGGCGATACCATCTTATCCTGGATATGCTTCGCCTAACCTGAACCAACAGTTGCCCTTTGTAGCAACTCTAGAATTGCCAGATCTAAACCGGCTGACGAATGATCCAATTGCTTATGCCCCTTGGTGGCCAGTGATTCCACATAAACTTCCATCGGACATTCCTAAATTCAATGGAAATCCAGGTGAAGACCCGTCGAATCACGTCATGACTTTTCATCTGTGGTGTTCATCGAACACTCTAAACGATGATTCGATAAGACTTCGCCTCTTCCAGAGGACATTGACAGGTTCAGCGGCTAAATGGTACATTGAATTGCCAAGAGCCTCTTTCGACAATTTCAGCTCCTTAGCCACGACTTTCTTAACCCATTTTAAATTACCGATAAGGTATGAAACGGGAACAGAACTCCTTACCAACTTCAAACAGACAACGGCCACTCACATATCTGATCATATACATGAGTGGCGACTTCGTCGTAGGATGGTGAAAACTTACGTTCCCGATCAGCTGTTAGCTGAATGGTTTATAAAGTCGTTACTTCCGGTTATAACAGAAGATGTGGCCAAGGGGGGAGTCGTAACAGAGGAGCAGGTCATTGCTCGTGCTCAATATCTGGACTTAGTATATACTCAGTCTGGCACGCTCTACGACAAAATACCTGACGCCCCAGACCTGAATTTTCAATTCCTCCCCCTCCTAAATCGATACTGACTCTCACGCCAGCAATGGCGTGACTGGCAAACGCAAAATTTCTAGTCAAAACGCAAATGAGGAACTTCTTGCCTCAGAAGTAAATGCCATGTCGACCGACAAGGGCAAACAACTGAAGCAACCAGGGGGCAAGAAGAAAAAGAAAAGGAAAGGGAAACCCCCGACAGGGTGTCATATATGCGATGAGGATAATTGGACGAAAGATTGTCCTCATATAGCTGAAGTTAAGAAACTCTTCAAGAGTTCAAAAACCCCAGCAGTATTGACTGATCCGTTTCCTAGTCCAAGACAAAATCTGGTTGCTAATCAAAATGCTTCCCGATCCCAAGTGCTTATGTTGTCCACCTCAAAGCAGCAAAATAATGCTTTGACAAGGAATAAAGATCACAGGAATCCAAAGCAATTGAACAACAAGGCAAATAAACAACCTAGTAGTTCAACAACAACTTTGACCAAAGTTGTGCCACCCATCGTTCCTAAACCAATGATAAAGTCGCCAAAGGGAGTAGTACACAAATCGACATTTAATCCTCGTGAAAAAATAACACAGGATTACAATATAATAGAGGACCTGACCCAATCGTCGTCCGCTATGTCGACACTTGAGGTAGCGCAAAAATGCACCTCCCAAGAGCAAGCTTTATTATCAGCCATAGGTGGGATTGGCCCAATGGATTCCAATCTTGTGACCTTTGATCATAAAGGATATGACCCTCAGTTACCAGCTCAACAAGCTTTCCTTATTCAAGTGAAAGCCCTCAACAAAACTGTTCATCGAACAATTATTGATGAGGGGGCATCTACATGTCTTATGTCGATGAGTTGCCGGAAAAATTTAGGCTCACCACCCTTGTCGAAATCGTCAACGACCTTAAAAGCATTTGATGGACGATCATACACTCCATACGGGATTTTAAGTAACTTGCAAGTTGAACTGGGTGGCAAAGCAGTAGAAGTAGATGTTGAAGTAATCGATGGAAACCTCGATTACAACATCCTACTGGGAAGGCCTTGGATATATGCCATGGCTGCAGTTGTGTCGACCTACTTCAGGAGGATTGTATTTCCTTTTCAAGGAAAAATTACAATCGTCGACCAACAAACATTTCTCCCCAACAGTTCTCAAGTTACGGGAAGCAGCACAATTATCCATGAAAGTAATCAGTCGCTCCAAAATATTGGAGTAGGTTTCCTAAAAGACCCTGCCTTAATGGGTACTTTTTCCCTACCGCCGGCGGGTAATCTGGAAGAAGTAGCCGCAGTGGAAACCTACAATATGAAATCTTCTATATCCAACGGATTCGGAAGATTCCTAAATATTTTGTCAGCATGGATCATCGCCCTAATGGAAATACTGTAAATACAGTGGGCCCCGAGGACGGTTCTTATCTCATGTCAACCTCATTAAAAAATGAAACAAGGAGTCACGAGGATAGTTCTTTTACTATGTCAACCTCATTAAAAAATGAAACAAATCCCCTTTTCAAAATTCAAAGGTAAACCTTCATTCCAACCACCAAGTTGAATGCAATGAAGCTTGGGGGGCACCCTCCTTTGACATGCGTTATTATGATGCTGGGGGCATGCAAAAGAACGAGCAGTTTTAGCATAAAGTTCATGCTCGTTAAAAAATAAACGCAAGAACCGAGCAGTTTTAGCACATAGTTCATGCTCGTTAAAAAAAGAAACATAAGTTGTGAGCAATCTTCCCCTAGAGTTCAAGCTCACCCAGAAAAATGAACCGGTAAATAACCTTGGTAAATGTAACCTTTGACAGCCATATTAAAGCCCTTGGTCGTGTTCTTGCAGTCTCACCTCCATCCGTTCATTTGGCCAATCGTTCATCTCCATATGTTTGTTTACCCATTTTGAGGAACAGCTGCGAAGAGTGATTTCACTTAGCCATCCTTGTGACACTGCCGTGATTGGAATATTCCAACCTGTACCTGGAATCTGCTGCTATCCCTGTTTATCACTCGTTCCTCAAAAGACGAGTCTTCTTTGAGCTCTTTTCTTCTGACTCGTAAAATATGAAAAGTTTGCCGAGTTTTGGCCTTCCAGCTCGTTAAACGACCGGAAGAGCTATCCCTCCTCTAGATTTTAATCTTTTTGGACCTGAGGGATTATTGCACAAAAAGATCGAGCGCTTGTTTGTTCGGCTCGTTAAAGCAATCGAAAATTCATCCCTTCTATATTGTTTTATACTTTTTCGGACTTAAGGGATTAGATGACGAAAAAGGAATTCTGGAGTTGACTTTATGTACCTTTTCAGACTCTCTAAAAATGAAAAGGACCGAGTTATCCTTGTCGTTAGACTCGTTAAATTCATTAAATAGCGACAAACTTGTCTTTAGACGAGAACGAGTTTCCCTATCGCTAGGCTCGTTAAAACATAGCGATGGGCTTGCCCGAAGGGCAGGTTATAGAACAAGCATATGTTATCCTCCTCAAGCTTGACAAAAATAAAGAGGTACTGGTCAGTAATGACTGGGGAAAAATTGGGAGAACCTCACAGCTTTAATGGTAGCAAGTCGCTCTTGAACATGACACTTTGTTCTCCGTATCACATCGGGTTGGGTTGTTTCATTCACCGGTCTCATCACCATGGTCCTCGCCACACCATCCACATCTGGGGTAATGCTACCGATCCATCACATCAGTGTCGTTATATGTTCAAGAGATGTTGTTCTGCAAAGAGTCAACCGTGTCCCATCCACTGCCATACATTGTCCTTCATCCATTTCATGACCGCCACCCTGAATCATACATCACAGTTTGTTTTCACCTCATCACAATCACTAGCTCCGTTCCGTGTCACTGATGTGGGATTCATTAAGGCCCTCCTTTGACGGATCGCTCCTTGTCGACATCAGCTCATTATCCAAGGAGTTGATCTAGGAACAACCCCTTCAGTACTTTGAAACTTGCATGCCTCAATGGCAAGTTTCTCACTTCCGGCGACAGGTATACATCAATGACCTTCGACCAGAAGATTTTGCATGGTGGTCGACGCCAAGTCCTTTATTCCCACCATGTGAATTGTACTGCCGTACCTTGAGGGTCATCATCCTTATCGGTGATTCCTCTCGCGCTTGTTAACGGTTTACATCATTGACCGGTAATCAAGCGATGTCTTTCCATGTTCGACTTCAAGAAATTCTCACATGGATCGACTTGTACATCGAGTGAAGATCGGAAGAGATTGAAGACCCCGGATCTAGTTTCATCCATCCGGGCTGTGATATATATTCAGGATATAAAGACATTTGATGTGTACATCATTGCAGCAGATGATCATCCTTCTCAAAGGATGATAATTTCAGCAGAGAATTATCAGTCTACCATCAGACAATCGTCTGTTCTATGTACCAAAATGAATTTATAAAACTAAGCATGGGAATGCCCGCCTCAGCTAGATCATGAAAAAGTATGAAAAATAATGTATTGTATTGTATCTTATTACAGGACACTTCTCGGCAGATTGAATGAACTTCGGATCCTCCTAATAAAGCATTTCACCCGATAAACGACCTCATACTTTAGGGGGCATCTATTATAGACAATTTTGTGCCTTGCAACATCAGGCATGAATTGTCAATAATCCAAGGGATCCAAAGTCCCTAAACATGATGTTCCTACCCCTAGAGGAACAAGGTCAGCAAACCAACAGCTCTCAGATCAGTTCTCCACCTGAAAACACTCAAAAACAAGCAATCCTGAAATCAAAGCAGGTGCTCCACTAGGCTTCTGCGCTGAAACTCAACTCCTCCATGGTGTACCTGCGTTGCAAAGCAGGTAGAACAAAGGCCACCTGCGCTGAGCGAGATGGGACAAGTGGCACACTGAGTCATTACTCTGGAATCTTCCAAAAATGACACTTGGATCAGGGATTTCGCCTTGTGATGAGTCAGAGGCTCTGTTTCTCCAAGTGGAAGCAAGGTTCTCCAAGTGGACTCAAGAACTGAAGATCAACTGAAGAGAGAGAGGACACAAGGCAGCTACACATCAGTTGCAAGCTGACTCATCCTTTCTTAATTCATCTATATATTGAGCTCTCTCCTATGAGCTCAGGAGGCTGGAATTTTTGTGCAAAGTAATGATATGTTGTTGGTTTTGTTGGATACCTATACCAATAGGTTTCATATTTCATGATTGGCAAGAGAAAGTCCAAATATGCTCTGCTTTGAGTTCACAAAGATCCCATATTTCCTAGAGGACAAAAAGGTGTGTGAGTGTCTAAATGATTGAGGACTTTAATTTCAAATTTTGATGGATGATCCAACTGTTTAACCTGGATCATGCCATGTTTCAATTTTGTGTTATAGAATAGAGAAAGAAGTCTGTCCAAACAGCCTAATCTTGGCAGACAAGTATTTCAGGTAGAGAAGAAAAGGTTTCCAACAGCTCAATCTGGGACCTTGGAAGAGATAAGGTTAGAGGTAGATAGAAAAGAATAAAGAAAAATCCAAAGAAAAGAAAAGGCAAGTAAGGGTTTGCAAGTCCAAGTGCACCCTCCAAGGAGAAACAAAAAATGCTAGGTAAGCAGCTGGGTAGGTAGTTGGGGTTGCAGAAAGTGATCCCTATCATTGCAAGAATGGTGATGATGGGCAGCAAAGTAAAAGACTACAGCAGGAGCATGACTAACCTCCCTCTCCCCCTTCATTTCATTACTAACATTCCCTTTCTTTTAGCTGAGATTTATGGAGAAAGATCATGGTTTTAGATGGTTCTGGTTCATTCAGAAGCCACATTTCTTGTCTAAAATCTTTTCATTTTGATCTACTCCCAAAACTAAATCAATTTCAGATAAACTCAGTAAGATCCCCTTCATTTTCTCCCTTCATTCATATTAACACTAATTCTATTGTATAAATCCTTTACATCCCCTTTTCCCCCTAATATTACTAACACCAAGGTGTATAAATCCCAAACTCTTATAAATACCCACCCCCTTGGCATTATAGCCAATAAAGTTACAAATCAGGGATCAAATGACATCAGGTCATGTTGATAAACCTATGCCGAATACCCCTTTTCCTCATAAGCCAGTTCCTCTATCTCTACCCCCTTTTGCACATAAAACCTTTAAAAAAGGCCCTAAACCCCACCTTACCCGCCTCAAAGAGCCAAAAGAGCATAAAAACCCACTTTCCGCCTGTTAGCCGAGGTTGGCGCATATAATTATTTTTATCATAATACATTAGAAAAGCGCTCAAACCACGTTTATCTGCCTCCGCCCTCATCCGTATATTCCACACAGGTCACCTCCCCGACGACCGTCAGATCAAAGGCCTACAGATCCGACGGCCCTGATCGCATCGGACTGCATCTGTCATCTGACCATTACCCGTACTAACCCCACGTCACGTCTGCTGTCCTTCCGCCGTCCGATCATCACCCGCAGATCCAACGATCATCGTGACGTCGGAACTCATCCGATGACCGAACGTTATCTTCCGACGTCCGTATTTGGAGGACGTCATCCCACTGCTACGTGTCCTCACCACCACGCGTCGGAGGTACAGCCGATGGATACCGCCCCCGTACAGAAGGCGGTGCGATATGAAACCATCGCTGGTTTCCGGTTTCCCCATCCCACCCGCACGTCAGCAAACACGTCAGCGCCCCGTCACCCAAGTACGCTGCCCCGTCGACCTCCCTGTCCCTGCCATTGGTCCACCTGTCCTGCCATGTCACCGCCACCATGTACCAACCAGACAGCGCCACGTCACCCGATGACGTCAGCATGACGTCATCCGACCTTGACCCCACCAATGACGTCATGCTGACGTCAGCATGAGTTCGCGCCAAAAACGTAAAAAGGTCTATTTTAGCCAAAAGTTCGCGTTTTTTGGTCATTTTGTGTGTTCGTCGTTATTCTGCTCTGCATGCAAACAACGTCCAAATTGTCTACCAACCTGCTAAACTGACCAGAAGACCTCCAGCGCACCAGTTCAACCTGCGGTCACCACCTCTGCTCATTGTTTTACCAGGTATTCCTCATTATTCATCCTCTGTGCGCCTGCAATTATCTATTTAACGCTTTAGAAAGCTTAAAGAAAGCCGAAAATCAGAAATTCACCACTGAATTCCTCAGCAAAGCCTTGAAGTTCCAATTATCACTTCGGAAAACACCAGCCGAGCCTTTTCCCAGTGGCATTCTGCTAAGAAACCAGGTCCTGTCTGCGCAATCGTGGCAGGCGCATTTGAAACCAAATTTTACCATTGAAAGGTGCCAGAAAAGCTAAGCTTCGCTCTTAATTACCATAAAGCAGCATTTCAACTGCTGCAGACCCTGCATTCACCTTTTCTCAGGCATTTTCACCCTTCTCTGCAAAGAAACTCTGTTGTTATTGATCTACATAAGTGACACAATCCCCAAGCAAAACAGAAACCTCAAAGGAAAGTCATGGACCCCCCTGTAGCTCCCATAGCCCTCAATGTGGCTCCCCTGAATGTTCCTAATAGAACATTTGACACCAGAGCATTGGCAGACCTGGACTACAAGATAACAGAGGAAATGATGAGCAGAAGCAGGTTCCATCTGCAAATATTAAACGAGATAAAGATCAAACATGAGAGGGGGACAGACATCCTGGGAATTTGGGATTCATTCCTCCCAATATTCAAGCTTCCTCAGGTTAATCAATTCCCTGAGCTTGTGCACATAGTTGTTGAACACTATGATGCATCCTAGAGGGCAGTGCTAGATGCTGAAGGTTCAATTCTGTTTCTCATTACCCCTGAAGCCATAAGGGAGATGTTGCAATTCCAGACAGAGCAAAAGTTGGTCCCACTGTCACTAGCTGATCTAATAGTACAGGGAGCCAAAACCACAGAGGCCCAAATCATTAAGGTCAACCAGCTCTTCATCAAGGCTAGCACTCTGCAAGTTCCTCCTATCAACTATGTTTATTGTTTAGTCAATTTAGTGTTATCTAAATTGCTAGTATTTATTGTCAACCGGGGCTCGTAAGCTGATGAAGTGAAGGTGTACTATATGTACTTAAGTATCCTCTTAGAGTTTTTCTTATCGTTGGGGTGTTGTTGCGGTTTAATTATGTTCCTAAATGGAATGAGAATTTATAAACAAGTGAGTGATGGTGTGTGTGTAGAGTGAATTCTAAATGAGTGGAAGTGTGTGTTGAGTGATTTCTAACTATTTGCTTGAAAGGAAATGCTTGGAATGAATAAATGAAATTGAAATGACTTGAAATAAACTTGAAAGCAAATGACCACTACCAATGGCACTAGACACTGTTCAAGTTGCTGCTAATAAAAGGAAAAAGAGTCACTTTTAAAACCCAAGAATGAAGATTATCTCTCTCTAACTCAATGCCTCAAAGCACATGTACTGTGTAAAGCACGGAAAGAAAGTAGCTTAAATGGAATTATAAAAGTGAGAAAAATATGCTTGAAAGACTAATGATAATAGTTTGCTATTTCTAATACTCTACTTCAGCCATATGTACTATGGGAAGCATGATTAGAAAGTAGTGAGGAAATAGTCTAGGAAACACTTTAAAATCAAAACTTTTACTTTAAAGACTAGTGGTAATGATTTACTCTTTCTAACTCAATACTTCAAAGCACATGTACTGTGTAAAGTAAGGAAAGAAAGTAGCTTAAGAACAGTCCAAAAAGCACCCAAACAAGCTGCAAGTTAGTGATATTCTGATCTTAAAAGATAGTAGTTTATGATGAAGATCATTCATGTATGTTAACAGCTCTTTGAGAAATAAGATTAAAAACTAACTATAAAGACAAAGGCAGCACTTGAATTGTCAACTTCAAATACCATTAGCTGTAAAGCAAACACAACACATATAAAAATAAATCCGGGCTAAAAGAAACCTGCAAAGAAATAACACTGATCAGCTGAAAATAAAGGAAAACAAGTAAATAAAACTATACATGCTTAAGGAAACAAATGAGAAAATAATGAAATGCTGCACATGAAATACTTTACAAAGGCTGAGATGAGCAGGGGCCCTCTGTTCATTCAGCCACAAGAGAACTCAAAGATCTGGAAACTTCAAAACAGTGCTATATTGATTTCTCCATTTGCAAAAAGTTTACAAAACAGAGTGCTGGAATAGCACTAGAAAACAGAGTTCACAAACGCTTCTAAATTCAACACGAGTGCAGCAAAATACAACTAATCAAAAGTTCTTTGAGCGTACGCAGACGCATCAATTTATAGGAGCTTCTAAGTTATCCTACGCGTACAACTAGTTAACAGAAAAACAATAAAACAATATGCGTATTAATGGTCCTTGGACACATCACGGTTGCGTGGACGAGTTCAGTGGTTCTTGTCGACATGGATAATAATTCCCCTGTTGGATTGCGTCCTCTGCCACCCGTAGATCATAGACAGATCACCATTTACGGTGCCGTGACCAAACAGCTCTCAAACACCGTTTAAACCACTTTGAGTTGACCGTGGTTAAACCAGCTTTGACCATGGATGAAAGTGACGTGGATGGTTGGAACAATAGGATAGGAACCTCGAGCACACTGATACCTGAGTGCCCATGTGGCCCGTCTAGCAAACTGACACGTGGATCATAGTGTTTAACAAAAAGGCTGCAGGATCTTCAGATAGCTGCGGGATCATCAGATAGCTGCGGGATTCCTGCAAGTAAGTCAAAAACTAAACAAATAGTCATCCATTAGCAAAACTTGCTTGATCATGCTTATTGACACTGAATGTAATGATCTGAGAGGTTTTATGGTGAAAATGAGGCAAAAGTGAAGGAAAGATAAGGAAAAGTGGAGGAAAATGGTAGACAAATGGGTGTAAAATAGAGGTTCTACATTTATCTTAACCAGTTGGGCCTAGACCTGGTTGACATGATCAGTCCCATTCTGGGATATGATTCGATAGAACATGTGGATGAAACAATTATACAAATGATGCTTATGTTTTCCCCAGGAAAAAAGCCAATTCACTATGATTATGCAACATACATATCAGACAAAATGCATGAACAGTTGATGAATTTGTCAAGAGAAAGAGTGTTTAGGTACACCTCCTACCTATATCATCTGCTCATATACTTCCAGCATGATAAATTTTCCTTCCCAAAGAAGAGAGTAGATGCACAGGGCAATCTGAGATCAGTAGTATATTGGACATCTGTTTTCCACATATCAAGCCACTCTCCATACACCTACTGTGAGTTTATTGATCTTTTCATCCATCCAGCCTTGACTCTACTGATTGGTTCACCTCCTCCTAGACTGACAGATGACATGAAAAGGTGCCTACATTTGTCAAAAGTATTCAGTATTGGGGATTGGTATCTCTACCAACACCACACCGTCATCAGAATATATGGGTGTGAATTACCCCCATTTAGACTACCCAAATTTGTGCCCATGAGGCTATTTGCCTTAGAATACTTCAGGCAGTTTGGCTATGTGGATATGTTCCACTTCTCAGGCAGAGGCAAGAAAGCACAGCTGAAAATCAAGAGCCAACTTGGCCATTTAGTCTACAATGAAAGGGATGAAGGGTGGAAGGAGGCAGATAGAATACTGGTGGGATTTGGTTTGAAGTACAGTTTTATATGGAAACCCTATGACCCCAACAACTTCATCACAATGAGGAGACTCAAATATAAACTGTCTGCTTACGGTCATTATAGCCTCCCCCAAATTGAAAAATATGCCAATCAAAGCAAGTGGAAAAGGGGAACTCTAGAAGAAAATATGACTCAAGAAGAGCTTAATCAAAGAGCTCTGAACAATCAAAAGAAGATGGCTGACCTTGAATTTTATGCACAGGTCCCCTCACTGCCAAGCACACAAATTGGACCAGCAGCCTCCTCTTCAACTACTCCACATCAAACTACAAGAGTTGCTGGAAAAGTATCAGAAAAAGGAAAGGAAAAAGAAATGGAGGCAGAAAAAGAGATGGAGCAAGAGCAACAGCAGGAACAGCAGCAAAATCAAAGTCAGCAAGCACAAGAACAAGCAGAAGGGCTACAGCAAGGGCAACAAGAAGACATAGGACAGCAAGAGGAACAGCAGCAAGAAAAACAAGGACAAGAGCAACCTGCTCAGCAAAAAGAAACAGTGGATACTCCTCAGACCACTGAAAAAGTCATGCCTACAAGGCAAGACACTACATCTGATGCCTCGGTCCTCCAAACCCCTCAAAAGGAGGACACATTTGTCTTTAGGAAGAGGGAAAGAGAAACTCCCTTGACATCCTCTATAAATCAAGGAGAGAAAAGGCAAAGACTCAACGATTTTCCAGAAGAGGATATAGCCATCAGAGAAGCACTGGGCATGGGCCCACCGAGTCAAGAAATTTCAGCAAGTTCCTCCCAGCAGGAACTAGACAGGACAATGGGAGGGGAAGTCAGCTCCTCCAGCCAGCAGAAAGAGGAAAGAGTGAGCATAAAGCAGCAGTTCATAGACATTAAGAGGAGGAGTGACCCAATCAAAGTTCAATTATATAATCACCTACTTAACATGGCTCCTTCCAATCAGCAGAGACTCATGTCTGCTTTTGATGTAGGTGAGGGTAAACTGACATTGAGTCATTTTATGCCTACGGCACTCAAGCCACAGTCTTCTGCTGATTATCTCAGGACCAATTTAGAGGTCCTTGCCAAAGACATACACCCCATGGACAAAATTGAGTTGCATAAACAAACAGGGGAAATGGTGTATGCTTCATTGGCCGATAAGACCTTGGACAACTACAAGTTAACAAGCAGTCTGAATGCTACAGCTTCCCAGCTGGAGCTAGAGAGAGCCTCTTCTCAGGCCAAAGACAACAGGATCAAAACCCTGGAAGAAATCATCATAGAAATTGGGCACAATCCCAATGATATCAAAGGGATACAAGAGATCTTAAAAATCAGAGATGCTGATATGGCTGCACTAAGGAAGAAGGTTAAACTTCCAGCCACTATCCATCCACAGACCGATGAAGTGGCAAAACAAAGGTATGAGCAGGATTCCACTGCTCTATTAATTTCTGTTTACAAAGAACTTATAAAGGCACAAGAAAAATTGGGGCAATATGAGGCCACACAAGCACCTCTGAAAGGATCATCAACACAAGCGCAAGAGGGGCAAACATCTCAGCCCCCTCCACAGGTCATTAATCTTGAGGAGACTGCTCCTATTACTGCACCTCCACCTCAGCAGGCTGAACAACCAGCCACATCTACTTCAGCAGCACCCACCAGCACAGATCAGAGCTTAGACATGCAAAAGCTAAAGAGCGAAATACAAGCTCTAGAAGCACAAATGATGCAGCTAAATGAAACTAAGGAGCAGCTGGCCAAGGTGAATGAAAAGCATGACAAAACAAAGAGAGAAGTAGGAGAGAAGGCCAGGGAAATCAAAGCTCTTAAAGACAAAATCAAGGAGCTTGAGAAAGAGCTAAAACTAGATAAAATCATAGCCGAAATCAGAGCAACGATATGGTCCAATATTGGTAAATCCATCAATAACCAATGGCCATACATTGAGACAATCCATGAGCAACTGGAGCTCATTCCAAAGGCGCAGAGGGAAATCAGAACATCAAGGGCCTTATTGGGGAACATGCCTGAAATTGCAACAAAAATGATCAATGTGCTCAATCATAAGACAAGTTCTCAGTTGACCATCATGGGAATCGCAAACAGAACTGATACTATCCAAATGATCAAGAGGGTTCTTACTCTTAGAAGTCTGGTGCAAACGTTAGACAGAAGAACCCAAGATATGCAAACTGAGGTAAACAGGTTCATTGAGAGGTTTCGGGTATTGGAAAGTAAAGGACTCCCCAGCTTGCTGAACAACGGAGGGAGATTATTCACCCATGAAGAATATGCCAAGAAAGTGAATGTTTTTGCCTCATCACAGGTAAATGAGAAGGCCAGCACCTCAGAAGACACAGGGCCTATCACAGGACAGATTTTCTATGGTAAGATAGAAAATCTACGTTTTATAATGAATGAAATGAATCATCTGTTTGATGTAGCTCCCAACTTTTTCAAGTATACAGAAGCTGAAGAGACAATGCAGGCCATCCTCAGGCATCAGCTCCCTACACAGGAATGGTGGACAGATGCCATCCAGAGAATTTTGTAAACATTAGGCCATGCATCAATTCCTGTTTCTTCTATAAATTTAGATGGAAAGAACAGTCAGCAAAATCGGCAGGCATCATAAATTCAAAGCTGAGCCAACTCAGCAGATGAAGCAGCCAACAAAGCAAGAAAGACAAACGCAGCTGGCAAAGCCGAGAAACTCATTGCGCAGGCAAAAGTAAATGCGTACCTACAGGATCGATACATAGTAATGTAACCGACTCAGTGACTCCTTAAAGTCAAAACAATCATCTGACAGACATAAAGGGCATTTACTCTGCATTTAACGTTGTAATAACTTCCGGCCTACTTTCTGAACACTACTAAAGATATTTTCTCTCTCTCAGATGACTCAATACCTGAGATATTTTGTATACAGAGTACTATATAGACCCCTCCGCATAATAGAGCGGGGGTTGTTGTTATTTTCCTTTCGGAAGTCTCATTTGCTGCAAGATCCTCAGAGAAGTAATACAAAGGGAGAATGGAATTTCCAAAAGCTTGGTGTATTTGATGCGTCGTGATGAATGGTGAATGTTGCAGGATTCCAGAGTGTTTCATAAAACAATAAGTTTTTCTTAAATCTCTGTATTTCATGTTTTTTTCGAGTCTTTTGTTCTCTTTTGTTGTTTAAATGTTTTACACTTAATAGCAAAGTGGAAGAATGGTTCCAAGATTTAATCTATGATTACCCTGAACTCAAACTGAGCTATTATCCATGTTTTCTTTAGATACAGTAACAGAAGTGTAATTCTTAATTGCTGCACTTTAAAACTATATCTTTCACAGTGATAGACATTTCCAGGGTTTCGAGTTTGCCCCTGAGACATCTATCCATTTCTCGTAACCAGTAGGGCGGGAATACTTAAACGCTGAGTGAAAATTCTTAAATGCTTTCACTGCTTGTTTAGCCTGTTCATGTTATTAATCAAAAGTTTGTTCTATAAAGCACCCAAATGGCCCTGTAAGTTTCACCAGTTCATCTCAAAGTTTCTAGACACCTACAGCCATAGACTCCATTGCCTAATGATACTTGACTCTCTGAATAATACATCACAAAGATCTGAAAGAAATTCTTCAACCAAAACATAAACAAAACCTGTGCTTAATACCTAGCCTAAACAGTATCATTACAGATACAAATCATAAAGAGAGAGCCCTCTCTGATCACAGTTTGGCTAGAAACAGTGATCAAAAGATTGGTTAGTGGTTACCCCGGCCGTATTCCCTTGGGAGTCATAGGGAACAACCTGGGTGTTAACATAATTGGCGACTCCACTGGGGACTATTAAGATTTTTCAATTACTATCTATCTTCCAAAGCTACCATCAAGCCTGAAACTAGCCAAGAGGCCTTAGGACTGTTTCTGTAAACACAGGGACAGCTTTAGGGAAGAGCTAACTAGGGAATCTTCATCCTAGCGTTGAAACATATATAGTCATTCCAGAAATCCTACCTAGTCCTTGTACATATAAAGCCTCCTGTATAAAGTTCTAAAAGAATACTTAGAAGCTGGCTCCCAAAAGAAACCCAAGGCACACTAGGGCAAACCCTGACCCTGATCAACCCATCATTGTTGATAACCCAAATATCATTCCGAAGAACATAAGGAGACAGCAAAAGCAGGAGAAGCCTGCTGATTCAGATATAAGGTCAGACCAACCTATCCTCATTCCAACTCCTTGCAAAGTCCTTTTCCGTTCCACACCTAATTCCCCTAGTTCATCATCAACCCCTCAAATTCCTCCTCTTCCATCTTCACCATCTGCACATACTCTTTCAACCAGCCCCCCACTTGTTACCCATCCTATTAACCCTGTTACACCTGTAATCCCAGCTGTCCCATTTGTTCCTATTAACCCCATAAACCCCATAAACATGGCTAACAGATATGCACCTCTGCAGATACCAGCCAATGCTCCAGCTCTACCCCAAGACTACCAAACCAAAATCTCATTTTTTGACTCCCATGGCCCTTTGACAGCTGTCCAGCATGCTAAGAAGATGCAAGACCACTTTGAGACCTATGAAATAGATGATGACAGTGTCAGGATGAGAATTTTTGTTCAAAGCTTAACCGGGGATGTCAGAACTTGGTTTAGATCCCTGAATGCAAATTCCATTGCAACCCCTGAGGTCCTGTACCAAGAGTTTACCAACAGATGGGAGAAGAAGAAAGATCCTCTACACATACTCGGTGAATATAACACTATTAAAGGAGGCCCCCAAGAAACAGTTTTGGAATATTGTGCTAGATTTAACAATGTATATAATGCTATCCCCCAGAACTTAAGACCCCCTCCTGATTTGGCCCTGTATAACTTCCCTGACGGTTTTGACTCTGATATGGCCTATCAGCTGAAAGAAAGAGATCCCCCAACCCTTGCAGAAGCTCAAAGAGTTGCAGTCACTGTAGAGGCCAACCTAATTGCCAAGAGAAATAGGGCAAAGCTGGAAAAGAAGGCTGGCTTCAGAGAAGAGCCCTCAAGTTTTGATCAAAAGTTGGATGCAATACTAAACAACATGAAGAGACTGGGTGAGAGAGTGGAATCAGTTGAAAGAAAATCATCATGGGAGGCATCACAAAGCAACCCTCCTAGAAACCCAAATTTTAGGAGAACTCAGAACCCAAACATAGGAAAAACAAGTGCTGACCAAGATATCAGACCCCCTTTTCAAGAAAACTATGCAGAAACTTCCTCAGCCAATCAGCTCAATGAAGATCCTGAAATCAACTTAATGGGTCTGGATGGTAAAAGCCATGTTTTCTTAACACAAGAAGACCATGAGGAGGATGAAAGCAAAACATTCCAAACTAAATCAGGAGAATCCTTTGACTTTAAACAAGGATATGATACTGCTGTCTATGAAGTCCACAAACAATACAAATTAAGGAGTAGGACTGTGAATGTAAATCAGCCTGAAAAGACAAAAGAGAAACAGCAGTCTAGAGAAACCTCAGTCACAGAACTTAATGACAAAACAAACTTGCCTACAAAAGAAGTAGTGGTTGAGGAGGTTACTGAACTACTGTCCCCACTACAACAGCCCATGGCGACCTCGTCCTCTCACCCTAACCCAAACATTACCCCTCAAGACATGAGTGTAAGGGGCAGGTTCCAAAATCAAGATGAAATCCAACAAGAAGATTTAATGAACAGAGAAAGGACTGCTACCCGTGACTCCAAAACCCAAGTTGACAAACCCTTTGACCTAGGAGCAGAGATTGGCAAGTTAAAGGTAGCAATTCCCCTTTCAGAGCTAGCCAAGCATGACATATATAAGCAACAGATCAAAAAATCCCTTCAGCTCACCAACAGCAAAGATGATGTAAATGTGCTAGATGACACTCCAGAATTACTGTTTGGCCCAGAGGTAGATGGAAAAACAGTAGTCACAGGGGTTTTACCTTTTTATGTCAGCCTGCATGTTCATGATAAAATACTGCACAATGCAATGTTTGACTCAGGTGCCTCTCATAACCTGATGCCAAAAGCAGTCATGGAAAGATTAAACTTGGATATAACAAGACCATACAAAGACCTGTTTTCTTTTGATTCTAGCCAAGTCAAATGTTTGGGCCTAATAAAAGATTTATGTGTGTCCCTGGTTCAATTTCCCAACAAAACTATTCTAATGGATGTTGTAGTCGCTGATATCCCACCCAAATATGGGATGCTGTTATCAAGATCATGGGGAGCCAAGCTCCAAGGCTCCCTGCAATTGGACATGTCATATGCAACTATCTCTGTCTTTGGGCAACCAAAAAGACTTTATAGGGAAACACTCATGAAGTATATGGTCAGCAGTGAAGAAAAACCTCAAAATTTTCCAATATATGCTGTTCATTCGGACATAGACTCCTTCATCCTCTTCAATGACAGCGCAGACCTCTCCAACAATGACATTAGGACCGAAACACTCATACAAGAGCAAAACACTGATCAAACAAGTAGCACCTGCCAAACTTCAATCAGCCCAACAATACACATTAACCCTCCTCTAGTTGTCAAAGATTGTCAAACAAGTGATGAAATTGTCCTAGAAAATAAACGGGAAAAGAAACCCCAACTCATGCTCACATTGCCATCCCATGAACAGAATTTTAAATCTCCTGTTCAGCAAGACATTCTGTGGGTGCTAGAGTTTGATGGCTCAGTTAACAAGTTAGGGGCAGGGGCTGGAGTATGGATACTTAATAAAGAGAAAGATTATGCAGAAGGTAGGGCTTACAGATTGAATTTTAGATGCACTAACAACATGGCAGAATATGAAGCTCTGTTACTAGGCCTCAAGATTGCAAAATCATTACAAGCACCTAGCCTCTCCATCATGGGGGACTCTGACCTAGTAATTCAACAAGTAAAAGGAAATTTTGTCACCAATGACAAAAGATTGAGGTCCTACAGGTCTGCTGTAATTGAGATATTAGAAACCTTCTCTGAGTTTGTTATCACAAAAATTCCAAGGGGCCACAATCTCCATGCACACAGCTTGGCAACATTTGCCAGCACCTTCAAATTTCCATTGGAACCCAACAACTGTTTCACAGCCGAGGTCAAATATAGGCCTTCTGTTCCAAACAATGTTAAAGAGTGGCAAGTATTTGAGAATGACATGCAAATAAACAACTTTTTAACCTTGCAACAAGAGTTCACAGGATTAAATATTGACCTTGAGTCAGCAACTCAGTCACAAATATTTGATGGAGCATGTCCATCACAAATACAGTCTCAACAGTCTGCTCACCCAATGTCACCTAGGACAGCAAAACAACTACTCTGTCCAACCATTTTCAACAATGAAAACATTCAGCAAATTAACCAAATTGACTGTGAAGAGATGAGTAACGTTGAAGCCGAAATCATACAACTCAAAGACAATTTCCTTCCAGCAGGCCTTACCCCACTAGAGGATATTTTTGACTCAAATGACATCCCTAGAAAGCCAAAGATGCAGCCACTAGATGCAAGAGTTGAAGAATGCAACATTGGTACTATTGACAAGCCTAAAATAATAAAGCTATCTGCCTCTTTGCCCCCTGATCAAAAGCCCAAATACATTGATCTCTTTAAAGAATTTCAAGATGTTTTTGCTTGGGGTTATGAGGACTTAAAGTCTTATGATACTTCTGTCATCCAGCATACCATTCCCCTCAAGCCTAATCAAAAACCATTCAAACAGAAATTGAGAAGGATCAATCCTGTGCTCCTTCCTTCCATTGAAAAAGAGTTGCATAAAATGTTCAAAGCTGGTATCATAGCACCAATCAGGTTCTCAGAGTGGATTTCAAATCTGGTCCCTACAAGAAAGAAAACTGGTGAGATTAGACTTTGCGTAGACTTAAGGAATTTGAACCAAGTATCACTCAAAGATAACTACCCCTTACCCAAAATGGATCACATTCTTCAAAGAGTAGTAGGGGCTTCAAGGATATCATTGCTTGATGGATTCTCAGGTTTCAATCAAATCCTTGTACACCCTGATGATCAAGACAAAACTGCATTTACTACCCCATGGGGAACTTTCAAGTATGTGAAAATGCCCTTTGGATTGAAAAACGCAGGGGCAACGTTTCAAAGAGCAATGGACATTGCTTTTGCAAAAGAGATTCATGACTTCTTGGTTATTTACTTAGATGATCTAACACCCTTTTCAAAATCTGACCAAGAACACTTGAAACATTTAAGACAGATTTTCATAACATGCAGGAAATATGGTATTTCCTTAAACCCCAAGAAGTCATTATTTGGCTTGGAAGAAGGGAAACTTCTAGGACATATTATTTCAAAAGATGGCATAAGAATTGATCCAGATAGGATACAAGCTATCCTACAAATGCCTCACCCAAGGAATGTCAAGGAGCTGCAAGGATTCTTAGGAAAAATCAACTTTTTAAGAAGGTTTATCCCGAATTTAGCAGAATTAGTCAGATTACTAAACAATATGCTAAAGAAAGATTCAAAGGTCAAATGGACTGTTGAAGCAAAACAAGCTTTTGAAAGTATAAAATTGGCCTTGACTCAAACCCCAGTGTTAACTAATCCTCAGTTTGACAGAGACTTTATTATTTTCTCATTTGCCTCCCAGCATACTATTGCTGCTGTATTATTACAGAAAGATGACCAAGGGAATGAAAAGCCCATTTCTTTTTTCAGCAGAGCTCTTAGAGATGCCCCCCTAAAGTACCAAATAATGGAGAAACAAGCCTATGCTTTGATCAAAGCTATTAAAGACTTTAGGATTTACATCCTTTACTCCCATGTTATGGCTTATGTACCTAGTCCTATTGTCAAAGACATTCTCACCCAAGAAAACTTAGAGGGTAGGAGAGGAAAATGGATTGCCAATATACTAGAATTTGACATTGAAATAAAGCCTACAAAGCTGATTAAAGGGCAAGGTTTGGCCAAATTAATGACAGAAGCAAATTTCCAAGCCTTAGATATCAACCAACTGGACAGTGAAACAGAGCTGGCGACTCCAAAGATCAATGTAGCCTTTGAACAATCTCCTTGGTACTCTGATATCTGTTATGTGTTACAAAACCTGTGTGCTCCCCCAGGACTGTCCAGAACTAAGTGTAGGTTCCTGAAAATGAAAACATCTAGATTTTGTGTGATGGATGAAAATCTACTGTGGAAAAACCATGAAGGTATTTTGCTGCACTGTCTAATAGAGAATGAAACTAACAATATCATGCAAGATTTCCATGCTGGAGACTGTGGTGGACATTTGTACTGGAAGTCCACTGTGGACAAGATATTGAGGGATGGTTATTACTGGCCTACTATGTTCTCTGATGTTAAGAAATTCACAGCCTCATGCCACAAATGCCAACTGTTTGAAGGCAAAAGACAGCTGCTGCCACTTCCTTTGAAGCCCATTACAACAGAGAGACCTTTTCAACAATGGGGCTTGGATTTCATTGGGGAAATTCATCCCTCATCTTCAAGGCAACACAGATGGATTCTAACAGCAACAGACTACTTCACCAAGTGGATTGAAGCTGCCCCATGCAGACAAGCAAATGATTCAGTAATCATTCAATTTTTGGAAAACAATATACTGGCTAGATTTGGCTGCCCAGACAAGATAATAACAGACAATGCTGCTGCCTTCAGATCCAAGAAGATGGTGAACTTCTGCCATAAATTTCACATTACTTTGGGCCATTCTACAGCTTACTATCCTCAAGGAAATGGCCTTGCTGAATCATCAAACAAAAGTTTGATAAATATCATAAAGAAAGTGCTGGAAGAGAACAAAAAGAACTGGCATAAGAAACTAGTAAATGCTTTATGGGCAGACAGGCTAACAACTAAAAGATCAATTGGGACCAGCCCATATGAGTTAGTCTATGGATTAGAGGCCAGATTTCCTTCATCACTAGGAGTGCCGGTTATGAAACTTCTGCAAGAAAGCCAAGCAGAGCCAAATAATATGCAAAGAAGGATTAATCAGATAATTTGCCTACAGCAGACCAGAGAACAAGTTTTCAGCAGAGTGCAGATACTACAAGAGAAACTGAAAAGGGCTTTTGATAGAAGAACCAAAGCAGAAGATTTCAATATAGGGGACAAAGTTTTAAAGTGGGATGCGAGAAGAGAAGAGAAAGGGAAACATGGAAAGTTTGACTCTTTATGGAAAGGACCATTTGCTGTCCAAGCAGTACAAGGGAACAACACCTATTTCCTCAAAAGTCTTACTGAAACTGACTTGGATGAAGGTCCTGTTAATGGCAGGATGCTGAAGCACTACTTTGACTATTCCCCATGAGTGGAACCTAAGGATTCATTGTATATATACAGATGTACATATTATCTTCTGTTTTAGATTGTAAAAAGTAGTTTTCCCAAGTGATTCACCAAGCAGCAAGAGGCTGATAGAATCAGAGGTCTTCCAAAAGAGAAACACACCATTTTGACACATTGAGGCAGCAAGTTTCAAAGATTGGTATGGGCAGCTAAGGAGCAAGGCAATCTGACCTGCTGTTCTTGGTCTTTCAAAAGAAAAACCATCCCCATGTGGAGCCACTGTTGGATACCTATACCAATAGGTTTCATATTTCATGATTGGCAAGAGAAAGTCCAAATATGCTCTGCTTTGAGTTCACAAAGATCCCATATTTCCTAGAGGACAAAAAGGTGTGTGAGTGTCTAAATGATTGAGGACTTTAATTTCAAATTTTGATGGATGATCCAATTGTTTAACCTGGATCATGCCATGTTTCAATTTTGTGTTATAGAATAGAGAAAGAAGTCTGTCCAAACAGCCTAATCTTGGCAGACAAGTATTTCAGGTAGAGAAGAAAAGGTTTCCAACAGCTCAATCTGGGACCTTGGAAGAGATAAGGTTAGAGGTAGATAGAAAAGAATAAAGAAAAAGCCAAAGAAAAGAAAAGGCAAGTAAGGGTTTGCAAGTCCAAGTGCACCCTCCAAGGAGAAACAAAAAATGCTAGGTAAGCAGCTGGGTAGGTAGTTGGGGTTGCAGAAAGTGATCCCTATCATTGCAAGAATGGTGATGATGGGCAGCAAAGTAAAAGACTACAGCAGGAGCATGACTAACCTCCCTCTCCCCCTTCATTTCATTACTAACATTCCCTTTCTTTTAGCTGAGATTTATGGAGAAAGATCATGGTTTTAGATGGTTCTGGTTCATTCAGAAGCCACATTTCTTGTCTAAAATCTTTTCATTTTGATCTACTCCAAAACTAAATCAATTTCAGATAAACTCAGTAAGATCCCCTTCATTTGCTCCCTTCATTCATATTAACACTAATTCTATTGTATAAATCCTTTACATCTCATTTTCCCCCTAATATTACTAACACCAAGGTGTATAAATCCCAAACTCTTATAAATACCCACCCCCTTGGCATTATAGCCAATAAAGTTACAAATCAGGGATCAAATGACATCAGGTCATGTTGATAAACCTATGCCGAATACCCCTTTTCCTCATAAGCCAGTTCCTCTATCTCTACCCCCTTTTGCACATAAAACCTTTAAAAAAGGCCCTAAACCCCACCTTACCCGCCTCAAAGAGCCAAAAGAGCATAAAAACCCACTTTCCGCCTGTTAGCCGAGGTTGGCGCATATAATTATTTTTATCATAATACATTAGAAAAGCGCTCAAACCACGTTTATCTGCCTCCGCCCTCATCCGTATATTCCACACAGGTCACCTCCCCGACGACCGTCAGATCAAAGGCCTACAGATCCGACGGCCCTGATCGCATCGGACTGCATCTGTCATCTGACCATTACCCGTACTAACCCCACGTCACGTCTGCTGTCCTTCCGCCGTCCGATCATCACCCGCAGATCCAACGATCATCGTGACGTCGGAACTCATCCGATGACCGAACGTTATCTTCCGACGTCCGTATTTGGAGGACGTCATCCCACTGCTACGTGTCCTCACCACCACGCGTCGGAGGTACAGCCGATGGATACCGCCCCCGTACAGAAGGCGGTGCGATATGAAACCATCGCTGGTTTCCGGTTTCCCCATCCCACCCGCACGTCAGCAAACACGTCAGCGCCCCGTCACCCAAGTACGCTGCCCCGTCGACCTCCCGGTCCCTGCCATTGGTCCACCTGTCCTGCCATGTCACCGCCACCATGTACCAACCAGACAGCACCACGTCACCCGATGACGTCATCCGACCTTGACCCCACCAATGACGTCATGCTGACGTCAGCATGAGTTCGCGCCAAAAACGTAAAAAGGTCTATTTTAGCCAAAGGTTCGCGTTTTTTGGTCATTTTGTGTGTTCGTCGTTATTCTGCTCTGCATGCAAACAACGTCCAAATTGTCTACCAACCTGCTAAACTGACCAGAAGACCTCCAGCGCACCAGTTCAACCTGCGGTCACCACCTCTGCTCGTTGTTTTACCAGGTATTCCTCATTATTCATCCTCTGTGCGCCTGCAATTATCTATTTAACACTTTAGAAAGCTTAAAGAAAGCCGAAAATCAGAAATTCACCACTGAATTCCTCAGCAAAGCCTTGAAGTTCCAATTATCACTTCGGAAAACACCAGCCGAGCCTTTTCCCAGTGGCATTCTGCTAAGAAACCAGGTCCTGTCTGCGCAATCGTGGCAGGCGCATTTGAAACCAAATTTTACCATTGAAAGGTGCCAGAAAAGCTAAGCTTCGCTCTTAATTACCATAAAGCAGCATTTCAACTGCTGCAGACCCTGCATTCACCTTTTCTCAGGCATTTTCACCCTTCTCTGCAAAGAAACTCTGTTGTTATTGATCTACATAAGTGACACAATCCCCAAGCAAAACAGAAACCTCAAAGGAAAGTCATGGACCCCCCTGTAGCTCCCATAGCCCTCAATGTGGCTCCCCTGAATGTTCCTAATAGAACATTTGACACCAGAGCATTGGCAGACCTGGACTACAAGATAACAGAGGAAATGATGAGCAGAAGCAGGTTCCATCTGCAAATATTAAACGAGATAAAGATCAAACATGAGAGGGGGACAGACATCCTGGGAATTTGGGATTCATTCCTCCCAATATTCAAGCTTCCTCAGGTTAATCAATTCCCTGAGCTTGTGCACATAGTTGCTGAACACTATGATGCATCCCAGAGGGCAGTGCTAGATGCTGAAGGTTCAATTCTGTTTCTCATTACCCCTGAAGCCATCAGGGAGATGTTGCAATTCCAGACAGAGCAAAAGTTGGTCCCACTGTCACTAGCTGATCTAATAGTACAGGGAGCCAAAACCACAGAGGCCCAAATCATTAAGGTCAACCAGCTCTTCATCAAGGCTAGCACTCTGCAAGTTCCTCCTATCAACTATGTTTATCTTAACCAGTTGGGCCTAGACCTGGTTGACATGATCAGTCCCATTCTGGGATATGATTCGATAGAACATGTGGATGAAACAATTATACAAATGATGCTTATGTTTTCCCCAGGAAAAAAGCCAATTCACTATGATTATGCAACATACATATCAGACAAAATGCATGAACAGTTGATGAATTTGTCAAGAGAAAGAGTGTTTAGGTACACCTCCTACCTATATCATCTGCTCATATACTTCCAGCATGATAAATTTTCCTTCCCAAAGAAGAGAGTAGATGCACAGGGCAATCTGAGATCAGTAGTATATTGGACATCTGTTTTCCACATATCAAGCCACTCTCCATACACCTACTGTGAGTTTATTGATCTTTTCATCCATCCAGCCTTGACTCTACTGATTGGTTCACCTCCTCCTAGACTGACAGATGACATGAAAAGGTGCCTACATTTGTCAAAAGTATACAGTATTGGGGATTGGTATCTCTACCAACACCACACCGTCATCAGAATATATGGGTGTGAATTACCCCCATTTAGACTACCCAAATTTGTGCCCATGAGGCTATTTGCCTTAGAATACTTCAGGCAGTTTGGCTATGTGGATATGTTCCACTTCTCAGGCAGAGGCAAGAAAGCACAGCTGAAAATCAAGAGCCAACTTGGCCATTTAGTCTACAATGAAAGGGATGAAGGGTGGAAGGAGGCAGATAGAATACTGGTGGGATTTGGTTTGAAGTACAGTTTTATATGGAAACCCTATGACCCCAACAACTTCATCACAATGAGGAGACTCAAATATAAACTGTCTGCTTACGGTCATTATAGCCTCCCCCAAATTGAAAAATATGCCAATCAAAGCAAGTGGAAAAGGGGAACTCTAGAAGAAAATATGACTCAAGAAGAGCTTAATCAAAGAGCTCTGAACAATCAAAAGAAGATGGCTGACCTTGAATTTTATGCACAGGTCCCCTCACTGCCAAGCACACAAATTGGACCAGCAGCCTCCTCTTCAACTACTCCACATCAAACTACAAGAGTTGCTGGAAAAGTATCAGAAAAAGGAAAGGAAAAAGAAATGGAGGCAGAAAAAGAGATGGAGCAAGAGCAACAGCAGGAACAGCAGCAAAATCAAAGTCAGCAAGCACAAGAACAAGCAGAAGGGCTACAGCAAGGGCAACAAGAAGACATAGGACAGCAAGAGGAACAGCAGCAAGAAAAACAAGGACAAGAGCAACCTGCTCAGCAAAAAGAAACAGTGGATACTCCTCAGACCACTGAAAAAGTCATGCCTACAAGGCAAGACACTACATCTGATGCCTCGGTCCTCCAAACCCCTCAAAAGGAGGACACATTTGTCTTTAGGAAGAGGGAAAGAGAAACTCCCTTGACATCCTCTATAAATCAAGGAGAGAAAAGGCAAAGACTCAACGATTTTCCAGAAGAGGATATAGCCATCAGAGAAGCACTGGGCATGGGCCCACCGAGTCAAGAAATTTCAGCAAGTTCCTCCCAGCAGGAACTAGACAGGACAATGGGAGGGGAAGTCAGCTCCTCCAGCCAGCAGAAAGAGGAAAGAGTGAGCATAAAGCAGCAGTTCATAGACATTAAGAGGAGGAGTGACCCAATCAAAGTTCAATTATATAATCACCTACTTAACATGGCTCCTTCCAATCAGCAGAGACTCATGTCTGCTTTTGATGTAGGTGAGGGTAAACTGACATTGAGTCATTTTATGCCTACGGCACTCAAGCCACAGTCTTCTGCTGATTATCTCAGGACCAATTTAGAGGTCCTTGCCAAAGACATACACCCCATGGACAAAATTGAGTTGCATAAACAAACAGGGGAAATGGTGTATGCTTCATTGGCCGATAAGACCTTGGACAACTACAAGTTAACAAGCAGTCTGAATGCTACAGCTTCCCAGCTGGAGCTAGAGAGAGCCTCTTCTCAGGCCAAAGACAACAGGATCAAAACCCTGGAAGAAATCATCATAGAAATTGGGCACAATCCCAATGATATCAAAGGGATACAAGAGATCTTAAAAATCAGAGATGCTGATATGGCTGCACTAAGGAAGAAGGTTAAACTTCCAGCCACTATCCATCCACAGACCGATGAAGTGGCAAAACAAAGGTATGAGCAGGATTCCACTGCTCTATTAATTTCTGTTTACAAAGAACTTATAAAGGCACAAGAAAAATTGGGGCAATATGAGGCCACACAAGCACCTCTGAAAGGATCATCAACACAAGCGCAAGAGGGGCAAACATCTCAGCCCCCTCCACAGGTCATTAATCTTGAGGAGACTGCTCCTATTACTGCACCTCCACCTTAGCAGGCTGAACAACCAGCCACATCTACTTCAGCAGCACCCACCAGCACAGATCAGAGCTTAGACATGCAAAAGCTAAAGAGCGAAATACAAGCTCTAGAAGCACAAATGATGCAGCTAAATGAAACTAAGGAGCAGCTGGCCAAGGTGAATGAAAAGCATGACAAAACAAAGAGAGAAGTAGGAGAGAAGGCCAGGGAAATCAAAGCTCTTAAAGACAAAATCAAGGAGCTTGAGAAAGAGCTAAAACTAGATAAAATCATAGCCGAAATCAGAGCAACGATATGGTCCAATATTGGTAAATCCATCAATAACCAATGGCCATACATTGAGACAATCCATGAGCAACTGGAGCTCATTCCAAAGGCGCAGAGGGAAATCAGAACATCAAGGGCCTTATTGGGGAACATGCCTGAAATTGCAACAAAAATGATCAATGTGCTCAATCATAAGACAAGTTCTCAGTTGACCATCATGGGAATCGCAAACAGAACTGATACTATCCAAATGATCAAGAGGGTTCTTACTCTTAGAAGTCTGGTGCAAACGTTAGACAGAAGAACCCAAGATATGCAAACTGAGGTAAACAGGTTCATTGAGAGGTTTCGGGTATTGGAAAGTAAAGGACTCCCCAGCGTGCTGAACAACGGAGGGAGATTATTCACCCATGAAGAATATGCCAAGAAAGTGAATGTTTTTGCCTCATCACAGGTAAATGAGAAGGCCAGCACCTCAGAAGACACAGGGCCTATCATAGGACAGATTTTCTATGGTAAGATAGAAAATCTACGTTTTATAATGAATGAAATGAATCATCTGTTTGATGTAGCTCCCAACTTTTTCAAGTATACAGAAGCTGAAGAGACAATGCAGGCCATCCTCAGGCATCAGCTCCCTACACAGGAATGGTGGACAGATGCCATCCAGAGAATTTTGTAAACATTAGGCCATGCATCAATTCCTGTTTCTTCTATAAATTTAGATGGAAAGAACAGTCAGCAAAATCGGCAGGCATCATAAATTCAAAGCTGAGCCAACTCAGCAGATGAAGCAGCCAACAAAGCAAGAAAGACAAACGCAGCTGGCAAAGCCGAGAAACTCATTGCGCAGGCAAAAGTAAATGCGTACCTACAGGATCGATACATAGTAATGTAACCGACTCAGTGACTCCTTAAAGTCAAAACAATCATCTGACAGACATAAAGGGCATTTACTCTGCATTTAACGTTGTAATAACTTCCGGCCTACTTTCTGAACACTACTAAAGATATTTTCTCTCTCTCAGATGACTCAATACCTGAGATATTTTGTATACAGAGTACTATATAGACCCCTCCGCATAATAGAGCGGGGGTTGTTGTTATTTTCCTTTCGGAAGTCTCATTTGCTGCAAGATCCTCAGAGAAGTAATACAAAGGGAGAATGGAATTTCCAAAAGCTTGGTGTATTTGATGCGTCGTGATGAATGGTGAATGTTGCAGGATTCCAGAGTGTTTCATAAAACAATAAGTTTTTCTTAAATCTCTGTATTTCATGTTTTTTTCGAGTCTTTTGTTCTCTTTTGTTGTTTAAATGTTTTACACTTAATAGCAAAGTGGAAGAATGGTTCCAGGATTTAATCTATGATTACCCTGAACTCAAACTGAGCTATTATCCATGTTTTCTTTAGATACAGTAACAGAAGTGTAATTCTTAATTGCTGCACTTTAAAACTATATCTTTCACAGTGATAGACATTTCCAGGGTTTCGAGTTTGCCCCTGAGACATCTATCCATTTCTCGTAACCAGTAGGGCGGGAATACTTAAACGCTGAGTGAAAATTCTTAAATGCTTTCACTGCTTGTTTAGCCTGTTCATGTTATTAATCAAAAGTTTGTTCTATAAAGCACCCAAATGGCCCTGTAAGTTTCACCAGTTCATCTCAAAGTTTCTAGACACCTACAGCCATAGACTCCATTGCCCAATGATACTTGACTCTCTGAATAATACATCACAAAGATCTGAAAGAAATTCTTCAACCAAAACATAAACAAAACCTGTGCTTAATACCTAGCCTAAACAGTATCATTACAGATACAAATCATAAAGAGAGAGCCCTCTCTGATCACAGTTTGGCTAGAAACAGTGATCAAAAGATTGGTTAGTGGTTACCCCGGCCGTATTCCCTTGGGAGTCATAGGGAACAACCTGGGTGTTAACAGGTTTCACCATAGAACTATTGGGTGATTGCTTGAAGGAGGTGAAGAGGAGAAATTCTTTCTGCTGGGAGTCGTTGCTGGATTGGGGCCTTCAATGGTTGTAACCTTCTCAGAACTTTACTTCTTCCATTAATAAAAGCTATTGAGGTTCTTCTATATGCACTTGTTTCAATGATGTATTGTGATAATTGTATATTTGATTTATGCTAATCCTTGAATCAGTTATGATTGCATGCTTCTTGTAGTTTCCTTCTTTGTTATTTTGCAGGATCTCATTGTAGCTGGGCCAGCAAAAGAGCAAGGAGCTGGGAGCAAGCAGCAAAGAGAAGAGTTTGGATTCGACATTAAGCGCAAGGCAACGGTTAGTGCATTCCTTCATTCTCTCTTGCTTTCATAAAGAAGTCAACCTTAAGTAGTTTTCTTTACAGTTGTTGCTGAGGTACTATCACCCTTAGAGTGGGATAGAGTCATCCGAGTCGGATACTTTTCCCTACAACACTTATGACATGTATAATGTTGATATTAAATTAGTGGATTGTGATTAGCTTTGGTTTATTCAATTGCTAATTATTCAACATCTCTTGGGTAGTCATTTTGATGCAGGTAATAGTATATGCATTTGTGTTATTTTCAAAGTATATGACATAGTGTTAGTTTATGTTCCTTGACTTGTGTAGTTTATTCAAAGTCATTGGGTTTTTATTGTTTTTTTAATCGCTCCTATGCATGTTCTCTTATTAACAGAAAACACTCAATTTATCATGCAAGTGTGTGCACATGTCTTTAATCAATAATATTGATACGCATAAGGTATCAACATTTCCCATCTTTATTCTACACATACATTTTTATCGTAGAGGAGTACTTGTTGGAATTCGTTAAAAGGATACTTAATCTAATATTGCATAATAGTAATAAGTGTTTAACTGACAAAATATTTGTTACTTCTAGTTTACAAATTTCTTTTTGTAGTTGTGTCTGTTACATTACGAATAAAAGTTTAAAAGTTTTTGTTTTCAGTAATTAAATTATTTTCATGTCCGCAAAAGTAAAAGAGTTTAAAATTAAATCCATTTGTGTATAATAACGTTCCCACTGAATCGATACTGCGTGTCGTATTTTGCGAGAAATAGGTGTGTTAAGTCATTTGTAAATCAAATTTTGTTCAATTTTACAAAGTAGTGGGGAGCAATTGTCAAGTCGATTCGTCATGGAAGATAACTTTACTATTTCTAGCTATTATTGATAGTTTTATGAATCTTCAAATTTAACTTGGAAAAACAATGGAAATTCTGGCACATTCCTGATAAAATATGGTAGAATTTTTTTGTAACTCAAAGTTACAACTATCAACTTTCAGTAGTTAAATTATTTTCATGTCCAAAACAATAAAATAGTTTAAAATTAAATTCATTTGTGTGGAATACGTTTTCACTACATCAGAATTACGTGTGAAATTTTTCAAGAAATAGGTGTGTCAAGTTATTTGTAAATCAAATTTGGTTATGTTTTACAAAGTAGTGGGGACCAGCTGTCAAGTCGAGTCATCATAGAAAGTAGTTGAATATGTGTTGTCATAGTATTTATTTGTGAATTTCCTTATGCATTTTTATTTGTAGCTATTACTGATAGTTTGTGAGTCTTCAAATTTGACCAAAAAACAGAGGAAATCTTGGCACGTTCATGATAAAATATGGCAGAAATTTTTTGGAACTTGAGGTTACAATTATCAACTTTCATGATCTAGGGCGTCAATTAGGTGTCAATAGTCTTGTTGATAGATTTTTATTGAAAAAAGAAAAAATTCAGTTTGCGGTGATTTTTGGTATTATGGGAAAATTTTCCGATGGGGTTTTTGATGATGCTATATCCATTTCCACTCTCACAAAACATGATTCAAACACTTGTGTTGTCTGGTTATTATTTAAAAATAAAAATAATTTGGATTACGATTATTTTTGGTTGTGTTGGTGAATCTACTGCCTTGGTAGACAATGAATATTATTGTATATCATAAGTTTCTATTTCTTATGACATGTATATCAATGATCTTGAAGTAGGAGCAAAGTGTGAAGTAAATGGACATGATGCTTTTGGAATTTTGGAAATTTTTCCTATTACTATTCATAAAAGTTGGCTTTGGTGGCATATAAGTGTCCAAAGTTTTGAATTTGGAATGGAAGAACAGGATTCGAACAGGCTTTCCCGCGCGGTCTCCCACGACGGCCATGGCTGAGCTCTGGGAGCTGGGTGTTGTGGGCCCGGAGTCGATAGAGTTTTGGAAAGTCATTTTTTCTGTCTGGATTAAATGGAGTCGGGTTTAGGTGAAGCGCAGGAGTGGTTTCTTCAAAACAAGTCGTTAGATATTGATCCGACTCCCGAAGACATCCTCGCCTATTGGGGTCTGGAAGAATCAGAAGAGAACCTGCATCTTTTCTTTCTAAAGCAGGCAGTGAAGTCAGTAAGCATGGAAATGGCAGTGGATGCAGGAGTAAAAGTCAAAGGTGCTATCGATCGGAGTTCTGGGGAAAATACAATGCGGGAAGGGCTGTTATCAAGCTCTGCTCGGCCCTCAATTGTAGAAGAGATGGGAAGAGATTTAAAAGCTTCAGGAAAAGAGGGGCAAAATCAAAGTTATCTGTCAGGATCGGCGGGTGGGGGTCCCAGGATGGCTGAGGAGCCAAATGAAGGCATCTATCTGCAGTCTGATAAGCATTCTGAGTCATTTGAGGCTGTAGAGGGAGAAGATAAGATGGAGGTAGTGGGTGGAAAGAGGAAGAAACCCAAAATTTGCAAAAAAAAGGCGGTAAGACCCAGTTGTGTTTTTGGAGTGGATATCCACATAGACAGGGCGTTGGAAGCATCGGAAACCCTTCTAGTTGGCAAAGTCTGTGGAAGGAAGTTCTCGGTGGCCTCCATTAAGCAATGGGTTCTGGCTGAATGGAAAGAAGCTCCGGGACAACCAGAAGAGGTCAAGATGCTTGACAGAGGCTAGTTCTGTCTTCGGTTTGGGCAAAAGGAGCATGCTGAATGGGTGTTGTCAAAGCATTGGAGCCTAGGGAAGAGGCCTATCTTATTCAGGAAATGGACGCCTCTCTTTGATGCATAGAAAGAAAAAACAGAGGAGTTTCTAGTCTGGGTCAAACTAATGGGCCTCCCTATCCATTTCTGGACTGACTCGGCTTTCTCCTCAATCAGAAACACTCTGGGAAAGTTTCTTGACTCAGATAAATCCTATTTATACACACATGACTGGAGAGTAGCCCGACTTATGGTAAGTTTAAACCCCAAAGAAGGTCTGGCGGATGATATGATTTTGAAGTATCGTGGACAAGAGTTCATCCAGTCCCTGGACTACGAAAACCTTCCTTTCAGATGTCATCGGTGCAAATAATATGGTCATCTGGCTCGGGATTGCTCTCGCGGTCATCATCGACATCGAAGGCAGAGGAAAAATGGGATTAAGGCAGAGGAAAAGGAAAAAATGAAGATCACTGCTCAGAAGGAAGATGTTCAGTCCAAGGAGGCTGAAGTCTTGGCAAGTGTCCAGGAGTTAGGTCCGGAGCCTATGGAGGGCATTGGAATATTTCAGTCTGAGGTGACAACGAGTGTTGTTGTTTCAACTCAGCTCACTATAGCAGGTCTCTCAGCAGTCATTGCAACGGAAGATTCGAATCAGGCTTGTCCCCTCCCCCCTCAATACTCCTCCCCTCTCTTATCAAGCGCATTGCAGGTGTCGTGTAGTGGTGAGTTAGATCGTTTATGTCATCTCTCAAACGATTTGACAAACTCGAATAAGGGATTAATCACAACTGACAGTGTTCTAATGTCGGTTCCATCTCCTCCTTCTCTCGGCTCTTCACAATCTGGAGATGGAGGGCGTGAATCTCATTACAATCTAAGGCCTTTAGCCACCAGAAAAGGAAAAGGGCCGGTAGTAGGCGGTTTGGAAAAGGATGAGGTGTCCATAGGTCCGAAGAAGTTAAGAGGGAGGAAGTCAGATTTATCGAAAGCAAAGCAAAAGGCTATCATTGATATTGCTGGAGGGAAGCAGTTGTCACTGCCAGGGGTGCTTAGAGCAAAGCAATCACCCACTGAGGTTTTTAAATGATCATTTTATCTTATAACTGTAGGGGGCTTGCTAGTATCCCCAAAAAACTGGGTTTGAAGGATCTGGTCAGGGCTAACAAACCTGATATTCTCTTCCTTCAGGAAATGCTTGGGAAAGGAGATGCAATTATAGGCTGTCTTCATAAGCTTTTGTTGGGTTGGAGTTTTCATGCAATGGATGCAAATGGGCTTTTTGGAGGTGTGGTTTTTGGGTTTAATGTGAAGGTAGCGCGTGAAATCTCATCCTGGGGAGCAGAAAACATTTTGGTGGTGGAACCCTACTCCAACGAACTATGTATGCCTTTTCTTTTTCTGAGTATATATGGTCCTAATTCGGGGCGGGAGAAGTTCTGGAACTCTTTCTTTGCGAAGTCTTTTTTGGCGCATCCTAATCTCATTATTGGTGGAGATTTCAATTTTTCTTTGGGCCTGACTGAATCCTGGGGGGTTAATGCTAGAGCGGATCCCCTCTCTTCTTTTTTTCATCAGAAATTGGCCTCGTCGCCTCTTGTTGATGTTAACCCAATAAAAATGCGTCCCACTTGGAGGAACCACAGAATTGGCGATGACTAGATTGGGAAGAAACTAGATCGTTTCTTAATAAGCGATCTGTTGGCTGAGAAACTACAGGCGTTCAGGCATTGGGTTGGAGATGGTGGCCTCTCAGATCACTTACCGATACTCCTGGAGGTGAAAGGTGATTTAACTAATCCAGGTATCCCTTTTAAGTTTAACTCTTCTTGGCTTTTGGATGCATCTTACATTAGTCTTTTTCATAAAACTTGGAGGAATGCCGTGGTAAATGAAAATGAGAATCGCAGTCAGTTGTTTATGGAAAACTTATTAAGGATGAAGGCAGCTTCAAAACGTTGGGCTTTACAAAATAAGCTGAAGGAAGAAGAATTAATGCAAGCGGTGAACTCAGAACTTGCCCTACTCGAGGATCCAGATAGTTAGGGCTAGGGCTCAGGTGCATCTTGATCAAGAATCCATGAGTTGGAAATGGAAAGAAGGAGAATTCTGCAGCTCAGGGAGCAAAGTTGGCGCCTTAAAAGCAGAGCGATCTGGTTACAGGCAGGGGATGAAAATTCCAAGTTTTTCCAGAATTATGCCAAAGGGAGAAAAAACACAAACACAATATGGGAAATGAAGAAAGCAAATGGTGATTTAGCGCTCTCTTTCGAAGAGTTGGCTTCTGAGGGGGTAAATTATTTTAAACACCTCTTTAAAGCTCCAGGTGAAGCTTCTATTGCAGAAGTTATAAGGGTTGCCCAGATTTTCCCACGGTTCATAGAGGAGGAAGACAATGATTTTCTCATGGCACCTATTTCTAAAGAGGAGGTTGCAAGCATCCTCAAATTGATGCAAAAGGAAAAAAGCCCCGGCCCGAATGGCTGGACAGTTGAATTCTTCCAGCGTTTCTTTGAATTCATTGGTGATGAGTTAGTGGAGGTAGTGGAAGAATCCAGACTTTCAGGTTCTGTCTATCAACCCTTTAATGCTACATTTTTAACTCTCATTCCCAAGTCTGATCTCCCAAGCTCGTTTACCGATTTCAGGCCCATTTCTTTGTGTGCTTGTGTTTACAAACTTATTGCTAAAATCATTGCTGTCAGGCTAAAACCCTTCCTTTCTAAAAATGTTTCTCCGGAGCAGTTTGGCTTTTTAGATGGCAGGCAAATTCATGAAGCTGTGGGAGTTGCTCAAGAAATGCTCCACAGTCTCAAAGTTGGAAAGAAAAAAGGAGTCGTGAAAATAGATTTATCGAAGGCTTACGATAGAATCAGTTGGCTATACTTGAGACTTTTGTTAACTCATCTGGGCTTCAGGTTTGATCTTGTAAGATGGATTATGAGCTGTGTCACGTCTTCTTCCATAGTTGTTCTGATCAATGGAGCAGCCTCCAGTTTCTTCAGCCCTGAACGTGGCCTTCGCCAAGGCTGTCCCCTCTCCCCCCTCTTGTTTTTGCTGGCAGCAGATGGAATCAGTCGTTTGATCCATGAAGCAAAAAGTCAAGGTTTGTTGAAAGGAATCGAAGTTGCTCCAAATTTATGGGTCACTCACCTTCTCTTCGTGGATGATATCATTCTCTTCAGTAATGGTAGCCTCGAAGACTGCAGGATGCTTAAGAGGATATTGGACCTCTTTTTGAAAGCAACTGGCCTCTGTATAAATGAGAGAAAATCTACTATTACTTGCTCTGGTATGGCTAGAGAGGAGGTGCGTAGAGTGTCCCTCGTTCTGAATTTTGAAGTTAAATCGCTCGAGGATTCTTTCAAATATTTGGGGTTCTATTTGAAACCAGATAATTATAGGATAAAAGATTGGCAGCGAATCCTTGTAAAATTGGATTCGAAACTGAAACATTGGATCCCCAAGTGGCTCTCTCGGGCAGGTAGGCTTGTTTTAATAAAATTTGTTCTGATGGCAATTCCAGTCTATTGGGGGAGCCTGACTTAGGTGCCCAAAGGTATTCTAAACTCTATTGAGAAACTTTGCAGCAGCTTTTTGTGGGTGGGGTCCAAGTTAGAGAGAGTTACCCCGTGGATCGCATGGGACAAAATAGCTTGCCCTAAAGAGTGGGGAGGTTGGGGTATAAAAAACCTTCCTAGTTTCTCCCAATCCCTTGCAGCAAAGTTGGCTTGGAGGATCATTTCAACGGAAAATCTATGGACTGTTGTGACTAAAAGGAAATATATAGATCCATTATCAACGCTAGATTGGATCAGACTTCCACAAAAGTCGTCCAAAAATTCCTTGGTGGTCTGGAAAACAGTGGTTGCATCTGTTCACATCATTGAGAAGGGGTTGCCATGGTATGTGGGAGATGGAACTCAGATCCGCTTGGGGCGAGATCCTTGGATCGGTTTCTCTGAGGGGTTTACTCTATCTCAAGGTTTGGTTGAGGCTTTAAAAGACAGAGGTCTATAACTCTAAACCAGGTAGCTGATCCCCGGGCCTCTTCCATTTGGAACCAAGGGTGGCTTCAAGGACGAGACTTAGATCTGGCTGACGATAGGTTGGAGGAATGGGACGGGTACACAATGGATCTCCTCAATTCCTCAGTGCGGCTATCTGACTCTCCGGACGAGCTAAAATGGGTTTTTTCTCAGAATGGCCTTTATTCCCCAAAGGCAGGTTACAAATAGATGATGTCTCAAATTGGTTGGGAGAATCCGGACTGGTGGACTAAACCTTTATGGAAGTTAAAAGGACCAGGTAAAACAAAATTGTTCTTCTGGTGCGTCCTTTTCCAGAAAGTTCCTACATGGGATTTCCTTCAAAGAAGAGGCAGAATTGGTCCTGGTAGATGTCCACTGTGTAAAGACAGTGCTGAAACAGTTCAACATTTATTTCTCTTTTGCCCTTTCAATTCTAGCCTTTGGGCAGCAATGCTAAGCTTAATAAATGTACCTCATATATGGGAAGGGCAGGGGCTCCTAGAGGCCTGGCAGAGTTAGTGGAATGTTTCTTTAAACGAGAGGGAACGAACCATCCCGTTACTCATTACATGGGGGACTTGGCTTGCCAGAAATCAAGCTATTTTCAAGGACTCTGCATTTCCTATTGGAAGACTTGCCCCTGAAGGAGATGCCATCTATGAAAGCATTCCTATCCCTCAAGCTCTTAATTCCTCCAGAGCTGTTAGTCAAGAATTCATTAGACACTCTATGCCGTGGGCTTATTTTGACGGGGCTTCGGATATTAATGGTTGATGTGGGGCTAGCTTGATCATTAATTTTTCAAAGGAGAAGATTGTTAAAGCCTCAATAGGCCTGGGATAGGGCTCAAATAATTTTTCCGAATTGAAAGCCCTTCATCTCCTTCTCAGATGGCTTATTCTTCGAAATGTGAGAGAAGATCAACTTTTCTGGGATTCCATGAATGTGGTGAAATGGTTCAACGGGGCACATCGCTGCAGCAATCTTACTCTGCTTCCTCTATTTAGAGCTAAGTTTCTCGGCTTAGGAATAGCTTCATGGAGATCTCTCTCAGTCATATCTTCCGGGAAAGGAATTTGAAGCGGACCGTCTTTCTAAAGAAGGAGTTGATCTTGAGATGGGGTCATGGGCTGTCTCGGAGGTTGATAATGGGGTTATTCAACTTGTTGAACAACCCATATTTGCTTAACTTTTCCGCTCGGTTCCTCTGTTCCTGTAAATAACCATGTGATGTTTCTGTCTCTTTTTTCATGTTTTTCCTTCTCTCTGTTTTTTCCTCTGCCGGTTTTATTGGGCTGTTCTCCCTATTTGTGGATGCCCGGGCAGTGGTTCTGTCTCTTCTCTATGGCGGCTTCAGAATCCTCAATCTTATTATGGATCTCTGAGACCCCTTTCCGGATCGCGTACACTCCAGTGTGGTCTTGATTTCAACGAATCGGTTGGATTTGGAGGATTAGTTCCTCTTGCAGTGGCTTGCCTCTTATAGCTGCGGGCTTTTGGGCTGTGTTTCATTGATTTGTGGTTTTTGGGAGGCGTTTCTCCTCCCTGCGACGGCTTGCACTGTCAGCGAGCTGGTTTGGTAGCTGAGACTCTCTCCGCTTGCTGGCGGATACAGCCTTGGCGTTTTGCTTACATACTCTATGTAACCCCCTTTTTTTTCAAATAAAAAGATGGTCTTTTTCTGTGGAAGAAAAAAAGAAAAAAAAAAGTTGGCTTTGGTATCTTTAATTGTTATTTATTCAGAGTGTCATGTGTAATCATTTTCACATGAGTAATAGTAACAACCAATGTCTATGAAGAAAATGGAAAATTGTAAAAGTGAAATGAGATTTGAATACGTTATTCATTGACAATGTATTTTTTTGCTGCAAACAAAAAATGGGTAGCTAGCGAGAGAAAGAAGTTATTTGCAGTGATATGGTTAACTGACTTCATGAGATGAAGATAACTTTAACTGGTGGGGAATGTATGAGTGATATGTAAATCTTTCATTGGAAGTGAAAACTAGTAACAATATTTGGGGTAGCCGATTAGAAAATGTTAGGTGTGTTCCAAAGGTCTTTGATTTCGAAGAATTGTTTATCTCTGTGCAAATAATTTTGATTTAAGAAAGAAGGCAATTAAACTAGGAGAGATAAAGGTTCCTATGAATCCCAATGCATTCAGGTGGTTATTCAATTTCGAATTATTCATTGCGGATAGTTTCCTGGAGCTAGAAGGATGCGAAATTGATATTTTGCAAGAATTAATTTCTCCAACTTCTAAGGTTAGTTCCTGATATTTCTCTTGTAGATATCTATTTTTTTAAACAACCATTTAGGGATTGCTATTAACTATTTTCTCATGAAGTAGGGCTAGAAAGTACAACACATGTTTTGAAATGCATTTTCTATGTGCTTTATGAGATGTAGAAAAATAATTATATTTTTGATTGGGATGATGTCATTTCAAATGAATTAGTTATTCAATTACGTAGATTAACCAAGAACAATGGCTTCTTTATGATTGAAAATCTGATAACACTTCTTGTGTCAAGGCATGTGTTTGATGGATTACCATGTAATCCTAGATTCAACTTTCATGAGGAACCAATGCAATTCTAGTATCCTATATTGTGGAAGCATGAAGCTTCTTTAATTTTTTGTTTAATTCAATATGTGTTTGTAAGGCAAGAGTATTTTGTGGTAACTAGACCAGAGCCTTCTTGAATATCTGGAGAGGTTGAGGCTTTCCTATCTAGCAAAGTGGAATATGAGAAAAGAGAAAGAAATACGGTTATACAAACTTATGGTATTGAAGATAGGCCATTTAATTTTCCAATGTTTGTTATAGATAGATACTTTGTTGTTGAAGTCTGCAGCAAATATCGACATTGCCTACCTATATTCGAACCAAAATAGGAAGAAAAAATAAATTATTTTTCGTTTACTATTGGAAAAGTGACTGTGAAGTGTTGGGTTGTGTTATATTCTTTCCACGACTAGCCCACCTAGTCAACCGAGGGGTTAGAGGGGGGGAAGAACCCCCCCTTCATTGCACCAATTACGCAGTGGGGGGGTCATAGGGGGTTTGAGGGGGGTGGGTAGCCCCCCTCTACGGGGTGCAGGGTAGGCCCCGGGGAATTTCTTTTTTGGACCTTATATTCGGTTGGGCAGACCTACTTATGGTTTTGTGCATGGTTTTCACACATCGTTTTGGAAGCGATGGTTTTCTGTCCATGGTATTGGATGCTTCGACATGTATACATATGTATTGTAACATTGAAAGGAACATAATGAAAAATCAAGCTAGTAGTCCCGATTTTGGGATCGAGGGGAAAATCTTTGTGTATATTTGTTTTATGTGTTATGCTCTCACTATTATTTATTTTCTCTGTTTAAGAATTCGTATGTAAGTAATTTTTGTATGGGGTTAAAACCTACATTTGGTATTCAAGTTGTTTTGGATTCAAGGGGATGCCTTTATTGCTAAGGGTTTTCACTCAAGTCTGTGGTAGACCCTGTCAAGTGGGAGATATGCCAGATCGATTTTGGTGGTGAAAAAAGATGGTGAGTAGTGGAAAGATAGAGATCAAGAAATTTAATGGTAAGAGTTTTGAGTTGTGGAAACTCAAGATGGAGGATCTGTTGGTGGATAAACATTAGTGGATCGTGGTAGATCTCAGTACTAAACCAATGGGAGTGTTGAATGAATAATGGAAGAAGTTGGATCGGAAGGGAAAGATCATAATACGATTGTGTGTATCAGATTCAGTATTGCTGAATGTATCAGGGGAAACTATGAAAAAGGATAGTGGGACAAGTTAGGGACTTTGTACCAATCTAAGTCTCTGGTGAATAAAATGTTTCTACGAAAAAATATGTATAACCTAAGGATGAAATATGAAGACTTGGTGACAGAGCATCTTAACGAATTTAATATTGCGGTAAGTCAGTTATTATCTGTTGATATTAAAATTTCAGACGAAGATAAGTGCATCAGTTTGTTGTGTTCTCTACCAGATTCGTGGGATAGTTTGGTTATTGCAATAGGTAACAATGCAACTGCCTTGTAGTTTGATGAAATAGTCTCATCCTTGTTGACGGAGGAGATGAGAAGAAAAAATATGGAGAGACAGAATGGTTATTCCTTTTCTATATGAGGACAGACCCAAAACAAAAACAAAAATAAGTCATCGAGTGGGAGATCTCAATCTAGAGGGAGATATAAATCTCTAGGAAAACCTATAAAGGTGGTGTGTTGGAAATGCAGAAAGGAATGGCATTACAAAAGGGACTGTAAATCTAAAGCTCCCAAGAAAGGAAAGGGATCTGATGATGCTCCTTCTACAGAAGTGAAAACCACCTCAGATGAAGGTGGGGATTTTTACTTGGCTTCTTCAAGTACACATGAAGATTATGAGGCATGGTTGATTGACTCAGGTGCATACTTTCACTTCACTCCCAATAGAGAGTGGTTCTGCGAGTATGAGAAATACAATGGTGGTGATATCTTCTTAGGGGATGATAGGAAGGATAGAATCATTGGTCGCAGAAAAGTAAAGTTGAAGTTGCAAGGTGGAAGGGATAAAACACTTCCGGGTGTTCTGCATATTCCTGCATTAGCCAGAAATCTGATTTTTGTAACCAGGCTAGATGATGCAGGTGTAAAAATAGTGTTCAAGAAGGATGCCTGCAAGATGGTTCGGGGAGCATTGGTATTGATGCGGGGAGTTCGATTGGAACTTTGTACATGCTACAAGGTAGCATTATTATTGATGGGTGCAACAATTGTGTGGTTCCTGAAAGTGGAGCAGAAAATATAGTGGTCTCTGGAGAAAATACCATGCTATGGCATCAAAGGCTTAGACATATTGGAGAGAAGGGCCTTTGAATACTTCATGGTAAAGGTATGGTAGAAGCTATGACTAATACCTCTCTGGATTTTGATTTATGTGAAAATTGTGTATATGTGAAGTAGAATCGGGTGAGTTTCCCCTTTGGTGGTAAGAGGGCGAAACATATATTAGAGCTTGTGCACAGTGATGTGTTTGGACCTGTGAAGGTTACATCACTAGGTAAGTCTGTGTACTATGTACCATTTATAGATGAATTCTCAGGGAATACATGGATATATTTCCTCAAGAAGAAATCTGAAGTCTTTGACAGGTTTAAAGAATTTAAGGCTCTCGTGGAAAACCAGACAGAGAAGAAGATAAAGGTGTTAAGGATAGATAACAATGGAGAATTTTACAACAAGGAATTTAAAGAATTTTGTAAGAAGTGTGGTATTGCATGGTAGAAGACTACTCCATACACACTTGAGAAAAATGGAGTTGTAGAAAGAATTAACAAGACATTGATGGAAAGGGAAAGAAGCATGCTCAGTGGTGCCTGGTTAGGACAGGAATTCTGGGCAGAGGCGGTGGAGAAAACATGTTACGTGGTCAACATATCACCTTCATTAGCATTGGAGGATAAGACTCCACAAGAGGTATGGACTAGTAAGAAGCCCTCTGTTTCACATCTGAGGGTATTTGGATATGATGCATATGTACATGTTCCAAAGGAGAAAAGAACCAAGTTGGATAGTAAATCTGAAAAGTGCATCTTTATTGGGTATAAGGATGGTTTAAAGGGTTATAAGCTTTGGAACCCAGTGACAAGGAAGGTTGTTTACAGCCGAGATGTGGTGTTCAAAGAGGTGAAAAATGCTATTAAACATGAAGTCCCATTAAAGGAACCTGAGAATATAGAGTTTGAGCTAAAGGAGGAAGAATCAGACTCTATAGAAGAAGAGGAATCAGAAGATGAAGAGCCACAAACTCCAGTTATGAGAAGATCAGTTCAAGAAAGAAGACAACTAGAAAGGTAAAGTCCATCTGCTTTCTATTCAAATTTTGCTTTATCTATTACTGATGATGATCCCAGAACTGTGAAGGAAGCAATAGATTCAAAGGATGGAAATCTCTGGAAAGAGGCAATGGTTGATGAAATGGAATTTTTCACAAAAATGAGGCTTGGGATCTGGTGGAGTTGTTGGCTGGAAGGAAACCCATTGGAAGCAAATGGGTGTTCAAGAAGAAAAAAATGTAGAAGTAAATAGGGAGAAATACAAAGCTTGGTTGGTAGCAAAAGGTTATTCCCAGCTGTCGGTAATTGATTTTGGTGATATTGTTTCTCTTGTTGCCAAGGTAGCTTCTATTAGATTATTTTTGTTTGTTGATAATTCTTTTGATTTTTAGGTATAATAGATGGATGTGAAGACAACATTTCTTCATGGGGATCTGGAAGAGGAGATCTACATGAAGCAACCTGAAGGCTTTGCAGTGAAGGGTAAGAAAGAACTGGTATGCAAGTTAAAGAAGTCTCTGTATGGGTTAAAATAGTCACCAAGGATGTGGTATCAGAAATTTGATACATTTATACATGGACTTGGCTTCACTAGAAGAAAAGCAGATCACTGTGTGTATTTTAAATTAATTGGTCACCATGTTATTTATCTGGTCTTGTATGTGGATGATATGTTGCTAGTTGGAAATGACAAAGAAATTATCCAGGATTTGAAGACCCAATTGTCCTCCAAATTCATCATGAAAGATCTTGGTTTTGCAAACTATATTTTGGGCATGGAAATTAAAAGAGATTGGGAAAAGAGGAAGTTCTAGTTAAATTAGAGGAAGTATGCTGAGACAATACTGCAGAGATTTAATATGTAGGATAGTAAACCAGTGAAGGTTCCTATTCCTGTAGGTGTAAACTTATTTGTTGAACAATGTCCCAAGACACAAGAAGAAGAGGAGGAAATGTCTCATGTTTCATACGCAAGTGTAGTCGGTAGCATGATGTATGCAATGGCTTGTACTAGAGTAGACATTGCACATGTAGTGGGAGTATTGAGAAGGTTTATGTCAAAACCAGGAAATGAGCATTGGACATCAGTGAAGCGGGTTTTCAAGTATTTGCATGGCACTAGTGATTATGGTTTGTGCTACCAAGGAAGAATAGGATTGGACAAAGTTTTAGATATCCACATGGCTTTGTTGATGTACACTGGGCTAGATATATGGACTAGAGAATATCTACAAGTGGGTATGTGTTTAACCTATTTGGAGGTGCAGTCAGTTGGATGAGTAAGAAACAATCTATAGTGGCATTATCAAATATAGAGGCAGAATACATGGCATTCAATCATGCAAGCAAGGAAGTAGTTTGGTTGCAGAGATTGTGTTCAAGTATGGGTTTAGTACAGGGAGCTATAGGGATAGACTGTGACAGCCAAAGTGCAATTTCTTGGAAAAGAACCTTGCTTATCATTCAAAGACAAAGCACATTGATGTTCAGTATCACTTTGTGAGGGATATGATAGAAGACAAAAAGGTGTTGCTGGTAAAGGTGGACACTTTGAAGAATACTGCAGATGGCATGACCAAATCTGTGAGCTCTGAGAATTTCTCTTGGTGTAGAGAAACAATGGGTGTTGCGGGGCTGGATAAATGACTAAGCTCTTCTGCACCCCCCTATAGAAAGAAAACAATAAGTGGGAGAATGTTGGGTTGTGTTTAGGGTTTAGAGTCATAGAGGGTTTGAGGGGGGTAGGTAGCCCTCCTCTACGGGGTCCGGGGCAGTGCCTCGGGGAATTTTTTTTTTTTGGGACCCTATATTAGGTTGGTTGGACCTACCTATGGTTTTGTGCATGGATTTTGCACATGGTTTTGGACACGATAGTTTTCATTCCATGGTATTGGATGCTTTGGCATGTATAAATATGTATTGTAACATTGAAAGGAACAGAATGAAAAATCAAGCTGGTAGTCCTAGTTTTGGGATCCAGGGGAAATCTCTATGTATATTGTTTTATGTGTTATGTTCTCGCTATCATTTTTTTCTATGTTTTAGAATTCGTATGCAGGTAATTTCTGTACGTGGTTAAAACCTACATGAAGAATATGGCTCACATTAACATTTTTTCAAAGTATTTAGATGCTTTTAACTTATGTGAAATTGAAGCTATTAAAGGCTTTGATATAGGAGGAAATTTCATGGGAGGGAACTTATTTCCAAGAAGCAGAGAGAAGATCAAGGAAAGTCACAGTGTATCAACAAAAGAACAAAAAACACTAGTAGATGTTGAACAGATTGTTGAAAAAGAGATCGTCGGGACGAGAGAAAGATATAAGAAAAGAGGCATAAATCCTATGGGACAATATCAATCTTGCACACGTAGTATTGGTGTGACTTCATCTTCCAACAAAAAAAGGAAAATAGCTAACGGAAGTGAAAAATTGGTTGTTGATAGCCTATTAGTGGCGAGGATGATGAAGAGCCTCCTTGTAGAGTAACTCCAGAAAGAGCGCACATGACTGAATCATTTAGATCCAAGAGTGCACTTGAAATGGGGATCATTAAAGAATTCATGGACATTGAATTCGATAGTGTTATACTACCTTATTAGGTTAGTATTTGTTTGTAAGAAAATTAGAAAACAGTGGAGGAAATTGTTGAAGAGGACATTACTTTCGATGACAATTTTGTCATATTGCAGGATGAAAATTGTGACGAGTGGTGAGAGATTAAAGATTGAAACGGTACAACTTTCCGATGGAAAGGTTGTTGATCAAGCATAAATGAATCTTGATCTATCTCCAGTTGGAATGTTGGGGATGAGGAAATTGCATCAAGCTAGTGGTGAGGTGCTTGCAAATTCTGTTGGTCGAAAACAAGAAAAACATTTGTTGTTGAAGGAAAAAATAAAAGAGTTAGAAGACACTATGAGCCCGGGTCCTTTCTTGATGACTCCACTAGCGATACATAGACCGCCATTGACAATTTCTAGTCCTAACAAATTTCATAGATTTGAGAAACTTGCCAATCTTCTAAGTGCAGTGAAATTGTATGTAATTAGTAATATATTCGAAATATTGTAGATTATTGAATCTACATGACAAGTTGCTTTTGATCTACAATGTATAAAGTAGAAAACTAGGTATTTTGTCGACTTAGTCAAAATTGAGCTTTAGGGAGACATAGAGTTCATAGACAATTACCTATTAAATTTTAGTCAGAAGCATGATTTGTTGTCTGAACTAAAAAAAGATAAATAAGGGTTGCCCGATGCTGATCAGATGAGGCAGATCAAGGCTGCATGGTCTGAGAAAATCATAACATTGGAGGACATTATTTCTGAGTGTGGACACATAAAAAATCGAAGAATAGGCATGTATCTCAGGGAGGTAGTGATTGTTTAGGATTTAAACGATCTGTGTATTACATATGAGTTTGGATTAATTACAAAGGACAAGATGATGAATGATTTGGAGAAATTGAAACAATCACACAAAAAGGAGTTTAATGATATAATTGATTTTACTATAAAGGAAATTAGTAAATGGAAAAATGCTTTTGTTAGTGTCAATGAAGAGTACTCTATTTTTCAGTTGCAAGAAGAAGCTAGAGAAATTAAGGAGGATATATTCAATGAACGTGTTAAGTAGGACATTACCATTGCCTCCATGAAATAATTCATTGAAGCTAAAGTGAAGGAATGCGTTGCAAGAATCTTGATTCCGAGATATAGTTGAGGGCTAAAGAATATCAGGTTGTGCTTTTGTATATTGTAAGTATTTTAATAAATTGGAACATTTTTTTTTATCGTGAAAGCATTTTACTATTGAAATCTTATGTGTGTGTTATGATGGACTAGTCTAAATCCTAAATGTAGTTCCTTGTTATTTTTAGCAGATGACTTTTAGAGATTATAGTTGTTGGGAATGGAATCCCCCCACAACATGTTTTGGGGCTCAAAGCCCAAGTTTTGGTCAAATATGTTGAAAGATTTCACGAATTGCGAGTGCAGAGCGTGAAATGTATATTGAGATATAGGGTTGTCCACCCTAAGTGTTGTAATGTAATGTAATGTCATGTCAGCCTACACATGGTCCGCGGACCATGGGATTGTATAAATAGTGTGAGGCTCTAAGTTGTAAAGAAAACAAGAGAGATGGATGTAATAATCTAGTAACGGATGGAGAATAAGTCTAAGTGTCTTGAGTCGTAGTAGTAGAAAGAGGCTTTGCACTTAAGTGCACAGAGGCCTAGTAGAGTCCGCAGTTGAGTCCGTGGACCCCTGCAGCTGAGTGCGTAGGGTGAAGTTGAGTCTGTAACCCAAGAGGAAGAATAATAAAGAGAAGGTTGACTCTAAACACTGTATATTTGTTTTGTATGATTTTCTATGCATTTATTGTATTTGGTTTATATCGCGCACTCATATAAATATTGAACAATGTTAAGTATAATTGAGCTCATACAAATAGGTTAATTAATTGGATAATATCAGGTTAATAGTAAGGAACTTGGGTAATAACACGGATCACACCTCGAGAAGGGTTGTGCGAAGGCAACATTTTAGGCTGCGAGGTATTGTTAGGTGCACGTAGCAACGTGCACGCAGGGTCAAACCACAGACCACCCAAAAACCATTAGACATATCTAGAGTGCAGAAACATTGTTCTAGCACCCTCTCATACTACTTCAGGTGAGACGTCAGTCTGCGCTCCACGGACTGTTGCCGAAAGGGTCAGTAGTACTGGGATTTGTTTGGTTAAATCATCTCTAAACCTGGGTCAGGGCCCTATAAGCCAACAAATGGTTCCATTGCCAGGACCGAGATCTACATAAGGGATGTATGATGTCGTGTTATTGGAATCCTACAAAGAAAGAAATTGAAGGGTGGTTGGACAAGAAGATTCACAAGTTCATGGTGCAGGAAAACAAGGATTCCTAAGTATCTAAGGAATAGTGGTTGGAGTGATACTTATATACAGAAATCCACAAAATTTTCTTTGCATCCTTTCCTTTTGAGTTGTATGAGTGGATCGCAAAGCTAGTAGACAGTCAGGGAAGTTGCAGGCTCGAAAAACCAATTGTGTGGACTTAGGAATTAGTGCGCAAACTAGAAGCATCAAGAGTTAAAATCATGTGAGCGGTGGACCATTGGCTCGATCAAATTATAGGAGGATTTATCACTGAGTTCACGGTAGATACAACCATCATCTACAGTGAGAGGGAGCGATACTTCCTCATAGGACCGTGAGGTAAGTGTATTAAATATTTGAAAACTTGGATTAAGATGCTATTGTGTGAAAAGTGGGTTATGTGAATAAATTAATGTTTGGGACTACGCAAAGTGGGAAGATCTACAAAACTAGAGGCAGTGTAGAATTAGAAACGAGTCCCTTAATTTCACCCTTGTGGGAAAGTGAGGAAGAGCTTGCAAAAGTTTCTCCAAGAAGCACAGTTAGTCTAATAAGGCAATGAATTCCACACTTACCACCTCCACCTAAACCTCCACCTGTCTCAACCTCCTCACCTCCATCCCCACCCACCCCACCTCCGCCACCACCACAGTTCAGTATGGTGAGTGCAATAAAACTACCGGTATTCGAAGGAGTAGGGAATGAAGACTCAGACCAATTCTGGTTCGTGGTAAGGGCGGTATGGGAAGCACAAGGACTCATGGATGACAATATCGAAAAGGCTACACTGGTTAGCGCATTGTAGGATTGCACATTAACATGGTACATGAAGCATTCTAATGACCATCCGATCGCAGGAATCGCAAAAATCTAGACCGTGCTGAATGGGGAATTTAGTAGGCCAAAGTCAGAGACACAATCAATTATTGGGTTTAAGGAGATCGCGATGTTCCTAGGCAAAACCCCCTGGGATCTAGACCAAATACTGAAGAGTATGATTTGCGAAGCCAATATGACTTTGACGGATGGACAACACTGCGCATGGTTTGTAGCATCACTAACACCAAATCTAAGGATGACGTTGTCACAACAAAAGCTTTCCACCTAGGTCGAAGCTTTGGAGATGGAAATGAGATTGCATTAGACTCATATACAAGATCCTAGTCTGGGAGTCCAACAAATCCACGTGCAACTACAAAATCTGTGTCTGGAGATGCAGAGTTTGAAATAGGACAGGACACCTCATCAGAGTCACGCGAGGAGGTATGGTGCATAAAATGCAAAGGCCAAGGGCATGACAAGGACCACTATCCAGTATTCATGAATTACTTGGTGGGAGGAGGGCCAATGCCATTAAGACCTGAGGCACAAGAAGGACCAAGTACGAGGCCTAATCTATGGTGTGAAATCTGTCAGATAGGAGGAAAACACACTACGGATAATTGTCATCTACTGCAGAAGTAGACGTAGATGTCCCAACAATTATTTTGTAATTTTTGTAGGTCTGTAGGCCATGATGAACGCACCTGTAGAAGCTATGAACTAATAATAGATTAGACTCCTACCTATAGGGTATAGACTGAAACATGAGCCCTCAACCCAAATGCAGGAATGACATGTGCTGTATTTTAGGGGCGTGGATGACGTCGCGGTGGAATGGGACCAGGAAGGGGTCATGAACAACTAATTTGTTACAATTGAGGAGGGCTGGGGCACTACACTCGTGATTGTACAAACACGACAAGGACATCATGTTTGTACTATACTCAGTTTGATCATGAGGCAGAAGATTGCCCTACATTGTGTTGGGTTGTGTTATATTCTTTCCACGATTAGCCCATGTAGTTAACTGGGGGTTAGAGGGGGGGAGGTCACAGGGGGTTTTAGGTGTACCTATAACCCCACTTTATGGGGTCTCAGGTAGTGCCCCAGTAAATTTTGGTTTTGGACCCTATGTTAGGTTGGGCGGACCCACTTATGGTTTTGTGCATGATTTTCGCACATGTTTTTTGGACGCAATGGTTTTCGGTCTATGGTATTGGATGCTTCGATATGTATAAATATGTATTGTAACATTGAAAGGAACATAATGAAAAATCAAGATGGTAGTTTTGGTTTTGGGATCCAGGGGAAAATCTCTCTGTATATGTGTTTTATGTCTTATGCTCTCACATTGTTTATTTTCTTTGTTTTACAATTTGTATGCAGGTAATTTCTGTACGGGGTTAAAACCTACATTTGGTATCAGAGTTGTTTTTGCTTCAAAGGAAAACCTTTGTTGCTGAGGGGTTTTGCTTGGGCTTGTGGTAGACCCTATTCAACGGGAGGTCTACGAGATCAATTTTGTTAGTGAAAGAATATGGTGAGCAATTGAAAGATAGAGATCGAGAAATTTAATGGTTAGATTTTTGAGTTGTGGAAACTCAAGATGGAGGATTTATTAGTGGATAAGGATCAGTGGATCGCAGTAGATCCTGGTACTAAACCAATGGGAGTGTCTGATGAAGAATGGAAGAAGTTGGATCAGAAGGCAAATAGCACAATATGATTGTGTGTCTCAGATTTAGTATTGCTAAATGTATCAGGGGAAGCTACGGCGAAGGCTTTTTGGGACAAGTTAGGGACTTTGTAACAATCTAAGTCTTTGGTGAAGAAACTGTTCCTGCAGAAAAAGCTGTATAACCTGAGGATGAAAGATGGAGACTTGCTGAAAGAGCATCTGAATGCATTTAATACTATGGTAAGTCAGTTAGCATCTGTTGATTTTAAAATTTCAGATGAAGATAATTGCATTAGTTTGTTGTGTTCTCTACCAGATTCGTGGGATAGTATGGTTATTGCAATAGGTAGCAATGCAATTGCCTTGTAGTTTGATGAAATAGTCTCAACCTTGCTAACGAAGGAGATGAGATGAAAAAATATGGAGAGCCAAAATGGTGATGCCTTGTCTATACGAGGACGGTCCCAGAACAGAAACAAAAATAAGTCATCGAGTGGGAGATCTAAATCTAGAGGGAGATCTAGATCTCCAGGAAAACCTGTAAAGGTGGTGTGCTGGAAATGTAGAAAGGAAGGCCACTTCAAAAGGGACTATAAATCTAAAGCTCCTGACAAAGGAAAGGGATTTGATGAAGCTCCTTATAAAGAGGCAAAAACCACCTCAGATGAAGGTGGGGATGTGTACTTGGCTTCTTCAAATACACATGTAGATCATGAGGCATGGTTGATTGACTCAGGTGCATCCTTTCACTTCACTCTCCATAGAGAGTGGTTCTATGAGTATGAGAAATATGATGGTGGTGATTTCTTCTTTGGGAATGACAGGAAGGCTAGAATCGTTGGTCGCGGAAAAGTGAAGTTGAAGTTGCAAGGTCGAAGGGTTAGAACACTTATGGGTGTTCTGCATATTCCTGCATTGGCCAGAAATCCGATTTCTGTAAGAAAGTTGGATGATTCAGGTGTAAAAATAGTGTTCGAGGAGGATACCTACAAGATGGTTAGGGTAGCACTGGTATTGATGGGCGGAGTTTGGACTAGAACTCTCTACAAGCTGCAAGGTAGCACTTTTGTTGACGGGTGCAACAGTTCTATGGTTCCTGAAAGTGGAGCAGAAAATCTAGTGGTCTCTGGAGAGAAGACCATGTTGTGGCATCAAGGGCTTAGACATATCTGAGAGAAGGGCCTTCGAATACTTCATGGTAAATGTATGGTAGAAGGTATGAGTAATAGCTCTCTGGATTTTTATTTCTGTGAAAATTGTGTATATGGGAAGTGGAATCGAGTGAGTTTCCCCTCTAGTAGTAAGAAGGCAAAACAAATATTAGTGCTTGTGCACAGTGATGTGTTTGGACCTGTGAAGGTTCCATCATTAGTTAAGTCTGTGTACTATCTATCATTTATAGATGACCTCTGAAGGAATACATGGATATATTTCCTTAAGAAGAAATCTGAAGTCTTTGACAGGTTTAAAGAATTTAAGGCTCTCGTGGAAAATCAGACAGAGAAGAAGATAAAAGTGCTGAGGATAGATAATGGTGGAGAGTTTTGCAGCAAGGAATTTGAAGAATTCTGTAAGAAGTATGGTATAGCACGACAGAAGGCAACTCCATATACACCTCAGCAAAATGGAGTTGTAGAAAGAATGAACAAGACATTGATGGAAAGGGCAAGAAGCATGCTTAGTGGTTTCGGGTTAGGACAAGAATTCTCGGCAGAGGTGGTGGATACTGCATGTTACTTGGTCAACAAAACACTTTCATCAACGTTGGAGGATAAAACTCCACAAGAGGTATGGACTGGTAAGAAATCCTCTCTTTCACATCTGAGGGTATTTGGATGTGATGCATATGTACATGTTCCAAAGGAGAAACGAACCAACTTGGATTATAAATATGAAAAGTGCATATTTATTGGGTATAAGGATGGTTTAAAGGGTTATAACCTTTGGAACCCAGTAACAAGGAAGGTTGTGTACAACTAAGATGTAGTGTTCAAAGAGGTGAACGATGTTACTAAATATGAAGTCCAACAAAAGGAACTTCAGAAGATAGAGTTTGAGCTAAAGGAGGAAGAATCAGACTCTACAACAGAGGAGGAATCAGAAGAAGAAGAGCCACAAACTCTGGTTGTGAGAAGATTAGTTTGAGAAAGAAAGCAGCCAGAAAGGTATAGTCCATCTGCCTTCTATTCAAATTTTGCTTTGTCTGTTACTGATGATGATCCCAGAACTGTGAAGGAAGTAGTGGATTCAGAGGATGGAAAACTCTAGAAAGAGGCCATGGTTGATGAAATGGCATCTTTGCACAAAAATGAGGCTTGGAATCTAGTGGAGTTGTTGGCTAGAAGGAAACCCATTGGCAACAAATGGGTATTCAAAAAGAAGACAAATGAAGAAGGAAAAGTGGAGAAATACAAAGCTTGGTTGGTAGCAAAAGGTTATTCCCAGGTGTCAGGAATTGATTTTGGTGATATTTTTCCTCCTGTTGCCAAGGTAACTTCTATTATATTACTTGTATCTGTTGTTGCTACTTTTGATTTTGAGGTAGAACAGATGGATGTGAAGACAACGTTTCTTCATGGGGATCTAGAAGAGGAGATCTACATGAAGAAACCTAAAGGTTTTGCGGTGAAGGGTAAGAAAGAACTGCTATTCAAGTTACATAAGTCTCTATATGGGTTAAAACAGTCACCAAGGATGTGGTATCAGAAATTTGATACATTTATACGGGGACTTGGCTTCACCAGAAGCAAAGCAGATCACTGTGTGTATTTTAAATTAATTGGTGATCGTGTTATTTATCTAATCTTGTATGTGGATGATATGTTGCTGGTTGGAAATGACAAAGAAATTATCCAAGATTTTAAGGCCCAATTGTCCTCCAAATTCGACATGAAAGATCTTGGTGCTGTAAACTATATTTTGGGCATGGAAATTAAAAGAGATCGGGCAAAGTGGAAGCTCTGGTTAAACGAGAGGAAGTATGTCGAGACAATACTACAGAGGTTTAATATGCAGGATAGTAAACCGGTGAAGGTTCCTATTCCTATAGGCGTGAGGTTATTTGCTGAATAGTGTCCCAAGACACAAGAAGAGGAAGAGGACGTGTCCCGTGTTCCATATGCAAGTGCAGTCGGTAGCTTGATGTATGCAATGGTCTGTACTAGACTAGACTTTGCACATGCAGTGGGAGTATTGAGCAGGTTTATGTCAAAACCAGGGAAGGATCACTGGACAACAGTGAAGCGGGTTTTCAGGTATTTGTGTGGCACTAGTGATTATGGTTTGTGCTACCAAGGAAGACCGAGATTGGATAGAATGTTGGATATTCGTGGCTTGGTTGATGTGGATTGGGCTAGAGATCTGGATTAGAGAAGATCTACAAGTGGGTACGTGTTTAACCTATTTGGAGGTGCAGTTAGTTCGATGAGTAAGAAACAATCTATAGTGGCACTATCAACTACAGAGGAAAAATACATGGCAGCCACTCGTGCAAGCAAGGAAGCAGTTTGGATGCAGAGATTGTGTTCAAGTATGGGGTTAGTACAGGAAGCTATAAGGATAGACTGTGATAGCCAAAGTGCAATTTTCTTGGTAAAGAACCCTGCATATCATTCAAAGACAAAGCACATTGATGTTCAGTATCAATTTGTGAGGGATATGATAGAAGACAAAAAGGTGTTGCTGGTAAAGGTGGACACTTTGAAGAATACTGTAGATGCATTGACAAAATCTGTGAGCTCTAAGAAGTTCTCTTGGTGTAGAGAAAAAATGGGTGTTTCAGGGCTGGAAATATGACTAAGCTCTCTTGTGGTCCCCTGTGGAAAGAAAACAACAAGTGGGAGAATTTTGGGTTGTGTTATATTCTTTCCACGACTAGCCCACGTAGTTAACCAGGGTTTAGGGGGGGGAGGTCACAGGGGGTTTGAGGTGTACTCGTAACCCCACTTCATGGGGTCTGGGGCAATGCCCCATAAAATTTTGGTTTTGGACCCTATGTTAGGTTGGGAGGACCCACCTATGGTTTTGTGCATGATTTTCGCACATGTTTTTTGGGTTTGATGGTTTTCGGTCCATGGTTTTGGACGTGATGGTTTTCGGTCTATGGTATTAGATGCTTCAGCATGTATAAATATGTATTGTAACATTGAAAGGAACATAATGAAAAATCAAGCTAGTAGTCTCGGTTTTGGGATCCAGGGAAAAATCTCTCTGTATATGTGTTTTATGTGTTATGCTCTCGCATTGTTTACTTTTTGTGTTTTAGAATTCATATGCAACGTATTTTTGTACGAGGTTAAAACCTACACATTAATAGTGAGGTTGTGCGAAAATCAGGTACTCTAGCCTCCTCCGACTCAGAATTTACAGATGATGAGGTCTCAGCTGCGCAAAGAAGACCCGAATGTAAACATGATGCTCAGGTGCTGTATGACCATTGGTGATGATAAAGGGAAGCAATCATAAGAAAGTGCATGGGTTTGAAAGGCTTATACAAAGGAACCCGAATTTTATTTAGAATGCGCAAAGGAAACATTCATGGAAGCTAAGAAGAGCTTCACAAAGGCCTCCACTTTAGGTAGTAAGGATCAACTAGAACCAGGGATGGATACTTCAATGCTCATTACCATTTTGGAGACATGCATGTAACTCTACGCGACAACAAGGTAGTAAAAGGGCTATAGGAACTTATCACTAGGTGTGCGGGCTCAGGAGAACTGCGTGTGGTCCAGAAACTTAGAAAGCATGCATTGCACATAGGAAGGGAAATGAGGTTGACTACGCAAATCAACAAGTATGAAATGGATCAGGTAATCCTAGATCTCAGATCAGACACGAATGTACTGCCGAAACAAACATGGGAACGCATAGGCAGACCTATGCTACAATGGGCTCCTATTTAGTTGTGAATGGCGAACCAACAAAAGATCTTACCTATGGGGAGATTGCAAGGGGTAACGGTGGATATTAAAAGTGCGAGCGCGCAGGAAAATTTTGAAGTGATAGAGATTTTCGATGACAACAATCCCTATCCCACGCTACTAGGAATAGACTGGGCCACCGATATGAATGGAGTCATAAATACGAAGAAGCGCAAAATGATTCTTGAGAAAAAGTCACTACGCGCAGTTCTACTGCTAGATCTAGCTAAAGGAGCGTGATACACTGAACCAGTGCGCGACAATGATAGTGATGACGATCTCGATTGCATCTATAAGGTAATCGCATGAGAATAGGATTGGGTGAACTCGACATCGGATGGAAGGATTTCATGGGAGAGAAAAATCTCCTGCACTTCGGATTCAAATGAAGAAGAAGAGCAATGGCAGAATCGGATGCACAAAGTAACAACGCTTAATTGAAACATGATGGTTAGATCACAATGCTACATGACAAAAAAGGTAAAGGATTTGCCTATGTATGATGGGTTGACAGCAGTGGATGAATTCCTAAAAAAATTTGAAAGCGCAGTACTAGAATAGCAGCAGTTTGATGCTCCGAAATGGGCACTACGCGCAATGCCTGCAACATGGTGCGGTACACATCAGGGAAGTTTTGAGGACTGGCACAAATGTAAGAGGATGATGTGCCTACACTTTGGAAAACCCCAGCTCAAGATGAGAGTTAGTTACTAAGGGCAGAACAACTTGCATGCCCACCTTTCCCGATGGGTACAAACATATGTCATGCAGCCCCCACAAGCACACACCACTCCTAACATAGATAATTGGAACAAAGCGTAGCAGCTAGAAAGACAAAGCGTGCCAAGCACTATCCATGGAGAAGCATTCAACAAGGTGTGCGAAGTGTTGAACAAGGTTCACCAAGTGAAACACATTGACTAGGACCTGCGCGTACCAACAGTTCGATGGGCCTATAGGAGAATGTGCAAAACCCTGACCGTGGAAACGATTCTAAGGTTGCAGAACAGGGTAGGGGCTATAATTTATGATGGGCATGCAACAATGAATCCACGCATAAGCGCACCCGTAGGTGTCATAGTGTGTGAAGCCCAGGATGAAGAAATCACATAGCTACGCGAGGTAGAACACAGAAGAATTCAAGAAGCCATTTAGCAAGGGAACCTTAGACTTTGCAAAGTTGAAAAAGTCTGGGTACAACTTAGGAAGATGATGGATGAAGAGGTCGAGAGGCTAGAAAACGAGATCAAGTGAGCATGTCTCATCGATAAACCAAGGATGGCAAGGTAAGGTGTGGATGATAATACTAATGACTTAGAAGACTATCGTCGATAATTTATGACTCTACTGCCATGGCTAAGATTGCATCTCACCAAACACAGTAACCAGAGGAGCGCACTACATACGATAGAGCACACAACGCTAACTATCGCGAGGGAAATTGAGGGTTTTCGATGGACTATCCCGAGGGGAGAAATGAAGCCCCGCACGGGTGGTGTGACCACCAAACTAGCTGTAGGAAGAACAGTCTCAGCACTCTAGGCAATTGAAAGGGAGTGCGGGACTATAAAAGAATCTGCTTGGGAGCTGCGCGATAAGAGAGGTGCGCGCAGAGTTAGCGTGTCACAAGGTTCGCGCCCGTGCATGAAGGACTGTGTTGCCACGTGGGTAGGCTGGGAAGTGACTGTTGGTGTCATTGTTCATGACGATATGTATGGTTTTAGGCCAAATGGAGCGGGCGACAGACATTTAAGACAACAATTATGGGCAAGATTTTGGAAAATCTGCCGCTAAGAAAGCACTGATGGCCCAGAATTGGGAATAATGACACAACACTTGTTCACTTGAGACTTGAGCATTTTAATAGAGTATAGAATGTTTAGCATTGAGTGATATTTGAGCCCCTAAGTTCGCGAAAGACATCATATAGTACAAACAATATGACATATACCAGGGAAGGTTTGGGCTTTCAATAAGGAACTGTTGGTGAGGCTGCACTGACCCATACGATACACGATGTTCCCAAAGATACTAGGTCGTGCCAGAAATGTCGAAATAACCTTGGATGTCAAGACCGAAAAAATATAAGTAGACAATGGGACCAGTCTGCATGTCCCTTAGGAATCCGCGATTTGGTAAGCTATCAATGGAGGACAAGGACAAGGCTGTTATCATTGAGATAGATGAAGAGGAGGAGGACTTACAAGTTTTGATTGCCAAGGTAGAGGAAGAAGAAGACGTGGAGGCAGACATTCAACTGATGCGCTTTGTAGCAAAATTGCCCAAGTATGTCCCTCTGTGAAAGGGGAATGCTAAGGGACCAAAGGATCTGGACGCAACGAAGAGTGCACTCCAGACCCTACTCCTCCCGATGGAATTACCTTTGAGGGTCCGCTACTAGGACATGTGCCTACCCTAAAATTTGAAGACTGGGAACTCATGGATAGCAAGAAGTTCCCACACTTAGAGACGGAGAGCCTAATGAAACAAAATATGGAGGGGCTGGTGATCACCTTACAATCGTGAAAATGGTTACGCAGTGTGGAGAAGGCCAGGTTGCTTCATCTGCTGTGGATACTAAACTTTAACTACGCACCCATCACCATTTTTGTCATCAAGAAGATACTTTTCCTGGTGCATGATAGGTACTTATGGTTGGAGGAGCCTATTCCCATCACAACAGATCTCATCCACAGAATTTCTCGGCTTCCCTGTAAGGGAAAGGACCCCGCGGTGATAGCAAGAAAAAGCAGCGATTTGGCTCTCACAGAAGCAAGGAATAAATAGTATAAGCTTGAGAAGAAAAAGAGGGGTTACTCCATCAGCAATATCAAGGATAAAGAGGTGTGCATAGCCACCCATATCCTGGTGATGAGCCCCAATTTTTGGTAACAATTTGGGCTCATTTGGCCTACTTACCTTGCTCAACCCTTCATCTTTTATCACTTATGCATTCATTTCTTGGTATATTCGTGTTATTTGTAGGAAGAAGGGCAGGCATTATATCTATGTGGCTAATACATGATGATTTCAGGTTTTTTTGGCATTAAAGGGAGCAAAGACCACGCAGAAGGAGACAAGGAGACAGCAAAGGTGACATTGCAGCTTTATAGGGAGGTTGTCTACAACCTTAAATGACCTCCCTCGTGATCTCCACCCTAACTTCGAGCTCCAACAACTTTCATCGAGCTTAAAGGCAGCCAACGGATTCTACAGGAACAACAGTCTACAGCAGTTTACTTTTAGTTGGACAGCCGAGCTCCATTAATTGAGGAAGCTAGCTTGATCCTCATCATGTATAAATATTAAGGCCGTGGTCTTTGATGAAAAGTTTTTTGAACTTTTGAACTACTGTTGCAATTTCTAAGCACGAGCTACAACTCGGTTTTTTCTCTTTGTAAGCCAGTTTTGGCATGTTATTAGACTCATGATTATTCAATAAAGGTAGGCAGCTTTGGATTCAATTCTAAGTTTTTAAGGGAGCTATAGCTCTCAGGTTAGGGCCCAACCTGAGATCAATAGACCTCCTCTTCCTTGTATTGTTACTTGTCTTTCCTTTCAGCACTTTATTTTTCTGTTTTGACATGCATTTAGAAATTACAGTCTGCTGATTTGATTTCTTTTATGTGATTGAGTAGGATTAGTTTACGGTTCAAGTGTTTTTAGTTGCTTAGATTAGAGTAGGAGGATCAACATTCATTAGAGCCCCAAGAAAAGGCTGACAGTGCACTCACTGCCATCTCTGTTTAGAGATTGGGGGTGTAGACCGTACCAGCCACCAAAAAACGCAGTCATACACTTTCATTCAAGCTGCAACATAGTCATTTCAATCGTAGATCCATCCATGCATTCTGATCTTGAGCAATATTTCTTCATTCCAACTCCATGCACGATTTTTCTCTGAAGTTTACCTTGCTGTTCGTTGATTTAATAACACAGTTAGGATAGGTTGATGAATTCTTGGTTTTGTGCAGATTTGTTTCCTTTACACTGCGTTGCATCACTCTGTTATCTTCTTCTTCTTCTCAACCACGCCTAAAGTCACCTACCCAACCTCTGTTCAGCTCGTTTGCCTTCCAACACTTCTACTGTTCACGTAGCTCCATCTTTTTGGACTTTTCATTGCTTCCACCCTTCTATCCACCAACCAACTGTACCCACTCTTTCCTCATCTCATATCTCTGTCCCTGAGCCATCATAAGTTGCCTTTCCATCCTACCTATCCACCCATACAACTCCTCCACTCCTCCATCACCCAAAACTCCAACCACAGAACATCCTGTAGAAGTTAGCAGGCTTCCTGTAGAAATCTCGAGCTTCCTGTAGGATCCCTTGCAGACATCCTGTAGAAACCCGTAACCTCGGTTGCCAAGCATCTGAACATTGTGGAATTCTATGGAACGATGTTTTGGATCCCCTGGAACCTCTCCTAGCCCTCCTGACCTTTCCCAAGCTTTCTTTCCCTTCGAACTACCCCTGCACAGTCAAACCCTAATAAGGAACAAAATCATAATAACTCCAACCACTTAAGTAAAAATACAAAAACAATGTTCTTTTCAGTAGAATTAGCTTAAATTCATGCATCTCATATCACTTGAATTAATGGCATCATTTCTAGAAGTTTGCACTCCCACCATTGCATCATAGAGATTAGACTAGTCAGATTAGGGTTTACTAGGTTTTCCCTGTTTTGTTGGCTTTCAGTTCATTATTGCAAAGTAGGTTAATTTCCTTTGAGATAGCCTTCATCCATCATTTAGAAAGCTTCTTCTGAGAGCATATAGAAGTTGGCTTGAACCCTATCGGACTTGTGCCAGCTGATCAAGTGATAGCTGCGACAAGAGCTAGTACTTGTGCATACAGCACCGTCGCTTCCAAGTTTGTTACGAACTACCGGGTTGATAAAATTAGAGATAGGAAGCTCCAGGAGTTGTAGCATTATTGCTACAATACTGGAGCCCACCATATTTTTGGCGCCGTTGCCGGGGAAGTGTCAGAGTATTAGTAATTGTTGCTTTTCTGCTATTTTCTTACTCTTGCCTTCTGCTAAGTAGTTTATTTCATTTCCATTCTGCAAAAGTAGCATAGACATTTCCTGCTTTCATATATTAGCATTTCCTGCTTTCATAGATTAGCATTTCCTGCTTTCATAGATTAGCATTTCAATTCTGCAAGTTCATTTCTGCAAGCGTAGATTAGCATTTCAATTCTGCAAGCGTAGATTAGTGTTTCAATTCTGCAAGTGTAGACTAGCATTTCCATTTCTGCAATCTCATTTGAGCAAAGTAGATTAGTTCTTTCATGCTTTCAATTTAATTCTGCATCTTTATTTCAGTAAGATAGTTAGTTGTAGATAAATCTGTTTCAGTTTTGCAGGTACCAAAGAAAAAAAAACAAAAGCAATAAAAAAAAAAGTCTTTCCATTTCATGCCTCGTAGGAATCGAGATAAAACAGGCAAATTCTTACCCAGCACCCCCACCACATCACTGAGTCACCCTTCTCTCTTCTTCGGTGACAGTGATCCAGAAGAACCTATAGGTGAACCTCCTGAGATATACGAAGATCCTATAGCAGAAGAAGAATTAGAGACCATCCCATCTGAAGCTATGGCTGACAATAGAAGAGAAGATGAGAGAATAGAAGGTGCCTTCCCCATCTGAGAGACCAATGGAGAGATGAAAATGAAGAACATTAGCCCCTCCGCTTTACCTCACTTCCATGGACTGACTACCGAAGATCCTGATACCTTCCTGTTTGAGTTTGTTGTCCTTTGTAGAACCTATGACTATACTGAAGATGAGCAGAAGCTGAAACTCTTCCCTTCCACTCTTAAGGATGCAGCATTACGCTGGTTCATGGGCTTACCTGGGAATAGTATCACTACTTGGGCTCAGATGCAGCAAGCTTTCAATACCAAGTACCGGGACTACTGTAGGTCCAAGGAAACCAAGGGAGAAATCTTTCGGATGACCATGGGAAATGATGAATCCTTAGAGGATTATAAGGAGAGGTTCCAACTTAGCTATAAGCGGGCCAGGTGCACACTTGACCCTGAATCCCTCAAGTTGGTCCTGCTCCGAGGAGTCCCTGAAGACCTCTTAGATACCCTTCACATGTTAGCTGGGGGGGACATTTACCAACTGCCTTATGAGGACATCAAGACTGTGTTTAGAAACCACTCCAGGGTAGCTCGGAAACGAGGTAGAGGAAACCTCCTCTCAACTGGTGTCCCTTTCTCCAAACATGAGTTTGCAAATCAATTGGAAGATCTTAAGAGTGAGGTGAGACAGACCATTGCCATGCAGCTGGACACATTCAGGATCCAACAGAAGAAGGAAGAAGCTGAGAGAGCCTTGGCTATCTTCTGCCCTAGATGTACTAGGAGACACCCTAAGAACGAATGTCCATTGCATTCGGTTGAAGTGTGTTTCGTTTATGAGGAGGACCATCCCACAAACCAATGTCCAACCTTACCTGGATTTAAAGCCATGTACCAAGGGACAGAAGCTCCCACTGAACCTCTCTATTACCTCAACCAAAGGAGGCCACAAGGACCTAGACCTTACCAGCAGGGGATGTAAGGGGCACCTCAGCTTATTACAGCCCCAACCAATCGACTCCTATGCCTTCCTGGGGTCCCCCTGCTCATCCTTCCTGGTCTATGCCTCCTCCATGGTCTTATCCACCTCAGTACCCTACTCAACCCACTACTCATTCTTATCACTCACATGCCCAGCCACAGCCTCAGTGGAATGCACCTCAGTCGGGGTGGAGGCCCTAATACAACACTCCTCCTGCCATTTTGCCTCCACCACCAGTTCAACCTCAACCATTACCTCCTGCTCCTCCAAGGCAACCTCAAATACCTGCTCAACCGAACCCGAACCCCAACAATAGACAGGCCCAGCAGGTATACACTGGGGAAACATCATGCCCTACTTATGTTGTGGAGATCCAGGAGATCAATCTTCGATCTGGCAAGACTCTTCCAGATCGCCAACCTCCTCCCCCAGAGGATGAGGAAGATAAACAGGAAAGTGAACCAAAGGCTATTCCACCCTTTCCTGAGAGACTAACAGCCACCACACAACCCAACCCAGAGGAGGATGAGCTTCTGGGTGAGCTCAAGTAGTTGTGTGTGAAAATACCACTTCTCCAAGCCATCAAGGATGTGCCAATATACAACAAACTGGTTAAGGAAAAGTGTTTCAAACACCCAGGCAGGGGAAAGAGAGATGCTTCAACCATCAATGTCTTAGGACAACTGTCTGACCTTATGTTAGGACAAGTCATCTGCCCAAAGTATCTAGATCCTGGGAGTCCTGTAGTAGATGTCCACATCAATGGCATCATCATACCTCACACTTTGATTGATTTGGGGGCTGCCATTAATGTGATGACCAGGGATACCATGCTCAAACTCAATCTTCAGGGTTCCTTGAGGAAGACCTCGACAGTTCTGCAACTAGCAGATCGCTCCACTGTGACTCCCGAAGGGATTGTGGAGGATGTCTTGGTCTCTGTTGACTCTTGGGAATACCCTGCAGATTTCTTGGTTCTGCAACCCAAGGCAAAGCTTACTGGATATCCTCTTATTTTGGGAAGGCCTTGGTTAGCCACTGCAGATGCTTACATAAGTTGTCGTGCAGGAAATATGACCATCAAAAATGGTCCTATGTCCAAGCAGCTAGTCCTATACCCTCCTGCCCAACCTTCCTTAGAGCATGACTTACCACTTTGGTTGGAGGAAGGAGAAGAGGATGAAGTGTACTCAGCAACTTTGTGCACCCTAGATACCACTAGAAGAGACCCCCCAACCGAGGATGACTTGATTGAGACCTTGATCCAGAATCCACCTTCCAGTGCACTATCCTTAGAAAAATTGGTGGAGGATGCCCAAGCCAGCACCTTAGTGGATCTTTGTACGACCAACCTTGTCACTCCCAGAGTCAAAAATGTGGATTTTGGCCCTGAAAAAATGTTAAAGATTAGCTCCTCCCTATCTCCTTCCCAGGAAAAGGAGCTGTGTAGCCTGTTGGCCAGTCACCTAGATGCTTTTACTTGGAGCTATAAGGAGATGAAAGGAGTCCATCCCTCGGTCTGTACCCATCACATATACATCAAAGAGGGTTGTAAACCGGTTAGGCAACCTCAGAGGAGAATGAATCCAGCCCTTAAGGACATTGTCAAGGAAGAATTGCAAAAATTGTTGGATGCCGGATTCATTTACCCCATCTCAGATAGTGAATGGGTGTCCCCTCTGGTGTTGGTTCCCAAGAAGAATGGGAAATGGAGAATCTGTGTGGACTACCGAGAACTGAACAAAGCTACCCAAGAGTGAAGGAATTTACAGGGTAAGTTCCTCAGAAAGAATACCAAAAGGACACCGCTCACAACCAGATCTCAAATCAATACACCAGTATTTTTGACGTGGTTAAAACCCTCAAAGTGCAAGGAGGGAAACAGTCCACGGCCTGTCCCAACGTGGGTACTACAGGCAATTTATTAATCAAAGAATGAAAATTTACATAAGCTTCTCTCATGCACGGATTACCCGAACAATGACCCTCCATGCGCTTTAAATAGAACTCATGGACCAATCGGGTGTCAAGCCACGGATCAAGTGTCGGTAATACCGAGGTGAGAGTGAACCGTCGGATCACTACATATCGTGACCATCGGATTGTAAGTTACAAAATGTACAACGGTAAAGAAACACACTTTACCTAACTCTAACCTAACTCTATACTAGACCAAGTTGAACTTAACTATATCCTATGTGTCGGAATATCCTAACATCCCCCCTTAAGAACAACTTGGGATAGGATTGAAGGATTTACAAATATGACACAATAGGAAAAGGAAGGAGGCACTAGAGCCTATCCCCCCTTAGTGACAGCTTCCTGAACTCCAAGCATATATCGAAGTTTAGTGAACTTCGCCTCTGTGAGAGCCTTTGTGAAGATGTCTGCAACCTGATCATCTGTTGGACAATATTGCACTTCAAGAACATGGTCATGAATGAGCTTTCTGATGAAGTGCATGTGTAGTTCAATGTGTTTTCTGCGCTGATGCTGGACTGGATCTTTGCATAGCTGAATGGCACTTTGATTATCACACCAAAGTGTGGTTGGATGCTGCTTCTCAAAGCCAAACTCTGATAGGATCTGACGAAGCCACAAGGCTTCCTTACTAGCTTCCACGGCACCACGATACTCTGCTTCTGCTGACGAAAGAGAAATGGCAGCCTGTTTCTTACAAGCCCATGTAATAGGTCCTGAACCAAGAGTGAAGACATAACCGGCAGTAGACTTCCGATCATCAGGGTCACCAGCCCAATCAGAATCAGTGAAACCAACTAACAGAGGAGCTGCTTTGGCACTGTAATGAATCCCAAACTGTACTGTACCTCGAACATAACGAAGTATTCTTTTAGCTGCTTTCCAATGACTTTCACGGGGGTTTTGCATAAAACGAGCAACAAGGCCAACAGCAAAGGAAAGATCAGGACGAGTATGGGTTAAATACAAGAGTTTTCCGACAAGTTGACGGTATAAGGTAGAATCAACTTCAGGAGAAGTACAAGAGATTGAAAGTTTGACTCCGGACTGAAAGGGAGAAGGGGCTGGCTTACAGTCTTCCATGTGAAAATGACGAAGAATATCACAAGCATACTTGGACTGGGAAAGGAAAATACCCTCTTGGGATTGCAAGACTTAAAGACCGAGAAAATAGTGTAAGTGTCCTAAGTCTGTCATTTCAAATTTCTTTTTAAGGCTGGACTTCACATGGTTTATAAGGTTGGGATCACTACCAGTAAGAATAAGATCATCAACATAAAGAACAAGGATGATAAGAGAGTTGCCCACTTTCTTGGTGTAGACAGTATTGTCAGAATGACACCTAGAAAAGCCAGATTCTAAAAGAAAGCTATCCATTTTGGCATACCAAGCCCGAGGAGCTTGCTTGAGGCCATAAAGGGATTTCTTAAGTCGACAAACAAGGCTGGAGTCTGTTTGTATGAAGCCAATGGGTTGTTCCATATAGATTTCTTCCTGCAAGTCCCCATGCAAGAAGGCAGATTTAACATCCATCTGATGGACTTCCCATTTTAAAGAGGCAGCAAGGGAAAGAACAAGGCGGATAGAGTTCATTTTGGAAACAGGGGAGAAGGTTTCAGTGTATTCAATGCCTTCAACCTGTGAAAAGCCCTTAGAAACGAGACGAGCTTTATGTTTATCAACTTTCCCATCTGGTCCATACTTGGTTCTGTAAACCCATTTACATCTAACAAGTTTGCGTCCCTTTGGTAGAGGAACAAGATCCCATGTATCATTTGTCATTAATGAATGATATTCTTCATTCATAGCTGCTTCCCAATGTGGATGGCCTGAAGCTTCTGCAAAAGTGTCAGGATCATGATTTACTGGAGCTTGAGCCAGTAAAGAAGAGGCTCTTTCAAACTGAGAACGTGTACGTCACTGATCTGTAGGATCACCGGCAAGATCACCTGCTGCATCCCAAGTAGCACGGACCCATCTTGGAAGTTGAGGATCCTGAGAAGGTGGGGGAGGATTATCATCCTCGCTTTCATCATCTGAAGAAGAAATGTTTTCAAAAGTAGAAGAGATAGGAAGAGGTGGCACATCCGCCGGACTAGGCTCGCAGGCCGATTTATTTTCATCAAATTTTACATCTCTTCTAATGATAACATTTTTGGACTTAAATGGAATAAGTCTATAACCTTTTACATCTTCAGAATATCCAACAAAAGTACATTTCTCACTCTTAGGTTCTAAAGCTTTATGCTTTTCATCTAGAATATGGGCCCATGCTTCACTTCCAAACACACGAAAGTGACTTACATCTGGTTTAATGGAACTCCAAGCTTCTTCTGGAGTGATATTCTCTAGAACCTTAGTAGGAGTGCGATTGATTATATAATTTGCACAATTAATTTCTTCGGCCCAAAAACTAAGACTGAGTCCTTTAGATTGCAGCATACAATTAGCCATTTCCTTTAAGGTGCGATTTTTCCTTTCAGCTACACCATTTTGTTGTGGAGTGTATGGAACAGTATGTTGCATTTGAATTCCATTTTCGGTGCAAAAGTTGATGAATGTGTTTTTAACATATTCTCCACCATTATCAGTTCTTAGCTTAAGAATTTGATGTCCAGATTGTTTTTCAACAAAGGCTTTGAAGGCCAAAAAAGTGTTAAATACTTCGCTCTTGAGTTTTAAGAAGTATACCCAAGTGTGTCTGGAGAAATCATCAATGAAAGTTACGAAGTACTTGCAGCCAGAGAATGAAGCAACAGGAAGAGGACCACATAAATCACTGTGCACAAGCTGTAAAGGGGCTGAGGCGTGCCAAGAGGCATGTTTGTCAAAACTGTCCCGATGATGTTTTCCGAGTACACATCCGGAACAAACACCATCTCTGCAAGATACCATAGGAAGACCTGTCACCATATTTTCTTTACATAGATGCTGAAGGGAACGATAGTTTAAGTGACCAAATCTCTCATGCCAAAGTTTGCTCACTTCATCATTATGAGCAACAAATACTGAGGGAAGATTTGATGACCCAAAGTTGTGAAACTTATACAACCTTTTGGAATCATCAGCAAGACCAGTAGCTAGAATCTATTTAGGATCTTTTAGATCCTTGATTACAACATCATGAGGTGAAAATTCAACAATTTTACCTTCACCTGAATGAGTTATCTGATAGACAGATAGAAGGTTGCAGGATAAGGTTGGAACACATAATACATCATTAAACTGACCATTGTCTAGATGAACAGTTCCAGTCCCTACAACATTAAGAGATCTATCATCACCAATATATATATTTTTGGTGTTACAATCATTTAAAGAAGAAAACATGGCTTGGTTTTTGGCCATGTGACAAGAGGCTCCATAATCAATGAGCCACTCATGAGAATGAGAAGAAGAAGAAGATACATTTAATGCATAACCAGACTGAGATGATTGACAATGACATGCAGAAGGTGCCATTCCGGAAGTTGAAGTTGAAGTAGGCTCCACATGGATGTTATGTTTCTTCATTGCGGCTTCCAAGGCTTCTATCTTCTTAAAGCATTTAGATTCTAAGTGGCCATCTCGATTACAAAAGTTACAATGTCTATCAGTCTTCTTCCATTTGTTTTTATTGGTCTTATCATTTTGCTGAAATGATCTTTCATTTTGAGGCTGAGATGGTTTAGGACCATTCTTTTGAGGATATGACTTCTTAGGATTCTTTGAATTTGGTTGCTGCTGGGCGGCTAACGCTTTCGTGGAAGAGTTTCCAAGATTAAGAAGACCAAGGTGTAAAAGTTTTTCTTGTTCTCTTATTAAGGAATCACAAAAGGAGTCAAAGGAAGGGGCCTTGTAGTCTTGTCCTTGACAAATGAAAGCTTCCCTTGTAGAATGGAAAGTGGAAACAAATACAGAGTAGGCTGGTCCCAACTTAGTAAGGATGGAATAAATAAGGTTACCATCTTCTTTCTTAACTTTAACACCTTCCAAGAGATATCTAAGGGTCTTGAATTTGGACAAGAACTCTTCAATGCAAGAAAAATTATTAGGATCCAAAGTAAGCTGCTCATTTTCAAGTTGATGGGCTCTAATTTCATTTTTAATCCCAAAAACTTTAGCAAGTTTTTCTAATGCTTCATGAGGAGTCTCAAGTTCTGCAATGTGGAATCTAAGATCAGGAGAAATAGACATCCCTATCAAACCACGTGCTTGATCTTGTCTATTTTCCCATTTTGCCGCCTTGTCTTCATCTTTTGGTTTCTTCTCTTGGTCTGTGGCTATTCTGAAGAGACCTTTACTTCTAAGTAAATCTTCGATGTAGGCTACCCATTGGAAGTAGTTGGTGCTGTCAAGAATGACTTGGCATGGACTTTCCATTTAAAAAAAAATGAAGCTGAAGATGCTGAAAGTAAGTGTTCCAATGGATAGATCTCGAAAAAATAGGCGGTTTTAAAAAAAACGGCTCTGAAAAAGGCTTCCGGATGAAGAAGTTATGGCTTTTTGAAAAAAAATTGTTGACGTTGCCGGCAAAGTGCGCGAATGTGCGGGAATGAAAAAAAAATCCGCCCCCATAAAATGGAGACTTGAACCCAAGACCTCTACTCTCTTAAAATAGCTTTGAACCAATTGATCTATACAAAAAATTTGAGAGAGAGAGAGAGAGAGGGGGGGGGGGGGGGGGGGGCCTTGGTTTGCGTGCTTGCCTTGAGAAAGCTCTTTCTTCCCTACAAAACACAAAACACAAAACCCAACACGAATATGCAAAGAAAAACGAACCTTGCGGCTCGAAGTTAGCTTTAGCGAAAAAATTAGAAATTTAAAAAAAAATCTCAAAGTTAGCTTTAGCCGAAATACTAAATATTTTTCTCAATGTTTCTGATTTTCTGAGATCACACTAAGGTGCAGGGAAAAGAGCATACGCATGAGAAAAATCCTTCCTTTCTGTTTCTGATTTGCCCAGATCGCACAGAGTCGTAGGGCAAAGAGCATACGCAGAAATCAAAGGTATAGATCCAGTTAAAAAAAAGGCTAAATAAACTGAGACCGAAATAAGCAGAGAGAAAATAACAGTAAACTGCAAAAAACACTGTATACCTCCTGATCTGAAAAATGACGCAGCTAGGGCTACCGAAAACCTTTTCGCGTGAAACGAAAGGGGTTCCTCACTGGAACAGATGCTCCGAACGCAACAGAGCAGTCCTCTCGGCCCGAAAGCAGTCAGAAATAGCAGATCTAGGAAACGACAACCGCATGCAGTTCTACCGGCTTCAGATTTGGATCACCAACGGACGCGGCCCTCAAATAGCTCTGATACCATGAAGGAATTTACAGGGTAAGTTCCTCAGAAAGAATACCAAAAGGACACCGCTCACAACCAGATCTCAAATCAATACACCAGTATTTTTGACGTGGTTAAAACCCTCAAAGTACAAGGAGGGAAATAGTCCACGGCCTGTCCCAACGTGGGTACTACAGGCAATTTATTAATCAAAGAATGAAAATTTGCATAAGCTTCTCTCATGCACGGATTACCCGAACAACGACCCTCCATGCGCTTTAAATAGAACTCATGGACCAATCGGGTGTCAAGCCACAGATCAAGTGTCGGTAATACCGAGGTGAGAGTGAACCGTCGGATCACTACATATCGTGACCGTCGGATTGTAAGTTACAAAATGTACAACGTTAAAGAAACACACTTTACCTAACTCTAACCTAACTCTATACTAGACCAAGTTGAACTTGACTATATCCTATGTGTCGGAATATCCTAACAAAGAGAGCTAGTCACCGATCAAGGGAGCCAGTTCACGTCCAACCTGGTTGAAGACTTACTAGCTCACCACAAGATCAAGCATAGGACTTCCACCCCCTATCACCCTCAAGCAAATGGGCAGGTGGAAGTCACCAATAGAGCATTAGAAGGGATCTTGACTAAGGTCGTGAGCAGCAGTAGAAACGACTAGGCAGATCGCCTGGTTGAGGCCACATGGGCTTACAACACCACCTGGAAGACCACCACCGGCTTCACACCTTATGAGCTGGTCTATGGGAAGAAAGTTTTGCTGTCCATTGAATTTGAATACAACACTTTGAGGATGGTAGCTCAGCTGGACCTAGATCTCAGCCATGCACAACAAGAAAGGTTATTGCAGCTGAATGGACTGGATGAGCACCGAATGCAGGCCCTCCTTCACTCAGAAGTGGTTAAACTTCAGAGAAAGGTGTGGCATGACCAACATCTCCATGACAAGCAATTTCAATCGGGAGATTGGGCCTTGTTGTATGACTCAAGATACAAAGATTTCAAGGGGAAGCTGAGAACCATATGGCTAGGACCATATGCAGTGGAAACATGTCATGACAATGGATCTGTTCTTATTCGGACCATTGATGAGGAAGCCATCCCCATGCTTGTCAATGGGCATCGACTGAAGATCTACAGGAAGCCTCTCTCAAGACAAGAGTTCATCAAAACTCTGGAGAAATCAGTGTTGGTCATAGAGAAGGGTTCTGCCTCTCCTTTGGGCATACCCTGAAAGATCTAAAAAAAAAAAAGAAAAAAAAAATAAAAAATAATAAAGATCCTTGGGTGAAAACCTTTCTGAGGCGCCCAAGGCAGGTGGTAGGGGTGAAAACCTCATTGAGGTGCCCCTATTGTCTTTCAAAAAAAAAAAAAAAAGGAAAGAGATTTGAAAAAAGATCCTTGAGTGAAAACCTCTCTAAGGCGCTTAAGGCAGATGGCAAGGGTGAAAACCTCAATGAGGCGCCCTTGTTATCTTTCAAAAAAAAAAGAAAAAAAAGAAAAAAGAGAAAAAAGAGAAAAAAAGAAGAAGAAAAAAACAAGGTCAGCAAATTCATAATGTAAAATTGCATGCAGGTTGCAGGTGTTCTATGGAGGAGAGGAAGCCTCTCAACTCAAAGCCAAGGATCCTTATCATGCTGTCAGGAGACCTCACCAGCACCTCCTCCAAGAATACTCACTTTCTCCAAGGTATGTGCAATTTTATTACGGCTTGAGTCTTCTACAGGAAGACGCAGTCTTCTACAGGAAGACACAGAGTTTCTACAGGAAGATGCAGATTTTCTACAGGAAGATGCAGATTTTCTACAGGAAGGTGCAGACTCTCTACAGGAAATGCAACCTTTCTACAGGAAGCTCTGTATTTCTACAAGAAACTTCTTGTAGAAGTTCAGGACGGCCCAGAATCCATTTTATGAGGAGATCTAACGACTAAGGATCGGTTTGGACGCATGCAAGCTATCATTATCTCCCTTGCACATTGTTGTCACCTCGTCCTGCCCTCCTTGTCGACATGCAACGAAGTTACCTGCACCAGCAAAACAGATCGATGAGTTATCAAGAAAAAGCAATTTTCAAATGAAAAAAACGCTGAGATCTCATACCATATCCATCCCAGTCATCCAGAAGCCCTGGGAGCGTGATCGGGCGGCTAGATCCTTCGTCGTGCAGCATGCACCCAAGGAGAAAGAACTGTTACAAGACATCCCGCGGGAGTCCTGTAACAGTTAAGCCCGCTAGAGTGTATACTATTCACAGCGCTGGCCATATGCAATGAACGCGGACGCATGCAGCCAAGCATCAACTCCATCGTCGGCAGCCTGTAAACGTGAACCTCCGGGCCTGTGCAAATTCACCAGCAGCAAATAGATCCATTCATCATCGTCTGAAACCCGAAAAATCGTGTTGCAGCTGCGCAGGTAAGTGTCTCTACCCTTTCTTCTGTCAGATTGCATGAATTTTTCTTTGAGTTGTTTGCAAAGTGTGAAGTGAATGGGTTGAGCGACTGTATGGCCAGTTGACTGGCCATGTCGACCGGTTAATGGTCCAGTCAGATGTTTGGGTGGCGGTCGTGACAAAAGGAATGGGCAGCACACACGTGAGAACAATCCTCGTCGGGAAAAACAGATTTAGCAGAAGAAACGGCGGCGGATCTACTGGAGGGATGATGCGGTAGTAAGTGAACTCGCAGACAAATGATGGAACGATGTCATCCAACGGTCCGGCGGGGACAGCTCACCCCCGCGCCACGAATTCCGCTGATTCAAATCTAATCGGCTAGATTGCCCGCATGCATTTATCATTCACCATTTGAAGCTCGAGTGAACATTCGGATCCCTCTGCAGTTCGAAACTCCGAGCCTTTGGCTATTAGAACGTCTGTGAAGCAACACCGAGAGCGCAGACCAACTGCAGTCTTCCCCAGGAATCACGCGCTGCTCCTACAGGAAAGCTGTTTCTATAGGAAGGCGGGTTCCTCACGTAAAAAGGTGGCAGATAAAAACGTAACCCTGAACTCTCCATGCAATTGGTTTTTAAAGGTGGCAGAATTGTCGTCTACAGTTTGGTCGTAGAAAGTTGTTGCAAGTGTTGTCTGCTGTGCATAGACTGTCGTTCTACAGGATGACAGTGTAATTAAATTGTGTTAAGGTCCTCAGGGATAAGTTTTGTGGATTATTTGCACAACAGAAGCGTAATTCTACGCTCTGTCTCAGTAGGCTAAATTTCTTCCGCATTCGCCACCTCTAGCAACAATTTTTATCATGCCGGGTGGGTTTATTAGACGGGAACCCACTGATTCATCAAAGTTAAGAGAAAACCAGGAGGTGGTGGAGCTCTTCACACAAGCACAATGGATATCCTTTTGTGACAAGTTGCAGGGTTATGACGACGAAGTGGCAGAAGAATTTTTACAAGCTTTGAGGCCAAAATCCAAAACATTGGCCACCGTGAACTTCAGGGGCCTAAGCCTGAAGCTCACCCTGCAATATATCAGTCAAATTACTAAACTTCCAATGGGTTTTCCATGGGATAAGGAAGAAAGGAAGTTGAGCCAGCAGGCAAAGAAAGAATTCTTTCCACCTGACGAGGAATTCACGGAGGACAAAAATGGGGTGCGTAGAACCAGTTTGCTGTCACCATGGAATGAAGTTAGCCTACAGATCATGAAGTATATAACCTGTGAAGGCCATTTTAGCATTGTGTACAGGTATCACTTTCGGTTGCTCACTGAATTGAGGCACCAGATTGATCTTCCTGTAGAAAATAAACTGAGCATCCCTTATTTCCTGCTACAGTCTCTAATTGAGTGTGCCACAAAGTTAAAAGAAGGCATACCAGATCAGGTAGCCCACCATGGATTGATCAAACTTCTCGTGGAGGATGCGCTTCATTCATATAAGGTTCCCCTCTCATGGGAAGCATTCAGAATTTGACAAGAGATGGAGACATAAGGATGTTGACTGAAGAAAATGGTTCCTCGAGTAGTGAGGAAAAGAAGCAATGGCCACGGGAAAGAAAGAAGCAGGCCAGAAGACCCCGACCACAGTGCAGAAGAAAGAACAAAGGAGGAAGCACGAGAAAAAGGATGCTGAGGAAAAAGGTGACACACCCATCTTGTCAGCAAGACATAAAAGGTTGCAGAGCAGAACGGACAAAGTTGAGAAGGTCCACATCAGCACAAGTACCTCATCAGCACCCGCAACCAAATCAAAAAGCAAAACCCATGCAGCAAAGCAAGCCAAGGTGGTGACACCTGTGTCTACAGGAAAGCAGAAACAGGCTTCTACAGGAAGCCCGAAAATTATTGGAAAAGGGTCTTCTACAGGAAGCCCGAAAACAGAAAATGGGTCTTCTACAGGAAGCCCGAAATTGACCAAAACAGGGTCTTCTACAGGAAGCCCTGGAAAAGTGAAACCCAAGGAGAAGAAGGTTGATATTTGTGAAAGGGAGGCAGCAGCTGTACTAGCTGGGCTCAGCACGCCACCTAAGCTAAAAGAAAAGACAAAGAGGGAGACCCCTCTATACTTTAAAGCTCGAAGAAGTGTTAGGATAAAGACGGGCAAACCACAGCCTTCGTCCAGCAGCCCGATTGTCATTGAAGATACCCCTACTTCTCCCAAGGAAAAGTCCCCCTCAAGGATATCAGTCACCTACGAGAGGGGGAGCCCAAAAAAAACTACTTGGAAAAGAAGGATAGACCAATCGGCTTCAAAAGCCCGGCTCAAGGTCAAGGAAATAGAGAAGAGTGAAGGAGCAGCACCCTCATCGCCACCAAGGGCAGAACAGGCAGAGCCACCAAAAGTAGGAAAGAAAGAGCGTATTCCGGCGCCTAGTTCTCGGCCAAGGACAAGGAGCTGGGGCAAAATTGCTCAAGGATGAGAAAATATTTTAGCTGGGGGGTGATGATGAGCCCCAATTTTTGGTAACAATTTGGGCTCATTTGGCCTACTTACCTTGCTCAACCCTTCATCTTTTATCACTTATGCATTCATTTCTTGGTATATTCGTGTTATTTGTAGGAAGAAGGGCAGGCATTATATCTATGTGGCTAATACATGATGATTTCAGGTTTTTTTGGCATTAAAGGGAGCAAAGACCATGCAGAAGGAGACAACAAAGGTGACATTGCAGGTTTATAGGGAGGTTGTCTACAGCCTTAAATGACCTCCCTCGTGATCTCCACCCTAACTCCGAGCTCCAACAACTTTCCCCACCGAGCTTAAAGGCAGCCAACGGATTCTACAGGAACAACAGTCTACAACAGTTTACTTTTAGTTGGACAGCCGAGCTCCATTAATTGAGGAAGCTAGCTTGATCCTCATCATGTATAAATATTAAGGCCGTGGCCTTTGATGAAAAGTTTTTTGAACTTTTGAACTACTGTTGCAATTTCTAAGCACGAGCTACAGCTGGGTTTTTGCTCTTTGTAAGCCAGTTTTGGCATGTTATTAGACTCATGATTATTCAATAAAGGCAGGCAGCTTTGGATTCAATTCTAAGTTTTTAAGGGAGCTATAGCTCTCAGGTTAGGGCCCAACCTGAGAGCAATAGACCTCCTCTTCCTTGTATTGTTACTTGTCTTTCCTTTCAGTACTTTATTCCTCTGTTTTGAAATGCATTTAGAAATTACAGTCTGCTGATTTGATTTCTTTTATGTGATTGAGTAGGATTAGTTTACGGTTCAAGTGTTTTTAGTTGCTTAGATTAGAGTAGGAGGATCAACATTCATTAGAGCTCCAAGAAAAGGCTGACAGTGCACTCACTGCCATCTCTGTTTAGAGATTGGGGGTGTAGACCGTACCAGCCACCAAAAAACGCAGTCATACACTTTCATTCAAGCTGCAACACAGTCATTTCAATCGTAGATCCATCCATGCATTCTGATCTTGAGCAGTATTTCTTCATTCCAACTCCATGCACGATTTTTCTCTGAAGTTTACCTTGCTGTTCGTTGATTTAATAACACAGTTAGGATAGGTTGATGAATTCTTGGTTTTGTGCAGATTTGTTTCCTTTACACTGCGTTGCATCACTCTGTTATCTTCTTCTTCTTCTCAACCACGCCTAAAGTCACCTACCCAACCTCTGTTCAGCTCGTTTGCCTTCCAACACTTCTACTGTTCACGTAGCTCCATCTTTTTGGACTGTTCATTGCTTCCACCCTTCTATCCACCAACCAACTGTACCCACTCTTTCCTCATCTCATATCTCTGTCCCTGAGCCATCATAAGTTCACTTTCCATCCTACCTATCCACCCATACAACTCCTCCACTCCTCCATCACCCAAAACTCCAACCACAGAACATCCTGTAGAAGTTAGCAGGCTTCCTGTAGAAATCCCGAGCTTCCTGTAGGATCCCCTGCAGACATCCTGTAGAAACCTGTAACCTCGGTTGCCAAGCATCTGAACGTTGTGGACTTCTGTGGAACGACGTTTTGGATCCCCTGGAACCTCTCCTAGCCCTCCTGACCTTTCCCAAGCTTTCTTTCCCTTCGAACTACCCCTGCACAGTCAAACCCTAATAAGGAACAAAATCATAATAACTCCAACCACTTAAGCAAAAATACAAAAACAATGTTCTTTTCAGTAGAAGTAGCTTAAATTCATGCATCTCATATCACTTGAAGTAATGGCATCATTTCTAGAAGTTTGCACTCCCACCATTGCATCATAGAGATTAGACTAGTCAGATTAGGGTTTACTAGGGTTTCCCTGTTTTGTTGGCTTTCAGTTCATTATTGCAAAGTAGGTTAATTTCCTTTGAGATAGCCTTCGTCCATCATTTAGAAAGCTTCTTCTGAGAGCATATAGAAGTTGGCTTGAGCCCTAGTGGACTTGTGCCAGCTGACCAAGTGACAGCTGCGACAAGAGCTAGTACTTGTGCATACAACACCGTCGCTTCCAAGTTTGTTACGAACTATCGGGTTGATAAAATTAGAGATAGGAAGCTCCAGGAGTTGTAGCATTATTGCTACAATACTGGAGCCCACCACCTGGCTGGTAAGGTAATGAGAAAATGCCATTGCGATGAAGTACCAGTTCCGATAGTTGTGTTGGCTGAACAATGCATGGAGGGGGTCCAATTCAACTAGGCCAAGTTCCTCAGCGAACTACACATGGTTGCTCTTTTCCATCTTGCTGGTAGCAAGAGAACTGCAAGAGGACAATCAGTTCTCGAGCATTGAGCGTGACTTACCAGAGGCCATGAAATATGCTTTTCTTTGGGCTACCAAGGATGTGAAGCGGATTTGCGATAAAAAGATCTTCTGGGTGCTCACGAAGGTGAGCATCCGGATGTGGATTAATAGGAGGCCACGCCTGTCCCGCATAGTGCACAACAGTCTCCAGAGTTTTTCAGACTTCAAGGCAGACATGCACAATATTTACATCAGGGAGTGAAAGGATCCGGTGCAGTAGTGGAGAAAGCTCCCATTCATAGCCATTGATGATGCGATCTTTACAGTGTTAGGGACATGGCCTCCCGAGTGGTGTGCCCTGGATTTGGCAGAATTGGAGAAGACAACAGTGCAGAAAAGGAAGGAGGATGCAAAGCTGCGCATCACCCAGCTGGCCAAGAAAAGGTGCAACGAAAAAGTGGTAGCTGAGGTAAGGGTAGCCCGTGAAGCGGCACAGACAGCTACGGAGCAAAAGAAGGCTACCGAAGCAGTGGTAGCAGCGTAGACAATAGAGGCCGTAACAACACAAGAAGAGGAGGGTTAGGAAGTGTCTGCAGGAAAGGAGGCAGAGGACACAATCCATATAGAAGGGGGCGTGCATCAAGGAACCACTTTGACTCAACTCGAACGGCCACGTGTCCTAGAAATATCGGGTCCATGGAAAAAGGTCAATGCCTCGAAGCTGGCCATTGACCCGATCACATTAACTGAAGGATACCTCTATGACATCAGCAAGATGGTTCACGATGTCACCAAGGAAGCACTCTAAGAGGTTATGACAGAGCAGAAGACTATGTTGGGGGCCCTAAGGGTACAACCGCAGGAACTATAGGTGTGGTTCCCACAGGAAGGAACCTTGTCCACCTACGTCGCAACAGGTACATTAGCAGCATCATAGATGCTATGTGCAAGGATGACCAATACCATAGTGTTACCTGAAGGAGTGCTAGCAGCAGAAAATGAGATCGACAAAGCTACAATTGGTATGATCAAAGGACTTGGCCTCAATTTGGCTACCCTTTCACGAGAAACATTGTACCAACTAGAGGATGGAATAAAAACAGAAATCCATGCCAGGGAGGGCTGCGCGATATAGGTTCTGAGTGAGAAAAAGATAAACATTGAAAAACTCAGCCTGCATCATGATGAACTGGTATCACAGACTTAGCGGTTGGAATAGGTGGTAGATGACACTTGCAAAGGTGTCTCGGAGTTGGCCATCCCTGTAGGTCTACTAGTAGTAGAGAGGATCCACAGGTTGGCGACCGACGTCCACGAAGCCAGAGCAGAAACAAAAAAGGTTCAACTGGAGTTGAACCTTTAAATACCCAAGCTGTGGTTGAAGGCACAACCTTCCACTCCCTTGGAAGTCAGATAACAGCGCGCTAGCGCTATCCAAATAGGGTTGGAAGAAATTGGACGTGCAATACAAGACTATACCGGTATGTTGGAACAAGCAGTTGCAGTCCTCACATCTTTGTAGGAGGACCCCATCATATAATGCTTGGAAACATAGGCAAGCGAACTTTAGGTGTAGTACGATAGTGTCCAAGGAACATTGCAAATAGCAGTCCTCACTCAACGACTTGTGAATATGTAGCAGGCTAAGGCACTGAAGGAGCATGTGGATGCAGCGCGACAGAAAGAGGTAGTTCTCAAAGCGCGCGTCCAACCATGGATTGATGAGGCCTTCACCATCACACAGATATTGGAGGTAAGCTCACACATATGTAGGGGATGTACATGCTAAGGCAAGGATTTTCTCCTGACAAAGTGGCTTCAAAAGAGTGCATGCAAAAGGTACAACAAACCACAGAGCAGTGCGCTATGGACCTCCGAGCAGTTCGGGACCAATTGGAGGGACTTCGCGTCAAGATCACCACACCAACAGAGTGACTCGAGGGCGAGTCACGATGTTTGTTTTGGGGGCCTGTTGGGTATGGAATTTCCCCACAACATGTTTTTGTGCTCAAAGCACAAGTTTTGGTCAAATATGTTGTAATTCTCCATGAATTGCGAGTGCAGAGCGCGAAATGTATATTGAGTCATAGGGTTGTCCACCCTAAGTGTTGTAATGTAATGTGATGTCATGTCAGCCTACCCATGGTCCACGAACCATGGGGTTGTATAAATAGAGTGAGGCTCTAAGTTGTAAAGAAAACAAGAGAGATGGATGTAATAATCTAGTAGCGGATAGAGAAGACATCTAAGTTCTTGAGTTGTAGTAGTAGGAAGAGGCTTAGCAGCTGGATGCGTAGAGGTCTAGTAGAGTCTGCAACTGAGTGCGCAGACCCCTGCAGTTGAGTGCGTAGGGCAAAGTTGAGTCTGTAACCCAAGAAAAAGAATAATAAAGAGAAGTTTGATTCTAAATATTGTGTATTTGTTTTGTATGATTTTCTATGCATTTATAATGTTTGCTTTATCACCCACACCTATATAAATATTGAACATTGTTGAGTATAATTGGGATCATACAAATTATTTAAGTAAATGGATAATATTGGGTTAATAGTAAGGAACTTGGGTAATAACATGGATCACGCCTCAAGCAGGGCTGCGAGAAGGCAACATCGCAGGCTGCGAGGCACTGCTAGGTGCACATAGCAACATGTGCATAGGGTCAAACCGCGAACCACCCAAAAACCATCAGACATCTCTAGGGTGCGGAAACCTGGTTCTAGCACCCTCCCATACTACCTCAGGTGAGACCTCAGTCTGCGCTTTGCGGACTATTGCCGAAAGGGCCAGTAATACCGGGATTTGTTTGGCTAAATCATCTCTGAACCTAGGTCAAGCCCCTATAATCCAACAACAATCAACGACATTCCAATCACAATCCCCATTGGGATGAATGCATGTAGTTTTGAGACTAAAGTATTAGCATTTTCATAAATTATTTATGCAACAAAGGCTATTTTCTAGACCATGGCCATGTAATCATAGGTTATTTGAATTCTACTTACTGTCTTTTCTATCTCTCTATATGTTTACTAATTATGTAAACAATTATGAGATAACATTTCACATGGGTTGTTGTATGGACATGGGTTCTTGAACGTTGTACAAAAAACAATAATTGAATAACCTGTATTCTAGTATTTTCTTGCAGCTTTTATATATTAGTCAACGTTTAGTAATGAATGATAATTAAAATGGATTTATGTTTACTCTATTCTAATACTGAAATTTTGTACTAGTTATATCAATAATTATTAGATAATGTTTTACATGTGAACTTGTATTACTGTGAACTTTTTAGTGTTTCTCAGTATCATTGATTGAACACAAGTTCATGAGAATATGATTTTGAGCCTTTATATTCTATCTAATGGTATGAAAATTACTGGAAATTAAAATAATGTTTAGGAAGAGTTTTGGTTCAGAGATACCTATTTCATTTGTGATGTTTATTTGAAAGATAGCTATAGTGATTAGGATTTGATTCCGAATACAATTGTTGTTACTGTAACTATGTTGGTTAATGTTAAAGGCTTGTAAAGAACAAAGACTATTTCGTCTATTCCAGTTTTGTTTACAATGGAGATGAACACCTGGAAAAAGTTTTGATTGTTAGATATATATTGCATTTGTTATGATTAACATCTGAATCTAAATAAAATTACAGTTGTTGTAACTATGTTGGTAACTCTTGAAGGTTTCGCACTCAGGAACCTTGACTATCTTGTTCCAACTCTCTTTATTTATGAGTACATGTACAAAAGTGAGAATTGCACACATAAGTGTTTAATTGTACAAAGTTTCCATTATCTGAGGATTAGAATGAGAGTTTTTATTTTCTAGAGGAATCTTCTTCCGTGGAATAAAAGCTCCACACAATAATAATTGGTAATAATAATAATAATAATAATAATAATAATAATAATAATACATTAAACTATGGGATCTACTTTTTTGAAGCATTGTGAAAAGCCTCCATATATCGTTTTGTAATAGTCAATTGTGAACCATTCTTTGTGAGTAATTTGGTTATAGACGTATATAATTTGTTTTCTTAAATAAAACAAGTATTTAAATAAGTCGTACTTGATATAGAAACCTATATTATTGTGTGTATCTTTTCTTGTCCAAGTTGGGGTAGTCAATTAGTAATGAGTATTTGTGGAGTGTTATTGAGCACAAAAGTAGCAGTGTGGAAATAGTTGTGCATGTGGGGATGTTATGTAGAGAACAAATGCATTTGCAGAGGAATTTTTATAACATATGTTATCTATAGAAACATGTTTCACTATGCAAAGTTTTTCTTGCCTCAAACCCATAATAAAAATTATGTTCAACACACGAAGTTATTTCCTCACAATGAAAGCTTTTACTAAACAAAAATAAACCTAGAAATCACAAAACTAAATAAAATAAAATTATTTGATAATATTTTTTATCAATTGCAAAAAACAATTAATAATGTTTTGGTTGAAGTTCTACTGGTGATTATAATCAATGCAAGAGGCACATGCTGCAGGTACAAAAAACGTGAAATCACAAAATGATGTTATGTAGAAGTGGAAGAAAGAAGAAGAAAAAGAAGGAAACAAATGCTTTCATTGTGTGGAGTGTAGTTTCCTCGTTTTTGTACCAGGAATAATGACATTAATGGTTCAGTATCCTTTTATCAAATGGACAGATTGATATGTAATCGGGAATGTAAATGCTATTACCTCTAAACTAACATTGATGTAGTAGCGGATGTGATTGTTGAAAAACTACAATCTATCTTTCAGTATTAGAAAATATTCACATTTAATTTGTTTTGTAAATGGAGTAACTCATTTCTGAATTTAAAGATTTGTTTTTAAAGTATTTCTATTATTTCTCAAAAATGTCTTCTTTGTTGTTTTTGAATTGTTATTTATTCAAAATATTTCATCAAATAGATTTAACACATAGAATAATAACAAATAGTGGAAATGAAAAAAGAAAAAAAATTAGTATTATCAACAATTACTCTGATATCGAATATCATATAGCTTGATAATTGTTATATGATTTTCCAAAAATCTATGCCCATTTTTCTAAAAATAGTGTCAAAGTTTTTACTTTTTTCTTGCCAGAATTGTGGTACGTTTAGATTATGCAAATTATTTCTACTATTTCTCGTAAATTGAGACTTTGATATACTGAATCGCTATATATGGAAAGTGTCTTGTAGAAGGGATTTCACAAATAGAATAGCAATAGGTGGTGGTTGTTTAGTGTATCAATGATCAATACCTAAAGTGCATTGAAAATGTTGTTGGTTGACAAAATTTTTTAAAAGTATAGAGAAAAAATAGTTTCGAGGGGAAGGAAAGAAATTATTTTCATTGATATTATTAACTAACTTGTTCTCATCGATCAAAGATTTCATTGGTCGGTTGCATCAGTGATATGTGATTTTTTCTGCACATGAAAAGAACAGTGATAAGATTCGGTATACAAATTAGAAAATGTTGGATGTATTCCAGAAGTATTTAATTCTAGAGAAATCATTTATTTATGCGTAGAGAAATCTGATTTAACAACAAAAAAAAATTAGGCTACCAGCCAAATATATTCGTATTTCTTTGATTTCAGAGAAGTTTAGTCTGATATTGAAACTACGGATTCCAGATAAGTTCTTAAATTTGTCAAAAGTAAGTATTTTTTTAGAATCACAAGCAGGTGGCTTAACAATCATACAAGATTTTATTTTTCCAGCTTCTAAGGTTCCTTCTAATATTTCCTCTCTAGATATTACCCTATTTAGAGAACCATTTAGAGAGCTATGTTCACTGTATGTGTGTTTATTGGGCCAAGAAACTACGAAAAATTTCCTATGATCCACTCTCTATGTGGTCCATTATTCATACAAAAAAATGTGTATTCGACTAGGTTGATCTTATTTCAAATGAACTTTGTTTTCAATTAGTAAATTTGTTCAGAAGAGGTAGAATCTTCATGATTGCATATCTAATAACAACCCTCGTGTCGAGTCATACTTTTGATGAGGTTCCACATAACTCTAATTTCAATTTTGACAAAGAACTGATGCAGTTTCACTATCCCTTATTATGGAAGAAAGAAACTATTTCAATTTTTTGTCTAATTCAAGATATTTTTGTAAATAAAGTTATTTGCATGATAACTGGATGAGAGCCCCATCAAATATCTAGTGAAGCACAACTTTTCCTCTGGTGAAAAGAGATGCATGAAGAAATATGAAATAATGCTTTTATTTGGGTTTATGGGTTTCGAGGTAAATCACTATTGCTTCCAAGGATTGTTGTCGACAAATATTTTATTGTCGAAGTCTATAGACAATACTATGATTGGCAAGTTAACTTTGAATAGAAAAAGAAGAAATAATTTATTTCTTTGCCATTTACCATTGGACGAGTAACCATGAATAATGGAAGCCATCTTGAAAATTTTTCAAATTCTTTGCATTTTTTAATTTAGAAGAAGTTGAAGGTTGGGGAGATGTTGATCGAGGAGGCCTATTTATCACACATCTAGGTGCCATCAAATGTGATATCTTTCTAAAAAACTTTGCAAGTGAAATAAAAAAGAGTCATGGTTCTCCAAGCAATAATGAAGAAGAAACAACGACTATTAGAGAAATTGCTGAAGAAGCAAGCATTAGCACTGAAACAAAGTGTAAACAAAGAGGCGTAAAACCTACACAATCTTTTGTTTGCATATCTGAAACTACTCTAGCTTCATTTTCAAGTGAAATAAAATGAAGATATAAAAAAGTTGCAAAGTTTATTCATGATCAAATATCACCTAGTGGAGATGACAAGGAGCTTTGTTGAATGATTATTCCATATAAAATGCACATGACTGAATTGGAAAAACGAAAAAGTCCCCTACAAACAAGAAGAATTCAAGAAGGTATCAACGAGGAAATTGAAACTTGGCTACCTGATTGGGTCAGTACTAATTTAAATGAAAATAAGAAAATAACAGAGCATACTGCTAAATAATTTTCTATTTTCGATGATCAATTTTCCACATTTAAGGATGAAAAATATGGACAATAAAATATTGAAAATTCAAAAAGTAAGGATGCATAGTAAAACAATTATTGATAAAGCACAAAAAAATCTTCATATGTCTGGAATTAAAACCACAGGTGTTTTGACATTACATGAAGCTACTAGTAACACTCTTGCAGTGTCTATTGAGCAACGAAAAGAAGAGAACCTAGTACTAAAAGAAAAAATATAAAAGTTGTAAAATGTGTTAAATTTTGGTACCTTGTTCATGAGTCTAGTAACAACACGAACTCAATGATCTACAATTGCCATTTCTAGCACATCTCATGGATCTATTAGAGATCTGTAATTGGTTAATGCAATCAAATTTCATATTGTCACTAATATACGCTAGATGTTAGAAATCATTGAACATGCCTGGCAGCCTATTTTTGTTTTTCTACAGTTAGCACAGGGAATCAACTCATTTCTCGATTAAAAGTAATATTAATGAAAACAAGAATTTTGTTAACAATTACTTGCTTTTAGTTAAAGGCTTGAATTTTTGTCTGATCTAAACAAGAAAAGTAAAGAAACTACCAAATGCTAATCAAATGAGGCAAATCAAAGCTATATTGTCTAGAAGAATTAGTACGCTATAAAACATTATTTTTGAATCTGAGAGAATAAATAATAGGAGAAGTGATGCATTTCTAAAGGTGACACAGATTTTTCAAGGTCTAGACGTTCCATGCATCAAACACAATTTTTGAATTGATTAGAAAAGATACTTTGACATTTGAATTGGATAAGATAAAATAGTCAATGGAAAAATAGTTTGATGATATAACTAATTTTATGTAACACCCTCCTCCCAAATCTACCCAAGTAACTGACAAACCAGGGTAAATATGTGACAAGAAGCTACTATGATATGATTTCACTCCCTATGTGTTAGTTAAGGAAGTGAAATCGATGGAAACACACCATATAAGCCTTCCACATCAGCAATAGAACTCACAGGATCCATCCCAACCACTCAGGTAACCAGATCTTGAGACCAAATGAATTTTTAGACCATTAAACCACTGGATGCTCCCTTGATATGGGCAAGCATGCATCTAGGAGGCTCCAGATCCTCCAACAACATGGGTATGTATGCATCTAGGGACTTTTCTGCCCAGTGTGGTGTGTGCGTCCCTGCGATTTGAGCCACTTTTCACGCCCAGAGCCCACGTCACTATCTGAAACTCAATGAAACCTTTAGGAATGAAATACAATAATAGAACCATGATACAAAAGCAATTATTTGAACAAGGACTTGAATGGACCCGTACTAGCCATGATAAACGTTTCGTCAAAGATATCAAAAATATGTAATCTACATGTTTAAACAATAGTTCTGAGCATAGGGGTCTCATACTCATCTGAGGACAGCTAAGAAACATTGATGCCTCAACAAATTAGCTGCAGTTTGATCCATTAGGCCATAGACACATTTTTCATTCATTTACAACTAAAAACATGATGAGAGCCATACATAGCCACTGTCATAATACATGTTCATAACCAACATAATAAAATAAAAAATACCAAGGCAACAACAACCATATAATCCACATATGAACCATATAATACTCGTGAAATCACAAGGAGAATAACTTCATATTAATAATGCAAAGGCCAACCAATTGTGGGACTTCCACGAACCACCCAACTGTAGACATGGCTGAGCTAAATCTCTCTTCAGCCAATCACCCCCGTGCCATATTCTAAGCATGAATGTGGGATCTCATAAAACATGTTACTCAAAAACCATCCAAGGCTTCTAGAAACCAGACCACCTCAACCCATCGAACAATGATTCCACCTCATTGTTGGACATCACAACCATCACCAGATTAGTCTCCACCTAAGCCTTCCAAGGCTCTATAACATTTGTTCCAACCAAGGCTTCCAGGACTAGTAACTCAATCCATTGCTTACTCTATATTCTAGAGCATTTGTCGAACTAGGGCTTCCACGACTAGTCACTCAACCCACCAAGGGCTTCTAGAGTGCTTGTCCAACCAAGACTTCCAGGACTAGCAACTCATCTCAAGCTATTACAGGGCTTCCATATCATTTGTACAACCAAGTCCTCAAGGAATTAGTAACTCAACCCAAGCCAAAGGAAACATGATAACCAACCAAAAAAGCAAAGAAATGAATCCACAACACCATGGATATCCAGGAAATGGCAAGGCTAGGAAATCCATTGTCAATCTAGGAAATCTTCCATGCCAATGATAGATCATGATCAATAAACCACATGCATATGTCATGAATTCCAAAAATAGTGAGGCAAACATACATGAAACTCGGTACCTACAAGCCAAACCATTGTAGCAGTTGATCCCAATGTCCTCTTTCTCTTTCCTCCTCGTACTTTTCCTCCTTGCTAAAAAACTAGAAGTATGCCACGCTCTCCAAGAGTGCTCCAAGAAAACTCTAAGTGTCCATGACTATGAGAGAGAGAGAATAGAGATAGAGCTCGAAAAATAAACTGACAAAAGTATGTGAATTTATCCTCATAATCCTTTTTATTAATGAGGGCTCTATTTTCTTCGTGTTCCATTAATTTTCTTCATTTTACTCCTTAGATGAAACGTATGATCTTTCACCTCCGTTTTCTCCTAATTTCCATTATTTTCATAAATAAATGTGCCAAAGTGCCACTTTGCCTTTCCAAAGCCTTTTCCATTTCCTTTTCCAATTTCATTAGCCATTAATTAATCACAAGTGATCCCCATCACTATTTTTTTTAACCAACATTTAACTTGCAATAAGTGTCCCATCAACCGTGGTTATTATTTTTCCTTTATGAACTTTTATTGCATGGAATTTTCACCAAGGTTGTTATAGAACCCTCCCCCTTTGGGGAACACTGTCCTCGGTGTTGACCAACACTTACAACCATCAAAGATGTTTTAAGTAAAATGTACTTCCCATGGAGATTTATAACTTAGCTCATTGCAGTATTTACAATGATCATCCTGTTGAGAAGAAATCCAACATGACAACATAAAATGTATAACTTCATAATGACATGACACCCATACTGCTTATCGGAGCTTTATAACATAGTTCATGGTGGTAATTACATCCATATACATATGTACATATACCACACATCACCAAAACATGTACCAAAAACATATACCAAATATATATAACAAAACATCGCTCAACCAATGAATAAGGAAGGATACATATTCTGCATCTAATCCTCCATCTCCCATGTATCTTCATCGGGCCTAAAGTGTTTCCATTGCACTTTAACTTGCTCTATTTCTCAGTTATGTAGCATGAGAATATTTCTCTACAAAATAAATTGTGGTTCCAACTGGAATTCTCATTCTCACTCCACCTACAATACATACCAGTCAATCGCATGATCAACATCTTTAACATAATTTTTAAGTAATGACACATAGACATCATGGACTTTCACTATCAGAGGCAGTACAAGTTGATATGTTATTGGCCCAATCCTCTTGATAATCCTGAAAGGTCCACAAAACTGTGGTGCCATCTTGGCACATGATCCAATCCGCAAGGACCTCTTCTTTTTTTGGATGTGCAAGTACAAATGTTCTCCAAACTGGAACTCCTTGAACAACCTATTCTGATATGCATAGATCTTCTGAATATCTTGTGCTTCTTTCAAATTCTTCTTGATTACCTGTAGTTCCCGCTCATGTATGCCAACATGTCTAGTCCAATCAACACCTTCTTCATTGGATCACTCCAACTGATGGGAGTATTACATCTCCACCCATACAATTCCTCAAATGGACTCATCCTCAAGGATTCCTGGTAACCATTATTGTAAGAAAACACTACTACTGGAAGGCTTCCCAATTTCATTGTTGATGCATCACATACATCCTCAACATGTCCTCCAATATCCTCTTGACCCTCTATGTCTGTCCATCTATTTATAGATGATAAGTTGTTTTGAAGGCAAAATCTATGACCAAACCTACAAATAAATCCTTCCAAAACTTGGAAGTGAACTTCACATCCATGTCTGACACAATCTTCTTTGGAACACCATGAAATTTGACCATGTCCCTAATGAAGACTTGTGCTACATCACTCGCTAAGAATGTCGACTTCACTGGAATGAAGTGTGCTGCCTTTGTCAACCTGTACACCATTACCATGATGGAATCATGTGGTTTCACTGTCCTTGGAAAACCTGTGATAAATTCCATGGAAAAGACCTCCCATTTCCACTTTGGAATCGGAATCGGCTGTAGCAATCCACCTGGATTCTTACACTTTGCCTTTACATGCTGACAATCCAAGTACCTAGCCACAAAATCTGCTACATCTCTCTTCAAATTTGACCAATAATATAATTTATTCACTACTGTCAATATCTTGTGATAACCTAGGTGACCTGAATATGGTCTCACATGAAAATTCTTCAAGATCACCTTCTTGTTCTCACTGTTATCTGGCACATGTATCCTGTCTCTAAATCTGACTAATACATCTACAATGAAATGATAGTCGATATCCAGTGCACATGCGTCTGTACCTGTACATGTACCACATACCTATACTTGTACCTATACGACCACCTATACCTGTACTCAAACCACTACCTAAAATCTATTGCAACTTGTGCACAATCGCCATATACATATCATCCTATTGACCTACCTGCAAGATCCTATCTTGTAAATATGTCCCATAGGAGCTCATAACTACTATGTGATTTACTTGTATTCGATTTCTAAGAGCATCTACCACCATGTTCTCTTTACCTTTGATACACCTGATCTCAAATTCGAAATCACTGATCATGGCCAACCATTGATCCTACCTACCATTAAGATTCAGTTAGTCAAATAGATACTGCAAACCACTATGATCACTCATCAATACAAACCTCATGCCTAGAAGATAGTGCCTCAACATATTTAATGCATGTATGATCATTGCCAAGTCAAGATCATGTGTCATATAGTTTTGTTCTTGTTCATTTAGTTTTTGTGACTCATAGCATACCACTTGTCCATCTTGCATAAGGACTTCACCAAATTCTCTCTTGCAAGAATCTATACATACTACAAACTCTTTGTTAGAATTTGCAATATTTAACACTGGTGCATGTGTTAGCAACTTCTTGAGTTTCTCAAAACTGGCCGCACGCTCCTCTATCCATTCAAAATTATTTCCTTTCCTCTACAATGATGTGATAGGATAAAAAATATGTAAGAAGCTCCTGATGAACCTCCTGTAATAACCTAATAACTCAATGAAAGATATCACCTCATCCACATTGCTGGGAGCTATCCACTCCATGATAGCTCTTACATTTTCTGGGTCCACTGCTATACCATCCTTGGAAACCACATGTCCTAAGTAGTGTACCTAATTCTGAAAGAAAATGTACTTGTTGAACTTAGCATACAACTAATGTTCTCTCAACAATGGCAATACTGCTGTTAAATTCTTGACATGCTCTTCTTTATTTTTAGAATATGCCAGTATATCATCAATGAACATAATTTTTTTTTTCCAAATATAGACGCAAAACACTATCCATAAAGAACATAAAGGTAGCTGGAGATTTAGTTAAACTAAAGGGAACTACAACAAACTCATAATGCCCATACCTGGTCCAGAAAGTTGTATTGTAGATGTCCTCTTCTTTAATGCATATATGATGATATTCGAATCTCAGATCAATCTTCGAGAACACAACTTCTCCCTTAAATTGATCGAACAAGTCATCAATCCTTGGTAACAGATACATGTTCTTGATGGTCACTTTATTTAACTACCTATAGTCAATGCATGGCATTAGAGTACCATCTTTCTTCTTCACAAATAATATTGGTGCACCCCAAAGTGATACACTTGGAATAATGTATCATTTTTCAAGAATCTCTTTCAACTGAAACTTTAAATCTACCAACTTAGGTGTGCTCATCCTGTAAGGTGCTTTTGATGCAGGAGTTGCCCCTGGCACCAACTCAATAGATAAGTCTACTTTCCTGTGAGGTGAAAAATCTAAAATCTCTATGGGAAACACATCTTGAAACTACAATAGAACCGAGTACCTACGCAAAACATCTGCATCCTCAACTTCCTTTCCATTGTCACTAGATATATGTACAAAAAATAACACACACCCCTTTTTGTGACTGCTCTTTGCCTACATAGTTGTCACCATCCTAGCTGATGTGGCTTTCTTCTTTCCCTGTAACACTCTTGGTTCCCCATTGTCATCCAAGAAATCAATGGATTTGTCATAACAATCTAGCTTAGTCCTATGAAGGTATAACCAATCCATGCCCAACAACATATCGTATGGTCCCAATAATAATACATTCAAAAGTGCTGCAATAGGCATACCATTCAAATCAAATGCACAATCTCTTACCCAATGGTGAACTTGCTTCTTTGTACCTGTAGCTAACTGCACTAATGAAGACTCTGCATGCACTTATTTATTCAAACCATAGTTATTGACCAAGTCAGGACTAACATAACTATAATTAGATCTAAGGTCAATCAAAATAGAAATAACTTGGTCACAAATATTAACATCCATCTCAATGATAAATGCCTGATGGTATGCATGTCTGTTATCTAGTGCTACATATATCCTAGGAATGCTCTGCTGAACATCTCCCACCAAATATCTACTTTGCCTTTGAGATCGAATGTAGTTATTTTGGCTTTCGTGTTCTCTGAGTAATCATGCAACCTAAAGAAATTCCTCATACCAAGAAACCATGCCTTTGCATCATGTGATTTCTTCATCTATCCATCAAATGTAGGTGGATTCACTTTCTTAAACCCGTCTAGAAAATATCCTTTGTCACTCATATTGTAAGGATGATAACGTTGTCGATCATCATTCGTGTCAAAACTAGAACTAGAATAGTACCTGCGCCCATCACCTCTCCTATTCTAAGTATCCAAAGACATACCATCTTTGATCATGTCATCTCTATCCCACCTGTACTCACCATGAGAACTGCTATCATATGCCTCATTAGTTCTATCCTCCTGCTCATGGTCGATCCAATGTGGTCCCTATCACTATAATTCTAACAAAATGTGAAGTATCATTGCATTTACCTCTGCTTATTTATCTTTTTCCTGTATGATTATGTCATTGTATGCCTTACAACTTCTTATTTCTTCCTTCAAGGTTCTCAATGTGTCTTCCAAATTAGAAGAATTACCAACACCACACTTCTCATATGATCCATAGGGAGAGTCTTCGGAACTTTAGTCTACCATCTTGCTATTCATGTTTGATATTTTCCCTACAAGGTGTTGAAATATGGCAACATGAATATTCCAATATAATTTGTCCTTGAATTAAATTGTGAATTAAAATCAAATTTATTCTTAAGAGCTAGTTGGAAATAATTAATTAATTAATTTTAAATTAATTAGTTGGAGAAATTCAAGTTAGAAGTCTTTCTGAAGTCATGCAAGAGTTATCCCTTAAATTAAGGAGATAAGATTGAGTTATATTTGAGTTATAATTAGTTAACTTAGTTTACTGCGTTAAGTCCAGTTATATTAGTTCCAAATTATTTGAGGAACTAATAGTGAGTTAACAATGAGTTGATGCATTAATGCACTCAACTAGTGTTACTCTAGTTAACTGAAGATTCCCTCATCAGAAAATCATGCATGTCTATTCTAAGAAAGACCTAGTTGAGATTATGTTCAAGGACAATGTACTATCAATCGCATGTGTTTTCTCATGGAGAAAACTCATGCATGAAGTCAAGGATTTATCCTTGAGGATTGTGTAGTTTTGAAGGATGGGTTTTCCACTTGGTAAAGGAAAATCATCCACAAGGAACAACACAAGGAAATAGGAGCTTGGAGTGCAGAGAGGAAGGCTGAAGAGAAGCCAAGATTTCCTTCAGCATCTGTGAGGACTGTACTGAGAGTTGGCTAGCTCTAAGAGCTAAGGATTTGTATAATTCCTATGTATTTCCACCATGTATGATAATACAATAGCGTGGGGTTTTATCTGAGGATTTCCCCAAACTATTTTCATGTGTATTGTGCCATTGATTTTTCTTCTTCTGGTCATATTGTTCAGCTTGATCTTTAAGCTTCCGTAAATTGATAGTAGAAGTAGGTTATAGTTAGGGAAAATTTTAAGAACCACCCTAAATTTATATGTATAATAAATGGGTGAATCCCCATGATACATAGGAAAAATGGGTGGTGATTTCATCACTAATATATATATATATATATATATATATATATATATATATATATATATATATATATATATATATATATATATATATATATATATATATATATATATATATATATATATATATTTGGCGAATCTCTCACCAGATTATATTATCTTGTAAAGTCATGGCAAATCTTTCACTGAATAATAAAAAATTGTGAAGTCTTGGCGAATGTTTTGTTAAAGTATGAAACCATATACGTTAATAATAAAACATATTCATTAAACTGTAATATACTAACATACATCTTTGGAAAAAAGAAACATAATTTTCACTTCCTACAAACAATGTTGCAAGTTTTAGTGGCCATGTTTGTCATGGTAGGAGAGATTAATGTTTTCTCTACCACTTTTGTCAAGCTACCACTTTTGGCAAACTATCAAATTTCTTTCTTATTCCATATATTCCAACTGTGAGATAAAAAAAAAACACATCAAGTTTGTTTACCCCAACACACCAACAAGTAGCAAGCCCAAACTATATAATATAATGAAGTAGTAGGTATCCCAAAGTCCTGAAGGGGATATAATGGAAAGAAGCGACCATTGTTAGAAACCTTCCAATCAATATATAAATATATAATTGTAGATTTATTATTATTTTAACTGGAAATCTTCAATTAAATAATAAAATTTAATTACGTCTCTCCCAATCTAAATTTATTATTAGCATAATTCACTACCTTCATACCATTTTTAACATCGTTGTAACATGTGCATTAATTTCATTTTTTGTGCACAATCTCCACCTTTTAGGACAATATGGTGCAGTGACCCAACCCCTACAGATCATTACGACAAAGTAAGAATAGCAGAGAAGATGAAAGGTTGTACAAACCAGCACATTTTTCAAACAACTAATCCAAGATCAGTACCTTAACCTTTTCATGAAGATATCATATTGAGAATGTTTGAGAAATGGTGGGAAATTTGGGCAGTGACTATCTCTCTTCTGCAAGGGTGATGCGGAAAGATTTAAGATTTCATTGTTTTGATTTTTTTTTTGTTAAATCAGAAAAACCAATATCAATGGAGATATTGGTATTTTTTACTAAATTTTGTGAAGTGATTAAATGTAGCTTTAACCATTCACCTTAAGATTTTTTTTAGAATATAATTTCCTAAGTCTATTTAATATCTTCATTACCATAAAAACCAACCTATATCCATCTTAACTCCAAATCTACCACTCTTAGAGGGATGAAATCTATTTATCCCTCCTCGCACTTGGTAGACCCGAAATTAAGATGGATCTAAGCTGATAGAATTTCCCCTTTAAATAGTCTATGCTCACATGAATACCATGGTATTAACATGGGTCAATACCATGGGTTATCATAAACCTAGAGCTTAAAAACTACTATTAGTAATTTATAAAAATTAATAGCATTAATAATTGATTTTTATTTTATTTTTTTATTTTAACCAAGTTAAAATGTTTAAGTGACATTATATTACAAGATCCATTTTTACTCTTGATCTACCAAGCCCCAAGAGGATCAAATATTTTTTCACTCTATGTTAGTTTGCATATCACAATATTTGATCCAGAGTAAAGATGGATCTCTGCTAGTTTAATTCCCCCCTTTAAATTGGTTGCATTCCATGTGAATACCATGGGTCAATACCATCTGTCATCTTTATTTTTATTAATACTAATATTAGCGTTAATAATGTTTTTCTCCATGGTATTAATAATAATTTGGCCCATAGGCTTCACCTAAATATAACACATTTTTTGAGTGTTCGTAAATAAGGTGGCTTATGGAGTAAATATTAAAACATGTTTTATTTATTTATCATACCTCTCGTTTATTTATATTTTTATTAGTTTACCATACCTCTTTTATAAATATGGTATTTGGCCCATAGGATTCAATTAAATAAAACCTCTTTTTTGAGCCTTCTTAAATAGAAAGATGGTTATGGACTAAATATAGAAAGAGGTTTTATTTATTTACCATACCTCCACTTTATTTATATTTTTATTTATTTACACGCTTGCGTGTTCATAAATATAAGGTGACATATGGAGTAAATATAAAAAATGTTTTATTTATTTACCATACCCCTAGTTTATTTATATTTTTATTAATTTACCATACCTCTTTTATCAATATGGTATTTGGCCCATAGGATTCACTTAAATAATTTTGAGCCTTGTTAAATAGAAAGAGGGTTATGGACTAAATATAAAAAGAGGTTTTATTTATTTACCATACCTATAGTTTATTTGTATTTTTACTTATTTACCATACCTTTGGAGTAAGTATAAAAAATCCTTTAATTTATTTACCATACATCCATTGTATTTATATTTATATTTATAGCTATCATAAATACATTTTCTTGAAAATGAGTGCGAACAGAAGATTGTAACTCCTAATTTCAAGGGCTAAATTTATTTTTTTACCCTCTCCCTTAAAATAAGGTGGGCTAACCTCCATACCTAATTTTTTTATAAAATAGATTAGAGGCAATTTGTAACATTGTACTATGATAATTTTTACATTGGGGAGTGAAAATGGTGAACTAAGGAACTAGGGTTTCTGACAAACCCTTCCATGGTGCACAGTCTGAGTAGGTAGCTTCTCAGGCCCAAACAGAACTTTCGTCAAGGCCATCTTTGTGCTTCTGGACACAGAGAACAATGAACAGTCCAACGGGAAAGATTACAATCAGGAAAACCCAACTGAGAGCGGAACTGAGAATGCAGGGAAGCCAAAGGTACGACCTGTGTAGCAGCCGGAGAAGAACGTACAAGAAGATTTGGAATATGAGAAGGAGGATAAACAAGCAACATCTCGAAAACCAAAGAAAGCTTCATCGTTCACATGCAAGCCCATTTCCACAGAAAGGCCGAAGATCGAGCTGCCTAGTCACTAGATCAATGTTCAAATACAATTTATGAAAGACCATGCCCTGATTGGAAAATTCATAGGTTACTGGCCAACTAAAAAAGCCCTGCAAGGCTGGATAACCTCAAAATGGAAGCCCAAAGGTCATGTAACTCTACAGCTGGGCCCTAAGGGCTTCTTCACAGCCATCCTCAACTGCCTTGAAGACCGGAATCACATTCTAGATGGAGGACCCTATTTCTTTAATGCAGCAGGTCTTTATCTATGAGACTGGGTTGAAAGATTTAACCTAGATAAGGAAGATTTCAATTGGGCACTAGTTTGGATCTGCATGTACTCGCTTCCACTGGAATACTGGGACGAGGACTCACTAAAATCCATTGGCAATGGATTAGGCGAGTTCATAAAGGCAGTGGAGGAAACCAAGCTTTGAAGATACACATCCTTCACATGAAACTGTTTTTACATGAACCTAGGCCATGCGCCCCCGGACTCGGTAAGTCTTCTACATGACGACTTTGAATGGATTCAACCCCTTGACTATGAACATGTACCCTTCAGATGTAGGAGATTCCATGCCCACGGTCACCTCTTTTGTGATTTTCCCTTAAACATGCCTCCTAAAACCACAAAAAATGGAAAAAAATTTGACCCAAAAGGATTCACCAAGGTAGCCAGTAGGAAAATGCATACCAAAAAACCTCCCTCAGTACCAAAAAACACTACTCCATCTTCTGATTTTCCATCCTCCAGCAACAGCTTTGATATTCTGAAAAACCTAGAACAACCTGAATCAGTTATACCTGTGACAGCAAAGCCAAGCTCTGTTCCATCGACCTATCTATCCCCCACTCTTATCCACTCTAAAACCAATCATCCATTGAATGCCAAAACCTCTGAAAAGCTTGCCTCAGACAACACCAATCCTGTTCAAAACAAAGCCCTGTGGTTCGAAAAAATTATGGACTTCGATGATAGACCAGCAGAACCTTCTTAACCACCAACCCATCCAGAGGGAGGTAGTAAGTAAAGTTTAATGGAAGAAGAACCGGAAAGCTTTGATCTCGGTGAAATAGACATTTTCAGTCTAGAGGAAGAATGCAAAAGGAAAGAGTTCGACACCATACCAGACAGACAACTGGAAAATTTGGAAGTAGTGCTCACAAGAGTGCATTGGCACAATACTTAGGGCATACAACAAGGAGGCAAATGGGATGGGAAACATATCATCAAAGATGGGATGAAAAGAGGTAGAAAGACAGATCTACTATGTACCATATTAATTGGGGACATTCTAGTGGAGTCGGGAAGGTGCTCCAAGATGACCAAATATTACCAATCCCTACCTACTAGTCAACCATGAAGCTCATCTCATGGAATGTAAGATGACTTAATGGTCCCGAGAAGTATATAATGTTAAATAACATGATTTAGCAAGAACAACCATACATTGTATTCATGCAAGAAACAAAATGTAGCACCAACACATTAGAATCCATATTATCCAAAGCCTGGGTAGGATGTCAAGCGGTAACAGTGGACGCAACAGGTGCCTCGGGAGGGTTAGCCATAGCATGGAACACTCAGCATATATCCTTAAGGAATTTCGATGCCTCTCACTATTTCATCCAAGAAATGTTCCACCTGATCGATACCAACATACATGGACATTTAACCAATGTTTACTTCCCTCAGGAGAGTACGCAAAAAATTAGGCAATTAGAAACATTGCAGATTCTTAATGATCCAAGAACTTATCCACTATAGATCACGTGAGGAGACTTCAATATGATCACAAAGCTGGAGGAAAAACTCGGACGCAAAAGAAAGCTGGACAAAGAAAGCAATAACTTCAAAGATTACATTCAACGCAATGGTCTAATAGACTTACCTTTTGATAACAACATTTACACTTGGAACAACAAAAGAGCTAGCACTCATCAAATAGCATCAAGGTTGGATAGATTTATAATTGTAGACAATTTTGTTCATCTTGGTGGTGATATAGGCACTTCCATCCTACCCTTAGCTGGCTCAGATAATTGGGCCATTTCTTTTCAATGGAAAAATCCTGGAAAATCTAGCAAAAGACCATTCAAGTTTGAAGCTTTCTGGCTTACCCACCCTGAGTTCAATACAGTGGTCAAATCAGCGTGGGAAAGTTTCCTTCCCAATGGTGGCTCAGTCATGTACCAATTCCAGCAAAGATTGAAGCATAATAAAAACCAAATAAAAACCTGGAATTATACCACATTTGGAAACATCCTTCAAGAGAAAAAAGTTCTTGAGCAGAACATGATAGAGCTACAACAGAAGATCATCCTAGAAGGTAGAACAGAGGAACATGCCAGATAGGAACAAATCCTATTAACACAACTAAATGAAAGAAGAAAACAAGAGGAACTGCTCTGGAGACAAAATTCAAGAATCATATGGCTAAGAGAAGGGGAACGAAACACCAAATTTTTTCATCGTACAACTATACAAAGAAGAATGAATAATACAATCTCACACATTCAAAATTCACAGGGAGAGAAAATGGAGAAACAGGAAGACATAGAGAAAGAGCTCAAAATCACTTCAAAACTGTTCATAAAGAGCTGCCCACAGACAAATAATGTGCTATCAATGAGATACTTCAGCATATCCCTAAGCTCATCACAGAGGAGCATAATCAGCTATTGCTAAGACTAGTCACCATTACGGAGGTCGAAGAGGCATCAAATCAACTGACAGCTAGGAAAGCACCTGGACGTAATGGTTTCACATCCAAATTTTACCATCACTTTTGGGACTTAATCAAAGCAGATGTCTGGAATATGGTTGAAGAATCAAGAGTAATGCATTGGTTACTTCCTTCACTCAATACAACTTTCATCACTCTTATTCCCAAAGTAGTGCAACAAAGCACTCCGGAGAAGTTCAGGCCTATTGCACTTTGCAATGTCATCTACAAAACTATCTTGAAAGTCATAGCCAACCGCCTCAAACCGCTCCTCCCTCTTCTCATCTCACTAGAGCAATCCGGTTATATAGAAGGTCATCAAATTCTGTATGGTGTTATATTGACTCATGAAACCATCCATTCTCTAAAGAAAAACAAACAGATAGGTATGCTGTTGAAAATTGACCTTTCCAAAGCCTTTGATAAACTCAGTTGGACCTACATAAAATAGATGCTAACGAGATCCCCACTTTGCTCTGTTCTTGTCAATGGGATCCTCTCTAAACCCTACTACCCTTCCAGAGGAATTCGTCAAGGTGACCCTCTGTCTCCCTTTCTATTTATCATTATGGCTAAGGGTATAGGTTGTCTTATAAAGTATGTCGTTCATTCCAATGATCTTAGAGGACTCTCTGTTCATGGATCCCTTGCTATTACTCGTCCTTCTGTAAATGAGGCCTGAACCTATAAAGCCCTTTTAGACACATTCTCATAAGCCTCTGGAACCACCATAAACACTGCCAAATCTCAAGTTTATTTCTTCCATACTCCTGTTGTCACCCAAAGAATCATTGCTCGAATCATTGGATTCTCTCAAGCTAAGCTTCCATCTCAGTATTTAGGCACCCCTCTCATAGAATCAGCCTTAAAGCATGTTTCGTGGCATCAACTCATTGAAAAAATGGAAAGTCAACTCATGTCTTGGACATATAGAGCTCTCAACATGGCAAGTTGATTAGTCCTGATAAAGGCAGTCCTATAATCAATGCCCCTCTACCTCTTCTTAGTTCTCGTTGCACCGAAATGGGTGCTAAAGAGAATCAGGAATCTGCAACACAATTTCTTATGGGGTTCCATAGGACAAAATAGAAAATGGGCACTAGTCAAATGGGAAAAAGTTTGCAAGCCTAAAAAGTAGGGAGGTCTAGTCTTAGGTGATCCACAACACAACAATACTTTTATGGGAGCACGACTTTGGTGGCAATGGGTATCCTGCCCACAGAAGCCATGGGCGCAATTATGGACTGCAAAGTATGCAAATAATTGATCGCAACAAGAACTAATAAGGATAACCACCACGCTCACAGGATCCCTAATTTGGAATGCGGCCAAGCAATACAGAGAGGTCATCCATCAACATAGCTTTTGGGAGATAAGGGACAGGAGGATGACCCATTTCTAGACGGATTCATGGCAATAGAGACCCAAAATTGCAGCACTCTTACCATGCACAAATCATAAAGGAAACAACATTAACTAGGAGGACAATGTAGCACATTTATGGACTCTTAGCACTATACAGGGATTCAGGTAATGGAAACTGTTAAGGCAAATAACACAACAAGAAACGAAAGCTTATAACATGGAGCTACACAAAGAGCTCACCAGCAGAAGAATCAGAGTCAATACAGTAAGTGATGTACTCAGATGGGGATATACAAGGAAAGGAACATACACCATTAAAGAAGCATACCAGCTAATGTTCCAAGCTCAAGAACCAATAGATCCTGCTTGGAACCGTATCTGGACTGCAGGGATGTGGCCCAAAGTTTCCACCTTCATCTGGTTGTTGTATCATCAAAGAATTCTCACATGGGAAAACTTAATCAAAAGATGATTCCAAGGACCATCCTACTGTCCCAACTATCAAAACAATGAAGAAACTATTCAGCACTTCATGGACTCCTACCACATGGCCAATTAACTCTGGGAAAAGCTCACTTTCAGATATGAGTGACCTTGTAGGCTTCTCAGGGATATAAAAGGCACCATTCGCAATTGGACTCCAGAGCCCTATAATAGCAAAGTTCTCAACAAGTTGTGGACAATATTGCCAGGCCTCCTTCTATGGACAATCTGGAAGGAAAGAAATAAGCGAATTTTTAAAAATCACAAAGCTTCCTTGGAAATCATATGGAACAACTTATGTCATATCATCAAGGAAAATCTTTTGTTACATCAATGGACAACTGAGAACTTTCCTACCCAGCCTCAGGAACTAAGCATATGGGCTAACTGGAACATCTAGCTCCAACAAACACAACTGAATTCCAATAGACCTAGCGTTATAACCAGGCAACTTTCACATTGGTTATGCCCCCCACAAAGTATGATTAAGTTAAATTTCGATGGTGCCTCCAAGGGAAACCTAGGCAAAGCAGGATAGGGGGTATATTCAGAAATCATGAGGGCCAACCCCTACTATTGTATTTTGGCTCCATTGGATGGGATATGAACAATTCTACAGAACTAGAAGGATTGTGGAAAGGTATGAAACTAGCTCACCAACATAATTTTTATCCCATCATTATAGAAGGGGATACCCAAATTCTAATCAATATGGTCACTCAAATCCAACAAGGAAGAATGGCTTCAAGAGTAGCCAAAAGCTGGAGATTAATGGCCAGGATTGAAACAATAGAAATGGATAAAAGATAGGATAGAAATAACTTTTATTCACGTCAAAAGGGACAGTAACAAAGTTGCTGATCTCCCAACAAACATTGGGGTGGAATAGGACTAGATCCTACATTTCGGTCTTCTCAACATTATAGATGACCATAATCAATTGCAAGTTTGCACTGACCTGGTGCACAAGGATGCTCAACCCCCAGATGCGGGTGTTAATAACGATAATTAAAATGATTATACGGGGCGACGACGGAGGGGGCAACCACATGGCCGTCTGTAACCTTTCCAAGGTCACCATGAATGACATTCATGGCACCTAGCAAGTGTCATTTAATTCATACTCAAGTCGATGCAAGGCCAATATCCGCTTAACCATGGAGCCAGAGAACCATTCTGTCATTCTGCCCCTGATTCACTGTGTCTTCCCTCCGCAGGCGGGAGAGCCAAATAAACGCACCAACACTGGGCACAAATGTTAGCTTGTGAGCTGCATAGATTTGGGTAATGGATTCCACCATTCCCACACAAATCTCTGCAATTCGGCTTACGACCTCCAATCCTCTGTAATTTCCACTCACAACTCTTCTGTTAATTCTTCTTCTACTCCTCTTGACTCTCCACCTATTCCTATATCCACCATGGTCCGCCATCGCATGCGCAACTGACGTGGTGGCATGCGAGGTGGAAGTTCTCGTTCCCCTACTTTGCATAGCCACGAATCTGCTTCCCCTGCATCCTCTACCGAAAATCCCCACCAGCACAATTTTGCAGGTCGGTACCTAGATACAGGAAGTGGCAGAGGCAGAGCCCACCCTCACAGATCACGACATGAAGATGTTGTTGTTCGCACTGCTAACTTTCCTCTGCCTCCACATCCTGTTCCTCACACAACACAGTTTTAGTTCTGCAACTCTTTGAACCACCCAATTATTGTAGCCACTGTCTCAATTTCCATTACAGAAGAGAATGAGCTGCATATTCCCATGACCATTTCTACGGAGGAGGTGAATAAAGTTGGCCCGAGCAAGAACAGGGGCAACAATGACGAGCAAGAAGTTGATGGAGGTTGGAACAGAAGGCATGGTAAAGCCATTACTGGTAGTTTGCATGTTGAGATGGACATTCGCAGTGAAATGAAGGCCTTGGAGAGCCATCTGGATGACACGTTGGGCCCGCAGGTTGAGTCTGCCAGCATGGAGGAAGGCCATCAGGTGTTGGGGTGTGGCGAGTCGAACAAACCGGATGATTGGGCATGTCCGATTATGGAGGATCCTGCTCCAGAAGACTTTGAGCAGCGTGTCATGTCTGCCAGGTGGAATTTTTTCTAGTTTTTGGTTTAACTTTGTCCAGTCTTATGTGTCCTCTGGATAATATGTTGGTCAGCTGGTCTAGTCAGGATAAACTGTTGGTTTTAGTGTTGGTTTTGGTGTTGGTTTTGGTTGGTTGGTCTAGTCAGGAAAACTGTGGGCTAAATTTTGGATATATTTTGGACATATCTTTGGACTGGTTTCCCCTTTGTTGGGGCAGTCCAAGACAACTATCATGGATGCATGTTGTTTGAGGCCAGGTTCCTCTATTGCCAAGAATCACTGTAATTACTTTTTTTGTATCATATTAATAGATTAACATTACTTAGAAAAAAAAATGTACTATGATACAAAATATTTGCCCAATAAAAATATAAAACCCCTTAATTTAGCCCAAGGGCGAAAATTCGCCTCTAAAATTTTCCATGGTTATATTATCCTACTTTGATTTATATTGCATTATCAGGTTAACCTACACAAATTTTCTACATCGTATCAAAGCTGTGAACAATATACTGAGAATAGAATTCGAAGTTTGAAGTTCGAGGTTTCAGTTGCAAATCAAATTCATATCATACTTCAAGGTTGGCTAATGACATTCTATGGCTTGAGACTCAAGTATGCCTTGGAAGGTAGCTCGAATTACATATCATGGAAAGATAGAATGGAGGCTTGTGACACAGGAAAGTTCCCTCTACAGACAAAGGCAACCTCTCTAGCCCTAGAGTGGGTCTAGTCACAGCAAAGACAATACCAAAGAAAATTTCCTTAGAAAGTTGATGCCATGAAGGCTTACCTTCAAATCGTCATTCGATGAAGTCTTTGTTTTGTTGCTCCAACTATCTTTCTTCTAATCACTTGTACTTAAAAACAACATACATAGTGCAACCACGAACATAATAGAATACAACAAAAACAATCTACTTAAAGAGTCAAGGAGCTTCAAGCTATCAATACGCAATTCAACATAATGTATAGGAAATAAGTTGTTGATTTGTATTAATGTAAATAAAAGTAGAATTACAACCAAGCCTTGATGTTGTAAGCCTCCTTGAAGGGTCCTAACAGCATGTCTCCACAAGCATTCACTCATAGACTGTATCCCAAAAGATGAATATCTCTCTCTCTTACCCAAAAGGCTAATGCTAGAACACTCTTACAATCAAGTTAACTCCAATCAAAACCATCCCAAGCTAAGTTATATGACAGGCTACTTCCACACTCTAGAAAAACTCTCTACTTTTATTATTGAATTCTTGAACTCTGAAGCTAGCTCATATCAGTCATGGAGGAAGTATTTATAAGAGGAGCAGCTTCCATAAGAAATGGGAGAAAGAGATTATCCCTTTTATAGGCTTCACAAAAGGTGGAACAACCATCCGAAAGGAGAGAGGCGAGCTCATATGGTCCAACAACCAACACTAGGACTGCCCATGAAGCTATTACACTTTGAAGCTTTGACACATTGTTTAAAAAACTTGCCAAAAGTAGATCATCGCGAGTGCAACATAGAGATAGAGAGAAGACTTCGCCAGGGCTAGTGCAATCTTGGCTATCTTCGCAGGTGGAACAAATGATGCCCACGATGACCCAAAATCATAGGTAAAAAAGGGTCTGCTCCAGGAGAAATGAAAAGAGGTATTCTTCCTGAGATGACAAGGAAGACATTGACACATAATTTGCAACATGATACAAGGTAGATTTAAATAACACGGGCCAGTAGTGTCCGGGATCAGGGAATGTAGGGTCGGTGACAAATTACTGTGTAACCGATGCCCCCTAAAGCATGAAGGCCGAGAGAGTGGGAGGGGTGAAATTCTTTATGAATCCATAACTGAAACAGGACACCATCGCGAAGAACCTACAAATGCAAGTACAACTGATATCTCTGATACATGAGTACATAGTGAAAGGAAATACATGTGCATAAGGTATGGGTACAACCATCCAAAATATAAACATAAATGGTCTGTGGTATGGACACAGCCATCCAATCAGAAGGACCATATAAAATACTCAGGTATGGTCGTAGCTATCCAATCAAAAGAGTCATGTATACAATCACGAATCAATCTGCGCAACCTGGACTTGTGTAATCTGAGCCCAAGGTCTTGAATCCCAACCTGATCATCGTAAAAATTCTAATATGCGAATAGATGTGCTGAAGTCGAGCATACTAGAAAATCACTTGATTACTGGTAAATGATGTAAACCGTTAACAAGTGCAAGGGAGACCACTAGTAATGTCAATGGTTCTCAAGGTACCGCTAGTACAATGGACGAAGTATGAAGAATTATTTGAAGTCAAACACCCATGAAATCACTCAATCAAAGGCCAATGATGAAAGCCTGTCGTTGAATGCAAAGAACTTGCCATTAAGGCATGTAAGATCCAAGGTACCAGAAAGGAGTCTCTAGATCAACTTCCGAGATAATGAGCTGAAGTCGATAGGAAGCGATTGGTTGAAAGAGGGCTATAATGTTTCCCACATCATCGATGCAAGACAAAGGAACAAGATGAATGTGAATGAGAAAGAGAATCTAAGGAAGGTGTGTAAGGATACAAAATGGAGAAGGATTAAGATCTTGAACATATCGGTGACACGACACTAGAGTTTGGCAACATTTTGGTACCACAGGATCAAAGGTCATGATGATGCAGCAACGATTGGATGGAATGCGGCAAAATGGATAACCCAAAACTAGGAAAGCCAACGATAAAGTGAGTATATCCCAACCAAACACGGAGCAAAAAGAGTGTCAATGTTCAAGAGTGACAAGCTACCGTAATAATTAATACAACCGACGAAATATTTCCAAATTGTCCCCCACTATTTCTGGTGAGTACCCCAATTATTTTTGAAACACAATCTTGAAGGGGATAGCATATGCTTGTAATATAAGTTTGTCCTTTGGACAAATATGACCTAGTAAATTTTAATGAGCCCTAGGAAGGAGAAGCTCAGTCTCGTCATGATGACAAGTCCAATGTCATCAAGGTTTAACGAGTCCGACATATGTAAAACTCAGAGTCTTTTTCATATTTAGAAAGTTTGAAAAAGACACATAAAAGGAAACTCCAAAGGTCCATTTTCATAAATTTTTCATTCGAATCTGAAAAGGTAGAAAACAATATTCAAGGGAACCTATTTACCATGATAGATCAACTTTTACCCTTTTCGTAAGTAATTTATCCTAGTCCGTAAAAGGGGTAAACTTATACTGGGTAGATGATGCTTCTCAGCCTTTAACAAGTTCAAAGCGACAAGAGCTCAGTAATATTTTCATGTTTTGAGAGTTAGAAAGGAGCTTAAAGATGACTCTAAGAAGGAATTTTTCATGTTTTACCGAGTCAGAAAAAGTATAAAGTACAACTCCTAAATCATCACCAGAGTACTTGGAACTTGTCGCTGAACAAAAAACAAGTGTAAGGTCTATTTTTGATGTAAATATACATAAAAGATTCAAAAATAGACCTAAAACCCTAATTTTCCAAAAAGAGCTTATAAAAGGGCCATTTGGTGAAAAACAATTCACCTTTTACTTTTTACCTTGGAGTGGAAAAAATTTACCCCTGTGCACTTGCGAATCGGCAATCGATTGGAGGAGTTTCAGAAGCTTGTTTGCGAAACCGTCTAGTCCAGGTAGAAACCACACCTTTTCCCTGATTTTTAAGACATAATGTACCTCGTTTTTGAAGTTTTTAGCTGTGATTTAGAGGAGGTTTGCGGACAAGAGTGTCTGCAACAGTCGGCACGGGTTCCAGCTTGGGATTGTGAAGATCCGGATTTTCTAATGGAGGGAAAATGAGATCTTCATGACTATACACCAAATATTCATGAAGAGCCCTAATTTTCCAAACTGTGGATTCCGACTCGATGCACCTATTTGAAAAACAAGCACAACGAGTGCCGAGAATGAAAATTCCTCAAAATTTAAGCAATTTGATGGGGTTTTAGCACAATTATGGCATTTATAATTGAATGTTTGTGTGTTTTCAGGGAGAAAATCCTGGTGATCAAATGGAAAGAACAGGAACATAGAAATGATGATGAATTGGCCATGGGGGATCCAAATTGTTTGGATGTTCTCAGGAATTGTGGGCTTCTAAAGCTTTTCATGGTGCCATGCCTAAGAACACAACTGAATCTACTCCAATATCTCATTGGAGCATGGGATCCAAATGAAGGGAGATTCAACATTCAGGGGTAGGAACTAGAAATTGATGCTATCGATATCGATCTCCTGACAAGGTTATCATGAAGGGGAGAAAGGCCCCGAATTATGGGTAATCAGATCATAGGAGAGACGATGGACATGCTCATCAAAAGGATGTGTTCAGAGGCCTGGAAATCAAACAAGGGTGGAAAACTAAAGATCGAAACTATATTTGACTTGTCCCTGTGAGTCCTCCTTTCCACCATCACTAGACTAGTTGGTTCGCAGGCCCCACATGAGGCCACCAAGGCTCAACTCCGGTTGACCACCGACGGCCTAAAACCCATTGTATTCAATTGGGAAGAGGAAGTATCAGAAAACCTCAAAAGGCAATTGACAAAATGCTACAAGGTGATACTAAACAGTTTAGGTATGGCTCAATCCTCGTACCATTCATTTTGGAAACGCTTCCCATCTTTTAGAGACAGGAAGTGGTCGTGGCAAGGTCAGCACCACGGGAGCGACAAAGTACTCTTTGGGCTATACTGATGCCTCGAGGAGGCGGGGGTCAACAAATGTTGGGGAGGCTAGAGTTCTTCAAGTGGCTAGATAGCAAACTCGTTGTTGCAAAGGATTGGCCATATGTCAGGACTAACTTCAGAGGTGATCCAAACCTAGTACTTCCTCCTAGGGAACACTGGGATGATAGAGGTAACAAACTTTTTTTTTTTTTTTTTTTTTAATTTTAAAAGAGTTTTGTAATTTTTTATGATATTTTTTATATATATGTCTTGATCATTATGTTTCAATCTTGCAAACGTTGGACCCGAAAGACCTGTAGGTTTCTCTTCCATTGCTCGGAGGGTCGAGAGGGAGTTCGAGATACCTCCTCCTGGTGGAGATGTGGAGGATGAGATTGCCCATGACCTAGAGGGCTTGACAGAGGGGATCCTGGATTACGCAGGATTCCAGGATGTCCCTTGATAGTACACGTGACACAGAGCAGGGGTGTCGAACAGGATCCAGAAAACACACTTATGTACATAGAAATGTATGAAGGACTCATTCATAATACTTCTTGAGATAAAGCCCGTTTCAGTGCTTACGTAAAGGATTTCCTTCATAATCAATCAACTCATAGGTACCTTTTTTCAAAACACATTTCACAATGTAGGGTCCATGCCACATGGGTTAGAATTTTCCTACCCCCAGCTTATCATGAGCTTGATCATATAACAGGACTAGCTCCCCTTCAATGAAGGAATGTGGGTTGACTATCTAATAGAAGTGAGCTTTCACTCGCTTCTTCTGTGCCTCAATGACCAATGAAGCAAGTCAACAAGTCTCATCAAGTCATTCTAAATAAAGAAGATGCTCCTCTATTGGAGTGGTATTTGGCAGTAATTCGATAGCTAATTTGAGAGAAGGAATTTCACATTCAATCGGAAGGGTAGCTTCCAGACCATAAACACACCAAAATGGTGTAAATCCAGTAGCATCCTTAACTGGGGTTTTGTAGGCCCATAGAGTTGAAAACAACATCAAATGCCAATTGGACTTATGCATTCCAAAGGTACGCTAAAGCATGGTAACCAACACTTTGTTTACTGCTTCGACTTGGCCATTGGACTGGGGATTATATGGCGTCAAACTATCATGACGCAAGCTCAAGTGAGATGTCAACTCGGGCATCATGTAACTATGAAAATGAGAGCCATGATTAGTGATGATGGCTTGAGGGACTCTGAACCTGGCAATCACATGATTGAATAGAAATTGAGAAGTTTTCGTACTGTCGTTCGTCAATGTAGGCATCGCTTCATCCCATTTTTTAAAGTAATCAATGGCAACAATGATATACCCATGCCGCCTGGCCGAGCAAGGGTTACAGGTCATAAAATAAATGCCCCACTTTGTAAAAGGGCCAATGGTAATGACAAGAAGTAACAAAGAAGGTGGAGCACACATCTTGCATTGGTAAATTTGACACGCATGACAAGAATAGACAACAAGAATGTAATCCTTGAAAATGGATGGCCAAAAATAACCTGCATGAAGAATCTTCTGAGCAGTAGCATAAACAAACATATGACTTCCACAAATGCTAAAGTCACAGTCATTTAAGACTTTCTCAGCTTCCTCGAGGGTTAAAAAGAGGTGGAGAATAGAATCAACTCCGACATGATACAATGCGTCTCCTATAATGCGATATGGCTGAGAATGATGGTGAATGCGTCATCGAGCATCCTTAGCCAAGTCAAAGAGTAATGAAGATGTCTAGAGGTAAACGATGATGTCACCATACCAAGGTTCAAGGGCACTGATCAAGAAGAGTGTATCTTTCAAAATGCGGTCCTCTATTCGAGAGGGAGCGGAAGCAGATGGTAAGGAGAAAATCAACTCAACGAAAACCAATGACTTCTTAGATTTGGCAGTAGTGAACTCCAAATCAAACTCCTCAAGGATAACGATTCACTTGGAGTATTTTCCCCCCAGCAATTGACGTGACATAAAATATTTCATCAGGTTGTAATCAGAAATCACGGTTGTGGTATGCAACAAAATGTAATGATGAAAACGTTGAATAACTTGAACGGATGCCAAGGCCAAGTTTTCAACATAAGCATAGCAAGTCTTGGTGTCAAGAAGGTTGCGGCTAAGATAATATATGACATGGTTGGAACCATCATCATTGTCTTGGACTATAACCATGCCAATGGTACTATTAGTAGCAGCTAGATAAAGTGAGTAATCACTGTCATAGTTAGGTGGACGCAACAAAGGAGCAAAAGCAAGAAGGGTCTTGAGCTGCTCAAATGACTTTTGGGCAATTTCATCCCAAATGAATGGAATGTCATGCTTAAGCAGATGCATAAAACCTTTAACAACCTCGACATAGTTAGGGATAAAATGATGCAAGAAATTAGCCTTCCCTTGCAGACTCTGCAATTTGTGCAAAGTAGCAGGAGGCGGGAGATTCAAAATAGCTTTGACCTTGAGTGGATCGAGACGAATTCGCTCCTTAGAAATGATAAACCCAAGGAGTATGTCAGACTCAATGCAGAAGACACATTTGTGTGGATTGAGATGAATATTATAATGTCTAGAGAGAAGAAAAATCTCATGGAGGTGGTCTGGATGGTCTGCGCATTTAGTGAATGAGCAGGAACATCATTGAGATAAGGTCGAACCATGTGTCTAATATCATGAAAATCATAAGAGATTTCTCTTTGGAAAGTCGCACCGACATTCTTGAGACCAAAAGGAAGCTTTTTATAAGCAAAATTACCCCACAGACAGATAAAGGTAGTCCTGTGTTGATCACCAGGTAAAATATTGATCTAGTTATAGCTAGAGAAGTCATCCATAAAAGAGAATATTTCACTCCCAACATAGTCATCAATAAGCTAGTCAATAAAGGGAGTGGGGTAGTTATCTTTTGGACAGCGTGATTAATATCACGATAATCAACACAAACTCAGATAGTTCCCTACTTTTTAATCACAGGGACAATGTTAGAGACCCAATTTGTCAATCAGATAGGATAAATAAACCCATCCTTGAGAAGTTTTTCAACCTCTCCTTTAATGGTAGTTGCCTTTCTTGGGTGCACGAGAAGTAAAAGTTGATGGACTTGCTTTGTATCAAGATATGTAGGTATCTCATGCACCACAATACTCAGATCTATACCAAGAATTTCTTCATATGACCAGGTGAACACGTTGCGAAACTCTTAGAAGAGATTAGTGTAAATCTTGAACTCCGTGGGAGAACAAGTTACTCCAATGTGAATATTTTCAACAACCCCTGGTTTAACAGAGATGTCGATAGTCATGGTTTGTGTGATATTTCCCATATTCCCTTCAGAAAAGAACTCATGAGTTAAGATGGGTGTCTAAAGTGGTTGAGACGGAACAAGGAAAACAAAATTATCTAGACAGACAATCATTTCCCCAAAGCCAGGAAAAAGGAGGAACAATGATGACTATCAACCCAAGGAGGATCCTCAAAAGACAAAGTTTCAAGAATAGCCTCATCAGAAGGAAACATCTCTTGCAAAGGATCAGGAGAAGCAATATCTCCAAGCCAAGGGGATTGCACATATGTGTCAAGATATCTACTCAAAGGAGTAGATTCAAAAGAAGAAACCAAAGTTGATACGATTTGAACATAGTTAAGCTTAGCAGGGCTCAATAGCATAAAATAACCCCAAGAATCTACTTGAACGAGGGGAGGAATCACCCAAGGATCAGGTTTAACAGAGATCATATCAACAAAGGCGACATTAAGAGGTGGGAGCGGAAAGACGCCCATGAAGGCAAGAGATTTAAAGAGCCTAGCACCCACACTCTCATAAGGAATACTGGTATGCTCCACATATGGAACCTTGCCTTTAAAGGAAGAGGAAGGAAAAAAGGACAATTGATCGACCATAACAATTTTCCCTTGATGAGGAAAACAGAGTACACGAAATAGTGAAGAAGAAATGGCATGCATAACATACGTCCAACTTTGACCCGGTAGAAGGTTGTAAATTAAATTGGCCTCAACAACCTCTACTTCGATGTTGACCATCTTTCCTTCGAGGGTGATTGGAAAACACGGGAGAATACCAAACAAATGAGAATCTATTCTATCAAATCCCTCCAGGGTATTCAAAGATTGACTCAAAGAGGGAGAAGCAATGGCTTTCCAACAAGCAACAAACATGATGCAAGTCGAGGCTCCTCCATCAATAATAGTACGATGAATAGTCTTTGAGTTAATAACAACCTGGATAAGAAAAGCAATTTGGTGAGGCAAATGTGGCACATGATTCTCAAGATCGAAAGTAATAAACTCAGAATCAACTGGATTGTCAATTCCACCGATGGCAAATAGTAATGAATTTCGTTGGGGAGGACAACTCTGGAGGACCTCCAATGTAGAGATAGCCAAAGGAGCTTGGGCTATATCTTTGACAATACTATAGTGTTGTGTAGCACAAGCATTGGGATTATAGGAAGTTTTTCAGAGAATCCCTTTGGCAGGTGGTTTAATGACAAACTCATTACTAGGACTTTCAATATGAAGAAGGCCAGAACTAGACGAGGGAACACTAAAAGAAACTTTAGGTTCTTTCCCGGTCGGTGGAGCATAATATTTTCATCCAGTAGACACGTGAATAGGAGTAGTCCTGACCATAAATACCTGGGAACCAGATGAGGAAGAGGATTGAGGCTTATCCACCATTTGAATTTCCTGAGAAGGAAAAGGTTCTTTAAGCACAACAGGAATCCTTGAAGTCCGCTTAAGAAAATGACTTACCTTAGACCGTCGAGGAAAGTCTTTAGTGAAGTGATCCTCATCATAGATAAGACAAGGATACTTAGGTTTGTGTTTAGAACCATCATCAGTAGGAGTCTTAGGAGTTTCTTTCTTTGGCATGTCAGAGTTATTATTACCTTTCCCTTTCTTCTTACCCTTCGAAGTTTTTTCCGCCATGGTGGACTTGACGATGTTAACTTCCGAGGTTTTCCCAAGATTGGATGGAGATTGAGGATCAGTTTTAGTAGGATCAATGGATTTCTGCTTCATAGGAGTCGTGGAAGACTTTCGAGAAGTATGAGCGATGGAACCAATAACACCATCAACAGAAGGTGTCGGTAGAGCTTTAGAAGTTCTAGGTCTTGGAGCATCGGGTAAGATGTCATAAAGCATACCATATTGGGAATATGCCAAATCAAGATATTGAACATGCACAATGGCTTGCTCTTCAGTAACGCATGCCCCCATATCAATTTCCTTGGCTATTGGACTGATAAAAGAGGTAGTGAACCAATCAGTTAATAGCTGATCAGGAATCCAGAACTTCATCAAATGGTTACGCCTTCTCCATTCATGAATATGATCAGAGAGGTGGGTAGCCATGTCCTATTTCAGAGAAGTAAGAAGATGTGTTCCCATTTCATAGCGAATAAGTAACTGAAAATGCGTAAGGAATTCCATCGTGAAAGAATTAAAATCTTGGAAAGTCCCACGAGTGAGCTCAATGTACCACTTTGTAGCAGAACTAGTAAGAGTCCTTTGGAAAGAGACAGAGACAAATAGAATCGTCAAGCCATGAATTGGATGAACACCAAATGTTATAAGTCATGACATGATACTGGGGATCTTCGTGAGACTTGCTTTCAAACTTAGGATGGTCACCACGGATCTTGGTTGGAACAGGTGGCCAATATGGATTATGAAGTATACGATCATTTTTGAACTTCGACACATCGGGAAATTCCAACGTCGCGAGAAAAGGTAACCTAGGATTGAAAGACATCATGCATCTTTAAGAAGAACCAGTGTTAGGGTTCCAACTAGGGCCCTGTTGCCCCCATGGATCTTGTCCAGGAAGAATTTTTCCATAAGGTTTATATTTGGGTGGATTAAAACCATACCTTGGTTGTTGACCTGGATTTTCACCTCCAACAAACCATTGATTACCAGCTTGACCAACGGGGCAACATACAGTTTCCAGAAATTCTGATAAGGATTAACCTGAGGTTGCTGATAGTTGTGATATGGATTACCCTGAGGTTGCCTTTGGCATTGCTGAGGTACTTGAGGACTGAACTGAAACTGAGGCCCAAATTATGCCTGGGGCCAACGTTGTATCTGATAAATAGGTTGGGCTATGAATCCAAACTGAGCATGGGGACTGGGTTGAGTTTGGGCACTAGCTTGAGCTTGGGTCCCATGTTGCATTTGAACACCACGTTAACTAATAGCTCAATTGACTTGACCAAAATGTTTTCCTTGCTGAGCAGTAGGTTGGCCTTGTTGGAACTTGGGTGTACCCAAATGACTAGAATGTTGTCCTTGCTGAGCAGCAGGTTGGCCTTGTTGGAACTTAGGCTGACCTAACTGACCAGAAGGTTTCCCTTGCTGGGTAGCAGGTTGGCCTTACTGGAACTAAGGCTGACCTAATTGACCAGAAGGTGGTCCTTGAGATAAAGGAGGTTGTCCTGAATGAAAAGAGGATGAACTTGTTTGGGCTAAAAGTTGTCCCTAAAAGGGTTGTCCTTGCAAGCCCAAAGGGTGCCCCTACTGACTATAAGATTGACCTACCTAGGCATAAGGTTGTCCCTGTGAGACATGGTAAGTAGTGTGATTCTAGGGAACTAAAGGTGGAATTTGAATGTCAACTGGAGCCGTCTGAGGAGGAGGTCTAGTATAATACATATGGGCTCCACGGTGATCATAGTAGTGCGAAGGGTTATGCAGAATGAACATTTGCTAAGAACCTGAAGGGTTATAAGTCAGATTTTGAAGAGTAGACAAATGTTGATCATATGACAATCCTCTTGAAATGGAATTCGAGGAGATAGGTACATTATCCATAGGTTGACTGACTCTGAATAACAGAGGCGAAGGACCACCATCAATGGTTCTGGAAGATATCCCAGTAACAACAGTGACCACCAAGGATGTGGTAACCACACTAACAAGAGGAGCTGAAGATGCCACACAAATAGTGGGCATCGATGGAACAGATGTAAATGACGTAACCTGCATCCAAGGAATGGAGGTCAAAGATGAATGAGTAGAAACGAATGGCCCTGAAGTCAGAACCATTGTACGAGACCATACAGAGCTCTGCTAGAGAGATGTAGAAACAAGTATGTCAGCCAGAGCGCAATAGAAAAGCGGTAATGAAACATCCGGAGAGGTGTGGAAAGGGAAACCTTCCGGAGGAAACTGATATTGAACAGTCAACACAAGGCTCTCTTGACTGCTAACAGGGCTTGAATCATCCATGTCGAAAGAGGCCATAGGAACTGAAGCACCAAGGCGAGTAGATGGAAGATCCTCATCTAAAAATTCCCAAACATTGGGAGGAGTCCAATTGATATCAAAAGGTTCCCCACTCAGAGCTCAATAGGCAGGAGGCTGAACAATTGGAACAACAACAAGAGAGCCACTAATAGATGATACCTCAGATGGGACAGTGGAAGAAAGCTCTCCATCACTTGGTATAGTCGACGTAATAGATGAGTCCACCAGGATGGCCTAAACTCAAAAGACCAAGAGAGAAGATTTACTTAAGAGGGCTTTAAATTCTTTTCAAGGCTACTCATGATGTGGCCAAAATTAATAGGTAGGATGTTATCGTGGGAAAATAAACTTTATGACACTACAAAAAAACTTTTCCTTTTCATGTTTCTAGAGTCGAGAAAAAGGACAAAAGATGACTTTAGTCTCCTTTGAATTTTAATGAGAATAAAATGACAAGTGCTCAAATGATCCTTTTACTTTTAAAAAGTAAAAAAGGAATGAGAGTGACTTCTCTAGAATTCTAGGCAAAAGGTTTACCTGAAAAATCGTAAAACTACATATACACCTTGGTAATAAAATGAAAGAGAAATGACCAAGGACTTTATGTACGGCATCTAATCTTCCCAAATGCTGTGTTTAGTGCGTTACGATTCGTAAGGTGGCAAACTCGACTTCCTATAGATAACAGGATTGCAAACTAATGGAGTCTCCCATTGTATATGTGACGGTACAGGGAGCACAAGTCTGTACTAGTACTTATCGAATCACAAAAAAGGGAATCACCCAACCTTGGTGAAGACAACAACCACTAGGTTTAATGACATCGAAACACGTCTCCAGCCTAGACCTCTAGATATGTGAGTGTTAAGTTCCAATGCCTTTTTAGATTAATTCAATAAATTTTAGCAATTGATCTTGAATTAAATTTCAGTTTCAAGGCCCTACCGAATGTATCTTCAAAAGCTCCTATAATGCAACTAAATGAGTAAAGAAACCATTTCTTTTCAATGAACACATAACTAGAGAAAAGTGAGAGGTTCATTTCAAAGGAACCAAAGTGACAAGAAATAAAATTCAAGAAAACCAATCAAGCAGAAAGAGAAATATAATCAATCTAATTAATAAAATGAACGACACATATTTCGCTTTTCAATTTCTAAATGAAAAGAATTTACTAGTGCAAAAGATTGTTCCTATTTCCTAACACAAAATGAATGCAATATTTTGATTTTTCAAATAAATGACAAGCAACCAAATGAAAAACTCAAAAAAATGCTATTTTGAAGCCTTTTATGAATGAAATCGTTCTAAGTAAAGACAAACATTCTACACTAAAATGAATAAAGACTCAAAACCATGAAGATGTTTCTTTTTGCAAAACTGGAAAGCTTTCTCACTGACTGAGAAGCAATGTGATCTATGCCAAGTGAAGGAAGGAAACCAAACGGACAAGCCTTGAAAGTTTTGGTAACCAAATGTCACATACCAATCAAGAAGATGAAAAAATAATTAATAAATAGAAGCCTCAAACACAGCAAGGGATCATGCCAAACACAGCCCAAAGATCCAAAAGAACAAGTAACGCAAGAAAAGCTAATGTTTCAAGAAAGCCTAAGGTAAATAAGTCACATATTTCAAAAGGAGACGTTTCGAGGGAATGAAACCCGGAATCAAATATTCTAGCAATAAACAATTTGACACACAATAAAGAGGCAGAAGACAGGCTCATAATTATAGGACCCACTGGCTAATCAACAAACAAAACCTCAAAATTGAAACCTACAGGAATATTCGCGAGCATAAGACTGACAACAAGCGCCCACAATAAAATGTTGCACTTCCCTAACTAGCCACTTTGCGACATCATCGCTGAAGTACACCAGTTAATAGTGCCGAGCTGATTTTAGAGCTCTTCGCGACTGTGAGATGATTTAATCGCACCAAATAGCAGAAGGCGCAACTAATTATATAGCGCAAGCATGACTATCTTCGCGAATGTCATAAAATAAACTGTGACAACTCTAGATCAAAGGAAAAAATTCAAAATCCAGATGGCAGAAGGCTAGACCTATCACTTATGACAGAGGGAAGACTACAAGGAGTAGTCAAACAACCCATAACATGAAGAATTCATCCCAAATGTAAAGGAGACAATAAACGAGAAAAACAAAATCAAATCAAGAGACAAAGACAAAGGTTCCCAGTATGATAGCCATCCTGTGATGCAAGCAAGTTCCCTCTGTGGATAGAGGCAACCCCTCTAGCCATAGAGTGGGTCTAGTCACAACAAAGACAATACCAAAGCAAATTTCCTTAGAAATTTGTTGCTGTGAAGGCCTACCTTCAAATTGTCATTTGATGAAGTCCCTATTGTGTTGCTCCATCTCTCATTCTTCTAATCACTTGTACCTGTAAACAACATATAGAGCACAACCATGAACATAATAAGCTACGATAGAAAAGATCTACTTAAAGATTTAAGGAGCTTCAAGCTATCAATACGCAATTCGACATAAGATATATGAAATAAGCCGTTGATTTGTATTAATGTAAATAAAAGTAGAACTTACAACCAAGCCTTGACGTGGTAAGCATCCTTGAAGGGTCCTGTCAGCGTGTCTCCGCAAGAATTCACTCATAGACCGTCTCCCAAAATACAAATAACTCTCTCTCTTACCCAAAAGGCTAATGCTATAACACTCTTACAATTAAGTTAACTCCACTCAATACCATCCCAAGCTAAGTTATATGAGAGGCTACTTCCACACTCTAGCAAAACTCTCTACTTTTTCTATTGAATTCTTGAACTCTAAAGCTAGCTGATCTCAGTCATGGAGGAATTATTTATAAGAAATGGGAGAAAGAGATTATCCCTTTGAGAGGCTATACAAAAGGTGTAACAACCATCCCAAAGGAGAGAGGCGAGCTCATCTAGTCCAACAACCGACCCTAGGACCACCCATGAAGCTGTTACAATTCGATGCTTTGACAAGTTGTTTAGAAAACTTTCCAAAAGTAGATCGTCGCTAGTGCAACACAAAGATAGAGTGAATACTTCACTAGGGCTAGTGAAATCTTGGCCATCTTCACGGGTGGAACAACTAATGTTCTGCGATGACCCAAAAACATAGGTAAAAAAGGGTCTGCTTCAGGAGTAATGAATTGAGGTATTCTTCCTGAGATGAGAGGGAAGACATTAACACATAAGTTGCGACATGACACAAGGAAGATGTCAATAACATAGACCAGAAGTGTCCAGGATCAGGGAATGTAGGGTCGGTGGCAAATTACTGTGTAATAGATGCCCCCTAAAGCATGAAGTCCAAGAGAGTGGGAGGGGTGAAATGCTTTATGAATCCATAACTAAAACATAACACCATCATGGAGAACCTGCAAACCCAAGTATAATGGATATCTCTGATATACGAGTACATAGTGGAAGGAAATGCATGTGCATAAGGCATGGGTGCAACCATCCAGAAGATAAACATAAATGGTCTGTGGTATGGACATAGCCATGCAATTAGAAGGGCCATATAAAAGACTCAGGTATGGTCGCAGCCATCCAATCAAAAGAGTCATGTATACAATCATGAATCAATCCGCACAACCTGGACTTGTGTAATCTGAGCCCAGGGTCTTGAATCCCAACCTAATAATGGTATAAATTCTAATATGCAAATAGATGTGCTGAAGTCAATCATACTAGAAAATATCTTGATTACCAATCAATGATGTAAATCGTTAACAAGCATGAGAGAGACCACCAGTAATGTCAATGGTTCTCAAGGTACTGCTAGTACAATGCATGAAGTGTGAAGAATGATTTGAAGTAAAACACCCATGAAATCACCCAATCAAAGGCCAATGATGAAATCCTATCATTGAATGCGAAGAACATGCGATTAAGGCATGCAATTTCCAAGGTACTAGAAAGGAGTCTCTAGACCAACTTCTCGAATAATGAGCTAAAGTCGATAGGAAGTGATTGGCTGAAGGAGGGCCATAATGTTTACCACACCATCGATGCGAGACAAAGGAACAAGATGAATGTGGATGAGATAGAGAATTTGAGGAAGGTGTGTAAGGATACAAAGTACAGAAGGATTAAGCTCTTGAATGTATCAGTGACACGCTTCTGGAGTTTGGCAGCATTTTGGTACAAAGGGATCAAAGGTCATGATGATGCAACAAGAATCAGATGGAATGAGGCAAAATGGATAATGCGAAACCTGGAAAGCCAACGATAAAGTGAGGATATCCCAACCCGAGACGAAGCAAAAAGAGTGTCGATGTTCAAGAGAGAGAAGTTTCCATAATAATTAATACAACCAATGGAATACTTCCAAATTGTCTGCCACCATTTCTGGCGAGTACCAAACACAAGCTTGAAGGGGATAGCATATGATTGTAATATAAGCTTATCCTTTAGACAAATCTGACCTAGTAAATTTTAATGAGCCATAGGAAGGAGAAACTCAGTCTTTTCATGATGACAAGTCTAATGTTGTCAATGTTTAATGAGTCCAACATAGGTAAAACTCAGAGTATTTTCCATATTAGAGAGTTTGAAAAAGACACAAAAAAGAAAACTCCAAAGGTCCCTTTTTGTAAATTTGTCCCTCGAATCCGAAAAGGAAGAAAACAATATTCAAGGTAACCTATTGACCATGATAGATCAATGTATACCTTTTTCGTAAGTAATTTATCCTGGTCTGTAAAAGGGATAAACTTATACTCGGTAGATGACGCTTCAAAGCCTTTAACAAGTTCAAAGCAACAAGAGCTCGGCAATATTTTCATGTTTTGAGATTCAGAAAAGAGCTTAAAGATGATTCCAAAAGGGAACTTTTTGTTTTTTTATTGAGTCTAAAAAAGTATAAAATACAACTCGTAAATCATCACCAGAGTACTTGGAACCTATCTCTGCACGAAAAACAAGTGTAAGATCTGTTTTTGATGTAGATATGCATAATATATTGAAAAATAGACCTAAAACCCTAACCTAAAACCCTAATTTTCCAAAAAGAGCTTATAAAAGGGCCATTTGGTAAAAAACAATTCACTTTTTACTTTTTACCTTGGTGTGGAAAATATTTACCCTTGTGCACTCGTGATTTTGGCAATCGATGGGAGGAGTTTCAGAAGCTTGTTTGCGAATCCGTCCAGTCTACGTATACACCACACCTTTTCCCTGCATTTTTAGACAGAATGTACCTTGTTTTGAAGCTTTTAGCCGTGATTTAGAGGAGGTTTGTAGACAAGAGTGTCCGCAACATTTGGCATGGGTTCCCAGCTCGAGACTGTGAAGATCCAGATTTTCCAACAAAGGGAAAATGAACTCTTCACGACTGCACACCAAACAGTCATGAAGAGCCGTAATTTCCAAATTGCATATTCCAGCTCGGTGCACCTATTTGTAAAGAAGGTACGACAAGCACTAAGGACCAAAATTCCTCAAAATTTAAGCAATTTCATGGGGTTTTAGCACAATTATGGCATTTATAATTGAATGCTTGTGTGTTTATAGGGAGAAAATCATGCTTATTGAATGGAAAGAGTGGGAACATATCAACGATGATGAATTGGCCATGGGGGATCCAAATTATTTGGATGTGCTCAAGAATTGTAGGCTTCTAAAGTTTTTCATGGTGTTGTGCCTAAGAGCACAACTGGATCTACTCCAATATCTCATTGGAGCATGGGATCCAAATGAAGGGAGCTTCAACATTCGGGGGCAGGAGCTAGAAATAGATGCTACCGACATCTATTTCCTGACACGGTTATCATGGAGGGGAGAAAAGTCCTGAATGACAGGTACTTGGATCACAGGAGAGACGATGGACATGCTCATCGAAAGGATGTGTCGGGAGGCCCAGAAATTAGACAAGGGTGGCAAACTAAAGATCGCAACATTAGCTGACTTGTCCCTGCGAGTCCTCCTTTCCACCATCACTAGAGCAGTTGGTTCGCCGGCCCCATATGAGGCCACCAAGGCTCAACTCCAGTTGGTAGCTAACTGCTTAAACCCCACCGTATTCAACTGGGAAAAGGCAGTATCAAACAACCTCAAAAGGAAATTCAAAATTTTCCAATGAGTTGATACTAAATAGTTTGGGTCTGGATAAATCCTCGTACTGTTCATCCTGGAGTGGCTTCCCATCTTTTAGAGATAGGAAGTGGCTATGGCAAGGCCACCACCACGAGAGCCACGGATCACTCATTGGGATATACTGATGTCTCAAGGAGGTGGGGGTCAATAGATGTCGTGGAGACTAGAGCTCTTCGAGCGGCTAGATTGCCAACTCATTATTGTAGAGGATTGGCCATATGTTGGGACTAACTTTAGAGGTGATCCAGACCTAATACTTCCGCCTGGGGAACACTGGGATGATAGAGGTAACAAACTCATTTTTTGATTTTTAAAGAGTTTTGTAATTTTTTATGATATTTTATATATATATGTCTTTATCATTATGTTTCAATCCTACAGATGTTGGACCCAAAAGACTTGTAGGATTGTCTCCCATTGCTCAGAAGGTTGAGAGGGAGTTTGAGCTACCTCCTCCTCGTAGAGATGTGGAGGATGAGATTGCCTGTGACCTAGAGGGCTTGACAGAGGGGATCCCAAATTACACGAGATTCGAGGATGTCCCTTGACAGTACTAGCGACACACAGTTGGGGTGTCGAACAAGATCCACCAATTGCTTAGATGTGTTTTCTGAGTAGTGGTGTGATACAGAGAGCATCACGCAGATTAGACCCTTAGGTTTATTTTCTGCATTTTTTAAAGACATGTTGTCTCATGATGTAACCTAAACACATATTTTTTGAGCACTACGACGTGCAACACATGATATATATACATACCTATGTTTTGTTTTATCAACTTATTATGTCTCAATGTTTACTTTTACAAATGTCGCAAATGTCTATCTAACACACGATTTTCCAATGCATCCGTTAATGTATTTGGTCTTCTAGGAATATCTTGATATGTAATGAAATCAAAATTCATTTCCAGTAAACGAACACCTAAATACAACCTTAAAATCTAAGGCTTTCTAATGTAATAACGTCCATTGAGCTGGAGAACAACAAGATGTAAATCTAGATTTATGATCAAAGCGCGAATATTGAGGGAAATAGCCTTAGTCAATAGCTCAATAACTGAACTATATTCAGCAACATTGTTCGTATTAAATCCTAGACAAACACCTTGAATATCTACCAACTCACCATGAGGATGATAGATAACCCATGCCGTGGAGGAAAGATTATGAGTACTGCAACAGGCACCATCAGCGAAACCGACATAAGGTACAACATACATTTGCATAAGAAGCAAAAGGACACAATAAGTGAAAAATTCTTACACACTAAGACAAACATGTACAGAAATGAAAACACACTTATGTACATAGAAATGCATGAAAGACTCATGCATAATACTTCTTGAGATAAAGCCCGTTTCGGGGCTTATCGGAAGGATTGCCTTCATAATCAATCAGCTCATAGGCACCTTTTTGCAAAACACATTTTACAATGTAGGGCCGATGCCACATGGTTTCAAATTTTCCTGCCCCCAGATTATCATGAGCTTGATCATATAACATGACTAAATCCCCTTCAATGAAGGAGCATGGGTTGAATTTCTGATCGAAGTGAGCTTTCACCCGCTTCTTCTATGCCTCAATGACCAATGAAGCAAGTCGATGAGTCTCATCATGTCGTTCTAAATAAAGAAGATGATCCTCCACCAAAGTGGTATTTGGTAGAAATTCGATAGCTAATTTGAGAGAAGGAATTTCACATTCAATTGGAAGGGTAGCTTCCAGACTATAAACAAGATGAAATGGTGTAAGTCCAATAGCATTCTTAACTGAGGTTTGGTAGGACCATAGAGCTAAAAAGAACATCAAATGCCAATTGGACTTATGAATTCCAATGGTGCACTGAAGCATGGTAACCAACACTTTGTTTACTGCTTCGACTTGGCCATTGGACTGGGGGTAATATGGCGTCGAACTATCATGATGCAAGCCCAACCGAGATGTCAACTCGGTCATCATGTAACTACGAAAATGAGAGCCATGATTAGTGACGATGGCCTGAGGGACTCTGAACCTGGCAATCACATGATTGAATAGAAATTGAGTAGTTGTCTTACCATCATTCGTTAATGTAGGCATCGATTTGGCCCATTTTGTAGAGTAATCAATGGCAATGATGATATACCCATGCCCCCCTGTTGAGAAAGGGTGACAGATCATAAAATCAATGCCCCACTTTGCAAAAGGGACAATGATAATGACAGGATGTAAAAGAGAAGGTGGTGCATGCATCTTTCACTAGTAAATTTGACATGCATGACAACAACGGACGATAAGAATGAAATCCTTGAAAATGGATGGCCAAAAATAACAAGCCTCAAGAATCTTTTGAGCAGTGGCATAACCAAACATATGACTACCACAGACGCTAGAGTGAAAGTCATTTAATACTTTCTCAGTTTCCTCAAAGATTAAACAACGACAGAGAATATAATAAACTCTGACATAGTACAACGTGTCTCCAATAATTTGGTATGCCTGAGAATGATGGCGAATGTGTTGCCGAGCATCCTTAGACAAGTCAGAGCGAAATGAAGATGTATGGAGGTAAAATATGATTTCATCGTACTAGGGATCGAGGGTACTGACCAAGAATAGCGCATCGTCTGGAATGTGGTCCTATATCCGAGAGGGAGCGGAAGCAGATGGTAAGAAGCAAATCAACTCAACGAAAACTAGCAACTTCTTAGATTTGGCAGCAGTGAACTCCAAATCAAACTCCTCGAAGATAACGATCCACTTGGAGTATTTGCCCCCCAGCAATTGATGTGACAAAATATATGTCATCCAGTTGCAATCAGAAATCAAAGTTTTGGTACGGAACAAAATGTAATGACAAAAACGTTGAACAACCTAAACGGCTGCCAAGGCTAACTTCTCGACATAAGCATAGCAAGTCTCGGTTTCAAGAAGGTTGTGGCTAAGATAATATATGACATGCTCAGAGCCATCACCATCGTCCTAGACCACAACCATGCCAGTGGTAGTATCAGCAGCAACTAGATAAAGTGAGTAATCACGGTGATATTTAGGTGGACACAACAAAGGAGCAGAAACAAGAAGGGTCTTGAGTTGCTCAAATGACTTTTGGGAAATTTCATCCCAAATGAATGGAATGTCATGCTTAAGCAAACGCATATAACCTTTAGTGACCTCAACATAGTTAGGGATGAAACGATGCAATAAATTAGCCTTCCCTTGCATACTCTGCAATTGGTGCAAAGTAGCAGGATGCGGGAGATTCAAAATAACTTCGACCTTGAGTGAATTGACATGAATGCCCTCCTTAGAAATGACAAACCTAGGGAGTCTTCCAGACTGAACGCAAAAGACACATTTGTGTGGATTGAGATGAATACTATAATGTCTAGAGCGAAGAAAAATTTGACGGAGGTGGTCTGGATCGTCTGCACATTTAATTGAATGAGCAGGAAGATCATCCAGATAAGGTTGAAAAATGTGTCTAATATCATGAAAAGCACAGGACACTGCTCTTTGGATAGTCGCACCGACATTCTTGAGACCAAAAGGAAGATTTTTAAAAGCAAAAGTACCCCACAAATAGATAAATGTAGTCTTGTGTTGATTAGCGCAGTCTTGTGATGATTAGCAGGTAAAATATTGATCTGGTTATAGCCAGAGAAGCCGTCCATAATAGAGAATATTTCACTCCCAGCACAGTCATCAATAAGCTGGTCAATAAAGGGAGTGGGGTAGTTATCTTTCAGACATGCACAATTAATATCATGATAATCAACACAAACTCGAATAGTGCCCTGCTTTTTAGTCACAGGAACAATGTTAGAGACCCAATATGTCAATAGAATAGGATAGATGAACCCAACCTTGAGAAGTTTTTCAACCTCTCCTTTAATGGCAGCTGCCTTTCTTGGGTGCATGGGATGTAAACATTGAAGAACTAGTTTCACATCAGGATACATAAGTATCTTATGCACCACAATACTCAGATCTATACCAGGTATTTTTTCATATGACCGGGCGAAGACGTCACGAAACTCTCGAAAGAGATTAGTGTATATCTTGATCTCCACGAGATAACAAGTTACTCCAATGTGAATATTTTCGACAACCCCTGGTTTAACAGAGATGTCGATAGGCATGGTTTGCATGATATTTCCCATATTCCCTTCAGAAAAGACCTCATGAGTTAAGATGGGTGTTTGAAGCAGTTGAGAAGGAACATGGGAAGTAAAATTTTCTAGATAGGCAGTCATTCCCCTAAATATAGGAAAAAATGAGGAATGATGATGAATATCAATCCAAGGAGGATCCTCAAAAGACAAAGTTTCAAGAATAGCCTCATCAGAAGGAAACATCTCTTGCAAAGGATCAAGAGAAGAAATATCTCCAAGCCAAGTGGATTTCACATACATGTTAAGAGATCTACTCAAAGGAGTAGAGTCAGAAGAAGAAACCAAAGCCGAGACGATTTCAACATAGTTAAGCTTAGCAGGGCTCAACAACATAACATCACCCCAAGAATCTACCTGATCAAGGGGAGGAATCACCCAAGGATCAGGGTTAACAGAGATCATATTAATAGAGGCAACATTAGGAGGTGGGAGTGGAAAAACGCCCATGAGGGTAGGAGCTTTAAAGAACCCAGCACCCACACTCTCGTAAGGAATACTAGTATGCTCCACAGACAAAACAATGCCTTCCTAGGAAGAGGAAGAAAAGAAGGACAATTGATCGACCGTAACAATTTTCTCTTGATGAGGAAAATAGAGTATGCGGAATAGTGAAGAAGCAACAACATGCATAGCATACGTCCAACTTCGACCCAATAGAAGGTTGTAAGTCAGATTGGCATCGACAACCTCTACTTCAACGTTGAATGTCTTGCCTTCCAAGGTGATAGGCACATGTGGGAGAATACCAAATGGATGAGAATCTCTTCCATAAAATGCTTCCAGGGTATTCGGAGATTAACTCAAAGAGGGAGAACCAATGGCTTTCCAACAAGCAACAGACATGATGCAAGTCGAGGCTCCTTCATCGATAACAACATGATGAATAGTATTTGATTTAATAACAACATGGATGAGAAAAGAGATCCGGTGAGGCAAACATGGCACATGATTTTCAAGATCGAAAGTAATCAACTCAGAATCAGCCAGATCAATTCCAACGATGGCAGATAGTAATGACTTCCATTGGGGAGGAAAACTCTGGATAACCTCCAATGTAGACATAGCCAAAGGTGCTTGGGCTAGATCTTTGACAATACTATAGTACTATGCAATAGAAGCATTGGGATTATAGGAAGGCTTTCAGAGAATCCATTTGGTAGGTGGTCGAATGACAGACTCATTACTAGGCCTTTCAATATGAAGAGGGCCAGAACTAGACTTGGGAACACTAGAAGGAACTTTAGGCTCTTTCTCAGTTGATGGAGCATAATATTTCAATCAAGTAGACACGTGAATAGTAGTCCCGACCATAAAGACCTGGGAGCAAAATGAGGAAGAGGATTGAGGCTGGTCCACCATTTGAGTTTACAAGGAAGGAAAGGGTTCTTTAAGCACAGCAGGAATCCTTGAAGTCCCCTTAAGCAAACGACTTACCTCAACTCGACGAGGACAGTCTTTAGTGAAGTGATCCTCATCATAGATAAGACAAGGATACTTAGGTTTGCATTTAGAACCATCATTGGTAGGAGTCTTAGGATTTTCTTGCTTTGGCATGTCAAACTTATTTTTACCTTTCCCTTTCTTCTTACCCTTCGAATTCTTTTCCGCCGTGGTGGACTGGATAGTGTTAACTTCCAAGGTTTTCCCAGGATTGGATGGAGACTTAGGAGCAGTTTCAATAGGAGCAATGGATTTCTGCTTCGTAGCAATTGTGGAAGACTTTCAAGAAGACTGAGTGACAGAACCAATAACACCATCGACAGAAGGTGTTGGCAGAGCTTTAGAATTTCCAAGTCACAGAGCCTCGAGCAAGACATCATAAAGCGTGCTAGATTGGGAATATACCAAATCAAGATATTGAGCATGCACAATGGCTTTCTCTTCAGTAACACATGCCCCCATAGCAATGTCTCTGGCTATTGTACCAACAAAAGAGGTAGTGAACCAATCAGTTAATAGCTGACCAGGAATCCAAAACTTGATCAAACAGCGATGCCTTCTCCATTCATGAAGATGATCAGAGATGTGGGTAGTTGTGTCCTGTTTTAAAGAGGTAAGAAGATGTGTTCTCACTTCATAGCGAATCGGTAACTAAAAATGCATAAGGAATGCCATTGTGAGAGAACTAAATTCTTGGAAAGTCCAACGAGTAAGCTTAATGTACCACTTTGCAACGGAACTAGTAAGAGTCCTTTGGAAAAGATGGAGACGAATAGAATCGTCAAGCTAGGAATTGGATGAACACCAAAGGTGATATGTTTTGACATGTGCTTGGGGATATTCTCCAGACTTGCCTTCAAACTTAGGACAATCACTAAGGATTTTGGTTGGAACAGGTGGCCAATATGGATTATGAAGTATAGGATCATTTGTGAACTTCGACACATCGAGAAATTCCAAAGTCACAAGAAAAGGTAACTGAGGATTGAAAGACATCATGGGTCTTTGATAATAACCAGTGTTAGGGTTCCAACCAGGGCCTTGTTTCCCCCATGGATCTTATCTTGGAGTATTTTGTCCATAAGGGTTATAGTTGGGTGGATTGAAACCATACCCTGGTTGTTGACCTAAATTTTGACCTCCAACAAACCATTGATCACTAGCTTGACCAATAGGGGCAGCATACGACTGCTGAAAATTCTGATAAGGATTAACCTGAGTTTGTTGATAGTTCTGATATGGATTACCCTGAGGTTTCCCTTGGGGTTTCTAAGGTACTTGAGGACCGAACTGAAACTAAGGCCCAAACTGCACCTGGGGCTGAGGTCATATCTGATAAACAGGTTGGGCTTGGAATCCAAATTGAGCCTGGGGACTGGGTTGAGTTTGGGGACTAGCTTGAGCTTGGGGTCCAGGTTGCATTTGAACACCAGGTTGACTAATAAATAGATTTACCTGACCAAAATGTTGTCCTTGCTGAGCAACACGTTGGCATTTTTGGAACTGGGGCTGACCCAACTGACTAGAAGGTTGTCCTTGTTGAGCAGCAGGTTGGCCTTGTTGGAACTGAGGTTGACCTAAGTGACCAGAAGGTTGTCCTTGCTGGGCAATAGGTTGGCCTTGCTGGAACTGAGGTTGACCTAACTGACCAGAAGGTGGTCCTTGAGATAAAGGAGGTTGTCCTAAATGAACAAAGGATGAACCTGTTTTGGCTAAAGGTTGTCCTTGTGAGCCCAAAGGTTGCCCCTGTTGACTATAAGACTGACCTACCCAGGCATAAGGTTGTCCTTGCGAGCCGTGGTAAGTAGTGTGATTCTAGGAAACTGAAGGCGAAATTTGACTGCTAATTCGAGCCGTCTAAGGAAGAGGTCTAGTATAATACATATGGCCTCCACAGTGATCATGGTAGTGTGGAGGGTTATGTGGAACGAACATCTGTTAAGAAGCTAGAGGGTTATAAGTTATATTTTAAAGAGAAAACATATATTGATCATACGACAATCCTCCCGGAATGGAATTTGAGGAGATAGGTACATTACTCGTAGGGTGACTGACTTCAAATGCCAGAGGTGAAGGACCACCATCAATGGGTCTAGAAGATATCCCATTAACAACAGTGACCACCGAGGATGCAGTAACCACACTAATAGGAGGAGACGAAGATGCCACACAAATAGTTGACATCGATGGAACAGATGTAACTGATGTAACCTCCATCTAAGGAATGGAGGTCAAAGGTAACTGAGTAGACACGAATGACCCTGAAGTCGGAACCATTGTACGAGACCATACAGAGCTTTGGTGTAGAGAAACATAACCAAGTATGTTAGCTAGAGTGCGATAGCGAAGCGGTAATGAAACATCTGGAGAGGTGTGGAAAGGGAAACCTTCTAGAGGAAACTGATATTCCCCATCGACATAAGGCTCTCTTGACTGCTAATAGGGCTCGAGTTATCCGTGTCAGAAGACGCCATAGGAACTGAAGCACCAGGGGGAGTAGATGAAAGATCCTCGTCTAAAAATTCCCAAACGATGGGAGGAGTCCAATTGATATCAAAAGGTTCCCCACTTGGAGCTCTAGAGGAAAGAGGTTGAACACTTGGAACAATAGCAAGAGAGCCACTAACAGATGATACCTCAGATGGGATGAGGGAAGAAGGCTCTCCGTCACTTGGTAAAGACGACGGAATAGATGAATCTGCCAGGATGGCCTAAAATCAAAAGACCAGGAGAGAAGATTTAATTAAGATAGCTTTCAATTATTTTCAAGGGTATTACTCATGATGTGGAAAAAATTAATAGGTAGGATGTTATCGTGGGAAAATAAACTTTATGACGCTGGAACAAAACTTTGCCTTTTCATGTTTATAGAGTCGAGAAAAATGTCAAAAGATGACTCTAATCTCCTTCGAATTTTAATGAGCCTGAAAGGAAAAGTGCTCAGATGATCCTTTTAATTTTAAAGAGTCGAAAAGGAATGAAAGTGACTCCTCTGGAATTCTAGGAAAAATGATTACCAGACAAATCATAAAACTGCATATACACCTTGGTAATAAAATGAAAGAGAAATGACCAAGGACTTTCTGTATGGCAGCTAATCTTCCTGAATGCTGTGTTTAGTGCATTACGATTCATAAGGTGGTAGACTCGACTTCCTATAGATAACACGATTGCAACCTAATGGGGTCTCCCATCATATATATGATGATATAGGGAACACAAGTCTGTACTAGTACTTATCGAATCACAAAAATGGGAATCACCCAACCTCGGTGAAGACAATAACCACTAGGTTTAATGACACTGAAACACGTCTCCAGCCTAGACCTTTAGATATGTGAGTGTTAAGTTCCAATGCATTTTTAGATTAATTCAATAAATTTTAGCAATTAATCTTGAATTAAATTTCAGTTTCAAGGCCCTACCGAATGTATCTTCAAAAGCTCCTATAATGCAACTAAATGAGTAAAGAAACCATTTCTTTTCAATGAACAACTAACTAGAGAAAAGTGAGAGGTTCATTTCAAAGCAACCAAAGTGACAAGAAAGAAAATGCAAGAAAACCAATCAAGCAGAAAGAGAAATACAATCAATCTAATTAATAAAATGAATGACACATACTTCGCTTTTAAATTTCTAAATGAAAAGAATTTACTAGTGCAAAATATTGTTCTTATTTCCTAAACACAAAATGAATGCAATATTTTGATTTTTCAAATGAATGACAAGCAACCAAATGAAAAACTCAAAAAAATGCTATTTTGAAGCCTTTTCTAAATGAAATCGTTCTAAGTAAAGACAGACATTCTACACTAAAATGAATAAAAGACTCAAAACCATGAAGATGTTTCTTTTTACAAAACTGGAAAGCTTTCTCACTGACCGGGAAGCAATGTGATCTATGCCAAGTGAAGGAAGGAAACCAAATGGATAAGACTTAAAGTTTTGGTAACCAAACATCACATACCAATCAGGAATATGAAAAAATAGTTAATAAGGAGAAGCCTTAAACAAAGCAAGGGATCATGCCAAACACAACCCAAAGATCCAAATGAACAAGTAACCTAAGAAAAGCTAATGTTTCAAGAAACCCTAAGATAATCAGGCCACACAGTTCAAAAGGAGAAGCTTTGAGGGAATGAAACTTGGAATCAAATATTCTAGCAATCAACAATTTTACACACAATAAAAAGGCAGAAGACAGGCTCAAAAGGATAGGACACACTGGCCAATCAACAAACAAAACCTCAAAATTGAAATCTACATGAATCTTCATGCGCATAAGACTGACAACATGCGCTGACAATGAAACGTCGCACTTCCCTAACTAGCCAATTTGCGATGTCATGTTTGATGTACTCCAGTTAATAGCATCGAGCCAATTTCAGAGATCTTCTCGACTGTGAGGCGATTTAATCGTGCCAAACAACAGAAGGCGCAACTAATAAGATAGCATAGGCATGGCTATCTTCATGAATGTCATAAAATAAACTATGAAGACTCTAAACGAAAGGAAAAAATTCAAAATCCGGTTGAGGGAAGGCTAGACCTATCACTTATGACAGATGGAAGACTACTAGGAGTAGTCAAACAACAAATAACATGAAGAATTCATCCCAAATGTAAAGGAGACAATAAAGAAGAAAACAAAATCAAATCAAGAGACAAAGACAGAGGTCCCCAGTATGGTCATCATCTTAGCGACACAGGCAAGTTCCCTCTGCAGACAGAGGCAACCCCTCTTTCCCTAGAGTGGGTCTAGTCACAGCAAAGGCAATGCCAAATAAAATTTCCTTAGAAAGTTGATGCCATGAAGGATTACCTTCAAATCGTCGTTTGATGAAGTCCCTGTTGTGTTGCACCATCTTCGTTCTTCTAATCACTTGTACTTGAAAACAACATACAGAGCACAACCACGAACATAATAGAGTACGACAAAAACAATCTACTTAAAGAGTCAAGGAGCTTGAAGCTATCAATACACAATTCGACACAAGATATAGGAAATAAGCTGTTGATTTGTATTAATGTAAATAAAAGTAGAACTTACAACCAAGCCTTAATGTCGTAAGGCTCCTTGAAGGGTCTTGTCATCATGTCTCCGCAAGCATTCACTCATAGACTGTCTCCAAAAAGATGAATAACTCTCTCTCTTACCTAAAATTCTAACGCTAGAACACTCTTACAATCAAGTTAACTCCACTAAAAACCATCCTAGGCTAAGTTATATGAGAGGCTACTTCCACACTCTAACAAAAACTCTCTACTTTTACTATTGAATTCTTGAACTCTGAAGCTAGCTGATCTCAGTCATCCAGGAAGTATTTATAGGAGGATGAGATTCCATAAGAAATGGGAGAAAGAGCTTATCCCTTTGAGAGATTTCAAAAAAGGTGGAACAACCATCCCAAAGGAGAGAGGCGAGCTCATCTAGTCCAACAAACAACCTTAAGACTACCCATGAAGCTGTTACACTTCGAAGCTTCGACAAGTTGTTTAAAAAACTTGCCAAAAGTAGATCATCATGAGTGCAACACAGAGATAGAGTGAAGACTTCACTAGGGCTCATGAAATCTTGGCCATCTTCGTGGGTGGAACAACTGAGGTCCCGCGATGACCCAAAAACATAGGTAAAAAAGGATCTGGTTGAGGAGTAATGAAATGAGGTATTCTTCCCGAGATGATAAGGAAGACATTGACACATAATTTGCAACATGACACAAGGCAAATGTCAATAACATAGACCGTCAGTGTCTGGGATTAGGGAATGCGGGGTCTGTGACAAATTACAGTGTAACAAGGCTGTATTAGAAGATAATGGATTGAAGGAATTCATTGATCAAGAAATCCCAAAGCCAGATTCAACTAATGCACAAGAGTTGGCTGAGTGGAAGAAGTGTGTGGCAAAGGCGAGGCGAATCATCCTTGAGGGAGTTCGAGACCATATTGTCTCGAGTCTCCATGGGAAGGATACTCATTTTTCAATGTTGAAGACATTGAAGGACCTCTACCAAAACAATAGTGACTAGAGGAAATTGGTGGTCAATGATAAGCTTTGAAGAATAAAGATGGAGAAGGGCGATACTATTTCCACATATCTGAACAAGCTCACCACCTACAGAGATGAGCCTGGCAATGTGGGAATAACTACTACCGATGATGATATGGTGAGCCTCACTCTCCTTGGCCTTCCAAAGAGTTGGAATAGCTACCGGGACTTTGTGAATGGAAGGGAGAAACTGTCGGATTGGGAACGACTGTGGTTGGATCTTATATAGGAGGAGATTAGGAGGAGCACACGAGATGGTTTTTCATCCAAGAATGATGATGAAGAAAATCTGGCCTTAGCAAGTAAGGCAAGGAAATGGAAGGGGAAGGATTCCCATTTCAAATCGAACTATTCTCATGGAGGGAAGAAGAGTGACATATCTAATGTAAGATTCTTTAATTGTCACAAGATGGGACATTATGTGACTAATTTCCCATCAAGGAAGTCCAATAAGGGATCCTTGGAAGGATCGGAACGTGAGGCATTAGCCTCTCAGTTTGAAATGGAATTTACCCTCATCGCATGAATGGTGTCATCGATGAACTGTTGGTTCCTAAGGAGGAGGAGCCTCAGATTGATGCAGAGTAGCCGCATGTAGAGGTTTCAAGAGTGGAGACATCCACTCACGCAGAGTCTTCCAGAGATGGATGGAAGCACACAGGAGAAGCTGACAGATTGTTGGAGGATGCCAGAGATAATGTGGGAGCACCATATTATCAACGTAGACAGAGGAGGTCACCAGAGAGGTACACTGGATACATGGCCCTTGCTGGGGAATGTGTTGAGACCGAGCCATCTTTCTTTGAGGAAGTAGTGAAACAACTAATTTGGTTTGATGTTATGGTGGAGGAGTATGACTCCATAGTTCGTAACAGTGTTTGGGATGTCATTCCGAGACCGAAGAACAAGTCAGTTGTGAGTTCCCGTTGGCTTTACAAGGTAAAGCAAGCTACTGATGGTAGTATGGAGAAGCATAAGGCAAGATTTGTTGCCCGTGGCTTTTCACCCGTTGAGAGGATCATGTTGTTGTAGTATATTTTGATAGAGGAGCAAGATGTTGACATTTTGACAAAGGCATTGTCAAAGTGTAAATTCGATTTCCATAGAGACAAGATCAGGGTGGCAGATAATCCCTTTCTTGTTGAGAGGGAGTGTTGAAATATGGCAACAAGAATATTCCAATTTAATTTTTCCTTGAATTAAATTGTGAATTAAAATAAAATTTAGTCTTAACAACTACTTGGAAATAAAAACTAATTTATTTTAAATTAATTATTTGTAGAAATTCAAGTTAGAAGTCTTTCTGAAGTCATGCAAGAGTTATCCCTTAAATTAAGGATATAGGATTGAGTTGTATTTGAGTTTTAATTAGTTAACTAAGTTTGCTGAGTTAAGTCTAGTTAAATTAGTTCCAAACTGTTTGAGGAACATGTTAGTGCTCAAATCTGCCTCAGGCTGAAGAAGGCAAAACTCAAGGCCACATCAAACCAAGCTCAGCCTCGTAGCTAGCCCTACGAGGACAGGAGAGGGCTCTCTCCAGGTCTATCTCGGCAAAAGGTCTTCAAAGGGGTTGAGATGACCTATAGTGAATGCTGATCTTAGGCTAGTAAATTGGTAGAAAGGGGGTTTTTTGATAAATGATTGGGTTTTCTGGGCTGCATGGGGCAATGACAGCAAGAGCAGAGATTAAATGAAAACGCAGATTACCTCCTGAGGCAAGATAAGCATGAAGTTTAACAATCAAATTGGAATTATATGTAGTGAAATAGCGCTGCGAGGTTGACAAGGGCAATAGTTGAATCCTTATCAAACTGAAGAAAACATATAAAATGAATACCTCCCAAGGGAGAGCAGTAACCTGGATTCTGCCTTTCTCATTTAAAAGTATTCAACAGAAAATGATTATGAAATGAAATGTAAAACATTACAACCTACATATGAAACATAAGAAAAGACAAAATGCTAAATCCACACCACAAGAATCTCAGGAGTCAGAGCTGTATTTTTCCATTAAATCCCTGTCAAAAACTGTACAATGAAACTCTGTCTTTTTCCTCCACCAGCTCTCAGAACTCTCTCCCACAAATGATTTTCAATGCATTAAATAAACTATCCTAGGAGAAAACAGATCGACCCAAAACAAGGGCGTTGTTTCACCTGAAGTTACAAAAATAGAGATAGAGTCATCTCTTTATTCTAAAAACAGAAGATCGTTCCCCTTAAAATCCTCTGATGGCCAATTTAAAGACACAAACTGGAGCGGAGATCCATTTGAATCATTAACTGAAGTCTTAAATAGGAATCAAATCCTATTCTTCTGCTGTGATGAATATCTTCATTTCAAATTAGCCTTTCGATCTCTGACTCCCACTTTTTTTTCCTTTATTTTATAACTTATTAACAAAATGCTATTTGAATAAAAAACTAATTTTAAAAAAATAGTTTAAACTAAAATGATGACAACTGTGCCCGGAGAGGGTTGAATTTCTTGTAGTGTTCCAGGTTGCCTATTATCAATCTTTGAACATCTTTTATGAAAAGGACCAAAGGCTCCTTCGATGCTTCACTACTTAAAACATCAGGGCATCAAGCATTGTCTTATTCCCATCCTCACCAACAGAATGCTCGAAACTCCAACACTGTATGAAAGATTTCATTGGTAGCATTGCAAAATACCCATAGCCATCGTCACAAAAATCCACCATGTTATTTACACCATAAACCGGTTTATCAAACCAGACTTCAACTTTATTGGGATCTAGCAAAAGTATCACTCGACCTTTGGTACCAATTGATGGCTCTTTGCTTCCGGTCCCAATTCCCGTATTCGTCTCAAGAGAAAGCCGTCGCGGCTTGTGCTATTGGAGAACAATTTAATATTGCATTGGTTTGCAGCATAAGCCTAAAAGCCCATGACTTCCTTCCATCCATCCAGCACTTGCAAGCCGATTGAGGCGTTTTGCATGAAACTGGACGCAAGGGCAAAATTTTTTTTTGGCTCTGAGACTGTATGGGTAGCGCGCCTACCCAGTGCGTAGCGCATACCCTATGTGTCGTGTGCATGCAAATTTACACCGACCAGTGGAGCCCAGTGCGTAGTACGCACCCAATACGTAGCGTGCCTTCTGTATGGGTCGCGCGCACCCTCAAGCCTGTCAATCAAACCTTCAAATGCGTCTTCTACCCTCCACTTCACAAATTCAACTTTTTCCCTTAATTCCTTCATATGTCATGTGAACTGACATAAAAACAACGCTTGTGTGTTTCTAGATGCCTTTGCAACTCATGTTGTGATTCTTATATCGATTGCTATAAACAAGCTGTTATTTTTAATGTACTCAAAAGAGACAGGATACATGCACAAGAACAATTAAAGAGCGAGATTTGACCCATGACCATTCATTAACAAGCATCAAAGATTTGTTGTAACCGCAGTCTCCACATCTTTTAAGGCAATCTCATACACGTTTTTCGACAACCCATTGGAAGATAGAATACGCTCTAGTTGAGCCTTTGCGAGAGTTTTTCAGCCCTCATCAAAACGCTTCCACCTTGAGAAAGCTGAAATGTTGCAGGATGCAACCTATGGATTAATTTTATCTAGTTTCAACACCATATCTCCAACAAATTCATAACCAGAACCATCTTTGCATGGAAGTTAACTGGATTGCTGCAAAACCCTCTAATGAGAGAATTACCCTTGTTAGGATTCTGAATGTCAAAAGCAGGGTGCTCCAATAAGCGTTGTACATTCTTAACATTGCCTAGGATATCAGAGACAACTTGCAATGCAAGCCACTTAATGATCACCAAGGCATCTTCTTTCCACTTTTGATATAAATCAGACAAAACTTCATCTCGTACATCTCCAGCATTTTGGGCAATAGCACCCAAAGCTGCAAATTGTTCAGTCATATTTGTAGTTGATTTGTATTTCATGTAGTACAAGTTCCATCATTTCTGGCGTTTGGATGCAACACTCTGTTTTGTTTGATTTGGCTTTGTCTCTGATTGTTGATGATGCTCTTTCTGTTTGTGCTTTTGCAGGGATAGGAGCTGCTGAAACTGCTGCCATTTGAAGAGCTGGAGAATTTGAAACATTTTGACAAATTACATATTCTAAAAAACACATTTAATGATTTCTTCTTCAAAACAGGGTTTTGAAGAAGAATCAATCTCAAGCCTTATTGACGATGAAACTTAGCAATGGAAACTGAACCTTTCATGCGGCTAAGTCAACAAAACCCTAGACCTAAAAACTCTTAAAGACTCTTTTCCATTCATGACTATAAATGACGAGAAATGAACCTTGGTGAATTTGACTGCAGCGGGCTGACAAGACGGAGTCTAATAGAACTGATAGCGGATTAACAGTCAGTTGATGCATTAATGCACTCAACTAGTGCTACTCTAGTTAACTGAAAATTCCCTCATTAGAAACTCATGCATGTCTATTTTGAGAAAGACCCAATTGAGATTAATGTTCAAGGACAGTGTACTATCAGTTGCATGTGTTTTCTCATGGATAAAACTCATGCATGCAGTCAAGGATTTATCCTTGAGGATAGTGCATTTTTGAAGGATGGGTTTTCCACTTGGTAAAGGCAAATCATCCACAAGGAACAACACAAAGAAATAGGAGCTTAGAGGGAAGAGAGGAAGGTTGGAGAGAAGCCAAGATTGCTTATGAGAATCTGTGAGGATTGTACTGAGAGTTGGATAGCTGTGAGAGCTAAGGCTTTATATAATTCCTATGTATTTCCACATGTATGATAATATAATAATGTGGGGTTTTATCTAAGGATTTCCCCAAAGTATTTTCATGTGTATTGTGCCATTGATTCTTCTTCTTCTAGTTATATTGTTTAACTTGATCTTTAAGCTTCCGCAAACTAATAGTAGAAGTAGGTTATAGTATTTTTCTTTGATTTATATTGCATTATCGAGTTAACCTACACAGATTTTCTACACAAGGTATATCATGTCAGCTAAACCAAATTAGAATAAACCAATGTACCTTAGCATAATTCGAGGAGGATACCTCATCTGAAAGATTAAAAAATTAGTGTAATACATGTATAACATAATCATGACAACATATAGAAATATAACACATAAGAATATAGCCATATGCTTATCATTCTAGCTAGAGTCCAGTCATCAATGCATGACCATATCAACTACACATACTAATACCTCATGCATGACAACAACCACCACATCACTATACACTTGACCACATGTGAACACTAACATGCATAAGAGATGCATAATCAACCATACACTCATGACACCACACTCCACAACAATACCATCAACTCCCCATGGTGATCTTATTGCAACCATAACCCATACCATGCAAATGAAACAAGCACATGGTCTCATAACACAAGAAAAGAAACACATATGAAACTGACATGAATGCATGACCAATACACAACCCATCTAGTCTGAGGGGTGAAGCATGTTTTGATACCACTATGTAACAACTTCCTCCCACATTTACCCAAGTAACCAACCAATTGAGATAAACATGTGATGATAAGTTACTATGATATGATTCAACTCTCTATGTATCAGTTAAGAAAGTGGAATCGATGGAAACATGCCATACATACCTTCCACATCAGCAATAGAACTCCCAGAAGCCATCCCAACCACTCAGGTAACCAGCCCTTGAGACCAACTTAATTTTTAGACCATTAAACCCCTAGATTCTCCCTTGATATGGGTAATAATGCATCTGGGAGGCTCCAGATGCTCCCACAACATGGGTATGCATGCGTCCAGGGGATTATCTACCCAGTGCTGTGCTTGCATCCCTAGGATTTTAGAAATTGTTTCAATCCCAGAGCCCATGTCACTACCAAAAACTCAATGACACCTTCAGGAATGAAATATAGCAATAGGACAATGATACAAATGCAAGTACTTGAACACAGACTTGACTGGACCCCTATTAGCCATGACAGGCATTTCATCAAACATATCACAAATATGTAATGTGCAGGCTTAAAAAACATATCTTAGCATAGGAGTCTCATAATCATCTAAGAATCACTAAGAAACATTGATGCCTCAACTCATTAGCTATAGTTTCATCCATTAGAACATAGATACGTTGTTCATTCATTTACAGGTAAAAGCATGATGAGAGCCATAGATAGCCACTGTCATAATACATGTTCATAACCAACATAATAACAATAGAAATACCAAGGCAACAACAACCATATAATCCACATATGAACTAGTATAATACTCATGAAATCGCAAGGAGAATAACCTAATATTAATAATGAAGAGGCCAACCAGTTGTGGGACTTCCACAAATCACCCGATTGTAGACATGGTTGAGCCAAATCTCTCTTCATCCAGTCACGCTTGTGCAATATTCCAAGCATGAATGTGGGATCTCATAAAACACATCAATCAAAAACCATCTAGGGCTTCGAGAGGCCAAACCACCTCAACCGATCAAATAGTGGTTCCAACTCACTGTTGAACATCAAAACCATCATCAAATTGGTCTCCACCCAATCCTTCGAAGGATCCAGAACATTTGTTCCAACCAAGTTTTCCAGTACTAGTAACTCAACCCACTGCTTACTCTGGCTTCTAGAGCATTTGTCCAACGCGAGCTTCCATGACTAGTAACTCAACCCACTAAGGGATTCCAAAGTGTTTTTTCAACCAAGGCTTCCAGGACTAGTAACTCAACCCAAGCTGTTACAGGGCTTCCAGAGCATTTCTCCAACCAAGGCTTCAAGGAACTAGTAACTCAAACCAAGCCAAAGGAAAAATGAGAACCAACTAGAAAAACAAATAAATGAACCCATGAAACTATGGCTATCCAGGAAATGGCAAGGCTAGGCAAATCCATTGTCAATCTAGAAAATATTCCATGCCAATGATATAAAACCAATAAGTGATATGCATATGCCATGCATGAAAAACTATTGATGAAAACATACATGCAACTCGGTACCTATAAGAAAAAACTGTTGTAGTTTCTAATCCCAATGTCCTCTTGCACTTTCTTTCTCTACCTTTGCCTTCTTTCTACAAAACTCCAAGTATGTCGCACTATCCAAGAGTGCTCCAAGAAAACTCTAAGTGTCCAAAAGTATCAGAGGGCGGTCCAAAACTAAACTGACAAATGTCTGTGAACTGATCCTCATAAGCCTTTTTATTAATGAGGTCTCTATTTTCTTCATTTTCCATTGTTTTCCTTTGATTTCCTCCTCACATGAAACCTGTGACCTTTCCCCTCCCTTTTCTCCTCATTCCCATTATTTTCATAAATAAATGTGCCAAAATTCCACTTTGCATTTCCAAATCCTTTGCCATTTCCTTTCCAATTTTCCTTAGCCATTAATTAATCACAAGTGATCCCCATCGCTGTGTTTTTTTCCCATCATTTAGCTTGGAATGCATGTCCTATCAACCATGGTTAATATTTTTCCTTTATCAACTTTTATTACAAGGAATTTTCACTAGGGTTGTGACATTTTGCTTCAAAATAAATTATCAAATGGATAGCTGTTTTTTTTAGTATTAATGACAAGAAGTATGTGTTAACTGTTGAGTTACAACAAGTGGCGATCAAGATTGAAAAGCAATTATTCAATCAACATTCCACACTAGAGATTATAATGGGACCAATGAAATAATTCATTCAAGCTAAGTTGAAGACATTGATTCAACAAGCCATGTATTAAGATGATAACTGGTAGTGAAACAATTAGTGTATGTTCTTTCACAAATTGTAATTGTCCTTAAATATTTGCATATCCATTTTCTGTTTACTAGTGTCTAGACATCGTGATTTGTTAATTTTATTAAAATCACATAGTATAGTTGTTGAACGTAGTTCCTTATTTTTTTTTGTAGTTCCCTCTTTCCATATTATGGTTCATGCATTTACTTTTCTTGGATGCAGGAACAAGTAGTTAAACATAAGATTCCATAATAACATAGTGAACAAGCCAATGAAGTGAGCCATTGAGCATTTTAATTACTAATACAAACATTTCCTGTTGATAATCAGAGTTATTAATGCTTTTCATTTGATCTTCTATGCATTTGTATTTTTGTTTATTTATTTCAACCATATATATGATGATTGAAATTTGAAAATTGATACAGTGCTTGTTACTATGAATGTATTGCTTAATGGTACAAACTTATGCTTTGGGCACCTGTATTATGCCATCAATACATATATGCCAATAACATGAAACATGAAAATAGTTATGTTTGCTATGAAACATGAATAATGTTGATTGTTGTCATATTTTTAAATTTTTCCGTAGTATGGTAGTCCAAGAAGGGATTTTATTACACTTTCCTCATATATGTCTATTGTACACAATGAAATTTTTTGATGTATTTCGAAATGAAAGTGATATATCAATTTTATGTGATTTCAATTTATTTTGGTTTTGTGCTGCACTACATAACCTTTAACGAATTAATTAGCGGTGGATATTTTTACGAATAACTTTTCTTGTGAGGGAAGATTTCATTGTGCGAAGCGTAGAGGTCCACACAATGAAATCTTGAAAGCTTCCTCCACATAATGGAATTCATCCACACTTCCACATATATTCTTATTTACAAAAAGATAACCATAAACAAAGCTTTCACTATGCGGGTAGGACAACCTTTAATCAATTGATTAACAAAGTATTTAGTGCGGAAAAAGTTGATTCCGCTAGAGTGTGGAAACCACACCTGGTTTGCAAGAGGTGTTCATTGACATTTGGGCTTATTCCTAAGGGTTGTCCCACTACATAATTTAAGCTTTTGCAGTTTCACTTAAAATCCATATGTTGAGGTAAGTAAAGGCACAATAATTCTTTGTACAATAAAACTTTTTATTCGAGGCTCTGCACTCCACACTAGACTCGTATTAACATTAGACTATTAGTAAACAAATATCAACATTAGACATGTTGTGGTTTTGAATTTGAATGAGCCTTCTCATTCTGTCAGTTAAGATAATTAGTAACAGTTTATACATTAATATTAATATTTTAAGTTTTTCAAAATTATAATGAAACATTGAAAGCTTTGAATTTGTGTTAATTTTGAAAATATACTTTAATATTAATATTTCAATGCTTTAAAAATCATGGTTTTAGATTTAATATTTTAATGCTTTGAAATAATGCCAAGTTGGGCAACACTTTCAAATAATAACCATTTTTTTCGTATATATTGAATTTGGTTCCCAATGAAACCTTCTTGATCATGTGAATGAAATTTCTCAGTTCATAATTAGAAAACAAAAGTTAATTGCCTTTGCTGTAATTATCAATTTTTCTCAAGAGGAATAGGCAGTTTATAGAGCATTTCTTGTGTGAGAAAGAAGTGTGTGGAGATACCTGCAGAGTGAAAGTTCCACTTAAGAAAGGCTTCGCACAAGGTTTATTAAAATAATAAATATACAAATTTATTTTTTAATTATTATTTAGTAACGTATTTCTCAAGTACAAAAGTTGTACGATGTGGTTGTGCAAAGATGGTTGTTTGGAAGAAGCGTGTGCACGGAACAAATGCATGTGTGTAGAGATTTCGTTGTGCCCAAAGCATTGTGAAAAGTTTATTAAAAGAATAAATGTACAAATATCTTTTTAAATTCTTATTTAGGAATGTCTTTCGCAACGATTTCTTCCTCCCCACGATATTTGAAACCCATATCAATAATAACGTATACAAATGTCGATTATTGATCGAAGGGTGTTATTGAGTACGAAAGTAACTATGTGTAGGTGGTTTTGCGTGTGTGAAGGATATGTAGAGTACAAATGCATGTGCGAAATAAAGGATTTCAAGAATTTTTGTGGAATGATGGAAGTGCAGAGGCATGTTTTAAGTGCAATTCATTTTCAACTCTTTCAGAGTTAGTTCACTTGAAATTTGATATTAGTAGATTATGCAGAGCATAAAGGTATCCACATTGAAAATTAAAAGTGTAGCTAGCACTCTGTGCAAGAAAACTACATATTTTATTATTACTATATTATGCATACTACGCTTTAGAATATGCATGTGGGTGGCTTATATTTCTACACACAAAAAAACTAACCGAAGAAATAGAAGAAAGACATTATAGACACGTTAACCACTGACCTTATTAGCTAAATATGCAAAATTTGTAAATGAAAAAGTAGTATAAAGCTAATTTCTCCTATTCGAATTAAGTTCCATATGCAACCCTGTTCTCCCACACATAGCATTCCCTCTGCATAGTCAGAGATTCACACAATGAAACATAAGAATATCAATTCAAAATTACCTCTGCATCTCCATTTTCCCACGCATACTTCGTCCTCCACATAGTAAAGGATATGCATAATGAATCATCGTCATTCTTCATTCCATAGAATGTCAAAATCATTTGTAAATGTAACAAGATAACAATGTATGGCACAAAAAGAAAGAAATAAAATGAAGCCTAGAATATCAATAACAAATTCAAAAATGTTTGAGGATGCAATTTTTTTTAACATTATGACATTGTGACAACATTAATTTTCTCTGAACATTATAAAAAATATAACACTAAATACAATCCGCAAATCGCAACTCAAGAAAACTGATTATCCATTTCCATGTTGCACTTTCATATAAGCATAGCGTAATGGAAATGAGTCTCAAACTAATTGGTCGAGAAATAATATGAGAAATTGATTCACATAAGCACTCTTTGGTCTTCATCCTCGTTTTTCCACACATATCTCATCATTTTTTGTGTAGAAGAAAAAATAGTAATATTAATTTCAAATTTGTTCAATGTTCCTCATTTACTTCGGCTTTGCAAAATAATTGCAAACATATCAATTCTAGCGTCATTCGACAGAGCAATAACACATTATTAGAGCACTCACAATATCACAAACATATAGCATAACCAAAACTAGCGAAATGTATATGATAGTCTCATTGATTTTCTCTTACATTATTTCTTGAAAAATTGCTAGATCTTTAAACTATTGGTTAGCATATTGTTCTCTTCGAAAAAAAACAAGAAGAAAATAAGTCTTAGTCTTGAAGACAAATTGTTAAAAAGTTCTAAATTATTTTTTCCCACCTCATGTTTAAATTTTTTAAACAACGTGCAGATCTTTTCATGTAAAGTAGTGTGTGGAGCTTTTCTTGTGCAAAGATTTCGGCACACTAAAAACTCTGCATAAGGAAAGCTCCACAGAAGTCTAGGACACATTTTTAAGGTTTATTTATTAGCGTTGACTAGGGAGCTAAGTAAGAGATGACTATTAATTTTACTAATTTCCTAATCCAAGAGGATCTCGAGACACCAAAGGGATGGATACAGGCTCGAAATTCAAAATGGTAGAAAGGAATAGTTGATGGAATCAATTGAGAGGGCTCATCTTCTTGTTCGCGATGGTGCGAACAGTTCATCAATCTGAGCTCGTATTCAAAAGATTGAGCCCCTCGAAGATTGGTATGACAGAGGAAAAATGGGGCCCCCTGTGCGCCACATGGCATCTCAGTGAGCATGTGGGACCCACATGGAAGCTTAACACTTGGCATTCCTCCAGTGGCCTTCTAGACCTACACAAGAAAAACAAATCATTTTGGGTTATTAAATAACTAAAAAACAAAACTTGTTTTATAGTTATTAAAATAACTATATATAAAAAGTCAAAACCCAAAAATATATAAAAACCATATAAAATATGGTTACACCCATATAATCCCATATAAGAAAAAAAAATCCAACGTGTAACAACTATACCATATAAAGGACCACGTATGAAATGGTTATATGGGTTATTAAAAGAATTAAATACATATCCAAAACCGTTGGCATGGTGGAGTATGGTTACAAAACCATAACGTATAAACCCAAAAAACGTGGAGCCATTGCATATGGTATAGGTTGGGGCATGAACGTTGACCTGTTGATATGGTGGGGCTTGGGTATGGTGGCCACGTATGTGGTCCCGCCACCCAACGCCACCACACGGTACTATAAAAACAAAAACTTCCACCCAATTTAATGCGGATTGTTGGGAAGAGATGGGTGTGGTCCCGTGAGGTACGGGCCCGCCCCCCAACAATAGTAAAAAAAATATAATATATGTTATATGTGGGTAAAGATTAGTAATGGGTTGGTAAAATAGGGGTGGATAAAAATAACCCATAACCATATTATGAATTAATCCGCCCTAAACTTTATATAAACTCATTTTTTTCCATTGCCAAGGGGGAGATCAGCGGCATGAATTTCGAGACAGGGTGGTGGAACCTTGAGCACTCAGAAACACTGGTGGAACCTTGTATGAGCAGAATTTTTGTAGGAGGGTGATTTTTGTCCAGACTCAGAATTGGGCAAGTTTTATATGTATTTTATACCTCTCGGTGATAGGAATCCATTGATGGTGTCAGTTTCTGCAACGGAGCTCTCCAATTTTTGGGCACTTTTCAGCATGGAGGTATAATGCTCCATTTTGTAAATTTGATGAATGTAACTTCTTTTGATGCCATTTTTAATGAATGAAGGCCTCCCCATTGATTGAGCAGGGCCCGAAGACATAGTCCAGGGGGGACGAACTCCATTAGCAAGCTTCTTGTCTTCTTGTCATGCTTATGTGTTTCTTCTTCTTCTTCTCACATGTGCACATTTAAATTTCTCTTTGGTTAAGCTACAAACTGTTTATGTAATTCTTTTCATGCATCTATAAACAAGAGATAACATGGATCATTTCCATAGTGATAATGGCACTATTGAAACTATAGCTTTAACATTTTATTAAATTCATGAAATCAATCATATTTACCAGTTAATCATTTATTTCAAAGAACGTAAAAGAATTAAGCATCTAGGAAGACGTGGCATTAATTCTTTTCTTTATTTTTAAAAGGAAGGCATTAAATCTGCTGACTTTCAATTAGTTTTTTTATTACAGTTTTACCTATCTACCGATCTAATTCTATTAAGTATCTAATACATATGTTCAATATTTATATGGTAACGTGACAATGATAACTGCTAATTTTGGTTGTGTTTCCTATAGAAGAATTCACTAGGTTTTCATCATGCAATATGTTTAGAATACACATTACAAATGCATGTCAAACTAGTTTTCGAAGGAGCTGGTTACAAATAGAATCCTCATCTGGGTTGTACGATATTCTTTTGGTAGTTGCACATCATGAAAGATTATCATTTAGAGTGAAAGTGAAAATTATGAACTCTTATTGACAGGTAAACAATGCATTGTTTGTTCGATATGTGTGTACTAAGAATGTTTATACAATATACGGTACAATCCTGTAGCAATAATATACAAAATTCAAATACTATATAATGGGATAATACTAAATATGTTTGGACAAAATACGTTACTGACATATATTTGTTATTTCTGAAGTACTTCTTTGCTTTGGAATTAGAACCTCTTATTTGTCTTATTTATGTATATTTGATCTAACTCATATTGTCATAGCAGTGGAAATGAATACAAGCATAAAAGATACCATTAAGGAAAATGATAACTCAGAGGTACATTTCTTTTTTATTTATTTTACTTTGATTATATTTGCATTACACAATCCACTGTGTTTTCCCCCACACTAGTTTTGGCCCATATGTTTTAATGTACTATAACTAAAAACAAATCCTTTTAGATTTCTAGGAAACATATGGCAGTTAGAGATTCAGATTGAGCACAACAATTACAAGGAAAAATGTACTTTGAACATTTCTATACAACTTTTGTAATTTCTAAAACTAAAATCTATCTATAATTTACGAACAATAGTAATGGCTTTGTTTTATCTTATTTTGTTTTCATTAAAAGTTCTTAGTTTCAATTATAATGTCCTTGTAAGCAGTGATTTCAGTCTATTATTTTTTAATATGAAAACGTTATCGAATTTGAATGATTTCATAGTAGATATTGATGAGAGTGTGGAGATAGAAATGAGTAGTACTATAGAAACAAATATCTCAATAGATAAAACAAAAGAAATAGAAAACAATGAACAAATAAATGCAAATAGGTGGTTTTCCACACGTTCAATTAACTTTGTATCATATTTATTTTTTTCTTTCTTTCTTTTTTAATCTTTGTCTTTCTACTCTTTTCTTTATTTAAAATAAATAAAATATTTCAATTCAATGCTTATGACTAGGCAAAAAGTGGTCGAGTCTACGCCATTGTTAATTGAAGATATCCATAACAATATAATTGGAAATATTTTTCATGGCATTTTCTTGGTTACATATCAAACATTTTTGGACAAAGAAAATAAGTCAAAAGAAATACTCCATGTAGACTTAACAGATAAGAAAACATAAATGACAATAACATTACTTGTGCCAACATCGTTAATTGAACAACATGAGTCTAAGCTTATTGCGAATTATGGTGTTTCTATTAAAGATTTCAAAATTATTCCAAAGCATAAATATGATAGTGGTGATTGTGAGAAAACTATTTGTCTAAATAGTTTGAACAGTGTAGAAAACATTTGCATGTTCATGTACAATATAGATTTTTTCCAAACATGATGATTTCAAATCTATTGCGTAATGAAGATGTGTTTCCAGTGGGCATAATCGTAGTTATTGCAATTTTGGCAGCGCACACAACATTGCAATTTGTACTGCAAATCAAAGATGAAAACAAATAACATGACATGGCTATAGTAAGATTTGTTTTATTTTAATGTTTTATTGTTATGAATTTATTATCAATATATTTATTTTTTCCTCGCCAAAAAAACCAATTTTCATGGAAATAAAAAAACAAGTTACATATGCTTAGGTATGTATATCTCAATGTTCGGGAAAAAAATATTCTTCATTTGTTATACAATTTTCACCAATTATTTTACAAATTTTTCACATGTAATAGATTCTAGTACATGATAAACTTGTTTTGGTATGTGTTTAAACTCATAGAGATTTGCAACAAAATGTTTTTCTGATGATCCTACTAAAATATACAGTTAAAAAACGAGAAATGTTTTTTTGAACTTCACAATCAACATTCATATTTCCATTGAAAACAGGAAAAAAAGCTAACAATATAAGAAACCAACTTTCCTCTCCAAGTGGAACATGCATGATAAACTATATCATATTGTTCAAATAGTCATAGATAAAGAACAAGAAATAAAAAATACATTTGATTTGTTATTACCAAGCCTAAGTTTTCTATATCAATTTTACAACATTTCCAAGGATACTTGAGAGCAATTAGTGCATATATGAATCCATCGAGATTGTATGTGCGATATGTAGTACTCAAATTACAAGTACTATAACAATGCATAAAACTATGCTTTATTGCAACGCTTGCAAGCAAGACTCTTGATTCCTTTATTTTAATTGGTTAAACTGCATCATACAAGCAAGTCATAGGATTGAAATATAGTGTATTCTGAGGGGTGCCGAACTAGAAAGAGTATTACTTGCATTAATTTTTTTTTCCTATGACCAATACGGTGCAGACAAAATAGATGTTATTGAAATCTTGACCAACTTCAAGACACATTACACAATTATGATAGACCATTAAAATGTAATTGTACATATACAATGATGCTTTTAGTTGTTTATGTTGTTAAGCAATTCGGTAATGTCACATTTCTCGTTCCTTGCATTGCCAAGCATCCTAACATTGCCTCAAAGTTTCTAGTTCACGAATTGCATTTATTTTTGTCTGACAAATATTTCATTTAACTTGATATTTGGGATATTATTTCACATTATCAATCAATATACTATAGTCATGGAAACAAGATTAACAATGTAATCATCAAAGAAAACAAAAGATTTTCTTCTACCAATCCAATTTCTAGTATGACATTATACAAAAACGTAATCTAATGAAATATTCTTGTTCCAACTCAACGTTTTGTACTATGTTATGCCAATTTTTGTTTTCTAGCAATCTTGTTTCTTACATTGTTTTGTTGATTTATCAAACTTTCAAGTTCTATAACTATTCAGGGAATATTATAAGTTGGTTACATTTCAATTTTCAGTGACATTACTTTACAATCATGGTTTTCTATTTTTACAATGTCGACCAATCCAATATTTTTTCTATTTAAAAATTTATTCCATACAATATTTAAACAAATATATAATTAAGCCATTTTAATACAAAGCTTAAACTAATTTCTAAACCAAATAAGAAAGATTACGTTATAACTTATAAAACATGCTTCATTTATACATACATTTGTAATCCAAAATAGTCCAATATGTTAATTTTTGCTTCAACTCTATCGAGAATATTATAATACATAGTCTTTAGCAAATACTATATTTTATAATTGGTTCAACAAATAACAAAAAATGATAGTGATTCTTTACTAATTAACTATTTTTTCTAGACATTAACACTTCTATTGTTTATACTTCCAAAGTCAAGAACTGATTGGTTTGTTCATGTTTTTCAATAACTCTTCTGACAATGTTATTACGACATCTAGTCTATCTTCTAGACGATTAAGCATTTGTTGAAGTTCTAGTATTTTTTCCATTAGTATTAAAATATCTTTGCTAAGAATTAAGATATCTTGGTTGAGCATTAAGATATCCTGGCTCCCTGCATGTATCTCTTCCTATGTACTCCTACCATTGTTTCTTTGCGTCATTTCTTCATTGTTAATAAAAAATCTAGAAAATAATAGACAAATTATAAAGCAAAATCTTAAAACACTTAATAGTTTCAGAACAACAAAGCAAGTTGATTTCCTATAACTTATGAGTCTAGAATAAAACTAACATTGACAAATTGCTTTGATAGGAAAAACGCACATATATAATGTGTTATAGGTAATAAGTCATCTAAATCATGAATTGGTCCACTAACTACTATCGATTTTAATGGTATCCATTAGCTAGTGATCATCATCAGTGTGACTTGTACCGATTTGTTAGATCTTTAATCCAAAAATATTGTAGTGAAATTTGTTACTTTAAATCATATACGTTTTACTTAAATTCTAACTTGACTTAGTCCAATTGACATGAATATGTTTCATGATTAATCTGTTTTACACACTTTAGAGATCAATATCAAAATACTATTTCATTAATATTGTAAACCACACTCTATTTTCATTAACTAAATCTGTTTTGCTAATAAATAAGAGTCTTCTCCATAATTATTTATTAAACTAACATGTATTCAACACATTTACTATCTAGATTTTCCTTGCTATTGACCAAATATTACTTTGCGAAAGTAATTTAACATCCTATATGTCAATTTGTTACTCGGATGCCTTGTTTCCTTTGTTGCATTACCCAAATATTAAATGAACCCTGTTCACTGAAATAAGTAAATTAGGTAACAATTTATAATTTTGTATGGTTTTTGTCATTTTGCGTTAAGATAAAAACTATCATTCCAAAACTATTATAAGGTTTTCTATAAAAAAAAATCTTCGATTGTAAACTTTGCAATAGTCTAAAAAAAACTTTTAACATCTAGAAAACTTGTAGGATCATTTCATTGCCAAAAAACATTTTTCTATGAAGATCACTAGAAAACTATGGTTGAATAGAAATATTCATTTCTATGTTTCATTTTCATATAGGCACGACATAATAGGAATAATTCTGAAACTATTTACTAAAGAAATAACATTCAAGCTAGATTGAATTTGGCATGGAAGAAATATAATCATCTCAATTCACATAACTATAACTTCGCTTGCAACCTAACGTACGAGCTATGTGTTGATGCATTGTTTATAGGTGCGGAATTGAAGGTTTACAACTAATTTATGGCTAATGACAATAGAGCTCTGCATAGCTCAACTGACAACAACCCCTTTCAGGTAGGCCTTGGATTTCAACTATTGTACCTTGTTGATCTCATACTGCCCCTTGCAAGTACCCAAGTAGAATTTACAATAATTACATAATAAAATATTTTATAAACAATAATGTTATACTACACAAATAATGAGTATAATATGTGATATTAAATTTGATAAATGAAAATTGATACTGTATGTTAGCTTTGAACTTTTTCGTAGTTAGAATCTGCACTCACACATGTGTTCCGACAAAAAATCTTCAAAAGCCTTTAGTGGAGAATGTGGGGGTTCATAAAATAAAAGCTTGAAATCTTCCACCACACAATGGATTTCCTTCGTACTTCTTTACAATTGCCTAATTTTAGCAACATAACCATAAACAAAGATTTTTCCTAATGATCCAATTTTCTTCCCACTCCGCGCAACCTTTACTCAATTGACTATTGATATTCAAGAATACAAAGATACACATTATTTATAATTAAAATATTTCCGAGAGAAAATATGGATTATTTAATAATTAAAATATTAGTAATAAAAGCATTATTTATAATTAAAATATTAGCAAAATATCTTATGGGTCCATTGCTTGCCTCGGTATTAGTGTGAAAAACAAATATGAATTATTTAATACCAACATATTAGCAATAAAAGACTTCAATGCAGAGTCCAAACAATGAAAGCTTCCTCCGAACTTCTACACATGTGCCTAATTTGAGACACATTTGCAAATATGAAGATATGAATTCTTGACAATTAAAATATTATCAATAATATAAGAATAAAGTATGCATTATTTCATAATGAAATATTACTTACAATTATAGAGTATACCCATCAACACAGTAGTTCATCTGATAAGATTTCCCCCCCACATTTATTTCAAGTGGGAGAGTAATTATTGATGGCATAAGTGCAAAGATCTACTTAATGAAAGCTTCCTTTGCATAATGGACTTCCTCTACACTTCCACGCATGTGCCTAATTTGAAACATATGTAGAAATACAAAGATATGCATTATTCACAATTAAAATATTATTAATAATATAAGCATAAACAATGTTATTGTGAATGACAAATATGGATTTTGTTTAAATATTTAAATATGTGTAAAAATCCGTACAATGAACCTTGTCTACACTTCCACACATCTGCCTAATTTCAGGAACACGACCATAAACAAAGCTTATGCTCAATGAAATGTGGTTTTATATAGAAATTTTTGTGCACACTGCACAACCTTTATTCAATCGACTATATATATTTATAAAAGACTGAGATCGATGAAAGGCCCTTCGAGAAAAAAGAAATACATAAATATGCATTATTTACAACTAAAATATTACCAATAATGATAGCAATAGAAGCCTTTAGTGCAATGTGCGGAGATCAACACAAAGAAAGGCTTTTACGGGGTTGGAGAGGGAACTTTAATTAGTTTAAATACAAATAAATTTGGAATTAATATTATTATTTTTCATTATGAGGATCTTTTACTATGCGCAATACAGGGTATGTATGGGAGAACGAGGGTGCATAGAGAACTTTATTCAGTAGGAACAATTTTTTTGTTAAAATCTTTCCTTGTGCAGAGGACATAGTATGTGTAGAAGAGTAGTTATGTAGAGCCCTGATTTTATAGATCTATGAATCTTTATGAAGGAGCTGGCGGGGGGGGGGGGCTAGAATTTTAGTAATAATATCTTATACATCAATTGCTTACTAAAATATTATCAATATTTTATGTCAATCTTCATTCTGCATAATGTCAAAAGCATTTGTAAACAAAAAAAGATAACAATATATGCCACAAAAAACTGAAGATTAGTACTGAGAGCGCACTGTGTTATGTGTATACATAGGTTATGTAGAGAAAAAATGTATGTGTGGAATAAGGGATGTGCAGAATTTGTGTAGAATGAGGGAAGTATGGAGGGATATTTTAATTGTAATGTTTACTCAATAGCTGACCAAAAGGCGTCATTGAGTAGAAAAGTAGCTCTCTATAGAAGTGCCTAGAGCTTTTACTGTGTGGAAATAACTGGAGCTCCTTTACATAGACGTGAATGCTAAACAAACTATGTTGTTCTTTAAAATGAAGTGAGTCAATTCATTGCGAACAACAAACATGAATTATGTTTTAATACTAAAATATTAGCAATGAAAACCTTCAATGCGGAGTGTAGAGATCCCCGCAATGAAGGCTTGAAAGCTTCCTCCGCACAATGAATCAATCAAATATCAATAGTATGCATTATTTACAATTAAATATTATCAATAATATAACCATAGATAATGTTATTGTGAACAAAAAATACAGATTATGTTTTGATATTAAAATATTAGTAATGAAAGCCTTAAGTGTCAAGTGCTTGAAAGCTTGAAAGCTTGAAATCTTCTTTCACATAATGAAATATCTGTGAAAGATATTTCATAGCATTATGTGAAAGAAGCTTTCAAGTTTTCATTTAATGCTGTGAAAGAATACAATGAAATAAAATTGACTATTGATATTGATAGTGAAAGCTTGAAATCTTCCTCCGCACAATGAACTTTCTCTGCACTTCCGCACATCCCATAAAAATAGATTTTCCTTAATAAAATGAGGTTTTGGAAAAAATCAATTAACTAGTATAAGCTTAAATAATGTTATTGTGAAAAGAAAATATGGATTATGGTTTAATACTAAAATATTACCAATGAAAGCCTTCAATGTGGAGTGCACAAATCTACACAATGAAAACTTGAAAGCTTCTTTCACATAATGAAATATCTGTGCACTTCTACACATCCCATAAACAAAGTTTCTGCTTCGTGAAATGTAGTTATGTACATAATTTTGTATGCACTCTAGACAACCTTTACTCAATTAACTACTGATATCTATAAGAGACCGAGATCTCTGAAGAGCTCTTTGAGAAAGAGGAAATAAATAGATATGTATTATTTATAACTAAAATATTATCAATAATATTAGCAATAAAATCATTTAGTGCAAAATGTGGAGATTCACACAAAGAGCACTTCTGAATAAGAGCCTAAACAAAGAGATATTTGAAATACAAACATAAGAATTGTTTACAATCAAAATATTACAAATAATCTTGTATATGTCAACTGTTTACTAAAATAATAACAATACAATCCGTTAATGAAAACATATTTGTCAATTAATAACAACTCTTGATGTCAATGACCAACGGAAATGTGTTATTGAATATATAAGTAGCTACTTGCGAAAGTGGTTAGAGATTTCACTGTGCAAGAAATATTTATTCGCGTAATGGACTTCTATGCACTTTCGCACAAGAGAATAAACAAAAAGATATTCAGAAATATGAAGATAAGCATTATTTAGACTTAAAATATTACCAATAATATCGTGTACGTCAATTACTTACTAAAATATTAGCAATAAAGGCCTTTAATGCGAACATATTTATCAATTCATAAGGCTGACCGAAAGGCATTATTTAGTACGAAAGTAGATATCTGCGGAGGTGGTGAGAGCTTTCACTATGCAAAAAGATTGATGTAAAGGGACTAAATTAAATAGTGGTATAGGTAGGGACTATGCTGCATCACAATTGTTAGTATTGTTTAAATAGTAATGTGGGCTTACTAAAAAGTAAGGGGAGCACACGTACTAATTTATTCCATTTAGATTTGATAAGTATTATATGTGGAGTACATGGATATTGTTGTAAGAAAATCTAAAGGATGATCCAGAGCATGTGGAATATTGGAGTTACGTGCTACTTGTAAAAATTATACATGGATATTGAGAATTTCTACATGTATTGCAGTGGATACAAATTATAATTTGAAGAAAAAATCCATAGATATTCTTATGCATTCAAATCTAACTCATTAAATCTTGAATGCTATTGATAAGTAGGCATATGCAATGCTAACATAAAAGGACCTAGGTGCATGGTTGTGAAGAGAAGCCATCCACATGAATGTGTCATTTGAGAGAATCCAATGCAATGATTCCACAAAGGTTTGTTATTTTTTCTTGGGGCATATCATTAGTATATTATAAAATACCACTGAATGAAATTTAAGTAGATAAATGTCATATACAGAAAAATGAAAAGAAGGGAAGTTTTCCATTTGCCAAATTTAGTAAAAACAACAAGGTAATGTTGAGTCAAATTATGTTAATTCAAATATATAATGTAAAAGTGTTTAAATGAAAGTTAGCAATAATATTATTAATTTGTGATTGGCAAGGAAAGTCATGTAAAATTCATAAAATATAATGAAGTTTTTATGCCAAAACTATAAAAGTGTGAGTTAGCTCCAGGTATATAATTCAGAGTTACTAAGCTAAAGATAAATTGAAAGTTGAGAGTATATTGATGTACATATTGATGTAAAATCTCAATTCACAATATTAATTGATGCATGAAGTTAATTCATGACAAAATCATTGATATGATGTATAAGGAAGGGTGCATGATCGGTGTTACTTGACACCCAATGTTTAATTATATGGTTGAGTGGAAGTTAGTGAAAGCGATTTGACATGTCAAGTAATTGAATAAATGCCAAATTTCAAGAGTCTAGTTGAGTCAAGTTTGGAGTCATATTAAAACCATAGTTAATTTATGTAAAATCATAGTGGTCTTGTTGGACCTTCATCAAATTCAATAAGAAACATAACCATGAAGAATTTTGCAGGTATATATGAAAGGAATTAAGAAAAATACTCCATGAATGAAGTGGAATGATAAATATGTTGATATATGTAGTGGACAAAAAAGAAATGCATGCAAAATACATTGTTGATAAGAAGTACTCAAGCTATTGAATCTTGAACAAAGAAGAGTAAAGAATAGGTAAAATTTAATGTTAAGGTCCAAGGAGAATAAATACCAATAGAAATAATAACAAGCCAATTTAAAAGGAAAAATTAGGTGAGGCATTGTGTTAATAGGGTGAAACAAACTTGTTTATGAGGAAAAGCACATTACATCCCATAGAAAAGGTGAGCACAAAAAGTTAAGGGCTTTATACAAGTCGTTGTCTATATAAAAGCAAAAGAGAAGAAAAAGAATGAAGGAGAATCTTGCAAAGATGGAACTTAAGATAAGAGGTATTAGAATAAATTAGAGAATGAAATCAGCAACAAAGGAATTTTCTGACCGAGATTAACATAAACAAAGGTTTGTAGACCATAGAGACAACTTAAAGAACAAGGATTAAATAAGGTTACATAAGTGATGAAGAAGAACCACTAGAAGGCATCACATTAAAATAAGAGAAGGAAAGTGTAGATGAAAGTATTGTAAAGGAAATAATAAAGATAATATATAAAGCTCAATTAGAATTTCCTATGTATGAAAGAATCCTTAATAAAGAAGAATTGATTGATTTGATTGCAGCCATGGATAAACATTTTGAATATGAGGGGGTAGAACATAGCAAAAAGTTGAAGTTTATTGTTACAAGATTAAAAGGACATGTCTCACTATGGTGACATAACATTTAGAATAAAGAAGAAATAAAGGTAAGAAATTGATCACATCATGGGATAGAATGGTAGTTAAGTTGAAATCTAAATTCATGCCAAGAGACTACTACAAAAGGCTTTAGAATTTGAGACAAAAGGAAAAGAGTGTGAAAAATTACATAGGAGAATTTTAAAAGTTTCCTATAAGGGTAGGACACAAAATAATAAATGAATAAGGTAGCAAGGTACATAAATGGTCTAAATTCAGATTTTGGATGAGATTTACTCTTTGTCTTTGAAAACAGTGTATGAAGCTTATAAACTTGCACTTAAAGTAAAGAAAAATTGTCCAAGAAATGAACTCAATATATAGGAGATGGAAGTAGCTATTTGAGATATACGAGGTAGAATGATGACAATAATTATATTCAACTATGCTAGAAGTGAAGGAAGTCCCCTATGTCCATGTCAAATTCCAAGGGAAAGTTATTCATATAAAAGAGGATCATCACATTTAGAAGGTGAACGTTTTTGGGGTAGTTTTAGATGCAATGTATATGGTCATAGATATTATGAATGTCCAAATTTTCTCGATGAATATTGTACCAATAAGGTGGTTCAATCTAAAGATGATGAAAGTGTAGGATCATCATTGTTGATGACAACGAGACTTTCCACGCCAAGCAAGGAGATCAAAGAGAAAATACAAAGAAATGATTTGTTTAGAACTGGTTTCAATTTAAAAGGTAAGTGCTACAAAATGATAATTGATGGTGGTAGTACATATAATCTAGTATGTCTTAAAATGGTTGAAAATTTGGGTTTCAAAAATTTTATTCATCCTACACCTTATGAAGTGTCATGATTGCATAAAGAACATCATATTTTGTTGAGTGAATAATGTATAGTAGAGTTCGAGATAGGAGTCTATCAATATGAAGTACCTTTTGATGTAATACCTACGAATGCTTTCCATGTTTTATCGGGTAGAAATGTGTGTTTTCACCATCCTTTTCACTATATATATATATATATATATATATATATATATATATATATGAAAAGGATGGTGGAAACACACATTTCTACCATTGAAGGATGAAGATGCATCAATAAAGATCAATAATCAATTGTTGATTATGAGTGAGAAGAAAAAATTAAAGCAAGGAAAAGAAGATGAGACAAGTTATACATTGATTGGAAAACCAAAGCTGGTTCTTATGGACATTGAGGTAACTAATTTTCCTTTAGAAAAAACATATTTTTTTAAATGATCATGAGAATATGAATACTAATGAATTGTCTAGTGAAATGTTTCCAATAACATGTATAAATCATCCAATGATATCTATTGTAGAAGAAAAAATTTAGAAAGATATTTAGATGGATGGAAATAGTGAAGAAACTGTAAAAGGTGAACAACAAGAGACCAAAAAGCAAGAGGTTATATTGAGAAATACCAAGAGGTCTTTGTGTGAAAAATTCAAATTGATGTTGGAAATATTATGAGTAAATATCATTGTGAGCTAGTTATGGAAAATAAAGTAATGGTATTTTTGAGATAGATGGATCATATGCATGCAATGAAGGTAAAATTTCATGCATATGAAGTGAAAAGGGAGATAGTGGACTATATATCTATGGACTAAAGGAAATAAATATGGGAGAATAAAAAAAGGAATGTTTTACAAGTTGTCTTGGAAGTTATCTACAAGCAAGTCATTTTGATGGGTTAGGATAGGCTTCAAAATCCTAATGAACAATTTTTTTTCTTTAACATGTATTCTTTTATGTGCATGTGGGTTCAAGGAAGACAAGAGTAGATTAAAGACGAAATTTGAAGAGACGAGTCATGAGGATACTTCAAGTATGCATAAGAGATTATTAGGTTATGATCAATTTCAAGAAGAAATCAATTTTCTAGATGAAACCACTAAAGTGTAATTGCAAAGAAAACTACCTGTCTACATCCAAAAAATAGATGTTGGGACCTATGAGGAAAACATTTAAAGAAAAAAAAATTATTTTGTAGATGTATCTATATTTATTTTAGACATTCGAGTAAAGGAGACAATAATGAACACTCTATGGATAGGATTCCACGAATAATTTTTGTTCCTTGGGAGTGTGATGCAAGAGCATCATTTAACATTTATTTCCTAGGTGTGATAGGATATAGAATTCTCTAGAATGAGCTATGTAAGGATAATATAATTTCTTTAATAGATCATATAATGTAACAAATGCATTAACCAAAAAAAATATGGTGATTAGCTTTGAGTTCTCTCCATTAAGCCAAAGGATCCTTCCTTCTACCCCTTAGTTCAAACAATTGGAACTCTTCCATGTGTATAGACATTTCAATCTACTGGTTACCGAGCCAGCTCGAAAAGGTGCCACCATGAGTCAAGGCATAATTGACCTGGACCATAGGTCGGGCTTCTATCCAATTCCTTAGTAATGTTTGGCTTAACAATATATCAATTGAATATTTTCAACAGATATTCTCATTATTCTCTCCATATTTGAAGCTTGCATGGATTCTTGAGAGAAAATAATAACAAATTTAAAGAGGAAACCTAGGCCCAATCTAGCCAAACTAAGGTCTGGTCGACCATCTTCCTTTTACGACCCTAGAACTAGATGGTCCATTTGAGTGTAAAAATATGATTAAAAAGTGGAATCCCATCCTAGTTGTCTTCCCTCTCATCAGTCTTGTCTATTTAATCCATTCTTGATGTGATTTATGGTTGATCTCCTTAGCAATGCCATACAGTTCTTTTTGCAAGGAAATGGAGTTATTCCATTTGTCATGTGGCATCCCTTCATCATTTATTTCATGTCTTGGAAAGGTTATGGAGATGATTTTGTTTTATTTGTTGCAAATTGGCTCATGGTCGGGCCTTGGTTTTGGATATTGAACCTCCTGGTTTCACATCTTACTCAATTGCTTCACTTGGTTTTAGAAGCTGGAGGAGTTGATTTCATACTTTTTGATAGCTAGGATTTGATACTTTTCTTCAATATGGAAAGTAATTATTGATCTCAGGAGCACCTCAATGCAAGAATATTTCTTGATAGGATTTTTGAACTTGCTTAGGAAATTTTAGCTTCCATCCAAGGGACATGGTTGAGAGATAAAGGTGCTCCTTCTAGCTTTTGATGGAGACCAAGTCATTAAATGACCACATAGACATAGAGAATTATCTAGAAGGGTTGTAGTTGGAGGTTTGTTTACTCAATGCTTAAGTGGCTGCACTATAAGTCTTTATAACACCCCACCCCACATTTACCTACTTTAACATACTTACCAAAGTAAACATGAGCTAAGAGTTACTATGCATGACCCAACTTCTAAGGTGCAATTACAAAAATGCAGTATAACATGCTAGCAGATGCTATTTATTTTTACAAACACTTTGTGGCTATAATACCTGTAAGTCATGGATGCATATTTTGGTCACTGTTTACATTATTTTCATCAAATGTTTAGCAATAAGGCTTACTTTCCTCACATAATTGCTGCAACAAACACATATTATCTCATGCATCCATATAAAATAAACACGAGACTATCAAACCTTGAATTAGATCAAGATCAAGAGAACATCGTAAAATAATAAATACACCATGCATGTAGCATATACTTAACCAACAATGAAGCCATGACAAACTAGTTATGTAAATAAGAGTAAATTAGAAATTATGCTCAATGATCATCAATAAATAATAATACATATAACATGTGCAAATTACCAACCAAGTCAGGCACTTCCACGTACCACCCAATAGTATATTGGGCTAAACCGAATATTTTTTTCATCCAATCACCCTGTTGGGGAAAATTATTTTCTTAATAAAAAGAACTAATTACCTGGAAATTAATTATCAACCTGACAAGCGTCTTTTTATTTCAAGGAAATTGACAAAATATATACATAACAATACCAATAGCTAACATTGGTTCTATATTATTGTGTCCTATACTATCAAGCTCATTCAACAAGAAATGAAATGTAAGACTTGAATAACAATAGTAAGTTAAAAAGCATAAAGTAAATGATAGGAAAATAATTGCGCTAATAACACAATTTGAATCGATACTAAATTAAACCACTAAAATGGACATTTAATATAATGCACCCAATATAATTCAAATACTAATCTAGAGCAGTAAATTAAATGAAATCTAGGAATTGGATGAAATAACAAATCTGGAAAATGTGGCAAACAACAAATTAGTTAAAAGAAAGGAAATCTACTTTAAGGAATGACAATTGGAATTGAAATAAACAAACACATAACTACACTAAATTACATCTTCAAGGAAACACCTCATCTAAGGTAGTGGGCCCACCTGCCCAAAACTTAGTTTCGCCTTGAGAAATAATTCAGATCAGATTACAAGTAACAGATGTAGAACTCAATGGATAGATTCTTTCATTAAAAGATATGAGAGAAATAATTACATAAATTGAATTTCTTAGCTTTTCCTCAAATTCAATAATTGTTCATCTCCCATCTCTCATCTCTTATCTCTTCTCCTACATCCTATCTAAGAATTTTCCATCTCCTATCTCCTAATTATCCTTCCATTATCCCCTAATTATCCTTCCATTATCCCCTAATTATCCTACATCCTCTTTGATCTTTGTTTTCATTTAAATACATAGAGAGCAAAGGAAGGTTACAAAAAACATGATTACACACTAATTTCCATTACAAATTTGGATTGTACAAAACAAATTAATTAGCAAGATCATATCTAGAAGATATTTCCATCAACATTCAGCAGGAACAATCTGAATTTGGTATTGCAATTGAAAGAATTTGGAAAATGGTCACAACAACAAATCTTAGAAAATCAACTTCGAAGAACCTTTCATTTCTCTCAATCCAAATCAAATTTTGGAAAAACGCTCACAACAAGTCTAATTTGGTCCGTTCTGGACAAAACCCATGTTTCGAATTTTCCAGATTCACCTTCATTTGTGCAAAATGTCCAATGCAAAATTTTCACTTCTTATTTCCGTGAATTTTTGAGTTGGAATATTTAATTATGAGGTGGAGATCAAATTTCCAATTTGGAAAATATCTCGGAGGCTAAAATAGTGAGTGATATTATAAAAAAATTCATTAATAAGCCATCATTGGAAGAATAATGTATAATAATCTTCAATATATTAAAAATAAAGTAGAAGAAATAACATTTATCCATAAGAGCATAAATAATTACAAAATGGAATTATATGATAAATTATGATAAATGACGTGATAGAGAATGGTAGAAATGGATGTAATAGATGTTAAAAAGTCATAATAATAATGAAAAATTAGTGGCCCAACATACCCCCAAACTAAATATGTTGCATATCCTCATGGAACCCAAAGCCTCTGTATTAACCAACTATAATACAAAAAATTTCATCCCAAATCATGAAATTGATGGAACAAATGACTTTTTCCTCAAGTAATGAATATTTACTTTTACCAATGTTGACGAAGGCATAAAAATTTTCACATTGACTTTCAACTATATGTACATGAAGTTGTAGCAAAATATGATATAAGTAATGGAAAACTTCATTAACCATTTTCTCAAAAACTACAAACAAGATTTTGTTGAAAGTTTGCAATCAAATTTCTACTATGTTAATGCTTCTCTAATCCAAAAATCAGATCGTTTTGATGCACGAATCATGAGATATAAGTAAAATGGTTGTAGGTGATAGTGCATGATGTCTAAACTTTTACAAACTAATTTAACTTGAATTTTTCTAGGTTTGTGTATTTTAATGATACCTCTTTGTTGTCCAAAAATCACAAGAATTTAGTTTATAGTTTTAAATATATACAAAAATCAATTTATACATTGTATAAAAATGAAATTTTATGCTTTAAATGAGAAAGAAAGTATAAAACATCCATCATGTGTTGTAATTCATCCTCCAAACTGGAGAATTAGCATGCCCTCATGCAATACTAGAAAACAAATTGAGGTGGTTGCTACAATCGTTGTTGAAATCTATACTTGGTGTAAAACAACATGGAATAAGGGAGGTTTTGAGAATGAATAAGGAGATCGATGTATGATGCCATGGTCATAATAAATAAATGAATCAAAATAAAACTTGCCCAAACTGAAAGCTTTTATGTCTCTGAAAAATGGGAAGTGGTAAAAATGTGGAATGAATGATGATAAATAATGCTCAATGGATTTTCATGAAATTATCCTAAACTTTTAATAAATCAGAAACTTATGCTATTTTACCTCAAGTTTTACCTCTGAAAAAATGTGGAATGACATGCATGCATTGGCATTTGTTGAAGATAATGTAGGCTAAAATGATGTTGAAAGTGATGCAAAAGGTGGAAGTCATGCAAACACATCTTTTCTGAACAATTGTTTGTGTTCACAAGTTGCTCGAGCCTCTTCTGTTAGTTGCAATGGTGTGGGCTCGCTATCAATAAAGTTTCCCCCCATACTTGTTGTTGTCTTGTAAACAATTCACTATTATGCATGCAATTTTCTTGAATCCACGGTTTTAGTTTTGAAAAGTAACAGATAAGCCGCATGCAAATATCTCAATCAGAAAAAGCTTTTGTATAAATGCAATAGTAATATTTTGTCAAATCAACAAGTTATGGTGGATTTTGGTAATTATTACACATGATATCCCAGAATGCATATGTCCCCCCTCCGATTAGAAAATGACATCCATGAACATAAAGCATAGGAAAAAATGCAAAGGATGTTGAGGATTCATAAATACGACAGGACAATAGTCAGAGTGGCGTATATACGACCAAAAACGGTCAGAGCAGTACAGGTCAAAATATTTGGAATTTCTGTAAAAAGAATAAAATAGAGATTAGATCATTATGTAAATAGATATTTACCATAGGTGGAAATGTGACAAACGCATGACCTACGATAAATGTTAATGAATGTTGGTATCGAGTGATCGGACAATAATCATATAGTGTATATAAAGATATAGTTTACCATGCATGTTGGTTAATTGAATTAAAAGTACCGTTCAAATGGTAAATTCTACTTTAAAAAGGAATCCATAGGGGGTAATAGGATAACGATTATTTGGCCATGTAACAGAGTACTTCAATACAAAAAGCAAAGCCACTACTGTCAACAGACGTTCATATCCTCGACAAGGCTTCTTTTTAACCCAAAAAATGCGCAAGAATCCTATATTTAGTATTTAGATGTTTTTTCTTTTCTTTGCTATAAAGATACCATTATGCTGGCATGGTAACCAGATAATCATAGTGCCATTCACCAGGATAAAACAAAGTGATCAAGCTAGCTCATGAGGAGACCCCCTTAGCTTTTGATTGTTTTAACTATCAAAAAGGTCATTACCTTGGTGTGGTGGCCATAATGGAATGTCACGTGTTACACCCTTATGATCATGGTAAGCTGGATCGTAATGAGACCCCCTATCCTCTTTAAGAAGATGTATGTTGTGTTTTCATAGTTCATATTTTCATATTTTTATTGTAAAGGGACAGAGGCTCATTTACTCCTTAAGAGTCAGGGATGGCGTAAGAAGTAAAAAGAATGCCAATGAAAGTTATGCTTTTATCCCTATATCATCATATCAAAGGGATTTATCCATTTGAAAGTGTGAAAGATAAACCAACATGGTATTAAGATAGGAAATCATTTTATGATGTGTCCAAAGAGAAGATATTCAACAAGTCATTATATAAATGAACAATGTCAGTTTCAAAATAAAGATGACCATCAAAAGGTTTTATAATCATAATGGTATTAATATATATATATTTTTTTTATCTGAGGTACAAATTCCAAATCCAAGCAAATGGTTTCACTAAAAACATGCAAGAGAAAGAAAATGGAAAAAGAATGATTGACGATGGAACAACAAAAGGAAATCACAACTGTTCGTTCTACCGTACAACAATTGTTCAATTGACTGAACAACAATTGTTCAAATGATTGAACAACAAACACACAAAAAGAAATCAGTGTTATTCAATTGATTGAATATTAATTGTTCAATCGATTGAACAACAAAACACTCAAAAAGAAATCGGTGTTGTTCAATTGACTGAACAACAATAGTTCAATAGATTGAACATCAAAACACGCAAAAAGAAATCGGTGTTGTTCAATTGATTGAAAATCAATCGTTCAATCAATTGAACAAAAAACACACACAAAAAGAAATCGGTGTTGTTCAATTGAATGAACAACATCCTTCAATCGATTTGAATAGCAAAACACTCAAAGAGAAATCGGTGTTGTTCAATTGATTGAACAACAATCCTTCACTCAATATGAACAGAACACTGAAAAAGAAATCGGTGTTTTTCAATTGATTTAATAGTAATCATTCAATCAATTGAACATCAAAACACACAAAAAGAAATTGGTGTTGTTCATTTTATTGAATAGAAATCATTCAATTGATTGAACAACAAAACATAAAGAGAGAAATTAATGTTGTTCAATTGATTGAACAACGATCTTTCAATTGATTTGAACAACAAAACCCATAAAAATAAATCGGTGTTGTTCAGTTGATTGAATAGAAAAACACTCAAAAAGAAATCGATGTTGTTCGATTGATTGAACAATAATCGTTCAATCAATTGAACAACAAAACACTGAAAAAATCAGTGTAGTTCAATTGATTGAACATCAATTGTACAATCGATTGAACAACAAAACACACAAAAGTAAATTGGTGTTTTTCAATTGACTGAACAACAATTGTTCAATCGATTTGAATAGAAAACACACAAAAAGAAATCGGTGTTGTTCAATTGATTAAACATCAAAACAGTGAAAAAGAAATTGATGTTGTTCAATTGATTGAAAAACAATCATTCAATCAATTTGAACAATATTTCAATCGATTTGAACAACAAAACACTCAAAAACAAATTGGTGCTATTCAATTTATTGAACAATAATCTTTCAATCGATTAAACAACAAAACACACAAAAAAATTGATGTTGTTCAATTCATTGAACAACAATCATTCAATCGATTGAACAACAAAACACACAAGAAGAAATTTGTGATGTTCAATTGATTCAACTTCAATCGTTCAATTGATTTGAACAACAAAACATGCAACAGGAAATTGGTGCTGTTCAATTGATTGAACAACAAAACACTAAAAAAGAAATCAGTGTTGTTCAATTGACTGAAAAACAATCATTCAATCGATTTGAACAACAAACATAATTTAAGCTTTTGCAGTTTCACTTAAAATCCATATGTTGAGGTAAGTAAAGGCACAATAATTCTTTGTACAATAAAACTTTTTATTCGAGGCTCTGCACTCCACACTAGACTCGTATTAACATTAGACTATTAGTAAACAAATATCAACATTAGACATGTTGTGGTTTTCAATTTGAATGAGCCTTCTCATTTTGTCAGTTAAGATAATTAGTAACAGTTTATACATTAATATTAATATTTTAAGTTTTTCAAAATTATAATGAAACATTGAAAGCTTTGCATTTGTGTTAATTTTGAAAATATACTTTAATATTAATATTTCAATGCTTTAAAAATCATGGTTTTAGATTTAATATTTTAATGCTTTGAAATAATGCCAAGTTGGGCAACACTTTCAAATAATAACCATTTTTTTCGTATATATTGAATTTGGTTCCCAATGAAACCTTCTTGATCATGTGAATGAAATTGCTCAGTTCATAATTAGAAAACAAAAGTTAATTGCCTTTGCTGTAATTATCAAGTTTGCTCAAGAGGAATAGGCAGTTTACAGAGCATTTCTTGTGTGAGAAAGAAGTGTGTGGAGATACTTGCAGAGTGAAAGTTCCACTTAAGAAAGGCTTCGCACAAGGTTTATTAAAATAATAAATATACAAATTTATTTTTTAATTATTATTTAGTAACGTATTTCTCAAGTACAAAAGTTGTACGATGTGGTTGTGCAAAGATGGTTGTTTGGAAGAAGCGTGTGCACGGAACAAATGCATGTGTGTAGAGACTTCGTTGTGCCCAAAGCATTGTGAAAAGTTTATTAAAAGAATAAATGTACAAATATCTTTTTAAATTCTTATTTAGGAATGTCTTTCGCAACGATTTCTTCCTCCCCACGATATTTGAAACCCATATCAATAATAACGTATACAAATGTCGATTATTGATCGAAGGGTGTTATTGAGTACGAAAGTAACTATGTGTAGGTGGTTTTGCGTGTGTGAAGGATATGTAGAGTACAAATGCATGTGCGAAATAAAGGATTTCAAGAATTTTTGTGGAATGATGGAAGTGCAGAGGCATGTTTTAAGTGCAATTCATTTTCAACTCTTTCAGAGTTAGTTCACTTGAAATTTGATATTAGTAGATTATGCAGAGCATAAAGGTATCCACATTGAAAATTAAAAGTGTAGCTAGCACTCTGTGCAAGAAAACTACATATTTTATTATTACTATATTATGCATACTACGCTTTACAATATGCATGTGGGTGGCTTATATTTCTACACACAAAAAAACTAACCGAAGAAATAGAAGAAAGACATTATAGACACGTTAACCACTGACCTTATTAGCTAAATATGCAAAATTTGTAAATGCAAAAGTAGTATAAAGCTAATTTCTCCTATTCGAATTAAGTTCCATATGCAACCCTGTTCTCCCACACATAGCATTCCCTCTGCATAGTCAGAGATTCACACAATGAAACATAAGAATATCAATTCAAAATTACCTCTGCATCTCCATTTTCCCACGCATACTTCGTCCTCCACATAGTAAAGGATATGCATAATGAATCATCGTCATTCTTCATTCCATAGAATGTCAAAATCATTTGTAAATGTAACAAGATAACAATGTATGGCACAAAAAGAAAGAAATAAAATGAAGCCTAGAATATCAATAACAAATTCAAAAATGTTTGAGGATGCAATTTTTTTTAACATTATGACATTGTGACAACATTAATTTTCTCTGAACATTATAAAAAATATAACACTAAATACAATCCGCAAATCGCAACTCAAGAAAACTGATTATCCATTTCCATGTTGCACTTTCATATAAGCATAGCGTAATGGAAATGAGTCTCAAACTAATTGGTCGAGAAATAATATGAGAAATTGATTCACATAAGCACTCTTTGGTCTTCATCCTCGTTTTTCCACACATATCTCATCATTTTTTGTGTAGAAGAAAAAATAGTAATATTAATTTCAAATTTGTTCAATGTTCCTCATTTACTTCGGCTTTGCAAAATAATTGCAAACATATCAATTCTAGCGTCATTCGACAGAGCAATAACACATTATTAGAGCACTCACAATATCACAAACATATAGCATAACCAAAACTAGCGAAATGTATATGATAGTCTCATTGATTTTCTCTTACATTATTTCTTGAAAAATTGCTAGATCTTTAAACTATTGGTTAGCATATTGTTCTCTTCGAAAAAAAACAAGAAGAAAATAAGTCTTAGTCTTGAAGACAAATTGTTAAAAAGTTCTAAATTATTTTTTCCCACCTCATGTTTAAATTTTTTAAACAACGTGCAGATCTTTTCATGTAAAGTAGTGTGTGGAGCTTTTCTTGTGCAAAGATTTCGGCACACTAAAAACTCTGCATAAGGAAAGCTCCACAGAAGTCTAGGACACATTTTTAAGATTTATTTATTAGCGTTGACTAGGGAGCTAAGTAAGAGATGACTATTAATTTTACTAATTTCCTAATCCAAGAGGATCTCGAGACACCAAAGGGATGGATACAGGCTCGAAATTCAAAATGGTAGAAAGGAATAGTTGATGGAATCAATTGAGAGGGCTCATCTTCTTGTTCGCGATGGTGCGAACAGTTCATCAATCTGAGCTCGTATTCAAAAGATTGAGCCCCTCGAAGATTGGTATGACAGAGGAAAAATGGGGCCCCCTGTGCGCCACATGGCATCTCAGTGAGCATGTGGGACCCACATGGAAGCTTAACACTTGGCATTCCTCCAGTGGCCTTCTAGACCTACACAAGAAAAACAAATCATTTTGGGTTATTAAATAACTAAAAGACAAAACTTGTTTTATAGTTATTAAAATAACTATATATAAAAAGTCAAAACCCAAAAATATATAAAAACCATATAAAATATGGTTACACCCATATAATCCCATATAAGAAAAAAAAATCCAACGTGTAACAACTATACCATATAAAGGACCACGTATGAAATGGTTATATGGGTTATTAAAAGAATTAAATACATATCCAAAACCGTTGGCATGGTGGAGTATGGTTACAAAACCATAACGTATAAACCCAAAAAATGTGGAGCCATTGCATATGGTATAGGTTGGGGCATGAACGTTGACCTGTTGATATGGTGGGGCTTGGGTATGGTGGCCACGTATGTGGTCCCGCCACCCAACGCCACCACACAGTACTATAAAAACAAAAACTTCCACCCAATTTAATGCGGATCGTTGGGAAGAGATGGGTGTGGTCCCGTGAGGTACGGGCCCGCCCCCCAACAATAGTAAAAAAAATATAATATATGTTATATGTGGGTAAAGATTAGTAATGGGTTGGTAAAATAGGGGTGGATAAAAATAACCCATAACCATATTATGAATTAATCCGCCCTAAAATTTATATAAACTCATTTTTTTCCATTGCCAAGGGGGAGATCAGCGGCATGAATTTCGAGACAGGGTGGTGGAACCTTGTTTGAGCAGAATTTTTGTAGGAGGGTGATTTTTGTCTAGACTCAGAATTGGGCAAGTTTTATATGTATTTTATACCTCTCGGTGATAGGAATCCATTGATGGTGTCAGTTTCTGCAACGGAGCTCTCCAATTTTTGGGCACTTTTCAGCATGGAGGTATAATGCTCCATTTTGTAAATTTGATGAATGTAACTTCTTTTGATGCCATTTTTAATGAATGAAGGCCTCCCCATTGATTGAGCAGGGCCCGAAGACATAGTCCAGGGGGGACGAACTCCATTAGCAAGCTTCTTGTCTTCTTGTCATGCTTATGTGTTTCTTCTTCTTCTTCTCACATGTGCACATTTAAATTTCTCTTTGGTTAAGCTACAAACTATTTATGTAATTCTTTTCATGCATCTATAAACAAGAGATAACATGGATCATTTCCATAGTGATAATGGCACTATTGAAACTATAGCTTTAACATTTTATTAAACTCATGAAATCAATCATATTTACCAGTTAATCATTTATTTCAAAGAACGTAAAAGAATTAAGCATCTAGGAAGACGTGGCATTAATTCTTTTCTTTATTTTTAAAAGGAAGGCATTAAATCTGCTGACTTTCAATTAGTTTTTTTATTACAGTTTTACCTATCTACCGATCTAATTCTATTAAGTATCTAATACATATGTTCAATATTTATATGGTAACGTGACAATGATAACTGCTAATTTTGGTTGTGTTTCCTATAGAAGAATTCACTAGGTTTTCATCATGCAATATGTTTAGAATACACATTACAAATGCATGTCAAACTAGTTTTCGAAGGAGCTGGTTACAAATAGAATCCTCATATGGGTTGTACGATATTCTTTTGGTAGTTGCACATCATGAAAGATTATCATTTAGAGTGAAAGTGAAAATTATGAACTCTTATTGACAGGTAAGCAATGCATTGTTTGTTCGATATGTGTGTACTAAGAATGTTTATACAATATACGGTACAATCCTGTAGCAATAATATACAAAATTCAAATACTATATAATGGGATAATACTAAATATGTTTGGACAAAATACGTTACTGACATATATTTGTTATTTCTGAAGTACTTCTTTGCTTTGGAATTAGAACCTCTTATTTGTCTTATTTATGTATATTTGATCTAACTCATATTGTCATAGCAGTGGAAATGAATACAAGCATAAAAGATACCATTAAGGAAAATGATAACTCAGAGGTACATTTCTTTTTTATTTATTTTACTTTGATTATATTTGCATTGCACAATCCACCGTGTTTTCCCCCACACTAGTTTTGGCCCATATGTTTTAATGTACTATAACTAAAAACAAATCCTTTTAGATTTCTAGGAAACATATGGCAGTTAGAGATTCAGATTGAGCACAACAATTACAAGGAGAAATGTACTTTGAACATTTCTATACAACTTTTGTAATTTCTAAAACTAAAATCTATCTATAATTTACGAACAATAGTAATGGCTTTGTTTTATCTTATTTTGTTTTCATTAAAAGTTCTTAGTTTCAATTATAATGTCCTTGTAAGCAGTGATTTCAGTCTATTATTTTTTAATAGGAAAACGTTATCGAATTTGAATGATTTCATAGTAGATATTGATGAGAGTGTGGAGATAGAAATGAGTAGTACTATAGAAACAAATATCTCAATAGATAAAACAAAAGAAATAGAAAACAATGAACAAATAAATGCAAATAGGTGGTTTTCCACACGTTCAATTAACTTTGTATCATATTTATTTTTTTCTTTCTTTCTTTTTTAATCTTTGTCTTTCTACTCTTTTCTTTATTTAAAATAAATAAAATATTTCAATTCAATGCTTATGACTAGGCAAAAAGTGGTCGAGTCTACGCCATTGTTAATTGAAGATATCCGTAACAATATAATTGGAAATATTTTTCATGGCATTTTCTTGGTTACATATCAAACATTTTTGGACAAAGAAAATAAGTCAAAAGAAATACTCCATGTAGACTTAACAGATAAGAAAACATAAATGACAATAACATTACTTGTGCCAACATCGTTAATTGAACAACATGAGTCTAAGCTTATTGCGAATTATGGTGTTTCTATTAAAGATTTCAAAATTATTCCAAAGCATAAATATGATAGTGGTGATTGTGAGAAAACTATTTGTCTAAATAGTTTGAACAGTGTAGAAAACATTTGCATGTTCATGTACAATATAGATTTTTTCCAAACATGATGATTTCAAATCTATTGCGTAATGAAGATGTGTTTCCAGTGGGCATAATCGTAGTTATTGCAATTTTGGCAGCGCACACAACATTGCAATTTGTACTGCAAATCAAAGATGAAAACAAATAACATGACATGGCTATAGTAAGATTTGTTTTATTTTAATGTTTTATTGTTATGAATTTATTATCAATATATTTATTTTTTCCTCGCCAAAAAAACCAATTTTCATGGAAATAAAAAAACAAGTTACATATGCTTAGGTATGTATATCTCAATGTTCGGGAAAAAAATATTCTTCATTTGTTATACAATTTTCACCAATTATTTTACAATTTTTTCACATGTAATAGATTCTAGTACATGATAAACTTGTTTTGGTATGTGTTTAAACTCATAGAGATTTGCAACAAAATGTTTTTCTGATGATCCTACTAAAATATACAGTTAAAAAACGAGAAATGTTTTTTTGAACTTCACAATCAACATTCATATTTCCATTGAAAACAGGAAAAAAAGCTAACAATATAAGAAACCAACTTTCCTCTCCAAGTGGAACATGCATGATAAACTATATCATATTGTTCAAATAGTCATAGATAAAGAACAAGAAATAAAAAATACATTTGATTTGTTATTACCAAGCCTAAGTTTTCTATATCAATTTTACAACATTTCCAAGGATACTTGAGAGCAATTAGTGCATATATGAATCCATCGAGATTGTATGTGCGATATGTAGTACTCAAATTACAAGTACTATAACAATGCATAAAACTATGCTTTATTGCAACGCTTGCAAGCAAGACTCTTGATTCCTTTATTTTAATTGGTTAAACTGCATCATACAAGCAAGTCATAGGATTGAAATATAGTGTATTCTGAGGGGTGCCGAACTAGAAAGAGCATTACTTGCATTAATTTTTTTTTCCTATGACCAATACGGTGCAGACAAAATAGATGTTATTGAAATCTTGACCAACTTCAAGACACATTACACAATTATGATAGACCATTAAAATGTAATTGTACATATACAATGATGCTTTTAGTTGTTTATGTTGTTAAGCAATTCGGTAATGTCACATTTCTCGTTCCTTGCATTGCCAAGCATCCTAACATTGCCTCAAAGTTTCTATTTCACGAATTGCATTTATTTTTGTCTGACAAATATTTCATTTAACTTGATATTTGGGATATTATTTCACATTATCAATCAATATACTATAGTCATGGAAACAAGATTAACAATGTAATCATCAAAGAAAACAAAAGATTTTCTTCTACCAATCCAATTTCTAGTATGACATTATACAAAAACGTAATCTAATGAAATATTCTTGTTCCAACTCAACGTTTTGTACTATGTTATGCCAATTTTTGTTTTCTAGCAATCTTGTTTCTTACATTGTTTTGTTGATTTATCAAACTTTCAAGTTCTATAACTATTCAGGGAATATTATAAGTTGGTTACATTTCAATTTTCAGTGACATTACTTTACAATCATGGTTTTCTATTTTTACAATGTCGACCAATCCAATATTTTTTCTATTTAAAAATTTATTCCATACAATATTTAAACAAATATATAATTAAGCCATTTTAATACAAAGCTTAAACTAATTTCTAAACCAAATAAGAAAGATTACGTTATAACTTATAAAACATGCTTCATTTATACATACATTTGTAATCCAAAATAGTCCAATATGTTAATTTTTGCTTCAACTCTATCGAGAATATTATAATACATAGTCTTTAGCAAATACTATATTTTATAATTGGTTCAACAAATAACAAAAAATGATAGTGATTCTTTACTAATTAACTATTTTTTCTAGACATTAACACTTCTATTGTTTATACTTCCAAAGTCAAGAACTGATTGGTTTGTTCATGTTTTTCAATAACTCTTCTGACAATGTTATTACGACATCTAGTCTATCTTCTAGACGATTAAGCATTTGTTGAAGTTCTAGTATTTTTTCCATTAGTATTAAAATATCTTTGCTAAGAATTAAGATATCTTGGTTGAGCATTAAGATATCCTGGCTCCCTGCATGTATCTCTTCCTATGTACTCCTACCATTGTTTCTTTGCGTCATTTCTTCATTGTTAATAAAAAATCTAGAAAATAATAGACAAATTATAAAGCAAAATCTTAAAACACTTAATAGTTTCAGAACAACAAAGCAAGTTGATTTCCTATAACTTATGAGTCTAGAATAAAACTAACATTGACAAATTGCTTTGATAGGAAAAACGCACATATATAATGTGTTATAGGTAATAAGTCATCTAAATCATGAATTGGTCCACTAACTACTATCGATTTTAATGGTATCCATTAGCTAGTGATCATCATCAGTGTGACTTGTACCGATTTGTTAGATCTTTAATCCAAAAATATTGTAGTGAAATTTGTTACTTTAAATCATATACGTTTTACTTAAATTCTAACTTGACTTAGTCCAATTGACATGAATATGTTTCATGATTAATCTGTTTTACACACTTTAGAGATCAATATCAAAATACTATTTCATTAATATTGTAAACCACACTCTATTTTCATTAACTAAATCTGTTTTGCTAATAAATAAGAGTCTTCTCCATAATTATTTATTAAACTAACATGTATTCAACACATTTACTATCTAGATTTTCCTTGCTATTGACCAAATATTACTTTGCGAAAGTAATTTAACATCCTATATGTCAATTTGTTACTCGGATGCCTTGTTTCCTTTGTTGCATTACCCAAATATTAAATGAACCCTGTTCACTGAAATAAGTAAATTAGGTAACAATTTATAATTTTGTATGGTTTTTGTCATTTTGCGTTAAGATAAAAACTATCATTCCAAAACTATTATAAGGTTTTCTATAAAAAAAAATCTTCGATTGTAAACTTTGCAATAGTCTAAAAAAAACTTTTAACATCTAGAAAACTTGTAGGATCATTTCATTGCCAAAAAACATTTTTCTATGAAGATCACTAGAAAACTATGGTTGAATAGAAATATTCATTTCTATGTTTCATTTTCATATAGGCACGACATAATAGGAATAATTCTGAAACTATTTACTAAAGAAATAACATTCAAGCTAGATTGAATTTGGCATGGAAGAAATATAATCATCTCAATTCACATAACTATAACTTCGCTTGCAACCTAACGTACGAGCTATGTGTTGATGCATTGTTTATAGGTGCGGAATTGAAGGTTTACAACTAATTTATGGCTAATGACAATAGAGCTCTGCATAGCTCAACTGACAACAACCCCTTTCAGGTAGGCCTTGGATTTCAACTATTGTACCTTGTTGATCTCATACTGCCCCTTGCAAGTACCCAAGTAGAATTTACAATAATTACATAATAAAATATTTTATAAACAATAATGTTATACTACACAAATAATGAGTATAATATGTGATATTAAATTTGATAAATGAAAATTGATACTGTATGTTAGCTTTGAACTTTTTCGTAGTTAGAATCTGCACTCACACATGTGTTCCGACAAAAAATCTTCAAAAGCCTTTAGTGGAGAATGTGGGGGTTCATAAAATAAAAGCTTGAAATCTTCCACCACACAATGGATTTCCTTCGTACTTCTTTACAATTGCCTAATTTTAGCAACATAACCATAAACAAAGATTTTTCCTAATGATCCAATTTTCTTCCCACTCCGCGCAACCTTTACTCAATTGACTATTGATATTCAAGAATACAAAGATACACATTATTTATAATTAAAATATTTCCGAGAGAAAATATGGATTATTTAATAATTAAAATATTAGTAATAAAAGCATTATTTATAATTAAAATATTAGCAAAATATCTTATGGGTCCATTGCTTGCCTCGGTATTAGTGTGAAAAACAAATATGAATTATTTAATACCAACATATTAGCAATAAAAGACTTCAATGCAGAGTCCAAACAATGAAAGCTTCCTCCGAACTTCTACACATGTGCCTAATTTGAGACACATTTGCAAATATGAAGATATGAATTCTTGACAATTAAAATATTATCAATAATATAAGAATAAAGTATGCATTATTTCATAATGAAATATTACTTACAATTATAGAGTATACCCATCAACACAGTAGTTCATCTGATAAGATTTCCCCCCCACATTTATTTCAAGTGGGAGAGTAATTATTGATGGCATAAGTGCAAAGATCTACTTAATGAAAGCTTCCTTTGCATAATGGACTTCCTCTACACTTCCACGCATGTGCCTAATTTGAAACATATGTAGAAATACAAAGATATGCATTATTCACAATTAAAATATTATTAATAATATAAGCATAAACAATGTTATTGTGAATGACAAATATGGATTTTGTTTAAATATTTAAATATGTGTAAAAATCCGTACAATGAACCTTGTCTACACTTCCACACATCTGCCTAATTTCAGGAACACGACCATAAACAAAGCTTATGCTCAATGAAATGTGGTTTTATATAGAAATTTTTGTGCACACTGCACAACCTTTATTCAATCGACTATATATATTTATAAAAGACTGAGATCGATGAAAGGCCCTTCGAGAAAAAAGAAATACATAAATATGCATTATTTACAACTAAAATATTACCAATAATGATAGCAATAGAAGCCTTTAGTGCAATGTGCGGAGATCAACACAAAGAAAGGCTTTTACGGGGTTGGAGAGGGAACTTTAATTAGTTTAAATACAAATAAATTTGGAATTAATATTATTATTTTTCATTATGAGGATCTTTTACTATGCGCAATACAGGGTATGTATGGGAGAACGAGGGTGCATAGAGAACTTTATTCAGTAGGAACAATTTTTTTGTTAAAATCTTTCCTTGTGCAGAGGACATAGTATGTGTAGAAGAGTAGTTATGTAGAGCCCTGATTTTATAGATCTATGAATCTTTATGAAGGAGCTGGCGGGGGGGGGGGGGGGGGGCTAGAATTTTAGTAATAATATCTTATACATCAATTGCTTACTAAAATATTATCAATATTTTATGTCAATCTTCATTCTGCATAATGTCAAAAGCATTTGTAAACAAAAAAAGATAACAATATATGCCACAAAAAACTGAAGATTAGTATTGAGAGCGCACTGTGTTATGTGTATACATAGGTTATGTAGAGAAAAAATGTATGTGTGGAATAAGGGATGTGCAGAATTTGTGTAGAATGAGGGAAGTATGGAGGGATATTTTAATTGTAATGTTTACTCAATAGCTGACCAAAAGGCGTCATTGAGTAGAAAAGTAGCTCTCTATAGAAGTGCCTAGAGCTTTTACTGTGTGGAAATAACTGGAGCTCCTTTACATAGACGTGAATGCTAAACAAACTATGTTGTTCTTTAAAATGAAGTGAGTCAATTCATTGCGAACAACAAACATGAATTATGTTTTAATACTAAAATATTAGCAATGAAAACCTTCAATGCGGAGTGTAGAGATCCCCGCAATGAAGGCTTGAAAGCTTCCTCCGCACAATGAATCAATCAAATATCAACAGTATGCATTATTTACAATTAAATATTATCAATAATATAACCATAGATAATGTTATTGTGAACAAAAAATACAGATTATGTTTTGATATTAAAATATTAGTAATGAAAGCCTTAAGTGTCAAGTGCTTGAAAGCTTGAAAGCTTGAAATCTTCTTTCACATAATGAAATATCTGTGAAAGATATTTCATAGCATTATGTGAAAGAAGCTTTCAAATTTTCATTTAATGCTGTGAAAGAATACAATGAAATAAAATTGACTATTGATATTGATAGTGAAAGCTTGAAATCTTCCTCCGCACAATGAACTTTCTCTGCACTTCCGCACATCCCATAAAAATAGATTTTCCTTAATAAAATGAGGTTTTGGAAAAAATCAATTAACTAGTATAAGCTTAAATAATGTTATTGTGAAAAGAAAATATGGATTATGGTTTAATACTAAAATATTACCAATGAAAGCCTTCAATGTGGAGTGCACAAATCTACACAATGAAAACTTGAAAGCTTCTTTCACATAATGAAATATCTGTGCACTTCTACACATCCCATAAACAAAGTTTCTGCTTCGTGAAATGTAGTTATGTACATAATTTTGTATGCACTCTAGACAACCTTTACTCAATTAACTACTGATATCTATAAGAGACCGAGATCTCTGAAGAGCTCTTTGAGAAAGAGGAAATAAATAGATATGTATTATTTATAACTAAAATATTATCAATAATATTAGCAATAAAATCATTTAGTGCAAAATGTGGAGATTCACACAAAGAGCACTTCTGAATAAGAGCCTAAACAAAGAGATATTTGAAATACAAACATAAGAATTGTTTACAATCAAAATATTACAAATAATCTTGTATATGTCAACTGTTTACTAAAATAATAACAATACAATCCGTTAATGAAAACATATTTGTCAATTAATAACAACTCTTGATGTCAATGACCAACGGAAATGTGTTATTGAATATATAAGTAGCTACTTGCGAAAGTGGTTAGAGATTTCACTGTGCAAGAAATATTTATTCGCGTAATGGACTTCTATGCACTTTCGCACAAGAGAATAAACAAAAAGATATTCAGAAATATGAAGATAAGCATTATTTAGACTTAAAATATTACCAATAATATCGTGTACGTCAATTACTTACTAAAATATTAGCAATAAATGCGAACATATTTATCAATTCATAAGGCTGACCGAAAGGCATTATTTAGTACGAAAGTAGATATCTGCGGAGGTGGTGAGAGCTTTCACTATGCAAAAAGATTGATGTAAAGGGACTAAATTAAATAGTGGTATAGGTAGGGACTATGCTGCATCACAATTGTTAGTATTGTTTAAATAGTAATGTGGGCTTACTAAAAAGTAAGGGGAGCACACGTACTAATTTATTCCATTTAGATTTGATAAGTATTATATGTGGAGTACATGGATATTGTTGTAAGAAAATCTAAAGGATGATCCAGAGCATGTGGAATATTGGAGTTATGTGCTACTTGTAAAAATTATACATGGATATTGAGAATTTCTACATGTATTGCAGTGGATACAAATTATAATTTGAAGAAAAAATCCATAGATATTCTTATGCATTCAAATCTAACTCATTAAATCTTGAATGCTATTGATAAGTAGGCATATGCAATGCTAACATAAAAGGACCTAGGTGCATGGTTGTGAAGAGAAGCCATCCACATGAATGTGTCATTTGAGAGAATCCAATGCAATGATTCCACAAAGGTTTGTTATTTTTTCTTGGGGCATATCATTAGTATATTATAAAATACCACTGAATGAAATTTAAGTAGATAAATGTCATATACAGAAAAATGAAAAGAAGGGAAGTTTTCCATTTGCCAAATTTAGTAAAAACAACAAGGTAATGTTGAGTCAAATTATGTTAATTCAAATATATAATGTAAAAGTGTTTAAATGAAAGTTAGCAATAATATTATTAATTTGTGATTGGCAAGGAAAGTCATGTAAAATTCATAAAATATAATGAAGTTTTTATGCCAAAACTATAAAAGTGTGAGTTAGCTCCAGGTATATAATTCAGAGTTACTAAGCTAAAGATAAATTGAAAGTTGAGAGTATATTGATGTACATATTGATGTAAAATCTCAATTCACAATATTAATTGATGCATGAAGTTAATTCATGACAAAATCATTGATATGATGTATAAGGAAGGGTGCATGATCGGTGTTACTTGACACCCAATGTTTAATTATATGGTTGAGTGGAAGTTAGTGAAAGCGATTTGACATGTCAAGTAATTGAATAAATGCCAAATTTCAAGAGTCTAGTTGAGTCAAGTTTGGAGTCATATTAAAACCATAGTTAATTTATGTAAAATCATAGTGGTCTTGTTGGACCTTCATCAAATTCAATAAGAAACATAACCATGAAGAATTTTGCAGGTATATATGAAAGGAATTAAGAAAAATACTCCATGAATGAAGTGGAATGATAAATATGTTGATATATGTAGTGGACAAAAAAGAAATGCATGCAAAATACATTGTTGATAAGAAGTACTCAAGCTATTGAATCTTGAACAAAGAAGAGTAAAGAATAGGTAAAATTTAATGTTAAGGTCCAAGGAGAATAAATACCAATAGAAATAATAACAAGCCAATTTAAAAGGAAAAATTAGGTGAGGCATTGTGTTAATAGGGTGAAACAAACTTGTTTATGAGGAAAAGCACATTACATCCCATAGAAAAGGTGAGCACAAAAAGTTAAGGGCTTTATACAAGTCGTTGTCTATATAAAAGCAAAAGAGAAGAAAAAGAATGAAGGAGAATCTTGCAAAGATGGAACTTAAGATAAGAGGTATTAGAATAAATTAGAGAATGAAATCAGCAACAAAGGAATTTTCTGACCGAGATTAACATAAACAAAGGTTTGTAGACCATAGAGACAACTTAAAGAACAAGGATTAAATAAGGTTACATAAGTGATGAAGAAGAACCACTAGAAGGCATCACATTAAAATAAGAGAAGGAAAGTGTAGATGAAAGTATTGTAAAGGAAATAATAAAGATAATATATAAAGCTCAATTAGAATTTCCTATGTATGAAAGAATCCTTAATAAAGAAGAATTGATTGATTTGATTGCAGCCATGGATAAACATTTTGAATATGAGGGGGTAGAACATAGCAAAAAGTTGAAGTTTATTGTTACAAGATTAAAAGGACATGTCTCACTATGGTGACATAACATTTAGAATAAAGAAGAAATAAAGGTAAGAAATTGATCACATCATGGGATAGAATGGTAGTTAAGTTGAAATCTAAATTCATGCCAAGAGACTACTACAAAAGGCTTTAGAATTTGAGACAAAAGGAAAAGAGTGTGAAAAATTACATAGGAGAATTTTAAAAGTTTCCTATAAGGGTAGGACACAAAATAATAAATGAATAAGGTAGCAAGGTACATAAATGGTCTAAATTCAGATTTTGGATGAGATTTACTCTTTGTCTTTGAAAACAGTGTATGAAGCTTATAAACTTGCACTTAAAGTAAAGAAAAATTGTCCAAGAAATGAACTCAATATATAGGAGATGGAAGTAGCTATTTGAGATATACGAGGTAGAATGATGACAATAATTATATTCAACTATGCTAGAAGTGAAGGAAGTCCCCTATGTCCATGTCAAATTCCAAGGGAAAGTTATTCATATAAAAGAGGATCATCACATTTAGAAGGTGAACGTTTTTGGGGTAGTTTTAGATGCAATGTATATGGTCATAGATATTATGAATGTCCAAATTTTCTCGATGAATATTGTACCAATAAGGTGGTTCAATCTAAAGATGATGAAAGTGTAGGATCATCATTGTTGATGACAAAGAGACTTTCCACGCCAAGCAAGGAGATCAAAGAGAAAATACAAAGAAATGATTTGTTTAGAACTGGTTTCAATTTAAAAGGTAAGTGCTACAAAATGATAATTGATGGTGGTAGTACATATAATCTAGTATGTCTTAAAATGGTTGAAAATTTGGGTTTCAAAAATTTTATTCATCCTACACCTTATGAAGTGTCATGATTGCATAAAGAACATCATATTTTGTTGAGTGAATAATGTATAGTAGAGTTCGAGATAGGAGTCTATCAATATGAAGTACCTTTTGATGTAATACCTACGAATGCTTTCCATGTTTTATCGGGTAGAAATGTGTGTTTTCACCATCCTTTTCATATATATATATATATATATATGAAAAGGATGGTGGAAACACACATTTCTACCATTGAAGGATGAAGATGCATCAATAAAGATCAATAATCAATTGTTGATTATGAGTGAGAAGAAAAAATTAAAGCAAGGAAAAGAAGATGAGACAAGTTATACATTGATTGGAAAACCAAAGCTGGTTCTTATGGACATTGAGGTAACTAATTTTCCTTTAGAAAAAACATATTTTTTTAAATGATCATGAGAATATGAATACTAATGAATTGTCTAGTGAAATGTTTCCAATAACATGTATAAATCATCCAATGATATCTATTGTAGAAGAAAAAATTTAGAAAGATATTTAGATGGATGGAAATAGTGAAGAAACTGTAAAAGGTGAACAACAAGAGACCAAAAATCAAGAGGTTATATTGAGAAATACCAAGAGGTCTTTGTGTGAAAAATTCAAATTGATGTTGGAAATATTATGAGTAAATATCATTGTGAGCTAGTTATGGAAAATAAAGTAATGGTATTTTTGAGATAGATGGATCATATGCATGCAATGAAGGTAAAATTTCATGCATATGAAGTGAAAAGGGAGATAGTGGACTATATATCTATGGACTAAAGGAAATAAATATGGGAGAATAAAAAAAGGAATGTTTTACAAGTTGTCTTGGAAGTTATCTACAAGCAAGTCATTTTGATGGGTTAGGATAGGCTTCAAAATCCTAATGAACAATTTTTTTTCTTTAACATGTATTCTTTTATGTGCATGTGGGTTCAAGGAAGACAAGAGTAGATTAAAGACGAAATTTGAAGAGACGAGTCATGAGGATACTTCAAGTATGCATAAGAGATTATTAGGTTATGATCAATTTCAAGAAGAAATCAATTTTCTAGATGAAACCACTAAAGTGTAATTGCAAAGAAAACTACCTGTCTACATCCAAAAAATAGATGTTGGGACCTATGAGGAAAACATTTAAAGAAAAAAAAATTATTTTGTAGATGTATCTATATTTATTTTAGACATTCGAGTAAAGGAGACAATAATGAACACTCTATGGATAGGATTCCACGAATAATTTTTGTTCCTTGGGAGTGTGATGCAAGAGCATCATTTAACATTTATTTCCTAGGTGTGATAGGATATAGAATTCTCTAGAATGAGCTATGTAAGGATAATATAATTTCTTTAATAGATCATATAATGTAACAAATGCATTAACCAAAAAAAATATGGTGATTAGCTTTGAGTTCTCTCCATTAAGCCAAAGGATCCTTCCTTCTACCCCTTAGTTCAAACAATTGGAACTCTTCCATGTGTATAGACATTTCAATCTACTGGTTACCGAGCCAGCTCGAAAAGGTGCCACCATGAGTCAAGGCATAATTGACCTGGACCATAGGTCGGGCTTTTATCCAATTCCTTAGTAATGTTTGGCTTAACAATATATCAATTGAATATTTTCAACAGATATTCTCATTATTCTCTCCATATTTGAAGCTTGCATGGATTCTTGAGAGAAAATAATAATAAATTTAAAGAGGAAACCTAGGCCCAATCTAGCCAAACTAAGGTCTGGTTGACCATCTTCCTTTTACGACCCTAGAACTGGATGGTCCATTTGAGTGTAAAAATATGATTAAAAAGTGGAATCCCATCCTAGTTGTCTTCCCTCTCATCAGTCTTGTCTATTTAATCCATTCTTGATGTGATTTATGGTTGATCTCCTTAGCAATGCCATACAGTTCTTTTTGCAAGGAAATGGAGTTATTTCATTTGTCATGTGGCATCCCTTCATCATTTATTTCATGTCTTGGAAAGGTTATGGAGATGATTTTGTTTTATTTGTTGCAAATTGGCTCATGGTCGGGCCTTGTTTTTGGATATTGAACCTCCTGGTTTCACATCTTACTCAATTGCTTCACTTGGTTTTAGAAGCTGGAGGAGTTGATTTCATACTTTTTGATAGCTAGGATTCGATACTTTTCTTCAATATGGAAAGTAATTATTGATCTCAGGAGCACCTCAATGCAAGAATATTTCTTGATAGGATTTTTGAACTTGCTTAGGAAATTTTAGCTTCCATCCAAGGGACATGGTTGAGAGATAAAGGTGCTCCTTCTAGCTTTTGATGGAGACCAAGTCATTAAATGACCACATAGACATAGAGAATTATCTAGAAGGGTTGTAGTTGGAGGTTTGTTTACTCAATGCTTAAGTGGCTGCACTATAAGTCTTTATAACAACCCACCCCACATTTACCTACTTTAACATACTTACCAAAGTAAACATGAGCTAAGAGTTACTATGCATGACCCAACTTCTAAGGTGCAATTACAAAAATGCAGTATAACTTGCTAGCAGATGCTATTTATTTTTACAAACACTTTGTGGCTATAATACCTGTAAGTCATGGATGCATATTTTGGTCACTGTTTACATTATTTTCATCAAATGTTTAGCAATAAGGCTTACTTTCCTCACATAATTGCTGCAACAAACACATATTATCTCATGCATCCATATAAAATAAACACGAGACTATCAAACCTTGAATTAGATCAAGATCAAGAGAACATCGTAAAATAATAAATACACCATGCATGTAGCATATACTTAACCAACAATGAAGCCATGACAAACTAGTTATGTAAATAAGAGTAAATTAGAAATTATGCTCAATGATCATCAATAAATAATAATACATATAACATGTGCAAATTACCAACCAAGTCAGGCACTTCCACGTACCACCCAACAGTATATTGGGCTAAACCGAATATTTTTTTCATCCAATCACCCTATTGGGGAAAATTATTTTCTTAATAAAAAGAACTAATTACCTGGAAATTAATTATCAACCTGACAAGCGTCTTTTTATTTCAAGGAAATTGACAAAATATATACATAACAATACCAATAGCTAACATTGGTTCTATATTATTGTGTCCTATACTATCAAGCTCATTCAACAAGAAATGAAATGTAAGACTTGAATAACAATAGTAAGTTAAAAAGCATAAAGTAAATGATAGGAAAATAATTGCGCTAATCACACAATTTGAATCGATACTAAATTAAACCACTAAAATGGACATTTAATATAATGCACCCAATATAATTCAAATACTAATCTAGAGCAGTAAATTAAATGAAATCTAGGAATTGGATGAAATAACAAATCTGGAAAATGTGGCAAACAACAAATTAGTTAAAAGAAAGGAAATCTACTTTAAGGAATGACAATTGGAATTGAAATAAACAAACACATAACTACACTAATTTACATCTTCAAGGAAACACCTCATCCAAGGTAGTGGGCCCACCTGCCCAAAACTTAGTTTCGCCTTGAGAAATAATTCAGATCAGATTACAAGTAATAGATGTAGAACTCAATGGATAGATTCTTTCATTAAAAGATATGAGAGAAATAATTACATAAATTGAATTTCTTAGCTTTTCCTCAAATTCAATAATTGTTCATCTCCCATCTCTCATCTCTTATCTCTTCTCCTACATCCTATCTAAGAATTTTCCATCTCCTATCTCCTAATTATCCTTCCATTATCCCCTAATTATCCTGCATCCTCTTTGATCTTTGTTTTCATTTAAATACATAGAGAGCAAAGGAAGGTTACAACAAACATGATTACACACTAATTTCCATTACAAATTTGGATTGTACAAAACAAATTAATTAGCAAGATCATATCTGAAAGATATTTCCATCAACATTCAGCAGGAACAATCTGAATTTGGTATTGCAATTGAAAGAATTTGGAAAATGGTCACAACAACAAATCTTAGAAAATCAACTTTGAAGAACCTTTCATTTCTCTCAATCCAAATCAAATTTTGGAAAAACGCTCACTACAAGTCTAATTTGGTCCGTTCTAGACAAAACCCATGTTTCGAATTTTCCAGATTCACCTTCATTTGTGCAAAATGTCCAATGCAAAATTTTCACTTCTTATTTCCGTGAATTTTTGAGTTGGAATATTTAATTATGAGGTGGAGATCAAATTTCCAATTTGGAAAATATCTCGGAGGCTAAAATAGTGAGTGATATTATAAAAAAATTCATTAATAAGCCATCATTGGAAGAATAATGTATAATAATCTTCAATATATTAAAAATAAAGTAGAAGAAATAACATTTATCCATAAGAGCATAAATAATTACAAAATGGAATTATATGATAAATTATGATAAATGACGTGATAGAGAATGGTAGAAATGGATGTAATAGATGTTAAAAAGTCATAATAATAATGAAAAATTAGTGGCCCAACATACCCCCAAACTAAATATGTTGCATATCCTCATGGAACCCAAAGCCTCTGTATTAACCAACTATAATACAAAAAATTTCATCCCAAATCATGAAATTGATGGAACAAATGACTTTTTCCTCAAGTAATGAATATTTACTTTTACCAATGTTGACGAAGGCATAAAAATTTTCACATTGACTTTCAACTATATGTACATGAAGTTGTAGCAAAATATGATATAAGTAATGGAAAACTTCATTAACCATTTTCTCAAAAACTACAAACAAGATTTTGTTGAAAGTTTGCAATCAAATTTCTACTATGTTAATGCTTCTCTAATCCAAAAATCAGATCGTTTTGATGCACGAATCATGAGATATAAGTAAAATGGTTGTAGGTGATAGTGCATGATGTCTAAACTTTTACAAACTAATTTAACTTGAATTTTTCTAGGTTTGTGTATTTTAATGATACCTCTTTGTTGTCCAAAAATCACAAGAATTTAGTTTATAGTTTTAAATATATACAAAAATCAATTTCTACATTGTATAAAAATGAAATTTTATGCTTTAAATGAGAAAGAAAGTATAAAACATCCATCATGTGTTGTAATTCATCCTCCAAACTGGAGAATTAGCATGCCCTCATGCAATACTAGAAAACAAATTGAGGTGGTTGCTACAATCGTTGTTGAAATCTATACTTGGTGTAAAACAACATGGAATAAGGGAGGTTTTGAGAATGAATAAGGAGATCGATGTATGATGGCATGGTCATAATAAATAAATGAATCAAAATAAAACTTGCCCAAACTGAAAGCTTTTATGTCTCTGAAAAATGGGAAGTGGTAAAAATGTGGAATGAATGATGATAAATAATGCTCAATGGATTTTCATGAAATTATCCTAAACTTTTAATAAATCAGAAACTTATGCTATTTTACCTCAAGTTTTACCTCTGAAAAAATGTGGAATGACATGCATGCATTGGCATTTGTTGAAGATAATGTAGGCTAAAATGATGTTGAAAGTGATGCAAAAGGTGGAAGTCATGCAAACACATCTTTTCTGAACAATTGTTTGTGTTCACGAGTTGCTCGAGCCTCTTCTGTTAGTTGCAATGGTGTGGGCTCGCTATCAATAAAGTTTCCCCCCATACTTGTTGTTGTCCTATAAACAATTCACTATTATGCATGCAATTTTCTTGAATCCACGGTTTTAGTTTTGAAAAGTAATAGATAAGCCGCATGCAAATATCTCAATCAGAAAAAGCTTTTGTATAAATGCAATAGTAATATTTTGTCAAATCAACAAGTTATGGTGGATTTTGGTAATTATTACACATGATATCCCAGAATGCATATGTCCCCCCTCCGCTTAGAAAATGACATCCATGAACATAAAGCATAGGAAAAAATGCAAAGGATGTTGAGGATTCATAAATACGACAGGACAATAGTCAGAGTGGCGTATATACGACCAAAAACGGTCAGAGCAGTACAGGTCAAAATATTTGGAATTTATGTAAAAAGAATAAAATAGAGATTAGATCATTATGTAAATAGATATTTACCATAGGTGGAAATGTGACAAACGCATGACCTACGATAAATGTTAATGAATGTTGGTATCGAGTGATCGGACAATAATCATATAGTGTATATAAAGATATAGTTTACCATGCATGTTGGCTAATTGAATTAAAAGTACCGTTCAAATGGTAAATTCTCCTTTAAAAAGGAATCCATAGGGGGTAATAGGATAACGATTATTTGGCCATGTAACAGAGTACTTCAATACAAAAAGCAAAGCCACTACTGTCAACAGACGTTCATATCCTCGACAAGGCTTCTTTTTAACCCAAAAAATGCGTAAGAATCCTATATTTAGTATTTAGATGTTTTTTCTTTTCTTTGCTATAAAGATACCATTATGCTGGCATGGTAACCAGATAATCATAGTGCCATTCACTAGGATAAAACAAAGTGATCAAGCTAGCTCATGAGGAGACCCCCTTAGCTTTTGATTGTTTTAACTATCAAAAAGGTCATTACCTTGGTGTGGTGGCCATAATGGAATGTCACGTGTTACACCCTTATGATCATGGTAAGCTGGCTCGTAATGAGACCCCCTATCCTCTTTAAGAAGATGTATGTTGTGTTTTCATAGTTCATATTTTCATATTTTTATTGTAAAGGGACAGAGGCTCATTTACTCCTTAAGAGTCAGGGATGGCGTAAGAAGTAAAAAGAATGCCAATGAAAGTTATGCTTTTATCGCTATATCATCATATCAAATGGATTTATCCATTTGAAAGTGTGAAAGATAAACCAACATGGTATTAAAATAGGAAATCATTTTATGATGTGTCCAAAGAGAAGATATTCAACAAGTCATTATATAAATGAACAATGTCAGTTTCAGAATAAAGATGACCATCAAAAGGTTTTACAAATCATAATGGTATTAATATTTTATTTTTTTTTATCTGAGGTACAAATTCCAAATCCAAGCAAATGGTTTCACTAAAAACATGCAAGAGAAAGAAAATGGAAAAAAGAGTGATTGACGATGGAACAACAAAAGGAAATCACAACTGTTCATTCTACCGTACAACAATTGTTCAATTGACTGAACAACAATTGTTCAAATGATTGAACAACAAACACACAAAAAGAAATCAGTGTTGTTCAATTGATTGAATATTAATTGTTCAATCGATTGAACAACAAAACACTCAAAAAGAAATCGATGTTGTTCAATTGACTGAACAACAATAGTTCAATAGATTGAACATCAAAACACGCAAAAAGAAATCGGTGTTGTTCAATTGATTGAAAATCAATCGTTCAATCAATTGAACAAAAAACACACACAAAAAGAAATCGGTGTTGTTCAATTGAATGAACAACAATCCTTCAATCGATTTGAATAGCAAAACACTCAAAGAGAAATCGGTGTTGTTCAATTGATTGAACAACAATCCTTCACTCAATATGAACAGAACACTGAAAAAGAAATCGGTGTTTTTCAATTGATTTAATAGTAATCATTCAATCAATTGAACATCAAAACACACAAAAAGAAATTGGTGTTGTTCATTTTATTGAATAGAAATCATTCAATTGATTGAACAACAAAACATACAGAGAGAAATTAATGTTGTTCAATTGATTTGAACAACAAAACCCATAAAAATAAATCGGTGTTGTTCAGTTGATTGAATAGAAAAACACTCAAAAAGAAATCGATGTTGTTCGATTGATTAAACAATAATCGTTCAATCAATTGAACAACAAAACACTGAAAAAATCAGTGTAGTTCAATTGATTGAACATCAATTGTACAATCGATTGAACAACAAAACACACAAAAGTAAATCGGTGTTTTTCAATTGACTGAACAACAATTGTTCAATCGATTTGAATAGAAAACACACAAAAAGAAATCGGTGTTGTTCAATTGATTAAACATCAAAACAGTGAAAAAGAAATTGATGTTGTTCAATTGATTGAAAAACAATCATTCAATAAATTTGAACAATATTTCAATCGATTTGAACAACAAAACACTCAAAAACAAATTGGTGCTATTCAATTTATTGAACAATAATCTTCCAATCGATTAAACAACAAAACACACAAAAAAACTGATGTTGTTCAATTGATTGAACAACAATCATTCAATCGATTGAACAACAAAACACACAAGAAGAAATTTGTGATGTTCAATTGATTCAACTTCAATCGTTCAATTGATTTGAACAACAAAACATGCAACAGGAAATTGGTGCTGTTCAATTGATTGGACAACAAAACACTATAAAAGAAATCAGTGTTGTTCAATTGACTGAAAAACAATCATTCAATCGATTTGAACAACAAACACTCAAAAAGAAATTGATTTTGTTCAATTGATTGAACAACAATCGTTCAATCTATTAAACAACAAAACAAACAAGCAAAAAATTTTGTTGTTCAATTGACTGAACAACAATTGTTCAATCGATTGAACAAAAAAATATGAAAATGAAATTGGTGTTGTTCAATTGATTGAACAACAATTATTCAATCGATTGAGAAACAAAACACACAAAAATAATTTGTGATGTTCAATTGATTGAACAACAATTGTTCAATCGATTGAACAACAAAACACACAAAAATAAATTGGTGTCGTTCAATTGATTGAACAACAATCGTTCAATCGATTGAAGAACAAAACATACAAAAAAATGGGTGTTGTTAAATTGATTGAACAACAATTATTCAATCGATTAAACAAAAAAATATGAGAAAGAAATCAGTGATGTTCAATTGATTAAACAACAATTATTCAATCGATTGAACAACAAAACACACAAAAGGAATATGTTTTGTTCAATTGATTGAACAACAATTGGTCAATCAATTGAACAACAAAACACACAATTTAAATAATATTTTCTATTAAATTGATTGAACAACAATCATTTAATCGATTGAACAACAAAACATACAAAAAAAATTGGTGATTTTCAATTGATTGAACAATAATCGTTCAATCGATTGAACAACAAAATACGAAAAAACTAAAATCAATGTTGTTTAGTTGATTGAACAACAATCGTTCAAACGATTGAACAGAAAAATGCAAAAAAAATAAATTTGTGTTGTTCAATTGATTGAAAAACAGTGGTTCAATCGATTGAACATCAAAGCACACAAAAAAGAAATCTGAGTTGTTCAATTGATTGAATAGACATTGTTCAATTGATTGAACAACAAAATATGAAAAAAAAAAAAAATCAATTATGTTCAATTGATTGAACAACAAAATAGGAAAAAAAGAAATAAGTGTTGTTCAATTGATTGAACAACAATTGTTCAATCAATTAAACAACAAAATATGAAGAAAAAAACATGTGCTGTTCAATTTATTGAACATCAATCCTTCAATCGATTGAACAACAAAACACACAAAAATAAAGTGTTGTTGTTCAATTGATTGAACAATAATCGTTCAATCAATTGAATAGAAAAATACGCAAAAAGAAATTGCTGTTGTTCAGTTGATTGAGTAACAATCATTCAATCGATTGAACAACGAAATACGCAGAAAAAGAAGAAGAAAACAATATTTTTCAATGGATTGAACAACAATTGTTCAATCGATTGAATCAACAAAATACAAAAAAAAATGTTGTTCAATTGATTAAACAACAATTGTTCAATCGATTGAACAACAAAACACACAAAAGGGGAAATTAGAGTTGTTCAATGGATTGAACATAAGTTGTTTAATTGATTAAACAAAAATTATTAAACACACCTAAAAGGAATCAGAGCTGTTCATTCTACCGAACAACAGTTGTTCATTTGACAAAACATCAACTCCAGATTCACCAACAAAATGACAACTACAACTTCGAAGGAAGCAACACCTGAAAAAAAAAAGATAAGAGAAATTAGAAAAGAAAAAACGCATTATTTAAAAAAAGTAAGTAAATAAATATACTAAGTTACAACATCTATGATGTTCTTTCCTAAGGGAACATCAATATGTCAATGGAAAAAAAATGATCTCCTGGAAAAACGCTTTGGCAACAATGACATGAATCTTCAAATGGAAATCAATTATCCATTTCTTCTGTTATGAATCTGTTAGGTAATGAATTGGATGAAATTACTTTGTTTCATTAACATTTCTTTCAAGAATCGCTCGTTCATAAATTGACCTCTTTATTCTTCTAGTACCTACAAAAAACGAGTGTATACCTGAAATAAAACATTAGATCATGGAGAAAGAGAGGTGATCGGGCTCTTCTAATCCAAGAAGTATGAAATAAAATAACAATTAGTTACTTTTTAAAACAAATCCATGGAAAAAATAACAAATTAAAATTAATTTATTACCTGCGGGATAGCAATGGCCAATCATGCTAACCTGCAATGTTTCAATCATAAATTATTTGTTTTTCATCCGATTTGAATGATTCTAAAGACAAATGAGAGTGAATTAAAAAGGATATATCTAATAGACACATGTTTTAAACATCTCATGAGATGATCTATCAAATTGACTTAGAACGATCTGCATAACAAAGTCATTTTCGATTTCCTAGTTTAGACGAATAGTGGGTATTTTAAGTATACCCTTTTCGTTTGATGACAGATTCAAATTATTCAAGTTGGAGATTAAAGTAGATTCATTTATTTATCTCCAATAGAAACATCCTTTAAGACAAGAATAAATGATGGGTCAAATACGCGAGTGAACAGTTGGAAAAACAATGTTTTAAAAGTGCATATGTACGATGAACAATTAGTATTTTGGTCATAACTTTCTCATACGATATAAAAATTGAGTGATTAAGATTTCCTTGTAAACTAAATTCATATGGGAATATACCATAGAAATAGGTTTTAAAAATATAGTCATTTATGCCTCCAAAAACTGATTGTCCCAACTCTATTACGGAGTTGCCTACTAGACACTCTACCAATGTTTTGGTTATAACGTTTTCATTTCAAATCGAAATAGAGTGAATAAAATTGGGTTGGAAAGTAGACATCAAGGGATACTTAGGATATAAATAGGTTTCAGAAATATTCCCCTTTGGTCCCTTAGAACATGACTGTCCCGACTGTGTCTTAAGAACTTTCATCAAGCCCGCAAGCCAAAAAATATGATATTCAAGTAATTTTTCCAAATTGGTGATAAAAATTAATATGAGTGTTTTTGTAACTTTAATTTTCAATATAATATATCTACATACAAAAATAAATTAAAACATTTATCACCGATGTTGATTTCCACATCATCTTACAACAAAAAACAAATATTTTTACATAAAAAATGTATTTATTTCTGTTCTTATTTATTTTATTTTCTACACTAACCGACTCTACCTTGAAAATGAATATGCTTACATATAAGAGTAATTCCAGTGGATCCATTTTTGAAATAAGGCCTCAATTATGTACATACCCAAATTTGAAAAATGCATGTTAATAAATATTAGGGTATGAGAAACCAACTTCCCTTGAAAAGATGGTGTCAAAAATTGTTGACGAATGGAGTGATACTGCAAACAAATGATGAGTGAAACCCATCTTCAATATATCCTTTACTTTCTTGATTTCTCATAGCTGTCATATCATGAAGTTCTTGAGTTTTTAAATCGACTTGTTGATGAACACTCCAAGAAACCTCATTTTATTCCATAACTTCTACAATTTTTGGATTTGAAACATTCACAATCTCAATATAAGTTTTCTACCAATGGTGCATGTGAGATAGAATGGGTGGGAAGGGTAGGTGAATTTTTTAGTTCAACACTGTAAGCAAGTTGTATTGGTTTATTATGGTGAGGGTGTGGAATGAGTTGAGCAAGAAATTGTGTAGGGCATGGAGAATTTTGATGGTGTAGTTGATTGGGCTATGTGGATAATTTTTGTAGACAAGAAAGATGTTGTGGAAGATCTAGTGCAGAATATGGATGATGTGCTTATGCTACAATATGAGGGAGACTAGTCATGTAATCATAATATGAGCCATGCCAAGATTGTGGATAAGGTTGGTGAGGGTTATATTGAGATTGGCATGGTTTCCCTAAAACAGGAGTATACGATAATGGATTATGAAAGTAAGAAAATGGAGAGGAATTGTTTTGGACCATACATGTAGGCCATGATTTCAATGGTTGTGAAATTGTAGCAACTTCTCCATCTATTTGATATGATGCTTCCATCCTAGATAAGACAGAACAACTATCTATGGGATGCTCCTTTCGGTAATGAAGGAAAAAAGCTTCATCAAATTCTGCCTCATTTTTCTCAACTTGCAAAACATGCAATTGTGAATTTAGAGAGCTAATAAAATCGTATTTAAAATTTTCAAATAAAACATCGATTTCAACTCCTATATCTCTTGTTCTTGCAGTAGATTTGGAAAAGAGAGAAAAAAGTTCTCTATAATTCTTACCATCCTTGGAGATTCCTCTTGAATACCTTATGCATAATTCACAAACATCATCATATGATAACTGAAAAACATAACCTTTTCACATTAGATTTGAGAGTTCTAAAATTCATCTTTGATTCCTTTAAGGAGTGTTTTTAAGATCTCTTTTTTCAAATACTTATGCTTTGATTTTTGAAAGTTGTATTTAAATCACTCCACATAGTCCTCGAAGCTTTCATCTTCCCCTTGTATCATACCAAAAATATCTTTAGTGGCCTTGCAATAGTCTTGATACCTTTTCAAGAATGCATTCTTCATGTCCTTCCATGTTTGGATGTAGCTCCCACCAAGGCTCATAAACTATTAGAGAGTTTCTCCTTTTAAAGTAAGAGAAAAATTTTTAAACCTTTGAGCATTAGTACAATAAGCATATGCTCTACAAAGTACTTCAAACTCAAATAAGAATGTATATGGGTCTTTGTTTTCAAAACCATGAAAATTTGGTAGAGAAGATGGGTGAATGATGTGCGTTTGCGTCACTCCTAGATATCTGATAGGGAATTCAAAAGTAGCAATGTGAACCATTTCTTACCATACTAGAAGATGTTCTTTATGTGTTTCTTTCAGGCTACTCCTTCAAATTTTCCTGTCAATTGGTTAGTGGAATGGGTGGTGCTTAAATCACCACTTGAGTGGAATTATGAGATTTTTTTTTCAAAATTATACCTCTAAAATTCCTACTTCTATCAGTGCATACTATACGATCTAACCCTCACTACTGAGGGTAGACCCATCACTAGTTCCCTAGGATGGGCACATAGGTTCTTACCTTCCGTCTTCAATATCCAACTCTCATGAAGTCACGTATGCATCTACAACCAGATATTAGTGTGGTAGTGAAAATTGACTGTCTCCCCAGCAACGACGCCAAAATGTTAGGGAAAATTAATTTCTTAATAAAAACAACTAATTACCTGGACATTGATTATCAACTCGAGGAGCGTATTTTTATTTCAAGGCAATCAGAAAAATATATGAATAACAATACCAACAGCTAACACTTGTTCTATATGATTGTGTCTTATACTATCAAGCTCATTCAATAAGAAATAAAATTTAAGACTTGAATAACAATAGTAATTTAAAAAGTAGAAAGTAAATGACAGGAAAATAATTATGCTAATCACACGATTTGAATCAATACTAAATTAAACCACACATTGTTGAAATGGAAATTTAATCTATTGCACCCAACAAAATTCAAATACTAATCTAGAGCAGTAAATTAAATGAAATCTAGAAATTGGATGAAATAACAAATCTAGAAAATGTAGCAAATAACAAATTAGGTAAAAGAAAGGAAATCTACCCTAAGGAATGAAAATTGAAATTCAAATAAAAAAACACATAACTACACTAACTTACATGTTCAAGGAAGCACCGCGTCCAAGGTAGTTTGCCCAACTACCCAAGACTCAATTCCACCTTAAGAAATAATTCAAATCACATTACAAGTAACATATGTAGAACTCAATGGATAGCTTCCTTCATTAAAACATATGAGAGAAATATTTACAAAAATTGAAGTTCTTATCTTTTCCTCAAATTCAATAATTATTTATCTCCCATATCTCATCTCTTATCTCCTCTCCTACATCCTATCTAACAATTGTTCATGTCCTATCTCCTAATTATCCTTCCATTATCCCCCAGTTATCCCCCACTCCCTCTTTGATTTTTGTTTTCATTTAAATACTTGCAAAGGGAGGTTACAACAAAGTTGATTACAAACTGATTTCCATTACAAATTTGGATTGTACAAAACAAATTGACTACAAAGATCATATCTGAAAGATCTTTCCATCAACATTCAATAGGAACAAGACAAATTTGGTATTGCAATTGGAAGAATTTGGAAAATGGCTGCAACGAAAAATATGAGAAAATCGCCTTCGAAGAACATTGTGTTTCTCTCAATCCAAACCAAATTTTCGAAAACTTCCCATCACAAATCTAATTTGGTTCGTTATGGACAAAATCCATTTTTTTTATTTTCAAGATTCACCTTTATATGTTCGAAACGCCCAATGCAAAACTATCACTTATTATTCCAACGAATTTCTGAGTTGGAATATTTAATTTTGAGTCGGAGATCAAATTTGCAATCTGGAGAAGGTCTTGGAGGCTAAAATAGTGAGTGATGTTATAAAAAATTCATTAATAATCCATCATTGGAAAAATAATCATAATAATCTTCAATATATTAAAAATAAAGGAGAAGAAATAATAATTATCCATAAGAGCATAAATAATTATAAAATGGAATTATATGATAAGTTACGATAAATGACGTGATAAGGAATGGTAGAAATAGATGAAATAGATGTTAAAAAGAGATAATAACAATGAAAAATTAGTGGTCCGACAGACTCCCCATGCCATATTCCAAGCATGAATGTTGTATTTAATGGAATAAGCCAAGACAAAATCAACTAGTGCTTCCAATGGCCAAACCACCTCAACCCTCAACCATAGTGATTCAGCCTCTATAGTCTAGAAATCACTAACACCAACCAGATTGGTCTCTATCCAAATTTTCCAAGGCTCTAGGAACTACTAAATCAACCCACAATTTTTTCGGGCTCCAGATTGTTTGTCCAACCTAGATCGGAGGACTAGTAACTCAACCCAACAAGGGCTCTAGAGAATTTATCTCAAACTAGGCTCCAAGGCTAATAACTCAACCCAAGTTTTTCTAGGACTTATAGAGTATTTGTTCCAACCCATGACCATAAGGAACATGAGCACCAATTAGAAAAAAAACAAGTGGAAAAACCCACAACACCTTGGTTATCTAGGAAATGGAAAGGTGAGGCTAAAACCATTGTCAATCCAGGGAAATATCCATGCCAATGACAGGACATAACCAAAAAATCTCATTCATATACCATGCATCCATAAATCAGCAAGGAAATCACACATGCAACCTGTTACCTGCAAAGAAATCGAACTGTAGCTACTAATCCGAATGTTCCCTTGCACTTTCCTACTTTCCTTTGCCTTATTTCTTTAAATCCAAGTGAATACTAGAGTGCTCCAAGAATTCTCCAATAATGATATAAGTGTGGAAGAGTGCGAGAGAATGAGAAAGTGAAATGAGAGCTCAAAAACGAAATTGAAAAAATACTATGAACTGATCCTCAAAATCCTTTTATCGTTGAGAACTCTATTCTCTTCATTTTCCTTCATTTTTCCTAAAATTTCCTTGTCATAGAAATTTGTGCCTATTCACCTTTCTTTTCTCCTATTTTCCCTTATTTCATAAATAAAATGCCAATTATTGTCAGTTTCCTTTGTCAATGCCTTTGCTAATTTCCTTAGCCATAAATAAACCAAAAGTGACACCCACTAGGATGTTTTTCCCACCATTCAACTTGGAATATGTCTGGCATGACCTCAGTCTTATAGTTTTTCTTACATGGAAAATTAATCGGGGGTTGTTACAAAGCCCTCCCTCTTGGTGGAATAGCATCTTGGTGTTATACGACACCTATGACTAACAAATCGATGAAAACAAAACATACTACCTATGGAGATTTATAACCTAGCTCATTGCAGTATTTACAATAACCTCTGATGAAAACAAAACAACAAACCACTTACTGGAGCTTTATACCACAAATCATTATGATATTTACAATAATAACCACATATACTTATGCACATTTTCTTCGACCAACAAATAATCATACTATCTATGCAGCGTTATAACCACAACTCCATACAATATTTACAATAATAGAAACATATGCATGTGCACATTTTCTCTAACCAACATAAAAATGGATACAGTATCTATATCAATCAATAATGGAATCTAGAGGCACACATCTCCACCCTCAAAAGTAGTACTAGGATTTAGCTCCTTCCAAAGAAGTCCATAATCAATTGCCAAAGTTAAGCCTATATCCAATGTCCAATGTTATGATCCTTGTGCTACTTGTTCTCTTAGTGAACAGTTACCGACTCATTGTTTTATGGAACACTCTCAATGTGCTTTTGATTGCATCTATAAATGCTAATGATCAAAAACAATTCATTCCCCAACCTTCCCTTCTTTGCTACACAGTCCCCTGGGAAATTTGGTCACCCCTTTTTGTGCAATCACACACCTTCCAAGTTCAGCCGACATCCCCTTCTCTTCTACACAGTCCCTTGGGTGATCCATCCATTTGCAAGGGTTCTTCACATCATAAGTCAAAAAACAAAGGTATGTTCCCACCTCAAAATGATCATATTGGTCATAGCATGCTCATGGTAATCAAAAATATTAGGTTCCAATGTCACCCAATGGCCATGCTCCTGAAGTGCTTTACCAAAATATCATTGCATGTTCCAATCCCTTTCACTGCTACTCCTAACATTCTTGTAGTCAGGTTCAACCACCCAAACTAGGAATTTCTTACCACCCAAATCAGGTATTTTCCATGCTTTCTTGTACCAAGCATATAATTTCCACTATACTCAAAAGGAATTGAAATAAATTCAAATCATACCTCATTAGTATCTCATGAATAAGGTACACATGCAATTATGTTTACTTCCTGTCACAACAAGTCAAACTAACTCTTTGATCAAATCATCATGTACAAAAATATCTCATTCGATTAGCTCAAATGTAACCATCATAAATCAAAATCATAGATCACATCATAATTAAAATAAAATAAAACACTTATACTTATCTTTTAATGGGTTCTTAGCTTCTACCTTTCTCCTTTATCCTTTCTGTGCACACATTAAATCGGCTACCAAACTCAACAAGCACCTAGTTCCTTCTCTTCTGTTCAATCAAATACACATACAAACATTGTACATAACAACACATACACCCACACACAGTGTACCACACAATACATACACCTACACCCTGGTGTACAACACAACACAACATCACACATACAGCATGTACACAACACCACATGTACCACGTGTACACAACACCACATGTACCACGTGTACACAACACCACATGTACACAACATCACATGTACAACATGTACACAACACCACCTATAAAATTGGTACACAAAAACACATGTACACAACACAACATGTACAACATGTACACAACACCACATGTAAAACATGTACACAACACCACCTACACAGCATGTAGACAACACCACATTTACAAAATCTACACAACACAACACGTACCACATGTACACATCACTACATGTGCAACATGTACACAACACCACAAGTACAACATGTACACAACGCCACATATACATAGCACCACATGCACATCATGTTCACAACATCGCATGTACATTGCAACAGTATTGCACATCCGGAGACCACACTGTCTCTACCGATAAACCTTGCTTCTAATACCTTTCCACTATCCATGCTTATACCATAATGTCTTAGATCATACTGCTTTCATTCTACTGATGTATCCCACAACATGACTTATCCATAATAGAAAAATAAGCATAGTATAAGCACATAATATCAATTCATATCCACATGATACAAACTTAATAGATCTGTCATGGCTACTCTTACCACTTAATTCGTCATAAGACCGGGAACCTCTTCATGCCATTCACTTGAATAAGCAATCATTCCTCCACAAGCATGATCCCTGATGTCTGTATCATACAATGGCATACATAAATACTTGTATACATATATAAACATCAACATAATCATGATCACAACATAATTACTAGGTATCATAAGGTATAGGTTAAGAGAACTCCCTTTGTTTTGTGCACAACATGCAGAACATTGAGAAAACCAGTTCCCAAACTTAGCCAAGTCAGTTGTTACCTTAAGCCCATTTACTTTACCTTTCTTAACATGATTGTCCTACCATTTTCCATTTACCCTGATGGACCTAACCAAAACAACTGGATGTCATGTTCTTGGTTTTAGATTCCCTATATTCATGCACTAGGCTTTATCCGGGTCTTTCATTACCTGTTGGGTACCACAAAGATCTCCATGTTGCTATGAAAAATTTTCATGATTTCTCATAAAGGTGAATTCCCTACATATAGTGGTTTGATCAAGAACAACAAAAGATGAAAAAATTTGTTTTATCCTTAGAGAAAATAGAGTATGGGAAAGATGCCTACATGGAATCTAGAGTAAGCCTTCTCCTACTCCTTGCTTGTAAGCCCCAATTCTATTTCCAAGTGCTATAATTAGGCCCTTCACACATGACTAAAACAAGCAAAAGGATCCACAACATCCATGTAGCATAATCTAAAATCTTTATTCAATGAATTAGCATGGCGTTGAAATACATGAGTGCAAACATAACACAACAAATATAGGAAAACACGATACTTTTTGTATTGATAAATATAGGAGAGAGTTTACAACCATAAATATAAGTTGACATTGTAGATGTCTCCCCAAGTTGACTTGTCCTTGCTTGCCTCAAAGCACACCTCAATATGAACCCTATTGCATGAATGTGATGACTCTTTAGGTTCAAACCTGCAACATGAGGGCATTAACAATCTCCAAAAGGAAACCCCAGCCTTATTGGAGGAAGTAAATATATAAGGTAAGAGTGGTAGTTCAGGATTTACCATCTTAGGCCTGAGATCCACATATGATGGGAGGATGAGCTCAAGGTATAAGTGATAGGTCCATTAGATTAGGATAAGATAGGAATTCAATATCTTTGTCTATGCTAAATAGTTAAAAATACCTTGGAAGATTCTGGAAGGAGAGGCTTTGAAAATATTTTTTAATTTTCCCAAAATTCTAGAATTAGCACAGTTGCTCAGTTATGTACGATGCACTACAACTCATCCTCAGAGAAGGAGAAACTAGACTACAATGTAGTGTCACAGTTATGTAGAGTGTTTTGGGCCCAAAATTAGGGTTTACGTCATCTTTTAAGTGTTTCAAGTTAAGGAGAGGCTTAGGGCTTTATAGAGGGATAATGACAAAGTGTTCATGGATGTTGATTGATCTAGTTTGCAGGCCTCTTGGGTTGATGTGAAAAAATGGCCTATAACATATCCCCCTAAAGTACAAAATCAGAGGCAATGACTAAAGACTGAAGTTCTTTACCTTGTGAAAATTCCAGATCAAGAAGGAGTTGGTTGAAATCATCATCTGTTACAATACATATTATCATCTTGATATCATTGCTTAGGGAGGAATACCATGCTCAACATATAATCCAATATTACATGTACAATGATCAATAAGTCTCATCCACTGATGATAGAGTGTGCACTCATGCTTGGATGATTGTCTGTATCATCATAGGCATCATACTTTATAATCTTGTATGAATCCTAAAATCATAGCCTGAATGGATGGAACTAGATCTAGGGTGTTATATTTCGTTCACTCAATTGCTTGATGTACGAGTCTAACCATGTGAATAAATGAGTTAAATTCAAACATGGAAGACACCATGTGATTTCCTACCAATGATGTAAGTTGTTAATAGATGTGAGAGAACCACTGATAATGATAATGGCTCTCAAGGTACCATAGTACAATCTATGTGGCGTGAATGTATGAGTTGAAGTTGAACACCTCGCAAAATCTTACAGTCGAAGGCCAATGATGAGGACCCATTATCGAGAGTGAGGAAACTTACCATTGATGTACGCAAGCTTTAAGGTACCGAAGGGTGTTTCTAAATTAATGTTTTGGACAATGAGCTGATGTTGATAGGACGAGACCCATCATACGAGGGACTTAATGTATCCCACATCAAAGACACAAAATAGATATCAATATTTGAGACAAAATGATGTTGATGAAGATTTGGCTTAGGAATGAAAGACATGAAATTTTTTTTAAGAGTATTGTCGTAGATAAAAATGGAAGGAATTCTCTTGAATATATAAACAACACTTTATGGAGTTGGCAGCATTGACCCAAAACTGAATATGGAGGCTTTTGATTTGGCGTGATTAACCAAAGAGGCAAGAATATTTCCCGACCCAAAAATCACAAAGATGAAGTGAAAGAGTGTCATGTTCATGAGTGAGTCACTACCATTAATAGGTTAAGTACCCTATTTTCCTAATTTCCCCAACCATTTATGGTCAATGCCTCTTTATTTTTGACAAGCTTGAGGAGGATAACATAAGCTTAATCTATAAGTTCATCCTTCAGATGAATCCCTCTAATTTAACAAACCTTGAGAAGGATTTGCTTGGTCCCATCATGTTCGATGATTCCAATGTTGTTTGATGATTTTACGAGTCCAGCGAAGCTGTAACTCAACTTCTTTTTCATGTTTAGAGATTTTGAAAAAGACGCGAAAAAGAAAACTCCAAGATGTTCCCTTTCATAAATTTAGTCTCTTGAATCCGAAAAGGCAGAAAACAATATTGAGGAGATGATTTAGGTGGATATTGGTGGCCACTTGCCTATTCCACTTGTACCCCCACCATTTTTTCTTTCAGTTTTTTAGTTTCCTTATTTGTAGCACAATTTATTATTTTTGGCAGTTTTTCGGGTCCTAAAATTTCAGAGCCATTTTGAAGCCCTAAACGACGTTTTTGGGACCAACATGGGTCACACACCAATGTTGGTCATTAAAAAGTTGTATTCCTGGGATAGATATTTCTAATGAGGTATGGTGTGCATCAAACGGAGATTGTATGCCAAAGATACGATTCCGAGAAGTTGATGTACTAATTTACCCAAATGGGGCCCATAGTTTGGCACTTCATCTCATAGGGTTAGGTTTTTGGATGCTTAGGGTTTTTCCATTGTCTCTCAATAATAAATAAGCCTTTGAGCCTCATTGTAACACAATTCATTAGGCATGTAGCCATCACATCTCTTCTCAGAGACAAGCTACCATTGCCCGAGCTAGTCTTATTTCCATTCTGTTTGTAATCATTTTTCAGTATTTGATATTAATGAAATGAAGTTTTATTTCTACTTCATCTCTCTATATATGTTTATTTATGTACTTTATTGCATTCCTGCATAAATCTGGATCAGTGGTATTAGAGCGATCTAATCTTTCTCTATTTCTATTTGCATGCCCCAACGAGGTTGGGATACCAGGAGTTAGGGCTTGAACTAGTCGAACCTTTGCAAGATCAGCCTCGCAAATACCGACGACCTCCCATGGTGGTTGAAAAGAAAGACAATGGGGCAGGAGATCTTATCAAAATATTGCTCGAAGAATCCCTGTTGGCATTATGATTCAAGTGTTGTCCTTGATGGCAACTCACTCAGAGGTTGGTACAGGTGCTCAGAGGTTGGTACAGGTGATGGCAACTTAATCAGAAGACAGATCCTAGTACAACATGCCAAGGAAGTTCATATACGCAGGTTCGTTAAGCCCAAGTCGCGTGTACACGCTGGTTGGCTTCAGCAAAAGCGCGTGTATGTGGAAAAGTACCTTTGGTCCATGGCGGATAGTCCTTGGAAGTTGTGCCTATGGTTTCGGACCATTGTGTCTCGACGGGCGTGTCGATCCCTAGTTTTGAAGTTGATGGTATTGTGTTACTATGGTTTTGGCTCTTGGTATTGAGCAAGGCCTAAGGCTATATAAGGAGAAGAAGATCATTAGGCAAAATCATCTTTCGACAAGGCTTGAATATCTAAAAGAGAAAGAGATCTGATATGCAGGGTCTGGGTTGCTTGATCTGAGCTAAGGAGAAATCACATCGGTTGATGGAAGACTAGATCTAAGGATAAATCGGGATCTAATGGTTTGAAATGCACTATTATGATATGGTTGATTATGCGTATTTCTAGATCTGCATACTGTCGCAATATTATGTTCTGGGTCTAACTGATGTCTGGTAGAGCTGCAAGTTGAGAGAATTTATTTTTAGATCTGTACACAGGTTGGCTTAGGTAAAAGCGCGTGTATACGCGGGTTTCGCTCATTGAAGTAGCGTATATCTCTTGAAGCTTGATTTTTGTGTTTGCAGTTGGATCTGACTGTTATTGCAGAGTTCTGTAGACTGCTCTGTGTTCTGGTATCTGGTGATTGACAGGGTTCAGTGATTCAAAGTTTGATAATGCTAGTATTGGTTGTTTTATGCTTCAATGATCTGTTGTGAAAGTTGAATGAATTGGGGTCTACAGATTGTAATGTTGTGCTTCAGGAATATCCAGTCTGAAAATGTATGAAAGGTGGTACCTAAAAGAAAGAAGATTGTAGGTCAGCACCTACGTACTAGTATCTTAGCTAGTACAAGAGCAAAGGGGGGTTGGAGCTCCCTTCCAAGGAAGTTTGGAGAACGAGAGAAGGTTGTAGCCTTCTGCAGGTTGTAGCCTGCGTACTGGTATAAGGCTGCACCAGTACAAAAAGATTGTGTTAACACCTAGGTTGTTCCCTATGACTCCCAAGGGAATACGGCCGGGGTAACCACTAACCAATCTTTGGGTTACAGTTCCTAGCCTAACTGCAACCAGAGAGGGCTCTCTCTTTATGATTTATCTCTGTTAGGATGGTGTTTTAGGCTAGCTATTATGCTCAGGTTTTGTTTTGTGTTTTGGTTGAAGGATTCCTTTCAGGTCTTCTGATGTATTTTTCAGATAATGAAATGCCATTGGGCAATGGAGTCTGGATGCTCTGAAATGATCTTATACGCTGGTTTGGTGTTGTTCTAACTGCAAGGCCTATTGTGTATTCAAACAGACAAAATTTAAGACTGAGTGGTGATGCATGTTAAACAGCAGAAATCTATTGAGAATTTTCTGTTTAAGTTGGTGAAATGGAAATGGACTCACTGCCCAGGAGAAAAGTTCGAATTCCTGTAACAGAGGCCAACGTGAAAGATGTATTCCGAAAGTGCAGCAGTTAAGAATCACACTTTATACAGATTACAACTGAAGAAAACATTTATAAACAACACAGACTGAACTCAGGGTACTGGGTTAGTAAATCCTTGGAGTTATTCTTTTTCTGCGTTGATTAATATTCGAAATCAGCTAACAAATATGGATTCATTACAAAACAAACAATTAACAGAGAGAGTTACAGATACTTATTGCATGGTGAGATACACAGGGATCCAGCAGTTATCAACAGGCACAGAATGTTTTCCACACATCAGACATCCCAGAAATTCCATCGTTTCCTTTATTAGCTCCAGAAAATGATTACAGCATAAGAAACTCTTTTGGAGAAATCAACAACAACCTTGCTATCTCATGCGAAGGGGATTTTATAGAAAGGTGTATACAAAATATCTCAGGCATTGAGTCATCTGAGAGAGAAAAATATCTTCAGTAATGTTCAGAAAGTAGGCAAGGAGTTATTACAATGTTAAATGCAGCGTAAATGCCCTTTATGTCTGTCAGAGCATTGTTTTGACTTTTAAGAGTCACTGAGTCGGTTGCATTACTCTGTGTTAATTCTGGAGATACGCATTTACTTTTGGCTGCGCAGTGCATTCTCGGGTTTGCCAGCTGTGGTTCCCTTTTCTGCTTTGTTGGCCGCTACATCCGCTGAGTTGGCTCAGCTTTGATTTTATGATGCCTGCTGACTTTGTTGACTGTTCTTTTCATCATAATTTGTAGAAAAAACAGAAGTTGGTGAATGACTTACTGTTTACAAAATTCTCTGAATTGCATCTGTCCACCATTCCTGTGTAGGGAGCTGATGCTTGAGGATGGCCTCCATTGTCTCTTCAGCTTCTGTATATTTGAAAAAAGTTGGGGCTACATCAAACAAGTGATTAATTTCATTCATTATAAAAAGTAGATTTTCTATCTTACTATAGAAAATCTGTCCTGTAATAGGCCCTGTGTCTTCTGAAGTGCTGGCCTTCTCATTGACCTATGCTGAGGCAAAAACATTTACTCTTTTAGCATACTGTTCATGGGTGAATAATTTCCCTCCGCTGTTCAGTAAGCTAGGGAGTCCTCTACTCTGCAACACCTGAAATTTCTCCATGAACTTATTTACCTCTGTCTGCATATCCTGGGTTCTCCTGTCCAATGTCTGCACTAGATTTCTAAGAGTAAGAACCCTCTTGATCATTTGAATGGTCTCAGTTCTATTTGTGATTCCAATGGTGGCTAACTGAGAACTTGTTTTGTGGTTAAGCACATTGATCATTCTTGTAGCAACTTCAGGCATATTTCCTAATAAGGCCCTTGATGTTCGGATTTCCTTCTGTGCCTTTGGGATGAGCTCTAGTTGCTCATGGATTGTCTCGATATATGGCCATTGGTTGTTGATGGATTTACCAATATTGGACCATATCATTGCTCTGATCTCAGATATGATTTTATCTAGCTTGAGCTCATTCTCAAGCTCCTTGATCCTGTCTTTAAGAGCTTTGATTTCCTTGGCCTTTTCTCCCACTTCTCTTTTTGTCTTATCATGCCTTTCATTTACCTTGGCCAGCTTTTCCTTAGTTTCATTCAGCTCTGTCATCTGGGCTTCCAAAATTTGTATTTCATTCTTTAGCTTCTGCATATCTAGGCTCTGATCTGTGCTGATGGGTGCTGCTGAAGTAGATGTGGCTGTTTGTTCAGCCTGCTGAGGTGGAGGCACAGTAGTAGGAACAGTCTCCTCAAGATTGATGACTTGAGGAGAGGGCTGAGATGTCTGCCCTTCTTGTGCTTGTTTTAATGATGCTTGTAGAGGTGCTTGTGTAGCTTCATATTGCCCCAATTTTTCTTGTGCCTTCACAAGCTCTTTGTAAATGGAAACTAGTAGGGCAGTAGAATCCTGCTCATACCTTTGCTTTGCTACCTCATCAGTCTGTGGATGGATAGTGGCTGGAATTTTGATCTTCTTTCTTAGTGCGGCCATGTCAGCATCTCTAAGTTTCAGGATCTCTTGTATCCCTTTGATGTCATTGGGATTGTGCCCAATTTCTACAATGATTTCCTCCAGGGCTCTTATCCTGTTGTCTTTGGCCTGAGAAGAGGCCCTCTCTAGTTCTAGCTGGGAAGCTGTGGCATTCAGACTGCTGGTTAGTTTGTAATTATCCAAAGTCTTGTCGGCCAATGAAGCATACACCATTTCGCCAGTTTGCTTATGCAACTCAATTTTGTCCATAGGGTGTATGTCTTTGGCAAGGACCTCTAGGTTGGTCCTAAGATAGTCAGCAGTGGATTGTGGCTGGAGTGCCGTAGGCATAAAGTGACTCATTATCAATTTGCCTTCACTTACATCAAAAGCAGACATAAGTCTTTGCTGATTGGAAGGAGCCATGTTTAGCAGGTGATTGTACAGTTGTACTTTGATAGGATCACTCCTCTTCTTGATGTCTATAAATTGCTGCTTGATGCTTACTTGTCCCTCTTTCTGCTGGCTGGAGGAGCTGACCTCCCCTCCCATGGTCCTGTCCTGTTCCTGCTGGAAGGAACTTGCTGAAGCTTCTCTGCTGGGTGGGCCCATGCCCAATGCCTCTCTTATTGCTATATCCTCCTCTGGAAAATCATTGAGTCTCTGCCTTTTCTCTCCCTGGTCTACAGAGGATGTCAGGGGAGTCTCTCTGTCTCTTTTTCTAAAGACAAATGTATCCTCCTTTTGAGGGGTTTGGAGGACCGAGGCATCAAAGGTAGTGTCTTGTCTTGTAGGCACCATTTTTTTCAGTGGTCTGAGGAGTCTCCACTGTTTCCTTTTGCTGGGCAGACTGCTCCTGCCTTTGTTCTTCTTGATGTTGTTGCTCTTGCTGTTCTGGTTCTTCTTGCTGCCCTTGCTGCAGCCCTTCTGCTTGCTGCTGTTGTTTTCGTTGCTGTTCCTGCTCCATCTCTTTGCCTTTGCCCTTTTCTGAGATGTTTTCACCAGTTCTTGTAGCTTGATGTTGGGCAGTTGAAGAAGACGCTGCTGCTCCAATTTGTGTGCCTGGCAGTGAAGGGACCTGTGAATAAAACTCAAGGTCAGCCATCTTCTTAAGGTTTCTTAGAGCTCTTTGATTAAGCTCTTCTTGGGTCACATTTTCTTCTAAAGTTCCTCTTCTCCACTTGCTTTGGTTGGCATATTTTTCTAAGTGAGGAAGGCTATAATGACCATAGGCAGATAATTTGTATTTGAGCCTCCTCATTGTAATGAAGTTGTTGGGGTCATAGGGTTTCCATATGAAGCTGTATTTGAGACCAAGGCCCGCAAGCATTCTATCTGCCTCTCTCCACCCTTCATCCCTTTCATTGAGAAGGAAATGGCCAAGTTGATTTCTGACTTTTAACTGTGCCTTCTTACCTTTTCCTGAAAAGTGGAGCATATCCACATAACCAAACTGCCTGAAGTATTCCAAGGCAAGTAGCCTCATAGGCACAAATTTAGGTAGTTTAAATGGGGGCAACTCACACCCATATAGTCTGATAACGGTGTGGTGTTGGTAGAAATACCAATCCCCAATACTGTATGCTTTTGATAAATGCAGGAGTCTTTGCATTTCATCTGTCAATCTGGGAGGAGGTGAACCCAACAGTAGAGTCAAGGCTGGATGGATGAAAAGATCAATAAATTCGCAGTAGGTGTATGGAGAACAGCTTACTATGTGAAAAACGGATGTCCAATACACTACTGATCTCAGATTGCCCTGTGCATCTACTCTCTTCTTTGGGAAGGAGAACTTATCATGCTGGAAGTATAGGAGCAGATGATATAGGTAAGAGGTGTATTTAAATACCCTTTCTCTTGACAGATTCATCAACTGCTCATGCATCTTATCTGATATGTATGTGGCATAATCATAGTAGATTGGCTTCTTTCCTGGGGAGAACATGAGCATCATTTGTAGAACAGTTTCATCCACATATTCCACTGAATCATATCCCAAGATGGGACTGATCATGTCAGCAAGGTCTAAACGTGCCTCTGTTATCCTGGCTCCCTGTACTATTAAATCAGCTAATGATAGAGGGACCAACTTTTGATCTGTCTTGAACTGCAACATCTCCCTGATGGCTTCAGGGGTAATGAGGAACAGAATTGAGCCTGAAGAGTCCAGCACTGCCCTCTGGGATGCATCATAGTAGTCAGCAACTAAGTGGACAAACTCAGGGAATTGATTAACCTGAGGAAGCTTGAATATTGGGAGAAATGAATCCCAAATTCCCAGGATGTCTGTCCCCCTCTCATGTTTGATCTTTATTTCATTTAGGATTTGTAAATGGAACCTGCTTTTGCTCAACATTTCCTCTGATATCTTGTAGTCCAAGTCTGCTAATGCTCTTGTGTCCAATGTTCTATTAGGGGCATTCAGGGGAGCTACATTGAGAGCTATAGGAGCTACAGGGGGGTCCATTGTTCTCCTTTAGGATTTCTGTTTCTTCAAGGACTGTGTTACTATGCAGAGTAACACAACCAGAGTTCTCTTTGCAAAGAATGAAAATGTCTGAGGAAAAGGGTGAATGCAGAGTCTACAGCAGTTTAAACACTATTTATAGCAACTAGGACCAATGTTTGGCTTTTCCTTGTCTCTCTCAATGGTGAAATTTGGTTTAACTGAGCCTGCCGCGATTGCGCAGACAGAACCTAGTTTTTTAGCAGAATGTAGGTAGAACAAAGCTCGGCTGGTGTTTTTCGAGGTGGTAGTTGGAAATTAAAAGCTATGCAGAGGAATCCACTGGTGAATTCATAAGTTTTAACGTTCTTTAAGCCTTCGGAGTGATTTATAGAGAATTGCAGGCGCACAGAGGACAAATGATGAAGAATACCTGGTAAAACAGTGAGCAAAGGTCGCAGATGCAGGTTGGACTCGTACGCTGGAGGTCTCCTGGTCGATTTAGCAGGTTGACAGCAAGCTCGGACGTGAACGCATGCAGCAGCAAGAACGGAAAAATGAATGAAAAGAACGTAAAAAACGTGATTTTTGGCCATAATATAGACTTTTAGCAATTTGGCGCCTTTTTGTGATGACGTCAGCATGACGTCATTGGTGGGGTCAAGGTCGGATGACGTCATGCTGACGTCATCGGGTGACGTGGCGAGACCTGACTGGCCCACGGGGGTGATGAGGTGGCGGGACAGATCGGCCAATGACTGGGGCGAAAGTTGACGTGGCGGCATAGGTGGCGGTGACGTAAGGCGACGGGGAGCTGACGCGGCGAGGACGTAATGTAAGCGGAATGGGAAAACCGGAAACCGGCAGCGGTTTCGTATCGCACCGCTTACGGTACGGTGGTGGTTTGCCGCAGTTGTACCTCCGACGCGCTGTGGTGAGGGCGCGTGGCAGCGGAGTGACGTACCCAAAATACGGACGTCGGGAGGTAACCTTCGGGCATCGGATGAGCTCCGACGCTATGGTGGCCGTCAGATCTGGAGGAGCCAAATCGGACGGTGATCGGATGATTGATGTGACAGGAAGATATCGTAGTTAATTTACGGACGTCGGAAAGAGTCCGACGCGATCAGGGCCGTTGGATGTGTAAGGCCTGATCCAACGGCCATCAGGAAGGTGACATGGCCAGTGTATACGGCCGCGGGCGGAGGCATGAATACATGTTTTGAACGATTTTCCAATGTATTTCAAAAATCCAATTGTATGCGCTAACCTTGGTTAGGGAGCAGAAAGTGGGTTTTTCATGATTTTTGCTATTTGAAGCGGGTGAAGGTGAGAATTAGGCCTTTTTAGGGGTTTTATGTGCAAAGAGGGGGTCGAAATGAAGGAATTAGCTCATGAAGGGGAAGGAGTAGTTGGCATAGGTTTATCAACATGACCAGGTGTCATTTGATCCCTGACTCGAGACTTTATTGGCTATAATACCAAAAGGGGGAATATTTATAAGATTTTGGGGTTTATACACCATGGTGTTAGTAATAATAGGGGAAAAGGTAATATAGGGGATTTACATAGTAGAATTAGAGTTAATATGGATAGAGGATGAGTGGAGGGGAAACCATTTAAGTTTATATGAAACAACTTGGTTTTGAGAGTAGATCAAAATGAAAAGATTTTTAGACAAGAAATGTGGCTTTTGAAGGTTATGAACCACCATGAAAGCTTAGTCTTTTTCCATGAATCTTAGCTGATGGGGAATGTTAGAAATGAAATTGGAGGGGAATGAGGGAAGTTAGTCATGCTTCCTGCTGCAATTTGATGAAGAAGAACACCTTAATCAATTAATTGACTTTGCTTTGATACCCACAGTTACCATCTCTGCAATGGTAGGGATAACCTTTCTGCAACCCCAACTACTTACCCAACTACCTGCCTAGCATTTTTTCTTCTTGGAGGGTGCATTTGGACTTGCAAACCCTTACTTGCCTTTTCTTTTCTTCGGCTTTTTCTTTTGCTTTTTCTATTGCCTTTTCTATCTACTTCTACCCTTATCTCTTCCAAGGTCCCAGATTAAGCTGTTGGGAGCCTTTTCTTCTCTACCTGAACTAGTTGTCTGCCAAGATTAAGCAGTTTTGGACAGACTTCTTTCTCTAGTCTATAGCAGAAAATTGAAAACATGGCATGACCCAGATTAAACTGTTGGATCATCCATCAAAATTGAAATAAGGTCATCAACATTGAAACATTTTACACACCTCTTGTTCTCTAGGAAATATGGGATCTTTGTGATATCAAAGCAGAGCATATTTGGACTTTCTCTTGCCAATCATGAAATATGAATCCTATTGGTATAGGTATCCAACAGATTGTAAACTGAAGTTTCATATTAAAGAAAAATAGAGACAACTTGCAGCAGGTGGTTTTCACCCACATTGGGTTTCCACCTTATATCTTGGTGTTCATGTGTGTGACTTTTGATCTGTTCTGTTATACTGCACCTGTTTACTGTTAATGTGGTGAATAATGTCCTGATGCACTTAACTGAAGAATAAGCTGACTAAATTATGAGTTTTCTTCTTATACGCTGTTTTATTTAGTCACAGTAGCGTGTACACGCTGGTTCACTTAACTGAAGTAGCGTATATGTTTCTGAGCATTGAAAAAGTTTGATTGATCTGATAATACTGATTCACCCCCCCCCTCTCAGTATTATTTCCAACAATTGGTATCAGAGCAGGTCCTTCAGAGAAGCTTGATCGCTTGAAGGTAGATCATTCATCATGAGCAACTACGAGAAAGAAGCATCAATCAGGCCACCGATTTTTGATGGGACAAATTTCAATTATTGGAAGGTAAGAGTTACTGCATATCTTCAATCTCTTGGTACAGAAGTTTGGAACATTGTAGAAACAGGCTATGCTTTTCCTTCAGCTACTCCTACAGATCCAGCTGAGAAAAAGCAGTATGAAACAAATGCAAAAGCAGTCAGTACTCTATTAGGAAGTATATCCCAAACAGAATTCATGAAGGTCATGCACTTCAAATCAGCAAAAGAGATATGGGACAAAATGGTCACTAGCTATGAAGGAGATGAACAGGTAAAACAAGCTAAACTTCAAACTCTCAGGATTCAATATGAGACTCTCAAGATGTATAATGATGAAAGTGTGGCTAATTATTTTCTTCGGGTAGATGAGATTGTTAATTGTATGAAAAATTTGGGTGAAGAAATAAAAGAGACTATAGTAGTTCAAAAGATTCTAAGATCATTATCCCCCAAGTTTGAATCTAAAGTATCTGCAATAGAAGAAAAGGAAAATCTCCGTGTTCTCACTATGTCTCAGCTACATGGAATTCTAACTGCTTATGAAATGAGAAAGGGAGGTCCATCAGACAGAAGGGAAGCTGCTTTTAAGGCATCAGGAAAAGAAGATTACTATGAAGCAAGCCATGTTCCAGAAGAAGAGGAAGAAGAATCAAATTTTGTCAGAAATCTTCAAAGGGGTTCTGGAAGGTTCAGAGGTAAGCTACCTTTCAAATGCTTTGCTTGTGGAAGAGTAGGTCATTATGCTGCAAAATGTCCTTATAAGGATAAAGGAAAAGAACCTGCTAGATGGAACAAGAAACAAAGTGCAAATAAGAAAAGCTACTACACCCATGAAGATAGTGATGGCTTATCAAACAGTGATGAAGATGAACAAGGTAATAAATATAAGTTGTTAATGGCATTTGAAGATGATGATTATGAGGATGCTGTAGATGTGGATAATCTCTATGATGAAATTACAAGACTCAAGAGATGCATAGAAGAAAAGAATGTGATCATTGATACTTTGCAATTTCAAATTGATGAAAAGGAAAAACATCTTGAAAAACTAGAAGGTGAAATTGTTGGTCTCAGAAAAGAAATTGAGAAAACAAAAGCTATTAATCTTAAGTTTGTCAAAGGATCTGAAACTTTGGATGAGATTATCAATGTGCAGCGGTCTCCTCTAAACAAGACAGGTTTGGGCTATAATGGAGAAACCTCTCAAGCATCCACCTCAAAAAGTTATCTTGATGCAGCAAGAAGAAATGAGCAGAAGAACAATGAAGATAATCAGGTACAGCAGGGACGAATTACAAACAGAAACTATCAGGGACAATCCATCTTAAGGGTGAACAAAAGCTACAACCAGCCACAGGTAAAATCTTCTCAGTTTGGTTCAAGAATAAATGAAAATAAAAATTACAATCAGTTGGCTGGTAGATTCAATAACCGCAGAAGCTTCTTCAATGGACAATGCTTTTCTTGCCATAACTTTGGTCACAAAGCAGCTCAATGTGTTGCATATAAAACAATCATGACTAGGGAAGCTCAAAAACAAAGAAGTATGATAGGGATTACAAAAAGGACCTATAACAACTTTTCGGTTCTTGAAAATGAAGTTGAATGTTCTATTTGCAATAATTTTGGTCATGAAGACTCTGAATGCAGGAGCAGGTTTCAGGAGAAAAAGGAACAAGCCACAAGCACCAAAACATGGAGAATAAAGGAACCTCAAACAGAAAGATGTGGGATAGCATTTTATGCAGAAGGACAGGAAAATCTATGGTACATTGACAGTGGATGTTCGAAACATATGACAGGTGATAAAGAAAAACTTGAATCTTATTCTACTTTAGAAAAGGGAAAGAAAGTTTCTTTTGGAAATGATACTCCTGCAACTATAAAAGGAAAAGGTATTGCTCCTTTGAAAGAAAAGGTCAAGGCTGGAAATGTTTTGTATGTTGATGGATTGAAGCATAATCTACTAAGTGTCAGCCAGATGTGTGATCAAAAAACCGAGGTTATTTTCAGATCGAATGGATGTCTTGTTCGTGATCTTGATACAGGTAAAACAGTTCTCAAAGGCAAAAGAACTCCAAATAATCTGTACATATTTCAAGAAGGACAACAACAATGCTATCTTAGCAAGGATGAAGAGCACTGGTTATGGCATCGAAGGTTGGGACATCTAAGCTTCTCACAAATAAGGAAAGCATGCAAATATCAGGCAGTTCGCGATCTTCCAGATATCAAAATTCCAGACAACACCATATGCAAATCTTGTCAGTTTGGAAAGCAAACCAGAACTAACTTTCCAGAGAAGGAAGGATCAGCTAGCTTGCCTCTTGAGCTAGTCCATACATATGTATGTGGTCCATTTAGGAAAAGGACACCTCGAGGAGAAGAATATCTGATATTATTCATTGATGATTTCTCAAGGTTTGTTTGGTTAGGGCTTATGAAGCACAAAGATGAAGCATTCGAAAAATTCAAATCCTTCAAAGCATTGGTTGAAAATGAATCAGGACACAAAATTAAGTGCCTCAGATCTGACAGAGGTGGGGAGTTCACCTCAAATGAATTTTTCGATTTCTGCGATGAACATGGGATAAGAAGAGAATTCTCTACAGCTAGAACTCCTCAGAAAAATGGGGTTGTGGAAAGAATGAACAGAACTATCCAACAAATGGCTCTTGCTATGCTCGATGAATCAGGTACTCCTGCAACCTTCTGGGGTGAAGCTGCACATGCTGCTGTTATTATTCTTAACAAAACAAATGTCCGAGTAAACAGCACTCAAACACCTCATGAGCTTTGGAGTGGTAAAACTCCTTCCGTGAAGCACTTCAAAATCTTTGGGAGCAAATGTTATATTAAGAATACTGATGAGCAACTTGGCAAACTTGAACCAAGAGCAGATGAGGGCATTCTTCTTGGTTATTCTCCACATAGCAAAGCATACAAGTGCTACAATAAAAGACTTGGCAGAATTGTTGACAGTATTGATGTAGTGGTTGATGAGAAGGGATATATTCCTAGGCAAGTTCATCATGAAGACATTGAAGAAGATGAAGGCTACTCTCAAAGGCGGAATGATGAAGAAGAAGAACCTCAAGAAGAAGAAGAATCTCAAGAAGAACCAGAGGAGCAGACAAGAATAGAAGAGAAGACTCCATCCAGATATGTTCAAAAGAATCATCCAGAAACTCAGATTGTGGGGCAGAAAGAAGCAGGAGTACAAACAAGAAGGACACTTGCAGAAGCTTCAAGCTACTTGGCATTACTCTCCTCCACTGAACCACAAAATGTGAAAGAGGCATGCAAGGATGAATGTTGGGTCAAAGCAATGGATGAAGAACTTGAGCAGATCGAAAAGAACAACACTTGGGAATTAGTTCCTAGACCAAAAGATAAAAATGTAATAGGAACAAAATGGGTCTTCAAGAATAAATTGAATGAAAATGGAGAAGTAATTAGGAACAAGGCCAGACTCGTTTGTAAAGGGTATGCACAGCAAGAAGGAATAGATTTTGAAGAGACCTTTGCTCCTGTGGCAAGACTTGAGGCTATCCGAATGTTCCTTGCTCTCTCAAGCTTTCAAAACTTCAAGGTATTTCAAATGGATGTGAAATCAGCCTTTCTGAATGGAGACTTAGAAGAAGAAGTATATATTGAGCAGCCAGATGGTTTCATTCTTGGGAATGATCCAAACCTTGTATGCAGATTAAAAAAGGCTCTCTATGGACTCAAACAAGCTCCAAGGGCTTGGTACTATCGGTTGGACAAATATCTTCACCAACAAGGCTTTTCAAAAGGATCAGCAGATAGCAATCTCTATATAAAAGTTGAAAATAACAAATTGCTAATTCTTGTTGTTTATGTAGATGATATTATCTTTGGCAGCAATGAGGAGACTATGAGTCAAAACTTTGCCTCGGTTATGCAGAAAGAATTCGAAATGTCACTACTTGGAGAATTGACATATTTTCTTGGATTGCAAATTCAACAAAATGAAGGAGGTATCTTCTTGTCTCAAACCAAATACCTCAAGCAGATCTTGAAGAAGTATGGCATGGAAGAGTCAAAGCCAGTATGTACACCCATGGTTACAGGATGCAGCCTCAGTGCAAATGATGAATCAGCAGCAGTTCACCAACCCACTTATAGATCCATGATTGGGAGTTTGCTCTATTTGACAGGTACCCGACCAGATATTACACATGCAGTAGGAATTGTTGGAAGATTTCAAGCCAACCCAAAGGAAACTCATCTTCAGGCAGTCAAAAGAATCTTCAAGTATCTTCAAGGGACCCAAAACTATGGCTTATGGTATCCTAGAGATACAGATCTCACTCTTCATGCTTACACAGATGCAGATTGGGCTGGAAGTGTGGATGATAGGAAAAGCACAAGTGGTGGTGCTTTCTTCATGGGTTCCAGATTAGTATCTTGGTTCAGCAAGAAACAGAGTTCGATTGCCTTATCTACAGCTGAAGCAGAATATGTGGCTGCGGCATCTTGTTGCACACAACTTCTTTGGATGATGCAGACCTTGCAGGACTTTCAAATCACTTGCACTCCACCAGTTTCTATCTTATGTGATAATACTAGTGCAATCAGCATTTCAAAGAATCCAGTCATGCACTCAAAGACCAAGCACATACCAATCAAGTACCATTTTCTCCGGGAACAAGTGCTTGAGCAGAAGGTCAAGTTGGAGTATGTTACTTCTAAGGAACAAGTTGCTGATATTCTCACAAAACCACTGCCCAGGGAAACTTTTGAATATCTCAGACAAAAGCTGGGAGTAGTTGATGCTTCATCCTGCTGTTGAAGCTTGTCTGTTCTACAGAAAAGTTGGTATACGCAAGTTACGAAAGGTATATACGCGTATACACGCGGATTTATGCTGGGAAAGTCGCGTGTATGGTGTACGCTTGTTTCAGAGAGTATATCCGCGTCCATACGTTGTTTCATGCAGGAGAAATCGCGTATATGAAGTTCTGAACAACAAGGGCAAACTCTGGAGTTCTGAAGAGCAATGGGTATGTCAGAATTCTTCAGGCACGGTTTCAGGGGGAGCAGCTTAAAAGTCTCATAAAGCATTGTTGGCATTCAGATGTTTTGGTTGTTGATTTCAGGAAAAGGAGCTCAGAAAGAAATCCTGGTTGCTGATCTAAAAAGATGTTTATCATATGCTGCTGGTGACTTTCATAAGTCTTTGTCTAGATCTGTTGTCTCTATGTCATGTATCTCTCTTGTGATATCTCTTTTATGGTGTCAAGGTCATGTAACGGCCTATGTTGGTTTCCCCACTATGCCTGGGATGAATGCTGTAATATAATTGGTTGTTTCTGATATGTCCCCTCTTGGTAGGGAGTATGGATGTATGTATTGAGTCTTTTGGTGATAGGAAGGTCCCTTATGGTGTATAAGTCTTGGTTCTTGTTGAAGAACATATTTTGCAGATCTGGCCTACTGTCAGGGGGAGCATGAGTCAGCACAGCCAAGCAGAGGTATCAGCATGTCCTCAGGGGGAGCACAACCCTTTGCCCTTGATGTCAAAGGGGGAGAGTGACTTGGTGTGGTGGTTGCCATCAAGTCCAAAGGGGGAGATTGTTGGCATTATGATTCAAGTGTTGTCCTTGATGGCAACTCACTCAGAGGTTGGTACAGGTGCTCAGAGGTTGGTACAGGTGATGGCAACTTAATCAGAAGACAGATCCTAGTACAACATGCCAAGGAAGTTCATATACGCAGGTTCGTTAAGCCCAAGTCGCGTGTACACGCTGGTTGGCTTCAGCAAAAGCGCGTGTATGTGGAAAAGTACCTTTGGTCCATGGCGGTTAGTCCTTGGAAGTTGTGCCTATGGTTTCGGACCATTGTGTCTCGACGGGCGTGTCGATCCCTAGTTTTGAAGTTGATGGTATTGTGTTACTATGGTTTTGGCTCTTGGTATTGAGCAAGGCCTAAGGCTATATAAGGAGAAGAAGATCATTAGGCAAAATCATCTTTCGACAAGGCTTGAATATCTAAAAGAGAAAGAGATCTGATATGCAGGGTCTGGGTTGCTTGATCTGAGCTAAGGAGAAATCACATCGGTTGATGGAAGACTAGATCTAAGGATAAATCGGGATCTAATGGTTTGAAATGCACTATTATGATATGGTTGATTATGCGTATTTCTAGATCTGCATACTGTCGCAATATTATGTTCTGGGTCTAACTGATGTCTGGTAGAGCTGCAAGTTGAGAGAATTTATTTTTAGATCTGTACGCAGGTTGGCTTAGGTAAAAGCGCGTGTATACACGGGTTTCGCTCATTGAAGTAGCGTATATCTCTTGAAGCTTGATTTTTGGGTTTGCAGTTGGATCTGACTGTTATTGCAGAGTTCTGTAGACTGCTCTGTGTTCTGGTATCTGGTGATTGACAGGGTTCAGTGGTTCAGTGATTCAAAGTTTGATAATGCTAGTATTGGTTGTTTTATGCTTCAATGATCTGTTGTGAAAGTTGAATGAATTGGGGTCTACAGATTGTAATGTTGTGCTTCAGGAATATCCAGTCTGAAAATGTATGAAAGGTGGTACCTGAAAGAAAGAAGATTGTAGGTCAGCACCTACGTACTAGTATCTTAGCTAGTACAAGAGCAAAGGGGGGTTGGAGCTCCCTTCCAAGGAAGTTTGGAGAACGAGAGAAGGTTGTAGCCTTCTGCAGGTTGTAGCCTGCGTACTGGTATAAGGCTGCACCAGTACAAAAAGATTGTAAACTGAAGTTTCATATTAAAGAAAGATAGAGACAACTTGCAGCAGGTGGTTTTCACCCACATTGGGTTTCCACCTTATATCTTGGTGTTCATGTGTGTGACTTTTGATCTGTTCTGTTATACTGCACCTGTTTACTATTAATGTGGTGAATAATGTCCTGATGCACTTAACTGAAGAATAAGCTGACTAAATTATGAGTTTTCTTCTTATACGCTGTTTTATTTAGTCACAGTAGCGTGTACACGCTGGTTCACTTAACTGAAGTAGCGTATATGTTTCTGAGCATTGAAAAAGTTTGATTGATCTGATAATACTGATTCACCCCCCCCTCTCAGTATTATTTCCAACAATCCCTCGACCGACAAAGGAACCTGATGATGGACAACTTTTCCCATTTCCTTCAGTGGCTACCCAAGGGTGATGCATCTACTTCCAATAGCCACTGTGGAAGTGCCACACCCTTTAACGTACAAGTTAACTTTGACATTCCCATATTTGTGTTAGAAAATTATATATTACAGAGCAATGGAACACATAAAATATATTGCAGAAATATAAACACAGAAAACATATAAAATAAGAGAGACACATATATATGTGGTTCACCCAATTTGGGCTACGTCCACAGGAAACAACTAGTCCTTCCATTATATTATCTAGCAAATTGAAGAGATGCAACCTACAACAGATCCACTGTAATTCCCTCTCCATTCCCACACAATCTCCTCTCTCTTTCTTGCTCAGAATACAAATCTAGATAGAAGAAATACAATTCCCCCATATATAGTGAGGGGTTGCCTTCTAGGGAAAAAACCCTAAATTAAACATAACTTCTACCATCAGATCGTGATCTAATGAATGACCCAGATTGACTACTGTTTTCATTCAGATTTTTCCAGAAGTTCTAAGAATAGGGAAAGGGGTTCGAGGTAACCACAAACCAACTTTTAGGTACAGAATCTAGCCAATCTGTACCCAGAGAGGGCTTTCTCTTTAAGATTTAGTTTTGTTTTGGAAGATATTAGGTTAGTTATGACAGTTTGGGGGTTTTGATCATATTTGGTGGTGAAATTCAGTAGCAGAGGGGTAGGACTGAATATTTTAGGCCATTGGGCTAATGGAGTCAAAAGAATATGGCTCAACTGGATTTGGGTTTTCAACAAAGGATGGCTTCACAGGGCAAGATAGCTAAACAGGGAGAAAATAGAGACTTGAAAAGATGGAATGGACTTAAAAGGGATGAAGGCCAATTAAGAATCTTTCAACATGTTCTAAGAGGAGAGAACTTGGATGATCACCAATAAAAAGTAATTAAGAAATTTTTACTAAATGATCAAATGATAAACTAAGAAGTAGAAGCAATTAAGAATTCACTACCTATGATATTTTAGAAGAAAACATTTAGAATAAAAATGATTGAAGACATATTGCACTTAAGCACTTTCTGAATTATTCTTTTCCGTTTTAATATTTAGATATGAAACACAATTGATATAATAATCAAGAAAACAATAACACATGAGATATAAAATACTTATTTGTCTAGTGTTTGACACATGAATCCTATGAAAAGTCCTTTGTATTAATTCTTCATCCAGCCAGCCATGCAAGATTTGTCCAGCAACAATTTATTCCAAAGTAATCAGTTTTACAACACTTTCTAAGAATCCACACTCAATACTCTGAATGAGGGAGTATCTATACAAAAATTTACAATAAAATATCTCATAACAAAGAGAGATATATCCTAGGATGAATAACTATATGTTACATGAAAATAGAGACAGATGGTCTTGTAGATAGAAGATAGAGACAAACTGATGGCTTGTTGTCCCTATTTTTATGAATGAACTGGAGGCAGGCCCTATGATTGGGCATCTTGCTGTCTTCTTTGTAATTCTATGCTGGCTGCTTTGATTTTCATCTTCTTACTGATACTCTTTGACCTTCTCTGATACTCTTTACCTATTTGATCCTTATTTACCTTCTGTTACCATCATTGACTATGGTAAAAAATGGAAATTTACCTTTTTACCAAGGGTAAATCACAAAATTTCTGTCATATCTATCCACCATTGTTCCTGCGGTATTCTAGTCCTTTGAAGTTTTTTAAGGATCTCATTAGCCTCGGTATATTTGAAAAAATTAGGCTAAACTTGAAACATATGTTTTATTTCATGCTCCACATAGAATAGGTTCTCTAGACTATCATAGAGAACTCTGCCTGTAGGTAATCCCTTTGGTGCAGCTGGACTAGAAAATGAGCTAGGCTAGTTGTTTGCATACTTAGCCAACTTGTCAACATAGTCTATCTGTGTCATCAATTTGTCATTGATAACTAAAGGACTAGGAAGTCCTTTACTCTGCAATATGTCGAATTTCTGCAAAAAATATCAATTTCCTCTTGTATATTCTGGCATCTTCTCTCCAAATTCTACATGAGAGACCTTTTGGTCAATACCTTCTTGATTTCCAGAATAGTCCCTATTCTATCTCCAATGCCTAGTTCTTCAAGCTGGTACATATTCTTGGTATTCAAAAAATTTATTAGCCTGGTAGCTTCCTCAGGCATCATTCCTAATTCTTGCTTAGATCTCTGCACTTCTTCAAGAGCTATCTTTACCAAATCAATCTCCTCAAAAATTATTTGTATGGATGGCCAAACACCATTTACTAACTGAGTCATTTTGGTCCAAGAATCTTCCTAATATCTACTAAGGGTTTATTAAATGTGAGGTCTTTTACTAATGATTTCACCTTTTTTTCTAACCCTTTATTCTCCCTCACCTTTTCTGCAAAATTTTATTTTTGAAAAATCATATTTTCGTTCTAAGGTAACAAATTTCTCTTTTACCTTCTTCAATTCTAAAACTTGGGGCTTCATCTCTTCCATTTATTTTATCAGTTCTTTTGTGCTTAGACCTGAAATACCCGCTTGTGCTGTTCTTGTTGTTGTTCCTGCCATTACTTTTGTTGTGACCACTGGGACATTTGGTGCCAAAGTTGTTCCAAGGGTTGAAGGGACTGCAGTGGAAACTACTGGAATCATATTGGGAGGCTGAGAGGTCAACTCTCCCTGCTTGCTCTTCAGTGATTTTTCTAACTCTTGCTCAGTTTCCTTCAACTGCTCATTAAGTTTTAGGACTAAGTCCATAAGCTCTTCTTCAAATTTCTTTTGGACAACTTCTACAGTTTGTGTATGTCTTAATGGTGGCAACTTTGGCTGCTTTCTCAAGGCAGCTATGTCTTCATATTTTTTTAATTAAGGCTTCTGCAACCTTCACATCTTTTGGATTATGACCCAATCCAATGATCAATTCTTCTAAAGATTTAATTATTTTGTCTTTAGCTTGTGAGGAGGCTTTCTCCAACTGTAATTGGGCAGTTGTATTGTTCAAATAATTTTCTAGTATTTGGGCCATCATGGCCTTACGAGTCAATGTAGAATAGACCATCTCCCCTTTCTGTTTGTGTAACTCTATCTGGGCCATGGGATGAATGTCCTTTGCCATGACCTCAAAATCGGTTTTGAGGTAATCTGCAGCTAATTAAGGCTGTTGCACTTTAGGTTTGAAAAAACTCCTTAGCATTTTACCTTCTTTGATGTCATAAGCTAACATCAACCTATTATGATTGGTGGGAGCCATATTTAAATACTGATTGTAGACCTGGATCCTCAATGGCTCATTCCTAGCCTTTATTTCTTTAAATTTCTTTTTGATATCTAGATTATCTTTTCTTGGGGCCCTGAAAGATGATACTTCAGCACTTTGTTGTCTCTCCAACTCCTACCTCTGTGAACTAGAAGGCGTCCCACCTATTGGGAAAGTTTGATGACTATCTACACCTTCTTTTCTTTGACTATCAGTAGTCTCTTCTAAAAGAGGATTTAGCCTATGCCTTTTAGCACCAGGCTATTCTGAGGGTCCACTAGCAGGGGTAGCTACTTCCCTCTGTCTTTTTTTTTTCCTTTCCTCATTCAGAGGAGTCTGCAAGATTGGGGGTTCTCCCACATTGAACTAAGTTAGAAGAGTGTGTATGTGAGCCTACTCCTTAGACATTTCAGGCTGTTTAGACATTATTGAATGTTTTGTATCCTGAGTGCTTATCTTTGCTTCTTTACCTTTGGATGTCCCTGTAAGTGGTGTATCGGTCTACTATGAGTGCCTTTGAGAGGTCCCAGATGTTGAGGCACTTATCCCTGATGCTGACCTTTGAGAAGTCTCAAACTACACCTTTTTTGGGGGGATGAGCAATGAAATGCAGGTACTGGGTGTGGCTGGAGGGTTTTGGGTAGCGTCTGTTGCAAGGTTTGGAGCAGGTTGGTGACTGAAAGCTCAAACTAGTTGACCTCGACGTTCGTTTGCATGGGCGCACAGGTTTACCGAATAAAACAGTGAAAATGATTTGTTTTTATTTTATTTACAAAGTCAAAGATTGGCGGGTCTTTGGATTTTATATGAGTGATGTCAGCGGCAAATAACATGATGTTTTTTCGTTTGTGGGAAGGTGATAAATTGTTTTATATCGCATCACTTATGGGGAAGGGCGGTATTTAGCATTGGGCTAGTGATTCCATAGAGCGGTTGACGCGTGGCGGGGTACTGTATATGAAACCACTTTGTGATCGCACGCTAACGTGCGGTCACAAAGGGTTGTGTGACATGTATTATGGCTGTCGGATATGGAAGGAGTGATCAAACGGTTGTCGAGGGGTATGAAGTGACAGGATTTTAACAATGGTGGACCCGATATTTAAAAAGTATTTAATCACATCAGGGGTGGTGGGATTGGCTGGTGAGGTTATTAATTAACCATGAGGGTTAATTAATCCCGTTTAATGTAGTGGAGGGTCGAGGTTCTTAACGGGTTACTGATTAACTCATTAATCCTATTTTAAATAGATTATGGTTATATTTAACCGGGGACGGGATATATAATATTTCGGGATTATTACATATTTAAAATAATACGGGAGAGGGTAAACTTTTATAAGGGATGTATAAATTAATACAAGTTAATATTTAATATGTCATAATGAATGAAAAAGTGATAAGTATAAAAACATTTGATGTGTGTATTCTTAAAGTGAAAAAGGGTTTTTATGAGAAATATTGCAATTTTCCTAAGTAAAATAGAATTTTACTTAGGAAAAAACTTATGAAGGGGAATGAATGATTTATGAATGGTTTTAAGTATTTAGGCTTTATAAATTATTGGGCCGAGGGTCCAGTCCCTCCACAAGTCAGAGAAATGATCTGAGCCCCTCTAATTTAGCAAATACCTTAGTTCTTAGAGGAAATTAGTGAAAATTTAGGGAAAATGAGTAGGGGAGTTAATTATTCTGACTTTGCTTGCTTGAGATGTTTCCAATATAATACATTCCTTGGCCTTGTGATGAAAGTAAAATATTAACACATTTAGAGTCATCATTCATCACATATAATTCGGCAACCATCATCTACCCACCCTACCTACTTTAACCTAGCATTTTTACTTCTTTATTTGGGTGCACTTAGACTGGCAAACCCTTATCAAACTTTCTTTTCTTTTACATGGAAATTCCTATCTAAGTCTACACTTATTACATCCAAGAGCTCAAATTAAACTATTGAGCTTCTTTTTTCACTCTACCTATCTACTTATCTGCCAAGATTACACTATTTGGCTAGATCTTTATTCTCTATTTCTAGAACATGAAATTGAAATATGAACTAGCCAAGCTTAAACTATTTGACTATTCATAAATTGTGGTAGAAGTTGAAAATTTGCACACAATTGTTTATTATACATAAAGTAAATAGTAGTGGCATTTAGGCTTGCACACTTTCCTTGGTCTTTCTTTTTTTGGGGGTTCATTTTCTTTGATTTTTTAACCATCTTTTATTCTTTTCACCCTTTTATTTTTCTTTTAGGGTATACCCTCTTTACATTTTTTAAATTTTTTTGATTTTTTCCAAATATGGAAAAACTTTGCAACAAGGAAAGGTATGGACATAGTACATTGCTCATCAAGTCAATCAGGATATATGACACCTATTGGTATAGGGGCATAACAACTACGAAATTACAACATTTTACAAGGCAATTTTACATCTATTTTTAGCTTCGGGGGCACTACCCTAATCCCCTGCCAGGGGGCCTCCCAAGGATTGCAACTGTCCCCCCCTGGACCTCCCTTGCAGTGCAAATATTACGGGCGGCATTGCCACCACATTACGAACTAGGGTCCAATGCGGTGATACCTCTAAATAAAGAAGATATTTAGGCTCCACAACCAACAATATCCCAGTTGGAGACTTATTATAACAACTCCACCGTTGCTTCATTTGGTGGTCAATGAAAACACTTTGGACTAGGTTGTTTCTCATCTTCATCATCATACTTGAAGACTACTTGAAACTAAGCAAAATATTAATTTCTCCCTAGTTACAACTTTTGTTAACATATCTGCAAGATTTTGGCTTGTGTGTATCTTTTCCAGCTTCAACTGTCCATCTTCTAACATGAACCGTATGAAATGGTACTTGAGCTTTATATGTTTAGTCTTGCAATGAAATGCAGAGTTCTTTGCAAGATGTATGGCACTCTAGCTGTCACTGTATAACCTGCCCAACTCCTCCTTCTTACCCATTTAATCCAGAAACCTTTGTAACCAAATCATTTCTTTACTAGCCTCTGTAGCATCAACATACTCTACTTCCATTGTTGAGAGTGTAACAACACTTTGTAGTTTTGAAACCAAACTAACAATTGTTCCACCTACTATAAGCACATACCCTGTTTTTCTCCTCCTGTTATCTCTGTCACCTACCATATCTACATCAACATATCCCTGTAGAGCAATGTTTGAGCCACCAAAGCATAATTCTTGATTTGTCATACCTCTCGAATACCTGAGAATCCACTTCACTTCCATCCAATGTTCTTTTCCTAGATTGTTCATATACCTACTTACAACTCCCACTGCATGTGCAATATCAGGCCTTGTGCAAACCATTGCATACATTAAGCTTCCAACTGTTGATGCATATGGAACTTTAGACATATAAGCCATTTCTTCCTAAGTCTTGGGACACACCTCCTTACTTAGTTTGAAATGTCTAGCCAAAGGTATACTAACTGGTTTTTCATTCTGCATATTATGTCTTTTCAACACCTTTTCTATCTACTCATTCTGAGAGAATGTTAATTTTTGATTCTTCCAATCTCTAGTTATTCTCATACCAAGGATTTGTTTTGCAGCACCCAAATCCTTCATTGCAAATAAGTTTGCCAATTTTCTTTTGAGCACATTTATTTTCTACATGTTAGAAACTGCAACAAGCATGTCATCTACATACAATAACAATATAATATAGTTGCCATCATTTTTCCTTTTGAGATAAGCACAATGATCAGAGTGACATCTAGTATAACCTTTCTCAAACATAAACCTGTGAAATTTTAGATACCACTACCTTGGAGCCTATTTTAAGCCATACAAGCTCTTCTTCAACCTACACACTATTTTCTCTTTCCCTTTTACCTCATATCCTTGTGGCTACTGCATATATATCTCTTCCTCCAAATCCCCCTGCAGAAAGGTTGTCATTACATCTAACTGCTCAAGATGAAAATCTTCAACTACTACTAGACTTAAAATAGTTCTTATTGAAGTCATTTTAACAATAGGAGAAAATATCTCATCAAAGTCTATACCCTTTTTCTGTGCAAAACCATTTACCGTAATTTTAGCTTTATACCTTTTTCTACCTCCATATTCTTCCTTCAACCTATAAACCCATTTATCCTGCAATGATTTTTTACCTACTTGAAACCTGAATAAGTCCCAAGACTGGTTATGTGCTAAGGAGTCCATCTCTTCTTTCGTGGCTTTCTCCCACCTTTTCCTGGTTTCTACCTGCACTAATTCTTCATAACATTTTGGTTCACCATAATCTGTCAAAAATACATAATGTATGTTGATTTTTAAACTTCTGTGGTTATTTCTTGGAAAATTATGACCCGGATTATCCATAGTACTTTGTTCATTAGATTGACGTTTCAAACCCCAAATGGGATCCATCATCAGGATAGAAAATGAGTAATAGACTGAGAGAAGTTTTTGTCGACCAGGATAGATAAATGGAAACCTAATGGTTTGATAGGTTAAAGTAGAAGCCGACTAATTTTAAAATATATAACCTATTTAATTTTATTACTATTTAATATGAATTATTCATAAATTTTATTTCTTCCCTTATTATTTTGTTATAATATCATTTCATTTGAATATGAGATCCTAATTTATTATGTTACTCAAATAATTAGTTACTTTATTTAATTAATGGTTTATGTTAATAATTCATAGTATTTATAAATAATCATTTATTAACATAAACCATTTATTTAATTAACTAACTAATTATTTGAGTAACATAATACAATAGGATCTCATATTAAAATGAAATGATATTATAACAAAATAAAAAGGGAAGAAATAAAATTTATGAATAATTCATATTAAATAGTAATAAAATTAAATAGGTTATATATTTTGAAATTAGCCAGATTCTACTTTAACCTATCAAACCATTAGGTTTCTATTTATCTATCATGGTCGGCAAAATCTTCTCTCAGTTTATTACTCATTTTCTATCCTGATGATGGATCCCCTTTGGGGTTCAAAATGTCTATCTAATGAACAAAGTACTGTGGATAATCCGGGTCATAATTTTCCAATACATAATGTAGTGAAGGAGAGTATCGTTCATGGAGTCTACTTATCCCGGTAGATCTTCTAACACCACTTTCAGGCGTTTGAGGTTCTTGTTGCTGTTGTGGTTGTTATTCTTGTTCTGGCTATTGATTATTATGATTTTCAAGCACCTTCACCTTTTTTGTGATCTCATACAGCACTATGTATTCTCTATTTTCTTTTTCCTCTTTCTTTTCCTGCAGTTGGTCCTTATACGAAACCTTTTCATTGAATATGACATCTCTGCTTCTATGATTTTGCATTTTTCATAATCATAAAAGTGATAGCTAATATCATTAACACCACATCCAATAAAGGTACATTTCTATGATTTTTCCTTAAGATTTGTTCTGTTTTCTTTATTAATGTGGACAAAGGCTTCATAGCCAAAAGTCTTTAAAAATGAGTAGTTTACCTTTTTACCTGTCCATGCCTCCTCTAGAATACCACCATCCAAGGCACTTGAAGGCCCTCTGTTTATTAGATAAATAAAATTATCTACAACATTTTCCCAAAATTGTAAGGGCAAGCATCCATGCAATCTCATGCACCTTGCACGCTCCATGATTATCCTATTCATCCTTTTTGACACACAATTTTCTTGTGGTGTTCCTGGAACTGTCTTCTCTCTACAAATTCCATTCTCTGAATGGTACCTATCAAACTCTTTGCTACAATATTCACCTCCATTGTCTGATCTGAGACACTTCAACCTTTTTCCTGTCTCATTTTCAACAAAAGCTTTCCATTTCTTGAAAGTATCAAATACATCAGATTTATTTTGAATACAATAAATCGAGGTTTTTATGGTTGCATCATCAATAAAAGTAACATAATAACAAGAGCCACCGAGAGATGATACCTTAGCAAGTCCCCATACATCTATATACACAAGCTCTAATTTTTCGCTCTTCTTTCTTTCCCAACTCTGAGGAATCTGACTCTCTTATGTTCCATAAACACAATTCTCACAGAATTTTAAATAAACATGCTTCAAAACTAGCAATAAATTTCTTGAGTGAAGAATATGCATCCCCTTCTCACTCATGTGGCCAAGCCTATGATGCCACAATGTCATATCTTCTCCTATAGAGGTTAAAGCATTAACATAATTAGAAATACCATTGCATAAATATAATGTACCAACCTTTTCTCCTTTTGCTATTACCAGGGATCCTTTAGTGACCTTCCAGCTTTTATCTGTAAAAGTAGTCACACAACCTTCACCTCTGAACTACCCTATTGAAATTAGATTTTTATTCATATCTAGAACATGCCTTACCTCCTTCAATAGCCATTGATTCCCATTCCCTTGTTTTATGAAAATTTTACCCATTCCCATGTACAAAATCTCCTTGAACATAATCATCAAAATGTTTCCTATCAGGTGTGGCATGAAATGAGGCCCCTGAAACTACCACCCAGGCATCAATAATATTTTCTAATGAAATAATCAAAGCATCTTGCAACACATCACCTGTCACATTCACTTCATGATTGATTTCTTGTTGCTTGTCTCCTTTTCCATTCCGAGATTTGCAGTCTTTCTTCAAGTGTCCTTTTTTCCCGCATTTCCAGCACACTATCCCCAATCTGGACTTGGATCTACCTTTCCTTGACTTACTGCGATATTCTGCGCTCTTTCCTGTTTCCATTTTTCTTCCCCTAGTCTCTGCAAGAAAAGAATTACCTGATATCTCACCGAAGCTTTTCCATCACATTTCCTCACTGAGGATTGCACCGCCAACATCATCAAACTTTAAAGTACTAGATCCAGAGACAGAGTTACTAATGGCCATAGCTAAACCATTTCAACTTTTTGGCAACGAGCATAGAAACAATAGAGCCCTAACTTTATCATCAAAAGTTACCCCTACAAAACATAGCTGACTGATAATTGTATTAAATTCATTTAAATTATCAGCAACAGATCCACCCTTTGACATCTTCATATTAAATAAATGCTCCATAAGAAATACTTTATTTGAGGCCGAGGGTTTTTCATATAGTTTGGCTAAGGCTGACATTAAACCCTCTGTTGTTTTTTCCTTTGAAATATTAAATGCTACCGACATCGCTAGTCACAGCCGTATTGTTCCAAGTGCCTTTCTGTCGAGAATATCCCATTCTTTGTCCATCATACTTGTCAGATTCTTTGTCTTTCCGCTCAATGGTTGGTACAGATCTTTCTAGTACAAATAATCTTCCATCTGCATCTTCCATAGTTGGTAGTTTTGGTCGTTAAATTTTTTGACCCTAAACCTACCATCTTCCGCCATTGCTCCCACTCGAACTAGGAACCCTTCTCTCCTGCGAGTTTATCAGCCAAATAGACCTTCCAATCTGATACGAGTTGTTAGAAAATTATATATTACAAAGTAATGGAACACAAAAATATATTGCATAAATATAAACATAGAAAACACAGAAAACAAGAGAGTCATAGTTATACATGGTTCACCCAATTTGGGCTACGTCAATGGAAAACAACCAGTCCTTCCTTTTATATTATCCATCAAACTAAAGAGATACAACCTACAACAAATCTGTTGTAATTGTCTCTTCATTCTCACACAATATCCTCCCTCTTTCTCGCTCGGAATACAGATGTACATAGATGAAATACAATTCCCTCGTATATAGCGAGGGGTTACCTTCTAGGGAAAAAACCCTAAATGAAACATAACTTCTATCGTCAGATCTCCACCTATTGAATGACCCAGATTGAATACGAAAATACAACATTTTACAAGGCAATTTTACATCTATTTTTAGCTTCGAGGGCGCTGCTCCTGATCCCCTACAAAAGGGGGCCTCCCAAGCATTGCTGCTGCCCCCCCCCTAGAGCCCCCTTGCAGCGAAAATATTATGGGCACCATTTTATGAACTGGGGTCCAATGTGGTGATACCTCTGAATAAAGAGGTTAATCAAGCTCCACACCCAACAATTTGAGGTTCAGATAGATGCGATGCTATAGATAAATGGTTAAATCTGCTAAAAGTATATTTTTTTGTTCATGATTTTTCCATTCAGGGAAAGATTACTTTCAATCTTCTCAAACCACCCCCCCACGTCAAGGACTGGTGGGAAATCTACTGTGAGCAAAAGGATGAAAGTAAAACCTCACTTTTTCCAGTCGCACCGACTTGGAATTCATTCCAAGATGCCATCAAGGAGTAGTACTAACCTGTTGGAAGCTATGGGGATAAATACATAAAGTTGACCACGCTACGAAAGGGAAGCGACCAAGACATGTCGGGGTTTACCAATATTTTTCATACTCTTCACACATAGTTGGGGATCAATTATTCTGAGTGGAATTTGGTACTCAAATACCATGGCTACCTACACATGTACATCCAAGATGAGATTGAGTTCCTCGACATCTCCTTGCTCAGCACAGAGTACCGATATGTTGTCAAGATCGAGGAGAAGTTTAAAGAAAAGAAGTGAGACTTTGGATCTGTGAATCCAAAGAAAAAGGGATAGAGCTAAGGTAGGGTGACCCAAGAAAACCCATTGAAGCTGCAGGAAAAGAACACCACCACGAAGTAAAATAGGGATACAGGAAAGTGGTGTGAGTTCCATAAGATCCCCACTCATAACACAAGTGAGTGTTGGGCTAAGCAGTCACTAGTGGCCAAGTTGAAGGCTTGAGAATTAGATGCATGTTCTAACCCTGAGTCAGAAATTGACAAGGGGAATGACGAAGGGAAGTAGATCATTGATGTGGAGCCCAACGCCACTATTTCCACTGCCAAGATCTAGAAGAATGAGCTAGAAGATCCAGAGGAGGGGGGCCATCTTTTCCACTCACAAATGTGGGTGAAGGGTTCGCCGCTGCAATTCATTATTGACAGTGGTAGCCAAAAGAACCCCATTTCAAAAGAGGTCATGAAGCGGCTGGGCCTACTAACCATACCACACCCACAACCATATAGCATCGGGTGGGTTCACCAAGGACAAAATCTCTTAGTCAACCATCAATGACGACTTCCCTAGAACATCAAGCCCTTCACAGATGAGGTATCATGTGATGCTTCTCCTCTTGATGTTTGTTATGTATTATTAGGCCAACCATACTTCTGGAAGTGACATGTTCTGTATGTGATGTTATTATTTATTTGGGTAATTTAATATATAGGATACCGAAGGTAGCCCCACCTACTAACACCTCTTCGATCTATGCTAAGAAATGTTGTAAGATCATCTCCAAGACTAGGAAATTAATTTTCTTTCTGGTTCACTCTCAAAGTAAGGGGAAGATCGTAGCCACATCCATGGCTCCGAGGAAGGGTTTTTCCACGCAGTAGAAGTAGGTGGATACATTCATGAAAAAATACAAGGACATCTTCTCCTCACCCATAGGGGTACTGTTGCACTATCAAGTCAAGCATTCATTTGATCTGACTCTTGCAGCACCTCTACCCAATGGGCCAATGTATCACTTCTCCATTCTCGAAAATTCCAAGTAAAAGCAAAAACATGATCAACATCGGGTGCCACACAAGTTTCAAGTCAGCAACAAAGTCTGGTTCCATCTATAGAAGGAACGCCTTACAAGAGCCCATAAAAAGCTCATACCACTTTGATATGGTCCTTACACCATTATGAAGGTTGTGGAAAATGATTATTTGGAGCACAATATTCTCCATTCCTTGGCTTGTTGTTATAGACATTTTTGTGACTTACAACATTGAGCACGAAATGTCCATAATCTAAGGGATCCAAAGTCCCTTGTTCCTACCCCTAGAGGAACAAGGCTAACAAACCACATCAATTCACAGAAGTTCTCCACCAGAAACTGCTCAAAAACAAGTCAATCCAGGATCATTTCAGTGGCTACACTAGCTATTTGCGGTGAATGTCAAAGCCAACACTGGCTACTGCGTTGAATGTAACACTGGCTACCTGCGCTGAACGAGAATGGACATGTGGCAGGCTCATTTCTCAAGGTGTCAAAACCTAGGAAGCTTCCAAAATGACACTTGCCTCAGGGAATTCGACTGGTGATGAGTAAGAGGTTCCAAATCTCCAAGTGGAAGCAAGAACCTCCAAGTGGACTCAAGAACTGACAGAGGGAGAGGACACTAGTCAGATCTCAAGCTGACTCATCCTCTCTCCAAACATCTATATATGGATCTCTCCTCCATGAGATCTAGGAGGCTGGAATTTTGTTATTGCAAAGAATTGTTGTTGGTTGAGATTGGAATCATTGGGTGCTTAATGCTTTGAAGGGGGTGAAGATAGGAATTCCATTTGCTGGGAAGGAGATGCTAGATTGGAGCCCTCTGGGTTGTATCTCTTCCTGAACCTTGTTATTCATCAATAAAGCTATCTTGGTTTCTCCTATATGCTGATGTATTTTTGATGTATGAATGCATTAGTATGTTTAGTTTATTTCTAATCCTAAACTAGTTATGAATGTGAATATCTGTCTTTCTGTAGTTTTCTTCTCTTGTCGCAAGTAGTTGTTCTCTTGTCGCAAGTAGCTGTTCTCTTTTGATCTTGCAGGAACCCGTTGAAGCTGGACAAGCAAGAAGGCAAGTAGCTGTGAACTCCCAAAGAGAAGAGAGACCGGATCGAGGGACAAATGGAAGACACCGGTAAGTCTATTGATCTCTCTTCTTTCACATTTCATAAAGGAAGAAACCATAATAGTTGTACTCGTTTGTTGCTAAGGCACTGTCACACCCTAGGTGGATAGGATCGTCCTGCATAGGCATTTTTCCCCACAACAAATTGGCGACTCCACTGGGGAGATCTATTTAGTCATTTTATTTGTGTTTCTATCATTGTTTGTTTCATAGACTTGACAACAACAATCGAACTGCATCTTTCCTGGATGCAAAGTAGACAGTTGCTGCTTTGATCCAATTACGGGACTTGTCTATGATCTGAACAATGGATTCACAAATGATTTGATGATCCTTGTGATAGATCTTAGTAGCCCTTCAAAGCATCCCTTTGATTACACCTTGCTTGTTGCTTTTATTTGGCCAGAAACAATGAATTAAATAGCAATCTGTGACCCAGAACCTGTAGGAAACGAGAGTTTCTCCTTCAGCGCAGACCCAGTGAAGGGATTCTGCATTTCAACGCAGGTCCCGTGAAGGCTACCTGCACTGAATGTCAAAACCCCTATGTTGAGGTTGCGCTGAACCAGTTTGCCCTTGTGCAGCTGGGGTTCTCTGCTCTGTTTTGCCTTGTTTTGATCTCTGATTTTTGCAGCCTGTAACCAGCATAGGTACCAGTTTGATAACTCCTTTTCTCTGCTTAGATTCCGCCTCCTTTTGTACAAAAAGACTGTGAGTGTTTTTATGTGTTTGTGGCATCATTTACAGTTTTCCTTTGCATGAGTGAAATAGTCATCCTATAGCCCTTGATTCAGATCTGTTGATTGTGATCTTAGAAGAGAGTTCATTGGCTGTTTGCAGATTGATTATACATTTATTCTTGCTTATTGGTTTGAATTTGTCTCTTTTAAGTGTCGAAACAAGTCTTCATTTCGAAAATCGTTAAGTGTTGTAATATCTTCTACCCTCTCTGATTTCGAAAAAGTAAACTTGTTTGTATTGATCATTTAAAAGCAAATTCAAAGTTGTACAAAAAGCTTTCTTTGTAGGCATCAATACTAAGAAAGCGGAAAACAAACACCTGCATTTTGCATTTGCATTTGATAGTTTGCATGTTGGATTTAGGAAAAGTGCATTAGAGTGTGTTGATTGCTCTTTGAGAAAAGATGGTGTCTTTCTTTTCCCTTAGTAGCTAGGATTTTCAAAGTTGAAAAAGATATAAAGCTTTCTTATCATCTTTAGACTGCATTTAGGAATTGTATCATACATCTTGTGGTGAACCTTGAAAGGCAAACTTCTAAAAAGATCAACCTAAAATAAATTGAATGAACTTAACAACGCTTTGCAACATAACGCACAACATAGAGGTCTGGGCTAGAGACGTGTTCCGGCGTCGTTAAGCCTAGTGACTGTCGATCTCGTGGATGGTGGGTGATTCCTCCTGAGGGACGATAGCGCCAGTACGGATTGTGCTCCCACGTACCGTCGCGTATATATTGGGAGACCCCTATAGGCATAAAACTTTTATCCTTAGGAAGCCGTGTCGGCCGCCCTACTGATCGCAATGCACTGAACACAACATTCAGGAAGATCGACCGCCCGTACCCTAAAAAGTATTCTGCGGTTTTGCGAAAAGTTTGGCACACCCTCTGCCTAGAACTCCAGAGCAGTTCCTTTTGGCCTTTTTCAGACTCTATAACGGAAAAAGTCCATCCGAGAATTTGTCACTTCGGACTTGTTAAAACATCGAAGGAGACTAGCGTCATCTTTAGCTTTTTCTTGACTCTTTAAAACTGAAAAAGCAAGTTGTGTCTAAGCGTCGTTAAAAATTTATTTTAAACGGAACAATCACCCTTTAATTCATGCGTTGATCTTTAGGTTGAAAAAATGGAGCACACCAACCAAGGAATTCCCCTTGGTGGAAATCCTAGTCCCTTCTCCTCTTGGGGAGATGTTGGTGCGCCCCACATGGCCACATTGTCGCTTCCAGGACTGACAATTGGCCTGCCGGTCTGGCTCTTTTCAACCAATGTCGTTCAAACCACCGCTATTCCTGAACAGTCAAGTCAACAGTTAGACCAGACCAGGGTTTCCAACCAGCCTTCTACTTCATCTAACTCTTCCTCTCCTCCTTCCTCTTCGCTTTACAGAACTGGTAAAACAAAAAACCAAGTTCCTAAGGAGAAGGAAAAGAAGAAGAAAGAGAAGAAGAAGAAGGAGCCAAAAGCGACTGGGGGCAAACAAGTGTCGTCTGACAAAAATCCACACACAGCACTGACCAGGCCTAAATCGCCATGTGTCATATGCAAGGGAGACCACTTCCACAGAGATTGTCCCTGCATCCCTTGGATACTAAGGGACTGGTTTCCCCGTTTGCACAATTCGATAGGATCAGCCTCTGATAGCCATGTTGATTGCTCACCGTCGACTAGTGAAAGTGAAGTCCTAGGACAGAGAGGGAAAGCTAGATCTCCCTGCAAACTGTGTGAAGGCGATCACGCCATCCATCGTTGTCCCTTCTTAGATGAGGCCAAAAGAGTTCTGGAAGATCGCCCGATTTTACGAGCGCAACTTCCTCCTGGATATCAAAAACTCCTGCCAAGTCCTTCACTAGTTGAGAACCCGGCTGGCCCGCCCAGATGGTCAGCCGAAGCACCTATCATTGAGGATGAACCGTCTGGATCCATGCCTGACGAAAGTCAAAAGGTTGAGATGGCAGCTGACCCAGTTTTGCCTTCAGAGGCTCTATCTTCGAATGATACCATCACAGAGGAGATTAAAGACGACACGTCCAAATTCTCTTCATCAACACTGACTCTGATGAACAAGGGGGCAAGGCCCCCATTCCTTTATCGCAGGAAGGAAGTTCGTCAGAGCGATATTCGGCCGTCTATTCGGTCCCACCACCAAGCAACCTGGTTGTGTCCTTTGACTGGAACCAACTAGGCAGACCCCGGTTGCCAGCAAGCATACCATTCAGAATTATCGTTCAAATATACAGAATGGTAATGGCTGGCACTATCATTGATGAGGGGGCATCTGTGAGTATCCTTTCCTCTATTGCTTGGAAAGCGCTTGGTTCACCAGCGCTTTTGCCTGAAATGAGAAATCTATCGGGCTTTGATAAAGGAACCAATCAACCTTTAGGGATCCTCCCCAATGTGCCTATAACATTGAAAGGGAAGACCGTTCAAATGAACGTGATGGTCGTTCAAGGACCCTTGGATTATAACCTACTCCTTGGACGAGACTATATATATTGCATGGGAGCTATTGTCTCCTCACTCTTTAGAGTAATGTGTTTTCTGCATGAAGGAAGAGTGGTCAAGCTTGTGGACCAACTTTCATTTCCCCGATCACACATCGCAAATAGTCATATACCATCCCTAAATGGTCTATTCACGCAAGAAGTGTCTCAACCCACGGTACGTCCTCCTGATGAGCGCGAGTAATCCGGGAGGATATGACTGGAACCCAGGGGGCATGCATCCTGGTCTGCTTCGGCAGGGAAACTTTGGGTATAGAGTAGGTTTCTGCGGGAGAATATGACTAGTCTGTACCCCGTCCGTAGAGGAAGAGGGGTTATTCTAGAATAATATTCTTTTGTCAAAGTTATGAGAGTTGGCAGGCATCGCCGCTCACCTTTGTCTATTTCGGTAGACATTGCCGAGGAAGTGTTTTGTTTGAAAAATGAGACAATCTTTGGGTAACCTGAAAGAGGTAAGCCTCTCTCTTTAAAACAATTGTTTTGAAGGAAAAGAAGTAGAGGTAACCTTGAAATCATACTTTATACCTGGGGGCATGCAAACCTTTTGGAGTGCAAGCAAAGAGAGGTTATTTATCTGTTTTTTGGGTTAGCTGTTTCCTAACTTGCATAAAGAAAGGATGCGGGGCATAGCTTTGTCAGATGAAGCTCCATAAAAAATAGAATCTCAATGAGACACTCTTATCATATGACTGGGTATTCGAGCAGTTTTAGCACAAAGTTCATGCTCGTTAAAAAATAAATGTAAGATCCGAGCAGTTTTAGCACATAGTTCATGCTCGTTAAAAAATAAACATAAGACCGAGCAAATGTTTCCACCTGCGTTTAAGCTCGTTAAAAAATGAACTATCCCGGTAAATAACCACTGTGAATGTAATATCATCAGCCATTAAAGCCTTGGTCGTGTTTGCACCGTCACCTCCACTTTTCCATTGGCCGATTGTTCACTTCCATATGTTTGTTTACCCATTTTGAGGAACAGCTGCGAAGAGTGATTGCACTAGCCATCCTTGTGACACTGCCGTGATTGGAAAATTCCAACCTGTACCTGGAATCAGCTGCTAACCCTGTTTATCACTCGTTCCTCAAAAGACGAGTCTTCTTTAAGCTCTTTTCAACTGACTCGTAAAATATGAAAAGATTGCCGAGTCCTTGGCCTTCCATCTCGTTAAAGGGACAGGAAGAGCTATCCCTCCTCTAGATTTTAATCTTTTTGGACCTGAGGGATTATTGCACAAAACGATCGAGCGCTTGTTTTGTTCGGCTCGTTAAAACTATCGAAAACTCATCCCTTCTGTATTGTTTTATACTTTTTATACTTTTTCGGACTTAGGGGATTAGATGACGAAAAAGGAATTTTGGAGTTAACTTTATGTACCTTTTCAGACTCTCTAAAAATGAAAAGGACCGAGTTATCCTTGTCGTTAGACTCGCTAAAATCATTAAATAGCGACAAACTTGTCTTTAGATGAGAACGAGTTTCACTATCGCTAGGCTCGTTAAAACATAGCGATGGGCTTGCCCGAAGGGCAGGTTATAGAACAAGCATATGTTATCCTCCTTAATCTTGACAAAAATAAAGAGGTACTGGTCAGCAATGACTGGGGAAAAATTGGGAGAAACTAAAGAAAACTTTGATGGTAGCAAGTCGCTCTTGAACATGACACTTTTCCTCCGTACCACATTCGGGTTGGGTTGTTTCATTCACCGGTCACATCCATGGTCTCGCCATGCCATCCATATTTGGGGTAACGCTACCAATCCATCGCATCAGTGTCGCCATATGTTCAAGAGAAGTCGTTCAGAAAAGTCAATCGGGTCCCATCCACTACCATACATTATCCTTCATCCTTTCATGACCGCCACCCTGAATCATATGTCACAGATCGTTTTCACCTCCATTAAAATCATTAGCTCCGTTCCGTGTCACTGATGTGGGATTCATTAAGGCCCTCCTTTGACGGATCGCTTCCTGTCGACATTAGCTCATTATCCAAGAAGTTGATCTAGGAACAACCCCTTCAGTACTTTGAAGCTTGCATGCCACAATGGCAAGTTTCTCACTGCCGGCGACAGGTATACATCAATGACCTTCGACTGAAAGATTTTGCGTGGTGTTCGACGCCAAGTCCTTTATTCACACCACATGAATTGTACTGCAGTACCTTGAGGGTCATTATCATTATCGGTGATTCCTCTCGCGCTTGTTAATGGTTTACCTCATTGACCGGTAATCAAGCGATGTCTTTCCATGTTAGACTTCAGAACATTTCTCAAATGGATCGACTTGTACTTAGAGTGAAGATCGAACGAGTTTGAAGACCCCGGATCTAGTTTCATCCATCCGGGCTGCGATATATATTCAGGAAAGATAAAGACATTGACATGTACATCATTGCAGCAGATAATCATCCTACTCAAAGGATGATAATTTCATCAAAATTATCAGTCTACCATCAGACGATTGTCTGTTATATGTACAGAAAAATGAATTTATAAAGCTGAGCATGGGAATGCCCGCCTCAGCTAGATCATGAAAGCAGTATGAAAAATAATGTATTGTATTATATCTTATTACAGGTCTCCTCTCAGCATTGGATGAACTTCGGATCCCCCTGATAAAGCATTTCACCCGATAAACAGCCTCATACTTTAGGGGGCAACTGTTATAGACATTTTTGTGCCTTACAGCATTGAGCATGAAATGTCCATAATCTAAGGGATCCAAAGTCCCTAAACATGTTGTTCCTACCCCTAGAGGAACAAGGCTAACAAACCACAGCAATTCACAGAAGTTCTCCACCAGAAACTGCTCAAAAACAAGTCAATTCAGGATCATTTCAGTGGCTACACTAGTTGTTTGCGCTGAATGTCAAAGCCAACACTGGCTACCTGCGCTGAACGAGAATGGACATGTGGCAGGCTCATTTCTCAAGGTGTCAAAACCCAGGAAGCTTCCAAAATGACACTTGCCTCAGGGAATTCGACTGGTGATGAGTAAGAGGTTCCAAATCTCCAAGTGGAAGCAAGAACCTCCAAGTGGACTCAAGAACTGACAGAGGGAGAGGACACTAGTCAGATCTCAAGCTGACTCATCCTCTCTCCAAACATCTATATATGGATCTCTCCTCCATGAGATCTAGGAGGATGGAATTTTGTTATTGCAAAGAATTGTTGTTGGTTTGAGATTGGAATCATTGGGTGCTTAATGCTTTGAAGGGGGTGAAGATAGGAATTCCATTTGCTGGGAAGGAGATGCTAGATTGGAGCCCTCTGGGTTGTATCTCTTCCTGAACCTTGTTATTCATCAATAAAGATATCTTGGTTTCTCCTATATGCTGATGTATTTTTGATGTATGAATGCATTAGTATGTTTAGTTTATTTCTAATCCTAAACTAGTTATGAATGTGAATATCTGTCTTTGTGTAGTGTTCTTCTCTTGTCGCAAGTAGCTGTTCTCTTGTCGCAAGTAGCTGTTCTCTTGTGATCTTGCAGGAACCTGTTGAAGCTGGACAAGCAAGAAGGCAAGTAGTTGTGAACTCCCAAAGAGAAGAGAGACCGGATCGAGGGACAAACGGAAGACACCGGTAAGTCTATTGATCTCTCTTCTTTCACATTTCATAAAGGAAGAAACCATAATAGCTGTACTCGTTTGTTGCTAAGGCACTGTCACACCTTAGGTGGATAGGATCGTCCTGCATAGGAATTTTTCCCCACAACACTTGCACTGAGTGTTCAATGTGGACCGCCCTCGACCATGCTTCTGACTAGAGGGATTGCAGAACAACTCACTAGGAATCAAGTTCAATAGAAGTTTCCTGATCTCATGGAGGAACTGAACGCAATGGGACCATTGCTTCCTAAGGGGGGATGAATGATCCAAGTGGATATTGGTGGCCACCCACCTTTTCCACTTGGACCCCCACCATTGTCTCTTCTAGTTCCTCACTTTCTTTATTTGTAGTACAATTTACTATTTTGGGTAGTTTGTGGGGTCATGAACTTTCGGAGCCATTTTGAGGCCCTAAACGAAATTTTTTGGGACCAACATGGGTTGTATACCAATTTTATTCATTTAAAAGTTGTATTCCTCAGATGTATCTTTCTAATGAGGTACGGTGCGTGTCAAATGGAGAGCGTATGCCAAAGTTACAACCCCGGGAAGTTAATGTACCAATTTACCCAAATCGGGCCCATAGTTTGGCTCTTCATCTCCTAGGGTTAGATTTTTGGATTTTTATGGTTTTCCGTTGTTTCTCAATAATAAATAGTCCTTTGAGCCTCATTATAACATAGTTCATAGGCATGTAGCTGCCACATCTCTTCTCAGAGATAAGCTACCATCGCCCAAGCTAGTCTTATTTCCATTCTATTTATAAGCATATTTCAGTATTTGATATTAATGAAATGAATTGTTATTTCTTCTAAATCTTTGTATTTATGTTTATTTATGTACTTTATTTCATTCCTTCATAAATCCGAATCAGGAGAACCTTTTAGTAATGTTTGACTAAACTATTCTATTTTCGTAAATAATATATCTCAGCCTAGAAAAGGGTTGAACTTATAATGGGAAAATGTCTTTTCATTTACTTTAACGAGTTCTAAAAGACAAGTGCTCAAAAATATTTTCATGTTTAGGGGGTCTGAAAAAAGCTAAAAGAGCACACCTCTTAGAAGAATGAGTGATATAAAAGGTAGCAATTGGTTCTGGTCATGATGGAACTACTCAAAACACGTAGAGGTCAATAGGTTGACTAATAAGACCACTCATTGCAGTGGTTCCTCAGGAAAGGGTAAAACAACAAAGTGAAAGCGTATGATCGACCAATAATATGATGATGATGGAATGATAAAAACAAGGCTCATGTGGAAAAAAATAGGTTGATAAAAATTACAATCACGTGAGATAAAATGTGAGTGGTTTCATTTTTACACAAGCTTGAAATAGAGGAAAAATATGCTTGAGATTAGTTTGCATGCACCCATTATAATGACACAATTATAGGCACATGCCCCCCAAACCTCATTGCATTCACCCACGTGGACTACTTGTTACTAACAAGTGGATGGAATGAAGGTTCATTTACAAGATCAAGTGAAAGAATCAAATGAGAATTTACGAGATCTAATCAAAGACTCGAATTGGAAGGGGATTCTTGTTTCCTTTTTTAACAAGCTTGACACAGGAAAATAACTATGCTCATGACACCTTGTTTCATTTTTTAACGAGACTGAGAGAAGAAATGGAACCCTACTTTGGTGCCTATTCTTTGATCATGTCCTGTAAGACACCATCGTTTTGAAGAGGTTGTCATCAGATGAGAGAAAACTACTTTGGAAAGGATACATATCAAGGGATTCCAAAGTAAATATCAGGCTCCAATGCCCCCAATAAATGACTCACCAGATCTCCTACTATATCTAGATCAAAATAAGTTCAACAAACAATGAGAGGATCCTCTTCAAAAATAAGTAAGGGCATGGGGTAGGTTGCCACATAATTGATCCGTGGCAGGGGAGATACCACTTGCACATAAGGACCATTTAAGGAAGTTGGTTGATTGGGAGTTAAATTATAACTAACAAATGAAAGTTGGTCGATGGTCACAATTCTTTCTTCACGCAGGAAACAAATCCATGGTAAATTTTAGGAGTGAATTTAGCCCAAGGGAAAAATTTAAGGGGTTTTTCATTTTAGAGGGGTGAAATTTTTATAAAACACCCATTTGATATATTTAGTCCAACTTTTATTTAAAAAATAATTATTGTTTTTCGTTTTAGCCAAAAAAAAGGGCGGATAAGCTATGAAAATACTCATTTGACCTGACTTGCCTGGTTTGGGAGGTTATATTCCATTATAATCGCCCATTTTCTAGTTTGGGAGGTGGTTTGGGAGGTTGTATTTGGTTTCAATAAATAAAAATATAAATAAATTTGAGGTATGGTAAATAAATAAAACCTCTTTTTATACTTACTCGAAAGGTATGGTAAATAAATAAAACCTCTTTTTATATTTAGTCCATAACCCTCTTTCAATTTAAGAAGGCTCAAAAAAGAGGTTTTATTTAAGTGAATCCTATGGTCCAAATACCATATCTTAAAAGAGGTATGGTAAATTAATAAAAATATAAATAAAGAGGTATGGTAAATAAATAAAATGTTTTTTTATATTTACTCCATAATTCACCTTATATTTACGAACACGCAAGGGTGTAAATAAATAAAAATATAAATAAAGTGGAGGTATGGTAAATAAATAAAACCTCTTTTTATATTGAGTCCATCACCCTCTTTCTATTTAAGACAGCTCAAAAGAGAGGTTTTATTTAAGTGAATCCTATGGGCCAAATACCATATTTATAAAAGAGGTATGGTAAATTAATAAAAATATAAATAAATGAGAGGTATGGTAAATATTTTATTTTTTTTAATATATATTTACTCCATAAGTCACCTTATATTTACGAACACTAAAAAAATGTGTTATATTTAGGTGAAGCCTATGGGCCAAATACTATGGGCCAAATACCATGGGCCAAATTATTATTAATACCATGCAAAAAAACATTATTAACCCTTATATTACTATTAATAAAAATAAAGATGGCACATGGTATTCACATGGAATGTAGCCTATTTAAAGGGGGAATTAAACTAGCATAGATCCATCTTTACTCTGGATCTACTAAGCGCCAAGAGGGATCAAATATCATGATATGCAAACTAGCATATAGTGAAAAAATATTTGATCCCTCTCGGGGCTTGGTAGATGAAGAGTAAAACTGGATCTTGTAATTTAATGTCACTTAAACATTTTAACTTGGTTAAAATAAAAAATAAAAAATAAAAATCAATTATTAATTTTTATAAATTATTAATAGTAGCTTTTAAACTCTAGGTTTATGATAACCCATGGTATTGGCTCATGGTAATACCATGGTATTCATGTGAGCATAGACTATTTAAAGGGGAAATTCTATCAACTTAGATGCATATTAATGTCAGGTCTACCAAGTGTTGAGAGGGATAAATAGTTTTCATCACTGTGTGGATGTCCAATTAAGATGTAGGTTGGTTTTTATGATAATGAAGATATTAAATAGTCTTAGGAAATTATATTGTAAAAAACATCTTAAGGTGAATAGTTAAAGATACATTTAGTCACTTTACAAAATTTAGTAAAAAATACCAATATCTCCTTTAATATTGGTTTTTATGGTTTAACACAAAAAAAAAACCAAACCAATGAAATCTTATCACTCTTTCCGCATCACCCTCATAGAAGAGAGATAGTCGTTGCTCATATTTCCCACCATTTTTCAAAGGTTCTCAATATGATATCCTCATGAAAAAGTTAAGGTACTGATGTTGGATTAGTTGTTTGAAAAATATGTTGGTTTGTACAACCTTTCATCTTCAATGCTATTCTTAGTTTGTCATAATGATCTGTAGGGGTTGGGCAACTGCACCATATTGTCCTAAAAGGCATAGGTTGTGCACCAAAAAGGAAATTAATCTACATGTTACAACGTTGTTAAAAGTTGCAATACATATGAAGGTAGTGAATTATACTAATAAGACATTTAGATTGGGAGAGACGTAATTAAATTTTATTATTTAATTGAAGATTTCCAATTAAAATAATAATAAATCTACATTTATATATTTATATATTGATTGGAAGGCTTTTGATAAATGGTCACTTATTTCCATTCAGGCCTTTAGGATACCTACTACTTTCTTATATTATATAGTTGGGGCTTGCTATTTGTTGGTGTGTTGGGGTAAACGAACTTGATGTGTTTTTTTTCATCTAGGAGTTAGAGTCTATGGAATAAAAAAGAAATTTGATAGCTTGACGAAAGTGGTAGAGAAAAGATTAATCTCTCCTACCTTGACAGAAGTGGTGGTTAAGATCAACACCTACAAGAACTTTGTTGTGGAATATTATCAAAACTAATATAAGCATATGAAAGAGTGTACAGTAAGAACCTTGACAAACATGGCCACTGAAACTTGCAACATTGTTTGTAGGAAGAGAAACTTATGTTTCTTTTTTCCAAACATGTATGTTAGTATATTACAGTTTAACGAATATGTTTTCCTATTATCATATATGGTTTCATACTTTAAAAAAACATTTTCCAAGACTTCACAATGTTTTATTATTCATTGAAAGATTTGCCAAGGACTTACAAGATTTTATAATTTAGTCAAATATTTGCCATGACTTTACAAGATAATATAATCTCGTGAGAGATTCGACAAAAAAATTATATATACATATTATATTATTGATAAAATGCCCTCCCATTTTTCCTATGTATCATGGTGATTCGCCCATTTATTATACATATAAATTTAGGGTGGTTCTTAAAATTTTCCTTGAACACATCACATGAAAGAGTGAAGAGACAAGAGCTCCCATTATATAAACATAGTCATTCCCAAGGAATAAATTAAAATCCAAAGGGACTTGGACTACCATCACATCAATATAGATGATATTTTCTCCCAAAGTAATAGGAAACTAACGAAACATCCATAGTGGTTGATTAGTTCCTCTATTAAAGGCCAACAACTTATGGGTAATGGGAATAAGATTCGGAGAACCGAAATTTTGCCAAGTATTTGAGGACAAAATACTAACAAATGTGTATTTTCTTATGACTAAGCTAGGTATGGCCATATTATAAGCCTATACTATGATCTGGAAGGTCATGTGAGGAAGATGATATCCTTTCAGTTGAATCCAATCAAAGGACGTGATAATACTACTTGGAGGGGGTGTTGTGGGAATGAGAGAACTCCCCCTGTTGCTATGGGAATGAGATAATTTCTCCCCTATGTTGTGGGAATGGGAATATTTCCCCCCTTTGTCGTGGGAACAAGAGGATTTTCCCCCTATTCATTGGAACCTGAAGAATCACACTCTACTAGAAGATTACACTCCATGGAAGGTGGAATTGAGTCAATTGTTTTCTCAACCAATGGTTGGTTGGGAACAGACTCATGGGATTCACGTTCAGAGAGAGTGGGATTGTTTGGATTCAAATTATGATCAATCACTTCATCAACTAATAGATGATTGGGAGAAAGATTTTGATAACTAGCTGGAAGACGAGGTTGAGAAGCAGTAAGTTTTTCCAACACTTTTGAGGCTTCATCCATATCGGAAAAAATGTGAATAGGATACTTCCCTTCACATAACCTCTAGGGAAACTTAACTTTACCCTTTTTCCCGTGGATAGTACTATCACTAGTTGATGGTTTTTCACCAGCATTATCTCAAGAGGATGATGGCTGAGACTGATGTGAGCCTATGGATGACACTTCTAATACCTGTGGAATACTAGGACAATCTCTAAGAAGGTGGTCAGCCTTACATAACCTATAAGGGAACTTAACATTGCAGGGCTGATTCGAAGGTTTCTGCATGCTAGTTGCATTGGTAGAAATTATTTCTTGGTTGCCCTCTACTTATTTGTGGCTTCTTCTTCTTCTTAGATTCATGGTTACTAGAATCAAGACTTTCACCAAGTGAGGACGAAGAAAGGGATGATGAAAAAAAAGGTGAAGAAGGAAAAGGGTTAAGCTTAGGATCAACTTGAGGCTCATGTTGTTCAGGTGGAGGAGAATTTGGTTGAGGAGCAGTTTGGACATTCAGAACCAAGGAGGTCAAAAACAACCAAACTGGAAAACCAATGGTAAATCTGGGAATGGACTACATTTCCATATAAGAAGTACCAACATGTCCGAAAGAAGGAAAAGGACCAGGATTCCCGTTAGAGGGGTTTCCTTGATTAGTAGATTTGGGAACGCTCGCCATTAGTCTCAACCTAAGATCCACTAAGGTGTTTTCCCATGATGAGGATGTTTTTCTGTAGTCAATTAATTGATTTTAGAAAATAAAGCAACAAAATAAAACAAAGGGGTTATTAGGAAAATAGGGATTACCAAGTCACTGTGAACCGTAATATACCACCTTGGAGAACCAAGGATTTACGTAGGGGAAGACAATCTCCCCAAATGTTGTGTTCGGTGTATCACAATGTACAAGAAGGTTGACTTGGTTACCTATGTCAGGATAGAAAACTATAGGGGACTTCCAAAATATACCCAAAGATACGTGGAAGCAAAATTTGTAGTAGGGTTGTCTAATGTGTAATCGTTTGATGAGAGCGTTCTCATATACTTATCATGCATGGAGCACCATCCAATATACTCGAAGGTACGTGGAGAATGATCCTATACACTTAGATAAGTGGAACAAGATATCACCATCAGAATGTAACACTGATAAAGAACAACAACTCCTATATTTAAAGATGCCAAAACACATCTCTAGCCTACACCTCTATGTGTGTTATTAATTTCCAAATTTGACTTAGGCTAATTGAGTGATTTTAGAGTTTATCATGAATTATGTTTTGATTTTAAGGCTCAAAACGCGATGTCACATGAACACACCTATGATGAAAATAATATGACAAAAATAACTATTTTCATTTTCCTTTTAACGATGAAAGGCCTAACTAAGTAGGGGAAGAATAAATCAATCAAAAATGAAATAAACAAGTGATGAAATAATCGATCTCCTCAAATTTACTATTCCAAACAAAATCAAAGCCCTATATGCAATGTGAATATTTTTTTTTGTTTTATTTTCTCTCTATATTTAAATGCAATGAAAACTAAGATGCAACAAAATCATTGATAAGAGAAATCACACAATATATGAATATAATTTAAATTTCTTCAATTCAATCAACAATCAAGCTTAATGTTTACAAATGAACTAATTGATAAGAAAAAGAAAAAACAAAAGAAACTATCACCAAAGGAAAATATAACCAAATGAAAAAATTAAGATAGCTTTTAAGAGACATTGAAAAACTCAGAAAACTCAAGAAAATAATTTTGACCAAATCAAATCAAAGAGCAAGGCAAGGAATGCAATTTTTTTTCATCCTACTAGATCAGCGTAGGTGAAGAACATGAGCAAGTGTGTTGTAGTGCAAGTGAAAAATAGGAGCTAGTGTGTTGCAATGCATGTGTAGAACAGGAGAAATTGTAATGCAATGCAAGTACAGAGAAGACACAATCTCACTACATCACTCTGCCTCAGAACAGAGAATGCGTTGGGGCTAATATAGTCAAAAGACGATACATGAAGCCAAATCAAGCTCAAACATATGCTTTCTTCAAATCAATTAATGTTTGAATAAGTCATTTAAGGTTTCTTTGAGAGGTGAAATGGTGCGAAGGTCAAGGAAACCACTAAGGGAAAATATCTTTCCCCAGTGGAGTCACTAGTTTTTTATGTGTAATTTTCATGATTGTGAACAAAGGTGAATTCCCTAAATATATTGGTTTGATCTAGAACAACAAAAGAGAAAAATATTTTAGTTTCCTTAGAGAAATTAGAGTATGGGAAAGAAGCTTACCTGGAATCTAGAGTAAGCCTTCGCCTGCTCCTTGCTTGTAAGATCCAATTTTAGCTTCAAGTGTCATAATTAGAACCTGCAAACATGACTAAAACAAGAAAAGGATCCAAAACATCCATGTACCCATAATATAAAATATTTATTCAGTGAATCAGCGTGTCATTGAAATACATGAGTGCAAACATAACGCAACAAATACAGGAAAACAAGATACTTTTGTATTGATAAATATAGGATAGAGTTTACAACCATAAATAGAAGTTGACCTTGTAGATGTTGGTGAGGCCTGGTATTGCACCAATAGTGCTACAACTCCCAAGGGCTCCTCAACTCTATTTGTCAACCCAGGGTTTATAAATACAACCTAAGGCTATATGCACAATAGATGGGATTTCACTCATGCCACCCTCAACTAGGATAGTTGATCAATAGTGCTCCAAGACCATTCCTCCTACTAAATTAGAATGAAAATTAGCTAATTAAGGTGAAATTTAGAAGCTACCTATAAGTATGAAAAGGGACATGCTATTAACTTCAACTTGCAAATGTTATTGAAACAATTCATGAAAAGACAAGAGCTACACTACTTTCAGAAAGGAAACTACATTATCTTGCAATCAACCATCTAGGTATCAAATTTACTTGTAGACAATAAGCTAACCTACCAACTCATACCTCAATATTTTATGTATCATCTATCTAGCTCACGCTTGCATATCAGTCAATTTTGTATTAGTGTGAAATTTGTGAGAAGGGAACTAACTCTATTATGACTTCCAGTGAAGTAAAAGGAGGGTTTGGAGTGGCCTAGGAGCTTCCCTTGATCATGGAGTCATAACTAGGGGTCAAAATCCTTCTAAACTAAGTCCAAATTGCAAAAATAGTCAAAATGAGAGAAGAAACAAGCTGTTAAATGTGTGTTATAGGAGGCTGCTACAGGTGCCATCTACTGCTACAGGAATGCATGTAATGCTACGGGAAGTGTAACACCCCCTCCCAAGTCTACCCAAAGTAACTATGCCAACCAAGGTAATCATGAGGAGATATGCTACTATGATGATATTCGACCTCCTACGTCACCTTAAGGAAGTGGAATTGACAAAACATCACATACAGTCATCCAACATCATCAACAAAACCCTGAGGAGACATGTCAGCCACACAGACAACCTGTCCCTAGGTTCCATTACTATTCTAAACCTCTTAGGCCATAGTCTCTCTCATGATATGGGTAAGGGAGCAACCATAAACCCAAATTCACTCTCACAGGCCTGTTTTCTAGTGATTGTGGACCAAAATTGCTAGTTTTATGCCAGTGACCTCGAGATTTAAGCCACTTTTCTAGCCCAGAATCTTGGCCCCTACCTAGAACTTGTTATAACTTCAAGAATTCATTAAAAACATGTTCAAAATTCTTATCAATCAAAAATCACCCTCAGGACTAGGTCTGAGCATCCCTAACTGAGACTGACATTCTGTCAAAGACTTGGCATGAAGGCAACCTACAGGTCTAGGATACAAGGCAAAGCATAAACTATTGAAACAACTTATGAAACCTACACAAAAGGATCACCTCCATCTCCATTGAACTAGTACATCATCAATTAGATCTTGCATCCATCCATTTAATAGTTACAAGTAAATATATAAAATAACCATGACATAAACTAGTCATTCAACCATGCTTATAACTAGTATAAAACCATATAAATATTAGACACATGACAACCATTAAACCGACATAGAAATCATTGCAAAATTAAGAGAACTCAGCTTTTATTAATCATAGGAAAATTTGACCAGGTTTGGGACTTCCACGTACCACCCAACCATAGACATGGTTGCACCAAATATCTCTTTCAACCAGTCACCCCTGTGTCATATTCCATGCATGAATTTGGGATCTCATAAAACAACCAATCGAAGAACAACCGAGGGAATCCATAGGTTAAACCACCTCCACCCTCATCAAATAGTGATCACACCAAAACTATTGCTCCAATCATAACCAGACCGAAATTGGAATTCCACACGGAATCCATCACTATCACTGAGGAATTTTCCATTTCCTTGTCTCTCAGACTTTACCGCAATCCAATCTCAGATCACTAGGCCATTAACTGAGACCAGTCTCTCAGGATTTACCTCAATCCAAATTTTGATCTCTAGGCCCTGAACCAAGACTTCTCTCACAGGCTTTACCATGTATCTCGCAAAAACTGGTCAAGGGATTGATAGGCATTTGGGAATGAAACTTGAGACCACCTCTTCTCTGGATTCAAACATCCATCTGGTAAACCAAAGCTCAAAATAGAGATAAACATCCCAACATACCATGCCATCCAAAAAGAGGCCAGGCTAGGGTAAAATCCACTATCGTAACCTGACAAAACCATTCCACTGACAACAAGAGAACCATACCCTAACATGAAAATCCATGCATTTCCAAACCAGTTAGGAAATCACACATGAAAAAGGTTACCTGTAAGTATTTCTGCTGAAGTTGCTTGAGTCCTACTTTCCTTTCGTTTATCCTTGCTTGCTTTTCCTTTCCTTTCCTTGCTTTCCCTTTTCTTTTCTCCAAAATAGAGTGCTCCAAGAGTGAGAGAGAGAGAGAATAAGGGGAGAGCTCCAAACTTTAACTAACAAAAGGTTACCAATTGATCCTTAAGAAAACTTTAAGTGACCAAGAGTGAGGGAGAGAGAATAAGGAGTGAGCTCCAAAATTGAACTAACAAAAGGTTACCAACTAATCCTCATAATCCTCTTTATGAATGACACCCCTATTTTCTTCATTTTCCATTCTTTTCCTTCAATTTCCTCCTCACATGCAACCTGTGACCTTTCACCTTACTTTTCTCCTAATTTCCTTTATTTTTATAAATAAATGTGCCAAAAATTCCTTTTTTCCTTTTAATGTCTTTGCCTTATCCTTTACCATTTTTCCTTGTCCAAAACACACATATAGTTATTCCCAGTAGGATATCTTTTCCCAACATTCATCCTGGAATAAGTGTCCCTCAACCGTGGTCTCATTTTTTCCTTTATTAACTTTTGTTACATGAAATTTTCACTAGGTCTATTACAAGAAGGATGTTGAGAAGGCTTATGAGGTGGAAATGATGGGTTCAGGGTATTTAAATGTGGATGGAGGTTGCGGTAAATGAATGAAGGTTGGAAAAATCACCTAGCCAAGCTCAGAACCATTTGGAAGCCTGTTTTCACTAGGAGATATGCTCACAGTGGCCTAGGAAAATGACCTCATGAACACAACTTTTAGGACAGAATTTGGGGTTCATAAGAGAAGGTGAGGAAGTCCAATATGGAGGCGATGAATGTGCCCTTACTTGTATATCCAAATATCCCTACAATATCACATTCATATACCGATTTATCATTGAAAAAATGGAAGAACTAATAACAGAAAAGATGAGTTGAGTTTAAATGTTATCTAATATATACCAAAATTCCGATCTAATCAATAAATCAACTCCTAATCTATAGAAAGCACATTCAAACAAGGTAACCAAAATCATTTTGTTTCCAAGAAATCATAAATGTAATATTTTTGAACTGTGGTTATAAATCCTTCTATTCATGGTCCCATGAGAGAGATGAGGTAGAGGTTGCAATCACAAATTTTTTATGTATTATTCTCTAATGAAATGCAAGAAATTAATAAGCACTTTGAACTAAAAAGAGATACAAATACACAAGAGGGACCTAAGCCACTAGGGTTGGGCCCAAACCCAAGAGCCTCAGGCCTTTGGAACTAAGTCAGTGATGAACCAATAAGAAACTTCTCATTATCATTACATCAACATATACTACATCACATAACATTAAAAAATAACAATGCCATGTAATTAAGATCAATAGCTACCTAGGTGAAAACAAAAATTGAATCCTAATGAGATCTTTTAAAATTTTACTTATACAGGAGGGTAGCTACTAGCATTTCCCTAGAAAATAAGAATATTTTTCTCCCACGACTCGAGAATGGTGGATCTTGTTCCTAATTAATTTCACTTGCTTGGCTTCCAATGACCTCGTCTTTCTTGGCTGCCAACGACCTCGATCTGATGAGAAAGAGAGAGTGTCATGAACTTGGGTTTATTGACAAAGTTAAATATGTGGAAAACCCCCTAGAATAACTCCATTATATATACTCTGAGCCCCTGCATAGAAATCATCTAAAAATTTCTCCATTTCTTGCAATTAAACCCTATTAGGCCACATGACATAGAAAACTTCTTTTACCCTTCTCACTAAGCATAATATGACAAAAATTGTAAATAAATATGAGAAAGAGATATTTCTAAAGTTGTAGGATGGCATCATGACCCTTATAATGTACCTATTGATGAGCCTCGTCATCACCTCCTACTATGTGCATCTCTTTCATGGCTCTAGTGGCCTCCCTGACATCCCAGGGTTCCTCAGATGGTTTGCCTTCCTTTGGATAGAAACCTGCATTCCTTTCTATTTCTTCCCACTCCTTCTTCTCTTCTTCTTCAGCTCTTCCTTCCTATAGGCCTAGAAGCAAGGGTGGACTAAGCTTGAGTCCTATCGACTTAAATTTTAACCTTTGCATGATACTCTTGTATAGGGGTATCCTCTCCAAGCAATTCCTTAGCCTTTTAGGATAGTGATATTCTCTAATCTGAAGGTTGTGGGGTAAGGCATACCCTCTACTCTAGCAGGCTTGTAGGATTTCCGTTCCCAACTTGAATGTGTCTTAAAAATGTAAGATGACTTGCTCCTGGTTGGCAAGATATTTAGGTGATAATTCAACATCATTGCAGATGATGCTATGATTTCTAATGACAACCATTGGGCTCACTAGCTCTTTCCTAATATATAATGGTTATTTTTCCTCCTTTGACATGACTCTCTTCACTTCCTCATCTCTTTCCTCCTCATGAGTCATCTAGGATGCTAATGCTATCAACTGTGTATCCTCCAATCTTGTATTAGGATCCTAAAATATCATATCAGTTAGAGTAAGGTTATGTATGTAAAACTCAGACAATTTTTACTTGTCCTCTCTTTGTGAATTTAGAGCCATGGAAAATTCAAATGAAAGATCAATACCATACCCTTTCAATAAATCAAAGAATAGTAGCCACTGATGTCTTCTAAAAATACCTACCACAAGAGGGTGTAGGTAGATTCTCTTTATATCTGAGGGATTCCTTCTATTAAATCCTCCCCCCATCTCTTCTCTATTTTTTTAATTAAGTGAGGGATTGATACTTATTCTATAGCTTCAGTGTGTAATTCAGTGGCAGTAGTGAGTTAAAAATTCCCTGTTAACGATAATTTTCTACATTCCCAGTACTCTACTACTCGAGAAGACCTTTAATTTCACAATTAGACAACCATTTCCTATAGAATTTGAAGTGAAATTTCCATGCAATATAATGGGTGGATGAAGGAGATGGTGGCACTTGATTTTTTTCAAGTAGTCTAGGATGAAGGTGGTAATTCAAAGATGAATTTGAATCTTTGTATCTTTCCTCCACTTTATCAATCTTCCTGTAGCATTCTCTCGGCCATCTTGTAGCAGTTGCATGCTTACCTGTACCTCCTTCCTGTAGCAATTACAGAATGAGGTTCGAAATGCCTCAATGGCACCTTGAGCTTGCCCTCTCCCTAACTATTTTTGAAATGAGAAATCATGCAAAAGAACCCGAGCCTAAGTACATAATATGTTATTTTTGGTTTATGCCTCATGCGCTGTGGTGACCTATCTGTCACATGCGGTTTCCTCTTTTGGATCATTGTCCCCACTTTGAGTAATTATTTCTCCTTTTCTTGTAATCACCACAAAATCTTTTTTATCCCAACTCGGATGATGTGACATATCCATGTTGCATGAGTGATTACCATCTCTTTTAGTTTACTAGCCAAGGGTGGCCAAGTTAAATGGACACCTCCAACTTATTAAAACATCCCCTCTCGACATTTACACATTTTCATTATTCACACATAGGGAGGAGGTAAGGGTTTTCCGTACCTATTCCTACCTCATGATCAAACTATTGTAGGAATTTTCATGTTGAAGCTAGACCATATCATTGGAATCAAGGGAGTTAACTTGCTAATTTATTTCCTGTTTATTCCTTTATTTCTCCTCGTGATACTTGACTGTTTTGTTTGTTGTGTGTGTAGGTAGCTTGTTGATGTTTAAGCTACTACTACTAGTGGAAATTCCTGCTGGGAGTTATATGATTGCTTGAGAGTGGTCTCATAAGTCTCCATCACCCCCCCATTGATGAGTAAGGAAACAATATCAATTCTTTTTGTGATGTGTGCACAGGCAATGACAAGAGGAGGTCTTCTTCATGTAGCAGTCCTTTCCTTTTCCTATGGGGTACCCAATCTGAATGGGGGTGATGCGAGAAGTTGTAACAAGTCCTCAGGACAATACTAGGACCACTAAGGAGTAGTGTAGCCTTATATAAATTAAGATAAGGGATTCTATGTCTTTTTTTTTTAATAAATTTAACAGGGGTAAGAAAGAGTGGGTGAATACTGAGTGCTTTTTTGTGAAATGATATGGATTATGGACCATTATAGGGGAATGTTATTCATCATTTTAAAGGTCATAGGGTCCCTATTGGGCTACCCTTTTCCTCGGATGTCCCTCCTATATCTTTTTAAAATCCTTCTATAGCACTATAGGATCTTCCTATAGGAATTACAGGTTCTTCCTGTAGTAGTCCATAGAGGGGGTGAAACATGAATTTTGGGCTAACGGTATGGTGGCAAGAGGTGATCACATAAGTGGAGATGATGGATAGGAAGTGTATGTATGGAATAATGAAAGAAATATTGAAAAGTTTGGTCTTGTAGCCATGGAATTTTCCATTGTATATAATCCGCAAAATGACAAAAAGGTCAACAGACATGGTAAAAATCATTTTCTTGTTTTTCTAATTCTTTTATTTATTCTTGAGACACGTGGGCTACCTCAAATGAGGTTTTCATCCTATATGCATACCCTAGGTGCCTCAATATAGGTTTTCACCTAGGTATCTTTATTATTTTTCTCTTTTGTTTTTGCTCCTACGCTACCTCGAAGAGGTTTTCAACCCAGAAATTGGCCTCAGATGCCTCATAAAGTTTTTCATCCAGGCCATTTTCCTTTTTTCCTTATTTTTTCTTCTTTCCTTTCAAAAAAAATATCTAAGAGTGTTGTGTACTAGGAGCTATGACGCTCCCAATCACATTGACTTCTTTGCTGATTATACTGATGAATTTTTCCTTAGACATAGGTTTACTGTATAACTTCAGCCTATAACCATTGACAAGCAAGGGGATTCCTTCTTCATCAATGGTCTTGATTTGAACAACTTCGTTGTCATGAAAATTTTCTATTAGGTATGGGCTTAAACATCTTGTCATCAATTTTCCTTTAAAATCTTTGAACCTAGAATCATATAATAATGCCCAATCCCCTTCTTGAAAAATATTTTTCTTGAAATGATTATCATGCCAAACCTTCCTTTTCAATTGTATAACTTCATTGTGGAGGAGGGCCTACATTCTAAACTCATCCAAGGCATTCAATTCGAGTAGCCTCTCTTGATGTGCTTTGGTGACATCTAACTCCAATTGGGCTACCATTCTCAAAGTATTATACTCAAACTGAATATAAAGTAGAGCTTTCTTCCCATGAACTATATCATATGGAGAGAACCCAATGGTTGTCTTCCAAGTGTTATAGGCCCAAGTGGCATCCACTAATCTGTCTGCCCAATCTCTCCTACTGTTGCTCACAAACTTGGTGATGATGCTGTCCAATTGCCTATTTGTAACCTCCACTTGCCCATTTTCTTGAGTGTGATAGGAAATAGATGTTCTATGTTTGATATGATGTTGGATTAGGATATCCTCAATTAGATGTGATGTGAATTGAACCTCCTAATCGGTGATTATCTCCCTTGGGTACCTAAATTTGTAAAAAATATGTTCCCTTAAGAAATCAACCACTTTCTCCTCTTTTGTTGCTTTGACATCCTTTATCTAAGCCAACTTTGTGAAGTAATCATGCACACTATTTTCATTCTATATTTTTGAGGTTGCGGGAGTAAACACATAGGATAACATCAAAACCACATTAGAAGTTGGGATTTAGCTCTACCAGCTTCAAAGAGGGATCTCTCTGTAAAATTTAGCTTTGTTTTATGTGGATTTTAGGCTAGTTCTTACTGTACTGATTATTTTGATTAGATTGTTTGGTTGATTTAAGTATTATAATTCCATTGGGATACGGAGTCTGAAGATTCAATTGGATTTGGCATCAAATTTTAGAGGATTTTCACAAGGCAAGATAGGTTGCACTATTTGGATCTTTTCAGAAATTAAATGGATTGTGAAATACCAGAAATGTAAGATTCAGTAGAAATTAAGGAGAAATTAAGAATTACTTAATTTGACTTCATTAGAAAACATGAAAATTACTAACAACCAGAATAAGGTTCTTTAAATAACAAATCCTATTCTTCACAGTTTCTGTTAAGTAATTAAGAGTTTCAGAATAGCAGAGAAAGAAAAACAATGTTTAAACAAATAAACTGAAGAAACGCATCACCATTTGGTACACCACATGAATCTCGTGAAAATGTCCTTGTATTATTAATGTTCTAGCTACTTCGAAAAAATTACAATATGCAGAATAAATTACATTAAGAAATCAACATCTATTACTTCAAACTATGAAGTATTTATACAAATTCTAAACTAAAATATCTTGAAAAGATATCAAGATTTGTTTACAAATATATCAAACTATCTTACACAAATAGAACTAAAATATAGTACATTCAAAACTAATATCTACTTGGCACTATCTTTGTGGATTGTTGGTGACAAAGAAGATCAATTCGAATTTGATAGCAACTCTTATTTGATGAGGTGGCCTCCAAGTCACTAACTGTCTTTGAGCTTTTTCCTCCTAAAATTTGGAAAAATATGGTCCCGTAATACCTTTGTATATCCCAAAAAATAATAGAAGTTAGAAATATGAGAGAGGTTTTTATAAACTATGATTTTGGAAACAAAAACCTCTTTCATTTTTTGAAAATTCATTTCCACCTGCTCGAAAACTGCATTTGAAAACACTGGCTAAAAACAGGAAAAATCGAGAAAATATACCTACAAAGATTCATCTGAATCTCCCAAACCATAACAGTTGTTACAAAACTGAGAAATTATTTTGTGCATAAGGATATTATAAACAAAAACCACTTTCTGATTTTTCAAATTCATTCTCAGTTGTTTGTAAACCATGTTTGAAATTAATGTGTTGTATAGGGAAAAACATAGTTTTACTTTACCATGAAACAAACATATGACATGGAGGCAAGAGGTGACATGGAGGTTGGGGATAATGTGGAGGCACATGGTTGGTGGAAATGTGATTAGGTGGTAGAACATGAGTGGAAGATGAGGAGGTACATGGTGGGTGGATGTTGGCATGAGAGTAATAGGTTGAGGATACGTGGTGGTAGTGAAGTGGCGGTTGTGTGGGGTAGGGACACAGTAAAAGGATGAGAGGAAGACAATTTTGGGAGGTTGTAGGAGGCGGTAAGTGGTATCTGGTGGGGGGGGTACGAAATGAGGGGAAGATGCCATGTAAGGATGGGGCCTGGAAAATAATACCGCCTTTTTAGACCCCCCCGCCGGTAAAGGGATGATGGAGAGGGGGGTCGAAAATAAATGAGTGTCGTCAATCATGAAGAGTGGAGAATCTTGATACTTTGACTATGGCCTCCTTTATCCATAAGCAAAAAAACATATTCTTTCCCAGATGTGCCTTATTACAATTTATTTAATCACATTTAAATGATGTGATTAATTTAATCTAAACACACTTAATTATTCTCTAATGCTACATTTCGACTTGCAAGAATATTTTTTTATTTTCTCAAGGTTTTTACCCTTTTTGAAAATAATTTACAACATTGAATATTATTTACAATATCTTATATAAAATACTCAATCACCTTGAGATCCTGTAAATTATAGGACCCTAACACACACAATGATATACTTTTTCTGCCGTGAGGGTGGATCAATTGGCCCAATGAAATCCATGCCCCACTTTTCAAATGGCTCTAAGTCCACTTGAGGTTGTAGAGGAATTGCATCCCTGGGTGTGGGTTTCCCCATCCTCTGGCATTGATCACATCTATTAGTATACCTTCTTGCATCTTGGTGGAGAGTCGGTCAATAGTAGCCAGCTTGGAAAGCTTTGAAAGTTGTTCTCTTGGTAGCAAAATGACCCCCATAGGACCCATCATGGAAAGCTGAGAGGATGTCAAAGACTTCCTCTTCCCTTACACATGTCCTTAAAATATGATTTGGTCCCAACTTGAAAATATTGCCCCCAATCCAAGTGAAAGGGACACTTTTCCTTACAATTCTGCTCTTCTCCTTAGATGACATATTTGGAGGAAATATCCCAACAACTAGGTAGTTGGCTAAGTCATCAAACCAAGGAGAGAGCATTGAGATATAAAATAGGTTCTCATCTCGAAGCTAATAATCAATCATCCCTTCATCACCTGCAAGCAAAGTAAGTCTAGACAAAAAATCTGCAACTACATTTTCTTTCTCAGGCTTATCAATGATAGTCAAATCAAACTATTGTAACAATAAAAACCATCTAGTTATTATAACATTCACATGAGTATTATTCAACAAATATTTCATAGTTGCATGATCAATATGAAAAAAAATCTTTGTATCCTCTAATGTAGTGCCTAAATTTGTTTAAGGAGTGTACAACAATTAAGAGCTCTTTCTTAGTGACAGTGTAGTTCAATTCAACCTTAGAAATTTTTTTACTAATGAAATAAATGGGATAGGGTAACTTATCATCTATTTTCCCCAAGGCTTCCCCCAAAAATTTGTTTGATGCATCAATATGGCTATGGAAAGGCAGATCCCAATTGGTACCCCTAAGTATGGGTGCGGTGGTCAATTTCCTTTTTAATATCTAAAAGGCCTCTTGCCAGGTACTTTTCCAACATAATTCTAAGTCCTTGGTCAAAAATCCAAACAATGGTGAAGCCACTTTACTGAAATCCTTGATAAACCTCCTATAATAGACAGCTAAGCCCAAGAAACCCCTAACATCCCTCTGCTTTTGGGGAGTAGGGGGCCTTTTATGATGGAAATCTTGTTTGGGTCCACTTGTATCCCTTTCTAAGATATTGAATGGTTAAGGACAGTCCCTACATTCATTAATAATTCACATTTCTTAGGACTCAACGAGAAGTTCATTTCAATGCACTTTCTCAGGAGATTACCTAGATTAGAGAGATCCTCCTGGAAGTCACACCCATAGGGAGTGAAATCATCCATGTAGATCTCCACAGAGTCATGGACAATATCAACAACGATTCTTAGGATTTCCCTTTGAAAATTGGCAAGGTAATTGCATAAAACGAATGGGATGACCCTATAATAAAATGCACCCCAAGTACATGTGAATGCAGTCATATCTTGGTCCTCAGAGCTGATCTGGATCTAATTGTAACGATTGAATCCATCTAGGAAAGAGAAAAATAATTTCCCTGCAAGACCATCTAAAAATTGATCAATGAAAGGTAAATGGAAATGGTCTTTCTTTGTGTCCTTTTTCATTTCTCTGTAATCCACAGAGATCCTCCACTTCCCATTCTTATTTGGGACTAAGACTAGAGGGGAAAACCACTCGGTATTTGAGATGGAGTATATGAACGATGCATCCAACAACTATTGTAACCCTTCCTTGACTATGTCCTTGAGGGCTGGGTTCATTCTCCTGTGAGGTTGGTGCACAGGTTTGCATCCCTCCTTGATGTATATGTGATGGGTACAAATGGAGGGACAAACCACCTTTAGTTATTTATAGTTCCAAGCAAAAGCATTTAAGTGTTCTCTCAACATCTTGCACAATTGCTCTTCTTGGTTGGCTAAGAGAGAGGGGTTAATCTTGAAGGTTCTAGATGGACCAAATTCTACAACTTTGAAATGGGTAGGAATTGGGTCAACTGAGCATAATTAAATATAAATACTACTCTCATATTCTTTCACTACCTCATCAAGAGGCATGGTATTGGGGTGTTGATCCTGAAGGATCTGGTCAATGAGGTCATATTCATCAGGTTTCCTCCCTCCTATAAAAACATCAAGGGTACATAATCAACAAGATGTTTTATGATACACTTCATATTTCTCCTCCTCTTCTAGCCACAAGGGTAAGTCATGCTCAATGGATGGTTGCGCAGAAGGATACAATACCATTATTTAGATAAATGTCCATTCTTAATGGTCATGTTCCCATCCCTGAAACTAATGTAAGTGTCACTAGTGACTAAGCATGGCCTTCCCCAGATGAGAGGATAACCATTGAACTTGGTTTGGGATAAGGAACCAAGAAGTCAGTAGGATACTCCCAAGAGTCAATGGAGACCATGACATCGTCAAAAACTCCACCAAGAGCTACTATAGGTCTATATGCAAGTTGCAACACTGTAGTGGTATTTCTAAAATCTCCTTGGAGGTTTAGATTTATCATGGTTTATCTAGTTATAAAATTGATGGTAGCCCCAAGATCAATCAGGGTATGAGGGATAATGATGCCATCAATGTGCACATCTACTACTAGACTTCCAGGTTCTAAGTATTTTGGACAAATCACTCTCCCCAACATCAAATCAGATAATGACCAATAACATTGATGGTGGGGGTGTCTCTTTTTCTTCTCCCAGGGTGTTTGAAACATTTATCCTTGATAAGATAATTATATATGGGAACATCCTTAATAGCCCCAAGAAGGGGTATTTTAATGCACAGATTTTTCAATTCTCCCAGAAGTTCAATCTCTTTTGGGGTGTGCTAGCTAGGGTGGATCAATATCTCAGGAAAAGGAGGTGGATTTACTCAAGGGTCACTCTCTTCCTTTTCCTCTTCAATTTCTTCAGGTGGAGATGGTGGATGGTTATCTGCAAGCACTCTTCCAGACCTAATGTTGATCTCTTGGATCTCCACAACATACGCAGGGTAAGATGTCTCTCCACTGTAGATTTGTTGTGCTTTCTTGTTATTTAGGTTTGGATTGGGCTGAGTAGGCATATGAGGTTTCTTTGTTGGAACGAGATGAGTGAGTTGTGGTTAAGGATGAGGTGGAGGCACTACAGTAGGAGTTTGGTTGAGTTGAGGCCTCCACCCTTGTGATGTGTTGTTCCATTAAGGAGGAATATGGGTAAAATGTTTGATTGACAGGGTGAGGAGGATATTAAGGAGAATAAGGCCAAGAAGGACGTGTGGACCATGATGGATGAGTGGAAGAGTACTAGGGTGGCAAGGGTGCATTTTGGTTGGGATAGTGATACGAGTAAGATACACCTTGCATGCCCTGTTGATATGGTTGAGGTCCTTGAGGCCTCCTTTGATTTATAAATTAGAGTTTCTCAACCCCACCTTCTTCCCCTTAGTATACAAACTTTAAACCAATAAAATAAGGTCATTTATATATGGCTTGGTTTTCCTCACAGACTGAACATACCTCTATGACATTTAATGGGCATTCATTTCTGGGGTGCCTTCTAGTGCATTTAGGGAAGAAAATAGGCATTTCGTCAAACATATTACTGACATGTAATCTACAGGTGTAAATAATAGAATTAAGTGTAGGAATCTCATACTTATCTGATAGTCATTATGAACTATTGTTCCCTCCTGCCATTTTCTGCATTAACCTCCATTAAGTCATAGACACATTATCCATTCACATACAAGTAAAAACATGTTGACAGTCATACATAGCTACTGTCATAAAATGTGCATATAACCAACATAATAGGAACACAAATACAATAAACATATCAGCCATCAAATCCATAAATACATTAGTACATTTACACATTAAACTCAAGGGAATGGATATCTCATTAATGAATGCAATGAACCAACTAGATATGGGACTATGACGTTCCACCTTACTGTAGAATGGCTAAGCCAAATATCTGTTTAGTCATTCACCCCCATGCCATATTCCAAGCATGAATTTGGGATCTCATAGAACAAATCAATCAAAGTTCATCATCAGATTGCTCTCCATGCAAGCTTTCCAGGGCTTCCAAAGTGTTATTCCAACCAAGGCTTCCATAACTAGTAACTCAACCCACAAATTATATAGGGCTTATAGAATGTTTATCCAACCAAGGCTTCCAAGACTAGTAACTCAACCCACCAAGGGCTTCTAGAGAATTTGTCCAACAAAGGATTCTAGGACTAGTAACTCAACCCAAGTTGTTACAGGGCTTCCAGAGGCCATCCACCTCAACCCATCAAACAATGATTCCACCTCAGGGTCAAACATCACCAAAAACCATCATCAAATTGGTCTCCATCCAAGCCTTCTAGGGCTTCCAGATAATTTTTCCAACCAAAGCTTTCAGAACTAGTAACTGAACCCACAACTTATATAGGGCTTCTAGAGCATTTTTCCAACCAAGGCTTCCAGGACTAGTAACTCAATCCACCAAGCGCTTCAAGATAATTTTTCCAACCAGGGCTTCCAGGACTAGTAACTCAACCCAATCTATTATAGGGATTTCATAGCATTTGTTCAACCAGAGCTTCCACGACTAATAACTCAACCCAAGCTAAGGAAACATGAGAACCAACTGCAAAAAAACAATGAAATTAAACCCACAATCACCATGGCTATCCAGGAAATGAAAAGGCTAGGAAATCCACTATCAATCTAGGAAATCTGTCATGCCAATGATAGATCACAACTAAGAAAACACATGCATATGCCATGCATGCCCAAAACTAGTGAAGAAATCATACATGCAACTCGGTACCTGTAAGAAAATCTGATGTAGCTATTGATGTTGATGCCTTCCTATGCTTTCTTGCTCTCACTTTTCCTTATTTCTCCAAGAATCCAAGTATTCCACACCCACCAAGAGTGCTCCAAGAAAACTCAAAGTCTCCAGAGTATGTGTGTGTGTGTGTGAGAGAGAGAGAGAGAGAGAGAGAATAGTGAGAGAGCTCCAAAACTAAACTGAGAAAAGATTCACCCTCAAAGGAATAAGATTTCCCACTATTCCTTAGAAGCCTTTTTATTAATGAGGCCTCTATTTTCTTCATTTTCCATTATTTTCCTTCAATTTCCTCATGCAACATGTGACATTTCACCTTCATTTTCTCCTAATTTCCATTATTTTCATAAATAAATGTGCCAAAATACATTTTTTCCTCTTTAATGTCATATCCATTGCCTTTACCAATTTCCTTATCCATAAACAACCAAATGAACACCCCATAGGATGTCTTTCCCATCATTCATCTTGGAATATCCCATCATCCGTGGTATTTATATATTTTTACATGGAGTTTTCACCAGGGCTATTATAATTCCTTTCTTTCACCTTTTTACCTTGTTGTAATTAAGTCTTATTATGTGTTATCACATTCACCCAAATGTTAGTTATGTAAACAAATCAACTATTACCTTCTCATGCTAATATCAAGCATGTTTTCTCTAAAATTGTTCACACATGTTCCAAAGATCAAGACATCGTGTCTATTAATTTGAAATCATCCTTTACCAAGACTAACCCCCATTTCATAGTGTGCAATCAACCCATAGTGACTAATCATAGTGCTACAAGTGGCACCCACTTGCACTCAAGTGCATGCCAATTGTCTTAGGACATAATGTGTTAGTACAATTTCCTTAAAACAAGACCATTCATTCATACATTCTTATAAGAACGCACTCATATCGTGCACTTAATCAATCATTCAAACAACCTGTAAACATAGCCCCTTACTATCCATGGTCCACACTAATGTAGAAGGAGGCAACTACTATAATGGCCTGATCTCCAATGTCCACTTATGGAAATGGGATCTCCAAAGATCTACTAAATTTAGCCATACTTGCCAAAATTTTATTTTCATTTCTCATACATTTTGTATGAGATCAAATCAGAAACATTACACTTATTCTAGTTGTAATATACAAATGAAAACATGCCACATAATCATGCAACTTTTCCATTTCCTTGCAAATTTTCAAATTCCTTGCATGCAACTTTTCAAATTATTTTCATGCAAATAGGCATAGATCAACTACATGTATATAATAATATTACAATACTAGCCTATCCAAAAAATGACATTTTCTTCAAACAATTACCATACTATTACATTTTCTTCAAACAACTACTATACTATTACATTTTCATGTAAGAATTTCCTCAAACACTTTACATGCAAACTAATATGGAAAATTCTTTGCATACAAGTAAGGACATATCAGCTACAAAAATACTATTCCAGATCAATACTATCCTCAACCACAAAAAAAATACTCATTGAGGCACTTTATCAAACAATTTGTATGCAATGGATCATTGAACCAGTTAAACATTTCATCAAACACTTTGCATGTAAACTAATATGGTGAATGATTCAATGTGTATATCCTAAATTGCAATAGTAAAAGTTATGGAAACTAAACTATATGATCAGTGGGAGTCACCCTCACTATGGTTCAAGTCTCAACTTCTTAAATTTCATGGATGAAAAGTTATTACAAAAATACCAACAGATTCCTATTTGGTGCACAATTCTAGGAGAATTGAGGAAGCTCGACTTGCACTAGTCATATCCCCTAAAATATAGAGACCCAATGTCTAAATTTTTTATCACAATATCAATGGTATTTCCCTTCAAATTTGTACAAAGTTTTATTTCTTGAGACCATATAGAATAAAAGTTATAACAAAAATACCAACATGCCCTATTTGAGGCCTTATTTTAGGAGCATTCAGAAGGCTCGACTTCCTCTGCTAATATCTCCTAAAATAGTGGCACCCAAAATCTAAAATTTATACCACATGGTCAACCAAATTTCCCCTCAATGTGGAAATATTTTTAGCTTCTAGAACCTAAAAGAAGATAAGCTATGACATAAATTCCAACATGACTGGTTTAAAGATGCATTCAAGAGGTTCATCTTCCTCAGATCATAATTCTTAAAATATTGTGAACCAATATCTTAGATTTTAACCAGATTATCAGTGGGATTTACCCTCAACTTGGATAATTTTTCATCTTCTAAAACTCCAAAGAAGAAAATCTATAACAAAAATGAAATCTATTGTTCTCATTGATCCATTTACTCTTCATTTCATCTATGATAGAGCCCATCGAGTGCGAGTGTTTGAACATGGAAGCTTTGATACCACCGTATAACACCCCACTCCACATTTAACTACTTTAGCATACTTACTAGGATAAACATGAGCTGAGAGTTACTATGCACGACCAAAATTCCAAGGTGCAGTTATGGAAATGGGGTTTAACTTGCTACCACATGCTATTCATTTTTACAAACACTTTGTGGCTATAGTATCTGTAAGTCATGGATGCATAGTTTGGTCATTGTTTACATTAGTTTCATAAGATTTGCATCAAGATGGATTTCTTCTCTCGCATGTTTTCTACAAAAAACACATATTAGTTCATGCATCTATATAAAATAACCAAGAACCTTTCAGACCATGATCTTAATCAAGAGCACATCGTATGATAATAAATACATCATGCATGAAGCATATACTTAACCAACAATAAAGTCGTGACAAACTAGTCACGTAAACAAAATTAAATTAGAAATTATTCTCATTTATCATCAATAAATAATAACACATATTAGCGTGTGGAAAGTACTAATCAAGTCAGGGACTTCCACGTACGACCTGACCATAGATTAGGTTGAACCAAATATTTCTTTCAACCAATCACCCCCACGCCATATTCAAAGAATGAATGTGTTATATCATGGAATAAATCAAGATAAAACCAACCAGGGCTTCCAATGGCCAAACCACCCCAACCCTCAACCACAGTGATTACACCACTATGGTTCGAAAATCACTAACACCAACTAGATCAATCTCTACCTAAGTTTTCTAATGCTCCTAAAACTAGTAACTCAACCCAAATTGTTCCAAGGTTTCTAGAGCATTTGATCCAACCTATGTCCATAAGGAACATGAACACCAATAAAAAAAACAACAAGTAGAAAAACCCACAACTCAATCCCTATCAAGGAAATGGCAAGGAAATGCTAAAACCACTATTAATCCAGGCAAGTCTCCATGCCATTGACATCACATAACTAAAGAACCACATGCGTATGCTTTGAGGTCATTTGCTGTGCACAGGGACAAGTTTAATACAAAATCAGTTTCTGAATGGACATGAATTTTACAAAAGTGAAAGACATTTCTGTCAATCACATACCCAATAACAAAAACCTCCTTCCTTTTATGTAGATGTGTTACTATGTGGGAGATATATAGTGATATTTGAAGCCTACATTAAAACAAAACAAATTTTGCATTTGTTTTATTGTTTTAGTCATTGTAGTGCGGCAGCATTTTACAACAGATGGAAAGTAATTTTGAAAAACCCATGGAGGTTTTTGTCCACCATGAGCCATATAACAAAAAAATATTTCATATTATTCATATGTGTCGTGAATTGGAATATTGGACTAGATCTTTATAGCCTATTTTTATAGATTTAAATATTTAATGATTTCTTGTTTTAGAGATTATTTTGTGGCACGGATTCTGAGAAACTGGAAATGAATTTCCAAAATGTAAGAGACATTTTTCTCAAATATTACCTTATCTACAAAACCATCTTTTCATTTTTTAACAGGTGTTATGGTTCAAGAGATATGAGTTCATCCTTGACCCTTATTTTCAGAAATTCGGTCCAAATATAATGTAACTATTTCTATCTTTAGGGAGATAGTTGAGCTCAACTCCCTTAGTATAGGGATGAGCTAATTGTGTATATTTTATGAATTTTAGAGTGTAAAGGGTTCAAATTTTTCAGTGGAGGAAAGCTGTTTTGGACTTTGTAAAGTTTCTTCTGAATATTATTTTTAACGGAGCAGTTTCTGTCTTTTAGATTTGGGATCCATCACAGTGTTTAATGTCCAGCATGTGTTTGTTTTTCTCATAAATTTCACTTACATACTTTGTTTTTTCTTCTAATTCTTATTACAACATTATTTAAGGGAAGTGTTAGGAATCCATCCACGCACGATGCTCCTTTCACAATGATTTTGTTGTTAAATGTAGTAGTTATCTTTGTAGAATCCATCCTCTATTAGATGCTCTGTTGAGTAACCCGATGGTTTTTTTTCTTCTAACATTACCATTGTAGATCCATCCCTTGATTGATGCCTATAGGGCAGCGATCTTTCTCCTCTTTCCTTTTCTCATTTACATATTTTATCTAGCTGAACATTGCATTTATTTTTCCCTAAGTTTTCTGACAGAAACTAGCCTTGATTCCATAGCCCAATGATCTCTTATCCTGCTGTTTTCGACCCACAACTTTCAATAAAATACATGTACTTCATAGCTAGCCCAAGATTCACTTATTTCAACCACGTTTTGTTGGAAAAGAGAGATCCCTCTCTGGTCTGGCAGGGCTAGATGCCAGATCAAAAGCTTAGTCTGTGGTTACCTCAGAATTGCCTCTTCTCGGCCTTGAGGTTCATTCTGAGTGCTAACATATTGATGTCACTGTCGGGGAATGAGGTGACAAATATTCTCCAGGAAATATCATTCAAGTTGCAGATCTGGTTATTGATGGTGGAAAACGATTAGACAAATATGAAGGCTGAAACATTCACCTGGCAACTCCAACTCAATCCAGAGATTCCAGCACTCACTGATCCATTCATGTACTAAAATAAGATGGTAGGGTATGTGGCAAACTCTACGTGTTGTGAATTTTTCAAAGAAGTTAGAGATTAGTTAGTGGATATTGAAATAGACGAGGTATTTTTCATTACCGTGTTTCAAAGTTTGAGATCTTTGAAGTTTCATCTTAACGATAACACTGGTTTCTTTGAGTTAGTGGTTGAAAAATTTGAGAAGAAGATTGAGTATATAGATGTTAAAACTAAGTCATATGAATTCCGAGATCCCAAAAGGTTCTTGGAAACTCTCCCTCCTTCAAACAAGAAACAATAGGGTTACTCGTAGATGTTTGCATTGACAGTTCGCAGATGGAAGCATATGTCGAGGAGTTAGGGCAGCAGACATGGTTTGGTTTCTATGATCCCGTTGTTTCATATATGGAGTATTTTTCAGTTTGAATGACAAACCAAATTGTCTTTTACACAGCCAAACTCATTTTGTGCATGTATGCCTGTCAGCATTTCCAATTGTGTCCTAGTTGAAGCACTCCCTAGCATCATCGTTGCCATAGTTGCTTGATTGGTTAATTTGGCATTACAACATCACTTGATACAGTCATTTGTAGCAAAGTAGGGTAGGGTTGTGCATAAATAATCTGCCCAAATCATCATTTCAGTTTTTGGCATTTGTTTTAGTTTCCTAATGTACAAGTTGCAGTATGTGTGTTTTTCTTATTGGTATAAGTTGTTTAGGTTTGCAGTTGTTTGTGACCATATTTCCCAATGGATGATGCACTTGGTCTATGGTGTTTTTGACACCTCCAAGGAGCTGCCATCCCCAATAATGCCAATGTTAGTTCCAGTCTTCGCAACCTGTCACCAGGGATCAAAATGGGCTCTTACTATGTCTGGATTTTAGAGATGTTTTGCACATGATTTTCAGTGAAAATCATATCCTAAGTATAATCATCATAAGAAACTCAGAAATATCTTTCCAATGGTATATTTCACTCCTGAAACCGGTTCCTGGATCAGAAGATATGATCGAAATGAATGTTTGATTCTTGGTTATGCATGTTTTGAGGTCATTCGCTTCACACAAGGAAAAGTTTACTACAAAATCAGTTTCTAAAGTAATGGATATGAATTTTACAAAACTAAAAGAGGTTTTTTTCAATCACATGACTGATAATAAAAACCTCCTTCAGTTTATCCACATTTGTTACTATGTGGGAGATATACAGTGATATTTGAAGCCTACATTAAAACAAAACAAATTTTGCATTCATTTTATTGTTTTCGTCATTGTAGTGCGGCACCATTTTAAAACAGATGGAAAGTAATTTTGAGAACCGAAGGATTTTTTTGTTAACCACAAGCCATATAATGAAAACCTCTTTTATTTTATTCACAGGTGTCGTGAATTGGAATATTTGACTAGATCTTTACAGCCTATTTTTACAGATTTAAATATTTAATGATTCCTATTTTAGAGATTATTTTGTGGCACATATTCTGAGAAACTGGAAACGAATTTCCAAAATTTGAGAGAGGTTTTTCTCAAACATGACCTTATCTACAAAATCCACTTTCAATTTTGTAACATGTGTTATGGTTCAAGAGATATGAGTTCATATTTGACCCCTATTTTCAGAAATTTTGTCCAAATTTAATGTAATTGTTCCTATCTTTAGGGAGATGGTTGACCTCAACTCCCTTAGTACAGGGATGAGCTAATTGTATATATTTTATGAATTTCATAGTGTAAAGGGTTCGAATTTTTCAGCAGAGGAAAGCTACTTTGGACTGTGTAAAGTTTCTTCTGAATATTATTTTTAATGGAGCAGTTTCTATCTTTTAGATTTGGGATCCATCACAGTGTTTAATGTCCAACATGTGTTTGTTTTTCTCAGAAATTTCACTTACATACTTTGTTTTTTCTGCTAATTCTTGTTGCAACATTATCTAAGGGAAGTGTTAGGAATCCATCCATGCATGATGCTCTTTTCACAATGATTTTGTTGTTAAATGTAGTGGTTATCTTTGCAAAATCCATCCTCTGTTAGATGCTCTATTGAGTAACCCGGTGTTTTTTTCCTTCTAACGCTACTGATGCTTGTAGGGAAGTGGGCTTTCTCCTCTTTCCTTTTCTCATTTACATATTTTATTTGGCTGAAAATTGCATTTATTTTCCCCAAGTTTGCCAGCAGAAACTAGCCTCAATTCCATAGCCCAATGATCCCTTCTCCTGCTATTTTTGACCCAAAAATTTCCATCAAATCCCCGTACTTCATAGCTAGCCTAGGATTCACTTATTGCAGCCATGTTTTGTTGGCAAAGACAAAGCCCTTTTTGGTCTGGCAGGGCTAGATGCCAGATGGAAAGCTTGGTCTGTGGTTACCTCAGAATTGCCTCTTCTCAACCTTGAGGTTCATTCTGAGTGCTAACACCTCTCAAATACATGAGAATCCACTTCACTGCCATCCAATGTTCTTTTCCTGGATTGTTCATGTACCTTCTTACAACTCCCACTGCATGTGCAATATCAGGGCTTGTGCAGACCATTGCATACATTAAGCTTCCAACTACTGATGCATATGGAACATTAGACATATGACCCATTTCTTCCTAAGTCTTGGGACACTCCTCCTTACTTAACTTGAAATGGATAGCCAAAGGTATACTAACTGGTTTTACATTCTGCATATTAAACCTTTTCAACACCTTTTCTATGTACTCACTTTGAGACAATGTTAATTTTCTTCCTATCTTTAGTTATTCTCATACCAAGGATTTGTTTTGCAGCACCCAAATCCTTCATTGCAAATGAGTTCGCCAATTTTCTTTTGAGCACATTTATTTCCTGCATGTTAGAACCTACAACAAGCATGTCATATACATACAATAACAATATAATATAGCTACCATCACTTTTCCTTTTGAGGTAAACACAATGATCAAAGTGACATCTAGTATAACCTTGTTCAGAAATAAACCTATCAAATTTTAGATACCACTGCCTTAGAGCCTGTTTTAAGCCATACAAGCTCTTCTTCAACCTACACACTAGTTTCTCCTTCCCTTTTACCTTATATCCTTGTGGCTGCTACATATATATCTCTTCATCCAAATCCCCATGGAGAAAGGTTGTCTTTACATCTAACTGCTCAAGATGCAAATCTTCAGCTTCTACTAGACTTAAAATAGTTATGATTGAAGTCATTTTAACAAAAGGAGAAAATATCTCATCAAATTCTATACTCTTTTTCTGTGAAAACTCTTTCACCACAAGTCTAGCTTTATACCTTTTTCTACATCCATATTCTTACTTCAACTTGTAAACCCATTTATTCTGCAATGTTGTTTTACCTGCAGGAAACCTGACTAAGTCCCAAGTCTGGTTATGTGCTAAGGAGTCCATCTCTTCTTTCATGGCTTGCTCCCACTTCTTCTTGGTTTCTACCCATACTGCTTCTTCATAACATTCTGGTTCACCAGAATCAGTCAACAATACATAATATAATGAAGGAGAGTATCATTCAGGGAGTTTACTTATCTCGGTAGATCTTCTAACACCACTTTCAGGTGTTTGAGGTGCTTTTTGTTGTTGTGGTTGTTGTTCTAGATGTTTATCATTGTTATTTTTAGGCACCATCACTTTTTCTGTGATCTCGTCAAGCACTGTGTATCCTTTGTTTTCTTTTTCCTATTTCTTTTCCTGCAGATGATCATTTTCATTGAATATGACATCTCTGCTCCTAATGATTTTGTGTTTTCCATAATCATAAAAGCAATAACAAAAACATTAACACCATATCCAATAAAAGTACATTTCTTTGATTTTGCCTCAAGATTTGTTCTATTTTCTTTATTAATGTGGACAAAGGCTTCACAACCAAAAGTTTTTAAAAATGAGTAGTTTACCTTTTTACCTGTCCATGCCTCCCCTGGAATACCACCATCGAATGAACTTGAAGGCCCTTTGTTTATTAGATAAACAATAGTATCTACAGCGTTTTCCCAAAATTGTAAAGGAAATCCTGCATGCAATGTCATGCACCTTGCACTCTCCATGATTGTCTTGCTCATCCTTTCTGACACACCATTTTCTTGTGGTGTTCCTGGAACTATCTTCTATTTGGAACTATCTTCTCTTCACCTCCATTATCTAATCTGAGACACTTCAACCTTTTTCCTATCTCATTTTGAACCAAAGATTTCCATTTCTCGAAAGTATCAAATAAATCAGATTTATTTCGAATACAATAAATCTAGGTTTTTCTGGTTGCATCATCAATAAAAGTAACATAATAACGAGAGCCACCAAGAGATGATACCTGAGTAGGTCCCCATACATTTGTATGCACAAGCTCTAATTTTTCACTCTTCTTTTCTTTCCAAACTCTGACGAATTTGACTCTCTTCTGTTTTCCATAAACACAATTCTCACAGAATTCCAAATCAACATGCTTCAAACATAGCAAAAAATTTCTTGAGTGAAGGATCTACATCCTCTTCTCACTCATGTGCCCAAGCCTATGATTTCACAATTCCATATCTGCTCCTGTAGAGGTTAAAGCATTAACATACTTAGAAATACCATTGCATAAATACAACATACTGACCTTTTCTCCTTTTGCTATTATCAGGGCTCCTTTAGTGGCCTTCCAAGTTTTATCTGTGAAAGTAGTTATGCAACCTTCACCTCCCAACTACCCTGTTGAAATCAGATTTTTCTTCAGATCTGGAATATGCCTTACCTCCTTCAATAGCCATTGATTTCCATTCTATTTTTTTATGAAAATTGTACTCATTCCAATGATTTTACAAGCTTTATCATCACCCAATAGAACCTGTCCAAAATCTCCTTGAACATAATCATGAAAGCGTTTCCTATCAGGTGTGGCATGGAATGAGGCTCCTGAATCTACCACCTAGGCATCAATAATATTTTATAATGAAAGAATAAAATCATCTTGCAACACATCATCTATCACATTCACTTCATGATTGTTTTCCTGTTGTGCATCTCCTTCTTTTCCCTTCCGAGACTTACAGGCTTTCTTCATGTGTCCTTTCTTCCAGCATTTCTAGCACACTATCCCCGATCTAGACTTGGATCTTCCTTTCCTTAACTTACTGTGATATCCTGGGTTCTTTCCCCTTTCCATTTTTCTTCCCCTAATCTCTGCAGTTAAAGCATTACGTGATGTCTCACCAGAGCTTTTCCTTCACATTTCCTCGCTAAGGATTGCACCGACAACATGATCAAACTCTAAAGTACTAGATCTAGAGACAGAGTTACTAATGGCCATAACTAAACCATTCCAATTTTCTGGCAATGAGCACATAAATTAGAGAGCCCTAAATTCATCATCAAAATTTACCCCTACAGAACTTAACTGACTAGTAAATGTATTAAATTCATTTAAATGATCAGCAACATATCCACCTTCTGACATTTTCATATTAAATAAATGCTTCATAATAAATACCTTATATGAGGCCAAGGGTTTTTCATATAGTTTAGCCAATGTCAATGTAAAACCCTTTGTTGTTGTTTCCTTTGAAATATTAAATGCTACCGACGCCGCTAGGAAAATCCATATTGTTCCAAGTGCCTTTCCATCAAGAATATCCCATTCTGTGTCTGTCATACTTGTCGGCTTCTTTGCCTTTCCACTCAATCGTTGGTACAAATATCTCTGATATAGACAATCTTCCATCCGCATCTTCCACAGCTGGTAGTTTTGGTCGTTAAATTTTTCGACCCTAAACCTACCATCTTCCACCATTGCTCCTATTCGAACCAGGAACTCTTTTCTCTTGCGAGTTTATTAGCCAAATAGACCCTTGATTTTGATACTAGTTAGAAAATTGTATATCGTAGAGCAATGGAGCACATAAAATATTTTAGAAATATAAACATAGAAAACGTATAAAACAAGAGAGACACAGATATACGTGGTTCACCCAGTTTGGGCTACATCCACGAAGAAACAACCAGTGCTTCCTTTTATATCATCTAGCAAACTGAAGAGATACAACCTACAACAATTTCGCTGTAATTCCCTCTTTGCTCTCAATCTCCTCTCTCTTCCTCACTCAAAATATAGATCTACATATATGCAATACAATTCCCTCATATATAGCGAGGGGTTGTCTTCTTGGGAAAAAAACCTAAATTAAAAATAACTTCTACCGTCAGATCCCCGCCTAATGAGCGGCCTAGATTGACAATGAAATTACAGCATTTTAAAAGGAAACTTTACATCTATTTTTAGCTTCGGGGGCGTTGCCCCCAATCCCCCTGGGGGCTCCCAAAGGCTGCAATTTCCCCCCCATGGAACCCCCCTACAACAAATATTTTACGAGTGGCATTGCCACCCCATTACGAATTTGGGGTCCAATGTGGCGATACCTTTGAATACAAAAGATAATTAAGCTCCACACCCAACAAATTTAACTTAATTAACTATTACAAGTTTCTATGAGAATACAATTTCGATTTAATTCACAATTTAATTCAAGGACAAAATAAATTGGAATTTCTTGTTGCTATTTTAACAAGATTGGATTTCAAGACACCTAATGAAGTCTTCACTTGTAAGAAACCTAATCTTTCTCATTTCAGAACCTTTGGTTGTCCTTTATATTTTTATGTACCAAAGGAGAAAGGGAATAAGTTGGAAGCCTCTTGGAAGAAAAGTGTATTTTTTGGATACAGTGAGATTCAAAGGCATATCAAATTTATGTACTTATTCAAATAGATGTGGAAGTGAGTATAGGTGTTAATTTTGATGAAGACATTGCCCTCGAGAAAGCTAGGGACCTCCCTATCACTAGGAAGGATGATGATGTTGCTAAAATTCAAGAAAAACTTTTGATGGATGAACACGTGCCTGATGTTAATGACCTAATGGATCCACTTAATCAACCTCCTTGTGATACCTCTACCTCAAAGAAAATACCTCTATGGCTCCAAGATACACTTCAAGGTTCTCAAAAAAATGTTGCGTAAGAGGAAAATCTTGAGAAAGTAAGAGGCCCATTAGGAATCAAGTATAGTTTGTTGCCATGAGTACTATTATTCAAACCAAACCTTATATTTTTGAACAAGATGTGAAGAACGAGGTATAGAAATATGTTATGGATGACGAATATGAATCAATCATGAAGAAAAATGTCTAGGGAGTGGTGTCTAGACCTAAGGACAAGTATGTGGCCACTTCAAAATGGATTTACAAGATTAAACATGGAGTTGATGGAAGTGTTGAAAAATACAAGGAAAGGTTTGTGGCTTGTGGCTTTTCTCAGAAGTAAGTAGTTGACTATGATGAAAACAAGGATGGAGCCTCCATCAAATGGACATAAATATTGCATTATTACATGGCTCACTTAAATAAGAATTCTACTTGGAACAACCTCAGGAGTTTGAAGAGTAAGATAGAAGGACACATGTATGCAGCCTGAAGAAATCCTCAATGGGTTAAAGCAATCCCGTAGGGATTTGTACGAGAGGATTGATAGATATCATATGAAGATGGGATTTATAAGGAGCTATGTTGATATGAACTTATACATCAGGGTTGAAAATGACATGGCACTTATTTTGGTCTTGTATGTTGATAATCTATTTCTGACTAGTGCCGGCCTTCTTATTTATCAATGTAAGAGGGAGTTGACTTCTGAATTTGAGATGAATGACCTGGGATTGATGCATTAATTCCTAGGGTTGGAGGTCTAGAAAAGGTAGGTGGTATTTTCCTTTCTCAAGGAAAATATGTTGTGAAACTATTAGAAAGATATGGCATAGTGGAATGCAAGTCAACGACTACAGTGATGAAACTAAATTTCAAGAAGCTATGTGGAAGTGTTGTTTGTATGGATTTGGCAAATCCTACTAAATATAGACAACTTGCACAAACTTTGATGTTGTTGGTGAACACACAACCGAACATATGCTCTGTTGTTAATACATTGAGTCAATTTATGGTTTGAGCCTCATAATATACATTGGGTTGATGCAAAGAATCTTTTGAGATATCTTCATGGCACTATATACCATGGAGTTAGGTACATTGTCAGGAATATAAGACTAAATGGATATATTGATGTTGATTGGTTTGGTAATGTGGTAGATAGAAAAAACACATCTGGATGTTGTGTCTCTTTGGGGTCCACTTCAATTTCATGTATGAGTCAGAAACAAAAGTATGTTGCACTAAGCACCGTTGAGGCTGAATATATTGTAGCTAGTATGGCTTGTTGTGATGCCATTTAGTTGAGGAAACTATTCAATGAGCTATTTGAGCACGTGTTATTGTGATAATCAAAGTGGGATTCGCCTTTTAGAAAATATCATGTTCCACGATCTATCCAATCATATTGATATTAGGTACCACTTTATCTGAGATATGGTACAACATGGAACAATAAGGATCCAACACATTAGGATGCATGAAAAAGTTGTTGACATCCTCACAAAGCCTTTGGGAAAGGTCAAGTTATTAGCCTTCAGATAAAGACTTGGACTTGTGGAAATACCCTCCCATGAGGGTACCGACTAAGTTGGACATTAAGCTCTAGGAGCTCTTAGGGGCATGGGGTACTTCTTGGAGTTATATGAGCACACGGTGCATGGTTCACCTTCCCCTATAGAGAACATACCCCATAAAATGAGCATAAGGTGATTGGTTCACCTTCCCCTATGGATACCCCAACACACATCCTATTCTTATAGTCCAAGACTCTTGGGAAGTACCTCTCATTTAGCTAAGGAGTTGGGAAAAGTGGTTAGGGTTAATTAGTACTGCGTCAGGTACTATTGTATTCTTTATGAATAGGATGCATGATGTTCACTATCTTGATCACTAAGGATCGAGCTTGGTAGGGGTTCTATCCCCTAGACACGAGGACTTGCCTCTGCATTTTGGTGAGTGTGGCTGGGTCTTGCGACCCACCCTCTTTTTATCCTTTCTTATTGATCTATGATATCAATCTTTAGTAGAGACGAAACACGGTGTAGAGATGGTACATGATGGACATGATGATATAGTAGTGGATGGACGCTGACAGGTGGAATTTGCTGAAAAATGTAAGTAGTGTTGGTCTTCATAATTATATGATTCATGATGTAATGCATTTTTCAAAAGAAAGAAAAATAAATTTTATTATTAATGAAATTGCATATTAAAGCATGGGTTTCATGCGTGGGTCAATTGTTTTTAGGTCAAAGCCTCCATTTAAGGCTTCTAGGGTTTATGTCAAGTATCTTTGTCCATGTCATAATGTAAAATACCCTTCGTGGGATATATCTGTCAAGAAAATAAATTTATTTTAATGTAAATTAGGTCTCCTAGGCCTCCACCAAGTTAGAATGAAACTGGACAAGTTGACCTAATTGAGGGGAAACAACTTCTATATAAAGGCAGCAATTCGACCTCATTTGGAACACTCACTCATCAAGTTCAATCTAAAACTTCTCGGGCCAGAAAAAATGAAAAATTCAATGGAAGAAGAGAACAATGTAAACTTTGAAATGGGACTATAAACTCAAAACGAGAACTCTGCCCAAAAAACCCCGAAAAAACATGGAAAACATTGCTAAAAATGAAAAGTGTGTATACTAGAATGATGGTTTTTTTTTAAGGTCAATTTTGAACATGTTTTAAAAATGGCAATGAGAATGAATTTTTTGTGAAAAAATTGTGCAAAAGACACCCTCAAAACGAAAAGTGTTGATGCTCGAACAACAATTTTTTTTTTTGATAAATTTTCAACATTTTGAAATAATGATGTAAAATATTTTGTTATGACTCGGAAAAACATTAAAATTTCGAAAAAATAATGAAAACATAAAATTGAAAATAAAAACAAAAATAAATACAATGAAAAAAAAACAAAAAAAAGGTTAAAAAAAAATACCAAAACATAAATAAAGATATATATTAAAAAGACAAATCAATCTTAAAAATGTAAACAAAAAAAAACAAAAACAAAAACAAAACAAAACTAAACAAAATTAGCCTATAAAATATTAGAATTAAAAAATTACAAAAATTTAAAGAAATAAATAATAAGAAAAACATATTTTCAAAAAAATAACATTTTTTTTAATGTGGTAAACCACAAAAAAATTTGGAAAAAAATAAAATAAACTATAAAATTAAGTAAAATAGGAAATTTTAAAAAAGCATTAGGAAAAACTAAAAGAATAAAATAAAATTAAAGTCAAACTAGATTAAAAAAATAGAAAAATTAACAAAAACGAAAAAAAAAACTAAAAAACTACAAAAATTAAGATTAAAAACATTTAAAAAAAAACTCTAAAAAACAAAAATATGCTGAAATTAAAAATAACATAAAAACCCGAAAAACAATTAAAATTAAAAAAAAAAAAATACATATTTTCAAATTAAACATCATTTTCAAAAGAACATTAAAATTAAAAAAAACTAAATATATTTTTGATATTTTTTAAAATAACATTTAAAATATATATATTTTAAAAATATATATAAAATGAAAAAAACAATTAAAATATATATATATATATATATATATATATAACAAAATTTATGTTCTATTAAAAAATAATAATTTTATCGGCCATCGCCCTCACGAGCGGCTGGGCGGTGGCTATCCGATTCTTGGAATCAGATAGCCACCACTCAACCACCTGTGCGGGCGGCCAGGTGGTGGCTATCTAATTCTCAGAATCAGATAGCCATCGCTCGGTCGCCCATGGGGGTGGTCGAGCGGTGTCTATCCGATTCTCAGAATCAGATATCCACCTTAAGGGCGGTCCGGGGGTGGTTATCCGATTACGAGAATCGGATAGCCACCGCCTGACCGCCGATGGGGGTGGTTATCTGATTCTCGGAATCGAATAGCCATCGCTCGCCCACCTGTGGGGGTCGATATCTGATTCTCAGAATTGAATAGTCATCGCCCGGATGCCCGTTGGGGTGGCTATACAATTCTCGGAATCGAATAGCCATCGCCCAGTTGCACATGGGAGTGGCTATCCGATTCTCAGAACCAGATAGCCATCACCCATCCACCTGTGGGCATGGCTGGGCGATGGCTATCTGATTCTCAGAATTTCATGGCCACTGCTCGGTTACCAGTGGGGGTGGCCAGGCGGTGGCTATCCGATTCTGAGAATCGAATAGCCACCCACATGGGCAGTCGGGCGGTGGTTATTCGATTCTGATTACGGGAACTGATACTATTATGCGTTCAATATTTGTAATATGTGATTTTTGCATTAATTTTTAAGTTAATCATTATTTTTTGAAAAAAAAATGATTATTATTATTTTTTTGACATGAAATTCATAAAAAAAAAAAAAAAAAAAAAAAAAAAAAAAAAAAAAACCATTATTTAACCATTTTTAGTTAAAATTTTCGTATAAAAATTGTGATTTTGACATGTCAATTCTAGCAAAAAACTATCAAATTGTGTAGTTTTTTAGTTATATTTATGTTAAAAATGGTTATTTTTATGTTCATTGTTAAAAAATATTGTTTTTTAGAAACAATTATTTCATGTGGATTGAAAAATTAATTAAGGATGTATAAATATGTAGAATATCAAAAATTCAAAATATCGACCTTCTAATTTAAAAATGCAAAACAATAAAAACTTCACTGCAAAAAAATTAAAATTAAAATAAAAACAAGAAAATATGAAGAAAACAACCACTTCAAAAATTATTAAATTTACGAAATAATTATTTACATTTCATACATTAGAAAATTTAAAGTCAAAAAATAGGTCTTTAAAAAAAAAGGTTTGATGCAGAATTACCACTTTTTAAAATCAACATGAAAATCACTACCATTCTAAAACGCAATGTAGATAAAAAAAAGTAAAGTGCCAAAAACTATGCTCTAAAAAAAACATGTGTGTTCTACATCACCCATTTTCAAAATCAGGACACTTTTTTGCTATCTCTACAAAATGGGTAACAGTATTAGTTCTCGTTTTAAAGTTTACATTGTTAGAGGAAAGGGCTAGCAAAGGAGAAGGAAATATATATCAAGCACAAGAAGTCAAAACTCTCTCTCTCTCACACGTGTGAAGTTGTTGATCTACTGGAGGGACCGAAACTACAGTGCTAAAGCTAGGCCAAAATTCTGAGTTGCTGGGAGCTTAAATTATGGGTTGTTTTTGGGTTATAGTTGTTGGAAAAGAATAGAAGGATGCTGAATTTTATTGAAAGGTTGACTTGCTGGTGGAGGAAGGTCTTTGGGTCTAGGTTCTTGGTCTATCTCAACATGATTTTGCTAGCATAAGAGATTGATTGGGTTTTCCCCTATATAGGGGTTTTAGCCTTGGCAAAGTGCCTACATATGGCATCTTCGATCTTCGTGTTTTTATTTTCATAATTGCTTGATGAAACAAAGACAAAAGAATAACATAAAAAATTTAATAAGAACTCAAAAATATTAGAAGTAATGATCCACATCAAAAAATCTTTCTTCCCTTTCGATTTTCTAAGACAATATCAGCACTAAGGTAAAGAAGAAGGAAAAAGTTAGATTGAAGATCTATTGAAGAAAAAGGGATCAAATAAACGTCATTAAGGAAAATGATTATATAAGAAGAAAAAAATATTGTCTATAGGAACTATGTCAACTTCGATGAAGGGAGAAAACAAGCTAGAAGGAGCCTCCAACTATATGGCATGGAAAAATAGGATAGACTATTGGGCACGAGATCCCCCAAGGGAAGTTTTGGGGCTTAGAGCCCAAATTTTGGTCAATTTTGTTATTCTAATGTAAAGACTCCTCATTTTGTGGGTGCGGAGCACGTAGTTTGTTAAAGATCCATAGGGTTATCCTCCCTTATTTTGTTATTGTAATGTCGACTGTAGAAGATCTACCCATGGTCCGCAGACCATGGGATTGTATAAATAGAGTGAGGACCTAAGTAGTTAAGATAGCTAATCTAATCGAAGATGAATAATATTTGATGTATGCGAGATAGATTTGAAGTGTGAAGTCTAGTTTTGGGTCGCAGAGTAGGAAGAGGCTCTGCTGGTGAGTGTGCAGGGGCCTAGTAGTTCATAGCTGAGTGCACGGACCCCTGCAGCTGAGTGCGTAGGGCTAGTTAAGTCTGTAAATAGTTGGAAGTATTAATAAAGAGAAGTTTCTACCATTTCTGTGTATTTATTTCCTGTGTATGCATATGTTATCTTGGGTATAAATTTCACTTCTAATGCTTATATGATGCACGAATACGTATAACTGTATTGATTAAGTGAATGCAAGTAGGAATATTTGTTTATGTGATGATAATTAAGATTTGCCACTAAGATAAGTAAGATACTTAGTCTCATTTGGGAAATAGCGCAGTTCGCTGCCGTAGCAGCGGAAAAGTACTTAAGCCCCTGGTTAGGGCCGCACGAAAGTCGATTATAACAAATGGAAAAGGTACTGAAGGGTAGAACAGTGCATGAAACGACCTTCACGAAGGTAAGTCTAGTTGGAAGAAACTGACGTCACAGACATCTCAAGGGTGCGGAAACTTGGTTCCAGCATCCCCCAATACTACTTTGGGTGAGACTTCAGTCTGTGCTCCATGGGCTGATGCCGAAAGCGCTAGTAATGTAGGGATTTGTTTGGCTAAATAACTCCGAACTTGGGTCAAGGCCCCATAAGCCAACAAATGGTCCCGCAACCAAGTTTACGAATTTGAAATGAATAGTTAGAGATCTAGGAGTGATGAATATCACATTAAAGCCCGACATGAAGCTAATTAAGCAGAGGCCTTACTGCTTGAATCTGAATACAAGGAGAAGGTCCACGTAGAACTAGACAAAATGCTCACAGTAGGCATCATTGAGCCTGTGGAAGAATCTGATTGGGTAAGCCCAATGGTGGTGCAAGAGAAGAAGCAGAAGGATGAGATAAGGATATGCTTAGTTCTCAAAAATTTGAATGACGCTTGTGTGCGTTATCCATTCCCAACTCCATTCACAGATGAAGTGTTGGACAATGTAGGTGGTCAGGAAGCATATTATTTCACTGATGGGTTCTCAGGGTACCACCAGATCAAAATCATGTCGGAGGATAGGAGCAAGACAACCTTAGTGACTGAGTGGGGTTGCTTTCAATATAATGCCATGCCATTTGGATTGAAGAACACGCTGGCCATCTTCTCGCGCGTGGTCATTGCAGCATTCAAGGAATATATTTATAAGTTCTTGGAGGTATATTTTGATGACCGAACTGTATTTGGGATGGATAAGTGCCATGTAGAGAGCTTGCACTTGATGTTGGATACCTTCTGAAGATACCAAATCGTGCTCAACCTCAAGAAGTGTGTGTTTCTTGTTCCTTTTGGGAACCTATTTGGGCATGCGGTTTGCCGAAAAGGGTTGATGGTAGATCCTGCAAAGATCACAGTGATTATGAACTTGGAAGCACCGCAAAGTGTGAAATAGTTGCGCGCTACTCTGGGACATACGGGGTATTACAAAAAGTTTATTAAAGGTTATGCCCAGATCACCACTCCGATGGAAAAGTTTTTGAAGAAGGATGACATGTTCTACTGGAACGATGACTGTAAGAAAAGCCTAGATATATTGAAAGAAAAGATGGTTACTGCACCGATTCTTGTCTTCCCAAACTGGAAGAAAGAGTTTCATGTCCATGTGGACGCATTATATATAGTGCTGGGGGAAGTACTAACACAGGAGGGCGAAGAAGGCTTGGATCACCCTATCATGTTTTCAAGTAACGGATTATCTAAAGCAGAAAAGAACTATTCCACCATTGAGCGTGAGGGGCCAGCTATGGTATATGCGCTCCAGAAGTATCGCCACTACTTGCTAGGAGGTCACTTTAAGATGTATACAAATCATTCTGCGCTGAAGTACTTGGTCAATAAGCCTGTGTTAGGGGGGCGCATTTGCAGATGGATTTTATTGTTCCAATAGTATGATTTTGAAGTTGTTGTGAAGCCTGGATGATTGAACACGGGACCAAATCACCTGTCGCGCATCGAGACAGGGGAAGAACCTACTAGTTTGGAAGAAGAATTACCCAACGCACAACTCTTTGCTATGCACATAGCAGATGGACATTTTGAAGATATAATTCACTTTCTAACAACTGGAACTGTGCTAGAAGGATACTCTTCCAACAAAAGAAGGAATTAGTGGTGCACGTGCGAGATTTCTTTGTCGTTGCTCGACATCTATACAAGATGGGGAATGATGAAATACTACGAAGGTGTGTACCCGAGTTTGAATGAAGCAGCATCCTCATGGACACTCATGGGGGCGTCGCCGAAGGACATTATGTGGGGAGAGCAACTCCGCAGAAAATTATATGCGCAGGGTTGTGGTGGCCAAACCTTCATCAAGATTCAAAAGCATATTGCAAGACATGTGATGTATGTCAAAGAACAGGTAAGCCATTGCGGAGGGATGAAATTCATTTGAATCCACAAAATGACATTGCAGCCTTTCGAAAAGTGGGCAATAGATTTTGTAGGACCTATTCAGCCTCAAGGAAAGACAGGCATGAGGTATATTATCACTACGATGGAGTATCTGACTCATTGGGCAGAAGCGCAACTGATAAAGGATTGCATGGGCGCGAATGTCACGAAGTTTCTGTTTGAACATGTACTGATGCAATTTGGATGTCCAAAGATTTTAATGAGCCATTGCAGTACACACTTCTTGAATGGAATAATCAGCGCACTGACAGAAGAGTTTCAGGTGAATCATCAAAAGAGCACACCGTATCACCCACAGGCTAACGGGATAGTGGAAGCATTCAATAAAGTACTGGAAACCGCACTGACCAAGGTAGGCAATACACATCAAAGTGATTGGGACTTATGCGTACTAGCAATATTATGGGCTTATCGGACGACATGCAAGAAACTGACAGGACAAACACCTTTTATGTTTTTTTATGAAGTAGAAGCCGTAATGCCTATGGAATACATCATGCCTACTCTGCGCATAACAACGCTCATAGGTATGACATATCACGGAGCCCTGGAGGAGAGGCTCGCACAGTTGGATGAGCTCAAAGGAGAACAATTTTTGGCTAGATTTCACCAGCAGGTCCAGAAGCAGCACGAAAAGGCATGGCATGATTGACATATTAAGCTACACAAATTCAAGGTGAATGATTTGGTGTTGTTGTATGATAGTAAGTTTGAAAAATTTCTAGCGAAGCTAAAAATGCATTGGCTGGGACTATATGTTATTAAGGAGATTACAGATGGTGGCACAGTATAGTTGGTAAAGTTAAATGGAAAACCCTTACCAGGAAAAGTGAATGGCAGTCATCTGAAGCCATACATAAGTGGCGTGACCATCTAACTAGCTAACAAAATAATAGTCTTAGCGCTCTAGGCAGCTAAAATGAGGCGTGAGACTATAAACTACTCTTCCCGGGAACTGCGTGATGACAGGACTGCACGTAGTAGCGAAGTGTCACAGAGTCCGTAACAATGGAGTGTAGTTGTGCTGCTGCATGGGTCAGTTGAAAAGTGACCGTTAAAGTCACTATTCACGATGTGATGCTTGGTTTGAGGCCAAATGGAGCAGGTGGCAGGCATTTAAGGTGAACTTTATGGGCTAGATTCTGGAAATCTTTTGCCAATATAGCATTAATGGACCAAATGTTGGGGCAACGGTCAAATTCAAACTCAAAAGGAAATATAAATTAAAAATGATTGTCCAACAAACAACACTTGGAAATTTGAGAACTGAGTTGTTGCACACTCAGATATTCATGAACTGGGACTTATTCGATCTTCTGAAAGAAAATTCGTTGCTTGAGCAATTACCGGAGACACTGAGAGAACTATGGAATCGTACTATGGCAGCATCCGCAAAAGTCAGGGATACTAGAGCAATGACCGCCGAGGAAGCTGTGCAAACAATTATGGAAGTGGAAGCCCCAGATAGTGCTAGGATCGTCACTGAGATCCCTAAATCACCGTGCATGCCGAGACCTAAGAAGGACAAGTAGGCCATGATACTGGTGTGCGTCTCACCTAGAAATCCACTGAGGGCCAAGCTCACAATGGAGGAAAATCGAAAGGCCATTAATTGGGAGGCCGATGAGGAGGAAGAGTTTGAAGACATCCTGGTTGAGGAGGATGATGTAGAGATGGAAGTCGAAACCCAAGGTGTGGATCCTCTCACCAGGCTACTTACATATGTTCCTCCATGGAAGGGTAAAGCAAAGGTGTCCAAGAATATAGATGAGAGAAAGAGCTCTCTACAAACTTCGTTGCTCCTAGATGATATTATTTTTGAAGGAGCACACCTAGGACGAGTTCTCGTATTGAAATTTGAAGATTGGGACCTCGCGGACCATGAGAAGTCCCGCATCTTGTAACCACGAAGCTAATGTACCAGAAGAAAGATGCGTCGACTAGGATAATAGAGTTGGATCAGTGCAAATGGCTCAGAGGTGTTGAGAAATCAGGGTTGCTAAACCTTATCTAGGTGTCGCATTACCATCGTGCCCCAGTGACCATTTTCATCATCAGGCAGCGACTCTGCTTGGTGCATGATGGGTGCTTGTGGCTGGAGGAGCCCATCCCCATCATGGACCAATTTATTCATAGGATTACATGACTCCCTTGTGAATGGGAGGACCCGACGAACATTTTAGAAGGAAAGAGTGACGATTTGGCCATCGCGAAGACCATGAAAAAGAAGTTTAAGTTGGAAAAGAAGAAGCGAGAGTACGCTATTTGAAACATCAACAACCCTGTTGTCAAGGTCGTGACATAGATATTGGCAGGAAAAGTGACGCGAAAGTGTTGCGTGGATGAGGTGCCCATGCCAGTGGTTGCTCTAGTAGCAAAATGCACAAAAGGGGTCTAGTTTAACTGGGAAAACTATCTATATGATGAGTTCCTTGTGAATTGTTGTGAGGCATAGGAGTAGGGAAAAACATTTCATTATGCATGGCTCCTGTTGTTGATAGTACTGGTGGCATGGGAGTTGCTTGAACATAGCAAGTTCATGTCGATCACACAGGACCTTCTGAAGGCAGCGAAGTACACTTCTCTGTGGGCAACTAGGGACACACAAAGGATAAGGGAGAGAAAGATATTTTGGGTGCACATGGAGATGAACATGAATATGGGGATTAATCACAAGTTGCGGTTATCACCCATGGTCTACAACAGTTTGTAGATCTTTGCAGAGTTCAAAGCATACTTCCACCATGTCTTCATCAGGGCGCCGAAGGACCCCATGAAGACCTGGCATGAGTTACCCTACTTGGCCACCGATGATGTCATCTTCACGGTCCTTGAGTCTTGGCCACTGGAGTGGCATGCTCCATCTGGCTCTGCGGTGGAAGAAAAGAAGTTTGTCGCACAGCGGAAGACGGAAGAGATGAAACTACGAATGGTGCAGCTGGTAGAAAAATGCAGGAAGGAAGAAGCAGTGGCTAACGCCCAGGCGGCATGTGATGCTGAAAAGTTGGTCAAGGAGCTGTAGAAGATAGCAGAAGAAGAGCGCGAAGGACAAAAGTTGCCTTTTCCTGGGCCAGAAACATACACAGAACAAGGTGGCACAGGCCTACAGACAATGTCCACCCGGCTAAAACATCCATGCCCAAGAGAGCAGGTAGGGCCACGCAAGAAGACAAAGGTCTGAAAAACATCATTTGACCCAATCACCCTCGTTGAGGGGGATCTACATGATATCGGTGAAACGGTGCAGGATGTCACCATGGAGGCCCTCCAATAGTTTAAGGAGCAACACCAGATGGTATTGGGGGCTCTCCGAATGAAAATACAGTAGTTACAGGTGGTCATTCCATAGGCTGGCACAATGTCAACCAGCCTCACAGTCGACACATCGACAGCCGAGGAAATGCTATGCGCCAGGATGACCAACACAATAATGCTACCATACGGAGCAATCATTATAGAAAATGAGGCTGACAAGCCTATGGTCAGCAGCTTGAAAGGGATCGGGTTAAACATGGTTATGCTCCCTTGGGAGACGCTCTATATTTTGCAGGATGGATTCACTGCAGAACTGTGGACTAGGGAGAGTCACACTATAAGTAATGAGTGAGCAGTGCATCAACATTGAGAAGTTGAGCCTACAATGCAATGAGGCCATGGAGTAGAACAGACAGATAGTGCAGGTGGTGGAGGAAGCATGCCAGATGGTCCTAGAGTGGTAGAGGAACCAGTGGAGGTGCGCGTCCAAAAGTTAGTAGCAGGGGTGCCAGACACAAGATTTGAAATGGACAGGGTTTAGCTCGAGTTGAATCTTTAGATATTAGAACTGCAGTTGAAGGCATAGCCTTCAACTCCGCTGGAGGTTAAGGAACAATGCACCACCGCGATCACAACAACAATGGTGGCAGTCGACAGTGCAGTGACAGACTGCACGAAGTTGTTCGAGAAATCGTTCCAGGTCCTCACCACCCTGCAGGAGGACCCAAACATAGAGCGCCTAGAGACATGGGCACACAAGCTACAGCAAAAGTACGATGAGGTCAAAGGGACCACACATATGGTTTCCCTTACATAGAGGCTCGCAAGGATTCAACAGGAAAAGGTGCTCAAGGATAAGGTGGATGCTGCTCGACATAAGGAAGCAGTTTTGAAGGCGCGCCTACAGTCGTGGATCGATGACACTTATACCATTACAGCCTCTATTGAAGCAAAGCTTGCACAACTACAAGAAACTCAGGAAAGGATTCAGGGAAATTGTTCAACGATAGTGCTCACCGAACAGTGCATCGAGGAAGTTCAACAAGCAGCTGCTCAGTGCACTACTGAACTTGCAGCAATCCAATCAGAGTTGGGAGGTCTTCGCGCAAAGATCTCCACACCTACAGAGTGACTTGAGGGTGAGTCACAATGCTTGTGTTGGGGGCCTACTGGGCATGGGATCCCCCAAGGGAATTTTTGGGGCTTAGAGCCCAGATTGTGGTCAATTTTGTAATTCCAATGTAAAGAATCTGCATTTTGTGGGCGCAGAGTGTGTAATTTGTTAAAGAGTCATAGGGTTGTTCGTCCTTATTTTTTTATTGTAATTTTAGCTGTAGAAGATCTACCCATGGTTCGTGGACCATGGAATTGTATAAATAGAGCGAGGCTCTAAGTATTTAAGGCAGCTAATCTAATTGAAGGTGAATAACATATGATGTATGCGAGATAGATCTGAACTGTGAAGTTTATTTTTGGGCCATAGAATAGGAAGAGGGTCTGCAGGTGAGTGTGTAGAGGCCTAGTAGTCTGCAGCTGAGTGCGTGGACCCCTATCTAAGTGCACAGGGCGAGTCGAGTCTATAAACAGTTGGAAGTATTAATAAAGAGAAGTTTTTACCATTTATGTGTATTTATTTCTTGTTTATGAATTTGTTATCTTGGGTATAAATTTCACTTCTAATGCTTATATGATGCATGAATATGTATAATTGTATTGATTAAGTGAAATCAAGTAGGAAGATCTATTTACATGAAGATAACTAAGATCTGCCACTAAGATAAGTAAGATACTTAGTCTCATTTGGGAAATAGTGCAGTTCGTTGCCATAGCAGTGCGTAAGGAATTAAGCCCCTGGTTAGGGCTGCGCGAAAGTCGATTATAACAAATCACAAAGGTACTAAAGGGTAGAACAGTGTGTGAAGCGACCCGCACAAAGGCAAGTCTAGTTGGACTAAACCAACATCACAGACATCTCAAGGGTGCGGAAACTTGGTTCCAACATCCCCCCATACTGCTTTTGGTGATACTTTAGTCTGCGCTCCATGGGATGATGCCAAAAGGGCTAGTAGTGTAGGGATTTGTTTGGCTAAATAACTATGAACTTGAGTCAGGCCCCCATAAGCCAACATAGACCTTATCCTCGAAAAGCACAAATTTTTGAATATTGTTCAAGAAAAAATAAAGCCTACTAATGAAGTAGAGAAAGAGAAGTTAAGAGAAACCAAAATCATTTCCATGAATATAATAATGGATGGACTAAAGCACAACTAATTCCATACATTTCCAACATAGATTCCCCTCAAGAAATGTATGAGGCTCTCTCTAAATTATTCACCATCAAGAACATTGCTCAAATAGCAAGCCTTGAGAATTTATTAAGGAATATTAAGATGATGAAAGATGATATCGAATCATCCTACTTTATAAGGATGTCTAGAATGATAGATGAACACCAAGAAATAGATGAAGTTGTACCAGAAAAGATCTTGTAATTACTTCTCTTCTAAGACTACCAAAATATTGGAGTGCTTTTTCATCAGGAATTAACAGTTGCAAGGATACTCCAATATTTGACCAAATGTGGAATGCATGAAGTCAAGAAGAATACTGAGTATCATTAGTAAATAATGAGAAGGAGGATGAAGAAGAAAATACCTCTAATGGCTATTGTTCTCATCAAAAGAAAAGGGGAACCTTCAAGAAGTTCAAAGGACCAAAGAAGAAAGTTGAACTATCCAAAATTGAATGTTACAACTATCATAAGATGGTACATTACAAGAATCAATGTCCTGAGAATCCAAGGAATAAGAAGAGAGATAGGGAACAAGAAAATATTACCAGTGAAGCTCCACCTAAGAAGAACAAGATTGAGGAATCGTAAGTCAAGGAATTATACTACTAAGTCCTCTCCTACATATCCTTCGTAGTCTTGTATTTTTTTCCTTTACATTTTAATTTCTAGAGTTTGTAGGTCTAACATGTCTTATTAGAACTTTTTAAAATTATTTTGATAAAGTTATAAGTATCCCTCAAGATTGGATTAAGAGGGGACCTCCACCATATTTATCAAAGATATAAGTATCTATAGCACCCCCTCCTCCCAAGTCCACCCATCCAGCCTGCCAGTCGAGGTAAGCATGTCACGAGAGAGGCTACTATAAGCGATTCAACTTCCTTGGTGACCTTAAGGAAATGAAACTGATAGAACATATCAAACTAATCCATCCATATTGGCAACAACACCCTCAGAAGAGATGCCATCCACTCAGATATACTTTGCTTGAGTCCCATTGATGATTTAGGCCTTTTAACCCCTGGTTTGTCTAGTGCTATAGGCATGATCGCGTCCAGAAAACCAAATTCGCTCTAATAAGCCTATGTGCCAGTGACTGTGGAATTTTCTCAACAAAGTTGTGCTAGTGACCCAGAGATTTGAGCCACTTTTCTTGCCTAAAATTGTGGCCTTTGACCAAAAATTGCTACAAGATTCAAAATTCATCAAACACATGATAAAAATACTGATAAATAAAAATCAACCTCAAGATTAGGCCTGATCATCCCAAACCGACACTAACATTCTGTCACACAATTGGAATCAATGCAACCTACAAGTCTAAGATATAAGATATAGCATAAATGACAGGAAAAACTTATGAAACATAACCAGAAGAATCACCTCCTTCGTCATTGAACTATTATAACATAAATTAGGTCTTGCATCCATCCATTCAATAATTACAAGTAAATACATGAAATAACCAAGACATGAACCAGTCATATAACCATTCTTATAGCCAACATAAAACCATATAAATATTAGAGATATGAAAACCATTAAATCCACATATAAACTAGTGCAAAAGTAATAGAACTTAGCTTTTATTAATCATAGGCAAATCAGACCAGGTTCAGAACTTCCACGTACCACCCAACCATAGACATGGTTGAGCCAAATCTCTCTTTTAGCTAGTGACCCCTATGCCATATTCCAAGCATGAATGTGGGATCTCATAGAAAAACCAATCCAAAAACAACCAAGGGAATTGTTATAGGAAGATTTGGGCACATCGACCCCAACTTTTGGATCAGTGATATTAGGGTCCAACAACCCCTAATTCAGTTGTTGTCATTCCCTAATGAAGGTAGCCTACATCATGCTTGCTTACCAAGAGTTTAATGACACCATTCATCCTAATGTCCCTAAGGAGATCATCGCAGGTGGCCTTCTATCTGGCTGCAATGAATGGCAAGCACTACGCTGTCAGGGTGCTATGCATAGCACCTGGTCTTTGTATCACTTGCGATGGGCAATATCTAATGAATTTTTCAAATGAATCCATTGGATTCCTCATACAATGGATGCTTCTAGATGTTTCTAGAGGGATTGGGCTCGCTTTTGGATGAGGAAGGAGATGAATGAACCTTAATCCATTATCCCTTCCTCCATGGAACCACTTCTAAAATATGGCAAAGCATTCATGAGGGCCATTAATGGCCAAACCATCTCTTTTCAGCTATAAAAGGACCAAGCTCTCATTGGTTATTATAGTTAGAAAGGTTGGAACTTCATAAGCTAAGGAAATGTTGTTGGAATGAGATTAATAGAGAGAGTAATGTTATCATGTCAAATTGTTGATTCATGAGGAGAGAAGGGTTTGAAGCTGGATGGATGACACTGAATTGGACATGCATCTGCATGGGTTGTAATCTTTCCTTCTATGAATAAAGAGTTATATGCTTTTTCCATTCATGTGTTCATGTGATGTATATTGTACTTTTGATTCTATAATATGTTTAGTTAACAGATTGATATGTATGCTTTGATGTTTTTCTGTCTCGGCTTGTGTGCAGGTACCTTTCAAGCGAGTTAAGTATGGAAGGGAGTGGTGAAAGCGGTCAAAGGGAAGAGGGATTGAGCGAGAGATATAGGTTGGTACTTTTGCTCCTCTTTATTTTATCTGTTATCTATAGGAAAAGAAATGGAATTACTTTAACTGTTGCTCTAGACTTGCTACTAGGTCTAGGGGTTAGTCATTCGAAAAGACAATAAATTTGCCCGTAACAAAATGGCGACTCTGCTATGGGCCAATCCTATCCCTTATAGTAGCTAATCAGTCTCTTAGAACACTTTGACATACTTTACCCTCTGTTTTTCATCAAATTCAAGTCCAATTCACTGAAATTGGGTTAATTTTGAGCATAAAATTGTCATTCTATAATCATAGCACCTTTGTAACTGACAAGGTGCTATGCATTGTACCCTCTGCACAGAGACAGTGCTATGCATCACACTATCCCTCACTCTGGCCTACGATGATTCCTTTAGGATCAGTTTTCCCATCTAGGAGCTGAATCCTTTAGTCAATTTTTAGTTGTTTGAATTGCTTGTTGGAATTAGATGAGGTCTTGTCTTTGAAAACAGTCTTTGTTTCCTTGTTTCAACCCAATTTAGATTGGATTTCTAAATGTTCGTTTATGCATTTTTTTTATCAATTGCATTCCATTCTTGAAAGTAGGTTCATTCAATTGTTTTGTCAAAAGATGAAGTGTCGTAAATTCTTCCTTCATTGAATAATCGATTAGTCTATTTTGTGCATCTGATTCATATTTTTGTTTAAGTGTCAAAAATCTTCATTTCCTTAAAGTTAAAAGTTTCGTTTATTCTTCCTTTATCTTTAAGTGAAATTGTCATAAATCAACATTTTTCTGAAAAAATCTTTTGAATCATTGTGCATTTGTTTTTCTTAGTGCATAATTCACATTAAGGAGAACTGAAAAAGAAAAAGAAATACATGTAATTGCATCTTAGGAGATTGAATGTGTGTGCTTAAAAGGAATTGTTAGGGAAGTGCATTAGTGAGTGCTCTTTGTTGTTTGATCCAAAAAGTACTTGTTTGCTTTATCCCTTGTAGCTAGGACTTTCATTGTTGAAATAAAAATGGAAAGAGTTCTTCTCATTTTAGTTGCATTGTTAGGAATCTTGGAAAACATCACGTGGTGAAACCCAAAGGCAAATTTTAAGCAAGATAAACCTAAAATTAACCTCAATAACCTAATAATGCATTGGAATTTAACACAAACATCTAGAGGTGTCTAGGCTAGAGACATGTTTCGACGTCTTAAAACATAGTGGCTGTCATTTCATTCAGGTTGGGTGATTCCTCCTCTCTGAACCGGTAAGTACTAGTACAGACTTGTGCTCCCTGTACCGTCATGTATATAGTGGGATACCCCAATAGGTTAAATCTTTTTTCCCTAGGAAGCCGATTCTGCCGCCTTACCAATCACAATGCACTGAACACAACATTCAGGAAGACTGACTGTCGTACGGTAAATCCTCGGTAATTTCTCTTTAATTTACCACCAAGGTATATATTGCAGTTTTGTGATTAGTTTGGTAAACCCTCTTTCTTAGTATCTCTAGAGTAGTCACTTTTGCTCCTTTTCGACTCCTTAAAAGGAAAGGTTCATCTAAGCACTTGTCCTTTCAAGCTCATTAAACAACGAAAGCGACTAGAGTCATCTTTTTCTTTTTGTCTACTCTTAAAAAATGAAAAAGAAAAGTTAAGTTCTTGTGTCATAAAGTTTAATTGACCACGGATAACAACCTCCACGCTTGTTTTTTAGTTGATCTTAGGTTGAAACATATGGCGACAAATCTGGAGTCCACCAATCAAGGAATTCCTTTTGATGAGAATCCTATTCCTTTTCTTCCATTTGGAAATATTGGTGCTCCATATATGGCTACATTGTCCCTTCCAGGATTTACCATTGGCTTGCCAATATGGTTGTTTTCAACCTCCTTGGTTCAAAATGTCATGACTTCTCCGCAATCGAGTACACCTCCAACTAGACAAAATCAATCTCCAGTTGATCATAAAGTTGACCCTTTGCCTTCTTCCTCATTTGTTTCTTCCTCCCCTTCTTCCTCTTCGCCTCATGAAAGTATTGGTACTAGTAACTAGGTGCCTAAGAAGAAGAAGAAAGGGAAGAAGAAGAAGAAGAAGCAAATTCAGCAAAGGGGCAACCAAGCAACCATTGCTTTGAATGCAAAATATGATGAGAAACCATCCATTAAGCATCGCAAAGTTCGATATCCATGCAAACTTTGTGCGAGAGACCATCTTCTTCAAATTTGTCCTGATATTCCTTAGATCTTAGAAGAATGGTCTTCTTGTTCACATCATCCCGTGTCATCAACCTCTGGAGATCATGTTGGGGACATACCATCAACTAGTAATAGTAAAGTTCATGGATAGAAGGGAAAAGTCAAGTTTCCATGTAGGTTATGTGAAGGGAATCACACCATTCACCTTTGTCCCTATCTGGATGAAGCCAAAAAAGTGTTGGATAATTGTCCTACTTCACTACATTGACTTCCATCTGGTTACAAGAAACTCTCCCTAAATCCATCACTAGTTGAGGAATTGACTGATCAAAATCAACCGTCGGTTGAACCCACTCTCTCTGAGAGTGAATCCTATGAGTCTATACCTGACCCAAATCAACAGGTCAAGGTAACAGTTGACCCAATTTCACCTTCAGATAACTGTACCTTTCCCGAAGAGAGTGAACATGATGCCACTCAAGTTATTTTTATTTCATCAGATTCAAATGAGCTTGGGGGAAGTCCTCTTGTTCCATCAAGAGAAGAGGAAAATCCTCCAGTTCTTGTAACTCAAGGGGTTAATCCTCCTATTTCTATGGTACCCCCTCCAAGTAGTCTAGTCACTTCCTTTGATTGGGATTGAATGGCAGGATTCCGCCTTCCCTCTTATGTGCCTTTTCAGATCATAGTACAAGTTTGTAATATGATTGTATCAAGCACTATTATAGATGAAGGTGTATCAGGGAGTATCCTTTCCTCAACTTCTTGGAAAGAACTCGGTTTTCCACCACTTGTACCAGTTACACAGAATCTGTTGGCTTTTAATAGAGGAACCAGTCAACCATTAGGGATCCTCCCTTGGTTACCCATTACTTTGGGAGGAAAAATTGTTTATCTAAACATGATGGTAGTCCCAGGACCTTTAGATTATAATATACTTCTTGGGCGGGACTATGTTTATGGCATGGGAACTATTGTTTCAACACTCTTTCTAGTGATTTGTTTCCCGCATGAAGGAAAAATTGTTACCGTTGACCAACTTTCATTTCCCGGTCCAAATATGGCTCCTAGCCAACCATCTTTCCTAAATGGTCCTTTTGTGCCAATGGTATCATCCCCGCCACGGGTTAATTATGTGGCAAGCTATTACATACCTACATCAATTGACGATCAATTCAGTGATGTTGTACATCATGTACTGGGGGCATTGGAACCAGATCTCTCTTTCATGATCTCTTATGAGTTGTGAACAAGGGTCCAAGGATAGTTCATTGTCTTGTGTCAACCTCATTAAAAAATGAAACAAGGGTCTCCGAGGAAGGTTCTTGGTCTTGTGTCAACTTCGTTAAAAAATGAAACAAGGGTCTATGAGGATAGTTCCTTGTCTTGTGTCATCCTCATTAAAAAATGAAACAAGGAGTATGAGGATAGTTCTTTTACTATGTCAACCTCATTAAAAATGAAATAGGTTCACAAGGATAGTTCTTTGTCTTGTGTCAACCTCATTAAAAAATGAAACAAGGAGTCCGAGGATAGTTCGTTGTCTTGTGTCAACCTCATTAAAAAATGAAACAAGAATATGAGGATAGTTCGTTGTCTTGTGTCAACTTCGTTAAAAAATGAAACAGTTCCCACAAGGATACTTCTTGGTCTTGTGTTAACCTCGTTAAAAAATTAGACAAGGAATCAGAGGAGAGTTCCTTATCTTGTGCTAAGCTCTTTTAAAATAAAACAAGGTCCCCTAAAGAAAAGTTCCAAGTCAAGTCTCTGATTAGATCTCGTAAAATCCCAGTCGACTCTCTCACTTGATCTCGTAAAAGAACCTTCATTCCATCCACCTGATAGCCATGAGTAGTCTACTTAGGTGAATGTAATGAAGCTTGGGGGGCATGCACCAAATGGTAAAGTTAAGTTTCCCTATAGGTTATGTGAAGGGAATCATCCCATTCACCTTTATCTATCTGGATGAAGCCAACGTGTGTTGGATAACCGTCCTGCTTCACCGTAGCGACTTCTATCTAGTTACAGGATACTCTCCCTTTCATCATGCTGGGGGCATGTAAACCAATCTCAAGCATAGTTTTTCATTTCAAGCTTGTGTAAAAATGAAACTGAATCCAAGCATAGTTTTTCGTTTCAAGCTTGTATAAACATGAAACTAAATCCAAGCATAGTTCCCTATGGTTCAAGATTGTCTAAAAAAGAACCCATTTCCAATTTAACCCTTGTGATTGCCAATCTATCAGCCTCTTTTGTCAGATGGGCCTTGGTTGTTTTCCTCCCATCGCCACAATCCCTTTGGCCGATCATACGATTTCACTTGGTTTTTTTACCTTTTTTGAGGAACAGTTGCAATGAGCGGTCTTATTAGCCAGCCTCTTCACATAAATCAACATGCTTTGAGAAGTTCCAACATCACCAAAACTAGTCGCTACCCTAGACACCACTCGTTCCTCAAAATGGAGTCCTCTTTAAGATATTTTCAGACTCTCTAAACATGAAAATATTGTTGAGCACTTGTCATTCCTAGCTCATTAATGGATTAAAATCGATATCTACTCAGTATAGTTTTACCCCTTCTTCGGGCTGAGTTAGATTAACTACAAAAAAGATACTCGTTGATCAAACATGATCAATAGGTTCTCTCTTGTAATGTTTTATGCTTTTTCAGACTTGAGAGACAAATGTACGAAAAGGAACTTTTGGAGTTTCCTTTTAGTCCCTTTTAAGACTCTCTAAATGTGAACAGGATAGATTTATCTTTGTTGTTAAACTCGTTAAAAGAATCAAATAGCAACAAACTTGTCCATCTAGACAAGACCGAGTTTCACCTTCGCTAGACTCATTAAAACATCAAATAGCGATGGATTCACCCAAAGGGTGGAATTATACAACAAGCATATGCTATTGTCCTCAAGCTTGAATAAAAATAAAGAGGTCCTGGCCAGAAATGACTAGGGAAAATGGGAAAAAGCTGGGAACACTTTATGGTAGCAGGTCACTCTTTAACTTGACACTTTCACCTCATCACTGTGACTATGTGGGTTGGGTCACTCAGCTTGATGGTTATCACACCATTGGTCTATCATACCATCCATCACTTTGTTTTGGGTCAATCCTACCAATTCACTTCAGTGTCGCTGATATGTTCAAGAGAAGTCATTCAATTCAAAACTTCATCCTTTGCAATACAGTAAACCTTCATTTTCATGTTTGTCATTCCTAAAACTTGTGTCATCAGTCGATATATCAAATCTCCAAAAATCATTTACCTCGTTTCATGTCATTGATGTGGGATACGTTAAGGCCTTCCTGCAACAAGTCGCTTCTTGTCGACATCAGCACATTATCCAAGAAGTTGACTTAGAAACACCCCTTGAGTACCTTGAGGCTTGCATACATCAATGGCAGGTTTCTCGCTTGCGGTGACAGGTTGACATCAATGGCCTTCGACTGAAAGAATTCATATGGTGTTCGACATCAAATCATTTATTCACACCTTATGAAATTTACTACAGTACCTTGAGGTTCATTATCATTATCGATGATTCCTCTCATGTTTGTTAACGGTTTACATCATTGGCTGGTAATCAGACAATGTCTCTCCATGTTCGACTTCGAATCATTCATTCACATGGTTAGACTTATATAATGAGTGAAATATTGGACGAGATTGAAGACCCCGGATCTAGTCTCATCCATCCGGGCTGCGATATATTCAGGAGTACTATATCAAATGTACAATGGCCTTACATTCATGGTCATCCATTCATGGGTCTACATCTCTAGATGAATATATTTGTACATGTAATGAAAGTTTATAAAGTTGAGCATGGGTATGCCTTCCCTCAGCTAATTGTGAGAAAAAAATCAAAGTATCATGATATTTGTATTGTAACTGATGCAGGTCACCTTTTGGTTCGAAACCTTCTCTCCAAGTGGTAAAGCACCTCACTCAACATGGTTATTTTCGACTTCATGCTTTAGGGGGCATCTGTTATAGGAAAATTTGGGCACATCAACCCCAACTTCCAGATCAGTGATATTAGGGTCCATCAACCCCTAATTCAATTCTTTTCATTCCCTAATGAATTTAACCTACATCATGCTTGCATCCCAAGAGTTTCATAACACCATTCATCCAAAAAATGTCCCTAAGGAGATCATCTCAGGTGGCCTTCTATCTGGCTGCAATGAATGGCAGGCACTACACTGTCAGGGTGTTATGCATAGCACCTAGCCTTTGTATCACCTGCAATGGGTGAGATCCAATGAATTTTTCAAATGAATCCATTGGATTCCTCATCCAATGGATGCTTCTAGACGTTTCTAGAGGGATTGGGCTCGCATTTGGATGAGGAAGGAGATGAATGAACCTTAATCCATTATGCCTTCCTCCATGGAACCACTTCCCAAATATTGCAAAGCATTCATGAGGGCCATTAATGGCCAAACCTCCTTATTTTAGCTATAAAAGGACCAAGCTCTCATTGGTTGGTCTAGTTAGAAAGGTTGGAACTTCATAAGCTAAGGAAATGCTATTGGAATGAGATTAGTAGAGAGATTAATGTTATCATGTCAAATTGTTGATTCATGAGGAGAGAAGGGTTTGAAGCTGGAAGGATGACATTGAATCAGACATGCATCTACATGGGTTGTAATCTTTCCTTCTATGAATAAAGAGTTCTATGCTTTTTCCATTCATGTATTCATGTGATGTATATTGTACTTTCGATTCTATAATATGTTTAGTTAACAGATCGATATGTATGCTTTGATGGTTTTCTGTCTCGTCTTGTGTGCAGGTACCTTTCAAGCAAGTTAAGTATGGAAGGAAGTGGCGAAAGCGGTCAAAGGGAAGAGGGATCAAGTGAGAGATACAGGTTGGTACTTTTGCTCCTCTTTCTTTTATCTATTAGCTATAGGAAAAGCAATGGAATTACTTTAACTATTGTTCTAGACTTGCTACTAGGTCTATGGGTTAGTCATTCAAAAAGACACTAAATTTTCCCGTAATTGGAATCCAGAGCTTAAACCACCTCCACTCTCACCAAACCATAATCAGACCAAAACTGGTGCTCCAATCACAATCGAATCGGACTTGGAATGCCATCCAAAATCCATCACTATCCTTGATGAATTTTTCATCTCCTTGTCTCTTAGGCTTTACTGCAATCCAATACCAGATCACTAGGCCCTAAACTGAGACCATTCTCTTAGGCTTTACAGTAATCCAAACTCTGATCACTAGGCCCTAAATCAAGACTTCTCCCATACTGTGTATCCCACCAAAACTAGTCAAGGGATTCTTAGGCCTTTGGGAATGAACATTGATACCACCTCTGCCACGGATTCCAAAATCCATCCTATTGGGGTCCGAGTGTGAATAAAATTTTCAACCCTTTCCTACATTAATTCATCAATCTGGGTGTACAACTTTCAAGGTAACACACAAGGTATATGTAGGGGCAAGGTTACAGCCATACATCAACCAAGGATTTGTGATTAAGAAATCAACACATCGTTGTAATAGTGATAGAAACTAAATCACAGAACTTAAAAGGCATTCAAAGAAATATATAAAGATCTATAATAGCAGTAAATAAATAAACACAACAAGTAAAACAACATACATAAAAGGAAATACATAGCACCTGATCACAAGAGTAGGCCTAGCTCTCTGATCAGGGCTGCGTTAAATTACAGCTAGAGTTAGAACAACAAAATTTCTTGTATTTTACTAATCTGTAAAGAAGTTGTTACAATACATATATCTACACAAATAACCCTTCACAAAGGAATAAGACCCCTTTTATACAATACATGGGTAATAACATATTCCCCAAAACCTGGCAACTAAATGCCCAAAATATACAACAATTTAGAACAACACTAGTTGCCGAGAGAGCGAGAAAAGAAATGATCCAAACTAGGCTTGAAAACAACTGCAATTTGGTTATGTTGTCTCAGCATTGCTGAACAGCTATTGTGAATTGTGGAACTGCTGCTACATGCTGTAAAAGTGATACCTATTAACCAGAATCTGTAGACATAACAAGTTTTATTAGTTTGCATAGATAAAACCCTCGTGACTTTACTTCATTAATTAAATATTCCAAGAGACATTAGAAAGGAGGGTTACCTCATAGGTTTATCATAATAAATTCATGTAAATTAGTGCAGAAAGGATGAAAGGATGGGTGGATGTGAGGAAACGGTAAGAAGATTTGGTGGAGAACATATCCCCCCTACTAGCCTTCTGCATGCCTTCATGCAGCTCGCCACCTCCACAAGTCTGGGTTAGATTGGTTGTGATCCTCATGGAGCTGAGAAAGATCATATTCTTCTGCCATGTCTATGCCTGGTGCCTTGTATCCCTCTGAGAGAAGGACTTCCACCAATCATCTGGTACATTTTATGTTGGGGTATAGTACTTTGTTGGAAACCAATTGACAGGGAACCTAAACTAGATTCCCATCCACTGGACCCTACATGTTTGGACACATGCCACATATCTTGGCACCCGACTTAGTGCCCATGCAAAATTTGGTGCTCCAAAAGGTTCCCTATTCTAGACAGATGTGAGTGACATCATCCACCTTTTCTGGAAACTATCAAGGACCTCATCTTGGAACGTGACTATTTGTTTGACACAAAGATCAATGCACCACCTCTATTTCCTCAGCATTCGTTCTCTATTTCCCTCAATATCTAAAAATGTGGTGTGCTTATTGTACATAGTTACTAACTGTTTGTGCTCTCCTCTCATCATAAGAGGCTTCATGTTTTGATTTGAATCAAATGTATTAGAAGCATTATGCTAGTTTATCTGATTGAGAGTGTAAGAGGTAAGAGCCGTTAAATGAATGTCCCCAACATATGGGACCAGAGTAAATTCTTTGTCTGCATGCAGGAAGTACCCATGCAGATAGAGCTCACACATCAAGTGTTGGGTTGCTAATTCATGGATTCTCATTATACGAAGGAACTATACATCGTCCTTGATCTCATGACTAATCTCCTTCTTAATGCATTCCAAACAAAAGAAAAGAAATTTCTCATGCAAGAACAAGGCATAGCTGGAAGCAAGAGGGCAACATGCCATTACCTCTTGTGTCAGGCTGAAAATCTATTCTTTGTTAGCCTTCAGTTCCTTCACTTGTTCTTCCAATCGTTCTACCTTGAATTGTTGCTTCGCATACCTCAGGCATAGTATGTCCATGCGCTCTACATATTCGAAAATAGCCTTGGACACCTACCCCTGGACTCTTTTTACCTCATTTTGATAGCGGGCTCTAGTGGATTTCCAAGTTTGAATCTCAGTTGTCAAAGAGAATTCACAACCTTCAAACAAGTGCTTGATTGGGTCCATTTGAGTAGAAACAGAGGTCATCGGCACATTTTCTGCCTATGTTTCTACCTTGGCCAGTGTAGCTTTGGGCTCCTAAGCTCGCCGTTTATACTTCCTTACCTGTTTCTTGAGTCGATGCACCTGCTTCCCTCAACCTCCGAACCTGTGTTATTAGCCACATTGTATCCTTGAACTGTATCTTGTATTTCTTTCTAAGGGGTGGCCTCCATTGCTTTCACAGTTCTATCCACTCCTTCTTAACAACCACTTCATCTAGCTCTACATCTGGTTCAACAAGTAGTGGATTACTCGGAGGAATGTCTTTTGGGCCTTTTGTCGTGTTCTCATGCCTCGGTTCCTCTCCTTCGATTACTTCTCGCTTGACAACCACCTCGACCAACCTTGTTGCTAGTTTATCAGGTGGTGGATTACTCGGGGGAGTATCTACAGGTTCATCTGTTGTGACCGTCTTGCTTGGTCCCCCTTCCTTGGAAGCAACTACTTCCTTCTTAACAATTACCTCAACCTTCTCTAGAGCTGTTTCAGTAGGTGGTGGATCGACTAGAGGAGTATCCATCGACATTTCAACCAAAATCTCCCTTCCTAGTTCCCCTGTTGTAGAAGCACCAGCTTCTTCCTCTCTTCTGGGTTCAAGGGCATCTGCCTAAACAATGCCTTTGTCACCCAATTGTTTTTCTTATGGTTCTGCACGGTGTTCTCCCTCCCACTGCCCCTTGGGACGGTCTTGTTGGGGGTCCACATCCAATAGAATAATAGCAATTGGACCTTTAATCGACCCATCAAACTTCAGAATAGGAGGAACAACAACCTCCTTCTCTGAGTGTCAGGGAGAATGAGACACCCTCGGTCCTTTCAGAATGGAGGCATAAAAATAAAACTGAAAAATGTTTTACCCCTGGTCTATACCTGTCTCGGCTACAACCTCAAGCTCTTTTATCTTATTGGCAACAATTCCGCTCTGGCCAAAGACTTCCTCCTATGCGGCCTCCTGTCCCACAGTTGACACTAGTTCTTGTGGATTAGTGTCAACCTCGGGATTTAATTCTTCCACATTTTCCAGAGCTAGATGGGTTGGTGGTGGTTCTTGTGTGACACCATCGCCTATATCCAACATTTCCTAAGTAGATGACACTAGCGTTGTTGCCTCTGGAATGTCATTAATAAAGGTGGATTCTTGTATCATCGTGTTAACCCCATCCATTGTGTCCATAATTCCTTCCTTTGTCAGCTCCACAGTCTCTTCTGGCTCAGGCCTCTCTTGCCCTGGTTTGTCTTCTTCCATTGGCCCCATAGTCGAGGTTGGTTCTTGTGGAACAGCCTCGGCTATGGAACTAACAAATTCTTTGTTTCAAATATTTCCTCCCCTAGCCTGTCTTCCTCCATTGGCCCCATGGTCGAGGCTGGTTCTTGTGGAGCAGCCTTGGTCGTGGTGCTGACAATTTCCTCCATCAGCTCCACAGTCGAGGCTGGTTCTTATGGGATAACTTCGACTGTGATACTGACAATTTCTTCCATCTCTGACCTTCCTTGCTCTATTACCTCTTCTTCCATCTGCTCCCCAGTCAAGGTTGGTTCTTGTGTAACATCCTTGATTATTTCTTCCACTTCAAGCTCCCTTCCTTTCTTTGATTCTTTGACCTTCATTTCCATCTCTTCCGGCTCTTCTTGATCTACGTATTCATCCTCTACTGCTGGTTCCTCCTCCATTCCTTCCGGATCCTCTTCCCTAGCAGTTATAACAGCTGTTATCTCTTCTTCTATCGATTCCTGGAATCTAACCCATAGAATTTGAAACCGGGCTAGTGCATGCGTAACCAGTAGTTGAACCAACCCATGGTTGGTAATGACTACTGCAACTTGTCATGAGCACCGAGAAGATTGCACCATCAGTTGGAGGCTCTTTAACAAAAGGAAAGACATGTTCAACGAGAAGGCCTCTGACTATGGAAATCAGAGGCGAGCTAACACCCTAAAGTGATACTTGAATATAGTGGTGTACCTCCGTTAGCAAGTTATGTATTTCACTACAAAACTTGCTACATATCCCCATGGATGTGGTAATGAATTCCAACCATACCCTTGGCCTTTTTGGACGACGCTCTACTACACTTCCCTATTGTTGCAGACCAATGTGGTATCCTCCGACTCGTGACGCACAACCAACCCACCCATCACTGTAGAAACAGTAACAACACAATGGACGTAGTTAGCTGTTAGGGAGAGAGTAGCAGCAATCCACGCTAACAGTGGCAATGGTAACATCATGGTGGGGTCGTGAGGTAAAAGGACAGTGAAAATGGTCGATAGATTTCAGAAATCGTAAAGAATGATGGCGAATTACGACAGTACAATGGAATAATTACAGTAATTAATTTCAATTCATTGGGAAAAGACCAATAGGTTATTGGCGTACAAAATTTAAAATTCCAATGCGTTGTGGTCATTATTACAAAATCATGGTATTTTTGGGTTACCGTTCACATAAAATTTAGTAATTATGTATCATTATTGTAGTTTAAGTACGCTGTCATTTATTCATGATGGGACCCCCCAACTTAAATTTGGTCGTCCAAGGCACATATATGTCTCATTAATGGAATATTTTAGTTGAATCTGTAAAATTCAACGAAGGCATACCTAGTGACCTGCCTGGTGGAGTAACAGAAAAGTAAATGGCAGAGTAACATTAACATCGGAGTAACAACAGTGGCTGAGTAATAGCACCGATGGAGTAACACCATTAGCAGAGTAATAGCACTGACGGAGTAACAACGCTTGCAGAGTAACAGCATCGGCGGAGTAACAACATCCATCACTTAGAAAAAAATTCAGGAGTAATAGCAGTGGCAGAGTAACAACATCGATAGAGTAACGGCACTGACAGAGTAATAACATCGGTGGAGTAACAGAACTGGAGGAGGAACAAAACTGGCAGAGTAACAGCACCGACGGAGTAATAACATCCATATCTTAGAAAAAATTTCAGGAGTAACAACAGTGGTGGATTCACAACACCAACGAAGTAATGGCACTGACAGAGTAACAACATTGGTAGAGTAATAGCACTGGCGGAGTAACAACATTGATGAAGTAACAACATCCGTCACTTAGAAAAAATTTCAGGAGTAACAACAGTGGCAGAGTAAAATCATTGGTTGATTAACCACAATGACGAAGTAACAACACTGAAAGAGTAATATCATCAACTATTACTTGGAAAATTTTCTTTAAGTTCCTCCTTTTCATATTTTGATTATTATCCCTGAAAAAAAGAAAACAAGTCAGTAGTAACAACATATTATTATTTGTTTTATTTTTTTAGAGGGCAGAGAGAGCATTCTTTGCACCAACAACCATCAAACAAGATTTATCAGAGAGATGTTTGATGAAGGCATCCTTAGAAGTTGGATGGTGGTATAATTCCAAACAGTATCCATTCACTAAGAAAGAAGTACGGGTATCATCTATTGTAACCAATTTGACTATTGCATTATCAAACCTAGCATCCACTTCATAGGGTCCCATCCAGTGAGTATGAATCTTCCCTTTAAAATCTTTGAACCGAGAGTCATAGAGAAATGCCCAATCTCTTGTATGAAACACCTTGTTCTTGATAATTTTATCATGCCATGTCATTCTCTTCTATTGAATAGTAGTAGTTTTCTGGATAGCCACTCAACAAATTTCATCTAATTCATTGAGTGGTTCCAACTCATGTTTTTGGGCCTCTGATAAGTCTAATCCTACTTCCAAGGCCGTTCTGAGCATGCTAATCTCAAATTCTACCTGAAACAAAGGGGATTTCCCATAGACTAACTCAAATGGTGAAAACCTGGTTGTATTATGCCATGTTGTCCTATATGCCCAGAGAGCTTCTGGAAGTTTCTGAGACCAATCCCAGTGATGGCTTGCTACATTTTTTGTCAAGATATTTTCCAATACCTTGTTTGTACATTCTACCTATCCATTCGCCTAGGGGTGGTAAGGATTTGTCACTCTTTGTTTAACCCCATATTTCTACATAAGCCTTGCTATCATGTGGGATGTGAATTATGCCCCTCCATCTGAAACAATCTCCCTTGGAGTAACATATCGAGCAAAAATCTCTTCAAAAAAAAATTTGCAACCACCTGTTCTGTTGCTTTCGCAACCGCTCTGTCTTCCACCCATTAGTCACATAATCAGTGAAGACTAGAATGTGAACCTTTTGATGAGAAGGTGTGTTCAAAGGTCCAACAAAATCAATTTACCACTTCACAAAATGTTCGAGGACTACCTAGGGCTATAGTGGCATCCCATCCGATTTTCCAGGTTATCCCATGCGTTGACAATTGTCACATCTTCAGACATGGTCTCGAGCATCAAAATAGATAGAGGGCTAGAAATATCCCATTTGTAGCACCTTGTGGCATGTTCTTTTATCTGCAAAATGTCCTCCACAAGGGCCATCATGGGCAACCTTCAATATCTCATAGATTTCATCCTCAGATACACAGTGCCGAATTTGCTGATCAATCCCTGTGTGAAAAAGGTACCCTACCATCCATGAATATCGGGTACTATGATCAATAATTTTCCATTGTTCCCTATATGAAAAGTGACGAGATACCTTCCCTGTAGTAAGATAGTTAGCAATATCTGCATACCATGGAGTGTTAATAGAAATTGCAAAGAGATGCTCATATGGAAAACTATCTTCTATGGGTGTACCTTCAAAATTATTTTCTAATCTAGATAGAAAATCAGAAACCACATTGTCTATTCCTATTTTATCTACTATGGTAATGTCAAATTCTTGAAGTAATAGAAGCCATCTTGCAATACGACCATGATTAATGGGTTTATTCATCAGATACTTGATTTCTACGTGATCAATATGTACGAAGGTGGGATACCCAGTAATATAATGCCAGAACTTGTTAATGGCTTCGATGACAACAAGGAATTCTTTTTCAGTCACTGTGTAGTTTAACTCAACAAGAGCCAAGTTCTTACTAACATAGTAAACTGCATATAGTACCTTGTCCACTTATTGTCCCAAAACTGCCCAACTGCTGTTTGAGAGGCATCAACATGAATATGGAATGGTAATGTCTAGTCCAGCACTCGAACGATCAGAGTGCTACAAACAAGTTACTTAATCCTCACAAAGGCTGCATCACAATCATCTGTTCACACAAAATCTGCATCTTTTGTCAGCAATTGAAAAAGTGGATGTGCTATTTTGGCAAAATTTTCTATAATGCACCTGTAATAAACAACACAACCAATAAAGCTATGTACCTATGTGGGTGTTTTAGGTATCGGGAAATGCAATATTACCTTTATATTAGCTGATCCATTCGAATTCTAGCAGCTAAAATTAAATTCCCCAAGATTATTCCTTCCTCCATCATCATGTGGCATTTTAATATACTCAAAGAGACATGCGCCCATTTACATAATTCAAAAAAATTTCCAGATTCTCCAACCCTTCTTCGAATGAGTCCCCGTATGGAGTGAAATCATCCATATAAATCTCAACACTGTCATCTACCAGATCAGAGAAAATCCCTAAATTTTCCCTTTAAAACGTTGCAGGCGCATTACAGAGACCAAATGGAAGGACCCGGTATGTGAAGGTTCCCCAAGGGCATGTGAAAGTGGTTTTATCCTAATCTTCAGGAGCTATCTGGATCTGCTTGTACCCACTAAATCCGTTGAGGAAGGAGGAAAACTTCTTCCCAACCAAAGTATCCAAGACTTAATCAATGAATGGTAACGGAAAATGGTAATTTTGTGTGGCCTTATTTAATTCTTTGTAATCCACACATAACCACCATTTACCATTTTTCTTGGGGACAATCACCAACAGGGAAACCCATTGGTTGTTCGAAATGGGGTAAATAAACCCTACATCCAGCAACTTTTGAAGTTCGTCCTTGACAATGTTTTTCAGAGCGGGGTTCATCCTCCTCTGGGGTTGTCTCACAGGGTGAAAATCCTCTTTGATGTATATATGATGGGTACATAGATTGGCAGGAATCCCTTTCATGTCTGTGTAGTCCCAGGCGAAGGCTTCTTTGTGTTTTCGGAGAACATCTAAGAGTTGTTTTTTCTGGGATTTTGATAGATTTGGATTAATATTTAGGGTCTTCTTTGGCTCTATCTCCACAGAAATGATGTCATGGGACACAGTTGTAGGTAGCTCTTTGAATTGATATGTTGTTTTGATATTTTCTTGCGTTTCACAGCTCAAGACAAACTCCAGAATTTGTTGATTTGAATCTGAAACAGAACAGGGATCACTAATAAAAGTGGTAATTGTGTCATATTATGTTTTTGTTTTCAACTGAAGGGCCAGCCTAATAGTAAGGATTGTTCTTAATACCTCATTTTCAAATTCCGACGCTTCCTCTAGTAAAGGTTTCTTGCAGCCAGCTGGCTTCACTAATGGGCTAGGTTCTACAAGAGGGTATAACACAAGATTTTTAATAACCTACCCATTTGAGATAACCATGTTCCCAGAACAACACCCAATACAAGCGTCTGCGATTGCCAGCCATGGTCTTCCAAAAATCATGGGATGGCCACCAGCTGGGGACTGCGTTTACAACACTAGGAAATCCATAGGGTAATGCCATGAATCGATTGAGATTGTGATATCTTCCAACTTTCCTACCATCTTGACTGTAGATCAATCTACCAGCTCTAACATACTAGGTGTATGTTTCAGGTTTCGAAGACCCAGTGCATGCATAGTTTCAGTGGTAATGACATTTATGGAAGCACCCAAATCTACCAGCACATTTGGAATTTCTACTCCATTAATTTGCACGGTTAGAATTGGGTTCCCGAGATCCCCATATTTCATAGGCATGGCCTTTCCCATCATAAAATCTTATAGCTTTCCCATCACATGAATGGTGAGTGGGTCCCTTGATTTCTTTTTAGGCTTCTTAGCACAATATTCCATGAGAGTTTTTGCATATATAGGTACGTACCTCATAGCTTGTATCAAGGGGATCTTAATAAACAAATTTTGCGACTCCCCTCACAAGTAAAACTCATATTGAGGGATCTATTTACTCAGGGTCAATATTTCTGGATAGGGTGGCTCAGCTCGGTGTTCTTGAGTAATTATCACCTAAGGAGATGTCTAATTTTTACTAACTTGGTTCGATTCCTCCTCAATTGTTTCTGATTCCCTTGCCTCACTGCCAACTTTTGTAATGTTAACAGGTGAGGGTTAAGCATCTACTACCTGCCTAGATCTCAAATTCATCTCATAAAGTTTTGTGGTTGTGATGTATGAAGGTAGGTTGAGGGTGTCAACTTGCTGAGCTCCTTTATTTTTAGGAATTAGATTGGGTTGGATAGGAAGTTGAGGAAGAACAGGTTGATTACAAGATAACCCATTAATTCAAAGGCAGTGTAGGTAGCTGAGTTCAAATATCCTAAGTCCCGTCAACGGTGCAAAAATGTTGGGGTCCAAGTGTGAATAAAATATTCAACCCTTTCCTAGATTAATTCGTCAATCCAGGTGTGTACAACTTTCAAGGTAATGCACAAGGCATATGCAGGGGAAAGGTTACAACCTTACATCAACCAAGGATTCATGATTAAGAAATCAACACATCATTATAACTGTGATAGAAATTAAATCATAGAACTTAAAAGGCATTCACAGCAATCTATAAACATATGTAACATCAATAAATAAATCAACACAACAAGTAAAACAACATACATAAAAGGAAATACACAGCACCTGATCAGAAGAGTGGGCCTAGCTCTCTGATCAGGGCTGTGTTAAATTACAGCTAGATATAGAATAACAAAATTGATTGTATTTTATTAATCTGTAAAGAAGTTGGTACAATACATATCTCTACGCAGCTAACCCTTCGCACATGAATAAAACCTATTTTATACAATACACGGGTAATAACATATTCCCAAAAACCTAGAAACTAAATGCCTGAAATATACAACAGTTTAGAACATCACTAGTTGCCAAGAGAGCGAGAACAAAATCGATCTAAAATAGGCTTTAAAATAGCTGTGAGTTGGTTACATTGTCTCAGCATCACCAAACAGCTGCTATGAATAATGGAACTACTGCTACATGTTGTGAAAGTGATACCTGTTCACCGGAATCTACAGACATAACAAGTTTTAGTAGTTCGCATAGGCAAAACCCTTGTCACTTTACTTCATCAAATATATATTCCAAGAGACATTAGAAAAGAGGGTTACCTCATAGGTTTATCATAATAAATGCATGTCAATTAGTGCAAAAATGATGAACAGATGGGTGGAATGTGAGGAAAAGATAAGCAGATATGGTGCCAAACACATCCGACAAACCAAAGCTCAAAACCAAGATAAACATCCCAACATACCATGGAATTCAGAAAAAGGAAATGTTAGGATGAAAACCACTGTCATAACTCGGAAAAACCATGCCACCAATAACAAGAGAATCATACACCAACATGCAAATCCATGCATGTCCAAACCATCTAGGAAATCACACATGCAAAAGGTTACCCGCAAGTATTCCTACTGAATATGCTTAATCCTACTCTTCTTCCTTGATCCTTTCTTTCCTTCCTTTCCATTTTCTTATTTTTCCTTCCTTGATCCAAAGCTAGAGTGCTCCATGAAAACTCTAAGTAACCAAGAGTGAGAGAGCGAGAGAGAGTGAATAATGAGAGAGCTCCAAACTTGAACTAAAAAAAGGTTACCCACTGGTCCTCATAAGCCTTTTTATTAATGAGGCCTCTATTTTCTTCATTTTTCCATTATTTTCCTTCAAGTTCCTCCTCACATGCAACCTGTGACCTTTCACCTTACTTTTCTCCTAATTTCATTTATTTTCATAAAAAAATTTCCAAAACACACATCCAGTGATGCCCACTAGGATATATTTGCCCAACATTCATCTTGGAATAAGTGTCCCTTAATGGTGGTCTTATTTTTCCTTTATTAAATTTTATTATATGAACTTTTCACCAGGGTTGTTACAGAACCCTCCCCTTGGGGAACACCATCCTCAGTGTTAAATCACACCAAGACCTCAACAAAACCATTGAAAAGAAAACATACTTCCCACAGAGATTTATAAATTAGCTCGTTACAGTATTTACAATGAAAAACCTTCTCAAAAGAAAAACATCATAACAACATGACAATATAACAACCATAATAACATGACACCCATACTTCCTATTGGAGCTTATAACTTAGCTCATGAAAGTATTTACATATGTATACATATACATATACATACCAAACATTAGCAAAACATATGCCAAACATATACCAACTTCTAACCAAAAATTCTTTGCCTCAACTGACAAACGATGAAGGATACAAGGCCAGCATCTAATCTGCCATCTCCCATGTAGCTTCTTCAGGCCCAAAGTGCTTTTGCTACACTTTAAATTTCTTTATGGCTCTATTCCCAAGCATGATATGTTTCCGCTACAATATGCACGAAGGCTCTGGCTGGAACTCTCCTTTTTTCTCTGCCTGCAATACAAGCCAATCAATTACATGATCAACATCCTTTATATACTTCTTACGCAATGAAATATGGAACACATAATTGACTTTCATTGTTGGAGACAGTGCAATTTTATATGCCACTAGTCCAATCCTCTCAAGGATCTCAAAAGGCCCACAATACAGTGGTGCCAACTTGGCACATGAACCAATCCTAAAATATATTTCATGGGCTTTATGTGCAAATATACATGCTCCCCAACCTAAAAATCCTTGAACACCCTATGTTGACCTACATAAATTTTCTGTCTATCATGTGTTGCCTTTATATTCTTCTTTATAATCTGCATTTCCTGCTCCATGTCTGTTAACATGTCCAGTCCAATAAGTACCTTGTTCACTAGATCTCACCTGTTGATGGGAGTGTTACAACTCTGCCCATACAATGCATTGAAAGGACTCATCCTCAATAACTCTTGATAATTATTTTGTATGCGAACTCAACCAATGGAAGATACTCCTCCCATTTCTTTTGTTGGTGCATCACATACATCCTCAACATATCCTCCAAGATCTTATTGACCCTCTCTGTCTATCCATCTATCTGTGGATGGTAACTCATACTAAAGGTCAACTATGTACCCAAACTTGAAAATAGTTCCTTCCAAAACTTGTAAGTGAACTTTGCATCCCTGTCCGACACAATCCTCTTTGGAACACCATGCAGTCTCACTAGCTCTTTGATGAACACCTACGCTACCTCAATGGATGAATATGTAGTCTTACTAGAATGAAGTGAGCTACCTTTCTCAACTCATCAACCACAAACATAATATAATCTTGTTGTTTTACTATCCTCAGAAGACCTGTTATGAAATCCATTGAAATGACCTCCCATTTCCATTCTTGAATCGCTATATGTTGTAGTAAACCACTTGGATGCTTACATTCTGTCTTTACCTGATGATAATATAAACATATAGCCATGAAATCTGCCACTTCCTTCTTCATATTCTGCCAGTAGTAGAACTTCTTCACCACCATCAATGTCTTCTAAATCCTAGATGACTCGAGTATGGCTTGGCATGAAATTCCCTCGAGCTAAGATTCTTGAGCTCTCTGCAATTTGACACGTAGATCCTATCTCTAAATATCACCAAACCATCTTTTGTGAGAGGATGGTCTGCATCCTGATCACCTGTACTTGTTCTCTACTATAACCTGTGCATAATATCCATGTATTTGTCATTTCATTGTCTAGCCTGCAAGATCCTATCCTGTAACTCTATCCCATAAGAGCTCATAGCTACTATATGATTTACTTGTACCTTCCTCCTAAGATCATCCACAAGCCAATTCTCCTTCCATTTGATGTATCTGATCTCGAAGTCAAAGTCACTAAGGGTATCCAACCATCTAGATTTCCTGGCATTTAGATTCGATTAATCAAACAAATAACTCAACCCACTGTGATCTCTCATTAATGTAAACCTCCTGCAAGAAGATAGTGCCTCCACATCTTCAATGCATGTATAATCTATGCTAGCTCAAGATCGTACGTTGTATAGTTCTACTCATGCTCATTTAGTTTCTGTGACTCATGGCACACTACCTATCCTTCTTCCATGTGAACTCCACCAAGTCATCTCTTGCAAGCATATGTACACACTACAAACTCCTTGTGTGGACCCACAATCTTTAACACTGGTGTATGTATCAACAACTTCTTAAGATGCTCAAAACTAGCCTCACATTCTTCTATCCATTCAAACTTCTTACCTTTCTGCTGCAATGATGTGATAGGATATGCAATGCATGAGAAGTTCCTGATGAACTTCCTATAGTAACTTGCCAATCCCATAAATGATCTCACCTCATCCACATTCTTAGGAGTTTCCCACTCCATGATAGCTCTTATCTTTTCAGAATCCACCACTAAGCCATCCTTGGAGACAACATGGCCTAAGTAATGTACCTCTATCTGAAAGAAGCTGCACTTGCTAAGTTTAACACACAACTGATCATATCTTAGCAATCTCAATGCTGCTACTAAATGTTCAACATTTTCTTCCTCATTCTTTGAATAAACCAATATGTCATTAATGAATACAATAATAAACTTGTCCAGAATATGATGCAACACACTATTCATCAAACACATAAATGTAGCTGGAGAATTATTCAAAACAAATGGAATGGCAACAAACTCACAATTCCCATACCTCATCCTAAACGTAGTCTTGAAGATACCCTCTTCCTTGATGAGTACCTAATGGTATCCCAATCTCAAGTCGATCTTAGAGAAAATTAAACTGCTCCCTTCAACTGACCAAACAAATCATCAATCCTTGGCAATGACTGCCTATTCTTGATCATTACTTTGTTCAGTTTCTTGTAGTCAATGCACACTCTAAGAGTACCATATTTCTTCTTTACGAACAACACTGGTGCACCCCAAGTTGATACACTCGGCCTAATCTACCCCTTGTCCAATGTTTCCTTCAGATGCAACTTTAACTCAACCAACTCAGGTCTGATCATATTGTAAGGTGTTTTTTATGTGGGGGATGCCCCTGGCACCAACTTAGTAGAAAAGTATACCTCCTTGTGAGGTGGAAACTATGTAATGTCCTCAGGAAATACATCCTGAAACTCCTACAAAACTGGGTACCTACTTAACACATCTGCATCATCAACCTCCTTACTCTTGTCACTATAAATGTCTACTATAAACATCACAAAACCTTTTATGCAACTATGCTTAGTGTGCATAGTAGTAACCATCCTCAATGTTGTAGGCTTCTTCTTCCCTACAAAGTCCTCATTTCCCCACTATCATCCACACACTCAATGGCCTTGTTGAAGCAATCCACTTTGGTTTTTTGAAGATATAGTCAATCCATACCCAAAATCATATTATACGAACCCAATGGAAGTACATTCAAATGTGTTGTTGTATGCATGCCATTTAAATCAAATGCACAAGCTCTTACCCAATGGTAAACTTGCTTCTTTGTACCTATATCCAACTATACCAACCAATATTCTGCATGAACTTCTTTTCCCAAATCACACTTATCCACCAGGGTCACGATTAATATAACTATAGTTAGATCTAGGATCAATCAAAATAGAAACAACTTGATCACAAAGCTTACTATCCATCTCAATGATTGATGCCTAAGGATCCACCTGCTTATTGTCCACAACTGCATATATCCAAGGAATGTTATGACCAACATCACCAACTATATGCACCTCCTGAGCACTGTAGATATAAGGTCTACCACCACTCTGATATTGTGGACAGTCCCTCTTACAATGATCCTTACCACACATCCAACACTACAATGGTTCCCTACCACTTCCTCCAGCTTGCTACCCTCCATGTCCCTTCTTAGTTGTATTGAATCTCTTGTAAGGAACTACATTTTCTTTCTCTCTTGCATCTTGAGGTCTTCCTCTCTTTTGTGGCCATTTTCCTTTAGTTTTCTCATTTATTTTGAAGTCATGCTTAGGCTCATCTTTGTGCTTCAACTGCTCATAACAATGCTTCAAATTTTAGATGGCCTTCTCTAATGATCTAGACTCATCAAACTCAATATGGTATCTATATGCAACTATAAATCCATTGACTAATCTTTGAACCTTGGCCTTCTCCTCCCTGAGCTAAGGAACATATCTCAATAGCTCTAAAAACCTGCTAGTATATTCATCATTTGTCATAGAACCCATCCGCAACTCATAAAACTCCTTAGATTTGTCATCATAGTACCTCTCAATCAAGTACTTCTTCTTGAAGAGCCTTTCAAGTGCATGCCAAGTCAAATATTACTCAAGTATACCTTTGAGATTATTCATGTCCTCCCACCATATATCCACTTTACCTTTGAGATTGAAAGTGGCTATCTTTGCTTTCATGTTTTCTGAATAACCAGGCAATCAGAAGAATTTCTTCATACCCAACAACAATTCCTCTGCATCCTAGGATTTATTCATCTCTCCATCACAGGTAGGTGGCTACACTTTATTAAACTCATCTGAAAATTATCCCCTATCACTCCTCCTATAAGGATGATAATGATGACAATAATGATGCCTATAAAAACCGGAACTAGAATAGTACATGTGTCGATCACCTCGCCTATCCAGAGTATCGAAAAAACTGGCATCTTTGATCATGTCAAATCTATCCGGACTATGTATACTAGGATACCTACTACCAAATGCCCCATTAGTTATATCCTCATGTCTATGGCTGATCTGACGTGGTCTTTGTCGCTGAAAATATAACAAAATCTAAAGTAGGATAGCATTCAACTCTGCTTGTTTCTCTTAAGCCTACATGATTTTGTAATTATCTACTTTGAAACTTCTTATTTCTTCCTTCAAGCTTCTCAATGTGTCTTCCAAATCAAAAGAGTTCCCCACACCACACTTCCCATCTAATGTGTAGGGAGATTCTATGTAGTCTACCACCTTTCTATCCATCTAATCTCTTTCCTACAAGGCATGGTATTTTAGCTAAACCAAATCACAGTAAACCAATGTACCTTAGCATAATTCGAGGAGGGTACCTTGCCTGTAAGATCATCAAATCAACGTGATACATGTATAACATAATCATAATAACATATAGACATATATAAAATAAGTGTATCAATGCATAAACATCATTCTAGCTAGGGTCCAGTCATCAATGCAAGGCCATACCAACAATGCATGCTATGACCTCATGCATGACAACAACCATTACTCCATGTACACATTCCCACATGGAGCTATCAAGATGCATAAGAAATGTCTAATCAACTACACATATGTATGAACATAGGTAGTCGAGCATAAGTGATCAATTCTTGTAATCAACATACAAGACTGATACATGTAATCAAAAAATTCAAGAATGCAACCTAACATACAAAGATGTATTCAAGATACAATTAATAATATAACAATTCATATACTTCTCATGATACATCCCAAAAAATCACATCATGTTCCTCATGAAATCCTTACGACAATCATAATCAATATGATGCAATGCAACAAGCACATTGAATGCAAGTGTAAGAGACACACATGCAACTGACATGCATGCATGACCAGCACTTTCACCCAAGGTGAGTGAAACCATGCTCTGATACCAATTTTTGGTGTCAGATATGACCCAAAGAGAGCATAACCTGCTCTGATTCCAATTTGTAAAACCCCCTCCTCCTAGGTCCACCCAAGCAACCTGCCAGCCAAGTTAAACATGCAAAGAGAGAGACTACTATAATGGATTCAACTTCCTTGGTGACATTAAGGAAATGGAACTAATAGAACATATCAAACAAACCCATCCACATCAGAAAAACACCCTGAGGAGACATGTTAGCCACTCAGACATCCTATCCATGAGTACCACTAATGATTTAATCCTCTTAACCCCTGGTCGCTCTCATGTGATAAGCATGAAAACATCCAGCAACCCAAATTCTCTCCCATAGGCCTATGTGCCAATGACTGTGGGATTTTCTCAGCATACCTATGCCAACAACCACAAGTTTTGAGCCATTTTCCTAGCCCATAATCCTGGCCTTTGCTCGGAACTTTCTACAACCTTCAAAATCCATCAAAGACATGATAACAATAGTGATAAATCAAAATCAATCTCAGGACTAGGCCTGAGCATCCCCAATTGGGATTGACATTCTGTCAAACACTTGGCATTAATTCAACCTATAGGTCTAGTTTACAAGACAAAGCACAAATGACTGAAATAACTTAAGAAAAATAACCAGAAGGATCATCTCCTTCTCCATTGAACTATTATAACATCAATTAGGTCTTTCATCCATCCATTCAACAATTACAAGTAAATACATGAAATAACCATGACATGAACTAGTTATATAACCATGCTTATAAGGAGCATAAAACCATATAAATATAAGAGATATAACACCCATTAAATCCACATATAAACCAGTGAAAAAGTAAGAGAACTTAGATTTTATTAATCATAGGAAGATCTGGCCAGTTTTGGGACTTCCACGTGCCACCCGACCATAGACATGGATGAAAAAAATCTATCTTTCATCTAGTCACCCCTGTGCCATATACCAAGCATGAATGTGGGATATCATAGAACAACCAGTCCAAGAACAGGCAAGGGAATCCAAAACTTAAACCACCTCCACCATCACCAAACTATGATCACAACAAAACCAATGCTCCAATCACAACCGAACTGAACTTGGAATGTTATCTGGAATCCATCACTATCCTTGAGGAATTTTCCACCTCCTTGTCTCTCAGGCTTTACTACAATCCAATCCTGAATCGTTAGGTCCTAAATCGAGACCAGTCTCTTAGGATTTACCACAATTCAAACTCGGATCACTAGGCCCTAAACCAAGATTTCTCCCTCAAGCTTTACCATGTATCCTGCCAAAAGTGATCAAGGTATTGCTCGAGATTTGGGAATGAACCTCGAGACCACCTCCATTCTAGATTCTAAAATCCATCCAGCAAACCAAAGCTCAAAACTGAGATAAACATCCCAACATACCATGGAATCTGGAAAAAGGCAAGGCTAGGCTGAAAACCACTATCATAACTTGGAAAAACCATCCCACTGACCGAAAGAGTGTTGGCATTATGATACATATGTTGTACTTGATGGCAACCCACTCATCTCAGATGATAAATTATAGTGCAGAAAAGTTCACGCACTTTCATGAAGATAAAAGTTTCTTTCATATAGAGAAAAGTTCACGCACTTTCATGAAGATAAAAGTTTCTTTCATGTAGAGAAAAGTTCACGCACTTTCATGAAGATAAAAGGTTCTTTCATGTAAAGAAAAGTTCAAGCACTTTCATGCAGAGAAAAGTTTCTTTCATGTAGAGAAAAGTTCACACACTTTCATGCAGAGAAAAGTTTCTTTCATATAGAGAAAAGTTCACACACTTTCATGCAGAGAAAAGTTCCTTTCATGAAGAGAAAAGTTCACGCACTTTCATGGTTGGCTCATGGTATTAGTCCGATAGTTTTTGATCCTATGGTTTTGGTCTGTGGTATTGCATCCAAAAGTGTTGACCCCAAGTATTGGGTTCATGGTATTGTGTTATTATGGTTTTGGAACGTGGTATTGTGAAAGGCCTAAGACTATAAAAGAGGAAGGAGATCATTTGGCAAGGCAATCAATCTGAATGAATTGAATATCTAATAAGTGCTAGATCTGAAATATTTGTGATTGGGGTTATGGTGCAGATCTGGATCTGAATGAAGGAGGAACCTTAGCGCATAAAGAAGGATAAGTTCTATTGATGGGTCATAATCTTTAAGCTTGAATAATAGTATCTTTGTATGATTTTGATCTGTTATATGAGGCGCATGCTTGATCTATAAATATGACAATCTGGGTTAATTAGTGTCTGAATATTTGAAAGAATGAATTAACCTTTATAGATCTGCATGCAGGTTTTAGGTTGTTGAAGTAGCGTATATAAATTAAATTATGATCTAGCTGCCTCTGTTTATTGCTACAGTATTCTGGGTTTAGAATTTGGTGTGTGGTTACTATTACTGTGTTCTGGGTACAGTGTCAGAGAAGTGTTTACTTGACTCAGTGCTAATTGGGGAAAAGGAGATTGTTTGATGCAGATATACTTGATGATTGATTGATTTTCATGGATCTAGTCTGAAAATTTATGAAACATGGTATCTAGAGGAGAGAAGATTGTAGGTTGGCGCCTACGTACTAGTATCTTAGCTAGTACAAGAGCTAAGGGGGGTGGTAGCTCCCTTCCAGTAGCAGTTGAAAACTTTGGAGCATTGTAGCAGGTAGCAGCCTGTGTACTAGTAAATGGATCGGCTAGTACAAGAACTATGGGGGTTGTAGCTCCCTTACAGGAAAGACTGGAGAATGAGAGAGGGTTGTAGCTCTCTGCAGGTAGTAGCATGTGTACTGGTAAAGGATTCCACTAATACAAAACTTTTGTAAAAGGATTTTCTTATTAAGAAGAAGATTGAGATGACTTGCAGCAAGTGGTTTTCTCCCACATTGTGTTTCCACCTTATATCATGGTGTTCATGTGTGTGGCTTATGTGTGATGATCTGTTCTATTTTACTGCACCTGTTTACTGTTAATATGGTTAATAATGTTCTAATGCACTCATTGAAGATCAATTAACTGAATCATAAGTTTACTGAATATACGCGGGTATTCTTAACTAAAGCAGCATATATGAATTAGAGTATGGAATTAAAAAAGTTTTATTGACTTAATAATACTAATTCACCCCCCTCTCAGTATTATTTCCAACAATTGGTATCAGAGCCAGGTTATTTTGTAGAAGCTTGATCGCTTGAAGGAGATCTGTGGAACAATGGGAAAGAACCTTAAGAAGAAAGCGCCTAAGCAGAAGAAGACATCTCAGAAGAACTATGACAGTGGGAGAATCGATTGGGGATTATGTTGAAGAAGCACTTCAAATTCAGAATCATTTCAGAATGAAGATGAACTATCAGGTATGAATGTGTTATCCTCTGATGTTCCAGCTATCTATCCATTTGGAAAAGATGAAAGTGATAACGAAACAACTGAATTTTCTCTTATGGGTGAGTAAGAAAGATATCAAATAGAGGCAGAATTCAAAAGGCTTGCAGACAAAATTAGAGATCAACAAGATCTATTGAACAGAAGGGAATGTGCCTTCAAAGAAGAAGCTACCAAACTAAAAGCTCAACTAGAGGAAGGAAACACGGTAAGGAAGTTATTCAAGGAAAAATATCAAAAGTTGCAGGATGAAGTAACATCTCTAAGAGATGAAGTCAGTGAGAAGAGCACAACAATCAAGAAACTCAGAGATAGATCCAGTTACTATGAAAGTCTTGAAGCTATGATCCTCTTACTGAAGGAAGATCTTGAAGAATCAAAGAAGCAGAATAATGAACTTCTCCAAGCTCATGAAAAACAAGAAAATGAAGTCCTCAATCTAAGACATTAGTTGGAAGAAGAAAGAAAAGTTGAAGAAAACATGAAGAAGCAGCATCGTGAAAAGGAAGAGAATCTTTAGGTTGAGGTAACCATTCTAAAGGATAAATTAGAAGAAAAAGATAAGATCTTACGATTTCAAGATAGTACTAAGATTTTGGATGATATTCTTAGTAGTCAAAGGTCTCCTGCTATCAAAACTGGTCTTGGTTTTCATGAATCTATTGAAGGTGAATCTAGTTCAGGAAATAAGACAAGGGACTCTACTACAAAATCTGAAATGCTCAATAAGGAGATGAAAGGTCAATCTCATCATCAACCAAGGAAAGAAATTCTTCAAAGAAATTCTTTTACTTCTCCTATGAATAATGTTAAATGTTATGTATGTCATGATCTTGGACATGTTGCAGCCAGATGTAGAAGAAGAAGGGTTCAAGACCATCATGCAGAAAGATCATCACATTCAAGGTACTTTAATGGATATTGTTTTTCTTGCAATATGTTTGGTCACAGAGCTGTTGATTGCTATAGAAGAAATATGAGACATGTAAGATGTTACACATGTAACAAGCTTGGACATATAGCTAAGGAATGCAGGAACAAAGTATGGGCACCATACCAAAAGGAGAAAACATCATCATCACACTTGAAGATGTGGAAGAAGAAAGAAGTACAGTCAGAAAGAGGTGGCACAGCACAACATACAGACATAACAAAATCAGAGGGAGCTGGAAGTGTAAAACTTCAGTGTCCTAAATCTCATACGCAAGTTTCTTAAAGAGAAGTCATGTATATACGCGAGTTGGTTATGGCATAGTCGCGTATATGATTGTTTGAGGAAAGGCAGTAGGGACAGGTTCAGGAAAAGGATCAGTTATGATTCGGTTTATTATTTGTGCTGTTTGATAATGGTTACAATTTGCTGATGATGTGTGGAAATGACTTGATGGTTAGAAGTGTTTTGTTTCTAACTTGATAATGATGATGTCTTGATACTTCTTGCTGATATGCATGATCAGATCTGACAGTAAACAAGATGGCACGGGTTTAGGGGGAGCATATGCTTTTAATGCATTGTTGGCATTATGGTTAATAGTCCTTGGTGATGATGCTTATATGGCTATTTAGATCAGATTTGTGGTTGATTCTCTAATGATGCTTACATGGTGATCTTCATAAGGATAAAGAAAAGTACATCGCTTGAATTCGCATCTTCTTTACTTGATGACGAGTCACTCATATGTTGTTGTCGTCATATGCATAAAGATCATATATTACAGTTATGATGCAGGATTCCTATTGTTCTTGGCACATATATGGATGAGGATTGTTGGTTGGATTCATGGATGATTATTCAAAGTTGCATTGTTGGAGACATGATGATGATGAGTTCTTACCTATATGATGATAGGTTGTTTCGTACATATGTTTATTGATGCAGATATTCCCAGTTGATGATACTTGGTTCATGCAGATCTGGATGGCTATGGTGTTTCTCACATATGATAGAATGTGAATAATTCTTTATATCCAGAATTCTGTTCAAAAGGAAGAGTTGATACGGACATACCTTGATGATTCATGCACTAATACAAGTTGAAGGTCTAGTTGCTGTTGACAAATGCTATGGAGCAGATCATACAGTGTTGTTGCTGATGTTTATCATGATATAAATGTCATGTATATCATTCGATGTAAAGGTCATATCAAGACTCCTGATGTAATAGTGTGTCTCTATCTATTGTAGTCATTTGATGAGATCTCTTCAGGTCATGTAACGGCCTATGTTGGTTTCCCCACTATGCCTGGGATGAATGATGTTATTCTCTTATGTTATCATATGTAAACTTTTGGTATATCACCATTGTGATGGGAGATAGATGTATGTATGAGTCTTTGGTGATAGGAAGGTCATTCGCTTATGTTATCATATGTAAACTTTTGGTATATCACCATTGTGATGGGAGATAGATGTATGTATGAGTCTTTGGTGATAAGAAGGTCATTTATGATGTATCGAGTCATGTTCTTCTTGTAGAACATATTTTTGCAGACCTTGCTTACAGTCAGGGGGAGCATGAACAGGCATATTTCAGTAGAGCAGAGATTTCATCATGTTCTCAGAAAGAGAATGGACAGATTGGTGCACCATGGCATATACAAAGGGGAAGCTCATTCAGATATTTCAGCAGGTACTCAGGGGGAGTATGGACAACAAAGGAAGAGAATATATTGGTCTGCCCTTTGCCCTTGATGTCAAAGGGGGAGAGTGATTTGGTATTGTTTCCATCAAGTCCAAAGCGGGAGATTGTTGACATTATGATGCATGTGTTGTACTTGATGCCAACCATCTCATAGAAGATCAACTCACTTATATATATCTAGATGAATCTACGGAAGAGATATCATATGTGACAGAGTGCTTGGGATGCTGGACAACTCAAAGGAATCAGATGACAGTTCTCAGGTTAGCTTTGCCATCAAGTCCAAAGGGGAAGATTGTTGGCATTATGATACATATGTTGTACTTGACGGCAACCCACTCATCTCAGATGATAAATTATAGTGCAGCAAAGTTCACGCACTTCCATGAAGATAAAAGTTTCTTTCATGTAGAGAAACGCTCATGCACTTTCATGAAGATAAAAGTTTCTTTCATGTAGAGAAAAGTTCACTCACTTTCATGAAGATAAAAGTTTCTTTCATGTAAAGAAAAGTTCACGCACTTTCATGCAAAGAAAAGTTTCTTTCATGTAGAGAAAAGTTCACACAGTTTCATGCAGAGAAAAGTTTCTTTCATATAGAGAAAAGTTCACGCACTTTCATGCAGAGAAAAGTTCCTTTCATGAAGAGAAAAGTTCACGCACTTTCATGGTTGGCTCATGGTATTAGTCTGATAGTTTTTGATCCTATGGTTTTGGTCCGTGGTATTGTATCCAAAAGTGTTGACCCCAAGTATTGGGTTCATGGTATTGTGTTATTGTGGTTTTGGACCGTGGTATTGTGAAAGGCCTAAGATTATAAAAGAGGAAGGAGATCATTTGGCAAGGCAATCAATCTGAATGAATTGAATATCTAATAAGTGCTAGATCTAAAATATTTGTGATTGGGGTTATGGTGCAGATCTGGATCTGAATGAAGGAGGAACCTTAGTGCATAAAGAAGGATAAGTTCTATTGATGGGTCATAATCTTTAAGCTTGAATAATAGTATCTTTGTATGATTTTGATCTGTTATATGAGGCACATGCTTGATCTATAAATCTAACAATCTTGGTTAATTAGTGTATGAATATTTGAAAGCATGAATTATCCTTTATAGATATGCACGCAGGTTTCAGGTTGTTGAAGTAGCGCATATATTTTAAATTATGATCTAGCTGCCTCTGTTTATTTCTACAGTATTCTGGGTTCAGAATTTGGTGTGTGGTTACTATTACTGTGTTTTGGGTACAGCTGTCAGAGAAGTGTTTACTTGATTTAGTGCTAATTGGGGAAAAGGAGATTGTTTGATGCAGATATACTTGATGATTGATTGATGTTCATGGATCCAGTCTGAAAATTTATGAAACATGGTAGCTGGAGGAGAGAAGATTGTAGGCCGGCACCTACGTACTAGTATCTTAGCTAGTACAAGAGCTAAGGGGGGTGGTAGCTCCCTTCCAGTAGCAGTTGAAAACTTTGGAACATTGTAGCAGGTAGCAGCCTGCATACTAGTAAATGGATCGGCTAGTACGAGAACTATGGGGGTTGTAGCTCCCTTCCAGGAAATACTGGAGAATGAGAGAGGGTTGTAGCTCTCTGTAGGTAGTAGCCTGTGTTCTGGTAAAGGATTGCACTAGTACAGAACTTTTGTAAAAGGATTTTCTTATTAAGAAGAAGATTGAGATGACTTGCAGCAGGTGGTTTTCTCCCACATTGGGTTTCCACCTTATATCATGGTGTTCATGTGTGTGACTTATGTGTGATGATCTGTTCTATTTTACTGCACCTGTTTACTGTTAATATGGTTAATAATGTTCTAATGCACTCATTGAAGATCAATTAACTGAATCATAAGTTTACTGAATATACACGGGTATTCTTAACTGAAGTAGCATATATGAATCAGAGTGTGGAAATGAAAAAGTTTTATTGACTTGATAATACTGATTCACCCCCCGTCTCAGTATTATTTCCGACAAAGAGAACCATACACCAACATGCAAAGTCATGCATGTCCAAACCATCTAGGAAATCACACATGCAAAAGGTTGCCTGCAAATAATCCAACTGAAGCTTCTTGATTCTACTCTTCTTCCTTGATCCCTTCTTTCATTCCTTTCCTTTTGCTTTCTTTTCCTTCCTTGATCCAAAGCTAGAGTGCTCGAAGAAAACCCTAAGTGACCAAGGGTGAGAGAGAGAAAAGAAATATTGAGAGAGCTCCAAACTTGAACTAAAAAAGGTTACCGATTGATCCTCATAATCCTTTTTATTAATGAGGCCTTTATTTTCTTCATTTTCCATTATTTTCCTTCAATTTTCTCCTCACATGAAACCTGCGACCTTTCACCTTACTTTTCTCCTAATTTCCTTTATTTTCATAAATAAATGTGCCAAAAATGCCTTTTTGTATTTTAATGCCATTTCCTTATCCTTTGCCAATTTCCTTAGCCAAAACACATATCTAGTGATGCTCACTAGGATACCTTTGCCAAACATTTAACTTTGAATAAGTGTCCCTTAATCGTGGTCTTATTGTGCTTTATTAACTTCTATTACATGAACTTTTCACTTGGGTTGTTTCATTATTTTGTTCTTTGTTTAGTCCTTTCATGCTTGGCTTCCTCCTGACATCAATATTTTTTCATATTATATGTTAATAACCTTTTTCTTTATATTTTCCTTTGTTAGGAAATATTGTTAGATGCTCAAAGGTTATGGAGGAGACTTCAAAGGATAAAATTGAAGCATGGAAGAAGTTTTGTTGCAAAGGAAGCCCTTCAAGAACTAATGTCCTACAAGGTTTGTTAAGGAATATTTCAAGGTATGTCTTAAACTACAAGTTGTGTTACGAAGTTATCTTCATAGAAAAGGTATGTTCATTCTCCTTTGAAATTTGATTTACATTACAGACATCACTATGTTTAGGGTTTTGAATCTTAAATATTCTTGTTAGGCTGATTATTCATTAGATTAAATCTACCCTTTTCATTCTATCATTTTGATCATTCTCATGAAACCATAACCTTTAGGGTTCACTATAAAACCCTAACCTCTTGTTGTTAAGGGCATGTCAATATTGATTATGAAACCCTAGTCTACATAGGTTTGTTGATGAAGTCTAAAAATCCTATTATTTTCATGTTTATGTTTTTGATATTGTTATGATATAAACCCTAAGTTCTTTAGGGTTTGATGCTAATGTCTAAGTTATGTATTGAAAGGCTAGATCTTTAGGGTTAGGTGAATTAGGGTTTATGAATATAACCCCTCTAATATTTATAGTAAGATCCTAGGAATGAAACCCTAGGTGTATATGTGTCTGATCAAAACCCTATCCTGGAGAAAATTATTGTATATCTAACTTTAATGTATTGATGAGAAATGTTAGTGCATGAAATCCTAGATATGTATATGTGAGTATGCTAACCTAATTGTGGATACTCATGTTTTAAGTTTTCTAGGGTTTGTAACAAAGCTCTATTAGAGATTGATATTCTAGGATATGATGATGTTGTTTTCATTTAGTTTTGATGATAAAACCTAGGTACAGTCTCACATGTAATTTTAAAAGTATATTGTTGAAGCCTTAGATGTATAGTAGAATTTTTATTTGATTTAATTGTTGATATGTAAGGCTTTTTGTCTCAAAGATGTAGTCTAGGGTTTATGATAAAACTATAGAAAATAAATTGAAGTCTAGTATGTAAAAATATGTGTCTCTTGTTGGTTATGAACCTAACTAGGTTTAGGTGTTTAATGTCTAAAGTATAAATGCTTCCATTATAGTAACATGATTTTGATATAGTTAACTTCATGCTTATGTATGCTTGTATTTGGTTGTACTTGTTATGAAAGTTTTATAGGTACATAATATTCAAAATGATGAAGATGTTCATATGATAAGCATGATGAAGGAAGTTATACAAGTGACGATGATCAATATGACCTTGATGTCATAAGAAGGAATGAAGTCGTGAAAGCTTCTCTGATGTTATAGAAGAAGGAAGTGGTTTATCTCCCTAAGTTGAGATGGAGCTTGGATAGAAGAAAGGGTATACCTCCCAATTTGAGAGGGAGAGAATATTATGACAATAAATACCTTGAAGTAAGAAAAAGGTACTGCAAACAAATTTTCATGAAGTTTCAAATAAAAGACATGAGTAGATCTAAGCATGTATTTGGTGCTATTGAAGAAATGAAAGAAGAAGAAAGCTTCCAACAAATTGTATATGGATAACTTGATGATGAAAGCTACATCAGAATGATTAAGGACCCTGAAGGTTTGCATTTACTTATATTTGAAAGTTTATTACTAATTGGGGTTTGTGCTTGTACAAGTAAATATCTCCATACGAAGGTAGAAAACTTTGGAAGCATGATTGGACAAATGGATCTATCTAATTTAGTTGGTAGGGATAGATTAAAATCTTATGGCAAGATGCTTGGGAGGACATTTGGTCGACCTATGTGTTGATGTATAGATCCCAAAGATGGAGGGTGGCATTGGACATGGAGTTTTGACCTTGGATACGCACCTAGATCCCTCAGTTTGTGGTAGATCTTAAAATCCTAATGGTACCTAGAGTTGGCTAAAGCTTGAGTCCCCTTAATCCCACCCAGATAGAATACCCTCATCAGGTATCTAATTTCAACACTGAGTGTGTTATGAATCTTCATAGATCATATCATTTTGATATCTTCAATGGACCTTTGTATATATGTAATTATGAATAACTGCCTAGTTAAGAGGGGGTGTTGAAGAATGTAACTAGTGTCAGCCTTCATAATTATATTTGAGTCATGATGTAATGTATTTGTCAAAATAAAGAAAAATATATTTTATTATTAAAGAAATTGACTTATTAAATCATGGGTTTCATTCTTGGGTAAATTATTTTTAGGTCAAAGACTCCATTGAAGGCTTCTAGTGTTTATGTCAAGTATTTTTTTTCCATGTGATAATGTAAAAGACCCTTCTTGGGCTCTATTTGTCAAGAAAATAAATTTATTTTAATGTAAATTAGGTCTTATAGGCCTCCTCCATCAAGTCTGACTCAAAATGGAAAAGTCAGCCTAACTCAGCAGCAAAAACTCCTATATAAAGGCAACAACTCGACCTCATTTGGAAAACTCACTCATCAAGTTTGATCTAAAACTTTTGGGGCCAAAAAAAGTGTGAAATTCAAGGGAAGAAGAGGAAAGGACTAGCAAACGGGAAGGAAATCTCTATCAAGCACAAGAAGTCGAAATTATTTCTCTCTCTCTCATGTGTGAAGATGTTAAGCTACTAGAGGGACCAAAAATGCAATGCTAAAGCTTGGCTGAAATTTTGAGTTGTTGGGAGCCGAAATTTTGGCTTTTTGTTGGGTTATAGCTACTGGAAAATAAGTGAAGGTTTATTAATTATATTGAATGTATGACTTGGTTGAGGAGGAAGGTATTTGGGTCTATGGTTTTTTTCTATCTCAACTTGAATTTTTTAGTGGAAGAGTTTGACTAGGTTTTCCCCTACATAGGGGTTTTAGCCCTGGCATAGTGCCTACATCTAGTGTCTTCAATATTCAGGTTTTCATTTCGATAATTTCATTGATGAAACAATGATAAAAGAATAACATAAGAAAGTTAATAAGAAAACAAATATATCAAAAGTAATTATCAACATAAGAAAATATTTTTGCCAATTTTTTAACAAAATTCCTTCCTAGTTAAGAGGGAGTGTTAAAGGGTGCAACTAGGGGCCAATTCTACCTCTTTGAATTTTATGGCTCATGACACCCTTGAATCACCTTTTATAGAATATCCCTTCACCTTGAAAATATTAATTTTTGCATACATACAAATGGCTCTGTTCATCAAGAGACATGACCCTTGTCCCCCATCCTGACCACTATGAATACACCATATGATCACCTCATTTTGGCATCTCATCATCTCATACAAAAAAAATCTCTCCTCTAATTGGTTCATACACTTCTGAATTAGATTCATCTCTCTCATGTGCAAAGGGTTTTTGGAAGTTGTGATTCCTCTGTGTTGACTTTTCTGTAGCTGAATTTGACTAGTGTTGATCGAGAGGTTTTTGGCATCTTATTTCTACAATTTTTGTGGGATATTTTATGTTTGGGTAGGCCACATATTTTGGCATAGGATCCAAGTTTCATTGGGAATTTTGACATGTGTTGACCGCAAGTTGCGACTACCACTTTTCCCACATGTTGATTGGTGGTTTCTCTCTCCTTTGATAGCATAATTTTGGGAATGTTTTGACCCTATTTTGATTACCTTGGGAGGATGCATTGACTGGCTACTTGACCAAATTATTTGGCAGTTGTTTGACTAGACATTGGCTAAATTTGACATGACTGGTTATGGCACATTAACTATTTTTATCTACTTCAAAAATTGTAGACTTGGCACAGGATTATTGTTGATCAGTTTTGGGCTTCCTTTTTATGATCATTGTACTAAATTGGATCTTCGCTCTATTGAACATTTGATATTAATCAATAAGAAGGATTGGTTGGGTTTTCCCCCTTGTGGGGTTTTTCCATGGCATTAGCCAAAATATTTGTGGTCATTCTCTTGACTTCTCTTCTTGTGAATTATTCATGATTTTCTATCTACAATTACTATCAATCATTATCTAAAGTGAATGATAATTTATTGGTACTTAAGTTTATTGTGATTACTAGTGAAATATGAACTAGAATTATTATTGGGCTAATGAGCCATTGAAGGTTTTGTTGCAATCATAGAACATTGTTGGAATCACGATTTCCATTACACCATAACCTAAAAGTGTTAGTAAATAGACGCGTCACTAGAGTTAACAGATCCATGAGAGGCGGTTAAGCACATGTCACAAGACACTTGGGTAGCGTGGTTTATCCAATGTCTAAAAATACCCCCCCATCATGAGATAGGTGTGGTTCAAGCTCAAGACCTTTGGCTCTGATACCAGTTGTTTGAATTATTATTTCCATCACACCAAAACCCGCAAGTGTTAGTAAATGTGCACATCGATAGAGGTAACGGGTCCACGAGAGATGGTTAAGTTGATATAGACTTATGAAGGAACACAAAAAATACATGTCACACATAAACATAGAGATGTAGTAGAAATAAAACTTCATTTCATTAATATCAAAGAACTGAAATATGCTTACGTACAAAAATGGAAATAAACAAGCTCATGCAATGGTATCTTATCTCTAAGAAGTGATGTGGCAGCTACGTGCCTCTGAATTGTGTCACAATGAGGCTCAAATGCATATTTATTAATTAAAAACAATGGAAAACCCTAGAAATCCAAAAACCTAACCCTAGGAGATGAAGCACCAAATTTGTGGGTCCCATTTGGGTAAATTGGTACATCAACTTCCCAAGGTTATAACTTTGGCATACGATCTCCGTTTAGTTATCATAATAACTCATTTCGAATATCTAGAAGAGGAGGCTGAAAAAAAAACAAGTAGTTAATATTTGTTCGTTTCCAATCTCTTTGTTTTCCCTAAAAACATCTTTTAGTCCCTCAAAACAGCTCCAGAAGTTTAGGACCCAAAAAACAGCCAAAAATAGTAAGTTGTTCTATAGTTAAAGACATTGAAAAGAAACAATAGTGGGGGCCAAGTGGAATAGGCAGATGGCCACCAATATCCACCTAGGTCAGTCCTTCCCCCTTAGGAAGAAATGGTCCCCATTGCGTTGAGTACCTCCATGAGATGGGCAAACTTCTTCTGAACTTGGTCGCTAGTGAGCCACTTGCCTTGGTGCATGAGTTGGCTAAATTTTACAACCCGATACAGTTGGATCTTCTGATGGCGAGTTGTTATGAAACCACCTCACAAGAAGATAGGAAAGATAGATCAATGCCTTAGAAATAAGCCTCTTCGACGGGGCAACATCCTTTACATTACACAAATGAACAATTCTTAGATGATTCAAATGACAAAACCTTCTTTCTATATATAGGAGTCTAAGGGGTCACAATATAACCAAAGCCAACCTAATAATAATAATATAAAGACACAAAAATATCAAGTTCTGGAAATATTGTTTGAACTGGAAGCTTGTCACCTATAACCTTCATTAAGCATGAAACATGGAAAACTGGGTGCACTCAAGAAGCTACAGGAAGCTCCAATTTGTATGCCATAGTACCTATCCTTTGCAACACCTTTCACGGACCATAATACTTTGGTGATAATTTATTATCCTTCTTAGCTTGCTTGACGGACATTTGTTTATATGGTTGTAGCTGTAGGAATACCCAATCACCTACATCGAAACTTATTTCGATGTTATGTTGATATGCCTATTGTTTCATTCTATTTTGCGCCAAGGTGAGGTTATCCTTTAAGAGTTGGAGAACTTTTTGTTGATGCTTGATGTGATATTTCACTGCTTGAACCTTAGAATTTTCTCTTAAATATGATGTGATGGATGGTGGATGATATCCATAAAGTGCCATAAATGGGTCATTTTTGTTTAGTATGGAAGGAAGTGTCATACCACCATTCAGTCAGAGGAAACCATTTGGCCCATCGTGTTTGTTTATCAGATACAAAGCAACAAAGATATCCTTCCAAACATTTGTTTACTATCTCAGTTTTCCTATCATATTGAGGATGATAAGATGAGCTATGAGCTAACTGAGTACCAACACAAGAAAATAATTTTTTCCGAAAATTTCCAGTGAAAATGGGATCTCTATCACTTACAATAATCTTTGGGTTTCCATGTAGCTTTTGAATTGTTTCCATAAATGCAGGAGAAACTGTACTCACTTTAAATGGATGAGATAATGCACAAAAGTGTGCATACTTGGTAAGTCTGTCAACTACCACCATGATAACACTCTTTCCTTCGGACTTGGGTAAACCTGTCATAAAATCCATTGAAACCTCCTCCCAACGTTGGCTTGGAATGGATAAAGGTTGTAATAGTCCTGGGGTTTTAATTGTTTCAACTTTATTTTGTTCGCAAACCAAACATTCCACCACAAACTTTTGAATATCTGATTTAAGGCCATCCCAAAAAAAATCCTTCTTAACCATGTGGTAGGTTTTTATAAATCCTGAGTGCCCTCCTAAGGGAGAGGTGTGCAATTCCCTAAGAATATTTTGTTTGAGTTGGGAATTCTTACATAGGTATAACCGATCCTTGTACCATAATGAATCATTTTTCCAGCTAAATGTATCAGATGTAATGGGATATTGTTGTATCTTTTGAATGAATTCCCACACTTCCTCATCATTCTTCCATTCATCCCTTGTTTCGTTTATCCAATCTGGTTGGATAATAGAAATGGCGCAAAGAAATGATTCCACATCCTCATCTTTTCTTCAGAGTGCATCTACCACAACATTTTGCTTCCCTTTTTTGTAGATGATTTCAAATTCATAACCCAACATCTTTTTGACCCTTTTTTGCTACTCTTCTAAATATAATATTTGTTCTAAAAAGTATTTAATACTATCATGATCTATTTTTACCTTGAAGTGTCTTCCCATTAGGTAGGGTCGCCATTTCTTAAGTGCATGTAGTATTGCCAACATTGCCTTCTCATAAATAGCTTTGTGTAAATACTTTCCTTTGTTTTGATGACTTTTGAAAGCAATGGGTCTTTCTTCTTGCATTAAAACAACACCAATTCCAATTCCTGAGGCATCACATTCCACAATAAAGGTTTTTGTGAAGTCCAGTGTAGCTAAGATTAATGCTTGACACATTGCCTCTTTAAGATGTTCAAAGGCCTTTGTTGCTTCTAGAGTCCATGAAAATGCATCTTTCTTCAATAATGTTGTTAGGGGTGTTGCTATTCTCCCATAATTCTTAACAAACTTGTAATAATACCCTGTCCACTTGATAAACCCTCTTAGATGCTTTATGGATGTGGGGATTTTCCATTCCTTAATGGTTTTAATTTTGCTAGGGTCTACCTTAACACCTTCATGAGATACAATATGACCCAGATATTCCACCTCTTGTACTCCAAAGAAACATTTAGAGATTTTTTCATATAATTGTTTCTCCTCCAATAGTTTGAGAACCATGTCAACATGTTGGACATGATCCTTCCAAGACTTGATGTAGATTACTATATCATCAAAAAATATTAACACAATTTTTCTAAGGAAGGGTTTGAAAATGGAATTCATCAAACCTTGAAATGTAGAAGGTGCATTAGTAAGGCCAAAAGGCATGACCAAAAATTCATAATGACCCTCATGAGTTCTAAATGTTGTTTTTTGAATGTCTTCAGTCTTCATTCTGATTTGATGATATCCTGAACGAAGATCCGACTTGGTGAAGTAAATTGATCCATGCAATTCATCCAATAATTTATCAATGGCAGGAATGGGAAGTTTATCTTTAATAGTGAGCTTGTTGAGCTCCCTATAATCTGGACACATGTGCCATGATCCATCCTTCTTGTGAACCAAAACTACTGGAGTAGAGAAAGAACTTTGACTAGGTTGAATTATACCAGCCTCTAGAATTTCTACAACCATACGTTCAATTTCACTCTTTTGGACATAGGGATATCTGTAAGGCCTGATGTTTGGAGGAACACTTTTTGGAATCAAACTAATAGCATGATCATGATCACGAAAGTTGGGAGGCCTTTGGGAGTCTCAAATACCTTGGAATGATTGTCTAAGACTTTTTGGAGATCTGGAGAAATGGATGATTTCGATGTGGGAATCTCTAGTGAACATAATTGTGCAATTATGGCTTGTTGTTCTTTATTTAGAAGCTTCGTCATTCCATTAGAGCTGATTATATTTCCCATTTTCCCTGCAATACCCCTTAATTAAATTTCCTTTCCTTCTTAAGAGAATTTCATGAAAAGTTCTTGAAAATTAAAAGCTATTGTACCCAAGGATTGTAGCCATTGGACTCCTAGTACGACATCAGCACCACCGATTGGAATGGAAAGCATTGGGATATTCAATACATATTCTCCCATGGATAGCTTGATATTATGGCACTTTCCTGAGCAATTTATGGTTCCTCCACTTGCAACAACCACTTGACACTCTGTTGCTGGATATAAGAAGCAATTCAATTCCTTGGCTATCTTACAATGAATAAAATTATGGGTACTTCCTGAATCAATCAACACTATTACCTTTTTCTTCTTGATATGCCCTTCTATCTTGATAGTTTGAGGAGTGGTAATTCTATCCAATGCATTACAAGATATGTTCGGATTCATTTCTTCTTTTTCTAGGGTTTGATCCTGGTGTGTATCCTCTTCTTTTGACGTTTCTTGTTCCTTTTCTTCCTCCTCTTTACAACCTATGTAAAACAATTTCTTCTCGGCACACTTATTACCTTTAGTGTATTTTCTATTACAACTATAACAAAGCGCTTTTACTCTTTTTTCTTCCAATTTTTGTGGTGTAAACCTTGTAGGTTGTGGATGGCTAGGGGCAGCAACACTTCCGTCTTTATGATTGTGAATGGTAGGCTTCCTTGTTGCCATAATTTTGATTTCCATTTTTCTTTCCAACCTGAATGCCTTCTCCAATGAATCTGGTTCCCAAAGGTGAACCTCATGTTGGATGTTATATTTTAAAGTCCCTGTGAACACATCAATCCTATGCTCCTTTGGAATATCTTTTACCCTTATATTCAATTTTTGGAAGTCCTCAATGTGCTCCATCGTTGAACCCTTTTGTTTGAGATTTATCAATTGGCTAAAAAGTGTTTCTTTTTGTATCCTCATAATGTTCTATCATTTCATCTGTAAAAATAGCCCAAGTGACAATTTGTTTATGAGAGCAAAGCCATCGATACCATACAAACTAGTTTGGTTCCAAATATACAGTTGCAATACATACCTTTTGTGTGTTTTGCACATTATGGAGATCAAAAAATTGCTCCATCTGTAGTATCCATGTTCCGAGATCCTTTCCATCAAACTTCCTCATATCGATCTTTGGAACATGGTGGTTCCTCGATCCAACGTTAGAGTCTATGAAATCATGATTAACATTTATTTTGTTCTCATCATGAGTTTCCTTTACTACCCTTTCGCCAATAGTGAGCATTTCTTGTAGAAACTTTGTCAAATCTGTCTTCAAATCTTCCATGCCTTTCTTTAAATCATCCATCTTAGCTTCTATGCCATCCATATTAGCTTCCACGTCATTCATCTTAGCTTCTACACCTTTCTTTAAACCATCCATCTTAGCTTCCATGCCATACATCTTAGCTTCTACATCTTTCTTTAAACCATCCATCTTAGCTTCTATTACTTTTTGTGTGAGTGAAATTTGTTGCACTTGGTCATGTAATTTTGATATATCATGTTGCATTTCTTCCTCTTCTTCATAAGTCATTCTAGAGCTTTCAGGTTTCTTACCAGGTGTTTCCATTTTTTTTCTTTGGGGCATCAATTACTAATAATAATGCTTCACTATGCCCCTTGAATTCTTGCAAACTAATTTTTCAAACCAAGCTTATGCAAAAATTAAAAAAAAAACTACACACCTTTTTTCACTTTGTAGGAGCTCAATATTGAATCTAATGTATCTCTATAATTTTGGATCTCCAAGGTCTGAAATTACTTCCTGCGGTAACCCTATGAGTAATATTTCTAACCCCACAAGTCTGATCAAGATTGTATTCTCCAATGAAGAGTTATGCCAAATCTCCCATGATGACATAAGTATAGATTGATTTAGTAGAGAAAACTTGTACAATGTGTCGTGGATCACTATTTCCACCTTAGGTTCTAAAAATGATACCCAAAAAACTACAATCTATCCTCTTTCTATAACTTCTTACAAAAATTCAATCTGATGCTCAGAGTGAAAGTTATGATGATTGTCCCAAGGTCACTTGTTTGGCATGCAATTCGAGGGTTTGCAAAAACCCTAACTGTTATTGGGAAAACTAGTGTCCATTCAGAGCTGCTAGTCCCACTAAGATGGGTAGCTATCTTAGAAATAAATAGATTAAAGTTACTTGTCTTTTCCTTTATGAGAGATAGATGAGAGATAAGCAAAGAGCACCAACCTCAGTCTTTCGCTAGTCTCCTTGCTTGTTTCCTCTCTCCTTTAATAGAGCTTTCGCCACTCCTTTCTCACTTGTCCCACTTCAAAGAACACCTATAGAGTCAAGGTAGAAAAATACCATCAAAGCATATAGATCTATAACCATAAATAATGTAGGATCAGATGTACATTAACCATATAAATGCATACACAAACAAGATTCAGAGATATACAAGCATATGGAGGAAAACTCAAATAGCTTTATTGAGAGAAGTAGTAGAAGAGAGGATTACAACCAGGCTATCTGATCTAGCATCATCCTCCCAACATGAAGGCCCTCTTCACCTCATACAAAGCAAGATCACCCAACAATGTCTTCAAAGAGAAACCAACAGCACTTCCTTGCAAATTACAAAATTCCAGCCTTTAGATCTCTTAGATGAGGGATCCACATATAGATGTTTTCAGGAGAGTGAGTCAACTTCTAGGATTTTTATTAGTGTCATTTCACTAATAGTTCTTGGTTCCACTTGGATATTTTAGATCTCTTACTCATCCCTGGGTGAATTCAGAGAGGCAAGTGTCATATGAGCAGTTTCTAGAAGATCCTCTGGGTTTCCACCTAGCAAACTGCTTCTGCCATTTGTTTGCTCTCACTCATCACACCCTACAGAAGGGATTTCCAGTATGCATTGCACCCCCCATGTATAATAGGTGAGATGCATCGCACCCTATGCATGGAGCAGTTTGTATGGTCCTATTTTGACCATTTCTGAGTAGTTTTTCATGGAGAACTTATAGGAGATGATGTAATCAGTTGACCTTGTTCCTTTAGGGTATGAAACAACACTTTTAGGGGTTTAGAATCCCTTGGTTTATGGACATATGTGATTGGGGTTTCAGTTCCCAAATATGTCTATAACAGTTGCCCCCTAAAGCATGAGGTCGTAAAAACTTTTGATGTCGGGTGAAATGGTTTATAATGAGGATCCAAGGTTTTTCGAACTAGAAGGTGACCTGTAATAAGATACAATACAATACATTATCTTCACAATATTTTCATGATCTAGCTGAGGCAGGCATTCCCATGCTTAGCTTTATAAATTCATATTCATGTACATAAGACAGACAATCGTCTGTGTGGCAAACTGATGATTCTGGTAGAGCCATCATCCTTTAGTTTGGATGATTATCTGTGCAGCAATGATGTGCATTTGATGTCTTTATTTTCCTAAATATATCACAGCCCAGATGGACGAAACTAGATCCTGGGTCTTCAAACTCATCCAATCTTCACCCGAAGTACAAGTTGATCCATGTGAAAAGATGTTCTAATATCGGACATGGAAAGACATCACCTGATTACCAGCCAATGATGTAAGTTGTTAACAGGCACGAGAGGAATCATCGATAATGATGATGACCCTCAAGGTACTGCAGTACAATTCATGTGGTGTGAATACATGAGCTGATGTCGAAAACCACGTAAAATATTTTGGTCAAAGGCCATTGATGTAAACCTGTCACTAGAAGTGAGAAACTTGCCATTGAGGCATGCAAGCTTCAAAGTACTGAAAGGGTTGTCCGTAAGTCAACTTCTTGGATAATGAGCTGATGTCAACAAGAAGTGACCCGTCGTAGGAGGGCCGTAATGAATCCCATATCTACAACACGAAACGGAGAAAATGATTTTGTGGAGGTGAAAAAAATCTGATGATACAAGGTTCAAGGTGGCGGTCATGAAAAATGGAGAGTGAAGGTATTGCAGAAGATGAGACATTGGCTAGGTTGGTGAATTCTCTGAGCGACTTCTCTTGAAAATACTCATGACACTGAAATGGATTGGTAGCATTAACCCCAAGGTGGATGGTACGGTGGACCAATGGTGATATGACCGGTGAACAGAATAAGCCAACCCGACTCAATCATGGTGACGGAGTGAAAGTGTCATGTTCAAGAGCGACCTGCTACCAATGAAGCTATTCAAGTTTTCTTCCCTTTTTCCCCAGTCATTTTTGACCAGTACCTCTTTAATTTTTTCAAGCTTGAGGAGGATAACATATGCTTGTTCTATAATTTTCCCTTCGGGCAAACCTGTCACTATGTTTTAATAAGCCTAGCGACAGTGAAACTCGTTGTTGTCTACATGGACAAGTTTTTCACTATTGTTTTAACAAGTTTAACAACAAACATAACTCAATCCTTTTTAATTTTAGAGAGTCTAAAAGGGACAGAAAGGAAACTCTAATGGTCCTTTTTCGTGATGTAATACCTTAAGTCCGAAAAAGTGTAAAATAATACGAAAGGGATGACTTTTAGATAGTTTTAACGAGCCCAACAAGAGAAGCGCTTGATCTTTTTGTGTAATAATCCCTCAGGTCCAAAAAGATTAAAATATAGAGGAGGGATGGCACTTCCGGTCACTTTAATGAGATGGAGAGGCCAATTTCTCAACAATCTTTTCATATTTTACGAGTCAGATGAAAAGAGCTTAAAGGGGACTCGTTTTTTGAGGAACGAGTGATGTTTTTGGATAGCAACTGGTTCCATGTAAGGTTTGGAACTTTTAAATCACGGTAGTGTAAAGAGGGTGGCTAATAGAATCACTCGTCGTAGTTGTTCCTCAAACGGGTAAACAATCAAATGGAGGCATATGATCGGCTAAAAAAGGGTGGAGGTGATGGTAAGAACACGACCAAGGTTCAAAAGCTGATAATTATGCGATCACAATGGTTATTTACCGAGGGTGGGGTTCATGTTTTAATGAGCTTGAACTCTATGGGAACATTTTCTCATTGCTAGGTTTATTTTTGAATGAGCTTGAACTTCGCATAAAACTACTCATGGCGAGGTTTTTTTTTAACGAGCTTGAACTCTGTGTAAAACTGCCCGTGGCGAGGTTTAATTTTTAACGAGCTTGAACTTTGCGTAAAAATGCTAGTGCCAGACGTATAATAAGGATGTCTCATTAGTAGGTTCATTTTTTAGAGAGCTTTCCCCATGCGCAACTTTGCTCTAGAGCCTTCTGTATGCAAGCTAGGAATGACCAACTACTATCCTAGGGGTTAAAGAACTACTAAGGTTAGGTAGGATAGCTTCTCGGTGGGAAACATCTCCTTTACTTTTCCATTTCCGTTGGTCCCGACAAAGGTGAATGGTGGATTAGACCAATCACCTAACTTAATCAGTTGAAGTTAGCAAAACTATGGGGTTAGAGTTATGCTAGTCACTTTTCACTTGTGCACGAAAAGGTTTTCATGCCCCCAGGTATAAAGTAGAGTTTCTAGGTCACCATATGGAAGTTCTCGCATTAGCGAGATTGTTCCATCCACATCGCAAACAAAACCTTCCTTGGCGATGTCCATCGAAATGGACAAAGGTGACTGTTTTCAGTCCTAATCACATAACCTTTGACGGGGGAATCTTTTTCCAGTCCAAATCCATTTTCTTAAATGGATAGGGGTATCAGGCTAGTCATATTCCTACATGGAAACCTATCTTATATCTAGGTTTTTCCTGCCGAAGAAGACCAGGGCACATGCCTCCTGGGTTTCAGTCACGATCACCGAATCACTTGCGATCATCAGGTGGATGGACTGGAGATTGATTAGACATTCCTTGTGTAAAAAGACCAGTTAGGGATGGCATTTGACTAATAGTTGTTTTTGAACCAAGGAATGAAAGCTGGTCAACTAGGTGGACCACTCTGCTTTCATGTGGAAAACACATCACTCGGAAGAGTGAGGAAACGATAGCTCCCATGCTATAAATGTAGTCAAGTCCAAGGAGTAGATTGTAATCTAATGGCCCTTGGACTACCATCATGTTCAGATAAATGGTTTTCCTTCTCAAAGTTATAGGCAAATTTGGAAGGATCCCTAACGGTCGACTGGTTCCTTTGTTGAAGCCTGACAGATTTCGAATCTCAAGCAAGAACGATGGCGAACCAAGCACTTTCCAAGCAGTGGAGGAAAGGATACTCATGGAAGCCCCTTCATCTATGATAGTACCAACCATGATCATTCTGTAAGCTTGTACTATGATTCGGAATGGTACATTAGATGGTAGGCGGGGTCTCCCTAGTAGATTCCAATTGAAGGAAACAACTAGATTGCTTGGAGGTGGGACCGAATAAACAGCCAGATAAGTCTTTGACAAACTTCCTTCCTACGGTAAAGGAATGGGTAGAGTTCCCCCATGTTCATCGGAGTCTGTGTTTACGAAGAGAATTTGAATGGTGTCATTCTCATTCTCTTTGGTGACAGTATCATCTAAAGGTGGGTCCTCTGAAGACAAGATTGGGTCAACTGCCATCTCGACCTGTTGACTTTGGTCTGGTGTGGACTCAGAGGGTTTATCTTCAATGATAGGTGCTTCGACTGACAACAACGGTGTGTCAGTCAGATTTTCAACTAGTGGTGGACTTGGCAAGAGTTTCTTGTATCCAAGAGGAAGTCGCTGCGGTGATGCAGGGTGGTTATCCAAGACTCTTTTAGCTTCGTCTAGGAAGGGACAACGGTGGAAGGAATGATCGCCTTCACACAGTCTGCAAGGAAATTTGGATCTTCCTTTTTTTCCATTGACTTCATTTTCACAAGTTGACAGTGTGCTCTCAACATTATTGTCAGAGGTTGAAGACACCGGATTGTGCAAGAGGGGAGACCAGTCCCTCAAGATTTGGGGGATGCAAGGACAATCTTGATGATAGTGGTCTCCCTTGCAAATAACACATGGATATTTAGGTTTGGATTGTGCAGTGTGTGGATTTTCGCCAGATGATGCATGGTTGCCCCCTTTCGCCATTGGCTTCTTCTTCTTCTCCTTCCCTTTCTTCTTCTTCTTAGTTACTTGGTTTTTAATGTTACTAGCTTCACCAAGCGAAGAGGAAGAAGGAGAGGGAGAAACAAATGAAGTAGAAGGTGGGGGAGAAACTTTAGTATCAACTGGTTGCTGATTTGATTGCTGAGGAATTGCAGTGTTTTGAACGACAAAGGTCGAGAAAAGCCATACGGGTAGGCCAATTGTGAGCCCTGGAAGGGACAATGTGGCCATGTGTGGAGCACCAACATCCCCCCAAGAGGAGAAGGGACTAGGATTTCCCCCAAGGGGAAATCCTTGATTGGTAGACTCCATTTCTCAACCTAAAGACCAACAAGGGAATAGAGATGTTATTCCGATTAAAATAAATTTTATGACACTTTGACACAACTTGCTTTTTCAATTTTTAAGAGTCGAGAAAAAGCTAAAGATGACTCTATTCGCCTTCGATTTTTAATGAGCCTGAAGTGAGAAGTGCTCAGATGGACCTTTTCTTTTAAGGAGTCTAAAAAGGAATGAAAGTGACTACTCTAGAAATCTAGATAGAGGGATTACCAAACCAATCGCAAAACTTTAGAATACTTTTTACGGTATGGCAGTGAATCTTCTCGAATGTTGTGTTCAGTGCATTGCGATTGATAGGTGGTAGACACAGTTTCCTAAGGATAAAGGATGTATCCTATTGTGGTCTCCCAATATATACTCGACGGTACATGGGAGCACAAGTTCGTACTGGCACTTTTCATCTCAAAGAGGAGGAATCACCCAACCTACGATGAAAGTGATAGTTACCAGGCTTTACGTCGCTGGAATACGTCTCTAGCCTAGGCTTCTAAATGTTGTGCGTTAGGTTCCAAAGCGTTTTTATGTTCATTGAAGTTTATTTTACAGTTTATCTTTCTTAAGAAGTTTGCCTTTAAGGTTTACCATGTGATATAGATATACAATTCCTAAATATGCAATCTAAGATGATAAACAATCGTTCACTTTCTTTTTGCAATGAAAATCCTAGCTACTAAGGAAAGAGGAATGAAATTATTTCAACATAGAGAAGAGAGCACACACTAGATGCACTTTTTCTAAATCAACTTCAAAATGCAGTCTTAATGCAAATGCACATGCATGTATTGTTTTTTAGTTTCCTTAATGTGAAAATGACAAAAATAAAACAAAGTATAGATTTGAACTATCTTCTTTCAAAGCAACAATACTAACAATTTTCTTTTCAAAAAACTAAAGTAAAGCCAAGACGACACTTTGCGATTTCGAATTTAAAATTGCTTTTGACACTTGAAATACTAATGATTAAAATAAAATACAATGGCAAAAGTGTAATCGACTATCAAAAAATGGAAGACTCTTTTCTTTGACTAAAAATGACACTTGCGACACTTTAAAATTAGAAGACGACAGTTCGATTAAGCTACTATTTGCACAAGAGAATTGTAAATGATGAAAATACATAAAAACATTAACAATTATTTATCAATGGAGGCTGAATAATGCAAAGGAAGGGAGTTTCAATAGTGATATACTAATCACAGACAGCAAAACCACTGAATAAAGCTAAAGACAATGAAGAAAAAACCAAAATATGGAGGCATAAATAGTCTTAGTCAATCATCGCACCTGTAACACAGGGAAACAGGGATGCATTTCACCTACAACATACGGTAGGTGCAATGCATCTAGTTTTCCCAGAAGAGACAGTGCAATGGTCCAAGAATGAGACTGAGCTTGGTTTTTGCTCATAGTTTGCAGCTAAGTTCAGGGGTTTAGGCTGAGCTAATGATAGGCAATAAACACAAAGTATAGGGGCTGATCTAATGAGGTTATTTGAGCTACCACCATGGCACTTAGGATGTTTGCAAGCTAGATGTTCAATTCATAAACCAACCTGGAGATTGACTGAAGTAGAGTTGATCTACTTTGCAGTTGCATAGCAAAAGTAGTTCGAAGGCTAGTTGGCTTGACTTCAGGCTCTGTTTGTGGTTTATAAAGCAAACAACAGTAACAAAACAAACAAACTATTCACTCCCCAGCAGAGTCGCCATTTTGTTATCGGGAAAACTAGTGTCCATTCAAAGCTGCTAGTCCCACTAAGATGGGTAGCTATCTTAGAAATAAACAGATCAAAGTTACTTGTGTTTTCCTTTATGGGAGATAGATGAGAGAGAAGCAGAGAGAACCAACCTCAGTCTTTCACTAGTCTCCTTGCTTGTTTCCTCTCTCCTTTGATAGAGCTTTCACCACTCCTTTCTCACTTGTCCCACTTCAAAGAACACCTATAGAGTCAAGGCAACAAAATACCATCAAAGCATAGAGATCTATAACCATAAATAATGTAGGATCAGATGTACATTAACGATATAAATGCATACACAAACAAGATTCAAAGATATACAAGCATATGGAGGAAAACTCAAATAGCTTTATTGATAGAAGTGAAGAGAGGATTACAACCAGGCTATCTAATCTAGTGTCATCCTTCCAGCACAAAAGCCCTTTTCACCTCATACAAAGCAAGATCACCCAACAATGTCTTCAAAGAGAAACCAACAACACTTGCAAATTACAAAATTCTAGCCTTTAGATCTCTTGGATGAGGGATCCATATATTGATGTTTTCAGGAGAGTGAGTCAAATTTTGGGATTTTTATTAGTGTCATTTCAGTGATAGTTCTTGGTTCCACTTGGAGATTTCAGATCTCTTACTCATCCCTGGGCGAATTCAGAGAGGCGAGTGTCATATGAGCAGTTTCTAGAAGATTCTCTGGGTTTCCACCTAGCAAACTTCTTCTGCCATTTTTCTGCTCTCACTCATCGCACCCTACAGAAGGGATTTCCAGTATGCATTGCACCCTCTGTGTGTAATAGGTGAGATGCATCGCACCCTATGCATGGAGCGGTCTGTATGGTCCTGTTTTGACCATTTCTAAGTAGTTTTTCATGGAGAACTTCTGGGAGATGATGTAATCAGCTGACCTTGTTCCTTTAGGGTATGAAACAACACTTTTAGGGGTTTAGAAGCCCTTGGTTTATGGGCATATGTGATTGGGGTTGCAGTGCCCAAATATGTCTATAACACTAACTTCCTCGGATTATATCTCCGATAATATAGACAGAAAAGATTTGAAATTTGGGCCCTAGATTCAGACTGATTCTATCTCAAATGGGTCTTTTTTTAGTTTCTGAAACCTTGTAGCAAAAAAATTATAGAGAAAATGCCACAATGACCTATTTGGAGCAGCGAAAAGCTAGAATCCAAAGCTCTGATACCAAATTTTATGAAACCAGCCACAAGAAGATAGAAAAGATATATCAACGCCTTAGAAATAAGCCTCTTCAAGGGGACAACCTCCTTTACATTACACAAATGAAAAATTCTTAGATGATTCAAATGACAAAACATCCTTTCTATATATAGGAGTCTAAGGGGTCACAATATAACCAAAGCTGACCTAACAATGGTAATATAAAGGCACAAAAATAACAATAGTAGGATTCTATGGGGCACAATAATAACAATATGGAAACAATAGGGGCACAACAATAACAATAAGGGATACAATGATAATAGTAATGGTGGAATCACTAGTATTATAGGGACCTAACACGAGAATTCTTGATCTCCGTATCCATGATCTGATTAGTTGTGGCCTATTTCATGCAGTCTAGGTTTAACTCTATTGATGTGAGTTGTCCTGCAATGTCTGATGTGTCAAGTGATGGTGGAAAGTATGGTCGAAGGGAGTCCACATTGAACACTAGGTGCAAGCTAAGGAATGGTGGAACTTTGAGCTCAAAATCATTGCCCCCTATAGCCTTAGTGATGGTGTAAGGCCCATATCGGAATGGGCGAAGCTTGCAGTGGGGCCTAGCAAGGCACTCCTTCTGCAAATGTAACCAAACTCTATTGCCCACTTAGAACTTATGCAGCACCTGACGCTGATCATGATGCTAGTTGTACTTAGCATTTCCTTTGTCCAACATGTCATGGACATGTTAGAAGATGTGCTAAATGAGCTCAATGAAGTTGTTAACCTTGTCAGCTTTGGAATGGATATGAGCCGCATCTGCCTGGGTAGCTACAAATGGTTTGACTACATCAATGGGACATAGTGGCTAGAATCCCAACCCCACCTGAAAGGGGTTGTGGCTATTTGAGCTATGAATAGCTTTGTTGTAGCTATGTTGGAGATAGGGGAGGATATCATCTCATGTGTGTGGATTCTTTGAGTTGTACATATGCAAAATGTGTACGATCATCCTATTGACGACCTCTCTTTAGCCATCAATTTGGGGGTCAAAAGTCATGGAATTAGAGAGCTTGGTATCTAGCATCAACCAGAGACTTTACAAAAATGTACTTAGGAACCTGTTGTCCCGATTTGAGATAATGGACTATGGGATCCCAAAGTGTACCCACATTCATTCAAAGAAGAGCTTCACAATGGTGTTTGCTCTGATACTCGTCTTGCAGGCCACCAGAATGGTCATCTTAGAGAATTCGTCGACAACCACGAAAACACAGTCATTGCCATGCTTAGTAGAAGGAAGTCCCAACATGTAATCCATGGATATGGATTCTCGAGGCCGACTAGCAGTAGGCATAGGAGTTTAGAGGCCTTTCTTGTTGATGTTTGCTTTGGAAATGGCACAAGAAGTGCAAGATTTGATGTATATCCCAACATCCTATCGAAGATTCGGTCAATAAAAATACTTTTTTAGCACTATCATTATTTTCTCTACCCTAAAATGTCGAGTGACCTAACTGTAGTGCACCTCCCAAATCATCTTGGCGCGCTCACTTGAAGGAACATAGAGGTGTCTGAGGTGGAATAACAGTGCATCTTGAAGGTGAAAATTTAGAAGTAGGTTGCCTTCCAGGAGTTTCTGGTATGTGTTGCTAAATTATAGATCGCTCTTCTAAAGATGCGGCCACCCCGCAATATCGTGCCCACAAGAGACGAGCACAGTGGTTAGTTCCATGACCAACAATTGGCTGAGGCAGTCTGCAACATTTTTGGTGTTACACTTCTTGTACTTAATGTTCAAATGGAATTGTTTTAGGTATGTGGACCGTTTCTAATGGTGATCATTCTGCGGCTTCCCCTATGTGTATATGAACTACAGGGGTTAGTGGTCTATGTGGATGACTATTTCCTTTCCCAAAATGTAATCCTTCCATTGTTGGTAGGCTTGCACAATAGAATACATATCTTTGTCATAAGTGGGATATTTTAAACTATTTATGAAAGTGTGTCACTGTGATATGCCACGGGATTCCCCTACTAAGTAAGAACTGCACCAATAGCATAGTTGGAGGCATCTGTCTTGATCTCAAATGGTTGTTGTAGGTTCGGTAATGTGAGCACTGGTGTAGAGAAAAGTTGATGCTTCAACTCAACAAATTCCTTCTATTGGGATTCATACCAAAAGAACTTTTCTTTCTCTCCCCCCTTGGTGACTTGACTCAAAGGCCAAGTGATATGAGTGAACCCCAACATGAACCTATGGTAGTAGTTGGAAAGAACCAGAAGGTTACGAAACTCTGTTAGAGTGGTTGGGGCTAGGCAATCCTAAATGACTTGTATCTTGGCTAGGTCCAAATAGACACTCCACTTATCAATGATGTACCCCAAATATTAAACCTGGGTCATACCAAAAGTGCATTTCTCAAAATTGGCACACAACTTGTGTTGTTGCAGGGTTTGGAGGACCTGTCGAATATGGTGGTGGTTCTCTTCCTAACATTGGTTGAAGATCATAATGTCATCTAGATACACCACCACAGATGAGTTAGTGAAGGTTCACAAAATGTTGTCCATCAGCCTCATGAAGGTTGTGGGGGCATTCGCCAACCCAAAAGGTGTGGCCATCCATTCGCAAATGCCTTCCTTAGATTTGAAGGAAATATACTACATATTCGAGTGTTCGATAAGTACTTGGTGATAATCGAAACTCAAGTCAATCTTGTTGAAATATTTGGCGCCCTTGAGTTGGTTCAAAAGGTCACCAATCCATGGGATTCAATACCTATTCTAGACAGTGATCTTGTTCAACACCTGATAGTAAATATAGAGTCTCTTGATCCTGTCGTTCTTCTGTACCAACATGATCGAGCTCCCATAGGGCGATGAACTTTTCCTGATGTGACCTTTCTACAACAGCTCCAGAATCTTCCTCCTAATTTCATCGTTCTCTAGAAAAAAGTGTTGATAGATTGGTCCATTGGGTAGTGAGCTGCCCGAAGTCAAATCGATGGAGTGCTTGACCTGATAGTGTAGAGGTACTCCTGTGGGTGAGGTAAATATGTCCCTATACTCCTCCACAACCTTGTCCATCTTCTACTTTTGTGCAGAGGCACCCTGTCTAGAGGCGATGGCTAGAATATTCTTTTATCCTTGAGCGCGAATCATAAGTAAAAAAAATTCTCAGTTTGGTAAATGATCTTACTGCATTTCTTCATAGTGATCAAAGAAATTGCGGCATGCGGTGCTACCTCCAGTATCCTGTACAACTTATTTCCCAAATTAATAATAACAGTGTGAGGCCTAGACTCATACACAAAATGTATCTTCCATAAGTATGGTTGGCCTAATAATGCATCACAAACTTCAAGAGGAACAACATCACACAATACCTCATCTATGAAGTGCTTGATGCGATAGGGAAGGCAACACTATTGGCTGATGCAAAGATCTCACCCTTGGTGAAGCCAGCTGATGGTGTACGACTACGGGTGTGGTGTGGTCAGTAGGCCCAAATGCTTCATAACCTCTGCTGAAATGAGGTTCTTTTGGCTTCTGCTATCAGCAATGAACTGCAGTGGAGAACCCTTCACCCACATATGTGAGTGGAAGAGTCGCTCCCCCTCTCCTATGGATCTTTGGGCTCATCCTTTTGGATCTTGGTGGTGGAAATGTTTGCACTAGGCTCTGCATCATAATTTTCTTCCCTTTCTCATTCCCCTTATTAGTTGCTAACTCAGAGTTGGAACATCCATTTGATTCAGAAGCCTTTAGCTCGGCTAGCAGTGACTTCTTGGCTTGACACTCACTTGTGTTGTGAGTGGGGCTCTTATGGAACTCACAACATTTCCCCATGTCCTTATTTTTCTTCGTGGTGTCTTTCCTTGCTTACTACTTCGGTGGCTTTCCCTATGTCACCCTACCTTCGCTTTGTTCTATGTTATACAATTTGGGGGTGCCTTTCCCTTGCTTCATATTCACATATCCAAAGTCTCGCTTCTTTTGTTTAAATTTTTGCTCGATCTTGACAACATATCAATATGCGACACCAAGTGAGGAGATGTCCAGGAACTCCATCCCATCCTAGATGTACCTATGTAGGAAGTCATGGTACCTGAGTACCAAATACCACTCAAAATCCTTGATACCTAGCTTCATGCAAAGGGTATGAAAAACATTTTTGAACTCTAACACATCTTGGTCCCTTCGCTGCTACAACGTGGTCCACTTTGTGTATTTATATTCATAGCTCCCAATAGGGTAATATTGTTCCTTGATGGCGTCTCGAAAATAATTCCAAGTGGGTGTGATTGAAAACAGTAAGGATTCCCTCTTGTCCTTTTGTTCATAGTAGATTTCCCACCAGTCCTTGACATGTGGGTGGCTTTGAGGAGTGAAAAAGTAATATTTTCTCGATTGGAAAAGTCATAAATTGTAAAATATCCTTTTAACATATTTAACCATTTATCTATGGTTTTTTCATCTATCATAACTTCAAATATGGGAATGTAAAATTTAACTTGTACCTTAAAAGGATTGGTGCCTCTAGAGTGGCTATTGAATGAAGATGTGTCGCATGTGAGTAGCTGCCAAAGGATCTGGGCAAAGTTATCCATCACCGCATTCATTTGTTGCTTGAGAGCTTCCTTGAGAAATTTTTTGAAAGGGTCTCCTACTCCTTCATTTTTCTTTTCTTTTGCCATGGGAGTTCGTCGGGGTTTGTGAGGTTGGTCTTGCAAAGGTTCAACTAGCTCGAGCCCTAAATCCTTATGCCCTCACCTCGGGGACATGCAAAGAAAAACAGAGAAAGAGCAGACCACTTTGGTACCACTGATCAAACTTATGAAGGAATGCAACAAAATACATATATACACATAAACACAAAGATGCAATAGAAATAAAACTTCATTTCATTAATCTCAAAAAAAAAAAATATGCTTACATACATAAATGGAAATAAACTAGCTTAGACGATGGTAGCTTATCTCTAAGAAGAGATGTGGTGGCTACATGCCTCTAAATTGTGTTATAATGAGGCTCAAAGTCCTATTTATTATTGACAAATAATGGAAAACCCTAGACATCTAAAATTCTAACCCTAGGAGATGAAGTGACAAAATTGTGGGCCCCGTTTGGGTAAAATGGTACATCAACTTCCCAGGGTCATAACTATGGCATACAATCTCCGTTTGGCTATCATAATACCTCTTTTTGAAGATCTCAAAGAGGAGGAAAAGAACAAAATTGATAGGTTGGTTTAGAATTTTCCTAGTCTCTTTGTTTTCCCTAAAAACGTCTTTTAGCCCCTCAAAATGGCTTGAGGAGTTTAAGACTCGACAAACTGCCAAAAACAGTAAGTTGTGCTACAATTAAGGAAACTGAAAAGAAACAACAGTGGGGGTCCAAAGGAATAGGCGAGTGGCGACCAATATCCACCTGGATCATAAGCACATGTCACAAAACACATAGGGAGGGTTGGTTTATCCAATGTCCAACAAACATACCATAAACATTAACAATTCTTAAGAATTTCTTATTTTGTATATGGCCACATTTGGTTGATGATTTTTTCAACTTGATAAGGAGCATTCTTAAGAACCTCTTATTTCACATTTATAAGATTTTAGCTAACTCATTTCACTTAGGCCACATTCTACTCACTGAATTTGTCAAACAGATATTGTGCATACTTAAGAAACTTCACAATTCACATATATGTTCACTAGCTTGTGTCTCATCTATATATTGCACTCAATCACATATTTTAACAAAGGAAACCTCTTGTCCAATGCATGATATTTTATTAGAACATGCTAGAAAAGATCTAGATTGTTATTTTTCTTATTTGTATTTAGTCTCGTATGGAGTTTATTCCATTGTATATGGTGGTCGAATAATGTAGCACTTTCTGGCTACATAGTACTTTGCATGGATGCATGGATATAGGCTCTATTTCCATGACTTGAATAGCATCAACTATGTGTGTTCCTTGTTTACATAACTTAATTATTAATATACATTCACATGCCCCCACAATTATATGAACTTGGCATTCTATTTTAAAAATGACAATGCTTAGTTACTAGCATTTAAAATGTATCATTTAAAATTTATCATTTAAATATGTGTGGCTTATTTTCAAAGAGAAGCTACTATCATTTAACATGTCTCTAACTGAATATGCCTTATTTTCAAATAGGAAGGTGAATGGAGAAGCCGAAGGAGTCAACAATGGGATTGAAACCTTGATGGAGTTTTTCCCAAAAAGCCAAGAGTAAGTGTATGCGCTTCAAGGAGAAAGGTGAATGAAGAATTTTGATTCGGAGCATTGCACCTTATTTTTAAAGAGAAAGCTGAGTGAAAGACTTAGCAATGGGGTTGAATCCATGATAGCACTTTTCTCAAACAGGATAAAATGTATGTCCCTGTGTGTGAGTGATTTCATTATTTTTCCATCTAGGCAAGTATGTGGAAATATTAGCTTGGTTGGGGCATTCTGTCATTACAATTCCACTTCCCTTTATTTTCCTCAAATTGATTATTGTGCAAATGTATTGAAATCATTGTGTTCCAACAAACCACATTTTGTTTAGTGACATTGTCAATTTAACATAGTGCATTCTTAAGAATTTCTTAGATCATATATGGCCACATCAGTTGAATGATTTTGTCAATTTGATAAGGGGCATTTTCAAGAACTTCTTATTTCGCATTTATAAACTTCTAGCCTAATTAGCATGGGTCACATTCTACTCAGAGAATTTGTCAAACAAATATTGTGTATACTTAAGAACTTCACAATTCACATATATATTCACCATCTTGTTTCCCACATATATATTGCACTCAATCACATATTTGTACAATGAACACCTATTTGCATGAGATTTTATTACAACATGATAGAAAATATTGTATATTGTTATTTTTATTATTTTCATTTGGTCTCGTATGGATTATATTCCATTGTGTATGGTGGTTGAATAATGATAGTTATTTCTAGCTACAGAGTATCTTGCATGGATGCATGGGTATAAGATCTCTTTTCCATGACTTGAATGTCATTAACCATGCATGTTCCTTGTTTACATAACTTAATTGTTAATATACATTGACATGCCCCCACATTTATATGAACTTGGAATTCTATTTATACAATGAAAATTATTAGTTATTATCATTTAACATGTGTCCAAGTGAATGTACCTTATTTTCAAAGAGAAGCTGCTATCATTTAACATTTCTCTAACTGAATGTGCCTTATTTTCAAAGAGGAAGGTGAATGGAGTTGGAGGGGTTGGCAATGGGATTGAATCCTTAATGGATTTTTTCCCAAATAAGCAAGAGAAAGTGTATGTGTTCGTGTGTGTGTGCCCTTCAGAGAATTGCACCTCATTCTCAGAGAAAGGTGAAGGAAGGTGTTGGAAATGGGATTCAATCCATGATAGTGTTTTTCCCAAACAAGAGAAAATGTATGTGTTGTGTGTGAGTGATTTCATTATCTTTCTGTTTAGGAAAGTGTGCGGAAATCTTAAACCCCCTACAAAAACCTCCAAGAAATACTCTTCAATTGCCTGGCATTTGCATTCACAATTAACAAGAAGAAAAAACAACTCAACAATCAAAATCACGTGTTACCAAGCTATCAATGGAGATTAATAATGAGTTGCTCTTCAGATTCTAATAAAAGGCATCATTTCAGGTCTACGCATAGGTAATTTGTCCACCTTAATCTACAACTCTTACCACATATGAGTAGGCTTACAGGAAAAAAGACTCGACATTTCTCATTAGTAGGCAGAATAAAAAAAAAAAAAAAAAAACAACAACAAAACAAAACAAAAAAACAAACAAACACCATATATTTTCTTAAAAAAAAACTATATCTGACCAGTGAGCGTCAGAAATGCACACCTACTACAATGGTCATGATTGAGAATGAAAGAAATGAGCTTTTGTTCCTCCTAGGAAGTCCATGGTCCTTTCTTTAGTCCAACCTTGTTGCAACATGGTTGTCTCCCCATCTACAAAAGATGATGACTCAAACTCAAGACCTCTTGTAGCTAGCTAGCTATATTGATTAATAGGAATTGATATCTCTATTGGTCTTTTTTTTGCTTTCCTTTATTCCTTCTAGCATGTGTTTTCTAATTTGTCGTGATTCTCACCCAAATGTGCAGCCCACATATGACATGTGGATGCAATAGCGGGAAAAAATAGCGAAACGTCGCTATTGTAAGTAGTAGAAATGTTCGATGATTTGCCAACAGTCAGGGCCGACGAGGGGATCAAGGTTTCAACCCCAATATTCCCTATCATGTAGGCCGAATGCCTCACCCGTAGTCATATGCTCATTGAAGCATTTAGCGGAATGTGGGTTGCACTCTTCATCACCACGCCACTTCACATTTAAAGGTGTTTCCAGCTCCTTCGCTATTTTAGTAGATGGTCTGCAGTTGGCGAGATGTGTCATATGAGCTGCCCCAAAATAGTGGTCCTCCCTTATTTAACTATTTCCATGTGAACGTGACATACTCTCTCCCTCTCTTTTTCAGTTGAACGTTGGTTGACCCAGGCTATGCCGGTGAGTGGCCACACGGTGGCTTATCTTAGTCACCGTGACCAATTTTTCGTTCATTAATTTGTTTAGGACTACAATTTTTTTTATTCTTCTAGCTAGGAAGTCTATGTTTTTTCATTTATGCTTAACAAACAAAACCATTATCCACAAATTTTCTAATTCGTTGTGGATCCCGTGTCGTTGTTTTATTTTTCCTTTTAATAAGCCAAGCCAATATCCATAGTTTTTAATTATTTATTAACCACATACATTATTTGGGAAGTGTCCATCACTACCGTCTCCGCCAATTATTTATCCTCTTGGATGAGGTGAAGCTTGAAAGTGGACATCGTGCTTTCTTCGTCAATCCTATAGTATTTTCATTTTTACTCCCATTTCATGGTGGATCATGTGATCAATCCATCATTTCAGACTGTTTGTTGCTCATGTTCACACAAATTCTTTAAACATATTTTCTTCTTGCCCATGCAGAGTACCAAAGACAAAAGAGACTAGATTTGTGGCACTTTGTAGGAGGGCAAGCACTAGTTTTTGTTCATGTTGATTACTAGAAAGAAAAGAGCTACCGTGCTTACTGAAGTATGAGGTTATGAGACTTTATAAGATGTCAGTCCAAAGTTATTCCAGAAGTATTCATGGGTAATGATCTTCAACAATCATAATCTTTTGAATTGTGAGATGGCTACTAAGGTTTTGCATGTTGGCTTTTAAAAAAAATATGGGTTTTGAGGCGAGTGCTTTATTGTATCCAACTTTGTGCCGTATGAAGAGTACAATTTTGGTTGTAAAATATTTTCAAATATTCTTTAGTCGCACACTAATCTTCATTTCTGGATAGGTAGTAGCAACAATGTTAGTGGCGTTTCTAATTTGTAGGTTTCAAAATCTTCTTGTTTTGATAAGTTTGAATAGTTCCAACTGATATGCTAACTATTACATATAATTTCCAATGGAACCAAAAATAAAACAAATGATAGAAAGGTGAAAATACTTGCTACCATGGTCATGAAAAAATTGGATTCCATGCCAAATAACCCTCTCTATTGAATTGTAAATTAATTACTTTGAACAGGTTTTTGAGTTGTTTCCTACATTATGGAAGGTTTCCTACAGGTTCATTAGTAAGAAATAATGTTTCTTTAATATTGATCCTATGCTCAGTTTCTTTCAAATATTTTCTTGTAAATTTTGCATTTTTTAAATAATTCAAAAGTATGAAATCAGAAGGTGAGAATTTTTAGGAAAGATGTCCCACTGTTGTTTTCCTTTGTGCTATGTTTTTATGGGTAATATCAACTTCAATCTTCGACCTATCCTCAATATCATGCACTTATGGTCATAGTGTAAGTTTTGCAGAGCCTGAGATATAGTACCAAAGTGTGTTGGCCCATTTTTCAAAAGAAAAAAGTCAAATGTAAAGCTATTATTCTCTCAGTCATTAAAGATGGTCAATCTGGTCAATCCTCTAATGGTTAGCCAACTCTAATTTGAGCCGAGTTGACAACAAATTAGTTTAACTTCCAATTATCGATAACCCTTATTTCACTTGCCTCAAGTACATAGAATGTGGTTGCAATGAATCCCCATATAATTTAAATACCGAATACAACAAATAATGATTGGGAGCATGCCCTCCAATAATGATAAGTTACACAATAACATCAAATAGTTGAGAATAACTCCTAATACCCCTAAAAATAACAACATTAAACAATCAAATGAATTTTTTGTCTATGAATGAATGGTTATACTAATCTCATGTAGATATCATTTCTCATTGAATTACTCAATTAGGCCAAGTTCCAGGTAATCTTGCTATTTATATTTACTTATACAAGTTACCCATTATATTATCTAGAATTCCATAACAAAAAGAGGTTTCTTTTAACCAGCATGAAATATATTCTAGAAATAATTATAGCAGAATTCAAAGATTAAAATCATAGTTACCACCTGAAATTTTACAGATGGTGCATAAATTTTATCTAGAAAAAGTTTGAAATATATTCTAGAACTAATTCTAGCAAAATTCATAGGCTCAAATCATAGTTACTGCACATGGTGCATAAATTATATCTATAATTATTCCATTCTATTAATATGATCCGGATTTAAACAGGAACACAACAAATTACAGAGATAACCATAAAAACAGAGATGCAACAGAAATAATACTTCATTTCATTAATGTAAAATAGTTAAATGTGCTTACAAATAGAAATGGAAATAAACTAGCTCGGGCGATGGTAGCTTATCTCTAAGGAGAGATGTGGCGGCTACATGCCTCTGCACTGTCTTACAATGAGGCTTGAAGGCCTATTTATTTTTGAGAAACAATGGAAAACCATAAACATCCAAAAACCTAACCCTAGGAGATGAAGCACCAAACTATGGGCCCCGTTTGGGTAAATTGGTACATCAACTTCCCGGGGTTGTAACTTTGGCATACAATCTCCGTTTGATGCACACAATGCCTCATTAGAAAGATCTATCCAAGGACTACAACTTTTGGATGAGAAACATCAGTCCATGGACCCATGTTGCTCCCAATTTCCCTAAGAAACATTTAGGGCCTCAAAACGGCTCTGAAAGTTCAGCCTGAAAAAACTGCTAAAAATAGTAAATTGTGCTACAATTAAAGAAACTGAAAAAAATGAAAGAAACAATCATGGGGGTCCAAGCGAAATTAGTGGGTGGCCACCAATATCCACTTGGATCATTCCTCCCCCCTTAGGAAGCAACGGTCCCCATTGCATTGAGTTCCTCCATGAGATGAAGAAACATTTGTTGAACTTGGTCCATGGTGAGCCACTTGCCCTAGTGAAGGAGTTGGCCTGCTTTAAAAACTTGATATAGTTGGATCATCTGTTGGCGAGTGTGCTTGATCTACGTGTCCATGATCCGATCTATTGCAGCTTGTTCCATGCAATCTGGATTTAACTCTGTTGGTGTGAGCTGTTTTGCAATGTCGAATGTGTCTAGTAATGGTGGAAAGTATGGCTGAAGGTGATCCACATTGAACACTGGGTGCAGGCCAAGGAATGGGGGAATGCTGAGCTCAAATTCATTATCTCCCACAACCTTGGTAATGGTGAAAGGACCATATCAAAGTGGTCTAAGTTTTCAATAGGCTCTGGTAGTCATTCCTTTTGCAAATGCAACCAGACTTTGTCGCCCACCTAAAACTTGTGTGGCACCCGATGTTGATCATGTCACTACTTGTACTTTGCATTTGATTTCTCCAGAATGTCATGGACCTGCAGGCAAATATGTTGGATGTGCTCAATGATTTTTTTGCATTATCTATTTCGGACTGGACATGAGCAAAATCTTCTTGAGTAGCTGCAAATTGCATGGCCACATCAATGGGACATAGTGGCTAGAATCCCAAGCCCACCTGAAAATGGCTTTGGCCAATCGAGCTGTGGAGAGCCCATTTATAGCTATGCTGAACTTAGGGGAGGCTCTCATCCCATGTGTGTGGATGCTTTGAGTTGTACATGCACAGAATGTGTACGATCATCCTGTTGACAACCTCTATCTGGCCATCAATTTGGGGATGGAAGGTTGTGGACTTAGTGAGTTTGGTGTCCAGCATCAACCAAAGACTCAACCAAAATGTACTCAGGAACCTGCTATCCCGATCTAAGATGATAGACTGTGGGATTCCAAAGTGTACCCACACTCGTTCAAAGAAGAGTTTAGTAGTGGCTTCTGTTGTGATATTCTTCTTTCAGGCCGCCATAATGGCCATCTTCGAGAACCTGTCGATGACCACAAAAAAATAATCATTTGCATGCTTATTAGAAGGAAGGCCCAACATCTAATCCATGGAGATGGATTCCCAAGGTCGGCTAGGGGTAGGCAGCGAAGTATAGAGGCTTTGCTTCTTGATGGTTGGTTTGGCAATGGCACAGGTAGTGCAAGATCTGATGTACTTCCCAACATCCTGTTGAAGATTCAGCCAATAGAAATACTTATGCAGTACTTCCATCATTTTCTCGACCTCAAAATGCCTAGCAGCCCAACTATAGTGTGCTTCCCAAATCATCTTGGCATGCTCACTTGAAGGAACTTAATGGTGACCCAAGTGGAATAACAGGGCATCTTGGAGGTGAAAATCTGGAACATGCTAACCCTCCAAGAGTGTTTCGTATGTGTGGCTGAATTTTGGGTCACTTTTGTAGAGAAGTGGCCAATCAGAAGTCTCGTGCCGACAAGAGTTGAGCACGGTGGTTAACGCCATGATCGGTGGTCGACTAAGGAAATCTACAACATTATTGGTGTTTCCCTTCTTATGTCTGATATTCAAATGGAACTATTGCACATATGTAGACCACTTCTGATGGCGATCATTTTGCAGCTTCCCTTGGATCTGTATGAGCTGCAAGGGCCGGTGGTCTGTGTGGATGACCGTTTCCTTCCACAAAATGTAATGCTTCCATTTTCGGTAGGCTTGCACAATGGAATACATCTCTTTTTCATAAGTGGGATACTTCCGTACTATGTCTGAAAGTGTCTCACTATGATATGCCACTAGATGGCCGTGTTGAGTGAGGACTGCACCAATAGCGTAGTCAGAGACATTTGTCTCAATCTCAAATGGTTGTTGCAAGTCTGGTAATGCGAGCACTGGTGCTGAGCAGAGGCGATGTTTCAACTATGTGAATGCCTTCTGTTGATATTCAGACGGAATGAATTTTTCTTTCGCTCCTCCCTTGGTGACTTAACTCAAGGGCCAAGTGATATGAGAAAATCCCAACACGAACCTCCAGTAGAAGTTGGCAAGACCCATAAGGTTGCGGAGCTCTGTCAGAGTGGTTGGAGATGGCCAATCCCAAATGACTTGGATCTTGGTTGGATCCACATGCACCCCCCATTCATTAATAATGTATCCTAGATACTAAACTTGGGTCATGCCAAAAGTGCATTTCTCTAAATTGGCACATAACTTGTGTTTCCGCAGTGTTTGGAGAACCTATGGGATGTGGTGGAGGTGCTCTTCCCAACTCTGGCTGAAGATCAAGATGCCATCCAAGTATACCACTACAAATGAGTTGCAGAATGGCCGCAAGATGTCCTCCGTTAGCCTCATGAAGGTTGCATGAGCATTCATCAACCCGAAAGGCATAACCAACCATTCAAAAAGTCCCTCCTTAGCTTTGAAGGTAGTCTTCCACACATCAGAGGGTTCGATTAGTACCTGGTGATATCCTGACTTCAAATCGATCTTGCTGAAATATTTCCCCCTATCAGTTGGTCCAGAAGGTCTTCAATCCATGGGATCGAGTACCTATTCAACACAGTGATCTTTTTTAGCGCCTGATAGTCAATACAGAGTCTCCAAGTCCCATCCTTCTTCTGTACCAACACGATCAGGCTGCTATAGGGCGATGAACTCAGTCGAATGTGACCTTTCTGCAGCAGCTTCTAAATCTACCTCTTCATTTCATCGTTCTCCATAACAGAGTACCGATAGATTGGTCCATTGGGTAGCAGCACACCATGGGTCAGATCGATGGATTTCTTGACCTAACAGTGCAGAGGAACCCCTGTAGGGGAGGTGAATATGTCCTTGTACTCTTCCACAACCTTTTCCATCTGTAGTTGTCGTGCAGAGGGGCCCTGTCTGGAGGTCGTGGCCACCGTCTTCTTCTTTCCTTGAGGGCGTATCACGAGGAAAACAAATTTCCTAGTTTTGGAAATGAGCTTACTGCATTGTTTTGCAGTAACCAAAGAGATAGCAGTAAGCGATGCTACCTCTACAAATTATTTCCCAAAGTAACAATAACAACGCGAGGCCTTGACTCATACACAGTATGTCGCTTCCACAAGTATGGTTGGCCTAATAATACATCACAAAAATCAAGGGGAGCAACATCACACAATACCTCATCCGTGAAGGGCTTGCTGTTGTATGGAAGGTGACACTATAGGCTCACGCAAAGATCTTTTCCTTGGTGAAGCCACCCGATGGTGTACGGTTGTGGATGTGTTGTGGTTAGTAAGCCCAACCGCTTCATGACCTCTTCCAAAATGAGGTTCTTTTGGCTCCCACTGTTGACAATGAACTGTAGCGGGGAGCCCTTTACCCACATCTGGGAGTGGATGAGGCACTCCTCCTCCTCTAGATCTTTGGGTTCGTCCTTCTGGATCTTCATGGTGGCAACAGTGACATTGGTCTCCGCATCGATAATGTGCTTCCCTTTGTGATTCCCCTTATCAGGTTCTGACTCACAGTCAGAACATGCATCTGATTCCGAAGACTTTAGCTCGACCACCCGTGACTTCTTGGCCCAACACTCACTTGTGTTGTGAGTGGAGCTCTTATGGAACTCACACCACTTTCCCATGTCCTTCTTCAGCTTTGCGGTGTTGTTATTTGCTTGCGGATTTGGCGGGTTGTCCTGGGCCACCCCGCCTTGGCTTTGTCCTTTGTTCAACGATTTGGGGGCACCTTTCCCTTGCTTTGGATTTGCAAATCCAAAGTCTTGCTTCTTCTGTTTAAACTTCTACTCGATCTTGACAATGTATCAGTACGTCGTGCCAAGCAAGGAAATGTACAGGAACTCCATCTCATCCTAGATGTACCTGTGTAGGAAGTCAAGGTATTTATGTACAAATGCAGCTCGGAATCCTTGATACCTAACTTTGTGCGAAGGGTATGAAAAATATTGGTAAACTCCGGCACATCTTGGTCCCTTCCCTGCCGCAGCCTAGTCCACTTTATGTATTTATCCTCATAGCTTCTGAGAGGGTAGTACTGCTCTTTGATGGCATTCCAGAATGAATTCCAAGTGGGTGTGGCTGAAAACAGTGAGGTCATACTTTCATCTTTCTACTCACAGTAGGTTTCCCACCAATCCTTGATGTGGGGGGCAACTTTGAGAAGAGAGAAATTAATCATTCATCAACTGGAAAAGTCATGAACAGAAAATACCCTTCTAGCATATTTAACCATTTATCTACAGTGTCTACATCTATCTGACCCTCAAATATGGGAATGTCAAATTTAACTTGTACCTTAAAGGGTGTGGTGCTTCTAGAGTAGCTGTTGGAAGTACATGTGTCACCCTTGGGCAACTGATGAAGGATCTCGACAAAGTTGTCCATCATCGCGTTCCTTGGTCGCACGAGGGCCTCTTCGAGCAAGATTTTGATAGGATCTTCTGCCCCCTCGTCTTTCTTTTCATCTGCCATGGGAGGTCGTTAGGATTTGTGAGGCTGGTCTTGGAAAGGTTCAACCAGTTCAAGCCCTAAGTCCTTATTTCCTGACCTCGTTGGGGACATGCAAAGAAAAATAGAGAAAGAGCAGACTGCTCTGATACCACTGATTCAGATTTAAATGAGAACACAAAAAATTACAAAGATAACCATACATACAAAGATGCAGTACAAATAATACTTCATTTCATTAATGTAAAATACTGAAATATGCTTACAAAAAGAAATGGAAATAAACCAGCTCGAGCGATGGTAGCTTATCTTTGAGGAGAGATGTGGCGGCTACATGCCTCTAAATTGTCTTACAATGAGGCTCGAAGGCCTATTTATTGTTGAGAAATAATGGAAAACCCTAAACATCCAAAAACTTAACCATAGGAGATGAAGCGCGAAACTATGGGCCCCGTTTGGGTAAATTGGTACATCAACTTCCCGGGGTCATAACTTTGGTATATGATCTTCGTTTGACACGCACAATACCTCATTAGAAAGATCTATCCAAGGACTACAACTTTTGGATGGGAAACAATGGTCCATGGACCCATGTTGCTACCAATTTCCCCAAAAAACGTCATTTAGGGCCTCAAAACGACTTCGGAAGTTCAGGACCCGAAAAACTGCTAAAAATAGTAAACTGTGCTACAATTAAGGAAACTGAAAAACTGAAAGAAACAATGGTGGGGGTCCAAGTGGAATTGTCGGGTGGCCACCAATATCCACCTCGATCATAATAAAGTATATTTTGAAGGACTAATAATTCATCAACTCAATTTGATGGACTCATTCAATATTCACTTGAAAAAATGCTATTATTGATTGTATGAAAGCTCGATAATTTTGAAAATAAATATAAAGGAAGAAGAAGAAATTAGTACAGGAAGAACATCCACAATTTTTTCATTTAGATATAATTTGTTTTCAAGATCTATCCTAAACTCTATTGATATTATTATTATTTGCACAATATGCTTTGAAAAGGTCGACAAAATTGACACTTACATCGACTTTTGAAGATGATTACATTGATAAGTTATGTAAAAATCCTTCAAAACATGCTCCATAATTTCTTTGTCTCCAAGATTTTTCACAATTGAAGCATTTTTGTCTATTGCCATAGAAAATGACTGAGGCACTGTAGTATTAGCATGTTGGGATCCAAAAATTAGTGTGATAAGTAAGGAAACAAGTGTGGGCTTTTGGATCTGACTTGTGTCCATGCCTATTATTTTCCTCTTGTACATCACATCCTTTCCCATTTTTTTTGACATTTTGGGAATATTTTTTACTGAAGAAGCAATATGAGGCTTTAGAGGCCTAGTTTTGTGAATGCTTGACATATTTTTTGCAGATTTAGTTTTTTTCTTCTTCATTTAGGCTTGCACATGTCCATTTGAAGCAACAATTTCCTGAAGAAAGATACACATAACAAGATGAAGAACAAAATAATACTTTTATAATGGAAGACAATTGTTGCAGGGCCTGTAACATACCCCCATACTATCCTTATTGTGTAGAAATTAGGTTGTATATTTGCAACTACTCATGAAGTTTTAATAAAAATCACAAGACACAAACCTACTCTACTACTCTGCGAACATTAATTCACAATTTAGAACAATAATCTTAGACATGCAAGATGAAATAACACACATGCAACAAGTATTTTTATCTCGTAAAAGCAATCTTCTAAAAGACCCAATGCTTGATTGCATTAATCAAATGAATAGAGAGGTATCACAATTGATTTTCTCAATTAGGCACACCCCGAAAGTGCATACCCTATCTCTCTACTCATTGAAGGCCTATGACCCAATCTTAGTCAAATTTTACCTCTACATGAGCTCCTATTTCCTTTGTTGTTCCTTGAGGAATTAGGCCCCTATTATTTAGGAAATTCCTCAAATTGAATTGTGCAATTCCTTAGGTTGATCATTTCACTGCATGCAACACCTGTACACTCCATATTAGTCTACAATTGATGTTACACTGCCTTAGAATCTCCACCAAGCACATGGACCTTGAATTCTCTGGATGCACTAGCTATTTTGAGTTGATTCATCAATTAACTGGATGATCATTGAGTTTGACTGAAGTCCCACTGCACAACTTGACCCTCCACTAGTTCCTCCAACAACTGGAACTAGTTTAACTGGACACAAGATTAGGTAATTGAACTTGATTACTACAAATTAGCAATCACGCATGCTTAACTAAACTCTAACTCCTCCAACCCAAATTTACTGAGTAAAAGGGTGACACAAGCCATGTCACACAAATTAACATCATCCAAGTTGTTTGTTGATGTGGAAATTCGAATTTTTTCAATTTAATCAATTCAAAATCAAATTGAGAAATTTTTGTTGTAATTTCAACACTCCCTCTCAACAAGAAAGGGATTATCAACCAAACCTATCCTGCACCTGTAGAACTCAAACTTCCCTATTGACAAGTCCTTTGTCAAAATTTGAACATCTTGTTCCTTTATCAGAATGTACTACAACAATATTATCGTCCTCTGCACACAAACCCACAAATGGTGATACCGAATATCCATATGCTTGGATCGATCGTGAGAAGTAATATTTTTATGGATATTTATGCAAGTCTGATTATCACAGTAGATCACAGTTGGATCCATCATCTGACCAAACAATTCAACAAGTATCTGTTACACAATATTTTGTCACACCTCCTTCACTTCCCTGTGACATACCCTGGAGTTCCTGAAACATGACCATCATGCAGTGTACTCATCCAGATATGCAACTCACATCCTCCCTAAAACAATTATGGAAAAATTCCTTGAGCTTCCCTGAAAGAAATGGCACTAAAACCTCAATTTGCATCATCGCCCTCTGACACTAAAAACCACGATGGTCGCTAGTTGCACTATACTACCCCCGCGATGCCAGCACGTTTTTTTCTTGGATACTAGTGATGATCCCTACAAGGCAATTTTCCCAAAGAGGATTGGAAGCTTCATGATCTAGAGGCTTCCAGAATGACGAGCTAGAGGTGGTTTGGCATGGATGAGTCAAGTTCTCTCAACTTGGCCTTTAGGTTTTATCCCTATAAGCTACCTCCTTGAGATGAGGGCATTCTCCTATCTTTGGAGAGATCCTAACTCCCTTTCCCTGCCTATATAATCATCCTCTCCCATTCCCAAATGGTTGGTCTTTGGCTATTTGCACCCTTATGCTGAGATTGTGCCTACATGCTACTCATTTGGCTTAGATAAGGAGTGCTTGGAGAGCTTGAGCTTGGACTTGAACATTCACTCAAGGACATCTTATTGACATCAAGGCTTAGTTGTATGCTCCATCCTTTCTTCTATTAATATATACACTGCTGGTTCATTTTCCATAAATGTGTATGTTAATGCATCATTTGTCTTAATGCTCCTTGATCTGTTAAACAGGTTACTTTCGATTATGTTATTTGTATTTGTATGCTTTTTTGTGACTTGATCTCTGTTAAGGAATTTAAACACTGTGAGCAGTAGGACTGAGTCTGTGGTGCAAGTAATTCGAGGTCCCCACCAAAGGAGAATACTATAGCATCAAAACAAGGTAGGCCATCTTCCTCTTCTTCTATTTAGATTGTAACTAATCTAAAAATGAGATCTTAGATTAAAGTTAAGGTATTACAGGCTCATGTGCAGGACTTGCCTATATTACTTAGTGCAACAGATCGAAAATATTGCGAATAATATGGACAATGAGCAGTTAAAGAAGCATAACAGACACACACACATAACACAACAAATAATCAAGGAGTTCACCCAAAACTCTTGGGCTATGTCTCCTGGTCCAACTTTTAGTGGTGACCTTTCTATTGTGTCTTCAAGAGCAGAGTTTTTACAAATGTGATCTCAACTTGAGTCTCAACACAACAAAAATAACACAACAGGGCTTTACTTGGATCCCCCAAGTATTTTTGAGTACACAGACTCTCCCTCTCGCTCTCTGTCTCTATTTTCTCTCTGTCTCAGCATTGCCTACCTCTATCTCTGTCATTCTGTGGCTTTTAAGCCAATCAGAATTTGTTTGTTTGTTTTCCCCTTTGGGCTCTCTAGCTCCCAGCCTCTATCCGATCAAATCCCCTCTGAATGTTAAACAATCATTTTTAAACGTCTTCAAGGATGGTGGACACCTGTTTTGTAACAGAAGGGACCATCGATGCATTAGAAATCCAAAAATAGTTGTTCCCTATTGACACAAATAAATACACATAAAACGATATAAAATCCACAAAAATGCCTTTTATCAGACTTGAAATATTATGGAATCCTCCCTAAACTCCATCAGGTCATGTTATAACTCCAGGAAACTCTCCTAGGTTGCAGTGCGGAGATGCCTGGTAACATATAATCTTCAATATTGTTCTCAGAACTATTGGAATGGATGAAGGTTTGGATCAAGCCAGATAACTATTTCAACTCTATTTTTACTCAAGACATGCATGAACACCCTCGGCTTTACAAGGCTTTAGACCACTAATGCTCAATAGTTTGTATATTCAAAGGATAGATGGAGAATAGTGACTATACTGGCAGATGCATATATAAACACATATGAATGGCTAGCTACAGGTGGTAAAAGAAGCTTTCAAATATAATTTATCAACACAGAGATAAGATGATAGTTATCTGGCATTAGACACAAAAGAAACATGAACAACCTATTCAAGTGCAAGCTTAGAACAAAAGAGAAAATGGAAATTGAACATCTAACAGCAAAATAAGATTATATTGCTAGAATGAAGATGAGAAGCTTGAGTAGCAAAGTCTCCACAGTCTCTAGAAGTTGAACCTATATTACTTCTAACTTTCAGCCATTTATAGACCTTTTACAATGCTCCTAAGCTCTCAAAGGCTCGGAGTGCCTTAATCTATCCTCTCTGTCTTTTCAACAACTTGATGCCATGACTAGGCACACATGGGCTCAGAGGTTTCTTCTTCCAATAGAAGAGTAACCGCATTCTGGAAATTTGCTGCGTTGGCAGAGAGATTTCTCGTGCCAGAGATGCCCCATGATCACGTCTGTTTGTTTTGGCTGTGTTGCGTTTTTGATGCCCCATGATCATTTGTTGGTTGTGGCTGCATCATGCTAGGCTTTTTCCATTTCTGCCTCTGTCCACCGGCTGCTGTCTCTCGGCCGAATCCCTCTTCTGGCATGTAGATATTATTGCATAACGCCTCTACTCTGTGATGGAATGGGTCTTCGGCCCTTTGAAATCCCTTCAAATATTAATAAATGATTGTTTTATGTTTTATACAGAAAACGTTGCAACACTGTAAAATCCCTCCCATCTCTGTTTATTTTGGACTTCAAAAGTCCTTAAACATGGCCTATTCCTCTATCAGGTCTGCCCTCTAGGTCGCTATTGCAAGTCGCTAGTGGCCTGTTTCTTTGTTTTTTCAGAAATACATCAAAACATTGAAAATACATTGAAAAATGGCTTTGGTGGACCTGAAAATATTATATATTTTCATTCCTGAACCCTTTCAAGTCTACGTCTTATCGCATCGGCACTGCTCCAAGGTTCCCTTTGTATTTCTTTGGAATACGTCAAACTGCGAAAATGCATTGAAAATGGACTTCTTGCAGTCTTGAAATATTATGAAATAATACTTAGAATATTGTCGGGTCTCGTTTATCGGGTTGCACACATATATGTGTAAAGGCCCCACTCCATGGTGTTTCCCCAATAACAATCCTTCAACGCGATATGGGTCATCGATCTGCACACCTGATCGATGGTCCATGTTGCATCGTTGATCGCCGTCGTAAGTTCCATACGATCCGCACTTACTCGGCTGGCTTGCCTCTGCTGATTGTGACCCACCAATCTAATCATCAGAGATCGTTGATCAGGGGTGTCTTCTGCCAAACCATAAGTCCTCCTCTGTGTTTGGCCGATTATGATTTTCCACTTAGATCTAGGTCGTCGATTGGCCAAATCTGACAACTGTTGTGTGTTTGACTCTGTATGCCTCTGATACATGGTGTTTCACTGTTTTTATGTGTTTTAGCCTCCCAATAGTGCTTTTCTGCCCTTCTAAGGGCACTTCTGCTATGTTTTTTTTAATCTTTGCCAAGATTTTGCTATCTTTTGAAGGCTTAAAGAGCATATTTGGATTCATTTTTGGGCCATTTTCCAACAAGGCTGACACTGGCTCCTTCTGGGGATGAAAGCCTCCCTGTGAGGTTTCAAGAACTACAGAACAATGCCTTTCCTGTAAAACCAAAATCAAATCTTCCTTCTAGTGTTCCATTGGGCATGGAGTCTATTTTGCAACAAAATAAAAATTGAAAAAACATATTTACAATACTAAGGCTTTAAAGGCTTAAATGAAATAAAGTTTGAAGAACCTCCCATTGACTGGGCCATCAAAAACATCTTCCCCCTCTAAATTGTGCAGAATGAAAATGTTGCTCATCTGAACTTGAGCGATGACAAACGGACGTGTCCTTAAGGCATCAAATTCACCATGGTTGCCCTTCTTTTCCTTCAACACATCCCATTTGAGAACCCAGTCACCAAACTGAAAATTGTCCCATTTTACCTTTCTATCAAAGGTTTCTTTTACTTGGTCAATGTGTATTTAAGCAAATTCGTCAAAGACTTGTAAAATCCTATTAATTTCATCTTCCTTTTCAAAAAGTTTTGAGTATTTGACATTGTCAGGCATAGATGGTCTATATTTCACCTCATCTTTGTATGCTTTCAACGTTGGATGTTTTTCTTGGAAGGTTTTGTTCACCTGTTGAATTATAAGGTCTGATTCATCCTCTGGTGTGTTATTTGTGATCTGAAAAGTTAATATGAAAGATAAATGAATGCATTCGTGTGTGGGGGACATAAGGACTACAGCTGCCCCTCCAACTTCCTTAGAGAAAGATCCATCAAGTAACATGTCCTAAATTTGTGGGCCTTCTTCCTCTGTGATCTGGAAAACTAGTTTCTTAAGCTGCGTGGAGGCCAACTGATTTTTTTCAATCTAAATAAAACAAGCTCCAAAATCAGTGTCGACAGCATGGATGGGATGATTAGTGGGATTCCTTTCATCGCTGATAATATAAGCCCACTGAGCCTCTCTGTACAATCTTCTATTTTCACCTCCAAAAACTAGGACAGTAGCATTGGACAGATCATTTTGCAATGTTCCACCTAATATCTTGATCCAGCCTCTGGAAAGCAACATTCCAAACTTGGGGGTACATCTGCTACCACAATATCCATCATCATGTTCTTCATGGGCAGCTGAGACAAAGTGATGTCTAGGTCTTTGATTAGTCCTAGACATTTCACCTTTCTAGAGTCAAAAGAAAACAGGTCATGATAAGGCTTGGTAATGTCAAGACCCAACTTATCCATGATAGCCTTGGGCATTAGATTATGGCTGTCTCCTGTGTCTAGAAGGTAGTTGTGAAGGATTTTGTCATGAATAATCAGAGAGACATAGAATGATGGGGAGTTGTCTTCACACTTTTCAATCATTGGGCTGTGAACAATGGCTGGTTTGTCATCTTGCAGATTTACATAATCATTGGAGGCTTGGATGGCTTTAGGTTCAAGGGCCTCGAGGATAGATTTATTGAAGGACTCATTCTTCACTAGATCAATCAGAGGTATAGGTATTCTTAGCTTCTAGATTTCTGATTCAAAACTAAAAGGAGAAGGAGACTTGTCAAGGCCTCTTACCTCTATCGCTGGAGCTTTGAGGATGATAGGATCAACTATTGGTCGCCTTTGCTTATTATCTTGTTGTACTGCAGGGACATCATCTTTATGAACAGGAGTTTCCTTGACATTATTCATCTTCGACCTCATATTATATCTTTGCTAATCTTCAGTTTATAGAACAGCTTCACTGTCCCACTCTTGGCTGATCTGGTCATTAAATAATGACTTTTCATAAGTAGCTCAGGTCAAAAAATGGGCACTTCCTTTATCTTCCATACAATGGATCTCATCATCTTCATCAAACTACTCTTCTTCCATGACTATGTTCTGGAAAGGTGTCTTCACCCTTTGGTCTTCATTGGCATCTTTTCTTCTTTGCAAAGGCTGCAACTGCTCATTAGCTCTTGTATATGGATTTGGGTTTCTAGGAGCAAAGGTATTAGGAACTCTTCCTTTCCAAGGGTGCTGCTCAACCTGGAATTTGGAGATATCAGAGGCTAATGACTCTATCATCTTGGTCATTTTATCAATCTTGTGATATGAAGATGATGAAGATTCGCCCCTCTATCTCCTTCTATCAACATTACCTTTGAGCTTCTCTACAACCATGATGTTTGATTCTACTTCCAAGGTTGCATCCTGCATATCAGCCAAAGTAGCACATCACCTCTCCCTCAATAGTAGGCATAAGTCAGAATCAAAATCACTAGCATAGGTGAGTTTAGCAGAGGTAGTGGTGGGTTTTACTTCAGTTGGTATCTTGTTGTACATGTGGTTAAACCTCTTATTAAAATCAGATAGCAACTCACCATTTTCCCTCTTTAAGTTCCCAAACTCAGCGTGGTAATAGAGGAGATCCTTCTTATCCCCCTAATTATTTAGGAATGCACAATCTACAGCCTCAATATCTGCTATAGATCTTGGGGTTAGTTCTCTGAACCATTTTCTAGCCTCTCCATCTAGGCTTTGGACAAAGACTCTCATCCACACATCATCTTCACTAATGTCCAGGTTATCAGCATAGCTATAGAATGACTCAAGATGTTCCTCAGCTGTAACACCTTCAGTCCCAGTGAACTTAGGCCTATATTTCTAATATTATCTAGTAGGCATGGCATTCAAAGGAGTGGGCAGTACTAGAGGTCCATACCTAGCAACTATGATTCTTTCCATTTTGGTAGGTGCTTGTGGGTCTGCCATAACTGTGGTGGCTATAAGGGTACTGGAAGTTTGAATGATAGAGGGCTGAGGAGTGACTGATAAGACTAAAGGAGTATGATGGATAGGAGGTGAGGTTTCCTTTGGGATTACAACAAAAGGAGAATCTAAAGAATAAGGAGCTTTATGAATCTATGAGAGTTTCTCTTCACTGCTAGTATTAGATGCTATACTCTCAACATGTATTTGTTCTACTGTAGCATTTTCTTGAAGAGATGTGGAATATTGTTTAGGTTTACCTGAACCTGATGCTCCTTTCTACAATGCCTTTCTTTCTTTGATGATTTTTTCAGGGTCAGGTACTGGGTCAGCTTGTGACTTCTCAGGATTTCTCTGAGTATGCCTCACAAACTAAGCTAGAACTATGAAGTGGAGTTGCAAAAAGGTTCGTCCTTTAGTAGAGTCACCAGATAGATGATTACAACTAGAAAAGTGCCCAAAATTTGACTACCATCAAAGCTAGATCTGTGTCATCTCCCAGGGAAGCTAATCTTCAGTCTCCTCTCCCTGGTAACATCATCAATTATGTTATCGCTCCAGGAAACTCTCCTAGGTTATAGCTCAGAGATGGCTGGTAACATATAATATTCAATATCGTTCTCAGAACTATTGGAATGGATGAAGGTTTGGATCAAGCCAAATAACCGTTTCAACTCTATTTTTACTCAAGACATGCATGAACACCCTTAGCTTTACAAGGCTTTAGACCACTAATGCTCAATGGTTTGTAGATTCAATGTATAGATGGAGAATACCGACTGTATCGGCAGATGCATATATAAACACATATGAATGGCTAGCTATAGGCAGCAAAAGAAGCTTACAAATCTAATTTATCAACGCTGAGATAAGATGACAGTTATCTAGCATTATACATAGAAGAAACATGAACAACCTGTTCAAGTGCAAGCTTGGAACAGAAGAGAAAATGGAAATTGAACATATAATAACAAAATAAGCTTATATTGCTAGAATGAAGATGAGAAGCTTGAGTAGCAAAGTCTCCATAGTCTCCAGAAGTTGAACCTGTATTACTTCTAACTTTCAGCCATTTATAGGCCTTTTACAATGCTCTTGAGCTCTCAAAGGCTTGGAGTGTCTTAATATATCCTCTCTATCCTTTCAACAACCTGATGCCATGACTAGGCACACATGGGCTCAAAGGTTTCTTCTTCCAACAAAAGAGTAACCGCATTCTGGTAATTTGCTGCGCTGGCGGGGAGATTTCTCGTGCCAGAGATGCCCCACGATCACATCTTTTTTTTTTGCTATGTTGCATTGTTGATGCTCCATGATCATTTTTTGGTTGTGGCTACATCGTGCTGGGATTTTTCCCTTTCCAGCCTCTGTTCACCGGCCGTTGTCTCCTGGCCAAATCCCTCTTCTGGCATGTAGATATTATTGCATAATGCCTCTGCTTTGTGATGGACTAGGTCTTCAGCCCTTTGAAATCCCTTCAAATGTTAATCAATGATTGTTTTCTATTTTATACAGAAAATGTTGAAACACTGTAAAATCCCGCCCATCTCTATTTATTTCAGACTTCAAAATTCCTTAAACATGGCCTATTCCTCTATCGGGTCCGCCCTTTGGGTTGCTATCGCAAGTCGCTAGTGGCCTGTTTCTTGGTTTTTTTAGAAATGCATCAAAACATTGAAAATACATTGGAAAATGGCTTTGGCAAACCTGAAAATATTATATATTTTCATTCCCGAACCCTTTCAGGTCCAGGTCTTATCACATCGGCACTGCTCCAAGGTTCCCTTTGTATTTCTTTGAAATACGTTAAACTGTGAAAATGCATTGAAAATGACCTTCCTACGGACCTGAAATCTTATGAAATAATACTTATAATATCATCGAGTCTGGTTCATAGGGTCGCACACATATATGTGTAAAGGCCCCGCTCCACGGTGTTTCCCCGATAGTGATCCTGCGACGCAATGTGGGCCATCGATTTGTGCACTTGATCAACGGTCCATGTTGCATCGCTGATCACCATCGCAAATTCCATACGGTTTGCGCTTACTCCACCGGCTTTCCTCCGTGGATTGCGACCCGTCGATTCGATCGTGGGAGATCATTGACCAAGGTTGTCTTCCGCCCAACCTTAAGTCCTCCTCTATGTTTGGATGATTGTGATTTTCCGCTTAGATCTAGGTCGTTGATCGGCCATATCTAACGGCTGTTGTGCATTTGACTATGTATGCCTCTGATACATGGTTATTCCCTGTTTTTATGTGTTTTAGCCTCCCAATAGTGCTTTTCCGCCCTTCCAAAGGCTCTTTTCCTACATTGGTTTTCATTTTTGGCAGGATTTTGTTGTCTTTTGAAGGCTTAAAGAGCATATTTGGATTCATTTTTGGGCCATTTTCCAACAAGGCTGACAGGGTCTGCCTTTAAATCACTATCGTAAATCGTTTAGTCATGGGTTCCTTTGTATTTGGGTTTATTATGAAAAATCCAAAATACACAGAAAAACCTGACAATTTGCCCCGTATCGAACTTCAAATATTATAATATCACATTCATAATCCTTTTGGGTCCAGATGTATATCGTTATCGCATATTCCTTTTGGCTTTTGATCGCCGATTGCATTGATCGGCCTTATCGGCTATCGACGCATCGCATGGTCGCTGGCCTGTGGCATCACCCCTTATATAGTTGCAATGCGATATTGCGATATCATAATCGCATATCACTGAACCTTTGGGCCGTGGGTTAAGTCCTTCCCTATGTTATGTTAGTGATGCGATATAGCACAGGTAGATATGGACCGTCAAATCTGTGCGCTTGATCGTTATCACGATTTCCATAAGGCCACACCCGATTAACTTTGCTTGCTACCATTGATTGCAATACGCCGATTAGATCTGGACTGTTGATTGGCCAGATCCAATGGCTCTTGTGCATTTTTATTTTGGCCTCCGATAGGCTCTATTTCCACTATTTTTGCATGTTTTTCTTGCTTGATAGTGTAATCCGCCATTTGTGAAGGTTTATCCTTTGCTATAGTTTTTAAGTATTGAAGGCTTAGAGGGTTTTTAGGATCCATTTTGGATCACGCCTTCCCATTGAAAAGATTTTGGACCACCAAAAGTTGGTTTCTAAGCATCGATCAAATGAGGATACAACTTCCTCACTTGTCCAATCTCTATCCATCGTGCACTGCTTGGTTTTGAACCTTTGAGTTCGATTTTGAGGTACTCAACATCCCCTCTGCGCGTAGTTCTCACTTTTCTGTCCAGAACTGTGTCTTCCTACAACTCATTGAGATATTCAGGCAACAGATCATCAATAGAAGGCAACTGAATTTGCTCTTTGGGATATTCAATCAATGAAGGTTCAAATAGTCTCAAGTTTTCTACGTTAACGACTGAATAGATATGCATGTAAGCTGGAAAATCAAGGCGAAAAGTGTTTTCACCAATTTTTTCAAGTATCTTGAAAGGCCCATACCTTATTGGTTTCAGCTTCTTACCTTCACCTTGCATTATGTCTTTGCTGATGTATAGCCAGACTTGATCACCCACTTGGAAGCTATGCTCAATTCGATCTGCCTTGCCATGCCTTGCCTTGTACTTGGCCTGGCTTCTTTCCAGTTGTTCCTACAATACTTGGTGAATTTCTTGGATCTTTTCAATGAACTTGGTTGCTTTGTCCACATCTCTATGTCCATCAACTGCTATGTCTTTACTAAAGACAAAATCCAAGAGAGACTTTGGTATAAAAGCAAAACAAGTCTCAAAAGGAGATCTCCGAGTAGAAGAGTGCTTGGCATGGTTGTAATCATGTTACACATAACACAAATGTTCATCCCAAAGCTTGGGATGCTTGCTATAATAGCCTCTGAGCTACTAGATCATTGTCCTGTTGACCACCTCTATTTGACCATCTATTTGTGGATAAATAGTGTGCTCTTCTTCAATCTAGTGTCCATCAACTCCCATAGACTTGACCAAAATTTCCCAACAAATCGGGAATCTTGATCAGATACAATAGAAGTGGGTAACCCAAAATGAACCCATACATGCTGAAAGAACAACTTCGCTATTTGTTCAACTGTAACATGCTTGTTACAAGGTATCAAAATACACATTCTACTGAACCTATCCACAATAACATATAAATAATCATGACCTTTTCTAGATTTTGGCAATCCCCCAACAAAGTCCATGGAAACGCTTTCCCGAGGACAAGAAGGAACTAGAACTGGAGTGTACAAGCCTATTTTTCTATTGTTGGGCTTGCTTTTAGCACACATGGTACACCATTTAATATATCTAGAAAATTTTTCATGCATTCTTGGCTAATAATAGAACCTTTGCAAATGTGAAACTGTTTTACTTACACCAAAATGACCTGATATAAGAGAAGTATGTGCTTCTCGGATTATGTTAACTCTTTCAATTTGTGGAATGAATAACTTTCCCAAATGATACAAGAGTTGGTCCTTAACATAATAATCCAATTCTTTTACTTATTTGCCATGACTTAAAGTTGCATATACATCTTTAAAATCTACATATTGAGCATATTGTTCAATGTAGCTTTCATGCATTACTGAGTTATGATTAAGTATAGTAGATGCATTTATGATTGGTCTTGACAGCATATCTGCAACCTTATTGTGTATGCCTTTCTTATATCTGATGACAAGATGAAATTGTTGTAGGAAACCCATCCACCTATATTGTCTTGTGATCCAGGTAGATGTTGGTGGCCACCCACCTATCCCATTTGGAGCCCCACAACTGTCTCTTTCAGATTTTTCAATTTCCTAAATTGTAGCACAGTTTACTATTTTTAGCAGTTTTTCGGGTCTTGAACTTCCGGAGCCGTTTTGAGGCCCTAAACGACGTTTTTTGGGAAATCTGGGGCAACATTGTTGTCTCCCAAAGTGGTAGTACTGGGATAGATCTTTCTAACAAGCTATCGTACGCGTCAAACGAAGATCGTATGCCAAAGTTACGACCCCGGGAAATTGATGTACCAATTTACCCAAACGGGGCCCACAATTTGGCGTTTCATCTTCTAGGGTTAGGTTTTGGGATGTGAAGGGTTTTCCATTGTTTCTCAACATTAAATAGGCCTTCGAGCCTCATTGTAACATAGTTTTAGAACAATTCAGAGGCATGTAGCCACCACATCTCTTCTCAGAGATAAGCTACCATCGCCCTAGCTAGTTTATTTCCATTACTGTTTGTAAGCATATTTCAGTATTTTACATTAATTAAATGAAGTATTATTTCCACTGCATCTTTATGTATATGGTTATCTCTGTAATTTTTTGCGTTCCTATTTAAATCTAGATCATCTTGATTGTTGCAATTTAGTTTGTTAGTGCAAATATTGTAGTGGCTGATGATCTGTATGTATGATTGTTTCTTTGCCCATTAGGTAATGTTTCCACTTTTTCACACTCTGTACTAATGCTTAAAATTCTTTATCGTATGTGCGATAATTAACTACTGCAGAATTAAATGTCTCAGAATGATAGCATATGGGTTTGCCGTGTTGCATAAACACTGCTCCCATGGCATAGTCACTGTTAGGATATTCCGACACATAGGAAATAGTTAAGTTCAACTTGGTCTAGTATAGAGTTAGGTATAGAGTTAGGTAAAGTGTGTTTCTTTACCGTTGTACATTTTGTAACTTACAATCCGACGGTCACGATATGTAGTGATTCGACGGTTCATTCTCTCCTCGGTATTACCGACACTTGATCCGTGGCTTGACACTTGATTGGTCCATGAGTTCTATTTAAAGCGCATGGAGGGTCATTGTTCGGGTAATTCGTGCATGAGAGAAGCTTATGTAAATTTTCATTCTTTGATTAATAAATTGCCTGTAGTACCCACGTTGGGACAGGCCGTGGACTGTTTCCCTCTTTGAGGGTTTTAACCACGTCAAAAATACTGGTGTATTGATCTGTGATCTGGTTGTGAGCGGTGTCCTTTTGGTATTCTTTCTGAGGAACTTACCCTGTAAATTCTTACATGGTATCAGAGCTATTTGAGGGCCGCGTCCGTTGGTGATCCAAATCTGAAGCCGGTAGAACTGCATGCGGCTGTCGTTTCCTAGATCTGCTGTTTCTTACTGCTTTCGGGCCGAGAGGACTGCTCTGTTGCGTTCGGAGCATCTGTTCCAGTGAGGAACCCCTTTCATTTCATGCGAAAAGGTTTCCGGTAGCCCTAGCTGCGTCATTTTTCAGATCGGGAGGTATACAGTGTTTTTGCAGTTTACTGTTATTTTCTCTCTGCTTATTTCGGTTTCGGTTTATTTGGCCTTTTTTTTTAACCGGATCTATACCTTTCATTTCTGTGTATGCTCTTTGCCCTGCGACTCTGTGTGATCTGGGCAAATCAGAAACAGAAAGGAAGGATTTTTCTCATGCGTATGCTCTTTTCCCTGCACCTTAGTGTGATCTCGGAAAATCAGAAACATTGAGAAAAATATTTAGTTTTTCGGCTAAAGCTAACTTTGAGATTTTTTTTAAAAATTTCTAGTTTTTTGGCTAAAGCTAACTTCGAGCCGCAAGGTTCTTTTTTCTTTGCATATTCGTGTTGGGTTTTGTGTTTTGTGTTTTGTAGGGAAAAATAGCTTTCTCAAGGCAAGCACGCAAACCAAGGCCCCCCCCCCCCCGCTCTCTCTCTCTCTCTCTCTCTCTCTCTCTCTCAAATTTTTTGTATAGATCAATTGGTTCAAAGCTATTTTTAGAGAGTATAGGTCTTGGGTTCAAGTCTCCATTTTGTGGGGGCAGATTTTTTCATTCCCGCACATTCGCGCACTTTGCCGGCAACGTCAACAATTTTTTTTCAAAAGCCATAACTTCTTCATCCGGAAGCTTTTTTCAGAGCCGTTTTTTTTAAAACCGCCTATTTTTGCGAGATCTATCCATTGGAACACTTACTTTCAACATCTTCAGCTTCAGTTTTAAAAAAAAAATGAAAAGTCCATGCCAAGTCATTCTTGACAGCACTAACTACTTCCAATGGGTAGCCTACATGGAAGATTTACTTAGAAGTAAAGGTCTCTTCAGAATAGCCACAGACCAAGAGAAGAAACCAAAAGATGAAGACAAGGCTGCAAAATGGGAAAATAGACAAGATCAAGCACGTGGTTTGATAGGGATGTCTATTTCTCCTGATCTTAGATTCCACATTGCAGAACTTGAGACTCCTCATGAAGCATTAGAAAAACTCGCTAAAGTTTTTGGGATTAAAAATGAAATTAGAGCCCATCAACTTGAAAATGAGTTGCTTACTTTGGATCCTAATAATTTTTCTTGCATTGAAGATTTCTTGTCCAAATTCAAGACCCTTAGATATCTCTTGGAAGGTGTTAAAGTTAAGAAAGAAGATGGTAACCTTATTTATTCCATCCTTACTAAGTTGGGACCAGCCTACTCTGTATTTGTTTCCACTTTCCATTCTACAAGGGAAGCTTTCATTTGTCAAGGAAAAGACTACAAGGCCCCTTCCTTTGACTCCTTTTGTGATTCCTTAATAAGAGAACAAGAAAAACTCTTACACCTTGGTCTTCTTAATCTTGGAAACTCTTCCACGAAAGCGTTAGCCGCCCAGCAGCAACCAAATTCAAAGAATCCTAAGAAGTCATATCCTCAAAAGAATGGTCCTAAACCAACTCAGCCTCAAAATGAAACATCATTTCAGCAAAATGATAAGACCAATAAAAACAAATGGAAGAAGACTGATAGACATTGTAACTTTTGTAATCGAGATGGCCACTTAGAATCTAAATGCTTTAAGAAGATGGAAGCCTTGGAAGCCGCAATGAAGAAACATAACACTTATGTGGAGCCTACTTCAACTTCAACTTCCGGAATGGCACTTTCTGCATGTCGTTGTCAATCATCTCAGTCTGGTTATGCATTAAATGTATCTTCTTCTTCTTCTCATTCTCATGAGTGGCTCATTGATTCTGGAGCCTCTTATCACATGGCCAAAAACCAAGCCATGTTTTCTTCTTTAAATGATTGTAACACCAAAAATATATATGTTAGTGATGATAGATCTCTTAATGTTGTAGGGACTGAAACTGTTCATCTAGACAATGGTCAGTTTAATGATGTATTATGTGTTCCAACCTTATCCTGCAACCTTCTATCTGTCTATCAGATAACTCATTCAGGTGAAGGTAAAATTGTTGAATTTTCACCTCATGATGTTGTAATCAAGGATCTAAAAGATCCTAAACAGATTCTAGCTATTGGTCTTGCTGATGATTCCACAAGGTTGTATAAGTTTCACAACTTTGGGTCATCAAATCTTCCCTCAGTATTTGTTGCTCATAATGATGAAGTGAGCAAACTTTGGCATGAGCGATTTGGTCACTTAAACTATCGCTCCCTTCAGCATCTATGTAAAGAAAATATGGTGACAGGTCTTCCTATGGTACCTTGCAGAGATGGTGTTTGTTCCGGATGTGTACTTGGAAAACATCATCGGGACAGTTTTGACAAACGTGCCTCTTGGCACGCCTCAGCCCCTTTACAGCTTGTGCACAGTGATTTATGTGGTCCTCTTCCTGTTGCTTCATTCTCTGGCTGCAAGTACTTCTTAACTTTCATTGATTATTTCTCCAGACGCACTTGGGTATACTTCTTAAAACTCAAGAGCGAAGTATTTAACACATTTTTGGCCTTCAAAGCCTTTATTGAAAAACAATCTAGACATCAAATTCTTAAGCTAAGAACTGATAATGGTGGAGAATATGTTAAAAACACATTCATCAACTTTTGCACCGAAAATGGAATTCAAATGCAACATACTGTTCCATACACTCCACAACAAAATAGTGTAGCTGAAAGGAAAAATCGCACCTTAAAGGAAATGGCTAATTGTATGCTGCAATCTAAAGGACTCAGTCTTAGTTTTTGGGCCGAAGCAATTAATTGTGCAAATTATATAATCAATCGCACTCCTACTAAGGTTCTAGAGAATATCACTCCAGAAGAAGCTTGGAGTTCCATTAAACCAGATGTAAGTCACTTTCGTGTGTTTGGAAGTGAAGCATGGGCCCATATTCCAGATGAAAAGCATAAAGCTTTAGAACCTAAGAGTGAGAAATGTACTTTTGTTGGATATTCTGAAGATGTAAAAGGTTATAGACTTATTCCATTTAAGTCCAAAAATGTTATCATTAGAAGAGATGTAAAATTTGATGAAAATAAATCGGCCTGCGAGCCTAGTCCGGCGGATGTGCCATCTCTTCCTATCTCTTCTACTTTTGAAAACATTTCTTCTTCAGATGATGAAAGCGAGGATGATAATCCTCCCCCACCTTCTCAGGATCCTCAACTTCCAAGATGGGTCCGTGATACTCGGGATGCAGCAGGTGATCTTGCCGGTGATCCTACAGATCAGCGACGTACACGTTCTCAGTTTGAAAGAGCCTCTTCTTTACTGGCTCAAGCTCCAGTAAATCATGATCCTGACACTTTTGCAGAAGCTTCAGGCCATCCACATTGGGAAGCAGCTATGAATGAAGAATATCATTCATTGATGACAAATGGTACATGGGATCTTGTTCCTCTACCAAAGGGACGCAAACTTGTTAGATGTAAATGGGTTTACAGAACCAAGTATGGACCAGATGGGAAAGTTGATAAACATAAAGCTCGTCTCGTTGCTAAGGGCTTTTCACAGGTTGAAGGCATTGAATTCACTGAAACCTTCTCCCCTGTTGCCAAAATGAACTCTATCCGCCTTGTTCTTTCCCTTGCTGCCTCTTTAAAATGGGAAGTCCATCAGATGGATGTTAAATCTGCCTTCTTGCATGGGGACTTGCAGGAAGAAATCTATATGGAACAACCCATTGGCTTCATACAAATAGACTCCAGCCTTGTTTGTCGACTTAAGAAATCCCTTTATGGCCTCAAGCAAGCTCCTCGGGCTTGGTATGCCAAAATGGACAGCTTTCTTTTAGAATCTGGCTTTTCTAGGTGTCATTCTGACAATACTGTCTACACCAAGAAAGTGGGCAACTCTCTTATTATCCTTGTTCTTTATGTTGATGATCTTATTCTTACTGGTAGTGATCCCAACCTTATAAACCATGTGAAGTCCAGCCTTAAAAAGAAATTTGAAATGACAGACTTAGCAAACTTACACTATTTTCTCGGTCTTCAAGTCTTGCAATCCAAGGAGGGTATTTTCCTTTCCCAATCCAAGTATGCTTGTGATATTCTTCGTCATTTTCACATGGAAGACTGTAAGCCAGCCCCTTCTCCCTTTCAGTCTGGAGTCAAACTTTCAGTCTCTTGTACTTCTCCTGAAGTTGATGCTACCTTATACCGTCAACTTGTAGGAAAACTCTTGTATTTAACCCATACTCGTCCTGATCTTTCCTTTGCTGTTGGCCTTGTTGCTCGTTTTATGCAAAACCCCCGTGAAAGTCATTAGAAAGCAGCTAAAAGAATACTTCGTTATTTTCGAGGTACAGTACAATTTGGGATTCATTACAGTGCCAAAGCAGCTCCTCTGTTAGTTGGTTTCACTGATTCTGATTGGGCTGGTGACCCTGATGATGAGAAGTCTACTGCCGGTTATGTCTTCACTCTTGGTTCAGGACCTATTACATGGCCTTGTAAGAAACAGGCTGCCATTTCTCTTTCGTCAGCAGAAGTAGAGTATTGTGGTATCGTGGAAGCTAGTAAGGAAGCCTTGTGGCTTCGTCAGATCCTATCAGAGTTTGGCTTTGAGCAGCAGCATCCAACCACACTTTGGTGTGATAATCAAAGTGCCATTCAGCTATGCAAAGATCCAGTCTAGCATCAGTGCAGCAAACACATTGAACTACACATGCACTTCATCAGAAAGTTCATTCATGACCATGTTCTTGAAGTGAAATATTGTTCCTATTGTGTCATATTTGTAAATCCTTCAATCCTATCCCAAGTTGTTCTTAAGGGGGGATGTTAGGATATTCCGACACATAGGAAATAGTTAAGTTCAACTTGGTCTAGTATAGAGTTAGGTATAGAGTTAGGTAAAGTGTGTTTCTTTACCGTTGTACATTTTGTAACTTACAATCCGACGGTCACGATATGTAGTGATCCGACGGTTCATTCTCTCCTTGGTATTACCGACACTTGATCCGTGGCTTGACACCCGATTGGTCCATGAGTTCTATTTAAAGTGCATGGAGGGTCATTGTTCGGGTAATCCGTGCATGAGAGAAGCTTATGTAAATTTTCATTCTTTGATTAATAAATTGCCTGTAGTACCCACGTTGGGACAGGCCGTGGACTGTTTCCCTCTTTGAGGGTTTTAACCACGTCAAAAATACTGGTGTATTGATCTGTGATCTGGTTGTGAGCGGTGTCCTTTTGGTATTCTTTCTGAGGAACTTACCCTGTAAATTCTTACAGTCACTAGCATCTGTTTCAATCTCAAATGGATGTTGAAGATTTGGCAGTGCTAGTACTGGTGTTGTACTATTTTTTTCTTTTAAGGTGTCGAAGGCTTTCTGCTGTTTGCCTACCCACTGAAACACCTTGTCAATCCTGTTAAAGCATGTAAGGGAGCTGCAATCAAGGAAAAGTTAGCAATAAACTTTCTCCAATATTGTGCTCCTCCTAGGAAACTCCTAACTTCTGTAGCAGATTTGGGTTCAGGCCAGATCACAAGACTTCAACCCTAGAGGGATCTATCTTCAATTCACCACCCCCTAAAATATGACCCAAATAATTTAAACATATTTTGCCAAATTCACATTTTGATAACTTCACATAGAGATTTTCTCTTTTCAAAACATCTAAAGTCTACTTTACATGCTTCAAATGTTCTTCCCATGTTTTATTGAAAACAAGAATGTCATCTAAATATACAATTACAAAATCATCAATAAAAGGTTTGAGTACATCATTCATAACTCTCATGAAAGTGGCAAGAGCATTAGTTAAGCCAAAACACATAACCAGCCATTCATACAGCCCTTGCTTTGTTTTGAAAGTAGTCTTCCATGCATCTTATTATGCTACTCTGACCTGATGATAGCCACTACGCAAGTCTAACTTGGAGAAGTAAACTGCTCCTTTCAGCTGATCTAATAGATCATCAATGCGAGGAAGAGGGTAATGATTCTTGATCGTTATTCTATTTAGTGCTCTATAATCAATGCACATCCTCCACGAACCATCTTTCTTTCTCACCACTACGATTGTAGATCCACATGGTGATGTGCTTAGTCTTATGAACCCTTTATCGAGAAACTCTTGTACCTGCTTCTTGATCTCTGCATTCTCTAAAGCGGATAACCTTTTATACCTGTGGTTGTGACTGTTTTTTCATCGCCTGAGTCTGACCCCAAGTCTTTCTGAATAGCAGCAACATTCTTCTTCTTCTTACCACCGAACTTCTTCGGTTTCAGCTCCAGATGCAAAGACCAACAATGTTCATCATCCTTCTTGCAGTGAGTGCATGAAGGTTTGTCCTTCTATACATTGTTTGCCTTCTTCTCCTTCCATTTCAGCTTCTTCTTTTCCTTGTTCTTGCTTGCACAAGGTTTTTATGATCCCCCAATCTTGGGGTTCACATTCTTGCCTCTAGCTTCTAGATGTGTAGCCTGAACTGATACATCATCTAGGCTAGTGGGATTAAACATGAGAATAACTATCCTGACCACCTATATACTTCAACAAAGTTTCAGGTGAGTCTAGAGATATGCCTAAAGTTAAAACTCTTTTTCTAAATTCCTAGGTATAGCTTTGTACACTTTGGCCCTTTAATTGGTGAAGAGTTTGCCAACTCATCATTGCTTGTTGCATATAAGCTAGAGGATAATATTTTTTTTTGATGGCAGAAGCAAATTCATTCCAAGTAGAAAGAATTTTACCATGTCTCTTCAAATCAGCTTGTGTCTTGCCTTCCCACCACACTAGTGCAGTTCCTCCACGGTGAAGGCTAGCCAACTGAATCTTTCTCCTTTCTGAATTAATGTTTTGCACCCTGCAATATACTTCAATCTATATAATCCAATTATCTAGCTTTTCTGCATTTAATTCTCCATCATAAATTGGAAAATCAAATTTCATATCTTATTTAATAAAAGAAGTTTTCTTCTTTTTCTTTTCAGGGCTAGTTTTATGTGGAGAAGATGATGAGGATGATGAAGGTGATGATGGAGTAGATGGTGGAGAAGGCCTCTCTTATTTTCCTTTGCCTTCTGGATGGGAATCTAGAAGAAGTTCCTCTGCTCCTTTACCTGGTTGAGATGCTAAAGTGCTTTCACCTTGACCTTTCTTAAATTCCCGATACATCTCTTCCACTATGGCCTAAAGTGCCTTAAAACCTTCTATAAATTGAGATTATACTCCCAGGGGAGTTTCTTCTGTCATTTTCCTCCAAGGATAGACTCTTCCAATTTCTGTATTGGTCTCAACAAGATTTCCTTTTCCCAGTTTGAGCTTTGACCTAGTTAGCATTCAAAAATCCGGCACAAGCTTGTCTAACCTTAGCAAACCTAAAGCTCTGATACCACTTGATCTAAAAATGATACCTTAGATTAAAATTAAGGTATTACAGACTCATGTGCAGGACTTTCCTATATTAGTTAGTGCAATAGATTGAAAATATTGTGAATAATATAGACAATGAGCAGCTAAAGAAGCATAACAAACACACACACAAAACACAACAAATAATCAAGGAGTTCACCCAAAACTCTTGGGCTATGTCTCCTGGTCCAGCTTTTAGTGGTGACCTCTCTATTGTGTCTTCAAGAGTAGATTTTTTATAAATGTGAGCTCAACTTGAGTCTCAACACAATATAAATAAAATAGCAGGGCTTTACTTGGATCCCCCAAGTCTTTTTAAGTACATAGACTCTCGCTCTTGCTCTTTGTCTTTGTTTTCTCTTTGTCTCAACATTTCCTACCTCTGTCTCTGTCATTCTGTGGCTTTTAAGCCAATCAACATTTGTCTATTCGTTTTTCCCCTCAGGCTCTCTGGTTCCCAGCCTCTGTCTGCTCAAATCCCCTATGAATGTTAAATAATCATTGTTAAACGTTTTCAGGGATGGTGGCCACTTGTTTTGTAACGAAAGGGACCATTGGCGCATTATAAATACCAAAACAGTCGTTCTCTGTTTACGTAGAGAAATACACATAAAACGCTATAAAATCTGAAAAAATGACTTTTATCGGACCTAAAATATTATGTTATCCACCATAAACTCCATCGGGTCCACCTTTAAATCGCTATCGCAAATTGTTTAGTTGTGGGTTCCCTTGTATTTGGGTTTATTATGAAAAATCCCAAATACACAAAAAAACCCGACAATTCGCCCCGTATCAAACTTCAAATATTATAATATCACATTCATAATCATTTTGGGTCTGACTGTATATTGCTATTGCATATTCCTTTTGGCTTTCGATCACCGATTGCACCGATCGACCTTATCGGCTATCGGCGCATCGCATGGTCATTGGCCTGTGGCATCACCCCTTATATAGTTGCGGTGTGATATTGTGATATCGCAATTGCATATCGTTGAACATCCAGGCCACAGGTTAAGTCCTTCCCTGTGTTATGTTAGCGATGTGATATAGCGCGGGTAGATCTGGACCGTTGGATCTGCACGCTTGATTAACGGTCCTCGTCTAATCACACTTAATCATTATCGTGATTTCCATAAGGTTGTGCCCGATAACTCCGCCTGCTACCACTGATTGCAATATGCCGATTGGATTTGGACCATTGATCGTCCAGATTCGACGGCTCCTATGCATTGTTGTTTTGGCCTCCGATAGGCTTTGTTTCCACTATTTCTGCATGTTTTTCTTGCCCGATATTGTAATCCGCCATTCGTGAAGGCTTATCCCTTACAATATTTTTTAAGTATTGAAGACTTAGAGGGTTTTTAGGATCCATTTTCGATAAATAACTTAAGAAAGTGTCTAGTAGATTGTCACGTAGGTTTCTAGTCCCACTCATTGGGCTAGAAGGATCATCTATATCCACAGAGAGGATTGCCTAGAAAACAATATCTTTCTCATCCAGATTGCCTCACATGTTGCTTGAATGGAAGCCATGTATTTTTCTTCTACTGAGCTCAATGTCATAGACCTTTTCTTCTTGCTGTACTAAGAAACTATTGCGGACCCAACACTAAAAATTCCACTTGATGTACTCTTTCATTGTAATAGACTCCCCAACCAATCTGAATCTATGAAGCCACATAGCTTCACTCCCTTTATCCATATGTACCATAGTCCAAACTAGGTAGTGCCCATGACGTACTGTAGAACATGCTTAGCTACCTTCAAAAATAATTTGGTTGGCCTAAACATAGCTCTTCTTATTTGGTTGATTGCATAACACATTTTTGGTCATGTGTTCATAAGATACATCAGTGAACCCACCAACTTCCAATAAACAATAGCCTCCACTTCCTCACCTAAAGTGGAATCCTCTTTCCTCCAATTGGTCATTATAGATGTCTCCATGGGTTTGCAAATGTCCATGTGGAACCTCTAAAGTATCTTGTTGTCATACTTTCCCTGAGAGACAAACAATTCCCCATCTCCTTACATGAAACCCATGTCCTTCATTTCAAACTCTCTTGTAAGGTCCTCCTTGCAAGATTTGTTTAGTTGCTCATCACTAGTTAAAATCAAATCATCAAAATATAAGACAATAATAAAAAAATTTACCTGCTGCCAAAATACGATAGAGTTTTTCATTCGCTTCACTTTTGGTGAAGCCCAAACTGGTTAGATAGCTATCTATCCTGGTGTACCATGCACGTGGTGCTTTCTTGAGACCGTACACAACTCACTTAAGTCCACACATATGAGACTCTCGATTAAAATTCTTGAAGCTTTCTATTTTCTCGATATACACCTCCTCCTCAATAACTCCATTAAGGAATGTTGTTTTCACATCCATCTCGTGGATCTTCCACTCCATTTGTGCATCTAGAGCAAGAATTGATCTAATGGATGAGTATCTTGCTACAAGAGAAAATGTCTCCTCATAGTCAATCCCCTCAACTTGAGAGTACCCCTTGGTCACAAGTTTGCCCTTGTACTTTTCTATGCTTCCATCTTCTACATGCTTGACCTTGAAGATACACCTCAAATCTACACTTGATTTATCTGTTGGTCTTGGGACCACTTCCCAAACACTATTCTTTACAATGTATTTGTATTCCTCCACCATTGCATCAATCCATATAGACTTCTCTACTTCTTCCTCAAAATAGGATGGACCAGTCTCTACAAGATTAGTCATTATAGTCATGTAGCTAGTGTACTGATCTGGTGAACTTCCTTTCATGCGTTGATTTGAAGGAGTAGGAGCACCCACATTCTCCCTCGCATCTTGAAAAAGTATCTCATTTTTGCTGGTCCTTTTCCTACCTTCTCTGGATGGTTCTGCGTGAGTGGCTATCTCCACTCTCTACTCCTGAATTTGTGGGTTCTCCACAACTTCCTAAGGCTCCTCCTTTGGAGCTAAATGCTCCTCTTCTTGTGGGATCTGAAGATCCCTCTCAAGGGAGCACCACATCGTTTTATCTTCATCAAATTTTACATCCCTTCACACATTTTTCATTATAAGGGATGACAAGTACACACACTAGTTGCAGAGAATTTATGTGTAACCCACAAATGACCCCAATTTAGTTGTCGACTCTAGATTCTTCCTTGACTCCTTGGAGACATGGTAGTAAATAGAGGCTCCAAAAATCCTATAGTACGACATATCTAGCTTTCTCCTTGAGAAGGCCTCCTCCAATGTCATCATGCCCAGAATATGATGAGGACTCCATTTCTGCATATAGAAAGTTATGTTGCATACCTCGGCCCACAAATGCAGAGGTATACCTTGATCATGCAACATTGCCCTCACTGCTCCCACAATGTTATGGTTCTTTCTCTAAGCCACCCCATTCTAGTGTGGGTTGTGGGGTGTTGTCAACTCCCATCCAATGCCTTCTTTTGAAAAGAAATTTTTAAATTCATTTGACACATACTCACCTCCATCATCACTCTTGAGAACCTTCACCTTCTTGCCTATTTCTTTCTCAACTAGTGCCTTGAATTCTACAAACTTGGAGAATGTGTCGTCATTCTTCCACATGAAGAATATCCAACACTTCTGTGAGAAGTCATCAATAAATATGACAAAATATTTGTGCCTAGTTGTGGAGCCTGTCGAGAAAGGTCCACAAATATCAAAGTGGATTGTTTCCTAGACTGCATGTGCTTTGTTGTCCCAATCATGGAATATTGGTTTTGTGTACTTCCCCAAAGTACATCCTTTCCATACATCTTGTTGTTCAAGTGCTCATTTGGGGAGGCCTATGGTTATCTGCTACATGATCTTCAAAGTGCCATTATTCAAATTTCCAAGTCTTTTATGCCAAAGTTCACCGAAATCACGACTCTGCACCTTATCCACCTTTTGTGCTCAATGCAACAAAATCCTCCACATATAGCTTATATAGGTTCTTCACACAAAACTCTATTTACTTCACCTGTCACGTGGCTATATGTATTAAGAATTCCTTTCCTTTTCTAAAGATCACATCATAACCATGGTATTCCAAAATTGTAACAAAGATGATATTTTTCTTTAGGCCTGGAATGAACCTGGCATCCTTTAGCTTGAGAGGGGAGCTTGACTCCTCGTGAAAGGTGACTGTACCAATCTCAATCATACTATACCTTTTGATGTCCCCAATCTTGATGTGCATCTGCAAATTGTTTTCCTCAAGATCATTGAAAAAGTCTCTACATTCTTTCATGTGGAACGATGCACCTAGGTCCAATTACCACAGGCTCCCCATCACTATGTTGGCCATGCATGTAATGAGGGTAAAATCAAGGTCTAAATATGAAGCCAAAGATTCACCAGCTGCTTCTCCTGAAGTATTTTTGCTTGTCTTTTTGTGTGACACTTCATGGCATAGTGCTTGAATTCATGACAATGAAAGCATTTAATTTTTGACAAATTTTTCTTCTTGCCCCCTTGACTAGATTCTAGTTTGGATTGGGATTTCTTCCCTTTTCCCTTCTTTTCCTTTCTAGCCAATGCATTTTTTTCTTCATCCTTGCCCTTGGATGAATTCCCATATATGGTATTCCACCTTATTTCATCCTCTACACATTGGACCATAAGCGTTCCCAATTCAATAGTGTTTCCCTCTCATTCATCGAATCTTGATACATATGCCATCTCTTGGGAAGGCCCAGAAGAGCTAGGATTACCAATTCATCTTTAGGGATAGTAACACCGATCCACCTAGTTCATCATGATATTGTGTTAAACTGCTCAGATACTACAATATAGTGTCATTATTCTTCATCTTGATACTTTGAAGTTTATCCTTCAGTGATAGCTTCCTATGGTCACTACTATTCTTGAACATTTCTATTAGTGTTTTCCACATCGTGAATGGAGTTTCTTTCCTGTGGATATTGGAGACCATATGATCCCATACTCCCTCCAAGATTATTCTCCTTTACTTGGCTACATCGTTCTTCCACTTTGCAAGGTCCAGGGCATCAGTTGTTGGTGGTCTTGGAATATCTTTCTTGACATATTCAAGCAATCCATTCTCATCTAATATTGCCTCCATGCAGTCCTTCCATGCAACAAAGTTTGAGGTTCCCTCCCAGGCATACTCTAATCTTAGTCCATTAAAGTTCATCTTCATAGCAATGAAGAAATCTTGCTACATTGATCTTAAAATTTGAACTTTTGAGAAACAACTATGAATTTCCTGCTCTAATGTGAATCCATGGACCATCTTTGATACCATGTAGAAATTAGGCTATATATTTGCAACTTCTCATGAAGTTTTAATCAAAATCACAAGACACAAACCTCTCTACTACTCTGCAAACATTAATTGACAATTTAGAAAAAAAATATCAGACATAAAATATGAAAAACACACATGCAACAAGTATTTTATACGGGGAAAGAAATATACTAAAACCCCCGATGCATGCTTGAACTAATCAAATGAATAGAGATGCATTACAGTTTATTTTCTAAACTGAGCACACCTTGCAAGTCCATAACCTATCTCTCTACTCACTGAAGGCCTTTGACCTAGACTTAGTTGTTCCTTGAGGAATTAGGCCTCTATTATTTAGGAAATTCCTTAAATTGAATTTCACAATTCCTTAGGATGACCATCTGACTACATGAAACACTTGTACACTAAAGACTAGTCTACAATTGATGTTACACTACCTTGGAATATCCACCAATCTCGGGGAAATCAAATTCTCTACATGCACTAGCTATTTTGGGCTAATTGATCATTTAATTGGATGATCACTAAGTTTGACTGAAGTCCCACTGCACAACTTGACCATCCACTACTTCATCCAACATTTGGAACTAGTTTAACTGAAAACAACCTTAAATAAGGGACCTTGATTGCTAAAAATTACAACCACACATGCTTAACTGAACTCTAACTCCTCCAACTTGAATTTACTGAGTAAACTAGGTGACACAAGCCATGTCACACAAATTAACATCATCCAAGTTTTCTATTGATGTGGAAATTCGAATTTTCTCAATTTAATCAAGGCAAAATCAAATTGAGACTTTTTTGTTGCATTTTTCAACAGAAGAAGGGAAGCTACTAAGATGAATCGACCTCCAAGGTTCCAGTTATGGAAATGGGGTCTAAATTTTTTGAACTTTTTTCAAACTCTTCAAAATTTAAAATGGATAGTGTTGATGTGCTCATCTCATCAAGACCTCTCCAACAACATGTAATTTTCCTCGATTTAACTCCTAGATGAAAAGATAGGAGCCTTCAAAGATTGGCCAATAGACATGTGCCATGTCATCAAGGCTAGACATGTGGCTCCCATGTGGTATCCACATGGAGCTCACATGACCCTCCAAGTCACAACTTTATTCATTTTCGACTCATTCATAGCCCTTTTCCATACTAGAAAGATCTCCCTTGCAATATATGACCCCATGGACCCACCCTCATTCAATGCTATGATACGTCAAGTGGGATCCTCAAGGTCGTGTTATCCTAGGGATAAAATCTTGGGATTATCCCTTCTAAAACTTTTACAAAATGTCAGGGTCTCTTTGTTGGGAAGGGGTCCCTAGGTTTAATGGAGTCAATTTTGAGTAAATTTGTAGCTTCTTTTTGTAACGAATTTTGAATTCTCCGTGAAATGTGGAAGAGGAGCGCGAAGCTAGTAGAAGTCAAAGGGGATTTAGTCCCTTATTTGGGTAGGTGATAGAGTTGTGTTGAGACCCACTCATTGTCCGTGGATCATGGTATTGTAAAGAAAATTCTATATAAAGTTGAGTCATAGTGAGTCTTAGAAGTTAACTTTTGGAAATCAATCATTGTAAGGGCAAGGTGCTAAGGAAGGAAAGGTCTATTTCTTGTACTTAGAAGAAAGGGGAAGCCTCCTGTAGATGAGTGCACGGAGACCTTGATAAGTCCACATGTTGAGTATGCGGGCCCCTGCAGCTGAGTGAGAAAGGAGAAGAAGTATGTGATTAAACATTTATACTTAATAAAGATTGTTTTGGGCCAAAATTGATGCATCTGTGTCTTATCATTTACTTATGAAAATTTTATTTATCTTCGCTCTGTGATATGTTTTATGTGAATTAATGGTTATTTCTATGTGAAATTGATAGATCTGTAATATTTATGCATGATAAGTACAATTAACTACATTCGTGAAGGTCTGGAAGTCGTTTAGATAGATTTGCAGTAGTTATCTATTCAGAAGGACTAGAGTTGTGCAAAGGTAGATCTAGGCAATAGAAACTTCACGAACACATCACATAGGCCTCTGGATGCATAAAATTGGTTCTAACATTCCCCAATAATACTTTGGGTGAGATTGTAGCCTGCGTTATGCAAGTTGTTACCGAAAGGGCCAGCAATTAGGGTTTTGTTGGTTAGTGCAGTTAAAGCTAACCCTGGGTTCGACCCCATCAAGCCAACAAATGGTTCCTTTTCCAAGACAAGGATCTATCTGAGGAATGTGTGATGTCAAATAAGTGGTTTCTTACTAAGAAGGAAATTGAAAAGTGGCTCAATCAGAAGTTGCACACATTTTCAGCTCAAGAGAATAGAAACCCGCAGAAATCCTAGGAAAAATGGTTGAATGGATACTTGTACACAAACAAAATCAAAGCCCTTTTCTATTTATTCCCTTCTAAATTGCATGAGTGGCTATCTAAATTAGTGGAGAGTCAAGGTACGTGGAGGCTTGATGGCACTATTTTTTGGACTCTAGAGATGGTGAAGCGCTTAGAAGCTTCAGAAAATAGCATCATGTGCGTTGTCGATTGATCGTATCGTAGGAGGATTCATCAATGAGCTCGCGATTAATATGACCATCAACTTTAGCGAAGTAGAGTGCAGGATCTTCAAGGGACTACGGGTCAAGTATTTAAAGTCTCTGAAAAATTGGATTAAGATGTTTTTGTGTGAAAATTGGGTTATTCCATTATCTTGATGTTTGGGACTATGCGAAGAAGAAAACCCTTCAGAAGGAATGGAGAATCAGGCTTTAAATACAGTTCGTTCTTAGGATCCTCTTCTACCGATGACGAAGGAACTGTTCTGAGTACACTGTGAAGCGTGTTGTAGATAGTAAGTAAAGGTATCCCGAGGATACCTCATTCATCCATGCCACCTCCACCCCTACCTCAACCCCCACCTCTGCCCCCACCTCCGCCTTGTACACCTACACCTTCACCTCCACCTCCACCTCCATCTCCACATCAACCATTCAACATGGAAAATGCAATGAAGATGTCGATCTTCAAAGGGGTAGGAAGCGAAGATCATGAACAATTCTGGTTTGTTGCAAATGCTATGTGGACAATGGAACATATTACTGATGATAATATAAAGAAAGCGCAACTGGTCACAGTGCTGCAGGATAGGGCGTTGACTTGGTATATTAAATTTTTTCAAGACAGACCTTGTGTGACATTGGCAGAGACTCAACAAGCATTGAACAGTGGGTTTAAGAAGCCTAAGTCTAAGGAGCACTCTGTAACATAGTTTAGGGAGATACAAAAAAAGGTAAATAAGTCCACATGGGATTTTGATCATATGCTAAAATGCCTGATCCGGCATGCTAATATGAACATCACAGATGATTAACACAGAGACTGGTACATTGCTTCATTGTTGCCTCATCTAAGATTACCATTATCACAATAGAAGATAGGAACACAATCAGAGGCTATGGAGTTCACGATGAGGTTGGGAGCCTCACCAGTACATGATATGAACATTTGAGTACAACAGATTCAGTCACATCTGGTAATTCAGCACATGGAGTTGCAGAGATTAAAGACATGGAAGGAAGCTCAGTGAGAGGTGCACGTTGAAGTCTGGTGTATAAAATGAAAAGACAAGGAACATGATAAGGATCATTGCCCTATTTATTAAAATTACTTGATTGAAGGAGGTCCTGAGCCTTTGAAACCTGATAACACTCTGGGACCAAGTGCGGGAGTACCATTATGGTGTGATATCTGCCAGATAACTGAGAAACACACGACTGATAATTGTCACCTCTTGCAAAAGATTTTTCAGACACCACAACAATTATTTTGTACTTTTTGTAAATCGGTTGGACATGATGAGCAAAATTGCTGAAGATATGAATTGATGATAGAGAGGACTCCTAAATATTGAATGTAAGAAGAAAATCAGCCTCAGGATCAGGGCAGGGGTGCAGTGCGTGGAGGATTTTAAGGTCATGGGAGAGAAAGAGGAGGAGGGGCTGGTAGAGAACGCAAAAAAGTTATTTGTTATAACTGTAGTGAAGCTGGACATTTTGTGTGCGACTGTCAGAATCCAACACATCCCTCTTGTCAATATTGTAGACAGTTTGATCATGCGATGGAAGATTACCCAGTGTTGATAGCTAATATGCAGTACAAAAAGATGCAACAACCTACACAGAACATCGAGATGATGAGGGTAGAGCCTCACAAAGAAGATCACAGTATTAATATTGTAACACATAGTGGTATGGCCACAAGAGAAGATAAAGGAAAGCAACCAACGACCCAAGGATAGGTGCACAAGGCTGCTGAAAACAAAGTCAGGTTTGACCTCAACCGGGCTAGAGAAACTTTCATGGAGGCCAAGAAGAATTTTGCTAAATATTCTATGTCACGGGGTCAAGAGAAATCAGATAGAAACAGTGAAGTACAGGACATGGATCCCTCGCTATTAGCAACTTTTCTGAAAACTTGTATGAAGTTGTTAAGAGATAAGAAGGCAGTGGAAGGGATCCAAGAGCTAATCGAGAATTGTACGAGAAAAATTAATATTCTTTCTGAACAGTGTGCTATGAGGAAACTGGGTAAAAATAAGAAGTGAACAAGGCATGAGATGAGGCTGACCACGTAGATTGGAGAATATGAAATGGATCAAGTCATCCTAGATTTCGGTTCTGATGTGAACTTACTATCTAAATATACATGGGAGAGGATGGGGAGGCCTGCGCTACAATGGTATCCTATACATCTATGCATGCCAAATCAATATAATATCATTCCTCTGGGCCGCATTTATGGGGTAACAGTAAACATTGAAGGAGCAAGTGCTCTGGTCAATTTGGTAGTAATTGAAATAGTGGATGACAACAATCCTTACCTTACGCTACTAGGAATTAATTGGGCCTTTGACATGGATGCAGTAATTAATCCAAAGAAGCAAAGGATAAAATTTGAGAAGAAGGTGGTCATGTTATTGTGCCACTGGACCCTGTTGAGGGAGCACGCTACATTGAATCGGTCCGCGACTATGTGGAGAACCAAATATACAAGATAACTATGCATGATGAAGATTGGATCAATCCTACTACAGATGGGCAGATCATGTGGGATAGAGACATCTCCTGTAACTCAAACTCATATGAAGAGCTCGAATATTGGCATAATAGGTTGCATGAAGTCTCTACGCTACATTGTAATATGATGACAAAATCATTGTAGTGCATCTCTATGAAGGTAAGGAATCTCTCTCTTTATGATGGCACTACACGCTATGCCTTCCAGTTGGTGGTGTACACATAAGGATAGCTTCATTGACTGGAAGGAATATAAGTGAATGATGAAGCTAAGGTTTAGATACACTAATACCCATATGATTGAAAAATATAGTGGAAAGGATAATACACGAGAATACTTAGTGTGGTGGACCAAAGCATGGGGCGAAGAGCTGCAACATGAATGGGTACATATCTTCTGTCATGCCTTAGATACTATTCCAATGAATTGGTACTTCGAAATAGAGCTACGCCATGGGATAGTCAAATGGGAAATCTTGAGGGAAAGTTTCCTGTTAACTTTCAACTTTGAGGGTGGGTTTTAGTGCATTGATGAAGTGCTCCAAGAAATTAAGGCCACTATCTTTAGAAAACACAAAGAGCCAGTAGAATGGGTTTAATCGGACTGGAGTACCCATATGCTCCATGCATTGGAGTGCTATAATGTGATTGCAAAAGAAGAAGAAGAAGATTCGTGAAAAATCAACATTCCAGAGACCGAAGGACAGCGTGAGGTTGAAGGTCCTAAAGCAGCGAACCCTGATATATTAGAACCTTTGAAGACCGTGCAAGTAAACATTGGGCCTGACGTGCAGCCTAAGTTTGTAAAGGGAGGTGATTATTGGGATGAAGATACAATTGATAAAGTTGCAGAGCTGCTACACGAATACCATGACTTGTTTCCTACCAAGTTCTTGAACCTGAAAGGAATTGTAGGGGATATAGGAGTAATGAAGATCACCTTAAAGCCTGATGCAAATCCCATGAAACAAAGACCTTACCGTCTAGATATGAAGTGTAAGGAAAAGGTGCACAAAGAGCTAGACAAAATGCTGGAAGCTGGTATTATTGAGCCAGTACAAGAATCTGATTGGGTGAACCCTATGGTTGCTCAAGAGAAGAAGCAGCAAGGTGAAATCAAGATATTTGTATATCTGAGAAAGGTTAATGATGCGTGCGTTCATGACCCATTTCCAACCCCATTTATAGATGAATTGTTGAGAATGTGGGGGGACAAGAATCTTATTCGTTCACTAATAGGTTCTCAGGGTACCATCATATTAAGATCGCGTGAGAGGATCACAGTAAGATGACCTTCGCAATGGAGTGGGGATGATTCCAATACACAGTGATGCCATTCAGACTGAAGAATGCTACCATGATTGTTTCAAGCGTTATAATTGCAGCATTTAAAGAATTCATCCATAAATTCTTAGAAGTGTATTTTGATGATTGGACTATGTTTGGATTGGTAAAACGACACATTGCAAGTCTGCACCTTCTATTGGATACTTGTCACAAATGCCAAATTGCTCTCAACTTGAAGAAATGTATCTTTTTCTTGCCTTATGGGTTATTTCTAGGCCATGTGGTATGTAAGCAAGGACTAATGGTAGACCCTACGAAGATAGTAGTGATTGTAAATTTAGAAGCTCCAAAGAATGTAAAGCAGCTACACACAAAGTTGGGCCACACTAGCTACTAAAGAAATTTTATCTAGGCTTATGGAGAAATTACTGAACAAGGATGCAAATTTATGTTAGGATGAAGAGTGTCAGCACTGTGTGGATGTGTTAAAGGGTAAGATGGTTATTGTGCCTATTTTGGTGTTTCCAAATGGAAAGAAAGAATTTCATGTACATGTTGATGCTTCTTGTATTGCGTTGGGTGTGGTATTGACCCATCCAGGCGAAGGCGAGATATATGACCCTATATCCTTCGCAATCAGGAAACTGTCAAAAGCTGAGAAGAACTATTCATCTACAGAGCATGAAGGATTGGCGATGGTCTACATGCTACATAAGTTTCAACATTGCCTCTTAGGAGTGAATTTCAAAATGTATACAGATCACTCTACTCTCAAGTACCTAGACCAATAAGCTTGTGTTGGGGGGGGAAGATCTATAGGTGGTTATTGTTGTTTCAGGAATATGACTTTGAGGTTATTATCAAGTGTGGATGGTTGAATACGAGACCAGATCATCTATCCAGAATTGAGACAGGTTAAGAACCTACTAATTTTGGGGAAGGATTGTTGGATGCATAGCTCTTCACTGTACACATTGCAGATGATCATTTTGCTGATATAATCCAGTTTTTGACTACTGGAACAGCCCCAGAAGGATACTCTTCATAACATAAAAAGGAGTTGGTGGTATGCGCATATGAATTTTCTATGATTGCGGGACACTTATATAAGATGGGCACTGATGAAATACTGTGCCAATATGTTTTGGAATTCGAACGATCGAGCATCCTTCCTGAAGCGCATGGAGGAGTGGCGAGAGGACACTATGCAGACAGACCAACCGTGCAGAATATTTTTCGTGCAGGATTATGATGGTCAATGGTGCATAAGGATTCAAAGGTGTATTGCAAGGCATGTGATGCATGTCATAGGACAGGAAAGTCATTGTGTAGGGACAAATTGCCCTTAAATCCTCAGATTTCATGACAAGTGTTTTAAAAATGGAAGATTGAGTTTGTGGGCCCAACACAGCCACCAGGGAAAAAGATGGGCATGCGGTACATTATTACTGTGACAAAGTATTTGACAAGATGGTAAGAAGCACAACTGGTGAAGGAATATAGTTTTGCTACAACTACAATGTTCCTGTTTCAATATGTCTTGACTAGGTTTGGGTTTCCTAAGATATTGATGAGTGATAGGGGTACACACTTTCTAAATGAAACTATTACCGCGATGCTCGAAGAATTTCAGATTTATCATCAAAAGAGTATGCCCTATCATCCTCAGGAAAATGGCATGGTTGAAGAATTCAATAAAATTCTGGAAAATTCATTGACAAAGGTCTGCAACGCGCAAAGGAATGATTGGGATGTGCACATACCAGTGGTCCTATGGGCATATAGGAAAACATGTAAGAAATTGACAGGACAAACCTCGTTCAGCATGGTCTATGGGATAGAGGTTGTGATTCCCATGGAGTATATCGTGTTGAGTTTGTGAATTACAACATTGACTGATATGGAAAATCATGAGACTATGGAAGAACACCTCACACAGTTGCTGGAATTAGAAGAAGACATGTTTTTAGCAGGATTTCACCACCAAGTGCAAAAGGAGTGCAACAAGTCCTGACATGATCTACATATTAAGTTGTGCACCTTCAATATGAATGATTTAGTGCACCTATATGATAGCAAGTTCACGAAGTTCACTGGGAAGTTTCAAATGCACTAGTTGGGACCCTATGTAGTCAAGGAAATTACAGATGGTGGAGCAGTTCAACTCACGAAGCTGAATGGGTAATTATTTCCAAGAAGAGTCAATGGAAGTCAGCTGAAGTTATATCAAGGGGATCATGCCCTTGCACAATGACTACATGATGGAAGGATAGTCTTAGTACTCCAAGAAGATGCAAGGAAGTACAAGACTATAAACTACACTGCCCAAAGATTGGGAAAACGAAGTAAGGGGATTGTGAGAGGGAAGCTAGAAGTGCACAAGGAGAAGCTGCACTAAGAGAGATGCACCATGGAGGATGGTTCCATGCAGATGAGTCTAAAACTAGTTGTTGGATACATTGTACGTGATTGGGTGGTGAAAATATCGTTAGGAGGAGTGGGTATGCTGCATTTACAGTGCAAATATTTGGCAATCTGCCGCCAAATATCATTTATGATTAGAAATTTCAGGGAGGGGTCGGATTTGAATTTGAAACCGCCTATAAATCTGGCATGTTGGCCTGCAATAGCAAACTTTTCCTTCTAAAAATTTCTTGTGAATTTTCTTGCCTTAAGTCTATGAATCGAGAAGATTGGGAGGAACTTATTTCACGGTCATAGTTCACAAATTTTTCTGATTGGAGCCATAAGTTAATCCTTGAGAAAATGACTAATTCCACAGAATTCGTTGTCTCTGAAGCCGTAGCCCCTGAGATTGCATCGGCAAGGGAAGCTACACCATCTGTGCCTACGACGTCGAGGTTGCCTAGGCCTAAACTAGCCACTACTAAGGAGAAACAGAAGAAACCATAGGCTGTTTCGGTGAGGTAGTCACCGAGGAAGAACCCTACGAAGGTTCGACAGAAAGGAAATATGGACAAGTTGAAACAGCCACACGAACCCCTTGATCTTGACATAGAGGAGCTCCGTGAAGGGGTTGAAGACTTGGATGCTAAGGAGGGAGACCTATCACTAGGCTCCCAAAGTATATCCCTCGCGAAAGGGCAAAGCGAAGGTCCCGTAGGATGCATATTCCGGCATGTTTGTGGCCTCTACACTGTTGTCGTAGGAGACAATATCATTTGAAGGTACGCACTTAGGACATATTCTCACACTCAAAATTGAGGATTGGGATCTATTTGATCATGAGAAATTCCCTCATTTGGCAACAAACAAATATTTGGCGAAAATGTACTATGAGGAGACTAGAGTCATGCGAAAATATACTATGTGTACTGCATTTTAGCAGAATCACTATCAACATGGTGTGCATACACCAATTACTTACATTGGTTCATGTTGAGTGTCTTTGGTTGGGAGAGCCTATCCCCATCACAGATATTTTAATCCACGATATCACCAGATGGCCCTACTAAGGGATGGCTCCCGCTGAGGAGTTTGGTGGCAAGAGTAAAGAAAAAAAACTCACGAATAGAATGAAGAGCAAGTTTGGCTTAGTGAATAAGTCGCGCAAATACTCTACCCGTTCCATCACAGACAAGGCAGTGCAGTTTGCCACCCATATTTTGGCTTGTAAGGTCATGAGAAAGTGTCGTGCGGATTAGGTGTCAGTGCTAGTCATTTCATTGCCTGCACAATGCACGAAGGGGGTGTAGTACAACTGGGTGCAGTATCTCTGCAAAGAGTTTATGTTCAGTAGTCGCGAAGCACAGGACCCCGACAAGGAATTCCATTATGCCTAGATATTTGATGAGCACCAATATTGCAACAAGAATGCTGCAACTCTTGGGCTACCATCTTTACTTTATATCACTGAGGTTCGTACAAACTTGGAGGTGAGAGTGATGTATACACCAGTAAAAGTGATGGTTCTGCCTTTTGTCACTGTTTAGCTGGCAAGAGACCATTAGGGTTTTCAGGCCAAAATTCTATGGATTCAGAAGAAGCTTGGTTCCTTGATGAAGAAATAGAAATCTACTCTAAGAGTGAGCTAATATAATGTAATAACGAAAAAGATTAGAATTCAATGCTAAGGCACACCATTTCCTAAATAACTGCTAAGAGCTATGCTTTGCAATAATACTAAATAAACATGAAAAAAAGCTACTATCCTAAGCATGGAAGTTAAAAACATCAAACACCACTATTATGCATGTAAAGCACCGTAATAAATATGTTTTGTCTTTTTATGCTTTCAATGAAAAATCAAGTGTGCAAGCCAATCTCTTTTGGTGATGTGGCAAGTGGCTTAGGGATGGTGGTAGATGGTTGGAAGGTTCAGGAGATGGTTGGAAGGTTTGGGAGACCCTTTGGTTACCTTGTGTGGCTTCCTAGAGGTTTTCCCTCAATTCAGCCTCAAAACAGGCCACTACAAGAAAACCTACAGGACATACTAGAAACCTACAAGATTCCCTGTATTTCTATGAGATACAGAAGATAGAAAAACGATGGGTGTTGGAAGTGATGGAAGGCTTAGGGAAGGTGGTTTATGGGTGGAGTAGAGTGAGAAAAGGCCTAGGATCACTTAGAACCCAAAACCAAGTTTAGGAGATGGTTGGATTTGTTCAACATGCTTGAGAGAATTTCTATGTAAAATGCTGAAATTGGTGAAGTTCTTGATGAAAACAAGGAATGCATATGGGTGGATGAAGTTGGAATGTGGTTGCTTGCTATGAGATCTCTTTCTAATTCTAAAGCACCTTCTCTACATCAAACATGTGTGATTTCCAAATAGTCATGTAAACAAGAAGAATTCTCATGAGCTAGAAAAGCATAATTTAATGAACTAACTGTCTACCTTATGCATGAGGAAATTGTTGAATAAAATGGAATCATGGATGAGATCTACTGCAATAATGAAGATAGAAGAGATGGAAATGAAATACTACACTTGAAAAACTGATCAAATGCTATTTCAAGTACAGTAAACTCTAAATCTTATGAAAGAAATGGAAATCTGTCTTTTTGGGGTTGCATAAGGGTCTTTTCCTCAAATCATGATCCCAGAAGGAAGAAGTGAGGCCAGGACACCTACTAATATCTTTGTGGTGATTCTTTTATCCCTTCTAATCTACTACTGATGTAAGGCACAAATGGAAGCAAACTAATAAACAATTAATCAAATCTACACTACTTTCAATGAAATACTTCTAAAGATAGTTTAACCATGAATCTATGAAACTAGCTAAGAATACATATACAATAAGAGGAGCCTTTGTTGCTAAGGTTGGGCCCTAACCCAAGAGATTCACCCCTTTGAGTTAACTCAGTTCTGGATCAAGAAAAATCTCATTCTTATTACCAAAATAGAAAATTACATCTAAGTCTTCCACAAGTCTGGAGCTCGAAAATAACTAAAGTTTTTACAACAAAAATTTGAATCCTAATAAGGCTCTAGGCCTCTCTACTTATACAACTGAAGTCCCCAACGAATTCCTTACATTTAGGGAGGCTTGACTCCCAAACTCAAGATGAACTAACTTTATGTCTATCACTTGCTCAGTTGCCTTATGATCTTCATGACTTGGCTGCTTGCACTTCGAGCTAGTGGGATTAATGGAGGAATACTCAAATGGGTAGGAGTAAATGAGTAGTATTTACCTCCTACAATCTCTCTCCCTTGTCCCATTCGATTTTCAAAACTTAGGCTTTGCCAAAATTCCTTGATTTTCTGTTACAAACCTGCATTCAATGCATATTAGTTCACTAGGCATAATATCTCACTTTAGCTCATCTCATTAAAAAAAATATAATCAAAACATGTAATAAGTTGTGAGAAGAGTTGGTTTGACCAATCTAGGAGGTGAATTAAGGCCCATATAATTACCCAATTATGAGGTTCATCATCACCCTCTTACTGAAAGTATTGCTCATCCTCTTAGCAACTCAATCAATATCCATGTCTTTCATAGCTTTAGTGGCCTCCCTAACATCCCATGCCTCTATTGTGGTTTCCTCTTCTTGTGCATATAAACTTGCCTTCTTTTCTACCTCTTCCCACTGCCTCCTTTCTTCTTCTTCCTTTCTTCCTTCTAGCATCCCTAGGAGGAGTGGTGGACTGAGTTTAACCAATTTTTTCTTTTTATTGATACCATCAATGAACTCTTACTTTGACAATGGTCTTTTGTAAAATTTCAATATGTGTCCATTAACAAGTAAAGGAATGGCCTCTGCATCTATGGTTCTAATCTACACTAAACCATTATCATGAAATCTTTATATAACATAAGGCCCTAGCCATCTTATCCTTAACTTACCCTTAAAGTATTTATATATGGAATCATATAACAAAGACCAATCACCTTCTTGAAATTGCTTCTCCTTGATTTTATTATCATATCATATCTTCCTCTTAAGTTGGGTTACCTCTGTGTGTAGGAGGGCTTGCATTCTGAACTCATCTAAACCATTCAACTGGAGCACTCTCTTTTTGTGCAATGCTAAGATCTAGATCTAGTTGGGCTACCATCCTTAATGTGTTATACTCAAACTCAATGGATAGCAGGTCCTTTTTCCCATATACCAGCTCATAGGGTGTGAATCCAGTGGTGGTCTTCCACGTGGTATTACAGGCCCAGGTGGCCTCAACTAGTCTATCTGCCCAATATTTCCTACTGTTGTTAACAACTTTGGTTAAGATTCCCTCCAGCACTCTATTGGTCACCTACACTTTCCCATTAGCTTGTGGGTGATAGGGAGTGAAGGTTTATGGTTGACCTTCTGCTGGTTGAGCAAGTCTTCAATCATGTTGGAGCGAAACTAGCTGCCTTGATCAGTGACCAGCTCTCTAGGGTACCCAAATTTTTAAAATACATTCTCCCTTAAGAACTCAGCTACCTTCTCCTTTGTTGCTGCCTTAATTTCCTTTGTTTCAACCCACTTAGTTAGATAGTTAGTGAACACAATGATGTACTATTTTTTCTTGGAAGGAGGGTCAATAGGTCCAATGAATTCCATGCCCCACTTGTCCAATGGCTCAAAAGTCACTTGAGGCTGCAGAGGCATTTCATCCCTTGGAGCAGTCTTTCCCATCCTTTGGAACCAATCAAACTGACTAGTATATCATTTCATATCCTAATGAAGAGTGGGAAATAATAGTTTGCTTGTAACACTTTGAATGTTGTCCTCTCGCTAAAAAGTGGCCTCCATAAGGCACAACATGACAGGTCAGAAGGATCTCAACGACTTCCTCCTCCCTCACATACCTTCTCCAGATTTGATCTGGGCCAAGTTTGAAGAGATTTCCCCCAATCCAAGTGAAGGGGTTTCTCTTGCTTATAATCTTCATTTTCTCTATGGAGGAAAAGTTCAATGGGAACTATGAAGATACCAAATAGTTTGCTATGTTAGCAAACCATGGAGAGAGAACTAAAATGGCAAACAAGTGCTCATCCAGTAATTGGTCATCAACCATTCCCTCCTCACCTGCAGGCAGTGTTAATATGGACAAAAATTCTGCAAGAACATTTGCCTTGCCAAGCTTATCAACAATAGTTAGATCAAATTGTTGTACTAAAAGTGACCATCTTATAATACAACATTCACATCGAGTTTATTCATTAAATATTTGGTTTCGGCATGGTCAATATGGACAAATGTTTGATAGCCTGTAATATAATGCTTAAATTTGTTCAGTGAATGCACAATAGCTAGGAGCTTGTTTTCGGTCAATGTGTAGTTATGTTTGGCCTTTAACAGATTCTTACTGATAAAGTAAATGGCATAAGGCAATTTTTGATCTATCTAACCTAGGGCGGCTCCTATGGCTTTGTGTGAGGCATCAACATGAATATGAAAAGGAAGGGCCCAATATGGGCCTCAGAGAATTGGTGCAGTGGTTAACCTGTTCTTTAGGATGTCCAAGGTCACTTGACAACTTTTTGACCATATAAACTCAGGGTCTTTGGCCAACAACCCAAATAAAGGAGAGACCAACTTGTTGAAGTCCTTTATGAACCTTTGGTAGTATCTAGCAAGCCCTAGGAAACTTTTGACATCTCTCTGCTTTTGAGGAGTTGGGACCCTTTAGATGATAGCTATTTTGTTTGGGTCCACCTGCAGTCCTTGCTAAGATATTGAATGACCCAGCACAATCCCTGCAGTCATCAAGAATTCACATCTTTCGGGATTCAGAGACAGGTTCATTTCAATGCATTTGTTTAGTACTTTACCTAGGTTGGACAGAGCCTCCTGGAAATCACATCCATAAGGTGTAAAATCATCCATATAAATTTCTACCGCATCATGGACTAACTCGGAAAATATACTCAAGACTGCTCTCTGGAAAGTGGCAGGAGCATTTCATAGGCCAAAAGGAAGGACCCTATAGGAAAAAGTGCCCCAAGGACAAGTGAAGGTGGTTTTATCCTAGTCCTTTGGGCTGATATGGATTTGATTGTACCCACTAAATCCATCTAGGAAAGAGAAAAAAAATTTCCCTGTCGAGCCTTCTAGCACTTAGTCGATGAAAGGTAGAGGGAAATGGTCCTTCTTTGTGGCTTTGTTCAATTCTTTGTAATTGACAAAAATCCTCCACTTACCATTTTTCTTGGGAACTAACACCAAGGTAGAGGCCCACTCACTGTCGGATATAGGATAAATGAATCCTGCATCTATCAATTTTTGCAGTTCTTCTTTGACTATATCTTTAAGAGCTGGATTCATCCTCCTTTGGGCTTGTCGAACTGGCTTGCAACCTTATTTGATGTAAATTTGGTGAGTACACACTTAGGGGTGTACTCCCTCCATTTCTTTGTAACTCCAAGAGAAGGCATCCATATGTTCCTTTAGCAGGTTGCACAACTTCTCCTCTTAGAGAACAAAAAGAGATGGATTGCTTTTGAAAGTTCTCTCGAGGCCGAATTCTATGGTTTTGAGAAGGAGAGGGTTGGAATCAGCCAAGTACAGATCAATTGGATGGTTGTTGTAGGTTTTATTTACTACTTCTTCTAGGGACAATGTACCGGGAGTTGGACTTTGGAGTAGGTGTTCAATCAAATCATATTCATCCTATTTTCCTCCTCCCATGGTTGTTTCTAAGGTATATAGTTTGGTAGAATAAAATTCATCTTCTTCCTCCTCTTCCAGCCATAAAGGTAAATCATGTTCTATAGATGGCTGAGCAGGAGGGTATAGGACTAACTGCTTGGACATATGCCCATTCTTGATGGTCATATTCCCAGCTCTGCAGCTGATGTAAGCATCGATAGTGGACAAGCAGGGCCTCCCAAGGATGAGAGGGTAACGAGTAAGCTTAGCATTAGGCTAGAGAACTAGGAAATCTATAGGGTACTCCCAAGAGTCAATGGAGACCATCACATCCTCCACAATCCCCTCAAGGGTCACTGTGGAGCGGTGTGCAAGTTGTAGGATTGTTGTGGTCTTTCTCAATGAACGTTGGAGGTTGAGCTTGAGCATGGTGTCCTTGGTCATCACAGTAATGGCATGACCATGATCGATAAAAGTGTGTGGGACAATGGTGCCATTGATGTGCACATCTACTAGAGGGCTCTCAGGGTCCAAATAGTTTGGACAAATTTCCAACCCCAACAATAAGTCGGACAATTGTCCAATGACATTAATGGTCAGGGCATCTCTTCTTCGTCTCCCTGGATGCTTGAAGCACTTCTCCTTAATCAATTTTTTGTAAATAGGTACATCTTTAATGGCTTGGAGAAGTGGAATCTTGACACATAGGTTTTTTCAATTCTATTAGAAGTTTAGTCTCTTCTAGGGCAGGTTGGAGTGGTTGATTTAATCACTCAGGAAAGGGTGGATTTAATTTAAGAATGATTTCCTCTTTTTATTCTTCAACCTCCCTAGGTGGAGGTGGAGGTTGGTTATCTGGGAGAACTCTCCCAGATCTCAGGTTAATTTCCTGGATCTCCATAGCATAAGCTTGATATGATGTCTCTCCAATGTATACTTGATGTGCATGTTTATTGTTAGGGTTCCGATTTGGCTGGGAAGGCATCTAGGGTTGTTTAGGTGGAGTAGTGTGTAACAGTTGTGGTTGGGCAGGTGGTGAAGGCAATAAAGCAGGAACATTGTTGTACAAGGGACTCCAGCCCTGGGGCAGTGCATTCTACTGAGGTTGTGGTGGAGCATATGGTTGAAATGACTGGCTGGCTAGCTAGGAATGATACTGAGATGCAAAGGACCAAGGAGGAGGTGTAGACGAGGAAGGATGAGCAGGGGGTCCACAAGAAGGTATGGATGTGGTCCGGTTGGGGTTTTAATATGCATGGGATGACCCTTGCATGCCCTGCTGGTATGGCCCAGGCATATGATGTCTCCTTTGTTTTATGTTGCAGAGCTGCTCAGTGACCCCTTCAGCTCCTTGATATACAACTTTGAGTCCAGGAAAAGAAGGGAACTTGTCTGTGGAGTGGTTTTCTTCATAGACTGATCAAATCTCAATAGAATTCAATGGAAATTCATTCTTAGGGTGCCTCCTGGTGCATCTAGGATAGAAAATGGTGAACGCTCTCTCTGCTTCCTCCTACTTCCTCCTAATGTGAATAGTGTCCATTTGTAAGGCAAGGGTTTGCATCATATCACTCTTGAAATCTTCCAGCATGTTTCCAATTTCACCCTTGATGGATGAATTGGAAGAGGATGTACCGACCATAGGTTGAATTTCCCTACCCTTTTTATAGCTGCCCTAGAATGGTTTTTAAAGATAGTCTTGATATCCTCATAGTGTAACTGGTAAATATCTCCACATGCTAACAAGTGTAGGGTTTCTAAAAGGTCTTCCCTTACTCCTATAAGCAGGACTAGCTTCAATGAATTAGGGTCAAGTGTGCACATGGCCCTTTTGTAACTAAGCTGGAATAGTTTTTCATAATCCTCTAGGGATTCATCATTACCTAAGGTCATCCTAAAAATTTCCTCTTTAATATCTTTAGACCTACAGTAGTCTCAATACTTTTTTTGAAGGCTTGTTGCATCTAAACCCAAGTTGTGATGCTATCCTTAGGTAAACCCATCAACCAGCACAAAGCTGCATCCTTGAGGGTAGATGGAAGTTTCAACTTTTGCTCATCATTTGTGTAGTCATAGATTCAGAATATAACAACAAACTCAAATAGGAAAGTGTCAGGATCTTCTGTGGTCAAGCCATGGAAATGAGGAAGGGAAGAGGGGCTTATATTTTTCATCTCAGTGTCCCCATTGGTTTCCCTGATGAGGAAGTCACCCTCAACTCTCTCTCTATTCCCTCTGCCATTTATGTTTTCAGCCATTGGCTCAGTAGGAATGGGTTCTTCTTCTTCTTCTTCTTCCCCTGTAGGTTCTTCAAATATGTCTAGTTTCTCACCTAAGGGTTCCTCCCGTTCACAACCACCAAAGAAGAGGGAAGGTTGGTTGTTTGATTCAATGGGGGTATTTGGTAAAAATTTCCTTAAGTTATCCCTATTCCTACGAGGCATGAAAGGAGATGTTTTTGCTTTGGTTTTGTGTTATTTTCAAACTTTGGGAAGTACTTTGCAGAACTAAAATTGCAGATTGAATGAAAACTACTCATTGAATGAAAAAATAATTGCTAAATTGAAATATTACTTGCAAAATGGAAAGGAAAGGAAAGAATGTAGAATGAAAAAGGAAGCAATTAAATTACTTTTGAAGAAATGAAACTAATGGTATAATATTAGAAACGAGAAATAGAAGAAAGAAAGCAGTAATCACATATTACTCAGACACCTCCCTGACAATGGCCCTAAAAAGTGATGAGCACCAATATTGTAGCAAGAATGATGCAACTCCTAGGCTACCAACTTTACTTTATCAACCCGAGGTTCGTACAAACCTGGAGGTGATAGTGCTATATACACAAGTAAAAGTGATGGTTCTACCTTTTTTGATTGTTCAGATGGTGAGAGACCAGTAGGGTTTTCAAGCCATACTTCTATGGATCCAGAAGAAGCTTACCAACTTTACTTTATCAACCCGGGGTTCGTACAAACCTGGAGGTGATAGTGCTATATACAGAAGTAAAAGTGATGGTTCTACCTTTTTTGATTGTTCAGATGGCGAGAGACCACTAGGGTTTTCAAGCCATACTTCTATGGATCCAGAAGAAGCTTGGTTCCTTGATGAAAGAAATAGAAATCTACTCTAAGAGAGAGCTGAAATATTATAATAATGAAAAATACTTAATTTCAATGCTAAGGCACACCATTTCCTAATTAACTGCTAAGAGCTATGCTTTGCAATAATGCTAAATTAACTTGAAAAAAATGCTATTGTCCTAAGCATGGAAGTTAAAAACATCAAACATCATTGTTATGCATGTAAAGGACTATAATGAATTTGTTTTGTCTTTTCATGCTTTTCATGAAAAACCAAGTGTTCAATCTAATTTCTTTTGGTGATGTGGCAAGTGGCTTAGGGATGGTGGTGGATGGCTAGAAGGTTCAGGAGATGGTTGGAAGGTTTGGGAGACCCTTGGGTGACCTTGGGTGGCTTCCTAGAGGTTTTCCCTCAATTCGGCCTCAAAACAAGCCACTACAGGAAAACCTACAGGATGTACTAGAAACCTACAGGATTCCCTGTATTTCTATAGGATACAGCGGAGAGAAAAATGATGGGTGTTGGAGGTAATGGAAGACTTACAGAAGGTGGTTGATGGGTGGAATTGAGTGAGAAAAGGCCTAGGATCACTGAAAACCCAAAACCAAGTTTAGGAGATGGTTGGATTTGTTCAACATGCTTGGGGGAATTTCTATGTAAAATGATGAAATTGGTGAAGGTCTTGATGAAAACAAGGAATGCCTATGGGTGGATGAAGTTGGAAGGTGGTTTCTTGCTATGAGATCTCTTTCTACTTCTAAAGCACCTTCTCTACATCAAACATGTGTAATTTCCAAAAAGTCATGTAAACAAGAAGAATTCTCATGAGCTAGAAGAGCAGAATTTAATGAACTAATTGTCTACCTTTTGCATGAGGAGATTGCTAAATAAAATGGAATCATGGATGATATCTACTACAAGAATGAAGATAGAAGAGATGGCAATGGAATCCTACACTTGCAAAACTTATCAAATGTTGGTTCAAGTACAGTAAACTCTAAATCTTATGAAAGAAATGGAAATCTGTCTTTTTGGGGCTACATAAAGGTATTTTCCTCAAATCATGATCCCAGAAGGAAGAAGCGAGGCCAGGACACCTACTGACATCTTTGTTGTGCTTATTTTATCCCTTATAACCTACTACTAAAGTAAGGCACAAATGGAAGCAAACTAATAAACAATAATCAAATCTACACTACTTGCAACGAAATACTTCTAAAGATAGTTTAACCATGAATCTATGAAACTAACTTAAGCATACATATACAAGAAGAGGAGCCTTTGCTGATAGGGTTGGGCCCTAACCCAAGAGCTTTAGCCCTCTAATTTAACTCAGTGCTAGATCAAGAAAAAGCTCATTTTTATTACCAAAACAGAAAATTACATCAAAGTCTTCCACAAATCTGGAGCTCGAAAATAACTGGAGTTTTTACAACAAAAGTTCGAATCCTAATGAGGCTCTAAGCCTCTCTACTAATACAAATTAAGTCCCCAACGAATTCCTTAAATTTAGGGAGGCTCAACTCCCAAACTCGAGATGAACTAACTCTTTGTCTATCACTTGCTCAACTGCCTTCTGATCTTCATGACTTGGCTACTGCCACTCCAAGCTGGTGGGATTAATGGAAGAATATTTGAATGGGGGAGGAGTAAATGAGGAGGATTTACCTTCTACAATCTCTCTCCCTTGTCCCATTCAAGTTTCAAACCTTAGTTTTACCAAAATTCATTGATTTTCTCTTCCAGACCTGCATTCAATGCATATTAGTTCATTAAGCATAATATCTCACTTTAACTCATCCCATTAAACAAAATATGATCAAAACATGTAATAAGTTGTGAAAAGAGATGGTTTGACTAAGCTAGGAGGTGAATTAAGGCCCATATAATTACCCAATGATTAGTCTCATCACTGTTGTTGTTAATTTCCCTAGTTGGGTGGATACTACCAGAAGACAGTCAGTTCCCTCCACAGGATGTCGATTTACCAGAGGACGCAAAGTTCACTTCATTGTGGGCAACAAAGTATCCAGAGAGGGTCATGGAAATGAAGATATTTTGGGTGTTGGTCAAGATGGACCTCCACATGGTGATCAACCAGAGGCTGAGGTTGTCACCTACCCTATTGGGGTAGTTGGAGGCCTACATAGAGATTAAAGAGGATTTTCACACCATATCCATCCACGTGAGATGAGATCCTAAGAAAGTATGGTACAAGTTATCGTACCTAGTCAATGAGGTCGATGTGCAAGAGATTATGGGAACATGGCCACGTCAGTGGCGACAGCCTTCAAATCTCAGAATAGGAACAAGCAAGGTCAGGGAAAGTTCCTCCATGCAGGCCATAGTAGTGCAGAAGAAAAAGGAAGTTGAGCAGCCTACCACTCAAGAGAAATCCACACAGAAAAAGAGGGAAGCTACTAATAAAACAAATTCTGACAAGGAGCACGCTATGCAGGAGGCCACATTGGAGGTTGAGGAGTCTGATTCTCAACATAATGTAGAAAAGGAAGGGTCTGAGGAGGAAGGAGGCAGTCACCAAGAGTAGAGAACTCCCTTTAAATTGTAGAAGTAGACCAAGGAGATGACTTCTAGACCCGGGAAGAAGTAGAAATCAGAAAACCGCATATAGGTAGATCCAATGGTCCTCACTAAGGGGGACTTGGATGAGATTAGAGATAAGTTCTGTCACACAACAATGAAGCTATCAACACAATTCGAACAATAGTACATGCAGATGTTAGGGAATGTGTATAAGGATATGTGCAACTTGGAGACTTGAATAGGTTGACTTCAGGAAAGCATGGGACAAGCAAGCGGGATTCAAGCAAGCATGACTATGCTAGAAATATATAGGACTCTGGACCTCAGAGTCATTCCTTTACCAAAGGGATCACTGTGTGTAGAGGAAGATGAAGCAAACACCCAAATCAGACAAATCAAGGATGTGGGTGTCAACTTAGTCGCATTGCCTATTTAGACCCTCCACACGCTTCATCAAGCAGTACCAAATGAGCTCAGGATTAGGGAGAAGTGCACTCTATCAGCTATCCACGATGTAAATATGAAAAATGAGTAGATATTCACTAAAAATACTCAGGTGCTAAAGGAAAAGGAATAACTGGCTGCGCGAAGCCAAAACTTGGAGGAAACAATTACATAGGCATGTCAGATCTTGCTAGAACTTCACATTCCAGAAGATGTAGCAGTAACAACGAAGATTCAGAAGTTGGATGCCGCAGTCAGATAATCGAAGGATGAGGTCAAGCAAGTAACATTTGAATTCCAAATGAATACCTCGGATGATTTGAAAATGAGGCGTTTAGGTTTCTTGCCTAACTTACAAGAACCTCTCCCACTTCCAAAGCTTAAATATTCCCAAGTCCTTATGATTAACCAATGCGGAATTAAATATGTGCTTGAAAACAAGGTGTATGCTTATGATTATTTTAACTGTTTATGTTCTTTAAAATCTATTGTTTGTTCTGATATGTAAATACATGTAACAGTGCAGCAAATAACAAACACATAAGACAACAATTTAATATGGAGTTCACCCAAAACTCTCGGGCTACATCTCCTTGAGCTCTAGTCAACTCAACTAGGCTCTCTAGGATTATGGTCTAAGTCCTTTTTACAAGCTCTTGGCTCAAATCCATTGTTTTACATAGGAGCAATGGGTTTAAACACCATTTTATCCCTAGCTCTGAAGCTCTCGACTTTCTGGCTCTAGCTCTCACTCTGGCTCTCGGCTCTGACTCTGGCTTTGACTCTGGCTTTGGCTCTTGGCTCTGGCTCATGGCTCTAGCTCTGGCTCCGGCTCTGGCTCTGGCTCCGGCTCTGGCTCTGGCTCTTCAGCTTTGGCTTCTTTGGCTCTGGCCCCAGCTCTGGCTCTGGCTCTTCGGCTCTGGCTTTAGCTTTCTGAAACCTTTAGCTCTCTGGCTTTTCACTGGATCTCCAAGTGACCCCAAAGGCTCCCTCAGCTACACTGCGCAGTAGCTTTTCACTCTCTCTCTCCTCTCTGCCTTCAACTCGCAACTGCCCTTCTCTCAATTGAGCTCTCTCGGCTCCTTTGAGGCCTTTTCCTGACTTTTCGGCTTCCTTAGCCATTTCCCTATGTTCAATCATTCCCCTCTGGCTCTTTAGCTTCTCTGCACTATTTGTTCGACTTGCCATCGAGATCTACAGATCCGTGGCTTTCAAAATGCCTCATTGTCTGCCAAAACACTTGCTTATAACGTTGAATGATGATTAGGAGTTCTTACAAGGGATCGTGGCCATTTCTCTGGCAAAAACCCGAGAATTGGGAAAATCCCATTACATAAAGAACTCTCAAAAAATGCATTATTAGGTGTGATTTTAGGACCTGTAAATCCATTAAATCACCCCTATAACCCTTCGTATCCCCTTCTAAATCGCTTATCGCATCCCCACCATTGATCTGGGAGATCTAGATCCAATGGTGGTGGTTCATTTTGGGCAGCTCTTTCGTACAAGGGTTAACTGCCCAATAAGGGTAGTTTTCTCTCTCCTCAGCCTGGACATGTGGAAGCCATTGTATTGGATCAGGCAGAGCTTGGCCCAAACCACTTCCTGCCTTCGGTCCTCCCAAAATCCTGCCTATTTTGTGATTTCCCTTTATATTTGAAAATACATAAAAACATGAAGTCCCGCTCATATCAGACTTGAAACAGTATTCAATATTGTTTATAATGTTATCGGATCCAACTGTTTTATCGGCATCGGGGGTCATCGATCACTAATCCACCAATATTGGAAATTGTAGTCGCAAGTTGCATGGCTCGTGGGTATTTCCCTTTTGGGATCGTCGACAGCGATCTGCCGATATCGCAATCGCACTATCGCATCAGCCCGGGGCCTTTGGTTTATGGGTGCATATGCCTACCTCTGACCTGATCCGTCGATCCGATCATTGGAGATCAATGATCGGGGGTCCCTTCTGCCTGATCTTAAGTCCTCCTCTTGGCCCTATGTGATGTGATTTCCTCAAATAGCCTTTTAGGCCATTTTTAATGGAATTTGTCCCTTTTTCAAAGCATAAAGGGAAACTTCTTCCAGTGATAACTTCTTCATCTGAAATATATTTTTTCCCATTCAAGTTGCGTTGGATTCAGAATGAAGAGATCTCTGCAATGAGACTATTTCTGAGAGTAGCCTACAACTTTCATTTTCCTATGATTTACAAGGGATTTGTGTGATTTGTCACCTTTTACCTCTTATATGAAGTCTTTTAGACTTAGAGGTTTATCCAGGATCCATTTTTGGATCACGCCTTCCCACTAAGAGAACTTTTTGTCTCCAAAAGACTGATATACTGATTTGAGCAGTAAATGAGAGTGACTCACCCTCTTCTTTCAGCCTCCCCCTACACTTGCCTTGCATAGTGCCTCTGAACCAAAGTTTCTGACCACTTCCCTTCTTGGATGGGCTGGTCTTCCAAGGAAGAACTGTCTTCCTCCTTGCCTTCTTGCAGAACTTCTGCTGAAATGGTCATAGAAGGTGGATTGAACTTCTTTGCCTTGTTCATTGATTCAAGGTGGCTCAAACAAATGTGAATTTCATCTACTCCACAAAACTTTCATTTGTACCTGTTTGAAAATCTATCAACAACAACTGTTAAGAACAACAGAAACACAGACAATAACTGGATGGCCTAAACTCCTGCTTCAACAAAAAAATAGATTTCACCTCTAGTGAACACCTCCATGTATTACATTTTCATACAAATGATGGACTATATAACAAGCTCACAAAACATGCCTTTAAATGACCCTTCAAGTCAAGCATGTAGAAAAAGACCATTAGGACTCTTTTTCAAAAGATGAAACACTTCATCATCACATGCATGTCAAAGCAACCAACCCTGCAAGTTAATTAGACATACTTGTTCAAATACAAGGACAACATCAACATCCCTTTGTTCATGCACAACATTCTCATGCATGCATTTCATCCTTCATCTTTCACTTAAGTACATTGTACTTTCAAAGCTGAAATGAAATATAATGTTGCAACAACAAAGTGAGTCTCTTGCTCAACTTCTCCATTTACCTAATTGGTAAAATCCTACAACTTGCATCGTTTGTCTGCACATCAGAATCAACATGTGAATCATCCTAAGACACATCATTCATGGAATCTTCCTTTCCATGCCTTCCATCTTCTCTTTCCACTTTCTTCAACTTTGGTGGAAGCATTGTTGGATTCAATGTCCAATATTTTGCAGCAAGATGTCCTTGCTTATGGCAGTAAGTGCACTGCATGTGCATCCTCTTGACAGCATGATTTTCCTTATCCAATGGACCTTTTGCTTCTTTCTTCTTCTCCTTCAAAAGTTTCCTGTATGTGGCCATTCTCTTCCAACATCTTGAAACATTATGTTTATCCAAACCATAAAAGGAACATGCAATTCTTTTCCCATATCTATGTGGAAATTTATCATGCTTTGTAAAATCAAAAGGAAGATGATTAGAACCAGATTTATACCTGCCTCTTTCACCTTTATTGCCTTCATGAGGAGGTGAAGGAAATGAAGAAGTGGCTCCCTTTGGAACACCATTAATCTCTTCAAGGCTGTCAAAATCTCCACAACTCTCTGGTTCAAGTGTGTGCTTCTAAACACCTGCATCTTGAAAATCATGTTTCAAGCCATTACATTCCTCCTTAATACTATCTTCACACTTTGCAATGCAACTCCTTGGAGTTGTTCTAATGGCCTTCATGGCAGCTTTGGAACTTTCTGCATAAGCTTGTCCATAGCCAAGACCCAAATACTTAGGCCTTTCCTCAATCATTATTGGCTCAATCAATACCTTGTGCATGTCTACCCAAGCCTTTTCCTTCATAGTCATCTTGGACATTAGCTTGGAACCTATGCCTTTCGTATGTTTTTCAAAAGAACCAATATAAGCATTCTTAGAGGAATCTGAAGACAAAATGGAATGGTTGACCTCTTCTTCAAGCTGATACTTAAATAAGGCTTCTTGGGAAATAAAGAGTTGTGTCTCCAACTCATGAATCCATTTCAGGTTCATATTTGCAATATGAAGTTGCCTCTCCATTTCCTACAATTTGTCAGAAAGAAATTGCTTCTCTTCCTTCATGGAATTCAAATTCTCTCTAAGTATGCTTCTCTTCCTTCCATCCTCATACATTTCTCTCAACATATCCATCATGGTGGACAAGTCTTGCTTCATGTCTTCATCAAAGAGTCTTGTGATGAAGAAAGAAGAATTCGAGGACTCACTTGTAGAAGTTGTCATTATGCCAATGAACAAAATAACTTCAAACAAGAATAATAAAGAGCTTATTCAACAACCTTTTGAAACAAACCTCTTCTTCTCCAAGGATTGCTTTGAGGTCCTTTGGGATAAAAGAATGCCTTCAACCCTTCTTCGTTCTTTCCCTTCCTAGACTAATCTATCAATAGATTTCCCTTCACCTCTGCAAACCTAAACAATAGTTAGTCTGCAAAACAAGCATACAATCAACCTATGACTGTTTAAACACCTTTCAGACAAGCAACCTTTGCTTTGTCAATCAAGCATTTTGATATAACCTTGTTTGAAGGTGTGGTTAATCAATCTCAGGCTCTGATACCACCTGATTTGAAAATGGGCCATTTAGGCTTCTTGCATAACTTACAAGAACCTCTCCCACTTCCAAAGCTTAAATATTCCCAATTCCTTATGATTAACCAATGCGGAATTAAATATGTGCTTGAAAACAAGGTGTATGATTATGGTTATTTTAAATATTTATGTGCTTTAAAATCTGTTGTTTGTGCTAATATGTAAATACATGTAATAGTGCAACAGTGCAAAAAATAACAAACACATAAGGAAACAATTTAATATGGATTTCACCCAAAACTCTTGGGCTACATCTCCTTGAGCTCTAGTCAATTCAACTAGGCTCTCTAGGATTATGGTCTAAGTTATTTTTACAAGCTCTTGGCTCAAATCCACTGTTTTACATAGAAACAATTGGTTTAGACACCATTTTATCCCTGGCTCTGAAGCTCTTGAATGCTAGCTCTAGCTCTCGATCTGGCTCTCGGCTCTGGCTCTGGCTTTGACTTTAGCTCTGGATCTTGGCTTTAGCTTGTGGCTGTGGCTCTTGGCTCTAGCCCTAGCTCTGGCTCTAGATCTAGCTCTTCAGCTCTAGCTTCTTTGGCTCTGGCTTAGGCTTTCTGCAACCTTAAGCTCTCTGGCTTTTCAATTGATCTCCAATTGACCCCAAAGGCTCCCTTGGCTACTCTGCACAGTAGCTTTTCACTCTCTCTCTACTCTCTGCCTTTAGCTTGAAACTACCCTTCTCTCAATTGAGCTCTCTGGCCTCCTTTGAGGCCTTTTCTCGTCTTTTTTGCTTCCCCAACCATTTCCTTGTGTTCAATCATTCCCCTGTAGCTCTGTGGATTCTCTATGCTATTTGTTCGATTGACCATCTGGCTCTGCAGATTTGTGTCTTTCAAAATGCCTCATCATCTGCCAAAATTCCTACTTGTAGTGTGGACTGATGATTAGGAGTTGTTACAAGGGGTTGTGGCCATTTCTTTGGCAAAAAGCCGAGAATTGGGAAAATCCCATTACACAGAGAATTCCTGAAAAATGCATTATTGGGCATGATTTTGGGACCTGAAAATCCATTAAATCTCCCCTATAACCCTTCTAACCCCCTTTCAAATCACTTATCACATCCCCACTTTTGATCTAGGAGATCTAGATCCAATGGTGGTGGTTCATTTCGGGCGGCTCTCTCGTACGGGGGTTAACCGCCCGATAAGGTTGGTTTTCTCTCTCCTTAGCCTGGACACATGGTAATCATTATATGGGATCGGGCGGAGCCTGACCCAAACCACTTCCTGCCTTTGGTTCTCCTGAAATCCTGCTTGTTTTGTGATTTCCCTTTATATTTGAAAATACATAAAAACGTGAAATCCCGCTCATATCGAACTTGAAACAATATTCAACAGTGTTTATAATGTTATTGGGTCCGACTATTTTTTCAGCATTGGGGGTCGTCAATCGCTAATCCACCGATATTAGCGATCGCAGTCGCATGGCCCTGGGGTCCTTCCCTTTTGGGATCTTCGACAACGATCCACCGATATTGAAATTGCACTATCGCATCAGCTAGGGGCCTTTGCCTTATGGGTGCATATTCCTGCTTCCGACTCGATCCACCAATCTAATCATCGGAGATCACTGATCGAGGGTCCCTTCCACCTGAACTTAATTTCTCATCTTGGCCATATGCGATGCGATTTCCTCAAATAGCCTTTTAGGCCATTTTCAATGGAATTTGTCCCTTTTTCAAAGGATAAATGGAAACTTCTTCCAGCGATAACTTCTTCATCTGAAATCCGTTTTCGCCCATTCAAGTTGCGTTGGATTTAGAATGAAGAGATCTCTGCAATGAGATTGTTTCCAAGAGTAGCCTGTGACTTTTATGTTCCTCCGATTTACAAAGGATTTGTGCCATTTGGCACCTTTTACCTCTTTTATGAAGTCTTTTAGACTTAGAGGTTTATCCAAGATCCATTTTTGGATCATCAGAGCTCGAGTTGAAATTGCAGCCAACCACTCTGCCAAAAGTGTGGGAGCAACATGGAGCAACCATCAGGGAAAGCATGGCCACTTTGGATGCAACAATCACTGGTTGCACACTGATCTTCAAACAGAAAATGGAACTATGGACGACTCTGCAGGAGGACCCAAACCCGCAGAACCTTGGAAATAATATCCGAGAGACACAACAAAGTTTTGATGAACTCAGGGCGATTGCGCACACTTTTGTGCCAGTCTAGTGTCTCGCTCGATCGCAAGAAGGAAAACAGTTACAATCACAAATTGAAGAGAAACAGAGAAAAGAGGTCGTCTGAAATGTTAGAATACAACCATGGACAAAGGAAGCAAGCCGATTTACTCTGTCAGTCCAAGAGAATTTGAAGACACTCCACCAGACAAAAAGGATGATGCACCTCACGATGGAAGGCCTGACTACAAAAAATCTGGTAGAGGAAGTGCAGTAGGTCGCGGTGCAGGGTTTTACTAACATAGAGGTGTTAAAGTTAGAGTTCAACAACCTCCACAACAAGATAGATGCTCCAGCTGAGTGACTGGAGGGTGATTCACGCAATTTATGTTGCGGGTCTGTTGGGAATGGGTCCCTAGGGTCAATTGAGTAAATTTTGAGTAAGTTTTGTAGTTTCTTTTTGTAATGAATGTAAAGTCTCTGTGAAATGTGGAAGTGGAGCACGAAGCTAGTAGAAGTCAAAGGGGATTTAGTCCCTTAGTTGGGTAGTTGATAGAGTTGTGTTGAGACCTGCCCATGGTCCATGTACCATGGCATTGTAAAGCAAATTCTATATAAATTTGTGTCATAGGGAGTCTTAGAAGTTGACTTTTGGAAAAGAATCATTGTAAGGGCAAGGCAGTAAGGTAGGAAAGTTTTGTTTCCTATACTTAGGTGAAAGGGGAAGGCTCCTGCAATTGAGTGTGTGGAGACCATGGCAATTCTGTAGGCTGAGTGCGTGGGGAGAAGAAGTCTATAATTAAACATTTATACTTAATAAACATTGTTTCGATCCGAAATTGATGCATCTGCGTCTTATCATTTACTTCTAGAAATTTTATGTATCTTCGCTATGTTATAGGTTTTATGTAAATTAATGCTTATTTAGTGCATGAAACTGGTATATTTGTAATATTTATGCATGATAAGTACAATTAAATACCTTCGCGAAGGTATGGAAGTCATTTAGATAGATTTTCAAATAGTTATCTTTTCTAAAGGATTAGAGATGCACGGAGGTAGATCTAAGCCATAGGAACTTCAAGAGCACATCGAAAAGGCCTCTAGATGTAGAAACATAGTTCTAGCATGCCCCAATACTATTTCGGGTGAGACTGCAACCTAGGCTATGCCGGTTTTTCCGAAAGGGCCAGAAGTTAGGGTTTTGTTGGTTGGCACAGTTAAATCTGAACCTATGTTAGGCCCCATCAAGCCAACACCCTTCAATCGAAATCATTCAAGTGATGACGAGTACTCTATCCATGTACGTCGTTAACAACATTCCTAGTGGATTCACCTATTATTAGCTTACTTACCCCATACTATGATCAAACCTATTATAGGGGTCTTCTCCCACAATGCTACCCTGAGGATAAAATCCTAGTGAGACTATACCATGCATTGGATAAAATCACCAAGGTAAGAGGCTCTGAGGTGACATCGTGGGTTTTTTACACTGGTGAGACATCACAAATTCTAATCGCAAAGGTAATGTGGTGGTTCCTATGTGTCAGGGTTTTTCATTGCGAATATTTCATGAATGAACTAGCCCACATGCCACATCATCTTGGGAATCAAATATCAAAAGTTATAAGCAAAGAGTCCCTTCAAAAGCTTTTAGGTAATACTCTTGGGGTTCATATAATGATGGAGGCTTCCCAATATATCCAATGACCTAGAAATACTCCTCTTTTACCTTTGGGAATAATTCTTGATCTCATAGCATACAAGAATCAAGGCTTAAATTCCCCCAGGGGCTCAAGTCTATCGCGCGTTGTCAAAATCAAGGCTTTTTCATGTATGTATAACATGGCCTTTTCCTAGGGACTCCAAAACCATGCCATACGTGAGTATGTGTGCGACTTCATCGAGTTATCCCTTCTAAGCTTGAGATAGTCTCTGTCCATCCTTCAATCATTGTGTAAAGGGGATTACACTTGAGCATATATATATTTTAATATGTATGCCCTGTACTTATCCCTCCTAATATTTTACACTGCCTTGTTCCTTCTCGACCTACAACCTACAAAATTAAATTTGCAAGTTTACAAAAAAAAAGGAAAGGAACAGTTCTATCCTTCCTAAGCTTTAACACAGGCATTCCATTTCTATTTATTAGGGATTTTATTTTCTTCTATACATAGGTATTTAAACAAATTTGTAGGCTTAGAGTAAACACAGGAATGAAAACCATTCCTTAGGAAAATAGTCAAGGAATCAACCTCTCATTTCTACACAATAAAGAGGGCATTCCATGCTATTAATTTAGGCACATTAATAGTACTGTAAACATAAACAAGATATCCACATGCAATACAGTGAAATACTTTAGGCCTCTAGCCACACATGCATCAAAACAATTCACCAAAAGAACCATAAGAATTCAATAATTTCATTTAATAACTTCATAAACTAGCATCATGTAGTAATGCAATTCTTTTTCTTCAGAGCCATACATTAAATTTCACACAAAAATCTTGAGCTTCACAACTCTTAGCTAAATAGATTCAATTACAATAAAGACAAAGTCTAAACTAAAGAAAGGACTTCAATTTTCCACCCAACCATAGACCTACTCTAGCAAAAATCACTTACAACAGTCACCCTCGATCCAAATCCATGATCTAAGGGGAATTTATTTTCAGTAGATTCAACAAGAAGCCATATTTAGGACAGAGAGGATAGATAATACATATGACATTGGGTGGTTTTTCAGCTAGTCAAGCACAACCAAATTCACAGCAATAGGTGGCTTATCAATTGTATCAAGCACTCTAAGAGTGCTTTATCAACCCATACCAAGCACCCTAAGTGCTTTACCAACTCTTTCTCAGCAAGCACCCTTATGCATGTGATTTATCAGCCCTAGCTAGCACCCTAAGTGGTTTCTCATCTGGTCCTTGGAAAACACACATTCCCTTTTCCTCTTTATCCCCTTTCTCTTCTGGTCATCATGTTCTCTTTTAAGGAATCCCATTCAATCAACTCATAGCCCTCTCCATATTTTCTCATGAGCTTAACCAAGAAGAGGTCCAACCCCCACAATGTTTTGCATTTTACTTTTTATCATTTCCTTAGGGTGTCGCTCCATGTTACTCTTGGAATCTTCATCTTCTTTTTCTTATTATTTGAACCAGAAAATTAATTAAAGGTGCCATCTAACCCCACCTGGGTTTATCTTTCCTCTCTCCTCTTAGATCATGGATTTGTGGTCCCACTCTTCAAGCCTTTACATAGAGTTAAACTCATTTATAATATCAAGTATAATTTACATTACAAAAATCACGGGGAAAACATACCAGGGGTGTCACAAGGCCAATGGCTTGATTCATCCATTCCTCAATATATATGAACTACCACAATAGATTCATAGAAGAGAAATACATGGTACTTAAGTAAAATATTACACCCAAGGTTTTCATCTGAGGTAGGAGAGGCTCAATGCAGTAAAAAAATAGTGATGTTAAGTAAAGACATAACATTTCACACACATCATGATGAAATATCACCTTGGAGGGGAGCTTTTTTCTTCTTCTTTTTTTAATTCACCAGGTTCCTCTTTTGCATGCTTCAAATATTTCTTCTTTCCCATTGTACCCTATTCCAGGCCTTTGGCAATTGTTTCTACCTTTGCAAGGGTACTATCTTGTTTAGGAAAAGAAAACATTTATGATCCATTCATATTTAGACCCTCTCGGACACTATTAATGTCTAATTTGGCCCCACAACAATTGGAGATTGTTGAAAATGCAACAAGAAAATCTAGTTTTGACTTTGCCTGATCAAACTAGATTAAAATTAAAATTTCTATTTCAACAAAATACTTTGAGGTAGTTATTTGAGGTGACATAGATATTTTCACTCATTTAACTCAGTAAATTTGAGTTGGAGACACTTGATTTCATATCTACATGATTGTTTACTAATTTGCAGCAATCTCTTTCATTTAATTTGAGTTATTGTTAGTTTAACTAGTTCTAACAATTAGAAGAACTAGTGGAGGTCAAGTTGTGGATGTGTAACTTCAACCAGACTCAGTGATCAACCAGTTAACTGATCAATCAACCCAAAATAATTGTTGCATTCAGAGAATTTGAGTTACCTAGTTAAGATGGATATTCCAAGGTAGTGTACTATTAGTTGTAGCATAGTCCCATGTGTATAGGTGGTGCATGCAATGAGAGATTGACCTAAGGCTATTGCACAATTCCTTGATGTGAAATTTGTAAAAAATCGGGCCAATTTCCAAAGGGAACAATGCAAGGAAATAGGAGCTTTGGAAGGATTTAAATTGGCTAAGTGTTGGTCCAATATTAGTCAGTCAAGAAAAGGGATAGACTATACACTTGCAAGGTGTGATCAACATTGAGAAAGCATTGTATTTCTTCTCTATTCTCTAATTAATGCAATATATGGGCTTTGAGTAGTTGTTTTCCCCTAGATAAACACATTGTGTATGTGTGATGTTTCCTTTTGCATGTTAATGATTCTTGTTTTATTTGGTGAATTAACTTCCACAGAACAGTAGAGTAGCTTTAAGTCTTATGATTTAGCAAATTTCATGACCAATATTGAATCTACACATTAATTTCTACATTGTATCAGAATTGGAATCACTGTAGAGAACAGATTTGAAAGTTGTCATTGCAGGAGATTCAAATTTGAAAATTAGTGTTGTAGTTTTTCTTCAAGATTGAGGAGATGGCTTTCAATGGACTCAGGCTTGAGTATGCCTTGGAATGCACCTCAAACTTTGTTGCATGGAAGGATCAGATGGAGTAAATATTTGATGATAATGGGATGATAGAATACATCGAGAGAGATGTAGGAATACCCCAAGCATCTGATGCCCAAAATCTTTCTTAGTGGAATAAGAATGTGGCCAAAGCAAGGAGAATCATATTGGAGAGAGTTAGAGATCATATTGTCTCGAACCTCCATGGAAAAGAGACTATGTTCACCATGTGGAAAGAAATGACTGAGTTGTTTGAGAAAAATAGTGACCATAGGAAGTTGGTACTCAAGGATAAGATTTGAATTATCAAGATGCAAAATAATGACACAATTTTGCAATACATCAGCAGGTTTACATAGTGTCATGATGAGTTTGGCAAGGTTGGTGTTAATGTCCTTAAAGAATACTTCATATCTCTAGCCCTATTGGGCCTTCCCAAGAGCTAGCATAGCTATCAAGATTTTGTAAATGGTAGAGAAAAACTACTGAGTTGGGAGAGGTTATGGCTTGATCTAGTACAAGAAGAAATGAGGGGAATACTAGAGATGAGACCTCATCCAAGGGCGAGGATTAGGAGATCTGTGCCTTGGTTGGAAAGGAAAATAAAGGGAAGGGGATGAAATCTTAATCCAAAGCATATTCGAGTCGAGCGGGCAAGAAGACAGACTTGTATAGAATCAAGTGCTTTCACTGTCATGAATTCGGGCACTATGCAACAAAGTGTCCATATAAGAAAGCAAGAAAGAAGACCACAAGAGGAGCAGTGGGTGAAGCCTTGGCTTCATAGTTCGAACTTGATTTTACCCTCATTGCATGTATGGCAAGACCAATGATTGTTATCACTAAAAAATTGATCATCTAGCCTTAATTTACTAGATGGATCGAAGTACACCATGTAAGGCCAATTTTACCATGGTAAAATTGCTTTCACGGTGAGAAATTACTTAATAAACCACATTTGTTAAGTAATTTATAATTAAACCCATGAATAATAATTAAATAAATCATTATTTATATAAATTATCTTCTATAATTAATTAATTAAAGCGTCGATTAATTAATATTCCCTGTCATATTTGACCCAGTATTGAAAAGTAAACAGATAAATTATTAATTATCTTATTTTTCTTTAGGAATAATTATTTAATCACTAATTAATTATTATTGCTCGTCAAGTTTGACCAAATCCCTCAAGATTAATTAAATAAATCACTATTTGTTAATTATTCCTTAACCATATTTCTTAAGATGATAAATAAATCATTTATTTATTTATTATTTCTAAATAAAAATTTAAATATTTTTTCCCTCCTAACCAAATATAGTAAAATATTCCAAGTGGTTATTCATAGAATGGGGTTAATAATAATTTATTATTGCTCATTATTCAAGGATAACTCAATATTTTGTTATAAATACAAGGGTTTTCCATTCATTATTCACTTTTGATTATTTTCATTGTTGCACTCACTGTTGTAACTGTGATTATTATCACTATCGCACAACATTTTTATTTTCCATTTGAGTTCCCACTGAGCTCAAAAATTTTATTTGTTCTGCTTACACATTATAGAGGAGAGAGACTCCACAAAAGCTGAAGACATTGAGGATAGCCAAGAACCCATCCCACAGAGGAGGACTAGTAACATTTATTTGTTCCCTTCACAGGTGTTGTTCAATAATATATATATATATATATATATATATATATATATATATATATATATATATCTATATATATATATATATATATATATATATATATATATATATATATATATATATATATATATATATATATATATATATATATATATATATATATATATATATATATATATATAGTATCTGGTTTCCATTGGATTATTAAAGTTACCCGCATTTATTACTATTTCATTTTGTTGTTTAACTATGATTGTGGCATAGATCACGGCTTTGGAAAGTTTTGTTTCTATCATTTAATACAGATCTACAATGTTTAGTAGCATTTATATTGTTGAGAGTATTTTTCATCCACAAACTTAGGTGATTTCTTTTCACACTCCTTTGAGAAGAAAACACTATAACAAAATTGATGACTCCACTGCATTTTGACTTAAGATCTAGAAACTTGGGTGACCTTCAGTTTTCAGCTTAGGGTTTCTTCTTTTTTCAGTCTCTTAATGTTTACTAGCTTTCTAACCCTATATCTGTCAAATTTCTAACTTCTGTAAGTTTTCTGGTCTTTTCTGCAGGTCACAGGAATCAGCCACGATAGAGATGGTAAATTTTTCTGAGACTTGCTGACCAGGTGTCAAGGAGAAAAAAACACACTTTTCTGCCCAAAACGTGTGATCTAGAAGTCCAAAGAGCACCTTCTAGCCCAAAAGGTGTGATCTCCCAGGAATCAGGTTAGTACCTGCGATTTTTAGGGTTTCCGGTATTTTTTTAGATCTATTTCTGGGTTTTTCCAAGAGTTGTCTGCTGAGTTGGTTGACCACTACCCTATCCCTCTTATGCCCTAATCTACTCTATTTTTCTCGTCAAAGTGGAATTTAGCCCGTTATGGCTTCTTGTATGCTTCCACCTTTATAGGAGGAGTTTAGCTAAGTAAGAATTAGTCTGAGTTTATGCAACGCTTTCAGCCATATTTTCCAGATCTTGTTGTTCCCATCCAAAGTTTCATTTTAAACCTTGTTTGGTCATTTTACTTAGGGTCCCATTGGTTTCCCTAGGTTTTACACCCATCTCCCTATCTTTTTGCAGTGATTTCCCTCTCTGGTTTTTTTCTATTGCTGCACCACTTTCCAGAAACATAGTTTCATTTGATCCTAGTCACACTCACGCTTAGATATCTTGGCCTTTTTAGTGTGTTTTCAGTTGATTTCACCACCAACCAGAACATTGTTTGCAAACCAATTTGGGTGGGGTTTAGTTAATTGATTTTCATTTCATTTTCTCTTTTCAATTTTAGTTTATTTTGAGTAATATTTTTTCTTTTTTAAAACATGATATAAGCTTAATTAATAAACATACATGCACACACAAGAACACCTTAAGAAAAGGGCACTTGGTTTACACCGCCAAGCCAAGAGTTAACATAATTAATTTATCTCCCCACACAGACAAAAGCATATTGTTGATCTCCCTTCACCGTTTCCATGTCACTTGTGTCTTACCACCATTGAACCACCAAGGCATTTGTCATCAAGACTCTTAGGCCTTCATCACCAGTTTCTGCTTGGGCATATTACTCCTCCCTGTAGGGTTCAATTTCATAGTCCCCCGAGTCCCCATACTGACTCTTCTTCTGTTTCATCTGATTCCTCATCTGATTCCGAGCCTCCATCACCACATATCGTCACCATGTCTAGACCCACTATTGGTGCAAGAACCCAACCTGGTGTTGGCTATGGTTCTACCTCAGTAGTCACATCTAGCAGAACTGTCTCAGGAACTGTTCTGGAAGCCCCCATGCTACCTATCATGGTTGTGTTAAGTATCCAAGATTTTGGCGAGTTGATAAATGACCCTATACACCATGATGCTGGTTGGCCAACTATGGCAACTAAGATTTCCTCCGACATCCCAAAATTTGAGGGTAATTCTCGAGAGGACCCCAGCAATCACATTCGCTCCTTCCATATGTGATGTTCATCCAATTCCATCACCGATGACTCCATTCGTCTTCCATCGTTCCAACGCACGCTCACTGGAGATGCTGCAAAATGGTATGTAGGCTAGCCCGCCACTTCTCATTCCATTTTCACGATGCTTTCTTAAAGCTTTCCTTTCATATTTTCAATTACCTCTCCGATACAACACTAGTATGGAGCTCTTGACCGCATTTCGTCAATCCCCTGCCACTTTTCTTTCTGATCATGTTCAGGAATCAAATAGAAGGAGGAGCACATGTCGTGCCCTGCCCTTCAAAGACTGTGTCTACCTCGATTGGTTTCTTAGGAGACTTTTATCGTCCATTTCCAAAGATGTCACGTCGCATTTTCCTCAAGCAGAGGAAGAAGCTCTCCAAACTGCTCTTAGATATGAATTGATTTATGTGTAATCCATTTATGTCTATACCGTCATTCTAGACCTACCTCGTCCTAAAGGTGCCAATGCACCAGAGGCATCTCAAGCCACTGATGGTATCATTGGAGCCATTTCACATCCTTTTCCATATATACTCAGCAAAGTTATGGCTATTTGCAGGGGGGCACTATTTCCTCCAACACTTATGCCCCTCCTACTAGAAACATGTTTTCAAGGCTAGCCAATGCTCAACCTGTCTACCAAACCATTTCTCCTTCACCATCTTATCCCTATGCAAAATTGAGCACTCTAGCCCTCAAGCATTAGCACCACATCTCCCCATGCATCCTCAGCCATTGCCCCCTCAAGCTCAAGTGTTTGCACAGTAGAGTGCGACCAATCCCTAAAATTCGAAGAAAAAGAATAAGGGGAAAGGTAGCAAGGGTAACTAGGGTAATCAAGGTAATCAACCTAGTGAACCCCAGGGGAACCAGCCTAACACCAACAACTAGCAACATGACAGTCAGTGCAAGAAAAACAAGCCTATTTGTACGAACAAGGCTACAAGCCTTGTGCCTATTCTGGTGTACATGGCCATTATACACATGATTATCTTCTCTTACCACAAATGTGCCAATTGTGGCAAGCTCAAGCAGCTTCTAGAGGTCAGCCTCCCATCCAGTAATTGCCTCAGAATCTTAAGCCAACTCAACTGGCAGTGCTTAGAAATCCTTTCCCTTAGCAAGGATTTGTTTCTTCTCAACCTCAACCAAGTCAAGCAGCCCATCCCCCCTAACCTTCTGGTCCTCGTGACTACCAAATCCTCATGATGAATTCTGATGAGTTTAACCCCATTGATATCAACCTGCAAAATTGGTCGCATCAATATGAAAAGCCATCGACTTCGTGTGCCACTGAGTCCAAAACCAAAGCATCTACTGAGCCTATTATGACACCAAATGGTCTTCTACATATCCCTCAACCTAAATTTGAGTCGATTCCTAAGATCCCCAACGGACCATTATGTCGTAACGTTACTTCTAACCGAGTTGCCCATACATACAGTATAGTAGATGACATGGTGCAATCACTTACTTCCATGTCGACGTTGGAGGTACTCCAGTCGTGCCCATATGAAAATGAAAGATCTACTAACTTCTTTGGGCTCAGTAGATCCTTTCGACAATAGTTTGATTGTCTTCCCAGTTGATACATTAGAATATCCCCCATTCCCTTCATCCGTTTCTTTCTAAATACCAGTCAAAGTCCGTAATGCCATCATCTCTCGATGCATTATTGACGAAGATGCATCCACCTGTGTGATGTCTGCTATAGTTTGGAAACAACTTAAGTCACCTGAGTTGTCCCCATCCACCATCACTTTGCTTGCTTGGGATGATCACTCCTCCATCCTTTCGGCATGTATCGCAATTTTCCAGTGACCCTTGCAGGCAAGATTGTCCATGTAGACATTGATGTTATTGATTCCCCTCTAGATTACAACATTCTCTTGGGTCACAGTTACACTTATGCCATGTCAGTCGTCACATCTGTGGTTTTTCACAAGATGTTCTTCCCCCATGAAGGGAAGATTTTCACCATCGATAAATTGATATACTACGAGCGAACATCCATAACTTCCCCTAAGTCCATTATCTCATTGATGTCTGATAAATAGTTTGCCACTCCCCCCACCAATGTTTCACCTAGAGTCTACAAAGATTCCTCATTGTTGGGTGCTTTCCCTAGTCCCCCCCCCCTCATCTCAGAGCCTAGATCTTTGAGTGTTTGCATGTTACAAGTGTCATGAGCTACTCACAAAAAGTCTGGTACATCTAATCAACAACCAACTCCTCAACACCTTGTTGTTACCCTCTCAGTACAGCCATCCAGATCCACGCCCCAAGGACCTCATTTGTTTGTGGGTGCCTCTCCTATGTTCCCAATAGGAACTGTTCCTCTAGGTCTCAACCATCTAGGAGCAGTTCCGCTAGGACTTTACCCTGCAGGCCAAATACCTTTCTTATTTCCTCCTCCGGAAATCTTTTATGTCCCTCTCATGGCTTCTATGGTCCTCCATAATATGAATTTGGGGATCTCGATATGGTACATTGATCCCCCTACAAGCACTCCGCCTGGTCAGCTAAGACCTTATCATGATTTCACCCCAGTTCAACCAATCCCTATGATACCTTTCATTGCTCCAGTTCCACCGTAACCTCAACATGAACCCACCCCTGTTGCGAAAGCATGCAAACAAGGGGGGAAAATCCAAGAGGAAAGAACCTAAGGACAAGGCTCCCCAAGGTCCTGCAGCCCCCAATGCCCCAAAGTCATCACCTTCATGCAATTTGTGTAAATTTGTTAGCCATGCCATTGATAATTGTCCTGAAATCCCTCATCTCAAACCTTTGGTTCATGAAACGTTCCCTCAGTTAAATATCCCTAAGGTCCAAGTTACTTTACTAGGTCTAGCCAATAAACTCAGAACGTTACGCACAAATCACCATTGTCCATTGTGTGATCATCATGGTAACTATTCCTATTGTTTCCCTCGTCTCGATGAATTTCATGATTGCCTTGAGGCACTTCACGAATACGAGACCACTCGTAGTGGATCACCTACTCCTCTACCCATGGATTCTGGTACCACTAGTAAACCAAAACAGGGGGACTCTGGTCCTACCATCGTGATCCCTCCCCCTAATGTTGAGACGATGGACTCCATGGGCCATATCCTATACCTGTCATCATCCTTGATTTCCTAGTAGGAATACCTTTCTAAGGCTTCTACACGCACTTCTATCAAACCTTTTTTCGATAAAATCCCAGGTCTCAACATTCGTAGATCTTCCGTCTACTAGCTCATCATCTACCATTCCATATGATGCATACGTGAACCTTCTTTCTTAGGTTGATGCACCAGGTACAACCACTGCATCATGTAGTCAATATTCATCTCGTCCCCCCATTTTTCATTCTAATGAGGACATAATGGAAGCCATGGCTACCCCTAATTATCCTTGGGATGATATGGACCATCATGCATACTTCCTTCCATATTTAGATTTTACCACTCTAAATACATCTAGTACACCCATATCATACTGGGGGGCACATACGCCCCTACACCTCCTTATCATCCTTTGAAGGATCTCATGCCAAGTTGGGTCGATATTCTTGAATCCATTTTTCAAGCACTGGAAACACATGGCGCTCCACAAACTCTTCCTGCTAGTGGGCATCATCCCCGCCTTTGCATACCAGATCAGTCCCCTCCATCACATATGTTTGGGGGTAGTATCGCATGCTTGGGGGCATGATGTTTTTCCCCTGACCGTCTTCTCAACTGCTTAACATAAGTCTCGGCCTAGATCCTACCGAATCTAGGTATGATCGATCATCCTCCCATTCCCTTAGATAGTTTTTCCTATTGGCCTTTCTGGCGAGCCATATTCACATCGCATATCATAGATGTTTGATACCATATGTTCCAATATTCTACTCTATTTCATACCACCTTTACCACATAGTCTCCATTTTTGACTTACTGGGTGAGGATGATTATAGACCTCCTCTAGTAGTTCACTCTCATTTTCCTCTTCCCTTAATTCTTCAATAGGAACCATCATTCCAAAAAGCATTAAGGCCATATTTAGACAAGTAAGGCCACTTTCTTGAAAGTTGCAGATCTTGATTCTAATTGTTGGTTTATCTGCTATGATCTCCACAAGATTTAGGGCCTTCTCCTCCTCTCCAAATTCACCACAACTCACTTAGAAAATGAATTAAATTGGAGGGAAAAACCCTTTTCTAGGAAAACCCACAGTTTTTATGTCACACATTCTGACTAGACTATAGCTCTATTTGATGAATTTTCAGCACCATTGGAAATCTCTAACCGAGTACTCTAATGGGTCTCTCTTCATTTTGATGATTTGACACTTCACCTGGAAACCATTTTTCCAAGAAGGGCCACTTCGTCGCATCTCAAAATCAAATTTCTTTAGATGCAATGCTTATACCTTGAGGACCACCTCCTCTTAATGCTTTTCATCTCACGTGTAGATTTTTGTCATGAGTAACAACTATTTTCTCATGTTTTCATGGTCCCCACCAGGGCTATGTTGTGTGGCAGTGTCATCGAGTCATACTTGTTCAAAGTATCCGTGATGAGTCACCTTTGCATCCATGGAGTCTGTTTCACATCCCTTTGTATCATGTCACAATATTCCATCCACCTTTGCATATCATTCATCCTTTGTTTCCCATTTTGACCTCTAGTCATACTCTCCCCATCCCCTCTAGAGTTGAGTCAGTCACTGCCAGGTCATACATGCACTTTATGCTCTGACAAGGGAAGTCGTATGTTTCTCCCTCAATCCTATTTTTGTTAGAAAATTATATATTACAGAGCAATGGAACACATAAAATATATTGCAAAAATATAAACTCAGAAAATGCATAAAAGAAGAGAGACACAGATATACGTGGTTCACCCAATTTGGGCTATGTCCATGAAGACACAACCAGTTCTTCCTTTTATATTATCCAGCAAATTGAAGAGATACAACCTACAACAGATCCACTGTAATTCACTCTTTTCTCTCACAAAATCTCCTCTCTCTTTCTCACTCAGAATACACATCTACATAGCCGCAATACAATTACCTCATATATAGTGATGGGTTGCCTTCTATGGAAAAAAACCCTAAATTAAACATAATTTCTACAGTTAGATCTCCTCCTAATAAATGGCTCAGATTGAATATGAAATTACAACATTTTACAAGGAAACATTACAAATATTTTTATCTTTGGGGGCGCTACCCCCAATCCCCCCACGGGGGGCTCTAAATAATTGTCGTCGCCCCCCCTGGCAGCACACATTTACAGGTGGCGTTGCCACCACATTACAAACTTGGCTCCAATTTGGTGATACCTCTAAATAAAGAAGATAATTAGGCTCCACACCCAACAATTTTCTCCATTATCCCTAGTGTCAGTCCATCAGCCACATTACTATTTTCCCTCGTGCCTTACTTGAGGATCCTCATTGACTCATCTATAGCAAGCCCTATTCTATCGACATTAGCTCATTTATTCTAGAAGAATGGCCTAGAGGGCAGTGTATCTTTGTTCCAGCTTCCGTTCTTGTTCGGTACCTCAGATCAAGCAGATGGACTCGTTATTTCCCTTTGACTTGGTTGTTTCATGCTCCTGATTCATACACTTGATAGTCCAATGATGTAGCACATTGTACCAGTGATTTCTGGGTGTGTGTGAGATGTTTCAATCCTCATGAGGGGGTGGTCCTTCACGTATCCCCCCACATGCCTAGATGCCTTCATATTATGCTACAACCTCAGATGCAGTTCCACAGATTTGATGGGTTCGGTTCCTATTGATTGCAATGTTCATAGCATGCATGTCCCCTTGAGATGATCCATTCAGTTTGGCAAAGCCCTTCCCTGTTCAGCAGGGCTTCTTTGGTTATTCTACCCTCCCTCCCACCCAATTTTTGAGGAAAGGGCCATTATATCCCATGTACTCAAATGGTATTGTATTCAGTCCTAGCTCATGTTTTTTCCAGGTGCATTATGTATATGGGACACATTGTATTATTTTATGGCTTAGTTATGCCAGTGTGTCATGTACCATTCAGCATGTACTTCATTGCTCAGTTTTATGTTTCTGGGCGCATCATTATTTTTGTACTAAGTTATCTTGGTGGGTATAGGTATGCCTCCCCCGTTTCACTGAGATCCGGTACCACAACATAAAACGAGACTTGCATTTACCTCTCCCCCTCTATCCCTATCCTCTTTCACTTCAACTCTATTGGTCTCTCTCTCTCTCTCTCTCTCTCTATCTCTCTATCTAACTCAACTTTGTCATCTAGTGATTGTGTCTTTACAATGTACTTTGGTCATAGTTTTTTCTACTAACACTCATACGTTAGGGGGAAATCTGTTATAACCAAAAAATTTATCATCTAGCCTTAGTTTACTAGATGGATCGAAGTACTCTGTTATCACTTAAGAAATGATTTCTAAATTCAGAGCATTAGTTCTATTCCAAAGGATTGGTTTTAGTCTTGGTCTATTCTTTCCATGGTTGCTTTAGTGTCTAAGATCTAGAAAAGAGTCTTGTTGGTATGGTCAAGTAGGGTCAACACTCCATTCTTTCCCATCACTGGTCCCACATCACACATTATTTCCATGTGTCAAGCTTGTGTCAAGGTTTACATTTTACATTTGTTCCTAAGTCATAATGTTATATGGTGGTTAAGTCACTGTTATGGTTTTTAGAGTCTAAGTCATAGGGTTAGAGTCTCATTTCCATCATCAAATAAAGCTCAACAACCTTGTTTTACACTTTATGGATCTCATATCATGTTTTGAAAGTCATGTGTTTAGCCATTTTGGAAAAATTTTGAAACTTTCTAAAAATCCACATTTTCGTAGCACAAACAGTGTAAAAAACCAGTTTTGTGCTACGAAATCACTGAACTAGGAGTTTTCGTAGCGCACTACGAAACCCTTGAAAATCCCCGTTTCAGCATAAAAACCTTTGTTTTCTGCGTTTACTAGTCAACTTCCAGAAGGGTTCCTGAGGAGCAGATAACTAAATTTTGAAAACGGAAAGAGAATTTTATTCATAACATGCCAAACTACAAAAACCCCTTTCAGTTTCTTCAAATTCGTTCTGAGGTGGGAGGAATTTATGGTTAAACGTGTGCTACGAAACTGCTGAAAGTCAAGCTTGGTCTTCTGGTTTTAGCAGTCTTTTTCAAAATCCGTTTCTGGTCACATGAAAAGGTATTTTGGAATTATGAAGGAGGTTTCTCTTCATAAACTCTCCAGATACAATAACCTATCTCACTTTATTCATAAATATTTTTAGTTGGGAGATAACAAGCTTTCTTTGAGACTCTAATTTCAGAGAACAAATTTTTCCTATTTGACACGTGTTTTGCAAGGACAGATTCTGGACAGCTGGAGAAGTGTTTTAAAAAACCAAGAGAGGTTTTTGTTTTAGATAGCATGGAATACAAAAACCTCATTCAGTTTCATAAAATATGTCATGAGTGAGAAGATAAGGGCTCTACCCAATGTGCCATTTTCAAGGATCCTAAGCCTAAAAACAGGGAAACATGTTCCCTAATTTCGAGGGTTTGTCATCAGCAGTCAGGTGAAAACGTGGGAGGCTTCATCAAATTCGACTTCATGAGGTTGCAGCTGTCAAATAATGCATTTAAATATTTAGATAAGGTTTTTGTAATCATAATAAGGAGTTACACTCCTAGTTGTATTAGGTCTCTAAGACTGCTAGTTAGCTGTCAAATGCATTTAAAGGTTTGTTTTATGATTAGAATAGGTGTCACAGATGGAAAATTTCAATTCTCTTGATGAGGGATGATGGAATCCTAATTGTAAATGCTATATATGAAGCAAGAGGTTGAATTAGCAAAGGGTTGAAGACTTTTTGGCCCAGCTACTGCTTTATGCTATGAACTATAATCAGTAATGCAGAGAGGTTTTCCTGAACAGATCTGAGTTCTCATGGGGTTAATCCTTTCTTGATCTATATGTTATTTTAATTACTTGCAGTAGATCTTATTGTTAATACTCAGAATTCATAATCTAATGCTCTGACTTCCTTTAACAATAAGATGACTGTGTTTTATATTTGAACCACCAGCACTAGATTACATTGCTATTATTTAGAATTCACAACCATGTGCTCTATTTTCTTTTAGTAATGGAATGATTGTGTTGAGTAGTACATCTCATTACTCTTACTCAAAATTCATAATATTATGCTATGACTTCCTTTAGTAATGAGATGACTGTGTCTTTTCATAATCTTGTGAGGAACCACACCTTTGAACCATCAACAGTAGATTTCATTACTATTACTCAGAATTCATAATCCTATGCTCTGACTTCCTTTAGTAATGGAATGACTCTTTTGACCTATGTTATTGAGTGAATTGTCTTTGTTTAAGAACCTTATTTGTCTCAGCTTTCATGTCAAGAAACCTTGCCACTAAATTTATTGACTTGTTGACTCCATAGCCCAATGGTAGCAAGCCTTCATCTTTTCAACCTACAAACACACAAAACCAAGATAGAGTTAGCCATCTATATTATCATTAATCAATATCATTAACCCTTGAGAGAGCCCTCTCAGGCTGAGGAGGCTAAGCCTCAGCCAAAATATTGGTTTGAAATAGTTACACCGAGATAGTCTGATCAACAGCCTATCAGGGTCCTATTTTGGTGATAACATACTCCATGTGTTGGCTTGTTTGGGCCCGACCCAGGTTCAGAAGAGTTATTTAGCCAAACAAGTCTCACAGCTATCGGCCCTTTCAGAAACAGCCTATGGAGCGCGGATTGAGGTCTCACCTGAGGTAGCAGGGGAGGGTGTTGGAACCAGGTTTCCGCACCCTAGGGATGTCTAGATGTGTACTGGAGGGTTCGCGTACTATTCTATAACTCCACGCTGCTTGGCCTTCGCACTGATCCAAGGTGATTATAATTTTCTTATTAATGTGTTATTCTACTTGAAGGAAGCAGTTATGATTCATAACTATTCAACAGGGTCTTGAAGTAAACATTTAACCAACATAACTTATTTACGTTCAAAATGAACCCAGATTCGCATACGTTCATCACATTTGCATTAACTAGATATAGAAAGGTAAACCATAAAGATAGATGTGCGATAATATAGAAATACAGAAGCAAACTTATCTTTATTATTATTCTTCACCAATACATCTAGATCTACCCTGCGCACATAGCTACAGGGGTCCGTGCACACAACTGCAGACTTTCTAGGTCTCTGCGCACACAGCTGTAGAGCCTCTACCTACTACCTAACCCTCGACTCGAACTTACAGATGCTCTTGATATTTCTACTTCAAGTACCCATTACATTTCATGCTATCAAAATTCTCCTTCTCCTACCCATAGAGCCTCGCTCTATTTATACCCTCCCTTGGCCCACGACCCCCTGCGCAGGTCGACCCTAGTTACATCATTTTACCTTGTTTTCGGGCAGACTACCCTTTGACTCAACCTATTACAATTCACACTCCATGTGCTCAGTGGAGTATTTATCCTAACTTTTCCCAAAATGTCTGGTTTCATGCCTTGTAATTATTGCGCGGGGTTTCTGCTACCCAACCGTCCCCCAACACAATCATCGTGACTCATACCGAGTCACTTGGCTAGCGTGGTGATTTTCTCACTGAGATTGGTTACTAACTTCTACACAACATGTGTTTCTTCAACAAATTTTGTGGTGATCCATTGTACCTGTTCCACCCAAGTCACAGATGCATCCGTGTCATTCGGACTCGCCTGCTCGGAATCGCAAACTACTTGCATGTGTGCTAACTTGCCTTCAATCATTGTAGAGATGGAAAATGCTTCATCGAGCCAAGGCTGCATGCGTTCCTTAAGCTCTGCCTCTTGTTGCCGTGCAACGTCCATTTTGGCTTTGAGAGCCTGGGCCTCGCGCATTTTAGCCAGCCGTTGTGTGAGGGTGATCATCTATGCATCACCGCGAGTGGTATCATAGGCCTGTTGTAGTGTGCACGCCTCAGCTTCTTGCATTGTATGGTGGGGTCCTCTTGGAGAGATGTAAGTATAGAATCAACTGATCTAAGAGCCTCAAATATTCATGGACAGTGTACCTCATTGTTTCTATGCCTGCTTGAATTTTCGCGCGACGTTGTTCCTGGTCTTCCAATGGTTGTTGCGCCTATAGTCTAAGCTCTACTATTTGTTGAGTAAGATCCCCCTATTCTTTTACGGCCACCTCTTGGCCCATGCCGGCTCTTGTAGCCATGTGTTGAACCTTGGTAATAGCTGGAAGGTCCACAAGGATATCTAACGCCAGAACCGTGCTGCATGCTTCTGTTACGGCTTTTTCAACGTCGTGATAGCGTTCAACCAAGTCAGTGTGCTGAAGACTTACCTGTTCTAACATGGCTTTTTGCTCCCTTAAAGTGTGAAGGGAGTGACTTTCCCTAGCGTAGAGTTCGCTAGTGATTTTGTCCTGCAGTTCGTAGAGTGACCCCCTAGATAGGGAAATCAGACTTAACTCCCAACTATGGTCATCACCGGTGCTTTTGGCTAGGATAGCATTGGCTGGAAACTGTACAGTATTTGGTGTGGGAACGTGAATCATCTACGCAGCTGCGCTTGTATTGTCGTTGATGCTAGCTATGACATATCCATTCTTACCTTTCTCCAGCTGATATCGTTTTTTTATTGCTTCGACGAGCCCTACCTCACTATTGGTTCTTGGGGTGTCAGCGAGATCATTCCCCATTAGCGGTAGGTGCATTATTCAGTGGATTAACTCAACTGTGATCGGGATCGACTCTTCCAACCACAGGAACCCATCATGTACCACGCAGAGTAGTTGCTGGGTTACAAATGTGGCAATAGTCATGCGGTGGTAATGGGGTAGCCATCTGAGGTTGAGGATGCCCACCTTCTCCACACCTAGTAGCCAGACCTGTGGTAATAACATGTCTTCGGCTAGCTCAGGGAACTTATTGTAGTCATTTAGATCCCAATATTTAAACTTGAGGCTCGGAACGTGTCCCAATTGTTATGTGTGGAGCATGATTGTTCAAAGGTCTTTGTTTTAGCCGGATGTATACCACAGGAAGTCTTGCACACCCTTCCACGCGGGAGGGTGCGGGGGGGACTTGTCCCCCCCACGGGGGTCCGGGGGGGCCGATCCCCCCCGGCTGGGGAGTCCGGGGGGCAGTGGTCCCCCGGTGGGGGCTCGTGGGCAGCGCCCCCGAAGCTAAAAACAAATGTAAAATTGCCTTGTAAAAGTATAGTAATTTCTAGTCAATCTGGGCCATTCATTAGGCGGATGATCTGACGGTAGAACTTATGTTTAGTTTCGGGTTTTTTGCCCTAGAAGGCAACCCCTCTCTTTGTATGAGGGTATTGTATTTGAGGCTGTGAAATAGATGTGTATTCTGTGAGTGAGAAACAAAGAGGTGAAACTGTGAGAGAAAACAGAGGATATTACAACGGATTTGCTGTAGGTTGTGTCTCTTCATTTTGCTGGATAATAGAAAGGAAGGACTGGATGTTCAGGGTGGACATAGCCCAAACTGGGTGAACCACGTATATCTGTGTCTCTCTTGTTTTGTGCATTTTCTGTGTTTATATTTCTGCAATATTTTATGTGTTCCATTGCTCCGTAATATATAATTTTCTAACACCAATGACATGCCTTCGAACCTTATGTCATCTGGAAGAAGTGGGGCCTAAATCTCAGCCTTCGCAACATCTAAGTCCTTGGGTAACTTGGTGGACCCGCGCCATGGAGAAAGATATGGAGGTAACGATGGGAGTTGGAATGCATCCACCTCTTCCTCGGCCTACGCATCTATCTGGTCAAGCAACTCTTGAAGAGCATCGTCATCCTCATCAATCTCGGTGGAAATGGCTTTGCCCTTATCAGCTGTGGATTGCTTGGTGAATCATGGTGAGGCTCGAATTGTTCCTATCCTTTGCTTAGTCTTCTTCTTGCACAGTGTACATGGGGATTTCGGAACCCCCGACACCCGACTGCCACCTTCTGCCTCTTCCGGATTCAGCTGCATTTCTTCCACGACTCATGCTCAGGTTTGGGCCATAGTACTCATGAGGTGTCCGGGAGCCGACTTCTTGCTGCTCCAATTTGATGTATAGTGCCAATATACCTGTGTCGTGCCTCGATCGTAAAATAACGCTGAAATTTCAAATGTCTTTCCTCCCTCCCTTTCTAGCACAGTGCTAACGTTCTCTTGGCAGATCGTAGTAGCTCCGTCTGGGAACCTTCACTTTAAAGGTGTGCCGCCCGCTCCTTCCTGCCATACCGTAATGTCCTTGCCATGAATAGTGGTGCTAACGGTCATCTTTGGATTGGTTCACGTGGTAGCGCCGTCCCTCGGACACTGCTACGATTTGGGGGGAAATGCTTTGCCAGATTGGCTTTCTGCAGCCTTATTTATAGTCCCACACCTTCTTTCAACTACTCGGGGCACTGAGACTGTAGCGTCGACCCTTAGTCATGTGTTTGCACCGCTAGTGAGCTGTTGTAACGTCCCTGCTAGCCCAGGCTGCGAGCACCACCTAGTTACTTGGGTAGCCATTTTTTCACTCCAAGGATGTGTGCGCAAACATGACAGCAGAGTCCTAACTTGGTTGTCCCTACGCGGTCCAACTTGCCATGGGCACAAAGGGGTTACACTATTGTGCATGTTGTGGTGTGATATTCTGTTGACTCTATTCCCATATATCACTCTTTGGTCTTTCGACCCTACGTGGGGTCTGCAGCTACCTGGCTTCCTCTGAGCGTTCTTCCATCGCTGAATCTAGACCCATTTAGGCCATGATATTCACAATTTCCATGAGGTTTGTGTCACTAGAAGATCACGATGTGGGCTTCCCCTTGAGTTCCTGCGGATGCTACCGTCAGCCACTGGCAACCCACTTTGCTTTAGGCTACTTTGCTTAGCTCGTCGGGTCGTTTGTGCCTGCACCTATCTGCAACCTCCATGCTTTCTCCTTTTCTTTAGTACGACTACCCTTTTTGATAAAGCCAAGGTCATTCGGGGGGCTACCATAGACAATATCGGTGCACCTAGTTGCATTCTCACCTGGGCAACCAGTTTTTCAGCTTCCTCCATGGATGGCTCTTCAGCTCCTATTACAACCATCCTATTGCAATTTAATGTGGTTACTTCATGCAGGCAGTTTTGCCATCGTTCAATCTCTTCATCCAAATCCGATGTGCAAGAGCTATCGCGGTCCAATGAGAGTTGGTCATCCGTTGTTGGATTCACCCTGTCCCAATCTCGCGCGGTGAGCTGATAGATACAGTCCAGTTCCCCATCACTATCATTGTCATACATAGGTTCAGTATAACATGTTCCTTCAGCTGGGTCCAATGGAATTACTACTCGAAGAGAATTCTTTTCAAAGATCAATTTTCGTTTCTTAAGGTCGATGATTTCATTCATATTTTTTGTCCAATCTATCCCTAGTAACACTGGATATGGATTACTATCATCCACGATTTCAATGACCTCAAAATCTACTTGTGTGTTGGCACCATCGATGTCCATAGGAACCCCTTGCAACCTTCCCATAGGCAGAATCTTTTGCTGGTTGGCCATTCGTAATTGGATCGGGGACCACTGTAGCATAGGCCTGCCCATGCATTCCCAAGTCTGCTTTGGTAGGACATTTACGTCAGACGCAAGATCTAACATGATCTGATCCATCTCATAGTCACCAATCTGGACAGTCAGTCGCATCTCCCTACCGATATGCAAAACCTGTTTGCTCAATTTGCGGATTAGGCGCAGTTCGTATGCCCCAACACATCTATTTATTAATTCTTGTAACCCTTTTACTGCATTAGCATCCCTTAGGAGCTTCATACAGGTTTCTAAGAAGGTAGTTATCAAATACTGTTCCTGGTCCAGTCCTGGTTGCCCTTTACTACCGAAGTTGATGCTTCTGCAAAATTTTTCTTAGCCTCCAAAAAGGTTTCCTTTGCTTGCACCAAATCAAATTCTAGTTGTTTTGCGGGAGCCTTCCAAACCCACGTATCCTCTTCCAGCCTCTTCCCCTTATCTTCCCCTATAGCTGTGCCACTTCTGAGCATCATGTTTATGTTGGGGTCTTCAGTGTAGGGTTTGGATTTCATCATCTGGACATTCTGGGTGGGGCTGGTTGGGAGCACTCCTTTTTCCCATAATTGAACGAGCAGCGTAGGACAATCAACTGCATCGTGATCAAACTGATAGCATGATGGAAAACAGGCCTCAGTTTGATTCACACAATTTCGAGCGTAATGAACCTGTTCACCACAATTATAACAGATCAACTGTCCATAGCCCTGTCCAGGCCCCCATCCCCCGTGGCCCCGTCCGCGCATCAAGAATCCCCCGTGCGCAAATGGTGCAGTTGGGTCCTATCCGCATGTTTCTATTTTCATCTTATACATAGGAGGTCGATCCATCAAAATGTAGTAATCCCTTTCCTCATGACCCATCATTCTGCAAAAGTTACAAAATAAGTGTTGAGGGGGTTGTCGTAAGCTCGACAATATGTGGCAGTTGTTCGTGGCGTGCTTTCCTCCTACCTGGAAATTGCACATCGAAGTACAAGCAAAGCACTCGTCCCTGCTTGTACCTCCACCTTTAATGACATCAAGCATCCTTCTGTCAAGTAGTTCAAGAAAACCCGACAATGGTCATTGTCATGCATTTGGCTCTTACATTTGACGCAACCTACCTCCGAGCATACCTCTAGTCGAGACATTTTTCCCTACTTCATACTCTGCACTTTCAGGCTCAAGTTTTGAAGTTGTGCGTGGATTTGCTGAACTCCCAACCCTGGGTCCGGTACTGGGGTCACATGTAACCTCATTGCTATCTCCAGTGCCTCGACTTGGGTTGAGATATTATGTTGTGACAAAGCCATCCTCAACTGGGGCATCAAGGACACCACAAACCATGTGCAATGCTACCCATCTGTTAAAGTCATGTTAGTTTCATGAATAGTACTTTTCAATCTCTGGTCCAGATGGAGTTTCACCAAGAAACATTGCTATCTCCTTGAATCTAATCACTGAATGGGCTTCAGACTTTGGCCAGCCAAACTCTTTATTCAACGCATCCTAGATTGTTGCTATTCCCTCGCCTAGATGGTCGGTTGAGTATTTTATATACCATGTTAGCACGTGGTCCTGTAGTGCACTGACCAACTTAGCCTTCTTAATGTTTTCATCTGTTATACCTTATGAATCCCATATAGATTTTATCACAAACCAGAACTGACTTGGCTCTTCATTCCCTACACCCTAGAATGTTGGTAACTTGATTGCGGTCACCATCCCAACCTTTGCTGGTGTAGGAGGTGGTGAAGGTGTTGGTGTGGATGGAATCGATGCAGGTGAAGCAGGTGGCAGTGTAGACGAAGGTGGTATCAGTGGGAAGCATTCTTTAATCAATTGGACCACACTCCCCGGTGAGAAACCAGTGAGATCCTCCTTGTTTTCCCGCGAGATAGAAGCCAACAGGCTATTTTCTACTCCTTTTATTCTCTGATAACCCTTTTTGCTCCGTGTTACCACAGACATCAATACATGCGCAAAATCTGTTTCTCACACAATAGCGTTGTAATCCAAGTATTCAATGATTTGATGCACCTACCCCGCGGTCCTTGGAGAAAGTGCCTTTTTACTTCACTGTAACTTACGGTTGTATCTATCGTGAATTCAGTGATAAATCCCCCAATGATCCGATCTAACTAGTGGTTTACCACACACACAAGTCTATCTTCAATGGCATCCAGCCTTCGCACCAATTCCGAAGTCCACACTATGGGCTGGTCCAATCTGCACCTCCCCACGCTATCAGCTAACTTTGCGATCCACTCATATAATTCTATCGGGAATGTTACGAAGAAGATCTCATGTTTGTTTGTGAATATATAGTGATCCAACCACTGTTCCTCTGATATCCATGAATTTTTATTTTCCTGAACCGCGAACTCGCGAAGCTTCAGATCCCACCAATCTTCGAGTTCTTTCTTCATAGGATTCCAATGTTCCCACATTAAAAACCCCTTAGGTAGATCCCAATCTTGGCAATGGAACCATTTGTTGGCTTGTTTGGGCTTGACCCAGGTTTGGAGGAGTTATTTAGCCAAACAAATCCCACAACTACTGGCCCTTTCGGCAACAGCCCACGGAGCGCGGACTGTTGTCTCACCTGAGGTAGCAGGGGAGGGTGCTGGAACCAGGTTTCCGCACCCTAGGGTTGTCTAGATGTGTACTGGAGGGTTCACACACTATTCTATAACTCCCTACTACTTGGCCTTTGTGCTGATCCAAGGTGATTATAATTTTGCTATTCATGCGCTATTCTACTTGAAGGAAGCAGTTATGATTTAGAACTATTCAACAAGGTCTTTAAGCAAACATTTAACCAAAATAACTTATTTGCACACAAAATGAACCAAAACTCACATACATTCATCACATTTGCGTTAACCAGATATAGACAGGTAAACCATAAAGAAAGATGTGCGATAATATAGAATTACAGAAGCAAACTTATCTTTATTATTATTCTTCACCAATACATCCAGATCTACCCTGCACACTCAGCTGCAGGGGTACGTGCACACAGCTGCAGACTTTCTAGGCCTCTGTGCACACAACTGCAGAGCCTCTACCTACTACCTAACCCTCGACTCGGACTTACAGATGCTCTTAATCTTTCTACTTCAAGTACCCATTACATTTCATGCTATCAAAATTCTCCTCCTCCTACCCATAGAGCCTCTCTCTATTTATACCCTCCCTTGGCCCATTACCCCCTGTGTAGGCCGACCCTAGTTACATCTTTTTACATTGTTTTCAAGCGTACTATCCTTTGACTCAACCTATTTCAATTCACGCTCTGTGCGTTCAATGGAGTCTTTATCCTAACTTTTCCCAAAATGTCTCGTTTCGTGCCCTGTGATTGTTGTGCGGGGCTTCCGCTACCCAACACCATGTAAGGCCAATTTTACCATAGTAAAATTGATTTCACTATGAAAAATTACTTAATAAACCACATTTGTTAAGTAATTTATAATTAAACCCATGAAGAATAATTAAATAAATCATTGTTTATTTAATTATCTTCTAGGAATAATTAATTAAACCATTGATTAATTAATATTCCTTGTCATATTTGACCCATTTATGAAAAATAAATTGATAAAGTATTAACTATCTTATTTTTCTCTAAGAATAATTAATTAATCACTAATTAATTATTATTCCTTGCCAAGTTTGACTAAATCCCTCAGAAATAATTAAATAAATCATTTTTTTTGTTATTCCTTAACCATATTTCTTGAGATGATAAATAAATAATTTATTTATTTGTTATTTCTAAATAAAAGTTTAAATACTTTTTCCCTCCTAACCAAATATAATAAAATATTCCAAGTGGTTATTCCTAGAATGTGGTTAATAATATTATATTATTTCTCATTCTTCGAGGATAACTGAATATTTTGTTATAAATAGAAGGGTTTTCCATTCATTATTCACTTTTGATTATTTTTCATTATTGCCCTCACTGATGTAACTCTTATTATTATCATTGTCACACACCATTTTTCTTTTCCATTTGAGTTCCCATTGAGCTCAAGAGGAGAGGGACTCTACAAAAGCTGAAGACATTGAGGATATCCAAGAACCCATCACATAGAGGGGGACTAGTAATATTTATTTGTTCCCTTCACAGGTGTTGTTTAATAAAATATATTCTTTGTATATGTAGTTTCCATTGGATTATTGGAAATACCCGCATTTATTACTATTTCATTTATTTTTTTAACTATGATTACGACATAGATCAGGGCTTTGGAATTTTTGTTTCTATCATTTGTTGCGGACCTAAAATGTTTAGCAGCCATTTATATTGTTGAGACGATTTTTCATCCACATTCTTAGGTGATTTCTTTACGTACACCTGTGAGAAGAAAACACTATTATAATTATGGGTAGTGTGCGGCATATCGACAGCGATGCCTCATTCCACATGACAAAAAACAAAGGATTTTTCACTGACTTGGAGGAGAATGATATCCAGATGCACATCAAGATGGGAGATGATCGAAGGTATAATGCGATTTTTATTTGTATAGTGAATTTCAGAGGGAGTTTGGATCCCCTCTCAGGCTCAAGGATGTGATGTTTGTATCGGGTCCGAAGAAGAATCTAGTTTTTGTAACTTTGTTAGAAGACCATGGCTACAATGTGATATTCATAAAAGGCAAGGATTTCCTCAGACATATCACCACTGGACAAGTGAAACAGATCAGGGTTCGAGTGAAGAACCTCTACAAATTAGATGTGGAAGACTATATAACATTGAGCACAAAAACATATAAGGTTGAAATACAAGATGTTGGCGAATTATGGCATAGAAGACTTCTCCATTTGCATCATGGTGCTTTGAATATCATGAAACGCATTTCTACAGTCCTTCCCAAAGGAGAACTAGAGCAGCAGGATACATGCAAAGGGTGTAGGTTGGAGAAGTACACAAAATCCACCTTCAATGATCGGGACAACAGGGTGCATGCAGCGCTTGAAAGGATCCACTCTAATTTCTATGGAACTTTCTTGAAAACCTCCAATTCCAAGAATAGATATTATGTTATATTTGTAGATGATTTCTCACAGAAGTGTTGGATTTACTTCATGTAGAACAAAGACCAGACATTCTCTAAATTTTTTGCATTTAAAGAATTTGTTGAGAAAGAAACTGACAATAAGGTGAAGGCTCTTAGGAGTGATAACATAGGTTAGTACATGTCAAATGAGTTTAAAACATATTTTCAAAGGAAGGAATTCTATGAGAGTTGAAAACACCCCATAACCCACAGTAGAATGGGGTGGAGAAGAGGAAGAACACAATTATTGTGGGAGAAACATGGGCAATGTTGCATAACCAAAGCCTACCTTTGCACTTGTGGGCTGAAGCATGCAACACATAGCTCTATTTTCATAATAGGAGTCCTCAAACGATTCTTGGCATGACTACACCAGAGGAAGATTTTTTAGGGAAGAAACTAGATGTGTCACACTTCAAGATCTTTGGATCATTAATTTGTTGTCATGTTTCCAAGGAAGCAAGGAAAAAGCTAGACCCAACACCAAATTTGGGCATATTTGTGGGGTACACAAAAACACCTCACAACTATCATGTGTACTTTCCATCTCTCAGGATGATAGTAGTCAGAAGGGATGTGAAATTTGATGAGGAGAAGGCAATGAGGTGTTCTCTTGAGTGGGAGCTTTAGTTGCAACCTAATCAGTAGCTTTTGGCTCCAAAGGAAGAAACTCAGGAACTTATGGAGAAACCATAAGATTAGGATAAGAGAATGGAAACATCCATAGAAGGAATGAAGCGAACCATGGAAGCTAACAGATTATTACAGGATGCTAGAGATAGTGTGGGAGCACCCACATCACAATGCATGCAAAGGAGGTCACCAAATCGGTACACTAGCTACATGGCTCTAATGAGTGAGCTTGTAGAGAATGAGCCATCCTGATTCAAGGAAGTTTTAGAGAAACCAATATGGGTTGATGTCATGGCAAAGGAATAAGATTCCATAGTCAGAAACTGTGTTTGGGAAGTGGTCCCAAGACCAGTACCAAAATCAGTGGTTGGTTTGAGATGGTTTACAAGGTAAAGCATGAAACATATGGTAGCAAAGAGAAACTCAAGTCCATATTTATGGCCAAGGGGTTCTATCAGGTTGAGGGAATTGACTATGAGGATACTTTTGCTCCAGTAGCAAGGTACTCATCCATCAGGTTAATTCTAGCATTATCAGCGTAGATGGGGTGCAAGGTCCACCAAATGGATCTGAATACATCATTCCTCAATGGATTTATTGAGGAGGATGTGTATATTGAGAATCCATAAGGGTTTGATACCTTTGATAGGAAGTCGCATGTGTGGAGACTCAAGTGAGCATTGTCTGGACTCAACCAAGCACCTCATGCTTGGTACCCGGGGGTTGATAGCTATCTCAGCTGTTTAGGCTTCACCAAAAGTGAAGCAGATACAAACCTTTAACACATTGTTGTAGAAGGTAAATTATTAATTGTGTTATATATTGATGACTTGATCCTTACTAGTGATGAGAAGCTGACCAGATCTTACAACAAGGACCTTTGAAGAAAGTTTGAGATGAAGGACATGGGTCTCATGCACTACTTCCTTGGATTGGAAGTATGGCAAGGATATGGGGAACCATTTGTCTCTCAAGGAAAGTATGCCAACAAGATGCTTTAGAGGTTTCGCATGGACAAGTGTAAACCCATGGAGACTCCTCTAGAAGGAAACTAGAGGAAAGAGAATGCTACTTCAGGTGAAGTAGTGGAGGCTACCATTTATAGGCATCTTGTGGGTTCACTAATGTATTTGGTGAACACACAATAAAACATGTGTTCTCCAGTTAAACAACTTAGTCAAGCAATGGTTAAGCCAACCAAACTGTATTGGAAAGAAACAAATCATGTGTTGAGATACCTCAAAGGCACTACTTAGTTTGGCCTTTAGTACAAATGAACAGAGGGAGTGGAGCTGCAAGGCTTCATAGATGCAGATTGGGCACTGAGTCCATCACACATGAAGAGAAAATCAAGAGGAATTTTCAGTATACAACGGGAAGCAAAGATTTGTGGCACTCAGCTCAACAGAAGTAGAGTACATGGTTGCAAGTCAAGCAACATGTGAGACTATCTAGATTAGAAAGATTCATGTGGGTTATTTGGTTAGAAGATGGATCCTACTGTGATTTACTGTGACCATCAAATTTTTATCAAACTCTATGAGAATCCAATATTTCAAGATCAATCCAAGCATATTAACATTTGGTATCACCATCTATGAGATTGTGTGTAGAGGCAAGTTATGTTGTTGCAGTACATTCTGATAGAGGAACAAGATGCAAATATTTTGATAAATGCCTTGTCAAGAGGAAAATTTGATTTCCATAGAAGCATGATTTGGCTATCTGATAATCCTTTTCTTGTTGAGTGGGGCTGTTGAAAATGCACCAAGAAAATCTAGTTTTGACTTTGCCTTGGTCAAACTAGGTTAACATTCAAATTTGTATTTCAACATAATACTTGGAGGTAGTTAACTCGGGTGACATGGATCTTTTCACTTAGTCAAATCAGTAAAATAGAGTTGGAAACACTTGATTTAAATTCTACATGTTTGATTGCTAATTTGTAGCAATTTATTTCAGTTAATTTGAGTGATTTTTAGTTTAACTAATTCTAATTGACAAAAGAACTAGTGGAGGTCAATTTGTGGATGTGTAACTTGAACCAAACTCAGTGATCAACTAACTAACTAACCAATCAACCCAAAAATAATTGTTTCATGCAAATAATTCGAGTTACCCAATCGAGATGGAGATTCCAAGGTAGTGTATTATTATTTGTAGCATATTCCCATGTGTACAGGTGGTGCATATAGTCAAAGATTGACCTAATGCTATTGCAAAATTCATTGCTGTGAAATTCCTAAAAATAGGGGCAATTTTCCAAGGGAATAACACAAGGGAATAGGAGCTTGGGAAGGCTTTAATTGGCTAAGTGTTGAGCCAAGATCAATAAATTAGGAAGATGGATAAACTATGCACTTGTAGGGTGTGCTTAGGCTTGAGAAAACATTGTATTTCTTCTCTATTCTATGATTAATGCAATATAGATAGTAAGTGGTTTTGAGTAGTTGCTTTCCCATAGATAAATATTTGCATATGTTTGAATTTTCCTGTTTCATATCAATGATTCTTATTTTAGACAGTGAATTAACTTCCTCAGATCAGTAGAGTAGCTTCAAGTCTTGTGATTTAGAAAATTTCATGAGCAGTATTGAATCTACACATTAATTTCTATAGAGATAATTCCTCAAGAGTTACTTCTTCATGGTGGACTTCATCATTTTGTGACGGTACATCAATTTCAGCAGTTAAAGAAAATACCTCTCCATCTCGAGATATTTCTTCATAGTGAGCTTCATCTATTTGTAAAAGAGGTGTATCCTTGATTACTTCCTCTTTAGATTCTTTAGCTTTATTCATGTCATGAATTACATCCTCTTTATTGGATACATTGCATGTGTTGTTGTCAATATACAATGCAAGATCACCATTAGTAACTTGTTCGTTGTGTTGTTCATGAGCTAGGGCATCCATATCCTTGTGCCGGTTGTTATCTTCTTCTGTTAAGGAATGTTTTAATAAATATCTTTGAGCAGAAATATTTTTGTAATGGGCATCAAAGTATGTCACCTTATTAGAAATTAAACTTTGAATTGAACATATCTCCAATTCCTCCGAATACCTATTTTATGAAAATGCAGACCATTTCTCCCATGATTGTGTATCAAGTGAGAATATGTTGAAGGACATTGAACCAGCCACCAAACACTTAGGAGAAGGTTCAATCAATGATTGGTTGTTGAATACAATTACATCAAAAATATCATATGTTGCTGACATAAATTCATATGAGTCTAACAATCATACTTATGTGATTGAGATTAAGGTAAACTACTACATAAGAAAAATTGTAACGTAAATTTTTCAATAGAAGCTTCTTTTAGATGCATATTTGTCAATGTAAACATCTAGTATCAAGTATGCATATAATATCTAATTCTCATAAATCAACAAATAATATATGGATTATGTCCAAGATCCACAATTGATGGAAGTAAAGTGACTCCAAAATACATAAAAACATATAATATTTGTGAAAGTAGAGATTAACTTCCAAAAAATAAAGCTGATATGATTTTCACCAGCATCCACTAAGGACATACTAAGACAGTCCCTTCAATGAATTGGTCAAATTGTTGAATTTTGTGTGGTTAGGTTCTTGGGGTATTTAAGCTAATCACGGGTTCAAAATCCATGAAGACATTTATGGTGCATGTGAAACCCAATCTATACAAGGAGTCATGCTTGTCTAGGAGTTGGGACCTCAAACAACTTGTTGGGTTTTACACTTTGCTAACTTTGTATTTATCATTCCTCCAAAAGAAAAACACACAAAAGAGAAATCATAAGACTTACTTGCCTATGGTCCTTAATCTCATGAGTTTAGATCATCATGACTCCAATTAGAGCAAGCTTCTTCTTCGTCTATGGCTTCCCCAACTTGCATAATCACGAGAAAGATGTATCTACAGTTACCAACCCTCCCCATCTTAGTCATCATCATGGCATGCAACCTTCCTCCAATAATGATCTGAAGTCCATTATGAAATTTAGAAACATCTCTAATTGAAAAGATAACTGAGGTGCCATCAATGAACTATGAAGATAAAGAAATAGTATATTAGATAAAAACAAGTCCACCTAATTCACTAAAATAAGTACAATGCATGTTCGGGATTTTTTTGCAATGTTTGCAACAATATACAACTACCCCATTATCTAATATTTTCCCATCCTGTATAAAAAAAAAAAAAGAGTTGTCACTAGCATACAGAGGTGAGGATTCTTAGTTTGGACCTATCTAAAAAATTGAAGATTTTCACAAAAAAAAAACAAGCTTTGGAGTACAATTATTTACAAGAATAACCCCAAAGAAACTCGGATAACCTAGTTGTAAACAGTAGCACTTAATGCAACATGAACTAGATTTGGACAAAGCTAAGACTATATTAATAATGCCTAGCTTCAACCTATGTGGATAGGGCATAGAATGTAGGTTGTCCTTGCATGATCTCAATTATAGGCTTGATTGTCAATTTTGTTTCCTACCTTCAACTATGTACAACCGCCAATAATATTATTATTGAGAGATTCTTCCCAATAAAGGGTTTGAAGATTGAAGGAAAAATAAGGCCTATAGTGAAGAAGTTTGGCTTGATTATTTCTTCCCAATATATGTTTTGGAAAGTTGGAGAATCACAAGATAGCATTGAAGATAGATTTTGTGAATTGTGTCAGTGTTTTTGTTTGAAATTCAGTCCTCAAAAAAATCGTTGCCTAAACAAAATCTTGCAACTCATAAATGAATAAAATTTCCTTAAACAGAATGAAGTTGATGTAAAATATAAAAGTCCCCCCTGAGCAAAAGTAACTTTATTTCATCTTGAGGCAGAGTAAAAGAAGTTTATTCTCAGTTTGAATTGTTTTTCCAACTAAAATTTTGTAGCACAAAAATTGAAGGAATTTCCCACAAATAAAGATGTATGGGACACGATGTAAGTGAGGTTAGTTAAAGAAAGTTATGTTGCACATACCTGAGAGCTTCACCCTGCAAGAAATGCATCCAAGTGAGCATATTTAGGATGCCCAACTCACCTTAAACCCCTTCACTTCCTTGAAGTTGCTCATTTCCACCTTTCCCTCCTCTTCCTCCCGCAACATTTCTGTTGATGGTGCTGGACCTGCCAATAAGTCAAGGGGATCTCCCCAGTAAGAAGTCCCAATTAGACCTCAGACCATTTGGTGTAGGAGTTGCAGTAGTGGGTCATAAGGTAATGCCTTGACCGCAATGCCGCACAGAGGCAAGTAAGATAACTCTATCAGTAGTAAGGGTTTGACTTCTGTAGTGAGTCAAGGAAGGTGTATGAGAGTTTCTAACACATAAGGGGGGAAGATAAGGGTGAATATGAGTTCGAGGTTGAAAGGGATTAGTCCCAACTCGGGTAGGAACACACAACACAAAAGGATCTACATAGCTTCTGATGGAGCAGTCCACTTAGATGCAGTAGTCACAACATACAAGGTAAGATAACACATACAATACTCATGGATCAGTATGAATGATTGCAACGGTTGTTATAGAAAGGTTAAAGTGAAAGGCCTATCTGGTGTTTGACAGAGGAGTCGACACAGACTGGAAAACATTAATAGCATATACAACAAATTTGCAACAAGATTCATATAATTGCATATGAATCAATTCATACACAAATACGTAAGTTAAACAACATATATCATTAAGGCAACCGGAGCAATCCAACTACAATAACAAAATATGCATGAAAATGTGTTGGCTCTTATTATATAAAAGTGTAAGTTCCAATCATACAATACATCCTTGTAAACCTACTAGCTACATCAGTGGAACATTAAAACCACATTTGCCTGCTCCTCCAAAGGGATGTACTAGCTCCATGCGGTGGAGAAGTCAAGGTGCATTACAATATTGTCCAAGCTTTCTTCACAATAGTCTTAATGGAAGCTTAGCTAACCAAAAACCTTTACAATGAGTTATGAGGGGCTATTTATAGCAAAGAGTGGGGTGTCCCTTGACATTCCCCTTTATGACAATTCAACCACACTCATGACTCTTCACCTATTCTATGACTATTACATCCAACTATTGACACTTGACTTACACTTGACATGACTCAACATTATAATGCACATGTACTCATGTTAGACAACATGTCTTGAGCAAGCCTTGCAAGACATCAGTGAAACTCAGTCCACTATGATGAGATCAACTCCTTTGACATGATTTTGATCATGAAGGTGGTGAGCAGATGTCAAGCTTGGTCATTCATGATGGTGTACATGCACCTTATGGTGACATCTCACTGAAGCGAACTCTTGCCTCCATTTCCTGAGGTGCATTGGTTTGGCTGCTTCGTCCAACTCGTCTACTAACATGTGCATGTTCTTGGGTGTGGCTGAACTGATAACACACGGATGCATAGTGTCTATGCTGATCTTCAAGTGTGTGCTGGTTGTAATGCACATCAACTTGCCAAAGTACAGGTTTAACTTCAGTTGGACTTCCTTCTTATCTTCACCTTGGTGATTGTGTTGAATGGGTTGGATTACATGCGTGCACATAATGACATGCATGTTACTGAATCCCTTACATGTGATCAAAAACACTGCCCACCATGTTCTCTCCATGTGAGCTGCTGGGATGGATCTTTAACTTGTACGGGCACAGTTTCATTCTTGAGTGCACGTTGCGCCAACTGTTGTTCATGATCCTGCTGCAACTCATTCATCTATTTGTGTAGCTTCATGTTCTTCCTTGAGTTGCTGCTTTGGCACACGCAACTCCTTCTTCGTTCCATTCTCTGTCTTTGTGCAACTTTGATGTCGCATCGTCACCTCATAGCCTAAGTCTCCAAAGTTTCTTTCTTTATCAGTGGATCTACTTGATCTTGCTACTTTGTTCTGCCTCTGTTTTGTGAACAACCTTCCTCTTGCATTCACTTGCATTTGCTGCATTTGGTATGTTGTTGTTCATGATGTTTCTCTCTATGATGTTGCTTATTGATGTCCTTGTCTATGAACAACTTGATGTCTTCGTGAGTAAGCAAGCTCATAGACACTTGATCGAATGCATCTCCAGGTGTGCTCTGAACGATGTCTTCAACTATGCTCTCATGGAAACTATTGTGCCTACACTACTGAGAGGTAGATTAGCACCTGCAATACTTGGGGACATGGAAAAACTCATGGCAAGCAATTTTTCAGTCGAAAACCAAAATGAACTTTGAGAATCGACTTGCAACATGCCTGTGTGAATGATCATGAAGGTTGCGCAATTTCGGCTGGGAGGTCGGGAGACCAATTCCCAAGATTGCACAAGGCACAGTCTAGGCTACTAGGAGACTGAGTAACTACTGGAACTATGCAAAGCACAGTCCAGTCTAGCTATTGACTGTTGGGATTGCACAATGCGCAATTCCAGCTGGGAAGGACTGCTGGCCTAGGCACAGATTTGTGCAATTTATTGGGCCAAGCAACTACTCTCCTCCAGAAATGCACAAAACAGTCCTCGAGGCTAGTGCTAGGAAGGAATGTGCAAATCTGGAGAGGAAGGTGAGCCTTACTTCCCTAGATTGCGCAATGCAGCCTTGGTGAAGGCAGCATCTAGGCCAAGGTTGGCCCGACTCGCCGATGGGAAACTGAAAGAAACTAAGACAGTAAATGCATGGAAAAACTAAGTGATAGCAGAAGTGATTAATAGTGCATTCAAAGCATGAATGAAATATTCAGAAAACAGATCAACATGCATGTGGGTGAGGCAGTTTTCCAGTTGGGTGAATGTTCATGCAAAACAGTTTCATGCATGTGACAACAGTGAGATAGAAACAAAAACTAAAAAAAATCTAGGACAAGCTAGTATACATGTAAATGACAACAATCATTCAAAGAAATGAAGAAAAAAATACTCCCACAGGTGAAAACACTAAAAGCAACTGAAATGTAGCACAAGGCATGGGAAGCGAGCTTACCCCAAAACAACAGAGTTGAATGTGCCGACTACTCCTAGATGTGATGTGGGATGTCAGAGCTACAAGGTTGATGTGAGGAATGAGCTCTACAACACCTAGTTGATGAGTTTTGATAACATCAAGGTTGTGACGCGCATGCCACAAATCTAGGGGAAGCGACACTTGGTGGGAGGTTTCTGAATTGCTCCTTGCATGTAACCTGCAATTGCTAAACGTAGATCCCTAAGACAAGGGATGCCTTTGCATGTTGCCTTAGGAGAAGTAGCCTATGCATGAAAGTTTGTTTTGCTCGGTCCCTAAGGGAACCGGTCAACTCAGCTGCACATGCAAGAGGTTGTTTGACTGCTTGAAGGAAATGTGTATTTCTGGCTGGGGGCAAGGCTAACCTCCCAGGAGATTTGCACAATTTCTAGGTAAAGCAGTTGAATACTACCCAGATTTGCACAAATTGTGAGCTGAATAGCCTTGATGGGGAAATTTTCACAAACCCTGCTGGGCATGTTAGTAGGAAGGATTATGCAATCCTAGAGCCCAACAAGATTCAAGATAGGATTACGCAATTTCTGGAGGGAAGGCTGGTTTCCCTCCGGAAATGTGCAATTTTCATGGGGAAGTTGTTGAGCCTACAGCTGGACCAAGTCCGAGTGAAGAGCCTCTAAGGGGAATGGATCAAGCTGTGACCGACAGGATGCCTTTATGCAAGGAAGACACTGAAGCTTGTGAACATGAAAAATCAGGCCAAGCTATTGTGAAGGTTGGAAGGGAGGCTCCAAAATGAGGCTAAGGAAAAATTTTGGAGGGTGGTTGTAGCTACTACAACACTTAGCAACACATTGGTAGAACTCTAGCTCTCTGAATGGACCTTTTTAGTGAAAAGGAAGTCTAACACCTTCGGAAGTATTGTTTAGTTCTCAACTCATCTTGGTTTCACACTAACTTGACTGTAGGATGTAGCATCCGCGAAACCCTTGGTCGATTGAAACACATTCCAAGCCAAAGAACCATAGTTATTTCGATTGGGGTTGAGGGGTATATAGGTGCATAAGTTGTATAGTCATCAGAGTCTTAGTTTCATCTTAGGTGTTGCTCCACTACCAGCAGGCTTGGACAGTACCCCGGTGGAGTCACATAGTAACACAAGCATGGCTCCACTTCCAGCGAGGCTGGTTAGTACCCTGATGGAGTTACTTGCATCACCTCCCTGTGCAGGAAGCCTTTCTCTTCTTTCGCTTTATTCATTTTTAATTTTTAATTTTTTTAATTTTTCATTTTCAATGTGCATAACACTTATTCATTTCAGAGGTAGAAGAGGGATCTCGACTTGTTGAGAGAAGAAGAGGTTGTTTCCATAAAGAAGTAGTTTATTGTATCTCTGATGTGCATGTTAAGGTTTTCCCCCTCACCTTACTCTACTTGACTGACCTGACAATGGTTAACCCAAAAACAACCAACTAGAGAAGGTGACACTAGTTAGCGTGTAAGTGTTGTGTTTTCAGCAAGGTTCACTTTGAACAGTGCGTATTTTCCTTCGATGTATCATGGAATAAAAGTAACAAGCTCATCATACAGAGGCAAGATAACAGATAACCAAGTAGTAATAGCTGTACAAGCCCTCTTTTACTTTACCCATCTTGCTTCAAGGTTCATGCAAGATTTCATGAAAAACTAACCTATGAAGGGAAGAAGCGAACTAACAAACAACTAAGCAAAGCAAGAGCGGAAGAAAAGTGAAAGCGAAGCAAGTAAACAAACAAGAAAGCAAGAAAACAAGCAAACAATGCATGTAGGCAAAAAAGCATGCATGCAAACACTAATCCTACTCCTACACTAATAATGCATGGGACTGATCACATGAAGTGATACTTCTAATGCAAACATCGATGCATTGGTAAACCCATGTTGGTGAAGGCTTGGTCTGCGAGCAACCCAGTTGTGTGAGCCAGCAAGCAAGAAATATATAACAATGAAGACAACCAAACTACATGTTTGAAAGTGCTTATTAGCACCTAAATTTGCCTTAGGCTAAAGGAAGGAAAAATTCAGGGTAACCACAAACCACGCTCAGTCTGGTAGCTAGCCCTACCAGAACAGGAGAGGGCTCTCTCTGAGTCACGCTCAGTGAATAAGTAAATGGAATGGTCTGAGATGACTAACAGTGAAATATTTATCTTAGGCTAGTAAGTAAATATGGATACAAGAAGCATTTTTTTATGAATGATTGAGTTTCTGGGATGGTATGGGACCAACGGACAGCAATGAGCAGAGAATTTAATACAAAAGGCACAGATTACTTCGTGAGGCAAGACAGGCGAAAAGTCTAGAAACTTAGTTTGAATAACACGGAATGGAGGAATTTCTTAGGAGGGTGAAGAGGGCATAAGTACATGAATCCTTTTCAATAGAAGAAGAACACTGAACATGAAATTTTCCTACAGGCAGAGCAATAAAAATGAATTCTACCTTATCTAACTTAGAAAATTTCACTGGAAATGAATATGAAATGAACTGTGAAACATTACGAAGTACATATGAAACATAAGAGACACATTTTCTACACTCACAACCACATGAATCTCATGAAACAGAGCCGCTGCCTTTCATTAATCCTCTATCAAAATATACAATGAAGAACTGAGTTTCTCTCCCACAGTCTCCCAAAAATTACCAGCCAACCAACCCTTTGCAAATGGTTTGCATACAATAAATAGACTATGCCATGAGGAAATAGAATGACCGAGAGTTGGGGATTTTTTCGAATCATTACAAAGTGGAAGTGGAAAGCCAACCATTAGTTACAGGTGCAATGTTACAAAAATGACAAATGGCTTGGGTGACTTCTCGCCTTCCTTTGCCACTTGGATAGGAGCCCACCTTTAGTGAAAATGATTTTTAAACATTGCCTTAGTTGCCGAACAAAATATAGTGTAAATGAGTGGGCCCACTTGGAGAAATTCGTGAATCGAAATTTCACGAAGCGGGCACGATTTTGGCCTTTTTCTCTATATGCGCCGCACCCAAATCTATACTCTCCGCTCCACTTTGGAGGCGATTTTGAGGTACCTTATGGAGTCCAAATTGTGCCCAAAACTACTTTTTGGAAATCTGGACCTATCTAATTTCCAACCCAAGTGGAATTTCTAAATTTTGTGCTCATTTACCCCTCCAAAACTTCATTCTCCCAAGATTGCTTCCTATGTGTCAAAATAGGGGCAGAGAGGTCATTTTTTCAGAGAGGTCATTTTTTCAGTGTTTTTGACCTCCTGGAGACTCAAATCATGCCCACGTTTCTTGTCCAAGCACCAGTAGTTGTGATTTTTCATGCTGAATCAAAAAATGCAAACCAATTGTGATTTGGAGCTCCCAATCCTAAGCGCCGTGCCACACAGGGATAAAAACCCCGTTTTGTGACCAAAAATTTGCCATGTGACCAAAATTGCCCCAAATTTCTTGAAATTTGGGATGGAGCTTCCTTATCAAGTGTTATACTAGGCCAAAGAGGCTTCAGCCAATATCTAAAGTCGATCGAGCTCCCTTTGCCTCTTTTGCTTCTTGATTTCCTTCCTCAATTTCATCTTCAAATTCCTGATTTCGTGCCATGTAGTGGAAAGCCATGTGTCTCAGAAATGCATGGTCCTTGTCAACCTTGTCCAGTAGCCTCTCCAAGTGCATGTTAACTCTCTCGAGATTTTCCTCCCGATCCTCATTAATCTCTTGTGCCAATGACGTGAGCTCAACTCTTCTCCTTTGTTCAGCTTGGCGATGCTCACAAATGTTTTGTAGCTCCATGATCGCTTGCTGATCCTCAAGCTATTTGTTCCTCTGCTCCAAATATTTCATGTTCCACTTTTCCCTCTCCAAGTCAAGGGATAAGGTTTCGATCTCTGATTGCTGCTCCTAGATGATCTCTCTAAGCTGTGCACTTGGCGGATCTGTATCCGTATCATCATCATGAAGGAGGAAGAATTCGGTCTCTCGTTCACCTGATGGCTCACTTGAAGGCCCCTCATCTTGCATTGGCTCCTTACCTTTGTCCTATACCTATAGTGCTAATGTCGGAAGCGAGGCCCCTTCCACCCCGGGTGGAGGTAACACACACTTTGCTGCTGCAAACAAATGCCTACTGCCTCTCTGATAGGTGATGAATACTGGCATAGTAGTGGCCTCATGGCGCTCATACTGATGAGAAGGACCACCTATCTCATGTTCAACCTTTGAAAATACCTGTGAAGTGCTGAAGAGGTCACGGGAGATAAAGTCATCCCAAGTAATGCCCTATGATCCTAGCTGATGATCCACCAAAATATTAATAAGAGAAAAATGATAAACATTGTTAAGTTGCTGCTGAGGGGTCTTGTGCTGCATGAAGGTGTTCATCCTCTCTATGTTCCTACAAATGAAATATGGGATGTTCATCATCCATACCTTGGTAAAGTGCATGAGCAACCTGATGTGATAGGCATATAGACGAGAGAACCTCCCCTCATAGCTAAAATACTTCATGATCAACCTCATGAGTGGAGCATATTCATCTCTCAAAAATCTGAATGGAAAGACTCTTGTGAGCTGCCTCAAGCAACTGGCCTTAATGTAAGGCTCATAATGCTGCCAATCAACCTTCTATTTCTTGTGCCATGGTTCTCCAACATTCGGTATGCCGGTTGCTAATGAGACAGTTTCAGGTGTCAGTGTGAAGGTGACACCGGCCAAGATAGAGTGATCTCCATGTTGGTGAAGCACAAAAATACGGGCCAACTCATGATGAACTCAAAAATTAGCCACTCTTTGACAAAACTCAAAACATGATAGATGCTGGAAACATGACATGGCAAGAGGGCAGGCCTGCAATTCAGTGAGGGTGGTTAGCTCATCCCTAACATGTTTTCCACTCCTCGGAGCCTGTTCTTCCGAGGATGAATCACTTTGTGTCTCCATCTCATACTCTGATGAATGCTCAGATGCCATGACTGTTGTGTGTATTGTACTTAGGCTGCCCTTTGATGATGGTGTGAAACTAGGTGTTGTTGTGATATCTGCCGCCAAGGGGAACAATGAAAAAAGGGAGTATTAGGAGGGGAATAATATGATGGGAATAGGGGTTATGGGGAGAGGTTTTGTTTAGGGATATATAGGAGGGTTTGGGGATTTGATAGGGTAGGGTTTTGGGGATTTGATAAGGTAGGGTTTTGGGGTTTATATTGACCAAAGAGTGGAGAGATAAGGAATAGGGGTTTGGTAATATTTTAGGGTAGGGAGAATAGGAAAAAAATGGCATAGGGGGGAATAGGGAAAAATGGTAAGAGAGGGAAAATGAGAGGTGATAATAGAACCTTGGCATCAACACCACAATTATACAACCCTAGAAACAATGGCTTTTGGTGTTTTCTTGTGGTTGGTTTTATGAGTTTTGTTGCAATCAAACATAGCCATGAACCACCATAACAGTCACAAACTTTGATGAGCAAGCCATGATATAGATCCTACCTGTTGATTTGAGGGGTTTCACAGGGAACTTGAGGCAATTTGGCATGGTTTCGGGCCTTTGTGGGTGTGCGTCACGCGCCCACCGTGTGTGCCACGCCCGTAGAAATTTTACATTGCAGGGTGGCTCTGTGTGTGCCACGCTCTGTGTGTGCGCCGCGCCCCTCTGTGTGTGCGGCGTGCCCCTCTGTGTGTGCGTCGTGCCCCTCTGTGTGTGCATCGCGCTCTGGAAAACGACTCCCACTCACTCTTAAACACTCACTTTGCTCTCCTAATCACTTTGCAACGTTTCTCTATGACCTTGATTTGCACAATGACCTTGTTTGCTTGTGGAAACTCTATTTAAAGGCTTTGAAGTCATGGGTTTAATTTTTTCTTCTCCAAAAACCCACTTTGCTAATGTTTCATTTTGGCTTTTTTCACTGAATTAAAGCAACACTTGAATTTCTCTTTTACCTTTGAAATTTTAGCTCAAATGATGAAGTTTTCCGCACTCTTTGTAGGGATTGCATGACAGGGCATTTGGCCACGGAAACCATGACTGCACCTGAAGAAATCAACTAAAGAATTTTTTGAAAATTTTATCACAAATGACACTGTTTGACTTTTCTTCAAAACAGAGTTTTGAAGAACAGTCGAAATTTGTCCACATGACGATGAAACTCTCTGAATCATAACTTTGTAAGGGCGTCACTCTGGCCTGCATGGATTTATTGTACATGGTTGAAGACCAAATTGATTAATCCCTAGACCTAATTATCGAAAATGACTTTTGTCCATTAAACGACCAGACCTCGACTGTCATGGGCTTTAGTGATCATTGACAAAAGACCTAAGCCAGCAGGAGCCAGACATGAGGGGAAATGACTAGCATGACCTTTTCCATCAGATTATGGCATGCTCCTAGTGGAATGCAGCTGGGTAAATGGAGCGGGACTCCTAAAAATGAAATGCATAAAGAGTTTTGATCTCTGACGAAGGACTAACCACACCGACTCTAACATTGGCTCCAATGGGGGATGGTAGCTCCTTGGAGGTGCCAAGGACAATAGATCTCTGGAAGAGCTAGACAGTGCCTTCGTCCATTGGGCTATGGAGTCATTTTTTTGACAAAAAACATAGGAATATAACTCATTTATGAAACTAAAATGACCAAAAAATTGACTAAAACTTGACATTGGAATGACTTGAAGACTAACTTGACAAACTCAAACCAAACTGAAATAAAAATGGTATTTACAATGACAGTGGAAGTAGCGTTAATAACTCATAAATGGTCCCACTTGAGCAGCCGACCATTGATCATCCCTCCTGGACAATCTTCCTCGTTCATTTCCTTCAGAAGAAAGGCATTCTGACCCCGATATGCTGCAATCTTGAAAGGACCTTTCCAAAGATTCTCGAACTTACCATGCTTACCTTTTTCCTCATTCCTTGCATCCCACTTCAGCACCACATCATCCAACTGAAATTTATCCACCTTTGCTTTTCTGTCATAAATTTTCTTGATCTTCACCTGTAATTTGGATGTGTTCTTGGAAACTTCTTCTCTGGTCTGCTGCAAGTGGACCATTTGATTCAACCTTCTCTGCATGGGATCTTCTTCATTGCCAGCCTCCTGAAGAAGTTTGAATATTGGGGCAGCGAGAGAGGTAGGAAATACTGTATCAACTCCATAAACAAGCTCAAATGGAGACGTACCAATGGATTTCTTCTGACTGACCTGATCTGCCCAAAGTGCATTGACCAACCTCTTATGCCAGCTCTTCTTATTTATTTCCAGTAGCTTCTTGATGATGTTGACCAATGATTTGTTCAAAGACTCTGCCAATCCATTGCCTTGCAGATGATAGGCAGTTGGGTGACCCAAAATGATGTGATATTTATGACAAAACTCTACCATCCTTTTTGATTTGAAAGCTGTTGCGTTATCAGTGATTAATCTATTCGGGAAACCAAAGCGAGACAAGATGTCATTTTCAAGGAATGAAACGATTACCACATTAGTAGATTGTCTGGTGGGAATTTCCTCGATCCATTTCGTGAAATAATCTGTCACTATGAGGGTCCATCTATGCTAATCGGAAGAAGCAGGATGCATTTCACCAATGAAATCCAATCCCCATTGCTAGAAAGGAGCACTCACCTCAATAGGCTTAAGTGGCAAAGGCTGTAACTTCTATTTTCCTTCTAAATATGACACTTATGACAACACTTGACCATCTTATATACATCAACGAACAATGTCGGCCAATAGTACCCTGCTCTCAGAATTTTATTTGTTATTGACTTCCAAAAAAGGTGACCACCACAGTCTCCTTGGTGGCAGTCCTCCATGACCTTCTTTGTTTCCTTTTCCACCAAGTAATTTAGCAGAACGCCACCAGGATCTTTCCAATACAGTGCGGAATTAAGAATACAAAACTTGGCAGCTTTCAACTTGAGTGTTCTCGCTTTGTTTCTAGTCACGCCGGGCGGTGGTGACAGATTTTTAAGCACATATATGATATTTGAATACCACGGAGAGAGAGCAAACATTTCAAATACCTGAATTGATGATGCTTCCTCATTCTCATCGGACATAGCAGCGATCAGATTTATGTCCAAGGCATGCAAGTTTGATTCAACCATTAACTTTGCCAATCCCTGTCCTTTAACCAGCTTTGTGGGCTTTATTTCCACATCATATTCCATCAAGGCTACAATCCATTTGCCTCGTCTTCCTTCCGGATCGGTCTGCACTAAAACATCTTTGACAGTAGTGTTAGGAACATAGGCCAAAATATGAGAATGTAGAATATATACCCAGAAATCTTTCAATGCCTTCACAAGTGCAAGGGCTTGCTTCTCAATGATGTTGTATTTTAAGGCTGCATCTCTTATAGCTCTGCTGAAGAATGCAATGGGTCTTTCATGATCATCTCTTTTCTGAAATAACACAGCTGCCATAGTGTGCTCCGAAGCAAATGAAAACAATATGAAATCCTGAGTGTAGTCCAGGCTGACTAGAACGGGAGCTGAAGAAAGAGCCAATTTGACTAAATCGAAATATTTTACAGCCTCCTCCATCCACTTTACTTGGCTGTCCTTCTTAAGCATGTTTTTCATCTCTCTTAGGTGCTTAGCAAGATTAGGTACAAAGTGGCGTATAAATTCATTTTACCATTGAAAGATTGTATCTCTTTCTTATTCCGGGGCAGATCGATTTGCTGAATTTCTTGCAGACATGCTGGGTCAATACGAATGCCATCTTTTGAGATAATGTGCCTGAGTAGTTTGCCTTCCTCCATGGCGAACAAGCTCTTTTTTCGATTCAACAACAAGCCATATTTTCTGCACTTTTGAAAGACAGTTTTTAGATGGTACATGTGCTCTTCATCAAATTTGGAAAACACCGTCAAATCATCCAGGTACACAACTAAAAAGACATCATTCTCATTTGCAAAATCCAAGTCCATTGCACGCTGAAATGTGGAACCCACATTCTTTAAACCGAAAGGAGTTTTAGCGTAATGAAAGGTTCCCCATGGAGTGGTGAACGTTGTCTTGTCTCGGTCATCTTCATGGACAGAAACTTGGTTATGTCCGGAATAACCATCAAGTAGTGACATACGAGATGCTCCCACTACTCGCTGAAGTATATGGTCCATTTTGGGCAGTGGATAATTATCTTTCAACGAAACTTTATTGAGATTTCTAAAATCAATGCATAAGCGAACCTCACCTGTCTTCTTTCATACGGGCACCAAATTAGAGATCCAATATGAAAATCTGATAGGAACAATGATCCCTAATTTGTACAACTTGTTTATCTCCTCTTCAATAGATGGCAGCAACTTTGGATTTAGCCTTCTCAACTTCTGTCTGAATGGTTTTTGATTGGGCTTGATGGGTATAGTGTGCTGAATTATATTGGTATCATATGTCTTTAAGTTAGAATAGTCCCAAGCAAACACATCTGCAAATGAAGACAAAAAACTGATATATTTGTCCTTGATCTTTGGTAGCAATGCTTTAGACAGTTTTACCAATTTAGGATTAGCAGTTGTTCCGACATTGACCTCTTCCACACCCTTCTCTGTTGGCTGCAATGTTGGTTTGCGGGCTACATCATCTTGATCGAAGAGTTCTTCTAAAGGTATCAAGCCTTTAGGAATAACGTTATTCTTTAGCTGCAACAAGTCCATTTGATTGATCTGCACATCATCTATACCATTACCTTTACCATCGTCATTTTCTACATCACTTGAGGTTTCTTTGAACTTACCTTTGTTTTGCAAAAAATCATCAATCTCCTCATCATCTTGGAAAACTTGCCAATATCTCTGATTGTCTGGGACAGTCGGACGATGCTTGACATGGATTTCGAATTTATTACTAGAGTTCATTGGGATCTTCAAACTACTTGCTACCTTAGCAAGAGAATCGGCAACACTATTTTGTATACGAGGCACACATGTTAAGGTGTATTCTGAAAATAATTTTAGGATGTCTAGGACTGCATTACGGTAAGCCTGCATCCGATGATGCTTTGCTTGATATTCGCCTCTGACCTGCTTAATCACCAACTCAGAGTCGCCATATACTGCACTCCTCTTAGCATTCAACTTTCTTAGAATCTTTAGGCCAGCAATCAGAGCTTAATACTTAGCTTCATTGTTTCAAATATTGAAAGCTAATTTGTAAGAGCATACCCGCACGTTACTAGGCACTTTGTTCGGGGCGGAGAACAGAATGCGTACCCAAATTCCAATTCCAGCGCCATCATTTCCCACTGCTCCATCGAAATCCATGGTCCACAAACCTTCTTCCTCCTCTTGCAAGTGTTGAAAATCTTTTTTCTGTGCTTGGTCTACTTGTTGTCCATTACTTTCAGCTGATCGCTCAACGGTGCTCTGTTTTTCTTGTCCTTCTTTCTTTAAAACTCCTCTGAAATTTTCTGTTATTTCCGAAATATCATCTGATTCTACTAACTGACTATCGATATCATTGAAACTATCAGAATACAAAACAAAAGACTCTAAATCTGTATGTACATAATTAATCAGATGATTTATTGGTTTCTCCTTGCTTGTGATCATGTATTTCATTTTTTTTCCCGATACAATTTCCTCATTTGGCCAAACACCAGAATCATTGCATAGGAGAAATCTAGCTGTAGTGTCCCTTTCAATTTTGCTACCCAAGACCTGGAAAGAAGCATGCCAAACCTGGGAGGAATATCTGCTACAACAACATCCATCAAAACATTCTTCATTAGGAGCTGATCCAGACTCAAAACCAAGTCTTTGATGAGTCATATACATCTTACTCTACTGGAATCAAATGAATAGAGATCATGGTATTGCTGGGTGATGTCCAAACCAAGCTTATCCATGATAGCCTTGGGCATGAGCTTGTGAGAAGCTTCAGAATCGAACATGGCATTATGTAACACAAAATCATGCAACCTTAAACTGATATAAAAGGGCGGCACTTCACTAGCAGGAGACTCACCATTCGATGCTGGCCCAAAAATCATTTCAGGTTGATCGTCTTCGACATTCACCATGTCGGACATTGGGTCCAAATTTAACATTTTAGATACTTTCCCTCTATAATTGTTGTTCCTCATTATTTCAGTCAAGGGGATGGCTACCTTTAATTTAGAAATCTCATTCTCTAAATTAAAAGCGGGAATCTTTTCTACCTCTTTGACTGAGATTTCTTTCTTTTCCTTTTCTTTTAATGCAACTTGCTGATGTGATTGTTCTGTTGATGGTGATTTGCTGCTCTTTGGACCAACCGCCTCCTTTCCTTTCCTTTGTGTAACTGATGAATCATTCTTTGATGCCTTAACATCCTTCCTTTTCTGAATTGGTTTGACCGGCACATCTCTGTTTCTAAGTGAATGTCGCTATTGTTGGGCGGACAGATCATTCATATAGCCTCTTTGGTACTCATTTGATTCTTCCTCCAAGACGGTGTCGTTTGCTAGAATGAAATCTACATCTTTGTGTATAGCCGAACTTTCTGCATACTCCTCATCCTCAGTGAGATAAATAGGCAAATCATCAGGAGTAAAGAGGTGGTTTTCTTCACCTATTATATTCTCATCCTCATCTGACTCCGGTCCATGCACAAAATTTTGCTGTAAAGGTGTCTGTACTGGCTGTTGTGCTGTCTGCTCTTGGGCTCACTGATCTCTCTGTCTTATTCTATATTGTGGTTGTTGCTGACCGCGAAAGTTAGGATTTCTAACTTGTGGCTCCGGTTTGTCAAGTCTCACCCTTTCAAGCATCTACTCTACCTTTCGGAGTAATTTATCTACCGAGGAAGACTCTTCTTTTACGGTGACCTTTTTCTCTACCTTTGCTCTAGCTCCCTTGGTCAGTAGATTTGCTTCAACGTTGACCGCTATCTTCTGCATGTCTTCCATTGTGGCCGGTTCTCTCTCTCTTAATTGATAAGCCATGTCAGCATCAAAACCATTCGGGAGCTTCACCATGGCTAGTCCCACAGGTGGCCTTAGATGATCTGGAATTTTGTTATAAACTGAATTGAATCTAACGCAATAGTCTTGGACTGACTCACCAGCGTTTCGTTTGATTTGCTCATATTCAGCCAGAACTTGAAGAGGATTCTTTTTCACTTCCCATCAAAAATTGTCTTTGTAGGTCGACCAAGGTAGCGATACGTGCCGCTAGCAAACCTCTGAACCATTTCCTCACTTCACCTGCAAATTTTTGTACAAAGAGTCTCATTTCCACATTCTCCACATCTATCTCATGAAGTTCATAGAAATCTGCCATTCTATCCACATGTTGCTGAGCAGTACTGCTGTTAGGAATGCCATCAAAAAACAGGATTTTTCTTTGATAATCTGCAGGCATATCATCAAGAACTTGAGGCAGAACCAGGGGTGCAAAACGGGTAGCTATCACTCTTAGTGGATTTGGCCTTGGAGGTGTTGGAGGAGTATGCACAGTTTGTAAGGGGCTAGCAATTAGAGTTTGAAGCTGAGCTATAATGTAATTATCAATTGACCGGTTAGCCCTTTCCGTCTCCAAGTCTACAAGAAATTGTGGATTGGGGATAGTATAGTCAACAGCCCTTTCAGATTTGGTCTTGAACAATGATATTTCAAACCGCTCATCAAACTCAAGCTCTTCAAGATACTCAAAAATGTCAGGACATGAATGGGATTTGAACACGGGAGTTATAGTGCTCTCTTAACGAAGGAGTCTTGGAATCAAGTTGGGGTTTTCGTAAATATGAGGAGGATCCGGATCTGGATTGTCTCTGGTATATCGTCTCGAAGCCAGCGTGCTATTTTCGAAAAAAATTAGAAGGACATGAACAACTTACTCAGCCTATCCAATCCTAAACTTATCATCCAGAAGCTTAGAATTATCAAGAAGTAAGGGGATTAATTTCGTTCCCTAGTGGATTCGCCACTATGTTAGCACCTAAATCTGCCTTAGGCTGAAGGAAGGCAAAATTCAGGGTAACCAAAAACCACGCTCAGTCTGGTAGCTAGCCCTACTAGAACAGAAGAGGGCTCTCTCCAGGTCACACTCAGCGAATAAGTAAACGGAATGGTCTGAGATGACTAACAGTGAAATATTTATCTTAGGCTAGTAAGTAAATATGGATACAAGAAGCAATTTTTTATGAATGACTGAGTTTCTGGGATGGTATGGGACCAACGGACAACAATGAGCAGAGAATTTAATACAAAAGCACAGATTACTTCGTGAGGCAAGACAGGCGGAAAGTCTAGCAATTTAGTTTGAAATAATGCAGAATGGACGAATTTCTTAGGATGGTGAAAAGGGCATAAGTACATGAATCATTTTCAACAGAAGAAGAACACTGAACATGAAATTTTCCCATAGGCAGAGCAATAAAAATGAATTCTACCTTATCTAACTTAGAAAATTTCACTGGAAATGAATATGAAATGAACTATGAAACATTATGAAATACATATGAAACATAAGAGACACATTTTCTACACTCACAACCACATGAATCTCATGAAACAGAGCCGCTGCCTTTCATTAATCCTCTGTCAAAATATACAATGAAGAACTGAGTTTCTCTCTCACAGTCTCCTAGAAATTACCAGCCAACCAACCCTTTGCAAATGGTTTGCATACAATAAATAGACTATGCCATGAGGAAATAGAATGACCAAGAGTTGGGGAGTTTTTCAAATCATTACAAAGTGGAAGTGGAAAGCCAACCATTAGTTACAGGTGCAACGTTACAAAAATGACAAATGGATTGGGTGACTGCTGGCCTTCCTTTGCCACTTGGATAGGAGCCCACCTTTAGTGAAAATGTTTTTTAAACATTGCCTTAGTTGCTGAAAAAAATATAGTGTAAATGAGCAGGCCCACTTGGAGAAAGTCGTGAATCGAAATTTTGCGAAGCGGGCGCGATTTTGGCCTTTTTCTCTATATGCGCCGTGCCCAAATCTATACGCGCAATGCCAATTTGGAGGTGATTTTTAGGTACCTTCTGGAGTCCAAATTGTGCCCAAGTGTGCTTGTTGGAAAGCCTGGCCTGTCTACTTTCCAACCCAAGTGGAATTTATGAATTTGGTGCTCATTTTCCCCTCCAAAACTTCATACTCCCAAGATTGCTTCCTGTGTGTCAAAATAGGGGCAGAGAGGTCATTTTTTGAGTGTTTTTGACCTCCTAGAGACTCAAATCATGCCCAAATTTCTTGTCCAAGCACCAGTAGTCATGATTTTGCATTATGAATCCAAAAATGCAAACCATTTGTGATTTGGAGCTCCCAATCCTAAGGAAAAAAAACCCTGTTTTGTGACCAAAAATTTGCCATGTGACCAAAATTGCCCCAAATTTCTTGAAATTTGGGCTAGAGCTTCCTTATCAAGTGTTATGCTGGGCCGAAGAGGCTTCAGCCAATATCTAAAGCTGATCAAGCTCCCTTTGCCTCTTTTGCTTCTTGATTTCCTTCCTCAATTTCATCTTCAAATTCCTGATTTCGGGCCTTGTACACTTTGTTTCGCGCCATGTAGTGGAAAGCAATGTGTCTTAGCAATGCATGGTCCTTGTCGGCCTTGTCCAGTAGCCTCTCCAAGTGCATGTTAACTCTCTCGAGATTTTCCTCCCGATCCTCATTAATCTCTTGCTCCAATTATGTGAGCTCAACTCTTCTCCTTTGTGCAGCTTGGTGATGCTCACGGATGTTTTGTAGCTCCATGATCGCTTGCTGATCCTCAAGCTGTTTGTTCCTTTGCTCCAAATATTTCATGTTCCACTTTTCCCTCTCCAAGTCAAGGGATAAGGCTTCGATCTCTACTTGTTGTTCCTGGATGATCTCTCTAAGCTGTGCACTTGGCGGGTCTGTATCTGTATCATCATCATGAAGGAGGACGAATTCGGTCTCGCATTCACCTGATGGCTCACCTAAAGGCCCCTCATCCTGCATTGGCTCCTTACCTCTGTCCTGTACCTGTAGTGCTGATGTCGGAAACGAGGTCCCTTCCACCTCGGGTGGAGATAACACTCACTTTGCTACTGCAAACAAATGCCTACTGCCTCTCTGATAGGTGATGAATAATGGCATAGTAGTGGCCTCATGGCACTCATACTAATGAGAAGGACCACCTATCTCATGTTCAACCTTTGATAATACCTATGAAGTGTTGAAGAGGTCACGGGAGATGAAGTCATCCCAAGTAATGCCTTGCGATCCTAGCTGATGATCCACCAAAATCTTAATAAGAGCAAAATGATAAACATTGTTAAGTTGCTGCTGAGGGGTCTTGTGCTGCATGAAGGTGTTCATCCTCTCTATGTTCCTGCAAATGAAATATGGGATGTTCATCATCCATACCCTGGTAAAGTGCATGAGCAACCTGATGTGATAGGCATATAGACGAGAGAACCTCCCCTCACAGCTGAAATACTTCATGATCAACCTCATGAGTGGAGCATATTCATCTCTCAAATATCTAAATGGAAAGACTCTTGTGAGCTGCCTCAAGCAACTGGCCTTAATGTAAGGCTCATAATACTGCTGATCAACCTTTTGTTTCTTGTGCCATGGTTCTCCAACATTCGGTATGCCGGTTGCTAATGAGACAGTTTCAAGTGTGAGTGTGAAGGTGACACTGGCCAAGATATAGTGATCTCCATGTAGATGAAGCACAAAAAGACGAGCCAACTCATGATGAACTCGAACTTTAGCCACTCTTTGACAAAACTCAAAACATGATAGATGCTGGAAACATGACATGGCAAGAGGGCAGGCTTGCAATTCAGTGAGGGTGGTTGGCTCATCCCTAACATGTTTTCCACTCCTGTGATGTCTCCTGGGATTCCGACGATGAATCAGTTTGTGTCTCCATCTCATACTCTGATGAATGCTCAGATGCCATGACTACTATGTGTACTGTACTTGGGTTTTCATTTGATGATGGTGTGAAACTAGGTGTTGTTGTGATATTTGCTGCCAAGGGGAACAATGAGAAAAAGGGAGTATTAGGAGGGGAATAATATGATGGGAATAGGGGTTATGAGGAGAGGTTTTGTTTAGGGATATATAGGAGGGTTTGGGGATTTGATAGGGTGGGGTTTTGATAAGGTAGGGTTTTGGGGTTTATATTGACCAAAGAGTGGAGGGATAAGGAATAGGGGTTTGGTAATATTTTAGGGTAGGGAGAATAGGAAAAAAAATGGGATAGGGGGGATAGGGAAAAATGGTAAGAGAGGGAAAATGAGGGGTGATAACGGAACCTTGTCATCAACACCACAATTATGCAACCCTAGCAACAATGGCTTTTGGTGTTTTCTTGTGGTTGGTTTCATGAGTGTTGTTGCAATTAAACATAGCCATGAACCACCATAACATTCACAAATTTTGATGAGCAAGCCATGATATAGAGCTTACCTGTTGATTTGAGGGGTTTCACAGGCAACTTGAGGCAATTTGGCACAGTTCTGGGCCTCTGTGGGTGTGCGTCGTGCCTGCTGTGTGCGCCGCGCCCATAGAAATTTTGCACTACGGGGTGGCTCTATGTGCGGTGCGCTCTGTGTGTTTGCCACGCCACTCTGTGTGTGCACCGCGCTCTGGAAAATGACTCCCACTCACTCTTAAACACACACTTTGCTCTCCTAATCACTTTGCAACGTTTCTCTATGACCTTGAATTGCACAATGACCTTGTTTTCTTGTGGAAACCTCTATTTAAAGGCTTTGAAGTCATGGGTTTAACTTTTTCTTCTCCAAAAACCCACTTTGATAATGTTTCATTTTGGCTTTTTTCACTGACTTAAAGCAACACTTGAATTTCCCCTTTCCCTTTGAAATTTTAGGTCAAATGATGAAGTTTTCGGCAGTCTTTGTAGGGATTACATGACAGGGCATTTGGCCACGAAAACCATGACTGCACCTGAAGAAATCAACTGACAACATTTTTGAAAATTTTATCACAAATGACATTGTTTGACTTTTCTTCAAAACAGAGTTTTGAAGAACAGTTGAAATCTGTCCACATGACGATGAAACTCTCTGAATCATAACTTTGTAAGGGCCTCACTCTGGCCTACATGGCTTTATTGGCCATGGTTGAAGACCAAATTGGTTAATCCCTAGACCTAATTATCGAAAATGACTTTTGTCCATTAAAGGACCAGACCTTGACTGTCATGGACTTTAGTGATCATTGACAAAAGACCTACGCTAGCAGGAGCCAGACATGAGGGGAAATGACCAGCATGACCTTTTCCATCAGATTATGGCATGCTACTAGCGGAATGAAGCTGGGTAAATGGAGCGGGACTCCTAAAAATGAAATGCATAAAGAGTTTTGATCTCCGACGGAGGACTGACCAGACCGACTCTAACAGTGCCCACGCGACATAGGTGAGTGGAAGTGCATGAACGGCAGTCCGTGGACTTATCATGGTGTTTTGTGACAATACATGCAACTTTGAAGCATAAGAACACTCTTGACTATGACATGCAAGCAAACGAAAGAAAAAAATATAACTTGCGTCGCACACGAGTGCTTGCAATGTAAGACTCCTCCAGTGCATGAGCAAGGGGATCATGCAATTCAAGTGGAGGAAGTGTGATCTGTGTGTGAGATGGATCTTCAATGCATACAGATGATTAATGAGGAGCCTTGGATGATTGAACAATTTCACGATCAGAAGTGAGACTACCACAAGATAGCAAGGGCATGACATAACCATCAACTCAGGCTAAAGTGCCTTGACAGTCTTGGGTGTCTCAACTTCATCATCAGGTAGATCATCATAATCCAATGTGTTATCATTGAAAAAATTCTCAAAGAAAAAGGGTAAGGTAAAGGTTAATTGATCCTGGACATATTCATGTTGATCTTGGTCTTGTTCATGCAATAGACATTTGATACAGTTCTTAGTTTGAGCAAACAAGCCCATGGTGAGCAGAGATCAGAAATCTTCATCAAATTCAAGCGAGGCAGTGCCTCAACTAAGCAAGGCATTTCCTTCTAGGTTGATTTATCTAAAGCAATTTCAAAGGAGAAAATGTCCAAATAAAGGGAGATATCATAAGAGCTGAAACACGACTTAGCCCTAGGCTTAAGGAAACATCATCACAACTGCATAAAAATGACAGAAGTAAGGCTAAGTCCTAATTTTTGACAAATTACCTTTTGATACTTACCTTGAAGAATGGTGTCTAGATATTCAATGTTGAACAGCTTCATGTCAAATGGAAAAGTCATTGCAGAAAAAGGAAAGACTCAAGAAAGTTAGATTTTGATCCTAAGCTGTGTTTTTGAAATTACACACAGTTTCGTAGCGCGCTACAAAACTGTTGTAGGTGATGCCTAATGCACAGCAGTTTCGTAGCGCACTACGAAACTACTGTAGCTACATATTATCATTCAATGGGCCAATTTTGAAGAACAAAGGGAAATATTTTTGGAGCAAGGTACACCTGGCATGGAAAACAAAATAATCAAATGCATTTTTATGCAAATTAAATGAAACAAAGAAGGACATTTGTGAACTCAAAAGTTTCATGTTATGAAAACAGTAGCCAACTTCCAAGGGGATTACGAAACAATGGAAAACTCATCTCTAAAAAGTGAAAGAGGTTTTCATTCTTAAGATACTAAAGTACAAAGACCTCTTCCACTTTCTTCAAATCCATTATGATTTGAGAGAAATGAATGATCAAACTGGCATTATGAAACAGCTGTAGGTGTAGTTTTTCACAAGCATATTTTTACACCTATTTTTCAAAGACTCATTTTGGGCGGTAGGAAAGATGTTTCAAAAAAAAAAGAGAGGTTTGTGTTCAGTATGGATTGGTTCAAAAACGCCTCCTTCAGTTTTTCCAAATACATTTTTTATGAGAATTTATGAGCTCTGTCCCAAGACCTATTTTTCAGCCAGAACAGAGCAAGGGATAGTCTCCTAGTTTCTAGGAACAACAAAGGGATGAGTCATCAAGGGCCATATGGAACGTTATGAGCGCCATAAAATTTGACTTCATGGAGTTATAGGTGTCAAAGAATGCTTTAAATGTTTAGATAAGGTTGTTGTAATCATAATAAGGAGTTACACTCCTAGTTGTATTAGGTCTCTAGGACTCCTAGTTAGTTGTCTTTGTATTAAATAGTTAGTTTTAAGTGTCAATAGGTGTCAAATTAGGAGAAATTCGAATTCCCCTCATGTTGGAGGAAGGAATCTACTTGAAATCTATATATGGGAGAAGAACTAATGTATTAAGGGTTGGGAAAATTATTGAGAAAGGCTCTCATGTTGTGTTTTGTGAAAAGACTCTGTTTTAGTAATACAATACTTGGCTTTGCTTCTCAGGAATCAGAAGGAATTCGATGTTTTGAATGTATTGTATTGTCTTCTTCCTATTATCTATAGTGGTATGAATGTGTGATTACTTAGAAATCACTAACAGTGCTCTAATTTCCTTCATGCATTTGTGAACTCTATTGGTCCTATGTGTATCTAGTGTTTTCTCCTTATGTTGAATTATTATGCCCTGACTTCTATGTAAAGCTAACATTATTGTCAATACTGAAGCATATTTCACTCCATAAGCCCAATTGATACTTTCTAGTATTGTTTCAACCTCTTACACTTGTTCATTTGTTTCATAGAGTTAGCCATCTTATTCATTATCCAAATCTTTAATCTTGTGAGAGAGCCCTCTTAGGTCGGGGAGGCTAAGCCTCAACCAAAAGTTGGTTTGAAAGAGTTACACAAGGTCTACCTGATCAACAACCTATCAGGGGTCTGATTTTGTGATAACATTTTGGTGCGTCTGCCGGGATCCTGAAGTCTATTCATTCTCGAAATCAAGAAGATTAACTTCTGAAGGTAGCAGGAGCTCAGACATCTTTTTGAGGCTGCAAAACTACCTTGGAAACTCCACATATCAAATAACAAATTGGAAGGTGAATCCACTACTAGAAGATCAGTAGCATGATGAAGTTTCAAAATGAGTTCCATTGCAAGAATGAATGCCAGGTATGCCCCTATGAATCGGTCTCATATCCTTGGTTTTCCAAATCCTATGCCCAAGGTTGATTGGTTAGATGATCTTCCAATATTCAAAGATGAAAAGAAAGACAATGCTGCTCTTCATTTGGTTAGGTTCCATATGCATGTACACAGTCTTAAGCTTCAGTTCCCTGAAGATTGTCTCATGAGGATGTTTATGACCACTTTAGAAGGAAAAGCATGGTCTTGGTATAAAAGCTTGGAAAATGGTTCATTATATTCTCTTGCTGATTTCCATGATGTATTCTATGACATGTATAAAGAGTGTCATCCCTCCTTATGTTGGTTAAAGATTGTTGTAAACATTCTTTGAGTCTTATTAAATATTTGGAGGATTGTTATGATGATGATGAATTCATGGATGAAGAAATTTTAGAGGCTCTTCATAACAATACATTTCAACAACAAGAAGAAAGGATAACATCCTATGAAATGCAACATGAAGATCAATAGGGGTTTACTTATGAAAATCATATTATGTCCTCCGATATTGATGTAGAGATGCAGCAAAATTGCCAGTCTTTTGATCATAAAGAGGACAAAAATGATTAAAAACACCAAGAAGAAATGCTGGAAGAAATTTTTTATAATCCTCATGCAGAGGAAGAGGTTGTTCATTTTTGTAATTCCTTGCAGCAGCTTGCATCAAAGAATGATCTTTATAATGAAGAAAATTACATTGGTTGTGGGCATCATTCAAAAAAGCAGTTGGATAGCATATCAAAGGAATCTTGTGTGGTTCAGAATTAGTTGTCTAAATACGTAGAGTGTTATGATGATCATAAAAATAACCATGTCTTCTTTGACCCTATAAGTGAATACATGGCAAAGCTTTGCACACCAGTGTTTCATTTTCATTTTCATTATGAAAATCAGGTACATTATAAGTTGATTTGGTCATCTCACTATCATGGTTATTTTGAGGTCGAATGTAGCCAAGAGCCTCCAATACCAGAAAGTACAATTGATTGGTTTTATTGGAAATATCATGTTGCTTGACCTAAAGCGGAAATTGCAGTTGGTAGGTAAGTAGGAAAATGCAAATAAGCTCAAGGTTGAATGAGAATTTTTTTAGTAGATATAGATTTCTTTCTCCTACAGTGGTCATCAAGCTTAAGCCCGAGGTGAAGGCCCAAGAAGCTTGAAGGGGATTCTTTTCAAGCAAATGTCCATTTTTCATGAGAGGATAAAGCACTAGACCTGTGAGTTCTTAGTGTACTACAGGAGCACACTATCCCAAGTGGAGCCACTATTATCACTGAAAAAATTCTCACAGAAAAAGGGTAAGTGTTGTGGGGAAAAATTCCTATGCAGGACGATCCTATCCACCTAAGGTGTGACAGTGCCTTAGCAACAAACAGAAACAGCTATTCTAGTATTCTTCCTTTATGAATTAAGAATGAAGAGAGATGGATGGACTAACCGGTGTCTTCCATTTGTCCCTCGATCCGGTTTTCTCTTCTCTTTGAGAGTTCCCAGCTACTTGCCTTCTCGCTTGCCCAGCTTCAACCAGTTCCTGCAAGATCACAAGGAGGGAACACTACACAAAGACATAGATTCACATTCATAACTAGTTCAGGATTAGAAGTAAACTAAACATACTAATGCAATCATACATCAAAGATACATCAGTATATAGGAGAAACCAAGATAGCTTTATTGATGAATAACAAGGTTCAGGAGGAGATACAACCAAGAGAGTTCCAATCCAGCATCTACCTCCCAGCGAATGAAATCCTTTCTTCACCTCCATTCAAAGCATTAAGCATCCAATGATTCTAATCTCAAACCAACAACAATTCTTTGCAATAACAAAATTCCAGCCTCCTGGATCTCATGGAGGAGAGATCCATATATAGATGTTTGGAGAGAGGATGAGTCAGCTTGAGATCTGACTAGTGTCCTCTCCCTCTGTCAGTTCTTGCTTCCACTTGGAGACTAAGAGCCTATTACTCATCATTTAGTCGAACTCATCAAGGCAAGTGTCATGGAGGAAGATTCTGGAAGCTTCCACAGTCTTTACACCTCGCACAAAGGACCCTGCCATTTGTCATTTCCCGCTCAGCGGACCCTGGTAGTGCTTCTACCTGCGTTGCAATGCAACTAGCCAGTGTAGCCTCTGCATTTCAACGCAGGCAGCTAGTGGAGCTTCTGAATTGATCCTGAATTGACTTGTTTTTGAGCAGTTTCTGGTGGAGAACTTCTGTGAATTGCTGTGGTTTGTTAGCCTTGTTCCTCTAGGGGTAGGAACAACATGTTTAGGTACTTTGGATCCCTTGGATTATGGACATTTCATGCTTATAGTTGTAAGGCACAAAAATGTCTATAACAATAAGGTAAAGGTTAATTGATCCTGGACATATTCATGTTGATCTTGGTTGTGTTCATGCAATAGACATTTGATACAATTCCTAGTTTGAGCAAACAAGCCCATGGCGAGCGGAGATCAGAAATCTTCATCAAATTCAAGCGAGGCAGCGCCTCAATTAAGCAAGGCATTTCCTTCCAGGTTGATTTATCTAAAGCAATTTTCAAAGGAGAAAATGTCCAAAGAAAGGTAGATATCATAAGAGCTGAAATAGGACTTAGCCCTAGGGCTAAGGAAACATCATCACAGCTGCATAAAAATGACAGAAGTAACGCTAAGTCCTAATTTCTGACAAATTACCTTTTGATACTTACCTTGAAGAATGGTGTCTAGATATTCAATGTTGAAATAGCTTCATGTCAAATGGAAAAGTTATTGTAGAAAAAGGAAAGACTCAAGAAAGTTAGATTTTGATCCTAAGCTGTGTTTTTGAAATTACACAATAGTTTCGTAGCGCGCTACGAAACTGCTGTAGGTGATACCTAATGCACAGTAGTTTTGTAGCGCACTATGAAACTGCTGTAGCTACATATTATCATTCGATGGGCCAATTTTGAAGAACAAAGGAAAATATTTTTGGAGCAAGATACACCTGTCATGGAAAAAAAAATAATCAAATGCATTTTTATGCAAATTAAATGAAACAAAGAAGGACATTTGTGAACTCCAAAATTTCATGTTATGAAAACAACAACAAACTTCCAAGGGGATTACCAAGAAATTGAAAACTCATCTTTGAAAAGTGAAAGAGGTTTTCATTCTTACGATACTGAAGTACAAAAACCTCTTCCAATTTCTTCAAATCCATTATGATTTGAGAGAAATGAATGATGAAACTTGCGTTACGAAACTGTTGTAGGTGCAGTTTTTCACAAGCATATTTTTACACATGTTTTTCAAAGACTCATTTTGGGTGGTAGGAAAGATGTTTCAAAAAACCAAGAGAGGTTTTTGTTCCGAATGGATTGGTTCACAAAAGCCTCCTTCATGTTTTCCAAATACATGTTATATGAGAAGTTATGAGCTCTGTCCCAAGACCTATTTTTCAGCCAGAACAGAGCAAGGGACAGTCTCCTAGTTTCTAGGAACAACAAATGGATGAGTCATCAAGGGCCAGCTGGAAGATTATGAGCACCATAAAATTCGACTTCATGGAGTTATGGGTGTCAAAGAATGCTTTAAATGTTTAAATAAGGTTGTTGTAATCATAATAAGGAGTTACACTCCTAGTTGTATTAGGTCTCTAGGACTCCTAGTTAGCTGTCTTTGTATTAAATAGTTAGTTTTAAGTGTCAATAGGTGTCAAATTAGGAGGAATTCGAATTCCCCTCATGCTGGAGGAAGGAATCTACTTGAGCTCTATATATTGGAGAAGAACTAATGTATTAAGGGTTGGGAAAATTATTGAGAAAGGCTCTCATATTGTGTTTTGTGAAAAGACTCTGTTTTAGTAATACAATACTTGGATTTGCTTCTCAGGAATCAAAAGGAATTCGATGTTTTGAATGTCTTATATTGTCTTCTTCCTATTATCTACAGTGGTATGAATGTGTGGTTACTTAGAAATCACTAACAATGCTCTAATTTCCTTCATGCATTTGTGAACTGTATTGGTCCTATGTGTATCTAGTGTTTTCTCCTTATGTTGAATTCTTATGCCCTGACTTCTATGTAAAGCTAACATTATTGTCAATACTGAAGCATATTTGACTCCATAAGCCCAATGTATACTTTCTAGCTGTGTTTCAACCTCTTACACTTGTTCATTTGTTTCATATATCCATCTTATTCATTATCCAAATCTTTAATCTTGTGAGAGAGCCCTCTCAGGTTGGGGAGGCTAAGCCTCAACAAAAAGTTGGTTTGAAGAGTTACACAAGGTCTACCTGATCAGCAACCTATCAGGGGTCTAATTTTGTGATAACACAAAGACTTTGAAAGATCAATTGCGATAGATTCATGATCATGTTAAAAAATAGAAGTAAATGGGCCACGACTGTCATGATCAAAAAAATCAATGAATTCAACGACATCCTCATGATCAGATGAATCAAACAGAGGGGTAGATGGAAAGCTAACACACTCATCCTTTTTGTTTCCGAAAAAGACAAATGAAGGATCAAGTGGATTTTCAATGAATAACTTATCCTTTTCGTTGTCGAATGATGGGCTAACATCTAGTGAGTCCTGCGAGTGATCAACAATGGGTGCATCCGTGGATGAAGACAAACATGCAAAATCATGGATGGCAGGCTCACCAAAGAGGTCAGAAAAGAATGGAGGGGGATTGGATGGAAGGGAGTCATGCTTCGCCAAGTTTTGATGCTCAATCTCCCACTCATACTATTCATGAATGACAGCGCATGTTGGTTGTGCAACACCAACTTCGTCAGTGAGTTGTTCCTCGTTCACAATAAGTGAAGAGTTCGGGATGGACGAACACAAGACAACATTATCTATAGGAACACCTGAGTGTGAAGACGGAGGTTGTAGAGAAGAATGCATATGAGAGCTCGAAGGACTCACAACCAAATATGTATGAAAATTGAGTGAAGTGATGTTGGGAGAATGTGAAGGATGAACCGGTGTGTGAGCATGATCCTCAACATCACTGGGCAATGGTGGAGTTGTTGAATGAGAGGGAGGCAGATAGTCAGTAGAGATAGTGATCACATCCACATGAGATTGTGCAGCTCCATCAATGAAGAATGTTGAGCGAAGCTTGATCTCAAGCTTTCTCTTGGGATGGGAAGATTTCTCAAGGCATTGCTTGAACTAGTCCCAAAGATAAGAAAATTTCATTTGGCTCCTCGGAGCTTGAAACTGCAAGTCACGGAAGCACTACCAAAACTCAGTAATGGATTCATGCAGAGCCCTCCGAGGTTGTAACAGTTTCCAATCAAGATGGTCTGGATAAAAATGATAGAACATGTCTTTAATAAGATCACAAAAGTTCTCAAAAGAGGGCACCATGTCAGCCGGTACGCTGAGCACCCAATAAAATGGAGATTCACAAAGCGTGTATGCAAGCAACCAACCGGCCTGTTCATCAGAAAACTCATCTTCCTCATGAATCATGGAAAGAAAGTTATGTAAGTACTCAGGCCAAGCCACTTCACCTTCACCATCATACGTGAAAGTGGACAAGAGATTGAAAAGCTTCCTCGAGATGGAGACATATTCACAATTCGAAAAACACTGCGGGGAAAGAAGAGTGCAAGCCTCCATGAAAGTTATGCAACGTTTAAAAACTGGATGAGAGGACACAGCTTGTCATCAAGCCCTCCTTCTAGCACCAAAAATGTTGATGGTGTTGGACCTACCAACATGTCAAGGGGATCTCCCCAGTAAGAAGTCCTAATTAGACCTCAAACTATTTGGTGTAGGAGTCCCAACAGTGGGTCATAAGGTAATTCCTTGACAGGGATGTTGCACAGAGGCAAGTAAGATAACTCTGTTAGTCGCAAGGGTGTGACTACTGCAGTGAGTTAAGGAAGGTGTATGAGAGGTTCTAACACATAATGGGGGATATAAGGGTGAAGGTGAGTTCCAGATTGAAAGGGATCAGTCCCAACTCGGCTAGGAACACACAACACAAAAGGACCTACACAGCCTCCAGTAGAGTAGTCCACTCAGATGCGGTAGTCACAACATACAAGGTAAGAGAACATGTACAACACTCACGGATCAGTCTGAACGAGTGCAATAGTTGTTACAACAAGGTTGATGTGAAAGGTCTATCTAGTGTCGAGCAGAGCAGTCGACATAGGTGGGACATCATAACAACATATACAACACATTTTCAACAAGATTCATATAATTTCATACGAATCAGTTCATACACAAATACGTAAGTTAAAAAACATATATCACTAAGGCAATTGGAGCATTCCAACTACAATAACAACATATGCATGAGAATGTGTTGGCTCTTATTATATAAAATTGTAAGTTCCAATCATACAATACATCCATGTAAACCTACTAGCCCCATCAGTGGAATGTTACAGCCACATCTGCCTTATCCTCCAAAGAGATATACTAGCTTCCTGCAGTGGAGAAGCCAAGGCACATTACAATAATGTCCAAGCTTTCTTCAAGATAGTCTTAATAGAAGCTTGGTTGACCAAAAGCCTTTACAATGAGTTATGAGGGGCTATTTATAGAAAAGGGTGGGGTGACCCTTGACATTCCCCTTTGTGACAGTTAAACTACCCTCATGACTCTTTACCTACTTATGATTGTGTCATCCAACTATTAACGCTTGGCATACACTTGACATGACTCAAAATTACAATGCACATGTACTCATGTGAGACAACATGGCTTGAGAAAACCTTGCAAGACATCAATGGGAATCAGTCCGCTGTGATGAGACCAACTCTTTTGACATGCTTGTGATGGTGAAGGTGGTGAGCTGATGCCAAGTTTGGTCATTCGTGATGGTGTACATGCACCTTATGGTGACATCTTGTTGAAGCGAACTCTTGCCTCCGTTGCAACCAGTGCATTGGTTCGGCTCCTTCATACAACTCATTTGCTAACATGTGCATGGTCTTATTGAGTGCAACTAAACTGAAAACACACTGATGTATAGTGTCTATGCTGATCTTCAAGTGTGTGTTGGTGGTCATGCACATCAACTTGCTGAAGTACATGTTCAGCTTCAGTTGGAATTACTTCTTGTCTTCACGTTGGTGAGTGTGCTGAATGGGTTGGGTTTCATGCGTACACACAATGACATGCATGTTGCTAGATCCCTTGCATGCGTTCAACAATACTACCCACCATCTCTACTCCGTGTCAGCTGTTGGGATGGATCTTTAACTTGTACAGACATTGTTTCATTTGCGAGTGCACGTTGCACCCACTACTATTCGTGATCCTACTACAACTCATTCATCTGTCTGTGCAGCTTCATGTTCTTCCTTGAGATGCTTCTTTGGCACTTGCAACTCCTTCTTCATTCCATCTACTTTCAAGCGACCTCCATGTTGAGTCTCCAAAGTTTCTTTCATTATCAGTGGATCTGCTTGATCTTTCAACTTTGTTCTGCCTCTATGTTGTCAACAAGCTTCCCCTTGAATTCACTACATTCTTTGTGTTTGTTGCATTCAGTATGCTTCCTTCAGCTATTTTTCATGATGTTGTTGCTTGATGTCCTTGTCTACGAACAACTTGATGTCTTCGTGAGTAGGTAAGCTCATAGACACTTGATCGAATGCATCTCCAAGTGTGCTCTAAATAGTGTCTTCGACTCTTCTCTCTTGGAAACCATTGTACCAACACTGCTGAGAGGCAGATGAGCACCTGCAATACCTGGGGACATGGCAACACTCATTGCAAGCAATTTGTCGGTCAAAAACCAAAATGACCTTTGAGAACCGACTTGCAACATACCTGTGTGACTAATCATGAAGGTTGCGCATTTTCGGCCGAGAGGTCAGAAGATCGACTACCAAGACTACACAAGGCATAGTCTGGGCTGCTAGGAGACTAACTGACTACTAGAACTTCGTAATGCACAGTCCAGTCTGGCTATTGACTGTTGGGTTTACGCAACGTGCAATTCCAGCTGAGAAGGACTATTGACCTAGGGACAGATTTGCTATTGGTTCAAGCAGCCATTGTCCTCCAGAAAATCGCAAAATAGTCTTGTAGGCTAGTGCTGGGTAGGAATGCACAAATTGGAGAGGAAGGTGAGCCTTCCTTCCCTAGATTGTGCAATGAAACCTTGGTGAAGGCAGAGTCCGGGCCAAGGTTGGCCCGACTTACCGACAGGCAACTGAAAGCAACTAAGAAAGTAAATGCATGGCAACACTAAGTGATAGCAGAAGTGATTGATAGTGCATGCAAAACATGAATGAAATATTCAGTAAAAAGATCAACATGCATGTGGGTAAGGTAGTTCGTTGGTTGGGTGAACGTCCGTGCAAAACAGTTTCATGCATGCGACAATAATGAGTTAGCAATGAAAACTGAAACAGTGCTAGGAAAAACTAGTATACATGTAAATGACAGCAAGTGTTCAAAGAAATAAAGCAAACAGTACTCCCATAGAAGAAAACACTAAAAGCAATAGAAATGTAGGACAAGGCATGGGAAGCAGGCTTACCCCAAAACAACTGAGCTGAATGTGCCAACTGCTCCTAGATGTTATGTGGGATGTCAGAGCTGCAAGGTTGATGTGAGGAATGAGCTTTGCAGTGTCCGGTTGATGAGTTTTGATAAATCGAGGTTGTGACATGCATGCCACAAATCTACGGGAAGCAACACTTAGTAGGAGGTTTTTGAATTTCTCCCTGCATGTAACCTCCCACTGCTAAACATAGATCCCTGAGACAAGGGATGCCTTTGCATGCTACCTTAGGAGAAACGACCTATGCAGGCAAGTCTGTTTTGCTCGATCCCAGATGGAAGTTCATCCAAAATGGAAACGCCTTAAAGCATAATAATAATAGTCGATGTTTTTTTAGTTTTGAAATTATCAAATTAATTGATTTAGAGCTTTTATATATATATATATAAGAGAGAAAATGTTGAACAAATATTAATCAATGAAAATGTTGTCAATTAATAAAAAAATATAAGAGAATTAAACATTTTCCGATTTGTAACTTAATTTTAAAGAAAATTCTAAAAATCTAACCAAGTAAACACCAAAAATCACCTAATTAAACTACTTGGGTTAAACAAAAATGTCTAAAACCAGGCATTTAAAAACCTTGCCTTATTGCTTGTTAGTATTTTTTCACATGGTATGGTTGTGCATTTGGTGGCCCGTTGTAGTGCATCCCATTCAAATTTGTTGAATCGTGTCTCATATAAGTGCCAAATCTACGGAGAAATCATTGACACAAAATTTAATGTGTCCTCAAACGAATCCCGTATTACTTTATAGAACTCCACAAGATACATATTCTCACCAACTATTGAAGGTACAATGTTACATCTTTTGTCATCTTTGGTGTTTCACGCATTCTTTTATGTATCCTGTCCTATTATATCTTCTTTAAATTTGCATCATAACTGCTTATTTTGTTCGAAGGGTTGATTTCTTGAAACCATTGCTTCCAAATTTAACAGGTGTATAGAGGTGTATAGACATGAAATCAGCTTCATCTTTGTTTTTATTTGTGTAATATTATAATGAATTATATAAATGTTTATATTAAGTCAAGTCAACAATAATGAATCATGCATGACCATACTCAAACATAACCAGCCATAATTTATAATAAATAATTATGATTAAACATGATTAAATATATATATATATATATATATATATATATATATATATGTTTGGTAATGACTAATATTTATATTTTAATTTATAAATTTACTAATCTTTCTCAGTGCGAAATGCACATTTAATTACGTGGTTGTGCTATTTTAGAATTTAATTACATGGTTGTGCTATTTTAGAATTTAATGGATGAAATCCCTACTATGATGCATGCCATTGTTAGAGTAATAAGCCAATAATGATGCTTTCTTTCTTTATTTTGGCCTTCTAGGACAACTATAGAATCTTGGTCTAAGACTGCATTAAGGAGATACCTTAACCCTTCACACGTGTGGGAGATTTGATGCAAAACAGGCCCAAACAATTCAGTTCTTCCTTCTCTTGAGCTTCTCCTTCCTTCGCTAGGCTATAAGACTTCCTTTTATCCTTTGATCAATTTTCTCTTATGCTTGAGTGTGTGACTTTCAAATGACGTCGATGCCTCTATATATTGGCTTCTTGACACATCCTTTGAGGCTGACTTGAAGTGTCCTTAGGCCAACTTGCTACTTCATGAAGTCGACTTGTTTGTAGCATTTGGATTTTGGTCTTGGAGGGTCTTTTGAATCTTACAATGACTCCAATAAATGTGTAACATGCCCAAGAAGGGACTTCTATACATGACATTGACTCAATAGACTTGTATGACATGATGACAAATCCTAAAGGCTCACAATGGGAGCCTTCACTAAAAATGAAATTCCTTGACCATGAAACCCATGATTCAAGGATTACAAAAATAAGTTTATTTTTCTTCTTTACATAAATTACATAAAATCATAATTACACATGTCATTATGAAGACTGAACCTAGTTACACTTTTCAACATTCCCTCTTAACTAGGGAGGTATTCATAATCCATACAAGGTACTTGGACATTCTTAATCTAAAGAATTCTCATAAGAAGAGTCGTATTGGTAACCCATCTGTATAACATCATACAATCCAACATTGTCACATACCAAGGCCTTAACTAACAACTCTATATCTTGACCAGATCAAAGCTCAATGCTAGTGATACCAATGATGTATAGACACCCTCATCATTGTGCTTCATGTGTTTGTTCGACTGCTAGCAAGTCTTCTAGCATGTGCCTCTTTTCCATCCCGTTCATCGTCCGCACTATGTTTCACCGATATTCCTGCAATCACTCATGGAGATATGACATCAAATCCACAAATCTCCTAGTCTAACATGATGCATTTTTTTCTGTTTAAGTGCAGGTGATCGAGAGATGGACAAGGCACTGAAACTGCACAGAACAGAGCTCAGGCCAGGATGCGAGGCTTGTTGGGCTCTTAATTTGTCATTATTATTACCACTTCTTAACATTCATTTCATCTATTTCCATTATTCTTTTATCACATTATTTACCATAATTTATTATATAATTCCATTTCATAATCATTTATGCTCTTGTGGATAAATAATATCTAATCTCATTTATTTTTAATAACTAATGATTATTATGCATGATTTTGGTTTATTCATTCGTTATAACCTCACTCATGATTTTAGCCTCAAAGATCTCTTCCAGATTGCATATTTGGTCTTCAACAGATAATTAGAAATTCCAACTCAGGAATTCGCTGGCATACGAAGCGACAATTTTGTGTTGGATGTTTTGGGTAAATGAAAGCGAATCTGGAAAATATGAGACATGGGTTTTGTTCAAAATGGACCAAATCAATCTCCCAATGTGTAGTCTTTAGAAATTTAGTTTGTATTGAGAGAAAATCAATATTCTTTGAAGGACATATTTGTAGATTTGTTGTTGCGGCCGTTTTCCAGAATTGCCCAAATTGTAATAACCAAATTCGACTTGTTCCAGCTGAATCATGATGGACAGATGTCTCAAATATCATCTTGAATATTGAGATCAGTTTGTTGCAATTTTCCTTTGGATGTTTGTATATTTAAAACACACAATTCAGAGAGAGAGGTGAGTTAGTTGATGTAAGAATTGAGCCTTGTAATAGTGGAAGTCTTGTTAATGAAATTTCCAGCCTTCTGATATTTTTCTCAATATGTGAGTTAAGCACAACCCTGACTAGGGAGTTGGGCCCACTCTTCTAATCAGGTGCTGCACATGTGTCCTTTTTATGTATATTGTTTTATTTGTTGTATTTTCTTTATTGTTGTTATTGATTTCCATAGATTGTTGTGAATGCTTTTCTTTCTGCAATTTAATTTCCATTAATGTTACAGTGATGCTTTAATTTCTTAGTCACGAACCCTTGGTCAATGTAATATTGTATCCTTGCTCCTGCATATACCTTGCGTGTTACCTTGAAAAGTGTACGCACCCGGATTTATGAATTAATGTAGGAAACAGGATTAAATAATTTGCTCATACTCAAACACCAACATTTTGGCGCCATTTCTAGGGAAGGCTAACAAGGTGTAAGACACGATCTGTATCGACCAGAGGGTCAATATCTCGTCCTAGGGAGGGAATCGTCCTTTGTCACCCTGCTCTAGGTCCTGAGCATAGTAATTTTTCCTGCATTTTTGTTTGTTTTGATTTTGGAAAAACTAATCTCTCATCTTGAGGAGGGAATGGTCCTTTCATGCCCTGCTCCAGGTCCCGAGCTTTAGATTTTCTTGTGTGCATTATTTTCATGTTTGGTTTCTTGTCTTGGGGAGGGAAGGGTCTTTTGACACCCTGCTCTAGGTCTTGAGCTTTAGATTTCATTTCAAATTATTTTTTGAATAACTAGGAAGAATAAGGTAGAAATTTGAAGAAATCTAATCATTTCACTCAAGTGGTGATGTAAGTGTTATGAAACTAGCTCACAAAAACATAGAAAAGATAGATCAACGCCTTAGAACTTAGCCTCTTCAAGGGGGCAACCTCCTTTACATTACACAAATGAACAATTCTTCAATGATACAAATGACAAGACCTCCTTTCTATATATACGAGTCTAAGGAGTCATAAAATAATCAGAGCCGACATAAAAATAATAATGTAAGGGCACAATAATAACAATTGTGGGCTTCTATGGGGCACAATAGTAACATTTTGGGGACTACATGGGTACAACAATATAATAAGGGGGTTGTACTAATAACAATAAGGGGTTACACTAAGTAGTATAGGGCCCTAACATGCCCCTCTCCTTCAAAAGGTGTTGTCCTCAACGCTTGAGTAGTTCTTGATGCTTCTGTATAATATTCCTATCCTCCCATGTGGAATCTTTAGTGGGTAAGTTCTTCCACTTGATGAGATACTCTAAAATTGATCGCTTTTGTAGCTATTGGGTTCTTGTTTCTATGACTACTCCAGGTTCCAATATGATTTTTCCGTCCTCTTCAAGTTCTGGAAATATTGTTTGAATTGGGATCTTCTGCAACTTTTGATTGAGTGGCCACACTTCTTCGTCCTTCTTCCATTCATCCCTTGCTTCATTTATCCAATCTGGTTCGATAATAGAAATAACACAAAACAATGCTTCCACATCCTCATCCTTTCTTGAGAGTGCATCTACAACAAAATTTTTCTTCCATTTTCTATAGATGATGTCAAACTCATAACCCAATATATATGTGACCCATTTTTTCTGTTCTTCTATAGATAATATGTGTTCTAAAAATTATTTAAGACTATCATGATCCATTTTTACCTTGAAGTGTCTTCCCATTTGGTAAGGTCGCCATTTCTTAAGTGCATGTAGTATTTCCAACATTTCCTTCTCATAAATATATTGCTTGAGATGTAGCAGTAAAAATACCCAATCACCTACATCAAAACATTTTTCACTACAATGTTGATCTATCTGTTGTTTCATTCGATTTTGCACCAAAGTGGCGTTATCCTTTAAAATTTGGAGAACTTGTTGTTGATGCTCGATGTGAGCTTTCACTGCTTGAACCTTTTTCTTCTTGATATGTCCTTCTATCTTGAGAGTTTGAGGAGTGGTAATTTCTTCCAATGCTTTACAAGATATGGTCGGATTCATTTCTTGATGCTCGATGTGATCTTTCACTTCTTGAACATTTTTCTTCTTGATATGTCCTTCTATCTTGATAATTTGATGAGTGGTAATTCTGATTAATGCATTACAAGATATGGTTGGATTCATTTCTTATTTCTCGATGTCATCTTTTACTTCTTGAACCTTTTTCATCTTGCTATGTCGTTCTATCTTAAGAGTTTGAGTGGTAATTCTTGCCAATTCTTTACAAGATATGGTTGGATTCATTTCTTCTTTCTCTGGGATTGGTTCTTGGTGTATATACTCTTCTTTTGATGTTTCTTGATCCTTTTCTTCCTCCTCTTCATAATCTATGTAAAATAATTTCTTCTCAACGCGCTTATACTTTTATTTCATTTGCTATCACAATTGTAACAAAGCCCTTTTTCTCTTTTCTCTTCCAATTGTTGTGGTGTAACCCTTGTAGGCTGTGGAAGGCTAAGAGAAACAACACTTCCATTATTATAGTTGTGAGGGGTAGACTTCCTTGTTGCCATAATTTTACTTTCCACTATGTAACAAAGCTCTTTTACTCTTTCCAATTGTTGTGGTGTTGCTCTAAAGAAGGTGTTGCTCTTTCTATCCTCATAATGTGCTATTATTTCCTCCATGAAAATTGACCACGTAACAAGTTGTTTACAAGAACAAAGCCCTTTATACCATAAAAATTGATCCAGTTCTAAATGTGAAGATGCAATACATACCTTCTGTAATAGTGGTACACCATATAGATCAAAATATTGCTCCATCTAAAGTATCCAATTTACCGGATCCTTGCCATCAAACTTCCTCATGTCACATTTTCTTGATTTTAGAAGCTTGATCTTGAAATGACTATAACTCTGTAATTTTGGTTCTTCCAGTTCTGAAATTTCGACATGCATTAGACCTTTGTGTCCTCTTTCCAATGCCACTAGTCTGATCCAAATTTGATTCTCCAAGGAAGAGTTATGCCAAATCTCCCACGGTCACCTGATTATAGACTAGTTCAGTAGAGTGAACTTGTGTGACGTGCCACGTGTCACTGTTTCGACCTTTGGATCTGAAAAATGTATACAAGAAACTAAAGTATGTCCTCATTTTGTAACTTCTTAAAAAATTTCAATCTAATGCTCAAAACAAAAATTATGACTATTTTCCCCAGGTCACCTGTTTGGAATGTAATTCGGGAGTCTGCAAAAAGGAAACCTTCCTCAGATCATATCTCCACAAGTATAGCACCAAAAGCTCTACAATTTGGATCCAAGCTTTAGACTGATTTCAACCCAAATGGGTTTTTTTATTAGCATCTAAAACATCACAGAAAAAATTTTATAGCGCAAATGCCACGATGACCTGTTTGGAGCAGCGAAACCCTAGAATCCAAAGCTCTGATACCAAATGTTATGAAACTAGCTCACAAAAAGATAAAAAAGATAGATCAACGCCTTAGAATTCAGCCTCTTCGAGGGGTAAGCCTCCTTTACATTACACAAATAAACAATTCTTCAATGATACAAATGACAAGACCTCATTTCTCTATATACGAGTCTAAGGAGTCATAAAATAATCAGAGCCGACATAACAATAATAACGTAAGGGAACAATAAGAACAATAGTGGGCTTCTATGGGGCACAATAGTAACATTTTGGGGACTACATGGGTACAACAATATAATAAGGGGGTTGTAATAATAACAATAAGGGGTTACACTAGTAGTATAGGGGTCTAACATGCCCCTCTCCTTCAAATGGTGTTGTCCTCAACGCTTGAGTAGTTCTTGATGCTTCTCTAGAATATTCTTGTCCTCCCATGTGGAATCTTCAGTGGGTAAGTTCTTGATGAGATACTCTGAAATTGATCGCTTTTGTAGCTATCGGGTTCCTTTTTCTGTGACTGCTCCACGTTCCAATATGATTTTTCCTTCCTCTTCAAGTTCTGGCAATATTGTTTGAATTGGGATCTTCTGCAACTTTTGAATGAGTGGCCACACTTCTTCCTCCTTCTTCCATTTATCCCTTGCTTCGTTTGTCCAATCTGGTTGGATAATAGAAATAGCACAAAACAATGCTTCCACATCCTCATCCTTTCTTGAGAGTGCATCCGCAACAAAATTTTGCTTCCCTTTTCTATAGATGATGTCAAACTCATAACCCAATATATTTGTGACCCATTTTTTCTATTCTTCTATAGATAATATTTGTTCTAAAAATTATTTAAGACTATCATGATCCATTTTTACCTTGAAGTGTCTTCCCATTCGGTAAGGTCGCCATTTCTTAAGTGCATGTAGTATTTCCAACATTTCCTTCTCATAAATAGATTGCTTGAGATGTACCAGTAAAAATACCCAATCACCTACATCAAAACATTTTTCACTACAATGTTGATCTATCTGTTGTTTCATTCGATTTTGCACCAAAGTGGCGTTATCCTTTAAAATTTGGAGAACTTGTTGTTGATGCTCGATGTGAGCTTTCACTGCTTGAACCTTTTTCTTCTTGATATGTCCTTCTATCTTGAGAGTTTGAGGAGTGGTAATTTCTTCCAATGCTTTACAAGATATGGTCGGATTCATTTCTTGATGCTCGATGTGATCTTTCACTTCTTGAACATTTTTCTTCTTGATATGTCCTTCTATCTTGATAATTTGATGAGTGGTAATTCTGATTAATGCATTACAAGATATGGTTGGATTCATTTCTTATTTCTCGATGTCATCTTTTACTTCTTGAACCTTTTTCTTCTTGCTATGTCGTTCTATCTTAAGAGTTTGAGTGGTAATTCTTGCCAATTCTTTACAAGATATGGTTGGATTCATTTCTTCTTTCTCTGGGATTGGTTCTTGGTGTATATACTCTTCTTTTGATGTTTCTTGATCCTTTTCTTCCTCCTCTTCATAATCTATGTAAAATAATTCTCAACGCACTTATACTTTTATTTCATTTGCTATCACAATTGTAACAAAGCCCTTTTTCTCTTTTCTCTTCCAATTGTTGTGGTGTAACCCTTGTAGGTTGTGGAAGGCTAAGAGAAACAACACTTCCATTATTATAGTTGTGAGGGGTAGACTTCCTTGTTGCCATAATTTTACTTTCCACTATATAACAAAGCTCTTTTACTCTTTCCAATTGTTGTGGTGTTGCTCTAAAGAACATGTTGCTCTTTCTATCCTCATAATGTGCTATCATTTCCTCCATCAAAATTGACCATGTAACAAGTTGTTTACAAGAACAAAGCCCTTTATACCATAAAAATTGATCCGGTTCTAAATATGAAGATGCAATACATACCTTCTGTAATAGTGGTACACCATATATATCAAAATATTGCTCCATCTAAAGTATCCAATTTACCGGATCCTTGCCTTCAAACTTCCTCATGTCACATTTTCTTGATTTTAGAAGCTTGATCTTGAAATGACTATAACTCTGTAATTTTGGTTCTTCCAGTTCTGAAATTGCGACATGCAGTAGGCCTCTGTGTCCTCTTTCCAATGCCACTAGTCTGATCCAAATTGGATTCTCCAAGGAAGAGTTATGCCAAATCTCCCACGGTGACCTGATTATAGACTAGTTCAGTAGAGCGAACTTGTGTGATGTGCCACGTGTCACTGTTTCGACCTTTGGATCTAAAAAATGTATAAAAGAAGATAAAGTATGTCCTCATTTTGTAACTTCTTACGAAATTTCAATCTGATGCTCAAAACAAAAGTTATGATTATTTTCCCCAGGTCACTTGTTTGGAATGTAATTCGGGAGTCTGCAAAAAGGAAAACTTCCTCAGATCATATATCCACAAATATAGCACCAAAAGCTCTAAAATTCGGATCCAAGCTTTAGACCGATTTCAACCCAAATGGGTTTTTTTATTAGCATTTTAAACATCACAGAAAAAAAGTTATAGCGCAAATGCCACGATGACCTGTTTGGAGCAGCGAAACCCTTGAATCCAAAGCTCTGATACCAAATGTTATGAAACTAGCTCACAAAAAGATAAAAAAGGTAGATCAACGCCTTAGAATTCAGCCTCTTCAAGGGGTAAACCTCCTTTACATTACACAAATAAACAATTCTTCAATGATACAAATGACAAGACCTCATTTCTATATATACGAGTCTAAGGAGTCATAAAATAATCAGAGCTGACATAACAATAATAACGTAAGGGAACAATAATAACAATAGTGGGCTTCTATGGGGCACAATAGTAACATTTTGGGGACTACATGGGTACAACAAGATAATAAGGGGATTGTAATAATAACAATAAGGGGTTACACTAGTAGTATAGGGGCCTAACATGCCCCTCTCCTTCAAATGGTGTTGTCCTCAACGCTTGAGTAGTTCTTGATGCTTCTCTAGAATATTCTTGTCCTCCCATGTGGAATCTTCAGTGGGCAAGTTCTTCCACTTGATGAGATACTATGAAATTGATCGCTTTTGTAGCTATCGGGTTCCTTTTTCTGTGACTGCTCCACGTTCCAATATGATTTTTCCTTCCTCTTCAAGTTCTGGCAATATTGTTTGAATTGGGATCTTCTGCAACTTTTGAATGAGTGGCCACACTTCTTCCTCCTTCTTCCATTTATCCCTTGCTTCGTTTGTCCAATCTGGTTGGATAATAGAAATATCACAAAACAATGCTTCCACATCCTCATCCTTTCTTGAGAGTGCATCTGCAACAAAATTTTGCTTCCCTTTTCTATAGATGATGTCAAACTCATAACCCAATATATTTGTGACCCATTTTTTCTGTTCTTCTATAGATAATATTTGTTCTAAAAATTATTTAAGACTATCATGAATCATGATCCATTTTTACCTTGAAGTGTCTTCCCATTCGGTAAGGTCGCCATTTCTTAAGTGCATGTAGTATTTCCAACATTTCCTTCTCATAAATAGATTGCTTGAGATGTACCAGTAAAAATACCCAATCACCTACATCAAAACATTTTTCACTACAATATTGATCTACCTGTTGTTTCATTTAATTTTGCACCAAAGTGGTGTTATCCTTTAAAAGTTAGAGAACTTGTTGTTGATGCTCAATGTGATCTTTCACTACTTGAACCTTTTTATTCTTGATATGTCCTTCTATCTTGAGAGTTTGAGGATGGTTTTTTCTTCCAATGCTTTAAAAGATATGGTCAGATTCATTTCTTGATGCTCGATGTGATCTTTCACTTCTTGAACATTTTTCTTCTTGATATGTTCTTCTATCTTGATAATTTGAGGAGTGTTGATTCCAGTCAATGCATTACAAGATATGGTTGGATTCATTTCTTCTTTCTCGATGTGATCTTTCACTTCTTGAACCTTTTTCTTCTTGCTATGTCGTTTTATCTTGAGAGTTTGAGGAGTGGTAATTCTTGCCAATGCTTTACAAGATATGGTTGGATTCATTTCTTCTTTCTCTGGGGTTAGTTCCTGGTGTATATACTCTTCTTTTGATGTTTCTTGATCCTTTTCTTCCTCCTCTTCATAATCTATGTAAAATAATTTCTTCTAAGCACACTTATGACCTTTAGTGCACTTGCTATCACAATTGTAACAAAGCCCTTTTTCTCTTTTCTCTTCCAATTGTTGTGGTGTAACCCTTGTAGGTTGTGGAAGGCTAGGAGAAACAACACTTCCATTATTATAGTTGTGAGGGGTAGACTTCCTTGTTGCCATAATTTTACTTTCCACTATGTAACAAAGATCTTTTACTCTTTCCAATTGTTGTGGTGTTGCTCTAAAGGAGGTGTTGCTCTTTGTATCCTCATAATGTGCTATCATTTCCTCCATGAAAATTGACCATGTAACAAGTTGTTTACGAGAACAAAGCCCTTTATACCATAAAAATTGATTCGGTTCTAAATATGAAGATGCAACACATACCTTTTGCAATAGTGGTACACCATGTAGATCAAAATATTGCTCCATTTGAAGTATCTAATTTACCGGATCCTTGCCATCAAACTTCCTCATATCACCTTTTCTTGATTTTAGGAGCTTGATATTGAAATGACTATAAATCTGTAATTTCAGTTCTTCCAGTTCTAAAATTGTGACCTGTAGTAGCCCTCTGTGTCATCTTTCCAATGCCACTAGTCTGATCCAAATTGGATTCTCCAAGGAAGAGTTATGCCAAATCTCCCATGGTGACCTGATTATAGACTAGTTCAGTAGAGCGAACTTGTGTGACATGCCACATGTCACTGTTTCGACCTTTGGATATGAAAAATTTGCACAAGGAGCTAAAGTATATCCTTGTTCTCTAACTTCTTACGAAATTTCAATCTGATGCTCAAAACAAAAGTTATGACTATTTTCCCCAAGTCACCTGTTTGGAATGTAATTCGGGAGTCTGCACAAAGGCCAACTTCCTCAGATCATATCTCCACAAATATAGCACCAAAAGCTTTGATATTCGGACCCAAGCTTCAAACCGATTTCAACCCAAATGGGTTTTTCTATTAGCATCTAAAACCTCACATAAAAAAAATTATAGCATAAATTCCACGATCACCTGTTTGGAGCAGCGAAACCCTAGAATCCAAAGCTCTGATACCAAATGTTATGAAACCAGCTCACAAAAAGATATAAAAGATAGATCAACGCCTTAGAATTTAGCCTCTTCGAGGGGGCAACCTCCTTTACATTACACAAATGAACAATTCCTCGATGATACAAATGACAAGACCTCCTTTCTGTATATACGAGTCTGAGTCATAAAATAATCAGAGCCGACGTAACAATAATAATGTAAGGGAACAATAATAATAATAGTGGGCTTCTATGGGGCACAATAGTAACATTTTGGGGACTACATGGGTACAAAAATATAATAAGGGGGTTGTACTAATAACAATAAGGGGTTACACTAGTAGTATAGGGGCCTAACAGTAAGTGCCACCCATTCCACTAACAAATTGATAGGAATATCTGAAGGAGGAACCTCAAATCAAAACATGAAGAACATCTTCTATTATGGTAATAAATGGCTCACATTGTTACTTTTGAATTCCCTATCAGCGTTCTAGGAGGAGTGACATAAATGCATATAATTCCTCCATCTTCTCTACCAATTTTTCATGGTTTGAATAATGAGGACCCAGAGACATTCTTATTTGAGTTTGAACTACTTTGTAGAGGATATGATTATTGTACTAATGATCAAAGGTTAAAAGTGTTTCCTCTTACTCTAAAAAGAGAAGCTCTCCGATGGTTCATGAGCCTTGGTGGGAACTGCATCAAAACATGGGAGGACATGAAGAATGTATTCTTGGAGAAGTACCAAGACTATTGCAAGGCCAATGAAGATATTTTCAATATGATACAAGGGGAAGATGAAAGCTTGGAGGACTATTTGGAGTGATTTAAATACAACCTTCAAAAACCAAAGCATAAGCATGTGGAAAAAGAGATCTTAAAAACACTCATTCTTAAAGGGATCAAAGATGAAATTTTAGAAATCTTAAATCTGATAGGAAAATGTGACATTCTTTAGCTATCATATGATGATGTTTTTGATTTATGCATAAGGTATTCAAGAGGAATATCCAAGGCTGGTAAGGATTCTAAAGAATTTTCTTCTTTCCTTTCCAAATCTGCTACAAGAACAGGAGATATAAGAGCTGAAATCAGTGATTTATTTGAACAATTTAAAGTTGATTTTATTATCTCTCTAAATTCACAATTGCATGTTTTGCAGGTTAAGAAAGGTCAAGCAGAATTTGAAGAAGTGATTTTTCCTCAATGCCAGAAGGAGCATCGCATGGATTGTTTTTGTTTCTTACCTGGGATGAAAACAACATTTCAAAGAGATGGAGAAGCTGCAACAATTTCACAACCATTAAAACCTTGGCCTACATGTATGTTTCAAAACACTTCCTCTCCATTGTCTTACTTGCATAACCTATTATGGAATACTCATGTGTTAGGGCAACCATGCCAATCTCAATATAACCTCCATCAATCTTGTCCACTAGTTTGGCATGGTTCATCCTATGATTACATGACTACTCTCTCTCATCTTGTAGCACAAAAATATCATCCATATTCTTTTCCATGTTTTCAAGAACACCTTGCTTGCGTATCAAAATCATCCACACATCCCAATCAACTACATCATCAAAATCCTCCATGCCCTACCCAATATCCTGCTCAACTCATTCCACACCCTCACCATAATAAACCAATACAACATGCTTACAATGTTGAATTGAAAAATTTACCTACCCTTACTACCCAACCTATCTCACATACACAATTGCAGAAAACTTATATCGAGATTGGAAATGTTCCAAATCCAAAAATTGTAAAAGTTATGCAAGAAAAGGAGGTTTCTTCTAGTCTGCGTCAACAAGCTGTTTTAGAAACTTAAGAACTTCATGATATGAGAACTATGGGAAATCAAGAAAGTAAAGAATATATTGAATATTGGTTTCACTCCATCAGTTGTTCACGGTGTCACTCCATACTTCAACAATTTTTAACACCACATTTTCAAGGGAAGTTGGTCTCTCATACCCTAGTATTTATTGATAGAGATTTCTCAAATTCCGGTGTGTATACACTTGAGGCCTTATTTCTAAAATGGCTCCATTGGAAGTACTCCTATACGTAAGTATGCTTTATTTTTCAAGGTAGAATAGGTTAGTGTAGAAAATAGAATAAATAAGTATATAAATAATTTTTGTTACATGTAGAACGAGTTGTGTTTGTTGCAACTTGCTGAGTATATCAATATCAATGGTAAATATTTGAATTTAATTTTGTATGTAGATGTATTATATTGAAAAATATATTTCTACAAACACTCATCATCATTTTGAAAAAAAAATAAAAAATAAAAATTATCATATCTTAGGGCATGTGGGCTTGATAAAACCACGAAAATCACAATTGGTACAGTCATGTTTTGAGGAACAAAATGGGCATATTTTCAAAACATATTTCTATAATAAGTAGCTGTTTATTTCTATTTTCTAATCCAATTTGAATCAATCCATTTGGATTTGAAATAAAAAAGTTATGACCAAAACATTGATAGTATGTCGAGTAGGCAGGTCAGGAACAGAGTTGGGACAATCCATTTTTGGAGGCCTAAATGACTACATTTTTGAAACTTATTTCTATGGTATATCATCCTAATATAGTTTACAATTCAATTTGAATCACCCTATTTCGATATCGTATGAGAAAGTTATGACCAAAATATTGACTGTCTATCGTAAATCAGCACCTTTAAAACTATGTTTTTCCGACTGTTCCTTCGCAAATTTGACCCATCAATTATTCATGATTTCAAAAATTGTTTCTATTGGATATAGTTACATGAATATACTTTAATCTCCAATTTTAATCAGTTTAATCTATCATCAAATGAAAAAGTTATGCTTAACATATCAACTGTTGGTCTAAGTTGGGAAATCGAAAATGACTCTGTTATGCAGGTTGTTATAGGTAAATTTGACATATGATATCATGGAATTTTTAAAGCTTATTTCAATTGGAGATATCCCTATTAATTCACTTTCATTTGGCTTTAGAATCATGCAAATCAGATGAAAAACAAAGAAGTTATGATTAAAATACTGTTGGTTAGTATAGTTGGCCACCATTGTCCCACAGGTAATAAATTAACTCTACTTTGTTATTTGTTTTCCAGGTATTTGTTTTACAGAGTAACTACTTGTTAATTTTTTTCACATTTATTGGATTTAGAGAGCCCAATCACTTCTCTTCTTCCATGATTTCATGTTTTATTATAGGTAGACGCTTGTTTTTTTGCAAGTCCAAGGAGAATAAAGGAGGTCAATTTGTTTTTGAACAAGTGATTATTGAAGGCAATGATAATGAAATAATAGATTTTCATCCCAACATCTATTAAGAAATCTAATATCATATAGTTTTGACTCTTTAAAGGTGCCATGGAAATTGATCATAAGAGTTTGTTACAAATTATTCCTGTTATTTTTCACCAACAACATGAAGACTTTTTCATTACCTAATGGATTCATAACAGGAGCAATGGAGAATTAGTTTTCATTTGAAGATCCTAGTCATTTTCGCCAAAACATTTTTCCACTCATTTACCAATGACAAATTGACAGATTTTTGTTTCTTGAAACAGATTGATATTCTCTTAGGAACAACATTGCTGTAATTAAAATCATAGCCGTTACAACTTGAACTATTTATTTATTTACTATTTTTCAATAAAATCTTTGTTTCTTTTCTGATTTATTTTATGATGTTGTTTTTTTTCTCAGAATAAAAGGAAGTTCTCAAGTTTCATGATGTTGCTCCATATTTATCCATTTGTTCCTGAGTCTTATCAGTATATGGTTTCCTCAGATCCATTGGGTGTTGTTACTCTGCCACTGCTATTACTCCTGAGAATTTTCTAAGTGTCAGATGTTGTTACTCCTTGAATGTTGTTACTCCGTCGTTGTTGTTACTCCCGAAAATTTTCTAAGTGTCGAATATTGTTACTCTGCCAATGTTGTTACTCATTGAGTGTTGTTACTCCCAAAAATTTTCTAAGTGTCAGATGACGTTACTCCTTGGAAGTTGTTACTCTGCCACTGTTGTTACTCCCAAAAAATTTCTAAGTGTTGGGTGTTGTTACTCCTTGGATATTGTTACTCCTTGGGTGTTGTTACTCCTTGGGTGTTGTTACTCTGCTGGTGCTATTACTCCATCATTGTTGTTACTCCGTTGGCGCTGTTACTCCACTAGTGTTGTTACTCTGTTAGTGCTGTTACTTCGCCAATGCTATTACTCTGTCGATTCAGTGTTGTTACTTCGCTAGTGATGTTACTCCATCGGTGTTGTTACTCTGTCACTGTTGTTACTACATCACTGTTGTTACTCCGTCGATGCTGTTAATCCACCAGTGTTATTACTCCACTGGTGTTGTTACTTTGCCAGTGTTGTTACTCTGTCGGTGTTGTTACTCTGCTAGTGTTGTTACTCCGTCGATGTTCTTACTCCGTCGTCGATGTTACTCCACCAGTGTTGTTACTCCGCCAATGCTGTTACTCCATCACTGCTGTTACTATGTCAGTGTTGTTACTCCGTCAGTGCTGTTACTCCATCGGTGCTATTACTCTGCCGGTGCTGTTACTCCGCCACTGTTGTTGCTTCACCGTTGTTGTTACTCTGTCAATGCTGTTACTTTGTTGGTGTTGTTACTCCATCGTTGTTGTTACTCCGCCACTGTTGTTACTCCACCAGTGTTGTTACTCAGCCAGTGCTTTTACTCCGCCACTGCTATTACTCAACCAGTGTTGTTACTCCGCTAGTGCTGTTACTCCGTTGATGTTGTTACTCCCAAAATTTTTCTAATTACCCAGTATTTTTATTCCTTCGGTTTTGTTACTCTTTCAGTGATGTTACTCCTCCAGTGATGCTACTCCGTGGCGAAATTTTTTCTAAGTACCCAGTGTTGTTACTCTACACATGTTGATACTACGTCAAGGTAAGTCTTCAAGTACATCCCTAATCAACTTCATGTATTTGATTGATGTTTCAATTATGACTGAGGACAATCATATCTTAGTTGGGGGGAGGTGTTGCATTTTATAGAAAATGTATTATATTTAATATCAATGATGTCATGTCATCATGGTTATTAAAATTTTACATCAACTCATACATCTCACAATTATTACCACCATAATACATAACAATCCGTAACCCCCACTTATCCATACACATTGGAACTTGAATCATGCACGATGACATAAGCTTGGTGAATGGGGAAATACATTTAATTGTCTAGGTCCTCTTTGACATAATGATTGGGTAGTCAATATATCTTTGTTTATATATAAACATAATTTTATTTTTTAAGGAATAATTATGAAAAGATGATTTCATCATGGCAACTTTCAACTTTCCTAATTTGTCAAGTCCCTGATTTTGTAAAATTTATGATGATGACCACAAAATTGTACTTAAATATTTCCATCACTATCTAATGAATTATTCCTTAAACCCCAATCTTAACAAAGAAAAATATATTTATCAACAGTCATTTGAAAGTTATTAGTATTTGAGAAGAAAAATTACCCAAGTTGAAAATAGTTACTACAGAACATTTTATGCCATCCCTAGCTCTTAAGGAGTTGGCTTGCCACCCCATCTATTAAGTGATCTTTTGTTGATTAACAATAACCATAGTTAAATTTTAAAACATAAATAGTCAACTGGAGGATAGGAGGTCTCATCACTAGTCAACCTACCATGATCATAGGTCCTAATAGAGTGACATTACCACTACTGGTCACCAAGCCGAGGTAATGGCCTTCGTTCATAAAACTGAAGGACAAGAGGTCTCATCACGAGCCAACTTGTTCATTTTTGTTAGTTCCCGTGAATGGCATTGTTATTAACTGGTTACCAAGCTAGAACAATGATCTTCAGAAGACATCTAAGTAAACTAAAATGCTTTTGTAACTATGTACTTATTTCTAATAGATGGGACATTGGCATCTCAATGGGTTAAAAAGGCATCCCTGTTGAGGCTATGGATGCCTGCTAGCAGCAGTGGCCATGCCTATGGTATAGAAGTTAATTCAGTACTATGATCTACTTGGTTACCTTGTTTTCTCAAAACTAACTGCTAATAAAGCCACTGTTGCATATATAAGGTTTGTTAGAACTCATGGTTCATGGGGTAATATTTATCAGTTCTTAGATAATGGTGGTTATGGTTTATATCTATTATTGAGTCATAAATATTTACTTTACATGTTAGGGATGAAACTTTTAGGATATTTGATATTTGAAATTTTGTATCATCTAATCTATCATTCCTTTATTCTACAAGTTTCATATCTTTAACCAAAGATAGTTGCTTTACCCAATCAATCTCTATTTAATCCTAGGTTAACAACACTACTATTATTTTGGGGAAGGATGAAAAGTCCTAATTCGGATTTTGAATCTTGATGAATTACTGATTGAGGATACTCATGAGATGTGCTATAGAAATATTGATGACAGGGGAACCAATCAGTTTGGGGGAAGGAAATCCTGCTTCACTTTTTGATTACTTTCTTTGAGCTTGCATGCCTTCCACCTTCTGCATCACTTACACAAGCTCAACCTACATTAGCTTCAACAAATGTTAATCCATAGATGTCATTCCACATTATTTTGTTGAAAGTAACAATTGAGGTGAAATAACATGAGTGTTTGATTTATTAAAAAGTTTAGGAGAATGTCATAAAAAAAAATTACTAACCATTATTCACTCATATTTTTCAAACCATTATTTCCCCTACTTTATACAGAGACATGGGGTTGCATGTGGGAATACAACATATTCAGTTTGGGAGAATGTTGGGCTCTTAATTTTTCATTATTATTACCACTTCTTAACATTCATTTCATCTATTTCCACTATTCTTTTATCACATTATTTACCATAATTTATTATATAATTCCATTTCATAATCATTTATGCTCTTGTGGATAAATAATATATAATCTCATTTATTTTTAATAATTAATTATTATTATGCATGATTTTGGTTTATTCATTCGTTATAACCTCACTCATGATTTCAGCCTCCAAGATATCTTTCAGATTTCAGATTTGGTCTTCAACAGATAATTAGATATTACAACTCAGGAATTCGCTGGCATAAGAAGTGATAGTTTTGAATTGGCGGTTTCGGGAAAATGAAAGTGAATCTGGAAAATTCGAGACATGGGTTTTGTTCACAACAGACCAAATAAATTTCCCAATGAGCAGTTTTTAGAAATCCAGTTTGAATTAAGAGAAAATCAAGGTTCTTCGAAGGACATATTTGCAGATTTGTTGTTGCAACCGTTCTCCAGAATTTCCCAAATTGTAAGAACCAAATTCGACTTGTTCCAGCTGAATCATGATGGAAAGATCTCTCAAATATCATCTTGAATATTGAGATCAGTTTGTTGCAAGTTTCCTTTGGATGTTTGTATATTTAAAAGACACAATTCAGAGAGAGAGGGGAGCTAGCTGATGTAAGAATTGAGCCTTCTAATAGTGGAACTCTTGTTAATGAAATTTCCAGCCTTCTAATATATTTCTCAATATGTGAGTTAAGCACAACCCTCACTAGGGAGTTGGGCCCACTCTTCTGATCAGGTGTTGCGCGTGTGTCCTTTTTATGTATATTGTTTTATTTGTTGTATTTTCTTTATTGTCGTTACAAATTTCCATAGATTGTTGTGAATGCTTTTCTTTCTACAATTTAATTTCCATTAATGTTACAACAATTCTTTAATTTCTTGGTCACGAACCCTTGGTCAATGTAAGATTGTAACATTTCTCCTACATATACCTTGCGTGTTACCTTGAAAAGTGTACGTACCCAGATTGATGAATTAATGTAGGAAACGAGATTGAACAATTTGTTCATAATCAGACACCAACAAGGCTCTGGAGCACTGTCGGGAAAAACTGCACAGATGTCACTGGGAGGGAGATTTGCACAATCCAAGATAGCAACAAAAATAGCAGGGAAAAGCCCAACTGGGAGGTAGAATTGCGTAGTTTTCAGGAGGAAGGCCAAGTCGGGTGTCGGGGAGTTGCTGGGCCAATCTGCTCAATTTTCAAGGGGAACACTAGGCACGTCACCTAACTGAGATCTTTGCAATTTGTCCAGGAAAGACAGTGCGGGCAACAAGAGGCACTGGTGGAAAAATCTGTGTGGTTTCCCAGATGAGGACAAGATCGGGGTGTAGTAGCTGCTGGTGAAAATTGTGCAATCCTAGGAGGTAGTCCAGGCCGGGACAAATCTGCGCAATTTCTAGGTTGATTGTAAAGCAGAGAAGAAGGGTTGGTCCTATCTAGATCTGTGCAGTTTTCAGAGTGAGAGCAGAGCAGGTCAGCAGGGAAGACTTCCTGATAGTTTTGCATTGTTTCTAGGCTGATTGCAAAGTGTAGAAGAAGGGTTGGTGAAGGATAGCTCTGTCCAATTCTTGGGCTAGTTGTAGAGTGGGGGAGGAGGGTTGGTGAAGGACAACTCTGTGCAATTTTGGAGATCAGTATAGCCTTGGGTCATAGCTCAAGTTATTTCTCTGGTTGACTAGTGTGAGGATTTATGGGAGATCTTGCGGGAAGTGCAAACTTGATTGGGTTCTGGGACAACTTTTGTGCAGTTCTGGGAGTACGTCAGATGGCTCATTTTTAGAATTGTGCAGTGAAGGCTACCCAGAGGACAACCTAAGCTCTATGCAGTTCTGAAGAACAGTGAAAGGTCACTGAGATTGAGTCCGGTTGATGGAGTGTTGTTCGATCGACAGATTTTTAGGAAAATTCGTTGTGTGAAATCAAGTGTACTTGTGCATACTTGCCAATGTGATCACACACTTAGCAAAAAGCGATGATAAGACACCTCAAACCAACAAGACAACATGTGCTTAGTGAAATTGACTCAAAGGTTAAGAGCAACAAGTGCGGCAATTGAAATATGTCTTTGAATGACCGTGATGATTCTTGCAAGACAATGCTTACAACTTTGAGTGTGAGTGTGATCGATGTCGACAGAGTGAAAACAACTCATGCACACAAGGAAAACCTTCAAAATGCCAGAATAAACTTGCAACCATGACATAGCGATAAACATGCCAAAAGACGACCAATGATCGATCAAGAAAAACGGGTGTGAAGACTCAATAAAAGCTCATGGGATGAGCTCGAGTGTTTGCGACCATCAAGGTGAGAAACCAAGGAAGACTCCAAAATTTGGATGTAGGCCAAAATTTTGGAGGTTGTTGCAACTGCTAAAACACTTGGTGACACACTAGTTGAATATCGGCTTCTCTATTTCGGTTCATTTGCATCACAAGGCCTTGGCCTTTCAAGAAGTATTGATTAGTTGTGTAGGTTACTTTGGCTTCCCCACTTACCCCATGGACAGACATGGTTCACCTTGTACCAACTCAGTCAAACACAACAAAATTTTCAGCTAGATCACATTGTTTCAAAATCAAGAAGGGTAGATTGGTTCGTGAGGTGAACATTTCTAGATTATAAGTTTTCATCTCTGGTGTTTCGCCACTGCCAGCAAGCCTAGACAACACCCCAATGGAGTCAAATAGGAACACAAGCATTGCTAAACTGCCAGTGAGCCTGGTCATTACCCTGGTGGAGTTGTCTACTTCACCTCTCTGTGCAAGAAGTCTTTCTCTTCTTTCACCTTTGTATTTTTGAAAGAGCATTGTGCATAGGCACTTATTTATTTTTTGCAGCGGAAGATGGATCCTAACTTATTGAGATAAGTAGAGTTTGTTCCTTCAGGGAAGCATATAAGACCTCTGATTTAGGTTTTCCCATTTATATTTTTCCCCTTCTCCATTTCTACTACTTGGATTAAGCTTGACGACATAGAGAAAAAGATTGAGTACATGTATGGGGTTTCCCAGTTTGGACACAGGTTCATGGTTTGACCAAAGCTTCCCTTATAGAGAGTTCATTTTCTATCCAGGCTTATCTGTCCAACAGCGACAACCAACCATAGAGTAGGCAAACACATGGCTGGCCAAGTGTTGTAATGTCACAAGACTCTTTAAAATCAACCACATACTTTTTTAAAATCTAGAACACATATAGGAAACTTATTTACAAAAAAAAAATGACAAGACAACCAAAACAAAGAAAAGAAAAAAAAAACAAAGTAAAATAGTCAAAACAAAAACATCAAATAAAAAGAGCAACAGTAAGCATGTTATGTACATGGGCAGAGCATGGCCCCAGATTATTGAAAATAACACTTCAAATATTGGCCATTGATAGGAAGGTTGTCAATTCTCTTGTCAAGTGATTGCAAGCAATACGTGTGTTGGCCAAGTTTTTCGTGAACCGTGTACAGACCAATCCATAGAGACTGGAACTTCATGTTTCTTACTTTGTCTTCATGGGGTTTATACCATTTCAAAACTAAGTCACCCACAATGAAGCTAGCATTCCTTGCAGACTTATGATCGAACCATCTCTTGATAAGGTTCTAGTGGAGTGAATTTTTTTCTTTTTCTTTCATTCGTTCTTCCTATAACTTGTGTAATGTGTCCATCCTATGCTCAACCAATAGACACGGCTTGCCTCAGGATTCTTGGGATAACTAGAGAGCAGGAAAGTAGATATTGGGTCGAAGGATGGCTTCTTTACTGCATACAAGGAAGTATGGAGATGTTTTTAGAGAGGGCTTGGGTGTAGCTCGGTCAGTCCAAAGTGCATTCACCAGGGTGGAATGCTAGTTTCATATCTCAGAGTAAATGGTCTTTTTGATGATGCAAATAAGATTTTTGTTTGTCAATTTGGCAAGGCCATTTCCATGTGGGTAGTAGTTAGCTGAATATTTAAAGACAATACCATATTTGAATGAAAAATCATACAATTTCAATGAAGAGAAGTAATTTTCATTGTAAAAAACAAGTGATATAGGAACGCCAAACCTCGAAATGATGTTTTGCTAAAGGAAGCTAATGAATTCCTAGTCGTTCACTTGTTTGATTGGAACTACTTCTTTCCACCACATGAAGTAATTTGTAGCAGTCAGAATGTAGTGGTGCTTCTTTGATGAATGTGGGAAGATTCCCCTAATTATGTTTAATCCCCACTTTCAGAATGTTTCATCCATTGTAACAAGTTGTAGCATGGCTACTTTATCTTCGAGTTTTGTTGGCACATCGCTAACAGACTAGGCACTTGCGGGCATAATCTTGTGCATCCTTAAACAACGTGGGCTAGTAGAAACAAACTCTCATGTCTTTATGTGTAGTTTTGTTACACACAAAGTGACCTCGAGTTGGTATGTGATTCATGTCACGTAATACTCTCTCTGAATCTTGTGCCTCCAGGCACTTGAGAAAAACTATGTTCTTGTGCTTTCTATAAAGCACTTCATACACCAACTAGTAAAATAAGGCTTTGAGGAAAAGTGCCCTCTTATGTCACATGGAAAAGTGAGAGGGAATGGTTTTGTGCTCAATTTACTAGCACACTTCTTCGTACTAAGAGATTTTGTGTGAAGTGGGTGGTGCTCACTCTATATTGTACATATATATTTCTTGCTCCCAACCGGTGAGCTCTTCTTCTTCCTCTTGCACGTGTATTGCTTCTTCTACAAGTCTACAAAGTCCATGACCCTTAACAGTGTGAACTAGCTTGATATCAAGATCATACTCTTGTAGTCCTTTCATCTAGTTGACACATCTTTCACCCACCTCTTGTTGAACGAGCAACACTCTGACTGCTGGGTGTGGAACAAATACTATACAATGATTTTTCAGCAAGTTGGGTCTGAAATGTTTCATTTCCTTGTATAAATCATAGTCTTATTTATCCACAGCAGGACAGTTGAGCTCAGGTGCCTACATACTCGCGCTCATGAAGGAGATGGGATGTTCATTGTTCAACTCATCCTTCTGTTTGAGCAATGCAACGAGTGAGTTGTTGGAAGTGAATGTATAAAGCAAGAAATATTTGTTGAAATATGGGTTGTACATAGCACCTTCATCTACTATCGCCTTATTGATACAGGTGAACACATCCTTTTCCTTCTTCCCCCAGCTGTAGACTACATCCTTCTTAATCATATCTTGGATAGGTTTGACAATCTGCGCATAATATGAGATGAACTTCCAGAGGAAGTTGATCTTTCCCAAGAAGGCTTGCATAACTTTCTTGTTGACTGGGTGAGGAATCTGCATGATAGTCTGAACTCGATCTAGATCAACCTTGATCCCACTCTTGGCAATGATATGCCTAAGGATTTTCCCCTTAGACACTGCAAATACACTCTTATTGGGATTCAAGGATATCCCGTACTTTCGACATCGCTCAAAGATATTCGTGAGATGACGTAGGTGATATGACCACCTTCTTGAAAATGATGTCACGTCGTGAAGGTAGACCACCAATCTCTGCTGATGAGCCCATGGAAGGTTTCATATCACGCTAAAAAGTTTTGCCTACGTTTACTAGCCCAAATGGCATTGTTCTGTAAGCGAACGTACCCCACTTGGTTCGGAAAGTAGTTTTAAGTCTATCAGGTTCTGCTACCAGAACCTGGTTATATCCAGAAAATATGTCAAGGTGAGAGAAAATTTCAACTTGAGATACTGTCTACAAGATATGCTCCATAAGTGACACAAGATAGTTTTCTTTGTCTAAGGCCCTATTAAGATTTCATAAATCTATGCACAAGAGGATTTCCCTAAGCTTCTTTTTTACAGGAACTAAATTTGAAATCCAAGTAGAATGACGAACCTTGTATATGATGTGAGCATCCAACAACTTAGTCAATTCTTTCTATATGAACGGTTCAAGTGACAAATGTACTTTTCTGCCCTTCTTTGATTGGAATGATTTGCTGGATTATTCATATGTCATATGTTTTCAAGTCATCATATGTCCACCCGAATACATCACAATATTGTTTGAACAAGAAGACAAAGGCTTGTCTCTCCTCTAGTGTGTAACATGTACAATGATCTACAAACTTCAGATCTCTCTCTATCCCTAAGATGATATGTTTGTGCATCTGTGTGGAACTATGGGTCTTGGTGTTCTTGGACCCTTTGAAGCAGTTCTACAAGTCATAGAGCTTCTCAAGTGAAACCAAACCCTTGGGGATGGGGTTTCCTTTGTTGTCATCAGGTGTGTCTTGCAAAGACTGCTTGTGCATGTCTTCATATATGGCCACATCTTTAAAAACATCAGCATTGGCCATGAAATGCAGCATCTGTTCATCATCATAAAAAACAAGCAAATTAGCTATTTTTTCAGGGATAGATAGCTTATACAAAATTTCAATAGTAAATATATCCCTAAATGGTGTCATCCTTGCAGCTACATTTGCTAGAGAATCTGCAACTGTAGTGAAAATTCTTGGTACAGATATGATATTAAAATCTTTGAAATTAGAAATAATATTCCATACCTCTTGTTGGTAACCCTTAAGACGAGGTGAAACGCAATGTATGGTGTTACATACCTGTCCTACGATAATATCTGAATCACCTACCACTTTTAGCATAGCAACATTGAGGCTGAGGGCTTTATGCAAACCCAAGACAATTGCTTCATATTCAGCAGTGTTGTTTATGCACTCAAACTCCAAGCAGCTTGAGACTAAATGTTTTCCTTTCCTTGGGTCGATCAAAACACACCCAGCTCCAAAGCAACCCTATGTTTTGGATCCATCAAAATACAATGTCCACAAGTCATTTGTACAAGGACCGCTTGCTACGCCAATGCTTCTAACAATACTAATGTTGTTGTTACAAAGTATTGTACAAGTTTCATTTTCACCAGTTGGGCAAGGATGGAGACCCAACTGTGTATCTCGTGGGGTGGGGCTCGACTGTGCAAGATAAAATCCCAACTACATTTCTAGAAAGAAATTTCCAAACAAAAATTTTGTGAAAGCCAACAGTTCATTCTGGCCATCCAAGGGAGTAACGTTGTGTTTCATATACCTCTCAAAAAACACTCAAATCTGGTTGTTTCTACCCTAATGCAAAAGCCATAAGTGTGACCAGTCTGTAGCAAAATATCCTTGCAACTTATTGGACAAGTCGCTACTGAGTAGTAAGCCATATCCTTCTAGGATGTCCTCTATCACAATGTTGATGCATTGGTGAACTCTTCCATCAGACGGTAATGGGTGATCACAACTCAGATTTCACCAATATCTGGTACACATGTTCTATCGAGTTGGATGATCTGTGCGGATGTACTGCTCTATTGCACATTGATCTGTTTAGCAATGAAGAGTGGCATGACATTGAATGATGCACCAGAGTCAACCAAATAGTTGTGGACACTAAAGTTGAATAGTTCGAATGATAACAAAAATGGTGGGTAGAGTGAGATTGCTTCTTCCCTACGAAGCACGTTGAGTAGATATTTGAGTGATCTGGGAGACTTACTCGGTCCCTTGATGGAAGAGGAAACATTTGTCTGTGGAGGTTTTCCCTAGTGCACGAAACAAAATATCCCACTGACCCATGAGTTTGGTGAGTTCATACAGAGAGATGTTCTCACAAGTCTTCTTCATGTATTGAACAATATTATAATCCGAAGCAGAAAGACTCACTAAGTTGTCGGGGGGAAGACTTGTGTTTGTACTGCTTGGTGGACTTTTTTGAAGTGAATTGTTCATGGACGCATCTTTTGTTGGAGCTATCTTCCTGGATTTGCTTTGTGCTTTCTGTGTTGAGGATGTCAGTGGATTGACTATTCTGATCATTTTATTGAACTTCTCTTTTTCGTATCTCAATCATAGTAGGATCCCCTTTACTTCTTAAGTTATATTGACCATTCTATTTTGGGGGCTCCTTCTCAGTCATTGTTTTATTCTTGGCAGCATTTAGACACTAATACATGTTAATCATGTGCCCAGAACTTGGATATTCATGAGATGCAACATCTTCTCCATCATCTTCATCTTCCAGCTAAACCTTCTCGCTGGCATTAAAATGAACGCTCATCCTTGAAGCTACATAGTCCATGACTCAGTTCCAATCTGCATAAGTCTTCTTTGAGTTTCGTTCTTGGTGGAACTCGCAGAAGTTTTCCTTTGGGATCAGGTCCGTTTGGAACTCTGTGCAGATTTAGTCAGGTGAATGTTGCTATTACCTGATGTCACATACTTTCTGTGCGCAAAAGCAAAAGGTCTACTACTCACTATTGTCTCGGTTGTCTGTTTCTTGAGTTATGCTACTTCAATTGTCAGGAACTTGAGGAGACAAGTAAGGGTCTCAATTTCACTTGTTTCATTTTCCTTCACCTTACTCACAGAAATCTGATACCTCCTTCTTGCATATTTTTAATCCTTATTTGGTTCATCATCTATAATGACTCCAATCATGCATAGGTCTTTCTCCACATCAATTACTTCTTGGCAATTTTCGGAAAGTGTTGGTTTTGTAGCTCACTTGACGAACTGCACAATGTTGTTCGACAGTGAAGATGTGTAGTAGTTGATTTTGATGGAGTCATGAGGTTTAGTGTATGCAATGAACTTGTTTAGAATGGATTTAAACCTTTGGTTAAAGTCTTTAACTTTCTCTTTAAGCTCCATCTTAAGACTACCCAACTCTTTCAACAACATGGCAAGGTTTTTGTCATCAGCAAATTTCTTAAAAAAAATTCTCTTGAGCATCCCCCAGTTCTAAATGGAGTTGATAGGAATGTTGTGGTACCATACGACTACTCTACCATCCAAGGTACATGGAAGCGGTCTACATGCAACATCATCATAACGCACCTCAAGTGTTTGTAGATGTAGGTAGAACATGTCTAGATGATATATTCCTTCACTGCTTTGTCAGGGCCATACTTCGTTAATAGCTTATTTGTGTTCCTTGGCATCTTTTGCAAGGCACCGTGGAGTGATAATGGGCCCTATTTCATCCATTCTAGATTTTGATAAGCCATATTGTCTTCTTCTTTGTACTCCTCTCCTTCTGAATCAGACAGTTCAACCTCTGAATTTGTTGGTTTGTCTCGACCTCCACCTCCTTTGTTGCCTTCCCCTCCGTTGCCTTCGTCAGAAGATGAGCCCAAGGGTGTGTTGTTAACTTCTTATGATTGTAGGAAAATAGGAGCTTCCTCTTCATTGTCAATAGCTTCTACCAGCTCTTCAAGAGTGGCAAGGATTAATTCTTCAACAGACGAGACTGCCACTCTAGTGAGTGTAGTATTTTTCTTCCTCTGCGAAGAGGAAAGATTGTGTACTCCTAGAATCAATCCAACAACTTTTGTAAACTGACAGGTGATGGGATAGATGGAGCTAAGGTGATGATATGAAATTTCTTGTTCATATCTGGGAGGTGAGGAGTAACCAACTTCAGAGCTGCGCGTGGGAGAGGACATTCAACCATAAACAAATGACAACCCTCCTTCTAGCACCAGAAATGTTGATGGTACTAGACTCACCAAGATTCAAGGGATCTCCCTGATATGAAGTCCCCACTAAACCTCACACCGTTTGATGTAGGAGTCCCATCAAGTACGATGGCAAAATTGCCATTATCTTAGTGATTTTCCTTAGCTCTTGTTTTTCAGCACACAAGAGTGTTATGATTATAACTCCAAGAAAGTAAGGTGAGTGTGCCTAATGAGTGTGAAATGTAACTCTATGTCTGATCTCATATATTTTCAAATGGGGGAGTAAAGTGAGCCTCTTGATGAGACGGAATAGTCCCAACCTAGGAAGAAACACATGTGAACAACAACAAGGGCATGTCTAGTATCTAGCGAAATTGTCCACAACGGATGAGGCAGTCGTGAAAACCAAATTTCAAGGGAAAACACTTACATTGTCCAACGAAATAGTCCATAAAGGTTTGACGGTAGTTAAAACCAAGAAACCACAAAGATGGTCTATCTAATGTCTAGCAGAGTAGTCCACATGGACGAGACAATAGTGATAAACAATATGGCACATATTCAACAATATTAGTACTAAAATAACTGAAGTAGTTCAACTATCTTAGTATAGGTTAATAAAACATGCATTACAAACATTTAAAGAATAGACTTACAAACAGATACAAAATATGCATGAAAATGTGCTAGACTAAAATAGGATTCTGAATTAAGCAAAATATCCAAGACACACCTGTACACCATACATCACTAGTCCCAATAGTGGGACACTGGAACCACTCGTCACTCCTCAAAGAACAAACTACAGACTCTCAAGGCTATGCGGGAGGAGCCAAGGTGAAAAGTTCTTTGTTCATACAACGACGGGGGATATATAGCCAAGGGGGGTATAACTAACCCTTGTGACTCTTCTACTTCTTGATGACTATTTGACTTCCTATGACTTTTCAACTTTACATGACTCTTTGAATTCATATGTGAGTCTCTTGGACTTCCACTTTACATTACATTGATTACAACAAGTATGGCCTATAGTAGTGATGTGGTCGAGACAACTCATGACACAACTCGACATGATACTGCAAACATGTATTGGCTAACAGTGGTGTCTATGTTGAGATGTTGTGCTGCTAAGTGATGGTATGCTCTCGGTGTAATATGTCTTCACCTCCACATTGAAAAGTGTGCGGCATCTTTTACAGTCTTGGTATTTTCTTGATGATGCATGTGAATGTGTCTCTTTCACTCACTTTCTCGATGTGCTCCATGTGTTCGTTTGATTGCGAGAAAATCTTCTAGCATGTGCCTCTTTTCCATTTCATTCATCGTTGCACCATGTTTCATCGATATACCTATTTCTTCAATCACTCATGATGATACGTCATCAAATCCATAAATCTCCTTGCCTAACATGATGCATTGTTTTCTGTTTCGGTGCATGAGATGGGAGAGGGAAAGGGCAATAAAACTATGCAAAGCACAACTCAGGCTAGCATGCGAGGCTCTAGAGCACTATCGAGAAAAAACGCAGAGATGTCACTAGGAGGCATATTTATGCAATCCAGGATAGCAGTGATAGTTGCAGGGAAAAACCTAGCTAGGAGGCAGAATTGCACAGTTTCTGGGAGGAAGGCACGGTGGGGTGTCAGGGTGTTGTTGGGCCAATATGCTTAATTTTCAAGGGGAACACTGGGAAAGTCATCCATGTGGCATCTACGCAAATTATCTGGGGAAGACAGTGTGGGTGGTAGGAAGAACTGGAAGAAAATATTGTGCAATTTTATAGAGGAGGATAAGATCGGGCTGCAGGAGCTGCTGGTTAAAATTACGTAATCATGGGAGACAGTCCGGGCCTAGAAAATTCTACGCAATTTCTGGGCTGATTGCACAGCATCGATGAGGGGTTGGTGGAAACCATATCTATGCAATTTTCAGAGTGAGAGTAGAGCAGGTCAGCAGAGAAGTCGGCCTGACAGTTATGCGCAGTTGTTGGGATGATTGCAGAGAAGAGAAGAAGGGGTGGTGAAGGACATCTCTGTGCAATTTCTGGGATGGTTGTAGAGTAGGGGAGAAGGGATGGTGAAGGACATCTCTATGCAATTTTGGAGATCAGTAAAACCCTAGGTCCCAACTGAAGTCATTTCTCTAGTTGACCAATAGGAGGCTTGATGGGAGAACTTGCGGGAAGTGAAAGCTCAATTGGGTTCTCGGACAACTTCTGCACAGTTTTAGGATTCAGTCAGCTGCCTCATTTCCATAATTGTGGAGTGGAGGTTGCTTGAACAACAACCTCAATCTATGTGCAATTTTGGGCAATAGTGGAATGTAGCTGAGATCAAGTCTGATTAACGAAGGGTGGTCAGGTCAACAGATTTTCAGGAAAATTAACTAAGTGTGACAGCAAGTGTACTTGTGCATACATGACAATGTGATCACACACTTAGCATGAGTCAATGACAAGAAAAATCACACAAAAAAGACAACATGTACTCAGTGAGACTGACTCAAAGCTTAAGAGCAACAAGTGTGACAGTTGAAATATGTCTCCGAACAACTGTGATGACACTTGCACGACAGAGCTTATGAATTTGTGTATGAGTGTGACCAGTGTCGACAGAGTGAAAACAACTCATGCACACAAGGAAAACCTTCAAAATTATAGAACAAACTCACAAGCATGACATAATGATCAACATTCCAAAAGATGACCATGATCGATCAGAAAAAAAGGGTGTGGAGACTCAACAAGATCTCATGGGATGAGCCTGAGTGTTTGCAACCATCAAGGGGAGAAACCAAGGAAGGCTCTGAAATTTAGACGCAGGAAAAAATTTTGGAGGGTGTTGCAACTGATACAACACATACATAAATATAATTACTTGTGAAGATGCTTCTGCCACTCGTTGTCTCCTTGAATTTTGATGATGATATAGTTAATAGAGAGCTTCTCCTTAACATAGTTCTCTTCAAGAATGATGCTTGACCCTACAAAGAGGGAGATCACTTTATATCATTTGATGGTGTTTTCCTTGTTGATGATGATCAATGATGACTTCTTGATGATGTCTTGATGCCTCTTTGATGATCTTCTTCATGGATGAAATCCTTACCTCAATTTGAGGGAGATTTTCCCTTTGATGATGATGAAAACGTCCCTGATCTTTATTTTCTTGGATGAATAATCTTCAAGTGACTTTTATTTGTAGATATCTTCAACATGAGTAGGGCCTTAGAGGTCTTTTGATGATAACTTGAGGATGCCAAGAATTACTGGTTTAGACCTATTCTTTGATATAGGGTTTTGATACTTCTTTGTTGATCTTGCCTCTAAGATGGTCTTCTTAGTTTTTCTTTTATATCTTTCTTGATTTTTGATCCTTGAGTGGCCCTTGATAAGATTCCCTTTCTTGACTTTGTCACTTTAGCTATGATACCATGTTGACAAATCTAGGTCATAACAATTAGGTGATTTCTCTTTTAATGATAACTGCTTGTGAATTCTTTTTACTTATTTAGATTAGGATCTTCTCTTTACTTAGATTATTATTTTAGTATTCTTCATCAATAAACTACCAATGCATAAACAATAAAGAGAAAAGAGACACAAAATGTAGGCGATCAACCAGGGCCAAAACCTCTCCGACTTGAGAGGAAAACCCACAATGAATTCTTCTTCTTATTGAGACTTGAATTAACAAATACCAAGACCTAGACCCTTGAAAAATAACCCTCCAAGACAAACCAACCTTTCCTTTGATATTTTCACCTTCAACTTCAATTATTCCTTGACTCTACTTCGACCCTTTCACTACACTTCACTTCTGCGATTTTGAAATTTTCAGATCTACAATTCGTACTGCAAAAACCCTAGATTAATTCGATCATAGACAAAACTTCCTCCCTTCTCCATTTCTTTGATGTGGGTTTCGTGTTAATCAATTCAACTTCCAATAATGATCCTTTCTTACTTGATTTCAACTTTCTAGGACAATTGTAGCATCTTAGTCTAGACTACAATAAGGAGATACCTTAACCCTTCACACGTGTGGGATATTTGATCCAAAACAACCCAAAACAATTCATTTCTTCCTTCTTTTGATTTTTTCCTTCCTTTGCTAGGCTATAATACTTCCTTTTATACCTTGATCAAATTTCTCTTATGCTTGAGTGTGTGTCTTTCAAATGAGGTCAATGGATCTATATATAGGCTTCTTGACACATCCTTTAAGGCTGAATTGAAGTGTCCTTAGGCCGATTTGCTTCTACATGAGGCCGAATTGTTTGTAGCACTTGGATTTTTGCCTTGGAGGGTATTTTGAATCTTACAATGACTAATAAATATGTAAGATGCCCAATAAGGGCCTTCCGTACATGAAATTGACTCAATAGAATTTTATGCCATGATGACTCATCCTAAAGGCTAAAAATAGGAGCCTTAACTAAAAATAAAATTCCTTGATCACGAAACCCATAATTCAAGCATTACAATTTTTTTTCTTCTTTACATCAATTACATAAAATCATAATTACATATGTCATTATGAAGACCGAAGCTAGTTTCACTTTTCAACAAAATATACATAGTGACATTATACAAAATTGATATTACTTTTCTTTATAATTTATAAGGAATTCGTAATATTATATATAACCATAAAAAGTTTAAATTTATTATATATTAGCATTTCATACGTATTAAAGATATATAAAGCTCAATCCTATAAATATATTTTTTAATATAACATTTTAAGGTCAAAATAAAGGCCGTAGAAATGTTTCAAACTTTTCAGCCATAATGTTATGACTACAAATCTTTTTTTAAGCTCTTAAGATTAAGAAGTTGTAAATGTTTTTAAAATAAGAAATTTATGGTTTTTTTTTTAAATAAAAATATTTTATATTTTATTCAAGAAATTGTTGATTGCCATGGAAGTTTGGCATGATTCCCATTTTCTCTTGAATCCTTAAAAATATTCGATTAACAGAAAACAACACCCGCAAGAATAGAGAACTTCTCCAACATTAGAGTGAAATGTCATCAAATATTCCCATCATCCCAAATTTATCAACAATGAAAATAAAACACCATCTACAATTGGGCAATACATAACAATTTTGCATCAAGACAATCGGACAAAATAGAAACATATGCAAGTGAACATATAGTTCCCATAAAATATCCAGACATCCAAAACCATCACGTTAAGCTAAATAGAGCCACCACCATAAATAAACAACAATGCGTTGACAACATGTGCCAGAAGCATCTTCAAAACAATGAACCCGACCCTCCACCACAACTGAGGGGTGCTAAAACACCTCAATGACTATCCAAAGTCATAAAATAAAATATTCCATGAAAGAAAGAAATGCAGCGAGGCATAGACTAGCCATTCACCATTCCAACATGGAATCACAAAGCTAGTAACCACTGCTTCATGTCATAGTGAGGAGGCATGAAAAATCACTCACCCATAAGAGTCCTCCAGGACAATCCGAAGAAAAGTCAGCAAAATTTCCATTCAAAGTGCCACCCATAAAAAAAGTACCACCCAGAGATAGAAAACCATGTGACACTAACAACAAAAACTACAACCACCTTACTCCTTGTGGTTTGACGAGATCATAGCAAGAGTCTAGACATAATATTCTACTGGGGGAACAGTCAAATCACCTGAAGCAAGGTCACAAACAAAGAATCCCTCCAGATTTTGCATACAAGAATCAACATTTTATAGAAAATATCATATTACAAAGTATTCACTTGATATCTTCCAGGGTAGAAAATACATTATAATTATCGATCTATTTATCTTTGAAGATGAGGCACAACAAAGTTGTCATCTGTTGATTAAGGGTCAAGGAACTTAGGAAATACAGTCTCTTTCTCCAAAATCTACCAAGAGTTGCTAACTAGTTAGCATCCTCAGCCATTAATTCTGAATCTAAAAAATAAAGATGGTCCCCTGCTTCCATATTCTTCAGAGCTAAGATCTCTCTCTTATTTTCAAGGCAGACACTGTCAAAAGTTGAGGGAACAATGTGATAAGAAAAGGGGTGAACCCTTTTTGGCACATACTTATTGGCACCTTCCCTCCAATTGGCCATCCCCTATCTCAAATAGATAATCACAACAACAAATAAACACACAAGACATCAACTGGACAAACCACAACCATTGAAACTGAAAGAGGAATGAGACAAGAACCCTTGTAAACCAAACCTGAAGACAAGAATGTCATCCCCTACATACCAAGTAAGATGCCCAAGACTGAGGAGGTTTTCCAACTCCCCACAATTGAGACTCATAACCCACGATGAGAGTCGATCAAATGATATGACACCCAAACCAAATTGGAAACAGCTATACCAGAGTTGGGATGTGAAAATTTCCCAAATTATCAAAGCAAAACACATGAAACCAACTACAACAAGTAGAGACACTCTTAATGTAATATGAAACCAAAAAATATAAATTGGACCTGGAACCTCATACCTTAGACATAGAGAAGAAAGAAACCAATTGACTAGACCTAGTACATGCATAATGCGAAAGGACAAATAACAACATACAAACATGTAAATTCTCGTAAGAGAAGGGGATTAACCAACAAAACAGACCCAATGAAACTAAATCAGAGAGAAAACACCGCCTATTCTAGCATGAGCTTGGATGTATCAAAATACTCACTAGATACCCACGATATTCGTTGAAGACTAGAGAAGTGACTAATAAAATGAGCAACAATATCCATCACCAAAGGCTCACAAATTCCTCAACGAATTGCTCAAAGGAAAACAAATTCATACCAAGAACCACAGGGTATATTATCCAGAAAACCCATAAGATATATAATGTAGTCATCCAACTCACAAACACTAGAATATAAACACTAAACCAATACCACCATGCACCACCTTTACAAGAGCTACCAATAATGGAGAACAAGGAAGGAGCCTCACCTCCTCCCTTGAGTAATCACCTACCACCATAGTCTGTCATCTCCATAAACTAGAGAAATAAACACAGCTCACAACTCACCTCGGGACATATTTTCTTAGGTACCCACATTAACTACCATCTGCCACCCTCTCTAGGGAGTAGAGCAAGTGTTCCGCTGGAGTGCCAATCGATGCCACCAAACAGACTATGAAAACACCCCATCAGAAAAAGAAAAAATTATGGTTATTATTAATTATTTATATTTGTAATTCATTATATTTAAAAATATTTAAAATTTATATAAAATAATTTAGTGAATAGTTAAGAAAATAAAATAAAATGATATATATATATATATATATATATATATATATATATATTCCAATAAAATATATATTTTAGGTTATCGAAATTATAATATATTAATAATATTGAATCTCATTCATATAAAATTTATACAATGTATTTAAGTAAAACATCTAAAATTTCCTCGAAGGTGGGTGTCTTTTTTTTTTTGACAAGTCAAGCATTTCAAATAATTATCCATGTCCCGCCACCTCATTTGAATAGATGGTCGAAATATTCACAGGTTTCAATGATGTCCTAGTACATGTATATATTAATGTCGATTTCTTCATACTTGTGTGGGTTAGTGTTTGATCTATGGATGTTTCTTCCCACTCCAAAGCATAATTGTGCCTAAATTCCATTTCCCAACCCCACTACAGTGGTGATGACTACGGAATTTCATTTCAGGAAATTTAAAATCCTAGGCTCTTTAGTTTGTTTCATCATTTTTGGTCGGCAATTGTTCTCCCTTTTCTTGTGGTTTTTACTTTTGTCTCTCGTCAGTGCTTTTCTCTCTCTAGGGATTTTTCTAGATAAGACCTTTTTCCTCACCTCTCATTGCCTTTTCCCTAAGCTCCTCCTTAATTCCTAGCTCCATATTAGTTCTCCTTCATGCTCTCCCCTACCGCCCTCTTTTCTTGACTTGTTGTCTCTTCTCTTGGACTTGTCCCTTCTCACCCTCTTAGTTCCTCCCTATCATTTTTTCTTGACTGGTTGTCTCTTCTCTTGGACTTGTCCCTTCTCACCCTCTTAGTTCCTCCCTATCATTTTCTTGGTATCTCTATCTATGTTGATTATGGTTAAATTAGGTTCCTCTTGCCATCATGGTCATCGTGGTAAAAGGAAACAACCTTGTTTGAGGGCTCATTTGGGATGCTTCTTATGGTTAAATTAGGTTCCTCTTGCCATCGTGGTCATCGTGGTAAAAGGAAACAACCTTGTTTGAGGGCTCATTTGGGATGCTTCAACCTTGTTTGAGGGCTCATTTGGGAGTTGAAGCATCCCTTACAACTTATTGGGATGGCACTCCTTTATCAACCAATATAGGGAACGATCAAACTAGGTAGATAAAATATTTGTAGAGCATTGATTTATATTGGAAAATGAAGACAATCACCAGCATGGTGTCAGTGCAAACACGTGTATGGTGTCGGTGGAAACAAGTGTGGTCCAATAATAAATTCTTCTCAGCACTAATGCTTTGCTGCTAAAGAAATTGGATACTAAATTTTTTGTCATGAACACGAAACATGTTGATTTAGACTTCTCTGCCACTCACGAGGACACTGTTGGACCTAACCTCATCATATACATGTGGACTCTCCCACTACATGAATGTTCATGATGATACGTTTTGTTTTTTATGAATAATAATACTCCATTTTTCTAATCATGTAAGTTGTTTTATATTATATAATTTTGTTACACATTTTGAATTGTTCATAAAACCTACAACAATATACCTATAAAAAACTACTAGTCATAGGTTAGTTGTTTATAACTTTTTTTTTAATAAAGTAATACAAATCACTACCTAATGTTCAGGATGATACCTTTTGTTTTTTATGAATAATAATACTCCATTTTTCTAATCATGTAAGTTGTTTTATATTATATAATTTTGTTACACATTTTGAATTGTTCATAAAACCTATAACAATATACCTATAAAAAACTACTAGTCATAGGTTAGTTGTTTATAACTTTTTTTTTTTAATAAAGTAATACAAATCACTACCTAATGAAAAAAAATAATGTGTATAAGATTTATATTTTCATAAGGGTATTATTCATTCGAAGATGTTTGTAAGCTCTTATATAGTTTTAGGCTATATAATTTTTTTAATACTAAACTTTATATTCATATAAAAAAATATGATAATTATCGAATAAAATATATTATATTTATTGAATAAATTGGCAAGACTAAATATTAATTTAACGTTAAAATCTATTTTTACTTTTTTTAATAATTTTTATTATTAAAATAATTATAATATCATATATAAATAATTTATTTTTAATATGAAAATGTATATTTGTGTAAAAGATGTTATAATTAGGAAACAAAATATATTAAATTTATTGAACAAATGGGTGAGGTTAAATATTTATTTATTTATTTTTTAAATAATATAAAAACAACTCGTAATTTTTATTTTAATAAATTTTATTATGAATATAATTATAATATTATATAAAAATATTTTATTTATATAATCATGTAAAACTTTTAAATATTTTATTGAATTGTAGCTATTAATATAAATATTCAATTGATATGACTTAAAGACTTTGATAAGAACATGCAAAAGTTCTTTATGTTTCTGTTGAGCATTTGTTGTTATTGATGTCAAAGTATTGTTTAGGGGAGCTTGTGTTGTTGTTTAGTTGGAGGTCAAGGATGAAGGTAATATCTTTGAGGGTAGTTATTTTTAGTTCCTTAGCTCTAATAATAAAACTAAGTGTTTAGTTGGAGAGTCCTCTCAGAGACCTATCCAAAAATATATGACGCTTGATCTAACTCCAAAGGAATGAAGAGAAAGTTAAGGTTAAAATTTGGTAGGTCAAGCAAGGTTCCTGCAAGTCATAGTTCTAGCATGCACATAAGAAAAATACCGGACCCTTCTCTTCTTATAATTTGGGAAATCCCAAGAGGGGGTGAAATGCAATTAGTACTGTTCGATTTAAAAATGTCAATAGATTTTTGTGGTGGGCTTGGTAGAAGTGTGGGAAAGTTAGTCACATATGCAACTAATCCTAGACCCCTCCCCCCTTCGTTAAGCATTGGGTAAGCGTGGGGGTCCCAGGATGATTCTTTCCATTGATAATGCTTAAACCATATGGTGTGCCTTGAAAGGCTATCATTAGTTAATGATAAGCAATAGGTGCTAAGGTGGTAAGCCCTCAATCCCAACCTTTGGTCATAATGTGTTGAAAAATGTGGAAAGAAAGTCTCAATTTTGACTTTGCCTTGGTCAAATTGAGAAAATTTGAATTTCCACATCAACAAACAACTGGGATACAGTTAATCTGTGTGACATGACTCTTATAACTTACTTAGCTCAGTGAATTCGAGTTAGAGGAGTCAGAGTTTAGTTGAGCATGTGTGATTGCTAATTTGTAGCAATTTAGTTATTTCAAATTTTCTTTCAGTTAAACTAGTTCTCACTATTGGGTCAAAGCAAGGAGCTGGGTTACACTTTTTGATTAAAACATGGTGCATTTTGCTAAAAAATGAATGCTCAATCAAGCAATTTTAAGCGCTTGATAGAGAATGTAAGCGTTCCATCAAGTTGTTGAGGTGCTTAAAAATAGGTCGATCGAGCGTTTAAAAAAACTCTCAATCAAGTCATTTTCTAACTCGAGTTAACAACTCGATCAAGAGTTATGGCTCGATCGAAAGATATAGCTCAATTGAGAGTTATTTCTAATTCAAATACCGCAGTCGCAACCTATGCAAGTCATTTTGATCATACTGTGATAGGAAAAGGAATTCGACAAAATATTTCAAATCTCAAATGAGATGGAGGAACTCAATCCAACTTCCTATCAACCCCACCAACAACCCAAAGGCTCAAGCTGAGGTAGGTTTCCCGTCCCTTTTTTCCTGCAAGATAAAATAATTAATTTGAAAAAAAGTAGCATACAAAAACTACAAAAAAATCTCGAAACTCACCATGACAACCACAAACAACCACCAAGAAAACCCTTGAAAAATACAAAAAAAAACTTAAAAACCCACCAAGAAAATCCTTGAAGACCAAAAACAAGTTATAAAACGACCGAGAAAACCCTTGAAGACCAAAAACAACTTAGAAAACCACCAAGAAAACGTTTGAAAATTATAAAAAAAAACTATAATTTAGGTTTTACATTTTTTTTTCTTTGTATAAGTTATCTGCAATATGAACATGTTTAAATTATAAATTTTTTCTATGGTAATTTTTTTTTTTAATTATTTTATGTTTTGGTTTTTTTTAAGGGTTTTAGTGAAATAATTTTAAAAAAATGTTTTTTTTTATTAAAATGCATTTTAAATTTTGAACGAATTTGATAAGAAATATGCCCAAATTTTTTTCAAAACACTTAAACTATAAAAGTAATACATAAATAAATTAGGAACTTTAAATTGACATAATGAATATGGTTTTTCATGGTGAAACTCTATTAAATCAAAGAAGAAATTTTATTTCATTTTTTATTTTTAATAAGAAATTTCATTTCATTTTTATTTTTTTATTTAAATAAATATTTTATAAAAAAAAATATAATAATTTGTTTTGAAGCCCCAAGAGATAGCTCAATTGGTCGAGTTCCCATTGCTAAGTACCTTTCCAATTGGGAGGTCATGGGGTCAAATCTCCTAGACACCCTTGGGGTTAGGACCAACCAGATAAGCTGATGGGTGGATCCCTTTGGATGGATCTACTAGGATTATTACCCGTGGATGTAGCGGCCACTCAGTGACCATGAACCATAGTTGAAAAAAAAATGTTTTATAAAATTACCTGTACTTCAAATATTTTAACTAAATGAAAAGTCCAAAACATTTTTTTATTTAATTAAATTATATATATATGTATATATATATATATATAGAGAGAGAGAGAGAGAGAGAGAGAGTATAGCATAACTATAACTATTATATATACAACATAACTAGATAGATAACATAATTATAGTTATAACATTTCTCTCACACACACATATAACATTTAACATAGTTTTATAACTATTTAACATTATGTGCTCTTCATGATTTAACATAAGATGGGTGATGCTCAACAACTTTTTTAAGACTTGAGTTGATCTATAAACTATAGTTTTCCTTAAAATTTCCATTACTCATATTTGTAGAATTATTTAATATAATGATACATGACAACTATATATTTCTTAGTTCCCACCATTACTAAATTTATTAGTTGAGTAATGATTTTGTAACTTACACTCCCTATATTTTTATTTAACTATATAACATAATATATATATATATATATATATATATATATATATATATATATATATATATATATATATAAGTTTCAACAATTCATCATTGATACATACATTAAATCCATGATGAAGAGTGCATTTAAAGTGAATATATAAGCATTTTGACTTTTTTCTAATTTGTACCATACTGTTTTGTTATGTAGTGTGTCGTACTAGAAACATTGTCTTCATGTGCTTGCATTTAGTACGTGTCGGTGTCAAAATCAAACATTACAAGAACTTGTGTTATGGAGTATTTGGTTGGTATGAAGTTTTATTAGTTTTGCAAATAGGTTTATTTATTTTTTTACATATATTTACATATTTATGCTCTATGAATAAAATAAATTATTTATAAATGGGAAAAAGTGTAAGTTAGATTTTTAAGATTACATTTTTTGAATGTGTTTACATGGAAATCAATACTTTGGTTGATAATTTATCTAAATAGAAACTCTATTTAGTTTAGGACTTTAGCCTAGATTATTCTACTTGAGTTTATAAATGGTTTTATTGTCAACATTATTTCTATATCAACATTTTTTTCTTGGATTAGTTTATATGTATTATATGTAATCTGTTGAGAAATCTCCCATACACCCCCCAACTGCAGCACATCAAAGTGTTGGGGAACCTGCTATGGATGGTTGGGCTAGATCACGTAGCGAGACTCGAGTGTTTGTTACACTGATAGAACCTCACTCTGACACACGTCGGAGTATCAGAGGCAACGTTTTTGTCTCTGTTGATGATCTTGATACAGATAGTTGGCCTTATTCACTTGTTGCAATTATACATATGACATTTTAAATCCGCTTTAAGATTTATGTGTTTGTCTTCAAATTGTCTTTAATTTTTAGATGATCTTACTATAGATAGTTGACCTTCTTCACTTGTTGCAAGTATACATCTATCATTCTAAATTGTCTTTAAGATTTATGTGTTTATGTCTTGAAATTGTCTTCAATTGATGTGTTTGAATTTAATGTATATATCTATATATTTATATATATATATATATATATATATATATATATATATATATATTATGTTTTTGATTTGAAAACCATCAACGGGGTGAAGGTGAGGATCAAAGTGCAATGTCGATCCCTCTGTGGGATGACATTATAGCCAGTATCAAAAATGAGTATGTTACGGCCCAACAGACAAGGATCACAGAAGAGCTGGATAAAATCTATCTTAGTTCACTTACTAGGCGTAGTTTGTATCTAATGCTAAATAGCATCAACAAGTTGATAGAGACATACTAGAGGGAAAGCCCACAAATACACCTCATATATCCCATACATAGGATTAGGAGGCTAGATGTTAGAGACCCACATACTTGGAAGGCGGTGAAAGATTCCACCAAGAACATTAATATTCATGGGAAGTTGTTTGACATCCCTCTAGGATGTTGTGCTAGACATGCCGATCCGATTCCGCTAAAATATTTTAAGAATGTTGATGCAACCCATTTTGTTTATGATCATTTCATTACAGCTTGGGACCAGTTCCCCCACCATGACTAGGTCCCCATTTACTTTGCAAAGCATATATATGCAGATTTTTTGCTAAATATGAGGCCAAATTACACTAGCACCAAATCTAAGTTTTATGGACCCAGTTTGGCATGTAGTTATGAATGTGTTGGGGCTTGTAGGGACCCTATGCATGTAGCACCACCTCCAAGACTATTTCCAAAACCATCTCGGATGTGTGTTATTACCGATGGAGCTAAAGAAATTGTCACAACTTAGCACTGAGGCTAGGCATACCATTGCAGATAACATGTAGAGGGCATTGGCTATTGCACATGTCACATTGCATGGAGAGATGAGAAAACCACCTTCATTTCCTCGTGCCCCACTAGTTGCATTACATGATTATTCATATCTCGAGAGTCTAGGGCATGACCAAAGTTTGTCATATGCATGTACATGTCGTGATACCATCAGTGACACTTTGAGGTGCATGACCCACATGACACGGACCAGGTACATATATATATATATATGAAACTTTTGTCTCTTATCATCAAATTTTACATTATTTTTATTAATAAGTTTGTATCAGATTGAATTTATGTTAATAATTTCATGATAACATCCATGCATAGACCAACTACACAAATGATCTTCTAAGGTCATCTGAGGGGGGAATTGACTAGTTAGAGTAGCCTCCTCTAGTGCATGTTTCCATGGCTCAGTCTCCTCCACCTCCACCTCCAACTCATAACGCTCATGGACTAACAGTTGAGATGAAATTTTTTTATTCTTAATATTTCAACATTTTTATTTTTTTTTCTATGTTACATGTATGCATGTTAATTAACTCATAGACTAATTAACATTTATCTTTGTCATTGTGTACATAGGCCTAGATGCAGATGTGTGTTGACGTTGTAGTAATGTGGACACATGAGTGGGATGTTGGGTATGGAGGCATTGAGCCATAAGAAGGGTAGCACCAAACCTATATTGATTAGACCCCCATCCCACCTGAATTCCATTTGCACTCGACTAAGTTATAGGTAGGGGACTATTTAAATGCGTAGTTCAAAAATCATATATTTATAGATTGTTTATTTTATACAAATAATGTTTTAATTAATTTGAATTTGAATGTGTTATATTGTAGTTCTAGATTATGAACAGTTACTCTACACAGTGGAACACACATAAGGGTTCTAGAAGCAATACTTTCTAGAGTGGATCATAGATAGTTTGTATATTTTCAGACCCATTTCATAGGACATATTCACATGTGATGTATAGACTTTATGTATTTTGATACATGGATAGTTTATGGATGCATCAACATTATTTTAGTTTATGGATGCCTATTATTTAGTTTTTTGATGTTCATGTGTGTAATGTAATTTCTATATATTTTCATATGGATAGTTTATTATCATACATAACTAATAAGATAACAATTTTGACTTCTCAAGAAATAAGATAAGAAAATAAGTACAATATTAGACTATGATGAAAGTCATTTTGATACTTCAAATGAACTAAAATATATGTTCATGGTTCAATTAAAATACACAAATATGTTTTAAATTCATTTTAAATTCAATTTCAAAAAATGGCTTCAACTAGTAATGTTCAAGTAACTTGTTTTATTAAATTTTATTTCTTTTGAGGTCATCTACAACAACTTAGACATAACACATGATATATGTTATATGTATTTGAATTTAATATACCAAAAAACAATTAATGATATGTTTTTAAATAGTTTTATATAATTTTATGAACTCTCCTAAATTTAGTTGGATATCAAAAGTTTCAATAAATTCCTTAACTTAATACATTCAATTAAGAACAAAATTCAAGAAGTAAAATTTTACAAGATAACAATTTTGAATTGTAGTTTCATAGACTAAGAAAATAAGTACAATCTTACTATGATGCAAGTCACTTTAATACTTAAAATGAAGTAAAATATATCATGTACATCAATTTAATATTGAATTTGTAGATAGTGTCTTTTAGTGCATTCTTTTTTTGCTAATGCAAGAGTCGAACCTTCTATAACATTAATAAAGTACAAAATTTACAACAAGCCACGAGGAGTTGTGGACCAAGGATGAAACCCACAAACCCAACTGAGAATGGGCCCGAGGCAAAAGCCCCTATCCCAAAAAACCCAACCTCTAAACTCTTAAAACCAAAACAAAGTTTAAGCCCTCAACGGAACCAAAACAATAAGCGTCCCACCTGAAACAAATTTTCTCCCACCAAGAAAAAGGAGCATTAACTCTTCCCACCAACTTCCAGACATGCTGCTTTAATCATCACCGTTGAGCCAGCTGACCCAATCCAACGACAGAGGACTAATTCACCATGTTAAGAAGCGTGATACTTACCCGCCTAGACAACCAACCTGCTTAATCAATCCCAGCCGTCGATCCACCTCGCTTAATCCGATCGCTGAGGATCAAATCGCATCGACCAATATCACTAAACTTTAGTGTGCGATGAGGGCAGTATTTTAGCTGACCCCATCGCCACGTATAGCCTTCTATATGGAATTGCTTCAAAATCAGAAATACCATTTCCCACTTGCGAGGCCCACGATCGTCGGAAAACTGCCCCCGACCCGGTATATCATGCACGGACGGAAAACCCATGGTATTGAGGCCGTCAATAGTTCCCGAGTTCTAACCTTCCATTTTGTCTTCTCCTCCAGAATTGAGGAAAGAAGAAACTCCCGCTAACATGCCTATCTTCGAAGAACCAGAGCCACCGAACTAGCTACCACCTGGAATCGTTGAATTAACTAGACTCCGCCTCCATGGCTCTATTCCGAAACATGAACCTGTCTTCATCTACCTGTCCATTCCAAATCTGTTTTAACCTACTCTAAGGCAGCTCTTGCCAGCTCATCGCAATCCTGTTCTCTGTGCTGATCACACCTTGATTGGCTAGAAGATCCGCCAATTTATTGGACGATCTTTGAACATGTTTAAAGCTGAATGTACGAAGGCTCTGGAGGTGATGCTGAATCTATTGAAAGCCCTGGATCAGCCTCCAGTTCCTTGAGACTTTATCCAGCTTTTTTCTCCAGCTGATCCTCTTAACCGATTTGATGACTAACTCAGAATCGGCTTCAACTATCACATTTTGTCGGTTATCCTGTACCCGGAAATCTAAACATTGCTCCATAGCTATCAATTCCACCATGTTATTGGTGGCTTTCCCTAATTGACAGTAGAAGATGAAAAGGACACTTCCATTCTCATCCCTTAACACTCCTCCATAACCAGCGGTGCCCGGGTTGCCTTTAGAAGCCCCATCAATGTTGAATTTCAAAAATCCCTTAGTGGGAGAATGCCAGAAACCTTGCTCAGAATCTAGGGAGAGTACAGTCCTATCCAGTCCCTGAGGAATAAGTCCTTGCAAACCCAACTCACTAAGAATTCTCAAATCAGCAACTGAAGGTGGGTTCTTAGGGAGATTTTGCCCAATAGTGCCAACTATTTCCTTGAGTTGTTTTAAGATCTGCTCAAAAAGGCATTGGACTGGCTTCTTTTCATTATTGAAGATTCGATTGTTTCGTTCTTTCCAGACATTCAAAATAATGAAGCTTGGAATGATGGCCCATGCTGAGCCAAGAATTTCATTATCTGAAAAGTTTCTTCTCCATTTGTTTAGGGTATTGATAATACACTCTTTGTCCCTATCAATCTATTGGAAAATGGTGGCAAAAGAATCCCACAAACTGGAGGTGAAAATGCAATTGTTGAGAAGGTGCTCCATAGTTTCCTCTTGGGCTTCACAGAGCTAACATCTGGATGGCCTCAGGATACCCCTCTTCCTAATATTATCCTAGGTCAGAATTTTCCTGTGCTAAACTAGCCACATGAAGAGTATAATTTTCATCCAGTCTTGATGTCTCCATAGGTCTTACCAAATCTTATCCGGAGCTTGTGAGTTAAGGTCAAGGAGAATGAGTTTTGCTTCCTTGATATTAAAGACTCCCTCATTTTTGTTGCCCCATCTTAGCTAGTCTTGCCCCTCTGACCTTAAAATCTTCCTTTGTTCTACCATTTTTTTTAGAGTCTCTACTTTAGCCTTCAAGGGGTTGTCCTCCCTAAAATCAAAGTTCCTCTAGGTTCTCCATTTTCCAATACTTTTGATTTGATCCGAAAAGTATTTCACTTTAGATAACCCTTTGATATCTGTCTCTTTCTTGAGATCCCTCATATCTTCTTTTAACAAGATAGGTTCTTGTTGCCATCTATCTTCCCAGAATAGGGCTAGGTTTCCTTCTCTGATTTCCCAGAAGCTATTTCCTTGGACTAAGCCCCGGTTATCCCATGCCTTATTCCAAATGTGTGATCCTTTTCTATATCCTGACATTCTTATTAGGTCATTGTTTTGCCAAGTGTTGGCATATTTTTCTTTCCAAATCATAGTCCACTGAGCCTTTGGGTCTTTTACTCATCGCCACCATAATTTAGCTCCTAAAACCTTGCTTAGATTCTCAGGATCATCTAATCCAAGCCCTCCATAGTTCTTAGGTTTGCGGATTTTTTCCCCTGCTACCAAGGTCCATTTCTTTTTTTCTTCCCGCTTGCCCCAAAGAAAGTCTCTATGTATGGTTCTGAATTGATGCAAGACTCCTTTTGGTGCTGGGAGAGCTGATAGCATGAATATTGGGATTGATTGTAGGACAGCCTTGGTTAGCACCAACCTACCAGCGAAATTTAATGACCTAATAGTCCATTTCTTGATTTTATCTTGTGTAAAGGTTCAGTCGTTAGAGGAACTCCCAAATATTCTGAAGGAGGATCTCCCTTTGAAAACCAAAAATTCTAGAAATATTTCTCTAAATAGTAATGTGAGTATTAAAGAAAAAAATCTTTGATTTGGAGAGATTAACTTCCATACATGAAGCCATGGAAAAGTCTCTCAGGATTTGCTTATAAGCTAGAGATTCTTTGACTGTGGGGATACCTTGCAGCATGGTACCATCAAAAAATTGTTGATGTGTTAAGGCCTGAACATCTTCAGAAAGTTGGATACCTTTGACATTCCCAACTATTTTAGCATGCTTGATAGATCGACCCAGCCCTTCCATCATGAGTATGAAGAGAAAGGGAGAGAGTGGATCTCCCTGCCTGAGGCCTCTTGAAGGAATAAAAGTCTCCGAGGGAGATCCATTAACAAGAATTGAAAAACTGGGAGAGGTTACTAGGGCCATTACCCATCTGATCCAGTTATGATCAAACCTAAAAGCAATGAGAACTTTTCTGATATATGTCCAATTCAGCTTATCATAAGCTTTGGATATATCCAATTGCATGATAATTCCAACTTTCCTGTTGATTTCCAGTGAGTGCACCACCTCATGAGCTTGAATGATGTTGTGTAGGATTTGCCTACCTTCCACATAACCAGATTGTTCAACCGACACCAGGGTAGGAAGAAGAGGTTTGAGTCTATTGGCCACAACTTTGGATATAATCTTGTAGACAACATTGCACAAGGCAATGGGTCTAAACCTATCAGGAGTTTGAGCCAATTCCTATTTAGGGATCAAGGAGATAAAGGTTGTATTAAGCGCCTTCAATATAGTCTTGACCCTCCTGGAGTCTTCCACTACGATCAGAATGTCTTGTTTTACTATGTTCCAGCAAGCTTTAAAGAAATCTACATCGAATCCATCCAGTCCTGGTGCCTTATCAATTTGCATTTATTTTAGGACCTCACTCACCTCCTCTTCCAACACTGGTTTGTTAAGGTTGAAATTGTCCTCTCTGGAAACTAGCTTAGGTATATGTCTTGATATACCCCTGATGGATTGTTATCTATCTGAACAGGTTTCCTGTGAAATACCACGAAAGTGCTAAACCAACACTGCTTCTATTTCTTCATGAGAATTGAGAAGGTTACATCCCTCATCCTTGATCGAAGAAATCCTGTTGTGAGCTCTGTTCGCCATAGCGGATCTGTGGAAAAATCTAGTGTTATAGTCTCCTTCTTTTAGCCATTGCACCCTGGATTTTTGCCTCCAAAAAACCTCCTCTAGTTTACATAAGTTCTCCCATTCTTGATGATATTTGGTTTCCTGATCACTTCTATCTTTATCAAAACCCTCCATGATAAGGGTTTGGCTGAGTTCCTGCATTTTTCCCTCAACATATTTTTTTTGCTTCAAAAATATTTCCATATTCCTTCTTGTTCCATTCCTTGAGCCTAAGTTTGACATGTTTGAGTCTTTTTTGAAGAAGGAACATTCTTGTGCCCTGAATAATCGAATCTTCTGCCCACCAGATGGCTATGTTGTTGTTGAAATCTGGGTGGGAGAGCCAGATGTTTTCAAATCTGAAAGGTCTATTCCTGGGGGTACCAATGCCCTGAATTTCTAGTTGTATCGGCTAGTGATCAGATCCTCCAAAGGGGATAACTCTTGCAGCTATGTCCTTGTCCTTGAGCATACGATCCTCTGAGATTATGAATCTATCTAATTTGGAGGCCACTTAATATTCTCCTCCTCTTTTATTGTTCCAAGTAAAGGTCCCATTATTCATTACAATATCCACTAGCTTCATATTTTCCATGAAGGTTTGAAATGCACAAGAGTCTTTATCTAGAATTCTGGTACCCCTTATTTTCTCCAACAACGATTTGATCATATTGAAATCACCCCCCAAGATCCAAGGGATTCTTGCATGTCTTTCCCTGAGATCCTGCAGGGAATCTAGAAGCTTGAGTTTACCATCCATTCTTTGGGGGCCATATACATTCATGACCAGGTAAATATCCTTATCTCCCACTGGTTGAATGACCACTGAAAGATAATCCCTAGATGCCTCTGCATCTATAAAGTCAATTTTTTGGGGGTTCCAAAGCATGAGAATGCCTCCTGCTTTGACTTCTAGAAGCTCAAATCTATTGAGCCATTTGCTGTGAATCTCTTTTATTTTTTGAATGGAACATTTAGTTTCCTAGATGAAGATCACATCCGGTGCTGCTTGTTTCATCCTATTACTAACTAATCTTTGTTTTCTTTTACTGCCTATACCCCTAATATTCCAAAAAGTGAACTTCATTATTAAAGATTTGTAAAGGAGTAACTAGATAGGTCTTTCATCTTACCTGAGTCTATCATTAGCTTTCCACATTCCATCAAAAGCTTGTTCTGCTTTTTCCTGCCTCTTTTATTTCCTGGGTTTCTAGGTGCCAATCCTGCTGTGGTTTTCATAGATTTCACACCTTCCTTTCCCTGTCTTTCATTTTTTCCTTTGCTTTTCCAGCCCTATGGTCTGTGTTTTCCATATGAATAATTGTTGAACTCCTCTGGAGGTAACAAATCCACTCCCTCCCTGGTTCCGTGTTTCAAGAATCCTTTTAGATCTAGATTTTCATTCTCAAGAATCTCCTGAAGTTCATGATCTTCCATTTCCATCTCGCTCTGGGTCATTTCCTGGTCCATCTCCAGTTCCGTGTCACTCATCATTTCTTCTTTCTGCTTATTGATTTTTTGTGTTTTCTCATCATTATCTCCATTCTCCTCCTCCTCTGGACAGCCTCCCTTGGCCTAATCTACATTTGTTATCACCTCTTCCACTTCTAGTGCTTGAAACCTATTTTGACTGTCCATTTTCTCATCTATTTGAAGTGGCTTCGATCGCCTTTTTCTTCCTTTTCCTTTCTGGACCACTTTATGAAAGCTTTTAGTATCTTTCATGGTGTTGATTTTACTCTTGTTTTCTGTTTTACTGAGAGGGCAATCTCTGAATAGGTGCCCATGCTCATGGCATTTGCAACATCTGAATGGAATGTTTTCATAATCCACTATTTGCACCCATTCTTCATCCAACACTTCCAAGATCACCTCATCCGGCAGAGCTCCAAAAAGATCCATCTCCACACATATTCTTGCAAACGATGTGTATTTTCCCTTTCTAGTGGCCTCAGAAGCTTTGACAAAATTCCCTAACTTATTTCCTATGGCAAATAAGGATTCCAGTTGCCAATAATCCAAAGGTAGAGAGTAGAGTCTAACCCAAACCGAGACCGAGGTAAAAGTTTCTTGTTTTGGGACAAAATTCATAACCCATGGTCGCATATACAGGCCTGCAGCAGTGTAAAAGTAGGTCCCTCCTTCAAATACTCTGTCCTTATCTTCAATATTTGCAAAGACTACTGTAAAGAATCCCTTTGAACCAAGATGTAGTTCTATGCTTCCTTTTGGTTTCGAGTGGTATTTAATCCATGTTTGTAAAGCTTTTTCGGTGGGCCATAAGCCCATGAATTTACAAATGATTGCATATGTCTGCATGTGGTCCCTATGCACCTACAGAGCATGATCATTCAAAACTACTCTGGGCGTGATTGTGGTTTTTGGCTTGCATGGTCCCTTTTGTGCTTTGTCTTTTGTCCCTTGTTTCTTGTCTGCTTCCTCGCTTTCTTTAGTGTTGTTATTCTCCCAAGATTTAGAGCTCTCCTGCTCCTCTTCCCTGTTTCTTTGCCTTCCATCTCAAGCACTTCTGTCATATTCTATTGGGTTTTTACCTCTGTTGGCCACTACCTGCTTGTAGGAGGGAGTGGAGCTCCCTCCTTTACATCCTTCCATGGATAACAAACTTTGCAAGCCTGTAATCATAGCTCAAAAATTGTTGCGCCTCCCTCTGTATATCGAAATCATTCATCCACCATCCCACCTCCTTCACTTAGGTACACCATCCAACCGTGTCTTTTAGTGCATTCAATGTATGTTAATTTAAACAATTAATGACATGTTTCTATAATTTTATGCGCTTTGCTAAATTTACTTGTCTATCCAAGTATTTCAATCAATTTTTTATCTTAAGAACTTCAATTAAAAACCTTCAAGAAGTAAAATTTTACAAAATTAGCAATTTTAATTGTTATATTGGCTTGTAGAAAGGGTATTTTAGTGTAGAATCAATGTATGTTAAATTACAATGATTTTAATTTAGATGTCAAGATTTAAACTACTAATAAGTTTTATCCAATTTTATTTCTTTTGAGGCTATTTAAAAGAGCTTAACAATCATAACATGATATATATATATATATATATATATATATATATATATATATATATATAGATAGATATCAGTTCTTACATTCCAATATGAAGCATGTGTGTAACTCTTTCCATGTTTTATATCAAACTGACACATGCCATATTTATTATTAATAACATAAAAATATTTCAATGTTGTTCATAACCTAGATTATTGAATTTACATTTTAAGTAAAATGGACCATATCAACTTGGTTGTTACATACTGAAATGGATTTTCTAGAAACCAAATATGTATGACATGTATATAGATCTATAAAATTTCTTTCATGCTCAACATGAATACTATATACATGACATTTAAAAAATTTAAGATGATTTTTTTTTAATTAAATCTAAATCTAAATCCCTATTGATTCTAAATCACCTCCTTGAAATTTGGTGTACTTTAGAAACTTAAGCACCTCAAGAAAAATAAATCTTATATAACATATATGTACACCATTATGAATCCATCCTAGATAAGAGGGAAGCATTTCTCTATTCAAAACTACAAAATTACAAGATTATTCAAGTGTCACATTCATAGATTACAAATCTCATACATTCAAGATCTCTTATGCTAGATTGGATTACACTTGACTACTATAGATTCAATTTCAAGGCTTTCCATTTGCATCATCTACTCATCTGGCCAATGGCTCATAGGAATGAAAGTCTCCATAATACGTTCGTGGTTTGATTATGTCATCTTCCATCTCCTTGGTTCACCTTTCCTTGTTTTGATTTCTATGACATTGATTCGAGATGCTATGACTAGATGACAAGAAATATGTTTAGGCATAAAATATCTATAAATGATGTGATCAGTCTACTTTTTAGCCTTTTCAAAAAAATGGCCCATCACAACCATGCCACCAATTTGGTATGTGAATTGTCCATATTCATATGGTCTTGCCAACCTACTTTCCACCTATGTGCATCACATCAAATAGTAGGATGTGTTATATTTGTTTCTTGTGGGTGCACTGACAAAAAAACATTCCCTACAACCAAAATACAAAAAATCTATTAGTTAAATAAGTTCAAGGTTTCAATTTATAGATGAAATTATTAATGATAGTTGAGCCACATACCTTCCCTCACAAGATCAAAGACTTAATCATGATAAATTGAAATGATGGCCTCTCCATTGTGCATCTCTTTCCACATCGGAATTAGATGAGGTACCTTTGGATTAAGAGGTACATATCTCCATCCTTTCGTGTACCCATTTTTTTCACTATGATCAATTCTAGATTCAAAAACACCAATGCAAAACTCACAAAAACATGCGAGTTTTCTTGTCTCGATGGAGAATATTTTCCCCATGTCTTTGCTCCACATTGAGTGTAATTCCCTTATTCCTTCTATAGTATTACAATACAAATAAATGGATCTATTCACATCTCCAAGTTTAATATTCCAGAAGAACCTATGCACAAGCCTTATAGATTCATCACCTTTATGTCCTAAATGGGATCTGCACTAGTTGACCAACTCTAGTGAAGATTTGAGTCGATTTGCATCATGGCTCATTTGGTACCTCTGAGTTCCTTTCTTCACACAAACATCTATATCATCATGCTCACCCTTTCCATGTATTGTTTCAAAGTAGCTCCAAGTATGCCAAATTTTTATCTTCTTCTGTAGTCAACTCAACAAATAAAAAGTGCATGCTAACTTGAACTACCCTATAAAACCATCTGACCATATCCAATGCTTCTTGAATGATATTCCATTTTTTTCAATGATTTATAAAACAGGTCAAATAAATGTTGCACGAATAATATGTCATGATAATGATCATTACTTATGTAAAAGTGATACTCCTTAATCACATCACGTAACTTGTTAGTTCTATCCCTACCATCAATGTTCAATTGTGCATATTCGTACAGAACATGTACTAATATGGACACTTAGTTTGAGTGATAATACTCACTCTCTATATTTGTTTGAGGAGAAAACATGTAATTCTTAGCAAAGTATACCATTGATAAGATTGTGTCGAGCTAAAATACTTCGCAATAATTCTTAAATTCAGATGCTTGCCACCTGAACCTGTGCAAGTGTTTGGTATATTTATAGATCTGGTTTTGAAACACCCCCATGAATTATTAAATATGAATCTCATCCTCAACATAGTTGATCTTCTTAGGCACCAGAGTTGAATAATATGGTTGATTTCCCAAGACATACTCACAATGCTCCCATGTTATAGTGACATCTGAGATCCCAGACTGGTTGGGATCAATAAGAAAGTTCCTATGGAGCAACGCCAAATCACCACATTCAGTGCATCACCTATACATATTTTCTTGTAATACAACTCTTCTGGCTCCCTTCTTCACAATATTTATGAAACAAAATCACACACTGTAGGAGGAGGAGGGTAGCCATGATAGTTCTTCTTGTAAAATTGTCAGAAAGTGTCATTATGAAGCTGAAATTCAACATGTTATCAAAAACAAAATTTATCACAAATTGTATTAGGCATAAACAACCATGGCTTCATTTCTTGAAACATCCTTATGGATGTCTTCACATGGCAATTTCTTTCTTGAAATTACTCTAACAATGCAACTTTTTTCATTTCTACAATGTGCTTAGTGTGTTCTACATACTCAGCTTTATCTATGCGATGTCATTTGACATTCTTTCTATCTGGAATAACACAAGAATGACTCTCCCAAAACTCTACACCAAATACTTTGATTCCTTCTATAAGCCTATCCTTGTAGCGTTTCCTATTGATAAGAGCCCAACAAGTAGAGTCATCATTTTCATTCACTCGAACCCTGTATTTGGTATGCTTGTGTAAGGTTTTCCTCAAGACATGGAGCAGTTTTGACATTGTTACCAACTTTTGTTGTTTTGATGTACTTGGTGCAACAATAGAAGTTGTAATTTCCCTACGCACAACTCGAAAATAAGGTTTTCTTGTTTTTTCAAACATATTGAATGCCTTTGATATATTTTCAGTGATATTCATATGTGTCTTCTTTCTTTTATCATCTTGGACACCCAAAATCATTGTGGCATGTTTTAGTTTCTTATTTTTGATCAACCCATGTAGTATCTAATCTTGTGCAACAAATGCATCTTTCTCAAAATATTGTTGAATGATGTTATTGACATGGTCTCTAATAGTGTGCGTAGAGATAGGCTCCCCAAGGTCCTCTATTGTTATTGTGTCCAAATTTTCTCCAAATGCTCCACCCCTTTCTAAACCACTACAACTCCTTATTACCCTATCAACTTGAGAGGAAACATTTTTTTCTTCTAGTGATTGATCAAATTAATAAGGAAAATCTTCTTCCTCCATTGGTTGATTAAATTGACATGGCACATGTTGTTCTGCTAGTGACAATTGATCTTCTTGATATGGAACATGTTCCTCTAGTGGTTAATTAGGTCCATAGGGAACATCTTGATCATCATCTAGTTGATCAAATTTATGGGACACATCTTGATCATCATCTGGTTGATCAACTTTATGGGACACATCTTCTCCCCCATGTGGTTGTTCAATTTCCATCCCTGCATTTGGAATACAAAATATACTTGTAAATCAAGTGAATCAACATCATAAGACAAGTGAATAGTAAATATACACATGTTTATTTAATAAATCACCGTAGGTGGAAGGTCATGATATGATTTGATAGTAGGAAACTAGGTAGTGGAAATTGACATGGACCAAGGGTTATAAGTTGAAATATGAAAAGAAAAGGGTTTCGTGCTCAGGGAAAGATTGGTCGATGAAGAGCGCACTTGTAAAGTTATTGGTCCCTATGTCAACAAAAAAGGTGATTGAGAATATGATGAAAGGTAAAAGCACTCCTCCTCACTTAACAAAAATCAATTTGGAAACCCTAGTGTTCTAGTCATAAATCTTAGGGAAAAGTAAAATGAAAATAAAGTTAATAGTTGGCAACTATGTAGCAGAAGTTGACATGGACCAAGGGTCATAAGTTGAAACGTGAACATAAAATGGTTTCGAGATCACAAAAATATGAGTCAAAGAAGAGCCACTAGTAAAGGTATCAGTCCCCATTTCAATAAAAAGGCGATTTAGAATATGATAAAATGTAAAATCATTCCTCCTCACTCAACAAAAATCAATTTGGAAATCCTAGGGTTCTAGTCATAAAACCTAGGGAAATGTTAAAAGAAAAACAGTTGATGGTTGGCAACTAGGTAGCAGAATTTGACATGGACCAAGGGTTATAAGTTGAAACATGGAAATAAAGTGGTTTTGAGCTCAGGGAAAGATGGGTCGAAGAAGAGTGCACCAGTAAAGGTATAAGTGTGTCAACAAAATGTTTGATGTAAAATGTGATGAAAGATAAAATCATTCATCTTCAATCAAGAAAAATCAATTTGAAAACCCTAGGGTTCTAGTAAAAACCCTAGGGAAAAAATAATTGAAAGACAAGTTGACAGTTGGTAACTAGGTAGCATAAGTTGTCATGGAACAAGGGTTATAAGTTGAAACATGGAAATAAAAAGGTTTCGAGCTTAGTGAAAGATGGGCCAAAGAAGAGCCACCATTAAAGGTATCAGTCCCTGTGTCAACAAAGAAGGTGATTCAGAATATGATGAAAGGTAAGATCATTCCTTCTCACTCAACATAAATCAATTTGAAAACCCTAGGGTTCTAGTCACAAAGCCTATGGAAAAGCTAAATGAAAAACAAGTTGATGGTTGGCAACTAGGTAGCAGAAGTTGGCATAGACCAAGGGTTATACGTTGAAACATGGAAATAAAGGGGTTTCAAGCTCAAGGAAATATGGGTCATGTTAGGGTCCTATAATTTATAGGATCTCAAGGTGATTGAGTATTTCACAGTTTTCAGATTTCAAATTGTTCATAGATTACAATATTCAATTGATTTCAAAAAAAAAAAGGAGAAAAGAAATGAAAAGAGGGTATATAAAAAGAAGAAAAAGAACAAAAGAAAAAAAGAAAAAGAAAAAAGAAAACCCCAAATGTTGTTCAAATAATATAGTCTAAGCATGATTGAACAAATTTCAATTTATGTTGAGAGGTTAGAAAATAAAGATCTGCCAAACAGTTTAATCTTGGCAAACCAATAGCTATGTAGAAATAAAATTGGTTCAACTGTTTAATCTAGACCAAGGGGAAAAATAAGTGATAGAGTAGGTTAGAATTTAAAAGAAGAAAGAGATAAAAAGAGAAAGGGTATGCTAGTCCAAGTGCACCCTGCAGATGAAAAAGAAAAAAATGCTAGACTAGAAAATAAGGGTAGGTAGACTGAAGATTCAAAGAAAAAAGGACATGATAAGCTCTTTAGGCTTGATAAAATATCAAAGTTTTCCCAAAGTCAGGAAAATAAATTAAAAGGGAAGGGGTTCAATATTAAGTTTCATAACCTTATGATATACCCTCTATCCCTATAGTCCTCCACCCCTCATTTATTTCCCTACCACACCACACACTCATCTGTCACATCCTATCTTATTTATCCCCCATCTCTCAGCAAATCCTTGTTCACCCCTCATGATCCAACATATCATGTCCTTTTCTTCCCCCCCGCACCCTCCAAAATTAAATTCGAGGGGGGTTTGGAATCATTGGTTCCTAACCACTGACATGTCGTACCCTCGTAATTTCTCATCCCCCCCCATACCACATACCACTTCCTAGGCCTCCCAAAAAGTGGTTTATGCCATTGCTTAAACAAATCCTCCATTGTGACCATTTGATCACTCCTGCCACCTCAGGATTCCAACCCATTTGATCCACCCTGTCACCTCCATTCCTGCCATTATACATTTAATTGGCTGGACCATTAGACAACAGACCCACGCCAAGTCAAGACAATCCAACGGCATCACTCCAAATCCATAAAAGCACCATTTCATATTCATTTTCAAATTTTAGTGTGTTCTCACTGTTTACAGGCCTAATTCATTTCCCTCCAGACATACATAGAGAGCACACAGTGCATACAGAAACAACAATAAAGTTGCAGAAAGATCCATTTTTTTGCGGTGATAAAATATTCCCATTCTCAAATCCCACTTCTGGTTAACCCCTTTTCTTTCTCCCTCACTGAATTACCATTTCTTCCTATCCCCTCTGTTAGCCTCCTGCTGCAGCAGGTTAATCATCTTTCATGATCGACATTTTTTACATGCCAAATATGTCGTACTATGCATGCTGCAATGCTCCATATTTGCTACAGATGACCAGAGAGGTATCCATGAAGGTGTGCCAGTTTTAATGCTACTGCTTTGTTCCAGTTTTGATAAGTAATCCATTTTGATCAGTTTTCAGTTATGGGTAGGCCAAACAGCTTAATCTTCGCCTCCCTAGGTTTCAATTTCTTGTTGTAGAATATAGAGAATAAATATCTCCAAACAGCTTAATCATGGCAGATTTGTAGATAGGTAGAGAAAAAAGGGTGGTCAACAGCTTAATCTGAGCCCCTGGATGCAATAACTGTAGTTGTAGATAGGAGGACAACAAGAAGAAAAGAACAAAAAGCTGGGTATGCTAGTTCAAGTGCACCCAAACCAAAAAGAAGAGAAAATGCTAGGTGAATAGGCCGGGTAGGTAGCTTTGTGGTTACAGAATCATGGCTTGTGATCCATTTCATATTGTCAAGTGTTATATCTATCATGTCACAATTTCAAGGTGATTTTTCAGTTGGAGGACTTCAAGAAATGCATGTCTAACTTCCCCTTCTCCCTCTTTCCCAAATCACTCACTAACTTCCCCTAAAGAGGTCAAGATCTGCTTGATACCTCTTAGATTCATCATTCTCCATATCATTTGCCTTGGTGGAGATTTGCTTCACTCAAGGAATGCTTACACTTCTTCTATCAGTCATTTTCCCCCATTGATAGCCTAAGACATCATACTTAGCGCTTGTTCTCATCTTTGTCATGTTAACTACTAACTTTATTATGTATCTCCCTATCTATTTCCCCTTCCCCTACTAAAACTATGTATATAACTCCCCTATATACTTATCCCTCCCCCTGGTTGAAAAATAACCATATGCATCCTTGGGGATTGCTAAGTTTATCTGAAACTCAGCAAGAACCCTCATTGCCCCCTCAAACCATCTTCTCATGCATTTTGGACACTTTCCAATGTATATAACCCTTCATCCCCCCTAACTATCTCCCAAGTGCATAAGGACTCATTCCTTTGCATAATTCCCCTTCACATGTTTAAAAATCACCCCTTTGACCTTGGTTTGCCTTTATAAGGCATGAAACCCTCTTTGGCCACTAAACCCCTCTCAAAACCACATACTTTCTGATCAGGTGCTCATGTCCTAAGTGTCGTAAAATGCTCAAAATTTAAATTGCTTAGAACTAGTTCAAATTTGAATTATTGGAAATTTCTCGTCTTCCCGATTCCGGCGCCGCAAACGGTTCGAAAAATGGTCGCCGTGTGAGGAAGTTATGGCAAAAAGAAGAATTTGTCCATAACATTAGAAATTTTAATTTTTCAAAAAAAAATTAAAAAATGAATATTCCGCCTAGCACGAAATCCGAGGAAACCACCAAACATTAAATGTAACTGCAGTTAAGTTGGCGAAATTTTGGCAGGAGCGCCAAATTTGGCGGACCCGCCATAATTGGCGGAGCTATCTGGACTTAACTAAAGTTAGCTGGAGTTTTTCTAGGGAAAAACTGGAGAAACTTTAAATGGCCATAACTTTGGCTAGGAAAGTCGGTTTTGGACGATTTTTTTTTTTTTTTTTTTGGGTATTTTCGACCTTCTGAAGCCATTGGTGTAGGTATTACAGCCATCTGAGGTCATTTGTAGAGGTTTTGGAACCGTGAAAGTTCTAGGAGCCACAAGGGCCCAGTTTTGTGAAGACTGTATAGGGTTGCAGGTATCCATTGGAGGTGATCCAATAGTCAATCCTGAAGGATTCAAGTGTTATGAATCCATTTTTACCATCTATTTCTCCTGTAGATGCTTCTATTCAGCGTTATTTTCAATTTGAGCATTTAATGAAAACAAGGACAAGCCCGGTTGGGAGCTTTGGACCCAGCAGACGTAGCCCTGGAGGGGGTGAACTGCTTTATCAACTTCTTTTGCATTTGTGGTTGATTTATTTTGCAGATCAAAATTCACTTTAATGTGTTAAACAACAAAAGGAAATAACTCTGCTATGCTTAAATGGGTCATGAACAGCTGAAAAATTCATGTGTTTTCTTTCTGCAAGACATGGAAATCTTTTAAACATGTTTAATTCTGAATTGAATACCTTGTAAACAAATTTCAAGTAGTTTCAAATTCAAATCAAGTTGGTACCAGAGCCAAGGGTTTTGTGCAAATATCTTCTAATTGTCTTGCAAAGTATTGATGCTTACCAGGTTGAAACTTAAAAGAGGGGAAGGACAGTTGACTAGAGAACGAGAGAATCCTCAGTCAAGGAAGGCCAGAGAGCCATCACCTCCACCTTCAATTTCACCCTCAAGGGTCTCAGCAGAAGCTTCAAGGATGTCTGCACATGAAGGAGAAATTCCTACAGAGACAGATCCAAGAGAAGAAGAAAGAGTCTTCAAAAAGGCTTTCTTGGACCTCACTGAAATGGTGAGGATATTGTACCAAGAAAGAAATGAGAAATTGGCTGGAGAAGGGCCCAAACATCCACATGAAGGAGAGGGCTCTTCAGGAGGTAAGAAGGATGATGATCATTCCAAGAAAGGACATGGAGGAAATGGTGATCCACCACCCCCATCTTCACCTTCTTCCTCTTCATCCTTGTCTTCTTCTGTTTATAAGCATAGATCCTCTGGAAAAAGTCCTTTTTTGAAGCTTGATGTAAAATTCAAATTACCTATGTTTAATGGTGAAGTGAATGCAGAAAAGCTTGACAACTGGATTAGGCAGTTGGAAGTTTACTTGAGGATCCAGAATATGCATGATGATGCCACAAAGATTCAGTGGGCTTCTTTGAGAATGGATGGAGCAGCATTGGTTTGGTGGGAGGCCAAGACTAAAGAGGAGATCAAGAAATTTGGTAAGGTTACCTTAACATGGCCTGAATTTCTATTAGCCATTAAAAAACAATTTTATCCTCTTGCTCACATACAGAAGGCCATTATGAATTGGCAAAATTTCAAACAACTTAAGGGTCAGAGTGTCCAAGACTACACCCAAGAATTCAGGAGAAGAGCTCTCTTGTTAGGGGTAGATTTGCAGACCCAGAAAACCTTGCTGAAATACATTGGTGGCTTGCATAGCTACCTTAGACACACCATCTTGATGTTTAACCCTACTAGCTTGGACGAGGTTTGTGTCCAAGCTACCCATTTAGAGGCAAGGGGAAAAAACACATTTGAAGAGGGTAGAAACAAGCCCCCCAAGGGGAAAAACAAAGAGAAAACCTCCAAGGGAAAGAGAAAAAAGAATGCATCTATCAAACAGGAGAGTGAGAAAGTGTTTGTAAACACTGTTCTAAACTAGGCCATGATCAGAAAAAATGTTGGAAATTATATCCTAAAAAAAGACCTCAATTTAACAAATCCAAGGGGAAACAGAAAACTTCTGCTACTACATCTACACCACAAGATTTAGGGGAAGATTCAGGTGATGAAACCAAAATTACAGCCATGGGTTTGAAAAACTTGAAGGAAAAAGAAATTGAAACTCAAGCCATCACTAGTACCTCAAACTGCCATGTACAAGCTCCTAATGAGGAAGAAAGAATTGAACTGTTTCATGTGAGGGTGATTTCAAACCATAATAAAATTGACACACTTTTTGATAGTGGGTCACAAGCAAACCTTATATCAGAGGACTTGGTCAAGCAGCTTAAACTTGAGACCGTTCCACATCCGAAGCCATATCCACTTGGATGGATTTGCAAGGATGCAAATTTACAAGTTTCAAGAAAGTGCACATTGCGCTTTGCAATTACTGCACATTTTATTGACATAGTTGAACTTGATGTGGTACCTTTTGATATAGCAGGAATTGTTTTGGGAAGTCCTTGTTTGACAGGAAAGCTATCTTTCATCGCCATGAAAACAAATATCATCTGTTCAAAGATGGCAAGGAGTTCATTGTTAGAGCTCATCGCAAGAAGACAAATATAGCGATGGTGAATGCAGGACAGGTAAAAAGGCTGGTCAATTCAAGTAAGAATTTTGTTCTTCTTATGATTAAGCCCAAGGTTGATGTGAATCATGAGTAATTTGACAATTGTGATCCAAAACTTAAATCAGATATGTATGATGTAGTTGATGCATATCATGAGATGTTTCAGGAGCCTACAGGTTTGCCTCCTAAGAGGGAGATTCAGCATGAAATCCATTTGCATCCAGATTGTCCTCTTCCAAACATAGATATATACTGCATGTCTATTATGGAGAATGCTGAAATAAAGAAGCAAATCAAGGACTTGTTGGACAAGGGTTTCATAAGGCCAAGTACTTCGCCATGTGGGTCACTGATTGTATTGATTCCAAAGAAAGATGGCACTTGGTGTATGTGTGTTGATTTCAGGGCCTTGAACAAGATAACGGTAAAGAATCGTTACCCACTCCCAAGGATAGATGATTTTCTAGACCAGCTAAAAGATGCTCGATATTTCACTAAGCTAGACTTACGCAGTGGATATCATCAAGTAAGAATTGAAGAAAGTGACATTTGGAAGACAACCTTTAAAACCAAACAAGGACTCTTTGAGTGGCTTGTGATGCCGTTTGGTTTGTGCAATGCACCTGCAACTTTCATGCGGGTAATGGATGATGTCTTGCATCCTTTTCTTGATGATTTCGTTATTGTCTACTTAGATGACATCTTAATTTTCAGCAAGTCTAGAGAAGATCATGGCATGCATGTTAGAAAAGTACTTGATGTTTTGAAGAAGAATCAGTTATTTCTTAAAATGTCAAAGTGTGAATTTGGAAAGACTTCTTTGGTTTATTTGGGACACATAGTAGGAGGAGGTATTTTGAGAATTGATCCTACTAAAATTGAGGCTATTGTGAAGTGGCCTACTCCCAAATCCATAACAGAGGTAAGAATTTTTTTGGGTGCAGCTCAATATTGGAGGAAGTTTATCTCTAACTTCTCTTCTATAGCAGCTCCTATGCATGCAATGACAAGTGTGAAGCATGCTTTCCAATGGGGAGGCAAGCAGCAAAAAGCTTTCGAATCTTTGAAAGAGAAGATTAGTTCAGCTCCAGTCCTTGCATTACTGGATTTGAGACAGCCATTTGAAATACAAACTGATGCTAGTGATTATGCTATGGGTGCAGTTCTTCTACAGCATGGTAAGCCTATTGCTTTTCATTCTGAAACTTTTAATGGTGCTGTTGTAAATTATCCTACATATGATAAGGAGTTGTATGCGTTGGTACAAAGCATCAAAAAGTGGAAACACTACTTGATGGGCAAAGAAACTGTTATACATACCGACCATCATCCCTTACAGTACTTGCAATCACAAAGCAAGTTACAACAGTCACGACACTTCAGATGGATGGGCTTCTTGAAACAGTTCCATTTGGTAATAAGGTATAAGAAAGGTACTTTGAATAAGGTTGCTGATAAGCTTTCAAGGCCTATTATTGGTGCTGTTACTTTACTTGAGAATGATTCCATTGTACATGATAGTTACATATAACAATATGCATCTGATGATGACTTTAAAGATGTGTATGCTAACTTGAGTAAAGGAAATCATGTAGAGGAAAATGACTATCACATGCATAACAATTTGATGTTTCATTTGGGCAAGTTGTGTATACCACAGGGGGAGAGGATAAATGTCATAAGAGAAGCTCATTCTTCTCTTATTGCTGGCCATTTTGGTGTGAGCAAAACAGTTGCACATCTACAGAGGTATTGCTATTGGCCTCGCATGGTAGATTCTGTTTCAAGGTTCATAAGAGGTTGTTCATTATGTGCTACAAGCAAGCCTAGCAACAGGAAGCTTGGTTTGTATACTCCTTTGCCGATACCTTCTAGACCATGGGAGAGCATCTCTATGGATTTTGTAGGAGGTTTGCCAAAATCTCGAAAGCAGCATGATTATTTATATGTAGTGGTTGATCGTTTAAGCAAAATGTGTATACTTATGCCTTGTAAGAAAACTATAACTGCTGAACAAACTGCTGAATTATTTTTTCATCATGTATGGATTCACTTTGGTTTTCCTACTTCCATTATTAGTGACAGGGATTCCAGATTTGTGGGGAATTTTTGGTCCAACCTATGGGAGATGATGGACACAAAGTTGAAGAAAAGTACTGCTTTCCATCCGCAAATAGATGGACAAACTGAAGTTGTGAACAGAACCATTGTGCACCTCTTGAGAGGTTATTGCAGCAAGCATCCCAAGCTTTGGGATGAACATTTGCACTACATACAGCATGCTTACAATCGTGCCAAGCACTCTTCCACAAACACCTCACCGTTTGAAATTTGTTTTGGTTACTTACCAAAATCACCTCTTGATTTCATTCTTGAGAAAGATGTTGCCATTGAGGGACATAGTGACATTGACAAAGCTCGTTCATTCATTGAAAGAATTCAGCAAATACATCAGCAAATTCAAGAACAGCTTGAGAAGAGTCAAGACAAGTACAAGGAAAGACACGACAAGCATAGATTCGATCACAAGTTTCAAGAAGGAGATGAGGTATGGCTGTACATCAGTAAGGAAAGGATGCAAGGAGAAGGTAAAAAGCTGAAGCCTATTCGTTATGGTCCATTCAAAATCCTCAAGAAGGTTGGAAATAATGCTTTTCAATTAGATTTGCCTTCCTACATGCAAATGTATTCTGTTGTCAATGTGGAGAACTTACATTTGTATGAACCTCCTTTGATTGCTGATCATGAAAATGCTGTTCAGCTACCATCTATAGAAGATTTCTTGCCATAATTCTTAGATGAGCTTAAAGAAGATACAATCCTTGACAGAAGGACATGCACTTCAAGGAGGGGCATTGTAGATTATGTTTGGGTTGGTTTCAAAGGCAGCAAACCAAACAAGGAAAAGTGGATGGAGGTGGACAGAGTGAGGGAGCTGTACCCTCACCTCTTTAACAGGTAGTTGAAGGCTTTTGGGGTCCAAAAGTTTCCCAATGGGGAGGCGTGATCAGGTGCTCATGTCCTAAGTGTCGTAAAATGCTAAAAATTTAAAGTGCTTAGAACTAGTTCAAAGTTGAATGACTAGAAAGTGCTCGTCTTCCCAATTCCGGCGCCATAAACGGTTCAAAAAACGGTCGCCGTATGAGGAAGTTATGGCAAAAAGACGAATTTGTCCATAACATTAGAAATTTTAATTTTTCAAAAAAAAAATTAAAAAAGGAATATTCTGCCTGGCATGAAATCCGAGGCAACCACCAAACATTAAATGTAACTGCAGTTAAGTTGGCGGAATTTTGGCAGGAGCGCCAAATTTGGCGGACCCGCCATAATTGGCGGAGCTATCTGGAGTTAACTAAAGTTAGCTGGAGTTTTTCTAGGGAAAAACTGGAGAAACTTTAAATGGCCATAAATTTGGCTAGGAAAGTCGGTTTTGGACGATTTTTTTTTTGATTTTGGGTATTTTCGACCTTCTGAAGCCATTGGTGTAGCTCTTACAGCCATCTAAGGTCATTTTCAGAGGTTTTGGAGCCGTGAAAGTTCTAGGAGCCACTAGGGCCCAGTTTTGTGAAGACTGTATAGGGTTGCAGGTATCCATTGGAGGTGATCCAATAGTCAATCTTGAAGGATTCAAGTGTTCTAAATTTTTACCATCTATTTCTCCTATATATGCTTATATTCAGCTGTATTTCCAATTTGAGCATTTAATAAAAACAAGGACAAGCCCGGTTGGGAGCTTTGGACCCAACAGACATAGCCCTGGAGGGGGTGAACTGCTTTATCAACTTCTTTTGCATTTGTGGTTGATTTATTTTGCAGATCAAAATTCGTTTTAATGTATTAAACAGTAAAAGGAAATAACTCTGCTATGCTTAAATGGGTCATGAACAGCTGAAAATTTCATGTGTTTTCTTTCTGCAAGACATGGAAATCTTTTAAACATGTTTAATTCTGAATTGAATACCTTGCAAACAAATTTCAAGTAGTTTCAAATTCAGATCACTTTCCTCCTAAGTGCCTTTGGACTCCTTCCAAGGCATAAGAATATGCAAACCATGCAAAAACCATGAAAAACCTTCAAAAAATGATAAAGTCCTCCCTTTTTGGCCATCGGACCCCTTCCGATGCCTTAGAATCCAAGCAAAAGCATAAAGGTTGCCCCCTCCAAATTCAAAAGACTTACATTTTTGAATAAATAATGGCTCCAATGAGAAATCGGTCCTTTGGGTCCCCCTCCGATGCGATATCGCTAGCAGGAGGGGGTAATCATATGTTCAAACACCATATATAACTCCTCCGAATTCATGTTTCCTTTGCATTTTAATAAAATGCATGCCCGGATGAGAAAAGGATCTATTTGATCCCCCTCCGATGCGATATCGCTATCGGGAGGGGGCAGTGGCATATATAAGCAAAATGGCTAAGTCTCAAGGCAGGGGGCATAATGCCGATGGGCCGGACCCAAAAACATATAAAGTGGACTGGTAAAAGCATATCGGGTCCGCCACATTTCGGCGTTTCTATGTGGCAGCCCCATGACCCCGCCGATAGCGAATTACCGAATTGATCATAGCCATCCATTTTTGGGCCCCAAATCAACGACCCATATGTAATCGGCGGTCACCCCATGTATATGGCTCCGACCAGCGGATCTGAAATAAAATTAAGGCGCGGCGTATAAAGGATTTCGGGTCCGTAAGGGGGCGTTGCACAACGAAAAGGGAAGGCTGCGACGGGGCGGAGCCAAAATATAATAAACTGCAGCATATATAGATTTCGGGTCCGCTAACTCTTTTTTATCAAATTCGCCGATTGACATCGCCGATGGGCCGGACCCGATTCAAATAAGGAAAGTGCCTATAAGCATTTCAGGTCCATGCTTTCGGCGATTGTTTGTGTGCCGCCCCCCGGTCCGCCCCGATGTGATTTAGCGATAGCCGTTGGATCGGCCCGCCCCGGATCCAACGATCAGGATTTAAAGGCTGCTACAGTGCCCGCCAAAAGCCAATTTTTCATTAAAATTTCATGTTTTGGGCACATTTTCTGTGTTATTCGGAAATGGGCCATTCTCAAAGGTTTTGTGTGCGACGCCCGTGCCCGCCCAGGTATAAAGAAAACATGGTTTTCTCACGCCATTCTTGGATCACTCCAGGCCCAAATTGCCCCAAATAGCAGGTTTTTACCGCAACAGGCCTTCAATGACCCTTTACTCATCCAGTTCGTGATTTTAAGTGTTTCTAAAGCATATTGAGTCGGCCAAGGGCCGACAACCACCCAAAAGCGGCAGAAGGCCTCACAACAGATATTTGGGCCGATCAGCGGCCAGTAAGTGTTGATTTGACATTTTAAGTGCATTTTTGAAGCCAAGATAGTCCAGGTGCGCGCCAAAGAATATCAGGAAGCGGCAGAGTGTATCAGTGAAGATTTTCCAAGGAAGATGAAGGAAAAGGGGACCCAACAGATTCAGCAAAGCATCATTGAGCTGTAATGCCTCACCAGCTTGCAATTTTTGCCATCTAAGGCAGCAGGACCACTTGAAGGCACAGATAAAGGATTTCAAAGCAGATTTATTGCAAAAACATTGTATGAGGCCACATTTTGGGGCGGCGCTGCTCAGCCCATGCACAGTTATGGCCATGAGGCTAGCACATAGCTCGAGGACCTCTCTCCACTCATTTTTGAGGCTGCTACCTCATGCGCAGTCCTGGTCTACATGACGTGAGATGCCAGCTGCCCCAGCGCAGCTATTTTTGATGTTTCATGCATTTATTTCTAGCATAGATTAGGCTCAAAGATAGTGATTGCACAGATCTCTTTTGATCTGTTTCCAGAGATATTTTTTGGGATATTTTCCCCCTTGACACCTGTTCAAGGGAAGTCTATAGCTATTTCTTCTATATATACCACCCTCTGCACTGTTCTAAGGGTTGGTTGGTCGATAACTTCCTCTCTAGACTTGCACTGTATTTTCTGAGAGTCTCTATAATCAAAGATCGCTGGAATATTTGGGAGATGAACTGGCTGTTGTGTTTTAATGACTAAAGAGTGACTATGGAATCCTAACGCTTATACATAGCCCAATAAGTGTTTCTTATCTCTGTTTACAGTTTATATGTTTTATGCCATCATTGTTTCACTATCTAAATAGCAGAAAGAAAGAATAGTTCAGAGCTCACTTAGTTGTATTCTGTTCTCAATTTCTGTGATTTATCTATGTTTTCCTCTGAATTAGTCCTGAATATGAATATTGATTAGCTCATATTTACACTAGTTCCTTCATATATGAATTTTTTTTAGGAATCCTTGATTGCTCCTATATAAATGTTCATTCACCTTCCCTCTGTTAGCATAATGAGAGCTACTTAGTTGCCTTTCATTCACTGACCTTCATTCCATCCTTATTCCAGCTTGATATTGTTTTATGTGTAGCTATCCTGCTCTGTATTCCTCTTGTGACCAAGAAAACGCAACAACAAGCCTAATCCATGACTCCATGCCCAATGGTTTGAACTTCTCACTCTATGCATCCCAACTCTGTTTGAAAGAAACCCCCATCCCACCAAACATAAACAAAACCCCCTTGAACTCATTAGCTAGCCTAATATCATCTTCAACAAAGCTAAATTATAAAGAGAGAGCCCTCTCTGATTGTAGGTAGGCTAGGACCTGCAGTCCAAAGATTGGTTTGTGGTTACCTCAGCCGTATCCTTTAAGGAGCTTTAAGGACAACCTGAGTGATAACATAATCACGACTCCACTGGGGACCATCCTCAGTTAATTTCACAAATCAAGTTGGAAAGCTCCACTGGGAAGGAACCAGACCTTCAAAAGTTTCTTTATAACCCTTATATTCTTAGAAAAATCCCCAAAAAACAAGCTAGAAGCTGGCTCCCAAAAAGAATTCACGTTATAGAAGGTCAAATCCAGACCCAAATCCCCCAGCAGCTTTTGAAAATCCCAATATAATCCCAAGGAACCTCAGGAAGCTAGAGCGAAGAGAGGATTTTGCTGATAATAGTCCTGAAGCAGTTCACCCATGCTGTGGCCCAACCCCTGTCAAAGTTTTATTTCGTTCAACCCCTAGTTCCCCTTGTTCTTCATCCACGTCTCAAAGCACTCCTTCCACACCTCCATTCACTGCACATACTACCACTACTACTCCTATAATCCCTGTTATCCCTGTTGTTCCACTTATCCCTGCCAACATGGCTAATAGATATGCACCCCTGCATCTACCTGCTAATGCTGCGGCTTTGCCTCAAGATTACCAATCTAAAATCAAATTTTTTGACAGTACTGGTTCTTCTACAGCCATCCAGCATACCAAGAAGATGCAAGACTATTTTGAGAGCTACGAAATAGACGATGATAGCATAAGAACGAGAATTTTTGTTCAAAGTTTAACAGGTGATGTAAGAACCTGGTTCAGATCACTTGGTGCAAATTCCATAAACCACTCCTGATGAGCTTTACCTAGCCTTCACCAATAGATGGGAGAAAAAGAATGACCCATTGCACATACTAGGAGAATATGATTCAATTAAAAGAGGCCCTCAAGAAACAGTCTTGGACTATTGTGCAAGGTTCAATAGCGTTTGTAATGCTATCCCACAAAACTTAAGGCCCCCACCTAACCTTGCCTTGTATAAATTCCCTTATGGATTTGACCCAGATATGGCCTACCAATTAAAAGAAAGAGCCCCTAACAGCCTTGCAGACATGCAAAATGTGGCTATCACTGTGGAGGCAAATTTAATTGCCAAAAGGAATAGATCTAGAACTGAGAGAAGAACCACCTTCAAGGAAGAGCCCTCAGCCTTGGATCAAAAGCTAGATGTTATTATCAATGGCATGCACAGGATGGGAGACAGAGTAGAGAGTGTTGAGAGGAAATCATCATCGGAAGGACAACAACCCAATACCATAAGGAACCCAAATTTCAGGAACACTCAGAACTCAAACGCTAGTAGATCTAGCCCAGACTGTGATACAAGGCCTCCTTTGCAAGAAAACTATACAGAAGCATCCACATCTAGTGATGCCATAGAGGACACTCACATGAACTTGGTGGATTTGAAGGGTGAGCAAAAAATTTTCCTAACTCAAGAAGACCAAGATGACCATGAGATAAGTCAATTTCAGACTAACTCTGGTGAGTCTTTTGACTTTAAACAAGGTTATGATTCAGCTATTTATGAAGTCCACAAACAGTATAAGCTGAGGACAAGAACCATAGATGTGCCCGAAAAAGTTAAACCAAAGGAGGGCAAACAGCCCAACCAGATTAGAGGCAAGGCTATTATAATAGAAACAGCTGATATAACTGTCCCAAACCCGCACCAAGTGACTGTAGAGGACATAACAGACATACAACTTTTTGTTGATCAGCCTCTGCCACCTTCTCCCTCAAAAGAGAACTTGAACAACACTCCTAAAAGCCTTCCCAAAATAGAAATACCACAAGGTATCACTCACCATAACACTGATAATCAAGAGGAAAATGCATAAAATACACTTGAAAAGGGGAAATCTGCTATTGCCTACACAAACACTCCATTGGAGAAACCATTCAACTTAGAAGCAGAAATAAGCAAACTTAAGATTTCCATCCCCTTATCTGAACTTGCAAAGCATGATGTGTATAGGCAACAAATCCAAAGATCACTGCAAATGCCAGAGAATAGGGATGATGTGAATGTTTTAGATGATACACCTGAGTTGCTTTTTGGTCCAGAAGTTGATGGCAAATCAGAACATGGAGCTGTTCTACCCTTTTATGTCAGTCTGCACATACATGATAAAGTTTTACATAATGCAATGTTTGACTCAGGTGCCTCACACAACCTTATGCCCAAAGTTGTAATGGAGAAGCTAAACCTTGATGTAACAAGACCCTACAAAGATCTATTCTCCTTTGACTCAAGTCAGGTCAAGTGTTTAGGCTTAATCAAAGACTTATGTGTCTCCTTAGTCCAATTTCCCAACAAGACAATCCTAATGGATGTGGTGGTTGCTGACATACCACCAAAGTATGGCATGCTGTTGTCAAGATCTTGGGGGGAAAAACTCCAAGGATCTCTCCAATTAGACCTCTCCTATGCCACTATTTCAGTCTTTGGGAAACCAAAGGGGCTGTATAGAGAAACACTGATGAAGTATGTGGTAAGTAGTGAGGAAAAGCCCCAGAATTTCCCGATCTATTCAATCCATTCTGATATGGATTCTTTTATTTTGTTTAATGATGAAACAAGTCCTCCAATTGATGATAAGCCTATGGCTTTAGTACAACAAGCACACATCAATGAAGAATCGGTTGCACATACCCGTGAGACTGTCACAACAGCCAATGCAACTAGTACACAAGAAAAACCTCCCAAAACACAAGACTCGGGTCTGCCCAATCCTAAAATGACTGAAACTCTTAATACTAACCACAAGCAAGAAATCACATGGTATTTAGAGTTTGATGGCTCTGTTAACAAGTTAGGAGCAGGGGCAGGAATATGGATTCACAATACACATAACAACCATGCAGAGGGTCATGCTTATAGACTGAATTTCAGATGCACCAACAACATGGCAGAGTATGAAGCTCTCCTTTTAGGCCTTAAGCTGCTCAAAGCTTTAGGAGCTGCCAAAGTTTCCATTCTAGGTGACTCAGACCTAGTAATCTAACAAATGAAAGGCAACTTTGTTACCAATGATAGAAGGCTAAGAGCTTATAGGACTGCTGCCACTGCAATACTTGATACCTTTACTGAATCCAAACTTGCTAAGATTTCTAGAAGCAATAACATGCATGCTCACAGCCTAGCTACTTTTGCTAGCACTTGCAAGCTTCCTTTTGAGCCCAATCACCACTTTACTGCTGAGATAAAACACAGGCCTGCTGTCCCTAACAATGTTAAAGATTGGCAAGTGTTTGAGAATGATGCTCAAATCAGCAATTTTCTTACCTTACAGCATGAGTTTTCAGGCCTAAACATTGATATGGATGCTATGGATGATCCAGTGCAAGAAATAAACCAAATCCAGCAAACTGTAACAGCTGAAACAGCTAGAAAATTGCTACAGCCAACCATCTTTGATGAAGAAAACATAGAAGAGATGAAACAGATGCATTTGGAGGAAATAGCCAAAACAGAGGCCGAAATCATTGATCTAAAGGACAATTTTCTCCCGGTTGGCCTCACTCCACTAGAAGACATGTTTGATGCAAATGATGTGCCTAAAAAGCCAAAACTGCAGCCTATAAACACTGCCATAGAGGAATATAACATTGGGACAGTAGAAAGGCCAAAAAAGATCAAACTATCTCAATCTTTGCCACCCAATCAAAAGCCCAAGTATGTGGATTTATTCAAAGAATTCCAAGATGTATTTGCTTGGAGTTATGAGGACTTGAAGTCCTATGACACCTCAATTATTCAACATACCATTCCCTTAAAGCCAAATCAAAAGCCCTTCAAACAGAAACTAAGGAGAATCAATCCTGTGCTTCTCCTTTTAATTAAGAAAGAAGTAAAAAGAATGTTTGAAGCAGAGATCATAGCACCCATTAGATTTTCTGAATGGGTATCCAATCTTGTTCCCACAAGAAAGAAAACAAGTGAGATTAGGCTTTGTGTAGATTTGAGAAACTTAAACCAAGTCTCCCTTAAAGACCACTACCCATTGCCCAAAATGGACCACATCCTACAAAGAGTAGTAGGGTCATCTAGAATCTCTTTGCTAGATGGCTTTTCAGGTTTTAACCAGATACTGGTTCACCCAGATGATCAAGACAAGACAGCCTTTACAACACCGTGGGGAACATTTAAATATGTGAAAATGCCTTTCAGCCTAAAGAACGCAGGTGCCACCTTTCAAAGGGCCATGGACATTGCATTTTCCAAGGAAATCCATGATTTCTTGGTTGTCTATCTTGATTATCTTACCCCTTTCTCTAAATCTGATCAAGAGCACCTGAGACATTTGAGACAAGTGTTCCTGACATGTAGGAAATATGGCATTTCCTTGAACCCCAAGAAGTCTTTATTTGGCCTTGAAGAAGGCAAATTACTTGGCCACATCATATCAAAGGATGGGATCAGAATTGATCCTGAAAGAATACAGGCCATCCTCCAAATTCCATACCCCGGAAACATAAAAGAGCTACAAGCATTCCTTGGGAAAATCAACTTTTTGAGAAGATTTATTCCAAATCTAGCCAAATTAATAAGAATGCTAAGCAACATGCTCAAGAAGGATGCCAAGGTAGAGTGGTCTCTAGAGGCCAAGCAAGCATTTAATAGTATCAAAATAGCCTTAACCCAAACCCCTATTCTAACAAGCCCACAATTTGACAAAGATTTTATCATTTTCTCATTTGCATCTGATCACACAATAGCCACTGTCCTGTTGCAAAAGGATGAGCAGGGAGCTGAAAATCCAATCGCCTTTTTCAGCCAAGCCTTAAGAGATGCCCCTTTAAAGTACCCAATAATGGAAAAACAGGCCTACGCACTTGTCAAGGCCATCAAGGATTTTAGAGTGTACATACTGCATTCACACGTGACTGCCTATGTCCCACATGCTATTGTTAAAGACATACTAACTCAAGACAGATTAGAAGGCAAAAGAGGCAAGTGGATTGCAAGCATTCTCGAATATGGCATTGAAATAAAACCAACCAAACTGATAAAGGGACAAGGTTTAGCTAAACTGATGTCTGAAACAAACTTTCAGGTCTTAAACATTAATCAGCTGGACAATGAACTGGAGCTGGCAACTCCACAGATCAGTGACACCTTTTTGCAATCCCCATGGTATGCTGATATTTTCTTTGTATTATTTAACCTGTGTGCTCCCCTAGGATTGTCTAGAACCAAGAAGAGATTTTTAAAAATGAAGGCTTCAAAATTTTGTGTCCTAGATGGTGCATTATTTTGGAAAAATCATGAAGGTATATTGCTGAACTGCTTGATTGAGGATGAAACCAACAATGTCATGAAAGAATTCCATGCAGGGGACTGTGGAGGACATCTATATTGGAAGTCCACTGCTGATAAAATTTTAAGGGCTGGTTTCTATTGGCCCACTTTGTTTGCAGATATAAAGAAGTTTTCCACCTCATGCCACAATTGCCAAATCTTTGAAGGCAAGAGAAAGTTGCTCCCCTTGCCTCTGAAACCCATCTCAACCGAGAAGCCTTTTCAACAATGGGGTCTTGACTTCATTGGAGAAATCCATCCCTCTTCCTCAGGCCAGCATAAGTGGATCTTAACAGCCACCGATTATTTCACTAAGTGGATTGAGGCCATCCCATGTAGGCAAGCCAATGACACCATCATTATCCAATTCCTCGAGTGCAATATCCTTTCTAGATTTGGCTGGCCTGAGAAGATCATCACTGACAATGCCGTTGCTTTCAAATCCAAAAAGATGATCAATTTTTGCCATAAATTTCATATCACCTTTGGCCATTCCACAGCATATTACCCTCAAGGTAATGGCTTAGCCGAGTCATCTAACAAGAGCCTGATCAGTATTATCAAGAAGACCTTAGAAGAAAACAAGAAGAACTGGCACAAAAAGCTCACCAATGCCCTATGGGCAGACAGACTTTCAACAAAAAGATCCATTTGGATGAGCCCTTATCAGCTAGTATATGGCATGGAGGCCAGATTTCCATCTTCTTTAGGCATTCCTGTTATCAAGCTGTTGCAGGAGGTTCAAGCTGAACCAAATGATATTCAACGAAGGATCAATCAGATCATTCATCTTCAGCAAACCAGAGAGCAGGTGTATGACAGAGCTCAAATGTTACAAGAAAGGCTGAAGAAGGCGTTTGACAAGAGGACTAAGGCTGAGGATTTCTTTATTGGCGATAAAGTGTTAAGGTGGGACTCACGACGAGAAGACAAGGGAAAGCATGCCAAGTTTGACTTTCTATGGAAAGGCCCATTTGTCATCAGCGCTATTCAAGGCAACAATACATATTTTCTCAAAACTCTAGATGCCTACGCAGTTGAAGAGGGCCCTGTGAATGGTTGCATGCTGAAGCATTACCTTGATCCAGTGATCTAAGGGATACAGGGTTTTGATGTATATATTTGTATATTAATGCGTGTACATATAAGTTTTTTCTTTTATGTTTTTATAAGCAATCTGATTGCTTGGAACCAAGCAGCGAAGTTATGGAGGCAGAGCAACGCAAGTCCCCCATTTCAAAGCTCTCTCTTTGCATTGATTTTGGGAAAAGAGCGCAGTCCCGAAGAAAAGACCCAAAGGAACGTGACATTCGAAGCCTCTATTCTTTTGAAGTGAAGTTCGAAGAGAAGCACATCAATTTTTGCCCCCGGCTATGAACTTACTTCAAAGGGTGCACAAGGCAGGTTTTGATATACTTTAAATGCTCTCAATGGTAAAAGGGGAAACGTTGTTATTTATAACAGTGGGTTCAAATAAAAATGTTGCATTCATGCTTCCAGCTCTTCAGTTAGTAGTATCAAAACAAAGGAACGTTTGCTTTTAGTGTTACATCTACAGCCTGTTCAAAGACAAAATTAAGAGGAGTTGCTCCAGTTGGTTCCCTTTTTGTGTTTACTTCAAAAATGCAGTTCTCAAACAAAAGTGGATGCAATATCAAGCACGCAGAAGAAAGCAGGCGATGCTTTATTTTTCACAATATTTCAGTTGAAGGAGAGTGCTGTTCAGATCTCAACATTCGAGTCATTTAGCAGTTAGCACAGAAGAAGTTTTCAATGCACAACAACGATAGAAGATCAAGGCAGTCTGACCTGCTGTTCTTGGCTTTTCACAAGGAAAATCCATCCCCAAGTGGAGCCACTGTTAGCCTCCTGCTGCAGCAGGTTAATCATCTTTAATGATCAACATTTTTTACATGCCAAATATGTCATACTATGCGTGCTGCAATGCTCCATATTTGCTAAAGATGACCAGAGAGGTATCCATGAAGGTGTACCAGTTTTAATGCTACTGCTTTGTTCCAGTTTTGATAAGTAATCCATTTTGATCAGTTTTCAGTTATGGGTAGGCCAAACAGCTTAATCTGAGCCCCTGGATGCAATAAGTGTAGTTGTAGATAGGAGGACAGCAAGAAGAAAAGAACAAAAAGCTGGGTATGCTAGTTCAAGTGCACCCAAACCAAAAAGAAGAGAAAATGCTAGGTGAATAGGCCGGGTAGGTAGCTTTGTGGTTGCAGAATCATGGCTTGTGATCCATTTCATATTGTCAAGTGTTATATCTATCATATCACAAGTTGAAGGTGATTTTTCAGTTGGAGGACTTCAAGAAATGCATGTCTAACTTCCCCTAAAGAGGTCAAGATCTGCTTGATACCTCTTAGATTCATCATTCTCCATATCATTTGCCTTGGTGGAGATTTGCTTCACTCAAGGAATGCTTACACTTCTTCTATCAGTCATTTTCCCCCATTGATAGCCTAAGACATCATACTTAGTGCTTGTTCTCATCTTTGTCATGTTAACTACTAACTTTATTATGTAGCTCCCTATCTATTTCCCCTTCCCCTACTAAAACTATATATATAACTCCCCTATATACTTATCCCTCCCCCTGGTTGAAAAATAACCATATGCATCCTTGGGGATTGCTAAGTTTATCTGAAACTCAGCAAGAACCCTCATTTCCCCCTCAAACCATCTTCTCATGCACTTTGGACACTTTCCAATGCATAGAACCCTTCATCCCCCCTAACTATCTCCCAAGTGCATAAGGACTCATTCCTTTGCATAATTCCCCTTCACATGTTTAAAAATCACCCCTTTGACCTTGGTTTTCTTTTATAAGGCATGAAACCCTCTTTGGCCACTAAACCCCTCTCAAAACCACATCACTTTCCTCCTAAGTGCCTTTGGACTCCTTCCAAGGCATAAGAATATGCAAACCATGCAAAAACCATGAAAAACCTTCAAAAAATGATAAAGTCTTCCCTTTTTGGCCATCGAACCCCTTTCGATGCCTTAGAATCCAAGCAAAAGCATAAAGGTTACCCCCTCTGAATTCAAAAGACTTGCATTTTTGAATAAATAATGGCTCCGATGAGAAATGGGTCCTTTGGGTCCCCCTCCGATGCAATATCGCTATCGAGAGGGGGCAATCATATGTTCAAACACCATATATAACTCCTCTGAATTCATGTTTCCTTTGAATTTTAATAAAATGCATGCCCCGATGAGAAAAGGATCTATTTGATCCCCCTCCGATGCGATATCGCTATCGGGAGGGGGCAGTGGCATATATAAGTGAAATGGATAAGTCTCAAGGCAGGGGGCATAATGCCGATGGGCCGGACCCGAAAACATATAAAGTGGACTGGTAAAAGCATATCGGGTCTGCCACATTTCGGCATTTCTATGTGGCAGCCCCATGACCCCACCGATAGCGAATTGCTGAATTAATCATAGCCATCCATTTTTGGGCCCCAAATCAACGGCCCATATGTAATCGGCGGTCACCCCATGTATATGGCTCCGACTAGCGGAGCCGAAATAAAATTAAGGTGCGGTGTATAAAGGATTTCGGGTCCGTAAGGGGGCGTTGCACATCGAAAAGGGAAGGCTCCGACGGGGCGGAGCCGAAATATAATAAATTGTAGCATATATAGATTTCAGGTCCGCTAACTCTTTTTTATCAAATCCGCCGATTGACATCGCCGATTGGCCGGACCCGATTCAAATAAGGAAAGGGCCTATAAGCATTTCGGGTCTGCGCTTTCGACGATTGTTTGTGTTCCGCCCCCTAGTCCGCCCCGATGTGATTTAGCGACAGCTGTTGGATCGGCCCGCGCCGAATCCAACGGCCAGGATTTAAAGGCTGCTACAGTGCCCGCCAAAAGCCAAATTTTCATTAAAATTTCATGTTTTGGGCACATTTTCTGTGTTATTCGGAAATGGGCCGTTTTCAAAGGTTTTGTGTGCGGCGCCCATGCCCGCCCAGGTATAAAGAAAACATGGTTTTCTCAGGCCATTCTTGGATCGCTCCAGGCCCAAATTGCCCCAAATAGCAGGTTTTCACCGCAGCAGGCCTTCAATGACCCTTTACTCATCCAGTTCGTGATTTTAAGTGTTGCTAAAGCATATTGAGTCGGCCAAGGGCCGACAACCACCCAAAAGTGGCAGAAGGCCTCACAGCAGATATTTGGGCCGATCAGCGGCCAGTAAGTGTTGATTTGACAGTTTAAGTGCATTTTTGAAGCCAAGATAGCCCAGGTGCGTGCCAAAGAATATCAGGAAGCGGCAGAGTGTATCAGTGAAGATTTTCCAAGGCAGATGAAGGAAAAGGGGCCCCAGCAGATTCAGCAAAGCATCATTGAGCTGTAATGGCTCACCAGCTTGCAATTTTTGCCATTTAAGGCAGCAGGACCACTTGAAGGCACAGATAAAGGATTTCAAAGCAGATTTATTGCAAAAACATTGTATGAGGCCACATTTTGGGGCGGCGCTGCTCAGCCCATGCACAGTTATGGCCATGAGGCTAGCACACGGCTCGAGGACCTCTCTCCACTCATTTTTGAGGCTGCTGCCTCATGCGCAGTCCTGGTCTACATGACTTGAGATGCCAGCTGCCCCAGCGCAGCTATTTCTGATGTTTCATGCATTTATTTCTAGCATAGATTAGGTTCAAAGATAGTGATTGCACAGATCTATTTTGATCTGTTTCTAGAGATATTTTTTGGGATATTTTTCCCATTGACACCTGTTCAAGGTAAGTCTGTAGCTATTTCTTCTATATATACCACTCTCTGCACTGTTCTAAGGGTTGGTTGGTCGATAATTTCCTCTCTAGACTTGCACTGTATTTTCTGAGAGTCTCTATAATCAAAGATCGCTGGAATGTTTGGGAGATGAACTGGCTATTGTGTTTTAATGACTAAAGAGTGACTATGGAATCCTAACGCTTCTACATAGCCCAATAATTGTTTCTTATCTCTGTTGACAGTTTATATGTTTTATGCCATCATTGTTTCACTATCGAAATAGCAGAAAGAAAGAATAGTTCAGAGCTCACTTGGTTGTATTCTGTTCTCAATTTCTGTGATTTATCTATGTTTTCCTCTGAATTAGTCCTGAATATGAATACTGATTGGCTCATATTTACACTAGTTCCTTCATATATGAATGTTGTTTAGGAATCCTTGATTGCTCATATATAAATGTTCATTCACATTCCCTCTGTTAGCATAATGAGAGCTACTTAGTTGCCTTTCATTCACTGACCTTCATTCCATCCTTATTCCAGCTTGATATTGTTTTATGGGTATCTATCCTGCTCTGTATTCCTTTTGTGACCAAGAAAACACAACAACAAGCCTAATCCACGACTCCATGCCCAATGGTTTGAAATTCTCACACTATGCATCCCAACTCTGTTTGAAAGAAACCCCCATCCCACCAAACATAAACACAACCCCCTTGAACTCATTAGCTAGCCTAATATCATCTTCAACAAAGCTAAATTATAAAGAGAGAGCCCTCTCTGATTGCAGATAGGCTAGGACCTGCAGTCCAAAGATTGGTTTGCGGTTACCTCGGCTGTATCCTTTAAGGAGCTTTAAGGACAACCTGAGTGATAACACCCTTCTATTAGAGATTCAACATAGGGCAGTTTCAGAGGTTTTTCTCAGAAGACAAACATGACAACCAAGAAAAAGGAACAAGAATTATTTAATCCAATGGGGCACCCACCATTGGAAATGGATCACATACCACATGCAGAAAGAGATTTTAAGATACATGAAACACTCTAAGATTTTGATTTGTTTGACATATACATATGGTGGGAGGATAAAGTTGTGGAGGAGATTGATGACATAGGTCTCTCAGACACTAATCTACCTTTTTATATTTTTCCTAAAACACACAGTTGCCCAAAATTGATAAGGAAATGCCACTTATGCTACAATCCACAGGAAAGGGTAGTGGTGGCCACAATAGGACATATTTTGTTTACCATTGATGCCAAGTCCATTATAAAAATGATGTAGGCCCCTATTATTGAAGGAACTACTCCATTTTCCCATGAGATTCTCACTGAAATGTATCAGAAGCTTGATTTTTCTAAAAAAGCTAAAACCTTAGAACTCTTCATGGCTGAGCACACACCTCTGCCAAGCAAGAATCATCCTTATTACTTCTCTTTTTTGTTGACACGTAATCGTCAAGATTAGGTGAACAACTATAATTGATGTAAATAAATAATAGAAAAGATGAAGAGTCACTGGGAGATGAAATGAATAGTCTCTCCCTCATGTATATAATAAAGACCAACCTGAATGAATATCATGAATTGTTTTGAGGAGTTACCTCCTGGTTTGACATGGTATCAGATCCAGTGCCATTTTTTGCTTCCCTCTCTACTTTGTAAATCCCTTCTGCCTATTCTGCCTATATTCTGCGGACTAACATCTATGTTCTACCATAAATCTCTCCTCTCCCCTCTCCATAATCGATTTTAATAACAGTTGTTTCTAAAATCCCTCTTCGTTGTATTGGTCACAATACACTACCATACTTGTTGGCTATTGAAATCTTTGGTGCGTTTTCTAGTTTTGACTCCAAGAAGCCACGACTCGCACTATAGAACCACATAATCAAAGAGGAGGGAGAGGTCAGGTCTGGTGTATTGAAGCTCCTGCTGATTCGATTTTCAAATAGGGTGAAAATTCAGTGCTACAGTTCTGCAATTCCACATACACAACTTCAACTTGTGGTGAGCCTCCTCCATGCTGCGTGAAAGGAGAATTATATGTGGTATGCTCCTGTTACATTGAATGTTGTTCCATACTTGTTACGATATATATAGTCCTGTGGTATATGTGGTTAATTCTTTTTTACTAGTCCCGTGGTATACGATGTGTGGTATCTGTTGTGGTATACGTTGGTTTTTTACCAATCCACCTCTCCGCAAACCTCCCCTCCATTGTGCCTCCACCACCATACCATATAGATCACCATTTTTTAATATATAAAATCCTGGAAGTCTTTGAGAAGAATGGTTACAATAGGCACCTCGGTCAAAAAGCCTTCCTCAAGGCCAAGAAGGAGCCTTCAATCTGAAGGGTTCCTAAAGATCATAACATGGGTGTGAACCTTCCTTACATCCAAGGGACCACGGACAGGATTGCGAGGATTCTGAGGAAGTATAATGTGCCCACAACTTTTAGACCTCTCAACACTATTCGTGGCTCCCTCAGGTCTATGAAAGACCCGATTGACCCTAAGGACATGAAGGGCGTCTATGTCATTCCTTGTTCCTGTGGGACCCCTTATATTGGTGAGACGGGTCGCTCTATCAATCAGCTGATTAGCGAGCATTCGGCTGACTTAAGACATGGTAGGACCAAGTCCTCAGCCCTGGCTGAGCATGCGGGGAAGACTATGCATCATGTATGTATAGAGGAGGCTCAAGTCATTGCCAAAGTTGCGCAGTTTCACCATCGCAAATTTAGAGAGGCCCTGGAGATTGGGAAAAGGCCGAACAATCTTAATAGGGATGATGGCTGGAAGATTAGCAGTTGCTGGGTCCCAACCTTGTCCTCCTAAGTCTTAGGGTTTCTGTCTTCCCTTTCCCTTAGGTTTGCTTTTGGCGGGTTAGTCCTCTTATTATAGAGTGTTTGAGTTATTAATAAATTATCAATTAATTTCGGGCTAATTATTGTATTGACCTTATCCCGTTTATTGGGTATATTATAATCAGGTTTATGTTTCCCTAATTTCGATTATTTATGCATTATATTTAATTCTACTATAACCTTAGAAATAAAATTCCCGTTTTTTAACTTGTTACTAGAATAAACAAATAGTAAATTAATATTGATTATTAATGAATATAAATTATTTGACCATTAGGTTTAATGGATAAATAAGAAAGTATTATAAATAAATTTATGATATTAGTTATGCTATTATTAATAAACATGAGCTTTAACTACCCTCAATTATGATATTTACCTAAGGTAACTAGATTCTAAGAATAATAATGATTTAACAAAAATACTAAAGTAAATATAGATTAGTTAATAAACATATATTATTATATATAACTTATTATTTTAATTCCGAATGGACCATTATATTTAATAAATAAAAACGATACATTTTACCAATGGACCATTAATTAATTTATTTTTAAATAAAGACACAATTACCTAATGTAACTAAGTTCTAAGAATAATAGTAATTTATATAATATTGGAATAATAATAGTAATTATACAAGATGTAATTTTATATTTGAAATAATATTAAATATGGATATTATAATGATCTAAGTTCAAAATGATGAAAATAAAATCCTTGATTGACGATAAATAAAAGAAAGGGCTCAACAAATAATTATAGGCCAAATTTTAAAATATATATGATAATGAAATCAATTTTAAATAAAATAAAACAATAAAAATGATTTCTATTAAGTAAATAAAATTTTAACAAAGTATTATTGAATAAGATTAATAAGAGTGACGAGAATAATCGGACCAATATATTAATGGTATTTAAGAATTGTAAATATATTAATTAATAAATATTGAATAATTTTTCTTTTATATAATTTATTAATGACCATTATAATTTAAAAAATATTAAATATGGATATTATATTATGAATTCTATTAATAATAATGAATTATATCGTTTTTAGCGATGTTAATAACTAATGAGTGGTTTGACTAGGATTTTTTGGTCAAATTTAGCCGTTGGCATTATAGCCGTTGGAATCTCTGCACACTCTATTTAATCATGCTAAGCCAGATTGGTTCTTCAACTTGTCCTGACGATGAACCACATTGGTTGGTTCGAAACGCGTCGACAAAAGATTGGTTATGTGATTTTGCCGAAGATTATCTAAACAATGTTATGGATCACAGAAGTCTAAATTCCTATATAAAATCCCTTCTCGGTAATCTCTTCCGATCCAATTTTTTAATATATACAGTTTTCATGTTTCATACATATCACTCCACCACTCTGCGTTATCTCCACACCATTCCATACCACTGCACTTTTGTGCCTTAAAGGCCGACCACCATAACGTTGTCTTTTGATTTTAACGTTGTGATTTTAACACTGTATTTTGGTGTAACCTACCCCATTAACCACCTCCCCCACATAATACCTCTATTTGATATATGAGAGTGCAATTTTTATACATATTACTATCAAAAATACAATTTTATATATTGGCAACAAAATAATTTTTTTCACAGTACATAGATTTTACAATGCATTAAATCATATCTATTGTGGGAGTAGTTTTCACTGGCAAGGAGAACTATCCTGAGTGGTCCCGGAAGATAAAACACACCCTCATTTTCAATGAGTTGTGGAAAGGAGTGTATGTTGGAGATGGAGAAAAAGATCCAGAACAACCTACCACAGACAAGGAGTTCACCATTTGGGAAAATAAGAACATCAAGGCCTATGCATTGATTGCAGCATTAGTAAGTGAAGAGGTGAGTCGCCATATTTCGCCATTTTCAAATTCTTTCGAAGCCTTACAAAAACTGAAGGAACTCTATGACTCACACTCTACACTTGAAATTGTTCAACTCATGATTAAAATCTTCACTCTTGAATTAGAAAATAATGATCCTCTTGCTCTTGCATCCGAAGTAAAATCTATAATGCATGATATCAAAGACACTAAGGTTGAATTGGATATTCTTCTGATTTATTTTCTCAAGGCACTTTATCCTACTTACTCCAATTATATTGAGTCATTGCAAGAAAATGGAAATCTTAAAGATATTACCTTTGACTCTCTTGTGAAAAAATTTGCTGAAAGAAGGAAAGCTTTTGGAAAGAAGATAGCCCCTGAATCTTTTGAAAGGTTGTGTGCCTTGATCATAAAGAAAATAATCTTGCCCAAGATTCTTCCAGAGAAAGAGGTGGTCGAAGGGGAAGAGGAAGATATTTCAGAGGCGGGGGAGGCAGACACTCTCAAGGAGAAAAGTCAAATTTGCACTGTATACGCTGCAAAAGAAATGGATCACATGATGCCTCCGTATGCAAGTTACCTTGGGACAAAATTGAGCAGCAAAGAAACCAACCCAAAGGGAAAACTATTGACACAGACAAAGGTAAAGCCCCTGAATCCACTCATTATGTTGTGGAACAATGTAATATTGGAGTAAATGAAGACTTATTTAATGCTTCACTTGCTTCTTGGAAAATGATTGGTTACTTGATTCGGGAGCAACTTGCCACATGACTCATAGAAAATATTTTTCTGCAGAATTTACTGACAATGTTGATGGAGTGGTATAGTTTGTAGACCAATCAAAACTCAAGCCATCAGGGCTTGGCACAATCAGGCTTAAATTGCCTGGTCTTCTAGACTTCCTTCTGCATCATGATCTATATCTCCCACAACTGAAGAGAAACTTGTTGTCCTTGGTCCACATTCGCCAACAAGGTCACTCCATTCATATGTTTGATGGAAAGCTTGATGTGAGAAAAGCGTCTGACCACTCACTTGTCATGAGGGGGATAGAAGAAGAAAGGCTTATGAAGCTGCAGGGTACCTCTATTCATGCACAACAATTCTCATACAATTCTCATTATGAGGAAGGTACACTTCCATCAAGTTTATTATGGCATGCTAGATTTGGACATTTGAACTATGAAAACCTCCGCTTGTTGAAGAAAAATGGTGTTACTGGTTTGCCTACAATTCCTAGGAAACTTAAGCAATGTGATGCTTCAATTCTAGGAAAGCATAGCAAACAGTCTTTCCATGATTCACATTCAAAAGCACATAGAAAAATTGAACTCATTCATTCATATTTATGTGGTCCAATGCCTGTTCCTTCTGCAAATGGAAATAAATATAAGATGACATTTATTGATGACCACACTAGAATGTGTTGGGTTTATTTATTGAAGAACAAATCTAATGCTTTTCAAACATTCCAAAGCTTTCATACATGGATTGAAAATGATGCACAATATCATGTTGGCTATATTCGCACTGATAATGGAAAAGAATACACTTCAAATGAATTTGAAAACTACCTTCGCCAACATGGGATCAAACATCAAACAACTGTGCCTTATAATCCCCAACAGAATGGTGTAGCTGAAAGAATGAATAGGACAATCTTAAATATGGTATGCTCCCTGCTATTCTTCAAAAATGTAAAAATAAGGTTTTGAGTTGATGCAGTTCTATGTGTTGTATATATAAAGAATAGATGTCCATCTAATGCTATTAGAAACAAGACTCCTTATGAAATGTGGTATGGGCACATTCCTTCGGTAAAGCATCTCAGGTTCTTTGGTTCCACCTGTTATGCCTTGGTACCAAAGGTACATAGAAAAAAATTGGTGCAAGAAGTCGTAAGTGTATCTTCCTGGGGTATTCAAACACCTCCAAAGCATACCATATCTATGATGAAGTCAATAAAAAGTTTGTTGTATCTAGAGATGTAATCTTTCTTGAATCATCCAAAACTGACAATGTTGTTGAGCGACAACTTGATCACTTGGATATATTTGCAAATGCAAAATCATTTCATGAATTTGATAATCAAATTCCACATATTGAAGGGGGGATTCCTATACTAGATCAACCTATGGAATCTTCTTCTGAATCACTCTCTCCCCCGCATGAAACTCTAGAAACAGATGATACTTTAAGTGATGTGATTAATAGAATTGGGAGACTCAATCTTGATTCAGTCCCAACTCAATCAACGAAGCAGCTTGGACCATCTGAGAAAGGTCCCCCAAAGTGGCTAACAAAGACACTTGAAAGTGTTCATCTTGATGAGGTTGGAAAGACAGGAACTAGAAATTCAAACTGGAAAAATGGAGGTGATGTAGATGACTCTGATTCACCTGTTGATATGGATGTTTCTTATGGTTGTGAATTGAATTTGTCTACAGATTTTGAACTAACTTCCTTCAAAGAAGCTGCTTCTGATGATGAATGGAAAGAAGCGATGCAAAAGGAGTATGATGCCGTGATAAAGAATGGCACTTGGAAGCTTGTTGATCCTCCATTAGGAATCAAACCAATTGGTTGTAAGTGGGTCTACAAGAACAAGTATAAAGCCGATGGCTCACTTGAGAAGCACAAAGCCAGGCTTGTGGTAAAATGTTTTGCACATAAGGAAGGGGTCGATTATGAGGAGACTTTTGCCCCCACAGCAAAATGGGCTACCATTGGAACACTCTTTGCCTAGCAGGTCAGAACGGTTGGAAGTCCATCAACTGGATGTAAAAATTGCTTTCTTGAATGGAGATCTAAAAGAGAATGTTTTGATGTCCCATCCTGAAGGATTTGCTGTGAAAGGACATGAACATAAAGTATGCAAAGTTGTGAAATCCTTGTATGGCCTCAAACAAGCACCGCGAGCCTGGTATGAAAAACTAACTAAGCATCTTCTGAATCTCAATTTCAAACATTATGACCTTGATGATGAAACTTTGTTTGTCAAGAAGGTTGGCAAAACAGTTGTATATCTTGTAGTATATGTAGATGATCTTTTGATGATAGGGAACAATGAAATCTACATTGCATCCATAAAGAAGGAATTGAGGAAAGGTTTTGAAATGACTGATTTGGGCTATGTTCATTACTATCTTGGTATAGAACGAAAAGAATTTGAGGATGGAACAAAGTATAGACAGCTTGTAGGAAGTCTCAACTACCTACTACTACCAAACCAAACATTTAATTTGTTGTTGGAATCCTCTCCAAGTTTATGCAAAAGCCTTGTGAGGTACATTTGTCTGCTGCAAAAAGAGTTCTAAGGTACTTGAAGGGAACTCAAGACTTTGGAATCAATTATACACAGGTGGGCGACTTCATCTTGATTGGATACTCTGATTCAGATTTCGATGGAGACAAAGAAATTGGGGTATCTACTTCAGGTTATGGTATGAGTCTTGGATCAAGAGTTGTCTCCTGGAGATCACACAAACAATCAGTTCCAACAAATTCCACAACAGAGGTAGAATATGTGGCAGTAGCTGAGGCAACAAAGGAAATTATGTGGCTCGGGAAAATTCTTGAAGATTTGCAGGTAAATCAAGTACAATCGACTCCACTCATGATTTACAATACCTCAACAATGAAGTTGGCCAAGAACCCAAAGTTCCATGATCAAACGAAGCACATCAATACTAAATATCATTTGATTGGACATCATGTTGAGGCCAGAACAATCCATCTCCGCCATTGTTCCACTAATGAGAAAATTGCAGACATCTTCACCAAAGCGCTTGGAAGAGAAAATCTTGAAATATTTAGAACGATGCTTGGACTCACCAACATCCCTTCAGATTAAGGGGGGGAATGTTGACACCTAATCATCAGGATTGGGTGAACAACTGTAATTGATGTAAATAAATAATAGAAAATATGAAGAGTCACTGGGAGATGAAATGAACAGTCTCTCCCTCATGTATATAATAAAGACCAACCTGAATGAATATCATGAATTGTTTTGAAGAGTTACCTCCTGGTCTGACATGTTTTCCCTGATAGAACTAGACACATTGTCACTGTTCTCTCTTATTTACTTGGCTATTATTCATATCAATGGCATGATTAAGCTATCGTATCTTTCTTGTCTATTATGTCAATAGAATCCAAGCCCTCTATTCTCTTCAATTTCAACCAATTTTTAGAAGATGCCATTCATGAGAAACTTGTCAATTTCTTCACAGAGGAAGTGTTTCATTACTTAGTTTTGGTGTATATGTTGGTTTATTTTCAGGTAGACAAGTTCCAGTTTACTATGAGCAAGATGAATGAGGAAGGTGAACCTCAACCTGTTATTTTCTTGACAACATTAGTGATGAAGGACTCTAAAGACTTCAGCTACAAAACATTTGTAGAAATGTTTGTTCACCCAGTAATGAGCCTCCTCAGTGGGACTACAGAACCCAGGACCAATGAAGAAATAAGAAGAATTATGTAGTTGACAAACCAAGCAAGAACAGGTGATTGGTACTTGTACCAAAATTACACTGAATTAAGAGTATATGGCGATGAGTTGGCCCGTTATAAGTTGCCAAATTTCCACCCCATGAGGATATTTGCACTTGAATACATTAGGCAAATGATTAATGCATATGAAGTGCATTTTGTAGCAGCTAAGAAAAAGTCCTAGTTTAGGATCAAATCTTAGATTGGTCCCTTCATTTGTAACAATAGAGTAGCATGGGAGGAGGCAGATAAAAGAATAAAAGAAATGAATTTCACCCATAGTTTTACATGGTCCTATGACCCATGGGGTATCATCTCCAAGAAGAGGGTGTAGAACAAGTCAACAACCTATATTCACACTCAAAGACCTGAAATTGAAAAATACATGAACCAGATTGAGTGAATGCCTGACACATTGCAGGAGGCTGAGGAACACATGATCTCTTCTTCTAGTGCACAAACTTCAAGACAACAAGAAAAGAAAACCACTAAATATAGAATAGAAAAGGGAAAAGAACAAGAACAGGGAGTAACAGGGAAAAGGCCTAGAGAAGATCAGTCACTAGGGATTGATACTTCTATGAGGGAATTCAAGCTGAAATATAGGAAGAAGCCTAGAAAGCACATGGACATAGACAAAGGATCACCACAGCAAACAGTCACCAATATCATTGATATTCCAGATTCATCCCCAAATGGGGGGAAATCCTTTCCTTCCACTCTGATTTTAGAAATGCAGTAGTCTCTTCAAGTGTCCTCATCTACAAATGTGACTGAAGAAAAGGAAGAGAGTCTTTGACACATTCAAGGAGATTAAAATCAAGAATGAAATATTGAAAAAGAGCACTTATGCTCAATTTTGGAAATGGATTGAAACTACACAGGGAAAACTTCTCTCTGCCTTTGATTCAGAAAAGGGAAAAATGCATATGGCATTTTTAGAAGCACAAACAACAAAGTCAAAAACTCTAGCAGATTACAAGCAAATTTATTTTGAGTTTTATGCAAGAAGTGTTCATCCAATTGACCAGTTAGAAATGCACAAGAAAATAGGTGAAATGATTTCATCTACTCTAACTAACACTTCCATGAATTTGTTTAAAATGCAGGTAGCCTATCAAATGCTCAATCCCAATTAAAGATGGAAAGGATTTCATGACAATCAAAGGAAACTAAAATTAAGTCTTTAGAAGACTTAGTAGTGAATATTGGGTATGACCCCTCAGATGTGAAAGAAATTGAATAAATAATAAAGAAAAAAGAGATGGATATAGCAGCTTTGAAGAAGCAATCAAGATGCCTACTACAGATGACCTAATGACCAAGGAGATAGAGGAAACATAAAGCCAAAAGGATGATATGATGAAATTAGTAGTGGAGCAATCTCTCCAGATCAAACAAATGGAAGTAGAGATGGAAAAAATGGTGCAAGAGAAAGAAAAGGTAGCACATATGGCCAACACAACAATGGAGGCCCTCCTTCTAACAACCCCTCCCATAACCGCTCCAGCAAGTGCTGCCATAGGAGCAGGAAGCATCACAGAACAACTGACCAGATCAATGGAAGGCATGAATTTGCAGACTAAGTAGATTAAAAGACTAGAAACTCAAGTTAATGTGCTGCAAGATCAAATCAAGAGGGACGAAAGTAACCATTTGGTGGAGATGCAAAGGGTAAAAACATTGATTGAAGCACTACAAAAATCAGAGAAAGAATCATCTATTGGGAACACTCTAGGAAGAGTGAAGAAGATTATTTGGAATAATATAATCAATGGAATGATTGAAATTTGGCCAAGCATCCAAATTATCTTTGAGCAGAAAGAATTAATTGAAAAGGCCAGAGAAGCTATTTTGGCTACTAATGAAGAGCTGACAGACATGCCAGCAACATCCAATAGGATAATCAAATTTTTAAATTCAAGAAATAGGTATTAGCTGGAAAAGATGGGAGTAGCAGCTAGAACAGAGACTATACTTCAAGTGAAGAAGTTGTTGACTAAGAAGAGCTTGAATGTACAAGCTAGATGAGAAATGTCAAAATTTGGAGCTAACAGTCAACAGGTTCTTCAATACAATGTAGCCTTTACATCAGAAAGGTCTCCCTTCTCTATTTGTCATAAACAAAAAACTCATGGCCAGAGAGTATTATCCCAAGATACTCCAGGGCATAGCCAAGGATGCTGCAAATCTTTCCAAGATCAAAGGCAACATAATAGGAAAGGCATTGTTGGAAGCTACCAGCAATCAAATCTACATTGAGCATGAGTTGAAACATGTTTTTGTGGTTAAACCCACTTTTGAAAAATACACTGAAGCTGATGAAATATACTGGAGGCTAATGAAGATCAAGATTCCAGATGAGGAATCGTCGAGTGACCTATGTGATTATCAGGAGGAATGCGAAAAAGATGATTGAAGTGACATCACAAATTTGAGTCAACACCAACCATGTCAGTAGATTCACTACAACAAAATTAATTTCTCAGCAACAACATCCCTGAAAAAGAGGACCAGGTGTCTGAGTTTTTTCAGTGTGGCCACTTCGTGGTTACACTAGTCAATTTTCTTTTGTTTTAATTAATAATATATTTCCAAGTGTATAAGGAAAATTGTTGTAGGTTTTGAGTTAAATACTTCATGCATTGGAAGTATTTGGGGTTGGACCCAAGTAATTTGAACGATCTTTTCTGTTTGGAGTATTGTAATTTTCAAGCTGGAGCATTAATAAAAGGATACTTTGCAAGATACTTAATTTTTTTGACCAGGTGATGTCTTCTTTTCTATACTGAATGTATCTTTGCTTATTCGTTTATGCATCTTTGAGTCTTATTTCAAAGCAGAAATTCTAGTATAAGATATGTTGTTGGAGCACCTTATTACTATTTGTTTTTGCAATCTAAATGTTTTCCTCTAAGGTATGACTAAAAAATACTTAACTGCTTTTTAATCATTACTAATATCACTTTTCTGTCATTTCCTTTCCACTTTGCTTTTAGATCCAGTAAAAATAGTTAGCTCGCCTTGTAAATTCTCTGGAAAATTGATGCTACCACACAGCCTTAAACTCCATAGCCCAATGGAAAGGATTCAAATATGATCTACCCCAACCAAGCAATTAAGTATTAAATTTCCTTCATTTTTGTATCTAGCTTGACACATTAGAACACCGAAAATAAAGTTAAATCTTAAAATACAAAGAGAGCACTATCTGAGTCAAGGAGGGCTGGATCCTAGGCTCCAAAGCGATTTGGTGTATCTTTTGTGACTTTGTCTTGCCAATCTTCAATATCACAGGTTGATAGTGTTATCTCAAAATCAACCCGTGAAATGTTGTTGATCAGGTAGACCTTGAGTAGCTATTTCAAACCTACTTTTGGCTAAGGATTAGCCTCCCCAACCTGAGAGGGCTCTCTCACAAGATTGAAGATTTTGATAATGAATAAGATGGCTAACTCTATGAAACAAATGAAGAAAGGTAAATGGTGGAAACACAATTAGAAAGTATCCATTGGGCTTATGGAGTCAGAAAATCTTAGTATGACAACAATATCAGCTGAACATGGAAGTCAAGGAATCAAAAGTTCAATATACCAGTTAACACATAGAGATATGTAGGAAACACAATCTATAAATGTATGAAGGAAGTTAGAGCATGTCCATGAGTTCTAAGTATCATACATTCATACTACTGAAAATAAGGGAATAAGGAAAAACATAAAACAAGCACCATTGAACTCTTTCTGAATCTTGAGAAGTAAAGCCAAAGTCTGCATTCATAAAAACATAATCTTCTATAATGACACAATATGAGTCTTTCTCTGAAAATTTCCAACCCTTTGTACAATAGATGATTTAATATATATAGATCTCTTTACATAACTGAGATTCCTTCCTCTAGGATGAGGAGAATTCGAATTCTACCTGACCTGACACATATTGACACTTAAAACTAACTATTTAATGTAACTGACTGTTAACTGTTAGTTTTAGAGACCTAAAACAATTAGGAGTGTAACTCCTCATTATGATTAAAATGAGCTTATCTAAGAATTAAACACTCATTTTGACACCTATAACTCCATGAATTCGAATTTTATGGTGCTCATAACCCTCCAGCTGGCCCTTGATGACTCATCCTTTTACTGCTCCTAGAAACTAGGAGACTGTTCCTTGCTCTGTTCTGGCTGAAAAATAGGTCTTGGGACAGAGCTCATATCTTATAATAAAAAATGTTTTTGGAAAACATGAAGGAGGCTTTTGTGAACCGATCCCTGCTGAACAAAACCTCTCTTGGTTTTTTGAACACATTTCCTACCGCCCATAATGTGTCTTTGGAAAACAGGTGTAAAACAGAGAAATATGCTAGTGAAAAATTGCACCTATAGCAGTTTAGTAGCACACGTTTGGTCCTTCATTTCTCCCAAATCATAATGGATTTGAATAAAGTGCAAGAGGTTTTTGTACTTCAGTAGTTTAGGAATGAAAACCTCTTTCACTTTTTAGATACGAGTTTTCAACTGCTCAGAAACGCTTCTAGAAGTTGACTGGTAAAAACAAGAAGACAGTTTGACTGGTAAGTTGACTGATAAAGTTTGGAGTTCATAAATGTCTTTCCTCTACTTGTTTTTCCCTTGCTGTATACTCACACTTTTTAAATGATCCTTTTCTTAAACTCCTTTTCAAAAATATTTCACCTTTGTCTTTCAAAATTGGTTAACCGAACCATAATATGCAGCTACAACAGTTTAGTAGCATGCTACGAAACTACTGTGTAATTACAAAAACCATGGTTTAAGGCCAAAACTTTGACTTTCTTGATATTTCCTTTTCTTGAAATGACTTTTCAACTATCATGAAGCTATTCAAAACTAAATAGATAGGCATCATTCTTCAATGTAAGCTTTAAAAGGTAATCTATCAAGATTTAGGACTTAGGCTTACTTGCTATGGGATTTCCTTTAGCTAAGGATGTCCTTCATGTTGTTCCTCAACTGAACCTTGTCACACATTTTGCCTACGCTACGAAATAGATAGAAAGGAAAGTCCAAAGGCACTCACTTGTTTAAGTTTGAATCAATGAACTCTGGTTTCAAAAATTCCTTGCAAGGGGTCATATCAAACTTAAAATTTTTAAACCATCGTTCCTGTCCTCTTGGAATCTTAGTGACTGTGGATATAATATCTAGAGAGATTTGCAATTCAAGTACCCCAACTTTCGAATTCAGTCCTGTGAAATTTAAGGAAAATTCCTTCGTGACTTGCTTGTGACCTCCTTGAAGCTTTTCACAGAATTTCCAACAGCCAACCTGTTTGAAAGTTTGTTCAATATTAGACACCTGCCTGACCTATGATACTTCTTTTCTGTAAACAACTCCATGGAATTCCTGCAAGATGAAAATTAAAAGAGCTTGCACCATCTTAATCTTGATCATTGCCTCTCTTGAAATGAAACGGGAAGCTACTTCACTTGGACTTCAAATAATTATGATTAAATGCCTGTCAATTTGCTTCTCATACATGAACCCATACATAATCATAACTGAAAATACTTGGCTCCTTTTTTGAAATTTGAAACTTGAGTGTACCAAGACACCTTGTTATAGACATTTTTGTGCCCTACAACTCCAAGAATGAAATGTCCATAAACCAAGGGCTCCTAAGTCCCTAAAATTGTTGTTCTAACCCCTAAAGGAACAAGGTCAACAGATTACAGCTTCTCCCAGAAGTTCTCCACCAGAAACTGCTCAGAATTGGTCAAAACAGGATCATTGCAGCTGCTCCACTGGCTAGGTGCATTGCATCTCACCCAAATGCACTGTGAGGGTGCGTTGCATTTCAAAACTCCCTTCTGTAGGGTGCGATGGGCGAGAAATGGCAAATGGCAGTGTCACTCCGCGAGGTGGAGAGGAAATGGAAGCTTCCAGAATCTTCTCCTGTGACACTTGCCTCACTGAATTCGACCAAGGAAGAGTAAGAGGCCCTCAGTCTCCAAGTGGAAGCAAGAACTGACAGATAGAAGAAACTAATCAAATCACAAGCTGACTCATCCTCCTTACAGATATCTATATATGGATCCCTCATCCAAGAGATCCGGAGGCTGGAATTTTGCATATTGTAAGGAATTGCTGTTGGTTTCTAGAGACAAACATCAGATTGTTGGGTGATTTATGCTTTGTTTGAGGTGAAGAGGGGCTTCTTTGCTGGGAGGTTGATGCTGGGTCGGAACCACTGGTTGTAACTCCTCCTGGATCTTTTTTTGTTTATCAATAAAAACTATTTGAGTTCTCCTCCATGCTTTTGTATCATTGATGCTTGTTATATTTGTATGGTTAACTTAAATCCAATCCTAAGTTGTTTATGAATATAGATCTATGTATTTGTATAGTGCTCTTCTTCTGTGATCTTACAGGTACTTTGTGAAGCTGGGCATGCAAGGGAGCAGGTAGCTGGAGACTATCAAATAAGAGAGGGATTGGATCAAAGGATTAGCACAAGACATAGGTTGGTTCTTTCTATTCCTCTCTATCTATAATTCATAAAGGAAATACAAAAGTAGTTTTTCTCTGTTTGTTTCTAAGGCAGCTGTCACACCATAGTGGGATAGAGCAGTTCTAAATAGAAACTTTTCCCTGTAACAAAATGGCGACTCTGCTGGGGACTATCTAATTAGTTTGTTTGTGTATCATTCTTTGTTGTTTGTTTTCATAAAGTTATAAGTAGCTTTCGAACTGCATTTGCCATAACAAATGCAAAGTAGATAACCGATGCTTCAATCCATTCATTGGATCTGTTTATGATTTAAACAGCTGATTCACAAACTATCTGATTTCCCTTGTGATAGCTCTTAGATCCTCCTTAGATCTACCCCTGATTGTTGCATTACTGATTGCTTTTTACTCGGCCAAAAACCAAGGACTGAACTGCAAACTGTGACCCGAAACCTGGACAGAGTCTCATTTCTGGCCTAGCGCAGGTACTGTTCAGAGATCCTGAATTTTAGCGCACTTCCCAAAGGGGCAACCTGCGTTGCATTTCAGATTCTCGGTGTTACAGGTGCGCTGATCAGACTAGCTCTGTGCAGTTGTTGTTCCTGTGCTTCATTCTTTCCAGTTCTATCCCTGAATTTTGCTGCCTGTGATCTGTATATGTCTGTTTGAAACCTCTTTTCCTTGCTGTTATTCTGCCTCCTTTGTACAAAAGAACTGTAGATGTTTTTGTGTGTTTGTTGAGTCGTTTACAGTTTTCCTTTGCAAAAGTAGCATAGTCGTACTGTCGTCCTTTGATTTGAATCTGTCGCAAGTGTCGATTTCGATCATAGGAGAAAGTTTGATTGCTGTTGATGGTCGATTATCTTGTTACTATTGCCTTTGGTCTGAATTTGTAATTTTCTAGTGTCAAGAACGAGTGTTCATTTCAAAATCGTAAGGTGTCGTAATCATCTCTGTTTTTTATTTCGAAAAATAGCTTGTTTATATTTGTCGCTTGAAAAGAAATTCAGATTTGTACATCAAATTTCCTTTTAGCATCAATACTAAGAAAGTCGAAAACAAATACATGCATGTGCATTTGCATATAGACATTCTGTTTGGCTTGATTTAGGAAAGTGCATTTACAGTGTTCTCTTTGCTCTTTGTGAAAAGATTCTGTCTTTCTTTTCCCCTAGTAGCTAGGATTTTCATTGCACAAAAGAGATAGAAGTTTGTTTATCATCTTTAGATTGCATTTTAGGAATTACATCTACATCTCGTGGTGAACCCGAAAGGAAAACTTCATAAACAAGATCAGCTTAAAATAAATTCAATGAATCTAACAATGCTTTGGAACTTAACGCACAACATTTAGAGTCTAGGCTAGAGACGTATTCCGATGTCGTAAAGCCTGGTAATTGTTGTCCTCACTGATGGTTAGGTGATTCCTCCACTTTGAGACAATAAGTGCCAGTACAGACTTGTGCTCCCACGTATCGTCGAGTATATTTTGGGAGACCCCTATAGGCTTAAATCCTTTATCCATAGGAAGCCGTGTCTGCCGTCCTATCGATCGCAATGCACTGAACACAACATTCGAGAAGATTGACTGTCGTACCGTAAAACGTATTCTGCAGTTTTGCGATTGGTTTGGTACTCCCTCTACCTAGATATCTAGAGTAGTCCCTTTCGTTCCTTTTCAGACTCCTTAACGGAAAAGGTCCATCTGAGCACTTGTCACTTCAGGCTCATTAAAAATCGAAGGAGACTAGAGTCATCTTTTGTTTTTTCTCGACTCTTCAAAACTGAAAAAACAAGTTGTGTCAAAGCATCTAAAAATTTATTTTAAACGAAATATTCATTACCCCTTTCCTACGTTGATCTTGGGTTGAGAAAATGGAGTCCACCAGCCAAGGAATTACCCTTGGAGGAAATCCTAGTCCCTTCTCCACTTGGGGAGATGTTGTTGCACCCCATATGGCCACATTGTCGCTTCCAGGACTAACAATTGGTTTGCCTGTATGGCTCTTCTCAACCTCTGTCGTTCAGAACACCACTATTCCTGAAAAATCGAATCAGCAATTAGACGAGTCCAGAGTTACCCACCAACCTTCTACTTCCTCTAATTCTTCCTCTCCTCCTTCCTCTTCGCTTGATGGGGCTAGTAAAGCCAAAAGTCAAGTTCCTAAGGAGAAGAAGGAAAAGAAGAAGAAAGAGAAGAAGAAGAAGGAGTCGAAAGTGAATGGGGGCAAATGAGTGTCGTCTAATGAAAATCCACACACTGCACCGACCAGGCCTAAATCACCATGTGTCATTTGCAAAGGAGACCACTTTCACAGAGATTGTCCTTGCATCCCTCAGATCTTAAGGGACTGGTCTCCTCGTTTGCACAACCCGGTGTCGTCAACCTCTGATGATCATGTTGAAAACACACCATCAACTAGTGAAAGTGAAGCCCCACGACAAAAAGGAAAATATAGATTTCCTTGTAAACTGTGCGAAGGCGATCATGCCATCCACCGTTGTCCCTTCCTAGACGAAGCTAAAAGAGTTTTGGATGATCGTCCGGTTTCACTGTTACGACTTCCTCATGGATATAAAAAACTCTTGCCAAGTCCGTCACTAGTTGAAAATCCGACTAACCCGCTCAAGTGGTCGGCCGATGCATCTTTCATTGAAGATGAACCATCTGAATCCATACCAGACGAAAGTCAAAAGGTCGAGGCGGAAGTTGACCCGGTCTTGCCTTCAGAGGTTCCATCTTCAGATGATACAATCACTGAAGAGAACAAGGATGACACCGTCCAAATTCTTTTCATAAGCATAGACTCCAACGGACATGGGGACAATTTACTCGTTCCTTTACCGCAGGAAGGAAGTTCGTCAGAGTCTTACCCGACCGTCTATTTGGTCCCACCTCCAAGCAACCTAGTTGTCTCCTTCGACTGGAATCAACTAGGCAGACCCCGTTTACCAGCTAGTATACCATTCCAAATTATTGTTCAAATATATAGAATGGTTATGGTTGGTACCATCATAGATGAGGGGGCTTCTGTGAGTATCCTTTCCTCAACTGCTTGGAAAGCGCTTGGTTCGCCATCGCTTTTGCCTGAGATGAGAAATTTGACAAGCTTTGATAAAGGAACCAGTCGACCGTTAGGGATCCTTCCCGATGTGCCCATAACATTGAGAGGGAAAACCGTTCACATGAATGTAATGGTAGTTCAAGGACCCCTGGATTACAATCTACTCCTTGGACGAGACTATATTTATTGCATGGGAGCAATTGTCTCCTCACTCTTTAGAGTAATGTGTTTTCCGCACGAAGGAAGAGTGGTCAAGCTCGTGGACCAGCTTTCATTTCCCGGATCATACAGAGCAAATAGTCATATACCATCCCTGAATGGTCTTTTCACGCAAGAAATGTCTCAATCTCTAGTCCGTCCTCCTGATGAGCACGAGTGATTCGGAGGGATATGACTGAAACCCAGGGGGCATGCACCCTGGTCTGCCTCGGCAGGAAAACTTCGGGTATAGGGTAGGTTTCCGCGAGAGAATATGACTAGTCTGTACCCCCGTCCGTGATTGGAAGAGGGGTTATTCTAGAACAAGATTCTCTTGTCAAAGTTATGTGAGTTGGCGGGCATCGCCGCTCACCTTTGTTTATTTCGGTAGACATTGCCGAAGAAGTGTTTTTTTTACGCCGTAAATAGAAAAATCTTTGGTAACCTGTAAGAGGTAGGCCTCTCTCGGTAAAACAAATGTTTTAACGGACTAAAGAAGTGGTAACCTTGAAACTCTGTTTTATACCTGGGGGCATGCAAACCTTTTGGAGTGCAAACAAAGAGCGATCATTTATCTGTTTTTTGGATTGGTCGTTTCCTAACTTGCATAAAGAAAGGATGTGGAGCAAAACTCTAAAAGTTGTCGTTTTTATATAGGACATTTTATCACAAGACTAGATTAATCGAGCAGTTTTAGCACATAGTTCAAGCTCGTTAAAAAATAAACATAAGACATGAGCAAATGTTTCCACCCGCGTTTAATCTCATTAAAAAATGAACTATTCCCCGATAAATAACCATCGTGAATGTAGTACTTCAGCCGTTAAAGCCTTGGTTTTTGTTTGCACTGTCACCTCCACTTTTCATTGGCCAATCATTCACCACCATTTGATTGTTTACCCATTTTGAGGAACAGCTGTGAAGAGTGATTTCACTAGCCATCCTTGTGACACTGCCGTGATTGGAAAATCCCAAACCTTACCTGGAATCAGCTGCTACCCATTTTATCACTCGTTCCTCAAAAGACGAGTCTCCTTTAATCTCTTTTCAACTGACTCATAAAATATGAAAAGATTTCCGAGCCATTGGCCTCTCCAGCTCGTTAAAGGGACAGGAAGTGTTATCCCTCCTCTAGATTTTAATATTTTTAGACCTGAGGGATTATTACACAAAAAGATCGAGCGCTTGTTTTGTTCGGCTCGTTAAAACTATCGAAAATTCATCCTTTCTGTATTTTTTTATACTTTTTCGGACTTAAGGGATTAGATGATGAAAAAGGAATTTTGGAGTTACCTTTACGTTCCTTTTCATACTCTCTAAAATTGAAAAGGATCGAGTTATCTTTGTCGTTAAAGTCGTTAAAAAGATTAATAGCGACAAAATTGTCTTTAGACGAGAACGAGTTTCACCATCGATAGGCTCATTAAAACATAGCGATGGGTTTTCCCGAAGGGAAAATTATAGAACAAGCATATGTTATCCTCCTCAAGCTTGAAAAAAATAAAGAGGTACTGGTCAGCAATGACTGGGGAAAAATTGGGAAGAAAACTCAAAGAAACTTTGTTGGTAGCAAGTCGCTCTTGAACATGACACTTCCACTCCGTGTCCGAGTCGGGTTGGGTTGTTTCATTCATCGGTAACATCACCATGGTCATGCCATACCATCCACATTTGGGGTTAATGCTACCAATCCATCACATCAGTGTCGCTGATATGTTCAAGAGAAGTCATCCAGAGAAGTCACCTGTGTCTCACTCACTACCATACATTATACTCCATTCTTTCATGACCGCCACCCTGAGCCTTATATCACCAGATCGTTTTCACCTCCATCAAAATCATTTGCTCCGTTCCGTGTCATTGATGTGGGATTCATTAAGGCCCTCCTGTGACAGATCACTTCTTGTCGACATCAGCTCATTATCCAAGAAGTTGATCTAGGAACACCCCATTCAGTACTTTGAAGCTTGCATGCCTCAATGGCAAGTTTCTCACTTTCGGCGACAGGTTTACATCAATGGCCTTCGACCGAAAGATTTTGCGTGGTGTTCGACGCCAAGTCATTTATTCACACCACGTGAATTGTACTGCAGTACCTTGAGGATCATTATCATTATCGGTGATTCCTCTCGCGCTTGTTAACAGTTTACATCATTGACTGGTAATCAAGCGATGTCTTTCCATGTTCGACTTTAGAACATTTCTCACATGGATCGACTTGTACTTCGAGTGAATATTGGAAGAGATTGAAGACCCTGGATCTAGTTTCATCCATCCGGGCTGCGATATATATTTAGGGAAATAAAGAAATTAAATGTACAGCATTGCAGCACAGATAATCATCCTACCAAAAGGATGATGGCTCTATCAGAATCATCAGTCTACACTCAGACGATTGTCTGTCCTATGTACATGAAAATGAATTTATAAAGCTGAGCATGGGAATGCCCGCCTCAGCTAGATCATGAAAACAGTATGAAGATAATGTATTGTATTGTATCTTATTACTGGTCTCCTCCCAGCATTGAAAGAACTTCGGATCCTCATAATAAAGCATTTCACCCGACACCAAAAGGTTAACGGCCTCATACTTTCGGGGGCAACTGTTATAGACATTTTTGTGCCCTACAACTCCAACCATGAAATGTCCATAAACCAAGGGCTCCTAAGTCCCTAAAAGTGTTGTTCTAAGCCCTAAAGGAACAAGGTCAACAGATTACAGCTTCTCCCAGAAGTTCTCCACCAGAAACTGCTCAGAATTGGTCAAAACAGGATCATTGCAGCTGCTCCACTGGCTAGGTGCATTGCATCTCACCCAAATGCACTGTGAGGGTGCGTTGCATTTCAAAACTCCCTTCTGTAGGGTGCAATGGGCGAGAAATGACAAATGGCAGTGTCACTCCGCGAGGTGGAGAGGCAATGGAAGCTTCCAGAATCTTCTCCTGTGACACTTGCCTCACTGAATTCGACCAAGGATGAGTAAGAGGCCCTCAGTCTCCAAGTGGAAGCAAGAACTGACAGAGAGAAGACACTAATCAAATCACAAGCTGACTCATCCTCCTTACAGATATCTATATATGGATCCCTCATCCCAAAGATCCGGAGGCTGGAATTTTGCATATTGTAAGGAATTGTTGTTGGTTTCTAGAGACAAACATCAGATTGTTGGGTGATTTATGATTTGTTTGAGGTGAAGAGGGGCTTCTTTGCTGGGAGGTTGATGATGGGTCGGAATCACTGGTTGTAACTCCTCTTGGATCTTTTCTTGTTTATCAATAAAAACTATTTGAGTTCTCCTCTGTGCTTTTGTATCATTGATGCTTGTTATATTTGTATGGTTAACTTAAATCCGATCCTAAGTTGTTTATGAATATATATCTATGTCTTTGTATAGTGCTCTTCTTCTGTGATCTTACAGGTACTTTGTGAAGCTAGGCATGCAAGGGAGCAGGTAGCTGGAGACTATCAAAGAAGAGAGGGATTGGATCAAAGGATTAGCGCAAGACACAGGTTGGTTCTTTCTATTCCTCTCTATCTATAATTCATAAAGGAAATACAAAAGTAGTTTTTCTCTATTTGTTTCTAAGGCAGCTATCACACCTTAGTGGGATAGAGCAGTTCTAAATAGACACTTTTCCCTATAACACACCTAACGAACCTAATGATGAGAATGAGCAGTTGAATGTGATAGGCAAGGTGTATGGACTGACAATTGATGACGTAAGATTAACGGATTCTGATAGATTTGACAATTTGATGACATTTGACACGGATCTGCACGAATCCCTGATTTTGTAGCGCAGCCAGTGCAAATTCTGGGTTTTGCGCTACAAAAACTGCTAGACTGGGTTTTGCACTACAAAAACTCCAAGACAGTTTTGTAGCACATGTAATTTTTGGAACAGCCTTAACACATGACAATTTGAATAAATGTGGGACCAATGGTGGGTAAAACAAGGTTGTTGACCATATTTAACAAAGGGAACAAGACTCTATCTTGTGTTTTAGACTCCTTAAATAAAACAATAGAAATGACTTGACCAAGACTGACTTACAACTTTGAAACCATACAAGTTGTCTCAATTTTTTTTTTGAATTTTTTTCAGTGATAATCGATAGCATAGTGGTGAACATACTAGGGAATCTATTGAAAATTTATCCTTTCATTCAAATTCAAAGTACCCAGTTAAAAGATTTGTATGATAAGTTTATTCCTAAGATTGGGTCGTTTTATATTTTTTTATATTCAGTCGGTCTGTGTTTTAGATTTGAACACTGGCTCCCAAAAGAACCTCTACTAGATCCCATCCAGATCCAAATCCTCCTACCATAGTGGACAATCTTGAAAATATCTCAAGGAAAACTCCTAGAACTGAGAGTCAGACAAGCAGTAGATTTCTTCACAGAGCCAACTCACTTCCTAAAAACTTTGTTACCTTCCAAGATATCCAATTTGATTTACACTTTGAACAAGGCTTATTTAGGAATAAATCAAATAATTGGAAATATCATATTATCTTTGATCCATCAAGCTTACCCAAAAGCCTAGTGAGAGAACTTTATTCACAAAATGAATCAGATCTTCAGCTGTTACAACATTTTGACACTCTTTAAGATCTAGTGACAGATATCACCTCAAAAATTGATGGTGCTTACCTTCAACATTCAGTAGAATTAACTGCTTTAAACCTAGCAGCTTCCTCCTTCACATCTCTACCTGCATATATTCAATCACCAAGTCCTACTACCTTGATAATTCCTTCAACATAAGGTTGCTCAAATTCCTTTACTCTCATTTCCACCTAGTACTAGTCCAACCTTATCCACTGTTCAACTCCAATCATTCACTATTCAACTTCCTTCATCCACTGTTCAACTTCCTTTAAGTGGTCCTCCACCACCACCACCAATCATGGCTGCCAGGTATGCTCCTTTGGTGTTACTAGTCCCCTTGGCTAATATGCCATAGGACTACCAGTCCCAGATCATAGTATTTGATGGGGTAGGTCCTTTAACAACCCAACAACATGTGGATAAAATGAATGATTGTTTTGACCTACAAGAGGTAGGTGACGAAAGTATTGAGCTCAGAATGTTTGCTCAAAGTTTAGGAGGAAAAGTCAGAAAATGATTTAAGTCTTTGCCTGAAAATAGTATAAATGATCTCCTTGCATTCCACCAAACCTTTCTTAATCTGTGGGCAGTCAAGAAGAACCCTTTACAAATTCTATCAGAATATGAAAATACTGAAAGGGAGGTAGGTGAAAGTGTACAAGATTATTGTGCTAGATTCAACAATACCTATAATCCAATACCTATAAATCCTAAACCACCCTAGGATTTAGCCTTGATAAATTTCCCAGATGGTTTTGATACAGATATGTCTTACTAGCTTAGGGAAAGAAATTCTCCAACACTAAAAGCAATGCAAAGAGACGTTGTGAGTGTAGAGCCCAATTTACAAGCTAAAAGAGTCAGGATGAGAACTGAAAGAAAAGTGAATTTTAAGGAATAATCTTCAACTTCTGCAATAGAAGCCAAAATTGATTCCTTAGTAAGGACTATGGAAAGAATTATGGAGAGAATAAGTATAAATGATAGGAATGTTCCTAGGGAGAATCCACCTATCCAACAGAATCGAAATCCAAACCCTAGGAGAAACACTCCACAAATCAGACAAAGAGATCAAAGTGGAGCAGATAACCAAATTAGGCCACCATTTCAAGTAAATTATGTTGATGAAGGTGGAAGTGTAGTTGAATAAGTTGAGGAAAATAATATTAATTTAATGGGAACCAATGAAGATAGTTATGTTTTTCTTACACAAGAAGAATAGGAATTGTTTTTATTAACTCAAACAGAATTGGAATTTTAAGAATCTGATGACTATAAACATGGACTTGAGAATTCTATCTTAGAAGTCCACAAAAAATATAATCTCAGGAGTAAGAAAAATAATGATAACTCAAATAGAAAGGATTCTAATAACTCTGTGAAGAAAACTTTAGAGCCTGATCCCAAGAAGACTGTTGAAAGCTCTAAGAAAAATGAAAACAATCTAGAAAGGAGAAACATAGAAAATATGGCTAAGAAAACAATTGATGTCTCAACAAAAGCTGTCCAATCTGGAATGCATACTACAAGTCAAGAAACAGAACTCATGACAAAGGTTGTGGCCGAAAGGACTGATTTCTCAAATTTGCTTAAAAATCAAGCACCCTTCAATATTGAGAACGAAATTTCTAAACTCAAGGTCTCTTTTCCTCTTACTGAGTGTTGGGTCCCTATAATACTAGTGATTACCCCATTTATATTGTAGTTATACCCCTTATTAATATTTTTGTGCCCCTATTGTCCCCATATTGTTATTAATGTGCCCCATAGAATCCCTCTATTGTTATTTCTGTGGCTTTATATTATTATTGTTAGGTCGGCTGGATTATATTGTGACTCCTTAGACTCCTATATATAGAAAGGAGGTTTTGTCATTTGAATCATCCAAGAATTGTTCATTTATGTAATGTAAAGGAGGTTTCCCCCTCGAAGAGGCTGAATTCTAAGGAATTGATCTATCTTTTCTATCTTTTCTTGATCTGGTTTCATAACATTTGGTATCAGAGCTTTGGATTCTAGGGTTTCGCTGCTCCAAACAGGTCATCGTGGCATTTTCGCTACAACTTTTTTTCTGTGACGTTTCAGAAGTCACAAAAAAACCCATTTGAGAAGAAATTGCGCTGAACCTTGGGTCCAACGTTCAGAACTTTTTGCGCGATATTTGCGGAGATATGATCTGAGGAAGTTGGTATTTTTGCAGACTCCTGAATTACATTAAAAACAGGTGACCTGGGGAAAATCGTCATAACTTTCTCTCTGGGGATCAGATTGAAATTTCGTAAGAAGGTACAGAAAGAGGACGGATGGTAGTGTCTTTTGTGCATTGTTCAGATCCAAAGGGTGAAACAGTGACTCGTGGCACGTCGTACAAGTTCGCTCTACTGAACTAGTCTATAATCAAGTCACTGTGGGAGATTTCACATAACGCTTCCTTGGAGAATCCAATTTGGGTCATACTTGTGGAATTGGAAAGAGGACACAGAGGGCTACTGCAGGTCACAAATTTAGAACCAGACGATTGAAAAGTACAGAGATACATCAGAGGAAATATCGAGCTCCTACAAAGTGAAAAAAGGTGTGTAGATTTTCTTAAATTTTTGCTTAAGCTTGGTTTGAAAATTTATTTTGAAGGAATTCAAAGGGAATAATAGAGAATTATTATCGATAACTGATGCCCCAAGGAAAGAAAATGCAAACACCTAGTAAGGAACTTGAAATCTCTAGCATGACTCATGAAGAAGAAGAAGAAATGCTATATGATATATCAAAATTACAAGAACAAGTGCAACGAGTGTCACTTGCACAAAAAGCAACATAATCTAAAATGGATGGTTTAAGGAAAGATGTAGAAGATAATATGGATGGTTTAAAGAAAGGTGTAGAAGCTAATATGGATGGCATGAAAGCTAAGGTGAATGGCATGGATGCTAAAATTGATGGCATGGATGATAAGATGGAAGAATTGAAGATAAATATGAATAAGTTGCTACAAGAAATGGTCACTAAGGGTGAAAAGGTACTAAAGGAAACTCATGATGAGAACAAAAGAAATGTTAATCATGATTCCATAGACTCTAATGTTGGATCAAAGACTCACCATGTTCCCGCCACATGGATATTACAGATGGAGCAATTCTTCGATCTCAATAATGTGCAAAACACACAAAAGGTATGTATGGAAACTTTATATTTGGAACCAAATCAGTTTGTATGGTATCAATGGCTTTTCTCTCATAAACAATTTATCACTTGGGCAATTTTTACGGAAGAACTGATAGCACATTCTGAGGATACAAAAAGCAACACTTTTTTTAGCCAACTGATAAGTCTCAAACAAAAGGGTTCAATAATGGAGAACATTGAGGAGTTCCAAAAATTGAACATAAGGGTAAAAGATATTCCAGAGGAGCATAGGATTGATGTGTTCATAGGGTCTTTAAAGGATAATATCCAACATGATGTTCGCCTTTGGGAACTTGATTCATTAGAGAAGGCATTCAGGTTAGCAAGAAAAATGGAAAGCAAAATTATGGCAACCAGGAAGCATACCACTCACAACTATAAAGACGGAAGTGTTAATGCCCCTAGTCTTCCACAACCTATAAGGTTGACACCACAACAATTGGAAGAAAAAAGAGCAAAAGGGCTTTGTTACAGTTGTGATAGCAAGTACACTAAAGGTCATAAGTGTGCTGAGAAGAAGTTATTCTACATAGATTGTGAAGAGGAAGAAGAGAAGGAGCAAGAAAGGTCAAAATAAGAGGATATACTCCAAGAACAAAGCCTAGATGAAGAAAAAATAAATCTGACCATATCTTGTAATGCATTGGCAGGAATTACCACTCCTCAAACCATCAAAATACAAGGAAAAATCAAGAAGAAAAAGGTAATAGTGTTGATTGATTCAGGAAGCACCCATAATTTTATTCATTGTAAGGTAGCAAAAGAATTGAATTGCTTCCTATATCCAACACCAGAGTGTCAAGTGATGATTGCAAATGGAGGAACAATAAATTGCTCTGGAAAGTGCCATAATATCAAGCTATCCATGGGAGAATATGTATTGACTAGCCCAATGCTTTCCATTCTAATGGGAGTTGTTGATGTTGTACTAGGAGTCCAATGGCTACAATCCTTGGGTACAATAGCTTTTAATTTTCAAGAAATTTTCATCAAATTTTATATGGAAGGAAAGGAAGTTGAATTAAGGGGTATTGCAGGGAAAGCAGGAAAGATAATCAGCTCTAATGGTATGACAAAGCTTCTAAAAAAGGAGCAAAGTGGTGTAATTGCACAATTATGTCCACTAGATGTTTCCACATCGGAATCATCTATTTCTCCAGATCTCCAAAAAGTCTTGGACAATCATTCCAAGGTATTTGAGACTCCCAAAGGTCTCCCACCTAGGCATGATCATGATCATGCTATTCATCTGATTCCAGGAAGTGTTCCTCCAAACATCAGGGCGTACAGATATCCCTATGTCCAAAAGAGTGAAATTGAACGTATAGTTGCAGAAATGCTAGAGGATGGTATAATTCAACCGAGTCAAAGTTCTTTCTCTGCTCCAGTAGTATTGGTGCACAAGAAGGATGGATCATGGCGCATGTGTCCAGATTATAGGGAACTCAACAAGCTCACTATTAAAGATAAGTTCCCCATTCTTGTCATTGATGAATTACTGGATGAATTGCATGGATCAATTTACTTCACCAAGTTGGATCTTCGTTCGGGATATCATCAAATCATAATGAAGACTGAAGACATTCTGAAAACAGCATTTAGAACTCATGAGGGTCATTATGAATTTTTGGTCATGTCTTTTGGCCTTACCAATGCACCTTCAACATTTCAAGGTTTGATGAATTCAATTTTCAAACCATTCCTTAGAAAATTTGTGTTAGTATTTTTTGATGATATACTAATCTACAACAAATCTTGGAAGGATCATGTTAAACATGTTGACAGGGTGCTACAACTATTGGAGGAGAAACAATTATATGCAAAAAGATCCAAATGTTTCTTTGGAGTCCAGGAGGTGGAATATCTGGGTCATATTGTATCTCATGAAGGAGTTAAGGTAGACCCTAGCAAAATTAAAGCTATTAAGGAATGGAAAATCCCCACATCCATAAGGCATATGCAAGGATTTCTCGGGTTGACAGGGTATTATCGCAAGTTTGTTAAGAATTATGGGAGAATAGCAGCACCTCTAACAACATTATTGAAGAAAGATGCATTTTCATGGACTCCAGAAGCAACAAAGGCCTTTGAACATCTTAAAGAGGCAATGTGCCAAGCACCGGTCGTAGCTACACCGGACTTCACAAAAACCTTTATTGTGGAATGTGATGCTTCAGGAAATGGAATTGGTGCTGTCCTAATGCAAGATGAAAGACCCATTGCTTTTGAAAGTCGTCTAATCAAGGGAAAGTTTTTAAGCAAAGCTATTTATGAGAAGGAAATGTTGGCAATACTCCATGCACTTAAGAAATGGCGACCCTACCTAATGGGAAGACACTTCAAGGTAAAAACAGATCATGATAGCCTTAAATACTTTTTAGAACAAAGATTATCCTCTTAAGAGCAACAAAAGTGGGTCACAAAGATGTTGGGTTATGACTTTGAAATCATCTACAAAAAAGGGAAGCAAAATGTGGTGGCAGATGCACTCTCAAGAAAGGACGAGGATGTGGAAGCATTGTTGTGCGCCATTTCTATTATCCAACCAGATTGGATAAACGAAGCAAGGGAGGAACGGAAGAATGACGACGAAGTGTGGGCACTTATTCGAAAGTTACAACAAGATTCCAATACGTCTGATACATTTAGCTGGCAAAATGATTCGTTATGGTACAAAGATCGCTTATACCTCTGTAAGAATTCCCAGCTAAAACAAAAGATTCTTATGGAATTGCACACTTCCCCCTTAGGAGGGCACTCAGGATTTTTAAAAACTTACCACAGGGTTAAGAAGGAATTTTTTTGGGATGGCCTTAAATCAAATATTCAAAAGTTTGTGGCGGAATGTTTGGTTTGCCAACAAAATAAAGTTGAAACAATTAAGACACCGGGTCTATTACAACCTTTATCCATTCCAAGCCAACGTTGGGAGGAGGTTTCAATGGATTTTATCACAGGTTTACCAAACTCTGAGGGAAAGAGTGTCATCATGGTGGTAGTTGACAGACTTACCAAGTATGCACACATTTGTGCATTATCATATCCATTTAAAGCCAATACAGTTTCTACTGCATTTATGGAAACAATTCAAAAGCTACATGGAAACCCAAAGATTATTGTAAGTGATAGAGATCCCATTTTCACTGGAAATTTCTGGACAGAATTATTTTCTTGTCTTGGTACTCAGTTAGCTCATAGCTCATATTATCATCCTCAATATGATGGGCAAACTGAGATAGTAAACAAATGTTTGGAAGGATATCTTCGTTGCTTTGTATCTGATAAACAGACACAATGGGTCAAATGGTTGCCTCTGGCTGAATGGTGGTATAACACTTCCTTCCATACAGCAACAAAAATGACCCCATTTATGGCACTTTATGGGTATCAACCACCATCCATCACATCATATTTAAGATAAAATTCTAAGGTTCAGGTAGTGGAACATCACATCGAACATCAACAACAAGTCCTTCAACTCTTAAAGGATAACCTCGTTTTGGCACATAATAGAATGAAACAACAGGCAAATCAACATCGCAGTGAAAGAAGTTTCGATGTAGGGGATTGGGTATTCCTACGGCTACAACCATATAAGAAAATGTCCCTCAAGCAAGCTAAGAAGGATAATAAATTATCACCAAAGTATTATGGTCCATACAAGGTGTTGCAAAATATTGGTACTATGGCATACAAATTGGAGCTTCCTGCAGCTTCTCGTTTGCACCCAGTTTTCCATGTTTCATGTTTAAAGAAGGTTATAGGTGACAAGCTCCCAGTTCAAACAATATTGCCAGAACTTGACGAGGAAGGAAAAATTATATTGGAACCGAAAGCAGTCACAGAAACAAGAACTCGACAGCTACGAAATCGATCAATTTCAGATTATCTTATCAAGTGGAAGAACTTATCTGCTGAAGATTCCACATGGGAGGATGAGAATTTTATGCACAAGTATCCAGAACTACTCAAGTGTTGAGGACAACACTTTTTTGAAGGAGAGGGGCATGTTGGGTCCCTATAATACTAGTGATTACCCCATTTATATTGTAGTTATACCCCTTATTAATATTGTTGTGCCCCTATTGCCCCCATATTGTTATTAATGTGCCCCATAGAATCCCTCTATTGTTATTTCTGTGGCTTTATATTATTATTGTTAGGTCGGCTGGATTATATTGTGACTCCTTAGACTCCTATATATAGAAAGGAGGTTTTGTCATTTGAATCATCCAAGAATTGTTCATTTATGTAATGTAAAGGAGGTTTCCCCCTCGAAGAGGCTGAATTCTAAGGCGTTGATCTATCTTTTCTATCTTTTCTTGATCTGGTTTCATAACACTGAGCTAGTAAACAAAAATATGTATAGGTCCTAGGTTCTAAAGGTACTCAACATAGGAGAAAACACTAATATAGTGAATTTGAATGATGATGATCTTGAACTTTTGTTTGGACCAGAAGTTGATGGCAAGCCTTGAGAAGGGGGTATTCCTCCATTCTATGTCAAACTTAATATTCATTGCAAGATCCTTCATAATGCAATGTTGGATTCAGGTGCATCAAATAACATCATGCCAAAGATTGTTATGGAGAGACTTGGACTTGGAATCACTAGACCATACAAAGATCTATATTCATTTGATTCTAGAAATGTCAAATGTCTAGGTCTCATTAAGGACGTTTGTGTCACACTAGCCTAGATACTAGTAAAAAGTTTAGTGATGGATATAGTAGTAGCTAACATTCCTCCTAAGTATGGTATGCTATTATAAATATCTTAGGGAGCTAAGTTACAAGGAACACTACAATGGATATGACATATGCCACAATACCAATATTTGGCCAACCAAGGAGACTTTATAGAGAAACCTTAATGAAATACATTGTGAGTATCCAAGAAAGGCCAAACAACTATCCCCTCTACTTTGTCCATACCGATCTTGATTCCTTCATACTGTACAATGACAATAATGGAGACATAGATACACAGGTCAAGCAGGCATAAAAGGATCTTAGTGAAGGACTTTACACTAAAACACCCATTATCCAACAGGATCCTAAAACAGAGCTCCTCTGGAATATGACTTTTGATGGATCATGTGGTAAAACACAGGCAAGAGCAAGAGTCTGGTTGTATAATTCAAAAACTAATCAAGTTGAAGTTCATTCTTATAAACTGAATTTTCTGTGTACAAATAACATAGCAGAATATGAGGCATTACTATTAGGCTTGAAGTTGCTTAAAAAAGTAGGCACTAGAAGAATTTCTATCCAGGGAGACTCTGAACTCATCATCAAGAAAATTAAAGGACAATACTCATCAAAACATCCTAGATTGAGAGAATACCGGAATGCTATGATTGATTTTCTTAAAACCTTTGAAGAATATGACCTTGCTATGATCTGTAGGCTCAAAAATTCCCTGGAAAATGGATTAGCTTTTTCAGCCAGCACTTGCAAATTACCTCATCCAAATAAACATCAAAGTTGAAGTGAAGCACCGTCCTGTAGTGCCTAATATCATGAGATACTGGCAAGTTTTTGGAAGTGGTAAACAAATTGAGAGTTTCCTGCAATCAAAGGATAAATTTGAGGATAGTAGCATAGATCTGGAGGCTAAACTAGACATTCAAACTGATGTACATATTAGTATAAATCACCCTGTTGTTTCTGATGAAACAAATTCTATAAATAAGACTGTACATAAAACTGAAATACATAAAGATACAGAAAAGGAAGAATTCAAAGTAGTACAACTCAAAGATAATGTTTTACCTAGAGGGCTTGTCCCTTTGGAAGAGTTATTTAACAATAATGATGTTGTTAGAAAGCCAAAAATGGAACCAACTAGAATAAACATTGAGGAATGCAACATAAGCAGTGAGCAAAACCCCAAAATTATAAAATTTTCAAAATCACTACCTCTAATGGATAAAGGAAAGTATATAGCTCTGTTCAAACAATTCATAGATGTATTTTCCTGAAGCTATGAGGATTTAAAAGCATGTGATACTAGCAATATACAACACAAAATTCCAATCACAAAAGATCAAAAACCTTTCAAACAGAAATTGTGTAGGATAAACCCTGTCCTAATGCCTTTGGTGGAAAAGGAAATCAAGAAAATGTATGAGGATAGAATCATAGTCCCAATTAGATATTCTAAATGGGTATCCAATATTTTTCGTGCAAGCTGGTGAAATAAGATTGTGCATTCACTTTATGAATTTAAACAAGGTTTCCATGAAAGACAACTATCCCTTACCAAAGATGGATCACATACTACAAAGGGTAGTGGGTTCTAGTAGGATTTCCTTGTTAGATGGTTTTTCATGGTATAATCAAGTTTTGGTGCCTCCTGATGATCAAGATAAAACTGCTTTTACTACTCCCTGGGGAACTTTCATGTATGTAAAAATGCCTTTTGGATTGATGAATGTAGGTGCTACTTTCCAACGAGAAATGGACATTGCTTTTTCAGATGAAATTGGACATTTCATTGTGATTTATCTTGATAACATCACTGTATTTTCAAATACTGATGTCGAACACCTGGCACTGTTATCACCCCAAGAAACTCACCTAGGTTGCATATCAGTGATGCTCGGGAACATTATAAACTCAACAAAATGTTGGATAAAATGATGGATGAATGAAAGAAATGTTGTATATTCAAGCCAGATAACCACTCCTACTATGATTGATCCCAGACACGGGTGAAAACCCGCAAACTACAAGGCTTTTAACCACCAATTACTCACAGTTTAAACAAAATGTGATGATGGAGAAGACTGACTACACTAGCAGATACATAGGACCCTGTGATGGCCAACTGCAACCAGTTAGGAGGTCTGCAAATCTATTATCTAATACACAGACAGGATGACAGCTCTCTGGTATTTAAACAACAGAAACCTATAAGCAGACTCAATCATACATGCTAAATTCTAACACAGAGGTGGGATGACAGCCCCTCTACTATTAAAAATCAACAGCACATCAACAACTGCAAAACAGGCACGACCTGGAACAAGTAGAAGAAGTGGAAAATGAGCAATTGACAACAAAAGAAGCTTGTATTAGTTGGAGATGAAGACCAGAAGCTGCAGGTTACATAATAGTTACAGTCTCCAGAAGTTGAAGCTTACAACACCCTCTCTCTCATATAACACTCATCAAACTGATTACATCATTTTTCTCAGTATATATAGAATTTGTTTACAAAATTGCTTTGCTAGGCTATGTGTGAAGGTGTCTTAATTGACCACTAACAGTATTTACAGTTAGATATGGGTCTTCTGCTACAATCTGAATGTTTTAATAGACGAAGGACATTTACTGGTACTTTGGTGTACTCCTTGAACAAGTGGAATGTTGACTGGATAAACTTCCATAACTTCGGCATGGTTGAACTGCTCGAGGGTGTCCTTTCTGTCCTTGACCGTTTTGTTCCTTAACTATGGAAGCTGATGATTAAATGCAGGTAGTTGGATCATAACTTACTTCTCCGCGCGCCCAAAATTGGCCAAAAACACAACAACATAGATTAAAATGGACGTAGGGCCTACACATGAATATTGACCCTCGGATGACATGGATGAATGGCCGAGACTTCATGGAGAGAAGCGATTGGAAAACACAGGGAAGAACGAACATAAACTGTCAGATCACAAAAATCAATGGCCCAGACAAGATATTGGAGTCTATCGGGAGATGAGCGGTCGAGGTCAATGCAGGCCATTGGATCACCCTCAGACAGATCTGACGGTCATCGCACACGGATGTTGCAAGGAGTTTAAATGGCGGGGAGATAACGGTATGGCAAGAAGTGGTTTTCTCACACCACTTTTGGGCAGAGGATTGTTTACGTACAAGGACATGCGATCCAACAGTTTGAAGACATGTGGCTGGTGGAATACCACTTTCCCGCTGGTTATATAACATGCAGGTTGACAGAGCGGGGCTTGCGTACAACTTCAGATCAATGGGCAGACGACCGAATGGCCAAAATTTAACGCACATGTTGATTGATATGATGGGTGATATGACAGGTAAGGGGACAGCCCGACTATGGATTATTTTATATGCGCGGATTATAACGAATTAACATTAGCGCCTAGGATAAGATAGAAACAAAGGTTAATGTAGGGTTTTAAAGGTGAATGAAAAAGCTTTAAGGGGAAGGATGTAATGGAATTGCGGGAGCTATAAGGAGGAAAGGGAACAATAAAGGGAAATCATGAAAATCTAGTGCTAGCCTTGCACGACCAAAACTAGCACTACTCAACACCTAATTTAATCCAACAAAAGTTGAAACTGTAGCAGAGCTAACACTGGCTCCTTCTGCGGATGAGATCCTCCCTTCGAGGTCTCAATAACCTGTAGACCACTGCCTTTCCAGCTGAAAACACATTAACAAAACTTCCTACTGTTCCATTGGGCATGGAGTCTATTTTGCATGCATAAAACTAATAAAAACAAACTATTTACAACCTTTAAGGCCAAATACCTTAAACAACATAAATTTTCAAAAACCACACATTAACTAGGCCATCAAAAATTGCTTCTCCTTCCATACATTTCAGTATGAAGGTGTTTTTCCCTTGAACCCGTGAAATAATGAAAGGCCCTGTCTAGAAAGCATCAAATTTCCCATGATTGCCTTTCTTTTCCTTCAGTGCATCCCATTTCAACACCAAGTCACCAATCTGAAAATTATTTCTTTTTTCCTTCTTGTCAAAGGTTTCCTTGATGCTTCTCTGATGTGCTGCATCTTTTTCATCCAGCTGTTCTCTAATCTGATGCAACTCTGTTAAATCAGTGATTCTTCTTGCCATGTCTTCCTCTTCATCTTGCTCTGTTTGAAGGAATTTTGCCACGGGGAGAGTTAGCTAAATTGGGAATACAGCCTCAGTGCCATACACTAGTTTGAATGGAGAGCTCCTTGTGGACTTCTTGATAGTCACTCTATCAGCCCACAGTGCATACTTGAGCTTTGAATCCCAATTCTTTTTATTATCTTCTAACAGCCTTTTAATTATCTTGATCAGAATCATATTAGAGGATTCTTCTAGGCCATTTCATTGAGGGTAATATGAGGTGGAATGAACAAGTTTAATGCCCATCGAATCACACATTTCCACAAACTCTTTGGCCTTGAAGACTGCTGTATTATCAGTTACTAGTTTATGTGGACAACCAAATCTGCTGAGAATATTTTCTGTTAAAAAATTTATGACCACATTATGATCAGCCTTCCTTGTAGGGACTGCTTCAATCCATTTAGTGAAATAATCAGTGACTACTAATATCCACCTGTGCTAGCCATTGGAATGTGGATTGATTTCTCCAATGAAATCCAAATCCCACTGTTGAAAAGGTCTTTTTGCCTAAATTGGTTTTAGGGGCAGAGATTTCAACTGCTGTCTTCCTTCAAATCTTTGGCACTTGTCACAAGATTTAACAAAATCAAATACATCATAAAACAAAGTGGGCCAATAGTACCCAGCTCTGATAATTTTATGGGCTGTAGTTTTCCAATAATGGTACCCTCCACACATGTTGTTATGAAACTACTGCATAATTTCTTTTGATTTTTCTTTGTCCAGACACCTCAAAAGCACTCTAGATGGATCCCTCCAGTAGTGCAGATTTTCCATAATGCAATATTTTGCTGCTCTAAGCTTTAAAGTTATGGATTGACTTGTACTTAAGCCTGAAGGGATTTCTAGCTTCAACAAGAAATTAATTATTGTAGCATACCAGTTACATGAAGCTAGATTTTCGACCACAGACTATTTTTTCCCTATTTCAGCTGCATTTTCCTCTTCATTTGTTTGACTGTCTACTGCAATTGTGCACAAGAAATCAATGTCTAAAGACCTACAATTTTCTTCAGCCAATAACTTGGCAAGACCCTGACCTCTGACTAACTTTCTGGGCTTCAGCTCTATGTTGAATTCAATCAGTTTAGCAATCCATTTTGCCCTTCTTCCATCAGCATCAGGTTGAGTTAGGACATCTTTTATTGTAGCAGAGGGCACATATGCAATTTTTTTTTAATGCAAGATATAAACTCTGAAAGCCTTTAAGGATTTAATAAGAGCATATGCCTATTTTTCTATAATATCGTACCTCAGTTCATCATCCCTCAAATTCTTGCTAAAAAATGCCACTAGATGCTTTGAACCTTCATCATCCAGCTGCAACAAAATAGCTGCAATGGTGTCTTCAAAAGCAAATGAGAAAATATGAAACTCCTTGTTGTAATCTGGACTTATTAATGTAGGAGCTTCCATTATAGCCTTCTTGATATAATCAAATGATTTTCTTGTTGTTTCAATCCATCTTACCTCTGCTCCTTCCTTCAACATGGAGGTGACATGCTTTACCAACTCAGAAAAATTTGGAATAAACCTCCTTACAAAATTTATTTTGCCCAGAAAGGACTAGACATCCTTCTTTGATCTGGGGACAGTCAAAGCCTGAATTGCTTTGACTCTTTCTGGGTCAATCTGAACACCTGCAGCAGACACAACGTGTCCTAACAACTTGCCCTCATGTAAAGAAAATTGTGATTTTTTAGGATTTACTGATATTCCAAACCTCCTGCACTTCAAAAATATCTTTTTCAAATGCTAAAAATGATGTTGATGGATGCTGGAATAAACTATTATATCATCAAGATAGACAAGCATAAATTTTTCCTTCTCTCCCGCAAAAGCTATATCCATAGCTCTCTGAAAGGTGGCTCCAACATTCATCAATCCAAATGGCATTTTGGCATACATGAAAGTGCCTCAAGGAGTGGTAAATGCAGTCTTTTCTTGATAATCTCGGTGCACAGCAATCTAATTGAAGCCTGAAAATCCATCCAAAAATGACAGGACTTTAGCTCTTGAAACCTTCTGCAATAAATGCTCCATCTTTGGTAAGGGATAATTATCTTTCTTTGAGCATTTGTTTAGATTTCTGAAATCGACACATAGTCTGATTTCTCCACTCTTCTTCCTCACCACAACCAAATTTGCCACCCACTTCGAATACCTAAGAGGAACAATAATCTTGGCAGCCAACAACTTTTTAATTTCCTTTTCAATCAAAGGAAGAAGCATTGGATTTATTGGTCTCAACTTTTGTTTGAAAGGAATAGTGTCCTTTTCCAGAGGGATTTTTTGCTGAATTATATTTTTATCATAAGTTTGCAGGTCACTATACTCCCAAGCAAACACATCAGCAAATTGCCTCAGTAAATTGCAGTATTCAGCACTTTGATCAGCAGACAAATGTGTGGAAAGATTTACATATTTGGGTTGACTTGGACTTGCCTATATCATGCTTACAGATTGCAGATTGGTATTCTTTTTGAGCAGCCTTGTAAGGCACATCATTCTGATGAAACAATCTTTCAAGAGGAATTAGGCCTTTAGGAATATGGTTACTAGGAAGCTGGACTATGCTGTTTTGGCCAATTTTATTTCTAAGCTGGGACTGGGATTTTTCTAGCAAGGCATCATTCTCTTGGTCAATTTGCATTTCTAAAAACTCATCAATAACTTGAAGGAACCTATTTATCTCATTGTCATCTTCAAAAACATTCCAATGGTGGACATTATATAGCAAGGAAGGTCTGTACTTCATTTGGACTTCATAAACTAACCTGAGAGGCATGGGAGGTATAAATAGACTGACAGAAACAGCAAGGGAATCAGCAAGCTGATTTTGGGCTCTAGGAATGTATGAAATACAGAAAAAAAATCAAAAGAATCTGTAACTCTCCATACCTCATCTCTGTACGCTTTCAGCCTTGGGTGCTTTGCCTGAAATGTTTTATTTATTTGCTGAATTATCAGATCAGCATCTCCAAACACCTTTATGCTTCTAATTCCTCTATCTTTTGTTGCACTAAGGCCCAAAAGAAAAGCCTCATACTCTGCTATGTTGTTTGTAACTTGAAAAATCAGCTTAAAAGACAGCTGAATGCTTTCTTTCTTTGGAGACACTAGCACCACCCCTGCTCCTGCAGTCTCCCTAGAACACACTCCATCAAAGAACATCTCCCAAATCTAATTTCCTTGCACTTCCTCGGCCTAAACTATTGGTTTCCTGAGCTGCATCTTGGCCTTCTAAGATTCTTCTATTTGGAGAATGCATGCTCCAAAATCGGTGTTCAATGCATATATAGGATGATTTGTAGGATTCTTCTCATCACTAATGATGTATGCCAGCTGTGCTTCTCTGTATAATCTCTTGCTTTCTCCTCCAAACACTAGGACACTAGCATAAGATAGATCATTCTATAATGTCTCACCTAGTCTCTTAATCCACCCCCTAGACAACAACATACCAAACTTGGGAGGAACATCTGCTACCACAATATCCATGACGATGCTCTTCATGGGAAGATGGGTTAAGGTAATGGCCAGATCTTTAATCAATCCAAGAAATTTCACCTTCCTTGAATCAAAATAAAATAAATCATGATAGGGTCTACTGATATCAACGCCTAACTCTTTCATGACAGCTTTAGGCATCAAATTGTGGCTGGCCCCTGTGTCTAGTAGGCAGTTGTGGAGGATTTTGTCATGAATGGTCAATCAGACATAAAAAGATGGAGAATTATTATCAGCAGGTTCAAACATGGAGCTAAGCACAATGGAAGGCTTGTCATCTTGCAAATTGACTGTGTCAGTGGACGTTTGTTTGGTTTCTAGCTCAAGGGCTTCAAGGATAGGCTTCCTAAATACTTCACTCTTAACCAACTCAACCAGAGGCACAGATATTTTCAATTTCTAAACTTCTGACTCAAAGCTGAAAGAAGAAGATGACTTATCAAAACTTTTTACCTCTTAAACTGGAGCTTTGAGGATGACTGGATCAGCTGCTAGTCTTCTTTGCTTGATATTATGTGGTTCTGTTTGGACATCATCTCTTTGGGAAGGATTATCTTTGACATTCTTTGCATTGGATCTCAAATTGTATCTCTTCTGCTGTTCAGTTTTTAGAACAGCTCCTCTGCCCCACTCTTGACTGTTTTGTTCTTGCAGCAATGATTTTTCATATTCAGCTAATGTCAAAAATACAGCGATGCCTTTATCTTCCATACAGTGAATTTCATCCTCATCTTCTTCAAAATTTTCTTCCTCCATGACTGCATTTTGAAAGGGAGCTTTTACTTTCTGATCTTCTATTATTTCTTCACCCCTTTGCATAATTTGCAACTATTCATTTTCTCTTCTGAATGGATTCTAATTTCTTGGAGCAAATGTATTATGTTGCCTTTTTTTCCTGAGTTTTGTTCCACTTTTAGCTTAGAAATTTCAGCAGCCAATGACTCTATCATCTTAGTCATTTTTATCTTATTTAGGCTCTGAAGATGAACTAGAAGAAGTAGATGCTTGAATTCTTTGTCTTCTTCTGTCAGCTTGATTTTTGAGCTTTTTTTGCAGCCATAATATTAGATTCCACCTCTAGTGTTGCATCCTGCATGTCCGCCAGCGTGGCACATCTTATTTCTCTCAATAACAGGCAGAAATCAGAGTTAAATGCATTGGCATAAGTGAGTTTCGCAGAGGTAGGAGTGGGCTTTACCTCAGCTAGAATCTTACTGTACATTTGATTGAATCTTATATTAAAATCAAGTATTGATTCCCCATTTTCCCTCTTCAGATTACCAAACTCAGTATGGTAATACAAAAAATCCTTCTTATCTCCGCATTTCTTCAAAAATGCATCATATAATACTTCTATATCTGTAATAGATCTCTAGGGCAATTCTCTAAACCATTTCCTAGCCTCTCCATCAAGGCTCTGGAAAAAAACTCTCATCCACACATCATTTTCACTTATATCCAAATTATCAACATAACTGTAAAAAGATTCTAGGTGTTCTTCTGCTGTTAGTCCTTCTGTACCAGTAAATTTAGGCATATATTTCTGATATTCTCCCACAGGCATAGGATTTAAAGGCACAGGCAACACCAGTGGTCCATATCTAGCAGCTACAATCCTTTCTATTCTCGTGGGTGATTGTTGTCCTACCATGATTGGAATATTTGGAAGAATACTAACAGATGAAGGAGTAGGAAGTAATGTAATGGATGGAAATGAACAAGGGATGCTCTGGACTGAAGGGGAAACTTTCTTTGGACTGAGATTCAAAGGGGAACTAACTGAACAAGGGGCTGAACTAATCTCTGAAGGTTTTTCTTTATTAAGGGTTCTGATTTCTAAATCTTCAATATGTAAGTCTTTAGCTACAACTTTATCTTTCAGAGAAGAATTAGATTTCTTAGGCTTACTTGATCCTGATGCCCCTTTATGTGAAGATTTCTTTGATTTAGCAGTCCTCTCAAGTTCAGGCAATGGTTCAACTAGAGATTTCTGAGGATTTCTTCGAGTATGTCTCACAAACTGAGCCAGAACATCAATGTGGAGTCACCAAATGATGGTCTTCCTCCAATGGAGTCACCAGACAGATGATTACAACCAGAAACTATGTTCAAACCTTGTCTATCATCAAAGTTTGAAGTTGTGTCGTTCTCCTAGCGAAGTTGAGCTTCGATTCTCCTCTCCCCGGCAGAGGCACCAATTAATGTTATCACCCCAAGAAACTCACCTAGGTTGCATATCAGTGATGCTCGGGAACATTATAAACTCAACAAAATGTTGGATAAAATGATGGATGAATGAAAGAAATGTTGTATATTCAAGCTAGATAACCACTCCTACTATGATTGACCCCAGACATGGGTGAGCACCCCCAAACTACAAGGCTTTTAACCACCAATTACTCACAGTTTAAACAAAATGTGATGATGGAGAAGACCAATTACACCAGCAGATACACAGGACCCTGTGATGGCCAGCTGCAACCAGTTAGGAGGTCTGCAAATCTATTATCTAATACACAGACAGTATCATAGCTCTCTGGTATTAAAACAACAGAAACCTATAAACAGACTTAATGATACATGCTAAATTCTAACACAGAGGTGGGATGACAGCCCCTCTACTGCTAAAAATCAACAACACATCACCAACTGCAAAACAGGCACAACCTGGAACAAGTAGAAGAAGTGGAAAATGAGTAATTAACAACAAAAGAAGCTTTTATCAGTTGGAGATGAAGACCAGAAGCTGCAGGTTACATAATAGTTATAGTCTCCAAAAGTTGAAGCTTACAACACCCTTGCTCTCATATAACACTCATCAAACTGATTACATCATTTTTCTCAGTATAATAGAATTTGTTTATAAAATTGCTCTGCTAGGCTATGCGTGAAGGTGTCTTAATTGACCGCCAATCATATTTACAGTTATATATGGGTCTTCTGCTACAATCTGAATGTTTTAATGGACCAAGGACATCTACTGGTACTTTGGTGTACTCCTTGAATAGGTGGAATGTTGACTAGATAAACTTCCATAACTACTGCATGGTTGAAATACTCGAGGGTGTCCTTTCTATCCTTGACTGTGCTATTCCTTAATTGTGGAAGCTGATGATTAAATGCAGGTAGCTGGATCATAACTTTCTTCTCTGTGCGCCCAAAATTGGCCAAAAACATAGCAATATACATTAAAATGGACGTAGGGCTTGCACATTAATATTGACCCTCGGATGACATGGATGAACGACCGAGACTTCATGGAGAGAAGTGATTGGAAAACACAGGGAAGAATGAACATAAACTGTCGGATCACAAAAATCAACGGCCCAGACAAGATATTGGAGTCTATCGGGAGATGAGCGATCGGGTTAATGTGGGCCGTTGGATCACCCTTAGATAGATCTGATGGTCATCGCACACGGATGTTGTAGGGAGTTTAAATGGCGGGGAGACAACGGTATGGCGGGAAGTGGTTTTCCTGCACCACTTTTGGGCAGAGGACGGTTTACGTACAAGGACATGCGATCCAACAGTTTGAAGACACGTGGTTGGTGGAATACCACTTTCCCACGAGTTATATAACATGCAGGTTGACAGAGCAGGGCTTGCGTACAACGTCGGATCAACAGGCGGAGGATCGAACAGAAATAATTTAACACACATGTTGATTGATATGATGGGTGATAGGACAGGTAAGGGGAGGGCCCAGCTATGGATTACTTTATATGCACAGATTATAACAAATTAACATTAGCACCCAAGATAAGATAGAAAAAAAGGTTAATGTGAGGTTTTAAAGGTGAATGAAAAAGCTTTAAGGGGAAGGATGCCATGGAATTGCGGGAGCTATAAGGAGGAAAGGGAAAAATAAAGGGAAAACATGAAAATCTGGTGCTAACCTGGCACGACCCAAACTAGCACTGCTCAACACCTAATTTAATCCAACAAAAGCTGAAACTGTAGCAGAGCTAACAGGCACATCTAAAGAAAGTATTTGAAAAATGCATAAAATTTGGTATCTCCCTCAATCCCAAGAAAACATTGTTTGGTCTTGAAGAAGGAAAAATTTTAGGCCATATCATCTCCAAGGATGGAATCAAAATTGACCCCAGTAGGATTGAAGGTATCCTTAAAATTAGTCATCCATGAAACATGAAAGAACTTCAATCTTTTATTGGAAATATAATTTTTTTGAGAATATTTATACCAAATCTTGCTGAACTACTCAAAAACATAACAAGCATGCTCAAGAAAGACACAAAAAATAAATGGAATGTTGAAGCCAAACAATCTTTTGACCTAGTCAAGCATGCATTAACAAAAGCTCCAATTTTAATCAGCCCAGATTTCACTAAAGATTTTATTATGTTTTCTTTTGCATATGAACATACTATTATTGTTGTGCTATTACATAAAAATAATGAAGGACACGAGCAACCGATAGATTTCTTTAGCAAAGCTATGAGAGATGCTTCTTTAAAATACAATATTATGGAAAAATAGGCATTTGCTCTAGTTAAAGCAATAAAATATTTTAGGGTTTACATTTTACATTCTCATATCATTTCTTATGTGCCTAATGTAATTGTCAAAGATATTCTTACACAAAATGGACCTGATGGGAAGAGAGGCAAATGGATAGTTGTGATTCTAGAATATGATATAGAAATCAAGCCCACCAAGTTGATCAAAGGACATGGATTAGCCAAATTGATGGCTGAATCAAATTTCAATGCATTAGACATCAACATGGTGTTTTCTTTGGATGATCTTGAGGAACTGGTGACTCCACAAATAGACAAGGCATATCTAAACTCTTCCTCGTATGTAGACCTTTCATATGTTTTGTTCAATTTAAATGCTCCTCCTGGATTATCCAAAACAAAGGCTATATTTCTTAAATTAAAAGCAATCAAATTTTGCATTGTTGATAATATATTATATTGGAAAGATGCTAGAGGTGTCTTTCTTAGATGTTTTTTAAAAGATGATGCTGACAAAGTCATGCAGGAAGTTCATGCAGGTGACTGTGGGGGCCATCTTTATTGGAAGACAACTGCTAATAAAATCCTTAGAGTAGGTTACTATTGGCCTACACTTTAAGATGGTGACTACTTGCCGTAAATGCTAAACCTTTGAAGGAAAGAGAAAATTAGTACCTTTGCCCCTAAAACCTATCTCTATTGAAATCCCTTTCCAATAATGGCGATTGGATTTCATTGGTGAAATTCATCCCCCGTCCTTTGCCCAACATAAATGGATCCTAACAGCCACAAACTACTTCACCAAATGGATAGAAGGCATCCCTTCTAGAGCCACTAATGATTTAGTTATTATAAAATTCCTTGAAACCAATGTCCTTTCTAGATTTGGCTATCCTAGGAAACTAATCAATGATAATGATGCAACTTTCAAATCAAAAAAATATGGTGGATTTATATCATAAGTACCATATTTATTTGAGTCATTCAACAACTTATTATCCTCAAGGTAATGGGTTGGATGAATCTTCCAACAAGAGTTTGGTAAACATCATTAAGAAGATTTTGGAGGAAAATAAAAAGTCATGGCACAACAATTGATCTATGCATTATGGGTTGATAGATTGACTACAAAGAAATCCATTGGCATGTCCCCATTTCAATTGGTTTATGGAATAGATGTTTTTTCCCTTCTTCCATGGGGGCACCAGTTATGAAGATCATTCACGAGGTACAAATTGAACCAAATGATATACAAAGAAGGATATACCAAACAATTCAATTGCAGAAGTCTAGAGAAGAGGTATACAATAGAATTCAAGTTGTCCAAGAAAACATAAAGAGATTTTTTGATAAAAGAACAAAAGCTGATGATTTCAACCTGGGAGACAAAGTGTTGAAATGGGACTCAAGAAGAGAGGACAAAGGGAAACATGGTAAACTTTAAAATATTTGGAAAGGCCCATATATCATTATGCTTTTAGAGGAAATAATGCATTTTCTCTCAAGGAGTTAGATGGAACAGAATTGACATGAGGTCTTGTCAATGGCAGGATGTTGAAGAATTAATTTTCTTGAATACACAGATTTACTCACTCCATTGTAAATATCACAATATTTCATGTTTTCAGTTAGATTATTCATTTGATAAAAAGAAATAAGAATGAATATAATGCGGATTTGAAGGATTCAAGGCTACTGGCCATGTGTTCTTGACACTTCAAGTTGAGAAGTGACATCCCCAACTGGAGCCACTGTTAGGGTCCTATAATTTATAGTATCTCAAGGTGATTGAGTATTTCACCATTTGCAGATTTCAAATTGTTCATAGATTACAATATTCAATTGATTTCAAAAAAAAAAGAGAAAAGAAAAGAAATGAAAAGAGGGTATATAAAAATAAGAAAACGAACAAAAGAGAAAAAAAAAGAAAAAATAAAAAAGAAAACCCAAAATGTTGTTCAAATCATACATTATAAGCATGATTGAACAAATTTCAATTTTCATTGATAGGTTAGAAAATAAAGATTTGTTAAACAGTTTAATCTTGGAAAATCAATAGCTAGGTAGAAATAAAATTGGTTCAACTGTTTAATCTGGACCAAGGGGAGAAATAAGTGATAGAGTAGGTTAGAATTTAAAAGAAGAAAGAGATAAAAGGAGAAAGGGTCTACTAGTCTAAGTGCACCCTGCAAATGAAAAAGAAAAAATGCTAGACTAGAAAATATGGGTAGGTAGACTGAAGATTCAAAGAAAAAAGGACATGATAAGTTCTTTAGGTTTGATAAAATATCAAAGTTTTCCCAAAGTCAGGAAAAGAAATTAAAAGAGAAGGGGTGTTGGATATAATATTGAGAGGGGTGGTGAATTAGTATTTACAAATCAATAACTTTTTCTTTTCATACTCTGATTTATATACGCTACTTCAATGAAGGTAACTCGTGGGTACATGCAACTGTATTTAAGGCAACCAGCGTATGTCCACCAAACTTGTGATTCAGTTAATTCATCATATGTTGATCTTTAATCAGTGCATTTGTACTTCATTAACCATATAAATAGTAACCATGTGTAGTAATAACAGAAAAAACCATCAAACATAAGAAACACACATGAACAACAAGATTTAAGGTGGAAACTGAATGCAGGAAAAAAACCACATATTGTTGTCTTCCTTTAATATAAGAAAAACTTGTTTACAATCTTGTACTAATGCAGACTCATACTAGTATGTAGGAACCCACCTGCAGAAGGCTACAACCTTTTCTTGTTCTCTAGCTTCTACTGGAAGGGAGCTACAACCCCCTATCTCTTGTACTAGCTAATCTGTTTACTAGTACGTAGGCGCCGACCTACAGAAGGCTCCAACCTTCACCCATTTTCTAGTTGCTACTAGAAGGGAGCTCCAACCCCCTGGCTCTTGTACTAGCCGATACATTTACTAGTACATAGGCGCCGACCTACAGAAGGCTCCAAAATTCACTCGTTTTCCAGCTACTACTGGAAGGGAGCTCCAATCCCCTGGCTCTTATATTGGTCAATAAAATACATAGGCGTCGGCCTATAGAAGACTATGACCTTCTCTCTTCCTCCAGGGACCATGTTTCATAAATTGTCAGAATGGATACTCCTAGAACACAACACCACAATCTGAAGACCGCGTTTCATCAAATTTTCATACTGGACCCATCAACAACATTGAAGCTCAAAATCATAACTATAATACAACCATCAAATACATCTGCATCAACCAATCACTTAAACTCAATCATCACTCTCTGAATCAACCATAGTTGAATAAATCAATCATTGACGACCCATCATCACTGAAGCAAATCATAATCAATCAATTTGAACATTCAGAACACTGTCACTAGAATATAGTCACCAAAACACAAAGCATAACCCAGAACTCTGCATCAACAACCAGAACCAACTGCAACTTCAAACATCATATTTCATAATGTATATGCTACTTCGATGTGTTGAACCAGTGTGTATACTCGCATTTATAAAAGCAAACCAACATAAAAATCTGTAAATACTAACTTAAAACTTCATAGCTATTCCAGAATTTAGTCATAAACAGATCATAACATTTATAGAATAAAACATGCATTAGTATTCATATCTAGACTTGCCATGATCAAACCACATAATGATAATTCACTTCAGGCCTTATGATCCCGATCCATCATCCATCATCAATCACATAGGTGCATCCTTAGTTCAGGTCAAGCAAAGAATCAGAAGCCCATAACTTGCATATTTGATCTAACACTTCATAAGATATGCAATATTTGCACACTTGGCCTAATGATCTTCTCCTCCTTATACAGTTTTAGGCCTCTCTCAATACCTTGGACCAAAACCACTTAGGACCAATACCTTGGACCAAATACCTAGGGTCAATACCTCGGACCAAATACCTTGGATCAATACCTTAGACCAAAATAACTTGGACTAAATACCTTGGACCAAAACCTTGTGTTTCCAACATGTATTCAATTTTTCTCCTGTGAAAATGCATGTTAGGTTGTGTTATATTCTTTCCACGACTAATGCACGTAGTTAACCAGAGGGTTAGAGGAGGGTCGAAGCCCCCCTTCGTTGCGCTGATTGTGTAGCGGGGCGGGGGGTGGGGGGGGGTCATAGGGGGTTTGAGGTGTGTTATAGAAATTTTTGTGCCTTACAGCTCTAAGCATGAAATGTCCATAAACCAAGGGATCCTAAGTCCCTAAAAGTGTTGTTCCGGCCCCTAAAGGAACAAGGTCAACAAATTACAGCTTCTCCGAGAAGTTCTCCACCAGAAACTGCTCAGAATCAGTCAAATCAGGATCATTTCAGCTGCTCCACAAGCTAGCTGTGTTGCATAGCACCCAAGTACACTAGATAGGTGCGTTGCAACGCACCTAAATGCACTATCAAGGTGCGTTGAGCGGGAAATGACAAATGGCAGTATCATTCCGCGAGGTGGACAGACAATGGAAGCTTCCAGAATCTTCCCCAATGACACTTGCCTCACTGAGTTCGACCAAGGATGAGTAAGAGGCTCTCAGTCTCCAAGTGGAAGCAAGAACTGACAGAGAGAAGACAATAGTCAAATCATAAGCTGACTCATCCTCTTTTCATACATCTATATATGGATCCCTCATCCTAGAGATCCAGAGGCTTGAATTTTGTACATTGCAAAGAATTGCTGTTGGTTTTGAGATAGATATCAGAGCATTGGGTGATTTATGCTTTGTTGGAGGTGAAGAGGGGATCTTATGCTGGGAGGTTGATGCTGGATTAGGAATCATCGGTTGTAACTCCTCCTGGATCTTCTTGTTATATAAATAAAACTATTTGAGTTTCTCCTACATGCTTGTGTATCATTGATGTTTGTTACATTTGTATGTTTAGCTTAAATCTGATCCTAAGCTATTTATGAATATAAATCCATGTCTTTTTGTAGTTTTCTTCTTCTGTGATCTTACAGGAACTTGGTGAAGCTGGGCAAGTAAGGGAGCAGGTAGCTAGAAGCTGTCAAAGAGGAGAGAGATTGGATCAAAGGACTGACGCAAGACACAGGTTGGTTCATCGTATTCCTCTTCATTTATAGTTCATAAAGAAGAATACAAAAGTAGTTTTCTCTGTACCAACATTTGCATGTACACATGAGTTAGATTAAAGTCTTGATAGAATAAAGCACAAGGTCATTATAAACAAAAACAGTAAACAGCAATATGGTCAGAGATTTTACCAATAGCACCCCACTGCTCGCCATCCGGCAGTACTAAATCTGGATCACCCCGAAAGTCCATACCAGCATATGGATACTCGGAATAAACCATCTCCTGACGATCGAACCACCTGAAGAAGGTATCAGAAAATGAAATCTTAGACTGGCCAGCATGCCTAGACATGTGGTCAACCCATCTCTGCATACGTGGTTCAGTAGGAGAAGGTAAATCGAGTGCAATGTACTGCGGCTGCATCAGTGGTATCTTCTCCAAGGCAAAGGCGGTCAAAATAGAACCGAACCCAAATTTCTTCAACCTCCCGTTCTTTATCTTGTTCAATTGTTCTTTCATCACAAGAAGTACTGCGTCGCACCAGTTGAACACCTTCGGTTGGAGGCATTCCAAGGCATGTTGCATATAGGATCTGTTGGCTACATGAAGAGACGCACTACCGGCCATCCTACCAAAAGTAAACAGGATAGTCCTAAGGGACTTGTCAGTCACATCACGGATGATGATATTACCGTCTTTACTCGGCTGAGATCCTTCCCTGCAATACTGGTGGACATAATCTCTCACAGAATCGCCTCCTCGGGCCGAACCTGACAAAGAGATGGGGGCACCCGGCCTCGACAAGCCAGTCAAGAAATAGATGTCTACTACAGTCAAGGGGATAGATTTTCCCCTAATCTAGAAAACTTGATTGATAGGATCCCAAGCATCAAGCAAATACTGCAGTAGGTTGATCTGTTGTCTCATGCTAGAAATGCGGAAGAACTTCAGCAAGCCACAATTCCGCAGCTCGTTCACTGTAACTGGATCATGTAGGGCAATCATGTCCTCCTCTTCATGCTCACGTTCTTGCCATGTAAGGGTCATCTTGCTCCCAAATCTATGAAAAAACAAATAAGAGAGGAGTTAGATCCTGATTTTGGTGAGAAACATGCAAAAATTCCATCAAAAATTGTGCAACAAATTCCCTTTCTGCACCCAACGCACCTGTAGCAGTGTTCTAGGTGTGTTGAATGTCAAACTACCTTCATTCAAGATAGCATTCAATGCAGGTTTCGATACACTGGGGGTGCGTTGATGGCAGAACGAACCCCTCAAACCCCAAGGGCTCAGAAAAGCAGGGAATCAGGGTCAAAAAGCAAAATGGAAACCATGAAATGAAAGAGCTCAGGTTTAGCTCCTACCTGGTCTAGACGGCGCCGAGAATCGTCCACAAGATCTCTTGAAATCAACTGATGAAAATCGAGGGGGAAAAGCACCTCCAAAGCTCCAACAAACCAAGTTCAAATGAAATGGTAAAATGAGAGGTAAAAACACTTTTTAATTACTTTTACTTAGTTCAAAGTAAAATATTAGCGTGTTAATCTCATTTTCAAGCAAATATTGTTCATTTCGGACTAGTTTGATGAAGCAGTTGAAAATACAGTACTATCTTTGGAAGGACAAAACTATTTATGGTAAAAAATCAAAACAAGATCATTAATCGAGCAGTTTTAGCACATAGTTCAAGCTCATTAAAAAATAAACATAAGACATGAGCAAATGTTTCCACCCGCGTTTAAGCTCGTTAAAAAATGAACTATTCCCCAGTAAATAACCACCGTGAATGTAGCATTTCAGCCATTAAAGCCTTGGTCGTGTTTGCACCGTCACCTCCATTTGATTGTTTACCCATTTTGAGGAACAGCTACGAAGAGTGATTTCACTAGCCATCCTTGTGACACTGTCGTGATTGGAAAACTCCAAGCCTTACCTGGAATTAGCTGCTACCCATTTTATCACTCGTTCCTCAAAAGACGAGTCTTCTTTAAGCTCTTTTCAACTGACTCGTAAAATATGAAAATATTTCCGAGTTTTGGCCTTCCAGCTCGTTAAAGCGACCGGAAGTGCTATCCCTCCTCTAGATTTTAATCTTTTTGGACCTGAGGGATTATTGCACAAAAAGATCGAGCGCTTGTTTTGTTCGGCTCGTTAAAACTATCGAAAATTCATCCATTCTGTATTGTTTTATACTTTTTCGGACTTAAGGGATTAGATGACGAAAAGGGAATTTTGGAGTTACCTTTACGTACCTTTTCAGACTCTCTAAAAATGAAAAGGACCGAGTTATCTTTGCCGTTAAACTCGTTAAAAAGATTAATAGCGACAAACTTGTCTTTAGACGAGAACGAGTTTCACTATCGCTAGGCTCGTTAAAACATAGCGATGGGTTTGCCCGAAGGGAAAATTATAGAACAAGCATATGTTATCCTCCTAAAGCTTGACAAAAATAAAGAGGTACTGGTCAGCAATGACTGGGGAAAAATTGGGAAGAAAACTCAAAGAATCTTTATTGGTAGCAAGTCGCTCTTGAACATGACACTTCCACTCAGTGCCTGAGTCGGGTTGGGTTGCTCCATTCACTGGTCACATCACCATGGTCACACCATACCATCCACATTTGGGGTAAATGCTACCAATCCATCACATAAGTGTCGCCGACATGTTCAAGAGAAGTCATCCAGAGAAGTCACCTATGTCCTATCCACTACCATACATTATACTTCATTCTTTCATGACCGCCATCTTGAACCGTATATCATCAGACTATTTTCACCTCCATCAAAATCATTTGCTCCGTTCTGTGTCATTGATGTGGGATTCATTAAGGCCCTCCTTTGACGGATCGCTTCTTGTCGACATCAGTTCATTATCCAAGAAGCTGATCTAGGAACACCCCCTCTAGTACTTTGAAGCTTGCATGCCTCAATGGCAAGTTTCTCACTTCCAGCGACTGGTATACATCAATGACCTTCGACCGAAAGATTTTGCGTGGTGTTCGACGCCTAGTCCTTTATTCACACCACGTGAATTGTACTGCAGTACCTTGAGGGTCATCATCATTATCGGTGATTCCTCTCGCGCTTGCTAACAGTTTACGTCATTGACTGGTAATCAAGCGATGTCTTTCCATGTTCGACTTCAAAACATTTCTCACATGGATCGACTTGTACTTCGAGTGAAGATCAGACGAGATTGAAGACCCCAGATCTAGTTCCATCCATCCGGGCTGCGATATATATTCAGGAAAATAAAGACATTGAAATGTACAGCACTGCAGCACAGATAATCATCCTACCAAAAGGATGATGGCTCTATCAGAATCATCAGTCTACCATCAGACGATTGTCTGTCCTATGTACATGAAAATGAATTTATAAAGCTGAGCATGGGAATGCCCACCTCAGCTAGATCATTAAAACAGTATGAAGATAATGTATTGTATTGTATCTTATTACAGGTCTCCTCCCAGCATTGAAAGAACTTCGGATCCTCCTAATAAAGCATTTCACCCGATAAATGGCCTCATACTTTAGGGGGCAACTATTATAGACATTTGTGTGCCTTACAGCTCTAAGCATGAAATGTCCATAAACCAAGGGATCCTAAGTCCCTAAAAGTGTTGTTCCGACCCCTAAAGGAACAAGGTCAACAAATTACAGCTTCTTGCAGAAGTTCTCCACCAGAAACTGCTCAGAATCAGTCAAATCAGGATCATTTCAGCTGCTCCACTAGCTAGCTGCGTTGCATAGCACCCAAGTAAACTAGCTAGGTGTGTTGCAATGCACCTAAATGCACTACCAGGGTGCTTTGAGCGGGAAATGACAAATGGCAGTATCATTCCGCGAGGTGGAAAGACAATGGAAGCTTCCAGAATCTTCCCCAATGACACTTGCCTCACTGAGTTCGACCAAGGATGAGTAAGAGGCTCTCAGTCTCCAAGTGGAAGCAAGAACTGACAGAGAGAAGACACTAGTCAAATCATAAGCTGACTCATCCTCTTTGCATACATCTATATATGGATCCCTCATCCCATAGATCGAGAGGTTGGAATTTTGTACATTGTAGAGAATTGCTATTGGTTTTGAGATAGATATCAGAGTATTGGGTGATTTATGTTTTGTTGGAGGTGAAGAGGGGATTCTATGCTGGGAGGTTGATGCTGGATCAGGAATCATCACTTGTAACTCCTCTTGGATCTTCTTGTTATATCAATAAAACTATTTGAGTTTCTCCTACATGCTTGTGTATCATTGATGTTTGTTACATTTGTATGTTTAGCTTAAATCTTATCCTAAGCTATTTATGAATATAAATCCATGTCTTTGTGTAGTTTTCTTCTGCTATGATCTTACAGGAACTTGGTGAAGCTGGGCAAGTAAGGGAGCAGGTAGCTGGAAGCTGTCAAAGAGGAGAGATATTGGATCAAAGGACTAGCGCAAGACACAGGTTGGTTCATCCTATTCCTCTTCGTTTATAGTTCATAAAGAAGAATACGAAAGTAGTTTTCTCTGTTTGTTTCTAAGGTCACTGTCACACCTTAGTGGGATAGGGTCGTTCTGAGTAGACACTTTTCCCGTTAACAAGGTGTAACCGTAACCCCACTTTATGGGGTTTGGGGCAGCACCCTGGAAAATTCTGGTTTTGGACCCTATGCTAGGTTGGGCGGACTCACCTATGGTTTTGTGCATGATTTTTGCACTTGTTTTTGGACGCGATGGTTTTCGGTCCATGGTATTGGATGCTTCGGCATGTAGAAATATGTATTATAACATTGAAAGGAACATAATGAAAAATCAAACTGGAATTTTGGTTTTGGGATCCAGGGGAAAATCTCTATGTATATGTGTTTTATGTGTTATGCTCTCACATTGTTTATTTTATGTGTTTTAGAATTCGTATAAAGGTAATTTCTGAATGGGGTTAAAACCTACATTTGGTATCAGAGTAGTTTGGGCTTCAAGGGGGCGCCTTTGTTGCTAAGGAGTTTTTCTCGGGCCTGTGGTAGACCCTGTTCAGTGGGAGATCTACGTGATCAATTCTGGTGGTGAAAGAATATGGTGAGTAGTGGAAAGATAGAGATCGAGAAATTTAATGGTCAGAGTTTTGAGTTGTGGAAACTCAAGATGGAGGATCTGTTGGTGGAAGATCAGTGGATCGCGGTAGATCTGGGTACTAAACCAACGAGAGTGTCTGATGAAGAATGGAAGAAGCTGGATTGTAAGGCAAAGAGCACAATACGATTGTGTGTCTCAGATTTAGTATTGTTGAATGTATCAGGGGAAGCTACGACGAAGGATTTGTGGGACAAGTTAGGGACTTTGTACTAATCTAAGTCTCTCGTGAATAAACTGTTCCTACAGAAAAAGCTGTATAACCTGAGGATGAAAGATGGAGATTCGGTGACAGAGAATTTGAACACATTTAATACTGTGGTAAGTTAGTTAGCATCTGTTGATATTAAAATTTTAGATGAATATAAGTGCATCAATTTGTTGTGTTCTCTACCAGATTCGTGGGATAGTCTTGTTATTGCAATAGGTAGCAATGAAACTGCCTTGCGGTTTGATGAAATAGTCTCATCCTTGCTAACGGAGGAGATGAGACAGAAAATATGGAGAGCCAAAATGGTGATGCCTTGTCTATACAAGGGTGGTCCAAGAACAAAAACAAAAATAATTCATCAAGTGGGAGATCTAAATCTAGAGGGAGATCTAAATCTCCAAGAAAACCTATAAATGTGGTGTGCTGGAAATGCAGAAAGGAAGGGCACTTCAAAAGGGACTGTAAATCTAAAGCTCTTGATAAAGGAAAGGGATCTGATGATGCTCCTTCTGTAGAGGCGAAAACCACCTCAGATGAATGTGGGGATGTGTACTTGGCTTCTTCAAGTACACATGTAGATCATGATGCATTGTTGATTGACTCATGTGCATCCTTTCACTTCACTCCCAATAGAGAGTGGTTCTGCGAGTATGAGAAATACGATGGTGGTGATGTCTTCTTAGGGGATGATAGGAAGGCTAGAATCATTGGTCGTGGAAAAGTAAAGTTGAAGTTGCAAGGTGGAAGGGTTAGAACACTTCCGGGTGTTCTGCATATTCCTGCATTGGCCAGAAACTTGATTTCTGTAAGCAAGCTAGATGATGCAGGTGTAAAAATAGTGTTCGAGAAGGATACCTGCAAAATGGTTCGGGGAGCACCGGTATTGATGCGGAGAGTTCGAATTGGAACTCTGTACAAGCTGCAAGGTAGCACTGTTATTGATGGGTGCAAGAGTTTTGTGGTTCCTGAAAGTGGAGCAGAAAATCTAGTGGTCTCTAGAGAGAAGACCATGTTGTGTCATCAAAGGCTTGGACATATTGGAGAGAAGGGCCTTCGAATACTTCATGGTAAAGGTATGGTAGAAGGTATGAGTAATATTTCTCTGGATTTTGATTTCTATGAAAATTGGTATATGGGAAGCAGAATTGGGTGAGTTTCCCCTCTGGTAGTAAGAGGGAAAAACAAATATTAGAACTTGTGCACAATGATGTGTTTGGACCTGTGAAGGTTCCATCACTGGGTAAGTCTGTGTACTATGTATCATTTTCAAATGACTTCTCAAGGAATACATGGATATATTTCCTTAAGAAGAAATCTGAAGCCTTTGACAAGTTTAAAGAATTTAAGGCTCTCGTGGAAAATTAGTTAGAGAAGAAGATAAAGGTATTGAGGATAGATAATGGTGGAGAGTTTTGCAGCAAGGAATTTGAATAATTCTATAAGAAGTGTGGTATAGCATGATAGAAGACTACTCCATATACACCTCAGCAAAATGGAGTTGCAGAAAGAATGAATAAGACGTTGATGGAAAGGGCAAGAAGCATGCTCATTGGTGCTAGGTTAGGACAGGAATTTTGGGCAAAGGCAGTGGATACTACATGTTACCTAGTCAACAGGTCACCTTCATCAGCACTGGAGGATAAGACTCCACAAGAGGTATGTACTAGTAAGAAACCCTCTCTTTCACATCTGAGGGAATTTAGATGTGATGCATATGTACATGTTCCAAAGGAGAAAAGAACCAACTTGGATAGTAAATATGAAAAGTGCATCTTTATTGGGTATAAGGATGGTTTAAAGGGTTATAAGCTTTGGAACCCAATCACATAGAAGGTTGTGTACATCTAAGATGTGGTGTTTAGAGAGGTAAAATATGTTATTAAACATGAAGTCCAACCAAAGGAACCTGAGAAGATAGAGTTTGAGCTTAAGGAGGAAGAATCAGACTCTACACCAGAGGAGGAATCAGAAGATGAAGAGCCAAAAACTCCGAGTGTGAGAAGATCAGTTCGAGAAATAAGGCAACCATAAAGGTATAGTCCATCTACTTTCTATTCAAATTTTTCTTTATCTATTGTTGATGATGATCTCAGAATTGTGAAGGAAGCAGTAGATTCAGAGGATGGAAAACTCTGGAAAGAGGCCATGGTTGATGAAATGGCATCTTTGCACAAAAATGAGGCTCGGGATCTGGTGGAGCTGTCGGCTAGAAGGAAACACATTGGTAGCAAATGGGTGTTAAAGAAGAAGACAAATGCAAAAGGAAAGGTGGAGAAATATGGAGCTCGGTTGGTAGAAAAAGGTTATTCCTAGGTGTCAAGAATTGATTTTGGTGATATTTTTTTTCCTGTTGCCAAGGTAACTTCTATTAGATTACTTTTATCTGTTACTGTTGCTTTTGATTTTGAGGTAGAACAGATGGATGTGAAGAAATCATCTCTTCACGGGGATCTGGAAGAGGAAATATACATGAAGCAACCTAAAGGCTTTGCGCTGAAGGGTAAGAAAGAACTGGTATGCAAGTTAAAGAAGTCTCTACATGGGTTAAAATAGTCACCAAGGATGTTGTATCAGAAATTTGATACATTTATATGGGGACTTGGCTTCACTAGAAGCAAAGTAGATCACTCTATGTATTTTAAATTTATTGGGGACCGTGTTATTTATCTGGTCTTGTATGTGGATGATATGTTGCTGGTTGGAAATGACAAAAAAATTATCCAGGATTTGAAGACCCAATTGTCCTCCAAATTTGACATGAAATATCTTGGTGCTGCAAACTATATTTTGGGTATGGAAATTAAAAGAGATCGAGCAAAGAGGAATCTTTGGTTAAACAAGAGGAAGTATGTCAAGAAAATGTTGTAGAGGTTTAATATGTAGGATAGTAAACTGGTGAAGGCTCCTATTCCTGTAGGTGTGAGGTTATCTACTGAACAGTGTCCCAAGACACAAGAAGAGGAAGAGGACATGTCCCGTGTTCCATATGCAAGTGCAGTCGGTAGCGTGATGTATGCAATGGTTTGTACTAGACCAGAAATTGCACATGCAATGGGAGTATTGAGCAAGTTTATGTCAAAACCAGGGAACGAGCACTGGACAACAGTGAAGCAGGTTTTCAGGTATTTGTATGGCACTAGTGATTATGGTTTGTGCTACCAAGGAAGATCAAGATTGGACAGAATGTTGGATATTCATGGCTTTGTTGATGCAGACTGGGCTGGAGATCTGAATCAGAGAAGATCTAAAAATGAGTATGTGTTTAACCTATTTGGAGGTGCACTCAGTTGGATGAGTAAGAAACACTCTGTAGTGGCACTATCAACTACAGAGGCAGGATACATGGCAGCCACTCATGCAAGCAAGGAAGTATTTTGGTTGGAGAGATTGTGTTCAAGTATGTGGTTATTACAGGGAGCTATAAGGATAGACTGTAACATCCAAAGTGCAATTTTCTTGGCAAAGAACCTCTCATATCATTCAAAGACAAAGCACATTGATATTCAATATCACTTTGTGAGGGATATGATAGAAGAAAAAATGGTGTTGCTGGTAAAGGTGGACACTTTGAAGAATACTGTGTTGGGTGTGGAGCCTGATTATCTTCTATATTCAAAGGTATCGCCACATTGGACCCCAGTTCGAAATGGGTAAAATATTCGCTGTAGGGGGGGTCCAAGGGGGGTCGGCTGCGACCTTTGGGAGCCCCCCCCTGGCGGGGGGTTTCGGGGTAGCGCCCCCGAAGCTAAAAACAGCTATAAAATTGCCTTATAAAAGTATAGTAATTTATAGTCAATCCAGGCCGTTCCTTAGGCGGATGATCTGACGATAGAAATTATGTTTAGTTTATGGTTTTTTTGCCCTAGAAGGAAACCCCTCTCTTTGTATGAGGGTATTGTATTTTAGGTTGTGTGATAGATGTGTATTCGGTGAGCGAGAAACGGAGAGGTGAGACTGTGAGAGAAAACAGAGGATATTACAGCGGATTTGTTGTAGGTTGTGTCTCTTCATTTTGCTGGATAATAGAAAGGAAGGACTGGCTGTTCGGGGTGGACATAGCCCAAATTGGGTGAACCACATATATCTGTGTCTCTCTTGTTTTGTGTGTTTTCTGTGTTTATATTTCTGCAATATTTTATGTGTTCCATTGCTCCGTAATATATAATTTTTTAACATACTGCAGATGCATTGACAAAATATGTGAGCTCTGAGAAGTTCTCTCAGTGTAGAGAGACAATGGGCATTTCAGGGCTGGAAAAATGACTAAGATCTCTTGTGGTCCCTCATGGAAAGAAAACAACAAGTGGGAGAATGTTGCGTTGTGTTATATTCTTTCCATGACTAGCCCACGTAGTTAACCAGGGGGTTAGAGGAGGGGCAGAGCCCCCCTTCGTTGTGCCGATTGTGTAGCGGGAAAGGGGGGGGCATAAGGAGTTTGAGGCATACCCATAACCCCACTTTATGGGATCCGACGCAGCACCCTGGAAAATTTTTGTTTTGGACCCTATGTTAGGTTAGGCAGACCCACCTATGGTCTTGTGCATGATGTTTGCACATGTTTTTGGATGCGATGGTTTTCGGTCCATGGTATTGGACGCTATGGTTTTCAGTATTGGATGCTTCGGGATGTATAAATATGTATTATAACATTGAAAGGAACATAATGAAAAATCAAGCTGGTAGTCCCAGTTTTGGGATCGACAAGAAAATCTATGTGTATATGTGTTTTATGTGTTATGCTCTCGCATTGTTTATTTTATGTGTTTTAGAATTTGTATACAGGTAATTTCTATATGGGGTTAAAACCTACAGTGTGTGTATATGTATACACTCATTTTTTTTGGTTAACCCGCGTGTATATACTGCTTGGACAAGTTGAACCAACATATACTTCTTTAACCACTCTCTTTCTTCAATCTCTGGAGTCTGATCTATAAGTTAACCTGATGCACTATGAACTGTCATCTGTGTGAGTTTCCATCAAGGACAACAGTTGTATCATAATGCCAGCAAGGGGTTCAATATTAAGTTTCATAACCTTATGTTAAACCCTTTATCCCTATAGTCTGCCACCCCTCATTTATTTCCCTACCCCACCATGCACTCATCTGTCACATCCTATCTTATCTACCCTCCATCTCTCACCAAATCCCCACTCACCCCTCATGATCCGATAGCTCGTGTCCTTTTCCATCCCCCCCCACCCTCCTAAAGTTAATCTGGGGGGGGGGGGGTCTGAAATTAATGGTTTCCAACCACTGACATGTCGTGCCCTCTTAATTTTTCACCCTCCATCTCATTCCACTTACCACTCCATAGTCCCCCCAAAAAGCGGTTTATGTCGTTGCTTAAACTGCGCCACCATTGTGATTGTTTGATCACTCCCGCCACCTCACGACGCCAACTCGTCCCATTCACCCTGTCACCTCCATTCCTGTCGTTATACATTTAATTGGCTGGACCATTAGACAACAAACCCGCACCAATTCAAGCCAATCCAACTGGATCACTCCAAATCAATAAAAGCACCATTTCATATTCATTTTCATATTTTAGTGTGTTCTCACTGTTTGTAGGTGTAATTCATTTCCCTCTAGACATACACAGAGAGAGCACAAGGCATACAGAAACAACAATACAGTTGCAAAAAGATCCATTTTTCTGCAGTGATCGAATATTCCCATTCTCGAATCCCATTTCTGGTTAACCCCTTTTCTTTCTCCCTCATTGAGTTCCCATTTCTTACTATCCCCTTCTATTACAGATTCAACACAGGGCAGTTTCAAAGGTTTTTCTTAGAAGACAACCATGGCACCCAAGAAAAACAAATTAGAAGTATATAATCCAATGGTGCACCCACCATTGGATTTGGATCACATACCACTTATGGACAAGGATTTTAAGATACATGAAACACTCTCAGAGTTTGATTTGTTTGACTTATACAACTGGTGGGAGGATAAATTTGTGGAGGAGATGGATGACATATGTCTCTGGGACACTAATCTACCTTTTTATATTTTTCCTAAAATGCACAGTTGCTTAGAATTGATAAGGAAATGCCACTCATGCTACAATCCACAACAAAGGGTAGTGATGGCCCCAACATGACATATTTTGTTTACCATTGATGCCAAGTTCGTTATGAAAATGATGCAGGCCCCTATTATTGAAGGAACTACTCCCTTTTCCCATGAGATTCTCACTCAAATGTATTAGAATCTTGATTTTTCGAAAAGAGATAAAACCTTAGAAATCTTCATGATTAAGCACACACCTCTACCAAGCAAGAATCCTCCTTATTCCTCCTCTTTTTTCCCTGACAAAACTAGACACATTGTCACTGCTCTCTCTTATTTACTTGGCTATTATTCAGATCAATGGCTTGATGAAGTTATGAAATCTTTCTTGTCTATTCTATCAACAGAATCCAAGCCCTTTGTTCTCTTCTATTTCAACCAACTTTTAGAAGATTCCATTCATGAGCAGCTTGTCAATTTCTTCACAAAGGAAGTGTTCCATTACTCCTCAGTTTTGGTGTATATATTGGTTTATTTTCAGGCAGACATGTTCACTTTTACTATGAGCAAGATGAATGAGGAAGGTGAAACCCAATCTATTATTTTCTGGACAACATTAGTGATGAAGGAATCTAAAGAATTCAGCTACAAAACATTTATAGAAATGTTTTCTAACCCAGCAATGAGCCTCCTCAGTGGGACTGCAAAACCCATGATCAGTGAAGAAATAAGAAGAATTATGCAGTTGACAAACCAAGCAAGAACAGGTGATTGGTACTTGTACCAAAATTACATTGAATTAAGAGTATATGGTTGTGACTTGGCCTCTTCTAAACTACCAAAGTTCCTTCCCATGAGGATCTTTGAACTTGAGTACATCAGGCAAATGATTAATGAAAATGAAGTGCATTTTGTAGCAGTTAAGAAAAATTCCCATTTCAGGATCAAATCTTAGATTGGTCCCTTAATTTGTAACATAAGAGTAGCAGGGGAGGAGGTAAATAAAAGACTAAAAGAAATGAATTTCACCCACAGTTTTACATGGTCCTATGACCCATGGGGTATCATCTCCAAGAAGAGGGTGGAGAACAAAGTCAACAACCTATATTCGCACTCAAAGGCTTGAAATTTAAAAATACATGAACTAGATTGAGTGTGTTACTTACACACTGCAGGAGGTTGAGGAATAAGTGATCTCTTCTTCTAGTGCACAGACTCCAAGACAACAAGAAAAGAAAACTACTGAATACAGAACAGAAAAGGGAAAAGAACATGAATAGGAGGTAACAGGGAAAAGGCCTGGAGAAGATGAGTCACCAGGGACTGATATTTCTATGAGGGAATTCAAGCTGAAATATAGGAATAAGCCCAAAAAGCTCATGGATATAGACAAAGGATCACCCCAGCAAACGGTCACCAATATCATTGATATTCCAGATTCATCCCCAACTAGGGGGCAATCCTTTCCTACCACTTCAATTTTAGAAAGGCAACAATCTCTTCAAGTGTCCTCATCTACAAATGTGACTGAAGAAAAGGAAGAGATAGTCTTTGACATATTTAGGGAGATTAAAATCGAGAATGAAATATTGAAAAAGAGCACTTATGCTCAATTTTGGAAATAGAGTGCAACTGCACAGGGCAAAATTCTCTCTGCCTCTAATTTAGAAAAGGGAAAAATGCACATGGCTTTTTTAGAATCATAAACAGTAGAGCCCAAAACTCCAATAGAATGCAAGCAAACTTATTTTGAATTTGATGCAAGAAGTGTTCATCCAATTGACCAACTAGAAATGCATAAGAAAACAAGTGAAATGATTTCATCTACTCTAACCAACACTTCCATTAATTTGTTTAAAATGCAGGTAGCCCTATCAAATGCTCAATCCCAATTAAAGATGGAAATGATTTCATCACAATCAAAGGACACTAAAATTAAGTATTTAGAAGACTTAGTAGTGAAGATTAGGTATGACCCCTGATATGTGAATGCAATTGAAGAGATGATAAAGAAAAAAGAGATGGATATAGTAGCTTTGAAGAAGCAACTCAAGATGCCTGCTACACATGACCCACTGACCAAGTAGATAGAGGAAACATAAATAAAATGTCTGATATGATGAAATTAATAGTGGAGCAGTCTCTCTAGATCAAACGAATGGATGTAGAGATGGAAAAAATGGTGCAAGAGAAAGAAAATGCAGCACAGATGGCCATCACAACAATGGAGGCCCTTCCTCTAACAGCCCCTTCCATAACTTCTCCAGCAAGTGCTTCCACAGGAGCAAGAAGCAGCACAGAGCAATTGGCTAGATCAATGGAAGGCATGAATATGCAGACTGAGGAGATTAAAAGACTAGAAACTCAAGTTAATGTGCTGCAAGATAAAATCAACATGGCCGAAAGTAACCATTTGGTGGAGATTCAAATGGTAAAAACATTGATTGAAACACTACAAAAGTCAGAGAAAGAATTATCTATTGGGAACACTCTAGGAAGAGTGAAGGAGATTATTTGGAATAATATAATCAATGAATGAAATTTGGCCAAGCATCCAAATTATCTTTGAGCAGAAAGAATTAATTGAAAAGGCCAGAGAAGTTATCTCAGCTACTAATGAAGAGTTGGTAGACATGCGAGCAACAACCAATATGATAATCAAAATTTTAAATTCAAGAAATAAGTATGAGCTGGAAGTGTTGGGAGTAGCAGATAGAACAAAGACTATACTTCAAGTGAAGAAGATGCTAACTAAGAAGAGCTTGAATGTATAACTAGATGAGAAATGTCAAAATCTGGAGTTGACAGTCAACACGTTCTTCAATAGAATGTAGCCTTTACATCAGAAAGGTCTCCCCTCTCTATTTGTCATAAGTGAAATCATGGCCAGAGAGCATTATGCCAAGATACTCTAGGGCATAGCCATAGATGCTGCAAATATTTCCAACATCAAAGGAAACATAACAAGAAAGGCATTGTTGGAAGCTATCAACAATCGAATCTACATTGAGCATGAGTTGAAACATGTTTTTGTGGTTAAACCCACTCTTCCAAAATACACTGAAGCTGATGAAATATACATGAGGCTAATGAAGTTCAAGATTCCAGATGAAGAAGCGTGTAGTGACCTAGGTGATTATCAAGAGGAATGAGACAAAGATTATTGAAGTCACAACTCAAATATGAGTCAGCACCAACCATTTCAACAGAGTCTACACAAAAAAATTAATTTCTCAGCAACAACATCCCTGAAAAATAGGACCAGGTGTCCTAGTTTTCTCAGCGTGGCCACTTCGCGGTTACACTAGTCAATTTTCTTTTGTTGTAATTAATAATAGATTGCCAAGCATCTAATGAAAATTGTTTTAGGTTTTGAGTTAAATACTTCATGCATTGGAAGTATTTGGGGTTGGACCCAAGTCATTTGAATGATATTTTCTGTTTGGAGCATTGTAATTTTCAAGCTGTAGCATTAATAAAAGGAAATTTTGCAAGATACTTGATCTGTTTTGACCTAGTGATGTCTTCTTTTCTATACTAAATGTATCTTTGTTTAGTCATTTATGCATCTTTGAGTCTTATTGCAAAGCAAAAATTCTAGTTTAAGATATTCTGTTGGAGAACCTTATTACTATCTATATTTGTAATATAAATGTTTTCCTCTAAGGTATGATTAAAAAATACTTAACTCTTTTTAATCATTACTAATATCACTATTTTGTCATTTCACTTTCCACTCTGCTTTTAGATCGAGTAAAGACAGTTAGCTCACCTTGTAAATTCTTTGGAAAATTGATGCTATGACCCAGCGTTAGACTCCATAGCCCAATGCAAAGGATTAAAATATGATCTACCCCAACCAAAAAAACAAACAACCAAGCAATTAAGTATTAAATTTCCTTGATTTTTATGTCTAGTGTAACACATTAGAACATTGAAAATAAACTTAAATCTTAAAATATAGAGAGAGCCCTCTCTGAGTCTAGGAGGGCTGGATCATAGGGTCCTAAGAGGTTTGATGTATCTTTTGTGACTTTGTCTTGCCAATCTTCAAAATCGCAGGACGATAACATGGCGAAGAAGAGCACACAAGTAAAGGTATTGGTCCCTATGTCAACAAAACGAGTGATGCAGAATATGATGAAAGTTAAAAACATTCACCCTCAATCAATACAAATTTATTTGGAAACCCTAGAGTTCCAGTCACAAACCGTAGGGAAACATTAAATGAAAAATAATTTGATAGTTGGCAGCTAAGTATAAAAAGTTGACATGGACCAAGGGTTATAAGTTGAAACATGGAAATAAAAGGGTTTCGAGCTCACGAAAATATTTCTCAAAGAAGAGTGCACCAATAAAATTATCAGTCCCTATTTCAACAAAAAGTGTGATTCAGAATATGATGAAAGGTAAAATTATTCCTCCTCACTCAACAAAAACCAATTTGGAAACCCTAGGGTTCTAGTCACGTGGATCGAGGGTTCTAAGTTGAAACATGAAAAGAAAAGGGTTTTTAGCTTCAGGAAAGATGGGTCGAACAAGAGAATAGGTCAGTAAAAGTATCGGTCCTTGTGTCAACAAAAAGTGTGATCTATAATATGATTAAAGGTAAAAGCTTCAACATGTATGAAAGGTAAAATAATTTTCTTGATAATGTGAATTATACGTAGGAGGCACCTGAAAATGATATAATCCCTACGAAACATCTAACTAATGAAAAACATTATACTCTGAGAAATAAATCTGTTGGCAGGAAAGGAAATAAATCAACAACACCTGAGACTATTGCATTTGTAATCACACCTGAACACATACATTTTCTTTAGGAAAACCAGATGAATCACATACATAAGACAAAACAAAAATTAAATGGTTAATTTTTCCTTTAATTTGAATGTGTGAAAAAATTACAAAAAAGGTTTATATGAGGTTTTTCATATGAGAAAAAATCATAAAAAATACCTGGCACCCTTCCACTCAAGTAGTAACTGGGCCTTGTGAAGATTTTAGAATAGGGTACCAGGGCCATGCCATAAATGTCACTGGCGATACTTCCAGCAACCAAAAAACCAACTAAGGTATGAAGAGGGTTATAATGGTCAAACATATTAGTGCTACATCTTGAAAGATCTAGCGAGGCTTCCAATAGCCTGACCAAGATCACCTCATGTCTAAGTGCTCCGACACCTCAACCTATAGGGAAATATGGCCTAATATTTGGCCACTAAGTTGCCGACATCCAGTGGGAATGGATGAATCTTAGCTTCTGGTTGTCAGTTTTGGACCCAAAACCCCTACCACGTGTCAGGAGACAACATGAAGGTTCGTGATAATCCACCACCTAGGCCTTACCCCCTTCACGAGTTTATCTCCATATACTGTATTTATCAATGGATGATGCAAGCTTTTAATCTCTCTAAAAGATAACTTTCTATGTTTCAATATGAAAAAAAACCATGACGGATTATGTTCTACCTATCACCATGGCTTAACATAAACTATAAATTATCTTGTGGTCCATGTGGGGAATTTAGTCTATTTAGGTTAAGATTGTTTTTAGAAAGGATTTGCTTCACTTTGGGTGTGCAACAAAATAAAAACTGAAATAAATTAGATACAAATATTCTGGAAAGAGGATACCCTTTATACAACGTTTAAGTGTGCTTAGTGTGTGGGGTGAATGTGTGTGCAAGTGAAATTGTGAACATACAAAGTGTGAATTGATGTGGATATGCTGTGATCCTTTTCAATTCCATTAATTAAACTATGTGATGTTTGTTCCTTGCAAGAAAAATAAATGATGTATGGATGATGGGCCACTTAATTGTTTCCTAATTATACTATTTGATCATATGTTTGTGTGCAAAATTTCAAAGTAAAATATAGAAATTACTATATTTATAATAGTTAGTAAACCGAATTGGTTAGTAGTGATGGTGTGTGCAAGGTGAATCTAGTTCACATACAAAGTGTTTGAATTGCAAGTATGTGGATATGTGGTTCATGATCCTTTAATACAATTCCCCTACTTACACTATGTGATGTTTGTTCCTTGCAATAAAAGAAATGATGTGTAGATGATGGGCCACTTGCTTCTTTCCTAAATATACTATGTGAGCATATGTTTGTGTGCAAAATTCCAAAGTAAAATAATATGCCTCAATTACTCTACTTGTAATGGTTACTATATCAAATTGGTTAGTAGTGATGGCATGTGCAAGGTGAATCTAGTGCACATACAAAGTGTTTGAATTACAAGTATTTGTGAAATATATGTATTATATCGTTATTATGTGTGGTTAAATATATTCCTATAAATGGTTAATAAAATAGAATATTGTTATTTAAAAAAAAAATTAATAGATCATAATAATATTGTCTCCATTTACTAAATAAAGCATTTGACCTCTTTCAAAATTAGTTCTTCTTAGAAACAATATTTTGTTTCTTCAAGAGACTATATAAATCCTAAATGAAAAGTAAGTTCTACAACAAAGCGAATCATTTCAAGACCTTTTTCAAATTTACTTATTCTTAGCAACAATTTTTTATTTCTTCAAAAGACTAGATATAAATCCCAAAATAAAAGTGATCCACTATTGTAACAAGGAAAGTATTATATTTGTGTTCGTATATATCATATACCAAACATTTCAACTATTTAAATCCAATGTCAATTATTTAAATCTACTCATTTGTATAATAATTTGTAAGGTTGTTGAACTAAATCTACTAATAGAAATTAAGCTTAAATTTATATATAGGAAACTTCTAAATGTACATATTTTATAGGGAACTATTTCTTAAATAAATTAATGCTGTGATGAATCTTTTGAATTTGAGAGAATGAGAGATTCTTGAAAAATCAAGCTAGTGATTACCAAATTGAAGGGCCACATTTATTTCAGGAGAATATATATATATATATATATATATATATATATATATATATATATATATATATATATATATATATATATATATAGTCAACTATAAGATAAATTGTGACTGGAAAACCATAAAATACATAAATACACACTCCATGATACAATAAGGAACCTATTCAACTAATTTTTAAGTATGTTAATATTTGAAAGCCTACTATACAAAATAAAATTAGTCGGAAAACATTTTCTTCATTAGAAGCACCATATCATTTAACATTGTAAAATGTGTGACTAAAATTACCATAAAACAATAGTAAGAATATATTTCTTAAAGGAAAAAAACTATCATAACTATAGAAAATTTCACATTTCTAAATAAAAAGTGGAATAAATGTGTGATGAAAAGGACAATGAAATCATTGATACGCAAACAAAAAGAAATCAAGAGATAGAGGTTTTAGTGGATTTAGAGAACAAGGAAGATGCTTAAAGGTCTTGTCAACAATGAATGTACATTGTTATCATTTGTGGTGAATAGGGGCACAAATGATTTGAGTGTTTTTGTGGGAGAATTCACATGGAATTTTTATCACAACAATCAAGTAGGGCACAAGGAGGGGTAAGAGGATTTAAAAAACTATATGTTCTACAAGGAATTTTTTTTTATGCATGTGCAAAGATGGATATCCAATGCCTTTTATGTTTTCAATTAATTTCATGAAATCTTGACAATGTTTAAAATAAGGAACTCGTTTTTACTTTTGAACCATATTTTGCAATATATTTCATGATTAAATATGTTAAGAAACAACTAGATGAATTTAATTGATATTAAATTGCCACATCCTAAGAAAATTAACATTATAAACATTACTAGCATATCATCAACACATGTATGCTAATTTATTTCTTTTGCATTTATTTTTTATGAATTTAAAATTGATTAATCACACAAGTCTTCCATGAAACATTGTAGTTATATGCAGTAATACACTTGTTTTTGTGCAAGCATGAATCTACACTACACTTTGTATGCCTTTAAAAAGCTTGTTCTTTTTAAAAAATTGTCATAACCTTCATGTGAGAATTGAAAGAAGAAACTTGTGAGGTTTTCAAAGGTAGGGATCATCATTTAGGATTCAAAAAACCATTAAATGTTATATATAATGATGAATTTTATGAAGGTTAATGTTGTTAAATATACATTTAACAAAGAACATCTTCTCAGTTCATGCACATTGGAAGTAGGGATATTCTTGCTGCTTGTAGATATTTCCACATTTTCTCTCTTTTAATTCCTACTTTGGATATCAAAAATTAATAAAACTAATGTTTATAGGTTTTGGAGCACCTATTTGACAACCATTTTTTCTAATCCCTCTTGTAAATAAATTTCCATGAATTGTAATTCATGTAAATAATAAATGGAAATTATGTTCCAATGGTTTTATTTGGTTGAATCACATCCTTAGTTTTTGTTGTTTATCTTAAACCATTACAATTTCAAGGTGATTCATAATTTGTATGAATTCAAGTGGTTCCAAAAGATTCCAAGAAACCATAGTTTCAAGTAGTTTTCAATAAGTTGCATGGTTTCAAGCGGTTTTCAATAATTTGTATGGTTTCAAGTGGTTTTCTTTAGTTGTCATTACATCTCATTTTTAACTACACGGTATTACTTTCAATGCTTATTTTATCTTAATTTTATTGTTTCATTTTCCATTTGTTGATGGTTTTCAATCATATTTCTTAATGCATACAATATGGAGTAAGTAATATGAGAAGTGAGACAATTATAATTACCTGCATTTGCATTCTCATCCTTTCTCTAGCTTTCTCTCATATTTCCTCTATGGATGGAAATTTCTTTCATTTTCTATATCCAAATCTCCAGTTTCCCATGTTCGTTGTCAATCTTTATGTAATTACCATGCTCTGACATTTCTCTATGAAATAATGTTTGCTCTATTTTTGTACAATCAAATTTAGAAAGTAAACTATTTGTTGACAATAGAGGCTCAATTAAGTTATAACCTCGATTGATCCCTTGATTCGTATGAGTCACCATTAATACCATGAATAAAAATTTGGTAAGGTCGCTGGTGGGTTAGATTCTTAATGGCTCAATCGAGCCGTTGGTTAACCACATATGCTACTCGATCAATCAATTTGAATTTTGAATTTAAGCACTCGATTGGGTGTTTAAATATCTCGATCGAGCTCTTGAAGTCCTAAAAAATATAGTTCCAGCACCTCTTCTACAGATTTCTTCCCAACCCTCATTTGTACCCTATCGGATTTAGGGCAAAAATTGTCCTTAAGTGTCAGAGTTGATCATGTTGGATTCAAGAATGAATCCTCTATTCAATGGCATATGAATTTGACACTTTTGAATTCATATGCTATTTTTCATCTAATTTATTTTAAGCATAACATTTGAAATGTTTTTTGACAATTTCAAAGGGGTTGAATAAAAAATCAAGAACATAAAATATCCACAATGAGAAAATGTCAAAAAATACCACTATTTTCATTTCCAAGTCCTGTTCAAAAGGGTACTCTTGGTTTTTCAATTCATATAAAGAGTTGAAAAAATTCTTACACGAACACATATGTCTCCAAAATTCAATTGAAATATTACTTTGCCAACTTCGAAAAATAATAAAAAATATAATTTTTTATAAAAAAATAAATTTTTAATATGAAAAAAGTAGTGCTCTCCATGTAGATCATACTATATATATATATATATTAAAAATTACACTTTTTAGAGTAAGTTATTCTACATGAACACATGCATATGTCTTAGGTTTTGTGAAAAATTGCAAGGACATATATTGCATGTAATGGAAAATTGAGAGATTATACGACGTCAATTTTTTTTTCAAAAAATATCATTATGACAACAACACAATTCTCCGCATATTTTATTTTTACTCTGAATCAAAATTCATAATTATTATATGAATTTGGAGGGGTGAAATTCGATAAAAGAGGAAAAACTTGAAATTTTGTTGCCACATTTGGCCCAAAAGTGTAACCCATCTTCATGCTTTCACCCTATTGGAGGAACTAGTGGAAGTTCAATTGTGCAATGGGACTTCAGTCCAAGTCAATAATCATCCAGCTAACTCATCAATCTGACTAAAATATCTAGTGCATGTAGAGAATTCAAGTTCCCCAAAAGTGGTGGAGATTCCAACGAAATGTAACATCAATTTTATACTAGTCATGAGTGCACATGTGTTGCATGCCGTCAGATGATCAACCTTGGGAATTGCACAATCATTTTGGAAGAAATTTCTAAATAATAGGGGCCTAATTTCCTTAGGAATTTTGCAAGGAAAAAAAGGCTCAAGTAGAGGAAGGAATTGACTAAGTCTGGGTCAGATCTTCACAGTGAGAAAGAGATAGGTTATTCACTTGCAAGTTGAGATCAGATTGAGCTAGTAATTGTAATACACTTATATTCATCAAAATAATGCAAGTAGAAAAAGGTATTTTTTAGGAGATTGGTTTCCCTTGGAAAAATATTGTGTTCATATGTGTTACTTCTCATTGCATGTTTGTGATTAATGTTCTAAATTGTGAATTGAATTTTGTAGAGTAGCATAGTAGGTTTGTGTCTGGTGATTTAGATTAAAATTTCACGAGTAGTGGAAAATATGCCCCATAATTTCTACATGGCATTAGAGCAGGATTCAAATTAGAACAAGAATTTCGAATTTGTTTATGAGAAGGATTGAATTTTCAGATCAATATAGCAGGATCTCTACAGAGTTGGGAAGATGAACTTCAATAAGATGGGACTAGATAATTCCTTGGAAGGCGGTTCTAATTTAATTGCATGTAATGATTCCATGAAGGTTGTGTTAGATGACAATGGATTGCTAGAATATGTCAAGGCAAACATTCCTAAACCAGGATCAACTGATGCCCAAAACGTTTCCCAGTGGAAGAAATATGTAGCCAAGGTGAGGAGAATAACCTTGGAGGGAGTACAAGACGCCATTGTCTCAAATCTCCATGGGAAAGAAACTCCTTTAACATTGTGGAAAGCACTGACAAAATTTTTCAAGAATAGTAGTGACCACGGGAAACTAGCACTCAAGGATAAACCTCGAAATATCAAGATGTAGAAGAATAACATTATTCCGCGGTATCTGAGCAGGTGCACACAAGTTTGTGTATTCCTCGGCCTTCCCTAAAGTTGTCACAACTACCATGATTCGGTGAACGAGAGGGATAAATTACTGAATTGGGAACTCTTATGGTCTGGTTTGGTACAAGAGGAGATCAGGTGGAATACGAGAGATGGGACTTCATCCAAGTGTGTGGATGAAGAAAAATTTACATTAATTGGAAAGGGAAAGAAACAAAAATAGAAGAAATATCAAACCAAACTAGAATCCATCCAAGCAAGCAAGAAGAAATATTTGTCCAAAATTAAATGCTTCAATTGTCATGAAATCAAGCACTATTCGATGAAGTGTCCACACAAAAAATCGAGCAAGAAGACCTCAAGAGGAGCAACTGTTGATGCTTTGGATTCATAGTTCGAGCTTGAATTCACCTTTATTGCATGCATGGCGAGCACAGTGATGTAGAGTGTATGGTACTTGGACTCAGGTGCGTCGTTCCACATGACAGGGTGTAGAGAGTGTTTCATATACCTGGAGGCAAAATATATCTATATGCACATCTAGTTGGGGACGATGGAAGGTATAGTGCGACTAGGATTAATATAATCACCTTTTAGAGGGATTCAGGATCTCTTCTCAAACTCAAGGATGTCATTTTCGTTACAAGTCTAAATAAAAATCTCATCCCTGTCGCGTTTTTGGAAGGCCATGGTTATGATGTGATCTTCAGCAAAGGGAAATAATTCTTAGAAACATAGCCACTGGACAAGTGAAGCAGATTTGGGTTTAGGTGAACAACCAATCCAAAATATTCCACCAAAGATTAATGAAGAAGGGAAAATAATTTTAGAACCAAAAACAATCTCATAAACAAAGATGATGCAACTAAGAAATTAAACAAGTACTGAGTACCTCAACAAATGGAAGTACCTACTAGTGGAATAAGTGACATGGGAATATGAGTTGTTCATGTAGGAATCCTATAGATAATCAAGTGTTGAGGATAACACTTCTTTGAAGGGGAGGGAAATATTAAGCCCTATATAATTCCATAACCCTAAAAACATTTATTAATCTCTAGATATTGAGTGATTACATTTATATTTTTATGTAGGCTAGAACCTCTCATAGTCTCCTTGAACATAGTCATGAAAATGTTTCCTATCAAGTGTAGCATGGAATGAAGCCCCTAAATCAATCACCCAATCATCAATAATATTTCTAATGAAAGAATGCATCTTACAACACATCACCTATCACATTTGCTTCATGATTATTCTCTTAATGTCCATCTCCTTCTTTTCCTCTAGATGAAAATAATCTAGAGATTAGGACTGGTTGTTTATCCGTGGACATAGCCCAAATCGAGTGTACCATGTATATATGTGTCTCTCTTGTTTTATGCATTTCTGTATTTGTGTTTTTGTAATATTTATGTGTTCCAATATTCTATAATATATAATTTTCTGACAACTGGTATCAGAGTTGAAGGTCTATTTTGGTAATAAAGTCGCAACAGACAAGGGTTCTTGGTTCAAGTAGGAGTAATGGTGGAAGATGGTAGGCTTAGGGTTCAGAAATTTAACGACAAAAACTACGAGCTATGGAAGATGTATATGGAAGATTTGTATCATAATATCTTTACCTAACAATAAGTGGAAAATCAAAGAAGCCAACGAGAATGGAAATTGTAGAATGAGAGATTCTTGATAGAAAAGCACTAGGAAAATACAACTATGTCTAGCAGCGTCAGTGGAATTCAACTTTTCAAAGGAGATGACAATAGAAGGTTTAATGATGATATGAGCCAAACTATATGAAAAAAATCAACCTCAAATAAGGTATTCCTTATGAAGCGTCTATTTAATATGAAGATGTCTAAAGGAAAATCTGTTGTTGATCATTTAAATGAATTTAACATAGTTACGAGTTAGTTAAGTTCTGTAGGGGTAAATTTTGATGACGAAGTTAGGTATCTGTTATTTCTGTGTTAATTGCCAAAAAGTTGGAATGGATTAGTAATGGTTATTATCAACCTTGTCTATGGATCTAGTACTTTAATGTTTGATGATGTTGTCAGTGCCATCCTTAGCGAGGAAATGCGACAGAAAAGATCTGTTGAGACATCATGTAATTCTTTGAATATAGAGAATAGGGGAAGAAAAATGGAAAGAGGAAGGAGGCCACAAAATCATAGTAAGTCAAGAAAATGTAGATTTAAATATAGATTAGGGATAGTGTGTTGTAAATGTGGGAAGAAACGAAACTTGAAGAAAGACTGCAAATCTTGGAAAGGAGAAGAAGGAGGTGGATATCAAGAGAATAATCATCAAGCAAATGTGACAGGTGATGTGTTGTAATATGCATTCTTTCATTAGAAAGTATTATTGATGCTTGGGTGGTTGATTCAGGAGCTTCATTCCATGCTACAACTGATAGGAAACATTTTCATGGCTATGTTCAAGGAGACCATGAGAGGTTCTAGCCTACATAAAAATATAAATGTAATGACTCAATATCTAGAGCTTAATAATTTTTTTAGGGTTATGGAATTCTATAGGGCTTAAAATTTCCATCCCCTTTAAAGAAGTATTATCCTCAACACTTAACTATCTACAAGTGCTCCTACATGAACAAATCATCTTCCCATGTCACTTATTCCACTATTAGTTTCTTCCATTTGATGAGGTACTCAGTAATTTTTAATTTATTAGTTTCATTGTCCTTGTTTTTGAGATGGTTTCTAGTTCTAGAATTATTTTCCCTTCTTCATTAGTCTCTGGTGGAATATTTTTTATAAGATAGATGTGGAATATTGTGCCACATTAAGTAATAAGGCAGATAATGTGCGGAGACGCGATGTCAATGAGCTTTGGCACAAAATACTTGTCCATTTGCATCATGGAACCTTGAATATTATGAAACAAATAACCACTAGCCTCCTTATCCAAGCACTTGAGTAGAAGGATGTTTGCAAAGGATGCACTTTTGGGAAATATGAAAAATCTACATTCCATGATCGGGACAACAAATCACATGCAGTCTTGGAAAGGATCCACTTTGATGTATGTGGGCCTTTCTCGATAACTTCCACTACCAAAAGTAAATATTTTTTTATTTTTATTGATGAATTCTCAAGAAAGTGTTGGATCTTATTCATGCGAAATAAATATGAGACGTTCTCCAAGTTTGTAGAATTTAAGGCACTAGTTGAGAATTATACCGACAAGAAGGTGAAGGCTCTGAGGAGCGATAATGGAGGTGAGTATGTTTCAAATGAATTCAAGATTTTTTTTTGTGAAAGAAGGTATTTGAAGAGAGATGACAACACCCCAAAACCCACAACAGAATGGGGTAGTTGAGAGGAATATTTGGAGCATTGTGGGAGAAACGAGAGTTATGCTACGTGACCAAGGCCTACTGTTGCATTTGTGGACAAAGGCATGCAAAAAAAAATCTATCTGTAGAATCATAGTCCTCATCATATTTTTGGTATGGTTACACTAAAGGAGGCCTTTTCGGGAGAAAGTTGAATGTGTCACACATCAGGATTTTTGAGGCCTCCATTTATTTCCATGTCTCCAAAGAATCATGGAAGAAGCTTCAATTGACAACAAAGTTTGGGGTATTTATGGGTTACACAGAAACTCCACACAACTATCATGTGTACTTACCTTCCCTCAAAAGGATAGTTATGCGAAGGGATGTAAAATTTGATGAGGAAAAAGAAATGTAGTTCTCTCTTGAGATGGAGCTTCAGATCCCATCAGAAGAGGAGATTTTAGCTCCAAAGGAGGAGCCTTGGGAAGTTGTGGAGCAGCCATAAATTAAGGATAAGAGAGAGGAAACATCCACTCAAGAAGAACCATCAAAAGAAGGAAAAAAAAGAACTAGGGCAGATGATAGACTTGTGTAGGATGTGAGGGATAATTTGGGAGCTCCTTCAAATTTTCATAGGTAGAGAAGGTCACCTGAGAGGTACTCTAGCTACATGGCTCTAATCACTGATCTTATAGAGACGGAGACATCCTCATTTGAGGAAGTAGTATAGAAACCTCTTTGGGTTGATGCAATGGTGGAGGAATATGAATGCATTGTAAAGAATAGTGTTTGGTAAGTGGTCCCAAGACCAACAGATAAATCAGCAGTGGGTTTAATATGGATCTTCAAGGATAAGCATGCAGCAAATGAAAGCATAGATAAATGCAAGGCAATATTCTTGGCCAGAGTTTTCTCTCAAGTTGAAGGAATTGACCATGAGAAAACCCTTGCTCCGGTAGCAAGGTATTCATCCATTACATCAATTCTCTGACTAGTTGCACATATGGGGTGGAAAATCCACCAAATTGATGTTAAAACAACATTTCTCAACGGATTTATTGAGGAGGATGTGTACATTGAGAAACTAGAAGGTTTTGAAACATTTGATCAAGATTATCATGTGTGGAAACTGAAGCGAGCATTGTACGGTATCAAACAAGTACCTCATGCATGATACACCAATATTGGCATCTATCTCACTGGTTTGGTATTCATCAAAAGTGAAGGAGATGAAAACCTCTATCACATCATTGTAGAAGGTAAATTTATTTTTATTGTCTTATATGTTGATGATTTGATTTTAACTAGTGATGAGTGGCTGATCATATATTGTAAGGAGGACCTTGCAATGGATTTTGAAATGGAGGACATGGGTCTCATGCACTACTTCCTTGGGTTAAAATTAAGGAAAGGTGATGGAGAAATGTTTGTTTCTCAAGGAAAGTATGAAAATGAGATACTACTGAGATTCTGCATAGAGAGTTGTAAACCCATGGAGACACCTCTAGCGACCAACTGGAGGAAGGAGGATGCCACTTCATATGAAGAGGTGGATGCTACCATTTGTTGACAACTAGTGGGTTCACTAATGTATCTTGTGAACACACGACCAGATATGTGTTATGCAGTCAACCAGATGAGCCAAGCTATAGTTAGGCCAACAAAATTAAATTAGAAGGAAACTATGCATGTTTTATGGTAGCTCAAATGCACTACCCAATATGGATTATGGTACAAACAGACAAAGGGAGTGAAGTTATGTGGCTCCATAGATACATATTGGGCAGGGATTCCATTAGACTGAAAGAGTACATAAAGTGGAATTTTTAGTGTTGGGTCCGCAACAATTTCTTGGTATAACAAGAAGCCAATATTTTTTGTACTCACCTCGGTAGAAGCAGAATAGATGGCTGCAATTCGAGCAACATTTGAGGCGATATGGGTGAGAAAGATACTTGTGAAATTTTTGGTCAGATGATGGATCCAACTGTGATTTATTGTGATAATCAAAGTTGCATCAAGCTCTTTGATAATCTTATATTTCACAATTGATCCAATATATATATATATATATATGGTATAACCATTTACGGGGCTATGTACATAGGAAGATAATGTTGCTACAATACATTTTGAAAAAGGAACAAGATGCTGGCATTTTGACAAAGACTTTGTCAAGAGGGAATTTCGATTTCCAAAGATGCAGAATAGGGGTGGTTGATAATCCCTCTCTTGTTGAGAGGGAGTGTTGAAAAATGCAACAAGAACATATCAATAGAGGTGACATGGCTCTTTTCACTTAGTTAGCTCAGTAAATTCAAGTTAGAGGAGTTATAGTTTGGTTTAGCATGTGTGATTGCTAATTTGTAGCAATACAAGTTAGTTATTTCAAATTGTTTTCAGTTAAACTAGTTCTAACTGTTTGAGGAACTAGTGGAAGGTTAGTTGTGCAGTGGGACTTCTGTCTAATTTAGTGATCATCCAGTTGATCAATCAACCAAAAATAGCTAGTACATGTAGAGAATTCGAGTTCCCTAACTGTGGTGGAGATTCCAAGGCATTGTAACATCAGTTGTAGACTAGTATTGAGTGTACAACTCTTACATGCAATTAGATGATCAACCTTGGGAATTAAGAAATCATTTCGGAGGAAATTCCTAAATAATAAGGGCATAATTTCCTTAGGAATTGTGCAAAGAAATAGGGGCTCAAGAAAAGGAAAAAATTGAATAAGTTTGGGTCAAAGCTTCTTAGTGAGTAGAGAAATAGGTTATTCACTTACATGTTGAGCTCAGATTCAGATAGAAATTGTAATACATCTGTCTTCATCATATTATTGGAAGGATGCAAAGGGGTTTTTTAGAAGAATACTTTCCCCTAGAAAAATATTGTGTGCATGTGTGTTATTTCTCATTGCATGTTTGTGATCGATGTTCTAAATTGTGAATCAAATTTTGTAGATCAATAGAGTAGGATTATGTCTTGTGTTTTAGATTAACATTTCATGAGCAGTTGCAAATTTACTGCATAATTTCTACATAATGTGCCTATGTTAGACGCCAAAGGGCCTATCAGACCACACAACCTAACTAGTGTTCCCACAACACTAACGAGTGGTGAGTGGTAGAAGGAAAGCACGGGCATGGTTTTCCAGGTGCCAAGTGATATGACAGGTGGCAACCCAATCAACACTGACATGGAAAGTGACTTAGCTAGATGATGTGGAAATAAACACATGGATGTATAGAAGGTTAACACTTGTCACTCATATTTGGTGTTTTTGGATGGCTAAGTGGAACAATTTTAAGTGACACATTGTACCACTCAGACAATGGCATGTGGCACAATGACATCACCATGACTAGAGTATGATTTAAGCATGATGTGGCAACACATGCGAGTGACACATGGAAGGTGAAAACAACATTTTTGATCGGCCAAGTGGGAAATTAGTAGGTACCATGTGGCATGTGATTTAGTGATACACATGGCATAAATACAATTGGAAAGACCTTATTGGATGCATCAGTTGATGTGGTAATCACAATGGGAAGTGACATGGACATGGTGGGTCTCATATTGGGATATCGCGATACAAGACATTCAAAGTATAATTTTCTTGTAATAATTTGAAGTTGGTATCTGATGTGACATGAAGGCATGATCATGCAATGATGAAGTCGCATAAGTGCCACATGGTAGTAAATTTTTGGTAAAAGTTGATGATAGGAGGCAAGTGAAGTGACCCTTAGACTCTTAGGTGATCAAGACATCAAGTCTATAGAACAAAAGTTTTCGACTGGTGGTCAAGATTTGAGAACAAATAAAGAGTTTTTAGTTAATGGGCCCTAGAAAAGGACAATTATCTATCTATTGCAATGCCATCTATAAACCTATTAGCATACTGGTAGTTGGAGAAATAAATAGGTAAAAAGCAAGCCGAAAAATGGTGGAGCGATGAGATGACAGAGTGGTGAGTGGAATTTATGTCCATGGTCACACCCCAACTCACAAGGGACTACAACATGAATGGTTAAGGCATAAAATGCATCAACCATCAAGCCATCAGACTAGAGATTCATATGAGAAGAAAAGAGGATTCCTACACCCAAGATCCAATAAAAAAGTCAAGTTTGTGGTTCCCACCATTGGTCTTGATGAGCCAATGTTAAGTTCTCTGCGAGGCTACTGTGAGTGGTTTGGGCACCATTGAATCTATGTAAAATTGTAAATGAGGAGGTACCCGAGAATAATATGGGATTATCAATACACTCAAATAACTTGGGTTGTTGATACAGTCAAAATGGTATTTCAATGGGAAAATACCATGGAATTATACCCATGTTAATTGAAGGGTCGAGCCTACAAAATAAGAAGAAAATAAACACAATAAAATTAGCCATCCTAGATGGGAAAATGAGGCCAAATGAGAAAGAGTGATGGTGATGTATTGGGTTGAAAACGAATAAAAAATATGAAGACGCTATGTGAGATTGTGTGAGTTGTGTAAGTGTAGTAATGTGGGATTGTACATCAGAGAAGTATTTGTGAGTAGCATAAATAGTCTAAGTAGACGAATTTTAGTGAAGATAAAATATTTGAACTACTGATTTGATCATTTTTATATTGCGGAAGAATATTGTAACTTGTTAAGATTTGAAGTAGTGTGAGTCAAACAAATAATTCAAAAGAAAGAGAAGAACAAAGACTATGAGTCTAAGTTTGAAAACAAATGAAATAGGGATTTTCTAGGAAAAGTAGGTTTTTGCTCACATATCAAGGAGTAGGTTCTTCCATCAGGTTGGTTTTTATAAGGATTAGGGGACTCGTTCCTACAAACTGTGGGAGTTGGTGTTTCTAACAAGTGGCTTATTGGAAGTTAAGGGATGGGTATGTCATTCTGGTCCATGCCAGTAAATTGGATGTAATAGCAAGTTGGAGCTTGCACTTTCATAAAGAAAAGAAATAATATTTGTGGTTTTCTCCCTTTGTGGGTTTCCATGTAAATATATGTGTCTCATATGTGAATGTTGTTTAACTTATGCTTCTATAGTGTAATTGATTATTGTTAACATAAATGATTTTAAATATTATTAAAATTTACATAATACTGATTCAACCCCACCCCTCTCAATATTATCTTGTTTTCTAGCAATTGGTATCAGATTTGGTTCCTTCCGCAATAGTATAATGATTGGAAGGTAGATCCAACATAATGGCTAATCATAATGGAAATTCCACCAACAAAGTACCCAGGTTCACTAGAATAAATTATGAATTTTGTAAGGTATGAATGAGAACCTACATAATTTCTCTTGGTTCAAAGGTCTAGGACATTGCACAAAATGTTTATAAAAATCTAGATGCATTGGTTAATAAAGATGAGAATATTGATTTCAGTAACAATGCTAAAGCCATGAATGAAATCCTGAGTGGTTTTCCTGAATCCAAGTTGGCTAAGTCACACACTGCACAACAACCAAAGAAGTATGGAATAAGATGATAAGTTTTTATGAAGGTGAAAATAATGATCAAGAAATTCATCGTCCAAGGCTACAAAATGTAGTTTGAAGCATTAAAGATGGAAGAGCACAAGGATATAACCAAAATATTTCTTGAAGTGGATGAGACAATTAACAACATAAAGAGGACTTGATGAACCCGTGAATGAATCCTTTATAGTTCAAAAGGTGTTGATATCTATCCCAACCAAATTTGATGCCAAAGTATAAACCATTGAGGAGATGCAAGATCTTAACACATTGAAATTGGATTGATTACATGTAACACTAATGGCATATGCATTGCAAATTGAAAAAGGAAATTCTACATTAAGGGTGATTGCCTTTGAAGCTAAAAAGAAAGAGAAAAGAATATCTAAAAGACTAGAGTTGTGAATTTGATGAAGAAGACACAAATTTCATTAGAATATTGAAGAGAGGATCTGGAATGGACAAAGATAAGTTACCCTTAAAATGTTTTAATTTTGGAAAAGTAGGTCATTATGCATCTAAATGTTCATACAAGGAAGAAAATAATGGACATGGTAATAAAGAGAAGAATAAATATAGGAAAGGAAAGAAATAAAATAAGTTCAAAAAGAAGAGCTTCTATACTCAAGAAGACAAAAATTCCTTAGAAGATGAAGATGAAAAATCCTCTAATGAAGAAATAACAAAAGGAACAATGAAGGACATTATGGTCATGGCGTTAGGATCTCTAGATAAACGTCAAAATGAGTTTGATGAAGAAGAGGTTGAAGTAGACCTAAAAGGTGAACAAATCAGTGACTTAGCAAAGATAAAAAGGCCGAGGAAAAATAATAAGAAGAAAAAGGAGATGTTGGAAAAGGATAAGTATAAATATTCATCACTTATTCATTTCAAAGTTAAGTTGGAAAAAGAAAAGAAAATCAAAGACACCTCATTACAACAACTGAAGGAGAATATCAAGGAGTGTGAAAAATGAGAAGAAAAAATTGTTTATTTTAGAAAGGAATTAGAGAAAACCAAGACTCTGCCAAACCAAAAAATAAAGTTTATTAAATGATTTAACAAGTTAGGTGAGATTTTGAGTAGTTAGAGATCCACTCTCATCAAAATGGTCTAGGCTATGAAGGAGAATCACACATCAAGAAAACTGAAGATAAATGACCAATCAGCTATGTTGAAGTAGTCAAAGTACCAACCAATAATGCATTCAAAGTAAGTGAAAGGAAATAACAACATCAAAAGGAAAGGAATTACAAAAATATGAGAATCCTTAGAGATCAAGTAAATAATCATAATAGACCTCGTTTCTCTCCAAGAAAATTTCATTAAAGAATAAATAGATCAGTAAGATTGAAATAATTTTTGGGCAACCTGAGGAAGAGTAGAAATGAGTTGATTGAGTGTCCTATGATAGTGATGGGACAAATGTTGAAAACCATCCCTTGCATAATGAGGACCAGAAGGGAAATGATAATGATCAAGGAACCGATCATTTTGTTTGTGCCACTTGGTAGTCACCAAGAAAAGTATACAGCCAACAAGAAAATATGGTAGGATGAAAGGGATTGCACTAGAAGAATAAGAAGGCATGAATAAAGGAAATTATGGTATCCTAGAAAAGTGAAGGCAATAATAGAACAATTATGACACCCATGTTGACATCATCGAGATAGAGTTGGGATCCCGGAGGATGCAACAATCAAAAGCACATGAATAGGAGGTCATAAAAAAATTTCAACCTAGGGAGTTTGATGTAGGAGCTTCAACCTTAGGCAACCAATTTTCATTATGCCGAAGAGGTTCACAAAATATCCAAAGGGAAATACATTTCCCTCCAATATAATTTGTATAGAATTAGGCAATTCAATGTAATTGCAATTTTCTAGACTTTAGAGGAATCTGGGTTGTTAGGTTGTGTTTGTGAGCTAATATTTTGCCCAAGTGGGCCTTTGTAGAAGTGATAAATGTCATGTTGAGGTGTTAGTGGTTTGGGGCATATGTCCAATTTAGGTTTGATTATATTAAGATATTTTTCTATCAAGTAGGAGTTATACATATATGTACAATTACAGCTCAATTGAACCTAGGCCATTAGAGAAACAGAAGGCCCAGAGTAGAGATCAAGATGTTGAGATTTTCTATTTCACAAAGTAGGCAAAAATCTCTAATGTGTGGCAACAATAGGAATTTGTTGCTAGATTAGCCCTAGTTAGTTGGGAAAGAGTTAATGTACCCTATATTTGTTGTGAGAGGATTTATGAGTCAGTTAGATTCTCTTGGCTATAAAATACATGCCCATACAGATATTGGGAGTGAGAGTTTGTGAGGAAATTGATTATTTTGTAATCTCCTGTTTGATAATAAAGAATTGTCGATGCCTATGTTTGGTGGACGTAGCCCAGATTGGTTGGGTGAACCACGTTAATCTGCTGTCTTCTGTGCATGATTTATTTGTTGTGTATATTGTTTATTTATTTGTATGCTGCACACCTTTGCCTCTAACAAGTGGTATCAGAGCGAGTTGGAGGAGCGGTGCAATTGGAGGAGCGATGCAGTGAGATTGACTGTTTTCTTAGTGGTGCGTATCAGGCTGATTGATGCCACGAGAAGCTGTGTACCTGCGTGTTAATGCGTGAGGGTGCTGGAAGGTATTTCAAACCTGCGTGGAGATTTTTCTTACCTGCGTGGAGGTGAATCGGCCAACATAACAACGCGCTGACCAGACAAGCAACTGTTGTGTGGGAGGCTTAAGTGACAGCGTTAAACGTTGGACCTGACCTGCGTATTATGCCAGATGTGTATTGATCGATTGTTGCATGTTGCGGAATGGTGCTGCCTGGAGGTGCTGCGTGGAGAACACGTAGAGGGACGCAGAACAACAAACTTTTGAGTGCGCATTGTTAAGTTAAATAACAAAAGGGGATGTTTGTGGCTAAGAATACAATCTATAATATCTCCATCAGGACTCTGCATGGTACCAGGTGAAAGGTTTAAATTTTCTCGCTAGTAAATCCAGTAGACTTGAGCTTTCAAATATGGATTGAATCAAAAGCACATTTTATTATATTATAGATTCTTCACCTGTATGCTTTTGATATGGTCATAATGATAATTACTAGATAATTTTGAGTATATTTACAGAATTTAGAACGGCATGTGATTTGCTTTTGAAAACTAAATGGTGTAAGGCCTCATCCAGTATTTGAATATGGTACAACGGCAGAATTTTATTTTTTTTTAAAGCAAACGGTGTAAGGCATAGGCGGTTTTTTTTTAGACTGTTTTTTGATACAAGATGGCGAAAACTCAGAGTGCCCAGTTTGAAATTGAGAATTTTAATGGAAAAAATAATTTCGAGATCTGGAAGATGAAGATGTACAATTTTCTTGTCCAACATGGTGTGGCAAAGGCTTTGTTGGGAAAATCCAAACATCCTTACAACATCACAGATAATGAGTGGGCCGAGATTGATGAAAGAGAAATAAGTGCTATTCGACTGTGTCTGGTGGATGATGTCCTGTTTAATATCGTGTCGGAGACAACAGCTGCTGGTTTGTGGACGAAACTGGAGAAAATGTACATGACCAAATCCTTAACCAATACGATTCTCCTGAAGCGACAGTTGTACAGTTTGCGAATGAAGGAAGGTACATCGATTGCTGATCATTTAAATGCTTTTAATACTCTTTTGGTGCAATTACAAAGTATAGAAGTAAAAATTCAATCCGAGGATAAAGCTATTACTTTATTGTGCTCGTTGCCCGAGTCATGGGATCATTTTGTTACTTCTATAAGTCTTAGTTCATTAGAAACTATTGAGTTTGATGATGTAGTTGCATCTTTATTATCGGAAGAAACAAGGAGAAGGTCGCATTCAGAAACCTCTACATCCGAAGCTATGATGGTTAGAGGTCGTTCGAAAGAAAGACGCTCCAGTAGGCCGAGCGACTCACGTTCAAAGTCGAAAGGGAAGAAGAGTAAGGTAAAGTGTTGGTTTTGTGGAAAATCGGAGCATTTAAAGAAGGAATGTTGGAAGCGACAACAACAAACTTCTAAAGCAGATTCTTCGACAGAGAAGAAGGAGGCAAATACTACAGATACAGGTTCGGCATCTAGTTCAGGTATGAGTGATGAAGTATTATCAGTTAATGTGTCAAATCATGGTAAACATTGGTTGTTAGATTCCGGTGTATCAAACCACATGTGTATTCATAAAGACTGGTTTAAGACATATAAATCAATTGATGATGGTGTTGTGTACATGGGTAATGATGTAACATGTAATATTGTGGGGATTGGGAGTATACAACTGCAAATGTTTGATGGGACAACTAAAATGTTAACTGATGTGAGGCATGTACCAGATTTAAGAAAAAATTTGATTTCATTAGGAGCACTTGATTCAAATGGATATGAAACTGTAATTCAAGGTGGAGTAATGAAAATTTACAAAGGTATTTTACTAGTTATGAAAGCTAAGAAGGTAGAAAATATATTTCAGTTAGAAGGAGGTACAGGGTTAGATTATGTGTCCACGATGTCTGAACATGACAGTAGTTCCATTCACTTATGGCATCAAAGATTGGGGCATATGAGTGAAATAGGGTTAAAATTTTTGGCTAATCACAAGTTACTTCCAAATCTAAAGTCTGGAAAGTTAGATTTCTTTAAGCATTGTCTGTTTGGAAAACAAAGTAAGCAAAAATTTAAAATAGGCAAACATACTAGTAAAGGCATACTTGATTATATCCTTTCAGTTGTTTGGGGACCAGCCCCTACAACCTCATATGGTGGCTCGTCTTATTTTGTATCATTTATTGATGACTTTTCTAGGAAATTGTGGGTCTACATGTTGAAAAAGAAGTCTGATGTTTTTTCAGTTTTCAAGCAGTTTAGAGCATTGGTAGAAAACAGCACTGGTAGAACAATAAAATGTTTAAGAACTGACAATGGTGGTGAGTTTACTTCTAAGGAGTTTGACAGCTATTGCAAGGATGCAGGGATCGAGAGACATAAGAACACGGTTTATACTCCTCAGCAAAATGGAGTTGTTGAACGCATGAATAGGACTCTTCTAGAGAGAGCAAGGAGTATGCTGAGTAATGCTGGGTTGCAAAAGGAGTTGTGGATGGAAGCAGTGGCAACAACTTGTTATGTGATAAACCGATCTCCATCAATGGCGATAGGCTGCAAGATTCCTCAAGAGGTATGGAAAGGTCACCCTTGTGACTATTCTAAACTCAGAGTGTTTGGTTGTGATGCATATGCTCTAGTGCCTAAACATCAGCGCACTAAATTAGATCCAAAGTCTAAAAGGTATATCTTTGTTGGGTATGATGTTGGAACAAAGGGATATAGATTGTGGGATCCTACTACCCGCAAAATCATCATCAACAGAGATGTAAAGTTTAATGAATCCTCTCTTGTACAATTAGATGTAGATAGTAGATTGAAACATGATGATGTATCTGACTTTCAGCACATTCATTTTGATAGCATTTCTAATGATAGTCATGATGACCATAGTTCAGATACTAGTCATGAACAGGTTTCAGAATCAGAACATGAACAGGGTTCAGGTAAAGATCATGAATAGGTCTCAGATACTGATCATCAAGAAGTTCCTACAGATGGTAGTCAGCCAATTGAGGAAGCGCAAGAAACATCCTTAAGAAGGTCGACTAGAATCAAACGGCCACCGAGAAGGTATGATGATTATGTTACTTCAGTTGCATTTACTGCTAATGACAATGAACCTCTGTGCTATCAGGAAGCAATAGAAGGTTCGAAAAGTGACAAATGGAAAGTAGCCATGAAGGACGAAATGATGGCCTTAGGTAAGAATGGCACATGGGATCTGGTTGAGCTTCCGAAAGACAGGAAAACTGTGGGGTGTAAATGGGTTTTCAAGCTGAAATGGGGTGTGAATGATACGGAAGACAGGTACAAAGCGAGGCTGGTTGCAAAAGGGTTCTCTCAGAAAGCCGACATTGACGTTCATGAGATTTTTTCACCAGTTGTTAAAATAGTTTCAATTAGAATTGTGTTAGAATTAGTGGCTTTGCTTGACTTAGAGTTGCAGCAGTTAGATGTTAAGACTGCATTTCTACATGGAGACTTAAATGAGGAAATTTATATGGAACAATCGGAAGGGTTTGTTCAGCATCGCAATGAGAAATTTGTCTGCAGGCTCAAGAAGTCATTATATGGCCTGAAGCAGTTGCCTCGGCAGTGGTATAAGAAGTTTGATTCTTTCATGTTGATTCAAAGTATGTTAGAAGTGAATATGATCATTGTGTTTATTTTAAACAGTTAAATAATGGCATATTCATTATCTTGGTATTGTATGTTGACGATATGCTTTTAGCAAACAAAAGCATAGAAGAAATCAACAGGTTGAAGGCTCAGATGGCAAGGACATTTGATATGAAAGATCTAGGAGAAGCAAGACAGATTTTGGGCATGGAGATTTTCAGAGACAGGGGTAATGGTAAGCTATGGCTATCACAACAGAAGTATATTGACAAAATACTTTTGAGATTTGGTATGAACAATGTGAAGCCTGTGTCAGTCCCTTTCGCTTCCCATTTCAAACTTTCTTAGAGTTTATGTCCTAATAGAGATAAATAAAAGGATTATATGTCTCGAATTCCATATGCCAATGTAGTAGGGTATTTAATGTATGCGATGGTTTGTACTCGACCAGATATTTTACATGCAGTTGGGGTTGTCAGCAGGTATATGGAAAATCCGGGTAAAGAACACTGGTCAGCAGTGAAATGGGTGCTTCGGTATTTGAGAGGCACAAGTAGTTATTGTATCACTTAGAATAAGAGTAGTGAATTTTCTTGCGGGTATGTTGATTATGATTTTGCAGGTGATTTGGATAAGAGAAGGTCAACTTCAGGGTATGTCTTTACTCTTGCAGGTGGAGCTATTAGTTGGATGTCAAAGCTACAAAACATTGTTGCTTTAGCCACTACTGAGGCATAATACATTGCTGCTTCTCATGCTTGCAAAGAAGCGATTTGGTTGAAAGGTTTGTTTGGTGAGCTTGGTAGGCTGCAGGACAACATCAAGTTATTTTGTGATAGTCAAAGTCCAATACATTTGGCTAAGAATCCGGCCTATCATAGTAAATCAAAGCATATACTGATCAAGTACCATTTTGTAAGATAGGTTATTACTGAAAGGGGAGTCTCTCTTGACAAGGTGCATACAAAGGAGAACTGTGCAGACATGTTCACGAAACCAGTTTTGTTAGAGAAGCTACGCTAGTGTTTGGCTTCTCTTGGCTTGCAGAAAAGATAAAATAATAAACAAACAGGGTATCAGGCTAATTGTTGTCAAGGTGGAGATTGTTGAGATTTTTTGTTTCACAAAGTAGGCAAAAATCTCTAATGTGTGACAACAATAGGAATTTGTTGCTAGATTAGCTCCAGTTAGTTGGGAAAGAGTTAATGTATCCTATATTTGTTGTGAGAGGATTTATGAGTCAGTTAGATTCTCTTGGCTATAAAATACATGCCTGTACAGATATTGGGAGTGAGAGTTTTTGAGGAAATTGATTATTTTGTAATCTCCTGTTTGATAATAAAGAATTGCCGATGTCTATGTTTGGTGGACGTAGCCTAGATTGGTTCGGTGAACCACGTTAATTTGCTGTCTTCTGTGCATGATTTATTTTCTGTGTATATTGTTTATTTATTTGTATGCTGCACACCTTTGCCTCTAACACAAGAAATTCAAGTAGAGGTAGCTCGAGAAGGAGCAAAAGATCCATCCAGTTGGATATAAAAGGCGATGATATTCCTCTATAAATACATCTTTATGAGTTATAATAGAATTTGATTCTTTGTCTAGTTATTCCCTATGTTTAATTCCATTCCGTGAACATGTATTGATGCCCTCTGTAAGGTGGGCTAGTGTATTTACGTGTGCACATTCCTGAATTTGGATGAGAAGACAAAGAGTTATGTGATAAATCCCCTTACATCCCATAGCCCAAACTAAGGGTATAAGGATTTAGTTACTATAATTGACCAAAACTCCAATGTCATTTTTTCAAGCTTGATAAAACCTCAAATAAACATCGCATTACATTTGTCTCATCGAGAGATTTCCCGCAATATAATTTTTTCCACCATCTAACTCTTGAATCAAAATTTATGGCCCTTCAAAGTTCTAGCAAAAAACCTCATGCCATGTTACTAGATAATTCCACATAGGCACCACGTGGAGGCCATGTGGTAGAATTTGGCGAAGTGTCACGAGGTTATTGGGTGAAACTTTGAATGGCCATAACTTTTGATTTGGAATCCAGACTGAGGAAAAATTTATATTAGTAGAAATCCCTCGATAAGACTAATGCAATGGAGATGTTTTTTGGGGTTCTGAGTTTGAAAAATGACGAAATTTTATGGCCCCATTTCAATAATATGACATTAGAGATCAAGTCAATGATAGTAACTGCATGCTTGTACCCTTAGTTTGGGTTACGGGAGCTAAGGGGGTATGTTACATCATGTTAAGCCCTAGTCACAAAATGATTGACCCTTGAGAGGTGATTATGTGTAGCTTAAAGTTTGGGTTTCAATGCTATTGCAATGTTTGAAAATAAGTTACAAACCTAAGGGACGAGAAAAATCTAGCTTAGATTGAGAAATTTAGACTGGTTACATCACACGTGCACTTTTCAAGCATGTTTTTTCGTGACATATGGAATTATATTCCATTTAAATTCATGAAATCATGTCTTATTAGTCCATGCTAACGTAAGACTCTAGCAATCATTTTTCATGTTGATCATTATTAGTTTAGCATTGATCAATGCAAGTTATAATGTTTAACTTCGAAAAAAAATTGATTTTTCAATAGTATTGAAATAAATATTTTTTAAACATTTGATTGGACCATAACTTGAAGGTCTAATTGTAGCCTTTGTACAATGCAATGCCATGCACATAACTACCTCATTTTTTTTGCCATAATTTATGGATGCAATTGCAATATTTATTCTATGGCTTTTAGATATTTGTGCAATTATTTTTCGTGGTTAAGTTTTATAGCAAAGCCTCCCAAAATTAAAATCCTTAAAAACAGCTCATACTCACTAAATAACATATTTACCACCAATTACTGACAACCATAATTTAAGCAAGTATTTGCATAAAAGTGGATAGACCAAGATGGAAATACATATACTTATATTTCCCTCCATTATTTATGTGTTCTTCAACACTTTAATAAGTAGGAGTAAAAATGTCACAAGTGGTTACTACCAACCAAATTTATGCAAGTTCTTACCCATTATCAGGCAATTAATTTTTCCACTTTATATATCAATTTGCAATTTTTTTTAAAAATATACTTTCCACTTAAGTGACAGGGGCTAAACTACCCATTGTTATTACAAGTGCCAAATCCATGAAAAAATTATTCTCACATTTCTTCTTTTTTTAATCTCTTTACATTTCTTAATATGTGTATGAAGTGGATGGTTGCTAATGAAACTCGTGAACAATGTGTGCATGTAGAATATTCATAAGGAAGTGTGAGGAGTGACTAAATTTGGTGAACATTTGGTTGTTTTTTCTTATTAGTCATGACTATCACAATCACGTTAATAAATGTGGTTCACATATGTTGATATGCATATATCAATTACATGTACAACTACATTACCAAATATAGTTGATATAGCTGATAAGCGTACATCAACCACATTAATAATTAAAACGTGTATAACATGTATAGTAGGAATTTAATATTAATATTAATTAATATATAATTACAATAATTGTATTATTATTATTATATTATATAATATTATTATAATTAGTATTATTAATTATAAATATAATATATTAATATTACTATATTATAATTATAATATATTAATATCACTGTATGATAATTATAATAACAACTCTAATAACTCTAATATTATTATAATATTAATACGAGGATTTAATATATAACACTTTAATATTAATATTATAAACCCTAATATATTATTATACATTAGCATTTATAATCTTAATATAATTATGATAATACAAACCCTTAAGTTTTAGTATTATTATAGTTACAATAATTAATATTATTATATTATAATTATAATATATTAATATTATTATACTAATATTATAACATTTATATTAATTAATATATAATTATAATATATGTATGAGGTTTTAGTATCGAGTATTAGTATTAGTATTAGTATTAGTATTGGGTTTTAATATTGAGTTTTCATATATGCTTTTAATATTAGGGTTTTAATATAAGTATGGATAAGTTAAGTATTCAACTATGTGAGTAACTTTAAATTAGCATTGAAACCCTATCTTAAACCCAATATTAATCTCAATATTATAAACCCAATATTATAGACCCTAATATTAAACATTCATTTTTTAATGTCACAATGCAACATTGAATAAATTCCAATGTAATGTAACATTCTGACAATGATTGTTAGATTGTTTGTCACTTTGCAACAATGTTCGTCACAAAACGACGTTCGATATATTTATGTACTATTTCAACATCACAATATTAAACTCTAACATTAAACCAAATATTATAAACCCTAACATTATAAAACTGAATATTATAAACCACAATAGTAAATCCATTATTAAACCCTATTTTTGAAATGTCACAATGCGACATTGAATAAATTACAATGTAATGTAACATTGCGATGATTATTGTCGCATTGATTGTTGCATTATGACAGTGCTTGTCACACTTCCATGTTGGATAAATTTTTGTACAATTCCAATGTCACAATATTAAACCCTAATATTAAGATCAATATTATAAATGCTAATATTAAACGCAATATTAAAAACCCTAATATTAAACACAATATTAAACCCTACTATAAATAGTAAACCCTAATATATAAACCTTAATATTATAAATATGAAGATTAATATTAGAAATGCTGGGATTAATATTATATACCTTAGGATTAATATTATAAACTCAATATTAAACCATAATATTCAGGCCATTATTAAACCCAATATTAAAAACCATAATATTAAAGAAAATATTATAAAACCTAATATCATAAACCCAATATTAAACCCTAATATTATAAACCCCTCATATTAAATCGTGATTTTGTAATGTGGAAATGCAACGTTGAATAGATACCAATGTAAGGTAACATTGCGACAATGATGGTTAGATTGGATGTTGCAATGAGGTAACGTTTACCACAATGTAACATTGGTAGAATTATGCACCATTCCGAATATTAAATCCTAATATTAAACCAAATATCTAAACCCTAACATTATTAAACTCAATATTATATACCCTAAGCTTAATATTATAAAACCTAAGATTAATTTATTAAAACCCTAAGTTTAATATATTAAACCCTAAGATTATAAACCCTAAAATTAATATTATAAACCCTAAGATTATAAAGCCTAAATTTAATATATTAAACTCTAGGATTATAAACCCTATGATTATGAATCCTAGGATTAATATTATAAACTCTAAGATTAATATTATAAACCTTAGGATTAATATTAAACCATAATATTAACATTATAAACCCTAATGTTAATATTATAAACCTTAAAATTAATATTAAAACCTAAGATTAATATTAGAAACATTGGGGTTAATATTATAAACCCAATGATTAATAGTATATACCCTAATACTAATATTATAAACACAATATCAAACCCTTATATTAAACCCAATATTATAAACCATAATAGGAAATTGATTATTTTGTAATCACCTGTTTGATAATAAACAATTGTCGATGCCTATGTTTGGTGGACGTAGCCCAGATTGGTTGGGTGAACCACGTTAATCTGCTGTCTTCTGTGCATGATTTATTTGTTGTGTATATTGTTTATTTATTTGTATGCTGCACACCTTTGCCTCTAACAAGTGGTATCAGAGCGAGTTGGAGGAGCGGTGCAATTGGAGGAGCGACGCAGTGAGATTGACTGTTTGCTTGGTGGTGCGTATCAGGCTGATTGATGCCACGAGAAGCTATGTACCTGCGTGTTAATGCGTGAGGGTGCTGGAAGGTATTTCAAACCTACATGGAGATTTTTCTTACCTGCGTGGAGGTGAATCGGCCAACATACCAGCGCGCTGACCAGACAAGCAACTGCTGTGTGGGAGGCTTAAGTGACAGCATTAAACGTTGGACCTGACCTACGTATTATGCCAGATGTGTATTGATCGATTGTTGCATGCTGCGGAATGGTGCTGCCTGGAGGTGCTGCGTGGAGAACACGCAGAGGGACGTAGAACAACAAACTTTTGAGTGCGCATTGTTAAATTAAATAACAAAAGGTGATGTTTGTGGCTAAGAATACAATCTATAATATCTCCATCAGGACTCAGCATGGTACCAGGTGAAAGGTTTAAATTTTCTCGCTAGTAAATCCAGTAGACTTGAGCTTTGAAATATGGATTGAATCAAAAGAACATTTTATTATATTATAGATTCTTCACCTGTATGATTTTGATATGGTCATAATGATAATTACTGGATAATTTTGAGTATATTTACAAAATTTAGAATGACATGTGATTTGCTTTTGAAAACTAAATGGTGTAAGGCCTCATCCAGTATTTGAATATGGTACAACGGCAGATTTTTTTATTTTATTTTTTTAAAGCAAAGGCTGTAAGGCATAGACGATTTTTTTTTAGATTGTTTTTTGATACAAGATGGCGAAAACTCAGAGTGCCCGGTTTGAAATTGAGAATTTTAATGGCAAAAATAATTTCGAGATCTGGAAGGTGAAGATGTACAATTTACTTGTCCAACATGGTGTGGCAAAGGCGTTGTTGTGAAAATCCAAACAACCTTACAACATCACAGATAATGAGTGGGCCGAGATGGATGAAAGAGAAATAAGTGCTATTCGACTGTGTCTGGAGGATGATGTCCTGTTTAATATCGTGTCGGAGACAACAGCTGCTGGTTTGTGGACGAAACTGGAGAAACTGTACATGACCAAATCCTTAACCAATATGATTCTCATGAAGCGGCAGTTGTACAGTTTGCGAATGAAGGAAGGTACATTGATTGCTGATCATTTAAATGCTTTTAATACTCTTCTGGTGCAATTACAAAGTATAGAAGTAAAAATTCAATCCGAGGATAAAGCTATTACTTTATTGTGCTCGTTGCCCGAGTCATGGGATCATTTTGTTACTTCTATAAGTCTTATTTCATCAGAAACTATTGAGTTTGATGATGTAGTTGCATCTTTATTATCGGAAGAAACAAGGAGAAGGTCGCATTCAGAAACCTCTACATCCGAAGCTATGATGGTTAGAGGTCGTTCGAAAGAAAGACGCTCCAGTAGGCCGAGCGACTCACGTTCAAAGTCGAAAGGGAAGAAGAATAAGGTAAAGTGTTGGTTTTGTGGAAAATCGTGGCATTTAAAGAAGGACTGCTGGAAGCGACAACAACAAACTTCTAAAGCAGATTCTTCGACAGAGAAGAAGGAGGCAAATACTACAGATACAGGTTCGGCATCTGGTTCAGGTATGAGTGATGAAGTATTATCAGTTAATGTGTCAAATCATGGTAAACATTGGTTGTTAGATTCCGGTGCATCAAACCACATGTGTATTCATAAAGATTGGTTTAAGACATATAAATCAATTGATGATGGTGTTGTGTACATGGGTAATGATGTAACATGTAATATTGTGGGGATTGGGAGTATACAACTGCAAATGTTTGATGAGACAACTAAAATGTTAACTGATGTGAGGCATGTACCAGATTTAAGAAAAAATTTGATTTCATTAGGAGCACTTGATTCAAGTGGATATAAAACTGTAATTCAAGGTGGAGTAATGAAAATTTACAAAGGTATTTTACTAGTTATGAAAGCTAAGAAGGTAGGAAATCTATTTCAGTTAGAAGGAGGTACAGGGTCAGATTATGTGTCTACGGTGTCTGAACATGACAGTAGTTCCATTCACTTATGGCATCAAAGATTGGGGCATATGAGTGAAAGAGGGTTAAAATTTTTGGCTAATCGCAAGTTACTTCCAAATCTAAAGTCTGGAAAGCTAGATTTCTTTAAGCATTGTCTGTTTGGAAAACAAAGTAAGCAAAAATTTAAAATAGGAAAACATACTAGTAAAGGCATACTTGATTATATCCTTTCAGTTGTTTGGGGACCAGCCCCTACAACCTGATATGGTGGCTCGTCTTATTTTGTATCATTTATTGATGACTTTTCTAGGAAATTGTGGGTCTACATGTTGAAAAAGAAGTCTGATGTTTTTTCAGTTTTCAAGCAGTTTAGAGCATTGGTACAAAACAACACTGGTAGAACAATAAAATGTTTAAGAACTGACAATGGTGTTGACTTTACTTCTAAGGAGTTTGACACCTATTGCAAGGATTCAGGGATCGAGAGACATAAGACCCGGTTTATACTCCTCAACAAAATGGAGTTGCTGAACGCATGAATAGGACTCTTGTAGAGAGAGCAAGGAGTATGTTGAGTAACGCTGGGTTGCAAAAGGAGTTATGGACAGAAGCGGTGGCAACAACTTGTTATGTGATAAACCGATCTCCATCAACGGCGATAGGCTGCAAGATTCCTCAAGAGGTATGGAAAGGTCACCTTTGTGACTATTCTAAACTCAGAGTGTTTGGTTGTGATGCATATGCTCTAGTGCCTAAACATCAACGCACTAAATTAGATCCAAAGTCTAAAAGGTATATCTTTGTTGGGTATGGTGTTGGAACAAAGGGATATAGATTGTGGGATCCTACTACCCGCAAAATCATCATCAACAGAGATGTAAAGTTTAATGAATCCTCTCTGGTACAGTTAGATGTAGATAGTAGATTGAAACAGGATGATGTATCTGACTTTCAGTACATTCAGTTTGATAGCATTTCTAATGATAGTCATGATGACCATAGTTCAGATACTAGTCATGAACAGGTTTCAGAATCATAACATGAACAGGGTTCAGGTATAGATCATGAATAGGTCTCAGATACTGATCATCAAGAAGTTCCTACAGATGGTAGTCATCCAATCGAGGAAGCGCTAGAAACATCCTTAAGAAGGTCGATTAGAATCAAACGGCCACTGAGAAGGTATGATGATTATGTTACTTCAGTTGCATTTACTGCTAATGACAATGAACCTCTGTGCTATCAGGAAGCAATAGAAGGTTCGAAGAGTGACAAATGGAAAGCAGCCATGAAGGACGAAATGATGGCCTTAGGTAAGAATGGCACATGGGATTTGGTTGAGCTTCTGAAAGACAGGAAAATTGTGGGGTGTAAATGGGCTTTCAAGCTGAAATGGGGTATGAATGATACGGAAGACAGGTACAAAGTGAGGCTGGTTGCAAAAGGGTTCTCTCAGAAAGCCGGCATTGACTTTCATGAGATATTTTCACTAGTTGTTAAAATAGTTTCAATTAGAATTGTGTTAGAATTAGTGGCTTTGCTTGACTTAGAGTTGCAGCAGTTAGATGTTAAGACTGCATTTCTACATGGAGACTTAGATGAGGAAATTTATATGGAACAATCGGAAGGGTTTGTTCAGCATCGCAATGAGAAATTTGTCTGCAGGCTCAAGAAGTCATTATATGGCCTGAAGCAGTCGCCTCGGCAGTGGTATAAGAAGTTTGATTCTTTCATGTTGAGTCAAAAGTATGTTAGAAGTGAATATGATCATTGTGTTTATTTTAAACAGTTAAATAATGGCATATTCATTATCTTATTATTGTATGTTGACGATATGCTTTTAGCAAGCAAAAGCATAGAAGAAATCAACAGGTTGAAGGCTCAGATGGCAAGGACATTTGATATGAAAGATCTAGGAGCAGCAAGACAGATTTTGGGCATGGAGATTTTCAGAGACAGGGGTAATGGTAAGCTATGGCTATCACAACAGAAGTATATTGACAAAATACTTTTGAGATTTGGTATAAACAATGTGAAGCCTGTGTCAGTCCCTTTCGCTTCCCATTTCAAACTTTCTTCGAGTTTATGTCCTAATAGAGATAAATAAAAGGATTATATGTCTCGAATTCCATATGCCAATGTAGTAGGGTGTTTAATGTATGTGATGGTTTGTACTCGACCAGATATTTCACATGCAGTTGGGGTTGTCAGCAGGTATATGGAAAATCCAGGTAAAGAACACTGGTCAGCAGTGAAATGGGTGCTTCGGTATTTGAGAGGCACAAGTAGTTATTGTATCACTTACAATAAGAGTAGTGAATTTGCTTGCGGGTATGTTGATTCTGATTTTGCAGGTGATTTGGATAAGAGAAGGTCAACTTCAGGGTATGTCTTTACTCTTGCAGGTGGAGCTATTAGTTGGATGTCAAAGCTACAAAACATTGTTGCTTTATCCACTACTGAGGCATAATACATTGCTGCTTCTCATGCTTGCAAAGAAGCGATTTGGTTGAAAGGTTTGTTTGGTGAGTTTGGTAGGCTCCAGGACAACATCAAGTTATTTTGTGATAGTCAAAGTGCAATACATTTGGCTAAGAATCCGGCCTATCATAGTAAATCAAAGCATATACCGATCAAGTACCATTTTGTAAGATAGGTTATCACTGAAAGGGGAGTCTCTCTTGACAAGGTGCATACAAAGGAGAACTGTGCAGACATGTTCACGAAACCAGTTTTGTTAGAGAAGCTACGCTAGTGTTTGGCTTCTCTTGGCTTGCAGAAAAGATAAAATAATAAACAAACAGGGTATCAGGCTAATTGTTGTCAAGGTGGAGATTGTTGAGATTTTTTGTTTCACAAAGTAGGCAAAAATATCTAATGTGTGACAACAATAGGAATTTGTTGCTAGATTAGCTCCAGTTAGTTGGGAAAGAGTTAATGTATCCTATATTTGTTGTGAGAGGATTTATGAGTCAATTAGATTCTCTTGGCTATAAAATACATGCCCGTACAGATATTGGGAGTGAGAGTTTTTGAGGAAATTGATTATTTTGTAATCTCCTGTTTGATAATAAAGAATTGCCGATGTCTATGTTTGGTGGACGTAGCCTAGATTGGTTGGGTGAACCACGTTAATTTGATGTCTTCTGTGCATGATTTATTTGCTGTGTATATTGTTTATTTATTTGTATGCTGCACACCTTTTCCTCTAACACAAGAAATTCAAGTAGAGGTAGCTCGAGAAGGAGCAAAAGATCCATCCAGTTGGATATAAAAGGCTATGATATTCCTCTATAAATACATCTTTATGAGTTATAATAGAATTTGATTTTTTGTCTAGTTATTCCCTATGTTTAATTCCATTCCGTGAACATGTATTGATGCCCTCTATAAGGTGGGCTAGTGTATTTATGTGTGCACGTTCCTGAATTTGGATGAGAAGACAAAGAGTTATGTGATAAATCCCCTTACATCCCATAGCCCAAACTAAGGGTATAAGGATTTAGTTACTATAATTGACCCAAACTCCAATGTCATTTTTTCAAGCTTGATAAAACCTCAAATAAACATCGCATTACATTTGTCTCATCGAGAGATTTCCAGCGATATAATTTTTTCCACCATCTGACTCTTGAATCAAAATTTATGGCCCTTCAAAGTTTTAGCAAAAAACCTCATGCCATGTTACTAGATAATTCCACGTAGGCACCACGTGGAGGCCATGTGGTAGAATTTGGCGAAGCGTCATGAGGTTATTGGGTGAAACTTTGAATGGCCATAACTTTTGATTTGGGATCCAGACTGAGGAAAAGTCTATATTAGTAGAAATCCCTTGATAAGACTAATGCAATGGAGATGTTTATTTGGGGTTCTGAGTTTGAAAAATGATGAAATTTTATGACCCCATTTCAATAATATGACATTAGAGATCAAGTCAATGATAGTAACTGCATGCTTGTACCCTTAGTTTGGGTTACGGGAGCTAAGGGGGTATGTTACATCATGTTAAGCCCTAGTCACAAAATGATTGACCCTTGAGAGGTGATTATGTGTAGCTTAAATTTTGGGTTTTAATGCTATTGCAATGTTTGAAAATAAGTTACAAACCTAAGGGACGAGAAAAATCTAGCTTAGATTGAGAAATTTAGACTGGTTACATCACACGCGCACTTTTCAAGCATGTTTTTTCGTGACATATGGAATTATATTCCATTTAAATTCATGAAATCATGTCTTATTAGTCCATGCTAACGTAAGACTCTAGCAATCATTTTTCATGTTGATCATTATTAGTTTAGCATTGATCAATGCAAGTTATAATGTTTAACTTTGAAAAAAAAAAATTGATTTTTCAATAGTATTGAAATAAATATTTTTTAAACATTTGATTAGACCATAAGTTGAAGGTCTAATTGTAGCCTTTGTACAATGCAATGCCATGCACATAACTACCTCATTTTTGTTGCCATAATTTATGGATGTAATTGCAATATTTATTCTATGGCTTTTAGATATTTGTGCAATTATTTTTCATGGTTAAGTTTTATAGCCAAGCCTCCCAAAATTAAAATCCTTAAAAACAGCTCATACTCACTAAATAACATATTTACCACCAATTACTGCCAACCATAATTTAAGCAAGTATTTGCATAAAAGTGGATAGACCAAGATGGAAATACATATACTTATATTTCCCTCCATTATTTATGTGTTCTTCAACACTTTAATAAGTAGGAGTAAAAATGTCACAAGTGGTTACTACCAACCAAATTTATGCAAGTTCTTACCCATTATCAGGCAATTAATTTTTCCACTTTATATATCAATTTGCAATTTTTTTTAAAAGTATACTTTCCACTTAAGTGACAGGGGCTAAACTACCCATTGTTATTACAAGTGCCAAATCCATGAAAAATTTATTCTCACATTTCTTTTTTTTTTAATCTCTTTACATTTCTTAATATGTGTATGAAGTGGATGGTTGCTAATGAAACTCGTGAACAATGTGTGCATGTAGAATATTCATAAGGAAGTGTGAGGAGTGACTAAATTTGGTGAATATTTGGTTGTTTTTTCTTATTAGTCATGACTATCACAATCACGTTAATAAATGTGGTTGACATATGTTGATAGGCATATATCAATTACATGTACAACTACATTACTAAATATAGTTGATATAGCTGATAAGCGTACATCAATCACATTAATAATTAAAACGTGTATAACATGTATAGTAGGAATTTAATATTAATATTAATTAATATATAATTAAAATAATTGTATTATTATTATATTATATAGTATTATTATAATTAGTATTATTAATTATAAATATAATATATTAATATTACTATATTATAATTATAATATATTAATATCACTGTATGATAATTATAATAACAACTCTAATAACTCTAACATTATTATAATATTAATACGAGGATTTAATATATAACACTTTAATATTAATATTATAAACCCTAATATATTATTATACATTAGCGTTTATAATCTTAATATAATTATGATAATACAAACCCTTAAGTTTTAGTATTATTACAGTTACAATAATTAATATTATTATATTATAATTATAATATATTAATATTATTATATTAATATTATAACATTTATATTACTTAATATATAATTATAATATATGTATGAGGTTTTAGTATCGAGTATTAGTATTAGTATTAGTATTGGGTTTTAATATTGAGTTTTCATATATGCTTTTAATATTAGAGTTTTAATATAAGTATGGATAAGTTAAGTATTCAACTATGTGAGTAACTTTAAATTAGCATTGAAACCCTATCTTAAACCCAATATTAATCTCAATATTATAAACCCAATATTATAGACCCTAATATTAAACATTCATTTTTTAATGTCACAATGCAACATTGAATAAATTCCAATGTAGTGTAACATTGTGACAATGATTGTTAGATTGATTGTCACTTTGCAACAATGTTTGTCACAAAACGACGTTTGACATATTTATGTACTATTTCAACATCACAATATTAAACTCTAACATTAAACCAAATATTATAAACCCTAACATTATAAAACCGAATATTATAAACCACAATAGTAAATCCATTATTAAACCCTATTTTTGAAATGCCACAATGCGACATTGAATAAATTACAATGTAATGTAACATTGCGATGATTATTGTCGCATTGATTGTTGCATTATGACAGTGCTTGTCACACTTCCATGTTGGATAAATTTTCGTACAATTCCAATGTCACAATATTAAACCCTAATATTAAGATCAATATTATAAATGCTAATATTAAACACAATATTAAAAACCCTAATATTAAACACAATATTAAACCCTAATATTATAAGCTAAATAGTAAACCTTAATATTATAAATATGAAGATTAATATTAGAAATGCTAGGATTAATATTATAAACTCAATATTAAACCATAATATTCAGGCCATTATTAAACCCAATATTAAAAACCATAATATTAAAGAAAATATTATAAAACCTAATATCATAAACCCAATATTAAACCCTAATATTATAAACCCCTCATATTAAACCGTGATTTTGTAATGTGGAAATGCAACGTTGAATAGATACCAATGTAAGGTAACATTGCGACAATGATGGTTAGATTGGATGTTGCAATGAGGTAACGTTTACCACAATGTAACATTGGTAGAATTATGCACCATTCCGAATATTAAATCCTAATATTAAACCAAATATCGTAAACCCTAACATTATTAAACTCAATATTATATACCCTAAGCTTAATATTATAAAACCTAAGATTAATATATTAAAACCCTAAGTTTAATATATTAAACCCTAAGATTATAAACCCTAAAATTAATATTATAAACCCTAAGATTATAAAGCCTAAGTTTAATATATTAAACTCTAGGATTATAAACCCTATGATTATGAATCCTAGGATTAATATTATAAACTCTAAGATTAATATTATAAACCTTAGGATTAATATTAAACCATAATATTAACATTATAAACCCTAAGATTAATATTATAAACCTTAAAATTAATATTAAAACCTAAGATTAATATTAGAAACGTTGGGGTTAATATTATAAACCCAATGATTAATAGTATATACCCTAATACTAATATTATAAACACAATATTAAACCCTTATATTAAACCCAATATTATAAACCATAATATTAGACCCAAATTTTGTAATGTTGCATTGTGACAAATAGCTTTGATTCTAATGTAACTTTACGACAATCATGATGAGTTTGATTGTCGCATTGAGACAATGTTTGTCACAATGTGATGTTGGATTTATTTTTGTACCATTCAACATCACAATATTAAACCCTAATATTAAACCAAGTATTATAAATCCTCATTATTAAACTCTAATATTAATAATATAAACCCTATGATTAATATATAAACCCTATGATTAGTATCATAAACCCTAGGATTAATATTATAAACTGTGGGATTAATATTATAAACTCTAGCATTAAACTCTAATATTATAAACTCAATATTATAAACTGAGTATTAAACCCTAATATTGTAAAACCAATATTATAAACCCTAATATTAAACCCCAATTTTGCAATGTCACAATGTGACATTGAATACATTGGAATGTAATGCAACATTGCGATAATGTTTGTCACAGTAATTGTCACATTGAGAGAATGTATGTCACAATGTGTCGTTGGATACATTTATGTACCATTCCAACATCACAATATTAAACCCTAATATTAAACCAAATATTATGAAACCCAATATTATAAACCTTAAGATTATAAAACCTAAGATTAATATATCAAACCCTAGTTTTAATATATTAAGCCATTGAATTATAAAACGTATGATTAATATTATAAAATTTGTGAGTATAAATTTTATAATTAATCTTATAAACCCTAAGATTAATATATTAAACTTCACGATTCTAAACCCTAAGATTAACATTATAAAAGTTTTAAAAAACCCTAAAATTAATATTAAATCCCATAATTAATATTATAAACCCTAGGATTAAGAATCTTAGAATTAATATTATAAACCCTAAGTTTAATATTATAAACACTAAGTTTTGTATGTTAAACGCTAGAATTATATACCCTAAGATTAATGTTATAAACCCTAAGTTTAATATATTAAATCCTAAAAATAATATTATAAATCCTAATATAATATATTAAACCTTAGGATTATAAACCGTGATATCAATATTATAAACACTAGGATTATAAACCGTGGATTAATATTACATACCTTGGGATTATAAATGTTAAGATTAATATTATAAAACCCAAGATTATAAATCCAAGCTCAATATTAATATATTAAATCCTCAAATTAATATTAAAAATCCTACTCTTAAACTCAATATTATAAACTAAGAATTTAACCCAATATTATAAACCGAAACATTATAAACATTAATCTTATAAAATAAATATTATAAATGCAAAGTTGATTACAAAGGTTATGTATGTTTGACTATGTCATCATGTTGACTCTCGATATGTGTGCATGGTTAATTATAGGCATGTTAAACATAATACCTATCATCAATTATGGTTGAACACGATATTCATGTTAACTATATTTGACCAAATCAATCATGATTATGATATGTTATGTTTAAATTAATATATTATTAATATGTAAATTTATAGATTAATGTATTAATGTATAGTTATTATTACATTATTAAGGTTTAAATAATATTAATATTTTAGTGTTAATAATAATAATATACTATTATTAATATCATTGTATTAATAACCATAGAAACGTAATAATATTATTTAAATCTTAATAAATTTATAATAACATAATATTAATTATATATTAATATACTAATAAATTATAGATTAATATATTAATCTATAAATTTACATATTAATAATGTATTAATATAAACAGTTTGAGGGGACAGTTCAATTGATGACCGAAGTAATGTGAAATTTGTGAAAACTTAGAGATCCAAGGTTCAAATCTCCTCGTTGTGATCCGGTTTAAAGAGAGGAACACATCCTGTAAACCCTTAAAGGGTTTACTAGTAGTTACATGTCAAGTGGACTCCTAAACTCCTCTAGAATATATATATATATATATATATATATATATATATATATATATATAATTAATAATAAATATATTATTCTAATATTAATATTATTATTCTTAATAATAACGTTATTAGCTATTACTATAACTTAATATTTTTCTATACGTAAAGTAATATTATTACATTATTATAAAACTAATATTATTAAACATAAACCTAAACATAATATTATTAAATCTAATATTAAAATTAGTATTAAATTTAATAATATTAATATTAATCTTAATATGGTCAACTTATTAATATGCTATTGTAGATACAAGGTTGAGAGACATTCTTAACAAATGGTAAGTTAAGACATTGTTCTGATGAGTGGATAAATTTTTAGTATAATTCTTTAGGGAATGACTTGTCTTGGTTAAAACAAATATATTTTGATATTAAAATAACATTGTATAATGGGCAATGAAAAGGAATCATATTTAATGACTTTGATTCTCTAAAGGATATTGCATGGGTAGAGTATAGGTTTGGTCCATGACTATAACACAACAATATGTTACTAAGGGGAGGTATACCAATAAAGATTCAACCAATGATGCAACATGCAAGGCCTTACATTTTTTTACACTACACTTCATACATATATGAATGTTGAGTAGAAAACAATAAACATAGTGTTATAATGTTTGGAATAAACACAGTTATATTTTAATAGATAAGCTCTAAATGGCCTATGTTTACCAAATTTTGTAGAGAAATGTGTTATAGGATTTAATACTCTAGAAACAAAGATTTTCAATTTTGTTTCAATGATTTCAGTGTAACTGTGTTAAGATTTATCACAATGACATTCATAGGATTGTTGATTTTTCCACAACACTAAATAATTTGGTTTGAATCTAAAATCTTAAACACAAACACCCTCAAATGTGAGAACACTTCTACTTTGCACAACATAATAATGAACATCAGTGCATAAACTAATGCACATGAGAATTTTTTACATTTTAAACCCATTACTCATTATATTGCAACCAAGAATAGAACAATCTTAGGGCTTTCATATCATGGATCATTTCCCTTTCATACAACTCTAATACAAGGACACAAATATGGCTTTGTGTCAATTGTTATGACCACCAATCTACCCTAAACAAGATACACATGATCTACTTGTTGGCGTGGCACCCCACAAACCTTTGAGTCCACATACCTTGAACACATCTAACGAATCCTCTTGCGTCCCAATATGTTGATCACTACAATTGCATCTTCAGTTGTCCAACTTGCCACTATCAATGATCACATCTCCTTTTGTGCCATTGAACTTTGGCTCACTAATCTATCCACTATTAGCCTTCTAGCTCCATTAAGAAGTCTCCTCATTGGGTCTTCTGGAACTGCCCACTTATCAACCATATGAATCCTTTCATTAGTTGAACTAGGGCTCTCAAAATTTTTCCTCTCTAATAGTCCATGGTTCCTTTCATGAGTATATTACTTGAGGTATTCATGCCACTGCATACAACATACATAAATCACTATTCACAACTTCATTTTTCAACATAAATTAGTGACCTTCACAAAGTTTCTTAGTTGCTCCAATATCACTGTCATAAGGCCTTCTAGATCTTCCCACTTGTCAACCTTCCTACCACTTTAGAAATATGATCCTAGAGCATACAAATATGACCTATCTTTATGACACATCAATCACTTCTATCACTCTTCTTAGGGCATAAAAATTTTACCACACAAAGTCACTCCTTGAATAATTTAGGGCACATACAACTGTTGTTCAACACTTTAGAACATACCTCCAATAACCCTTCTTACCTTCATTGTATGAGCCCTCACTTTCTGCCCATATTCTCAATTCATTGTTCATGTACTGAGGTTGAATACAACCCATAGAAGATTAGATCTAATGCATAGGTCCTTCTCTTCACATAGGGTCTCGACATCTCCTTTTATGGACATATCTATAGATTTCATAGCAGATCCTTCAAGGGAAACATACCTTATAAGTAGCCCTAAACTAGGGCCTCCAAATGAGTCCTTTAATAGTGATCGACCTTCCTTCCTCTCACTGTACTTAGGTACTAAATTTACTGATGTTTCAATCCCTTGGAAAAACCTTCCATCACCTTACATTCATCATCATGAAGATTAGTCCCTTACCACTTCAAGACACCACCTCTTATAGTTCCAAAGGTCAAGAACTGAGCATATTTCCTAAAATTGATGATCCTCCTCTAGGGCATCAATACCAAATATGAACCTTACCTAGCGGAAATTGTACAAATCTCCTATACATAATGAAAACCTTCCTTAAAATCTGTGCTTGATACTTCAAAGGGTGTGGCCTTGTTCCGTCAACAAGTTAGGCTTGCGACCCTCTAAAACTAGCCTCACGAATCCTTCAAATCCCTTGTAATAAAAATCTTGGCCCTCCTTTGTTGATTAGAAGCCTATGACCATTATCATAGAGCTATTTTCACAAACGTATGCTCAGAATGTAAGAGATATCACGGTTAGGAACTCTCCCAAACACATCCAAACCATGTCACAAGAAGAGGAACCACACTCATCCTTTTCTACTTCTTTGGCTTAACTACTTAGGTTTGCGACACCCCTAACTCTTCTTGAACTAATGCACTTGGATGGAAAAACCTAGTTGTACTTGCACCTAGCTTGTCCTTTAGCTCGACCTCTCTAAGGGCTACATCTCTACACGCCTCCACCATCAAATGATGCACCTCACTTGATTATCTAGGCTTGATCCTTAGGCCTCTTTAACCTCTAGTCCCTTAGGAATCCTCTAGATCTTAAGGTTTTAATCCTCTTGATCTTAGGAATTAATAATAATTTCTTTTAGATCTTAAACGCCTTTCTTGGGTTCAAAACCCCATAGGTACTTTTCCCACAAAACCTTTTGTGATCGAATTTCTCACAAACACAACTCACAAAGTTGTGGAGTATCTCCCAAATTACACACATCAACAAAGATTAGAGTATATATCATTCTATTCTTTTTTATACTAGTAAAATATTTACAAAAATTCTTTCAATTAAATGAGTTTTATATTAAAAATAAATTTAGACTTTACCCATCTAGATAATTCTTACAATAAAGTTTATCAAACCATAACATATATTCTCATAAAGCTCCATAAATTCTATGGTATTGGATGATCAGAAATCCTTAAGAATTATGTAATCTCGTAAAGATATTACAAAACTTCAAATTATAAAATGAAAATAAATAAATATATGATGAGTTATTTTGGTGGAAACGAATTCATAGAAGGATGGGTTGATTTTGGGTACAATACCTAATAATAACCAAATCGTTGTTAATTTTTTATTCATCTTACCTAATCTTTAGCCATCCATAAATCATTATCTCATAAATTTATTATCTTAATCGCAAGTCTTTGCATTTATTTTTGTCATATTAGAGAATACTAGTAAATGATTTCAATCACATCACCTTGTTTGGTATAATAGGTAATTAATTATTTGAATATTATTGAAGTACTATTTAAAAATCACGTAGTTGTGACCATCGAACATTTCTGAGTTTGCAGTTTTCAATCAAGTATTGTCTTAATATTTCTTGAATATTTTGTGATAGTGATCACTCCCAACACTAAACCATTAACATTAAATATAGTCCCAGTTTTTACAAATTTGAAGAAAGGGTTCACATGCTTGCGTTTTTGTTGCAATAGTTTGTTTGTTTTTAAGGTCCTTTTTACTTAGACTACAAAAACCTCTTCACTTTTATTAAGAAAAAAGATAATAATAATAAAAATGTATCATTCACCTCAAACCTGACCTGGTTAAGTCATAGCCATCCTTACGAAATCCTAGTATATTGGTATGGAATCAATTCCTTGTGTCATATGGTGTACCCAACTTACATGTTGTTTCAACAGAAAGCAATTTTGTATGCGAGATCATCGTGTGCACTCTCAAGCCTGGAGAGGGGATCGCCTCTAGTAACTGGTGGCATTCTCTAATTTGTTGTTGGATTCCAACTATGCCTACTTAGTTCATAATTCATGTTGCTATGGAAGCATAGTTGATGTCGCTATTGGAAGCATAGTTCATATTAAAGGTAGTGGTTGGATTTCAAACTATTGATAGGTAAACGCGGTGTTGAGATAAAGTAGTTGTTGAATTTGAAAATGTTGATAGGTAGATGTGGTATTCAAATAGGTAAACGTGAGAGATTGTATTAAATTCTCTAATGACTTCGAATCATAATCCATTTCTATTTTAGCGTATTTAAAATTTTCAACCAAAACCCATTAATTTCCATTTTCACGTATTTTAAATTTTCAACTAAACATCAGGTCTAAGATAGGATTCCGTTTCCGTGTCCATAAAATTTCAATCAAAACCCATCTCCATTTCCATGTCTTTTAAATGTTCTCCTGAAACATGAGGGCCCAGACATGTTTTTGAGTTAGAAAATTAGGTCACAATTCTAGGTCACAGGTTCAAATTCTGTGAAGTCCCACGAAAATTAGGTGACACATAGAAAAATAAGTAACTAGTTCAAATTATGTAAAGTCCCCACAACCCCAAGACATGTTTTCAACCTAGAAATTAGGTCACACTTAGAATTCACAATCACAAGCTCAAATGTCCTGAAGTCCCACGAAAATTACATCACACCTTGAAATTAAGTAAGTTTCAAATTCAATGAAGTTCCCAAAATTATAGTGACACATTGTTTTCCTTGAAAAATAATCAATAAGTGGATGACAAAATATTACTATGGTTTTACCTTATTTTTCATGCTGGTGACCAGATTCCCATATTGGTCTCTCAGAATCCGTGTCTTTGAGGCTGAGTGCCCTGCCATCAACAGGGGGAAACAAGTTTCCATTATTGTCCAAGATATTGAAATCGTAGCCGCTGAAGCTAATGGCCCTCTTTTGTATCGTTAATCCAATTGAGTAAGGAGCACATAACTGATGGCTGATCACGGCTACAATTCTGCTGTTTGGCCCTGCGACATTATGTATCGTTAATTCAGTTGGGTAAGGAGCACAGAACTGATGGCCGATCACCGCTACAGTTCTGCTGTTTGGCCCTGCGAAATTGTGGGGTTGGAATTGGAAGGGCAAGTAAGACTGTTGCATACGCATTTTTATTTTCTTGAAAGTCCTAATGAGAGTGTCGTATGGGTCGCGTCGAATGGAGCTCTGCATCGCTTTTTGCCCACCTTTACATTTCCTCTGGGTTTTACAGTTTCACTGATAAGCAAGCATTGGTAATCCATTCCAACCAGATAGTTTTAAGTGATTAGCGAGTATTCGTAACAGATAGAGTGTATGGAAATAATCATCTATCGATTGCGATTGCTGGGCACCCTCCATGACTATCCATGGCGACATCCACATAGTGGAAACCAAGTGGAGTGACCAAATTATTAATTTTAAAATTATTAAAGAAAATTGTAGCGACAAATATGGTGATTGAGGTGAAATCTCATCCCTCGATGCTCATATATGAAAAATATTCGGTATATGAAAGTTGGGTATAAAATTTCAATGGTCTAATTAAAAAAAAATCATACTCAAGAATCCGGAGTTTGAGCAAGTTGGGACCAATATAGCTAAGGGTCAGCTACCTAGGAGGATACACATGTTATTTTTCATGATTTTCCTTATTTATTTTATTAAATTATGTGGTGAACTAGATATGATTACATAACTTAATTTAGATAGATGCTTTGTGAAGCATCTAAATCATGTTTTATTGTTTAAATTTTCTTGATACATTTAAATCATATATTATGATTTGAGTTATGGTTTTAGTTAACTATTATGTCAATATAGGATTGTGGAGTATAATGTTGAGATGAGATTTCATGATACGATGGTATAAGGATAACGATACACATGTGGTTTTTATTTATTTAGTTGTTACGATAGTGATGTTTTATGTTCATTATGGATATTATATGGATAATGTGGCATAGGAATTATGATGTTATGCTATGAGGTTTTATGGACATGTGGTTTCATTTATTATGCAATGTCATGATATATCTTCGATGCAGATATGTTGATGTTAAAACTCAAGATGGTATTACAGGATGTGAAGCATGTAGTCACTGCATGTATATTTTATAACATGCATGAACATGCAATTTTTACTATTTAGAATGTTGTGATAACAATGGTGTTATATTATTATAATGGCATGCGAATTATTTATTATGATGTTATAATTAGTACATTGGTTACATGTTAAGATTTGATCATTGACATAAACACCACTAATAAAAACTCCACAAAATTGATAAACCATGTAAACTTAACAAATTTACATTACTAATATTTTCAATTTCTAATTAACTTTTCAACAAAATTCTCAAAATCTAACCAAATAAACGCAAAAAATCACCTCGTTAAATTACAGAATTAAACAAAAATGTCCGACCAATTGGGCCTTTAAAAATACTTCCATATAGCTTGTTTGTTGTTGTGTATGTTGTCGCCCCTCGTGGTGCATCCCCTTTAAATTTGTGGAATCTTGTCTTATTGCAAGTGCCAAATGTATACGGGGAATCCATTCACATAAAATTTAGTAGGTCGAAAGAATGTCGGAGTAGATTATAAAATCCAACAAAATATATATCATTATCCTCACCAACTATTCAAAGTTATAGTGTTTTGGCCATTTATGCATGCTTTTATCGTGTGTCATTACATCTTTAAATTTGAAAGCATCATTGTTGCTTATTTTGTTCGTGGTGTTGAGTTTATTGAAATCATTCCTCGTAAATTTCACTGGTGTATCTCCATAAAATCATCTTTATTTTTATTTATTTAATATTATTACGAATTATATAAATGTTTATATTAAATGTGTATTTTAATTATTAAAGTTTATATATTTTAGGGTTTTTTGGATTTGAATTTTTAATGAGGAAGAAATACATTTTTCCTATATAAAATCTCACTTTATACAAAATCACATTTATTATATTTAAGTGATATTATGATTAACCATATAAATATCATACTAAATGTTATTTTTTTACAAAATAATATGTTTTTTTAATAATTTTAAAAAATTCTAATATTATAGATAATCATAAAGGATTTAAGTTTATTATATATTACAAGTTCATAAATTAAAGTTATTAAGGTCAAGATAAAGAGAAATGGACATCCTTCAAATTTCGACGTAGAAGTTGTTAGTGCTTATAAAATTAAGGAATTGTAGGTGTTCTTAAATTAATAAAATACGATTATTATTTGTTATATTTAAAAATATTTAAATTTATAAATTAAATAATTTAGTGAATAATTTAAGAAAATTATAATTATAAATATATATGTATGAAATTATAAATTATTAATCATATTGAATAAGTAGATATTGTGTTTTATTTACATAGAATTTATGTCATGTATTTAAATAAAATATATAAAATTTTCTCATCGTGGGTGGTTTTTTTTCTTTTTACAAATCACATGTTTCTTTTTCTTTTTACAAGTCACATGTTTCAATTAATTTTCCATGTCCCGCCACTTCATTTGAGTAGATGGTCTATCATAGGGGTTCCAATGATGTTCTAATACAGATCAATTTTAGTGTTGATTTCTCCATGCTTGTGATGGCTATTGTTTGATTTATGGCTATTTGTTCTCTCTCCAAAGAATAATTGCACTTGAATTCCATCTGCAAGCCCTACTACAATGGCGATGACTATGGGTTTACTTCATTAAATTTAATATTCTTGGTTCTTTAGTATGTTTCTTAGTTTGTGGTTCCCAATCTCCACCCTTCTCTTTAGGGAGAATGTTAAGAATCCAACCTAAATTTATATTTACAATAAATGGGTGAATCCTCATGATGGAAAAATGGAAGGTGATTTTATCAATAATATAATATGTATATATAATTTTTTTGGCGAATCTCTCACCACATTACATTATCCTGTAAAATTATGGCGAATATGTTGTAGTCATTTTCCTTTTTAGTTAAAAAAAATGTATAAAGCATAAAGGAAAATAGACATATATGTTTACTAAAAAAACAAGTATATACTATAGTTGCGCTGAGACTATGGTGCAAGACCAAAGTTCGGGTTAATAAAATAAAACTATACTTTAAAGGGAGTAGGTCAGTCCTGCCAGTGCCAAGTGAAGAAAATTGTTAAAAAGCGCACAACTTTCAAAAAGCATCGTCGTACCATACATTGGGTCTGCGCATCCACCAACTCTGACATCAGAACTAGCTCGATGTTTATACTGTAGGGTGCCCTTGAGTAACATTTTTGAAAAGTCAACGCCAGGGTGATCGAAAACTATCATCAACCCCAACAACACAAAAGGACGAAACCACTTATCGCCAGGGGTGCTCCTGAGGCTGGTTTCCACATCGTCACTTCAACATTGCTCCACCTCATGCCACCTCACGCACAAGACTTCCATGTCACCTGCCACATTGGCTGCCACGTCATCCTTCCATACTCTTTTGTCTCGACTCTCCATTACCTTAATTATAAATTTTATGCCATTTGTCTATGAAAACCATGATTTCACTCATTTCTTCTATTTTATCTGCCATTTTCGCACCAGAGTGCAGCTGCTACACTTGAAAACCGTCAACCATTGACTTTGTCATCAAGCCACTTTCAAACTACCATGTATTTACTATTTAGAGTCTTAAACTATCTCGTGTTTTTGAAAGTAAATCTGAAAATGACCAAAAAACCCACTTTATCTGGTTCTTCCACCCATATACCCATAATGGACATGGAACATGATATTTTTGACCTTGTTTGTCCATTAAATTTAATGGAAGTTCGGAAAAACATTCTAGCGAGTCAGGTTGAGTCAGAAATTTCCTCAAGAATAGTTAAATCAGGCTTATTCGCTGCAATTATCCCTCAAACTTACTTTTTCCCGAAATTTATCAACTAGTTAACCTCATATTTATACCCACAAAGATGTGGTCTAATGAATTCCCTTAGTGAAAACATTGTGCATGTGTCTTCCTTATTGATTTGGTATGCCCTGGAATTTCCCCAATATGATAATTACACTCATTTTCCTATGAAACCATTTTGCTTGTCTACTAGAGGCTTTCAACAAAGGATAGAAGCAAATTGTATAACTTAGTTTTGCCTCCAAATGCATTTCTTCCACGAGAGTCTACATAATTTCCCATAGATTTTTTTTTAATTGTTAGGCTAGTTTTATCTATAATTATGGGAATTTTGGGAAGAGATAATACCACAGTGATTGATTTTGAAGCCTTAGGGATTTTCCATTTAGTGATGCAACCTGCCATTGTGTTGGATATTCCAACTTTTTGGGAACATTCCATTAATCTACAACTTCTCAACTTTAGTATTTCTGGGTGCTTTAGGTTTCCTGCCTTCATGATATACCTCTTTTTGTATGTTGATGTTGACCAATTCATGGATTTGGGTCTGAATGTCGTGGATATAAATAAGGAGAAGCAGACAATGATAAATTTGACTGATAGACAAATAATGAAGACTTCTCCTTTTACATTTCTTTTTTCATGTCAACTATCTATAAAATCACCAATAATATTGCTCCTGCAAGAATTTTACCAAAGGCTCAAACTCTTTTACAATTGAGAAAAGATTTGAAAGTTGGATATTAGTTCTTGTTTGAAGAGCATGTACAAATAAGATTATATGGAGCAGAGATCCCACCATACATGCTTCCTTGTTTTGTGCCCATGAGAATATTTGTATTGGAATTTATTAGACAAAGTTTGAATGTAGATCAAGTACACTTTGTCCCATCTAGGAAGGGATTTTTATTTAAATTACCGAGGACTGCTCGCCCCTTTATTATAAATAATAGAGAGGTCGTAGAGGGGATTGAAAAGAGGATGCAAGAAATGAACTTTCAGTAGGGGGAGAAGTGGTGCTATGATCCACACCACATCATTTCAAAGAGGAGGTTGGAAATATCCTGTGCCCATTATATCCATGAAGCAAATCCAGAATTTGAGAAATTGGCAAATTGTGGCTTGGTGGAGAGACGAGAGAGTGTGGATGTAGAAACCCCTCTTCCTAATGAAAAGGGGCTGAAAAGAAGTGTTGTTGATGTCATGGATCTTGATGGTGAAAATTCTCAAGGCAGTAATAAAGCAAGAATGACAGGAGGTGAGACAAAATTTTAACAATTCACAGAAAGACCTTCAAGTGAGCCTGGTTTTTAGTTGCAGTTGCGAGGGATGAAGTGTGCACCATCATCTGCAATTCCAGAAGAAGAAGAGCACAGTTCTTCGAATTTTTAAAAGATACTTATCATCAAATTGAGGAGAGGAACATGAAGATAAATTCTAATGTTATAACTGAACTAGAAGCTCAATCCATTTATGGTTATCAAACCAGACCTCCTTCATCTATGGATTTGGAAAGAAGGCAATTGAGATTTTCTTTCACTCACCCTGTGGTGTAGTCAATTTCTTCTGGTGTAGATTTTAGAACAATTAATTTATATGTGAACACTAAAAACATTCCATTTCCAAATAAAATAAACCTACACAGGTAGACAACGAATTTAATATATAATGATCTCAACAAAACATCACTAGCAGTAAGAAAGGCAGAGGCTTTATTGGGAAAGGTGATAGATCAATTAAATATGGAAAGGGAAAATTCCTAAGATCTTCATACTTAGAATGAAGAGTATAAGAAGTTGATAATCAAGCTTGGGGTAAACCGAGAGGATAAAGCAGTAGTTTAGTCCTTGATCCAAAGGGGAGAGTCTGAAATCCAATCTTTAAGGAGGAAACTGAAGCTACCTGCAACACAGCATGATCAAGCTACATAAGTGGCCCAGATCAGAAAAGAAAAATAAATCATGACTCATGAATTACTAAAAATAAATAAGGAAATAACAATTCTTAAGGAGCTCAATGCAGATCTGCAACATAAGATAGACAAACATATCTGCACAATTGTAGTACAACCTAATTTTGAACACTCAACTGAAAAGTGTATTGGTGTTATGACACAACTAAATATCTTAGAAGATGAATTGAATAAACTACAAAAAAAAATGGATGATGTAAAAGAAAAATTGAAGCATAAGGAGAGACAATTGAACATGGCCAAAGAGAATGCAATTGAGCGTCACAATAAATAAAATTCAACATGTGATGAAATCAAAGAACTAAAAGAAAATATAAAAGGAAACATGTCTCTTATTCAAGTTAGAGAGATCATCTAGAATGATATCATTCAAGAAATCAAAGTAGTCTCAAATCCTATGGTAGTCATCATTGAAGAAAAGGCAATGCTTAGGGCCTTTGAAGCCATCCTTTACACCAATAAAACTCAATCATATGAAAGTGCACAATTTGCTAAAAGAATCATTGATTATCTAAATGCTAAATCTTCTCAAGAATTAAGGGTATTAGAAATTGTAGATAGAACAACTCTAGTGTTAGAAATAACCAAGATGGCATAGAAGAACATGTATAGGAAACATGCAGACATCAAATTGTTAGAAGTCAGGGGATCTGTGTCAGCGTTTAATTCCATTTTTATCAAGAGAGTCAGAGCAAGGTTACCCTCATGTTGGGATCAGTAAGGTAGCCTCATTTCTTGGGAAAAATATGAAATAATGTTGGTGGAAGAAAAAAGTAAGATCAGTGCATCTCACAAGAAAACAACAATTTCTAAAGGAGCTACAATCGTGAACTACTTATAAATGGGCTTCCAAAAATTATGGTTATTCAAAACTTTATTCACCGAGAAGCCCACATACACCAAGGTAACCGACTTAAAAATGACCTTCAACAGAATGTTACAGTGTCCAATTCCTGACTTAACCCTATGGAAGAAGTGGCAGATCTTGATTTCACCAATGAATGTTTGAGTTGTGCAACCTAGAGCTTCATCAAGTGAGCCTGAAGTTGCACAAGAGTCCCAAGTTATCGAATGATTATTTTTAAATATTTTCATTTTTTGGAAAATATCTCATTTTTGTAATTATAAGAGTTATAAATTCCAAATAGTTTAGTCTTTTATTTTTCATGAGGATTGAATGGTTATGAAGTAATTTTGGCAGTTGACAGTTTTGATAACTATTTTTAATGTAAAATTTCCTTTAAAGGAAGATCAAGGAACCAATTTTGGAGTTCCTACTTTGGCCGAGAGACAAATTTTTGTTGTGTAATGTAAAATATTTTCTTGGAGAAGTAATGAAATTTCAAAGATGATTCCAACCTTCTATTGATTATGCCATGTTTCTTGTTCTATGCAAGTCAATTGTGTATTGTTCATCATTTGCGTAGTTAGTTTAATTGTTTAATTCCACTTCGTTTACTAAATACATATATAATATTTATGTTTAATTGTTGTTGTTTCACTTTCAAAGTTTCAGACTTATTTTAATTAATTTTTTATTTATCATTTAGTATGTGACATGTCATGCAAAACATGCTTATTAAATTCAAAAAAATTTGTCAATCAAATGAAATTGAAAACACTTATGATAATGTGGAATTACCTTCCACTTTGGAAATGCTTCAAGCTCTAGGGTTGGTCTAGTTTTATATTTGGAAAAGTGGAGAGAATACTCTATACAAAAGAATGCCATTCTCATGCCAATAGGTATCCTACAATGAACGTGCAGGAACCTAGTACATTAGGCATTTTTCTCTTCACTTACCTAACCATGGTTCATTTTCCTTTCCAAATATCAATAATTATTTTCCAGGAAAATATAAATTAAGCATAGTAAACTACTAGATTATAAAGGTTAATATGCTAAATTCATGCCACAAAGTGAAAGGAAATAAAAATAACATTCTTCAAACCATCAAATATATAAATAAAACAATAAGAATTATAAAAATAGATGAAGATTTATGAATCTAAGCGTGAAATAAGAACTAAAAGCATTCAAGGGACTAGCATAATCTTTGACCAAAATAAATCTAAAACTCAAAACGCAACAAAATGCCCCAAACACAAGCAACATATAAACCATTAAAATTTTCCAAGATATTAGAGCTAGACATCAAGGTGGTTTCATGTACTTCAATGAGAACATTGTTGCTTTGTGATAGTCTTGTTAAATTAGTTATTTATAATTTAATACTAGTAGGACACTATATATGTGAAAATAAATAGGTCCCAACTTCATCAAATACATCTTCATTTTCAGTCATAGATAAGAAACAAACAATGTAATGATTAAATATTAAACATCAACCTTAAAATAACACACATCAAAGAAATGTAGCTACAATGTTACAATGAAAAATACAAAATGTAAAACCTAATTTTACCTGAAAGTGACATATAGTAATCTTACATGATCAATGGAACATGTATACCAAAATAAGAGTCTCCTCACATATATTGAATTAGATTATGTCTTAGGGTATATCAATTTCCCAGATATCATCTTGGTCCTCATTTTCTACATTGTGAACATGATCTTCTCCAAATGAACTGTTGTTTTGAGCCTCGAAAACATTATGTTATGTATCAAGTTCATTAGAGAAATTTGTTATATTGTTTTCTCCCCTTCTATCACAATTTGATCGCCAAATAGCTAGTGCTCTATCATATGGAAAATTATTAATGTCATACTTTGTTACATATAATATTTGTTGAAAATAACAACAAGAAATGATAAAAATAGAATCCACAAATTCCAATTTTAATTTGTCCTTGAATTAAAATTGAATTTAGTCTCATCAGCTACTTGGAAATAACTAATTAATTCATTATGGATTAATTAGTTGGAGAAATTCAAGTTAGAATTTTTCTGAAGTCGTGCAAGAATTATCCCTTAAATTAATGAGATAATCCTTAAATTAAGGAGATAAGATTGAGTTATATTTGAGTTGTAATTAGTTAACTCGGTTTACTGAGTTAAGTCTAGTTAAATTAGTTCCAAACTGTTTGAGGAACTAATAAAGAGTTAACAATTAGTTGATGCATGCATGCACTCAACTAGTGTACTCTAGTTAACTAAAGATTCCCTCATCAGAAACTTAAGCATGTCTATTCAGAGAAATACCCAGTTAAGTTAAATGTCAAGGACAATGTACTATCAGTTGCATGTGTTTTCCTATAAAGAAAACTCAAGCATCTAGAAGGAATAATTCCTTGAGGATTGCGCAGTTCTGACAGTGTGTGATATCAGGAGATCATCGACTTGGTAAATTGAGTGTTTCCACTTGGTTGAATGAGATCATCCTAGAGGAACAACGCAAGGAAATAGGAGCTTGGAGGGCAGAGAGGAAGGCTTGTGAGAAGCCAGGATTGCCTGTGAGCATCTGTGAGGATTGTACTGAGAGTTGACTAGCTGTGAGAGCTAAGGCTTTGTATGATTCCTATGTATTTCCACCTTGTATGATAATACAAATAGTGGGGTTTTTAGCTGAGGCTTTCCCCAAAGTATTTTCATATGTATTGTGAATTGATTCTTCTTCTTCTTGTTATATTGTTTAGCTAGATCTTTAAGCTTCTGCAAATTGATAGGAGAAGTAAGTTATAGTATTTTGCTTTGATTTATATTTCATTATCTCGTTAACCTACACAGTCAGATTTTCTACATGGCATCAGAGCTGGATTTGCATAAATTTTCTACATGGTATCAGAGCCAAGTTTATTGTAGCTATGAACAGTATACTGAGAATAAAATTCGAAGTTTGAAGTTCTGGTTTGCAGTTGCAAATCAAATTCATATCATACTTCAAGGTTGGACATTGGCATTCTATGGCTTGAGACTCAAGTATTCCTTGGAAGGTAGCTCAAATTACATAGCATGGAAAGATTGAGTGGATGTTGTATTAGAGGAAAATGGCTTGAAGGAATTCATTAATCGAGAAATCCAAATGCCAGCTTCAACTAATGCACAAGATTTGGCTGAGTGGAAGAAGTGTGTGATGAAGGCGAGACAGATCATCGTTGAGGGACTTCGAGACAATATTTTCTAAAGTCTCCATGGGAAGGATACTCCATTTTCAATGTGGAATACATTGAAGGACCTCTACCAAAACAATAGCGACCAGAGGAAATTGGCACTCAAGGATAAGCTTCGAAGAATCAAGATGGAGAAGAGCAATACTATTTCCACATATCTGAACAAGTTCACCAGCTGCAGAGATGAGCTTAGCAGTGTGGGAACAACTACTGTCGATGATGATTTGGTGAGCCTCACTCTCCTTGGCCTCCCAAAGAGTTGGAATAGCTACTAGGACTCTGTGAACGGAAGGGAGAAACTATTAGACTGGGAACGATTGTGGTTAGATCTGATGCAGGAGGAGATCACGAGGAGCACACATGATGATTCCTCATCCAAGGATGATGATGAAGAAAATATGGCCTTAATGAGTAACGCAAGGAAAGTGAAGGGGGAGGCTTCCCATTCCAAATCGAATTCTTCTCATGGAGGGAAGAACGGTGACAAGTCTAAAGTGAGATGGTTTAATTTTCATGAGATGGGACATTATGTGACTAATTTCCCATCGAATAAGTCCACGAAGGGTTCCTCGAAAGGATTGGAAGGTGAGGCATTAGCCTCTCAGTTCAAAATGGACTTTACCCTCATCGCATGCATGGTGTCATCAATGATGGGTTGTGTTTGGTATCTTGACAGTGGAGCCTCATTCCACATGACCAGTGATAAAAGTTTATTCAATGCCTTGGAGGAGAAATACCTCAAGATGCACATAGAGATGGGTGACGAAGAAAGGTATAGTGTTTCAAGAGTGGGCACGGTTGCTTTTGAGAGGGAGCATGGAGCTCTTATCACCTTGACAGATGTGAAGTATGTGCCTGGACTGAAGAAGAACTTGGTATCAGTCGCAATGTTGGAGGACAAAGGCTAAGATGTTGTCTTTACTAAGGGAAAGGTTTTCCTTAGACACATCACCATGAGACAGGTGAAACAGATTGGTTCATGAGTTAAGAACCTGTATGCTCTTGAGGTTCAAGATGCATGAAAGGCCTTGAGGAGCAAGGCAAATTTTAGAGACTTGGTGGTTGAAAGGGAGAGTAAATTACCTCTCAATATGCATTCCTAGAAGAAGCCTGAGATAATTATGGAGGAGCCACAATTGGAGAAGCAGAGAGGAGACTGAGTGAAGAGATCCACTCATGCAAATATCTCCATTAGGGGGGAATTTCGATCCAAGTCGGTAGACAGATCACATGCAGTCATACCTCTAGGTGTGAGGTGGGGTGATGTGAAGTGACAGTCCCAATAACACTAAAATTGGGCAGGGTCCATTGAGAGGTTTTATCTCATGGATTGTACCTTGCTACAGGAGCCCAAAGTACATAGTAGCGAGAGGAATCAGTGGGATTGATGCATTCAGAGATCAAAGTGACAAAGTCTAGGGAAATCAGATACTGAAGAGTGTAGAGAAGGATTGACAACAGTGCAGAAAGGCAGAGTCAGCAGAAGCACAAAGTTTTCAGTTGACAAAGGCAATAACAGCCAGAGACTTTGATGACAAATGCATCATACATATTTAGGTTGGATGTTTTTTCTGTTTTTGGAGTTGCTGGAGTAAAAACAATAGAGAAAAAATTTGCATGCATAACATTCGAAAGGTTCACGATTGGGATCGATTTGAATTCCTTTCTTGTTCAGAGGGAGTGTTGGAAATAGCAACAAGAAATGATAAAAATAGAATCCAAAAATTCCAATTTTAATTTGTCCTTGAATTAAAGTTGTGAATTAAAATTGAATTTAGTCTCACCAGCTACTTGGAAATAAATAATTAATTCATTATGGATTAATTAGTTGGAGAAATTCGAGTTAGAAGTCATTCTGAATTCATGCAAGAGTTATCTCTTAAATTAAGGAGATGAGCCTTAAATTAAGGAGATAAGATTGAGTTATATTTGAGTTGTAATTATTTAACTGAGTTGATTGAGTTAAGTCCATTTAAATTAGTTCCAAACTGTTTGAGGAACTAATAGAGAGTTAACAATCAGTTGATGCATGCATGCACTCAACTAGTGTACTCTAGTTAACTAAAGATTCCCTCATCAGAAACTTATGCATGTCTATTGTAAGAAAGACCCAGTTAAGTTAAATGTCAAGGACAATTTAATATTAGTTGCATGTGTTTTCCTATAAAGAAAACTCAAGCATCCAGAAGGAATAATTCCTTGAGGATTGCGCAGTTCTGATAGTATGTGAGATCAAGAGATCATTCACTTGGTAAATAGAGTTTTTCCACTTGGTTGAAGGAGATCATCCGAGAGGAACAACACAAGGAAATAGGAGCTTGAAGGGAAGAGAGTAAGGCTTCTAAGAAGCCAAGATTTTCTGTAAGCATCTGTGAGGATTGTACTAAGAGCTGGTTAGCTGTGAGAGCTAAGGCTTTGTATGATTCCTATGTATTTCCACCTTGTATGATAATACAGATAGTGGGGTTTTTAGCTGAGGCTTTCCCCAAAGTATTTTCATGTGTATTGTGCATTGATTCTTCTTCTTCTGGTTATATTGTTTAGCTCAATCTTTAAGCTTCCGCAAATTGATAGTAGAAGTAGGCTATAGTATTGTGCTTTGATTTATACTTCATTATCGGGTTAACCTGCACAGTTAGATTTTCTATATGGTATTAGAGATGGATTTGTAGAAATTTTCTACAAAACATGTATTCACATGTTTATCAAGCTTTTTCCTCAACTTTGACTTCAAGAATGATAGTGCACTAAACATTCTCTCATCCTCCATTGATCCCAAAATCATGGTTTGACACAAATCTGCTAATTTGAAATACTCTAATATGTTTTCTTGCAAGTATTTTCTAGCACTTACAGTAGTCCATAATCTTGTTATAGAACCATTTTCATTATGATTCTCCAAAAAAGGATATTTCTTCCACATTGTTTCAGCAAAGCGTCCACCTTGTTAATATAATTTTGATGAATCTAAAATACCTTCAATATGTTCTCCATGTATCGAGACTTTATTACAAAAGTGGTATCCTAAACATTTTAATATCGTTTGAAAATCAGATTTTAAAGTTCTTGGACATTGACAATTGCTCCAATATTGAGGGTATACCACACATTTGACCTCCAACAATTCATCTTGGGGAAATCATTCTCTTATCTTTGAAGATAATGATCTTTCAATTTCTATCAAATTATGTCTGACTGAAATCGCAATATTATCAAATTGGATTCTTGATACAGGGAAATCTTTGGTTATTTATCTCATATTACTAATATAATGACAGGGAACCATATATCCAGGCACCGCAATACATAGTATCCCTTTTTCATTAAACGTAAAAAAGTTTTAGTGTTTTCTATGTTGATGATATTAGTCCAACTTGTAAATTTTGGACCAGTAAAAAAGGTTGGCATCCTATACAAATTATCCGATGCAAGTCATGCTAAATTTCATGCATTTGTGTATTCTGCAATATACGTTGTGAGACTCTGAGACATTTTCACTAGAACATTCATTTCATGTAGCATGGGAAGAATTCCAACCAATGTCAATAATTTATTTACATCAGTTAGTAAAAAAAAAAAATATCTTGAGCTTTGTCTACATTTTAGTGATTTTCATACATCAACCCTACCAAAGACTTGAACTCACTAAATATAATTTGAGTTGGTCCATTCAATGAGATACATATTGTATCAACATCTTTTAATAGTTTTTTTTCAATCTGTAACACCATCTGAAAAATGTTGAAACTCTAAAATCCTTTGGTATTATGAGAAAATTATGCATGAGCCTCACGTACAAGAAATTCAACTTTTGAAACTAATGGAAATGTGCTTGCTATTTTAAATTCAATATTCATCCCATGAGCCATACAATGAATAATAAGCATATATGGTGAGGCTGGTAGTTGTATTCTAACACAAAGGCCATCCTTTGTCCCTGCATTATCGATGCTCCATCTTCTCCAACACATACCAATTTTTTTGCAATCAATAAATGATCCATACAACTTTCCTTCAAACTAGTAATAATAAGTTCATACATATTTTCCGATGTAGAAGTCTCTCTCATCTGTTTAATCCCAAGTATATAGGAATTCCTAATATGGTCATTAACCATATAAATGTGCATGCATATCTGTGAAGTATTATCTATAGTTGTAACCTCATCCAAAGACAATGCCAAAAACCTAGCATTTGCAATATTCTCTTGCAAATCATTCTTTTCTACTTGAGATAGATATCTTTCCCTTTCCCAACCACTAGTTATAGACTAATGAGACGATGGAAATTTTTACACTTGAAGGAAAGATATATATTTGATGTGATCTAGATAATCCATCATAGGATGACATCTATTTAGGATCTGAAATATAGTTCTTAACTGTATCATCTTGGATAAAAAACTTCTTTCCATCATATTTTCAAATAGAGATATGGTTGTTAGTCCACTTGCGTCAATTTTCCTCTTACTTATCAAATATTTCTTATATTCTTCTGTATATTGGGTATGTTGACATTCCTTAGAAAATTTCCATCTAAGAATATATTTTTCTTCACCATTTACAATTTTATTTTGATACACATTTCTTGCATGCTTGTATATTGTATCTAGCTTCATCTCGAATTTCACTACCTTGCTAGTTTTCCAACGACATGCATTACATCTAACTTCTCAGGAAACCTCATCCTCATTTGTATGAGGTATTTCTTCTGTTATCACATTGTTTACTTTGAATTTTTTTAAAGGCACTGATAATAGGAGTGTCAGCACATTTTTGTAAAAATGGTTAATTAAAACTTTGTTTTCTCCTGTACAACACAGTAATTTCAAGCAAACTTTCCAAACAAATGAAAAATAATTTTTCAAATCAGAATGAGTTTTTGTCTATAACGAACCCATTGAAAAAAAACCTCTCTCAGTTTTCTAACAGTTACCACAATTCTGGAGTTTTGAAGGGTTAACTCGACCCTATTTTTTAGGAATTTGTGAGGAAAACACTCATGGACAATTGTTGATTTGGATGTCACCTCATCAAATCTGACTTGGTGATCCTTATCTCTAGCCATGACTCCAACAATAACATGATATTTAGATGCAGATAGGATTGGAAAGTTTTATATGCATGTACTTGAGATCTACACTGTGATTTTTAGGCTTTGTAATTAAAGCTTTTCTAGAAACCCGTGTTTAGTTAGTTTGTATTTGCTATAAAGATGAATTTTGTACAATGAAAAAGGGTTGGAAATTTTTGCCAAAACCTTTGGTACAATGAACACATTTTTATATCAATATAAATTACTATGTTCAACATTATTTTCTCAGAGTTACAAAGATTCTTGTGTGATGAGTTTTCTCTTTGTCTTCTAGTGTTTGTCATCTCTTTTGTTTAATTGTCTTTTCTATGTATTCTACATTTTAAAAATCAAGTTTGTAATGTTGAACTCTATTTGTTAGCTTAGATTTACTATTTCCAAACTTTTATATTTTATCAACTTAAATATCTTTAAAAGAATTCATTAATTGCTCTATTTTTTGGTACTTATCTCTATTTGGTTCTATCACAGCTAAATGATAAGTTGTATAAGAAATGTGTTGCTAACTTTGTATTTTGTTTATATAACCTATTAGCAGTAATTTATTGTCAAATGAAATCCATGCCCAATGTTTTTTCTTATCCTTTCCATACCAACATTGCTTAAATCCAATCAGATCTAGTTGTTGTGTTGAATACAAAATGAATCAGATTATACTGAGTTATAGATGGGATTCCCCTTCATATTGATAGGGCTAGATTTGAATTCAAGAGATTGGTTAGAGGTTACCTTACATTTTTTACCGCAACTAGGGTTTTCTCTAAGTGATTAAATTTTAGCGTTGTTTCCGGGGTATGAAAGATACATTCTCCCTGAACAATTTAATTGTTTAGATCAGATCTCTAAGGGAAAACAAAGATTTGGTCATCAGTTTTGGCTATGAGATTTCGATTTGGCAACTCTATTTTCAAGAATCTAGAGTTACAAGCTTCCATGGAGACTCCATTGTCAATAGGATTTGTAGCTCAAGAGTCTCACTCGTCACTCCTTTGATTCTAGAATGGTGAGCTCATTTGTTGATATATGTACTTCATCAATTGAGATAATAGAGTATGTGCCAAACCCTGGTTCTCTTCAAGGTCTTAAGGAATGGATTAATATGTTCTACAATGATGAATTGCATTAAGATTTCTCTTTATTTATATATTATTTTTTGGATTCATGTAACAATTTTAATCAAGAAGATAAGATTAATTGTTTAGAGATAATTTTTGAATAATTTCAGTTAGAACAAGAAGCCTTGTTGATTTGGAGAAAACATTGGGATTTGTCTCATCAGAGTCATGCTTTAGGAAATTATATTCAACATCAAAATAAAGATATTCTCCTAAAAAGTGAGGCTGAAAATGTAATTGATAGTCTTCTAGATAGTTCACATACTTTTTTGTTATGATTTGAGTTGTCAACTTGATGAAGGATTGATTATTGGAAATTCTTATGAAGAACAATGGCTTGTTAAAAATCATTCACACTATGTTTTTGAAGAGGTAGGAATGGGATATCAAGAGGTTATTTTTTGTTATATAAAGGATTTTGATTTACCCATATATGATAAGTATGATGATTATGAAGAGGATGATTGACACAAGCAACCAATAGAATTCCCTTTATCTGGAAGTATTCATTTGCATCAACCTTATGGAAATAATGAGCTAGTGTATGGCAACTATAAAAAAAAATCACATGAAGGTAGTGAAGAAGACCATAATAAGTTATTAGATTAGTCAACTATGTTTTCTTTAAAAGAAAATGTTTATCATCAGTTTTAAGAAAGTAGTGAGCCAATATTTGACCAAAAGGAGTTTCCTTTTCTTTATAGGATCCTATTGCAGTTTACATGGAGTTAATTTTTATTAAAACATCATATGCCTTTACCTTAATAAGAAAAAGATCCAAGGATTGTATATATGAACTACCAAATATTTTTTATTTATTATCCTTATTAATTTTTCCTACCCTACTTTTCCACAAAAATGGATGTAGGATACAGTTAGGAGGTTCACTAATTTCATGGTTATATTGGAGTTTTGATATCACTTGATTTAAAAATGGTTCTTAGTAGCATAGGGTAGGAAGTTGTACATTAATAATCTTACAAATATGGGAATCTTTTCATTTTGGCATTTTAGCTTATAGTTTTCAGCAGTTGGTGTTCAGGTTGATACCAAAGTTTGAGTGTGGATTTGATTACAATAGTAGTGAATTTTCAGCATTTTTCAATTTGATTTTTAGAAGTGAATTTTACAGTATAGTTTTTAGTTTCAGAAGTGTGCATTTGGGATTTTTAGTTTGTATAGTTTGATTTCAGTCAGTTGCAAGTTAGGTTACAATGCAGGTTGCAAGTTGCAGTTGTTGAGTTGGGATCAAGCCAATGGATCAGGCCTCTATTCCACAAAGGTTCTTATTGCCATCTATGATAAACAAACATCCATGTGAAGCCAACTGTTATCACATTTTTATTCGGAAATGTTTTAAAAATGTTGATAATGGTAGTGCAACGTGAATTTGTAATAAACAAGGTTAAAGTAAAATGGGAGTGTCAACACATATTTATAAAAACAATCAGTTAAAACTTTGTTTTTTAGTGTACAACACGATAATTTTGGGAATTCTTTGCAAACAAATGAGAATGAATTTTTGAAAACTGAAACAGGTTTTTTTCCATAATGGACTCATTTCAGACAACCTCTGCTGGTTTTTTGATATCTATCATGGTTTTGGAGTTTAGAAGGGATCACAAGACCCTATTTGTTAGGAATTCATTAGAAAAAAGCTCATGGACAATTGTTGACTTGGATACCACCTCATCAAATTCGGCTTGGTGATCCTTATCTCTAGTGTTGACTACAACAACAACACGATATTTATATAAAGATGGGATTGGAAAGTTTTATATGCATGTATTTGGTATGTAAGTTGTGATTTTTAGACTTTGTAATTAAAGCTTTGCTAGAAACCTATTTTTAGTTAGTTTTCATTTTCTATAAACATGAGTTCTGTGGAATGAAAAAGGGTTGGAAATTTTTTGGCAGAACCTTTGGTATAGTGTACATATTTTGATATAAATATAAATTACCATGCTCAACGTTATTTTCTCAGAGATACAAAGATTCTTGTGTGATGGGTTTCCAATCTGTCTTCTAGTGTTTATCATCTCTTATTTTTCATTATCTTTTCCATATGTATTCTACATTTTGGAAATCAAGTTTATAAAGTTGAACCTTGTTTTTCAGCTCAAATTTACTATTTCCAAACCGTTATATGTTTTTTACATAAATATATTTAACAAAATTCATTAATTACTTTGTTTTTTGGTATTTATATCCATCTGCTTCTATCACATCTAAATTATAAGTTGTCTAAGAAAGTTGTTGCTACCTTGCCTTTGTATTTTGTTCATATAACCTGTTAGCAGTAATTTGTTGTCAAATAGAATCCAAGCCCAATGGTTTTTCCAGTCCTTTCAATACCAACGTTGCTTAAATCCAATTAGATCTAGTTGATTTGCTAAATACACAACCATTCATATTTGAATAACTTATAGAAGGGATCCCCCTTAGATTGAAAGGGCTAGCTTTTAGTTCAAGAGATTGGTTAGATATTACCTTAGAGTTTTTCCTAAATCTAGGGTTTTCTCTAAGTGATAATAGCTTCAATAAATGGAAAACTTGAGACCTAATCTTCTTGGAATTGTGTCCCTTTAGTCCATTGACCTTTTTCCTTTTCCACTAATGGATTGCTTCACCTTCCAAGGAAAAATATTCAACACTTTCATCACCAATTTATGTTGAAACTGCAGTTATCTCAGCCTAGTCACTTGAGGAACCTATTCTTTCATCCATCATATGGATATCAGATGCATTTTCATAAGAGTTAGCATCTCTCTCAGTAAAAAATTGTTCAAAGGAGCTTGAATCATGAAGAGAATGTGTCTTCTTGGATGGAAACTTTTGGAAGTATGATAATACATTCATTTGCCTTTATGGTTTCTTCCCATGATTAGCTTTTGACATCTCACTGAATATTTCACAAGTAAAATTTCAAATTGATCTAGAAACCCGCATCAATAATTTCGAAGAGATGAGAATTACTAGATTTGTGGGTAGTATTCAAAGTATACTCTATGGCATAGTTCAAAAGTACATATGGATAAAAAAGGATTTCATAATACCCATTAAAAATAAAGATCAAGTAAAGCACCAATATACATTCTATGAATATGCCCCATTTTCTTTCTTGTCTTAAACTCACTTAGGGACAAGGTACAACAGATTTTTAATGTTTCAAAGATTTTAGAGAAAAATATTTGCATTTTCCTTTCATCATTATGTGTACCCATTTGTACCCAAATCACTTCAATGCGACATGCTTCATATAAATTCACTTTTTCATAGCAAATAGATTCAGTAAACATTGAAAGAAAATATATCAGAAATTGAATTTTGAGGCAAAATGCAATTTCACAAAAAAACTTATTTAACAATGGTAATTGGAAACTATTAAGACATAAAATATAATAATTCATTTGTATAACATTGAAACAACATCATCCATTGGGAAAACATTGAAAGAAAATATATTGCAACTTGCTTCCTCTGAGGAGTCGTAACATTTACTAGCACAAGGTAAAGGAATTGAATATGCTCAACAAAAACAAAAAATTGTAGTTCAGGGAAGATCCACGTCAAAGAGATTGAGAGATCCCCACATTGATACACTTGACTCAAGGAATTCAAAGTGTTTATGTCAACAAGACAAACAATTTGAAAATGGAAATAAAAGCCATATTACCACTCAGGTAGAAGGAAATGAGAAAACAAAGAAGGGAAACATGGGGAAGTAATTATTGACAAAGAAGGTGGAAGAGTTTTTATTTAAGAGTTTGATGCTACATAATGTAAGGAGATTGATGTTAATATTTAAAAACCATTTCAAGATATTAATACTATATATATTAAGGAGATCAATACTATGAGTGAGATGCAGGATATAATTGCAAGAATGTTGTATATGAACGAATCTAGAGCAATAATAAGCAATACAAACTCAGGGTTTTCTACAAAATTAGATAAATCAAACAATGAGATTGAAATTTCAAAAAATGTGAAGTATATAGGTTGAAATTTCAAAAAATCTAAACTTTTATTATACTACTTCTGTATTCAACAAATCACGTGTTGAATAGTTTGGTGGGTCCACCATTCGATTGTTAGAGATCGATTCTGGCCAGATCAATGGTCCACATCCATCGTGAGTTTCCAACTAGTCTGGTCTTTAATGCCTCTTCTAAAATCTACATTCACCGGTATTCGCCATGTGACTCCAGAAGATTCTGTATGGGATACTCCTAAGCATTAGCGGTCATGCACTTTGCAAGGTGCACACTAATACCAAACATAAGATCGATTCATCCATCGATCTGCTATGAAGATTGATTCGGAGTTAAATTTTGATCGGGCCCACTAACTCATTTCCACATCGTAACTAACATTGATGTCACCTTTGAATCTTGATAGGATCACATTGCTAATAACTATTCATACACCAATATTCTCAAAGGAACACATGATAAAACAAAGAACAATTGAACCAAAACAATGCATAAAACTCACATTAGGTGCTCCTCCCTTAACTATATGCCGGTGAATAAAACAACTGAACCAAAACAATCCATCATGTCCTTTAAAAGGAAAAAAAAGTTGTACCTTTTGTTTGATCTGCACAGAAAGGACCAAACCAAGACTGAAGCATCCAAAATTTTCTATCCGTCTAGCCCACCAATCAAAAGACCAGACTGAGATAGCAGCCTAACGCTAAACAATCATTGTGAATACTTAATCGATCATGGAGTTGTTACACTCTATCTACTACCCAAGTTTCCTCATGTGAGGCACTCCTCCCTTAACTATGTGCTGGTGATTTAGATGGATCTGTTCTGAGTGTGTATATCATACACATTTATATAGGGGAATCAGATTGGAAATGCAAGAAAACCCCTAAAATATAGGATGAATTCAACCATAACTGAGGGCGAAATAACCCCTAACCAATGCCATTCTTGGAAATTGAGGGTCAATTAGAAGCAAATGAAAATCCCACCTGCATTGTGTTGCATGAAAATGATTTTTTCAAGGCGAATCGGAGCCATGAATGAGTTATGAGCCATTCCTAGAAATTTGGGGGGGATTGGAAGAAAATCCCACCCACAAATGTTTTTTTCAAGGTGAATTGGGGTTGGAACGAAAATTTAAAGAGGCAAAATATGTTTTATCTCTAACTGTTTCCATAATATTGATGGCTATTATGTTTTATCTCTAACTATTTCCATAATTTTTGGGCGAACAATAGAAAAAGGGTGTAATTTAAAAAGTTCGCCCATCCAAAATAGAAAAATTCTTAAATTTATCCCATGGGCGAAGTTTTGCCCCTAAATTTTTTTATGCTTCTCTTATCATTTTTACTTTTTCCTCTCTTCATTGTCTTTCTCTTTGCAGGGATTTTTCTAGAGAATGGTGTGAAGAAGACCCTTTTATTCACCTGTCCTTGTTTGTTTCCTATATTTCTCCTTAACTCCTAGCTCCCTCTTAGTTATCGTTCATGCTCTCTCCTTCTTGCTTCTTTTTTGGATGTGTTGTCTCTTCTCCATTGGTGGTTGGACTTGTCCCTTCTCACCCTCTTTGTTCCTACTCTTGATTCCCCCCTTATCTTTTTACTAGCCTCTCCATCTCTATTCATTATGCTTAAATCAAGCTCCTCCTCTAGTCATTACGTTTATCAGGGTAAAATAAAGAGACCTTGTTTAAGGGCTCATTTGGGAATTGAAACATCCCCTACATCTTAATTGGGATCACACTCCTCTATCAACCAATAGGGAAATTATCATTATAAAGAAAGAGGCTCAAGTGGAATTTCGATTCATTTTGGATGTGAATGTGGAAGAAAATGTGGGACATGATCCCCAATATAGAAAACACTCAAACTAGGTAGATAAAATATTTATATACCATTGATTTATATTGAAAAAGTAATATAATCATAGTCATACTTGAAATAAGTGTGGTCCAACAAGAAATTATTTTGAGCACTAATTATTTGCAACTGAAAACAATTATACTAAAGTTTCTATCACGACCATGAAACATGTTGATTTAAACTTGTTTACCACTAAGGGGAGATACTAGATACTACTAGACCTTCTCCTATACCAGTTGAATCTCCCACGGCATAAGTAGTAATATGTGATTTTCCTAATCATATCATATATTTTATATATAATTGTGTTACTAATTTTAGGCATGTCGTAAAACCTAAATAATATACCCGCAAAAGACTTATGATCATAGGTTGGGTGTTTATATTTCTTTTTGTTAAATTAATACAAATCTCCAGCTAATGACAAAAGGTAATATATATAAAATTCATATTCCCAAAAGTATATTATTTATTATTTACTAGAAGATGTTTATAAGTTCTTATATAGTTTTGGGCTATACCATTTATACCATTTTTAATATGAAACTTTATATTCACATAAAAGATATTATAATTAGGTCACAACATAAAAGCAAGAGTATCCGAATTTGATAGCAGCCCGAAGATTAAGGTGGATAAGTATCTCATGCATTGGAACGGTGATGCGAAATTCCTTCTCCAAGACAGTCATCGATGCAGACTTCTCTCTTTAAATCGTGAACATTCCCTCTCTCATTTTCATTCTATCATTGTTAAAAAGTATTTTGAAATCTCTGTGTCTCATTCCTCTCATCGACCTCAGGAAATCCTCACCTCGCACTCTTTTCATCTGATCAATACTCTGAGTCCCTCCACCATTAATTATTATCCATCTAGTCATTTCTATGAGCCTCCCTCCATAAGTGAAAACGCTGGATACACTCCTCTATGCGCAAAGGATCACAAGAAGTGTCCATATTTCTGTTATCTCCATCGCCCTCCCTTATCAAAACACAATCTCTCCTCTCCATCTCCCGACTGTAATATCGTTATGAAGATCACGATAGCCTTTCCTTCCAAGTTGCCCCATCGTCTCACTCGATACTCAACACTTACAAATCTGAGATCCTCATCCATCAGCCCCCCTCAACCACCCGTTTCAACTCTCTATTTCTCTCTGGGGGAATGAAACAAAAGAAGAGTTTACGTCCAATCCTAAAATCTTCAGGACAACCCAATTCAAAGCCAGTAGTGCGTCCAACAGTAGTAAGGAATTTTTTCAGCGCTCTTCAACAACACAAAGGGAGGAAAAAAACAAAACAGACAGCAGAAAGCAGAGGAACAACTTTCACAAGAAACACAAGAATTACTCCAAAATCATAGAGAAACAAGTTATAAAGATGGAATTTAATCCAGTAGAAAAGGTAGCTAGGAATGATGGTTGTGCCACGTGTAAGGCCAACAAGTTCATGATTAGCAGGTTCCAAGAAGCACTTCAAGATCTCAGTTCAGAGATGAAAATGGAACTTAGCTACTAAAAGAAGAACATTGAAAGCCAAAAAGCGGAAATAATCGCATTAAAAAATAAGTGTGTGCACTTGGAAGAAGCTGTGGCTTACATCAAAAACTCCACTCTGAGTCCGGAGGGAGAGAATTCAGTTTGTGAAGGAAAAGAACAGAAATCTTATCAGGAGCAATCAGTGAACCAATATTGAGCATTTTCAAGCGCTACATTACATACCAAGTAGTATGTTTTGTAAATTTATCTTATTATCAGGCATTATGCCAGCATAGTTATATGTACCAATAGAATTTTGGGATTCAAGCACAGTATGAGGGACTGTGTTCCCATTTTCCTTCTAACGCTGGACTGCAATCTCCCACGAATGTAGCAAGAGCATGCTTCTTTCCTCTCTTTTTTTTTTTTGAAATACAAACAATATCCGATCTGGTAAAAAAATATTATAATTAGGAAATAAAATACATTATATTTGTTAAATAAATGGTTAAGAATAAATATTACCATAATGTTGAAATGTAAATTTATTATTTTATATTAATAAATTTTATTATTAATATAATTATAATATTATATAGAATATTTTCCCCATGCGGGTGTATTTAACTCATGAACGGCAGGTGGCTTGTCACATGGGCAGCTGGCAGCCCGGACAAGCCACCATATATCAGCATGCCGAGGTATTAACTGCGACGGAGGGTGAAGCCATAGGGAGGTTCAGTTCGGCTCAAGCGCCATTCAATGCGGAGGGGATTTTTCTTGGGATGTCAAGTCCGGTTCAGGCGCCATTCAATGCGCAGCTTCGGACAAGGAAAATGGAGATCCATAAGTTCGGACCCCATGCTGTATTCCTGCATTCTTCCAAGCGGCTTCAGCAACTTCTGGAAGCGACAGAACATACTCTGGCAAGGTGTAAGCTTTCTTCGAGGGAATTGGTTAAGGGAGGCAGTCGCAGGATGCCAATTGAGAGGCTCAGGATGAGCAGTCGACGCGGCGGTTCGAGGGGTCGCTCTGCTACTCAGAGGCCCGCCATTTCACCCTCCTCCTCTGTGGACATTCCTTCTGGGCAGAACAGAAGCCCGAGCAGCACAGTTAGCCGTAGCATTGAACGAGATAGGGGAGAAATCCTGGATTGCGGTCACAGGGAGCATCCAGCAGTCAGATATCGCATCCCCTGCACGCTGGAGAATAATACGCTCATTGTTTCAGTCATTGTGGAGCATTGCAGCGACCTCCGGAGGCCTAGGGACAACCTGACAGTGCCAAGGGTGGATATGCAGTTCCCAGAGTGGATATGAGACGACCCACTCAAGCAGAAGAGGCCGGACCCAGTGAGCCGGCTCAGAGAATGTCGCGCCCAGATGCGGAGGATGACAAGAAGCTCAAGGGCTTGGCGACGGATGAGCCTTACCTCACTGATGAGGATTAGCTCAGAAGCCTCCCGTCCTCATGGCCAGGAACGCTACTCTCAGTCCATCTCCTTCTGTTTTCTTTGTCTGTTTGTTTGTCATGGGGTCAATGTCCACCGCGAAGGTTTACGTGTCTACTATGTCAGTCTACGTGTCAACTGTGTCAAGTTATGGGTCCATCGTGTCAAGTTATATGTCCGCTGTGTTGGCTCAAAAGCCTGTTGTGTCGATTACATGCTGGTTATGTCGGAAGGAAGAAACTGGTCCCTTTTTGCCTGTTGCTCAGAATGGCTAATCATGGGAAAATCTCTTCGGAGATGCGAGGCTACGGCCCTTTTGTAAATTTGGATGTATTTTTGGTTTTTGTAATATAAATTAGTGCAGTTTTACGGAGAAAAAAAAATATTATATAGAATATTTTATTTTTAATATGAAAATTTATATTTATGTAAAAAATATTATAAATAAGAAAAAAAATGTAATGTATTTATTAAATAAAATGATAACATTATATATATATATATATATATATATATATATATATATATATATATAACTATTATTTATATATTCTATTTACCGTTAAAATAAAATGCAGAGCATTCTAATGACTCGAAGACCCCCAAAAAATATTGTCATGTCTAATGACCATTTTCTATTACATATGGAGGAGTACATCATTTGTTATTACAATCCAATCTGAGATTTTTCAAAAATAAAGAAAGTTCATGGTATAATATGAAAACATTATGTAGTACCTAGTATGAAAACTGTATGAATGTTATCTTAGAAAAAAAACATGTTTTCTCGAAAAAATACACTTTTGATGTGGCAGCAAGAAAAAACGGGGAAGCCGACATATATTTTGTACTCCTTCAACCCATGCATTCCAACCGAAGTAAAACCTGACGTTCCAACAAGTGAAAAATAAATAGGTAATAACAGTAAGAGATCAAAAGGTAAGCTTGTTGCCAAAAATGAATTGATGATCCGATGTGAAAGAGTTGTGTAAGAGGAAAAAACTGATAGATTAATTATGGTGAGGAACATAGCTAGTGTTGGCTAATTAAGCCTTCATTGTTTTCTTGGATTTCTCATTATCTAGGATTTAGTGACATTCCTCTCTTGGAAAGCTAATCAACTTTTTGGTTTTGTTCTCTATAAATACTTGTGAAAGATAAATGAGAAAAAAGTCTTGTTTTATTCATTATTTTTTTGATACAATGGAAGAAGGGTATATTTTTTCATTCTAGTTATACCTTGCATCCACTTTATAACCACCAAGGAATTATCATAAATATGAACCTTAGAGATATGTAGATAACATGCTAGTTGCACTAACAATTTGAACCCAAATAATTTAGCAAAATTATTGGACCCATTTCCAATATTGCAAGATAAGGAGAAAACATGAGAATCTCTAAGATAAATTAGTCCCACCAAGCTTCCTATAGGAGAATTTTGTTGTGATGCCTCATTAGAAAAATTCCCATGGTTTGTCTTTACCAATTTCAACTTCCAAATTGTTATGAACATGAGTAGTACACTGATTTCTAGGTAGAGAAATCAGGAGGTCAAAATTGTTATGGCCACTCTGATATAGGAGTGACCTTGATTTTCAAAAATAGAGTTATTTATTTCAAGCTATATGTCTCACCATACAATGAAAGGGTGATATTTTACATCATTGGGAGATTTCCTACCCAACAATTCTTTTAGGGAATCATACATAGAATTTCCTTACCAAGTATGGATGGAAACCATATATTTTTAACCGTGAATAAACATTTTAGGAAGAAATGAGTGATATCTTCTCCATCCTCTAAATAGAGTGTATATCTAGTAGGATTGCAAAAGAATTTGTTTTGACCTTATTTTTAGGAGCAATTACATAATTTTTTTTTTATTTTGACAAGGCTTTTTGTTTCTAAAACCTTTTTTACCATTCAGAGTGAGAGTGAGTAGTTAGCTATCAAGCAATGACAAGATATCCAATTTTTGAGCTATAAATGCTCATAGGAGCATTGACCAACCAAAATGTCTTCGTTAAAACTTTTAAATATTTCACTAAGTTGTAGTTATCAAATATAAAGCTTCAATTGACATGACCTAATGACGCTGAAAAGAACATGGAAAAGTTCTTTCCATTTCTTTATTTTCCTAGATTTTTTTAATCTACATATTTTAAAGTGTGTTCCCTTTTTTGTGCTTTAAATATAATATTTTAATATCAATTTAATAATTTATCATATTATTATTATTGTTATCTCTATCGCAAGGCAGTGGATATTGCAATAGGTATTTGGCCAAACACATATTAGTTTGGGTTTAACCAAAAAAAATTGCAAAAAGTTCTATAGTATAACATTACACATTGAAATATATTATTTTTTAAAAATGTTTAATTTATTTATGTTCAATTTGTTTGGCTATCAAATTGAACATGTTATTGCTCTTTGCCACTATTAATGTGCCCATTACCTCTATTAATTAACCAAGAAGTACATAGATCACATCAAGGTGTAAGATGGGTATTTATGATACAGTTTGTTTTGGGAAGGTGATAAAATTATTGCTATTTTATATTCCTATTTATAAAAATGGCTAATGATTAATATAATCTAATAAACAAAATATTCTTTAAAATTACATATATAATTTAAAGTGATTATAAAATCACAAATGTAATTTAAAAATATTTATTAATGGGATGTGAAAGATATATTTTTATTTTTTACATTATATTTGCAAGGGGTAGAGGTCTCTTATACTTTTGTGTGAACTTAACCACATATGATAGATTTTACACTATTAATGAGTGAATGATATTCAAAAAATAAAGATGTTTGTAATATGAATAAATATAAATTTTCCCATATTCACAAACTAAGGTATACTAGAAATTTATGATAGGACCTTTATACCTAGGTCTAATAATAATATTTTCATAAGACCATATCCACAAACTATAAAAAACCAAATGTAAACTATTAATAATTATTTCTATGTTGCAATACAAATAGTGTTAATTTACAAAATTTAATAATGCATTTAATTACAATTACAATTTAATCTAATTATAACATTTTAAAATTTTAAATCTTTGTATTTCTATTGTTTTCTACTTTAATTTAGCTACACTTAAACTAAATGGCAGAGACTAGCTACTATGTAGTGTAATTTTAAACTATCACATTGCTTATGTTAGTTTTTCACATTGAAAATATTTGTTTAATAATTTATTTTTATTTTATATTTCAATTTATAATTAAATTTAAATGAAAATTTATTTTAAAAATTTATTAAGAACGAAATTGACATTTTAACTAGTGGATAAAAAGACAACTATAAGAAATGTGAATGATATTTTCAATTTATTATATATAATCAATAATTTATAATATTAAATCAAATACGAATTACATTTATATTATACAATTTTATTATAAATGTTAATATACCATTTTTAATCATTTATACTATTGAATGAAATTTGAATTATATTTATATTATAGATAATTATTACAAATAATAAGGATACTTCAATTTTCAAATGAAAATAATAAAAAAATATATGTTTATAAAGGATTAAAATGTAATTGATATGAGTTATAAATGATTTTATAATTAGAGTAATTTTTAAAATATAATTGATTATTTGTAAATATGGGATACAATTGAAATTAAATCTATATGGTAAAATTTTAGTATAATTTTGTATTGATATTTCAGTTTTAGTATACACTTAAATGTAAATGATATGAAGTGTATTTATAAATAATAAATATCTAAAAAGAAATTGCTTATTTATGATGTTAAATGGAATTTAAATAATTTATATAGTGAAAATTTATTAGGAGTAATATTAATATTAAATATTAATTAATGTATTTAAAAGTATTTATGTGGCATTTGGTATATAGTTTGTTTATATGATTGTTCAATATAAAAAACAAGATGAGTTGTTTGTAAAACAACTCTTGTGTTTAAAAAAATGAAAGTTTTCTTATCATTTATAACATTGAAAAATAAAATTTGTCGACATTATATGTGTTTAAAAAAATGACTAGCAGCCTTATAAGGGACTTGTTGATATGTGTGTGTGAGTGTCAGTGAGAGAGATAAATTTTTTTGATTTTGCATTTTATTTTTTCCATTAGCGGTTGAAGAGTGAAAGTTCTTAGTTGTGCTTTCTTTTGCACCCATCAAATGACCACTTGAGAATATACATAGATGTGAATGGAACTCACATTTTTGGAGATGCCTAAAAGGATAGTGAGATAAAGGGCAAAAATTTCAGCCAAGTTATTTGAAACGGGGCCGATGTTTGTTGAGAAAGAGAGAGATTGAGAGGATGTTAACTGCAAAATCTCCCCAACACCACTTATGGATGGGGAACCCTAAGTTGTTCCATCAAAGAAAACCTAAGGACAATATGTTTGGATATCAATAGGGTCAGGAGGGGAAAAATCGCTAGATGATGATGAAGAGGAAAACATAGTTGAGATATCCAAACTCTATGAGGAGACTTTAACAAAATTTGGAGGTTTGTTTTAAAAAATAACTACATTTCGTTGTGGCCAAATGCCCCAATTGATGCATAGGGGAAAACCTTTTAAATTATCGGATATATGGCATGAGAGCTAAGTTTTAATTGTCTAGAAATATTTTCTGCAACCCAATACTTTGCTTATACTATCTATTTTCCTCTTCTCTATATTGGGTTATATATTTAAGTCAATGATGTTTCAATGGAAAATACGATCCTTGCGTAAGGAAATATTTGTGTCGAACCATGGTATTCGTGTCTATTTTGGAAACCACATGCTTACACATAGGTTATTTATGTTTTAGTGTTTTCATGCTAATCCAATTTAGTAGAGAAGGACAAGGGGAAAATCTAAATGACCAAACCAATATCAAAGGTTTTACATATGCTTCTCTGAAGGAACAACCTCTTCTTCTCTCAATAAGTTGGGATCCCTCTTCCGCCCATGAAATGAATAAGTGTCAATGCATAGTCCTATATAAAATAAATAAATAAAGGGTGAAAGAAGAGAAAGGCTTCCAACATGGGGAGGTGAGGCAAGAAACCCTTCTAGGGTACTATTTAGGCTCTCTAGTAGCAAGCGATGTTTGTGTTCCTAAAGTGACTCCACAAAGGTAGTTTCTAAGTCTGCTGGGAGTGGAGTAACACCAAGGATGAAAAACTATACTCTAAAAATCTAGAGCTCGTAAATAACATTACCCTTCTCCTTATTTGAAACATTGTGATATCATGGGTCTTATGTTTGTGTTCAACTGAGAAGGGATGAAGGGGACTATTATTTACACATGGGGTAAGTGGGGAATCCAGACTAATTTGAATGATGAATTAATACTTCTTGCAAAACTAGACCCTATACATAAAGCTAAACTAAGGCAGAGAAGTTGGATTTCTAGTAGTGTTTCAAAAATATCGTTTTTGCACGCATTCTCTCTCGCCACTATCGCTTTTTTTATTTATTGTTTCTTTCTATTTATTTCACCTTAATTAGTGTCCTTATCATGTTATATTTTCTCTAACATGTGTCCCTTTCATAGTTGTTCATATATCGAAAGTGTCATTGGCATGTTTCTATTCATACAACAAACGTTGTATTTTGGCATGGGAAGTGTCGCTTATCATGTAAAGTGGAGTATTATCTTGTTTCAAAGGGTAAATTTGGTGTCGATGAGTCATTCTAGTCATGTAGACATCTTTTACGTTCATTCCAAAACAATTATCTACTATCGCACAAGAGTCGTCACTTTCATCGCAAACTGTACCTTTTGTGTGGCGCTTGGAGAGGTATGTGGTATCACCGTTACATTGAGGGAATCATGTTCTTTTTTTCTGAGTGATCAATATTCTATGGTCAATTGTTTTGAGTGTGTGATCATGGTCTAGTTTTTCTCTGTTCACCTAAGCCTCAGTAATCCCACACTTAGCCTTATCCGGAAAATTTCATTCCCAGCCAACTTGATTCTGCTCAGCCTTCCTGAACTGTGCACTATGCAATCTCAATCCTCAATACCTAACCTTTCCTCTTGGAACTACATATTGCATGGTCAAAGTTCCTAACCTTGACCCTTCACCTCCAGAACAACGTAATTTCTGCCTCCTAGTCAGGCACAACTGTGCATTGTGTAGTGTTAAGCCTGAAGCTTCTAGCCTGACACCTTGAGCTACGCAACTACTCAATCCATGATAATATTCTCCCTCTAGAAATCCACATTGGGAAACTTCAAGCCTCAAGCCTCAAGCCTCAAGCTTGATCCCTTGAACCCCTCAACTGTGTAGTCACCTAACTTGGTATCTAAGAATTGCGCATTAGGCAACTTCAAGGCTCAATTCTCAAGCTTGACCTCCTAAGTCACTCAAATGAGCAATCCCTTAAGTCTTTCCTTCCAGAAATACACATTGGGAAACCTAAAGCCTAAATCCCCAAAATTGAGCTCTTAAACCCCTCAATTGTGTAATCCTTTAACCCTGGCCATCTTGAATTGCGTATTTCATAGTCTCAAGCCTTAGTCCCAAACCTTGGCCTCTAGAATTTCACAATCCCTAAGTCAATCGCTCAATTAGTCACTTGGTACCAGCCCTAACAAGCGATTTCATGAAACATGTTAGATTAGGAGTTTTCGGACTGATGTTAGCTTGTCATGAGTAATTTTCAGTTGCAGGTACTCTATCTTATCATGAAGGGATGATGATAAAGGAAAAGGAGAAGGAGACCATTCTAAAAGACACTTATGGAGCTCAAGAGATAAGATGACCATTAGACGAGAAGACTAAGGAACCCCAGATTACAACAGAAGACCGAATATCAGGACTGCATGAAGACTCCATGTTTATTAACAAACCTTTGGAGGGTGGATATGAAGAAAAAAGCATATCTTTCATGAATATGAATTATTAGATACATCTCTTATTGAAGAAAAATCAGCAAGAGGAACAGCTTGACACTACCACTTTATCATGAAGTCCATATTATCATTGTCAAGTTGTGACTTATGAAAGTGTCACCATAATGTCACGTGTGTCCATTTGTATTTCCACATTTCTTGTGGATGTAATGATGTAAATATCAAAATAAAAGGACAAAATGTAATGTAAAGTTGAAGTCCAAGAGTCATCCATAGATGTGAAAAGTCCTGAAGGAGTCAAGGAGTCATAAAGAAGTCAAACAGTCATGAGGGTAGTCCAAGAGTCACAAGGGAGGTGAATGGTCACCCCATTTGTTATATATACACCCTCATTTCTCATGTAAAGTACTTTTCACATTGGCTCCTCCTACTGGGCATTAGAGAGGAAGATAGTTCTTTTGGAGGAACAAGTGGCTGCTCTAATGCTCCACAATTGGGGCTAGTGGTGTTCATTGTCTTCATGTATATTGAAAATTTTTCTTAATTCAAAAGCTTACTCAGCTAGCACACTTTCATGCATATGTCATAAATATTGTAAGACAATTTTTTGAAAGTTTCCAATGTATGTTGTTTTTATATATACTAAGGAAATTGAACTATTTTGGTGGCTTTGGTAGTGATCTTATTGAAGGTGTCTTGTATGTATTTTAACAATCATTTCTTTTAAGTGAAATATTCCGCTAGTTGTCCAATGGTTCATTTATGTGTTATACTCATGTGTATTTTCTAGATTAGTGCTATTACTTGTCTTTAAAAGGCTCACCATTCTCTCCCCATTCTTTAGAAGAATATTGATACATTCCATAGTTGAACAGTCCACAAGGCATACTCACTTGCTAATTCGAATACATTTCTCTCTTACGATGAACTTTGTAGCCAAGGAAAATATATAAGAATACATGTAAACTGGGCCTTGATTCTAGAAGGGCTCACACACCAGATGGTGCAAAGTCTAATTGGGACTATTCATCAGGTAGACCCCCTTGGTTGATGGAATTCTAGAACCATCAAAAAATGGTGCTAGGAGGAGGGCCAGATGACAAGCCATGCTCGTTGTGTTTGTTTGGTACCTATTATCTGAAATGGTTCATCCCTAAATCATAATCCCAAAATGTTTCTCCAATCTATCTCCTCGTAAACTTTTTGTATCCATAAAACAACTTGATGACTTTTTGCAACTTAAGTTTGATAGTGAGGGTGATACATCTATTACTGAGCATGTATATGTTTTTCTTGAGTTTTTTCAACACTATGAAATTGACTATGAAGATGTGGCTTGTATTCTTTTCTGCCTCACACTTGAAGTTCAAGTTAACCGATGGTGTCATACCCTACCACACACTTCCATTCATTCTATTGAACACCACATCAAGGGGATTCGTTTAACATTTGATAGGTATGATTACCGATATGTTCTTAAAAGAATCAATGAAATAAGAATGAAATCTAACAAATCAGTTGAGGAGTTTTCTAATCGATTTCTTCACCTTTATTGTGAATTTTCGGAAGAAGGTATGGATTGCGATTTCTTGAAACAAAATTTTAAGTGTTTGGATGATATATATTTTCATGGTGAATTTTAACTCCTTGATGCTTTCTCTTACCCAAATCTTGTAAATCATGAGACACCTCTAATTTTAGGGGAGGAACCTACTATTCCTTTTGTTCCTTTTCCTCTATTTTTTTAGTTTCAATATGCGTCCCTCCTTGCGATGATGTCAAAGTTGGGAAATCTGTAAATTAGTTCATTGATCTATCTCTTCAACCTTCGTACATTTCTCATGATCTGGATCTAATGGAAGAAACCTTGGAATGGTTTGTGTGGCCTAAGGTGAATACTAACTCCTCCATTTCACAAGATGGCATTACTTCTCGTAACTTAAGTCTTGAATATTATTTGGATACCTTCCATCCTCTACCATCTCTTTCTCATGTCCCCTTGTCCCTTGGTATGCCTAATCAATCTCTTGCAAACCCAAGCAGTAAATAGGTGCAAGGTAGTCACATTTTTCAAGTAGAGGAGTAGGAAGGTGAAGATTATTTCAAATTTTCTTCTCTTTTTCAAAGTCCTCTGTGTGAAGATGGTGTTTCCTCATTCTTGGTTGATATTGAATCGGGTAATCTTGGTAGTCAATCAAATGTGATTAATTTTCCTATTCAATATAAAGTCTTGGTCAATAATAATTCAAATGAGGATGACTCCATTGATATATATGATGATTAATTCCCAAGTGCACTAACTGATCTTTTAGTTTCTCAAGAAGATTTTGTTTCCAAATATTTAGATCTTAAATCTTTTTTTTTCAAATAAGATTCGCTTATGAAAATTTCCACCTCTTCACCTCCCCATCCCTTATGCCCTATCATTTGTAATGCTTCAAATTGCGATGGAGATTCTCCATGCTCTTCAAGTTTGTTATCTCATGACTTGAATAATGAAATGACATAGGATATAGAGATTATCCACGAAGAAGAAGAAATCAATGAAATTATAGAGATCTATGATTCAGACATCCTTTCACTTACGATCAGAAGAATAATATGACTTTAATAATCTATTTGTTGAAGTTGAAAAATATGATAAAACCAATTATGTAGATACCTTCCATCTAGATAATGGTGTGTTAATGGTGCTGGACCAACCAACATTCAAGGGATCACTCTGGTATGAAGTCCCAAATAGACCTCACACCGTTTGGTGTGGGAGTCCCATCCAGTATGATGGCTCGATTGCCATTGTCTTAACGATTTTCCTCAAATCTTTCTTGTGAGCATAGCAGAGCGGTTTTCTTTGTATTCGAGAAGTGAGTTTCACATTCCTAGTGAATCTAAGTGTAACTTATGTCAATGGTTATTTCACTATCAAGGGAGAGAGTGAGAGTGAGTTCCAAGTCAATTGGGAGCATTCCCAACACTCTTAGGAACACACATCACAATAGGACATACACAGCTTTCGGCAGAGCAATCCACACGAATGCGGTAGTCACTACATACAAGGTGAGATAACACGTACAACACTCATGGAGTAGTCCAAATGATTGCAATGGTTGTTATAGCAAGCTTCATGTGAAAGGTTCGTCTGATGTCTAAGAGAGCAGTCTACATGGGGGAGACAATGTTAATAGCATATACAAAAGATTCCCATTAATAGATTATGTATCACAAGAAATGAAGTAGATCATATGTAGAACATAGGTTAAAGAAATGTGCATTACAAGTGTTAAAGGTCAGCCTTACAACAGATACAATACATGTGTGAAAACATGTTGGCCTGTTAGCAGGCTTTTGAATTAAGAAAAAGTTCCAAGACACATCGTTAAACCATACATCACTAACCCCGAATGTGGGGAATTGGAGCTACTACTTACTCCTTAAAGAAAAGATTACAGACTCTCTTGGCTATGTGGGAGGAGCTGAGGTGAAAATTCCTTTGCATGTACAAATGAGGGGGTATTTATAGCCAAGGGTGAAAGTGACCCTTGTGCTTGTTCGACTATCCTCATGACCATTTAACTTCCATGACTTTTTTACTTACATGACTCTTTTTTCAACAAGTGGGTCTCTTGGACTTCCACGTTACATCACATTGATTGGCAACAGGCCCATAGTGAAGATGTGGGCGACATGACTCACGATGTGACTCAACATGACTTTACATGACAATGTTGGTACATTCGTGTTGCTACTAGAGTGCATGTGGAGCTGTAGTGCTACTGGGTGATGGATATCTTCGTGGTGTATCATAGCTTCACCTCCGCATGGCAAAGTGTGAGGAGTCTTTGATGGTCCTTGGTTCACTTGATGAAGCTTTAGAATTTTGTTCCTTGCTTGCATGCTGGAAGGCTTGACAGGCTCATCTGTTAGTGAAGGTGCATGTTTATTGCGTTCGTTACTTCACATGCTTCATTTGTTCCTCCGTTGGTGAACCTGTCATTCTCCGTGTGCTCTCTTTATTCATCCCATTCATCATCTTGCCATGTTCATTGGTGTATCAGTACCTTCAGTCACTTATGATGAGATGACATCAAATCAAAAACCTCCTAATCTACCATGACACATGATCATTTGGATGCAGGTGACTGGGAGACGTAGCAAGGTTGTGATGTGGGATGATGGCTCCGGGAAACTGCTGATGAATAATGTGCAAGAGTCACTAAGAGATTGAGACAAGAAATCTGAGTTGATAGTGACTGTCTGCAAGGTCTAGTTCGGTTGGGAGGAAAAATTATGCAAATTTTGGGAGGAACAGTCCGGTTGCTACAGGGCAACGAAGGCATGCTCTATGCATTTTCAGAATGAACGGGCAGCGGGGATGGATAGTTAGACTTGCGCAATTTTCCAGAGGAACAGGTCGGGTTGCATGAAGGGTCAGCATGCAGGGATTGCATAGTTTTTCTGGGGAACTGCCCAGGAGGCTAGTAGTCAAAACTACAAAATTCCCATACGGAACTTTTAGTTGGCTACTGGGGTCACTGGCAGCCAAAACTGCACAATTCACAGAGGGAACTGCCAGTTTTTTGCCCGGAAGACTGGCAGCAAAAACTGCACAATCCCTAAAGGCAACTAGGAGTCTGCTACTTGGGGCTGTTGGCAAGGAAAACTACACTGAGGCTGGCAGGTTGGAATGCTAATCATATCTATACAATTTCTGAGCCGTGCTGACTAATGGGAAGCGGAGGGCCTTCTCATGAACACTGCGCAATTTCTAAGATGAATAGTTGGTCGACTGTCGAGATGACTGACTGGAAAACTACACAATTTCTTATGGAGACAGGGACAGGAACTTGGTGTCTGTTCGGCCTGTCTGTGCAATTTCCTTAGTCAGTCGAGTGGGTGAGGTAAGTGGCCTATGTGCAATTTTTGAGGGGAGTCAATCCTGGGTTGAATGCCAAGTCTAACTGTTTAGGTGGCCAGCATGAGAGTTGATCGGATGGCTTGTGGGCAGTGCAACTTGAAAAGACTAGCTTGGTGCTTCTGCGCTGATCTGGTTGACAGTCGATCAAGTCGATGGCAGGGTGATGGTCTGGATGTCAGAGGGGAGTCTGCTTATTAGAACCTTCAATAAAAGGCTAAGTGTGTGAAAAATCGAAAGATGTATAGGTGATCATACAAACACAGACTCGCATGACTTGACTATGAAACGACCAAACAATCCAGACACACATGTTCAACAACATTGATCGACGATGTATGTGACAAGAGTGACACTCATGATTGATCATTCATTGATCGAGACAACTCTTGGGCGACAGTGAATGTGACTCCATGTGTGAGTGCGAAAAATTCTTTCATAGTGAATACAACAAGCACATACGAAGCGAAGAGTTTGAGCTCGCAAGCATGACTTAGGCATCAGCATGTAGAGAATCAAATGCAATGGACAAGCAAGGAAGATGTAAAGACTGACATGAGCTCATGGAGTGAACCCGAGAGTGTGTAGTCATGAAGTGAAACTCTTCAAGGGAGGCTCCGAGATTGGTGCAGGCCAAATTTTGGACGGCAGTTGTAGCTACTACAACATGGTGACCATGTTAACTTAACTGATATGCTCAGTTATCCACATGCAATTTCTAATCTAACTCACTTTACAAAATTTTGTTATCTTTCATTTCAAAGTTATTTAACTTGTCAAGACATTAAGGCACTTCAACTCCCATTGATTGTTATGTGTGATTCTCATCTAACTCAGTTTACAAAATGTTTTTATATATCATTTCAAAGTTTTGGAACTTGTCAAGAAGTCGAGGCACATCAACTCTCGTTGATGGTTATGTGAGCTTCTCATGATCATGGTGAAATTACAGAACCATGTCAGATATGGATTTTCTCACAGAACCATTTCATTCATATTGTTTCATTGGATGAAAACTTGTTCTTGATGGATTTCAGGATTTCTCATTACAATTTTCCTATTTCTTGAAATTGTGCTTCTGATCATACCGTTGTAGTGAATTCATCCTCATGCAAATATCTTGTGTTTAATTTGGGTTTTAATTGTATACCTTTCATGGATCTATGGAATTTTGAAGCTGATCGATTTGAATATTACCTTTGGCCGAAAAATTCATACCTGTTGAGTGCTATGGTGGATAATTTGCTCCTAGTCTCTCTTGTGAATGTCCTGATGACACCATAAATCCTCTTGACTGTTAGCATGTGTTCGAGATATTTGTTGAATCAAGTTCCTCTTTTTCGTCTATTACATATTGACTAGTTTCATATATTTTCTATATTAACATTCCTTTTTAATTCTTTCTATGATTACAATTCTTGTACAATTTTTTACCAGTTATGGGAAAATAGTTTGTCACATTCGAAATATGAGGAAATTGGTTCTATTATTTAGAGCATTAACAAAGTTGTTCAAATTGATTTATCTTTGTTAACTACTAACTAGGAATATGATTCTTTAATCAATCCATATGATCATGATTTTGGCTTTGATGACTGTCATTCAACTTACCATTTTCCCGTTAGCACATCTGATGATAGTTGATTTACATCCTTTGATATTTATGGTTTAACATCTCACTATTTGGGTACTTGTCATGAAATTGAGACACTTCAACCTTCGTGGATGGTTATGTCAGGTCCTCACTATCTCGAAAGTCCCTATGAATTTGATCATATTCATTTTCCCTTACAATAGTCTGATCTTGATCCCATGCCTTTAATTGAAAATTCATCTTTTCAAGGATTTCAAGGTTTTGAAGACGATTGTTTTTAATTTCCTGATCCAATCACTAAATGGTTGGAGAAATTTTATTTTGCAAGCTCTATCGCAAATAACAAATTCCGTTATTTCCCCATGCTTGCTAAGGAGTACAGTGCAGATCGAGATCCATTTGCAGGAAGCTTTTGAGGTTTTTTTAATTATGGTTTTCATTGAAAAGGTAAGAATGTGATCTAGTTAGAAGTAGTGGCTATGACATATCCTTCTTCTCATAAGAAAGAGCTTCAGTTTTTTGTGCAGGATATTCAATCTCTCTCTTTTCCATTGCACACTATTTTATATCTATTTTAACTGCCCGTATCTCTATGCATGCAGATTAGGAGAAACTATGGTGGTTTCATTGGAAATTTCATTACGCTTGACCCTAACCTTCTAGCTTGTTAGGTTTGGAGAAGGTCTAGCTGCATTCCAGTTTCCCCTCTTTTGCACTCATCCTACATTTTCTCTCCTTAGTATTTATTTTGTTTTCTAATTTTTTCCTCGCATACATTTTTTGGTTGAGCCTCCATTTTCTTTGTCCTTTTGATTTTGTTTCCTTGTTTTATCTTATCTTTTCTCTTATGTTTTGTATAATAAGACTTTTCATGAAAGATGCACCATTGGCTCAAAAGACAATGCGGAAAGACTTGAAAAGGGAAATTGTGATGACGAACAATTCTTGGCTTATCTGTTTTTTGCTTCTCTATCTTGGGTTATATCTTTTAGTCAATGATCTTTTAATGGAAAACGCAATCCTTTCATAAGTAAAGCTTTCTGTCAAACCATGATATCCATGTTTATTCTAGAAACCACATGCTTACACTTGGTTCTTTATGTTTCAGTGTTTTCCACACTAATCTAATCTAGTAGAGAAGGGCAAGGGGAAAATATGAATGACAAAACCAATATCAAATGTTTTACATATGATTCTTTGAAGGAACAACCTCTTCTACTCTCAATAAATTGGGATCCCTCTTCTACCCATGAAATGCATAAGTGTTAATGCACAGTCTTATATAAAACTTGTTATCACAAAAAATTGATCATCTAGCCATAATTTACTAGATGGATCGAAGTACATCATATAGGGCCAATTTTACCATAGTAAAACTGCTTTCACTGTAAGAAATTACTTAATAAACCACATGTGTTAAGTCATTTATAATAAAACCCATGAGGAATAATTAAATAAATCACTATTTATTTAATTATCTTCTAGGAATAATTAATTAAACCATTGTTTAATTAATATTCCTTGTCACATTGGACCCAATTATGAGAAATAAATATATAAATCATTAATTATCTTATTTTTCTCTAGGAATAATTAATTAATCACTAATTAGTTATTATTCTTATCAAGTTTGACCAAATCCCTTGGGAATAATTAAATAAATCAATATTTGTTTACTATTCCTTAACCATATATCTCGAGATGATAAATAAATCATTTATTTATTATTTCAAAATAAAAGTTTAAATACTTTTTCCCTTTAACCAAATATAATAAAATATTCCAAATGGTTATTTCTAGAATGCGGTTAATAATATTTTATTATTTCTCATTATTAGATGATAACCTAATATTTTGTTATAAATAGAAGGATTTTCCATTCATTATTCACTTTCGATTATTTTCATTGTTGCACTCACTATTACAGCTCTGATTATTATCACTGTCGCACACCATTTTTCTTTTCCATTTGAGTTATCATTGAGCTCAAACATTTTATTTGTTGTCTTTACACATTATATAGGAGAGATAATCTATAAAAGTTGAAGACATTTGAGGATAGCCAAGAACTCATCCCATAGAGGGGGACTGGTAACATTATTTGTTCCCTTCACTGGTGTTGTTTAACAAAAATATTCTTTATATATCTGGTTTCCATCGGATTATTCGAGTTACTTGCACTTATTTTACTATTCCATTTTGTTTTTTAACTATAATTGTGGCATAGATCACGACTTTGACAAGTTTTGTTTCTATCATTTGCTACAAATCTACAATGTTTACCAGCCATTTTCATTGTTAGGGTTGTTTGTCATCGACAACCTTAAGACATTTCTTTTCTTACACATTTGATAATAAAACACAATAACAAAATAAATAAATAAAGGGTGAAAGAATAGAAAGGCTTCCTATGTAGGCAGGTGAGGAAAGCATCCCCACCAAGGTACCGTTAAGGCTCGCTGGAAGCAGAGTGATGTTTGTGTTCCTGAAGTGACATTGCTTGGGTAATTTCTAGGCTTGCTGGTAGTGAACCAACACCAAAGATGAAAAATTGTACTCTAAAAATCTAAAGCCCGCGAATAATATTACCCTTCTCCTAATTTGAAACATTGCAATATCATTGGTCCTATGTTTTTGTTCAAGCGATAAAGGATGAAGGGGACTATGTTTTACACACAAGGTAAGTGGGGAATCCAAAGTAATATGAATGGTGAATCAATAATTCTTTCAAAACTAGATCCTGTGCATGAAGCTAAACCAAGCCAGAGAAGATGAAGTTCTACCAATGTGTCACCAAGTGTTGTTGTTGTGACAACACACTCCAAAATTTTGCCTGCACTTGAATTTTGGAGTCTACGATGGATCTTGCGATCAGTCGTTCTGTAGTCACTTCTTGGTTGGTTGATTCTTTGTTAAGTGTTTGAGCTCTCTTCTTGAATTATAAGTGTCGAATTCACCTGCTCACACATGCTCAGTCTACAACAAGTTCATGAGTTCATTATTTTATGCAATCTTGAACAAGCACAGTCCATCAAGATAGTGCTTGTGCGATGATAAAAATATGTCAATATTCAATGCATGTTTTCATTAACATTCTCTCCCTTTTTGTTGTGATTATACTTCTATTTCAGTGAGTTTTTCAAAATATCACTTTTGCACACCTTCGCTCTCGTGACTGTCGCTTTCATTTTTTTGATTGTCACTTTCACTTTCTTTCAGTTTAATTAGTGTCATTTTCATTTTATATTTCCTATGGCATGTGTTTCTTTCACTTTCATTCACATATCACAAATGTCATTCTCACTTTTCTTTTCATATAGAAAATGTCATCTTTTGGCATGGGCACTGTTGCTTATCATGTAAAGTGGAATTTTGGCTTGTTTCAAAGGGTAAATTTGGTGTTGTTGAGTCCTTGTAGTCATGTATACATGTTTTACCCTCATTCCCATAAATTTATGCGTTGTCACACAAGTGTTGTCACTTTCGTCGCAAAGTGTACCTTTTGTGTCACACTTGGAGAGGTATGTTGTATCACCATCGCATTGAAGGCATTATGTTGTCCTTGTTTTCTAAGTGATGAATATTATGCCATCGATTTTTTTGAGTGTGTGATCATGATCTAGTTTTCTCTCTCTTCACCTAAGCCTCAATGATCCCACACTTAGACTTATACATAAAATTTCACTCTCGAGCAACTTGACTCCACTCAACCTTCCTAAATTGCACACTACGCAGTCTCAAACTTAAGACCTGACCTTGCCTCTTGGAAATACACATTCCATAGGCACAATGCCCAACCTTGAACCTTGAGCTCTAGAACAATGCTTTCTGCCTCCCAGTTAGCCACAACTGCGCACTTCACAGTGTCAAGCCTCAAGCTTCCAGTCTGACACCTTAAGCTATGCAATTGTGCAATTCATAAGATAGTTATCCCTCCAAAACTACAAATTGGGAAACTTCAAGCCTCAAGCCTCAAGCTTGAGCCCTTGAGCCTCTCAACTGCATAATATCCCAACTTGTTCTCCTACCAGAACTTTGCATTTGGAAACTCCAAGCCTAAAGCCTTAAGCTTGAGTTCTTGAGCCCCTTAAATGTGCAGTCACCTTTATTGGCCTCTAAGAACTACTCATTGGGAAACTTCAAGGCTCAATCCTCAAGCTTCACCTCCTGATTCCCTCAACTTCATAGTCCCTTAAGCATGTGATTCCAAAATTGTGAATTGGGAAACCTTAAGCCTCAAGCCCCAACCTTGATATATTGAACCCCTTAATTGTCCAATCATTTGACCCTAGAAATCTTGAACTATGCATTGTGTAATCTCAAGCCTTAGTCATGGACCTTGGCATCTTGAATTGTACAATCCCCAAGTCAATCACTCAATGAGTCACCTAGTTCCAGCCCCAACAAGTGATTTCATTAAACATGATATATTAGGAGTTTTCAGACTGATGTTGGCTTGTCATGAGTGGTTTTCAGTTGCAGGTAATCTATCTTATCATGACAGGATGATGATCAAGGAAAAGTAGAAGGATACCATGTTATATTACACTTATGGAGCTCAAGAGATAAGATGATCATTGGGCGAGAAGATGATGGAACACCAGATTACAACAAAAGACCAAATATCATGACCACATGAAGACTCCATGTTGATTCAAAAACGTTTGGAGGGTGGATATGAAGAAAAAAACATATTTTTCATGAAGGTAAAGTATTGGATACATCTCTTATTGAAGACAAAGCAGCAAGAGGAACATCTTGGCACTGCATCCTTATCATGAAGTCCATATTATCATTATCAAGTTGTGACTCATGCAAGTGTCACCACAATGTCATGTGTGTCCATGTGTCTTGCCACATCTCTTGTGGATGTGATGATGTGATGTGATGAGTTGATTATCAAAAGAAACGGAAAAAATGTGATGTAAATTGGAAGTCCAATAGTCATGCATAAAATGTGAAAAGTCATGAAGGAGTCAAAGAGTCATAGAGAAGTCAAACAATCATGAGGGTAGTCTAAGAGTCACAAGGGAGGTGAATGATCACCCCATTTGTTATATACACACCCTCATTTCTCATGAAAATGACTTTTCAAATTGGCTCCTCATACAGTGAGTTAGAGAGGAAGATAGTTCTTTTGGAGGAGCAAGTGACTGCTCTAATGCTCCAATATTGGGGCTAGTGGTGTTCACTGCCTTGATCTATCTTGGAAATTTTTCTTAATTCATAAGCTCACTGAGCTAGAACACTTTCATGCATATGTCATAAATATTGTAAGACTATTATTTGAATGTTTGCGATGTATATTGTTTTAATCTATACTAACAAAATTGAACTATTTTGGTGGCTTTGGTACTTATATTTTGAAGGTGTGTTGTGTGTGTTTTAAAAATCATTGCCTCTAACTAAATTATTTTTCTAGTTGTCCAACAGTTCATTTATATTTTATGCTTGTGTGAATTTTCTATATTAGTACTATTACTTGTCTTGAAAAGGCTCACCATTCTCTACCACTTCATTCATTCTACAGCTGAATAGTTCACAAGGCATACTCACTTGCTAATCCGAAAACACCTGTACATTGCTCTCTTGTGTTGAACTTTGTAGCCAAGGAAAATATATAAGAATACATGGTAGTCAGGCCTTGATTCCAGAAGGGCTCCCACACCAAATGATGTGAAGTATAATTGGGAGCTTTAATCGGGGAGACCCCATTGGTTAACGGAATTCCATCACCATCAACAACTATCAAAACTCTAAGAGGAGACTTTAAAAGAATTTGGAGCTTTGTTTTAAAAAAATAACTGCATTTTTGTTTGAGCCAAATTCCACAATTGACACACATAGGAAAACATTTTAAATTATCAGACATATGACCTGAGAGATAAGGTTTTAAGTGTCTAGAAATATTTTCTGCAACCCAACCCTTTTCTTGTGGGAAATATCATTTGATTTCTAGTCAAACCTATTTTGTAAAAGGAAAACTTATGAATATATGAGATATAGCTTCTTCATCCATTTTGTAGAGCATACGTATGTTGTGGCTTTGAAAGGATTTTTTTTGTAGGATGTCCTAGGTTGCGAGATTTCCTTTTAGCATGAGACACATGAACACAATTGGTTTTGGACGACAACAAAGTTTCCATAGGGATTTTCCCTACTATGGGGGGTTCTCCATGTCCAAAATGAGAGACAAATAACCAAATTTTGGAGCATGTCTCCCATGATGGCTTTTAGTCCAAATGCGTTGGTCTCTGTTGTCAGATAAGAGGAAATTTGCAAATTTGAGGTCCCTGACACAATTATCCAAAGAAAATACATATTCACCTTCTAGTTGAAGTTTAGTGGCTAACAACCAAAATTTAATGACAGAAACCTGCGATAGAGTAAATAATTTTTTCTCCCCATGGAGATGAATAAGTGGATTTGCAAGATGGTTCGAGAGAATACTTCCTATCCATGGGTATTTTTTGATTAGGATGTTTTGACCATTTCAGACTTTCTAGCATAGATGATTTCCTATAATGTGGAACGCCTTGACGATTGCTTTTCAAGCTATAGGGGTGTTTTGATAGGATTTGAGGGGAGTGAGACTCAAATCCAAGGTAGTTAGAGTTCAAATGTATTTTTGAGTTATTATTTACACCCATAGATCGTTTCCTTGAATAAGGCAACAAGCACCTTTTTCTACTAGATATTGAGCAAAATTTGGGAAGTTTGATCCCCCTTCAAACAATAGACTTCGAGAGAGAAATAGAGTTCCAGGTGGTGAGTGCAATGGTATGTTTTTCTTCCTTTATGTACCAAAGAAAATGGGATGAGATTTGCTGAATCATGTTCAATATCCCCTCAGGAATCCATTCTAGAGAAGCCCAATATACAAGAATGGGTTCAATAATCGCTTTGCAAAGAACTAAATGCCCAACACAAGATAACCATTTATTCCTCCATATCCTAATTATTTTTTCAAATTTTTCTTATAACCATGGCCAATATTGATTTAGATAATTACATGGCTTGAGAATTAAGCCCAAATATATAAACCCTTGTCCAATTTTTTTCAAGGAAAATTTCAAGGATGGGAAATTATCTTGAAGTTTAAAAACATTGGTGAATCTCACTGGTACCTAATATGAAAAATAAAAAATAAAAATTATTAGTGTATTTGTAAAATTATTCAAATTTATAATGATTTTATATATACTCTCTATATAATTTTGGCGATATTTAAGGTAAAATAATTTTATATTGTAAAATTTGGACAAATCATTTTTATGAAAAATGGAAATTGGCGAATCTGTTTTTTGGAAAGTTCATGGAAAATTAGCCCACCTATGAATATTAGCCCCTATAGTTTTCCATGATGTTCTTGAGAGGAGCTAATAGAATGTTCTCAATAATGGATATTTCATTCTTCTAGATTGCCAAACTAAAAGTTGAGGACTTTTTCTATAAATTTGCATGTGTATAGCCTGGCTGAACATATCCAAGAGAGACTGAAGATGATTGATATGGTGGTGATCCCCATTAGAGAAGATTATAATATCATCATTAAAAAAGAGATGAGAAAGGGAGATGTTATAACATATCAAAACACATTTATAATTGTTGGAACAAACAACGTTCGGTATCAACCTATTGAGGTCTTCCACAACAAGAATAAAAAAGAGAGGGGAGAGGGGACATCCTTGATTAAGGCCTTGACCTGCATTGAAAAAAGGGGAAGCTTCCTCATTTATCAGGACTCCAAAAGAGGGGGAATAGATAAACTCATAACCCATGAGAAAAAGGTATATGAGATGCCAGGATGAAGTAAGAGAAGGTAGAGGTATAACCAACTGACTCTATCAAGCGAATTTGAAATTTCATCCTTGAAAATAATGGCCTTATGTCTAGTGGTATGGTAGAATGAAGGGCCTCCTAAGCCGATCTGACAACCTCATGAATCTTTCTATCATATAAAATGTCAAAACTTTCAAAGGAGATATGACAAGAAAGAATATGCGTAAGATGTAGTGCCATTACTTCTTAGATGATGTTATAGGGAATTTCAAAGGGATATTGTATGAAAATAATCAGACAAAGAAAAATTATCCAATTTAGGAATAAGAGCAAGGAAGGTGGAGTTAAAATGGGCCAACATCCAACCTAATGAGTGATAGTGTTCAATAAAATAAATAAGGTCATATCCTATGAAATATAGAAATTTGAAGTAAAATTCAATAGGTAACCCATAAAGTCTAGGGATTTTATCCTTTTGAAAACTATGAAGAACATTTTCCAGTTCCTTCCTAGATATCTCTTCCATAAGTATAACATGATATGCATGTTCAACAAATCTATGGAAGTTTCTAGCCACTGAGAGAATTTGTTTGATCATGACTCTTTCTTCTTGTTTAAATATTCCTTTGAAGTATGATCAACCTTATTTTTCAATGTTCGAGAAAGAAGTGACATAAACACCAGAAGGACCTATAAAACTCCAAATAATGTTTATGGTTTTTTGGTGATTTTCCACCCTATGGAAATATTTGGTGTTTTCATCCCCTGTTAAGAGCCAAAGGGCTTAGCTCTTTAGGTACCATTATTTTTCATGATCAAGAAGAATCTCCCTTCTAGATTTTTACAGTGCAGAGATTTGTTCTTGGATGTCTTTAGGAGAATTTGTAGAGGAGGATTGGTTCCAAATAGATAGAAATTTGGATTCAATTTCCATTAATGTTTTTGTTAGGTCCCTCTAATACTAGTGTATACCCCTTATTGTTATTGCTAGTGTAGCCCCCTATTGTTATTGTTGTTCCCGTACATTATTATTGTTATGTAGGCATTGATTATATTGTGACCCCTTAGATTCCTATATATAGAAAGGAGGTATTATCATTTGAATCATCCAATAATTGTTCATTTATGTGAGGTAAAGGAGGTTTACCCTTCGAAGATGCTAGGTTTGAAGTAGTTGATATAACATTTCTTCTATTTTATGATTTTGTTGGATAACATTTGGTTTCATAGCTTTGGATTCTAGGGTTTCATTATTGCAAACAGGTCATATTGGAAGTTTAGCTATAATGTTTTTTCTACAAAGATTCAAATGTTGAAACTGTGACCACATGGAACCGAAATATTGATGAACTTCATCTAAAAAGTTTAGATCTTGGTTCGTTATATTCTCTAATATATGGTGTGAAGACGTTAGGGTTTCTGCATGCTCTAGAATTCAGTCTCAAACAACTGACCTTGGGAAATTCATCATAACTTCCTCTGTAGGAATCAAATTTGAATTTCATAAAAAGTAACTAAAATTGCATGACTTCTAGTTTGCCAGATATCATTTTTAGGGCCGAAGGTTGAAATAGTGACACATGGAATTCCATACAAGTTATCTCTACGAAACCAATCCATAATCAGGTCATCATGGGATATTGGGCATAACATTATCTTGAAGAATCCAACTTTCATCTGACTTGTGGTGTTAGAAATATGATTCAAAGGGATACCACAGGACAAAATTTCAAATCTTAGAGAGTCAAAATTACAGAGATGTAACAACCCTAGTGAAAATTTCATGTAATAAAAGTTAATAAAGGAAAAATAAGACCACAGTTAAGGGACACTTATTCCAAGCTGAATGTTGGGAAAATATATACTAGTGGGCATCACTGGACGTGTTTTTCGGTTGTGGAAAATTGGAAAAGGATAAGGAAAAGGCATTAAAAGGAAGAAAGGAATTTTCGTCACATTTATTTATGAAAATAATGGAAATTCGGAGAAAAGGAAGGTAAAATGTCATAGGATGCATGTGAGGAGGAAATTGAAGGAAAATAGTAGAAAATGAATAAATTAGAGGCCTCATGCATAAAAAGGCTTCTATGGATTAGTTCATGGCTTTTGGTCAAGTTCAAGTTTGGAGCTCTCATTATTCTCTCTCTCACTCACTTTCTTGGTCACTTAGAGTTTTCTTGGAGCACTCTAGTCTGGAGCAAAGGAAAGGGAAGGCAAGGAAAGGAAAGGGAACAAAAGCGAGGAACAAAGAAAGGAAAGAAGGATCAAGAAGCTTCAACAATAATACTTGTAGGTAACCTTTTTCATGTGTGATTTCCTAGATGGTTTGGACATGCATGTATTTTCATGTTATTGTATGGTTCTCTTGATGTCAATGACCTAGTTTTGTCGTGTTATGACAATGGTTTCCATCCTAGCCTAGCCCTTTCTCGGATGCCATGGTATGTTGGGATGTTTATTTTGGTATTGGAACTTTGGAATTTCTAGATGGATTTTAGAATCCAAGGCGGAGGTTGTCTCAAGCTTCATTCCTAAAGGCCTAGGAATCCCTTGACCGATTTTAGAGGGATACATGGTAAAGCCTGAGGGAGCAGTCTTGATTTAGGGCCTACTGATCCAGGTTTGGATTGAGGTAAATCCTAAGAGACAAGGAGATGGAAAATTCCTCAAGGATAGTGATGGATTCTGGATGGCATTCCAAGTTCTATTTGGTTGTAATAGGAACAACGATTTTGGTGTGATCATGGTTGGATGAGGGTGGAGGTGGTTTAACCTCTGGATTCCCTTGGTTTTTCTTGGATTGATTGTTCTTTATGATCCCTAATTCATGCTTGGAATATGGAACTGGGGTGAATGGCTGAAAGAGAGATTTGGTTCAACCATGTCTATGGTCGGGTGGTATGTGGAAGTCCCGAACTTGGTCAAATTTTCCTATGATTAATAAAAGCTAAGTTCTCTTACTTTTTTTTTGGAATTATATGTGGATTTAATGGTTTTCATATCAATGATATTTATATGGTTTTATGTTGGTTATGAGCATGTTTGAATGATTGGTTTATGTCATGGTTATTTCATATATATCCTTGTAATTGTTAAAGGAATGGATGCAATACCTAATTGATGATGTGGTAGTCCAATGGAGAAGAAGGTGATCCTTCTCGTTATGCTTCATAAGTGGTTTAAGTCATTTATGCTTTGTCTTGTACCTTAGACCTGTAGCTTGCATTGATGCCAGGTGTTTGACAGAATGTCATTCCTGGTTGGGGATGCTCAAGCCTAGTCCTAAGGGTGATTTTGGTTGATCAACATTGTTATTGTGTTTTTAATTATTTGTGAAAGTTACAATAAGTTTTGGGCAGAGGCCAGGATTTTGGGCTAGAAAAGTGGCTCAAATCCCAAAGTAGTTGGCACAAAATTGGAAATTATGGACCATAGTCGATGGCAGGCAAGCCTGTGAGAGAGAATTTGAGTTGTTGGTCACTCCCTTGCCCATAGTGTGAGAGAAACTGAGGGCTAAGAGTAGTAAAATAGCAGTGGGACTAAGGGATAGGCTATCTATCTGGGTGACTTGTCTCCTGAGGGGTCTGTTGATGATGTTGGATAACTGTATGTAATGTTCCATCCATTCCACTTCCTTAAGGTGACATAGGAGGTCAAATTAGTTGTAGTGCCATCTCTCCTCATGTGTTACCCCAGTTGGCATGGTTACTTTGGGTAGACTTGAGAGGGGGTGTTACAGACTAGTACTGAAGCATGGCTACACTCTCTTTGGGTAATATCTGGTGCTACAGATATGGGTGGATATGTTGCTTATGCATGCATGTTAGTTGTGTGTGTGGCTCTTACATTGATGGTCCATGTGCTTATTGCACTACATCATATTGATCATGGTAGAAGTAAGGTTATCATGAGTAACTTGATGTCGATTTTATGGAATTCATCTTCATGAGTATATGATTGGTTATACAATTATATGTAGCTTGATTACATCCTTTTATGTTGGGTTGCATTCTTGGTTCTTTGATTACATGCATATGTCTTGTAGGTTGATTACAAGAATTGATCGCGTATGCTCGACTACATGCATTTATGCATATGTGTATTTGATTAGGCATTTCTTATGCAGGTGGATAGGTGCATGAGGCAATGTGTATATTGGAATATTGGTTGTTGTCATGCATGAGGTCATAACATGCATTATTGATATAGCCTTGCATTGACGGCTGGAACTTAGTTAGTATAATGGTTATGCATTGATCCACTTATTGATATGTTTCTATATGTTATTATGGTTATGTTGTACATGAATAATGTTGATTTGATGATCTTACAGACAAGGTATGCTCCCTGAGTATGCTAAGGTACGTTGATTCTAGTGATTTGGTTTAGTTGACATAGTATGCCTTGCAGGAAAGAGATCAGATGGCCAGCAAGGTGATAGACTACATAGAATCTCTCTATGAAACAGATTGGCAATGTGGTGTGGGGAACCCTTCTAGCTTAACAGACACTTTGAGAAGCCTCAAGGAAGAAATAAGGAGTTGCAAAGTAGAAAATGACAAAATCATGTAGGCACAAGAGAAACAAGTAGAGGTGAATGTTATATTATTTCAGAGTTTGTCAAATTTGAAATGACAGAGACCTCTTCAGATCAACCATGGACATGAGGATAGAACTAATGGGGCATATGGAAGAAGGTATCATAGTAGACACATGTTAGATATATATGACACTATCAGAGATGGAAGGTTGTTGGACACTCTGGATAGGAGAGGTACTGGACACAGGTATTACTCTAGTTATGGTCCTGATAGACATCATGATCGTCATCATTATCATCGATACAGGAGGAATGGTAGGGGATATTTTCTGAATGATTTCAAGAAGGAAAATCCACCACCTTTGATGGAGATATGAAGAAGTCATAGGATGTAGAGGCTTGGTTGCTTGGCATGCATATATTATTTATATTGCATTAATACTCAAAAAACATGAAAGTAAGGATAGCCCTTTTAAGTCTTAAAGGTAAAGCATATATTTGGTGGGAATACATTAATAATTTCAAGGAATTACATGAGGATGAGTTGACTTGGCATGCATTTGAAAGGCCCTTGAAGAAGAAGTACTTGTATGAGAGGTATTATGATGAAATAGCTAAGGTGTTTTATGAGTTATGGATGAATTCTATGACACATGAGGAGTATACTAGCATATTTTTGGAGTTGTTGAGATATGTGCCTTCCTTCAGAGAGGAGAAGGCCAAGGTTCAGATATTCATGAGTGGATTTCTATTTTATACATAGACTAGATTGAGTTCAATGAGCCTAGATCATTGGAGGAGGCCACCCGAAAGTTGAAGCACTGTTATAAGAAGTTGAAGCGTAAATTTGAGCCTAAGCATGACTTTAAAAGAAATGACAAATCTAAGGGAAAATGGCCACAAAAGAGAGGAAGATATCAAGATGCAAGTGAGAAAGATAATGCAGTTCCTTACAAGAGATTCAATGCAACTAAGAAGGGACATGGAGAGCAATAGGCTAGAGGCAGTGGTAAGGAGCCATTACAGTGTTGGATATGTGGTAAGGATCACCGTAATATGGATTTTCCTCAGTATCAGAGTGGTGGTAGACCCCGGATCTATTGTGATCAAGAGGCGCATATATCAGATGATGTTGGTCATAACATTCCTCGGATTTATACAACTGTGTACAACAGGCAGGTGGATCATCAGGCATCGATCATTGACATGGATGGTAAGATTTGTGATAAAGTTGTTTCTATTTTGATTGATCTTGGATCTAACTATAGTTATATTAATCCTGACCTGGTGGATAAGGTGATTTGAGAAAATAAGTGCATGTAGAATCTTAGTTGGTACAGTTGGCTACTCGTACAAATAAGCGAGTCCACTATTGGGTAAGGGCTTGTGCATTTTAGTTAAATGGTATGCCTATAGGAGAACATCTGAATGTATTTCCATTGGGACCATATAGTATTGTTTTGAGTATGGATAGGTTATACCTTCACAAAATCAAAGTGGATTGCTTCGACAAGGTCATTAAATGTGTGGATGATAGTGGGGTGTCGGCCGGATAAGTTGTCCGGATAAGTCGTTCTTGCGGACAAGACTGACCTCCCTAGTATCTAATGATATCTAGCGACAAGCAAACCAAACAAATTCTATCTTTCTCTAAATATGAAATTTATAAATAAAAGCAAACAAGTGTTTTAGGCCTACCTCGGGTCCAGTGCAAGTTTGTGGAAGCCAAGCTCCGTTGATCCAAATGAGCTCCCTTGTAAAGAATCTACAAACACAAACAAGCACACAAATTAAATAGCACTTGAAAAGCCAATATAACAAAGCATATTTATCATGATGATCAAGGAATTCATGAAACAAACCATATAAGACAATTTGTTGAGAAAAATGAATCTGATTGTATTAACTTTAATCAAAGAAGAACTTTACAACCTTGGTGCCTTGATGCTGTACAAGCTCCTCCCAGGGTCCAGCAGGAATCTCCTCTACTTTGACAAGTTTCACTCTCTTCCCAATGAAGCCAAAAGGTATGTAATCTCTCCTCTCAAGCTTAACTAGGAAGTCTCAATTCCAACATAATTTACCCTCAAAAATGTTCAGTTTCTAACCTCCCTAGCAACCAGCCCAATGCCTTAATTTATTATGCAATGGAGGGAAGTTACTAGGTCCACCTTCAAAGGGATAAAGCCCTCCTTCAAAGGGATAAGCTCCTCTCATCAAGGGATTAGATCCTTTAGTTTTGGGATGCATGAACCACCTAGGAGCAAACCATCCACATCAAGATTCCTTCTAGAATCATCCAGAATTAACCACAAGTGAGTTTTTAAGAATAAACTTGTGCCTTTTTTACTTTCACAGGGGTCCGCACCCACTCCTTTAGAGACAGAGCGGGCAGGTCCGCAGGTAACATGAACAAGGAGTGCGGGACCGCAGGTAACAGTAAGAGAAAGTGCGGAACCAGAGCTTTATTGATTTTCAAGGACTTTCTCTTATTTTTAAAGCTTGACATGAAGAGCTGAGGTTTGATACTTGCTAAGGAGGACAGTATGAATGATGATAGACCCATACTGACTGCAAATAGTCATGGTGACAATATTTTGTGTAACAGATTTCCCCCTAAAGTACGAAGTTTGTAGTAGATGAGGATTTCCTTTATCATCTAAGAAGAGTGAAGTAATTTATCATTTCGAGGATCATCTTGTGGAGAGCCCAGTTGGAACCTGTAAAAAACATTTGATGCAAAATATATATATATGAGATCATATCATTGCTGAGGTAGGCATTCCCATACTTAGATGAAAACTGACTAGAAAACTAACTACTGCTCTGACATAGGAATGATCTTGTAATACATCACAAGTATAGACACATGTAGACACAGTATGGACGTAGCCATCTGTTTATGAATAGTCCACTGTATAATGAATACAAAATTCCTCGCAGCTTGGATGGTGGAAACTAGATCCAGGGTCTTGATTTCTACTTCCCGAAATAGTACAATTCTATCCATGTGAATGAATGTGTCGAAGTTGAACATGGTAGAAACCACTTGATTACCAGTCAATGATGTAAACTATTAACAAGTGTGAGAGAAACCACCAGTAATGTCAATGGCTCTGAAAGTACTCAGTATAATCCATGAGATGTGAATAGATGTGTTGATGTCGAACATGTCACAGAATCCTTTGATCGAAGGTCAATGATGCAACCTACCGTCAAAGGCGAGAAACCTGCCATTGAGGCATGCAGATCCCAAGGTACTGATGATTTCTAGATCATCTTTCTAGATAATGAGTTGAAGTCGATAGAAAGAGATCCGTCGTAGGCAAGCCCACAATACGAAATCATAGATCAAGTTTGAAGAAATATAGTTGCAATGACTAACTCAGGGATGGTCAAGATGGATGACAGATATTTTGCAGATGAATGGTTTATTTGCACTGACCTCTTGAACACATAACGACACAGCAGATGGTTTGGTGACAATTGACCCAAACTTAATACCCAGAAACTGGCTGAAGACTTTCAATATGGTTTGATCAACTGTTAGGAAAAGGATTTCCCAACCCAGGTGAATAAAAAGTGTTGTGTTCAAGAGTGGTTAAATGTTTTCTGAGACACAAAGTATGACAAACAGGCTCATTTTTCTCTCTTTTCCACCACCATTTCTGGTAAGTACCTCTTTATCTTTAACAAGCTTGAGGAGGATAACATTTGCTTGATTATAAGCTCATCCTTTGGATGAGTCCAACTTAGTTTAAATTTGAACCCTAAGAAGGAGTGGTCCATTCCTGTTTGTAATTGAACAAGTCCTTTACTGTTAAATTTTAACGAGACCAGTATAGGAGAAACTCGATGTTTTTCAATTTTAGAGAGTCTGAAAAAACTTAAGAAAACTCCATGGTTGTCCTTTTTCGTAAATTTGTGTCTCCCAACCTGAAAAAGTATAAAATAATACTTGAGAGAACCGCTTGATCATTACGACCAAGGAGTACTTTTCATAATTAGTGCCTCTGATCTGAAAAAGTAAAAAAGTGACCAATGACACGTCGTTTTATAACCAATATCGAATTTGAAACGACAAAAATCCAGCAATCTTTTCATGTTTTTACTGTTAGAAAAGGGCTGTAAGTGGACCGTCTTTTTAGTTCCGTTTTAACGAGCCTAAAAAGAAATACTCAGCAATCTTTTCATATTTTAGGAGTCATAAAAGAGCTTAAAGGTGACTCTAATGTTTTTTGTCGAAAATGACCAATTTTTCCTGAAAAATCTGTTATCCTGCACAAAAACTCAAACAGTACTCATACCTGTTTAAAATAGATAAAAATGCTTCAAAAGTTACCTCTTTAAAGTAAAAAGTAAATAAATTAAAAACTCATTTATTTAAATTTTTTTATAAAAAGGGCTTTTGAAAATTCATTTTTATCGTTTGACTTTAGAGTGAGAAAATAGAGCTTTTGGTCAGAAACTTCCCGTGAAGATTGCGGAAAATCCATCCATTGGAATCGAACACCGTCTCCTCCAGGTAATCCACATCATCTTACTCTTTTATTTCATCAGTTTGAAATTTGTTTTTAGGGCTTTATTTTGTTTTTGTTTTTTTTTTTGAATTTTTAGGTTAAAAACCTACACGTGGGCGTCCGCAAGCATAGCATAGGAAACCTGCAGACCCCGACTTTTTCGTAAAAGGAAAAAAGTCAGGGGTCTGCACCTGCCGTGAAGGCAGAGTGCAGACCTACGCACAGTCTCTAACAGAGATGGAGCGGTCCCCGCAGCAAAGGTTTTTAAACCTAAATTTTTCAAATTCCACCCAAAAATTTTGATTTTAAATATTCTAATCCGCCTTTTTATTGAATGTAGGGTATTCATCATGCTTGATTGGCAGGAACAGGAGCACAAGGATGTGGATATTTCCACGATTAATCATCAACCTTCGATTGATGCATTGAAGGCATGCGGTTTATACAAATTCTGGGCCATACCTGGCATGAGGGCCCGGGTGTACTTTTTGCAGTGGCTGGTAGATAGGTGGAAAATATAGGACCAGTGCTTCTTTATTGGTGGCCACCAACTCGAAATGGAGCCTGAAGACATTTACTTTTTGACTGGTTTGCCTAAGAGAGGTGAACATTTGACTCTATTAGGGACTAGGCCAGGTGGCCAGTCTGTGAATAGCTTCTGGCTAGAGTTTTGTAACGACCAAACTAAAGACAAAGGGATAGATATCAAAATCATATCCTGTTCTGAGCTCAAATTGATTGTGTTTACTATTACCAGGATCTGCGGAAGTGCAGCACTACATGTGGCCACTGGATCCCAAATGCGAATGGCAGTAGACTGCTTTCGAGGCACCATCTTCAACTAGTGCGAGGCTGTATTGGCTAATGTAAAAGGCCAACTCACTAGAACAAAGAACGGAAAACTGAAGACCTTTGGATATGGTGCTTTAGTTGTGAGCTTCGGTCTAGAGAGGGTCCCAATGTTGGTCCCACAGCATCTTACCGTTGGAGCTGGACTTCCCCGAGAGCCCAAACTGATGTGTTGGGTTGCAGTTATGGCCCGTCATCCTGAGGAGGGAACAAAAGTTGTTCAATTTACTCCTGAGTATTTTCATTGGTTGGAGAACCAAGTATTTGCTATTCAGGACTTTCCTTATGCTGGGGTAGATTATCGTGGTGACCCAGACATGGCTCTTCCACTAGGTAAGCAATGGGATGACTCAGGTAAAATCATTTTCAACATTTTCTAATTTAATTTCTTTTTTGTTTTTATTTCGTCCCAAAATTGATAGTAAAAAGTTTCAAATGCACATTTAGGTCCATGGCGACCAGCCACTCTCCGAGCCTATGAGAGGAAATAGCCAGCTGCAGCAGCACCAGCCCCACAGGACGAATCTACAGAGACTTTGACCGAATTGGAGAGCCATCTAGAGCGTTTGACAGTAGACATTCCAGAGACCAGCATAGATGACATTCCTCTTAGGCTACAACGCTATGTGATTGGGGTCCGAGGACCTTTCAGGAGGTTCCTTTGTAGGGTGGCCCGTACAGTGGTTTCTTATCGTGATCATGACCAGTGATAGGATGATCACCTGTTGTAGACACATATGACATTTTTTGCTTTTTGTATTATCATTTTTGCCGATCATAAGGTGTTTTTCAACCTATGATTGAAGACGATGTATATTTGACACACTTCTATGCTATACTATACCACTATTACCGGCTTATCTTGTAAAACATGTTATGGAATGTTTTTAAATTTACTTGTTTGATTATTGCAAATGTCTACTTAACATTTGAGAAGAAATTGCATCTGCTAATGTATTTAAATATCTTGGAATATGCTGATATTCAATATAGTCAAATTCACGTTCCAAGAGACGAACTCTAAAAAATAATCTCAATAACATTAGATTTCTAATGGCATACAGTCTATTAAGTTGTAATACAACGAGTTCAGAATCTAACCTCACAATCAAACTCCGAATCCTAAATGAGATGGATTCAGATAATAACTCAATCACTGCACTATACTCTGCAATCTTGTTCATTGTTTGACCGAGGCTTACCCCATGCATAGATACCAACTAACAGAGGGCGAATAAATAACCCAAGCTGCGTAAGAAGTGTTCCGTGTATTATGACAAGCACCATCAGCAAAACCAATGTATGTTTGGAGAGACGTCGACATCTACAATATCAAGAGTAAAATCAAGATAAGCAGGAATAATGAAAAAAAACAATCTCTAAGCTAAGCACACTTTTTAATCTAAAACACACTAGCTAGAAAGAAAACTAACCTAACTAAAAATCACCACACCCAGATTTAACTATAATATCTCTTCAGGTAAAGACCATTTCTAGGCTTACCTAAAGAGACCCCGTCAAAGTCTACCAATTCATAGGCCCCTTTTGCCAACTTTCACTTAACAACATAAGGACCATGCGACATGGGTACAAATTTTCTAGCGCCTAATTTATCATTTTCTTAATTGTACAATAATACTAGGTCTCCTTCCGAAAAATTACGAGGGGTAACATTTCAAGCATACTGAGCTTTAATACGTTTAGAATGAGTTTTGATGTCTAATGCAACATCTCATCGATTCTCATCTAGCTGAGCCAAGTACAACAAACGTTTTTCCTCTTCGAAAGTGGCTGGAAGCAATTCTATGGCCATTTTCAATGACGGGATTTCGCATTCAATGGGTAACACAGCTTCCAAACCATAAACTAGTTGGAAAGGAGTGAAATCGGTTGACGTTTTTACTGAGGTTCGATACGCCCAAAGCACTGAAAATAGCATGTTATGCCAATTTGATCTATGAATCCCAATGATTCGTCGGACCATGATGACTAGAACTTTGTTGATGGCTTCAACCAGACCATTAGCCTGTGGATAATATGGAGTTGAACTATCGTGACGCGGGCCAAGTTGGTCTGTAAGTTCAATCATTATAATATTTCAAAAATGACGCCCATGATCAGTGATAATCGCTTGCGGAACACCAAACCTAGCAATTACATGATTGAACACGAAAATCGTAGTAGTTTTGTCGTCTACCTCAAATGTAGGCATCGCCTCGGCCCACTTGGTAAAATAATCTACCGCAAGGATGATATACGCATGCCCCCCATCCGAGTGAGGGTTACATGTAATAAAATCGATACCCCATTTCGCAAAAGGACTGACGGAAATTATAGGGTGGAGGGGAGCAGGTGAAGTAGGCATCTTTCGATCAAAAATTTGGCAGTTGTGGCATTTTCGGATCGCGTTAATACAGTCTTTAAACAAAGACGACCAGAAATAGCCAATGCGCAATATCTTTTGGGTTGTGGCAAACCGAGACATATGACCACCACAAGCTCTAGAGTGACAGTCATTTAGAACCCTTTCAACTTCCTCATGAGTTAAACAACGTCAGAAAATAGAGTCTGCCCCATGACGATAAAGTGTATGTCCAATAACTTTGAATTGTTGGGACTGGAATCATATTTTTCGACGTTATGATCTTGAAATTTCTGGCCGAAAGGATTGGGTTTGGAGATAAACTATGATATCCCCATACCATGGATCTAAAGTTCTGATTAGAAACAAGGATTCATCCGCAATGGGCTCCTTTGCCATAGTTTTCGTGTCAGCACGCGGGAAGTCACACATCAACTCCGCAAAAACTAAAGATTTCTGACTTAGACTTTTCATATTCTAAGTCAAACTCCTGCAGGATCACAATCCATTTGGATTACTTGCCCCTTAGCAATTGTTTGGTCAAAATATAGATCATAGGGTTGCAATCGGAAATTACTATAGTTTTGCGTAGTAAAATGTAATGACGAAAATGCTGGATAGCTTGAACAGCTTCCATAGCCAATTTCTCCACATGTGAATATATTAGCTTAGTTGGATTTAAAGTTTGACTAAGGTAATATATCACATGTTCACTACCGAATTCATCTTCCTGAACTAGCACCATTCCGATGGTGGAATGCGAGGTGGCGAGATATAAGAAATAGTCCTAGTTGTAGTTGGGAGGATGCAATAATGGTGCATGGGTCAATGTGTGTTTTAGTGCATCAAAAGATTTGTCAGCTATCTCATCCCAAAAGAATGGAGTATTCTGTTTCAACAACTAGGTAAAACCCTTTGCGATCTCGGCGTAGTTAGGAATGAATCGACGTAAAAAGTTTGCTTTCCCCTACAAACTTTGGAGTTGGCGAAGACTCGAAGGAGGAGGCAATTTGACAATGGCTTCAACCTTTGAGGGATCGACACGAATGCCGGATTTTGAAACAACAAACCCCAGTAACCGACCCGTTTCTATATAGAAAACACACTTGTGTGGATTCAACCTAATTCAATAATGCCTACAGCTCATAAAGATTGCTCGTAAATGGATGAGATGATTGGCTCGATGTAATGAATGAGCAGGTAAATCATTGAGATAGGGTTGCACAATGTGATTGATGTCATGAAACGTGTAAGACATGGCTCTTTGAAAAGTTTCCCTGACGTTTTTTAGCCCAAAAGGTAATTTGCAATAAGCAAATGTCCCCCATGGACAAATGAAAGCCGTTTTTGGTTGATCGGTAGGTAGAATATTTATTTGATTGTATCCAGAAAAACCATCCATGAAGGAAAATATTTCACTGCTGGCGCAATCATCAATGATTTGATCGATATAGGGAGTTGGGTAATTTTCTTTTGGACAGGCTCGATTAATATCCCTATAATTGATACATATTCTTATTGTTCCTTGCTTTTCGCTAACAGGAACATAATTCGATACCCAATCCGTTAACGGAATTGGATAAATGAAACCTGCTTTAAGTAATTTTTCAACTTCTCCCTTAATAGCAGCAGCTTTTCGCAGGTGGATCTGACGCAAACGTTGCCGGACGGGTTTAGCATCCAAGTAAATTTTGATTCCATGAACAAAAATTGCTGGGTCAATTCCTGGCATTTCCTCATATGACCAAGCAAACATGTCATGGAATTCTTGAAATAGGGCCTTATATGTTTGAATTTCATTTTCCGTACAAGAGGCACCTATATGAATGTTTTCAACAATTCTAGGCTTAACTGAAATGTCAATAGGAATAGTTCGACAAATGTTTCCCAAATTTAACTCAGAATCAGGATTTTTCATTGGATTCTGAGGTTCCTTGACATAATGAGTCGTAAAAATAGATGAAAAATCATTTTCAAAGCGATCAATCTCAGGTAAAAATGAAGATCTATGATGAAGATCTTCCGATGGTAAATCATCAACACACAAGATTTCACGAATCTGCTCATCAGTGTGAACAAGTTCGGAAAACGTTGTTGAATACAAGTTTGATGTTGAAAGTGATTCTTCATGGACTACATTCATTAAGTCAATTTCGGTTGAAGAAGGGTCAGAAAATGACTGTATAGCCTGATACGCAATTTCATATGGACTCAAAGGCATAGCATCACCAAATGAATCTATCTCAGATTCGGAAGGTACGATCCAAGGATCATCATAAACAATAGTGTTTGATGAAATCATATGAATGGTTGCAGTAGAAGGCGATACATTGAGAGGAGGAAAGGGAAAAGTTCCTAGTAAACCAGAATCTTTAACTAGTCCTACTCCAACATCCTTATAAGGGATAGTTGTTTTGCCGACATGCTTGATACTTTCAGAAGAGGTTGGGTCAGATGAAAAGTAATTTAGCTGGTCTATAGTTACGATATTTCCATTATGAGGGAACTTTATAAGCCGAAAGACCGATGAAACAATAGTTGTCATAGCGTAAGACCAACTACGACCCAAGAGAAGGTTGTAATCTAGAGGGGCATCAACCACCTCAACATCTAGATTAATAGTTTTTCCTTCAACCCCTATAGGTAAATCCTGTAGAATTCCAAAAGGATGGAACCCACGGCCATCAAAGGCCTTTAGAATCGTTGAGGATTGATTAAGTGTAGGTGAACCAAGCGATCTCCAACACTGGATCGACATAATACACGTTGAAGCTCCCTCATCAATCACAATCCTATAGCAAGGTCTGTTTTTGACTAACACTGGAATCTGGAAAGCCATTTGATGAGGTAAGCAAGGTGTACTATTTTCTAGATCGAAAATTATAAGGTTCGAGTCCTGAATGTCAACAGCTCCTATAACCGACAATAGCAATTTACGTTGTGCTGGACATGATTGCAGCACCTCCAAAGCTGACATTGCTGAAGGTGAAATAGCCAAATCTTCAACAATGTTATAGTTCTGAGCCGCTCTCGCATGTGGATTGAAAGCTGACTTTTGAAGTATACCCCCTGAGGGTGGTTTGATTACTAAGTCTGGGTTAGGTTTCTCAATCTGTAGTGGATCGGAACCGAGAGTTGAAGTTGATGGGTTCGAATTAGATGATTCTGCTTCCTTACCACCAACAGGACTTTTACTTCCATAATCTTGCGATCGTGTCACAATCCTAACATGGGACATCATCATTATGGGTTCTTCTGAGGCATTTGAGGAAGAACCTATCATCTTATTGTCTTGACTAGGAAAAGGATCCTTCAAAACAACAGGTGTTTGGGAACCTTTGACGATTTTCGCAACCTCAGCACGATGAAGGCAGTCTCTTGTAAAATGTTCTCATCACAAATGAGACAAGGATAACGAGGTTTGCGTTTCTCATCAGTAGATTCCATTTTTTCTGTTTTCGCTTTCGAATTTTTATTTGTTTTATTTTTCTTTTTCCCTTTCTTTTTACCACCGGATTTTGATTTGGCTGTAGATGACTCTACAACATAAATATCGGTGGAAATTTCTGTGGAAGAATCTCCTGTCAGGGAATCTGGTAAAGTTATGATAGGAGAAGAATTCTTGGAAGATTTCTTCTTACTTTTGGTATTAACCGTACCAATCATACCATCAGCGACATGAGACCCTGAAAGAGCTGCAGTTATTTGATTTTGTTTAGGAAGGTCAGGGATTTTCTCATGTAACGTACCTAACTGCGTATAAACTAAGTCAAGGTACTGAGCTTGAGAAATTACTTGCTCTTCAGTAACGACTCCTGCCTTAGATACATCCTTAGTGATTTTCGGTAATAAAGATTTGACAAACCACTCTGCTAAGATCTGATCCAGAATAAAAACTTTCACTAAATGCCGTCGACGTCTCCATTCATGAATGTGATCTGAAATGTAAGTGGACATTGAATGTTTTAATGAGGTTAATAATTCCGTTTCATTGTCATATCTGACTGGCAACTGAAAATGAGTTAAAAACGAAGTAGCTAACTGACTAAAGTTATAAAAAGTGGCTCGCGGTAACTCAATGTACCACTTGGGCACAAGACCAATTAGAGTGCGTTGAAAAAGCCTTAAATGGATTGAATCATCTGAAATGGAGTTAGACACACACGAGAGTTGATAAGTCATCACATGGTTCGACGGGTCCTGTCCTGATTTGCCTTCAAACTTAGGAATATCACTAGGCAATTATTCGGCATTGGCGGCCAAAATGGAAGATAGTTAATTGGATCGTTCATAAGGCACGACAAGTCAGGCAAGTCCAAAGTTGCAATGAATGGTAACTGACGATTAGGGTCCTTAAAACCTTGGGTCATGAGACCAGCCCCAGGAGGAGGATATCCAGGATAACTAGGAATTGGAATTGCATTTGGGATATTATATCCTCCCGGAAAACTAGGATTAACCGGACCATACTGGGGTTGTTGAGGTTGTTCATAAGTATATCCAGGGTACGATTGATACTGATAGACTGGTTGTTTCACAGCAGGACCGAATTGGTACTGTCCCTGGTACAGTTGATAAGTAAATTGAGGTTGACTTGTGACAACCGTACTTGGACCAGGTTGTCCTACAGGCATTTGAACTGAAGTCTGAATTGTGGATCCAGACTGAGGTAAAGATGCTTGAGGATTTGATACAAGAACAGTAGAAACCAAAGTTGTTGATACTCTAGAAGTAGGTGGGGTAGATTGAATGGATGTTGCAGCAGTTGCAGTAATCGTTTGGGGTGGAGTTCGAGGCGAACTAGGCCCAGGCTGAGAAACTACAGAAGGTGCTGAATTTTGAATAGTAGGCTCGATAGGTTGCTGGGGTGAACCAGAAACCAAAGGTTGTCCAGTTTGTGATGACAACTGCACATTCGGTTGCAAGATCTGTTGAGATTGAGATGGATCCCACATTAAGTTCATTCCGGGGTATGGACCCATAGCAGGTTGAGCATATTGAGGACCATAATCGAGTTGAGGGTAGGGTTGATAATTCAAAGGTACATTTCTAGTTCCTTGGACAAATGATTGACCGAAAGGTGGTTGGAAACCTTGGGTTGGGTAATGACCTTGAGGTTGATGACCTTGAGGCACATACTGATACTGGGGTTGACCTTGAGGTACATATTGATACTTGGGTTGACCTTGAGGTACATACTGAGTCTGGGGTTGACCTTGAGGAATGTACTGTCCCGTAGGTATGTACTGTCCTTGAGGTTGCCCCCAAGGTGGTAATTGGGTACTTTGACGTTGCCCCCAAGGCGATAATTGAGGACCTTGAGGCTGCCCCCCAGGCGATAATTGAGGACCTTGAGGCTGCCCCCCAGGCAGTAATTGGCCACCTTGAGGTTGCAGATTAGGAATAGTACCTGACATCATAAGAGTATCTTCTACACTCAATGGCTTAGTTCTGTTATTACCAGTTAATAACCCTTGTTCAATAGGTTGAGGAGATGCTCCCGAAAAAGTACCAGTAAGTGATTGATACCCAGAGGGAACAGAAGGACCTGCATATAAAAAGGTTTCTGAAGATTGAGAAAACATGGATGACTTCTTGACATATTTAACAGAGGATAATAACCCCTAGGTGTTGGGTGAAAAGGAATGCGAGGTGGTGAAAAACTTAGTCCCGGGTTTTCCAAAAAATTGGTCAATTAAAGATACCAAGCGTCCCTCCTAGGTGGACTGTAAAAGATCGATTCACGCTCACTAAGTTCTATAGCTAGTTGATTTTCAGGGATAGGTATACCTTCTTCCAGAGTAACAAGTTCTTCAATAGAAATAAGTCCAGAAGGAAGATTTTGGGTAATGACTCTTTCTACCCTCGGTGAACCAGGACCACTGGAAGTTGGAGAGGAAAATCCTGATGTTGGAGTAGTAGCAGGTTCAGTTTCAGGTTCAGATATTTCAGGTTCCTCAGCTAAATCACTAGTATAAGAAAAACTACCAGTAACTTCGGAAAATGAAACAGGTTCTAAAATATACTCTGGTGCTTGAACTTGATAATCAAGATGTACAACCAAAGAAGACTCTCCTTCTTCAGGTGACCCAACTCTACTGTCACTAGGAGTTACAAGGGCTCGAAGCCCTTCAAGCTGGCTCCGTGAAAACTCAGGAGGTTGGCCCCGAAGTCTACGGGACTTCCTCGGTAATTCAACCACGACTAAATATTTTAACTACTTCACACGCAAACAAAGAAAAATCTCAAAGAAAACAACCTAAAGTCTCTAAAGAACCAAACAATTTTGAATCACACGCCTAAAGAATCTTGGAGATAAAACCACACACAAACAGTAACTTTTCATACCGAAAACACTAGTTGGTGATGAAATCCAACGTCGTAGAATTCAATATAGAAATGGCAGTTGGAACAGTTACCCCGGCAACCTGCTTAATGAATAGACTAGCACAAGTTTCTTCACTAAACCGTCTCAAGTGAAGAGAGCCCCCCAGAAAATCCAAGTGAGTCTAGTCGACGTCTGCTCCAGGTACAGTGGGATCTTCCCTCCACCGTCACCTTAGGAAAGAATCCTATAAAATATGGTCACTATGGTTACCAACGGAAACAAATATACCTGGGGGGACAGTCTGTGATCCGATACACACACAAGGGCAGAGTAGCAAGCTCAATCCCCTTGAAGGCTCCTTGACATAATCCAAGGTTTACCAACAAGTGACCCCAGGCTCCTCGACAATGGTTAATCCGATGTTTACCATTTTTAATACGTGTATATCTAGTATCATTCCCAATGAGGAAATATTGATTACCCCACTGGTTCAGACACAATCTCGTGCTTGACTCCTATAAGAGGAGCTTCCCAGTGCATAGATGTAACAATTGGAATTTATCTCTTACTGCAAGATATAGCTACTTGTTTGTTTTACTATCTTGGAGAGTTAATTACTCCCTACTCCAAGGTACTAGCCTAAGCTATGTTGGTGATAAAGAGCCCTAGAAATAAAAATATTACTAGATAGATTTTACTTTAAGCATCATTTTTATTGGTTTTTTCTTAAGTCAAAAGGTGTGGAGATGAAACTTATGGTGTGAAGACTCGACTCCAAATCACTAAAAATGCACTTAAGATGAAAAGCAATCCTTTCCCTTCAATGAATTTCTAGCTAATGAAAGAGTTGAGAATGCATATGCTTGAAAAAACAAATCTTTCCTTAACAAACAAAATAAAAAGAAGAGCTTTTTGTCTTTTCCAATACACTCAAAACGAGACAACTAGTTATGCTCAAGAAAATTTGCCTTTCTTTTCAAACACTCAAATACTACAAAAACAAACTTTTTCAAAAGAGATTTTTTTTAAATTTTATAAAACACTCAAAACTATAGAAAAATCTAATCTTGAGATCTATAAATTCTAAACAACTATTTGAAGTAAAAGCTTACAAGATTTTTTTTTCAAGGATGTTTTACTTAGTTAAGAGAAAACTAAGGACTAATTTGTCCAGAATCACAAATTAGTCAAAAAACAACCAGCTTTTGTTTTCTTTTCTAAAAATGAAATCCAAAACTTTCAACACAAGTTCTTTCGAAGTTTCGCAAAGAGAAAAACAAGATGGATTCCTCAACAAAGGCAAATTTTGCAAATGGTCAGACTCATAAAAAGGCCAACAAAAACCAAGGTGATCTAAGATTTATAAGGCTTTCAAGCTCTGAGTTACTACAAGACCAAACAAAAATCAAGCCCGACATACAAAACTTCTAGGAATTTCACCTAAAACCCTAATGCTAATGGAATTAACCTAAGAAAAGTTCCTGACAAGTCACATGCAGATCTGGGAAGAGGCTAAAAACACATAAACAAATCCTAAGCTGAGTGAAAGAGAAAATTTTAAGTTTTTCAAAATTTTGATAGGGTCCGCAGGCCCCCAGTTTACCCAGGTGCGGTACCGCTCTGTGTGTAAAGAAAAAGTGCGGGTATGTCTGTTACAGGGAAAAGTGTCTACACAGAACTGCTTATCCCACTAAGGTGTGATAGCTACCTTAGAAACAAACAAAGTAAAGCTAATTTCGTTTTTCCTTTATGAAGTATAGATGAGAGAAGAACAAAGAAGACCAACCTCTGTTTTGCGCTAATCTCCTAGTTCGATTCCTCTCTCTCTTGATAGTCTTTCTCTACTTGTTCCCTTGCACACCCAGCTTCACAGAGTACCTGTAAGATCACAGTAGCATAGCACTATACAAGAACATGGATCTATAATCATAAACAATCTAGGATCAGATGTAAATTGACCATACAAATGCAGAAAACATAAATGACACAAGAGTATGGAGGAAAACTTGAATAGCTTTTATTGATAAACAAGAAAGAGCCAAGAGGAGTTACAACCAGTTGTTCTGACCCAGCATCATCCTCTCAGCAAGGAAGCCCCTCTTCACCTCATACAAAGCTTAGATCACCCAAAAATCTGATGTTTTCTCAAGAAACCAACAACAATTCCTTACAATATGCAAAATTCCAGCCTCCAACCTCCTGGATCTCTAGGATGAGAGATCTATATATAGATATTTGCAGAGGTGTGAGTTAGCTCTAGGTTTTTTATTAGTGTCTTCTCTCTGATAGTTCTTGCTTCCACTTGGAGATCTCATTGATCTCTTACTCATCCTTGGGCGAATATGAGAGGCGAGTGTCATAGGAGAAGTTTCTAGAAGATTCCATGATCATCCACCTCGTAAACTGTCTCCGCCACTTGTCTTTTCCCATCCATCGCACCCCATAGAAGGGATTTTTGAAATGAAACGCACTTCCCGTGTGTACAAGGTGAGATGCATCGCACCCTAGCCATGGAGCAAGTGAAATGATCCAGTTTTAACCAGTTCTGAGTAGTTTTTCATGGAGAACTTCTGGGAGAAGCTGTAATCAGTTGACCTTGTTCCTTTAGGGATTAGAACAACACTTTTAGGGACTTAGGAACCCTTGATTTATGGGCATTTTATGCTTGGGGTTGCAGTGCCCAAAAATGTCTATAACAGTTGCCCCCTAAAGCATGAGGTCGTTAATCTTTTTTTGTGTCGGGTGAAATGCTTTATTATGAGGATCTGAAGTTCTTTCAAGCTGGGAGGAGACCTGTAATAAGATACAATACAATACATTATCTTCATAATTTTTCATGATCTAGCTGAGGCGGGCATTCCCATGCTCAGCTTTATAAATTCATTTTCATGTACATAGGACAGACAATCGTCTGAGTGTAGACTGATGATTCTAGTAGAGCCATCATCCCTATGATTGGATGATTATCTGTGCAACAACGATGTACATTTGATGTCTTTATTTCCCTGAATATATATCGCAGCTCGGATGGATGAAACTAGATCCGTGGTCTTCAATCTCGCTCGATCTTCACTCGAAGTACAAGTCTATCCATGTGAGAGATGTTCTGGAGTCGAACATGGAAAGACATCGCTTGATTACCAGCCAATGATGTAAGTTGTTAACAGATGCGAGAGGAATCACCGATAACGATAATGACCCTCAAGGTACTACAATACAATTCACATGGTGTGAATAAAGGACTTGGCATCGAACACCACGCAAAATCTTTCGGTCGAAGGCCATTGATGTAAACCTATCGCCGGAAGTGAGAAACTTGCCATTGAGGCATGCAAGCTTCAAAGTACTGAACGGGGTGTTCCTAGATTGACTTCTTGGTTAATGAGATGATGTCGACAAGAAGCGATCTGTCATAGGAGAGCCTTAATGAATCCCACATCAATGACACAGAATGGAGAAAATGATTTTAATGGAGGTGAAAACGATCTGGTGATATAAGGTTCAGGGTGGCGGTCATGAAAGAATGAAGTGTAAATGTATTGCAGCGGGTGAGACACAGGTGAATTCTCTAAATGACTTCTCTTGAACATATTGGCGACACTGACGTGATGGATTGGTAGCATTAACCCCAAATGTGGATGGTGTGATGGGACCATGGTGATGTGGTCGGTGAATGAAACAACCCAACCCGACTTGGATGTGGAGCGAAAATGTCATGTTCAAGAGCGACATGCTACCAACAAAGTTTCTTCAAGTTTTCTTCCCAATTTTTCCCCAGTCATTGCTGACTAGTACCTCTTTATTTTTGTCAAGCTTGAGGAGGATAACATATGCTTGTTCTAAAATTTTCCCTTTGGGCAAACCCATCGCTATGTTTTAACGAGCCTAGAGATAGTGAAACTCGTTCTTGTTTGCTATGGACAAGTTTGTCGCTATTAGGTTTTAACGAGTTTAACGACAAAGATAACTCGGTTCTTGTCATTTCTAGAGAGTCTGAAAAGGGACATAAAGGAAACTACAAAATTCCTTTTTCGTCATCTAATCCCTTAAGTCTGAAAAAGTATAAAACAATATAGAAGGGATGAATTTTCGATACTTTTAACGAGCTGAATAAAACAAGCGCTCGATCTTTTTGTGTAATAATACCTCAGGTCCAAAAAGATTAAAATCTAAAGGAGGGATAGCACTTCTGGTCCCTTTAACGAGCTGGAGAGGCCAATGGATCGACAATCTTTTCATATTTTACAAGTCATTTGAAAAGAGCTTAAAGAAGACTCGTCTTTTGAGGAACGAGTGATAAAATTGGGTAGCAGCTAATTCCAGGTAAGGTTTGGAATTTTCCAATCACGGCAGTGTTACAAGGATGGCTAGTGGTATCACTCTTCACAGTTGTTCCTCAAAAAGGGGTAAACAATCAAATGGAGGTGAATGATCGGCCAATACAGAGTGGAGGTGATGATGAGAACATGACCAAGGCTTTAAAGGCTGAAGTACTACATTCACGATGGTTATTTACTGGGGAATAGTTCATTTTTTAATGAGCTTAAACGCGGGGAGAAACATTTGCTCATGACTTATGTTTATTTTTTAACGAGCTTGAACTATGTGCTAAAACTGCTCGATGCGGGTTTATTTTTTAACGAGCTTGAACCTTGCAGTAACACTGCTCGTGGCGGGTTTATTTTTTAATGAGCTTGAACCCTGCAGTAACACTGCTCGTGATAAGTTTGCATGCCCCCAGCATAATAACGCAAATCGAGGTGCATGCCCCCCAAGCTTCATTGCATTCAACTCGGTGGTTGGAATGAAGGTTTACCTTTGAGATTTGGAAAGGGGATTTGTTTCATTTTTTAGTGAGGTTAACACAGTAAAAGTACTATCCTCATGACTTGGTGTTTCACTTTTTAACGAGGTCGACCTGAGATAAGAACCATCCTCGAAATCCACCGTATTTACAATATTTGATAGAAAATCAAAAACTGATGGATGATTAAGGTTGCTGGAATAATCTTCGTGGTAATTCGGAAGATGAGAGTGATGGTGGTAATCTTCCCATGGTGCCTCTCCTATCATCATTGACTGAATGATTCCTTTGTCTGTAGAATGTACATGTGACCAAGGATCTGAAGAGTTACCATATTCCTTAGACCTATCTATCCAAACACTCGATGAGCATTGATTTGGGTTTGCCCCCCAAGCCAAGAAAATTGATTTCTACAATATTTCTAAAATGGCGATGATCCATGCTGACAAAATGTTTAGGAATCTTCCGCATCCATTAGATATAGAAGATTTCATATTGCAGGTTTCCACTGTGGCCACTTCCGCCAAATTACTCGAGGCGGTAGGGCAAAAGTACCCATTAAGGCAGGGTCTTTTAGGAGGCCTACTCCAATATTTTGAAGCGAATGATTGCTTCCATGGATCATTGGAATGCTTCCCGTAACTTGTGAACTATTGGGGAGAAAATTTTGTTGGTCGACGATTGTAATTCCTCCTTGAAAGGGAAATGCAATCTTCCGGAAGTAGGTCGACACAACTGCGGCCATGGCATATATCCAGGGCCTTCCCAGTAGGATGTTGTAATCGAGGTTTCGGTCGATTACTTCAACATCAATTTCTACTATTTTGCCCCCTAGTTCAACTTGCAAGTTACTTAAAATCCCGTATGGAGTGTATGATCGTCCATCAAATGCTTTTAACATTGTTGACGATCGTGACAAGGGTGGTGAGCCTAAATTTTTCCAGCAACTCATCGACATAATACATGTAGATGCCCCCTCATCAATAATTGTTCGATGAACAGTTTTGCTGAGGGCTTTCACTTGAATAAGGAAAGCTAGTTGAGCTGGTAGTTGAGGGTCATATCCTTTGTGATTAAAGGATACAATATTGGAATCTGTTGGGTCAATCCCACCTATTACTGATAATAGATCCTACTTTTGGGAGAGGCAATTTTGCGTTACATCAAGTGTTGACATAGCAGACGGCGATTGGGCCAGGTCCTCTACTATATTATAATTCTGTGCTCCTTTTGCACGAGGATTAAATGTCGATTTGTGTACTACTCCCTTTGGTGGATTTATCGTTGGCTCAGGAATGATGGGTGGCACAACTTCGGTTGAAGTTGTTGTCGAACTACTAGGTTGATCATTAGCCTTATTGTTTGACAGCTGTGGATTCTTGTAATCTTTATTCCTTGTCAAAGCATCATTTTGTTGCTTTGAGATAGACAACATAAGCACTTGGGATCGAGAAGCATTTTGATTAGCAACCAGTTTGGTTCCTGGGTTTGGAAACGGATTAGTCAATACCGCTGAGGTTTTTGAACTCTTAAAGAGTTTCTTAACTTCAACTTTATATTGACAATCTCTCGCCCGATGATCCTTATCGCATATGTGACACCCCGCAGGGGGTTTCCTTTGCCCAGAAGGGTTTGAAGAAGGTTTTTCAGGAGATGACTCATCCTGCTTCTTTTTTCTCCCTTTCTTTTTCTTCTTGCCCCTTGGTTGCTTGGTTTCTTTTCCTTTATCTATCGATATGGCATTTACTTCCGAGGCAAGAAGTTCCTCTTTTGCATTTTGACTGAAAATCTTACGGGCCTTTTTAGATGTAGCGTTTGTCAATTTCGTGTCTATTGCGCCAATCATGCCATCGCCGACATGAGAGTCATTGTTTGATTTAGGAGGAGGAGAGACTGAGAATTCCGGTCTAGGAGCGTCAGGTATTTTATCATAGAGCATGCCAGACTGAGTGTAAATCAAGTCCAAATATTGTGCACGAGCAATAACTTGCTCTTCGGTGACGACTCCCCCTTTTGCCACAACTTTCGTGATGGAAGGAAATAATGACTTAATAAACCATTCAGCTAAAAGCTGATTAGGAACATACGTTTTTACCATTCTACGATGACGTCGCCACTCATGTATATGATCGGATATGTGAGTGGCCATTGTTTGTTTGAAATTGGTAAGAAGTTCCGTTCCCATTTCGTACCTTAATGGTAACTGAAAATGGGTTAAAAAGGTCATGGCTAGGGTACTGAAGTTGTCAAACGAATCTCTGGGCAATTTGATATACCATTTTGCTGCCAGACCAGTTAACGTCCTCTAAAAAAGGCGAAGCTTAATCGAATCATCGTTTAGGGTGTTTGATGAACACCACAGATGAAAGGTCATCACATGATTCGATAGATCTTCACCTGGATTTCCATTAAATTTAGGAATATCTGATGGAATTTTATGCGGAATCTCCGGCCACCAAGGGGCATAAGCAATTGGATCATTCGTCATCCGGTTTAGATCTGGTAATTCTAGAGCTGCTACAAAGGGCAACTGTTGATTTAGGTTAGGCGAAGCATACCCAGGATAAGATGGAATCGCTTGAGTAGTGGGTCTTTGCATACCAGCATAATGTATTTGATGCTGGTAACTTTGATAAGGTTGATGGGCATAACCATTATAATATGGTTGTTGATAACCGCTTTGGAAATGCGGTTGCCCATTACTTACAAAGACTTGTTGCTCAGGTCCTTGATATGATTGCTGGAATGGCGGTTGTTGAGATTGAATTAGCCATGGTTGTTGGACCATTTGTTGTTGCCCAATATTGGATGAGTGACCAAGATGAGAAGTCATAGTACTTGTTTGAGCCTGAGTCGCTCCAGGTAAGGAGGCACTAACCTGAGGTTGTGATTGAGTCATTGAGACAAGAGGCTGCTGTATTGCAACCTGAGAAACTCGGGGTTGACAAACAACAGGTAGCGCTTGTACTTGCGACGCAGTCACCATAGCAGGTATAGTGGGAATATTCGACACAGGGTGGACTGGTTGCATTGACTATACAACCCTTGGTTGCTGAGGCAGTATTGGTACCCAACCGCTGGATGTAATTCCAGTTTGACCTGAACTTTGTTGTAAACTCTCATATGGTTGTTCTCCGGGAGGGAACAATGAAAAGGCATATTGCCCTCCATATGGTGGAAATCCAGTACTTAAAGGGTAGATTGGCCTTTGAAGACACATTGGATCAATTTGTTGAGTTTCAACATAAGAAATACCAGATGATAATCCGGATGAAGAAATCGGAACTGACCATGTCGTCGAAACAGTCTCTGATTGGACTCCGGCTTGTTGTTGATAACTTGTCGGGACAGATGGTATACCGGTGAGCATCATTAGAGTAGCAGCAGGAGACTCTTCCGCTGCTGTGTCAGATGACACAGTCTTGGATGTCGACGGTTGTTCAGACATATCTAGTCTATCCAAAAGATTTCCTAGCGATTCTACAAGAACTTGCGATGAAGGGAGACTAACTTCTAAGACCAACAGGGGAACAGTGATGTTATTCTGATTAAAATAAATTTTAGACGCTTTGACACAACATGTTTTTTCAATTTTTAAGAGTCAAGAAAAAATAAAATATGACTCTAGTCGCCTTCGATTTTTAATGAGCCTGAAGTGACAAGTGCTCAGATGGACCTTTTCCGTTGAGTCTGAAAAGGAACGAAAGGGACTGCTCTGGAAATCTAGGTAGAGGGATTACCAAACCAATCACAAAAATACAAAATACTTTTTATGATACGGCAGTCAATCTTCCCGAATGTTGTGTTCAGTGCATTGCGATCGATAGGGCAGCAGACACGGCTTCATATGGATAAAGGATTAAGCCTATTGTGGTCTCCCAAAATATACTCGACAATACATGGGAGCACAAGTCCGTACTGGCACTTATCGTCTCAAAGTGGAGGAATCACCCAACCATCAGTGAGAACAACAATTACCATTTTTTACGATGCCGGAATAGTCTCTAGCCTAGACTTCTAAATGTTGTGCGTTAGGTTCCAAAGCGTTGTTAGATTCATTGAATTTATTTTATAGTTGATCTTGTTTAAGAAATTTTCCTTTTAGGTTCACCGCGAGATGTAGATGTATAATTCCTAAAATGCAATCTAAGATGATAAACAGTCTTTTATCTTCTTTGTGCAATGAAAATCCTAGCTACTGAGGAAAGAGAGACAGTATTCTTTCACAAAGAGCAAAGAGCACACTCTAAATGCAACGTCCTAAATCAAACCAATCAAACAGTCTGAATGCAAATGCACATGCATGTATTTGTTTTCAAATTTCTTAGTATGTGAATGGTAAAAAGAAAGTTGATGCACAAATCTGAATTACTTTTCAAGCAACAATTATTAACAAGTTTCTTTTCAAAATAAAAAATGGAGACAATCACAACACTTTACGATTCGGAAATGAATACTTGCTTTCGACACTAGAAAAATTACAAATTCAGACCAAATACAATAGTAACAGGATAATCGACTATCTACAGCAACCAAACTCTTTCCTATGACTGAAAACAACACTTGCGACACTTTCAAATCAAAGGACGATAGTACGATTACGTTACTTTTTGCAAAGGAGAATTGAAAATGACTCAACAAATACACAAAAACATTTATAGTTATTTTGTAAAACGGACGCGGAATAACAACAAGGAAAAGGGGTTTCAAATAGAGATATACTAATTACAGGCAACAAAATTCATGAATAGAACTGGAAAGAATGAATCACAGGAACCAAAACTCAACAATGCCTAGTCTGATCAGTGCACCTGTAACACAGGGAATTTGAAATGCAACGCACCTACTACACTCGGGAAGTGCGCTGAATTTCAGATTCACAGAACAGTACCTACGCTGGGCTAGAGACGAGACTTTGCTTGGGTTTTGGTTCACAGTTTGCAGTTCAGTTCATGGGTTTTGGCCGAGCAAATGGTAATCAGTAATGCAACAATCAGGGGTAGATCTAAGGAGGTTCTAAGAGCTACCACAAGGGGCAATCAGAGAGTTTGTGAATCAGTTGTTTAAGTCATAAACAAATCCCGGAGATTGACTGAAGCGACATTTATCTACTTTGCATTTGCATAGAAAATGCAGTTCGAAAGCTACCTGGCTCGACATCAGGCTCCGTCTGTAAGTTTATGAAATAGACAACAAGGAAGATAAACAAACAAACTAATTCGTCCCCAGTGGAGTCGCTATTTTGTTACAGGGAAAAGTGTCTACACAGAACTACTTATCCCACTAAGGTGTGATAGCTACCTTAGAAACAAACAAAGTAAAGCTACTTTCGTTTTTCCTTTATGAAGTATAGATGAGAGAAGAACAAAGAAGACCAACCTCTGTCTTGCGCTAATCTCCTAGTTTGATTCCTCTCTCTTGATAGTCTTTCGCTACTTGTTCCCTTGCACGCCCAGCTTCACAGAGTACCTGTAAGATCACAATAGCATAGCACTATACAAGAACATGGATCTATAATCATAAACAATCTAGGATCAGATGTAAATTGACCATACAAATGCAGAAAACATAAATGGCACAAGAGTATGGAGGAAAACTTGAATAGCTTTTATTGATAAACAAGAAAGAGCCAAGGGGAGTTACAACTAGTTGTTCTGACCTAGCATCATCCTCTCAGCAAGGAAGCCCCTCTTCACCCCATACAAAGCTTAGATCACCCAACAATCTGATGTTGTCTCAAGAAACCAACAACAATTCCTTACAATATGCAAAATTCCAGCCTCCAACCTCCTGGATCTCTAGGATGAGAGATCTATATATAGATATTTGTAGAGGTGTGAGTCAGCTCTGGGTTCTTGATTAGTGTCTTCTCTTTGATAGTTCTTGCTTCCACTTGGAGATCTCATTGATCTCTTACTCATCCTTGGGCGAATCTGAGAGGCAAGTGTCACAGGTGAAGTTTCTGGAAGATTCCATGATCATCCACCTCGCAAACTGTCTCTGCCACTTGTCTTTTCCCATCCATCGCACCCCATAAAAGGTATTTTTGAAATGCAACGCACTTCCCGTGTGTACAAGGTGAGATGCATCGCACCCTGGCCATGGAGCAAGTGAAATGATCCAGTTTTGACCAGTTCTGAGTAGTTTTTCATGGAGAACTTCTGGGAGAAGCTGTAATCAGTTGACCTTGTTCCTTTAGGGATTAGAAAAAAACTTTTAGGGACTTAGGAGCCCTTGATTTATGGACATTTTATGCTTGGGGTTGCAGTGCCCAAAAATGTATATAACAATGTCTGCACTGTGTTACAAGTAGAGGGTGCGGTCCTCTCCCAAAAGTACGAAAAACAAAATATAATTCAAGATCTACTAAACCTACCCAATCCCACACACATCAAGCTAAAAACAGAAACAAAGACACAGTTTCTCAAGTCAAAGTAAATGCAAAGGAAAAATAAAAAATTCAAGTCCCTAGTGGAGTCACCATATTTATCAAGGAATTCATGAAACAAACCATATAAGACAATTTGTTGAGAAAAATGAATCTGATTGTATTAAATTTAATCAAATAAGAACTTTACAACCTTGGTGCCTTGATGTTGTACAAGCTCCTCCCAGGGTCCAGCAAGAATCTCCTCTACTTTGAAAACTTTCACTCTCTTCCCAATGAAGCCAAAAGGTATGTAATCTCTCCTCTCAAGCTTAACTAGGAAGTCTCAATTCCAACAGCATTTACCCTCAAAAATGTTTAGCTTCTAACCTCCCTAGCAACCAGGCCAATGCCTTAATTTATAGTGCAATGGAGGGAAGTTACTAGGTCCACCTTCAAAGGGATATAGCCCTCCTTCAAAGGGATAAGCTCCTCTCATCAAGGGATTAGCTCCTTTAGTTTTGGGATGCATGAACCACCTAGGAGTGAACCATCCACGTCAAGATTCCTTCTAGAATCATCCAAAATTAACCACAAGTGATTTTTTAAGAATAAACTTGCGCCTTTTTGACTTTCACAGGGGTTCGCACCCACTTCTTTAGAGACAGAGCGGGCAGGTCCGCAGGTAACATGAACAAGGGGTGCGGGACCGCAGGTAACAGTAAGAGAAAGTACGGAACCTGAGCTTTATTAGTTTTCAAGGACTTTCTCTCATTTTTAAAGCTTGACATGAAGAGCTGAGGTTTGAGACTTGCTAAGGAGGACATTATGAATGATGATAGACCCATACTGAATGCAAATAGTCATGGTGACAATATTTTGTCTAACATGGGGAAAATAGGACCTTGCAAGGAAAGAATAAGCCTATATAAGTAAGGATAGTTGCCACTATGAAGGCTAAGCGTAGTTGCAGAAAAGGTTGTGTGATATTTGCAATACACATCTCCATTGACAAGTGTAAGGAGGTTGAGAATGTTGATGTGTTAATAAGGTACCCAATATTGGAGTAGTTTCGAGATGTATTTCTTGAGGGCATTTAAGGGTTTCCACCCCACAAGGAGGTATACTTTTATATTGAGTTAGTGTCATGGGAAACTCCAGCATCAAAATCACCTTATGAGATGACCACACCTGAGTTGTTCAAGTTGATGTTGCACCTAAAGGAAATGTTGGACAAAGGATACATCAGACTTAGTGTATCACCTTAGGGAAGAAGAAAGATGGTACTCTTAGATTTTTCATTGATTATGTTAGGGCCTAAATCTACCTCAGGCTGAGAAAGGCCGGATCTAGGGTAACATCAAACCACACTTAACCTGGTAGCTAACCCTACCAGGTCGGGAGAGGGCTTTCTCCTTGTCAATCTTAGAAGAATATGATCAATAGAGCTTGAGATGACTAATGTAAAGACTGATTTTAGGCTAGGTATATGCTCAGAAGAGTTTTATGAATTTAATTTTGGTCTTGCTGGCTCAAATGTGAAAGACAGATTTGGGTTTGGGGAATGAGGCTCAGATTTGTAGAGATCTCTATGGGGCAAGGTAGGCAAGTGGTTTGGTATATCAAATTGAGTGAGATGGATAGCTTTTAGACTAGTGAGGAGTTATAAATGGAATTAAAGTCTCAGGGATCCTCTTCAAACAGCTGAAAACATCAATAATTAAGCAAACCCTAGGTACAGCACTGCCATTTCAATGGATTCTACCTTTATCCTTCTTTGTTTTAGTTAAGAAGAAGCAAGAGAGATAATGGCATACATAAACACATATAAACTTACAATTTACAAAAGGAAACACAATACCAAAGCAAGATTCCAGATGAATCCCATAAAGTGCTACAAACCCTAGTCTATTCCTTAGCCAAAACTACTGAGATGAGTATATAATGAAGCTCCAAGCTTTCTCAAAAGTCCAACCATGCTAATGACTGAAAAAACATAAGATATAGGAAGAAAACAACTCATCCTAGCCTCTAGGGGTCGACCTCATGAGTTTAGGAGCTGTTCCAACAAATTCTAAACTAAGAGCTAAAAAGTAGGCAGTGGAACAACTTGCCTCTAAAAACTAGGGAACTGATTCATTCAGTTGCAAACTACCTTTAAATGGATGAATCTACCTCTATGAGCGAAAATTTAGCATAATTACATCAAAATCCATCAAGTCACATTAAATTACATCATGAGTTTGAAAATTAGAAGGAAAAAAGTCAAACTGTGAAAAAACTAGGTGAAAAACAGAGTTTTTGACCAAAAATGAGCAAAATTCCACCGATGCGCCATGCTGATTTCCCTATGCATAGCGCCTTTTTTCAGCTTATTTTGGAGGCCTTCCTGGTGTCCAATTTTCTCCAAGTAGGCTTGTTGGAAAGTTATGCCTGTCTGCTTTCCAGCACAAGTGGAATTTTTAAATTTGGCCCCCATTTGCCCCTCCAAAACTGAGTTCTCTGAACACTGCTTCCTGTGTGTCGAAAAAGGGGCAGAAAGGTCATTTTTGAGGTGTTTTTGACCTTTTTGGAAGCTCAAAACCTGTCAAAATTTATTGTCCATTTGTGGGCATGCATATTTTTCCATGAAAAATCCAAAAATGCTGAGTTTTCCTCAAAAGGAGGTCCCCATCAAAACCGAGCGCCATGTGGCGCAGCACATCGGGCAGAAAAGCTTGTTTTTTAGGCAAAAGATTTCAATATTGCAAAAAGTGTCCCAAATTTCTTGAAATTTGGGCTGAGTGTCCTTCATTAAGTGTTGTGTTGGGCCAAGGAAGCCTCAGTCAAGATCTGAAGTCTATCTTGCTCTTTTTGCCTCCTTGATGCCTTCTTCAACTTGGCTTTCAAAATCTTGATTCTTGTTGTGCACACCTTGTTTCTCGCCAAGTAGTGGTATGCCATGTTCCTCAACATATTTTTCTCATTTTTGGCCTTCTCCAACATCCTCTCCATGTGCAATTTTGTCCTTTCAAGCCAAGATTCATGATCAGCTTGGATTTCTTGTTTAAGTGTTGTCAACTTGGTTTTCCTCTTCTTAGTAGCTTGCCGTTTTTCTTTCATGTTTTGGAGCTCCATGATGATTTGTTGATATTCTAGTTGTTTATCCCTCTACTCCAAATAGTTAATTATCCACTTGGCTCTTTCCAGATTGAGAGATAAATTATGAATGTCATCTTGCTGCTCCCGAATGACTTCTTTGAGCTTTGAGCTTTGTGAGCCCAAATCTGTGTCATCATCCTGAATGAGGATGAAATCTTCCACTTGACCTCCTGGGTCCCTCACCATGCAATGGCTTCTTACCCTTGTCCTGTACCTATTCTATTAATGGTGAAAACGAGACCCCTTCGACCCTGTGTGGAGATAGTACTTGTTTTGTTGCTGCTACAACTCAGCAAGTGAAGTGGGCTCCTCCCAGTTATGTTTTCCACTTTTATGAGGCCTCCTTGGTGCATGCATTTCCCTAGAAGAATCACTGACTATCTCCTCATCTCTATCATAGGAAGGATCAGACTCCATGTTTGCCAATGTTTGAGTTTTCTTAGATGAGTATGAAGAGATTTATGGTGTCTTTAGGTTTTTGTTGTCAAGGATGAGAATGTATGAAGGACTATGGAGGAAATGTGTATGAGGGGTTTTGGGAATATTTCTGTCAAGTTTATGGGGAATAGAAAATTTTTAGGGATACTAATTATAATTTTTGGACCGAAATTAGGGTTTGGGAAATTTTACTAGGGTTTGGGATAGTAGGACTAGGGATTTAGGATTAGTGATGTTAGGAATATGGGATTTTGGGAATGAGTTTGATGAAATGTAATGAGAGGGAAAAAAATGAAGGAATAAAGGAGTGAGGGAGTGATAGATAGCTAGGAGTGGAATTGGCAGCAAAACATGCAATTTGCAAACCCTATGCAACTGCTTTTGGCAAGAAATGTAAAGAGGTAGGGTTTTGATTTTTTCTCATTAAATCACCATAAGCACCAAGAGAAATTCATTCATTGGTCATGGAGGTATTTTAACTTACTTGGGCAATGAAGAATTTAGCAATTTGAGAGTCTTTGGAGGAATATTTTAATGGATTTCAAGCTTTTTAGCCCAATGCGCCATGCCATCTCAATGCGTCGTGCTAGTTCATTTTTTACATTGCAGAGGGCTGCCCAATGCGCCGCGCCATCTCAACGCGTAGCACCTATTTGTAGGAGACTTTTGGAGGCCTTCCTAGTGTCCAAATTAGGCACAGGATAGCTCGTTGGAAATATTATTGACTTTAATTTCCAACTCAACTTGAATTTTTCAATTCGGAGTTCATTTGCCTTGTCAAAAATAAAATCTCCCAAGACTAGTCAAAATGTGCAAAATGAGGCTGCCTCAAGGAAAGGTGCTGTTGCAGTCAACTTTTGAAGGCCTTCCTCAACTAAAACTTGAGCTCATGATAGCTCATGGGAAAGCTCTTTGTGTCTAGTTATCATTTGACTCATCAAACAAGTCATTTGGCCAACCAAGCTAGAAGAAATCTTGATTTTCCCAAGGTCACTTCAGAGGTGCATCAATTCTCCTAAGGCAACTGTATTTTTGACATTTCTCTAAAACCATGACACCTTTGTAAAAAGTGAAGGAGGTTTTTCTGCCTTGGCCTCTTTTGAAAAAAACCTCTCTCATGTTTCCCAAATTCATCGTTTCTTTCTCAGAAACATCATTGGAGTAAAACCTATCCCGATGTGTGGAACAGGGGATTTGTCGAAATGAAGTAAAATGAAGGGGATAAGAGGCTTCTAAATTCTTGAGAAAATTTTTGGAATTAGGGAGGGATATTAGGAAGTAGGGGAAAGTGGAATTTCAAATATTGAGTGAGGGGAAGAGGTCCAAAAGGAAAAAACACAGGCCTAGCCTAGAAAATTGTCAAGTTGTAGCAAGAAACTAGGGTTTGTGCGAAAATGAGGAATTTAAGGGATATCAATGATGTGAAGTGTTTAATAAGGTACACTAAGGATAGGGGAAGGTGTATGAACATCAGGATACAAGTTTTGCTAATGATTTGACCATCCAAGAGAAATTAACTTCAAAACCCTAGGAGAGGGAAATGAACCTTACCTAGGCGCAACTGAGGCATGAACAAGGTGTAAAATGACCCATTGGAACCTAACATGATGATGACAACCCTCTGAATGATGGTACACTCAACTGAATAGTGACATGGACCAACATTTGGACAACTTTGACAGGAGTAAAAGCAAACCCTAGACCTAATACCTAGTGACCAAATTTTTCTTGAAGACTTACTGAAATGAAAAAATTTGACCTCAACACCTTAAAATCACTTTGTAAAGCAATGTTTGATCACTAGAGGAAGGCTGCAAAGACTGACACTAACAGATTACAGGTAGCTGAACAAGGTAATGATAAAAAATAGTTACCCTTTGCTGAGTATTGATGATTTGTCTAATCATATAAAGGGAGAAATAATGTTCTCTAAGATTGACTTGAGATCGGGATACCATTGGGTACGCATCAAGGAAGAGGATATCCTCAAGACTGCGCTTGGGACTAGGTATGGGAATTATGAGTTTGTTGCTGTTCCATTTGTTTTGACTAATGCTCTAGCTACATTCATGTGTTTAATGAATAGTGTGTTGTGTCCTTATCTAGACAAGTTTGTTATTGTATTCATTAATTACATATTGGTATATTCTAAGAATGAGGAGGAAAATGTCAAACATTTAGCAGCAGTGTTGAGATTACCAAGAGAACATCAATTGTATGTTAAGCTTAGCAAGTGAAACTTCTTTCATACTGAGGTACATTACCTAGGACATGTTTTCTCCAAGGAAGGCAGAGCAGTAGATCCGAAAAAGATAAGGGCCATCATGGAATGGGAAGCTTCTAAGAATGTGGATGAGGTCAGATCATTTATGGGATTGGCGGGTTACTACAGGAGGTTCATTGGGAACTTCTCATGCATTTAATATCCTATAACATCATTGCAGTGGAAAGGTAAGAAGTTTGAATGGATGTAGGAATGTGAAGATACTTTTGAGTAGCTTAAGGAGTTGATTACACATGCACCAATGCTTAATATTGCAGATCCGGACCAGGAGTTTGTTGTGTGTAAAGATGCTTGCAAAATGGGACTAGTGGATTTCTCATGCAAGAAGGACATGTAGTGTGCTATGAGGCATGAAAGAAAAATGGGCATGATCAAAAGTATCCAATGCATGATCTTGAGCTAGCAATGATTATACATGCATTGAAGATGTGGAGACATTATCTTCTGGGTAGGAGGTTCACATTGATGAGCGATCATAGTGGGTTAAGGTATTTGTTTGACTAGCCGAATGTAAATGATAGGCAGGCTAGATGGTTGGCTACCCTTAGTGAGTTTGACTTTGAGATCAGATGCATCAAAGGGAAGGAGAACCAGGTTGCAGATGCTCTTAGCAGGAAGGTATAGGTAAATCATATAGCAGCTATAAACTCTTATGGGACAAAGTTGTAACAGTCCCATTAGTTGGGGTGATCTAGTGAAGAGGGTACTTATTGGACCGAACATGTTGGAAGACATGGAGCAGGAGATGCAAGCTATAAAGAATAATCTCAAGGAAACACATGATAGGCAGAATATTTATGCATATTAGGAAAGGGTGTTCAAAGAGTTTCAAGTTGGGCAGCATGTGTATTTGCACATCAAGCCAAAGAAAATCTCTTTGTGGATTGGTTCATGTGCCAAGTTGGCACCACAGTATTGCCGGCCTTTTGAGATCCATGAGAGGGTTGGACCAATAGCATATTGACTTGGACTGCCTCCAATAATGAAATTCCATGATTTATTCCATACTTCATTGCTTAAGAAGTATAAAAAGGATGTTTATCATGCTATTGATTGGTTTGTATTGCAGGTGGAGCAAGAAGAAGAGTTACAGCTAGAGCCTTAGTGCATACTGCAGTAGAAACATCTCATGCTTAGGAACAAAGCCATAGAGAAAGTTAAAGTGTAGTGGAAGCACTTTGGGCTTGAAGAAGCTACATGGGAGATAGCAGATCAGATGTGGTTCCTATATCCTTCATTGTTTGTTGGTTTAGGCAAAGTGGTTTTGGTTTGATGTTGGTTTATGTTTGGCATATGTTTTGCTGATGTTTTGATATTTGTATATGTATATGTATATGGATGTAAATACCACCATGATATAAGTTATAAAGCTCCAATAAGTGGTATGGTCATTATCTTGTCATGCTGTTTTTCTTTTGAGAAGGTTCTTCATTGTAAATATTGCAATGAGCTAAGTTATAAGTCTCCAAAGGTAGTATGTTTTGTTTTTAGCATTTTTTTTAGGTCCTGGTGTGTTTTAACACCAAGGACGATGTTCCCCAAGGGGGAGGGTTCTGTAATAGCCCTGGTGAAAATTTCATGTAATAAAAGTTAACAAAGGAAAAATAAGAGCACGGTTAAGGGACACTTACTCCAAGCTAAATGTTGGGAAAATATATCCTAGTGGGCATCACTAGAAGTGTGTTTTGGCTAAGAAAAATTGGCAAAGGTTAAGGCAAAGGCATTAAAAGTAAAAAATACATTTCTGGCACATTTATTTACGAAAATAAAGGAAAATAGGAGAAAAGAAAGGTAAAATGTCACAGGTTGCATGTGAGGAGGAAATTGAAGGAAAATAATGGAAAATGAAGAAATTAGAGGCCTCATGCATAAAAAGGCTTTTTCTCAAGTTCAAGTTCAGAGCTCTTTTATTATTCTCTCTCACTCACTCTCTTGGTCACTTAGAGTTTTCTTGGAACACTCTAGTTTGAAGCAAAGGAAAGGGAAGGCAACGAAAGCAAAGGAAAAGCAAGCAAGGAACAAGGAAAGGAAAGCAACTTCAACAAGAATACTTGCAGGTAACCTTTTTCATGTGTGATCTCCTAGCTGGTTTGGACATGCATGAATTGGCATGTTGGTGTATGGTTCTCTTGTTGTTGGTGGCATGGTTTTGTTGGGTTATGAAAGTGGTTTCCAGCCTAGTCTAGCCTTTTTCCAAATGCCATGGTATGTTTAAATGTTTATTTGGGTTTTGGAACTTTGTAATTACCGATGGATTTTGGAATTCGGGGTGGAGGTGGTCTCAAGTTTCATTCCCAAAGGCCTAGGAATCGCTTGACCAATTTTGGTGGGATACACGATAAATCCTGAGGGAGAAATCTTCGTTTAGGGCCTAGTGATCTGGCTTTGGATTGCAGTAAAGTCTAAGAGACAAGGAGATATAAAATTCCTCAATGATAGTGATGGATTCTGTATGGAATTCCAAGTTTTGTTTGGTTGTGATCGAAACATCGGTTTTGGTTTGATCATGGTTGGATGAGGGTGGAGGTGGTTTAACCTTTGCATTCCCTTGGTTTTTCATGGATTGGTTGTTCTATGAGATCCCACATTCATGCTTGGAATATGGCACAAGGGTGACTGGTTGAAAGCGAGATTTAGTTTAGGCATGTTTATTGTTGGGTGGTACGTGGAAGTCCTGAACTTGGTCAAATTTTCCCAGGATTAATAAAAGCTAAGTTCTCTTACTTTTGCCCAAAATTATATGTGAATTTATTGGTTGTCATATCTTTGATATTTATATGGTTTTAATGCTTCTTATAAGCATGGTTAAATGATTGGTTTATGTCATGGTTATTTCATATATTTCCTTGTAACTGTTAAATGAATGGACACAAGACCTAATTGATGATGTAGTAGTCCAATGGAGAAGGAGGTGATCCTTCTGGTTATGTTTCATAAGTGGTTTCAATCATTTATGCTTTGTCTTGTATCCTAGACATGTAGGTTGCGTTGATGCCAAGTGTTTGATAGAATGTCAGTCCTGGTTGGAGATGCTCAGGCCTAGTCTTGAGGGTGATTTTGGTTGATCATCATTTTTATTGTGTTCTTAATGATTTCTGAAAGTTACAACAAGTTTTAGGAAAAGGCCAAGATTTTGGTCTAGAAAAGTGGTTGAAATCGCGGAGTCATTGGCACAGAACTGGCAGTTGTGGACCACATTCGCTAGCAGGTAGGATCATGAGAGTGACTTTGAGTTTTTGTTTGCTCCCTTTCCCTTAGCATGAGAGCAACTAAGGGCCAAGAGCTACAGAATAGCATTGGGACCCAGGGACAGGTTGTCTAAGTGGCTGACTTGTCTCCTAAGGGGTATGTTGATGATGTTGGATGACTGTATGTGATGTTCCATCGATTCCACTTCCTTAAGGTGACATACGAGGTCGAATTTGATTTTAGTGGAATCTCTCCTCATGTCTATCCCAATTGGCATGGTTACTTTGAGTAGACCTGGGAGGGGGTGTTACAAGAGATACAAAAAATACAATAAATGGCTCCATAAACATGTCACATTTGAAGTGATTCAAAGGGTGTAGAGAAGCATAGATATTATTATTTCATTCCAATATGCATTGAAATAAAAAAATGGACACACCAAGTAAGAAACCAAAAATCTCTAAGATAACACATGAAGAAGAGGAAGAAATGCAACATGATATATCAAAGTTACAAGACCGAGTTCAACGCATTTCACCCTCCCAAATAGCAACCAAAAGTGAATTGGAAGTGATGAATGTTAAGACGGATGATTTAGAGGACAAAATAAAAGGATATATGGAAGGTTTAAAATCAAACATGGAAGGTTTGAAGGAAGGTCTAATAAAGTTTTTGCAAGAAATGCTTTCCAGTAGGAACAAGGTAATACATGAAAATCATGATGAGGAAAAAAGGAATATGAATTATGATTTTAGAGACTCCAATGTTGGGTTTAAGACCCACCACATTCCAAATATCAATATGAGTAAGTTTGATGGCAAGGATTTGGTAATATGTCTACTATAGATGGAACCGTATTTTCATCTTGATGATATGAAACACACACAAAAGGTATGCATTGCATCTTTATATTTAGAACCCAATCAATTTTGATGGTATCGATGGATTTTTCTCGTAAATCACTTTCCACTTGGTCAATTTTTAGGGAGGAAATGATAGCACATTATGAGGATACAAAGAGAAACACCTTGTTTACCCAACTGATAAATCTCAAACAAAATAATTCAATGGAGGAGCACATTAACGACTTCTAAAAATTGAATATCAGGGTAACTGATATTTCAGAGGAGCGTAGGATCAATGTCATCATAGGGAATTTAAAGGATAACATCAAACATGAGGTTCACCTTTGGGAACTTGGCTCATTGGGGAAATCATTCAAGGTGGCAAGAAAAGTTGAAAGCAAAAAAATTATGGAAACAAGGACGTCTACCACTCATAACTATAAAGTTGGAAGTGTTGTTGCTCCTAGACTTCCACAACCTACAAGGTTGACACCAAACAATTGGAGGAAAAAATAGAAAAAAGTATTTGTTATATTTGTGAAAGAAAATACACTAAAGGTCATAAGTGTGTTGAGAAGATATTATTTTACATAGATTGTGAAGAGGAGGAAGAAAAGGAACAAGAAACATCAAAAGAGGAGGATATACACTAGGAACACTACAGAGAAAGAAGAAATGAATCCAATGATATCTTGTAATACATTAGTAGGAATTACCACTCCTCAAATGCTCAAGATAGAAGGATATATCAAGAAGTAAAACGTAATAGCTTTGATTGATTCAGGTAGTACCCATAATTTTATTGATTGTAAGATAGCCAAGGAATTGAACTACTTCCTATATCCACGACCAGAGTGTCAAGTGATGGTTTCAAATGGAGGAACTATAAATTTCTCTAGAAAGTGCCATAATATCAAGCTAACCATGGGGGAATATGTATTGAATAATCCAATGATTTCCATTCTAATGGGTTGTTGTGATGTTGTAATAGAAGTCTAATGGTTACAATATTTGGGGATAGTAGCTTTTAATTTTCAAGAACTTTTCTTGAAATTTTGTTGGGAAGGAAAGGAAGTTGAATTAAGGGGCATCGTAGGGAAACCAGGAAAGATAATAAGCTCTAATGGCATGAAAAATCCTCTGAAGAAAGAACAACGTGGCATAATTACACAATTATTCTCACTAGAGGTTCAAACATCGAAATCATTTATTTCTCTAGATCCCCAAAAAGCCTTGGACAATCATTCCAAGGTTTTTGAGACTCCCAAAGGCCTCCCACCTATTCGTGATCATGATCATGCTATATTTGATTCTAGGAAGTGCTCCTCCAAACATCAACCCTTATAGATATCCCTATGCCAAAAAGAGTGAAATAGAACATATGGTTGCATAAATGCTAGAGGTTGGTATAATTCAACCTAGTCAAAGTTATTTCCTTTATCAAGTAGTATTGGTGCACAAGAATGATGGATCATGGTGTGTGTTTGGATTATAGGGAGCTAAAAAATATCACTATTAAAGATAAATTTCCCATTCTTTTCATTCATGAATTGTTGGATGAATTACATGGAGAAATTTACTTCACCAAGTTGGACCTTTGTTCACGGTATCATCAAATTAGAATGAAGACTGAATACACTCTGAAAGCAACACTCAAAACTCATGAGGGTCATTATGAATTTTTGGTCATGCCTCTTGGCCTTAATAATGCACCTTCCACATTTAAAGGTTTGTTGAATTCTATTTTCAAACACTTAGAAAATGTGTGTTATTATTTTTTGATGATATACTGATCTACAAGAAGCCTTGGAAGGATCATTTTCAACATGTTGACAGGGTGCTCAAACTATTGGAGGAGAAACAATTATATGCAAAGGCCTCCAAATGTTTATTTAGAGTACGGGGGGTGGAATATTTGGGTCATATTCTATCTTATGAGGGTGTTAAGGTAGACCCTAACAAAATTAAATCCATTAAGCAATGGAAAATACCGACAACCATAAAGCATCCACTACAACAAAAAAGGTCATTACTGAGGGTGATGCCTGTGACAGACCTTTAAGGTCTATCACCAGTGTCGCATATGGTGACGATCCTTAAAAAAACATTGTTGTAAGTGCATATAGTGATGGTAATTTAAGGTTTGTCACCAAAGGCATTTTTAGTGAAAATTTTGGCGAGGGTTGTTAAAGGCCCTTCACTAATTCTCTCTTTGGTGACACCTCTAGTGACGATCTTTTATTGACCCTCACCAATGCTCTTTTTGGTTACTTTTGGTGACGGTCAAAAAATTTCTTTCATCATTGATCATTCCAATGAGTTTTTGATGATGTGATGTGCATGCTACCATATTTTTTGTCAAAAGATAATGATTTAAAACCATTGTTGTGGAGTCTTTTCATTATTTGTCCAAGGCCATAGTGGGTAGAGTTAGTTAATTTGTTAAGAAGTAAGTAGTGTGTATCATTTCCCTCAAGTAATGAGAATATAATTTTCCCATGAGTCAACACATGATTCATCCCTATTAGGTTTATTATCTAACAAATTCCCTTTATATGAAGTTCCACTAATGTATGTAGGAACTATATTATTTAATCCATAATCAAGCTCTGCCAATTCTATTAATGAGAGATTCCTAGAACTCCTCAACACTCTTGGCACATCTTAACATGATTTGGCCCACACCAACATTCCTTGGCACCTCACATGTCTTGGAAGATCTTTGTACCTAGAAAATATTCCCATCACTAGGATACCCAAGCACATGTTGGTAGGCCCTAGCATATCATAACACTCTCCTAGCATGTGTTGGCATGCCTTGTAGCCCCTAGCATGCCATGAAACACTTTGGCATGCATTAACATACATTCGAACTTGGTACACATTGACACTTGGCATGTATTGGAACCTATTATGAGTGTGCCTAGCACACCCCTTTAGAAAAGGATAAAGTCCTGACTTATTAACCCTCTTATGTGTTCATTTCCTTGCATTTTAGCTTGGTTCTTCCTTATGTTTCCTTAACACTCCTTGACACATATTGGCATACCCTGGAACCCTACACATCCTAGCATGCCTTAGCATCTGTCATGTCTTGGCATGCCTTGGCACTGTTTGGAACATGTTAACACACACGATGGAACTTATTTACATGCCTTGATATTCCCTAGCATGCCTTACCAGTGCTGAGCATACCTTATCACTCCCTCCTTGGCATTCCAACTAGCACTCATTAACACTCCCTAAGACAACTTCATGTTCATTCACTTCCATGCATTTTGACCTAGTTCTCCCTTGTGTTTCCCTAGTACTCCCTATTAAAGATCCATTTGGGCACATCACTCCCATCATCCAAATCAGTGTTTTAGGGCTCATTAAATCCTAATTTCAGTTGCTACATGCCCTAAACAAGTCAACCTTTTGAATTCCTCCTTCACAGACAGTTTCATGGCCTGAAGACATCCTGAAATGACCTCTGGAGGGACCAATGCAGTTAGGCATATCCAAAGGTGCGCTGGAGAGTAGTTAAGTCCATTCCAAGGTGCTCTGCAAAGAACTTAGGCCCTCTTTGACCTGAGTTGGGTGAGTTTGAGCAAAATTCGCATAGGGTTTGGGGAATATTCTTATCTTTTGGAGCCTTATAGAATATTCCCACACTAATCATCTCCTATGAGCTTGAAAATGGATGAGGAATGAGTTAAGATACATCCTATCCTCTCATCGCTTCCTCCATGAAACTAATTAAGGCCATTCAATACCCTAATTGATGACAAAACCTCCTCCATATTCCTATAAATTGAGCACTCATCTAAGTGATCAAGGGGCTGCACTTTGATGATTGTAAGGAGATAATGTGAGTTTGAGAATTGAGACTATTGTAAGTGTCATTATGCTGCTGAATTTCTTATGATGTGATGTGGATGGAACCAAAGCTGGAGGAGTGACCTCGAATCACACTTCATGGTTGTAATTCTTCCTTCTATTCAATAACGTATTTGCACCTTTTTCCATATGCTTATCTTGATATGTGATGCTTATATCTGTGAATGTATCTAATTCCATTTACTTGTAATCAATAGATCTTTTGCTTTGATTGGTTCTTTGTCTTCTATTGATGTTTACAGGTATTTCTCAAGCGTGTTAAGTACGGGAAGGACTGACAAGACCAATACAAAGGAAACAAGAGGAAAGTGATAGTACAAGTAGGTCCTCTCATTCTCTTTTTCTGATCTATTGTTTATAGGAAAATATTAAAGTGCTTTAAATTGTTGTTCTAGATATAACTATGGTCTAGGGAATTAGTATTTATCCGTATATACCAAATTCCTCATAACATATTGGCAACCATACCGGGGAAATATCATTGTTTCGTGTAGCTTAGAACATCCTAGGACACTCCAGCAGACCTTACTCCCTTTCATTGATTGTATTTCAATCTTATTGAAGTGAATTTTGGCCAAAAATTTCTATAATTGCCTCTTGAAATGGCTTACTGTCACCAGCACAGGCTTGTGAGGGACACAATGCATTGTAGAGCACCCTTGGCATAGGGACAGTGCTCTGAAGCACATTGTCTCCCGTTCAGGGCTGCGCTGATCCTCCTTGGGTCAGTTTCCCATCTTTGGATAGGGCTTTTTCACCAAAATTCTTTTGTTTGATTGCTTGCTGAATGATCAATCACTGCCATGTCTTTGAAACCAAGCTTGTATCTCCTTTTCTAGCCCTACTTTGACTTGATTGATTAATGTTTCTTAAAATATTTCTTTGTCATTATCAATTCATTGTGAAAGTTAAATTATAGTCGATTAATATTTGTTCGAAAGAAAGTGTCGTAAAAGTCTTCTTTTCCTTCGAAATAGAACTGTCGTAAAGTCTTCATTCTTGTATAAAGATTGATTAATTATATGTGCATTAGTTTCCCTTTTTGTTCACCATAACATTAAGGGAATCGAAAAGAAAAACTTGCATCGTGCATTGAAAAGGTTTGTTTGTGTTCATAGGAATAGTTTAGGGAAATTGCATTAGATTGTGCTCTTTTCTCTTTGATTGAAAGAAATCTGATTGCTCTATCCCTATTACCTAAGATTTTCATTGTTAAATTGAATGGAAATAATGCTTATCATATTAGTTGCATTCTACGCATTGAAAATACATCACGTGGTGAACCTTGAAAGACAAATTCCTAAGCAAGATAAACTTAAAATTAACATCAATTTACCTAATGGAGCATTGTCATCTAACGCAAAAACATTAGAGGTTCTAGGCTAGAGACATGTTCCAACGTCGTAAAACATAGCAGTTGTTGCTAACTTGTTTGCAATACATCCAGAGTGTGATACCTCATACCACGTACGTGAGTATATCGTAGCTCATCCACGTACCTTCGGGTATATAGAGCAGTGTTATAGTACGTAAAGTATATGGGAATGCTCTTACTATGTGGTTTTTCATTAGATAGTACTCATATCGATCGGGCCTCCACATACTTTTGGGTATATATGGGAGGACAACACTAGGTTGCTATCCATCCTTAGGTAACCGAGTCGGCCGCCTTGTACACTATGATACACCAAACACAACATTCAGGGAGATTTCCTGCTCATACTTCTTGGTTCGCCGGGAGGTATTTTGCAATTCACAGTTGCTTGGTAAACCTTTTTCCTAGCTTACCCCTTTTTGTTTATTTCTTTTTGTGATAAAATCAATTAGCAGTCTCATTTGATTAGATCCAATACTTCACGAGCATCTGGTTCTTCATCTGAATTATGAGAAACACCTATACCAGTAAGTACTGTGACCCTCATTACTCCTATGGTTACTAGTACATCTGTTACTGAACTGGAATCTCCACAATTACCTGAGGAAACTAGAGCTGAATCTAGTGAAACAGTAACCCAAGTTGTTCAACAACAAGTTGATCCTCAATCTGAAGTTGTTCAACAAGATATTACTTCTAAACCTAAATCTATTCAACCTGAACTGGATCTTGAACCCATTACTATTCAATTATAAGTTACTTTTGAACCAAAAGTTGTTCACGAAGCCCAACCTGAACTTGTTCTTTCACCAAAACATTTGGATCTTGAGGTGGAACAATCAGAAGTTGTTACCTTACTGGAACAAGATCGATTGGTAGATCCTCAGACATTCGTAACTATCGATACCTCTTGTTTACCTCAGCAACAACCATAAATATATTATGGACTAGATGGTGAAATTCTTCCACCTGATTTGATTTCAATAGAAGAGGAACCTGAGATAGAATCACCCAAAATCCATTCTATTTTGGAACTGGACTACATCTGTATCCTCATACTCCTCATTTCACTACTCCTTTTGATTTTGATTACTTTCAGACACCTATCGATTCATTAGGAAACTTATTTTGACATTTGACTATGCTAGAGTCAACATACCAGACCCTACCATCTGTTAGGACTACGACAGAATCTTCTATCGCAACCTCTTCAATGTTTATTATGACACCTGAGTCACACTTGTATGGTTTTCCATCCATCCCATCAGGAACCCACTCAAGTCTTGATTCTAGCTCCTAGTCTTCACCAATGTCCTCTACTAGAATTTTATCTGGTTCCTCATTTATGGGTATCGAACAACTGGACCCATCAAGTTCATATTAAGTTGGTTCATTTGGTTACCGTCTTGTGTATCCATTCAAAACTAGACTACGCCCATACGGAGAACAATATGCATATTCCCCTTATCCTCCATTTTATGGGGGGCAACCATATGTCGGTATGTCGTCATCCTTAGGTCAGCCTGGAATGACTATCTGTCAGTGGCAGCCAACCATGCCCATTTAATATAGGCTTGTGTATCCATCACAAGCTATGCAATTTGTCTCATCCATACCTATAGCACTTGTTGTTACCACTATGCCATAATCAGAAGCCTAGATTGTTGTATCACAACTTGTGCAAGCTGGCCCTTCAACCTCAGACCCCCAAGTTTCAGGTATACAAATCTGGCCTTCTTAGGGATTTTTCAAACAACCACTTGTGTCTGGATCCCAGCAACTTCAGGTTAGTATACCATGTACTGGAATGACACAGACTTACACTGGTGTAGTGTAGTCACAACTTGGTCAACCTTAAATTGGTGGGCAACAACAACTGTTGTACCAACAACAACAACAATTGCTTCAACAGCCTTGGTAGCCCCAATCTCAACAACAACAATTCCAACAATACCAACCTCAACATGGACCTGGACAAAAAGTTCAAGTTGGGTTTGGTCAACAACAAGTTTATCCAGGCCCTGGTCAACAAGCCTAGGTTGGGTTTGGACAACAACAAATTTACCCTGGTGGACAACAACAACAACCTTACACTGGATTTGCTCAACAAACTCACCCATATCAAGGTTACCAGTAGAAGATGACTTATGATGGTATGCAAACATCCATTGCCTAGGCATTTCTATCTTACCCTGCATATGCTCTACCTAACCTCAATAGACAGTTGCCTTTTGTTGTGACACTTGAGTTACCAGATCTAAATCGGCTTACCAATGACCCAATTATTTATGCACCTTTGTGGCCGATGATTCCTCATAAGTTACCTTTCGATATTTTGAAATTCAATGGAAATCCTGGAGAAAACCTGTCCAACCATGTCATGAATTTTCATTTATGGTGTTCATCAAACTCCTTGAATGACGATTCTGTTAGACTTCGTCATTTCCAGAGAATGCTAACTAGTCTGGTTGTGAAATGGTACATTGAGTTACCACGATCTTCTTTCGATAACTTCACTTCTTTAGCTACCATGTTTTTAACCCACTTCTAGTTACCCATACAATATGAGATTAGAACGGGACTATTAACCAACTTCAAACAGACTACCGCGACTCATATATTTGATCATATTCATGAGTGGTGTCGTCGTCATCGCATGGTTAAAACTTGTGTTCCTGATCAGCTTCTGGCTGAGTGCTTTATCAAATCCTTGATGCCATCTATCACTGAGGATGTGGTGAAAGGTGGAGTTATCATAGAAGAGCACATAATTTCTTGTGCCCAATATTTGGATTTGATTAATACACAATCTGGCATGCTCTATGACAAGATCTCGAATGCACCTTGACCAGATTTCATTGTTCCTCCTCCACCATTGAGTAAGGACTCTCATGCTGGTGACGGTGTGATTGGTTCTTCGAGCACATAAACGGTAGGTAGACCATTTGGTCAGACACTTTCCATTACCAATCAAACTACAAATTCACCTGATAACACTCTTACTTCCAAAATAAATCCTGTGTCATCTGACAAGAGAAAGAATGAAAAGCAACCAGGAGGTAAGAAAAATGGGAAAAAAAAAGAAGAAACAAAATAACTCCCCTCAAGAGAAATAATTTGATTCCTCTTCTTCGACTAGGAAACCTCGTTACCCGTGTTTGATCTGTAACGATGAGCATTTCACGCATGATTGTCCACACTGCTTCGAAGTCTCAAAGCTTCTAAAGACTTCTAATACATCTATGGTATTGAATGATCCCTTTCCAAAAACGGAGACAAATATGGTTTATACAGACCAACTTTCCACTTTCCAAGTGCTTATGCTATCCGCCTCTAAGCCAAAAGATGATGTTTTTGTGTCAACACGAAGTAAATATTATGGAAATCAACCGTTGTCATCGAATAACCACTCTGATCGGCCTATACCTTCGACTACAACTTTGAATGATCCTATTCCACCACCTATTTCACTAGAATTAACAATAAAACCGCCTAAAGGAGTTGTACACAAATCGAAATTTAACCCTCGAGCTCGAGCTACAGAGAAATATAATATAGTAGAATATTTGGCTCAGTCACCTTCTGCTATGTCTATGATTGAGGTGTTATAGAACTGTCCCTCCCAAAAGCAGGCTTTGTTGTCAGCAATTGGTGGAATCGATCCAACTGATTCCAATCTTGTGGTTTTCAACCATGTGGGTTATACGCCACAGTTACCAACACAATTAGCATTTCTTATTCAAGTAAACACTCTCAATAAACTTTTTCATCGAACTATTATTCACAAGGGGGAATCTACTTGTATAATGTCAATGAGCTGTTGGAAAACACTTGGTTCACCACCTTTGTCATGTTCACCAACAACATTAAAATATTTTGATGGTCGCACATATACACCTTGTGGATTATTGAGTAATCTGAAAAATTAACTAGGGGGCAAAATAGTAATGGTTGAAGTTGAGGTAGTTGGCGGACCCCTTGACTACAAATTTTTTTTTGGAAGACGTCGGTTTATACCATCGCTATTGTGGTTTCAACCTAATTTCGTATGATTTCATTTCCTCATAAAGGTGGATTCATAGTTATCGACCAACTTGCCTTCTTTGCCTCTAGCTCACAGGTTACAGGAAGCATTCCGTTGATACACGGACCCCCACTATCTCTCCAAAACATTGGTGTAGGTCTCTTTAAATACTCTTCCCTAATGGGTACTTTTTCAATACCACTACCATCAAATTTCGCGGAATTGGCAAATGTGGAGACATGCAATATGATATCTTCCACTTCATCTGACTTAAGGAAGATTACCAAGAGTTTTGAAGTTGATAGTAATTTTGAAATCATGCTACTAAGCCCTATTGCGCTAGTGATGAGCCCCAGAAATGGGTAATTATATGGGCTCATTTTTCCTCTTAATTCGACATAATCCACCGTTCTCATTAGTTTATTGCATTTTTTTGAATATATTTATGCTAATAGAGTGAATTGGGTTAGTCATTTTTCCATGTAGTCTAATGTGTGCTTTATGCAGATTTTTTGGTCAATTTTGGACAAAAGTCAAGGGATTTATGAGCAAATGGCAGCAAATACTTGAGGAAAATAGGGAAGAGGATTTGTAGGGGGGTGTCTCCTTCATTTATGACCCCTTTCCTCAAATCCTCCATCAGCAACTCAGAGCACAAAGGTCCACATTGATGTATCCAAGGTACATCCGAGCAAGTAAAGAAGGACTGTTGTTTATCTCTAGTTCTGGGAAGCAAAGTTCCTTGATTTTAGGAGGAATGTTGGAGGACTCCATTTGTATAAATAAGGGGGCTTAGAGCCTCAGTATTTTAGCCAGTCATTAGTAGAATGTTTTCACTTTTGTGCAGCACTTGTTCAACTTATTCTTGAGTTCATTTTTTAGAACAGAGTATGTAATGTTACTGCTATTTTTGATAATGAAGTTGAAACAATTTTTGAGCCAGCACTGATCTCTTTCAGAGGGCTGAAGCTCTTGGGTTAGGGCCCAACCCAAGCTTCCAAGCACCTCTTGCTTTGTACTTATATGTTTTTGCTTCAGTTCATGAGTATATTTCCGCTACATAGATTCATTTTACTTTGTTAGACTAGGTTGATTTTGATGGTTTGCTTAGCTGTTTTTGTTTTAGTTGCTCAAGTAGGTTACTGGAGTGATAGAATAAGATTCAAAAAGGCCAATAGCAGGCCCTGATCTCCTTTCTCCCTTTCTGGGACTATGATTTGAGTTCAAGGCACTACTACTACCACCAAAAACACAGTTTTTCTCTTCCATGCAACTTCTAGTGTGATGACTTGATTTGGAAAGATCGATATAGTGATTCAGGTTCAGTTGCCTAGATCATTTCTTGTTCTTTTACCATAGATCTCTCTGCATGCTTTTCTGTTCAAAGGTTACTGTTCAACATTTTCTGTTTGTAGGTCAACAATTAGGTCAATCTAGAGAAATTTCAATTTTTTTAGTCCTTTTCTTTGATCAGTTTTTGTAATTAGATGTGCAGATCTCTTGTAGGACACCTCATCTCACCATACATCCATAAAAAAGCCAGCACAAGCTCAATTATCTAGCCTTCAGTTACCCTTTCCCATCATTTTTCCACCTTCAAAACTCCAAAAATAGCTCTCAACCTTCTCCTGTAGATCCTCCTATAGATCCCCTGCAGTCTCCTGTAGAATTTCCTGTGAGTTATTTTTCGAAATATGATCACTATGAAAGTATTTAAAAGGGTACTAGGGGTTTCTTAGGACCTCTCCACAACTTCCTCCACCTCTACAAAAGCCAACTCCACCTTCCTTCACCACCAAACCTATGCACAATCATAACCAGATAAATCACAAGCATAATAATTTCACATAAAAACACACAAAAGCACAAAAAGATGTTTCCTTCTCATTTCTTTTTAGAAGTAGCTCAAATAAATGTAATTTACCTTTTTTATTAGTCAATGGCACTCATCGCATCAGTTTCTATATCTTTTTTCTGAAAAAAGTAGGGTTAGTTGGATAAATTAGGGTTTGCTAGGGTTTGCGTTACATTTCAGTTTTCCTTCTCTTTCTGGAAGTAGAATAGTGTCCATAGAGTTAGCTTTCTTTCATCGCAGTTAAAAGCTTCTTTTGAGAATTCATAGAAGTTGGCTTAAGCTCCTAGTGATTTTGTGCCACCTGAACAAGTGACAACCTACAATAAGAGCTAGTACTTGTGCATATAGCACCGTCGCTGCCAAGTTTGTTACGAACTACTGGGTTGATAAAAGTAAAGTAGGAAGCCCCAGGAGTTGCAACATTATTGCTACAATACTAGTGCTCACCACTTTTTGGTGTCGTTGCCGGGGAAGTGTCAAGGTATTTTGTGATTACTGCTTTCTTCTATTTTCTACTACAACATTCTACCAAGTAGTTTATTTTAGCAAAAGTAGAGTAGTTGTTTCATTTCAATTCTGCAATTTCTTCTACAAAAGTAGATCAGGAATTTCTTGCTTTCATTTCAATTCTGCAATTTCCATTTCAACAAAAATAGATTAGTCATTTTCCTACTTTCATTTCAATTCTGCAATTTCCATTTCAGAAAAAATAGATTAGTCATTTCCTGCTTTCATTTCAATTCTGCAATTTCATTTCAGCAAGTTCATTTCAGCTAGTATCAATTTTTTGTTTAATCCATTTCAGTTTTGGAGGTGCAAGCAAAAAAAAAAAAAAAAAAACCACCCAAAAAGAGATTTCCTTTCATGCCTCGTACGAATAGAGATAATTCAGGAAAAATCCCACCCAACACCCCCACCACATCACAAAGTCACCCTTCTCTCTTCTTTGGTGGCAGTGATCCAGAAGAACCTATAGGTGAACCACCAGAGATATACGAAGATCCTATAGCAGAAGAAGAGGAAGAAACCATTCCTCCTGAGACCATGGCTAAAAAAAGAAACGTTAGAGAGAATGGGGAAAGAGTAGAGGGTACCTTTCCCATCTAAGAGACCAATGGGGACACTAAAATGAAAAACATAAGTCCTTTAGCCTTACTTCACTTCTATCGATTGACCACTAAAGATCCTGATACCTTTTTGTTTGAATTTTTTGTTATCTGTCGAACCTATGACTATGCAGAAGATGAACAGAAGTTGAAATTGTTTCCTTTTACCCTCATGGATGCAACATTATGCTAGTTCATGAGGTTAATTGGCAATAGCATCACAACTTCGGCTCAGATGCAGCAAGCCTTTAACAACAAATACCAGGACTATTGTAAGTCAAAGGATACCAAGGAAGAAATCTTCCAAATGACCATGGGAAGCGATGAATCCTTGGAAGATTATGAAGAGAGGTTTCAACTCAGCTATAAAAGGGCTAGGTGCACACTTGACCCCAAATCTATGCAGTTGGTCCTGCTCAGAGGAGTCCCGGAAGACCTTTTAGATACCCTCCATTTGCTGGCAGGGGGGGACATCTACCAGCTACCTTATGAAGACATAAAGACTGTGTTTAGAAACCATTCTAGGGCAGCCAGAAAGAGAGGTAGGGGAAGTCAACCCTTAGCTAGTACATCCTCATCCAATTCATCCCTTAGAGGTGAATTTGAAAATCTGCTAGAAGATTTCAAGAGCCAGATGAGGCAAACTCTTGCCATGCAAATGGATACCCTGCATATCAAAAGAAAACAAGAGGAAACAGAGAGGGCTTTGGCCATTTTTTGTCCTAGATGCACCAGAAGGCATCCTAGGAACGAATGTCCATTGAACTCTATAGAAGTGTGTTCATTCTGTGAAGAAGACCATTCTACGAATCAGTGCCCTTCCTTGCCTGGACATAAAGCTGCATACCAGGGGGCCGAAGGAGCCACTAAACCACTCTATTTCATGAACCAAAGGAGGCCACATGGGTCTAGATCTTACCAGCAGGGAATGCAAGGGACATCCCCGACATATTACAATCCCAATCAAGCCACTTCCATGCCTTCTTGGGGTCCTCCTGCTCATCCTTCCTTGTCCACACCCCCTCCTTGGTCATATCTATCTCAATACCATGCTCAACCAGTTGCTCGTTCATTTCACTCTTATTCTCAGCCACAGCCTCAGTGGAATGCACCTCATCAGGGGGAGAGGCCCCAGTACAACTCTCCTCCCACTCTTTTGCCTCCACCACCTGCTCAACCACAACCATTTCCTCCGGCTCCACCAAGGCAACCCCAAATACTTGCTCAACCGAACCCGAACCTGAATAACAGATAGGCCCAACAAGGATATAGTGGGGAAACAACATGCCCGACCTATGTTGTGGAGATTAAATAGATTAACCTATGATCTAGGAAGGTTCTCCCAGATAACCAGCCTCCCCCTAAGGAGGATGAAGAAGAAAAAGAGAAAAGTAAACTAAAATCCATTCCATCCTTTCCTAAGAGATTAATTGGAACAACACAACCTACCCCAGAAGAAACTGAACTTCTAGGAAAATTGAAACAGTTATGTGTAAAGATACCACTTCTCCAAGCCATAAAGGATGTGCCTATATACAACAAGATGATCAAAGAGAAGTGCTTCAAGCACCCAGGAAGGCGTAGGAGAGATGCTCAAACTATCAATGTCATAGGACAATTGTCTGACCCGATGTTGGGGCAGGTAATCTGTCCGAAATATCTAGACCCTGGAAGTCCTGTAGTCGATGTCCACATCAATGGAACCATAATCCCCCATACCCTAATTAATATAGTGGCTTCCATTAATGTGATGACCAAGGACACTATGCTCAAGATCAACCTTCAGGGCTCCCTGAGAAAGACCACAACAGTACTACCGTTAGCAGACCACTCCACCATGACCCCTGAAGGGATTGTGGAAGATGTAATGGTTTCCATCAATTCTTGGGAGTACCTTACTGATTTCCTGGTTCTCTAGCCAAAGGCAAAGCTCACTGGGTATCCTCTCATCCTGGGAAGACCCTGGTTGGCTACTGCAGATGCCTACATAAGTTGTCAAGCTGGGAACATAACAATCAAGAAGGGGCATACGTCCAAGTAGCTAGTCCTATATCCCCTTGCCCAACCTTTGTTAGAACATGATTTACCTCTCTGGTTGGAGGAGGAAGATGAGGATGAAGTCTATTCCACACCATTATGTGAAATGGAAGCTACCATTTGGGGGGTCCACAAACCGAGGATGACCTTATTAAAAACTTGATTCAGAATCCACCCCCCAGTGTGTTGCCATTAGAAGAGCTGGTGGAAGAAATCCAAGCCAATCCTTTAGTTGATCTCTGTGTGGCTGACCCAACCTCTCTCTGAGTTAAGAATATGAAATTTGGCCCAGAAAGAACCTTGAAAATCAACTCATCCATATCCACCTCTCAAGAGAAAGAATTGTGTATCTTATTAAGAAACCACTTGGATGCTTTTGCTTGGAGCTATAAGGAGATGAAAGGAATGCACCCTTTAGTCTGTACCCATCACATTTATATTAAGGAAGATTGAAAACCAGTCAGGCAACCTCAAAGGAGGATGAATCCAGCCCTTAAGGACATTGTCAAAGAAGAACTGCAAAAGTTACTAGATGCAGGATTCATCTACCCTATCTCTGATAGTGAATGGGTCTCTCCTTTGGTGCTAGTGCCAAAGAAAAATGGGAAGTGGAGAATCTGTGTCGATTATTGGGAGCCAAACAAGGCCACCAAGAAGGACCATTTTCCTTTGCCTTTCATAGATCAAGTGTTAGATGGCCTAGCAGGGAAGAAGTTTTTCTCCTTCCTAGATGGGTTTAGCGGGTACAACCAGATCCAAATCAGCCTAGAAGACCAAGATAAGACCACTTTCACTTGTCCTTGGGGTACCTTTTCATATCGGGTCCTTCCTTTTGGATTGTGCAATGCTTCCACCACTTTCCAGAGAGAAGTATTGAGTATATTTGCTGAACTGGTTCATGATGCAGTGGAAATCTATATGGATGACTTTACCCCTTATGGTTCTAACTTCCAGTGAGCTTTGTCTAACCTGGGAAAACTTTTGGACAAGTGTATTGGAATAAACCTATCCCTCAGTCCCGAAAAATGTGAATTCCTGATGACTGAAGGGACCATGCTAGGTCATGTAATCTCTCAGCAAGGATTATAGGTGGACACCAACAAAATTGCCATCATCCAAAGGGTCCCACCTCCTCAAAAGGTAAGAGATGTTCAAAGTTTCCTATGTTTAGCAAGGTATTATAGAAGATTCATTAAAGATTTCAGTAAGTTAGCCTCTCCATTGTTTGGTCTTTAGGGAAAAGATGTTGAGTTCATATGGACTGACAACTGTCAAGAGGCTTTGGATACCTTGAAAAGTAAACTAGTGACTACCCCAATTTTGAGAGGCCCAAACTGGGCCCTACCTTTCCAGATTCATATAGATGCCTCGAACAAAGTGATAGAAGCAGCCTTAGGGCAAATTGATGAGAAGTTGCCTTATGCCATATACTTTGTAAGTAAAAACTTGTCTAAGGCAGAACTAAACTACACTGTAACTAAAAAGGAACTCCTAGCTATAGTCCATTCCCTAAATAAGTTCAGACACTACATCACCGATTATCAAACATTTGTACACACTGATCATGCTGCAATTAGGTATTTAATGAACAAACCAAATGTAAATGCTCGTATTATTAGATGGTTGCTTTTATTGTAGCAATTTGATTTAACCATTGTTGATAAGCTGGGTAAGGAAAATGTTGTTGCTCATTTTTTGTTTAGAATAGATCTGCCTGCAGGTGAAAAAGGAATGGTGGATGATAAAATGCCAGATGAGCACTTATTTGTTATCTCAATACTCTCTCCATGGTTTGCTGATATCGCAAATTACTTGGTTTCCACACAGTTTCCGCCACACCTGTCCTCAAAAGAGAAGAGCAAGATCATGAGGAAAAGCGCCCCTTTAACCTGGATTGGGGGAAATCTCTTCAAACTTGGCCCAGATCAGGTTCTAAGGAGATGTATCACGGAGGAGGAAGTTTTTGACATTCTCCTAACCCGTCATGATGGGCCCTGAGGGGGCCATTTTGCAACAAAGAGGAATGCCTTCAAAATCCTGCAAGCAAGTTACTATTGGCCCACTCTTCATCAAGATGTATGGAGATATATCATCGAATGTGACCGATGTCAAAGGATGGGGAAACCTACTCCAAGGGACGAGATGCCCCTACAACCTCAAGTGACTTTCAAGCCATTTGAGAAGTGGGGCATGGACTTTGTGGGTCCTGTCAACCCTCCTTCAAAGCAGAAATCTTACATCATCGTGTGCACTAATTATCTGACAAAATGGGCAGAAACAAAGGTGATCAAGGCAGCAACAGAAGAAAAAGTAGCTGAGTTTTTGAGAGAGAATATATTCTACAAGTTTGGATATCCAAGAGAATTAGTCACAGATCAAGGGAGTCAGTTTACCTCCAATCTGATTGAATACCTGCTCACACATCACAAAATTAAGCACAAAACTTCCACCCCTTATCATCCACAAGCAAATGGACAGGTGGAAGTCACTAACAGAGCTTTGGAAGGGATTTTGACCAAGGTAGTGAGCAACAACATAAAATATTAGGCAGATCGATTGGTTGAGGCCACCTAGGCCTATAACACCACCTGGAAAACCACCACAGGGTTCACACCCTATGAGTTGGTCTATGGGAAGAAGGCTTTGCTGTCAATAGAATTTGAATATAACACACTAAGGATGGTATCTCAGCTGGACCTAGATATCAGCCATGCAGAAAAGGAAAGGTTACTTCAGCTAAATGGATTGGATGAACAGAGATTGTAGGCCCTTCTCCACTCAAAGGTAGTCCAGCTTCAATGGAAAATATGGCATGATAGACACCTCAAAGAGAAACAATTCCAGGAAGGAGATTGGGTGCTGCTATATGATTCAAGGTATAAAGATTTCAAGGGAAAACTGAGGACAAGATGGCTGGGATCATACGCAGTAGAAAGGTGCAGTGACAATGGTTCAGTTTTGATCAGGACCATTGATGAAGAAGCCATCCCCATGCTTGTCAATGGGCATAGGTTGAAAATCTATAGGAAGCCCCTCTCTAAGCAAGAATTCATTGAGAATCTAAGTAAAATAGTGTTGGTAGTGGAGCAAGTCTCTGCCTCCACTCCACCCACACCCTAAAAAAAAAAAAAACAGAAAAGAAGAAAGGAGAATAAAAGATCCTTGGGTGAAAACCTCCCCTTGGAGGTGCCTAGGGCAGGCAGTGAGGGTGAAAACCTCCTGGAGGCAACCCAACTGTCTCTTAAAAAAAAAGAGAAAAAAGAGAAATAAAGAGAAATAAAGAAAAAAGAAAAAACAGAGAAAAAAGAAGAAAAATACAGAAACAAAAAAATTAACTTTTTTGAATACATTGCAGGTTGCAGGAGGGCCACATAAGAAAAAGCGACATGGCCAAGCTAAATACACCTCTAATATACTATTTCTCCATCGCTATTGTCTTTTCCGAGTTCCTGGTCTCACCTGTTCTGAAAATTATGCATCCAATAGGAGGCTTTGTGCATTCTACAAGAGGCTCTTGTAGAATCACAGAGAGCTCGGAATCAAGTCTAGAAAAGGATCAAAGGGCTACAAAATTGTCTAGAAGACCTATGGATCCCCATTCCACCATTCATCCTCCTAACTCTCCATTCCATACCTGCACTACTGCATTTCCACTTGCTTCTTTCTTCCCTGCACAGAAAACACAATAATCCTGTTTCTTTTGTTTAAAAAAAAATCAAGAATAAACAAGCTACACCCTTAACGTAACTCTTACCGAGTGCATCCCAATTGCTTTTCCTCGACTAACAGAACCTTCCTCATCTATCTCTCTAGTCCCTGCTAAAGCCTCAGTGAAAAGTTTTAGAGGGAGAAGAAATTATAGGAAATCCTGCAGGATTCCTGTAACAGCTGATCCCCTTAAAAATCGAGCTCCAAAGGCAGGGTCAGTGCAGCTAGAGATGATAAAACGTGCAAGGAACTGGTCTTGATTAAAGGTCACCAGCACGAGGTAGCCAAGCCACCAATTCAGAAGCCACGGGCGCCAGCAACAACAATCCATGAGTAGAACGCCAAAGTCTGAGCATGCAACAGCACAATAGCGACTAACAGGCAAGTGACTAAACTCGTACCTCTGTTGCATGAGTATAATTTAGAAGATGCATGGACAAGTGATATGGTTGTGATTAAACGATATCGGTGGCCAGCTAACTGGCCACCCTTGTCCAATTGAAGCAGCGCCTCTTCCAATTCAAACAGTGCCTCGTCCAGTTCAAACAACACTTGTGGGTGTAGTCGGCACGTGTGTTCAGTCAACTCGGGAAAAACTCAAAACAGGTAGTGGCAGCGTATAATGGGAATGATGGAAGTGATTGCGAGCAGGTTGCATGAAGTTTCATAATGGCACTGAAGTAGGGACCAACAATCTGGATGAGGGTAACGTACCCTTCTTGCCACCTCACCTCGTCACCGCAGAACACTCCCGTAAGCTTAAGTATGTTGCAGTCGACTGCCTCCACCACCTTTGTTTTCATTATATCAATGAGCTCTCGGCTGTAGAAACCTACCTACCACCTCTAGAGCCTCGAAATAGCCACTCTCTGTCAGATTCAGAGCCCTTTCGCTTATCAAGCTCTACGGGAGCATTATCGGACTCTACAGGAGTGGAAACACAGTCCTACAGGAAGGCCAATGAGTAGCATCGCAAAGGAAAATTCAGAATTTCAGGACAAATTCGGGCTCAAAACGGTAGGCTCAGTAAAACCCACTTTGCATTTCCATATATATACAAAAGGTGGTGGGATTCGAAGCAAAGTATTGAGTTGAAAATAAGGGAGGAGTGAGAACAGAGTCTACCTATGTTTTGTAAAAAAAATTATACAGTTTCCCCATTTTCTCTTTGCATTGAAATATTGTCTCTTTCTCCTCCGTGGTATTCTCCTATGTAAAGAGATGATGCAACTTTAGAAAATTAAGCCTGTAAAAAAAGTGAACTTGCATTGGGTGGTCTGCTTATGTTGTGAAAGGAAAAAACACTGTCCTATATGCTCTTTGATTTTTGAAGATATTTTTTCCCTCAAACAGACCGAGAAGTAAATTAAGTTTAAGAACAGAGTTTGAAGGGAAGGAAAGTTGCAATTTGTTTTTGTTAAAAAGGAGGAACACGAAAAAGTCTCTCTCTGGTTCCAAAAAAGAAAACCTCAGCTGTTCCTCTGTTTCCGGGTTTGAAATTTGTTGCCTTCCTCCTCACCTGAGAATTTCCAGCAGTCTCTAAACATCATTATAGGGGGTTTTATGAGGAAGGAGCCTCTGAATTCAACTAAGTTGCATGAACATACAAAAGTGGTAGCCCTATTTACCAGGGAAAATTGGATGCCTTTCTTTGAAAAATTTCATGGGTATGATGAGGAAGTCACAGAGGAATTTTTATTGTCTTTAAAACCTCACTCAAAAACCCATGCCACTGTCAGTTTCAAGGGTCTAACCATAGAACTCACACTGAAATTCATCAGTAGGGTCACCAGTCTCCCACTTGGGCTACCCTGGAGCAAAGAAGAAAAACCATTGGGTCAAGTTGCCAGGAAGACCTTTTTCCAGCCTGATGAACAGCCTATGGAGGATAATAATGGCACCAGGAGAACAAGTACACCTTACCCATGGAGTGAGGTCAGTTATTAGATCATGAAATATATCTCCTGTGAAGGAAGATACAACATAGTTTATGGGTATCATTCCAGACTGTTACATGAACTAAGATATGGTATGGACCTTCCTACATCCAGAAAAATCAGTATTCCATATTTTCTCCTACAATCCTTGATAGAGTCTAGCACTAAATTGAAGGCAGAGGTTCCAGACCAATTCACTCACCATGGGCTAATTAAATTGCTGGTGGAGGATGCCCTCCACACTTACACAATCCCCATAGCCTGGGGGATTTTTAGGAACATGACTAGAGAGGATGATATAAAAACTCTCACTGATAACCTTAGTCCATCTGAAAGTGAAGAGGAGGAACAAAAAGGGGAAGATGAGAAGGAAATCCATGAAGAAGAGGAACCCCACACAGAAGAAAGAGGAAACTAGATAAGAGAGGAGAAACATGACACCACCACAGATGAGCCTAAAGCAGAGAAGAAGAAAGAATAAAAAGTAGAAAAAGGTAAAACCACGGCAGAGAAAAAGAAGAGGACAAGAAATGAAAAGAAAAATCCTAAGACAGTTCAGAAAAAGTTTGCCATAGGAAAGACAGAAACTAAACAAGCAGAGGAGAAAACAAAATCAGATATAGTAGACACAAAACTAGCAGAAATAGGCAAAACAAAAGATGAAGAAGAAGCACAACAATAAAAAGTGTCTCCTGAGACACTAGCAAGAGAGGCAGCATCTGTTCTTGATGCACTTAGTACTCCAGCCAAGCCCAAAGGAAAAAGGAAGAGACAACCATCTATGTACTTCAAGGCTCAAAAGAGCACCAGAATAAGATGGGGAAGCCTCAGCCACCTTCAAAGGATCCCATCATCATTGAGGATGTCCCTACTATAATGAAGGAGGAATCTCCCTCCAAAACCCCCATCACTACGAAAGACGAAGTCCTAAGACCTCCACTTGGAAAGAAAGGATCAAACTAATGGACTCTAAAACAGTCCTATAGGAGGCGTAGACCTCTCTACACGAGACATTGGCAAAGCTCCAAGAGACTGAAAAACTTGAAAAGAAGGCAGAAGAACAGACCAAGGAGGAAGACAAGGCGAAAGAGATACCAGTGCCTGGACCTCAGCCTAACTTAGGCTCCTAGTCCAACCTTCTGGAAGGGGGGAAATCATCCCACAAAAGTTTGCAATCCTTCTTTTCTTCGAGTTGGAAAAGGAAAGCGTCAGGACCCATACATGGATGCAGATTGCAAAATCAAAAGGGATGGAAGACATTGGGCACATGGAAAACAAATTGATGGAAATGGGCAAAGAATTGAGCATGGTCAGGCATAAAGAAAGCATCAGAAGAGGTCAATTAGAGGTAGAAAATGAAATGCTAAAGAAGTAGCTGCAAGAAAGGGAACCTCAAGGAGGAAATGAGTTGTCAATCTTAAAAAGACAGCAATAGGAAGAGGAACCCCAGGCAGATAGTGAGACATTAATAAAATAGAAACAGGAAAGGGAATCCCAAGCAAAAAATGAGGTGTTGATCTTGAGAAGGCAGCTACAGGAAAAGGAAGCCCAATTAGCGTGCATGGCCAACTGGGCTATGGAGGCATTATAGTACAAACAACCAACCAAATCATATGCAGTGTACCTCAAGGATCAGTGGCTCCAATTTCAGATCAAGACACTGGCTGAGAGGGGCACAATACCTTTTCAGGATTATGGCCAATTCACGCATCTATGTGATCACAGTTCAACTGTGGACAAAGCGAAGTTAGCAGAATTTTACTTGCAAAACATAGCACTTACTGACATGAACTTATGGGATCCAAATGTTGCGTTGAGAGACTTGCAGCTAATGGCCATGGCATCTTGGATGAGCCATGAAGAGAAAAGGGTAGTAGAAATCCAGAAAATGATGGCAAAAGAGCTAAATGAACCCATGATGATTAGAGAAGAACTAGCAGAACCCATGGCTCTCATCTATGCCCACCAACACCTTGCAGCTAATCCTCAAGTTGTCCTAGACTATGTTGATAAGTAGGCCCAAGCTATTGCACATTTCGAGGACATGGAGAGATTGTTTGGAGATGACTGCATTCATGCCTGCATGAGAAGGTGGAACACATTGACACAGAGCCTACGGATCAGGAAGTATCACTCCCCAAACAGGATGAGGGAAGCCATGAGGAGAGTGCCACTGTATAAGCACTCTATGCAAAGTTTGAAGGCCAATTGGATTGTCCTCAAATTCAGTCCTCCACTGCTGCTAGGACTGCTGGAAGGAGTGAAAGAGGAGGAACAACAGAAACAGTGGGAAGAGGTGGATAGAAAAGTAGGATTCCATGACAAGGAGAAGATATCACATTAGAAGCATGGGATGTCAAGGAATTTTTTAGAGCCATCAAGGATGAGGAGTTAGACTAGTTGCTCAGAGGATGAGCAACCGATTTAGTAGGGGGTGATGATGAGCCCCAGAAATGGGTAATTATATGGGCTCATTTTGCCTCTTAATTCAACGTAATCCACCATTATCATTATTTTATTGCATTTTTTTTAATATATTTATGCTAATAGAGTGAATTGGGTTAGTCATTTTTCCATGTAGTCTAATGTGTGCTTTATGCAGATTTTTTTGCCAATTTTGGACAAAAGTCAAGGGATTTATGAGCAAATGGCAACAAATACTCAAGGAAAATAGGGAAGAGGATTTGTAGGGGGGTTTCTCCTTCATTTATGAGCCCTTTCCTCGAATCCTCCATCAGCAACTCGAAGCACAAAGGTCCACATTGATGTATCCAAGGGACAACCGAGCAAGTAAAGAAAGACTATTGTTTATCTCCAGTTCTAGGAAGCTGAGTTCCTTGATTTTAGGAGGACTATTGGAGGACTTCATTTGTATAAATAAGGGGGCTTAGAACCTCAGTAGGTTAGCCAGTCATTAGTATAATTTTCGCACTTTTGTGCAGCACTTGTTCAGCTTATTCTCTAGTTCCTTTTTTAGAACAGTTTATGTAATGTGACTGCTATTTTTGATAATGAAGATGAAACAGTTTTTGAGCCAGCACTGATCTCTTTCAGAGGGATGAAGCTTTTGGGTTAGGGACCAATCCAAGATGCCCAACACCTCTTGCTTGGTACTTATATGTTTTTGCTTCAGTTCATGAGTAGATTTTCGTTACATAGATTCATTTTACTTAGATTAGGTTGCTTTTGATGGTTTGCTTAGCTATTTTTGTTTTAGTTGCACAAGTAGGTTACTGCAGTGACAAAATAAGATTCAAAAAGGCCAACAACAGGGCTTGATCTCCTTTCTCCCTTTCGAGGACTATGATTTGAGGTCAAGGCAATACTGCTGCCACCAAAAACACAGTTTTGCTCTTCCATGCAACTTCTAGTGTGATGACTTGATTTGGAAAGATTGATATAATGATTCAGATTCAGTTGCCTAGATTATTTCTTGTTCTTTTACCATAGATCTCTCTGCATGATTTTCTATTCAAAGGTTATTGTTCAGCATTTTCTGTTTGTAGGTCAACAATTAGGTCAATCTAGAGAATTTCAGTTTTTTTAGTCCTTTTCTTTGATCAGTTTTTTTAAGTAGATGTACAGATCTCTTGCAAGACACCTCAGCTCACTATATATCCATAAAATAGCCAGCACCATCTCAATTCTCAGATATTTCCCAAGTCATTCGCAACATTTCACCAATCTGCCCTAATTTATGCATTTTTTTCCATAAGCTTCCCTCTTGCCATTTGAAAAAATCCAACCATCATGTTCCCTCTTGATCTTCCTTGACAAGCTCTAGACACCTCAACACCTTCATCTAGCCTTCAGTTACCCTTTCCCATCATTTTTGCACCTTCAAAACTCCAAAAATATCTCTCGGCCTTCTCTTGTAGATCCTCCTGTAGATCCCCTGCAACCTCCTATAGAATTTCCTGTGAGTGATTTTTCGAAGTCCAATCACTATAAAAGTCTTCAGAAGGGTACTAGGGGCTTCTTAGGACCTCTCCACACCTTCCTCCACCTTTTTGAAAGCCAAAGCCACCTTCCTTCGCCACCAAACCTCTGCACAATCATAACCAGATAAATCACAAGCATAAGAATTTCACATAAAAACACTCAAAAGCACAAAAAGATGTTTCCTTCTCATTTCTTTTCAAAAGTAGCTTGAATAAATGTAATTTACCTTTTTCAGTAGTCAATGGCACTCGTCGCATTATTTTATATCTCTTTTTCGGGAAAAGTAGGGTTAGTTGGATAAATTAGGGTTTGCTAGAGTTTGCTTTACATTTCAGTTTTCCTTCTCTTTATGAAAATAGAATAGCCTGCGTAGAGTTAACTTTCTTTCATCATAGTTAAAAGCTTCTTCTGAGAATTCATAGAAGTTGGCTTAAGCTCCTAGTGATCTTGCACTAGCTGACCAAGTGACAGCCTGCAGCAAGAGCTAGTACTTGTGCATACAGCACCGTCGCTTCCAAGTTTGTTACGAACTACCAGATTGATAAAAGTAAAGTAGGAGCCCCAGGAGTTACAACATTATTATTACAATATTGGTATTCACTAGCTAGCATAGCAATCAATCTTTCTGGCTTGCACGAAAAACCCAAATCCATTTTCGTCAATTGTATGGGTAGATCATTCATTAGAGTTTGGTACTTCTTCTGATCCTTTCTCACGTATCTTTTTTACTGATGAAGGAATCGTCAAATCAATGATGATGGAAGGAGAATAATGGGAGGATTATCATCATCGTTCCAATCTTCCAGATCACACCAAAGATTATTCACATGAACTCAATCACCCTTCAGTTTTCTATTTCCTTTTGAATTCAGTTTCCATAGATACAGTAGATTCTAAGCGAAACCTGTTAAATATTGAAGAGACAATTTCTATTAATATTTCGACCAAACCTAACATTGTAGAAAACATTCATGTTGGAACATCTTGTTCTCCATCAAAACTTGATATTTTTCGTGCTCTCTTTCATGAATTCCAAGATATATTTGCATGGTCATACGAGGAGATGCCAGGAATTGACTCTAGTATAGCTGAACATGAAATCAAAATTTATCTTGATGTCAAACCAGTATGACAACACCTTCGACCTGTTCATCGAAAGAAGGCTACTACCATTAAAGTGGAAGTTGAAAAACTTTTTCATGTTGGTTTCATTTACCCTTTTCCTCTTACTGACTGGGTTTCCAATATTGTTCCTATCATGAAAAAACAAGGGACAATACAAGTGTGCATCGATTATAGGGATGTAAATTAGGCTTGTCCAAAAGAAAACTATCCCACTCCCTTTATCAACTAGATTATTGATGAATGTGCCGGATGCAAAATATTCTCATTTATGGATGGATTTTCCAGCTACAATCAAATCAATATCTGCCCAAAGGACCAATCAAAAATTGCTTTTATTTGTCCATGGGGCAGATTCGTCTATTAGAAAATCCCATTTGGTTTGAAGAACGCAGGGGCAAAATTTCAGAGGGCAATGAATTATCCCTTCCATGACATCAAACATATTGTTCAACCTTACCTTGATGATTTACCTGCTCATTCACGAAAGTGGACTAATCACCCGCAGCATTTGAGAGTTATATTTATAAGGTGTCAAAACTACAAAATATGACTCAATCCACACAAATGTGTATTTTGTGTTGGTTCTGGTCATTTTCTTTGTTTCATAGTGTCTAAGGAGGGAATTCGACTCGATCCATTTAAGGTTCAGGCAATCCTTGATTTTCCTCCACCTTCAAATCTACTTCAGTTACAGAGACTCCAAGGGAAGGCTCAATTTCTAAGGAGGTTAGTTCCTAATTATTATGAATTGGATAAATAATTTACTTGTTTATTGAGAAAGGGGATACCTTTCCATTGGGATCAGGTTGCGCAAGCTTCCTTTGATTCTCTTAAAGATGCCTTGATTAGAGCCTCATTAATATATTCCCCGAATTATCAAAATGACTACTTCATGTATCTCGCCATTGTAGATACAAGCATTGGCATGGTTTTAGTCCAAGAGGAAGATGGGATTGAACATATGATATATTATTTGAGCCGCAATCTCAATGATACAGAAAGTAAGTACTCTTATGTCGAGAAACTAGATTTGGAAATTGTTTAAGCTGTACAGATATTTCACCACCATATCCTGCTTCGGAAGACCACTGTCATTTTGGATTGCAACCTTATGACATATATTTTTTCACGTCAATTGCTGGGGAGAAAGTACTCAAAATGGATAGTCATTTTGTAGGAGTTTGATCTGGAATTCATCAAGTCCAAATCAAAGAAATATCTAGTTTTCATCAAGCTACTTTTCGACCTTCCCTCGACTTCTATCGATTCAACATTAGAACCATCGATTCTGGATGAGTCTCTGTTCCTAATTTCATCATCTCACACGTGGTATGGAGATATACGGATTTATCTCCAGACCCAGATTTTCCAGCCAGATACCTCTCGCTCGCAACAATGATGTATTTGATACCAAGCCAAAGATTCTCTAATCATTGGCGACACTCTTTATCGTCGTGGTATCGATACGATATTACGAAGGTGCCTCACTCATGAGGAAGGCACAAAATTTTTGAATGATTTCCATTCAGGTGCTTTTGGTGGACACTTATCTAGTTATGAAACCACGCAAAGAATTCTCTATGCTGGTTTCCTCTGGCCTAGTATATTCAAAGATTGTATAATTGCCATCAGAAGCTGTCACGCATGCTAGATCTATGACCGTAGATCTAGATTACCACCTGCACCATTTCATCTTGTCATAGTTGTCGAACCATTTGCCAAATGGGACATTGACCTCATGACATGTAACCCCACCTCAGCCCGGGGACAGGGGTATATTATAGTTATCATTGACTATTTTACCAAATGGGCCTAGGCAATGCCAACATTAAACAACAGTGGAGAAACAACTGCTCTTTTCTTCTTCAACCACGTGGTTGCCTAGTTTGGTGTACCATAGGGAATAGTTACAGATCATGGGTCGCATGTTTGCAATCACATGATGAATGAGTTAACTACCAAGTTAGGACTTTCACTTGATAGTTCTACTCCGTATTACGCGCAAGTGAATGGACAAGTTAAGGCCATCAATGAAGTCCTGAAGCGAATGCTTTAAAGAATGATAGGGGTTCATAAATGAAACTAGCATTTAATCCTGTACTTTGCCTTGTGGGCATATCAAACCTCGATGAGAAATGCAATTGGATTCACACCCTTTCAATTGGTGTATGGTTTGGAGGCAATCTTGTCAATACAATGCGAAATTTCACCTCTCAAACTCGCGATTGACCTGTTGCCAGACACTTCTGAAGAAGAAGCATGTTTCTTGGAACTTATCCATCTAGATGAAACCCGTCGTGAAGTTGCATTATCTAACAAAGTGCACAAGTAATGGATCAAGGTGCAATATGACAGAAATGTCAAGCCTCACATTTTCTCAGAAGGAGACCTGGTCTTGCTTTAAGATCAGGAAGAAGATAAACTTGGAGCATGGAAATTTGAACCACATTGGATGGGTCCTTATATTGTCAAGCGTGTTTTTGAAAAAGGAGCCTATGAGTAGGTGGACTATGATGGAATTCCATTGCCACAACCCCGAAATGGGTCGTATCTCAAACGTTACTATGCTTAATTAAGTGTAGTAAAAAATCACTATATATACGCTTTAATTTGATGCATGTGTCAATGTGTCTTTTAGAGTTTTTATGTGGTTAAGTAATCCACTTTGCATTTGTTGCAGATGTCAGAACCTTTGGAACCATTTTTTGGTTACGTCGATGGTGCTAGTCGTAGTACGCAGAACCTATCTTCTACAGCATGGGCCATTTTCTCTCCAAGTGGAGAGTTAGTGAGTTTTCAAGGGATTTGTATAAGTTGATCGACGAAAAATATCACTGAGTATAGTGCGTTGATCGAACTTCTCTCTGATGCCATTTCACTTGGCATCTGCTAAATCATCATTAGGCTGGATTCACAACTCGTTGTACTACTACTAACAAACATTTATACTGTCCGAAATCCAACAATTCTTTGTATGTTCCTTAGAGTTCATCTTTTCGAAAGACATTTTGAGTACATTCAATATCAACATATTTCTAGAATCTTTAACACATTAAATGACTCATTAGCAAACTATGTGTTAAATCTACATTTGTGAAACTTTTAAAAGTAAAATTTTCAATTCACATCATCAGTTGAATAGGATTGTATATAGCCATACATATAAAAACTCTGAAAGTAAAATGGATAGATGTTTTAAAAGTTTTTACAAAATTTGTGTCCAAGACATGTTTGGTCATCTGACCTAAATACTCAAAATGCATGCAAAAAACATCCTAAGTAGACCTAGTGATGCTCATGATAACAGGTCGCAACCTGAGCTATCATGCGCAAGAGCCACATCCAACAGCCTGAAACACCAATAGTATGGCGCTCAGCCTCATAGGTAACTCCTCAATCCAGACATCTAGAATACCAAGGGTTAATCCCTCCACATGATCCTACAACTCTGCTAAGGTCTCAGCTAAATCCAAATCCTAGAGGACCACTCTCCCAATGTTTCTCCTCACTGGCCCACCTGCCTCTTGTTGGTGCCTCATAGGCTGAATAGTACCTACATCTGCATGCATGAGAACAATTTTAGTTTAGTATTGGAACATCAAAACCCAAAAACATGTAGAAACTAAAAAATCAAAAAACATTTTGGTCAAAAATTTACCTATAGCACCCCATTGAGCGCCCACTGGTAAAACCAAATCTGGATCTCCATGAAAATCCATCCCTGAGTATGGATGCTCCTTCATGACAATGTGTTGTCAATCGAGCCAACTGAAGAATGCAGTGGAAAAAATGATTGTTGACTGACCCGCATGTCTGGCCATCAATTCAACCCACCTTTGCATCCGTGGATCTCTACAACCAGTTACACCCAGTGTTACATGTTGTGGTTGCATCAATGGAATTCTTTCTAAGGAAAAAGTGATTAAGATCGAACCATAGCTAAAATTCTTCATATTACCACTTTTCACCTTTGTCAGTTGTTCTTTCAGTGAGGAAAGCACGACCTCAAACCAGTTGAATACTTTTGGCTCAAGACACTCTAGTGCATACTACATATATGATATGTTCCCCAGATGAAGTGTCACACTACTAGCTGACTTTTTGATAGTGAAAAGGATAGTTCTCAAAGGCAAATCACTCACATCCCTAATGCTTATTTTCCCATCCTTGCTAAGCTATGTACCTGGCCAACAAAACTGTCGAATATAATCTCTCACCAATTCACCTCCACGGGCAAATCCTGAAAGTGAGATGGGGGCACCTCGCCTCAATAGTTTGGTAAGAAAGTAAACATCATCGATCACAATAGGGACCACTTTGTCCCCTATGTGAAAATCCTGATCTATCTGATCCCATGCAAGAACAAGGAACTGCAATAGTTCTATTTCTTGCCTCATTCTGGACAACCTGGAGTATTTAAGCAATCCACAGTTTTTGAGGGCCTCAATTGTACCCGGATTATTTAGGGAAATCATGTCTTGTTCTTCATCGTCTCTTTCTCACCAAGTAATACTCATTCTGATCTGATGAAAGCCTGCAATCAAACCATAAGCTTAATTAGGATCCTTTGCATGCAAAAACCAGGACAAATTTTGGAGCAAACAGGTGCAATTTTTTTGGGAAACTCGCCCAGTGTAACCCAAGCAAGGAGACAGTGCACTGCAGAGAAAACAACCTTCTATCTGGGTGCTCTTCAACGCAATTTTTGACATGCAAGCCTACACTGATCCTAGGGAAAAAAATCTAACCCCAGAGGCCCCAAAAAACCCTAATACTTGCATGAAATAGTAAAAGAATGACATAAAAAGAAAGAGGACAGGTAGATCTCCTACCTGGTTTGGACGGCACGAGAAATTGTCCACAGAATCTCTTGCAATCAGCTACTGAAGTTCAATGTAAAAAACTAGCCCAGAGCACAAAACTGAATGGTGAATATCAAATGGTAAAAATGACATGGTAAAAACTTGTTTTATGTTTATTTCATGTTCACTAATCGGATAAACTTTAGTATTTACCTATTTTTACTCAGGAAATAGGTATGTTTAATCCATTTGGTGGTGTTTTGAGCAAGTTTTACAGCTGACTTATAGAATTTTACGTGCTCGATTGTAAATTTCATCTTTGACCACAGAGCATACTTTTATCTCTTTTTCGAGCTTTGATAAACATCGAAAAAGGAACCCCCTTGGAGTCCTCTTTAAGCTCTTCTCAGACTCTCTAAATATGAAAACATTACCGAGCGCTTTTCCTTTTCATCTTGTTAACGGATTCGAAATGACATCTATTCAGTATATGTTTAACCCTTTTTTGTGCTGAGATAGATTATTCACGAAAAATGAATATGTTGACTGGACATGGTCAATAGGTTCTCTCTCGTATTGTTTTACACTTTTTCGGGCTTGAGAGACAAAATCTACTAAAAATAACTTGTGGAGTTTTCTTTTTGTCCCTTTTCAAACTCTCTAAACATGAAAAGGACAAAGTTATCTTTGTCGTTAAACTCGTTAGAACATCAAATAGCGACAAACTTGTCAATCATGACAAGATTGTCTTTCACCTTCGCTAGACTCAGTAAAACATCGCACAGCGATGGATTCACCTGAAGGGTGGAATTATACAACAAGCATATGTTATCCTACTCGAGCTTGATAAAAATAAAGAGGTACTAGTCAGCAATGACTAGGGAAAATGGAAAAAGTTGTAAACCACTTTTTGGTAGTAGGTCGCTCTTGAACATGACACTTTCACTTCATCGTCGTGACTATTTTTTTTGGGTTATCAGCTTGATGGTTATCATACCGTAGGTCTATCATACCATCCATCATTTCGTTTTGGGTCAATGCTACCAATTCATTTCAGTGTCACTGGCATGTTCAAGAGAAGTCATTCAATTAAAATTCATACATTGCAATACCAAAAACCTTCATTTTCATGACTGCTATTCCTAAACCTTGTGTTCTCAGTCACATTCCATATCCAAAAATCATTACACTTGTTTCGTGTCATTGATGCGGGATACATCAAGGCCCTCCTGCGATGAGTTGCTTCTTGTCGACATCAGCTCATTATCCAAGAAGTTGACTTAGAAACACCCTTCTAGTACCTTGAGGCTTGGATACATCAATGGCAAGTTTCTCGCTTCTGGCGATAGGTTGACATCAATGGCCTTCGACCGAAAGACTTTGTATGATGTTCAACATCAAAACATTTATTCACACCATGCAGAATGTACTGCAGTACCTTGAGGATCATTATCATTATCGATGATTTATCTCGCGTCTGTTAACAACTTACATCATTGGCTGGTAATCAGGTGGTGTCTTCCCATGTTCAACTTTAGATCACATATTCTCATGGTTAGACTTGTACTTGAGCAAACGATTGGACAAGATAGAAGACCCCAAATCTAGTTTCATCCATATGGGCTGCAATTTCAGGAAATGTACCAAATCATCTGTATAATGGCTTTACATTGATGGTCATTTTGATCATGGGTCTATATCTGCAGACAACTGTCTATGTACTTGTAATGAAAGTTTATATGATGAGCATGGGTATGCCTTCCCTCAACAATTCATGCGAAAAAATCAAAATATCATATTTTAATCGATGCAGGTCACCAACGACTTCGGAAACTCCTCATCACATCGTAAAGAATTTCACTCGACATTAGATTTTTGACTTCATTTTTTAGGGGGCAGTTGTTACAGATCCATTTGGGAACATCACTACCATCATATAGATCAGTCTTCTCGGGCTCATCAAACCCTAATTTCAGTTGCTACATTCCCTAAACAATTGAACCTTTTGAATGCCTCCTTCACAGACAGTTTCATGGCCTAAAGACATCTTGAAATGACCTCTAGAGGGACCAGCGTAGTTAGTCCCATGCAAAGGTGCACTATAGAGAAGTTAATTCCATGCTAGGATGCTCTGCAGAGCACTTAGGCCCTCTTTGACCTGCGCTGGGGAATCTTCTGGAGCCTTCTAGAAGATTCCCACACTTATCTTCTCCTATGAGCTTGAAAATGGATGAGGAGTGAGTTAAGATACATCCTATCCTCTCATCCCTTCCTCCATGGAACTAATTCTAAGTACATAAGGCCATTCAATACCCTCATTGATGACAAAATCTCCTCCATATTCCTATACGTTGAGCACTCATCTAAGTGATCAAGGGGTTGGGCTTTGATGATTGTAAGGAGATAATGTTAGTTTGACAATTGAGACTATTGTAAGTGTCGTTATGTTGCTGGATTGTCATGCTTAGGATGTGATGTGGATGGAACCAAAGTTGGAGGAGTGACTTTGAATCAGGCTTCATGGTTGTAATTCTTCCTTCTATTCAATAAAGTGTTTGCACCTTTTTCCATATGCTTATCTTGATATGTGATGCTTATAAGTGTGAATGTATCTGATTCCAATTATTTGTAATCAATATATCTTTTGCTTTGATTGGTTCTTTGTCTTCTGTTGATGTTTACAGGTACTTCTCAAGCGTGTTAAGTACAGGAAGGAGAGACAGGATTGATACAAAGGAGACAAGAGGAAAGTGATAGTACAAGTAGGTCCTCTCATTCTCTTTGTCTTATCTATTGTTTATAGGAAAAGGTTGAAGTGCTTTAAACTATTGTTCTAGATATATCTACTATCTAGGGAATTAGTATTTATCCGTAGATACCGAATTCCTCATAAAACTCCCTAACACTCCTCAAAATGCATTAGCACACTGTGGCACACCTTAGAACTCTTCGACATGCCCTGCCACTTCATAACATGTGCATCACTCCCTAACACACATTGGAACTTGGCATGTATTGGTGCTTGGAAAGTCTTAGCATGTATAGAATTCATTGATATGCCTTGGCATGATTTGGCATGGTTTAATATTAAATTTATTTGAGATCAACTATTGGAAAGTAGATGAGAAGTAATAGAGGAATATTTAACACTTAGAATGCACTAACACTGGGCACCTATTGGCACCTAGTGTTGGTGACTTATTAAAATGTAAATTGATGACTTATTAACCCTCTTATGTGTTCATTTCATTGTATTTTAACTTGTTTCTCATTTTTGTTTCCTTGACAGTACCTGGAACATATTGTGAAACCCTTGCAAATCTTGGCATGCCTTATCAATTGGCACATCTTCTCATATTTGACATGCCTTCACACTATCTAACACATGTTAGTATTCCCTAGCATGCCTTGGAACTCAAAACTAGCCTCACACCCTCATAACTAGAAGTTCATGTGACATTGGCCTGCTCCACCTGCAATAACTTCACCAATCACACCTAATACAAGTATATTATGCCATTTTCACCTAAGAACTGCCTATAAATCATCTTAGGTCACTCATGTCCAAGCTCAACACGTCCCAATTAAGAACTTACCAAGACAAGGATCACATCTAGCCATCGCCATAAAACAAATAAGCAACATAGCTTACACAAACAATATTTCACATGAATATCCAGTTCATATAAACAATAGAGCATTAACTAAGAGTTTGAAAGAACCACAAGATACACAAGACACACATGATCTATTTTGGCATAGGCTGAGTGCACCAAAACTTATACACAATAATTTACAATATTTAATTTTCTAAAATAGTTTAAAACATGAGCATTTAGCCTAGATGTGCCACATGTCATATACAAATAATAACTAAAGGAAAAACAATGTTGTGTCGAGTGAAAAGTCTCCCTTTGTCTAAAGCTTCTCTTTCGATCCCTTTATCCCAACCGTAGCCTTGCCTCTTGCAAATCCTATTATGAACATCTCCTAAAACACTTCATCCTTGGCACACTTGAATTCATTAACACTCTCTGGAACACACTCTTATTTGTTAATTTCCATTAATTTTGACCTAGTTCTCCCTAGTTATGCCTCAGCACTCCCTAACACTCCTCAACATGCATTGGTATTGTCTGACATGTGTTAGCATGCCTTTTCATTCCGTGTCATGCCATGACCCTCTGTAGCTATCATACCCTCACAACTACCCTTCTTAATTTGCAACTTGGGAACCCAACCAAGTCCTCACTTGACTACAAGAGTGTTGGGTGTGGAGCCTAATTATCTTCTTTATTCAGAGGTATCACCGCATTGGACCCCAGTTTGTAATGTCACAGTAACACTGCCCATAATATTTTCGCTGCAAGGGGGGTCTGGGGGCGACAATGATCTTTAGGAGCCCCCCCGCTCGTAGGGGATTGGGGGCAGCACCCCCGAAGCTAAAAATAGATGTAAAATTTCCTTGTAAAATGTTGTAATTTCGTAGTCAATCTGGGCCATTCATTAGGTGGAGATCTGGTGATAGAAGTTATGTTTAATTTATGGTTTTTTTCCCTACAAGGCAACCCCTCACTATATACGAGGGAATTTTATTCCGTCTATGTACATCGGTATTTTGAGCAAGAAAGAGAGAGGAGATTGTGTGACAGTGAAGAGGGAATTACAACAGGTCTACTGTAGGTTGTATCTCTTCATTTTGCTGGATAATATAAAAGGAAGGACTGGCTTTTTCTCCGTGGACGTAGCCCAAATCAGGTGAACCACATATATCTGTGTCTCTCTTGTTTTATGTGTTTTCTATGTTTATATTTCTACAATATATTTTATGTGTTCCATTTCTATGTAATATATAATTTTCTAACAAAGAGTTTGAATAAGTTATGATTACTACAAATAGACTATGTTGTTGAATTGTGTAGCTTAGGAGGTACTCCACAAGCCTAGTGAGATGGGTTTGTGTGAATTTGTTCACAAAAGGCTTTGTGGGAAAAGAACCCAAGCAAAGGGGTTTTGGACCCAAGATGGGGTTTAAAATATAAAAGAAAATTAAAAAGGAAAATCAATATTTCCTAAGGTCTAAGTGGATAAAACTTGTAAGTTCTAGAGGGTTCCTAAGAGGCCTAGCTAGGAAAAGCTATTTAAGTAGGCATTAGTATGAAGGAAAGAACATCAAGTGAGAAGGAGCTCATTTGATCAAGGAGGCCAAGAGAGATGTATTCCTAAAGTAGGCCAAGTTAGAGGGCTGAGTAAGGGTTGCTAAAGGGAGGCCATCATCATCCACCAAGAGAAAGATCATCATGTGAGGGTTCTCTTCTGGTAGATTGAGCTCAAGAGAGGTAGCTCATGAGAATTTGGGCATGTGATTTAAGTGGTGTTTTTGTGTGAAGGTCAAATCAAATTCTGAAATAGCGGAGAGGGTTGAGACCCTGTATTGTGGTGGCTAGTAGGTTACAAGGTCTGTGATAAAGACCAACACAAATGGAGGTATTTCACTGTAGTTTAGGTCCAAAACATAAGTACTCATAGGTGTAATATTGACTGAGGTAATTGTAGTTTGAGGGTCATATAGATCTAAATTTCAGGTCAAGATTTAGTAAAAATAATGCCCAAAATCCATGGATCCATATGATCTAGGACGAGTCTCTTATGGAAGAAATATGTATTGTTTTTTTATGGGTGGACATGCTGGCTTGATGGGCCCTGACCCAGGTTCAGTGTTAATTAGCCAAGCAAATCCCTACACTATTGGCCCTTTTGGCATCAATCCGTGGAGTGCGGACTGAAGTCTCACCCAAAGCAGTATGGGGGATGCAGGAACCAAGTTTCCACACCCAGAGATGGTAGTGATGTCATTTTATACCCTAAACCTTCCTTCACGTAGGTCGATAAGCCTTTTAGGGCTTATCGATATACTCCTCTTAGTCATCCCCTAGACCTCCGTGAAGGTCTACGACTATCCTTCACATACCCTAGATAGGCGGATTAGACACTTACGTGCCTTTATAATTACTCTTACTTCTGTATTTACCCAAATTAGCTTAAGTATTTGATAACTTCAACATGCATTAAGATGATCTTCGTGTAAACAGATATTCTTACTTGCATTCATATAACAAATAAAAACATACAAATTCGCGCATCAATACAACATTAAAACATAAACCCAATATTCATCATAACATAATCATATGCATTTATAACAGAAGTAAAATAGATCATACACAGATAATTCCAGAATAATTCTCTTTATTGATGCTTTAAATCTTCTTTACAGACTTTGACCGCCCTATGCACACAGTTGTAGGGGTCCGCACACTCAACTCTGGACTTCTACCCTAGGCCTCTACGCACACAGCTGGAGAGCCTCTTTCCTACGCTAATATGTTTTGCTCTTAACTCTCACAGACCCATTACATTCATCAATGAATCAAACATACTAAGAACTGAACTGCCTTAGACTCTTCTATGACTTCCCTTTTTATACAATCCCGTCGTTCGCATATCATGGGTATATCTCCTAAATTAGACATGAATTACATAAAGTAAGGGAGGAAAACCTTTACGACACTTCACATCTTTTCACTCCATGACCACAAAATGCAGAGAATTTACACTTCTTATACAAAAACTTGGGCTTTTTGCCCCAAAACGTGGGCTTTTAACCCCAAAAATGACCCTAGGGGACCTGTTCCCAACAAGCCCCCAACACAAATATGATGACTCACCCTCAATTCACTATGCTGGTGTGGATATCTTGGCATGAAGACCTCTTAAATCCACTTGAACTATTGTAAATTTGACGATACATTGTGTCGCTGCCTGCTTAACCTGCTCCACCAGCTGCTCTGTTGCTAGTCCTATGCTATCTGCCATGATTTGTTGTTGTGTTTCCTATAGGATAGCTAATTTTCCCTCAATGGTGGTAGTGAGCACATAGGCCTCATCCAACCAAGGCCCCAATTTGGGCTTCAGTACTACCTCTCTTCGCTGTGTTGCATCCGCCTATTCCATCAGTCCCTTTGCTTCCTGTAGCTTGGCCAACCTTTGTGTGATGGAGATGGTGTGCGTCATTGCTCTGACCTTGTTATACTGCTGCTATAATTCCCTCACCTCTGTTACTAACCTCTATAGGCTAGGATATTCCTGTAGACTGGTAAGTACCTCCAGAGACTGCTTAAAGAGCATTGTATAATATGTTACCGTGGCATCTACTATAGCAACTGCATCCTTGACAACTAACTCGTGCTACTCTTTGACCTCTGGTGGGGTTAAATGCTAGGCCTTCAACTCAAGCTCTGTGATATTAAGGTTTAGTTCAAACTAAACCTTGGATAGCTCTATCTTTGCGTCATGCACATCTATAGTGAGCTTCCTAATTTTGGCTTCCATCGATGCTTCTTCTGGGATATGCAGCTCTGAAATGGTTCTGCATGTTTCGACAACTACTATCGCAGTGTGCTCATTCTTCTCCTACACCTTCTTCCATGTGTCAATTTCCAAAGTATTTTTGATGAACATCTACATATTCTTTACCTTTTTTTGCTAATCACACTTAGCGCATGCTACTCTTGACCTTGAAGTTCTGCGATCTTACTTACTTGCAAGGTGTGAAGGGCTTCACTTGGAAATGCGGCCAAGGTCAACACAACCTTCTTGAGAGCGCTCATAGTAGCCATGTCAGCTTCCGCTTCTACAGTCAAAGTACGGAGTGGACCATCTTCGCTACTTTAGAGGTCCCTGGCGCCAAACTAGTTGATGTCATGCTGCCCCACCCTACACTGGTCTGCAGTTGAGTAGTTAAGATCTGCAGCTCATGCAAACCCTTCTGAATGGAAACCAAGGCTTGCTTTCGCTACTGCTCAAACTACTGCAGCAACTCTATGGTCACATCCCTTACTTTAGTCATCCAAGTCAACAAGGAACTGCTCTGGAGTTCTAGGTAGAGGGTGTGCCAAACTTTTCGCAAAACCGCAGAATACTTTTTAAGGTACGGGAGGTCAATCTTCCTGAATGCTGTGTTCAGTGCATTGCGATTAGTAGGGCAGCCGACACGGCGTCCTAAGGATAAAGGTTTTATGCCTATAGGGGTCTCCCAATATATACTCGACGGTACGTGGGAGCACAATCTGTACTGGCGCTATCGTCCCTCAGGAGGAATCACCCACCATCAGCGAGATCGACAGTCACCAGGTTTTACGACGCCGGAACACGTCTCTAGCCTAGACCTCTATGTTGTGCGTTAAGTTACAAAGCGTTATTAAGTTCATTCAATTTATTTTAGGTTGATCTTTCTTAGAAGTTTGCCTTTTTGGATCACCACGAGATGTATGATATAATTCCTAAATGCAGTCTAAAGATGATAAGCAAGCTTTTATATCTTTTCAACAATGAAAATCCTAGCTACAAAGGGAAAAGAAAGACACCATCTTTTCTCAAAGAGCAATCAGCACACTCTAATGCACTTTTCCTAAATCAAGCATGCAAACTATCAAGATGCAAATGCACAATGCAGGTGTTTGTTTTCCACTTTCTTAATATTGATGCCTAAAAAGAAAGCTTTTTGTACAACTTTGAATTTGCTTTTAAATGACAAATACAAACAAGTTTACTTTTTTCGAAACCAGAAAGGGTAGAAGAGAATACAACACTTTATGACTTTCGAAATGAACACTTGTTTCGACACTTAAAAGAGACAAACTCAAACCAAAATCAAAAGTAAATGTATAATCAACTGTAAACAGCCAATGAACTCTCTCCTAAGATCACAATCAACAGATCTGAATCAAGGGCTACAGGACAACTATTTCACTCTTGCAAAAGAAAACTGTAAATGACGCCACAAACACATAAAAACACTCACAGTCTTTTTGTACAAAAGGAGGCGGAATTTAAGCAGAGAAAAGGAGTTATCAGACAGGTACCTATGCTGGTTACAGGCTACAAAAATCAGAGATCAAAACAAGGCAAAACAGAGCAGAGAACCCCAGCTACACAAGGCCTAACTGGATCAGCGCACCCTCAACACAGAGGTTTTGACATTCAGCGCAGGTAGCCTTCACGGGACCTACGTTGAAATGTAGAACCTCTTCACAGGGTCTGCGATGAAGGAGAAAGGAGAGTTTCTCACTGGGTTCTGGGTCACAGTTTGCTATTTAATCCATAGTTTCAGGCCAAATAAAAACAACAAGCAAGGTACAATCAAAGGGATCCTTTGAGGAAGGGCTAAGATCTATCACAAAGGATCATCAAATCATTTGTGAGTCCATTGTTCAGATCATAGACAGATCCAGTGATCGGATCAAAGCAGCAGCTGTCTACTTTGCATCTGAGAATAGCAGATGCAGTTCGATTGTTTCTGTTGAGTCTATGAAACAAACAATGATATAGACACAAATAAAATGACTAAACAGATCTCCCCAGCGGAGTCTCCATTTTGTTGTGGGGAAAAATGCCTATGCAGGACGATCCTATCCACCTAAGGTGTGACAGTGCCTTAGCAACAAACAGAAACAGCTATTCTAGTATTCTTCCTTTATGAATTAAGAATGAAGAGAGATGGATGGACTAACCGGTGTCTTCCGTTTGTCCCTCGATCCTGTTTCTCTTCTCTTTGGGAGTTCCCAGCTACTTGTCGTCTCGCTTGCCCAGCTTCAAGAGGTTTCTGCAAGATCACAAGAAGAGAACAGTACACAAAGACATAGATTCATATTCATAACTAGTTCAGGATTAGAAGTAAACTAAACATACTAATGCAATCATACATCAAAGACACATCAGCATATAGGAGAAACCAAGATAGCTTTATTGATGAATAACAAGGTTCAGGAAGAGATACAACCCAGAGGGCTCCAATCCAGCATCTCCTTCCCAGCAAATGAAATTCCTATCTTCACCTTCCCTCAAAGCATTAAGCACCCAATGATTCCAACCTCAAACTAACAGCAATTCTTTGCAATAAAAAAATTCCAGCCTTCAGATCTCATGGAGGAGAGATCCATATATAGATGTTTGGAGAGAGGATGAGTTAGCTTGAGATCTGACTAGTGTCCTCTCCCTCTGTCAGTTCTTGCTTCCACTTGGAGGTTCTTGCTTCCACTTGGAGATTGAGAACCTCTTACTCATCACTAGTCGAATTCACTGAGGCAAGTGTCATTGAGGAAGATTCTGGAAGATTCCAGGGTCTTGACACCTTGTTGAATGAACTTGCCATTTGTCAATTCCCGCTCAGCGCACCCTGGTAGTGCTTCTACCTGCGTTTCAGTGCAGGTAGCTAGTGCAGACTTTGCATTCCAGCCCAGACAGCTAGTGGAGCCTCTGAATTGATCCTGAATTGACTTGTTTTTGAGCAGTTTCTGGTGGAGAACTTCTGTGAATTGCGTTGGTTTGTTAGCCTTGTTCCTCAGGGGGTAGGAACAACATGTTTAGGGACTTTGGATCCCTTATGTTATGGACATTTCATGCTCAATGCTGTCAGGCACAAAAATGTCTATAACGCCACTCTCTTGTGTGAGCACTGCTCCCAGCGCGATATATGACGCATCAACATGGACATGAAACTCCACATCCCATTTTGGGAAGACCAAGATTGGAGGGGAGGTCAATTTCCCCTTTAGGACATCCAAGCTCTTTATGAAATCATCATTCTAGCAAAATGTGACATCTTTTTTCAATAGTTTCTCTAGCGGCACGGTGATTTGGGCATAGCTTTTGATGAACTTCTTGTAGTATCTTGTGTGTACCAAAGTAGTGCACAGCTATTTAACAATTCGCGGTGCTTCCAAATTTAGAATCACTGTAATCTTCGTAGGGTCCACCATCAATCTGCAGACCACGTGTCCCAATAGGTTTCCAAAGGGAACAAGGAATCTGCACTTCTTAAGGTTTAGCATAATGTGGTGGCATCGGCAAGTATCTAGCATCAAGTGTAAGCTTGCTACATGGTGTTTAACTAATCCGAAGATAGTCCAATCATCCAGATAGACCTCTAGGAACTTGTGGATGTATTCTTTGAATGCGGAACAAAGATGCACAAAAATATGTCTCGAGCATTCTTTAATCCAAATGGTATAACGATGTATTGAAATCAACCCCATTCCATTCAAAGGTCATCTTGCTCATGTCTTCTGGCATGATTTTGATCTGGTGGTACCCTAAAAACCGATACGTGAATGAGTATACTTCTTGTCCGCTAATGTTTTCCAATACTTCATCTGTGAATGGTGTCAGGAATTGGTCATGTACATAGGCATCACTCAACTTCTTGAGGTCCACGCATATTCTTATTTCTCCCTTCTGCTTTTTCTCCTGTACTACCATAGGGCTCACCCAGTCGGATTCCTCCAAGGGCTCAATAATTACGGTTGTGAGCATTTTGTCCAATTCTACATGGACCTTTTCCTTGTACTTCGGATTCAAGCGGTAAGGCCTCTGTTTGAATGGCTTCACATCAGGTTTTAGGGTGATCTTCATCATCCCTAAGTTGCCAATGATCCCTTTTAAATCCGTAATTTTGGTTGGGAATAAGTCTTGGTATTCACAGAGTAACTCAAAAACCTTATCCACCATGGCCTCATCCCAATAGTCACCGAGCATTGCATACTTTGGTTCCACCTCTGTCCCAATGTCTACCTACTTCATTTTTAGTGGTGCGGTGATGTTGGGATCCTCAATCAATGGTCCTCAAACCTTACGACGACCTTCAGTTTCGGGAATGTAAATATTCTATGGGTCCTCATCATCCTCCTCAATATTTACATTGTAATACTCCAGTGTGCAACTCAGTTGTGTCACCCATTCTGTCTGAAGCACTTCCATCGGCTCCTGGGGTATTTTGAAGATAACTGCTTTTACTACTTGTAGCGCTTCATCAACAATATCCCACCAATGATCTTCAAATGTGAAGGTTAACACGAATCCTTCACACAAGATGTCCCATTTGCTCGTGCCATGGCATAGCTCCATCTCAGTATACCAATTCATGGGTATGACATCTAGAGTATGACAAAACAAATGCACCCATTTAGGTTGTGGCTCTTCCCCATAGACCTTGGTCCATTTCATGAGGTGTGTACATGGATCATCTCGTCTGTCATTCTATTCTACTAGCTATATCTACAGTTTCCTAAATTACAAGCGCATCATCCTTTTGCATCCGTGCCAGTCCTCAAAGCGTCTCTGATGTGTACCCCACCACCTTGTGGGCGTAGTGTGTAGTGCCCATTTCAGAGCGTCAAAACATTGCTATTCTAGCAGTTCTCTTTCAACTTTGTTCAAGAATTAATCCACCACTATCAACCCATCATACATAGGTAGATCCCTTACCTCTGTTGTCACGCAGTGTAGTGATCTTACCATCATGTTGCAATTGAGCGTGGTTACCTCGTGTAACCAGTTCTACCATCGTTATATTTCCTCATCCTCATCCGATGTGCAGGAGCTTTCGCGCTCCCATGAAATCTTACCATCCGTTGTAGGATTCACCCAATATTGTTCCCGAGTAGTTATCTTGTAGATACAGTCTAGATCATTTTCACTTTCATCGTCGCGCACCGGCTCTGTGTAGCGTGATCCTTCCGCAGGGTCTAAAGGTACCACTATGCATAATGACTTTTTCTCAAAAATCATTTTGCGCTTCTTCAGATTTATCACCCCGTTCATATCAGTGGCCCAATCTATTCCCAGTAACGCGAGATAGGGATTGCTGTCATCGACAATCTCTATCACTTCGAAATCTACAAGCATGCTCGCACCTTCGATGTCTACTGTTATTCCCTGTAATCTTCCCATCGGTAGGATCTTTTGCTGGTTCGCCATTCACAATTGAATAGGGGACCATTGCAATGCGGGCCTACCCATGCGCTCCCATGTCTATTTCGGTAGTACATTCACGTCTGATCCTAAATCCAGAATCACTTGATCCCTTTCATATTCCCTGATTTGTGTAGTCAATCTCATCTCCCTTCCTATTCGTGTTGTGTGCTTCTTGAGCTTTTAGATTACGTGTGGTTCTCTTGACCTATTGCACCTAGTGATGAGTTCCTATAGTCCCTTCACAGCCTTGCTATCGCATAGAAGCTTCATGCATGTCTCCAAAAAGGTAGTAAGAATTGATGGGTCCATCTTCGGTTCTAGTTTTTCCTTACTACTTGAAGTGAAGGCCTCCATGAAGCTCTTCTTAGCTTCCATGAATGTCTTCTTTGCGTGCTCCAAATCGAACTCTGGTTCCTTTGTAGGAGCCTTGCGAACCCACGAACTTTCTTCGGGTTGCTTGCCCTTGTCATCTCCTGTCATAATACCACTTCGGAGCATGATTTTTACATTTGGGTTCTCTTCGTGTAGCTCAAACCTCATCATTTACGGATTCTGAGTCAGGGCAGGCTGGAGTATTCCTTTATCACGCAACCTCACTGTCAGTGTGGGGCATTCCTCTGTCGCATGATCAAACTGGGTACAATATAAACATGATGCTCTCGTTGGATTTGTACAATCGCGGGAATAGTTCCATAGCCCTCCGCAATTGTAAAAAATCAGCTCTCTGCAACCCATTCCTGGTCACATTCCACCTTGACCTTGTCCGCGCCCCTGTGCCATCCCTATATTTTGATCGAGGGCTCGTGTTTCAGTCTGAACTCTCTAGGTAGGAGTATGATCCATCATCATTTCATAACTTCTATAGGTGCGTTCATCATGGCCTACTTACCTACCAAAATTACAGAACAACTGTTGGGACATCTGTGTATACTTTTATAATAGGTGACAGTTATCTATAGCGTGCTTCCATCCTATCTAACAAATCGTACACCATAATGGAGGTTCTATGTTCAGCCCTGCTTGTGCCTCTGGTCTCAATGGCATTGGGCCTCCTACTACTAGGTAGTTTGCAAAGACTGGACAATGGTCCTTGTCATGCCCCTGGCCTTTGCATTTTATGCACCATACCTCCTCACGGGCTTCTGGAAGAGTTGTCCTGTCCTGTTTCAAACTCTGCATTTCCAGGCACAAATTTTTTAGTTGCGTGTGGATTTTTTGGACTCCTAGGCCAGGATCTTGTATCAGGGTCTCATGCAGTCTCATTGAAATCTACAAAGCTTTGGCCTGGTTGGATAACTTTTGTTGCAACAATGTCGTCCTTAGATGCGGTGTTAGTGATGCTACAAAACATGCATAGTGTTGCCCATCCGTCAAGGTCATGCTGGCTTCGTGAATCATGTTCTTCAGTATTTGATCTAGTTCCCACGGGGTCTCACCTGGAAGCATCACAATTTCCTTAAACTTGATAATCGACTATGTCTCTGATTTTGGCTTGCTAAATTCCCTATTCAATGCAACCTAGATATTTGTGATCCCCATGTTCGTATGATCATTAGAATGCTTAATGTACCATGTCAGTGCGTGATCCTGCAACATGCTTACTAGCATTTCCTTCTTTATATTGTCATCCATGACTCCTCGTGCTTCCCATACAACCTTTACCATGAACCAAAATTGGTCCATATTTTTGTTCCCTACTCCTTTAAACACCAGAAATTTTATCGTGCTCGCCATATTGAACTGTGGTGGTTGTGGAGGTGGTGTGGGCGGAGATGGGGGTGAAGATGGTGAAACTTATGGTGGTGTAGGTGGAGGTGGCATGCGCGGAATTCGTTTCCTTATTAGACTCATCGCACTTCAAGGTGAAACTTTTGCGAGCACTTCCTTGCTTTCTTGCTGAGGTGAAATTAAGGGGTTATTCTCTATCTCTATGCTTCCTTCATTTCTATAGAGCCTCCCACTTTGCATAGCCCCAAACATTAATTTATTCGCATAACCCGCTTTTCACACAATAACATTTTAATCCAAGTGTTCAAAGATTTAATGTACTTACCTTGCGGTCCTTTGAGGAAGCGTTGTTTCGCCTCATTGTATCTGACTGAAGTATCTACTACGAACTCAGTGATAAATCCCCCTATAATTCAATCGAGCCAATGTTCCACAATGCATGCAATCTTATCTTCCACTTCTTCTAGTCTATGCACCAACTCTAGGGTCCACACAATTGTTTTGTCGAGCCTACACCTTCCTTGACTATCTACTAGATTCGCGATCCACTCATACAACTCAGAGGGGAAAGGTGCAAAGAATTTTTTTTGGATTTCTGTATATAAGTAGTGCTGTAACCATTGTTCCTTCGATACTCATGGATTCCTATTTTCCTGTGCCGTGAACTCGTGAATCTTTCTTTCCAGCCCCTCTTTAATATCTTTCTTTATCGGATTCCAGTGACATGACATCAGACATCCCTTATGAAGATCTCGGTCCTGGCAACGGAACCATTTGTTGGCTTGTTGTTTCCTAACCCAGGTTCGGAGGTGATTTAGCCAAACAAATCCCGGTACTACTGGCCCTTTTGGCAATAGTCAGCGGAGCGTGGATTGAGGTCTCACTGGAAGTAGTATGGAAGGGTGCTAGAACTAGGTTTCCACACCCTGAAGATGTCTGATGAGTTCAAGTGGTCTGCAGTTCGACCCTGCGTGCTTGTCACTATGTGCAATTACCTGTACCTTGCAGCCTGAGATGCTTTCTTCGTATAGTCCTACTCGAGGGCTGAACGCTGTTATTACCCAAGTCCTTACTAGTATTTCAGTCTTAGTTGATTAACTTAGCTTAATTGCATGTGTAAAGTATATTAGCAATATAAATCATTCATACAAGTGTGCACAATAAATAAACAATATATTTGCAATTGATATCAAACAAGAAATAACTCAGAATAGATACATAGAATTTGGATAAAAATTCTCTTTATTATTCTCTTCTTTGGTTATAGACTTGACTCTGCCCTGCGCACTAAGCTGTAGGAGTCCGCGCACTCAGCTGCAAACAACTAGGCCTCTGTGCACTCAGGTGCAAAGCCTTCTCCTACTCTACGTCCCAAAGACACACTTAGACACTTACGACTCAATCCCTTAGACTTGTTTCTATTCCATGCTTCCTTCCTACTTACTACTTAGAGCCTCACTCCATTTATACAATCCCATGGTCCACGGACCATGGATAGGCCGACATTATATTACAAGATTAGGGTGGACAGCCCTATGACTCTAGCATACTTTTGCACCCACAATTCGCGGAGCTTTACAATCATATTAGACCAAAACTTGGGCTTTGAGGCCCAAAACATGCCTCGGGGGGATTCCATGCCCAATAGCTGCTAAGGATGCAATTGTTGCAGTGGATAACGAGGTTTTAGACTGCACTATTCTTTTCGAGAAATTGCTGGAGGTACTTACCTTGGAATGATCAGCACATCAAACTGATGTGCATGGCACGATTTATACATCAAACTGTGCACCTTCAAGGTAAACAATTTAGTATTATTATATGACAGTAAGTTTAATAAATTTCCAGGAAAATTTCGTATGCATTGGCTGGTGCTAGTTCAGTGTTTGACCGGTTCTCTAATGAAACCCAGGAGCTCCTTACTAGCATCATGTCAGCACCTGTGGAAACCGCAAGTGCCAAATGATCGATGGCCTTTGAGGGAGCTTCCCCTGAAATCGCAAGTGTAGAGGTGCTCATAGAAGTTCCCAAATCATCGAGGTCACCCAGGCTGAGGCCTACGATGACCAGAGAGGGTCCAAAGACAATGTAGGATAAGAAGAAAGTGGCACAGCTGGTGCGTGAGTCGCCAAGGAAGCACCAGAAGAAAAAGAAGCCCACCGCAGAGGAAAAAGGAAAGGTGGTGAACCTAGAACCCGATGGGGACGTAGAAGAGATTGGTATGGGTGCAGGGGACATTGACATTGAGGGCGTAGACCCTATTTCCAAATTACCTGAATACATCCCTCCATGTCAAGACAAGGTGAAGATTCTGAAGGACCTGGATCATGGAAAATTCATGCTGAATACACCTTTGCTGCCAGACGAGATCACATTTGAAGGCCTGTGCTTGGTGCACGTCCCCCCTCTCAAGCTGGAGGATTTGGACTTGGTAGACACTGAGCGATTCCCCCACTTGGTGACTGATACATTTATGACCCGCATCTTCTATAAAGATTCTGGTTTCACCACACTGGAGCCGAGGAAGTGGATTAGAGGGGTGGACAAGGCAGGACTATTGAACCTACTATGGGTGCCACATTACAAATGTGTGCCCATAACTTTGATGGTGACCAAACAATTGTTATGCTTGGTGCATGATGGATGCCTATGGTTGGGAGAACCAATACCAACCATGGATATGCTCATCCATAGGATCACATTTCTACCGCAATCAGGATTAAATCCAGCCAAGGCATTTGGTGGAAAGGTGGGAAAATGCGACCTCACCAAGAGGATGAAGGAAAAGTTAAAGCTTGTCAAGAAACCATGCGTCTAATCAATTTCTAGCATAACCGACCCTGTAGTTAAGGTACACACCCATATCTTGGCTAGGAAAATAATGAGGGAGTGTCGCACAAATGAAGTGTCAACAGGAGTTGTCTCATTATCAGTCTAGTGTGTGGAAGGTGTACAATTCAATTAGGAATTCTAACTCTACAGTGAGTTCCTCGTGAACTACAGAGAATTCCAAGTCCAAAGTAAAACCTTCCATTACGCATGGCTTTTAATATCAATCATACTAGTCACGTGGGAATTACCGAAGGACAGTCAGTTCCCTCCAATCGCGTTAGGTGTACTAGAAGCAGTGAAGTTTGCTTCACTCTGGGCCACAAAGGAGGTCGAGAGGGTCCAAGAAAGTAAGATATTTTGGATGTTGATGGAGGCAAGCATCTGTGTCATGATAAACCACAAGTCGCGGCTACCACCAACTATCTTTGAGCAGTTGTTAGGATATGTGGTGTTCAAAGCGGATTTCCACTGTGTCTCCATCCAGGCGCATAAGTACCCTGAGCAGAAGTGGTATGATCTCCCATACCTTGCGACAGATGATGCAATCATAGCAGTCCTTGAGCATTGGCTAGCAGAGTGGCGCATGGCCTCAGATTTATCAGTTGGGTCCAATAAATGTGCAGCAAAGTAGAAGAAGGAAGAGGCCCAGTTGAAGATGCATTAGTTGGCTGAATGGAGGAAAAACCTAGAGCAGAGCACATTGCAAAGGAGAAGGCCTCAGAGAAGTAATGGGAGGAATAGTGTGACTTTGAAAAAAGTTAGAGGTCCCCTTCACTGTAGAAAGAGGATGATGAGAAGCAATCAGAACAAGGTGGTGGAGATGAGGAGAGTAATTTGTTTCGGATAAAGCGCACTTTGAATCAGGCTTCATGGTTGTAATTCTTCCTTCTATTCAATAAAGTGTTTGCACCTTTTTCCATATGCTTATCTTGATATGTGATGCTTATAAGTGTGAATGTATCTGATTCCAATTATTTGTAATCAATATATCTTTTGCTTTGATTGGTTCTTTGTCTTCTGTTGATGTTTACAGGTACTTCTCAAGCGTGTTAAGTACAGGAAGGAGAGACAGGATTGATACAAAGGAGACAAGAGGAAAGTGATAGTACAAGTAGGTCCTCTCATTCTCTTTGTCTTATCTATTGTTTATAGGAAAAGGTTGAAGTGCTTTAAACTATTGTTCTAGATATATCTACTATCTAGGGAATTAGTATTTATCCGTAGATACCGAATTCCTCATAAAACTCCCTAACACTCCTCAAAATGCATTAGCACACTGTGGCACACCTTAGAACTCTTCGACATGCCCTGCCACTTCATAACATGTGCATCACTCCCTAACACACATTGGAACTTGGCATGTATTGGTGCTTGGAAAGTCTTAGCATGTATAGAATTCATTGATATGCCTTGGCATGATTTGGCATGGTTTAATATTAAATTTATTTGAGATCAACTATTGGAAAGTAGATGAGAAGTAATAGAGGAATATTTAACACTTAGAATGCACTAACACTGGGCACCTATTGGCACCTAGTGTTGGTGACTTATTAAAATGTAAATTGATGACTTATTAACCCTCTTATGTGTTCATTTCATTGTATTTTAACTTGTTTCTCATTTTTGTTTCCTTGACAGTACCTGGAACATATTGTGAAACCCTTGCAAATCTTGGCATGCCTTATCAATTGGCACATCTTCTCATATTTGACATGCCTTCACACTATCTAACACATGTTAGTATTCCCTAGCATGCCTTGGAACTCAAAACTAGCCTCACACCCTCATAACTAGAAGTTCATGTGACATTGGCCTGCTCCACCTGCAATAACTTCACCAATCACACCTAATACAAGTATATTATGCCATTTTCACCTAAGAACTGCCTATAAATCATCTTAGGTCACTCATGTCCAAGCTCAACACGTCCCAATTAAGAACTTACCAAGACAAGGATCACATCTAGCCATCGCCATAAAACAAATAAGCAACATAGCTTACACAAACAATATTTCACATGAATATCCAGTTCATATAAACAATAGAGCATTAACTAAGAGTTTGAAAGAACCACAAGATACACAAGACACACATGATCTATTTTGGCATAGGCTGAGTGCACCAAAACTTATACACAATAATTTACAATATTTAATTTTCTAAAATAGTTTAAAACATGAGCATTTAGCCTAGATGTGCCACATGTCATATACAAATAATAACTAAAGGAAAAACAATGTTGTGTCGAGTGAAAAGTCTCCCTTTGTCTAAAGCTTCTCTTTCGATCCCTTTATCCCAACCGTAGCCTTGCCTCTTGCAAATCCTATTATGAACATCTCCTAAAACACTTCATCCTTGGCACACTTGAATTCATTAACACTCTCTGGAACACACTCTTATTTGTTAATTTCCATTAATTTTGACCTAGTTCTCCCTAGTTATGCCTCAGCACTCCCTAACACTCCTCAACATGCATTGGTATTGTCTGACATGTGTTAGCATGCCTTTTCATTCCGTGTCATGCCATGACCCTCTGTAGCTATCATACCCTCACAACTACCCTTCTTAATTTGCAACTTGGGAACCCAACCAAGTCCTCACTTGACTACAAGAGTGTTGGGTGTGGAGCCTAATTATCTTCTTTATTCAGAGGTATCACCGCATTGGACCCCAGTTTGTAATGTCACAGTAACACTGCCCATAATATTTTCGCTGCAAGGGGGGTCTGGGGGCGACAATGATCTTTAGGAGCCCCCCCGCTCGTAGGGGATTGGGGGCAGCACCCCCGAAGCTAAAAATAGATGTAAAATTTCCTTGTAAAATGTTGTAATTTCGTAGTCAATCTGGGCCATTCATTAGGTGGAGATCTGGTGATAGAAGTTATGTTTAATTTATGGTTTTTTTCCCTACAAGGCAACCCCTCACTATATACGAGGGAATTGTATTCCGTCTATGTACATCGGTATTTTGAGCAAGAAAGAGAGAGGAGATTGTGTGACAGTGAAGAGGGAATTACAACAGGTCTACTGTAGGTTGTATCTCTTCATTTTGCTGGATAATATAAAAGGAAGGACTGGCTTTTTCTCCGTGGACGTAGCCCAAATCAGGTGAACCACATATATCTGTGTCTCTCTTGTTTTATGTGTTTTCTATGTTTATATTTCTACAATATATTTTATGTGTTCCATTTCTATGTAATATATAATTTTCTAACAAAGAGTTTGAATAAGTTATGATTACTACAAATAGACTATGTTGTTGAATTGTGTAGCTTAGGAGGTACTCCACAAGCCTAGTGAGATGGGTTTGTGTGAATTTGTTCACAAAAGGCCTTGTGGGAAAAGAACCCAAGCAAAGGGGTTTTGGACCCAAGATGGGGTTTAATATATAAAAGAAAATTAAAAAGGAAAATCAATATTTCCTAGGTCTAAGTGGATAAAACTTGTAAGTTCTAGAGGGTTCCTAAGAGGCCTATCTAGTAAAAGCTATTTATGTAGGCATTAGTATGAAGGGAAGAACATCAAGTGAGAAGGAGCTCTTTTGATCAAGGAGGCCAAGAGAGATGTATTCCTAAAGTAGGCCAAGTTAGATGGCTGAGTAAGGGTTGCTAAAGGGAGGCCATCATCATCCATGAAGAGCAAGATCATCATGTGAGGGTTCTCTTCTGGTAGATTGAGCTCAAGAGAGGTAGCTCATGAGAATTTGGGCATGTGATTTAAGTGGTGTTTTTGTGTGAAGGTCAAATCAAATTCTGAAATAGCGGAGAGGGTTGAGACCCTGTATTGTGGTGGCTAGTAGGTTACAAGGTCTGTGATAAAGACCAACACAAATGGAGGTATTTCACTGTAGTTTAGGTCCAAAACATAAGTACTCATAGGTGTAATATTGACTGAGGTAATTGTAGTTTGAGGGTCATATAGATCTAAATTTCAGGTCAAGATTTAGTAAAAATAATGCCCAAAATCCATGGATCCATATGATCTAGGACGAGTCTCTTATGGAAGAAATATGTATTGTTTTTTTATGGGTGGACATGCTGGCTTGATGGGCCCTGACCCAGGTTCAGTGTTAATTAGCCAAGCAAATCCCTACACTATTGGCCTTTTTGGCATCAATCCGTGGAGTGCGGACTGAAGTCTCACCCAAAGCTGTATGGGGGGATGCAGGAACCAAGTTTCCACATCCAGAGATGGTAGTGATGTCATTTTATACCCTAAAACTTCCTTCGCGTAGGTTGATAAGCCTTTTAGGGCTTATTGATATACACCTCTTAGTCATCCTCTAGACCTCCGGGAAGGTCTACAACTATCCTTCACATACCCTAGATAGGCGGATAAGACACTTACGTGCCTATATAATTACTCTTACTTCTGTATTTACCCAAATCAGCTTAAGTATTTGATAACTTCAACATGCACTAAGATGATCTTCGTGTAAACAGATATTCTTACTTGCATTCATATAACAAAAAAAAACATACAAATTCGCGCATCAATACAACATTAAAACATAAACCCAATTTTCGTCATAACATAATCATATGCATTTATAACAGAAGTAAAATAGATCATACACAGATAATGCCAGAATAATTCTCTTTATTGATGCTTTATATCTTCTTTACAGACTTTGACCGCCCTATGCACACAGTTGTAGGGGTCCGCACACTCAACTCTGGACTTCTACCCTAGGCCTCTACGCACACAGCTGGAGAGCCTCTTTCCTACGCTAATATGTTTTGCTCTTAACTCTCACAGACCCATTACATTCATCAATGAATCAAACATACTAAGAACTGAACTGCCTTAGACTCTTCTATGACTTCCCTTTTTATACAATCCCGTCGTTCGCATATCATGGGTATATCTCCTAAATTAGACATGAATTACATAAAGTAAGGGAGGAAAACCTTTACGACACTTCACATCTTTTCACTCCATGACCACAAAATGCAGAGAATTTACACTTCTTATACAAAAACTTGGGCTTTTTGCCCCAAAACGTGGGCTTTTAACCCCAAAAATGACCCTAGGGGACCTGTTCCCAACAAGCCCCCAACACAAATATGATGACTCACCCTCAATTCACTATGCTGGTGTGGATATCTTGGCATGAAGACCTCTTAAATCCACTTGAACTATTGTAAATTTGACGATACATTGTGTCGCTGCCTGCTTAACCTGCTCCACCAGCTGCTCTGTTGCTAGTCCTATGCTATCTGCCATGATTTGTTGTTGTGTTTCCTATAGGATAGCTAATTTTCCCTCAATGGTGGTAGTGAGCACATAGGCCTCATCCAACCAAGGCCCCAATTTGGGCTTCAGTACTACCTCTCTTCGCTGTGTTGCATCCGCCTATTCCATCAGTCCCTTTGCTTCCTGTAGCTTGGCCAACCTTTGTGTGATGGAGATGGTGTGCGTCATTGCTCTGACCTTGTTATACTGCTGCTATAATTCCCTCACCTCTGTTACTAACCTCTATAGGCTAGGATATTCCTGTAGACTGGTAAGTACCTCCAGAGACTGCTTAAAGAGCATTGTATAATATGTTACCGTGGCATCTACTATAGCAACTGCATCCTTGACAACTAACTCGTGCTACTCTTTGACCTCTGGTGGGGTTAAATGCTAGGCCTTCAACTCAAGCTCTGTGATATTAAGGTTTAGTTCAAACTAAACCTTGGATAGCTCTATCTTTGCGTCATGCACATCTATAGTGAGCTTCCTAATTTTGGCTTCCATCGATGCTTCTTCTGGGATATGCAGCTCTGAAATGGTTCTGCATGTTTCGACAACTACTATCGCAGTGTGCTCATTCTTCTCCTACACCTTCTTCCATGTGTCAATTTCCAAAGTATTTTTGATGAACATCTACATATTCTTTACCTTTTTTTGCTAATCACACTTAGCGCATGCTACTCTTGACCTTGAAGTTCTGCGATCTTACTTACTTGCAAGGTGTGAAGGGCTTCACTTGGAAATGCGGCCAAGGTCAACACAACCTTCTTGAGAGCGCTCATAGTAGCCATGTCAGCTTCCGCTTCTACAGTCAAAGTACGGAGTGGACCATCTTCGCTACTTTAGAGGTCCCTGGCGCCAAACTAGTTGATGTCATGCTGCCCCACCCTACACTGGTCTGCAGTTGAGTAGTTAAGATCTGCAGCTCATGCAAACCCTTCTGAATGGAAACCAAGGCTTGCTTTCGCTACTGCTCAAACTACTGCAGCAACTCTATGGTCACATCCCTTACTTTAGTCAGTGCGCTTTATCCGAAACAAATTACTCTCCTCATCTCCACCACCTTGTTCTGATTGCTTCTCATCATCCTCTTTCTACAGTGAAGGGGACCTCTAACTTTTTTCAAAGTCACACTATTCCTCCCATTACTTCTCTGAGGCCTTCTCCTTTGCAATGTGCTCTGCTCTAGGTTTTTCCTCCATTCAGCCAACTAATGCATCTTCAACTGGGCCTCTTCCTTCTTCTACTTTGCTGCACATTTATTGGACCCAACTGATAAATCTGAGGCCATGCACCACTCTGCTAGCCAATGCTCAAGGACTGCTATGATTGCATCATCTGTCGCAAGGTATGGGAGATCATACCACTTCTGCTCAGGGTACTTATGCGCCTGGATGGAGACACAGTGGAAATCCGCTTTGAACACCACATATCCTAACAACTGCTCAAAGATAGTTGGTGGTAGCCGCGACTTGTGGTTTATCATGACACAGATGCTTGCCTCCATCAACATCCAAAATATCTTACTTTCTTGGACCCTCTCGACCTCCTTTGTGGCCCAGAGTGAAGCAAACTTCACTGCTTCTAGTACACCTAACGCGATTGGAGGGAACTGACTGTCCTTCGGTAATTCCCACGTGACTAGTATGATTGATATTAAAAGCCATGCGTAATGGAAGGTTTTACTTTGGACTTGGAATTCTTTGTAGTTCACGAGGAACTCACTGTAGAGTTAGAATTCCTAATTGAATTGTACACCTTCCACACACTAGACTGATAATGAGACAACTCCTGTTGACACTTCATTTGTGCGACACTCCCTCATTATTTTCCTAGCCAAGATATGGGTGTGTACCTTAACTACAGGGTCGGTTATGCTAGAAATTGAGTAGACGCATGGTTTCTTGACAAGCTTTAACTTTTCCTTCATCCTCTTGGTGAGGTCGCATTTTCCCACCTTTCCACCAAATGCCTTGGCTGGATTTAATCCTGATTGCGGTAGAAATGTGATCCTATGGATGAGCATATCCATGGTTGGTATTGGTTCTCCCAACCATAGGCATCCATCATGCACCAAGCATAACAATTGTTTGGTCACCATCAAAGTTATGGGCACACATTTGTAATGTGGCACCCATAGTAGGTTCAATAGTCCTGCCTTGTCCACCCCTCTAATCCACTTCCTCGGCTCCAGTGTGGTGAAACCAGAATCTTTATAGAAGATGCGGGTCATAAATGTATCAGTCACCAAGTGGGGGAATCGCTCAGTGTCTACCAAGTCCAAATCCTCCAGCTTGAGAGGGGGGACGTGCACCAAGCACAGGCCTTCAAATGTGATCTCGTCTGGCAGCAAAGGTGTATTCAGCATGAATTTTCCATGATCCAGGTCCTTCAGAATCTTCACCTTGTCTTGACATGGAGGGATGTATTCAGGTAATTTGGAAATAGGGTCTACGCCCTCAATGTCAATGTCCCCTGCACCCATACCAATCTCTTCTACGTCCCCATCGGGTTCTAGGTTCACCACCTTTCCTTTTTCCTCTGCGGTGGGCTTCTTTTTCTTCTGGTGCTTCCTTGGCGACTCACGCACCAGCTGTGCCACTTTCTTCTTATCCTACATTGTCTTTGGACCCTCTCTGGTCATCGTAGGCCTCAGCCTGGGTGACCTCGATGATTTGGGAACTTCTATGAGCACCTCTACACTTGCGATTTCAGGGGAAGCTCCCTCAAAGGCCATCGATCATTTGGCACTTGCGGTTTCCACAGGTGCTGACATGATGCTAGTAAGGAGCTCCTGGGTTTCATTAGAGAACCGGTCAAACACTGAACTAGCACCAGCCAATGCATACGAAATTTTCCTGGAAATTTATTAAACTTACTGTCATATAATAATACTAAATTATTTACCTTGAAGGTGCACAGTTTGATGTATAAATCGTGCCATGCACATCAGTTTGATGTGCTGATCATTCCAAGGTAAGTACCTCCAGCAATTTCTCGAAAAGAACAGTGCAGTCTAAAACCTCGTTATCCACTGCAACAATTGCATCCTTAGCAGCTATTGGGCATGGAATCCCCCCGAGGCATGTTTTGGGCCTCAAAGCCCAAGTTTTGGTCTAATATGATTGTAAAGCTCCGCGAATTGTGGGTGCAGAAGTATGCTAGAGTCATAGGGCTGTCCACCCTAATCTTGTAATATAATGTCGGCCTATCCATGGTCCGTGGACCATGGGATTGTATAAATGGAGTGAGGCTCTAAGTAGTAAGTAGGAAGGAAGCATGGAATAGAAACAAGTCTAAGGGATTGAGTCGTAAGTGTCTAAGTGTGTCTTTGGGACGTAGAGTAGGAGAAGGCTTTGCACCTGAGTGCACAGAGGCCTAGTTGTTTGCAGCTGAGTGCGCGGACTCCTACAGCTTAGTGCGCAGGGCAGAGTCAAGTCTATAACCAAAGAAGAGAATAATAAAGAGAATTTTTATCCAAATTCTATGTATCTATTCTGAGTTATTTCTTGTTTGATATCAATTGCAAATATATTGTTTATTTATTGTGCACACTTGTATGAATGATTTATATTGCTAATATACTTTACACATGCAATTAAGCTAAGTTAATCAACTAAGACTGAAATACTAGTAAGGACTTGGGTAATAACAGCGTTCAGCCCTCGAGTAGGACTATACGAAGAAAGCATCTCAGGCTGCAAGGTACAGGTAATTGCACATAGTGACAAGCACGCAGGGTCGAACTGCAGACCACTTGAACTCATCAGACATCTTCAGGGTGTGGAAACCTAGTTCTAGCACCCTTCCATACTACTTCCAGTGAGACCTCAATCCACGCTCCGCTGACTATTGCCAAAAGGGCCAGTAGTACCGGGATTTGTTTGGCTAAATCACCTCCGAACCTGGGTTAGGAAACAACAAGCCAACAAATGGTTCCGTTGCCAGGACCGAGATCTTCATAAGGGATGTCTGATGTCATGTCACTGGAATCCGATAAAGAAAGATATTAAAGAGGGGCTGGAAAGAAAGATTCACGAGTTCACGGCACAGGAAAATAGGAATCCATGAGTATCGAAGGAACAATGGTTACAGCACTACTTATATACAGAAATCCAAAAAAAATTCTTTGCACCTTTCCCCTCTGAGTTGTATGAGTGGATCGCGAATCTAGTAGATAGTCAAGGAAGGTGTAGGCTCGACAAAACAATTGTGTGGACCCTAGAGTTGGTGCATAGACTAGAAGAAGTGGAAGATAAGATTGCATGCATTGTGGAACATTGGCTCGATTGAATTATAGGGGGATTTATCACTGAGTTCGTAGTAGATACTTCAGTCAGATACAATGAGGCGAAACAACGCTTCCTCAAAGGACCGCAAGGTAAGTACATTAAATCTTTGAACACTTGGATTAAAATGTTATTGTGTGAAAAGCGGGTTATGCGAATAAATTAATGTTTGGGGCTATGCAAAGTGGGAGGCTCTATAGAAATGAAGGAAGCATAGAGATAGAGAATAACCCCTTAATTTCACCTCGGCAAGAAAGCAAGGAAGAGCTCGCAAAAGTTTCACCTTGAAGTGCGATGAGTCTAATAAGGAAACGAATTCCGCGCATGCCACCTCCACCTACACCACCATAAGTTTCACCATCTTCACCCCCATCTCCGCCCACACCACCTCCACAACCACCACAGTTCAATATGGCGAGCACGATAAAATTTCTGGTGTTTAAAGGAGTAGGGAACAAAAATATGGACCAATTTTGGTTCATGGTAAAGGTTGTATGGGAAGCACGAGGAGTCATGGATGACAATATAAAGAAGGAAATGCTAGTAAGCATGTTGCAGGATCACGCACTGACATGGTACATTAAGCATTCTAATGATCATACAAACATGGGGATCACAAATATCTAGGTTGCATTGAATAGGGAATTTAGCAAGCCAAAATCAGAGACATAGTCGATTATCAAGTTTAAGGAAATTGTGATGCTTCCAGGTGAGACCCCGTGGGAACTAGATCAAATACTGAAGAACATGATTCACGAAGCCAGCATGACCTTGACGGATGGGCAACACTATGCATGTTTTGTAGCATCACTAACACCGCATCTAAGGATGACATTGTTGCAACAAAAGTTATCCAACCAGGCCAAAGCTTTGTAGATTTCAATGAGACTGCATGAGACCCTGATACAAGATCCTGGCCTAGGAGTCCAAAAAAATCCACACGCAACTAAAAAATTTGTGCCTGGAAATGCAGAGTTTGAAATAGGACAGGACAACTCTTCCAGAAGCCCGTGAGGAGGTATGGTGCATAAAATGCAAAGGCCAGGGGCATGACAAGGACCATTGTCCAGTCTTTGCAAACTACCTAGTAGTAGGAGGCCCAATGCCATTGAGACCAGAGGCACAAGCAGGGCTGAACATAGAACCTCCATTATGGTGTACGATTTGTTAGATAGGATGGAAGCACGCTATAGATAACTGTCACCTATTATAAAAGTATACACAGATGTCCCAACAGTTGTTCTGTAATTTTGGTAGGTAAGTAGGCCATGATGAACGCACCTATAGAAGTTATGAAATGATGATGGATCATACTCCTACCTAGAGAGTTCAGACTGAAACACGAGCCCTCGATCAAAATATAGGGATGGCACAGGGGCGCGGACAAGGTCAAGGTGGAATGTGACCAGGAATGGGTTGCAGAGAGCTGATTTTTTACAATTGCGGAGGGCTATGGAACTATTCCCGCGATTGTACAAATCCAACGAGAGCATCATGTTTATATTGTACCCAGTTTGATCATGCGACAGAGGAATGCCCCACACTGACAGTGAGGTTGCGTGATAAAGGAATACTCCAGCCTGCCCTGACTCAGAATCCGTAAATGATGAGGTTTGAGCTACACGAAGAGAACCCAAATGTAAAAATCATGCTCCGAAGTGGTATTATGACAGGAGATGACAAGGGCAAGCAACCCGAAGAAAGTTCGTGGGTTCGCAAGGCTCCTACAAAGGAACCAGAGTTCGATTTGGAGCACGCAAAGAAGACATTCATGGAAGCTAAGAAGAGCTTCATGGAGGCCTTCACTTCAAGTAGTAAGGAAAAACTAGAACCGAAGATGGACCCATCAATTCTTACTACCTTTTTGGAGACATGCATGAAGCTTCTATGCGATAGCAAGGCTATGAAGGGACTATAGGAACTCATCACTAGGTGCAATAGGTCAAGAGAACCACACGTAATCTAAAAGCTCAAGAAGCACACAACACGAATAGGAAGGGAGATGAGATTGACTACACAAATCAGGGAATATGAAAGGGATCAAGTGATTCTGGATTTAGGATCAGACGTGAATGTACTACCGAAATAGACATGGGAGCGCATGGGTAGGCCCGCATTCCAATGGTCCCCTATTCAATTGTGAATGGCGAACCAGCAAAAGATCCTACCGATGGGAAGATTACAGGGAATAACAGTAGACACCGAAGGTGCGAGCATGCTTGTAGATCTCGAAGTGATAGAGATTGTCGATGACAGCAATCCCTATCTCGCGTTACTGGGAATAGATTGGGCCGCTGATATGAACGGGGTGATAAATCTGAAGAAGCGCAAAATGATTTTTGAGAAAAAGTCATTATGCATAGTGGTACCTTTAGACCCTGCGGAAGGATCACGCTACACAGAGCCGGTGCGCGACGATGAAAGTGAAAATGATCTAGACTGTATCTACAAGATAACTACTCGGGAACAATATTGGGTGAATCCTACAACGGATGGTAAGATTTCATGGGAGCGCGAAAGCTCCTGCACATCGGATGAGGATGAGGAAATATAACGATGGTAGAACTGGTTACACGAGGTAACCACGCTCAATTGCAACATGATGGTAAGATCACTACACTGCGTGACAACAGAGGTAAGGGATCTACCTATGTATGATGGGTTGATAGTGGTGGATTAATTCTTGAACAAAGTTGAAAGAGAACTGCTAGAATAGCAATGTTTTGACGCTCTGAAATGGGCACTACACACTACGCCCATAAGGTGGTGGGGTACACATCAGAGACGCTTTGAGGACTGGCACGGATGCAAAAGGATGATGCGCTTGTAATTTAGGAAACTGTAGATATAGCTAGTAGAATAGAATGACAGACGAGATGATCCATGTACACACCTCATGAAATGGACCAAGGTCTATGGGGAAGAGCCACAACCTAAATGGGTGCATTTGTTTTGTCATACTCTAGATGTCATACCCATGAATTGGTATACTGAGATGGAGCTATGCCATGGCACGAGCAAATGGGACATCTTGTGTGAAGGATTCGTGTTAACCTTCACATTTGAAGATCATTGGTGGGATATTGTTGATGAAGCGCTACAAGTAGTAAAAGCAGTTATCTTCAAAATACCCCAGGAGCCGATGGAAGTGCTTCAGACAGAATGGGTGACACAACTGAGTTGCACACTGGAGTATTACAATGTAAATATTGAGGAGGATGATGAGGACCCATAGAATATTTACATTCCCGAAACTGAAGGTCGTCGTAAGGTTTGAGGACCATTGATTGAGGATCCCAACATCACCGCACCACTAAAAATGAAGTAGGTAGACATTGGGACAGAGGTGGAACCAAAGTATGCAATGCTCGGTGACTATTGGGATGAGGCCATGGTGGATAAGGTTTTTGAGTTACTCTGTGAATACCAAGACTTATTCCCAACCAAAATTACGGATTTAAAAGGGATCATTGGCAACTTAGGGATGATGAAGATCACCCTAAAACCTGATGTGAAGCCATTCAAACAGAGGCCTTACCGCTTGAATCCGAAGTACAAGGAAAAGGTCCATGTAGAATTGGACAAAATGCTCACAACCGTAATTATTGAGCCCTTGGAGGAATCCGACTGGGTGAGCCCTATGGTAGTACAGGAGAAAAAGCAGAAGGGAGAAATAAGAATATGCGTGGACCTCAAGAAGTTGAGTGATGCCTATGTACATGACCAATTCCTGACACCATTCACAGATGAAGTATTGGAAAACATTAGCGGACAAGAAGTATACTCATTCACGTATCGGTTTTTAGGGTACCACCAGATCAAAATCATGCCAGAAGACATGAGCAAGATGACCTTTGAATGGAATGGGGTTGATTTCAATACATCGTTATACCATTTGGATTAAAGAATGCTCGAGACATATTTTTGTGCATCTTTGTTCCGCATTCAAAGAATACATCCACAAGTTCCTAGAGGTCTATCTGGATGATTGGACTATCTTCGGATTAGTTAAACACCATGTAGCAAGCTTACACTTGATGCTAGATACTTGCCGATGCCACCACATTATGCTAAACCTTAAGAAGTGCAGATTCCTTGTTCTCTTTGGAAACCTATTGGGACACGTGGTCTGCAGATTGATGGTGGACCCTACGAAGATTACAGTGATTCTAAATTTGGAAGCACCGCGAATTGTTAAATAGCTGTGCACTACTTTGGTACACACAAGATACTACAAGAAGTTCATCAAAAGCTATGCCCAAATCACCGTGCCGCTAGAGAAACTATTGAAAAAAGATGTCACATTTTGCTAGAATGATGATTTCATAAAGAGCTTGGATGTCCTAAAGGGGAAATTGACCTCCCCTCCAATCTTGGTCTTCCCAAAATGGGATGTGGAGTTTCATGTCCATGTTGATGCGTCATATATCGCGCTGGGAGCAGTGCTCACACAAGAGAGTGGCGTTATAGACATTTTTGTGCCTGACAGCATTGAGCATGAAATGTCCATAACATAAGGGATCCAAAGTCCCTAAACATGTTGTTCCTACCCCCTGAGGAACAAGGCTAACAAACCAAAGCAATTCACAGAAGTTCTCCACCAGAAACTGCTCAAAAACAAGTCAATTCAGGATCAATTCAGAGGCTCCACTAGCTGTCTGGGCTGGAATGCAAAGTCTGCACTAGCTACCTGCACTGAAACGCAGGTAGAAGCACTACCAGGGTGCGCTGAGCGGGAATTGACAAATGGCAAGTTCATTCAACAAGGTGTCAAGACCCTGGAATCTTCCAGAATCTTCCTCAATGACACTTGCCTCAGTGAATTCGACTAGTGATGAGTAAGAGGTTCTCAATCTCCAAGTGGAAGCAAGAACCTCCAAGTGGAAGCAAGAACTGACAGAGGGAGAGGACACTAGTCAGATCTCAAGCTAACTCATCCTCTCTCCAAACATCTATATATGGATCTCTCCTCCATGAGATCTGAAGGCTGGAATTTTTTTATTGCAAAGAATTGCTGTTAGTTTGAGGTTGGATCATTGGGTGCTTAATGCTTTGAGGGAAGGTGAAGATAGGAATTTCATTTGCTGGGAAGGAGATGCTGGATTGGAGCCCTCTGGGTTGTATCTCTTCCTGAACCTTGTTATTCATCAATAAAGCTATCTTGGTTTCTCCTATATGCTGATGTGTCTTTGATGTATGATTGCATTAGTATGTTTAGTTTACTTCTAATCCTGAACTAGTTATGAATATGAATCTATGTCTTTGTGTACTGTTCTCTTCTTGTGATCTTGCAGAAACCTCTTGAAGCTGGGCAAGCGAGACGACAAGTAGCTGGGAACTCCCAAAGAGAAGAGAAACAGGATCGAGGGACAAACGGAAGACACCGGTTAGTCCATCCATCTCTCTTCATTCTTAATTCATAAAGGAAGAATACTAGAATAGCTGTTTCTGTTTGTTGCTAAGGCACTGTCACACCTTAGGTGGATAGGATCGTCCTGCATAGGCATTTTTCCCCACAACAAAATGGAGACTCCGCTGGGGAGATCTGTTTAGTCATTTTATTTGTGTCTATATCATTGTTTGTTTCATAGACTCAACAGAAACAATCGAACTGCATCTGCTATTCTCAGATGCAAAGTAGACAGCTGCTGCTTTGATCCGATCACTGGATCTGTCTATGATCTGAACAATGGACTCACAAATGATTTGATGATCCTTTGTGATAGATCTTAGCCCTTCCTCAAAGGATCCCTTTGATTGTACCTTGCTTGTTGTTTTTATTTGGCCTGAAACTATGGATTAAATAGCAAACTGTGACCCAGAACCCAGTGAGAAACTCTCCTTTCTCCTTCATCGCAGACCCTGTGAAGAGGTTCTACATTTCAACGTAGGTCCCGTGAAGGCTACCTGCGCTGAATGTCAAAACCTCTGTGTTGAGGGTGCGCTGATCCAGTTAGGCCTTGTGTAGCTGGGGTTCTCTGCTCTGTTTTGCCTTGTTTTGATCTCTGATTTTTGTAGCCTGTAACCAGCATAGGTACCTGTCTGATAACTCCTTTTCTCTGCTTAAATTCCACCTCCTTTTGTACAAAAAGACTGTGAGTGTTTTTATGTGTTTGTGGCGTCATTTACAGTTTTCTTTTGCAAGAGTGAAATAGTTGTCCTGTAGCCCTTGATTCAGATCTGTTGATTGTGATCTTAGGAGAGAGTTCATTGGCTGTTTACAGTTGATTATACATTTACTTTTGATTTTGGTTTGAGTTTGTCTCTTTTAAGTGTCGAAACAAGTGTTCATTTCGAAAGTCATAAAGTGTTGTATTCTCTTCTACCCTTTCTGGTTTCGAAAAAAGTAAACTTGTTTGTATTTGTCATTTAAAAGCAAATTCAAAGTTGTACAAAAAGCTTTCTTTTTAGGCATCAATATTAAGAAAGTGGAAAACAAACACCTGCATTGTGCATTTGCATCTTGATAGTTTGCATGCTTGATTTAGGAAAAGTGCATTAGAGTGTGCTGATTGCTCTTTGAGAAAAGATGGTGTCTTTCTTTTCCCTTTGTAGCTAGGATTTTCATTGTTGAAAAGATATAAAAGCTTGCTTATCATCTTTAGACTGCATTTAGGAATTATATCATACATCTCGTGGTGATCCAAAAAGGCAAACTTCTAAGAAAGATCAACCTAAAATAAATTGAATGAACTTAATAACGCTTTGTAACTTAACGCACAACATAGAGGTCTAGGCTAGAGACGTGTTCCGGCGTCGTAAAACCTGGTGACTGTCGATCTCGCTGATGGTGGGTGATTCCTCCTGAGGGACGATAGCGCCAGTACAGATTGTGCTCCCACGTACCGTCGAGTATATATTGGGAGACCCCTATAGGCATAAAACCTTTATCCTTAGGACGCCGTGTCGGCTGCCCTACTGATCGCAATGCACTGAACACAGCATTCAGGAAGATTGACCTCCCGTACCTTAAAAAGTATTCTGCGGTTTTGCGAAAAGTTTGGCACACCCTCTACCTAGAACTCCAGAGCAGTTCCTTTTGGCCTTTTTCAGACTCTATAACGGAAAAAGTCCATTCGAGCATTTGTCACTTTGGACTCGTTAAAACATCGAAGGAGACTAGAGTCATCTTTTGCTTTTTCTCGACTCTTTAAAATTGAAAAAGCAGGTTGTGTCTAAGCGTCGTTAAAATTTATTTTAAACGGAATAATCATCACCATTCCCTCGTTGATCTTTGAAGTTAGTCTCTTTTCATCGTAAGTTCTTGTAGAATGGCTAGAAAATCTTTTGGATAGACTAGATATGTCTGAACAACCGTCGACACCCAGGACTGTGTCATCCGACACAGCAGTGGCAGAGCCTCCTGCTGCTACCTCAACAATGTTCGATGGTATACCATCTGTCCCGGAAAGTTATCAACAACAAGCCGGAGTCCCATTAGGGACTGCTTCGACGACATGGTTAGTTCCTATTTCTTCATCCGGATTATCATCTGGTATTTCTTATGTTGAAACTTAACAAATTGATCCAATGTGTCTTCAAAGGCCAATCTGCCCTTTAAGTATTGGATTGCCACCATATGGAGGGAAGTATGCCTTTTCATTGTTCCCTCCCGGAGAACAACCATATGGGAGTTTACAACAAAGTTCAGGTCAAACTGGAATTACATCCAGCAGTTGGGTACCAATACTGCCTCAGCAACCAAGGGTTGTATATTCAATGCAACCAGTCCACCCTGTGTCGAATATTCCCACTATACCTGCTATGGTTACTGCATCGCAAGTACAAGTGCTACCTGTTGTATGTCAACCCCAACAGCCTCAGGTTGCAATACAATAGCCTCTTGTCTCAACGACTCAATCACAACCTCAGGTTAGTGCCTCCTTATCTGGAGCGACTCAGGATCAAACAAGTACTGTGACTCCTCATCTTGGTCAATCATCCAGTATTGGTCAACAGCAAATGGTTCAACAACCAGAGCTGGTCAAACTCAACAACCCCCATTCCAGCAATCATATCAAGGACCTGAGCAATAACTCTTTGTAAGTAATGGGCAATCGCATTTCCAAAGCGGTAATCAACAACCATATTATAATGGTTATGCCCATCAACCTTGTCAAAGTTGCCAGCATCAAATACATTATGCTGGTATGCAAAGACCCACTGCTCAGGCGATTCAATCTTATCCTGGGTATGCTTCGCCTAACCTGAATCAACAGTTGCCCTTTGTAGCAACTCTAGAATTACCAGATCTAAACCGGCTGACGAATGATCCAATTGCTTATGCCCCTTGGTGGCCAGCGATTCCGCATAAAATTCCGTCAGATATTCCTAAATTTAATGGAAATCCGGGTGAAGATCCGTCGAATCATGTGATGACATTTCATCTGTGGTGTTCATCAAACACCCTAAACGATGATTCGATTAGGCTTCGCCTTTTTCAGAGGACGTTAACTAGTCCAGCGGCAAAATGGTATATTGAATTGCCTAGAGCTTCGTTCAACAACTTCAGTACCTTAGCCACGACTTTCTTAACCCATTTTCAATTACCGATAAGGTATGAAACGGGAACGAAACTCCTAACCAACTTCAAACAGACAACGACCACTCACATATCTGATCATATACATGAGTGGTGACATCGTCGTAGGATGGTAAAAACGTACGTTCCCGATAAGCTATTAGCTGAATGGTTTATCAAATCCTTACTTCCTACAATCACGGAATATGTGGCAAAGGGAGGAGTCGTAACGGAAGAGCAAGTCATCGCTCGTGCGCAATATCTGGACTTGGTCTATACTCAGTCTGGCACGCTCTACGACAAAATACCTGACGCCCCTAGATCGGAATTCTCAATTCCTCCTCCTCCTAAATCAAACAATGACTCTCATGCCATCGATGGCGTGATTGGCACGACAGATACGAAATCGACAAAGGCTACATCTAAAAGGGCCCATAAGATTTCCAGTCAAAATGCAAATGAGGAACTTCTTGCCTCGGATGTAAATACCGCGTCGACCGATAAGGGCAAACAACTGAAGTAACCAGGGGGCAAGAAGAAAAAGAAAGGGAGAAAAAGGAAACCCCCTGCGGGGTGTCATATATGCGATGAGGATCATTGGAAAAGAGATTGTCCACATATAGCTGAAGTTAAGAAACTCTTTAAGAGTTCAAAAACCTCAGCAGTATTGACTGATCCGTTTCCAAGCCCAAGTACCAAACTGGTTGCTAATCAAAATGCTTCCCAATCCCAAGTGCTTATGTTGTCTATCTCAAAGCAGCAAAATGATGCTTTGGCAAGGAATAAAGATTACGGGAATCCACAGGTGTCGAATAACAATGCTAATGAACAGCCTAGTAGTTCGACAACAACTTTGACCAAAGTTGTGCCACCCACCATTCCTGAACAAATGATAAAGTCGCCAAAGGGAGTAGTGTACAAGTCGACATTTAATCCTCATGCAAAAATAACACAGAATTATAATATAATAGAGGACCTAGCCCAATCGTCGTCCGCTATGTCGACGCTTGAGGTATCGCAAAATTGCCTCTCCCAAGAGCAAGCTTTACTATCAGCAATAGGTGAAATTGACCCAATGGACTCCAATCTTGTGGCCTTTGATCATAAAGGATATGACCCTTAGTTACCAGCTCAACTAGATTTCCTTATTCAAGTGAAAGCCCTCAACAAAACTGTTCATCGAACAATTATTGATGAGGGGGCATCTACGTGTATTATGTCGATGAGTTGCTGGAAGAATTTAGGCTCACCACCCTTGTCAAGATCGTCAACGACGTTAAAAGCATTTGATGGACGATCATACACTCCATACGGGATTTTAAGTAACTTGCAAGTTGAACTAGGGGGCAAAACAGTAGGAATTGATGTTGAAGTAATTGATGGAAACCTCGATTACAACATCCTACTGGGAAGGCCCTGGATATATGCCATCGCCGCAGTTGTGTCGACCTACTTCAGGAAGATTGCATTTCCCTTTCGAGGAGGAATTACAGTCGTCGACCAACAAACTTTCCTCCCCGACAGTTCACAAGTTACAGGAAGCATTCCAATGATCCATGGAAGCAATCATTCGCTTCAAAATATTGGAGTAGGTCTCCTAAAAGACCCTACCTTAATGGGTACATTTTCCCTACTGCCTGCAAGTAATCTGGCGGAAGTGGCCACAGTGGAAACCTACAATATGAAATCTTCTATATCTAATGGATTCGGAAGATTCCTAAACATTTTTTCAACGTGGATCATTTCCCTAATAGAAATACTGTAAATACAGTGGGCTCCGAGGACGGTTCTTATCTCGTGTCAACCTCGTTAAAAAATGAAACAAGGAGTCTTGAGGATGGTTCTTTTACTGTGTCAACCTCATTAAAAAATGAAACAAATCCCCTTTCCAAATCTCAAAGGTAAACCTTCATTCCAATCACCAAGTTGAATGCAATGAAGCTTGGGGGGCATGCACCTCGATTTGCGTTATTATGCTGGGGGCATGCAAACTTATCGAGCAGTTTTAGCACACAGTTCATGCTAGTTAAAAAATAAGCGCAAGATCTGAGCAGTTTTAGTGCATAGTTCATGCTCGTTAAAAAATAAACATAAGATCGAGAAAGTGTTTCAATCCGCGTTTAAGCTCGTTAAAAAATGAACTACCCAGTAAATAACCACAGTGAATGTAATATCATCAGCCATTAAAGCCTTGGTCGTGTTTGCACCATCACCTCCACTTTTCCATTGGCCGATCATTCACCTCCATATGATTGTTTACCCATTTTGAGGAACAGCTGCGAAGAGTGATTTCACTAGCCATCCTTGTGACACTGCCGTGATTGGAAAATTCCAAGCCTTACCTGGAATCAGCTGCTAACCGGTTTCATCACTCATTCCTCAAAAGACGAGTTTTCTTTAAGCTCTTTTCATCTGACTCGTAAAATATGAAAAGATTTCCGAGTTTTGGCCTTCCAGCTCGTTAAAGCGACCGGAAGTGCTATCCCTCCTCTAGATTTTAATCTTTTTGGACCTGAGGGATTGTTGCACAAAAAGATCGAGCGCTTGTTTTGTTCAGCTCGTTAAAACTATCGAAAACTCATCCCTTCTGTATTGTGTTATTCTTTTTTGGACTTAAGGGATTAGATGACGAAAAAGGACTTTCGGAGTTGACTTTACGTACCTTTTCAGACTCTCTAAAAATGAAAAGGACTGAGTTATCTTTGTCGCTAGACTCGTTAAAATCATTGAATAGCGACAAACTTGTCTTTAGACGAGAACGAGTTTCACTATCGCTAGGCTCGTTAAAACATAGCGATGGGTTTGCCCGAAGGGCAAGTTATAGAAAAAGCATATGTTATCCTCCTCAAGCTTGACAAAAATAAAGAGGTACTGGTCAGCAATGACTAGGGAAAAATTGGGAGAAACTCAAGAAAACTTTGATGGTAGCAAGTCGCTCTTGAACATGAAACTTTTCCTCCGTACCACAGTCGGGTTGGGTTGTTTCATTCACCGGTCACATCACCATGGTCTCGCCATACCATCCATATTTGGGGTAATTCTACCGATCCATCTCATAAGTGTCGCCATATGTTCAAGAGAAGTCGTTCAGAGAAGTCAGCTGTGTCCCATCCACTGCCGTAGATTATCCTTCATCCTTTCATGACCGCCACCCTGAATCATATGTCATCAGATCGTTTTCACCTCCATCAAAATCATTTGCTATGTTCCATGTCACTGATGTGGGATTCATTAAGGCCCTCCTTTGACGGATCGCTTCTTGTCGACATCAGCTCATTATCCAAGAAGTGGATCTAGGAACAACCCCTTCAGTACTTTGAAGCTTGCATGCCTCAATGGCAAGTTTCTCACTTCCGGCGACAGGTATACATCAATGACCTTCGACCGAAAGATTTTGCGTGGTGTTCGACGCCAAGTACTTTATTCACACCACGTGAATTGTACTGCAGTACCTTGAGGGTCATTATCATTATCGGTGATTCCTCTCACGCTTGTTAACGGTTTACCTCATTGACCGGTAATCAAGCGATGTCTTTCCATGTTCGACTTCAGAACATTTCTCACATGGATCGACTTGTACTTAGAGTGAAGATCGAACGAGTTTGAAGACCCCGGATCTAGTTTCATCCATCCGGGCTGCGATATATATTCAGGAAAGATAAAGACATTGACATGTACATCATTGCAGCAGATAATCATCCTACCCAAAGGATGATAATTTCATCAAAATTATCGGTCTACCATCAGACGATTGTCTGTTCTATGTACAGAAAAATGAATTTATAAAGCTGAGCATGGGAATGCCCACCTCAGCTAGATCATGAAAGCAGTATGAAAAATAATGTATTGTATTGTATTGTATTACAGGTCTCCTCCCAGCAATGAATGAACTTCGGATCCTCCTGATAAAGCATTTCACCCGATAAACGGCCTCATACTTTAGGGGGCAACTATTATAGACATTTTTGTGCCTGATAGCATTGAGCATGAAATGTCCATAATCTAAGGGATCCAAAGTCCCTAAGCATGTTGTTCCTACCCCTAGAGGAACAAGGCTAACAAACCACAGCAATTCACAGAAGTTCTCCACCAGAAACTGCTCAAAAACAAGTCAATTCAGGATCAATTCAGAGGCTCCACTAGTTTTCTACGCTGGAATGCAAAGTCTGCATTGGCTACCTGCACTGCAACGCAGGTAGAAGCACTACCAGGGTGCGCTGAGCGGGAATTGACAAATGGCAAGTTCATTCAACAAGGTGTCAAGACCCTGGAAGCTTCCAGAATCTTCCTCAATGACACTTGCCTCAGTGAATTCGACTAGTGATGAGTAAGAGGTTCTCAAACTCCAAGTGGAAGCAAGAACCTCCAAGTGGAAGCAAGAACTGACAGAGGGAGAGGACACTAGTCAGATCTCAAGCTGACTCATCCTCTCTCCAAACATCTATATATGGATCTCTCCTCCATGAGATCTGAAGGCTGGAATTTTGTTATTGCAAAGAATCGTTGTTAGTTTGAGGTTGGAATCATTGGGTGCTTAATGCTTTGAGGGAAGGTGAAGATAGGAATTTCATTTGTTGGGAAGGAGATGCTGGATTGGAGCCCTCTGGGTTGTATCTCTTCCTAAACCTTGTTATTCATCAACAAAGCTATCTTGGTTTCTCCTATATGCCGATGTGTCTTTGATGTATGATTGCATTAGTATGTTTAGTTTACTTCTAATCCTGAACTAGTTATGAATATGAATCTATGTCTTTGTGTAGTGTTGTCTTCTTGTGATCTTGCAGAAACCTCTTGAAGCTGGGCAAGCGAGAGGGCAAGTAGCTGGGAACTCCCAAAGAGAAGAGAAACCGGATTGAGGGACAAACGGAAGACACTGGTTAGTCCATCCATCTCTCTTCATTCTTAATTCATAAAGGAAGAATACTAGAATAGCTGTTTCTGTTTGTTGCTAAGGCACTGTCACACCTTAGGTGGATAGGATCGTCCTGCATAGGCATTTTTCCCCACAACAAGTGGCGAGGGCTTGGACCACCCTATCGTGTTTGCAAGTCGTAGATTGTCTAAAGCCGAGAAGAACTATTCCACAACTGAGTGAGAGGGGTTAGCGATGATGTATGCACTTCAAAAATACCGACACTATTTACAAGGAGGACATTTCACGATGTATATAGACCATTCTGCACTGAAATAATTGGTCAACAAGCCTGTGTTTGGGGGGCACATATGCAAGTGGCTCTTATTATTTCAAGAATATGACTTTGAGGTTGTGGTCAAACCTAAATGCCTGAATGTAGGACCGGATCACTTGTCGCGTATTGAGATGGGCGAGGAACCTACTAGTTTGGAGGAAGGATTACCACCGGCTTTGTCCTGCCATGTTTCTCTTCTGGACACCGTGGTTGGAAACGGTATCCTAGAAGAAAAAATCTTTATGGTATGCATCGCGGACAGGCACTTTGAAGATATATTCCATTTTCTGACAACAGGGAATGCGCTGAAGGAATACTCCATCCAACAGAAGAAGGAATTGGTGGTGTGCACGATGGATTTTTCTGTCATCGCGGGGCACCTATACAAAATGGGAAATGATGAGATATTGCGAAGATACATAACTGAATTTGAATGAAGTCAGATCCTCATGGAAGCACATGGGGGTGCTATAGGAGGAAACTATGTAGGATGCATGACTGCACAAAATATTCTTCACGGAGGGTTATGGTGGCCAACCCTTCACCAGGATTCAAAAGCATACTGTAAGGCCTGCAATATATGTCAAAGAACCAGAAAACCATCACGAAGGGACAAGATGTCGTTGAATCCACAAATAACACTGCAACCATTTGAGAAATGGGCAATTGACTTTGTGGGACCTATCAAACCTCAGGGAAAGATGGGTGCGCGCTACATCATCACCACGACAGAGTACCTAACACGATGGGCGGAAGCGCAACCAGTCAAAGATTGCACGACCACTACGGCTGTGAAGTTTTTGTTTGAAAACATATTGACCCAATTTGGTTGTTCGAAAATCTTAATGAGTGATCGTGGAACACATTTCCTCAATGAAACCATCAATGCACTCATAGATGAATTCTAGGTGTATCATGAGAAAAGTACACTGTACCACCCACAAGCCAATGGGACTATAGAAGCCTTCAACAAAATATTGGAGACTGCGTTGACTAAAGTGTGTAACGCTCAACAAAGTGATTGGGACCTGTGCATACCTGTAGTGCTATGGGCTTACAAGGCAACATGCAAAAAAATAATCGGACAAACACCTTTTCGGTTAGTTTATGGCATGGAAGCTATCACGCTGATGGAATATATCGTACCTAGTTTGTGGATAGCAGTGCTCAGAGGGATGATGGACCGTGAAGCTGTGGAGGAAAGGCTCGCGCAATTGGAAGAACTTGAGGAAGAACAGTTCTTAGCTAGGTTTCATTAGCAGGTACAAAAGCAGCATGAAAAAGCATAGCACGATTTCCATATCAAATTATCCACCTTCAAGTTAAATGACTTAGTGCTACTGTATGGCAGTATGTTTGAAAAATTTCTAGGAAAATTTAGAATGCATTGGCTGGGACCATACATGGTTAAGGAGGTCATAGATGGAGGCGCAGTCTAGCTAGTCAAACTAAATGGAGAACCCTTCCCAGGCAAAGTAAATGGCAGTTTCTTGAAGCACTACATGGGTGGGCCGGCTATCTGACTAGTCGGCCAAAGCACAATCTCCACACTCTGAGGAGCTAGACAAAGGCACGAGACTGTAAACATACACAACAGATGCCAATACAGATGTAGGGAAATAATTTAGACACGGAGGTATCAGAACAGAGGATGCAACAGATTCAATAAGTAGTGGTGCAGTGCGCTACCGACATCAGCATAGTTCAAGGACAGTTGGAGGAACTTCTTGCCAAGATCAATGTGTTGATAGAGTGACTTGAGGGCGAGTCACGATGTTTGTGTTGGGGGCCTGTTGGGAATGGAATCCCCCCGAGGCATGTTTTGGGGCTCAAAGCCTAAGTTTTTGTCTAATGTGATTATAAAGCTCCATGAATTGTGGGTGCAGAAGTATGTTAGAGTAATAGGGTTTTCCGCCCTAATATTGTAATATAATGTCAGCCTACCCATGGTCCGTAGGCCATGGGATTGTATAAATAGAGTGAGGCTCTAAGTAGTAAGTAAGAAGGTAGCATGGAATAGAAACAAGTCTAAGGGATTGAGTCCTAAGTGTCTAAGTGTGTCTTTGGGTCGTAGAGTAGGAGAAGGCTCTGCAGCTGAGTGCACAGAGGCCTAGTTGTCTGCAGCTGAGTGCGCGGACCCCTGCAGCTGAGTGCGCAGGGCGGAGTCGAGTTTGTAAGCAAAGAAGAGAATAATAAAGAGAAGTTTTATCCAAATTCTATGTATCTATTCTGAGTTACTACTTGTTTGATATCAATTGCAAATATAATGTTTATTTAATGCGCGCACTTGTATGAATGATTTATATTGCTATGTATTACACATGCAAGTAAGCTAAGTTAATCAAGTAACAGTGAAATACTAGTAAGGACTTGGGTAATTATAGCGTTCGAGCCCCGAGTAGGACTATGTGAAGGAATCATCTTAGGATGTGAGGTAAGGGTAAGTGCGCATAGTGACGAGCGGGTAGGGTCGAATCGCAGCCCACTTGAACTCACCAAACATCTCCAGGGTGTGGAAACTTGGTTCTAGCACCCTCCCATACTACTTCGGTGAGACCTCAGTCCACGCTCCGTAGACTATTTCTGAGAGGGCCAGTATTACTGGGATTTGTTTAGCTAAATCACCTCCAAACTTGGGTCAAGCACCAACAAGCCAACAAAAACTACCTCATGCTATTCCTTAACCTCTGGAGGAGTCAAAGGCTAGGCCTTCAACTCGAGCTCTGTAATTTTAAGGTTAAGATCAAACTAAACCTTGGTTAGCTCAGCCTTGGCATTACAAACACCTGCAGCCAATTTCTGATTTTTTTGCCTCCACCGGTGCTTCTGTGGGATATGTAGCTACAGAACAGTTCTGCATGCTTCAACGACGACTGTCATGGTGTGCTCATTTTTCTGTTGCACCTTCTTCCATGTCCCAATTTCCAAAGTCTTTTTGTCGAACATCTACACATTGTTTACCTTTTCTTTTCTGATCACACTCAACGCACGATGCTCTCAGCCCTGAAGTTCAACGATCACATCTGCTTGCAAGGTGTGAAGGGCTTCACTTGGAAGCGCGACTTAGTTCATCACAAAATTCTTGAGAGCACTGACACTAGGCCTGTCATCTTTCGATTTGGCATTCAAAGCTCCATCCGATAGTGCGATAGCCTAGGATCCAAGGAGTGAGTCATCTTCGCTGCTTTAGAGGTTCTTGGCACCAAACTAGTCGACATCGCACTGCCACTCTCCACATTGGTTTGCAGTTGAGTAGCCTAGATCTACAACTTGCGTAGACCCGTTTGAATGGTTACCAAGGCTTGTTTCTATTGCAGTAGTTTCACAGTCGCATCCCTTACTGTGTCCCTGATTTCATTAAAATCACCTGCTTTCAAGGTGATCATGTCAGGCGATGATTTACTGACCTTGGACTTCTATCGCGACCCTTCTTTTTCTTGCTACCTAGTGTGCTTCACCTAGAATGGAGTACTCTCATAAGGTGATTGGGTCGAGCAATGATTTACTGACCTTGGACTTCTTATGCGACCCTTGTTTTTCCTACTCCCTAGTGTGCTTCACTCGAAATGGAGTACTCTCATGGTCTCCACCACCCTGTTCTGACTGCTGCTCTTCTTCCTCTTTCTGTGGCAAAGGAGACCTCTAACTTTTATTCGAGTTGCACTCTTCCTCCCCTTCCTTCCCTTCTGTCTACTCCTTAGCAGCGTACTCTACTCTGGCTTTTTCCTCAACCTCCTTTTTCCTCCGTTCAGCTAACTGATGCATCTTCAACTGGGCCTCTTCTTTCTTATGCTTTGTTGTAGATTTACTGGACCGAGTTGACAAATGTGAGGCCGTGCGTCACTCTACTGGCCAATGTGCAAGGACCACTACAATAACATCATTTGTCACAAGGTATGGGAGATCATACCACTTATGCTCAAGGTCCTTGCGCTCCTGGATGGAGACATAGTGGAAGTCCGCTTTGAACTCCACATATCCTAACAACTTCTCAAAGATAGTTGGTGATAGCCGTGGCTTGTGGTTAATAGCGATGCATATGCCTTCCACCATCAAGACCCAAAATATCTTACTATCCTAGACCCTCTTGGCATCCTTTGTGGCCCAAAAAGAAAAGAACTTTGCTGCTTCTTGAAGATTTGACGTGATCGGAGGAGATTGACTATCCTTCAGTAATTCCCACGTGACCAGTACGATTGATAGCAAAACCCATGCATAATGGAAGGTCTTACTCTAGTCTTGGGCTTCTCTGTAGTTTGCTTTGAACTCCACAGTGGAAGTCCACTTTGAACTCCACATATGGCCCCAGCCAATGCATCCAAAATTTTCCCGGAAATTTATCAAACTTGTTGTCATATAATAATACTAAATCATTTACCTTGAAGGTGCACAGTTTGATGTGCGGATCATGCCATGCACATCAGTTAGATGTGTCAATCGTGCCAAGGTAAGTACCTCCAGAAACTACTCGAAAAGCGCAGTGCAGTCCGACACCACATTATCCACTGTAGCAACTGCATCCTTAACAACTACCTCTCGTTTTTCCTTAACTTTTGTTGGAGTCGAAGGCTGGGCCTTCAACTCTAGCTCTATAATTTGAAGGTTCAACTGAAATTGAACCTTGGCGAGCTTGGTGTTGGCATCGTGCACACCTGCAGCCAATTTATAAATTTTGGCCTCCACTAATGTTTCTTCTGGGATATGTAGATTGGGAACAGTTCTGCATTCTTAAGCAATGACTATTGCGGTGTGCTCATTTTTTTGCTGCACCTTCCTCCATGTCTCAATTGCCGAAGTCTTTTCTATGAACATCTACACATTGTTTACCTTTTGTTCGTTGATCACACTAAGTGCGTGCTTCTCTCGAGCCTAAAGTTTGGCGATCACACTTTCTTGCAGGGTGTGTGTTATCACTTAGAACTAAAAATTTGATGCATATAATTTTCTATCCTAGCCCGATGACAAAGGTCTGTGTTAGTTTAATTTAGTTTTAATTTTCTTCCCTTACGATTTGGAGTTTTAAAAAGTTTTTAACTCAAGTCATTCTCAACTCCCATTGGTTCTCCTCTACCCATCATTGTTTTGTAGCCACCTCTGTGTCTTATGTAAGCCACCGTGTCTTTTAGTAATTTCGCAGCACAATTCCAATTCAGCAGTTTCGCAGCGCAATCATGATTCAGCAGTTTCGCAGCGCAATCATGATTAAGCAGTTTCACAGCGCATGATGATTAGGCAGTTTCGCAGTGCATCATTAAAATTTAAAACTAACAGCGCTGCGAAATCATGGATTCGTACTTCCGCAGCGAATCTTTCCCGAAATATCAAGTCCGTTAGGTGAGTCATCAGCCATGTCTTCTCATGTCAGTTCATATATCTCCCCTATCACGTTTTAACGCTCATTGCCACTATCACCACCACTAGATCTGTTGATATGCATGTATTATCATTCCCAAGAAATTTCACCGTGCATAAGCCTTAATGATGGCCGTAAGTCTTGCATGAATGACAAATCTGCAAGATTATGTCTTGAAAGGTTTTAAGTGGAAAGATTCAAAATTCAAGCGAGGCTGAATTCAAAAAGAGGCTGAATCACAATTCCAACCGGAGCTGGTAGTCTTTGTGTGCGAAGATTTGGAAGAATCCATGGAGAAAAAAGAGCACAAATCCGGTAAACCTCTAAGGACTGAACTCGAGGGCCTGGATATAATGCTGAGGGATGAAGGGGTGAAGAAAGCGTTTAAAAACACCGGGTGCTGGAACTTTTGCAAAAAATTACAAGGAGGACATGCACAGGTAACTAAAGAATTTGCACTAAACTTCACTGGTTTGAATTCAAAGGTAGCTATGTTAGAAGTGCAGGTTTCTCCAGAGGTGATATCTACTGTGACAGAGATCCCAAGGGGACAAGAGGAATGGTTCAAAAATTTCAAATTTGACATGAATCCTTGTAAGGAGTTTTTGAAGGACGCATATGTAAATGAAGATTTAAGTAGAGGAGTGCCCAGGAATTATGTCAAAGAACATTATGCTCTCTTACTCACCTGCATACAAAAATATTTGACTTGTGAAGGAAGGTATAACAAGGTTTATTCTTACCATTTCAAACTACTTTTGCATTTCACCGGGAAGGTCTCCATAGACTTACCGTTTTATCTCTTCCGTAGTTTGAGTAAGATGTGTGATAAAGTTCAGCTGAGAAAAGAGGATTCTGAAACCTCTTTGTTTCATCATGGTTTGATCAAGTTGCTGGTTTTAGATGGCCTCCAAAAGATAGACAGAGACTGGAATTCTTTTATTTTTATGGCTAGATTCCAAAGCAAGACTGGCCTCACTCCACAACCGGCCAGAGAGTTTACAATAGCTGAGCTCCAAAAAGAGGCAAGAGCTAAAAGGGTTCCAAAGTCACAGCTAAGAAAACCAGTGAAGCCTCTCATCATCCAAGATAAACCTCAGCAGTCAACCAAGGAAAAAGCTCATGGTAAGAAGACTATACCTGAAACAAGAACATCTGAAACAGTCTCAAGGGTAAGAACAAAAAGCCAGATAAATAAGGAAAAAGGTAAAGCTGTAGCAGTTGAAGAGAGCCCAGTGTCCAACGCAAATTTGAATGATTTATTACAGGCCATTGAATTCGAGCAGTCCCTACCAGTCCAAATTGAATTGATGCAGTCAGAGCAAGAAGGTACCAAGAAATCCAAGGCTTCAAAAAGGCTTAAATTTGATGAGCCAGCTAAAGAATTCATTTTTAAACCTAGAAGACCTATGACAAGGAGATTCCAGCAAGTACAGGAAGCATTGCCGAGAACAGAGGAAACAGGGGAAGGAACACAAAAAGACATGGGCAAAATAGCCATTGCATCTCAAGAAGATAATATAGTAGCCATACAGAGACAATTGGAATCAGCTAAGTATGAAATTGCTAAATTGAGGAAAGCCGCTAGGAAGCATGCAGCCATACATGCAAAATATTATAAAACCCTATGGAAAGGGAATGCTGCTGTAGAAGCTCAGCTGAATTCAGTGGTTGATGGCCATGCACAATTTCACACCTGGATAGTACTAGCAATCAAAGAAGCTAAGTATATCAGAAGGATTAATATGCAACTGAGAGCTGGAAATAGAGCTATGAGGAAACAAATTGAAGATTTGAAGACACAACTGAGCCAACTACCTGCTAAATGAGTTTTCTTTTCAAAAAAGGTTTTGTTTCAAATTTTTGACAAATTTGCTTAATCATATTCTTCTGAAGAAATATAATCCCTGTTCAACATGTGGAAAGTCGAAGGGAGTTTTTTGGCAATCAAATACTCGGTTGATAAAGATCTCGGGTCAAAGGCAAACTGTTTCAAATAACTCAGCAGTTTCGTAGCACGCTACGAAACTGCTGAAGATGTTGTTTTTAACGCAAATCAAGTAGTTTGAATTATAAGCGGGAATTTTGAAAGGGAAACATCTAAAGGGTGTGCAAGACATCAGCTGGAGCGAACAATAGTCAATCAGGTCAAGACAGATGGATGTTTAAAAGGGTTGAATATTCAAATCCAATTTTGAATTTTTGTCATAAAGCCCCTTTATCACAGTTCAAAATACATCAAACGATTTGCCTGCAAGAAATTTTTGCCTGTACACATGTTCATCAAAAAAGCTTACAACGCATCAAGGACGTGGCAGTCTTTCACATCTTGGGTAATTAAAGGCTAAAGAACATGCTTCTGTGCATTCGAAGATTTTGGAAAAAACTGAAGCCGAGAAGCAAGGGTAACCTCCTAATATTTCTGAGCAGTTAAAAAGTTTCAACATCCAAGGTCAACATGGGGCATTAAATACCTATCTCAGCCATCTCAGCCAAACTGAAAGAGGACCAGGTGTCAAAGAACGAGGAGAAGCCATCATGCATATAATATGGAGTTAAAGTCATAGTAGATTTAGAACTCTAAAAAAGCTCCAGTTAGCACTTTATTGTATTTATTAGTTAGTTAAATAGTTGATAGGTGTCATTAGAGGTAGTTATCGAATTCCCCTCATGCTGGAGGAGGAATCTCGATCAGTTAGAATAAGAATTATATATATAGCTGAAACAGCAATGTAATGAGGGTTGGAAATTTATGGACAAAGCTTGTATTTGGCTTATGTAAAGACTCACTTTCAGTAATATAATTTTGGTTTTACTTCTCAGGATTCATGAAGGATTTTTCATATTCAGAATGTGTGATGTTGTCTTCTTCTTAGTCTTGTTTACAGTGGTATGGATGTATAATCACTCAGAATTCACTGAATGTGCTCTGATTTCCTGTATGCATCTATAAACTGTGTGATTCCTCATGAGTATATATTCTGAATATTCAAATGCTGAATGCCCTGAATTCCATGTAAGGTCAAGATATTTATTGTATTGAAGTGTTGTTGACTCCATAGGCCCAATGGATAGTTGTTTAGTATGTTTCCAGCATTCATATTTGTTACAGTTGTTTCACAAGAGTTAGCCATCTTATCTTAATCAAAATCATTAACCCATCTAGAGAGAGTCCTCTCAGGTTGAGGAGGCTAAGCCTCAGTCTAAAGTAGGTTTGAAATAGTTACTTGAAGTCTTCCTGGTCTGCAGCCTTCCAGGGCTTGATTTTGAGATAACATTTTGGTGCATCTGCCGGGAGCCTGAAGATTACTCATTCCCGAAATTATGAAGCTAAACTTCTGAAGGTAGCAGGAGCTCAGAGGGTTTTCGAGGCTGCATTCTACCTTGGTGATTCCATACAATCTTAAAGTTAAAAAGGTGGCTTCGAGAGGAAGATATACAAGGAGTAATCCTGACCCAAATCCACCTACTCCTGTGGATAATCCGAACACCATCTCAAGGAGCAGGCAAAGATTTCCTGATATACCAGGTACTTCATCTGTATCAAAATCTCTGTTCCCTCAATTTTCTAGAAGTCCTGAAGATAAAATTGTTGATGATAAAATTCATGAGGTATTGTTGAGGTCTGAAAACGAAGAAGAGCTTATTGGAATTATTTTAGATTTACAAAAAAGAGGCATTGATACTTCATCTTTAGTGTCACAAAAGGATAAGGAAGAGTTTTGGGAGGTTGTTACTTCAGAATTACTATTAGAAGAAGAATATTTGAACCAACTCAAAGAGCTTGATCCTTTTGAAGTTTTGCTCAAATCCAAAACTGGTTTACCTCTCCCAAATTGGAGTTCCTTTGTCAGTGGTTTCCAAAGTCCAAATAGCCCTTTTCGTACCAATACTTTATCTTCTGCCTCTGCTAGTCCTAATAGTCCTCAGACACTATCTCATACTAGTTCTGGTTCCACTGGTCATACAATACATGTTGTTACTGCTCCTCCATTCATTATGGATATACCTGCTAGGTATGCTCCTCTACCTCTCCCTGCTGTTTTACATGATCTTCCTAGTAAATATGCTGCCAGAATTCCAACATGGGGAGGAGATGAAGATATTACAGCAGAGGAACACGTGGATAGGTTCAATGATTTTGTTGACAGGGAAGAAGTGGATGATGAAGATGTAAAACTAAGATTGTTTGCTCAAACTTTCATTGGGGAAGTCAGAAAATGGTTTAAAGCCCTTAGAGCCGGAAGCATTCATAGTTGGGCTGAATTTGAAGACAAATTTCTAAGGAAATGGGGAAACAGAACTAACCCTGTTCAAGCCCTTACTGAATACAACAATCTTAGGAGATCTCCAGAGGAAACTGTCCAAAACTTCTCTAAGAGGTTTAATAAAATATACAATTCTATTCCAGCTCATTTGAAACCTCCTGGAGCTTTGGCACAGTTGAGATATGCTGAATCATTTGATTCAGATTTCTCTCTTTTACTCAGAGAAAGAGAGTCTGCCACTCTGGCTGACATGCAAAATGATGCAATTAAGGTAGAGGTGAATATGCTTGCTGCTAAGAAATCAAAGATGGCAAAGACTAAGCTGAAGGAAGAGGAGAAGCCTTCTACCTCTGCTCAAAAGACAAGTTTGAAACAATGATGAAAACTATGGAGAAATTGATGGACCGACTAGCTCTTGGGAATGCTTCTGCTCCTCCAGCACAGCAAGGACCTCAATTCAGGAACCCTCAGTTTAGAAGACCTCAGAATCAGCAAAGGCCAAGGGACAACAGAAATCAGCAGGCAGATCCTCCAGTGAGACCTCCCTTCCAACAAAATTTGGTAGATGAAGAGGAAGAAGATGAACCTGAAGTCCCTGAGGAATCAATCCATTGTTTTGATGAAGAAATGTCAGGAATTTTCTTGACCAAGGAGGAACATGATGAGTCCAGCATGATAAAATCGGGAGAAGAGCCTTCAGATTTTTTAAAGGGCTATCAGCACGCTATCTTTGAGATGCAAAAGCAGTATAATCTTAGGAATAGAGATGTTCCTATTACAGCAAACAAAGCACAGCTCAAGAAGAATACATCAAGGACAGCTGATGATAAAAAGGAAAAATCAAAGGTAGTTGAAGGTAAAGATGATTCTCCTCTTGACAAAAAGGATATTCAAATTTCTTCTCCTCCCAAAGAAATTGACAAGTCTACTTCTGTTTTTAATATTGAGAATGAGATTGCAAAAATTAAAATATCAGTCCCTTTTAATGAAATTCTCAAGGTAGACAAATACAGAAGCAAAATTGTTGAAATGCTTAATTCACAACCAGGGTTGGTTGATATCCTAAATGTACAAGAAGATAATCCTATTATTTGTTTGGGTCCAAGAATTGAGGATGAACAAAATGAAGAGTTTCCCCCTTTCTACATAAGCATTACCATTCATGATATGACTCTACATAATGCTATGTTAGATTCGGGGGCATCACATAATCTCATGCCTAAGGTAATCATGGAAAGACTGGGGTTAGAGGTAACTAGGCCATATAAGGATTTATTTTCCTTTGATTCAAAAAGAGTCCATTGCATTGGTTTGATAAAAGATGTTGTTGTGGGGCTCACACAAATTCCAGCAAAAACAACTGTTATGGACATTGTTGTTGCAGACATTCCACCAAAGTTTGGGATGCTTCTTTCAAGGTCATGGGCAGCAAAAATCAAGGGCACAATGCAGATGGACCTTACATATGCTACCATCCCAGTGTTTGGTGAACAAAGGAGGTTGTATCGCGAAACAAGGATGGCCTACATGGTAAGCAGCAAAGAAAAGCCTCAGAATTTTCCTATTTACTCATGTTACACTGGCCTTGGATCATCTATCCTTTTCAATGAATCAGTTGGAAAAGAATCACAAGATGAACCTGCAGAAAATCAATGTCAAGAAGGGTAGCAAGGAGATGAAAGAGATATCATGGGCTGCTGGTCATTATACTTTGATGGATCGGCAGGAAAAGAAGGGGCGGGAGCTGGGATTTGGATCACTAGTCCAACTGAAAAAAGTAATTTTCTCTCATACAAATTAAACTTTGATTGTACCAACAATATGTCTGAGTACGAATCTCTGGTTTTAGGTTTGGAAACCTTGATAAAGTTGAAAGCTAAAAACATTGCTGTTTGTGGAGATTCTGAACTGGTAATTAAACAAGTAGAAGGTACATATCAAACTAAGGATGCAAGGATGAGAGCATACAGAAATTTAGTGTTGGAGATGTTGGAAAAATTTCAATCCTATTCCTTCAGCATCAAAACCAGAGATCAAAACTCTATTGCAGATTCACTTGCTGTTTCAGCCAGTCTCTTTATTATTCCTAAGCATTCTTCTGAAAGCTATGAAGTGGAGGTTCGCCATAGACTAGTCATACCGGATAATATCACAAATTGGCAAGTTTTTGAAGATGATCAGCAGGTAAGGAACTTCAATGAATTAAAAGAAGAGTTTGAGCACAATCAGATAGATCAGCAGAATATGTTAATAGAGTCAAAGGAAAGTTCTGAAGTCTTACAGTTACAAAACAACTTAATCCCTAAAGGCCTCATTCCCCTTGAAAAATTATTTGATCAAAATGATGTGTTCAAAGCACCAAGACTACAAGCTAATGAAGAGGAAGTAGAAAACTGTAATTTAGGTGACTCGGTTGTGCCTAAAATAGTCAAGATTTCCAAATTCCTTTCAGCTGATATGAAGACTAAATATGTTGAGATGATGAAAAGATTCATTGATGTTTTTGCATGGAGCTATGCTGACTTGAAACAATATGATTCTTCAATCATACAACATACTATTCCTATTAAGCAGAATGAAAAGCCTTTTAAGCAGAAGCTAAGAAGAATTAATCCTCTTCTAATGCCACTGATTGAAAAAGAAGTGAAAAAGCTTTTTGATGCTAAAATTATTGTCCCAATCAGATTCTCAAATTGGCTTGCTAACTTGGTGCCAGTCAGAAAAAAGAATGGAGAGATCAGAATTTGTATAGACTTCAGGAACTTAAACAAAGCTTCATTGAAAGATAATTACCGTCTCCCTAAAATGGATTTCATTCTGCAAAACATTGTTGGTTCACAAAGGATGTCTATGCTTGATGGCTTCTCAGGGTATAATCAGATTCTTGTTCACCCAGATGATCAGGAGAAAACAACTTTCACTACACCATGGGGAACACTCATGTATGCAAAAAAGCCCTTTGGCCTCATGAACGCAGGAGCAACTTTCCAGAGAGCAATGGATATTGCTTTTGCTGAAGAAAAGGACAAATCAGTGGTGGTTTATCTTGATGATATCACAGTTTTTTCAAAAGGAGAAGAAGACCACTTAAAGCACCTTGAAAGGGTCCTACTGAAGTGTAGGAGGTTTGGTATTTCTCTAAACCCAACCAAAAGTATTTTTGCTTTAACTTCTGGCAAACTGCTTGGTCATAGTATTTCTGAAGAAGGAATTAGGATTGATCCTAATAGAGTTAGTGCAATTCAAAGGTTAGATCTACCAAGGAGTAAGAAGGAGATTCAATCCTTTCTTGGGAAAGTGAACTTTGTTAGAAGATTCATTCCTAATTTTGCTGAAGTTGTCAAGAACATAACAAAAATGTTAAAGAAAGGAGCAGATTTTAAATGGACAGCTGAAGCAAAGAAATCATTTGAAGAGATCAAGAAGGCACTTACTCAAGCACCAGTACTCATCAGCCCGAATTTTACCAAGGAGTTCCTTATCTTCACATTCGCTTCTGAAGACACAATTGCTGGAGTTTTATTGCAAAAAGGAAGTCAAGGTACTGAACAACCCATTTCTTTCTTTAGCAAGACATTAGCCAATGCTGAATTGAAATATAATATCTTAGAGAAACAAGCCTATGCATTGGTGAAAGCAATTAAAGATTTCAGAATCTATGTTTTGCACTCTCACATTGTTGCATACGTGCCAAATGCTGTTATAAAAGATATTCTTACACAAGCTGATCCAGATGGAAACAGGGGAAAGTGGATAGCAAAACTGTTGGAGTATGACATTGAGATCAAACCCACCAAGTTGGTAAAGGGTCAAGGCCTAGCCAAATTGTTGACTCAATCAAATCTGGACTGTATTGATATTAATTTAAGCACAGAAATCTCAGAAATTTCTGAAAATGAAGAGGAATTGGTCCAGATAAATGAAAAATTCTTGATCTCAGAATGGTACAAGGATATAGCTTTTGTTTTGCAGCATAATAGAGCTCCTGATAATATTTCAAAATCCAAAGCTCGGTTTACGAAATTGAAATCTCTCAGATATTTTGTGTATGACCAAAATTTGTTTTGGAAGGATGCAGGAGGAATATTGTTAAATTGCCTCATTGAAGAAGAAGCTGATAAGGTAATTGATGAGTTTCATAAAGGGGATTGTGGAGGATATCACTATTGGAAAGCCACTGCAAACAAGATCTTGAGAGCTGGCTATTTTTGGCCAACTATGTTTAGGGATATCTATAAAAAGATAGCCACATCCCATGAATGTCAAGTGTTTGAAGGAAAGAGAAAGCTTATGCCAATGCCCTTGGTTCCTATTTATGTTGAAGCACCTTTCCAGCAGTGGGGATTAGACTTTATAGGGGAAGTACATCCTCCTTCATCAGGACAGCATCGCTGGATTCTCACAGCCACCAATTACTTTACAAAATGGATAGAGGCAATACCCACAAGGCAAGCAAATGATTCAGTGATTATTTCTTTCTTAGAAAACAATATATTATCAAGATTTGGTTGCCCAATCAAGATCATTACAGACAATGCTCAAGCTTTCAAGTCCAAAAGAATGATTAATTTTTGTCATCAGTATCACATTTCCCTTGGACATTCCACTGCCTATTATCCACAGGGAAATGGTTTGGCTGAGTCATCAAACAAGAGCCTTGTGAGAATCATTAAGAAGCTGCTGCAAGAAAATAAAAACGCTTGGCATTTGAAATTGAAATATGCTTTGTGGGCTAACCGGATTTGCACAAAGAAGTCCATTGGAACATCACCATATGAGCTAGTATATGGGGCAGAGGCTATATTTCCCACATCCCTCGGAGTACCAGTAATGAAGTTGATTCAAGGACTAGAAGAGGAACCAAATGCTATACAACGAAGGATCAACCAACTAATAGCTTTACAAGAGAAAAGAAATGAGGTGTTTGACAGTCATCAACAAAACCAGAACAGGATCAAGAAAGCATTTGACAAAAAGATCAAAGAAGTTACATTCCAGATTCATGATAAAGTCTTGAAATGGGAAGCTAGAATTGAGGAGAAAGGTAAACATGGTAAATTTGAAAATTTGTGGAAAGGGCCATATCAAATTTCTGCTTTCCATGGGAATAACACATACATTCTACAAGAGATTGATGGAACACCATATGCTGGAGGACCTGTTAATGGCAGGTTCCTAAAGCATTACAATTGATTGAATCTCTGCCAAGTTTCTCACAAGCATTGTATATAACCATTTTTATTAGTGTTTCTTTGTTGCAAATAAATGACAAGCTGAACAGGAAGCTCAAGCCCGAGGTGAAGGCCCACAAAGCTAGAAAGGGATGCTTGTCAACTCTGTTTATGTTTTCATAAATTGGACAAAGCACTGGACCTGCGAGTTCTTAGTGTACTACAGGAGCACACCATCCCAAGTGGAGCCACTTTTATCACTTAGAACTAAAAATTTGATGCATATAATTTTCTATCCTAGCCCGATGACAAAGGTCTGTATTAGTTTAATTTAGTTTTAATTTTCTTCCCTTAGGATTTGGAGTTTTAAAGAGTTTTTAACTCAATTCATTCTCAACTCCCATTGGTTCTCCTCTACCCATCATTGTTTTGTAGCCACCTCTATGTCTTATGTAAGCCACCGTGTCTTTTAGTAATTTCGCAGCACAATTCCAATTCAGCAGTTTCGCAGCGAATCATGATTCAGCAGTTTCGCAGCACAATCATGATTAAGCAGTTTCATAGCGCATCATGATTAGGCAGTTTCGCAGCGCATCATTAAAATTTAAAAATAACAGCGCTGCGAAATCATGGATTCGTACTTCCGCAGTGAATCTTTCCCGAAATATCAAGTCCGTTAGGTGAGTCATCAACCATGTCTTCTCATGTCAGTTCATATATCTCCCCTATCACGTTTTAACGCTCATTGCCACTATCACCACCACTAGATTTGTTGATACGCATGTATTATCATTCCCAAGAAATTTCACCGTGCATAAGCCTTAATGATGGCCGTAAGTCTTGCATGAATGACAAATCTGCAAGATTATGTCTTGAAAGGTTTTAAGCGAAAAGATTCAAAATTCAAGCGAGGCTGATAATCAAGCGAGGCTGAATTCAAAAAGAGGCTGAATCACAATTCCAACCAGAGCTGGTAGTCTTTGTGTGCGAAGATTTGGAAGAATCCATGGAGAAAAAAGAGCACATATCCGGTAAACCTCTAAGGACTAAACCCGAGGGCCTGGATATAACGCTGAGGGATGAAGGGGTGAAGAAAGCGTTTAAAAACGCTGGGTGCTGGAACTTTTGCAAAAAATTACAAGGAGGACATGCACAGGTAACTAAAGAATTTGCACTAAACTTCACTGGTTTGAATTCAAAGGTAGCTATGTTAGAAGTGCAGGTTTCTCCAGAGGTTATATCTACTGTGACAGAGATCCCAAGGGGACAAGAGGAATGGTTCAAAAATTTCAAATTTGACATGAATCCTTGTAAGGAGTTTTTGAAGGGCGCATATGTAAATGAAGATTTAAGTAGAGGAGTGCCCAAGAATTATGTCAAAGAACATTATGCTCTCTTACTCACCTGCATACAAAAATATTTGACTTGTGAAGGAAGGTATAACAAGGTTTATTCTTACCATTTCAAACTACTTTTGCATTTCACCGAGAAGGTCTCCATAGGCTTACCATTTTATCTCTTCCGTAGTTTGAGTAAGATGTGTGATAAAGTTCAGCTCAGAAAAGAGGATTCTGAAACCTCTTTGTTTCATCATGGTTTGATCAAGTTGCTGGTTTTAGATGGCCTCCAAAAGATAGACAGAGACTTGAATTCTTTTATTTTTATGGCTGGATTCCAAAGCAAGACTGGCCTCACTCCACAACCGGCCAGAGATTTTACAATAGCTAAGCTCCAAAAAGAGGCAAGAGCTAAAAGGGTTCCAAAGTCACAGCTAAGAAAACCAGTGAAGCCTCTCATCATCCAAGATCAACCTCAGTAGTCAACGAAGGAAAAAGCTCATGGTAAGAAGACTATACCTGAAACAAGCACATCTGAAACAGTCTCAAGGGTAAGAACAAGAAGCCAGATAAATAAGGAAAAAGGTAAAGCTGTAGCAGTTGAAGAGAGCCCAGTGTCCAAGGCAAATTTGAATGATTTATTACAGGCCATTGAATTCAAGCAGTCTCTACCAGTCCAAATTGAATTGATGCAGTCAGAGTAAGAAGGTACCAAGAAATCCAAGGCTTCAAAAAGGCTTAAATTTGATGAGCCAGCTGAAGAATTCATTTTTAAACCTAGAAGACCTATGACAAGGTGATTCCAACAAGTACAGGAATCACTGCCGAGAACAGAGGAAACAGGGGAAGGAACACAAAAAGACACGGGCAAAATAGCCATTGCATCTCAAGAAGATAATATAGCAGCCATACAGAGACAATTGGAATCAGCTAAGTATGAAATTGCTAAATTGAGGAAAGCCGCTAGGAAGCATGCAGCCATACATGCAAAATATTATAAAACCCTATGGAAAGGGAATGCTGCTGTAGAAGCTCAGCTGAATTCAGTGGTTGATGGCCATGCACAATTTCACACCTGGATAGTACGAGCAATCAAAGAAGCTAAGTATATCAGAAGGATTAATATGCAACTGAGAGCTGGAAATAGAGCTATGAGGAAACAAATTGAAGATTTGAAGACACAACTGAGCCAGCTACCTGCTAAATGAGTTTTCTTTTCAAAAAAGGTTTTGTTTCAAATTTTTGACAAATTTTCTTAATCTTATTCTTCTGAAGAAATATAATCCCTGTTCAACATGTGGAAAGTCGAAGGGAGTTTTTTGGCAATCAAATACTCGATTGATAAAGATCTCGGGTCAAAGGCAAACTGTTTCAAATAACTCAGCAGTTTCGTAGCACGCTACGAAACTGCTGAAGATGTTGTTTTTAATGCAAATCAAGTAGTTTGAATTATAAGTGGGAATTTTGAAAGGGAAACGTCTAAAGGGTGTGCAAGACATCAGTTGGAGTGAGCAACAGTCAATCAGGTCAAGACAGATGGATGTTTAAAAGGGTTGAATATTCAAATCCAATTTTGAATTTTTGTCATAAAGCCCCTTTATCACAGTTCAAAATACATCAAATGATTTGCCTGCAAGAAATTTTTGCCTGTACACACGTTCATCAAAATAGATTACAACGCATCAAGGACGTGGCAGTCTTTCACATCTTGGGTAATTAAAGGCTAAAGAACATGCTTCTGTGCATTCGAAGATTTTGGAAAAAACTGAAGCCGAGAAGCAAGGGTAACCTCCTAATATTTCTGAGCAGTTAAAAAGTTTCAACATCCAAGGTCAACATGGGGCATTAAATACCTATCTCAGCCATCTCAGCCAAACTGAAAGAGGACCAGGTGTCAAAGAACGAGGAGAAGCCATCATGCATATAATATGGAGTTAAAGTCATAGTAGATTTAGAACTCTAAAAAAGCTCCAGTTAGCACTTTATTGTATTTATTAGTTAGTTAAATAGTTGATAGGTGTCATTAGAGGTAGTTATCGAATTCCCCTCATGCTGGAGGAGGAATCTCGATCAGTTAGAATAAGAATTATATATATAACTGAAATAGCAATGTAATGAGGGTTGGAAATTTATGGACAAAGCTTGTATTTGGCTTATGTAAAGACTCACTTTCAGTAATATAATTTTGGTTTTACTTCTCAAGATTCATGAAGGATTTTTCATATTCAGAATTTGTGATGTTGTCTTCTTCTTAGTCGTGTTTACAGTGGTATGGATGTATAATCACTCAGAATTCACTGAATGTGCTCTGATTTCCTGTATGCATCTATAAACTGTGTGATTCCTCATGAGTATATATTCTGAATATTCAAATGCTGAATGCCCTGACTTCCATGTAAGGTCAAGATCTTTATTGTATTGAAGTGTTGTTGACTCCATAGGCCCAATGGATAGTTGTTTAGTATTTTTCCAGCATTCATATTTGTTACAGTTGTTTCACAAGAGTTAGCCATCTTATCTTAATCAAAATCATTAACCCATCTAGAGAGAGCCCTCTCAGGTTGAGGAGGCTAAGCCTCAGCCTAAAGTAGGTTTGAAATAGTTACTTGAAGTCTTCCTAGTCTACAGCCTTCCAGGGCTTGATTTTGAGATAACAGTGTGAAGGGCTTCACTTGGAAGCAAGACCAAGTTCAACCCATCCTTCTTGAGAGCACTGATACTAACCGTGTCAGCTTCTGCTTCGGCAGTCAAAGTTCCATCTGGCAACGTGATCACCCGGGGCTCCAAAGAGCGATTCATCTCTAGTCCTTCATAGGTTCTTGGTGCAAAAATAGTCGATTTCACGCTGCCCTGCCCCACACCGGTCTGTAGTTAAGTAGCCTAGATCTGCAGCTCACGCAGACTCGTCTGAATGGCAACCAAGCATTTCTTTTGTTGTTGCTCAAATTGTTGCAGCAATTCCGTGGTCACGTCCCTTACTGTCTCCCTTCTGTCATTCAAATCACCTTCTGTCAAGGTGATCAAGTCGAGTGATGATTTACTGGCCTTGGAATTCTTCAACGACCCTTCTTTTTCCTGCTCCCTAGTGCGCTTCACCTACAATGGAGTACTCTCCTAGTCTCCACCACCCAGTTTCGACTACTACTCTTCTTCCTTTGTCTATGGTGAAGGAGACCTCTGACTTTTATTAGAGTAATGCTCTTCCTCCCCTTCCTTCCCTTATGCCTGCTCCTTAGCAGCACACTCTGCTCTGACTTTTTCCTCAACCTCATTTTTCCTCTGTTCAACCAACCGGTACATCTTCAATCGAGCCTCTTCCTTCTTCTACTTTGCTGCAGATTTACTGGACCCAACTAAAAAATCTGAGGCATTTTGCCACTTTGCTAGCCAACACTCAAGTACCGATGCGATTGCAATGTTTATCGCAAGGTATGGGAGATCATACCACTTCTGCTCAGGGTCCTTGTGTGCCCGGATGGAGAAATAGTGGAAGTATGCTTTGAACTCCACATATCTCAACAACTGCTCAAAGACAGTTGGTGATAGCAATGACTTGTGGTTTATCACGGTGCAGATGCTTGCCTCCATCAGCACCCAAAAGATCTTATTGTCCTTGACCCTCTTGGCATCCTTTATGGCCCAGAGCAAAGTGAACTTCGCTGCTTCTGGCAGATCTGATGCGGTCAGAGGAAACTGATTATCCTCTGGTAATTCCCACATGACTAGTACAATTGATAGAAAAAGACATGCATAATGTAAGGTCTTCCTCCGGTCTTGTGCTTCTCTGCAATTTGCAAGGAACTCACTACAGAGGTAGCACACCCAATTTTAAAGAATCATTTTCTCCCGTTGCCAGAATGGAATCATCAGAAGCCAAAGTAGTCTTGCTGCATAAGGAAGTGAAGAAGGGAAACATTGTCCAAAATTATGCCAATAGTTCAAGGGCGTTGGAAGAAATCAATAATACAGTGACACGAGACCCCAAGAGAGAAGTTCAATAGAAGCAACAAGAACTTGACACAACATTTGCAAAAATTAGTAGGATCACACAGGAGATGCAGGAAGTAGAAATTGAAAGGAAGTAATTTGATCAAAGATACATATCTGTCGTTGACCAAAATCAAAAGGAATTAGAAACATATTCAATAGAAATAAGCAGGCTCAAGATTGAAAATGAGAAGCAGAAGGAACAAATATAGGTTTTCAACAGCGAAGTAGAGAAGACCACTCTTCTCAAGCTACAGGTTGAGGAGGTAGAAAAAGGAAGGAAGATCTTCAAAAGATGGTTTCAAGAAGATTTTTCTCAAAAGCAAGAAGAACTTGATGCAACCTGTGATGAGATCAACAAACTCAAGGGATCACCAAAAGAATCACATATTATTACCATCAAAATAATTCTTCAATATCTAAAGGGCACAACAGAATATGGCTTGTGGTATTCTAAGAGCAACAAACTCATTATTCAAGCCTTTATAGATTAGATTGGGCACAAAGCATTGATGATCGTAAGAGTACTAGTGGAGCAACATTATATCTAGGTGGTTGTCTCATATCATGGTTGAGAAAAAAGAAAACCTCAATGTCATTATCTACAGTGGAAGTAGAATACATTGCAACAGCATCTTGTTGTAATCAAGTCTTTTGGATGAAACAAACTTTGCAAGATCTTCAAGTATAATTTAGCGAGCCTATTCCCATCCTCTGTGATAACACCAATGCCATCAACATCTCCAAGAATCCTATCATGCATTCAAAAACAAAACACATTCCGATCAAATATCATTTTGTTAGAGACAAGTCACTAAAAAGAATATCAAACTTGAATATGTTGGTATAAAAGAACAAATTGTTGATATCTTCATTAAACCTTTACCTCGTGAAGCATTTGAATATCTTCACCAGAAGCTTGGGATTCCCCCAAGTTTTCATTAGATTTTCCTTATTCAGAAAATAAAGGGGGAGTAGAAGTGTGTATAGTTTTCTAGGATGGTTGTGTGTCAGGGGGGGGTTACCCTTTTCCATTGATGTCAAAGCGGGAGAGAAGGTAGTAGGAAGAGGTGCCCTGATCACATGGGGAGTACTTGTGTTGCCATCAACAACAAAGGGGGAGATTGTTGATCTAAAAATGATTTGTGGTTGTCATTGATGTCAACCCAAGTAGCCCCAAGGATGACCCTGAACTTCCATGGCACATTGGGCATCATCATTCATGGTTTCTCATCTCATAACCATTATAGAAATACTCCACTCAAAAATATTTTTCTCTCAGTATATAGCTCTCCTCGTAATTCCTCACGGTTTGTAAGCTATTTAAGATTGAAGTTAGTAGCCCCAATTAGTGGGCTAAAATCCCATGGGGTTGTGGAATGGCATTTATCATTGATTTTGGTCATTTAATAGTCAATAATCAATAATTATTTAAGCTCCTAAAATCCCTCCAACATTCTCTATAGAAGCCCCTCTCAACTCTATAAAAATAAATCTCATATATCCTCCAAAAAGAGTGATCATGGTATTTTCACTATAACTTTATTTTTGTGAAGTCTTAGATGCTGAAATGAAAACCCATTTCAGCGAAAATCCTGATCAGCATCATGACAAAATTTTTGGTCTTAGTTCACTATATTTTCGGAGATATGATCTGTGGAAGTTAGTATTTTTGAAGTCTTCCGAATTTCATCTCAAAGAGGTGAGCTTCGGAGAATCGTCATAACCCTCTCTCTGAGAAATGGATTGGAATTCTGTAAAAAGTGGCAGATAGTGAATGGACTTTAGTTTTCTGTGAATCAATTTTAGAGCTAAAAGAGGAGACAAGGACACATAGCACGCGTACAATTTCGCTCTACTCAACTAGTCCATAATTATGTCATTGTGAGAGACTGGACATAATGTTGCCTTGAAGAATCCAAATCGGATCAAACCTATGGCATTAGAAAGAAGACTCAGAGGGATACTACAGGACTGAAGATCACATATTAGGGATCTGAAATCATAAAGATACATCAGATTCAATATCGTTCTCCTAGAAGGCAAGAAAAAAAAACTAGATCAAGTGTTGTCAAGGGGTGCAAAGGACCAGACTTTCTAGGGAAGCAAAGAGAAAGGTGCAGCAAAATGATGCAATTGAGGTAAGATCTAGGTAAGTATCTTCTATATATGCATGTTCATCTCTTATTTTCATTAGGTTCTTTGTATTCTAATTTGTTGTTTTTGTTTAGCACTCACATATGCTCTGTAGGATGAGGTAAGTTTTACTATTATCATGTCATGGGTATTTCCTTGAAGACTTTTTGTAGGTATTATATATTCATCAAGAGAAGAATCAATGCATAATCTAATGTTCTGAAGAGTGAGAAAGGGTAGCATGACAAGAACAACAATAAAGGAGCAGAACAGTAACAAGAAGTTGACCACACGAAGTCTTCAAGTAGGCAACACTGCATACAGTCATTGTAAATTATCATTGTATAGAGTCATTGTAAAAGTTGTACAAGTGTCTATCTACCAAGAGTTGAAGAGGAATTGTTGGGAGGTCTAGGATCATCATTAGGTGGTTGTGCCATATTTGGGGTTATGGTCTAGTGTGTTTTCTCCTTCTACATCATTTTATATCATTGTAAAGTGGACCATTTTCCCTCGTACGAGAGTCCATTCTTCTTTTATTCTTCTATAGGGTGGTAGGGTGGTGCTAGGTTCAAGCTTGTGAAAACTTCAGGGTGGTAGGGGGGTGCTAGGGTGGTGCTAGGGTGAGTTGTAGCTCATTGGGTGTTGGGGCATCCGTTTAGTTTACTACTGAAGAATCTTGGGAATTGGAGCATCCATCCAGTGGGAGCTGGAGAAGAATGCTTTTCTAGATTCTAGGAAGTTGGAGCTTTCTTTTCATTTGGAGTTGAATATTAAAGAATTATTAGAAAAGCGTTCAGGTGGATTTTGTCTCGGAGGGGGTTTCCACCTTAAAAACTGTTTGTATTTGTGTTCCTTTTTTTTACAACTATCATTGTACAGAAACTGATAATAATTGAAGATTAACTAATGTTATGAAAGATCAATGATAATACTAATGAAAGGAATACTGATTCACCCCCCCAGTATTTCCTGGTCTCCACCACCCTATTCCAACTGCTACCCTTCTTCCTCTGTCTATGGTGAAGGAGACCTCTAACTTTTATGAGGCACACTCTTCCTCTCCTTCCTTCCCTTCTGCCTACTCTTGAGTAGTATGCTCTGCTCTGGCTTTTTCCTTAGCCTCCTTTTTCCTCTGTTCAGCCAACTACTGCATCTTCAATCGAGCATATTCCTTCTTCTGCTTTGCTGTGGATTTACTAGACCCAACTAACAAATATGAGGTCACGCGCCACTCTATTAACGAACGTTCAAGGACCGCTGCGATTGCATCATCTGTCGCAAGGTATGGGAGATCATACCACTTCTGCTCATGGTCCTTGCGCCCAAAAATGGAGACACAGTGGAAGTCCTCTTTGAACTCCACATATCCCAATAACTACTCAAAGACACTTGGTGATAGTCACGACTTGCAGTTTATTGTAACATAGATGATTTCCTCCATTAGAACCCAAAAGATCTTACTGTCCTGGACCCTTTCGGATTCCCTTATGCCCCAGAGTGAACTAAACTTCACTACTTCTGGTAGATCTAATCCAGTCAGAGGAAACTTACTATCCTCTAGTAATTCCCAGGTGACCAATATGATTGATAGCAAAAGGCATGCATAGTGGAAGGTCCTACTCTGGTCTTAAGCTTCTCTACAGTTCATGAGGAACTCACTACAGAGGTAGCAAGCCCAATTGGATTGTATGCCTTCCACACACAGGGACGCTAATGACATAATTGGTTCCAACACTTCATCTACGCGACACTTCCTCATTATTTTCCCAGCTAAGATCTGGGTGGCTACCTTAACCGCGGGGTCAGTTATCCTAGATATTGAGTAGCCACGTGGTTTCTTGACAAGCTTAAACTTGTCCTTCATCCTCTCGGCAAGGTCGCATTCACCCACCTTTCTACCAGATGCCTTGGCTGGATTTAACCCTGAGTGCGGTAGAAATGTGATCCTTTGGATCAATGTATCCATGATTGGTATCGGTTCTCCCAACCACATGCATTTTTCGTGCACCAAGAATAACAATTGTTTGATCACTATCAAAGTTATGGGCATTCGGTTGTAATGTGGCACCCATAACAGGTTCAACAGTCCTGCCTTGTCCACCCTTCTAATCCACTTCCTCGACTCCAACGCAGGGACACTAGAATATTTATAGAAGACGCAGGTCATAAGTGGGGGAACCACTTAGTATCTGCTAAGTCCCATTCCTCTAACTTCAGATGTGGCATGCATGGGCCTTCGAATGTGATCTTGTCTAGCACCAACGGTGTGTTAAAAAAAAAATTGCCCTCATTTGGGTATGTTACCTTCACCTTGCCTTGGCGTGAAGGGATGTATTTTGGTAACTTGGAAATAGAGTCTACTCGCTCAATATCTATATCCTTTGCACCCAGACCAGTTTCTTCCATGCCAACATCAAATTCTAGGTCTACCACCTTGCCTTTGTCCTACGCGATAGGCTTCTCTTTCTTCTAGTGCTTTCTTGGCAACTTACGCACCCGTTGTATCTCTTTATTCTTATCTTTCTTTTTCTTATGCCTCTCTTTCGTCGGCGTAGGGCTTGGCTTGGGCTACCTCGGCGACTTTGGTACTTCTGTAGACACTTCTACACATAAAATCTTAGGGGCAGCTCCCTCATAGGCCATCGATCTTCCAGCACTTGCGGTTTCCACTGGCGCTGACATGAGGCTAGTAAGGAGCTCTTGGGTTTCCTTAGGAATCCCATCAAACACTGAACTGGCCACCAAATCCTCAAAAATCTCAGGGTTCATGCAAAACTGATAGCTCAACACCTCAATTTTCAACATGCAAAGTGTTTTTCATTAAGCCATCTGTAATTTATAGGAAAATTTGAATTCGAATCCGACCATTCCCCCCAAAATCCATTCATAAATGTTAGATTAGCGGCAAATTTTCAAAGATCTCACATTTAAATTCAGCCTTAAATGCGACCCCCCACTCCTCTTAGCCATTTTCTTAATGTCAAATCATGAACAGTGATCGTAACGGTCACTTTTTGGCTGTCCTGTGCAGTTTCTCCTCCTAGTGCAACTCCCCTTGCACTTATGTTGATATTGTGACATTCCTCCTTTCTGCGGAGTCCCCTCGTCGCATAGCTCTATAACTCGAGCAATGTATTTTATAGTCCCGTGCCTAGTTTCAGTTGCCTCAAGTGCTAAGACTGTGCTTCTACCATATAGGCATATGGCTGGATCCCTAGTGTATGGCTTCAATCAACTGCCATTTACCTTTCCGTGAAATGCATATCCATTCAATTTCACCAGCTGAATTGCTCCACCATTGGTAATATCCTTGATGACATAGAGCCCCAGCCAATGCATCTAAAATTTTCCTGGAAAATTTTCAAACTTTCTATCATATAATAACACTAAATCATTTACCTTGAAGGTGCGTAGTTGGATGCGTTGATCGTGCCATGAATTTCATGCTCCTTTTGAACTTGCTGGTGGAATCCAGCCAAAAATCTATCCTGTTCTAGCTCTGTCTGTTGTGCGAGCCTCTCTTCTAGGACTATGCGATCCACCATTCCTATGAAGGCCACTATGTGCAGACTAGGTACAATGTACTCCATTGGAATCACAACTTCGAGGCCATAAACCAACCTAAAAGGTGTTTGTCTAGTCAACTTTTTGCAAGTTGTTCTACAAGCCCATAGAACCACAGGTACGTGCATATCCCAATCATCTCTTTGTGCATTGAAAACCTTCGTCAGCATGTTCTCCAATATCTTATTAAATTCTTCGACTATCCCATTCGCCTACGGATGATATGGCGTACTCTTTTGGTGATAAACTTGGAATTCCTTTGTCAAAATGATGATCGTCTCAATAAGGAAATGCATACTACGATCGCTCATCAAAATCTTTGGGCAACCAAACCTAGTCAACACATACTCAAAGATTAACTTTGCTACTGTTTCCCCTGTACAGTTCTTCATGGGCGACACCTCTACCCATCTGGTCAAATACATCGTTGCGGTGATGATATACCGCACACTCATCTTCTTTCCTAGAGACTGGATTGGTCTGAAAATATCAATCGCCCACTTCTCGAATGGCTATAATGACCCTTGTGGATTCAAAGGAATCTCATCCCTCTGCGATGGCCTATCCGTCCTCTTACATGCATCACATGCCTTACAATAAGCCTTGGAATCCTTATGCAACATCCGCCACCACAACTGAGTGAATAAAATATTTTGTGTTGTTTCTTTTCCTACGTAATATCCTCCTGCAGCTCCTCCATGAGCTTCAGCAAGGATGTTGTTTCGTTCAAAGTCAGGTACATAACGTCACAAAATTTCATCTGAGGTAATTTTATATAAATTCCCTACAATGAAATAAAATTCTGCCACATGCACCACCAACTCCTTCTTTTCTTGACTTGTATACCCTTATGGAGTCGTCCTCATCATCAGGAAGTGTATGATATCTGCAAAGTGATTGTCCGCAACATGCACAGCAAAGAAATACGCGTTAGGCAGCCCCTCGTCCAAATTAGTAGGCACCTCTCCTGTTTCAATGCGCGACAAATGATCTGGTCTGACATTCAATCGTCCTAGATTCATAATAACTTTGGAATCATATTCCTGAAACAGTAGCAGCCATATGCATATCTTCCCCCCCAACACACGCTTGTTAGCCAAGTACTTCAATGCAGAATGGTTTGTATACATCTTAAAGTGTCCACCTAGAAAGTAGTGTTTGAAGTTATGGAGCACGTACACCATAGCCAAACCTTCGTGATCTATTGTTGAATAGTTTTTCTCAACATTAGACAACTTCCTACTCAGAAACGCTATAGGGTGATCCAACTCTCCCTCACCAGCCTATGTCAGTACTGCCCCGAGTGCAATACATGACACGTCCACATGCATTTGAAATTCCTTCTTCCAATCCTTTAACACATATATGCTTTGTTGACACTCTTCATTCCAACAAAATCTAGCATCCTTCTTTAGCAACTTCTCCATCGGCGCGGTAATCTAGGCATAACTCTTAATGAACTTTCTATAGCATCTTGTATGCCCCAGCATTGTGCGCAGCTTTTTCACACTTCTTGGTTCCTGTAAATTAATTATAACTACTATCTTAGTTGGGTTGACAATTAATCCTTGTTTGCACACCACATGGCCCAGAAAGATTCTGAAAGGAACAAAGAAACAAACATTTCTTCAAATTGAGCACAATCTAATACCTCTAGCATGTATCCAGTATCAATCGTAGGTTGGCTACATGGTGTTTCATGAGCCCAAACACCATCCAATCATCAAAGTATACCTCCAAAAACTTGTGAATGAAGTCCTTAAATGCCACGACGACTACGCGTCAAAAGATCATCGGCATGTTCTTCAGTCCAAAAGGCATTACAGTATACTGAAATCATCCCCATTTCGTCACGAAGGTCAGTTTACTTCTATCTTCCAGTGCGATCTTCATATGATGGTACCTCAAGAACCCATTTGTGAACGAATATGCTTCACCTCGAGAACCCATTTGTGAACGAATATGCTTCCTGTCCTCCTATATTATCATGGAAAATTTTCGGGGTGAATTTTCGCCCTTGGGCTAAATTAAGGGGTTTTATATTTTTATTGGGAGAATATTTTGTATCATAGTACATTGTTACAAATCGCCTCAAATTTATTTTATAAAAAAATTAGGTATGGAGGTTAGCCCACCTTATTTTAAGGGAGAGGGTAAAAAAATAAATTTAGCCCTTGAAATTAGGAGTTACAATCTTCCATTCGCGCTCATTTTCAAGAAAATGTATTTATGATAGTTATAAATAAAAATATAAATACAGTGGAGGTATGGTAAATAAATAAAAGCTCTTTTTATACTTACTCCAAAGGTATTTTAAATAAATAAAAATACAAATAAACTAGAGGTATGGTAAATAAATAAAACCTCTTTTTATATTTAGTCCATAACCCTCTTTCTATTTAAGAAGGCTCAAAAACGAGATTTCATTTAAGTGAATCCTATGGGCCAAATACCATATTTATAAAAGAGGTATGGTAAATTAATAAAAATATAAATAAATGAGAGGTATGGTAAATAAATAAAACATTTTTTTATATTTACTCCATATGTCACCTTATATTTATGAACACGCAAGCATGTAAATAAATAAATAAATAAATAAAGTGGAGGTATGGTAAATAAATAAAACCTCTTTCTATATTTAGTCCATAACACTCTTTCTATTTAAGAAGGCTCAAAAAAGAGGTTTTATTTAATTGAATCCTATGGGCCAAATACCATATTTATAAAAGAGATATGGTAAATTAATAAAAATATAAATAAACGAGAGGTATGGTAAATAAATAAAACATTTTTTATATTTACTCCATAAGCCATTTTATATTTACGAACACTCAAAAAATGTGTTATATTTAGGTGAAGCCTATGGGCCAAATACCATGGGCCAAATTATTATTAATACCATGCAAAAAAACATTATTAACCCTAATATTAGTATTAATAAAAATAAAGATGGCACATGGTATTGACCCATGGTATTCACATGAAATGTCTCCTATTTAAAGGGAAGAATTAAACTAGCATAGATCCATCTTTACTCTGGATCAAATATTGTGATATGCAAACTAACATAGAGTGAAAAAATATTTGATCCCTCTTGGGGCTTGGTAGATCAAGAGTAAAAATGGATCTTGTAATTTAATGTCACTTAAACATTTTAACTTGGTTAAAATAAAAAAATAAAATAAAAATCAATTATTAATTTTATTAATTTTTATAAATTAGTAATAGTAGTTTTTAAGCTCCAGGTTTATGATAGCCCATGGTATTGACCCATGGTAATACCATGGTATTCATGTGAGCATAGACCATCTAAAGGGGAAATTCTATCAGCCTAGATCCATCTTAATTCTAGGTCTACCAAGTGCTCGGAGGGATGAATAGATTTCATCCCTCTAAGAGTGGTAGATGTGGAGTTAAGATGGATATAGGTTGGTTTTTATGATAATGAAGATATTAAATAGACTTAGGAAATTATATTGTAAAAAAAATCTTAAGGTGAATGGTTAAAGCTACATTTAGTCACTTCACAAAATTTAGTAAAAAATACCGATATCTCCATTAATATTGGTTTTTCTGATTTAACCAAAAAAAATTCGAAACAATGAAATGTTAACGCTTTCTACATCACCCTTGCAGAATAGAGATAGTCACTGCCCAAATTTCCCACCATTTTTCAAACATTCTCAATATGATATCTTCATGAAAAAGTTAAGGTACTGATCTTAGATTAGTTTTTTGAAAAATATGTCAGTTTATACAACCTTTCATCTTCTCTGCTATTCTTAGTTTGTCGTAATGATCTATAGGAGTTGGGTCACTGCATCATATTGTCCTAAAAGGTGGAGATTGTGCACCAAAAAGGAAATTAATCCACATGTTACAATGTTTTTAAAAATGGTATGAAGGTAGTGAATTATGCTAATAAGAAATTTAGATTGGGAGAGACGTAATTAAATTTTATTATTTAATTGAATATTTCCAATTAAAATAATAATAAATCTACATTTATATTTTTATATATTAAGTGGTTGGGTCACTGCACCATATTGTCCTAAAAGACGGAGATTGTGCACCAAAAAGGAAATTCATCCGGAAGGCTTCTAACAACGGTCACTTCTTTCCATTAGATCCCCTTCAAGCCTTTGGGATACCTACTGCTTCATTATATTATATAGTTGGGGCTTGGTACTTGTTGGCATGTTGGGGTAAACAAACTTGACGTGTTTTTTTTTTTATCTCGTAGTTGGAGTCTATGGAACAAGAAAGAAATTTTATAGCTTGGAAAAAGTGGTAGCTTGACAAAAGTTGTAGAGAAAACATTAATCTCTCGTACCATGACAAACATGGCCACTAAAACTTGCAGCATTGTTTGTAGGAAGTGAAAATTATGTTTCTTTTTTCCAAACATGTATGTTAGTATATTACAGTTTAATGAATATGTTTTATTATTATCATATATAGTTTCATACTTTAACAAAACATTAGCCAAGACTTCACAATGTTTTATTATTCAGTGAAAGATTCGCCATGACTTTACAAGATAATATAATCTGGTGAAAGATTCACCATATATATATATATATATATATATATATATATATATATATATATATATATATATATATATATATTAGCAATAAAATTGCCTCCCATTTTTCCTATGTATCATGGGGATTCGCCCATTTATTATACATATAAATTTAGGGTGGTTCTTAAAATTTTCCCTGTATATTATCCAACACTTCATCGGTGAACAGAGTAGGAAAATGATCATGCATACAAGCATCATTCAACTTCCTGAGATCTATGCATATCCTTATTTCATCCTTCTTCTTTTCCTAAACTACTATTGGGCTCACCCAGTCAGATTCTTCAACGGGTTCAATAATGCCTACGACAAGCATTTTATCCAACTCTAAGCAGCCCTTTTCTTTATACTTTGGTTTGAGGCGATAAGGCCTTTGCTTGATCAACTTCGCATCTGGTTTCAACATAATTTTCATAACTCCCAGGTCCCCTATTATCCCTTTAAAATATGAAAACTTCGTAGGGAACAAGTCCTGATATTCACGGAGCAATTGAATGACCTTATCTATTGTTGCATCATCCTAATAGTCCCCAATATATGCAAATTCCAGCTCTACCTCTATCCCATTGTTCACTTGTCTAGTTTTTAGCAGTGCGGTGATATCTGGATTTTCAATTTGTGGTCCTTCAATTTTGTGGTGACCTTCAGTCATTGGGATATTAATGTTCCTCAGATCCTCGTCCTCATCTTTGACAACACATTGTAGCACTCTAGCGCGTGGCGCAGCTGGGTGGTCCAATCTGGTTTAATTAAGTCCAACGGATCCTGTAGTATTCTGAAGATCACTACCTTGACTTCCTGTAATGTGTCATTAATACATTCAAATCCATCCTCAAAGCTAAACATCATCAGGAACCCCTGTTGCAAAACATCCCATTCTTCAGTGCCATGGCAGAGCTCTGTTTTAAGGTACCAGTTCATCGTTATTACATCCAATGTATGACAAAACAGATACACCCATTCAGGCTAAGGCTCTACTCCATAAACCTTAGTCCATTTGGCAAGGTTATCGCTTGGATCATCCCTTCTATCATATTTCTATGTTAGCTGCACTTGTGGGTGACCAAACCACAATCTCATCATCCTTTTGTACACACGCCAATCATCAAAGTTGTCTTTGTGCGTACCCCACCATCTCAATGCTTCTCTGGCACTTCCCTTTTGAATGCATCCAAAATTTTATCGACATCAGTCAAACCATCATAATGGGGCAGACTCCTTACCTCCAATGATACACAGTGCAATGACTTGGTCATCATATTACAACATAGATACTTCATGCAGTCAATTTTTCTAGTGCTCCAACTCCTCATCTGAATATGATGTGTAGGAACTCTCGTGGTCCTAGGCAATGCATCCATTTGCCATCGGATTAACCCAATCTTGATCTTGCATCGTTATCTTATAAATCCAGTCCAAATAATCATCACTTTCATAATCGTGGACCCGTTCAGTATAACGTGGTCCTTCTATAGCATCTATGGGCACTACTACATGGAAGTCTTTCTTCTCAAATATCATCTTCTACTTCTTCAAATTGATTACCCCATTCATGCCAATAGCCCAATCGATCCCAAGGAACGGAGGGTAGGGATTGTTGTCATCCACAACCTCTATCACTTTAAAATCAGCCAATGCGCTCGTGCTATCAATATCAACTGTCACTCCCTACAATCTTCCCATGGGGATGATTTTCTACTGATTTGTCATTTTTAATTGAATCGGAGACCACTACAGCGCAGGTCTCCCCATCCTCTCCCATGTATGTTTAGGCAGAACATTTGCATGCAACCCGAGATCCAGAATAACTTGATCAATCTCATATTCTCCTATCTGTGTAGTGAGCTGTCAGGCGGAAAGAGTCGATTGTGCGGACACAACCCACCTCCCTAGGAGCCTAAGACTCTCTAGTGACAAACAAGACAAACAAGAGCAATCCTTCTCTAAACATGCATTTACTATATGGGAAATCAAGTGTTTAGATCCTACCTGTAATCCAACACTGTTGTAGCAGTCCAGCTCTGCTGATCCGGATGAGCTCCTCCTTCACTTTGAAACCTGCATACACTAACAATCAAACGATTAAATAGCACTTGATAATCTCATAGAATAAAACATATTTAACACATAGACCAAGGAGTACATGAAACAACTCATAAATAACAAGTTATTGAGAAGAATGGACTCATTTGCATTAATAGGTAACAAAAGGAACAAATACAACCTGAGCCTTGGTGTTGTGCAAGTCCCTCCCAGGGTCCATCAAGAGTTCTCCTTTACTTTGACAAAGCTCACCCACTTCCAAATAGAACAAGCAAAGATGGCAATCTCTCCTCACAAGCTTCTAAATGGGAGTCCTAATTCCTGCAGCATCTACCCTTAGAAATGTATAGCTTTCAACCTCCCCTCCTTCTGGCCCAATGCCTGTATTTATAGTGCTCAAGAGGAAGTTAATCAGGTCCACCATCAATGGGATAATCCCCTCTTTGGATGGGATAGCTCCCTTATTGATGGGATAAGTTCCTCTTTGGTATGAGTGCATGAACCATCTGGAGGTGCTAAATACACGTCGAACAACCTTCTAGAATGCTCTAGAAATGACCACAAGTAACTTTTTAAAGATGAAACTTGCGCATTTTAACCTTTACAAGGGGACACACCTGCCCCTTTACATACAGAGAGTCCAAAGACGCAGCTTTTGTGAATATTGGGTGCGTACCCGCAGGTAAGGTTGAGAGAACCTGCGTCCCCAGAGATAAATACATTTATAAAGACTTTCTCTCTTTTTGGAGTTTGACATGGAGAGCAGAGGCATAAGACTTGCCTAAGAGGATAACATGACTGTTGATAGAGCCATACTAACTGTAAATAGTCATGGTGACATTTTTTAGTGTAACAGATTGCCCCCTAAAGTGCGAAGCCTGTAATAGATTAGGGTTTTGTATTATCTAGGAAGGGTGAAGCTCTTTATCATTTCAAGGATTATCTCGTGGAGAGCCTGGTCAGAACCTGCAATTTTCAACACAAAATACATGTATAAGATTATATTATCACTGAGGTAGGCATTCCCATACTCAGATTTAAAACTTTAACTAACAGACTAACTACTCTGATACAGGAATGATCTTGCAGTACATCATAATCATAGACTTTTGTAGACACAGTATGGGCGCAGCCATCTGTTTATGATTAGTCTACTTAGATAATGAATACAAAACTCCTCGCAGCCTGGATGGTGGAAACTAGATCCAGGGTCTTCATTTCTACTTCTCGAATTGGTGCGATTCTAGCCATGCGAATAAATGAATCGATGTCGAACATGGTAGAAACCACTTGATTACCAGTCGATGATGTAAACTGTTAACAAGTGTGTGAGAGACCACCAGTAATGTCAATGGTTCCCAAAGTACCCAGTACAATCCATGAGATGTGAATGAATGAGTTGATGTCGAACATTTCATGGAATCCTTCGATCGAAAGTCAATGATGTAAACTGACGTCAAAGGCGAGAAACCTGCCATTGATGCATGCAGACTTCAAGGTACTGACGATTTCTAAGTCATCTCTCTAGATAATGTGCTGATGTCAATAGAAAGCGACTCGTTGCAGGCAAGCCCGTAACACGAAATCATTGTTCAAGTTGAAGAAATGTTGCTGTAAGGACTGACTTAGGGATGGTCAAATGGATGACAAGTATTTTTCAGATGAAAGTTTTTTTTGCAGACCTCTTGAACACATAACGACACAACAGATGGCTTGGTGATAAACGACTCAAAGTTAATCCCCGGAACCCGGCTAAAGACTTTCAAAGTGGTTTGATCAACTATGAGGTAAAGGATTTCCCAACCCAGGTGAATGAAAAGTGTCGTGTTCAAGAGTGGTAATAAAGTTTCTTCTGAGACAAAAGGTAACAAATAGGCTCATTCTTCTCTCTTTTCCCCCACCATTTCTGGCAAGTACCTCTTTATTTTTAACAAGCTTGAGGAGGATAACATATGCTTGATTATAAGCTCATCCTTCGGATGAGTCCAACCTAGTTTTGATTCAAACCCTAGGAAGGAGTGGTTCGTTCCTGTTTGTAATTGAACAGGTCCTTTACTGTGAAATGTTTAACGAGCCCAGTATAGGAGAAACTCGGTGTTTTTCAATTTTAGAGAGTCTGAAAAACTTAAGAAAACTCCAAGTTGAACTTTTTCGTAGATTTGTGTCCCTCAAGCCCGAAAAAGTATAAAATAATACCTGGGGGAACCGCTTGATCTTGCGACCAAGGAGTACTTTCATAATTAGTGCCACTGACCTGAAAAGTAAAAAGCGATCAAGGACACGCCATTTTATTTCCGTATCGAGTTTGAAACGACAAAAACCCGGCAATCTTTTCCTGATTTTACGGTCAGAAAAGAGCTATAAGGGGACCGTCTTTTAATTCCGTTTTAACGAGTGTAAAAGAAACGCTCGGCAATCTTTTCATTTTTTAGGAGTCAGAAAAGGGCTTAAAAGATGACTCTGATATTTTGGTTCGTGAAAAATGACAATTTTCCCTCTAAATCCCTTTGTCCTGCACAAAAACGACACATTACTCATACCTATTTAAGATAGGCAAAAATACATCGAAAAACATCCTTCCATGGTGAAAAATGAACAAATTCATCCAAAAAACCTATAAAAAGACATTTTACCATGTCATTTTTACCATTTTACTGTTGAAGTTGAAAAAAGGGCTTTTGGCAAGAAACTTCCCGTGGTCGCTGCGGAAAATCCGACCGTCAGAATCGAACGCCGTCTCTTCCAGGTATTTTACAACATCCTCCTCTTCAATTTCATCCGTTTAAAATTGTGTTTTAGGTTTTAGTTTTGATTTTTGGGGGGTTTTGGGTTTCAAAGTGCGCTCTGCGGGGGACGCGGGTGCCCTTCGGGTGACCTGCGTCCCCCGATTTTTTCCTGTACAGGAAAAAGGTCGGGGGACGCAGCCCACCTTCAGGCCAGCTGCGTCCCGACGCTCTGTGTTCTGAACGCGGGGTGCGTCCCCAGCGAAAGGCGGAATTTGAAACCCCAAACTCCACAAAAAACCATTTAAAATTTCCCAAATCAATTCTAATCTCTGTTTCTTGGTGTGTAGGGCACTCACCATGCTGGATTGGAGAGAAAGAGAGCACGAGGACGTTGATTTAGCCACAATTGAACATCAACCTTCCATTGATGCCATAAAAGCATACGGGCTATATAAATACTGGGCCATACCTGGCATGAGGGCTCAAATGAGGTTCTTGGAATGGCTGGTTGAGAGATGGAACGTTCATGAGCAATGCTTTTACATAGGAGGGAACCAGCTCGAGATAGAGCCCTCTGACATATACTTTCTCACTGGCTTGCCAAATAGAGGTGAGCAACTCAATCTAGCCGGGACTAGGCCGCGTGGCCAATCCCTTGCTAGTCTCCGGGCAGATTGGTGCACACCCAATGCACACCATGCGAAAGGCATAGAAATCAAACACATCTCTCTGCGTGAACTCAAAGTTATAGCTTTCACGGTTACCAGAATTTGCTGCGCAGCCGCTTTACATATTGCCTCCGGGTCCCAAATGCGGATGGCAATTGACTGTTACCAAGGCACCATTTTCAACTAGTGTGAAGCTGTGTCGGCTAATATGAAGAGCCAACTGACTACGGCAAAGAAAGGACAACTGAAGACCTTTGGATATGGGCCTCTAGTTGTGAGCTTTGCCTTAGAGAGAGTTCTGATGCTGATCCCTCAGCAACTCACTGTTGATATCTTGGGTCCTCGGGAGCCAAAGCTGATACGATGGGTTACGGTGATGGCCCGGCATCCTGACGAGGGCACAACGATTGTTCGATTCTCTGATAGTTATTTTCACTGGTTAGAGGACCAGGTTTTTTCGATCCAGGACTTTCCGTATGCCGGAGTAGATTTTCGAGGTGATCCGGACATGGTTCTTCCACAGGGAGAACAATGGGACGACAGAGGTACTTTATTTTTCACAAGTTTTCAAATTATGTATTTTTTTTTTTTTTATATATATATCATCTCAAAACTAACAGTAAAATTTTCAAAATGCAGATGTTGGTCCACAGCGCCCAGCCAACCTCCGGCCTTTTGAGAGGAGACATCCAGTTGCACCGATACCGGCCCCACAGGACGTGGCTGCAGAGTCACTAGCTGAGTTGGAGCAGGATCTAGAGCGTCTGACGGTGGATATACCTGAGACTACCATAGATGATATTCCTATCAGACTTCAGCGCTATGTAGTCGCAGTCCCTGGACCGTTTAGGAGATTTTTGTGTAAGGTAGCCCGTGCAGTGGTGTCGTATAGGGAGCACCACCAGTGATTGGCTAGTCACTTTGTAGACACATGTGACATTTTTGACTTTTTGTACTTTATCATTTTTGCCGATCATAAGGTGTTTTTCAACCTATGATCGAAGACGATGTATATTTTTTGACACACTCCTATCTATATATATATCACTATTACCGGCTTATCTTGTTTAACATATGTGATGAACTGTTTTTTAAATTTACTTGCATGATTATCGTAAATGTCTGTCCAACATTCGAGAAGCAATTGCATCTGCTAATGTATTTAAAGACCTTGGAATATGCTGATATTCAATGTAATCAAATTCACGTTCCAAGAGACGCACTCTCAAAAACAACCTTAATAACACAGGATTTCTAATGGCATAAACTCTATTAAGCTGTAATACAACAAGTTCAGAATCTAACCTCACTATCAAACGTCGAATTCCAAATGAAATAGATTCGGATAATAATTCAACCACTGCACTGTATTCTGCAATGTTGTTCGTTGTTTGACCGAGGCTTACCCCATGCATAGAAACTAACTCGTCAGAGGGTGAATAGATAACCCAAGCTGTGGAAGAGATATTTTGTGTACTACGACAAGCACCATCAGCAAATCCAATGTATGTTTGGAGAGGTGTCGACATCTGCAATATCAAGAGTAAAACCAAGATAAGCCAGAATAACGACGAAAAACACACTCTCTAAGCTAAGCATACTGACTAACTAACAAACATACTAGCTAGAAAGAAAACCTAACGTAACTAAAAATTCTCCATACCCACCATTTAAGCATAATACCTCTTTAGGTAAAGTCCATTTCTGGGTTTACCCAAAGAGTCCCCATCAAAATCTACCAGCTCATAAGCCCCTTTTGCTAGCTTTCGCTTTACAATGTAGGGTCCATGCCACATAGGAACGAATTTTCCAGCACCTAGCTTATCGTTAGCTTGATCATATAATAGCACTAGGTCTCCCTCTGAAAAACTTCGAGGGGTCACATTTCTATCATACTGAGCTTTCATTCGCTTCGCGTGAGTCTCGAGTGCCAATGCAGCGTCACGTCAAGTCTCATCTAATTTAGCTAAGTACAATAAACGTTTCTCCTCTTCGGAAGTAGCTGGAAGTAATTTGACAGCCATTTGAAGTGATGGGATTTCACATTCAATGGGTAACACAGCTTCCAAGCCATAAACTAGCTGAAAAGGAGTGAACCCTGTTGAAGTTTTCACTGAGGTTCGGTATGCCCATAGCGCTGAAAATAACATGTTGTGCCAATTCGACCGATGAATACCAATGGTTCGTCGGATCATGATAACTAGAACTTTGTTGATAGACTCAACCAAACCGTTGGCTTGCGGATAATAAGGAGTAGAGCTATCGTGGCGCAAACCAAGCTGGCTTGTAAGCTCAGTCATCATGATGTTTCGAAAATGGCTCCCATGGTCAGTAATGATTGCTTGTGGGACACCAAACCTAGTTATAATATGATTGAATACGAAAACTGCAGCTGTTTTGCCGCTTGCGTCGAATGTAGGCATCGCCTCGGCCCATTTAGTAAAATAATCAACCGCGAGGATGATATACGCATGCCCCCCGGCCGAGTGAGGGTTACAAGTAATAAAGTCGATACCCCATTTGGCGATTGGACCAACGGCAATTATAGGGTGGAGAGGAGCAGGTGGTGCGCGCATCTTGCGATCAAACACTTGACAGTTGTGGCACTTCCGAACTGCAATGATACAATCTTTAAACATAGACGGCCAGAAATAGCCAGTGCGCAACACCTTTTGAGCTGTGGCATACCCAGACATATGACCGCCACATGCTCCAGAGTGACAATCATTCAAAACCCTCTCAGCCTCTTCGTGAGTTAAACAACGTCGAAAAACTAAGTCTGCCCCCCGGCGATAAAGTGTATCTCCAATAATTTTGTATTGCTGGGATTGAAACCGAATTTTTCGACGTTCCGCCTTGGAAGCTTCAGGCCGAAAGGTTTGGGTTTGGAGATAGATGATTATATCTCCGTACCACGGATCTACAGTACTGATAAGAAACAAAGATTCGTCGGCAATGGACTCCTCTGCCACAGTTTCTGTGTCACCACACGGGAAATCACACATCAATTCCGCAAAAACTAAGGATTTCTTAGACTTGGACTTCTCGAACTCCAAGTCGAACTCTTGCAAGATAACGATCCATTTAGAGTACTTGCCTCCTAGCAGTTGTTTTGTCAAAATGTAAATCATAGGGTTGCAATCCGAAATGACTGTAGTTTTACGGAGAAGAATGTAGTGACGAAAACGCTGGACAGCTTGAACGGCTGCCAGGGCCAATTTCTCCACATGCGAATATTTTAGCTCAGTGGGATTTAAGGTCCTACTAAGATAATATATCACATGTTCCGCTCCGAATTCATCTTCTTGAACTAACACCATTCCAATGGTGGAATGCGAAGCTGCGAGGTATAAGAAGTAGTCGTGGTTGTAGTTGGGAGGATGCAACAACGGTGCATGGGTCAACGCGTGTTTAAGTGCATCAAAAGATTGTTGGGCAATCTCGTCCCAAAAGAATTGAGCGTTCTATTTCAACAACCGTGTAAAACCTTTAGTGACCTCGGCGTAGTTTGGGATGAATCGGCGTAAAAAGTTCGCTTTCCCTTGCAAACTTTGGAGTTGGCGCAAACTCGAAGGAGGAGGCAATTTGATGATAGCTTCGACCTTCGAGGGATCGACGCGAATGCTGGCTTTTGAAACAACAAATCCCAGCAATCGACCTGTTTCTATACAGAAAACACACTTGTGGGGATTCAACCGAATTCGATAATACCTACACCTCATAAAGATTGCTCGTAAGTGGACAAGGTGATCATCTCGATGTAAAGAATGAGCAGGCAAATCATCGAGATACGGTTGCACAATGTGCTTGATGTCATGAAATGCGTAAGACATCGCCCGTTGAAAAGTGGCCCCGGCATTCTTAAGCCCAAAAGGTAATTTGCAATAAGCAAATGTCCCCCATGGACAAATGAATGCCGTTTTTGGTTGGTCGGCAGGTAGAATATTGATTTGATTATAGCCCGAAAAACCATCCATAAAGGAAAACATTTCACTTCCGGCACAATCATCAATAATTTGATCGATATAAGGCATAGGATAGTTGTCTTTTGGACAAGCTCGATTTATATCCCTATAATCGATACAGATTCTTATTGTTCCTTGTTTCTTGTTGACCGGAACAATATTCGATACCCAATCCATTAACAGGATCGGATAAATGAAACCTGCTTTCAACAGCTTCTCGACTTCTGCTTTAATCGCAGCCGCTTTTCGAGGGTGAATCTGACGCAACCGTTGCCGGATGGGTTTAGCATCTGGGTAGGTCTTGATTTCATGAACAACAATGGCAGGATCGATTCCCGACATTTCCTCGTAAGACCAGGCAAACACATCGCGGAATTCTTGGAATAGGGCCTTGTAAGTTTGGATTTCATCTTCTGTACATGCGGCACCTATATGAATGTTCTCCTCAATTCTGGGCTTCACTGAAATATCAATGGGAATAGTGCGAGAAATATTCCCTAAATTCAACTCTGAATCAGAATGTTTCGTTGGATCCTGAGCGTCTTTGACGTATTCAGCGGTAAAAATAGATGAAAAATCATTTTCAAATGCATCATCCTTAGGTAAAAACGAAGATCTGTGATGGAGATCTTCCCATGGTAGATCGTCTACACTTAGGATTTCGCGAAGTTGTTCGTCAGATGACACGACTTCGGGAAACGCTATCTGTTCTAAGGTTGAGGTGAAAAGTGATTCTTCACTGACCACATTCATTTGGTCGATTTGGGTTGAACGCGAGTCGGTAAAAGACATGACAGCTTCATAAGCAATTTCATATGGACTCAAAGGCATAGCATCACCGAATGAGTCTATCTCAGATTCAGATGGGACAATCCAAGGATCATCATAAATAATGTTTTCTGATGTAATCATATGAATTGTTGCAAATGAAGGATCTATGCTGAGTGGAGGGAGAGGAAAAGTTCCCAGTAAACCAGAATCTTTAACTAAACCTACGCCAACGTCCCTATAAGGGATTGTCGTCTTACCGACATGCTGGATACTCTCTGAAGAGGCTGGGTCGGATGAAAAGTATGTCAGCTGATCAATAGTCACGATCTTACCGTTATATGGAAACTTAATTACTTTGAAGACCGATGAAACGACCGTCGTCATAGCATATGACCAACTTCGACCCAAAAGAAGGTTGTAGTCTAGAGGGGCATCAACCACTTCCACATCCAGACTAACGGTTTTACTTTCTACCCCTATAGGCAATTCCTGTAGAATACCAAACAGATGGAACCCACGGCCATCAAAGGCCTTAAGGATGGTGGGGGATTGGTTCAACGAAGGAGAACCAAGAGATCTCCAACATTGAATCGACATAATACACGTAGAAGCTCCCTCATCAATCACAGTCCGATGAATAGGCCTGTTTTTGACTATCACTGGGATTTGGAAAGCCATTTGATGGGGGAGACGTGGTGTACTATTTTCTAGATCGAAGATTATCAGGTTCGGGTCCTGAACATCAACAGCTCCGATAGCCGACAAAAGTAATTTTCGATGTGCTGGGCATGATTGCAGCACTTCTAATGCCGACATTGCTGAGGGTGAAACAGCTAAGTCCTCAACAATGTTGTAATTCTGGGCTGCTCTCGCATGTGGATTGAAAGCAGACCTTCGAAGTACACCCTTGGCGGGCGGTTTAATTACTAAGTCCGGGTTAGGTTTTTCGATCTGTAGTGGATTAGAACCAGGAGCTGAGGTTGATGGGTTAGAGTGAGAAGATTCTGCTTCCTTACCATCAACAAGATTCTTACTACCATAATCTTGCGATCGAGTTGCAATCCTCACATGAGACATCATCAAAATGGGTTCTTCACTGGCATTCGAGGAAGAACCTATCATCTTATTCTCCTGCTCCGGAAATGGATTTTTTAACACAGCAGGAGTGGGAGAACCTTTGACTATTTTCACAACCTCGGCCCGATGAGGGCAATCTCTCGTAAAATGATCCTCTTCACAAATAAGACAAGGATATCGAGGTTTGCGCTTTTCGTCATTGGCTTCCGACTTTTCCGTTTTCTCCTTCGGAGCCTTGTCTGCTTTAGCCTTCTTCTTTCCTTTCTTCTTTCCACCGTTTTTTGATTTGGCCGTAGATGACTCTACAGCGTGAATATCGGTGGTAAGTTCAGGAGAAGACTCTCCTGTCGGGGAATCAGGCAAAGTGATAATAGGAGTAGTTGAAACCTTGGAAGACTTCTTCTTGCTCTTTGTATTCACGATACCAATCATACCATCAGCGGCATGAGATCCCGAAGGAGCAGCAGCGATTTGATTCGATTTTGTAAGATCCGGAATCTTCTCGTGTAACGTACCCGACTGAGTGTAAACTAAGTCAAGGTATTGAGCCTGAGCAAAGACTTGCTCCTTAGTAACTACTCCGGCCTTAGCTACATCTTCAGTAATCTTCGGTAATAATGATTTAACAAACCATTCAGCTAAGATTTGGTCCGGGATAAAAACTTTCACTAGTCTTCTTCGACGTCTCCACTCATGAATGTGATCAGAAATATACGTGGACGTCGATTGTTTTAGTGAAGTTAATAACTCCGTGCCATTATCGTATCTGACCGGCAACTGAAAGTGAGTTAAGAACGAGGTAGCTAACTAGCTAAAATTGTAAAAAGAGGCCCGTGGTAACTCAATGTACCACTTGGCCGCGAGACCAATGAGTGTACGCTGGAAAAGACGTAAGCGGATCGAATCATCCGAGATAGAATTTGAAGCACACCAGAGGTGGTAAGTCATCACATGATTGGACGGATCCTCTCCAGACTTACCTTCGAACTTGGGTATATCACTGGGCAACTTATTTGGCATTGGCGGCCAGAACTGAAGATATTGAATTGGATCGTTCGTTAGGCGCGTCAAGTCTGGTAAATCCAAAGTTGCGATAAATGGTAACTGCCGGTTAGGATCTCTAAAACTCTGGGTCACAAGACCAGTCCCAGGAGGAGGATATCCAGGATAACTAGGAACAGGAGTCGCATTTGGGATATTATATCCTCCTGGAAAACCAGGATTAACCGGACCGTACTGGGGTTGTTGAGGTTGTTGATAAGTGTACCCAGGATACAGTTGATACTGGTAAACCTGTTGTTGGATAGCTTGCCCAGGTTGGTACTGTCCCTGGTACGGTTGGTGAACAAATTGAGGTTGAGTAGTGACAACTGTACTTATACCAGGCTGACCTGCAGGCATCTGGACCGTGGTTTGAATCGTAGATCCAGACAACGGTAAAGATGTCTGAGGAGTGGTTACAGAGACAGTAGAAATCGGAGCCGTCGATACTCCAGAAGTAAGTATGGTAGATGTGGCGGTAGTTGCAGCAGCCGTTTGAGATGGAGTACTAGGTGCGATTCGTGGCTGAGTAACTACCGAAGTTACAGAAGTTTGAACATTTGACTGGACAGGTTGCGGTTGCTGGGGTGGACCAGAAACTACGGGTTGTCCAGCTTGAGGTACCAACTGCATACTTGGTTGCAACATCTGTTGACCCTGTGATGGATCCCACACTAACGTTCCAGGGTATTGACCCGTAACAGGTTGAGGATACTGAGATCCCTAACTGGATTGAGGATAGGATTGATAATTGTAAGGTGCAGTTCCCATACTTGGAACATATGACTGACCTTGAGGCGGTTGATAACCTTGACTCGAGTATTGACCTTGAGGTTGATAACCTTGAGGTAAATACGGATACTGGGGTTGACCTTGACCTTGAGGTTGGTACCCTTGAGGTTGATACCCTTGGGGTTGCCATCCTTGAGGTTGCCATCCTTGAGGTTGATATTGATACTGAGGTTGACCCTGGGGTACATATTGAGGCTGGGGTTGACCTTGAGGCATGTATTGCACCATGGGTACATACTGACCTTGAGGTTGCCCCCCAGACACGAATGGTGTACCTTGAGGTTGAGCGTTAACTGAGGCTGCCCCCCAGGCGGTAATTGGCCACCTTGAGGTTGGGAAACGGGAACTGAACCTGACATCATGTAAATGTCTCCTACACCCAATGGTATATTACCACTGTTTCCAGCTAATAACCCATGATCAATGGGTTGAGGAGATGCCCCTGCAAAGGTACCAGAAAGTGATTGATACTCGGTGGGAACAGAAGGACCGCCGTGTAAGAAAGATTCAGGACTTTGAATAAACACGGACGACTGACCAGACATATTTACAGGAGTATAAATACCTCCAGGTGGAAATGGAGTACGAGGTGTAGAAAAACCTACCCCTGAGTTGTCTAACAAATTGGTTAACGAAAGGTACCAAGTAGTACTTCTAGGAGGACTGTAAAAGATAGATTCACGCTCCCTTAGATCAATGGTAAGTTGATCTTCAAGGTTAGAGACGCCTATTTCTTCCTCTGGAGCAAGTTCTTCAATAGCAATCAAACCAGTAGGAAGATTTTCGGTGATAACTCGTTCTACTCTAGGTGAATCTGGAACACTAGAAGTCGGAGTAACAGGTTCAGATATTTCAGGTTCTTCGCCTGTATCACTAGCAGACGAAAAACTACCAACAAGCTCAGAAACTGTAACAGCTTCAGGATTATAACCTGTCTCTAAACTTTGGTAATCTGGATGGACTACCAAGGAAGATTCTCCTTCTTCAGGTGAACCTACTCTACTGCCACTAGGAGGAGTTACAAGGACCTTCAACCCTTCGTACTGACCCGGAATGTCTTCAGGAGATCCACCCCGCGATCTACAGAGTTTTCTTAACAAATCTGTTCCGGTAACAATCTCAGGTGACTTGCCCCGAAGTCTACGGGACTGTCTCGGTAATTCCGCCACAGCTAAAAACTTTTAACTACTACACACGAAAACAAAGTAAAATTTCAAATCAAACCACCTAAAGTCTCTAAAGAACCAAACAAATTTGAATCACACGCCTAAAGAATTTGGGGCATCAAACCAAGCACAAACAGTAGCCTTCTAGACTGAAAACGCTAGTTGGTGATGAAGCCCAACATCGCCGGATTCAGTACAGAAGTGGCGGGTGGAACAGTTACCCCGGCAACCTGCTTAATGAATAGACTAGACCAAGTTCCTCCACTTTAACCGTCTCGAGTGAAGTGAACCCCCCAGAAAATCCAAGTGAGTCTAGCCGACGTCTGCTCCAGGTACAGTGGGATCTTCCCTCCAGCGTCACCTCTGTAGAATCCTAAAGATAATGGTCACTAAGGTTACCAACCGCAACAAATGCACCTGGGGGAACAGTCTAAACTCCGACAGCACGCAAGGGCAGAGTATCAAGCTCAATCCCCTTGCCGGCTCCTTGACAATAATCCAAGGTTTACCGACAAGTGACCCCTGGCTCCTCGACAATGGTTAATCCGAGGTTTACCGTTTGTAATACGTGCGTGTCTGGCGTCGTTCCCAACGAGGGGGGATTGATCCCCTCACTGGTTCGGACACGAGCTCGTGCTTCTCCTTTAAGAAGAGCTTTCCCAGAGTACAAATGAGACAATTGGATTTATTCTATCACAAGATAAGCTACTTGTTTGGTTTTGTTGTTTTGGAGAGTTAATTACTCACCTACTCCAAGACACTAGCCTGATCTAAATTGGTGTTTCAGAGCCCTAGTAAATAAAAGTTACTACGTCGATTTTACTTTAAGCGTTAATTTTATGGTTTTTCTTAAAGACAAAAGGTAGCGGAAGTGAAACCAATGGTGTGTAGACTCGACTCAAACCACTACAAAGATGCACCTAAGATGATTTATGCTACTTTCTTTTTTCAATGAAATTCTTAACTAAGAGAGTTGAGAGATGCAAATTTTATAGAAAACAACTTTCTTAGTAAAGACAATCAAAGAAACAATTCTCTTTATCTTTTCAAGCATACAAACATGACCACTCTTTACGTGCACTAAAAACTCTTTTTCTTTCAAAACTTTTCAAAGCTACTTGAAACAAAACTTTTCAAAGGAGATGTTTTTGTATTTTCTCTTTTTAATAAAGCATATAAATCTATCTTAACAAAAATCAATCTCAAAAGCTATAAAATCTATGAAAACTTGACTCACAAGCAAATCAAAAAAGAAATTTATTCTAAGTAAACCTAACAAGGCAAAAGCTCACAAAGATGATTCTAGGTTGTTTTACTTGACCAAAATCAAATCAAGGACCAGCTAATGCAGAATCAAAAGACTAGTCAAAACAAAACTCAAATCTTTTTGTTCTTTTTGTAAAATGGAATTCAAGACTTAATCAACAAGCACTTCTAAATTTTCCCAAGAGACCAATCAAAGGTAAGTTGCTCTCACAGGTAGACTTTATGACAGGTCTGACTTCTAAGAATGCTGACAAAACCAGAGAGATCTAAGGCTTGACAACTTCTACCGCCAAAGTCACTACAAGACCTACTCGAAAATCAAACCCTAGGGCTTTAAACTTCGATGAAATCCACTAAAACACTCAATGCTATCGAAACAAGTTCAGGTGAAGATCTTTGACAAGAGACTAATGAATCTGGGCAGTAAAAACTAAGACAAAGCAAAATCTAAGAGCAAAAATGCAAAAAATGGAATTTTCTCAAATTTTAGCAGGGGACGCAGGCAACCCGTTAGCACAGGTGCAGGCCCGCTCTGTGCACACAGTGACAGTGCGTCCAGGGACGCACTGTGCAATACTCAGAGGGTGCGTTCTACTGGAAAATTCAAGAAAAACTAAAATGAATCTAACCCTAAGCTAACCCACCCAAAGACAAAGTCACAGAGCCAAAAACCAGAAAAATAAACCAATTTTCTCATAGCAAAGTTCATACAAAGGAAAAGACTTTCACATCAATGGAGTCCCCAGTGGAGTCGCCAATTTGTCAGGCGGAAAGAGTCGATTGTGCGGACACAACCCACCTCCCTAGGAGCCTAAGACTCTCTAGTGACAAACAAGACAAACAAGAGCAATCCTTCTCTAAACATGCATTTACTATATGGGAAATCAAGTGTTTAGATCCTACCTGTAATCCAACGCTGTTGTAGCAGTCTAGCTCCGCTGATCCGGATGAGCTCCTCCTTCACTTTGAAACCTGCATACACTAACAATAAAACGATTAAATAGCACTTGATAATCTCATAGAATAAAACATATTTAACACATAGACCAAGGAGTACATGAAACAACTCATAAATAACAAGTTATTGAGAAGAATGGACTCATTTGCATTAATAGGTAACAAAAGGAACAAATACAACCTGAGCCTTGGTGTTGTGCAAGTCCCTCCCAGGGTCCATCAAGAGTTCTCCTTTACTTTGACAAAGCTCACCCACTTCCAAATAGAACAAGCAAAGATGGCAATCTCTCCTCACAAGCTTCTAAATGGGAGTCCTAATTCCTGCAGCATCTACCCTTAGAAATGTATAGCTTTCAACCTCCCCTCCTTCTGGCCCAATGCCTGTATTTATAGTGCTCAAGAGGAAGTTAATCAGGTCCACCATCAATGGGATAATCCCCTCTTTGGGTGGGATAGCTCCCTTATTGATGGGATAAGTTCCTCTTTGGTAGGAGTGCATGAACCATCTGGAGGCGCTCAATACACGTCGAACAACCTTCTAGAATGCTCTAGAAATGACCACAAGTAACTTTTTAAAGATGAAACTTGCGCATTTTAACCTTTACAAGGGGACGCACCTGCCCCTTTACATACAGAGCGTCCAAAGACGCAGCTTTTGTGAATATTGGGTGCGTACCCGCAGGTAAGGTTGAGAGAACCTGCGTCCCCAGAGATAAATACATTTATAAAGACTTTCTCTCTTTTTGGAGTTTGACATGGAGAGCAGAGGCATAAGACTTGCCTAAGAGGATAGCATGACTTTTGATAGAGCCATACTAACTGTAAATAGTCATGGTGACATTTTTTAGTGTAACAGATTGCCCCCTAAAGTGCAAAGCCTGTAATACCCAAAAAATTGGGCTTTTACCCAAAACATTACCCTAGGGGACCCGTTCCCAAGAGGATAGGATTTGTTCTAAAGAAATTAGAATTCAAGTATAATTGCATGGTTAGGGAAATTTGCTATCATGTTCAGTCCATAAGGTATGCCCTTAAGGTTGTGACAAATCTGCGTAGAAGAATAGGGGTCATGACCCTTAGAGTGAGGACTATCTTTCCAATATAGACCACATATCTACAAGATGGTTTGCAAAATAATGTATGGAGATATAAGATCCAAAGGAGGGTGGAACTTGAGTAGAAGATTGAAAAAAATAAATGTGCCATATGAGGAATGGATTGACATGAAGAGGAGTTGATTTTGGTGGACTTTCTATAGAGTTTTGGACAGAGAATTGAAGCAACATATAAACAATTAGTCAAGGGATTGTTAGAGTATGATTTATGACCCTAATTCAATCATAAATAGATTGTTATAAGGACGATAAGAGGATTAGTTTAGGTTTTTTCATAGATTTGGAAATAAAGAAATTGGTACACAAGAATAGTGATTTTGAGAGGGCTCGAATCACTATTAGGTGGAAAATTTGAAGAGACCTATATGAGGGCAGTGTTGTCGGCCCTAAATCAGTAAAAGAATTGACTGTGGTTCATAAAATTGATGGCAATCCTAGTACAGTTGGAGGGTTGTTAGGTGACTGTCAAAGAAGATCTCGAAGTCCTGTACTTATGAAGGATAGCAAGATTGGTAGAAGGGAAGGTGTATTGGGCCTAAGGACATTTAGACTTTTAAGGACTAAACTAGTAGTCAAGTGGGCTAGCCGACTAGCCCTAGCTCGATGTATTGTAGATGATGATTTGAAAATACTGATTCACCCCCATAATATTTTTCCCAACAATTGGTATCATAGTAGGTCCTTTTGCAGAAACTTGATTGCTTTAAGGAGATCCATTGTAACAATAAGAAAGAAGAAAAAGAAGAAAGCACCTCAAAAGAAGAAGAAATATCAAAGGAACATTGACATAGGAGAGATAATTGGCTATTAGGTGGAAGCAATTATTGAGATTCAAAATCACCTCAGATTGAAGATGAGCAAGCAAAATAATTATCAGGTACTAATTTTTGGTCTTGTGATGATACATTTCTTTGTTCATGCAATATTGAAGATAATGAATGTGACAGTGAAACAACTGAATTTGCTATTGTGGGTGAAAGTGAAATAAATCTAATAGAGGCAGAAGTTAAAAGGCTCACAGATAAAATTAGAGATCAACAAGATCTATTTGATAAAAGGGAATGTACCTACAAAGAAGAAGTTACCAGGTTAAAAACTCAATTGGAGGAAGGAAACAAAATAAGGAAGTAGTACAAGGAAAAGGAGGATCAATGTCAAAGGTTGCAAGATGAAGTGACATCATTAATAAATCAAATGAAGGCAAATGACAAAACAACCAAGGAAATTATAGAACGAACCATCTACTGTAAAGGTCTTGAAGCTAAGGTTGTCTCTCTAAAAGAAGATCTTGAAAAATCAAATAAGTAGAATGAAGAACTACTTCAAGCATTTGAAGAACAAGAAAATGAGATTCTCAAATTAAGCCAACAAGTGGAAGAAGGAAGAAAAGTTGAAGAAATCATGAAGAAGCAATATCTAGAAAAGGAAGAGAAATATTAGGTTGAGGTAAATATCCTAAAAGGTAAATTAGAAGAAAAGGATAAACTTTTATGATTTCAAGATAGTACTAAGATTTTGGATAATAAAGGTCTCCTACCATCAAATCTAGTCTTGGTTTTCATGAAACTGTTAAAGGTGCATCTAGCTGACAAACTGAGGCAAGGAATTTTAATGCAAATTCTGAAATGATCAACATGGAGATAAGAGGTCAACCCAATCAACAACCAAGGAAAGAAATTCTTCAAAGAAAATCATTTACTTCTAACCATAATAAACTCTTTCCTTTGATGAATAATGTTGAATGTTTTATTTGTCATAATTTTGGACATGTTGCATCTAGGTGCAGAAGTAGAGTGTTTCAAGCTAATAACTATCTCACAGAAAGATCATCAACTTCTAAGTAATTTAAGGGATATTGTTTTTCTTGAAATATGTTTGGTCACAAAGCCATTGATTTATATAGAAGGAATATGAAACTTATAAGATGTTATACCTGTAACAAGTTTGGGAATAAAGAAAAAGAATGCAGGAGAAAGTTTATGGATCACCGTAGACATTATGGTAAGCAATCAAATAAGCACATTTATATCAGAAAAGTTGAAAAAGATGAATCCACCATGAATCAAGAAAATGAAGATCAGATAACGTGTGATATTTCTCTTTTCCCATTTGAAGACAAAGATGATAGTAGATGTGCTCATCACATGACTAGAGACAAGAGAAAAATGGAGTCTCTGATGAAGAACCATCATGATAATGATATTCTTGGAACTGATGTTTCAGCAAAAGTTTTAGGACCAGGTACAGTCAGAAAAGACTCAGGAGGAACTGAAAGTATGAAATTTCAGTGTTCCAATTTTCATACTCGACCTATTATCAATACTTAAGCTAAATATAAAAACTCAAAACTGTAACTCATCATTGTAACACTGTCATTTATCTCTGACACATCTAAATCCATCAATCATTGAAACCCAATCATCAATTTCTGAATCAACCAATCATTGAAACTTCTGACACAACTAAATCAAAAAATCACTGAAACTTCTGACACAATTGAATAAAAAATCATTGAAACCTCTAACACAACTGAATCACCCAATCATCAATTTCTAAAACAACTGAATCAACCATTCACTCAAAACCCAATCAACTGATACTTAATCAAAATTCAACCAATCAACTAGAAGAGTCAGATCACTGTAACGAGTACACAGAACTGAACTCAAAACAATGCATCAACAACTAGAACCAACTGCAACCTCAAAAATCATATGTCAGAATGTATACACTTCTTTAATGAGGACAACCTGCATGTATACACTACTTTTTGTAACCCAACCTACGTATACCTATAAACATATTGAATCATAAAACTTCTGAACCAAAAACTATACTAACCAAAGATACTCTGAAGATCTACTGTCATATTACAGAGTTCTAAACAGATAGTAGGCAAGATCACTCTTCTTACTCAATCAATTAGTCATCCAAACTCAATCTTCTTATATAATTGCTTTAATTTTAGATATAATGAATACATCATTGACAAAAAAATGGTAAAATAGTAGCACTGATCAGACAAATCAATCATTTCTGAACAACTAGCCCTTCCTCTAAATATGCTACTTGGAAGTGCCAATTCCACGTGTATACACACCTTCACTGAGGCTGACCTGCGTATAGATATGCAAATAATGACTTATAGCTTCACATCTTTTCAAGACTTCAAAATACCTAGATCATAGCATTTAAAGGATAAACGTGCGTTAACACTCAGATCTAGCCTATCCGTTATCCGCTCATACAATGATAAGTCATCTCAGGTCTCATGATCTTGATCCAACATTGTATCCAAGGGTGCACATATCTATATCATAACGATATACCTTACAATGCAAAATATACTTTAGATAGAATTATTCATGAAAAAACCCTTTCACTTCCACACTTAGCTCTTTGATCTTCTCCTCCTTATATACTTAGAGCCTTTGTCAATACCATGCACTAAAACAACACATAGAACCTATGGTATTCTTAGATAGGATCATGTAAACATTATTCCACTCAATATTGTGGGCTAATACCATGGTATGGACCCTTCGTATTATTTAACCTTAATTTTCCATCCCATGCTCACTTTTCCTTCTGTGAAACTATGTGCATACGCATTGTTGAGTCTTGAAAATGTCATTCATTTGCATTATACTTTCACTATTATGTCCATTATATCACCTTCATTTCACCTCCATTTCACTACTATGTCACCACATTCATCCCACTTTCATTATCATTGGGCCACCTTTATGTTTTTCCAATATTTATTATTTCTAAGCCTTTTATGTGAATTTGTGGTTAAATATTAGAAAATAATATGCATATGCTTATACCTAACAAATGGGTTGAGGTTGTTGACATGTGTAGGTTGAAAGGAGATTTCTAGAAGACCCTTATGTGGCACCCCAAGGCCAAATTCGAATTTGGTTGGAAAGAATCATGGGATCATGAGGATATGTGTCACATCTCCTAATTATATTGTAACTCTAAGAAGACATGTGTCTTATCAGTTCCTATTTTGATTAGGACTCTAGAGGTAGAGGGAGAGATTCATGGACTATCATTAATGAGATGGCTCTCATCTTTTTGTATAAATAGGAGATCTCTCTCCTTCATTTGGTAGTCTTCCCTTTTAGTCTTTTTCTTAGTCCTTTTAGCTTGTTAGTCCCATGGCTTTTGAAAGCTTTTGTACTTTGTACTTTTGAAGAAATTGAATAAAGCTTTGATGTTCTCAACATGGAAGGACATGTGAAGTAGATGTCATGGAGCATATTAGGATGTAAGTAGAGTAGATTTCATTTTGTAAATATTGCTTTGTAGAATGTAAGGTAGATTAGATTTTTCATTCATGCAATTTTAATTCATGCAAGTGTGTTTAATTTTGCTTTGATTTCATGACTAATGGCATATGTGATCATCTTGTCTATGTTCCTGACCTTTATTTTTCTAGTTTGATTTTCATTAGTATCATTTCTTTAACTTGCACTTTACTTTCTGCTCTTAGATATCAAGTTGTTCATCTATTGATGGTTCTTTTTCCATAATCAAATAACTTTATTGGAGCCAAAATATCACTTAGTACAGCTTGGTTTAGTTTGCTTTAAGACTCACATTGCTGACTTGTTCATAACTGTTATCACATGATAAATCTAGCTGAAAGACAAAAAGGTTAAGAAAAGGTTAAAGTAGTGTGATTTGTCTCCTTTATGTAGTGTCACTTAGATTTCACATTTCATTTTCATTTTAAATCAGCAACAGAGATACTGGGCCAATGTCATTAGTCCTTTATTTGATGTCTTTATTTTCCTTTAAGCATTTGATTTCATAGGTAGTAGGGGGCCCCTGCCTTGTATAGTTGTCACTTTAATTTCTTGTATTTCTTTTTCTGATTTTCATGTATATTAATGTATAGTTTGAATTACTGCATTTTATTTTCTTTTTAACATGTATATTATTGTACATAAATTGCTCTCAAGTTGATTGTAGATTAGTGATGCACATAGCCTTTTAATGAACTAATGACGTGATAGAATCATCTTGTCCTTTTGCTGAAGCAGCAAGGATACTGGGTCTCATAGTCATTCTCTCATTATTTGATTATTGCATTTTATTTTGATTGAACTAGTTGTATATTTACACTTTTGTTTAAATACTAACTCCATCAATAACATGTTTTAAGTTCTTTTGAAGTGCTAAGTTTTGGAAGTTACCATTAAGGACATAGGCCTTGTCTTGAAATCTTTATCCATACTTGTCCTTTAAAAGTATTCTTAAGACCTTAGAAAACCAACAAGAACAAAACCCCAAAAACAACATAAACTATAAAACAACGAAGTAAGAGAAAGGTTAACTAAGCACATATAGTGCACCACACTTCATCAGTTTACGATACCCGGATTGATAATTTATGTAGAGCAATTTAAGACATTAAATTGACTAGACATTTTGGCGCCGTTGCCGGGGGAGTGTAATTAGGAGACCTTTTTTCTTACATCTGAAAAAAAAAGTTAATAATTCTTGAGTATGCTCTCCTCTTGCACTTTGTGTGATCTAGAGGATCAGAAAAAGGATTGTTAAGTAAAAAAGAAAAATAATAATTCTTGAGTATGCTCTCCTCCTGCACTTTGTGTGATCTGGAGGATCAGAAAAAGAATTGTTAAGAAAAAATAGGAGACAAAATAAACTTCAACATTTCAATTGATTCAATAAAAAAAAAAAAAATTGATGAAAAAAAATGAAACTCAACTGCTTTGATAGGTTCAAATTGTCCAAAATTGTCTGGTTATGGTTTGTAGTGGTCTTCAAAACACTGTATCCTGTTTTAATAAGGTTTTGCAACTTAGCTGCGGAAACTGCCCTGATTCCGCAGCTAGCTGAGAATTCCGCAGCTGTTTCAAGGTTTAGCAGGTTACAGGCATCCAATGAAAAAACCAACCACATGGGCATCTCCAGAATTGTCCTGACATGGATCCTATCCTAGTCACCCAGCTCAGATCGATGAAAAACCAGCCTAGGACCTCAGTCAAAGTCTTGTTTTTAGCATATTTTTCTTGAAGTATTTGCTGCCTGAAATTGAAACTCATTAATCCTTTTTATAAAATTTTACAATTTCAGAGAAGAAAAAAAAAAAGAAAAGCAATCTATGGCTATCTCCATTCCTAGTTTTCATTGTGGCTTCAATAAAAAAATCTGCCTCCTTGATCAAGCTTTGGCCTGAAATAAACATGCAACATAAAAAATGCACTATATATATGAGAAAAAAGAGGACCGAATTGTGCATTTTTGGAGGTTGGTTCCTGTAGGAGGCATTCATCATTTAGTGGCATATTTTTGAGTTGATTTCACCCTTGGATAGCTACATTATCAGTCAGAAACAGAGAGTTGCTTACATCCCTGCGCTTGTCCTTCAGCCATGGCCAGTTTTCTAGCTCGGAGTAGCTTTGATGTTCCTGAAACCACAACCATCTGAACCTCTGCATTGACATTGTGTCTCCGCTTCCTTCAATTATCGGTTGCAGTTGTGTTGGCTGCAGAGCAGATTTACGTGAAATCCACCTAGCCACCCAATTCAAATGATTTTTAATCTTCTGAGTGTTTTCTGCTGCGAGCAATTCAATTTGATATACCCGATCACTATGTTGAATACTGCAACCAATTTGGTGGAGTCAGAGGCTTATGAAGACCAATCAGATTCACTTTTAAGAAAGTATGCAATGGAACAGCCAATTTTGTGGTTCACATCTGTGATTGCTGGCATCGCTTTGTGTAAGATTTTTTACGATACAACCAAGGTGATCACTCCGCTATACTTCAAAGGCTACTGCAAGCTTGCAAAATTCGAGCAAATTGAATGGAACAACAGGAGTTTCTCTACTGCACATGCAATTCTTGTTTCAGTTGTCATGAAAATAGAATTTCAATAATGGAACAAGCTTATCAAAATTCATATGCTGTGAGTACGTCTCAAAACAAATTTTTTTTCGGAAATCAATTTCACAATCGAAAAGCAGCAACTCAGAAAAAAAACGTAAACACAGAAAAAACGTCAAACTTCAAACGTTCGATTTGCCCAAATGGAGATGAATTTCAAAAAACTAAAACATGGGTTTTTTTTGCTAGGTGGGTTAATTAGATAACCCAGAAACCGTTTGAGGAAATTCGTGGTGGTCTGGGAGAAATTTTCGGTTCTTTGGAGCCTCTTTCTTGCTGCCGCGTGAAAAAAAACTGGAGTTGAATTGATTAACAGATAATTTGAATGTGTTCCGCGTGCCTGAGGAGGAGAAATCCAAATAGGAATCTCATGTGTTGTTATTCAAGCTTGATTGCATGTGTTTAATAACTAACAGTCCCATGCAACGTGTGACTGTGTTTCAGTTTCAGCGATCAATAAAGACGTGTTTTAAACTCATACGACTCTTCATAGCCGCATAACTCCTGCTACAAACTCCACGCTTCAAACCTTGATTATAGTCCGTTTACCAATAGTTTTTCAGAGGACTTCTTTTCATTCATTTGAATGCGTGGGAGTGGAAGATTGCGTGTGCTTCACATCCTACCAATGTATGGATTTTGTCGTTTACAATTTAAAGGAAGATACATGAAGTTGGCTTCCCACTATAGATGCAGGGGACGGATATCCGCATCTCATGACGTTTAAACCCAGGCCCGATATGAAGGGGATTTTTTTGGGAAAGTTGTTTACCGGGGCCTGTTTGGGAAGGCTATTTTGCATTTATCGGTGAAGGCAACCAATTCCAAGATTGAAGACTCAACAAAACATGGCAGTTTTCTAAACAAAGCTTGGCAGAGCTGAACCGTGAATTGCACTAGTTAAGTTAGTTGTCTTGAAGGGGCACATTTTTTTTCTCTTCCACACACACAGCCACTCCATTTCACAGTACTTTCTACACTCTGCACTTTCCGCAGCCAATACAGCATTTCCGCAGCTCACACAGGCTTTCCGCAGCCAATACAACGTTTCCGCAGCTGTTTTGTTAAACTCTATGTTGCAGGTGCCATCAAGAAAAACAAGTCACATGGGTAGCTGGGGGAATGTTGGTACATGGATGGTGTCCTATTCATTCGACCAAATTTGATGAAAAAGACCCCGGTCAAAGAGAAGTCAAATTGTGTGTTATCACAAAGTCGCCACACTGAGTCGCCACACTAAGTCGCTGCATGTCAAGAAAAAAATAAAAATTTTGAATCAATGAAATGAACAAGTTATTTTCTCACTTTTCTGAAGGTATTGATTAATTTTGGACTGATAATGAAAGATGAATGGCTAACTTTTTATTCAAGATTTTTAGCTACAGAGTTGTTCCCCAATTCCGCAGCCAGAAAAACCTCATTGTTCAAGTCAGCCTATCTTTCTCATACAAAATCAGATTTTGATGATTTAAGTACCATTGGAAATATCTCAACAAGATCTATACAATGAGAAATATATCATTAGAGTTTGAAATGGCAAATAATGAAATAAATTGCTGAAAAGAAGCAACATCAACTTGAGGCACCAATTCCAAGGCAGGTATAAATTCTTTTGATTTTTCCTTTGAGAACTTGTTTCATTAATACAAATTCTTAGTTTTGTGTGTAAATATCATAACTAGAGAGATTGATCACCTCTCTCCTTTGATAATCTTACATTCCATTGCAGAAGAAGTATTAGTTTTTTTTGCAGGTTCCAGGAGGAAGGACAAATGACTACAAGAGAATGGTGTCTCTCTAAGAGACCAATTTGTTTCATAAGAGGATGATCAACAACAAAGAGGAAATATGCTGATGCAAAATCAGATCCAAACACTTAAAAAAACTTTCAGATACTATTGTCTCCATCACATCCATCCATCACATCCATACTTCATAATAAACCATTCACCTCATTCCACTCCATACTTTTCACTTACATTCACATACATTTTCCATCTCTTTTTGTCCATTCATAACCCACAAATAAAAGTAAGAGGCTCATTCACATGCTTATTTCCATTGCCATTTCTGTTCTCCATTACCATTTTCCATTTTCATTTTTCATTCCTTGTCATTTTCATTCTGCAAATAAGCCCTGCTTCAATGCAAATTATTGAGTCCATAGTCCTTTGAGTCTAAGTTCTTTGTAAAAAAACCTTGAGGCTTGCATGCCTTAATGGCAAGTCCTCATGCTGACAAACAATGGGAATACATTAATGTCCCTTGTTCGTCAGATCTTCTAGGTGACTCGACTTCAGCAAATTCATTCGTACCTAGTAAGATGTGTTTGGGCATCTTGACTCTCATTGTCATCAATGGTGAGAGTTCTCGTGTTGACTAGTGGCATCCATTAATGGCCACTAAGCCAACAATTTCCTACTATGTTCGACATCAGAACATCTTTTCACATAGTAGGAATTGTGCCAATGATTTTTGAAGACATGAAGATTATTATTTTCAGCATTTTGGAGCAGATTCAGCAAGTTTTAGTAGAAGCAATAAAAAGTCATCTTATCTCTCTATCCATGACTCCTCTTGTTCAGCCACTTGAAGAAGAATATGATCAGAATTTTTCAGCCACCACACATACAACTCATCCATTCCAAAGGGTAAGTGAAGGTACGTCATTTTCTAACTTTTGACCATAGAATTCCATAAAAAGCTAGAATGATAATTGTTGGAAAAACATTTCTCTTCCTCATTTCATAAAATTGCCAATACCATCAGTTGGGGGGGGAATACATTCATATTCATATCTTGCCATGTCCATATCATATTCAGGAGCTCACATACTTCCAACATATATTAATTATTACATTGCTATTATGAGCATACAATGGCTTTTGAAAAAGTGCTTAAAGGATAAATTGGATACAAACAAAATCATGGTTGTCACACAAGAACCAACCATCATGTAATCCAATAAAGATATAGTTTTCAACAATAATCAAAATATCATTATGCAAAGTTCAAATATCAAAGTAGAAGGCAACAACAAAGAAAAAAAATGGTTGTAACACAAGAACCAACCATGTTGCAATTCAAGTAAAACACTTTGCAGAAATATTAAGTTATCAAATGATATCATGCAAAGTTAAGCCAAAGCTCAAGGATCAAAAGAGTTAATGTAATATATATTGCATGAGGACATGCAATAGCTTCACTTGGGGGGTATGTTGAGTCTTGAAAATGTCATTCATTTGCATTATACTTTCACTATTATGTCCATTATATCACCTTCATTTCATCTCCATTTCACTACTATGTCACCACATTCATCCCACTTTCATTATCATTGGGCCACCTTTATGTTTTTCCAATATTTATTATTTCTAAGCCTTTTAAGTGAATTTGTGGTTAAACATTAGAAAATAATGTGCATATGCTTATACCTAACAAATGGGTTGAGGTTGTTGACATGTGTAGGTTGAAAGGAGACTTCTAGAAGACCCTTATGTGGCACCCCAAGGCCAAATTCGAATTTGGTTGGAAAGAATCATGGGATCATGAGGATATGTGTCACATCTCCTAATTGTATTGTAACTCTAAGAAGACATGTGTCTTATCAGTTCCTATTTTGATTAGGACTCTAGAGGTAGAGGGAGAGATTCATGGACTATCATTAATGAGATGGCTCTCATCTTTTTGTATAAATAGGAGATCTCTCTCCTTCATTTGCTAGTCTTCCCTTTTAGTCTTTTTCTTAGTCCTTTTAGCTTGTTAGTCCCATGGCTTTTGAAAGCTTTTGTACTTTGTACTTTTGAAGAAATTGAATAAAGCTTTGATGTTCTCAACATGGAAGGACATGTGAAGTAGATGTCATGGAGCATATTAGGATGTAAGTAGAGTAGATTTCATTTTGTAAATATTGCTTTGTAGAATGTAAGGTAGATTAGATTTTTCATTCATGCAATTTTAATTCATGCAAGTGTGTTTAATTTTGCTTTGATTTCATGACTAATTGCATATGTGATCATCTTGTCTATGTTGCTGACCTTTATTTTTCTAGTTTGATTTTCATTAGTATCATTTCTTTAACTTGCACTTTACTTTCTGCTCTTAGATATCAAGTTGTTCATCTATTGATGGTTCTTTTTCCATAATCAAATAACTTTATTGGAGCCAAAATATCACTTAGTACAGCTTGGTTTAGTTTGCTTTAAGACTCACATTTATGACTTGTTCATAACTGTTATCACATGATAAATCTAGCTGAAAGGCAAAAAGGTTAAGAAAAGGTTAAAGTAGTGTGATTTGTCTCCTTTATGTAGTGTCACTTATATTTCACATTTCATTTTCATTTTAAATCAGCAGCAGAGATACTGGGCCAATGTCATTAGTCCTTTATTTGATGTCTTTATTTTCCTTTAAGCATTTGATTTCATAGGTAGTAGGGGGCCCCTGCCTTGTATAGTTGTCACTTTAATTTCTTGTATTTCTTTTTCTGATTTTCATGTATATTAATGTACAGCTTGAATTACTGCATTTTATTTTCTTTTTAACATGTATATTATTGTACATAAATTGCTCTCAAGTTGATTGTAGATTAGTGATGCACATAGCATTTTAATGAACTAATGACGTGATAGAATCATCTTGTCCTTTTGCTGAAGCAGCAAGGATACTGGGTCTCATAGTCATTCTCTCATTATTTGATTATTGCATTTTATTTTGATTGAACTAGTTGTATATTTACACTTTTGTTTAAATACTAACTCCATCAATAACATGTTTTAAGTTCTTTTGAAGTGCTAAGTTTTGGAAGTTACCATTAAGGACATAGGCCTTGTCTTGAAATCTTTATCCATACTTGTCCTTTAAAAGTATTCTTAATACCTTAGAAAACCAACAAGAACAAAACCCCAAAAACAACATAAACTATAAAACAACGAAGTAAGAGAAAGGTTAACTAAGCACATATAGTGCACCACACTTCATCAGTTTACGATACCCGGATTGATAATTTATGTAGAGCAATTTAAGACATTAAATTGACTAGACACGTATATGTGCATTTTATTTTGTGTACCTGCATGTATACACGACTTGGACTAGGTTAAACAAAATATACAACTTAAAACATTCTCCTTCCTCAATTTCTTAATTCTAATCTATAATCCTTTGTCCCATCATCTTATTCTTCTATGCCATTACTCTGTTACTTCTGAATTGACCTGTTAGAATGTGAGTTTCCATCACTTTATCATTACTGAACCAATGCCTCTAAACTGCCCTACATTTTGTCACATTTGTAAACACAATTGCCATGCATTCGGTCACACCCTATTTATACCTTTATCAAGTAGTCCATTCCTCAAATAGGTTGTCATCAAGGACAACCAATCAGGTAGGTTTCCATCAAGGACAACACCTAATTCATAATGCCAACAATTTCCCGTATCAAGCTTCTGATTCTGATCTGTATGCCTTTGACACATTATTTTGTTCTACCATTCTGTCACCTCTGATATGGCCTTTAGATTCATCTGGTTACCATATACTTGTTCTGTTACAAGTGAGTTGCCATCAAGGACAACACATGCATCATAATTCCAACAGAGGATTGAGTCAATGAGAAGAAGGGTGACATTAATAACCCTAGACTTGTCATGTTGGAGCAACAGTATGGAAAAAATGGGCATACCAAAGAGTTTTTCACAAACAAAGTTGTGAACAGTTGATTGAAGACCCTACGTGTTTGTCCTTGAAGGAAAAATGAGTTAGCTAGAGGGAAAATTTTGTTTATTCAAGTTAAGTAACCTAAAGGATTTGAGTTCATTGATAGAGATAGATTGAGGAGTTTCATAATGGGAGGCAAGAGGATCTGCTAGATGTGTTCTAGACATGTGGACTGAGAGGGTTGTCTATGGCCACCATCAAAAAGTAGGTCAAATGTTGTCTTGTTCAAGATAGATTGGTTGTCAAAGGACTAACACAAAGCCATAGTTGTATTCATTGTATCAATGTGATTGTAAAGGGCCACGAGCCCCGGTATGGAAGCTCTAACATGTTTTATTATAATTTGTAATATAACAAATAAGGGTTTTGAAAAGTTATAAATTGACATGTGCACTAGTTGATTCCCTGATGTGTGTATATTTCATTGTGAAAAGTAGATGTGTTGTGGAACTTGAGTGTGTTCACATCAAAGATTCTAAGAACAAACCCATATTCTCACATGTTTTGGAAATTCAACATATGCCTTTTTCACCTAATAACTACATGTAACTCATCTTAGTCTAATCATGTCAAATATAAACTCTTCCCACATAATAAGTTACCAAGACAAGGCTCATCACATCCAACCGTGGCCATAAAACAACTAAGCAAAAAAGTTTACATGTTGACATGCCATAGCACTTGACATGTCTTAGAATTCCTTAGAACTATGTGGCATGTGTTAGCATCCTCTATATTCCTTAGCATTCTTTGACACTCATTAACACACCCTATCACTTCTTGACATGCCTTAGTAGTTTAGCCTACCTTGGCACTACCTAGCATATAACCTTGTCTCTCCCTCCTTAACACACCTAGAACTCATTTACACTCCATCTCACACAATCTAATTCATTCATTTCCATGAAGTTTTACCTGGTTCTTCCTTGTGTTTCTCTAACATTGCCTAACACTCCCTAGCACGCATTGGCACACCCTAGCATCTGACACATCTTGGCATGTCGACCTAGCACTCTAGCATTCTATTACACAACATTTTGTCACTGTCCCTGTACTCCCCATTCCCTGATCCTGGAGGACCTCTACAGTGAACCCCGCATGCTTTGCCTTCATGAAGAAGCTCCTATTTTGTCCCTCTTAATGAGAAAATCATTTCCCTTTTGCACCATTTCCCCTGAAACTTCTATTTTTCCTACTTTACAATACCGACGCTAATGGCCTTTGTCTCCCCTGCGCCGATGTGCAGAGATTAGCACTACTCCCTACACCGATCGGTGCGACTGAGCTGTGTTCCAGTTGCATCGGTCCTGTTATGGAAATTTCTTTAATTAGAGCCGAAGCTTCCAGCTCTAGAAGCTCTGTAATGGAAGTCTGGTAAATGGTTTGGCCAGATGAGGTTGAGGATGATAGTTTTGGATCCTTTCCCCTATAATGATGGAACTACCTCAAGGTATAAGTCCTTCTCCCATGAGAAAAGGATCCATCTCCCACCCATATTTCATATATAAACCTCCTTTCTTCCCAACCACAAGCTATTTAGAGTGTTGGCTGAGTATGAGTATACTATTTTGATTAGACAAGCAAACTATTACTAGTTGTAGCCATCTAGTTGTGTGAGGGGGAAGTGTGTTTGGATTTGACTAAATTCTAATGGGAAGAGCCTTAAAAATATTGTTTATTGAGGCCATCGTGGAATGCTAGCAGAAGTGTGTGGGAACCTGATCTTGTCAGAGGAAGACTGCGACGTCAAGACGAATGGTTGTAATCTCTCTTTGATATTATTATATGCACCTATTGATTGATTTCCTACATGTTTTGTAATATTACATATTCATGGCTTAATTTTTCTTGACTTTTTAAGTAGGTTGAATTGCAATTCGTCTATTATTATGTTTGTGTGTTGTTGTTGTTTACTTGTTTTAGGATCTTGATGAAGTAAGTGAGAGATTGCTGGAGTGAGCAAGCAAGGACACCATCACGCAGGATAAGGGACCAAGAGGTAGGCCCTCTTGATTGATTCTAACCTAAGGAAATCTTCCATAGAATGTATCTTTTGTGGCTAGACCCATTATCGGCCTAGAGGAATTCATTCGTGTCCACACTTATAATTTTACTTCACCACACATTCCTTAGCACTACCTATCATACCTTGTGACTCTCTCCTTAGCACACTTAGAGCTTGTTTACACTCTTGGTCAGAAAATCTTATTCATTCATTTCCATGCATTTTGACCTTTTTCTCCCTTGTGTTTCCCTAACACTCCTTAACACTCCTTGGCACATGTTGGTACACCCTAGCACATAGAATATCTTGGAATGTTGCCCTAGCCTTTAGCACACCTTAACACAACCTAACATACCTTGTCACTCCCTCCTTAACACACCTTGAACTCACTGACACTTCTAATCACAAACTCTTATTTGTTAATTTCCATGCATTTTTACGTAGTTCTCCCTTATGTTTACCTCCCAGCTAACACTTCCTTGCACGCATTGACACATCTTAGTCTCATGCCACCCTAGCACTCTAGCATTCCTTAGCACTTCCAAGCATGCCTTGTCACTCCTCATTATCACACTTGAAACTCGTTGACACTCCCTATCAGAAACTCGTATTGGTTCATTTGCATGCATTATGACCTAGTGCTCCCTTGTGTTTCCCTAACACTCCTTAACACTCCTTGGCACATATTGGCACACCCTAGAACTTGGCACATTTCGACATGCTTTCCTAGCACTCTATCATGCCTTGACACTACCTAGCATACCTTTTCACTCCCTCCTTACCACACTTAGAACTTTCTAACACTCCCTATCACACACTCTTATTCATTCATTTCCATGCAATTGAAACTAGTCCTCCCTTATGTTTCCCTGACACTCCCTAGCATGTGTTGGCGCCACACCCTAACACCTAGCACATCTTGTCATGCCTTAGAACTTGGTGTCTTAGCATGCCTAACATGCCATGGAAATTTCTAGAATGTGTTAGCACTTGCTGACATTCCTTACACACCTTGGTACTCCCTAGTTGGCATGCCCTCATAGATAGCCTTACTTTTTTTGCGACTTGGGAACCCAACCAAGTCATTGAAAAAATAGTGTTATCCCTAGCCTAAAGTCTCTATTTGTCTAAAATTTCTTTTTCCATCCCCTTATTGTAATCATAGACTTACCTCTTGCAAGTCCTATTTTGAAATTCTCCTAACACACTTCATCCTTGGGACACTTGGAATTCACTAACACTCCCTGGAAGACACTCTTATTCATTTGTTTCCATGCAGTTTGACCTAGTTCTCCCTTGTGATGCCCTGACACTCCCCAACACTCCTTGACATTCATTGACATGGTCTAGCATCTGTTATCACACCTTTTCATTCCTTGGGATGGCTTGGCACTCCTTAGCTATCATGCCCTCATAACTACCCTTTTGTTTTAAGACTTGGGAACCAACCAAGTCCTACCTTGACTAAAAATATTGACCAAGTTACAATTAATACAACTATACTATGTGTTGTTCACCTATGAATGGCATATAACTCGTATTAGGTTACTCATGTACAATCTTAACTCATCCCACTTATCAAGCTACCAAGTCAAGGCTCGCGTCCAACCATGGCCATAAAACAACTAAGAAACATAGTTTACACTTGACATGCCATAACACCTGGCACATCTAACAATACCTTAGCACTGTTTGGCATGTGTTGGCATCCCCTACATTCCTTGGCATGCTTTAGCACTACCTATCACAATGTACTACTCCTTGAAATGCCCTAGCACTCTTGCATGCCTTCGCACTTCCTAACATATAAATTTGTCACTCCCTCCTCAGCACGCTTGGAACTCACTAAAAATCCCTATCACACACTCTTATTCATTCATTTCCACACATTTTAAACTATTTCTCCCTTGTGTTTCTGTCGCACTCCCTAACACTCCTTGGCATGCATTGGCACGACTTGGCACTTTACACATCTTGGCATGTCTCCATAGCACTCTATCATTCCTTGAAACTACCTAGCATACCATGCCACTCCCTCCTTAGCACACCTAGAACTCATTGACACTCCTTTTCTTTTTTTCTGAGGAAAAAATACCGCGCTTTTCTATTTATAGAGCAATAAAAAAGCTACAAAAAAAGAATGCGTGAACATTCAGCAGTGTTTTCAAGATCCACAGAGAAATTAATCTCTACTGAGTTACCAGAGTTAGCCATGTCTTTTTAGACCAAAAGACATTTTGTGCTCTCCTGATTGCCAGCCTGAAGCGGCCGTATCAAAAAATATGGTTTTGAAACTGTCCCCATCAGGTCCTGGGCCTCCTTTTTAAACAGGAAAAACAGCCCAAAACAAACAACATTTTAAGTTTTTACATAAAGAAAGTATTAAAACACAGTCATTCCTATCTCAGGAGCATACATATCAGAACTGCACGATGATGAAAGAAAGACAAAAAGACTAAGAAAAAGGAGGGAGATCCGACACACGGATCAGGTCCTGAGACTGCTCCGTTATCCTCCAAACTCCCAAAGCTTGCTGCAAACCTGTTTTAGAATACCGGTCGGCCTCTTCATTATTTTCCCTGTAAATATGAGAAATGGTGAAGCTATTAAAATGAGTCTTTAAACTTTTTACTTCATCCAGCAGAGGCAATAGCATATAATTCCTGCAAATAAATTTCTCATTGACCCAATGAATCACATTTGCCGAGTCACCAAAAATCTGAACAGTGAGGATGTTTCTATGAATGAGCCAGCAAAGGAGTAATTTTAAGGCAGATAATTCTGCAAAGTTGTTTGTACCCGACCCAAGTCCAACAGAGGCTTTTAAGGAATGCGAAGGAGTGAGATGAATTATGATTCCAGCTCCCGTAACATTATTTTGGGCGGCTCCGTCAAAAAAGGCATAGGGGATGCCCTCTCTGATAGTAAAATCCGCCCGCCTGTTTGAAGAAGGAGGACCCTCAGGTTCAGGAAGACTAGCAAAAATAGCTGAGGCTTGAAGGGCAATGACGGGAGCAGGGGAGACCTTCCCATTGAAGATGCAGCCATTTCGGGAGATCCAAATACCCCAACAGACAATAGGCGGGAGATTTCTCAATTTTTTTCAGGGTAGTGAGACCACCAGTATTCCCATGCAGCAGATAAGTTTGCCCCTTCCCACTTCCCTGAGAATTTCAGGAGTTTATAAGTTTCCTCCCAAACTGTCATGGAGAAAGGACAACTTACAAAGAGGTGATGGATCGTTTCAGAGGCTTCTTTACAAAGAGGACATCTACTCGGCCCCAATTGGAAACGAGCTTGAAGAATATCCCAAGTGGGGATTTTGTTTTTTAGCGCACACCAGAGAAAAATTCTGGCTTTTTTGGGACATTTTAATTTGAAGAGGGGCTTTGCCCACCAAACCGGTGCCTCCCACCCTTTTCTGCTCATCAAAAAATCGTATCCAGCCTTTGGGGAGTAAAGACCTGTTTCTGCATGAGCCCAGACCAGAGAATCATGAGAGTCCTTTAATCTGACATTCGAACGTTTAAGTTCTTGAATGAAATCATTCCATTCTCCTCGCCAACGAAGATCCAAATCCAAATCTTCAGCTGACTTCCATCCCTGCCCCCAAATGGAAGACATACCCGGGTTTGCAATCTGATGAAGCTGTTTGATTCCTTTTGCGTCAAGTTGCTCAAGCAAACCAGGAGAAAGAGCAAAATGTTCATTACACCCTACCCAAGGGTCCTTACCAATTCGAACACATTCACCATTCCCCACCTGCCAAGCTAGTCCTTGTTCTATGATTTTAAAAGCATCCATGGTTGCCTTCCAAATGACCGAGCAATTTCTCCCTTTTTTGTTTGGGCTTCTTATCCAATCTTCCAATGGGGTTGGATCAATATATTTCCTTTTGACAACCCTGGTCCAGAGATTTTCTGCCACTACTATTCGCCAACCTGATTTTGCCGCCAAAGATTGGCAGAAATCCACTAGCTGTTTGACTCCCCAACCTCCCCACTCCTTCGGTCTAGCGATCTTGTCCCAAGCGACCCAGGGAAGCACAGCATTTTCCTTTGAACCTGACCACAAGAATCTGCTACAAATCTACCTGATTTTATGAATAATCCCTCTGGGAATCCAGGTCAGTGCTGCCCAAAAAACAGGAATGGCTTGAAGGACTGAATTGACCAAGGTCAGTCTGCCAGCTCTTGAGAGCCACTTGTAACTCCAGTGCGAAATCCTCTGCTCAATCTTTGCCACTAACCAGTACCAATCTTGTTTGCGATAAGAGGACGGTTTTAGCCAAAACCCTAGGTATTTGAAAGGCTCATCCATCGGGCAGGTTTCAAAAGGCATGATGGATGTAATTACATTTGCCTCTTGCCTAGTGAAACCCTCCAAAATGTAATGAGATTTCCTGTGATTCACTTGAAGTCCTGTGGCTTTTAGAAACAGGTCAATGATATCTTTAAGAACTTTGACTTCGTCTAGATTCCCATTTAAGAATAACAAAATATCATCAACAAAAAGTAGATGAGAAATGAACAAATTTACAGCAACCTCCAAACCTGTAAACAAGCCTGACTGTTTTGCTTTTAAGATCAGTCTGCTCAGCCCCTCTGCTGCCAGGAGGAAGAGAAGTGGAGACAGCGGACACCCTTGTCTCAGACCTCGCTGGCTTTTGAAAAATTGAGAGGCCGCCCCATTAATCAGCACCGCAAAATTGACATTTGTAATACACCCCATAATCCAATTTATGAACTCTACTTTGAACCCCAGGTGAGTCAGTAATAATCTTAGGTAGGACCAGTCAATCCTATCATAGGCCTTGGACAGATCAATTTTTAAAACAGCCCCTTTCTTCTTTGCTTGTCTGATACTGTGGATGGTTTCCTGTGCTACTCCAATTGCTTCGTGAATTTGCCGACCATCCAGGAACCCGAACTGCTCACTTGAGATACACTCAGATAGAAAAGGCTTCAGGCGTACCGCAATAATCTTCGCAATTATCTTATAAATTGTATTGCATAGGGAGATAGGCCTGAAATCTTCAAAAGAAGCAGGATTCTCATTTTTTGGAATAAGTGCTATGAAAGTAGCATTGAAAGAACTGAAGATTTCACCTTTCTTTCTGGACTCCTCCACCACCTCAGTAAGCTCATCACCAATAATATCAAAAAAGTGAGTGAAGAGTTCTATTGTCCAGCCATCCGGGCCCGGGCTTTTATTCTTAGGCATTGCCTTAATAACACGCTCAACTTCCTCCTTGTCCACTTCTCTAAAGAGTAACTCTGCATCTTCTTCATCCACAAACCTTGGAAAAGCTTGAGCTGTTCTAATAATTTCAGCCAAAGAGATCCCCCCAGGATTGGAAAAGAGGGCTTGAAAATGATTCTTCCCCAAAGAAGAGATTGCTTCAAAAGAGGACACCTCCCTTCCTTCAGGGTCTCTCATCTTCCAGATGGTGTTTGCAATTTTCCGTCCTTTAGCATAATTGTGAAAAAACTTAGTATTTTCATCCCCTGCTTTTAACCAAATGGCCCTACTTTTCAATCTCCACTCCTCTTCTTTCTCCAACAAAATCTTTGCTCTGCCCCTCTCTAAAGACAATATTTTCTCTTTTGAATCCTGGGACGCATAGGCATCTGAGTCAGGGTCTTCAAGAATCCCAAGAGCCTCCTCAATCTTTACCAGCTCCTCATTCTGTTTCCTTCTTCTCTCAGAAGCCCAATCAATGGTTGCTCTCTTAAGCCTTTTCAGATTCTCCATAAAATGACCTCCTTTGTTGACCTGAGAATTTGGACCCAAATGTCTCCAGGTGCTTTTGAAAAGTTGTTGATAAGACTCCTCCTGTAGCCAAGAAGCATTAAATTTGAAAGGAGTAGCCGGCTTTGCAGGGGGCTTAGAGAGTTCAAGGAAAAGAGGGAAATGATCCGAGTTTCCCCCATCCCCCACCCATTGTCGGAACAAAGGAATAAAAGTCGCCAGTGTTTCATTAATGAGGAAACGATCCAATCTCTTAGCTACCCTATCTTCGCCCGTTCTTCTGTTCCTCCAGGTCGGCTTTGCCTTTATAATATTGACATCAATCAACTTTGCACTCTGGAGGGCCTTTGAGAAGAAATCAGATAAAGGATCTTCCCTCGCGGAGGGTCCCCAAGCTTCCGCCATCCCCAAGGAGAAATTTAAATCACCCCCAATAATCAAATTCTTATTCCATACGATCTTTTTTGACAGAAAATTATTCCAAAAAGAAAGTCTGCCTTGGCACGGACCATATATGTTAATAAGCAGCAGAGGCTGGTCAAACTCAGACGAGAGAGCCTCCACACCCAAAACATGATCCGAACCCCAACTGTTTTGAATCTTTAATCTCCCGATCTTGAAACCTATAGCAAGGCCTCCAGAGTGACCAGCAGCGTCGAGAGCAGTGAAAGACCACCCTCGTAAAAGAGAACACAAGGAAGATTCGACATCGGTTCCCTTGCCCAAGGTTTCCTGGAGAAAGACAACATCCGGATGATGACGCGTAATGAGATCTTTTAACGCTAGTTTTTTGGGTTTACTAGCTAAACCCCTACAGTTCCAGGACAGACAGATCATTTAAAAACTGCCTCAGGGGTTTTCATTGCTCTAAGCGCCCTAGGAATCATCATTTGCTTCCCATCAGCCACATCAAACTTTGCCTTAACTTGAGTCTTTGATAATAAAGATTTCCTACCTCTACCTTTCTTAGAAGGACCCCTAGAAGACTCAGGACTTAGACCGCCCACAGATTCCTGAAAATCATTTAAGAGTGCAGAGGGCTTATGGAGGGACCTTAAGTTATAGTGTCGGGTGGCAGAAGGACAACCCTTTCCCAGGTTATTCTTTGGAAACACCTCACTGTTCAGATTTAAAGACGGGATGGCTTCCGACAAAGACTCTATGTTATGAGAGAGTTCCTCTGAATTTTGCAACTTGGGAGAGATTGCCACATTATCATCATTACACGAAACAGAATTTACAGGGAACATAAAAGAAGAGGACTGCATACCGGGAGCTGGATCCTCCAAAGGACCAGCCATCTCTGCCGCAGGGGCCTCTCGACGTGACTGATCATCCGATCGGTGTTCGGGGCTCTCCTCCTTCTGCTGCGCATCCTCAACCACTTGGGAGGAAGGGGCTCCGTTCTGGTGGTCCTCCTCAGGGACTTCCTCTTTCTTTTGAGATTTGGGTGATCCCGACAAGTCCTCCCAATTCTCCACCTTCTGCTGAAACCCCCTTCTTCTTTTCCCCAATGGGCAGTCCCTCGCTAGATGCCCGTATTCATGGCAAACATGACATCTGAAGGGAAAGAGTTCATAGTCTAGCATTTGTTCATAGACATATTCCTTGTATTGCAGAGGAAACGATTCCACAAGTCCTTCAGATGGATTGAGCCTAACCAGAATCCTTGCAACCCCTCTTTCAAAGGTGTGCAGATAAGATCTATCCACATCCAGGAAAGTACCTAAATGGTTCCCTATCGATTTGAAGACTGAGTCCACCCATAGGTACGGCGGGAGATTTGGGGCCCGAACCCAAACAGGAATTTCATCAACTTTCTCCTTCGCTGCATCAAACATGGGGGTCCATCGTTTGAAAAAAACCGGTCTGCTTCCGAACGCCCAATTCCGTGCTTCAACCCATTCCATGGCTTCCTTAGAGTCGAATTTCACCCTAAACCATCCTTTAAGCAGCGTATCAGTTCTAAAGGACTTTGCTGGGGTCTCCAGCCATTGACTCTCAGCCCACTGCCTTAAAAATTTACCAGATACGTACCTCCCTCTTGCTCTGCCAACAAGAGTGCATTCAGCAACCTCCAATGCTTCTTCGACCTGGACATCCATGCCCAGAACCAGATTTGAAACCCGCTTCTTTTTCCACGCTTTCGCCTTCTTTCTTTTTTCCTCTACTTTCTCTGTTGCCGGCTCCGGAACCTTTCCCGCAACAGACGAAGGTAGGCCGCCTTCCTCCCGCACAAGGGTTTTCCCAACGCCCTTAGGGTTTTGGGTTTCATTGGCCAGTGAGGATTCAACCAGACCCTCCACAGGGCTGCCCGCCTCTCCTAGAGCTGAATGTCCATCATGCAAAGATTTCTCGAGCTGCGGAGGGTTTGAGAGGACCCCCGCAGGCAAAGTATTGTAGAGACCCGCATTACCCTCTTCCCTTTCAAAGAGACCCGGCAGCCGATCGTTCGAAAGCAACTTTCTTTTTACCTTCTCCTGAGAAAACTGTTCTCCCGAAACTTTCCCCACACCCTGTACGCCACCCACCGATCTCCATACTCCATGAATTTGGGGTAAATTGATTATGTCCTCGAGACCGCCCGATGAAACAAAGTTTTTTGCAGGAGAGAAAGATTTACCAACCGGAGGAGGGCCAAACTTGTCCTTCGGCGGGCCGAGATGATGGTGAGGGCTTAAAGACTCCGGAAGCCTTCCTCCTCCCCCACAGCTGCTCGAGAGTTCCAAACTCTCTTCCAAGAGCCCTTTAACCGGATTATGACGCCACGAGACTCCTCCCGGAAAAAACGCACCAGAGAAACTGTTCGAATGCCCGACAATTTCACTAATATTCTTCTCCGTGACTTCCTTGCCCCAAACAGTAAGTATATCTTCAAGGGCTGGGTCCAGGTCAACCGAATCACTAGTAATTACCATGGTTAAAAGCGCCCCGTAAAAAACTGTAACCGACTTACGCTCAAAGCCCGAAGGGGAAACTGCACAAAACCGCCTCCGAGTGCCGTTTCAGGATGAAACCACAGGTTGAAAGCCTTCACGAGAGAAAGAAACCGTAACCAAACCGCCGTGTTCAGAAACCCGAAAAAGCTCCTGCAGGAAAAAGAAAACTCCGTTTGTCGCTGTCGATTAACCCGCTTTCCAACCCGATCCCAGCTGTCACTAGCTACCGAAACCTGCCATGTCCGTCCTTGATGGAGCTGCCAGCTAGCCCATAGCCTGTACCCTCGCTGACTTCTCTGCGCCATCTGCTTCAGCTAGGCCCTAGGCCTAGGGTTCCTGGATCAAACCCTAGCGGAGCCATCTCTCTTAGAAGGAGGCTACCACACTCCTTTTCACACACTCTTATTCACTCATTTCCATGCATTTTAAACTAGTGCTTCCTTGTGTTTCCTTGACACTCCATAACAATCCTTGACATCTGTTGGCACACCTTAACTCCTGACACATCTTGGCATGTTTTCATAGCATATAGTTTTCCTTAAAACTTCCTAACATACCCTATCACTCCCTCCGTATCATACTTTATCACTCCCTATCACACTGTACCACTCCTTCACATGCTATGGCACTCTTGCATGCCTTGGCAGTGCCTAACATATAACTTTGTCACTCCCTCCTTAACACACTTCAAACTCGCTGACAATCCCTATGACACACTCTTATTCATTCATTTCCATGCATTTTGAACTAGTTATCCCTTGTGTCCTTCTCGCACTCCCTGGCACGCATTGGCACACCTTGGCACTTGAAACATCTTGGCATGTCGCCCTAGCACTATAGCATTCATTGGCACTGCCTAGCACACCTTGTCACTCCCTCCTTAACACACCTAGAAATCACTGACACTCCTTGTCACACACTCTTATTTGTTCATTTCCATGCATTTTTACCTATTGATCCCTTGTGTTTTCTTGGAACTCCCTAACACTCTGTGGAACACATTGGCACACCCTAGCACATGACACATCTTGGAATGGTGTCTGGGCACTCTAACATTCCTTGGAAATACCTACCATGCCTTGTCACTCCCTCCTTAGCACACCTAAAACTCATTAACACTCCCTGAAACACACTCTTATTCATTCATTTTGATGCATTTGAAACTAATGCTCCCTTGTGTTTCGTTGGCATTCCTTAACACTCCTTAGCATGCGTTGGGACACCCTGGCACCTGGCACATATTGGCATGCCTTAGAACTTAACATGTCTTGGCACGGCTAACAATCCTTGGAACTCTTTAGAATGTATTAGCACCTCCTGTAATTCCCTGGCACACCTTGGCACTCTCTAGTTTCCATGACCTCATAGATAGACTTACTTTTTTTGCAACTTGGGAACCCAACCAAGTCATTGGGAAAATAATGTTGCGTCCATCACAAAGTCTCCCTTTGTCTAAAATTTCTTTGTCCAACCCATTATCATAACCGCATGATTTCCTCCTACAAATCATATTTACAACTTCTCTTAACACACTTCATCCTTGGAACACTTAGAATTCTCTGACACTCTCTGGCACACATTCTTATTCATTCATTTCCATGCATTTTGACCTAGTTCTCCCTTTTGATGCACTAACACTCCCTAATACCCCTTGACATGCATTAAAACTATTTGTCATGTTTTTGCATGCCTTTTTAATTTCTTGGCATGCCATGGAAATCCCTAACTATAATTCCCTCACAACTATCCTTACTTTTTTTGTGACTTGGGAATCCAACCAAGTTCTGGCTTGACTATAACAACTTGACCAAGTTACAAATACTACAAATAAACTATGCCTCGTCACCTAAGAACTTCCTATAACCCATCTTAGGCTACTCATGTCCAATCTCAACTCATCCCACTTAACAACTTACCAAGATAAGGCTCACACCCAACCGTGGCCATAAAAACAACTAAGAAACATATTTTACATATTGACATGCCATAGCACCTAACATACCTTAGAATCCCTTGGAATTATGTGGCACATGTACTTAGCATCCCTTGCATTCCATGGCATTCTTTGACACTCCCTAGCACACCCTAAAACTACCTAATGCGCCTTGGAACTCTACAATGCACTAACACTGCCTAGCAAATAACCTTACCACTCCCTCCTTAACACACCTAGAACTCGCTAACACTCCCTTTGACACACTCGTATTCATTCATTTCTATGAATTTTGACCTTGTGCTCCCTTATGTTTCCCTGACACTCTCGAACACTCCCTAGCACACATTGGCACACCCTAACGCCTTGTACATATTTCCATGTCACCCTAGCACTACCTAGTATACCTTGTCACTCTCTCCTAAGCACACGTAGATGTCACTGACACTCCCTATCACACATACTTATTCATTCATTTCCATGCATTTTGACCTAGTGCTCCCTTGTGTTTCCCTAGCACTCCCTAGCATGCGTTGGTGACCCTAGCACTTAACACATCTTGGCATCCCACCCTAACACTTTAGCATGCCTTAGCACTACCTAACATACCTTTTCTATAGTATACCTAGGGGGCATAATATGGGGTACAAAGGGAGGTACCCAAGGGATAATATAATAATGGGATGGTCCATCATAATAAATAAGATGGTTAACCCAATCATGTAAGGGACCACAATTAGTTAGCAATAATGTAATAAGCCCATGGTATTAGATAGATGGTATTGAGGGAACCATGGTAATGACCCATGGTATCATATGTATGAGGCCTATATAGAGGCTAGAGACTCCCCATTGAGAGATGTCAAGGATTATTGTATGAACAGACATATGGCTTGTGGAGTGTTCTCCTTCCTTAAGGAGTGAATGTATGGTGTTGCCCTACCTTAAGGGTTTGATATCAATAGAGAAGAAATTCTATCTATATTCAAATCTTTTTATTCTTGGGTTTATTTCTATTTTCAGGTCAGATCTATAACAAGTGGTATCAGAGCACTTTCTTGGGCAAAGTGGAGAATTTTTTTTTATTTTTGCAGGAATTTTTTGGGGCGACGAGTTTGTAGGTCTGATGTGTACGTTTTGGTGCAAAATATGTAGAATCTAATTGCAGATCTGGATTGTTTGTGAAAAAATAGCCAATTTGAAGAAAAACGTTGGCCGAATTGGAGTTCGAATGAGGGAGATATTGCTGATTTAAAAATCAGTTGTGTTGGAGACATTTTTCGGGGTTGCGAGTTTTCAGATCATATCTCTATGTTCTGCAAAATATGAAGAATCCAATTGCATATATGAGTTGTTAGCGAAAAAATACCCAATTAAAAAAAAAAAAATTGGTTGAATCAAAGTCCGAATGAGGGACATATCGCTGATTTAAAATCAGTTATTTTTTCAGAAATTTTTTGTGACGGTGGGACAAGTGCAGCACGAATTGGAAATCCTAGTATGTAGATCAGGATTTTTATCACATGGGAAGATGCAGAATGGTTATTCCATTTCCGAAAATATCTCATGATAGGGATTCTGAGTAATATTGACTAAATTGTGGCCATTTCAAATTTTCGCCAAGTAAGCGATTTGTTTTACAAACCCTCTTCATGGCTTATAACAGTAAGCTTTTTAAAGGAGAATATGATTGGAATTCTATTGAAAATTTTATAGCATATCATAAGTTGGACTGTCCAGGGTGTTGGAAGGACAAAATAGGGTCTTATTTAAGAAATGAGGCCGCTATGTGGTGGCAATCACTTGACAATGAGTTTATGAAGTTATGTAGCACTAATGAAATTGAAGAACTACTTTTGGACGAATGGTCTCATACTAGAAAGGAGAAAACCACAAAACCTAGCAAAGATTTTATTTTTACAGGAAAGAAGGAAACCAAGAAACCTAAAGGGTTATTTTCTGTTAGTATCTCCTTAGTGCAGGTTCATGGATTGATTCAGAAGGAGAAGATCGTTGTGTCTATAAATCCTAGTTGCAAGCATAATTTTATCAATGTTAATTTGGCAAAAAAATTGCAAGTTCCAACAAAACACATTGAAAACATACAGGTTGATAATGAGGATGTTCAAGTTTATAAAGATTTGAAGCTTTCTATGGATAAGTATGTGTTGTGTTGTGTCTTTTATACTTCAGAAATGGATAACATGGATGTTGTTTTGGGATATCCTTGGATGGAATATGTGGGTACTGTCAATATTAATGTGCAGAAGAAATTCCTAAAGCTTTGGTATAAAAAGAGGAAAATTACATTGCAAGATATTTCCATTAAGACCCAAGCAAAGACTTTGGAGGAAGAATCACAAAGCTCTAATGACACTTACATATCAGATGATGAGCCTTTGATGGTCGACAACCAAACACAAACATCAAACCAGGTACAAGAAAAGCAGGGAGATTCCAAGGAGGCCGAAGTAGAAACTGTTATAGGTACTGATACATCAGATGAGGACTCAATGGTTGAAGTAATATTGGAAGATAAGAAACAACAACAAGCACCACAACATGTACTAGATACCAATCAGGCTCCATTAGGTGGTGAATTAAAGAAATATACACCGTTGGTTAACACTTCAGCATATCACTACCCACATCACCTTGCAAGAAAACAACCAACAAGATGGAAAATAATTAACCACATGGACAACAACCCTTGCATGACAGATAGAGAGGAGCGACGATCCACCTACTACGCATCAATACAGAAGCGTCGCCAGGTTCAACCTCCATCTCAAGTGAGCAAGGCACCAACTAGATCGAGAGCTCACCTTTCTCTGAGATGGCTAGAAGCACATGCATGGTACCAGTGGACTACTCTTTTGAGTAGATATTATTATTTGTGTTCTTCCCATGTTTCGAGGATGAAACATGTTAAGGGGGGTGGAATATAGTATACCTAGGGGGGATAATATGGGGTACAAAGGGAGGTACCCAAGAAATAATGTGATAATGGGATGGGCCATAGTAATAAATAAGATGGTTAACCCATATCATGTAAGGGACCACAATTAGTTAGCAATAATGTAATAAGCTCATGGTATTAGATAGATGGTATTGAGGGAACCATGGTAATGACCCATGGTATTGTATGTATGAGGCCTAATAGAGGCTAGAGACTCCCCATTGAGAGACGTCAAGGATTATTGTATGAATAGGCATATGGCTTGTGGAGTGTTCTCCTTCCTTAAGGAGTGAATGTATGGTGTTGCCCTAACTTAAGGGTTTGATATCAATAAACAATCATTTCTATCTTATTATTTCTAGGTATAATTGTATTATTATATATTTTCATATCAGATCTATAACATTTTCACTCCCACCTCAACACACCCGGAACTCGTTGACACTCCATGTCACACCCTTATTCATTCATTTCTATGCATTTTTACCTAGTGCTCCCTTGTGTTTCCTGGGCACAACCTAACACTCCTTGGTAGACATTGGCACACCCTGGAACTTGGCATGTCTAGACACATTTCCCTAGAATTATAGCATTCCTTAACACTGCTTAGCATACCTTGTCCCTCCCCGCTTAAAACACCTAGAACTTGATAAAACTTTCCTGATCACACATTCTCATTTGTTCATTTTCATTCATTTTGACATAATTCTCCCTTGTGTTTCCCCAGCACTCCCTAACACTCACTAGCATGCATTGGCACACCTTAACACCTAGCACATCTTGGCATGTCGCCATGGCCTCTAACATGTCTTAGCACTGCCTAACATACCTTATGGCTCCCTCCTTAACACACCTATAACTCACTGATACTTCATGTCACAAACTCTTATGCATTCATCTCTATGCATTAATTTGACCTAGTGCTCCCTTGTGCTTCCCTATCACTCCCTAGCACTTCCTAGCACATGTTGGCACACCCTAGCACCTGACACATCTTAGCATGTTTCCCTGGAAGTCTAGCATGTATTGACACTTCCTAACATGCCTTTTCACTCCCTCATTAGCACACCTAGAACTCACTCACACCCCCTGTCACACACTCTTATTCATTTGTTTCCATGCATTTTTACCTAGTTCTCCCTTGTGTTTCCTTAGCATTCCCTAACACTCCTTGGCACACATTGGCACACCCTGGCACATTGACCATTTTGGCATGTTTCCCTGACACTCTAGAATTCCTTAACACTACCTAGCATACATTGTCACTCCCTCCTCAGCACACCTTGAACTTGTTGACACTCCTTGTCACACACTCTTATTTGTTCATTTCCATGTCTTTTGAAATAGTGCTCCCTTGTGTTTCCTTGACACTCCCTAACAATCCCTAACATGCATTGGAACACCCTGGCACCTAAAATTGATCCAGGTGGATATTGGTGTCCACCCACGTATTCCACTTGAACCCCCAACACTATCTCTTTTAGTTTTTGAGTTTCCTTAATTATAATAGAATTTGCTATTTTTGGCATTTTTTGGGTCCTAAGCTTTCAAAGTTGTTTTGAGGACCTAAACGACATTTTTAAGGAAAGCAAAGAAACAGGAAAATACCCAAACAATCTTGCATGGTTTTTTTTGGCTCCTATTCGATATGTTCGAAATGAGGTATTATGATAGCCAAACAAAGAACATATGCCAAAGTTACGACCCCAATAAGTTGATATACCAATTTACCCAAACGAGGCCCAGAGTTTTGGTGCTTCATCTCCTATGGTTAGGTTTTTGAATGTTTAGGGTTTTCCATTGTTTATTAATAATATGAACCTCATTGTAGCACAGTTCAAAGGCTTGTATTTACCACATCTCTTCTCAAACATAAGCTACCATCACCCGAGCTAGTTTATTACATTCTGTTTGTAAGCAGTATTTTGATATTAATGAAATGAAGTGTTATTTCTACTACATATCTATATTTATGGTTATATTTGTAATTTGGTGCATTCCTATTTAAGTTTAGATCAAACACATCTTGGCATGTCGCACTAGCACTCTAGCATTCCTTGACACTACCTAACATACCTTGTCACTCCCTCCTTAGCACACCTAAAATTCACCAACACTCCCTATCACACACTCTTGTTCATTCATTTTCGTTCATTTTTACCAAGTGCTCCTTTTTGTTCAAGGAAAATTTTAAGGACAGAAGTTTATCTTAAAATTTAGCAACCTTGGGGAATCTTACTAGTCCCTAATATCCAAATTTTAAAATGTATGATGATAATTTTTTCAAAATGTTTATATTTCTAATTACTTTATATTAGACAATATATAATATTGGAAAATTTTAAGGTAAAATAATTTATACTATAAAATTTGGGCGAATTGAATTTTAGAAAAATGGAATTTGGCGAATCATTTTTTGGAAAAAGCATGGAATATTAGCCCACCTGTGAATATTAGCCCTTAAACTTTGCCCTACTTGTGTTTCCCTAGCACTCCCTGGCATGCATTGGCACACCCTAGAACCTAACACATGTTGACATGCCACCTTGGCCTCAAGGATGCCTTAGCACTACCTAGCATACCTTGTCACTCCCTCCATAGCATAATTTGAACTCACTAACACTCCCTATTGACACACACTCTTATTCATTCATTTCCATGCATTTTAACCTAGTGCTCCCTAGTGTTTCCATAACACTCCCTAACACTTGACACATCGTGGCATGCCTTAGTAGTTGGAATGTCTTAGCATTCCTAACATGTCTTTGAACTATCTAGCATGTGTTAACACTTCCTGACATTCCCTAGCACACCTTCGTACTCCCTAGATATCATGCCATTATAGATATCCTTTATTTCTATGACTTAGGAACCCAACCAAGTCATTGGAAAAACATTATTGTGCCCAGCCCAAAGTCTCCATTTGTATGAAATTTCTCTGTCCATATCCCTGTTGCAACCACATAGTAACCTCTTGACATTCCTATTTTGAACTTGATGGAGTTGACATAAGCCCTAATAGTAAATTCTAGAAAAGGAAATTGATAGAGCTTTAAAAAATATCCATGAAAAATATAAAATATATTCATGAAATGGTCTCGACACTTGTCCACATATTGAAGTGCAACCATTCATTGGCTTGACATTGATCATGAAAACCTAGACTAAATAAAAAGTATTATGTGTTGGAAATGACATTTTTTTACCATGGAGGAAATGCATTTACTTTTTAAACATTTTTTTAAGTAAATTTCATATTTACATAACAAGTGGTCATTTATTTCCTTTGTCTTCTAGGTTTGGGATGCAATATGAATTGAACATTAAGGTCCTAGTGGGTCCCTTATTGAAGAAGTTGCTCTAGCTACAACAAAAATTTTAAGAAAATGATTTGACTCTTTCAATGGTTATTCTGAGGACTTATGTATGAGGAAGTTGATTGTTTTTGGTAATCATCTAATAAGTAAAAATAATATTTTGTATACTTACAATAATGAATGTCAAATGGTTATGGGTATTCTCTATAAAAATATAGTTGATATTAGTAGAAACTATCAGTATAGTCTAGATTATTTCTTGTCACGCAACTTGTCAAATCAAATTGACACAAAATCCTAGAACCATACATTTTAACATCCCTTTGAGCCATAGAGTAAAATTGATAGTATATTCCATTTTCAACTGTAGGATGGCTCTAGGTGACACCACCATATCCTAATTCATTGATCAATGTAACACTAGGGTAGATTAAGATTTTTGTTGTATGAATGGTATATTGTGGGGGGAAATCACACAAAAGGTTTGATTTTCATTCCTGTTGTACCTCTGAGATGATAATGGTCAATTGATCATGCCAGGGAATCTAAGATATTTATTTTGGGGTTTTGGGTTTGGGTTTTATGGAGGACCAATAAATAAAACAAATTATAAGAATGATGTATTTAAACCTTTTAGATAGTACTAATTAATAACCAAAGGGTTGCTATTTAACTCCACACAGTGACTTAAGTTGATTTGATGTGCAGAAAGAATAGTAAGAAGATATGATTACTTTAAATTTCAGATAGAAAGATAAATCATCATAAGTGGGAAAAACTTTGAACAATGTTCAGAAGCTAAACAAAATATGCTTAAAATTACATAAGATAATGTCCAATATCTCAAATCTCTTTATAATAATAACTTTAGAAAAATAGTCCAATATCTCAATCTCTTTATAATAAAACTTCAAAAGGAAATTTAAAGAATAACTGTAACAAATTTATTCTCACCTAATATCTTTGTAAAACGTAAACATATGCAGAATTAATAGAATGATTGGAACACATGAAATACTTACTAAAGAAAACGAGATAGTATGATATCAATTTCAGAATCCTTTGCTTTATTATCAGTGATCTAGAAAGTGTTTGTACATCAATTCTCTACAAAATTGATTATGCAAAGGTATCACCTTTAATAACTCGAAGAAGAGAGTTATTTATACTAGTTTGGATAGTGAACAAAATATCCTATACTGATTACAAAAATAGCCTGAAATAAAATAGGAAAAGAAAACTAATGAATGACGTGTCCCTATTAGGTAGGAAGTTTTTGATAACTGTTCCTTCAAAACTGCTTTGTTGTCTTCTTGTTGGGATGGAAAGTTAATCAATTGTTTCACATAATTAATCCCACCTATGCTTAGTTGGTATCTCCAGATTTACCATTCTTCTAAGTATCTCATCAACTTCATTATATCTCTCAAAATTGGGTTTAGTGAGAAAAAGATGTCCAACTTCATATTTGATTTTGAGGTCAAAGCTCAAAGCTTCCAAAAACTCTTTGCCAGTGATCTGTCTTTTTCTCCCTGCAAATTGACTGCTGTCTATGTTGGAAATAATACTGAGAGGGGGGGTGAATCAGTATTATCAAGCAATTTACCAAATCTTCCTTATTTGATCTTTTGAATTATTCTTGCATATCAGTACCATAAAATAATGAGCATGAATAAAGAAAATAGACAGTCACACCAAAGAACACAAGATGTAAGGTGGAAACCCAATGCGGGAGAAAACCACCTGCTGCAATATGTCTCTATCTTCTTTCAAGAAATTCTTTTTACAATGATTTTGTACTGGTGCAGTCCTTTACCAGCACGCAGGCTGCAACCTGCAGAGAGCTACAACTCTCTCTCGTTTTCCAGTCTCTCCTGGAAGGGAGCTACAACCCCCTACTTCTTTTCATGAAGAATCAAATGATCAACAAGTATACAACAGATACAGTCCACTACAGATATCAGATCAGTAATTACAGAAATAACCCAGAACACCTTATGAACAGAAATATACAGTCAACAGATCATCTTAAGACAGGGACGCATATTTTCTTTCTGTGACCTGCGACTGGACGCAGTCTACCTTCCACTGTTCTGCGTGCCGACGCACTGTTTCTCTATGCTTTGCTGCGACCGGCGCACCCAGAAACACTATCGCGCCGCGTCTTTTGCTTCAGAGACGCACCCAATAACACAGTCGCGCCGCGTCCTTTGCCTCAGAGACGCACCTGAGCCTTTACTGTACTGCGTCCCGGCGCACTTTCCCTTCACTGAACCTGCGTCCCTTCAGATATAAAAGATATGAGGACTTCAGAATCAACCCAAACACTCAGATCCACAGATCTGATCATGCGCCATAGAGATCACAGTCCATTAGAAGATTCGCCTTCATAGATCTGGACTAGATCTCACCAAAAGATATTCAACCAAGATGATTCTTAATCCAAATGAACTCCTTTGCTTTATATAGGCAAGCTTCTCCCCAAAACATGGAACAAAACCACGAGCCGACACCATAGAAACACAAAACCGTCGGCTAGATACCACACAAGAAACCCCCACGTGCTTTTCTCTGCCTTGAAATGTGTGCACTGGGCGGACGCACCTCCTGAACGGCTGGCCTGCGTCCCTGGACGCGGGTTCTGTATGGTATACCTGCGGGGACGCACTTGCTGAACATATTTCCTGCGTCCTTCTTGATTTATCACCTGAATGGGTTTGCCATCAAGGACAACACCTGAATCATAATGCCAACAATCTCTCCCTTTGGACTTGATGGCAACCACATAATCTTCAGCTTCATTCTCCCCCTTTGACATCAAGGGCAAAGGGTATGCTCCCCCTATGCTCATGCATCTCCAGATCTGTAACCAGAAATCCATCATGAAGGAGATAGAGACATATTGCAGCTATTTCCAAGGTCTCCTTCTCCATAATGCCAACAATGCATTATGTGCTCCCCCTGAGCCTATACCACCAATAGGAAGATGATCAACAGTAAGATGATGCATCAACAACCCCCAGCTTTTGCCTGAGGTATTCAAAAGTGTCCCTGGGCAACGGTTTGGTGAGAATATCAGCAACTTGTTCCTTAGAAGGAACATACTCCAACTTGACCTTCTGTTCAAGTACTTGTTCCCGGAGAAAATGGTACTTGATTGGTATGTGCTTGGTTTTCGAATGCATAACCGGATTCTTTGAGATGCTGATTGCACTTGTGTTGTCACATAAGATAGGGATTGGAGGAGTACAAGTGATTTGATAATCCTGCAAATTCTGCATCATCCAAAGGAGTTGGGTGCAACAAGATGCAGCAGCAACATATTCTGCTTCAGCTGTAGACAAGGCAATTGAACTCTGTTTCTTGCTGAACCAAGAGACCAGTCTGGGACCCATAAAGAACGCACCACCACTTGTGCTTTTCCTGTCATCCACGCTTCCGGCCCAATCTGCATCTGTATAGGCATGAAGAGTAAGATCTGTATCTCTAGGATACCATAAGCCATAATTTTGAGTCCCTTGAAGATATTTGAAAATTCTCTTCACTGCTTGAAGATGAGTCTCCTTCGGATTTGCCTGAAATCTTCCAACTATTCCAACTGCATGCATGATGTCTGGTCGGGTACCTGTCAAATATAGTAAACTTCCAATCATAGATCTGTAGGTTGGTTGATGTACTGCTGCAGATTCATCATTTGCACTGAGACTACATCCTGTGACCATGGGTGTACATACTGGTTTTGCATCTTCCATGCCATATTTCTTCAAAATCTGCTTGAGATACTTGGTTTGAGATAAAAAGATTCCTCCTTCCTTCTGTTGGATTTGCAAACCAAGGAAATATGTCAGTTCTCCTAGCAAGGACATTTCAAATTCTTTCTGCATGACTGAGGCAAAGCTTTGACTCATAGCTTCTTCATTGCTGCCAAAAATAATGTCATCTACATACACAACAAGTATTAGCAATTTGTCATTTTCAACTTTTATATACAGATTGCTATCTGCTGAACCTTTTAAGAAACCTTGTTGATGAAGATATTTGTCCAACCGGTAGTACCAAGCCCTTGGAGCTTGTTTGAGACCATAGAGAGCCTTTTTCAATCGGCATACAAGATTTGGATCATTTCCAAGAATGAACCCATCTGGCTGTTCAATGTACACTTCTTCTTCCAAGTCTCCATTCAAAAAGGCTGATTTCACATCCATTTGAAATACTTTGAAGTTCTGAAAACTTGAGAGAGCAAGGAACATTCGGATGGCCTCAAGTCTTGCAACAGGAGCAAAAGTTTCTTCAAAGTCTATTCCTTCTTGCTGCGCATACCCTTTACAGACGAGTCTGGCTTTGTTTCTAATTACTTCTCCATTTTCATTCAATTTATTTTTGAAGACCCATTTTGTTCCAATAACATTCTTATCTTTTGGTCTAGGAACCAGCTCCCAAGTGTTGTTCTTTTCGATTTGCTCAAGTTCTTCATCCATTGCTTTCACCCAACATTCATCTTTGCATGCCTCTTTCACATTTTGTGGTTCGGTGGAGGAAAGTAATGCCAAATAGCTTGAAGCTTCTGCAACTGTTCTTCTAGTTTGTATACCTGCTTCTTTTTGTCCCATGATCTGAGATTCTGGATGGTTCTTCTGAACATATCTGGATGGAGTCTTTTCTTCTATTCTTGTCCGTTCTTCTGCTTCTTCGTGAGGTTCTTCTTGAGATTCTTCTTGAGGTTCTTCTTCTTCATCATTCTGTCTTTGAGGGTAGCTCTCATCTTCTTCGATGTCTTCACGATGTATTTGCCTAGGAATATATCCCTTTTCATCAACCACTACATCAATGCTGTCAACAATTCTGCCAAGTCTTTTATTGTAGCATTTGTATGCTTTGCTATGTGGAGAATAGCCAAGAAGAATGCCTTCATCTGCTCTAGGATCAAGTTTGCCAAGCTGCTCCTCAGTATTCTTGATATAGCATTTGCTCCCAATATTTTGAAGTGCTTTACCGAAGGAGTTTTACCACTCCAGAGCTCATGAGGGGTTTGAGTGCTGTTCACCCGGACATTTGTCTTGTTGAGAATAATAACCGCAGTATGTGCAGCCTCACCCCAGAAGGTTGCGGGGGTTCCTGATTCATCAAGCATAGCACGAGCCATTTGTTGGATTGTTCTGTTCATTCTTTCAACAACTCCATTTTGCTGAGGCGTTCTAGCTGTAGAGAATTCTCTCCTTATCCCATGTTCATCACAGAAATCGAAAAATTCATTTGAAGTAAATTCCCCACCTCTGTCAGATCTGAGGCACTTAATTTTGTGACCTGATTCATTTTCAGCCAAGGCTTTGAAGGTTTTGAATTTTTCGAATGCTTCATCTTTGTGCTTCATAAGACCTAACCAAACAAACCTGGAGAAATCGTCAATAAATAATATCAAGTATTCCTCTCCTCTAGGTGTTCTTTTTCTGAATGGTCCACATACATCTGTATGTACTAGCTCAAGAGGCATGCTGGCTGATCCTTCTTTCTCTGGAAAGTTAGTTCTGGTTTGTTTTCCAAACTGACATGATCTGCATATGGTGTTGTCAGGAATTTTGATATCTGGAAGATCGCGAACTGCCTGATATTTGCAAGCTTTCCTTATTTGTGAGAAGCTTAGATGTCCCAACCTTCGATGCCATAACCAGTGCTCTTCATTCTTGCTTAGATAGCATTGTTGTTGTCCTTCATCAAATATGTATAGATTATTTGGAGTTCTCTTTCCTTTGAGAACTGTTTTACCTGTATCAAGATCACGAACAAGGCATCCATTTGATCTGAATATAACCTCGGTTCTTTGATCACACATCTGGCTGACACTTAGTAGATTATGCTTCAATCCATCAACAAACAAAACATTTCCAGCCTTAACATCTTCTTTTAAAGGAGCGATACCTTTTCCTTTTATAGTTGCAGGAGTATCATTTCCAAAAGAGACTTTCTTTCCCTTTTCTAAATTAGAATAAGACTCAAGTTTTTCTTTATCACCTGTCATATGCTTCGAACATCCACTGTCAATGTACCATAGATTTTCTTGTCCTTCTGCATAAAATGCTATCCCACATCTTTCTGTTTGAGGTTCCTTTATTCTCCATGTTTTGGCGCCTGAGGCTTGCTCCTTTTTCTGCTCTTGTACCTTTCTTTCCGGAAACCTGCTTCTGCATTCAAAGTCTTTATGTCCAAAATTATTGCAAATAGAACATTCAACTTCATTTTCAAGAGCTGAAAAGTTGTTATAGGTCCTTTTTGTAATCCCTGTCATACTTCTTTGTTTTTGAGCTTCCCTAGTCATGATTGTTTTATACGCAACACATTGAGCTGCTTTGTGACCAAAGTTATGGCAAGAAAAGCATTGTCCATTGAAGAAGCTTCTGCGATTATTGGATCTACCAGCCAATTGATTGTAATTTCTATTTTCATCTATTCTTGAACCAAATTGAGAAGATTTTACCTGTGGCTGGTTGTGGCTTTTGTTCACCCTTAAGCTGGATTGCCCCTGATAGTTTCTGCTTGACATTTGTCCCTGCTTTACCTGATGATCTTCCTTGTGCTCTTGCTCATTTCTTCTTGCTGCATCAAGATAACTTTTTGAAGTGGATGCTTGAGAAGTTTCTCCATTATAGCCCAAACCTGTCTTATTTAGTGGAGACCGCTGCACACTGATAATCTCATCCAAAGTTTCAGATCCTTTGACAAACTTGAGATTAATAGTTTTTGTTTTCTCAATTTCTTTTCTAAGACCAACAATTTCACCTTCTAATTTTTCAAGATGTTTTTCCTTTTCATCAATTTGGATTTGTAGAGTATCAATAATCATGTTCTTTTCTTCTATGCATCTCTTGAGTCTAGTAATTTCATCATAAAGGTTATCCACATCTACAGCATCCTCATAATCATCATCTTCAAATGCCATTAACAACCTATATTTATTACCTTGTTCATCTTCATCACTGTTTGATAAGCCATCACTATCTTCATGGGTGTAGTAGCTTTTCTTATTTGCGCTTTGTTTCTTGTTCCATCTAACTGGTTCCTTTCCTTTATCCTTATAAGAGCATTTTGCAGCATAATGACCTACTCTTCCACAAGCAAAGCATTTGAAAGGTAGCTTACCTCTGAACCTTCCAGAACCTCTTTGAAGATTTCTGACAAAATTTGATTCTTCTTCCTCTTCTTCTGGATCATGGCTTGCTTCATAGTAATCTTCTTTGCCTGATGCTTTAAAAGCAGCCTCCCTTCTGTCTGATGGTCCTCCCTTTCTCATTTCATAAGCAGTTAGAATTCCATGTAGCTGAGACATAGTAAGAACACGGAGATTTTCTTTTTCTTCTATTGCAGATACTTTGGATTCAAACTTGGGGGATAATGATCTTAGAATCTTTTGAACTACTAGAGACTCCTTTACTTCTTCACCCAAATTTTTCATACAATTTACAATCTCATCTACCCGAAGAAAATAATTAGCCACACTTTCATCATTATACATCTTGAGAGTCTCATATTGAATTCTGAGAGTTTGAAGTTTGGCTTGTTTTACCTGTTCATCTCCTTCATAGCTTGTGATCATTTTGTCCCATATTTCTTTTGCTGATTTGAAGTGCATTACCTTCATGAATTCTGTTTGGGATATACTTCCTAATAGAGTACTGACTGCTTTTGCATTTGTTTCATACTTCTTTTTCTCAGCTGGATCTGTAGGAGTAGCTGAAGGAAAAGCATAGCCTGTTTCTACAATGTCCCAAACTTCAGTACCAAGAGATTGAAGATATGCAGTAACTCTTACCTTCCAATAATTGAAGTTTGTCCCATCAAAAACTGGTGGCCTGATTGATGCTTCTCTCTCGTAGTTGCTCATGATGAACGATCTACCTTCAAGCGATCAAGCTTTTCTGAAGGACCTGCTCTGATACCAATTGTTGGAAATAATACTGAGAGGGGGGGTGAATCAGTATTATCAAGCAATTTACCAAATCTTCCTTATTTGATCTTTTGAATTATTCTTGCATATCAGTACCATAAAATAATGAGCATGAATAAAGAAAATAGACAGTCACACCAAAGAACACAAGATGTAAGGTGGAAACCCAATGCGGGAGAAAACCACCTGCTGCAATATGTCTCTATCTTCTTTCAAGAAATTCTTTTTACAATGATTTTGTACTGGTGCAGTCCTTTACCAGCACGCAGGCTGCAACCTGCAGAGAGCTACAACTCTCTCTCGTTTTCCAGTCTCTCCTGGAAGGGAGCTACAACCCCCTACTTCTTTTCATGAAGAATCAAATGATCAACAAGTATACAACAGATACAGTCCACTACAGATATCAGATCAGTAATTACAGAAATAACCCAGAACACCTTATGAACAGAAATATACAGTCAACAGATCATCTTAAGACAGGGACGCATATTTTCTTTCTGTGACCTGCGACTGGACGCAGTCTACCTTCCACTGTTCTGCGTGCCGACGCACTGTTTCTCTATGCTTTGCTGCGACCGGCGCACCCAGAAACACTATCGCGCCGCGTCTTTTGCTTCAGAGACGCACCCAATAACACAGTCGCGCCGCGTCCTTTGCCTCAGAGACGCACCTGAGCCTTTACTGTACTGCGTCCCGGCGCACTTTCCCTTCACTGAACCTGCGTCCCTTCAGATATAAAAGATATGAGGACTTCAGAATCAACCCAAACACTCAGATCCACAGATCTGATCATGCGCCATAGAGATCACAGTCCATTAGAAGATTCGCCTTCATAGATCTGGACTAGATCTCACCAAAAGATATTCAACCAAGATGATTCTTAATCCAAATGAACTCCTTTGCTTTATATAGGCAAGCTTCTCCCCAAAACATGGAACAAAACCACGAGCCGACACCATAGAAACACAAAACCGTCGGCTAGATACCACACAAGAAACCCCCACGTGCTTTTCTCTGCCTTGAAATGTGTGCACTGGGCGGACGCACCTCCTGAACGGCTGGCCTGCGTCCCTGGACGCGGGTTCTGTATGGTATACCTGCGGGGACGCACTTGCTGAACATATTTCCTGCGTCCTTCTTGATTTATCACCTGAATGGGTTTGCCATCAAGGACAACACCTGAATCATAATGCCAACAGTCTACTGCACTAATATATAATCTTTCATAGTAATCATCCAATTTTACTAGTTGATCATCTGATGTCACTAACTCAGGTAAACCTTTCTTTTTCAAAATATTGAATTTAGAATGAAACCTTTTGACTGCAATGTTCAAAGCTTCACACTTTGATTTCAGCTGAGTCAATAGATTCTTCTTTATTAGGACTTTATTAATCTCCAAAATAGTAGTTGTCCTATTTGGAATATTTATCTCTTGTAATTATTGCCTATTCTTAGAGTTTAGTACTTTGATCATCCTTGATGCTTCTTTGGGTTTTGTGCCCAATGCTATGCTCTGATTATCTATCTATGTCCTGCATCTAGCAATAAATTCTTGCTGCTCAAAATAATTTGAATCGATCGCCATATTTCTATTATGGAGTGGCTGATATCTAACCAGATGTCCTCTTTGGCGTGGGCCAAAGTATCTGCCATTAGAGTCTTACTCTCTAGTTGTTTCACCCTTAGTTCTAACTTGTGTGATTTTTGCATTTCCTCTACATACAAGGTATCTTTCTTTACCTTTTGTGACTCCAAGTCTTGGAACTTCTGGAGTAAATGTTCATTCTATTGTTTTTGTGCTTGTAACTCTTGCGATATCCTTGTTGTTTCAACTATTGCTGAAGATGAAGCAATGTCATTAGGAGATGATCTTGGCTCTATACTTGCTATGGGAATTGTTGTCACTGAGGTCACAACAAGTTGTGTTGCCTCCTTTTCCTTCAGTAGTTGTTCTATTTTATCTTCCATTTTCTTGATCTGTATGTTTTGCTCAATAATGAGCTTTAACATCCCCTCCCTGTGTTGTTCATTTTCTTCCATCTCTTTGGTTGGTGGATCCTCAGTTGAAGGTAGTTTCAACTGTTTCTTCAAATTTGTTATCTCTATATTCTTCTTTTGGAGTATTTCTTCAATCGCTTTATAGTCTTTGGGATCATATCCAATTTTGATAATAATATCATCTAAATACTCTAATTTGTTATCTTTAGCTAAAGATGATAGCTTTTCAATCTTAAGTTGTGACTGCACATTTGACAAGGCATTTCTAAGCTCGGAAAGAGACATCAAAGTTGTAGTCATTATTTAAAATAACATTTCACCTTATTGCCCATTCAAATCCATTTGGTCAATAGGATGTATCTGGTTTACATCAAACGAAAATATGGTCTTCTCGTAATATGTTGTGGATTTGGGAAATGGAATTTGAGCTTGCAAAAATTCCATTTGCATCCTTCCTCTTCACTGTCAAGGGCAGAGAGAAGTCTGTGCTAAGAAGTGGATGTGTGCTTCCAAAACTGACTTTATACTTGTGAATTAAGACTTTCATTTTTCTGTTTGATTTCCAAAAATGTTGAGAAGACATTAGTATCTTCTACTAAGCTAGTCTCAGTTGACTGAATAATCTCTATAGGTCCAGCTGAATAAGGAGTTGAAGAAGTAGAAGGGGGTTTGGGATCAGTGGTCCCTGCTGATGAAACATATTCTATATCTCCAAGATCAATTATTTGTGGTGGTTTGCTTCCTGATGACATTGACAATCCAGTGTTCAATTTCTTTTTCAGTATATAGTACTCTTTAATTGATTCTGTAGTTGACTGAGTTTCCTCTCTGGCTCTTTTGTGTTGAGTACTTTGAGTGACTAGAGTATTTACCTATGGATTGGTTATAACATGTTCATCTGCTTCTAAGAGAGTCCCTTCAGACTACTACTCCTGGTTCATAAAATTCTCCAATTCTGGCCTGGGAGTATGGTTGTAAGGTGTTTCCTTAAACTAAACTCTAAGGGATAAAATGATCCCAAAAGGATCATAGGACCAAGTGAAGCTTGGCTAGAGATTCATGCTCTTTAATAATTTGTCTACCTCTATACCTGCAGACCTAGTATTACATATAAATGTTCCTACCTTGGCCTTGAGTTTAAATTGTGACTTTTTCTTACTTGAGACAAAATGGAATTCATCCATATTTATCGTCTTCCTGATGTATTCCAATGAGAATATCCTCATTGGAACATACTTAGGTAGTTTGTATGGAGCTAAAGCACTTCCATATATTCTAATTTCAGTGTAGTTTTGGAATAGATACTAGTAACCAGTCTTGGTTTGTTCTCATAAGTGCAATGTCTTCCTAATCTCTTCTCCAATTTTGGGTTATGCCTGGCTATTGAGTAATTGAAGAATTGGATGTACAAAAGAATCTGCGAACTGAGAGAATGTAAACTTTGATGATGCTGATTTCACTAACTCTGTCCACTAAATCATTGATTGATTCACTCCCTATTCATCTTGCCTATTAAGATGAATGTGCAAGGAATCTCCCTACTGAAACAAAATCAAGTGTATTATGACTGAGCTATATCTAAACACTCCTTGTGTGGTGAAATTCATAATTTGTTCATGTATATTATCAGCCAAATATTGGCTATAATTATACATGAAGGCGGGTTGATATTCTTTACTGAAAATGGAAATGAATCCAAGGATGGATTCATCAACAAGTTGATCATCTTCATATCCTAAGAGATATGATAAAAGGGAGATGATATGTCTAGTGGCCTTAGGGAACATAGAAGATAAATAAGGTGGGGTTTTGTTGGGTAATTCAGCATCTTCTGGTAGAAAAAGTTAAAAAATAAGGGCTCTCTGTGGGAAGGTGAGTTTATTATAAATGTCCATGAGAGTTACTGGTGAGAAATGGCTGAGGGAGTCAGATGGATGAATCATTAGCATTTGTTTTATACTCTGAGTAGTAATGGTGATCAAGATTTTTCCATCCCGAGTCATCATTGTTCTTTGCATTGGATCATACCTGGCTTGACACCAAGTGATTAAATCAAGGAAGTGATGAGTCTTGGGAAAGGAGTACAAGTGAAAAAGTGTTTCCCAAAAACGAATGGGATCTTCTTTATCTGCATATTTATGTTTTAACCATAAATGAAATTCATGGAAATCAAATTTGCATTCATAGTCAGTGACTTTGAATAGGGAGTCCATAAGGGGGAGGTGATCCAAGTCAAGCAAGACTGTGGATGGATTCCCTTCTTTGACAGTCTTTTGTGTTTTAACTTTGGGAGCCATCTTGCTGCAAGGGGGGAATTTGGAAACTGTTTTAGCTAAAAGACAAATAACAGGGGAAGATATACATAGAGCAAATAAAACCTATGGTGATTAGGTGGAAGCAGAAATGGTGGTAAAGAGTATATCCCTAGGGTATTTATAAGTGAAGTGGGGCTTAATTTTCTGTTTAAATCTAACCGTAGGCAATTTATTGCAAAGGAGTGGGATTAATGTCTAACAGGAGGGTGAACGGTTAATTAAGGTTGGCAACAACATAGGAGCATATGGCGCAATGGCTTCGTGACGTGGCAATTTGTGAATGGGTGAGAGACAACGGGTGGATGATATGGAGCGAGAACCAGGTCAACGATTAGAAAGAAGGAAATTGATGGCGGGATTTGGGGGGTGTGGTTGAAATGGTTTATGGTTTTGCACTTTGGGGGCCCTAAACACTACGGGAGTGCCATATAGCAAAAAACACTGACCATTAAAACTATTTTTTGGAACCCCCCCCCCCCCCCCGCATTAATGGGAAGCGACCGAAGGGGGGCTGAAAATCTTCCTCCACCATTGATCCAGGCTGGGTGAATTGTATCTGTTGAAAAATGCCCAGTGGTTATTTGATGTTGATTTGACGTTTTTTTGCTTGTGTGCATATGAAAAAATCATATGTTATGACTATTTGCAAAGCGATCAAGTATTAAACAATAATTAAACCCTCATTAACAAATTTATGAATTGTTTTTAAACTAAGCAAAAAATTTCAAAGGCATGTTTGAACTAGCAGCCTTAATTTTTATTTTCTAAAGCAAATATTTTATTTTATTTCTTATCTAAAAATTTTTCATTTGCCTTCCTTTTTTAGAGAAACTACCCTACCATTTTTTATGATATGGACCTAAACTTATAATAAATCCTAACATATTTTTTTTCAATTTTGTTTTTGTTCCATATCCTAACTTATCATTTTTCTATGGCATTTTGATTTTTTCAACTAATGGCTAGCTTATCAAAAATAAAAGAGCTACAACAATTCCTATCATGGACACCTTAAAATATGCATTGCCCTTCAAACAAGGCTATTATAACACATGTTTTTAACTCCTTAAATATGCACTCAAGAAATATACTCTACCCAACAATGTCATTAATTGTTCTAATATCAAAATTGGTCTAGTACTTCTGTAATTGTAAGGTCTTTGGCTTGCAACACCACCTGCATCCAAAAAGAAAATGTCAAGCTTAGTACCCCACTATGGCTAAGTAAACCATATACTCCTCTATCCACTTAGACATTACTTGAGTAGTATTTAACTACTTAAATTGCCACCATGACTTACTAACAAATTCATCTCTCCGGAGGTAGAAAGTTTACATTAACATAGCCAAACAAAGTCCTAAAAGTAACATTTCTTTTGAATTTTTACCAAGAGCCAATAAAATAACTTTTTTTCCTCAAGCACCCCTTCCTAATGTCACTATCTACCTTTCCAAACCCATTTCCAAGAATAATTAACATCCCTACATAAGCTTAGGGAAAATTTAGGGTCAGGGTTAAAAGCATTCAAGTCACTTGAAGGAATTTTGTAGGTTAAACCCTACCTCCTCGGTCATTAAACCCTAATTTAACTCATCTACCATATTTCAAAGATTTTAGACAATTATTTCCCATTATTGTATGTTGGCTCTATGCTAGAATCAAGCTTAATGAAATGTTTCTAAATATGGCCTATTGTTGTCTAATGTCCTAATATATTCCATATTATAGGGGCAAGAAGGTCTCACTTGAGACACACAATAATTCCCATTAATAAAGCGCAACATGTTAAACATTTTAGTGGGGATAACATTCGTTATGATATTATTAGCATCCATTTAAACCATTATAACTAACATCATTTAGATTAATAAAACAAGCATAGATCACGCAAATATATTACAAATAAAAACACCTATGTAGAATAATAATCCATTATACTAATAACATGCATGGTACTACATAAATCTAATGTAGAATGAACACCAAAAGCTAATAACAAATGCAATCCCTCTTAAAAATTCTCCATAGTATTTAATCTATTTAAGTAACTTACAAACCTTGCATATATAAAAAAACTAGAATGGCTTAAAAAAACTCAAAATTATAATATAGAATCTACCAACTATAAGACACTGAACACACAAATGAATATGTTATCACTGGGCTAGAAAGAGTTTTGCTATCTCAACCTCTAACTTAGTACATCTATTTGAGATGACTTGGACTCGAAGTTAGCCCTTCCAATCTAAGAGGGCTCTCTCAAATGTTTATCAAAATTACTTGAAACAATTCAAACAACAGATGACTAATTCTGATTTTTTTTTGTGGTTTTTGTAGGTAAAGAAAAATGTGATGACTAACACCATTCGGCATGGAGTCAAATTAAACAAATTATGGCCAAAAACAACATTTAATGAAAGATGAGTGATATCAAATTAACATCCACAATCATACATAGTAAATGAAGGAAAATGGAGCAGTTTGACAAGATTTCCAAGTAATCAAGATACTATGTAAAATAGAAAACAACATGGTAAGAACACATGAAAGCCATGACATGAATCTTAGGTACAAAAACAGAGTTGCTACAAATTTTCTATTAATAGGATCAAAATATTACGTAAGGTCAATTCTTCACATTATCCGTAAAAACTTCTTAAAGTTGAAAAGCTACCCATTTATAGACAAAATATCTCTTTATATCAACTTGCCACTTGAGCCAGATTTGATCCACTATCTAGGATACCTATTTCTATTTTTCTTCTAACTGACAGAGTCCTCACAGGGATTTTCTATTTTACATAGTTGGAATTCAAGTAGGACTCTACTAGCTTTTAAAACTCTAACCAATTTTTGTTGATGAAGATAACCGAGCTCAACTGCTTGTTTAATTTTCTGGAGTGTCATTACACCTTTGACATGTTGTTGATGACTAAATTTCAATTTGTTTAATATCTTCCTTAATGAGATGGTTGTTATTTTGATGTGGCTGTGTGCTGAATTGGCATTCTGAAAAATAGGAGTTTTTCATGACGAAGTGGACACCCTTCATGATCTGTTATCCATCTAGAGCTTGGATGTTTGATACTTAAAATATTCAAAAAAGGCAGAAAAATTAGATTTTTTATATTTTGGTAGCAAAAAAACAGAGTCTTCAGCAGTTTCGTAGCAAACTTTGGTAGCAACTTCAAAAAACACCCTTATGGTACCTCTTTTCTCTCTCTGCTAGTTCCTAGGTCTTCTTTGATGTTTGTAAGCTAAACATATGCCTTTAGAACTTCCTTTGCTGAGTTTTAGACTAGCCTTAACCTCCATGAAAAGCTACAACAATTTCATAGCAAATTCTCAACTTCATTATGAGGAGTTGCTACAAAATTTCAAAATTCCGAGTTTTTCAAATTTTCATGATTCTTAATGCCTCTTTATTAATCCTAATACCATGTTGACTATGTATAAGGTTGCATTTAGTGGTTTAGGTATAGTGAAGACGAAATTGAGAATTTTACCATATCATGGAGTAGCATCTACTTCAACAATGATCTTGATATTTCTCTTTTGATTTCAAACTTGATCATTTCAATTTGGGTTTCCAGTGTTGTGACTTGTCCGTGTAAGATTTTCCAATATTATTGTAACCAACTATTCCTTTTATACATGTGCTTCAAAATTTTGTGCAAAGGTAAAGTCCTACGTATCATCCTTTTAGATTTGTCTATAGTTTCATCATAAAATTATATTTTCTTTGACGCTTCATTTTTCCATTCTTCAAAATCATGTTTGGTTTTGATAACTTCTTGTCTAGCTTCTCTTAACCGTTCCTGTAGAACCTCTATTTCACTTCTTTCTTGAACAAATTCCTTTCCTTTATTTCTCTTTGCTAGCTTCTTTGATGGTTCTGTTTTATCCAATGGTACTTCAAGTATCTCCTCAGCTTGCTGAACTGATCTTGTCACAGGTTTCCTTGGCCTAAAAATGAAATCATGGTCTTCTTAAGTAAATTATAATTTCTTAGCCCTCTTGATTTTCTTCTTGATTTCAATTTGGGTCACTTCTATAGGATTCTCAAATGTTCTTTCTTCAATTTCTATAGCTTCTAGAATAGCAGTTACCTTGCCCTTATTTGTACTATGTCCTCTATTATGTATTCTAGTAATCCTCCTTTTGGTGCTTGTGGAAGTCTCTATTATAGGTTTCTCTGCCACTGATTGTTGCTCCGCTACTGGTTGCTCTGCTACTGGTTGCTGCTATTTTCTAGGGGTTGTGGATTTAGATTTTGGAGTTCTCTTGGAGGGGGTAGCAACATCTACTCCATATCCACTTAAGAACAAGAAGGTAAGCCAATCTCTATTTAATATATTTAACTCTTCAACCACTAGAAATTTGATAAGTCCATGATGAAAAACATGGGTACTTCTTGTAGTTGGTTTAGCTTGAACCTTGTCAGCCATTTTCCCTAGACTTATGAAGAGATAGAAGGGAATATCTAAGGGTTTTTTACTTGTGAAGTGGAGCAACAACCTGAAGTGGTACTGGTAGACCATATGGAACCTTTTTTCACATATTTTTGAATAACCGTCAGCAATTTGGAATAATTCTCCTTAAGGTAGGTTCTGGAGATGCATGTTGTCATATCAATCCATCGATGTTCTTTCTTCAAAAATTTATCCCAATTCTGTAACTAGAACTTCTGTACGTTAAACCACATCTCCCAGGAACTTGGGATTTTAGTAGCATGCACAATGGTGTCTAGAGAGATATTCAAACTCAAGATGCCAACCTTCGTACCGATCCCAGTAAAATTGATGGTGAAGTCTTTAGTAATTTGTGTATGAAAAACCTACAATTTTTGGAAAAATTGTACACATCCCACGTTGGAAAATGATTGCACAAAAGCAAGGTCATCTTCAAAGAATTTCATATATGTGGGCTAATAACGCACTACAACACCTCCTTTGTATTTTTTTTCGATGCCATGCTATCAACACATTAGGAGCTACTTGTAAGTTGCTTCCTCTTCACCTGAAGATCGATTAGAGCATACCTAGACCACACTTAGACTTGTTTTGATAGCGAAAGCCCTATTATAGTGATAACACTTATGAACCTTTGGTAGCACTAGATGGTATAAAGTGGAAAAGGAAAGGTAAGAATGAATAAAAGGAAGTCGAGGGCATGAGAAAAAAGGTGGTTTATTACTAAACATAACTCTAACATAACTAACAAACATTTAAAATAATACTGTTATATAGAAATAGACTTTTGTAGCAAGAAAAGTGTTAGGATGGACTGTTTTGCTACGGAACTGTCAAGAACTTTCATAGAAAATTCTTGGTTTGTTGAACTGTATTTATTGCAAAAGTTTGTAAAACTGTTAGATGACTCAATTATGAAACGATGACCTCTATACAAATGGAATCATGACCTTTCCTCTTTTATGATGATCCTATCAAACACTAAATGTACCATATGATAGATTTTACATGAACCTAATCATAAAAAATCACCCATCTAAAATGACTAATCGAACTGAAAATCATTTCTAGGGGTTATCATGGATACCAACATACAAAATAATCTATTTTTTTAGAGAAATACACAAGCTCACATAACACCCTAACCTTATGTACTTAGGCTTCCATAGATCAATATATTCAACCTTCTGCATATTTACTTCTTCTACCCATTTATATTTTTTTTAAATTTCGTTAAGCTTTTCTCTATGCTAAAACTTAGTGCCTCCACCATTCCTTCCAAGTCACCCCTAAGTTTCTTCTATGCTTAATGCTTTTATCACCAATATTTAAAATCTGCCTTGAAAAAAACACGCATTTCATATCAAAATATCTTTTTTTCAAATATTAATTTTTTTCATTTCCCTTGTGTTGTAGCATTGTCCAGGGTAGGAGGAGAAAGGCTGCAACCACAACCATGGAAAGAGGAGAAAGGGTGTGGCCATGTTGTGGCAGGTTTGATATGGTACATTTGGTTAGGTTTGTCTAGGGTGGGAGGAGGAAAGGCACGACCATGCTGTGAAAGGTTTGATTTAGTACATTTGGTTGGGTTTGTCTAGGATTGGAGGAGGAAGGGCACGACGATTCTGTGGCAGGTATGATCTGATAAATTTGGTTGAAGTCAAGAAATTGGATCCTGGTGATTTCATCATTCCACAGAAGGAATCTATAGAAAATGCCCCACACCCTTGGGTGATGGCCAATCCATCTCTCTTCACAACTTCAAAATACTTATATACAAGTGGAATGAGGCACTCAAGAGGCTCTATGTTCAATATTTCGTGGAGGATTACGAAGTGAAGGCATGGGAAATAATGGTTGCACCAATTAAGACTTGACCTGTCGTATATATAAACAGGACTGACACTGCAATCTAACCGTGAGTTGAAGCACTTGTCACCAAAATGACATAGGGTAAAACCCAATAGGCATGCTCTAGGATAAAGTAAACATGTAAAAGAGAAAAGCATGTGAAATGTGTTGACTCTTCAATGACTCAGAAGTAAGCAAATTTAACTGATTTAAAGAGAATATGCATGATTTTATTGTTGTGTATTCTTATGCAGTGAGTTATTATGTGGAATTTTCTTTTCCTTGAGGGAGATTCTTATGAACGAATTATGGTGTGTTTATGCCAAGAACATCTTGTTATGGAAAATAAGGAAACAAAACCACATTAATACTGTTGAACTTATTTCCATGCCCTAGGGTCAAAATCTAGGCAATCTCTTTGAAATGGACATGTTAAGTGACAAATAAATTATTAAATGAATTGCATGGATAAAATTTATGTACTAATTTTGATTCATATTTTGGATATCATCACATTAGAATAAGGAAATAAAACCTTCTCAAAAAAACCTTCAAAACACATGAAGGTCATTATACTACATGAAGGATACCTTGTAGCAGAGTTTTATGTGGATTTTGTGTTATAGGTTGGACAAAATTTTTAAATAAAACCTCCATCATAGCCTCTATCATTTGTATTGATGGAATTTGTTGTAGTTTAAATGAATTTTCACTATAAGTAAAAAGTCTTGGATGGGAAGAGTTTTTTGTAGAAGTGTTTTTTGGCACTTGTAGTGTTTTTTGATAGGGATAAATTCCTAACAATAGTGATAGGGATTTTATAGATGTTATGAAGTCCAAATTATACCTAACACACATTGGGATTAAAGACCCATTTGAATTCTAGCTCAATGGTGATTAATAGGATTGAATGATGTGAAATGGAAAAATATACACAACACGTAAGGTCCCAAAAATGGGAAGGTAAATTAGCTAATTTTAGAAAATTAAAACTACTCTAATCTAATCTAATCAAGTAAATGGTGAAAGATGAACGATCACTTGAACATGTTGTATTGCTAAAAAGTGGAGGAAAGTAGTTAGTTTTTTTCTTGGTGCAAGAAATGTCAATATTGTCTTAATTGGTTAAATACAAAAAAAACAGTATGCAATCCAATTAGTACTTATTCATTTAGATATGAAGACAACTATAAAACAAAGATTAAATGTGTGAAATATATCAATTAATAACCAGAAAAGTCCACTAGTGACTAGTTAAAAATCTCACACAAGCATCAACATACATTGATATTACTATATAACAGTCATTAGTAACTCATGTACAAATGTATAAATTTCAATCTACTTCCTTCTTCACCCTCAGGGCTTCTCAATATTATATCTCAAGATTCTCTAGTATAGAAATTGCCAAAATGTCATTTTCTGTTCGAGTTTAGGACATCTTATAGATACAAAGGTAATTGTTTATTTAGGATTCTTGACTTTTCCCAAGAGTAGTTACAACTTTTCCACCACTTCCTTTTTTTTTCTATCTCAATTTAAAAAAAAAAAAAATTATAATTTTCAAAGTAGAAAAATGACACCCGTTAGAAGATCACTAGGTCATTTACATTAACCCTTGAGATGTCATATAGATAGGTTTCCTAGATTTGAGTAGAGAGGATATCATCTTGATCTTGGTGGGTGATAGTCCTTCCATGGCTACATAGTACTTGTATTTTCTCTCTACAATATTCTCAATATCCATTTCCAAGGATACCATAAAAGAATTTAGTATATTCTATTGCTTGACTGGTTTTGCAATATTTTTTCTCAAGAAACCCTTGGTTATTTTACTCATGAATATGCTTAATGATAGTTCCCATGCATCCAAAGATTCATCCAATTCTCTATTAACTTCAATATTCATCCTTGCTTCCCCTTGACCTCCAATGGATGGTAGATTGTTCATTTTGATCAACCATTTTTCCAAAGAGTGGTCCTTATGGTAGAGAGCCATAGACTAGGCTACATCATTTCCTACATTTTCTAAAGCTTCAAGGACATGTTTAACTTCTACATAATCATAGTTAATTTCCTCCTCACTAATGTTAGCTTTTTTAGAAGCAACATCATGATACTCATTATGGAAACTTTATGAGTTGATCAATCATGCTTGATACTCCTTTTAGTTGTATCCCTTTTTCCTCCACCTTCTCCCTTAGTGGGAGCACCTTGGTAGAGGTTCTCTGCATTTGTTGAAGGAAAGGGAAGACTTTCCTCACCATTTATTTATATGATCAATGAACTTCAACAATATAGGATTAGTAACATTCTAGGTTAGTCTTTTCTAGTTTTAATGCCTCATTCTCATCTATTAGCATCCAATTTTGTTTCCCTAATTTTTCTATTCGGTATTTCTATTTCCAAAATCACTTTACCATATCTTTGATATTTTTTTAATTTTCCTGTGACAACATTATGCTAGAAGAATCCATAGCTACTAGATATTTATAGGTATTTGAGATGGAATTTTTTTTATTGTGATAGAGGGAAGCGCCAAGTTAGGTATAGACATTTTTCTCCCTATATATGAATGATCATACTTATGTTTTGGTCATATTTTAATTGGCTAATGTTAACAACCTTTCATGCCCTGGCTAGATTTGTTCCCAACTCTTGAACATGGATTTGGCCTCTACTAATGGTTGATATGGATGATTGTGAGGGGTTCATGTCTATAAGACATGTGACTTCATCATCTTGTTGAGTTTTTACCTGTGCATCATGGGCTTCCTATTGTTCTTTGAGGTCCTGTTGTGGTCACCAACAACCCCCCCTCTTTGTTTGATATTAGCCACAAACATCAAGCAAAGGGGGGACCCTGAACAACAAATCCAAAAAAATATTTTGTTAAAATTTTTGTATTTTCCTCCCTAAGGCTTAAATCGCATCGCAAGGAAAGACTGAAGCATCCCCCAAGCGCGAAAAGCAAAACTGAGAAAGAGCGACGCGAAGTTCATCGCGTCGCATGCATTCCAAGTGCTCTTAAAAAGAAGATCTTCAAGAAACACCGATCGCCGATATGCGACATCGTACATCGCAAACGTCGCACTAAGAAGCATAAACCATTGAATGAAATCTGCGATCTGCGATGTCAGCGATATGCGATCTGCGATATGAAAAGACTCATCGCAAGAATTCTCTGACATACACGATAGACCCAAGATTAAGCGCGCGCCTTAAAGGAAATTAATCACCGCATGCTTGAGTATCCAGAAATGATTGCATCGCATTTTCTGAAGAGTCAAGTCATGATGAATGTCAGGATTATGCATTCATTAGAATTTAATGCTTTCATGTCAATATTTTCATTTCCCTTCTTCTTTGCGTAGACTGCAAGACACGCAACTAATATAAATCTATATGCGGGAAACATCTAAGGAAAAGGGGAAAGCGCCAATCAGATAACAGAGAAAATATGCCTTCGCAAATGGATGCCGCATGCAGCAGGACCGCGGATTCCAGACTATCAGCCAACCGGCACTGATGAAATTAGACTATCCAAGATGAAGAGTCAAAGGCGCACAAAAGCAGCGTGTTTGCAAAAGATCCTGAAGCTTAGACTTGGTAAAGAAGAGAAAGAAGCGCAAGAGAAGGAGGACGCTCCAGAAAAGCCTGGAACAAAGAACGGAAGAAATTCTCGACACAGGGAATTGTCCATACAGCACGACTCCTAACTCACTCAGTCATTCGCATGACCAGAAACCAAAATAGCAACAGCAAAATCAGTTCGAGAAGAACCTGGGTTGTGCTAAGTATATACGCAGCGAATACACCCAGCTAGAGAAAGATTTTCGAAAAATATCTTCTGGTCTGTCAGAAGGAAGTGCCAGCTCTTGTTATTTCCACTTTTATCTCCCGAACGAAAGAAGAAGGCAGCCAGCCGACTCTTCCCAGGCAAACGTTGCACTGTTTACAGCACTAAGGAGAATATACAGAAACGGTCAAAAATTAGATTTAAGTTTTAGAAATAAATTTGCTTTTAGTAAAGGGCGGTGATTTGAAGCCGTTTCCCTAAATTCATGTAATTAAGATTAATTAGTTAGTAGTATTTAACCCTTCTCATGGCATTTGGAGAAGGGTCCAGAAATCTGTCAAAAAACTTGTCCTCAGAACATGCACTTCTGCACCCTCGGAGGGGGTTTTTGATGAATGGATGGATCGAGATTTATTTATGTTTGCATTTTAATGTCTGTTACTGATGTTGCACTTCTGTACTCTTAGCAGATATTAGAACAAGTAGAAATAAATCATTATTGCTTTAAGTTTATTAGTGAAGTCAGTCATAAATGGTACTTTTATCTCTTGACTAAATTCTGCTAGTATTCCTAAAGTGATATGCAGCTGAGTTCTTTATATGTTACTGTATGAATGTGTGTATTACCATTTTGCACTTTTGTACGGTGGAGTCATTTATTTATGCTTGACATGTGAATAACTAATTATGCGATATGCTGCTCACAACTGTTCTGCCTAACTTCTTATGCAGAGTGGTTTATCTTTATTGATTTATATTCTGATAATAGCTGAATGATCTTTATTACCAGCTGTTGTTTGAAATCTTTCTAGATCGCATAACAAAAGAAAACACCCCGGGTTAGCGTAGATTAGATGTATTGTTTTTCTTCATTAGATTATATTAGTATAGAGTTAGTTTAGCAGTTAGAATTAAGACTAGCTTAGAAAAACCTTTAAATCAATACCATCGAACTCTACACACACACGCACACCCTTCACATTGGGAAACTGGTCCCATTACCCCCAGTCGGACCCGCTACTCCAAACGGGCAAGGAGCCGCCAACCAGGTTCCGGACCTGTTGTGGGGGAAAGTATCCAACTCGGAATGACCCTAACCCACTCTAAGGGTGACAGTTCCTTAGCAACAGCTGAAAGAAAAGCTATCTAAAGTTTCTTCTTTATGACATGCAAGAGATAGAAGGAAGAGATCCACTTACCGATGTCTTGCGCAAATGGTCGATCCAATCTCCTTCGTTTGCCGCTTGCTCCCAGATCCAAGTCTTTTCACGGGCCCAGCTACACGAGATCCTGCAAATAAGACAAGAAAAGGAAACTACAAGAGGCATGCATTCATAATCGATTCAAGGATTAGCATAAATCAAAGACGCAAGTAAGACAATACACCATTGAAACACATGCGAATAGAAGAACCTCAAATGCTTTATTAATATATGGAAGTAAGGTTCAGGCGGTGATACAACCATGAGAGGTCCAATCCAGCATCACCTTCTCGATGGAGAGAAATCTCTTCTTCACCTCCCTCAAGCAATCACCCAATGCTCACAACTGTAAACCAACAGCAATTCTTTGCACAAAATTCCGGCCTCGAGATCCCATGGGATGAGATCCTTATATAGAGTTTTGGAGTGAAGATAAGTCAGCTTGATGTGTGACTTGTTGTCCTCTTCAACTCCAGTTGTTCTTCAGTTCTTCACTCGGAGTTTCTGTCTTCCACTTGTAGTTTTAGAAGCTCTTAACTCATCATTAGGCGAATCTTATCATCAAGTGTCTTTTTAGAAGCTTCCTGGGCACTGGCACTTTGAGAAAAAGATTCCTCCACATGTCCAAGTACGCCCAACGCAGGTAGCCTTTTTTCTACTTGCTATGCAACGCAGGTAGCCTTTGTTGTACCTGCTATGCAGCGCAGATGCCTAGTGGAGCAGCTGCAATGATCCAAAACTGACCTGTTTTTGAGTGTTTTTCAGTGGAGAACTGATTTGCAGTGCTGTGGTTTGCTGACCTTGTTCCTCTAAGGGTAAGAACAACATGTTTAGGGACTTTGGATCCCTTAGATTATTGACATTTCATGCTCTATGCTGTAAGGCACAAAAATGTCTATAACAGTTGCCCCCTAAAGTATGAGGTCGTTTATCGGGTGAAATGCTTTATTAGGAGGATCCGAAGTTCATTCAATCGTCGGGAGGTGACCTGTAACAAAATACAATACAATACATTATCTTTTCATACTTTATTTTCATGATCTAGCTGATGCAGGCATTTCCCATGATCAGCTTTATAAATACATTTGCCGTACATAAACAGACGATCGTCTGATAAGAGACGGATAATTCTATGCTTTTAATTATCATCCTTTTAGTAGGATGCTCATCTGCTGCACATGTCTATGTTTTTATCTCCTGAATATATATCGCAGCCCGGATGGATGAAACTAGATCCGGGGTCTTCAAACTTGTCCGATCTTCACTCTAGTACAAGTCGATCCATGTGAGAATTTCTTGAAGTCGAACATGGAAAGACATCGCTTGATTACCAGTCAATAATGTAAACTGTTAACAAGCGCGAGAGGAATCACCGATAATGATGATGACCCTCAAGGTACTGCAGCACAATTCACGTGGCGTGAATATAGGATCTGACGTCGAACACCACGCAAAGTCTCCCGGTTGAAGGTCATTAATGTATACCTATCGCTGGAAGTGAGAAACTTGCCATTGAGGCATGCAAGCTTCAAAGTACTGAGGGGGTGTTCCTAGATCAACTTATTGGATAATGAGCTGATGTCGACAAGAAGTGATCCGTCAAAGGAGGGCCTTAATGAATCCCACATCAGTGACACGGAACGGAGCTAGTGATGATGGTGAAAACGATCTGTGAAATATGATTCAGGGTGGCGGTCATGGAAGGATGAAAGATGATGTATGGCAGTGGATGGGACCCGGTTGACACTTTCTGAATGACATCTCTTGAACATATAACGACACTGATGTGATGGATCAGTAGCATTACCCCATGTATGGATGGTATGGCGAGACCATGGTGAAGGGACCGGTGAATGATAATAACCCAACCCGATATTTACGGAGGCCAAAAGTGTCATGTTCAAGAGCGACTTGCTACCATTAAGCTTTGAGGTTCTTCCCAATTTTTCCCCAGTCATTTCTGACCAGTACCTCTTTATTTTTGTCAAGCTTGAGGAGGATAACATATGCTTGATCTATAACCTGCCCTTCGGGCAAGCCCATCGCTATGTTTTAACGAGCCTAGCGATAGGGAAACTCGTTCTTGTCTAAAGACAAGTTTGTCGCTATCTAATATTTTTAACGAGCCCAGCGACAAAGACAACTCGGTCCTTTTCATTTTTAGAGAGTCTGAAAAGGGTACATAAAGTGGACTCCAGGGGTCCTTTTTCGTCATCTAATCCCTTAAGTCCGAAAAAGTATAAAACAATACAGAAGGGATGAATGTTCGATATCTTTATCGAGCCGAACCAGACAAGCGCTCGATCTTTTTGTGCAATAATCCCTCAGGTCCAAAAAGATTAAAATCTAGAGGAGGGATAGCTCTTCCGGTCCTTTTAACGAGCTGGAAGGCCAAAACTCGGCAAACTTTTCATTTTTTACGAGTCAGTGAAAAGAGCTCAAAGAAGACTCGTATTTTGAGGAACGAGTGATAAACAAGGATAGCAGCAGATTCCAGGTACAGGTTGGAATTTTCCAATAACGGCAGTATTACAAGGATGGCTAGGTGAAATCACTCTTCGCAGCTGTTCCTCAAAATAGGTAAACAATCAAGTGGATGTGAATGATCGGCCAAAGGAAAAGTGGAGGTGACGGTGCACAAACACGACCAAGGCTTTTATGGCTAATGAATTTACAGTCTCAAATGGTTATTTACCGGTTCATTTTTTCTGAATGAGCTTGAACACTGGGGGGAAGCCTGCTCACATGTGTGTTTATTTTTTAACGAGCATGAACCCTTGCGAAAACTGCTCGGTTTTGCGTTTATTTTTTAACGAGCATGAACTTTGCCAAAACTGCTCGTTTTTACCAGTCATAAAGTAGTAAGGTCTCATGGAAGATTCCTATTTTTTAAAGAGCTTCATCTTCCTGCGCTTTGCCCCATACCCTCTTTTTATGCAAGCTGGGTATCGGCTAATCCTACGAGTTTAACGGGTTAGACCTACAGGTTTAAAGGGAGGACCTAAAAAACTAAAAACAAAATAGCCGCCCGTGCTTGCATTCCAAGAGGTTTGCATGCCCCCAGGTATAAAGTATAATTTCAAGGTTGCCCCTCCTCTCCTCCACTTCCGTTTTTCTTTGGGTGTTCTCATCTACTTTTCGTCTTGTCAGTCCTAATGTTAACGATACTTGTCTTCTCGTTATTTTTAGCGGGTCTTACGCGGTACTTGTCTTCTCGTCAGCCCAGTTTTTAACTGATCTTTGCGACAAGAGAAGAACACTTCTCAATAGACAAAACATTGGTGGGTTTGAGGGAGGCTTACCTCTTTCAGGTTACCCAAAGATTGGTTTTATTTGCTGGCGCAAAGGAAACTCTTTCTTCGGCGATGTCTATCATTAGGATACACAAAGATGGTTACAATTTGTTGCAGCAATAGAATCTCTTTCTTTGGAGGCTGCCCCTACTTATCCTCTAAAACATTTGTTTTAATGGGTGAGGCTTGCCTTTTATCCAAAGATGGTTACTACTTGCTGCCACAAACGGATCCCCTTCTTTGGCAAAGCCTACTTATTTAGACAAAGGTGAGTAACGGGCCCCCGTCCTCCCACATAACTTTAACAAAAGAATCTTATTCTAGAACAACCCCAATCCCAATTACCCCTTCTGAGAGCCCATCTCTCTCTTTGTCTTCTTGTCCTTCTTCTCCATGAAGATGGCTCAGAGGAAGATTCTCAAAGATGAAGGGGGGGATGGGGTACGGACTAGTCATATTCTCCCGTGGAAATTCTACTTTACACCCAAGGTTTTTTTCTGCCTCCAGAGCAGACCAGGACGCATGCCCCCTGGGTTCCGGCCTTCCTTTCCCTAATCACTCGCGCTCATCAGGAAGAAGCACCGGAGGTAGAGACCTTTCTTGATCAAATAGACCATTCAGGATAGGTATGTGACTATTTGCGATGCGTGATCCCGGAAATGAAAGTTGGTCTACGAGCTTGACCATTCTTCCTTCGTATGGAAAACACATTATTCGAAAGAGTGAGGAGACTATTGCTTCCATGCAATATATTTAGTCCCGTCCAAGGAGTAGGTTATAATCCAAGGGTCCTTGGACGACCATCAAATTCATCTTGACGGCCTTCCCTTTCAAGGTAATAGGCACATTAGGTAGAATCCCTAATGGTCGACTGGTTCCCCTGTCAAAACCTGAGAGACGCCTTGTCTCGGGCAAAAGCGCCGGGCCACCCAGTGCTTTCCAAGCAATAGAGGACAGGATACTCACAGACACCCCTTCATCAACGATAGTTCCAGCCATCACCATTTTGTATATTTGGACTATAATTCTAAATGGTATACTGGCTGGTAATCAGGGTCTGCCTAGTTGGTTCCAATCAAAGGACGCAACTAGGTTTCTTGGTGGTGGGACCGAATATACGGCCGGATATGATCCTGACGATGCTCCTTCCTGCGATAAAGGAGTGGGCGCTTTTCCTAGATGCTCATCAGAATCGGAGTTGACGAAAAGAATATGGACGGTATCATCCTTATTCTCTTCAGCGGGGGTGTCAACTGAAGATGAATCCTCAGTGACTGTGGTGTTTGAAGATGAAACTTCTGAAGGGAGAACCGGGTCAACTGCCGTTTCAACCTTTGGACTTTCGTCCGGTCCGGATTCAGTAGGTTCACTTTCAGTGACTGACACTTCAGCTGGCCCTCTGAGCAAGACAGCTGTATTTTCGACCAACGAAGGACCTGGCGCGAGTTTTTGATATCCAGGAGGAAATAGCACCGGTGCCACCGGTTGATCTTCCAAAACTCTCTTTGCCTTGTCTAAAAAGGGACAACAGTGAAGGGTGTGATCGCCTTCACACAGTTCGCAGGGGAATCTCATCCCTCTTCGTCGTCTGCGACCTTCACTTTCGTTGGTCGACGGTAAGCATTCAACCTGGTTGTCAGAGGTTGACGCTTCCGAATCGTGCAAACAAGGGGACCAGTCCCTTAGTATCCGGGGAATACTGGGACAATCACGGTGGAGGTGGTCTCCTCTACATATGACACATGGCGATTTGGGCCCAGTCCGTGCTGTGTGTGGGTTTTCGTTAGATGCCTTTTGCTTGCCCCCAGGCGCCTTTGGCTCATTTTGCTTCTTTTCTTTCTTCTTCTTTTCCTTCTTCTTTTCTATGGGAGCTCCGCTTTTGGCGGCTTGACCTTTCGAAGAAGAAGGATCGGAGGAAGGCTCATAAGAAGTGGAAGGCTGGAGGGTAGCTCTAGACTGGTCTAACTGTTGAATCGACTGTTCAGGAACCGTGGTGGTCTGAACTACAGCGGTCGAGAATAGCCAAACTGGCAGGCCAATTTTCAGTCCTGGAAGCGACAATGTGGCCATGTGGGGCACACCAACTTCTCCCCAAGAGGAGAAAGGGCTAGGGGTCCCATGCTGTGGAATCCCATGGTTGGTGTGTTCCATGTTCTCAACCTTAAGATCAACGTAGGAATAAGGGGTGATTATGTTCCGTTTAGAATGAATTTTATATGATGACGCTTTTTAAGACACAACTTGCTTTTTCACTTTTTAAGAGTCGAGAAAAAGCTAAAGATGACTCTAGTCTCCTTCGATGTATTAACGAGCCCGAAGTGACAAATGCTCGGATGGAATTTTTCAGTTATAGAGTTTGAAAAAGGCCAAAAGAAACTACTCTGGAGTTCTAGGCAAGGGTGTGCCAAACCTTTCGCGAAACCACAGAATACGTTTTACGGTACAAGTGGTCGATCTTCGTGAATGCTGTGTTCACTGCATCGCGATCAATAGGGCGGCCGACACGGCTTCCTATGGATAAAGGCTTTGTTCCTATTGGGGTCCCCCAATATACGCGACGGTACGCGGGGGCACAAATCCGTATTAGTGCTATCGTCCCTCAGGAGGAATCACCCACCTTCGTAGAGATCAACAGTCACTATGTTTAACGACGCCGGTTCACGTCTCTACCTAGACCTCTACTGTGTTTTGTTATGTTTCAAAGCGTTGTTAGATAAATTCAGTTCTTTTTAGGTTGATCTTGCTTAGCAGTTTGCCTTTACGGATCACCACGTGATGTATGATACAACTCCTAAATGCAGTCTAAGAATGATAAGCAAGCTTTTTCAATTCTTTCAACTTATGAAAACCTTAACTACTGAAGGAAAAGAAAGACATCATCTTTTCAAACAGATCATAGAGCACACACTGATGCACTTTTCCTAAATCGACATGCAAACTGTCAAAATGCACATGCACAATGCAAGTATTTCTTTTCTTCTTCCTTAATGTTGATGTATTACAAAAAGAAAGTTGTTGTATAATTTCGAATTCAATTTCAAGCGAAAGCAACAAGTGTTTGTCCAACAATCAAAAGAACACCTTAAGATTCACTCATTTCAACATAAGAAATACTGAAATTCGAACCATATAACGAAAGCAAATGCTCAAGCAGCTATGAACAGCAATAAACTAACTCTTAGAATCACAACGACACTTTCTCACAGGTCTAGATTCAAGAGGTCATAGCAAGACTAGTTCACTTTTGCTATGGGAAACTGTGAATGACAGCAAGAAATACAATAAGAACAATCACGGTTTCTTCATACAACTGAGGCAGAATGAAGGCAAAGAGAAGTGGTTTCAGCTGGGTATACAGGTTGACAACAGGCTGCAAAAACAATACTGAAAACTGGGCAACAGACAGCGGGGAATCCCAGTTGCACAAGGCAAAACTGGATCAGCGCAGGTGCTGCACTGTCAATCTGAGATGCAGCGCAGGTAGCCCCTTCGGGACCTGTGTTGCAGTGCAGGTAGCCTTTGTGGCAGCTGCACTGATGAGACAAGTCACGTCTCTCTCAGATTCCGGGTCACAGTTTGCTCAAAAATGAGCGGTTTTTGGCCAAATCAGAGGCTGTCAGTCAAGTATACACTAGAGGAGGATTAAAGGAAGATGAACACTATCACAAAGAGCTAAAAAGAGTCCTTGTGGATCTGCTCTTCAAATCATAAACAGGCCCAGCACTGGGCTAGAGTAGCTGCCCTCTACTTTGCATTCGAAGGACTCGCATGCAGTTCGATTCGGTACTCTTTTGTTTAAGAAATGAATAGCAAGAAACACAAGCTACCAACAAGACACGCTCCCCAGCGGAGTCGCCAGTCTGTTGTGGGGGAAAGTATCCAACTCGGAATGACCCTAACCCACTCTAAGGGTGACAGTTCCTTAGCAATAGCTGAAAGCAAAGCTATCTAAAGTTTCTTCTTTATGACATGCAAGAGATAGAAGGAAGAGATCCACTTACCGATGTCTTGCGCAAATGGTCGATCCAATCTCCTTCGTTTGCCGCTTGCTCCCAGATCCAAGTCTTTTCACGGGCCCAGCTACACGAGATCCTGCAAATAAGACAAGAAAAGGAAACTACAAGAGGCATGCATTCATAATCGATTCAAGGATTAGCATAAATCAAAGACGCAAGTAAGACAATACACCATTGAAACACATGCGAATAGAAGAACCTCAAATGCTTTATTAATATATGGAAGTAAGGTTCAGGCGGTGATACAACCATGAGAGGTCCAATCCAGCATCACCTTCCCGACGGAGAGAAATCTCTTCTTCACCTCCCTCAAGCAATCACCCAATGCTCACAACTGTAAACCAACAGCAATTCTTTGCACAAAATTCCGGCCTCTAGATCCCATGGGATGAGATCCTTATATAGAGTTTTGGAGTGAAGATAAGTCAGCTTGATGTGTGACTTGTTGTCCTCTTCAACTCCAGTTGTTCTTCAGTTCTTCACTCGGAGTTTCTGTCTTCCACTTGGAGTTTTAGAAGCTCTTAACTCATCATTAGGCGAATCTTATCATCAAGTGTCTTTTTAGAAGCTTCCTGGGCACTGGCACTTTGAGAAAAAGATTCCTCCACATGTCCAAGTACGCCCAACGCAGGTAGCCTTTGTTCTACTTGCTATGCAACGCAGGTAGCCTTTGTTGTACCTGCTATGCAGCGCAGATGCCTAGTGGAGCAGCTGCAATGATCCAAAACTGACCTATTTTTGAGTGTTTTTCAGTGGAGAACTGATTTGCAGTGCTGTGGTTTGCTGACCTTGTTCCTCTAAGGGTAAGAACAACATGTTTAGGGACTTTGGATCCCTTAGATTATTGACATTTCATGCTCTATGCTGTAAGGCACAAAAATGTCTATAACAGGACCGGGTGGGTATCCCCATTGTTGTCGACCCGATTTCGGGGCCCTCAACATTTCTGGCACTAGAAGGAGGGCCTGAGCTATGAATGGCGCATAATTTAAAATCCAAATACCATTCTGAGAGCAAATCACCCTCACCAACTTCCCCGACTTCTCCGGTACGATTAAACTCGGAACTAGAGGTCGCTCGGGCATCCATCGTTGCTACACACCCTAATACATCAGACCAACTTATCATTGATCTCCCTGAAATTCAAACTTTGGTCCGTAAACTCCAGGGATTCTCTATTTTTACTCAGAGGTCTGATAAATCTAAAGGCAGCGTGACTTCGCAGTACAATCCTGCTCATCCCCTGACCAGATTGAAGAGTGAAAGGTTTGGCATCCAGCCAACTGAAATTCCTCTCCCACTAGGAAAAGAGCAAGGAAAGCACTTCCAGAGTCTGACAGAGAGACTCTTTCATCCACTTCGTCCATTTCAACTCCCTCTCCGTGAAGCCAACCACCCACATCTTCACCTCAAATCACCCATCCATCTTCCACAACCCTTCCTCTGCAATCATCGAAGATCATAATATCTCCATCTTCTCAACATCAGAGATCACCTTCTGCACTTTTGTTAACTAGCAGCTCAGCGATGGCCCAGTCTCCATGGAACAATCCTGGGGCGGTTTTAGTGCCTCCACCCCTAAGTCCAATACCCGCCCATCCTGAGAAATGGCTACCGAAGTTCAATCCAGAAACAGGAATGCTAGTTGAAGAACATATCAATAATTTCATGCTTTCTGTTAATCTCAACGGAGTTACCAACGAAGATGCCGTGGTCCGACTTTTTCCCTATACAATGCAAGGGACAGTCGGGTCATGGTATTTTTCGCTGCCCTCCGGATCTATCACGAGCTGGGACATTTTTCAAAATCAATTTCTTACCAAATTCGGTGATGATAGATCGACAGCAACACTGATCAACGATTTATCCAATCTTAAAGCTGAGGCTAGGGTTAAAGATTTTAACTTACGGTTCAACAAGATCCTCAACAAAATCCCCGCTGCTTCCCAACCCAGCGAGGAAGTGAGATGTGAATGCTACATCACGGCCTTACCTTCAAACTTGGCCATATTCGTAGATAGGGCAAGCAAGACAACCTTAGTTGAAAATTTGACTGAGGCGTTAGCAGTTGAAAAACGCGTAGTAGCCCTAGAAAAGAGATCTGCAATCGAAGAACGTAAATCTAAGAAAATCTCTTTCAAAGAAGACACCAAGAAGAAGCAAACGAAAGATCCTTTCGATATGGAATGATTACAAAAAGTGTTAAAGGCCATGTCTAATGAGATGATTGACATAAGAAAACAAGTAGCAGAATCGTCCCCAAGAAAGCCTTTTAGGAATTTTAAAAGAAATCCTCCCATGGAGACGAAGCCACCCAATGTGGTCTCAAACGTTGAATCTGAAGAAGAAGAAGAAGAGAGCACCATCGAAACACAGACCGACGATGAAGAAGTGGTGGAACTGCAAGGAATGTGGGATTTCATCCTCCCACAAGAAGAAGATCAAGAAGCATTTCCGGTTAGCACACGAAGCAAAAATCAACTTGATCCTCCCCAAACTACCCCCAAATAGAAGGGCGCAAGCCCTGGAGCAAAAGAAAAGGTCGCAACAAAGAAAACAACTGCTAAAGCGACCCAATTTAGCCCAGTCCAATCAGATCAAACGCCTCCATCAAGAACACTGATAGTGTCGGATGAAATGGAGTATAACATCATCGATGACATGAAAAAGACTATGGCTAATATCACTCTGTACGAGTTGAGCAAATTGAAACACCAACAGAAAATCATGATGAAAGAGTTACATGCTGTACCTACTACACCTTTACCTACAGCTGTAGCTTCCCACCATATAGGAAGACCTCCGGTCAACATGATCAATAAAATCGATCTGAATGACATCGCTTTGATTGGAGGAAGGTCTAGATCTCATACTCCTCCTTTCCTCCTCACTTATGAAATCTTTAATAGAAACGTGCACAACTGCTTGGTTGATTATGGTGCTTCAACCAATATTTTACCCAGGTCAATATGTGCCAAAGAATGTTCAACCGCAAAAATCCGCAGTGCGCATAGTTCAACTTGATCGATCGCAAGTCGAAGTGATAGGTGAACTTAACCAAGTGACCATAAGACTGTCGTCTAACCCCAAGGTATGCCAGGTTATCGACATTCTAGTGGCTGATATCCCTAAATTTTATGGTTTGATTCTTAGCAGGGACTGGTCCGAGAAACTCCACGGATACTTTTCAACCGACTGGTCGCACATGTGGTTACCCTCCAACGGGAAACCAAATCAAATAAAGGTTGAACGAGAGTTGCACCAAAAATACATAGTGACGGATTTGGAAGGAGAAAATGAAGCCATAGCATACAACAACAACATCATAGGCAACTACTCGGTAGATTCTTTCCTCGGAAATTTCAATGCTCACATATCACCTTATTTGGAAAATTCAGTTTTGTCCCAAGTAGAAAACTTTTCCCAGACTGATGATTCAAAATGTGTTAGTTTTTTAGATAACCCTGTAAATACATCTTTATTTTGGAAATTATATTTTGATGGCTCTAAGTCCAACGAGGGAGCAGGAGCAGGATGCTTTCTAATTAGCCCAGACAGAAACAAGACTATGCTTACATGCAGACTCGAGTTCGATTGCACGAACAACACAGCGGAATACGAGGCCTTGGTGCAAGGTCTATACAAAGCAATCGGATTGAACGTCAAGTATCTTCAAGTCTTTGGAGATTCCGAGATCGTCGTCAAACAGGTACGTAACACCATACACTGCCTGTCAAGTCATTTGAAGCACTATCAATCTTTAGTACAAGATCTCACTGCACATTTCATAGCATTTAATATTTCGTCAGTCCCGAGACTCCAAAATGCAAGCACAGACCTGTTAGCTAACGTAGCCTCCAGACTCATTCCCTCCGAAGACTTTAGTCTAGATAGATTCTCGATAGAGTTAATTTTTAAACCATCCATCCCTAACAACATCACCAACTGGAGGGTATTCAATGACGACCCAGACATCGTAAGTTTCCTCACCTCTGAAGGATCCTACTCAAACCAGATAATTGACGAAGACTGTCATGATCACCAAATACAACAAAATAGCACTGATAATGCTATACCCAAATCGGTGGTCAAACTAGAAGACTTATATGACTTAAAAAGTCGGTTCAAAAGTTCAGCTAATGCCAAGCTCTATAGTTCAACTCTGAACTACGAATCAGTGAACCTAGGAACCGATGAGAAGCTGCAAAACGTTAATCTAGGCCAAGGCCTAGCCCCCGAAGAAAAATCAGCATATATTTGTCTTCTACGACAGTACAAAAACGTTTTTTCCTGGAATTACGACGAGCTGAAAACTTACAACACTTCTATCATTCAGCACACTATCCCTATGATTGACAACGAGAAACTTGTCCAATAGAAGCTCAAAAAAATCCACCCCAACTTGGAAAATCAGATAAAAACTTAGCTGAATAAGTTGTTGAGAGCCAGAATAATCTTCCCGGTCAGACATTCCAAATGGGTATCCAATATGGTACCTGTTAGGAAGAAAAACGGAGATATTAGAATCTGCATCGACTTCCGGAATCTCAACAAAGCCTGTCAGAAAGACAATTTTCCCCTCCCACCGATGGAGAAAATATTACAGGCAGTAGCAGGCTCAGAGTTGATGTCTTTCCTGGACGGATTTTCAGGATATAATCAAGTGCTAGTACACCCGGATGATCAGTTAAAAACCACCTTCCGAACCAAATGGGGTACCTACGCGTATCGAAAGATGCCATTCGGTCTGATCAACGCCGGCGCTACTTTTCAGAGAGCCATGGACATTGCATTTAAAGGTTTAGTCAATAAATCGGTAGTGATTTACTTGGATGATATAACTGTGTACTCCAAGAACCGAAGCGACCATCTCAAAGATTTGAAGCAAATCTTTCAAAGATGTTTAATGTATGGGATCTCGCTTAACTCGAAGAAATCTTTTTTCGCGTTGAGTGAAGGGAAATTACTAGGATTCATAGTGTCCAAATCTGGCATTCACACTGAACCTGACAGAATCAAAGAAATTTTCGAGATACCCATGCCCCATAACAAAAATACCATGCAATCTTTCCTAGGACAGATCAATTTTGTGAAAAGGTTTGTCCCAGATTTTTCACGTATTATTTCTCCTTTACAAAAAATGATAAAAAAGAATTCAAACTTTAAATGGGGTCTAGACGAGCACGAAGCGTTTAACTTAATCAAACAAGCCATCATCAACACTCCATCTTTAGCAACCCAAAATTTTTTAGAACCTTTTGTCTTATACACGTTTGCCTCAAAGAATTCTTATGCTGCAATTTTGACTCAAGCGAATCAAGAAAAGGTAGAAGCTCCAATCGCATTTTTAGCTCAAACTTACAAGGTGCTGAACTCAATTATTCGGACGTAGAGAAACAGGCATACACCGTTTTCAAAGCGATCAAATATTTCAGACCTTTCTTGCTGAAGGCCCATACCAAGGTCATAGTACCATTTCTAGCGGTAAGAAACCTCCTGATACAGAAGGATGTGGGCGAAAAGAGAGCGAATTGGATCATCGCCTTACAAGAATACGACCTGGAGATCAAGCCGGCACACATCGTAAGAGGTCAAGGCTTCTGTAAGATGTTAGTTGGAGCATCGCAAATCCCTGAAAACTCGTCTGAAGAGGTACACGCGTATGAGGTAAGCCTAAGCGACGCAGAATCATTATATGCTGACACCATTTATTTCCTTAAGAACGGGTATGCTCCATTTCACCTGGATCACACCAAGAAGAGAGCCCTGAGATTGAAAGCTAAACAATACCAGCTCGTAAATGATGTCCTGTTTAAAATAAATTATGATTCTGTGCTTCTTAGATGTCTTGAGAAAACTGAAGCCGAAAATGTTTTGCAGGAACTCCACGATGGACCAGCAGGTGGACACTATGCTGGAGAAGCCACCGCACATAAAATCTTGCGTGCAGGATATTACTGGCCCACGCTGTTCAAAGAATCGTACAATCAAGTAAGGAAATGCCAGGTCTGCCAGGTCTGCCAGACTGCTGCATGAAAACAAAAGAAGTCATCCATGCCACTGCAGCCAGTTAACATCGAACAGTCGTTCAGTCAATGGGGCCTAGACATAATAGGTGAGATCGTTCCTCACTCCTCTAAACAGCATAGGTATATCCTCACGGCAACTGACTATTTCACTAAATGGGTAGAGGCGGTTCCTCTAAGGACAACTAATTCTGAAAACATTATTGAATTCATAGATCAGTTTATCATCACTAGGTTTGGATTGCCAATGGCCTTAATATTTGATAATGCTTCATATTTTTCTGGAAATACCATGACTGAGTTCGCGCTCAAAAGAGGGTTCAAACTGAAGTATTCTGCCAACTACTATCCGCAAGGTAATGGGTTGGCTGAATCGACAAACAAGAACCTAATCAGGATTATTAAAAAGACAGTCGACCAAAACCAAAAGAATTGGCACAAAGCGCTGGTAAACGCCTTATGGGCAGACAGAATTACAAAGAAAGCCTCTATCGGCACTTCTCCCTTTAATTTAGTTTACGGGAGAGAAGCAGTTCTTCCTACTCACTTAGTCATTCCCTCCTTGTCCTTAGTACAATACATTGATGAAGTATCTACTTCCTCCTTACAACTAAGACAAATGGAAATAATCAAGCTAGAAGAACAACGAGAACAGGCTAAGAAAACCCATGCTCACCACCAAGCGCTAATAAAATCCTCTTTTGACTCGAACATAATGACCAGAAAAAACTTTCAGATGGGAGATTTAGTTTTGAAGTGGGATAAGGCTCATGAAGAAAAGGGCAAACATACGAAATTCCAGAAGCTATGGCTTGGTCCTTTTCAGATTGTAGAGGTCATAGACCCATCGACTTTTGTGTTGCAGGACTTAACAGGCAGGAAAGATTCTCTGCCTGTGAATGGACAAATTCTCAAAATTTATTTCCCATAGAAGGTCACTCTTCTATTTTTGTAGGATAATTTTAGTTTTATTTTAGTTTTTCATTTCGTATAAATAAGGTCGGTTGTGAATGATCATAAATAGTATTCATGAAGGAACATACCATTTCTCTATCAGATTTTGATTTCACTTGTATAAATAGCAAAACTTTTCAAAAAATCTGGCTTTTATTATTGACAGATAGAGTTAACTTTAGCCTGAATATGATGTTAGTTTCAACCTCAAAAGATTTGGGATGAAAGTAACTTTTGGCAAAAAATTGTTTTACGCCAACGCAATGAAAGGTATCATCAATAATAAAATAAGTATTCTCTGCAAAACTGTTGTTTTTAAACTCTATTATTGTCGTCCAGAGCTTTCTTAAGGAAAAACAATGACTTCCTCCCTGCTAAGGAAAATCGCAGCATCCAGAGAAACAATCCAAGAAAACACTATATCTCAAAGAATAAGAGGTCTCATCACGAGCCGGCTTATCATGATCACAGATATATAACTTGCTGACTTTGCCAATACTGTCTATCAAAACAGGGCAACGACTCAAGATTGTTGCAATCAAAAGACAAGGGGTCTCATCACGAGCCAGCTTGTTCAGCAAAAGTGTAAATCAAGTGAATGACTGTGTCATAATTTGGCCACCAAACCAAGACATTGTTCTTTAGAGAATAAAAAATTAAAAAAAAGAAAGAAAAAGGGTCGAAAGGATTTTTCTCTGGAATGTTGTAAATGACCTCAAGCAGGAAAAAGGATCATTGCTGGATAACATGGTAACCCTGTCGAGGCTATGGACGCTTGCGGGCAGCAGAGGCTCTACCTACGACAAATGAGCATATTTTACAAAGCCAGTATGCAGAGAAGACCTTATTTTATCTTTGAAAAGACCGAGTAATGTCTGGTGTAAATACAAGAAATAACCCAAAGGAAGCAAACAATCAGAATGAAATAAAAGTTGTGACGAAACATCATTGACAGGATAAGGGGTAATACTCTATCTGTCCATAACAAAATTTAGATATACGAAAATTTTTTTGTTTTGGAAGTGAAAGTGCAATAGAACAAGCAGAGATAACTGGTTCTTCACAGTGAATCGCCATTGTTGTGGTCACCAACAACCCCCCCTCTTTGTTTGATATTAGCCACAAACATCAAGCAAAGGGGGGACCCTGAACAACAAATCCAACAAAATATTGTGTTAAAATTTTTGTATTTTCCTCCCTAAGGCTTAAATCGCATCGCAAGGAAAGACTGAAGCATCCCCCAAGCGCGAAAAGCAAAACTGCGAAAGAGCGACGTGAAGTTCATCGCGTCACATGCATTCCAAGCGCTCTTAAAAAGAAGATCTTCAAGAAACGTCGATCGCCGATATGCGACATCGCACATCGCAAACGTCGCACTAAGAAGCATAAACCATTGAATGAAATCAGCGATCTGCGATCTGCGATGTCAGCGATATGTGATCTGCGATATGAAAAGACTCATCGCAAGAATTCTCTGACATACACGATAGACCCAAGATTAAGCGCGCGCCTTAAAGGAAATTAATCACCGCATGCTTGAGTATCCAGAAATGATTGCATCACATTTTCCGAAGAGTCAAGTCATGATGAATGTCAGGATTATGCATTCATTAGAATTTAATGCTTTCATGTCAATCTTTTCATTTCCCTTCTTCTTTGCGTAGACTGTGTTATCACAAAATCACTACTTAGGGCTGCAACCAAGCAAGATTTCATGTAACTCTTTCAACCTAACTTTAGATCAAATATTAGCCTCTTTGATCAGAGAGGGCTCTCTCACAAACTCTTAATAAAAATCCTTCACTACAACAGATGGCTAACTCTTTACTCATTCATGAAAGCAAAAGCTGGTTGGATACATATCAAACTGGTCTTCATTGGGCTATGGAGTCTCATACACTAAGTAAACAAGAAAACATAGTCATTTCATGGAAGTCAAGGCTCTTTGCATTAAATGTTCAAACATACTCCATAAAAACCACAGCTTGCCAAACACACAGGAAGTCAGAGCATAGAGTATGAATTCTGAGTGATTGTGCTATAACAAGGCTGTAAAAGAACATATAATATAAAACACCACCATTATATTTGAACACAATAATCCATCGAGAATCTTGAGAAGAAATCAACACTGTTTTACTATTACTGCAACAAGTCTTACAATGGCCCAAATAACTCTGTTTTTTCTATAAAATGTCCAACATTTTTTACATCAGAGTCATTTCTATATATAGCAAACCAAAATACTACTACCTGAGACTCCTCAACAAGCATGAAGGGAGCTCGAAATTCTATCATTAATTATCTTATCTATATCTTAAACAAACTAATTAATTACAAAGGTATTGTGCTGCGAAAACAGAGGGTTCCATTCCCATTGAAACTTCAAGTCTATCTCCTCGTGTGCATTGATGCGTTCTTGAAATTTGACACCTGTAGCATTTCAATAATAGCCAAGCCAAGCTGGAATAACATTCACTGAATGAGCAGCTTCGGATGCCTGATATATGGATGATTCATCAACTGATAAGAATCTGTGCCCTATGTTCACGGTCTCTGCCTCCCATTAGTGTTCATGCATTTAAGATTATGCTTCAAGCCATTTAATCCTCTAATAGTCACGTATGATGGAAGAAACCTTATGATCTGGCCATCTCATAAACTGAACAGGTGTACCACTCAACACCTCGGCAACCCTACCAGAACCCTAAAAATTCGGATATAAAGTGAAAACTTTAACAAAAGACAAAATTTCACCTTTTCCTTAAATACTTACACCTGGCACCTTTTTAAACATCTGAATGGCTTTATATAATCTCCATGCTGGCCTCAAGTCATCCCTTTAAGATTCGCTGACCTCAGCATCAATCTCAAATTTTTCATATAAACAGTCATCTACAGCAGTTTCGTAGCGCGCTACGAAACTGCTGTAGGTAACCAAAATTAAGCATATGAACCTTAAAGCAACAATGACTTAACTCTATGATCTCTTCAGCTATTTTACACAGGTGTAAGGACTTCAAAAAGTTTCAAAAAGTTTCAAAATGATGACAGCCAAAATTTACCAAAATTTAGAAGGCAAATTTCCCCTTGGATCAATTAGCTAGTTTGCCTAGCTTCCTTTTCAAGCTGCTAACTTCTTCCTTTAACACCTTGTTTTCTGCTCTTAAGCTTGTATTCATTTGTTTCATGATTTTTGCCTGCTTCAGAGCTGGCACTGTCCACACATATGCATCAGATACTGAGTCAGTTTGGCTAATCAAACTTGTTCTGCCTTTCATTACAGCCTTTTTATAATTTGTATATCTTACTGCCCTTTCCTTAGAAACATTTTTAATCTGAGGTATTTCTTCCTTTGTTGCTCCAGCTTGTTTCTTGATAGCAATAACATTTCCACTTTGACTGATGATAACCTTATTATTCTTGTTCTTGCTTTTGGCTGCTTGAACTATTCCGGTGAAAACCTCAAGTACCTCTGTCCTAGGCACTTCTAATGGTGCCTTCTCTTTCTGCGCTTTCTCCACTTCTTTGATTTGCCTTCTTGTAACTGGTCTGCGTGGCTTAAAAGCATATTCTTTACTTGGCTCTTCAAATTTCAATCTTTTAGAAGCCCTTGATTTTTTAGAACTTTCAGGTGAGGACTGAGTGAGGTCAATATGCATTGGCTGCCCTGAGTGATCTTGCTCAAATTCTAGTGGTTCAATTTGTACTGGCTGATCTTGCTCTAGTTCAATGGCTTCAAGTAAGTCATTTAAACTACCTTTTGAAATAGGACTTTCTTCCACAGTAACTGACTTTCCTTTCTCCTTGTTTAGTTGACCTCTGGTTCTCACCCTTGAAATCTTTTCAACTTCACTTGATTTAGTTTCATCCTTCTTTTTCTGAGTCTTCTGCTTTGATGACTGAGGTGTTTCCTTAGATGATGACTTAGATGGCTTAGGATTTTTCTTCCCTGATGCTTCAGGTGTCTCTTTAGCTGCCACAGACTTCTTTGATTTCCTTGATTTAGTTTTAGGCTGCTTATGGTCTGTCACTTCTCTTCTAAGCTCAGCCAAAGTGGGTTCTTCACTCCTTTCTTCCCTTTCTCTCACAGGCAATGGAGTGAGGCCTGTTTTGCTTGGGAAGCCGGCCATAAACACAAATGAATCCCAATCTCTACCAATTTTTTGTAAACTATCCAACACTAGCAACTTTACTAGACCATGATGAAAAAGGGATGTTTCACAACTATCTTTCTTTAACTGAATTTTATCACACATTTTGCTAATGCTCCTGAACAAATAGAAAGGTATGTCTATTGAAACCTTACCTGTGAAATGTAACAGAAGTTTGAAGTGGTAGGAGTAAACTTTATTGTACCTACCCTCGCATGTCAGGTATTTCTGGATGCATGTGAGGAGCGTAGCATAATTCTCTTTTATATAACTCCTTGGCACCGCTTTGGTGAGGTCTTCATCTACATAAGGTTCCTTCAAAAACTCTTTACAGGGACTCATGTCGAACTTGAAGTTTTTGAACCATTCTTGGCCACCCCTCGGAATTTCAGTGACAGTGGAAATAACTTCAGGAGACACCGGAAACTCTAACATTGCCACCTTCAAATTCAGTCCAGTGAAATTTAATGCGAAAGCCTTCGTCACCTCTGCATGTCCTCCCTTCAATTTTTCACAAAACCGCCAGCAGCCAGCATTTCGAAAGGCTCTTGCTACACCTTCATCCCTGAGAGTAACATCTAACCCCTCCGGCTCTGTCCTCACACACTTACCGGATCGGTGCTCCCTCCTTTCCATCTTGCTTTGAATATTTTCACACAGGAAACTAATGGTAGCTTGTAGCACGAAAACAAACTTCGGCTTTGGAGTGCAGGCTCGCTTGCAATGGTCCCTTTAAATAAGAACTTGGGCTTCTCATACAGCAAACATGTTTACACATTATGAAAAACCCATTATGATATAACCATCCCTTGTAAAATCCCTTAAACTGACACTCAAATGCATGACTTTGGACCTTATGGCGGAATGATGGTTTATCAAGACCTGGAGAGGACGTAAACTGAAAAACATGACCGGATCTATGACTCACCCGTCCCGGATTTGACATTGCAAGAGAAAATGCTACAAACACCCCGAAACCCCGATTTCGTAGCGCGGACAGTTCAAATTTAACAAAACGCGCTACGAAATGGCTGCTGACAGTACGCTGTGAAAAGACAGAATCATCATTGCACAGCTAAATGGACCAAACAAACATGCGCTGCGAAACTGCGCAAAGTACTAATGACATGACAGGCTTTAACTAACAATGATGGAGGCTATCTAATGATCTTTTCTTTACACGAATTCACATCAATACCTTTTGAAATTCAAATTTCAAATTGACATACACCAATAAATCTATTCACAAGACTTAAAACCTTTATATGAAACTTATGGAAAACCTTATATACATGAACTATAGTTCTGAGTGATAACAGACTGCAAGACACGCAACTAATATAAATCTATATGCAGGAAACATCTAAGGAAAAGGGGAAAGCGCCAATCAGATAACAGAGAAAAGATGCCTCCGCAAATGGATTCCGCATGCAGCAGGACCGCGGATTCCAGACTATCAGCCAACCGGCACTGATGAAATTAGACTATCCAAGACGAAGAGTCAAAGGTGCACAAAAGCAGCGTGTTTGCAAAAGATCCCGAAGCTCAGACTTGGTAAAGCAAAGAGAGAAGCGCAAGAGAAGGAGGACGCTCCAGAAAAACCTGGAACAAAGAAAGGAAGAAATTCTCGACACAGGGAATTGTCCATATAGCACGACTTCTAACTCACTCAGTCATTCACACGACCAGAAACCAAAATAGCAACAGCAAAATCAGTTCGAGAAGAACCTGGGTTGTGCTAAGTATATACGCAGCGAATACACCCAGCTAGAGAAAGATTTTCGAAAAATATCTTCTGGTCTGTCAGAAGGAGGTGCCAGCTCTTGTTATTTCCACTTTTATCTCCTGAACGAAAGAAGAAGGCAGCCAGCCGACTCTTCCTAGGCAAACGTTGCACTGTTTACAGCACTAAGGAGAATATACAGAAACGGTCAGAAATTAGATTTAAGTTTTAGAAATAAATTTGCTTTTAGTAAAGGGCGGTGATTTGAAGTCGTTTCCCTAAATTTGTGTAATTAAGATTAATTAGTTAGTAGTATTTAACCCTTCTCATGGCATTTGGAGAAGGGTCTGGAAATCTGTCAAAAAACTTGTCCTCAGAACATGCACTTCTACACCCTCAGAGGGGGTTTTTGATGAATGGATAGATCGAGATTTATTTATGTTTGCATTTTAATGTCTGTTAATGATGTTGCACTTCTGTACTCTTAGCAGATATTAGAACAAGTAGAAATAAATCATTATTGCTTGAAGTTTATTAGTGAAGTCAGTCATAAATGGTACTTTTATCTCTTGACTAAATTCTGCTAGTATTCCTAAAGTGATATGCAGTTGAGTTCTTTATATGTTACTGTATGAATGTGTGTATTACCATTTGGCACTTCTATACGGTGGAGTCATTTATTTATGCTTGACATATGAATAACTAATTATGCGATATGATGTTCACAACTGTTCTGCCTAACTTCTTATGCAGAGTGGTTTATCTTTATTGATTTATATTCTGATAATAGCTGAATGATCTTTATTACCAGCTGTTGTTTGAAATCTTTCTAGATCGCATAACAAAAGAAAACACCCCGGGTTAGCGTAGATTAGATGTATTGTTTTTCTTCATTAGATTATATTAGTATAGAGTTAGTTTAGCAGTTAGAATTAAGACTAGCTTAGAGAAACCTTTAAATCAATACCATCAAACTCTACACACACACGCACACCCTTCACATTGGGAAACTGGTCCCATTACCCCCAGTCGGACCCGCTACTCCAAACAGGCAAGGAGCCACCAACCAGGTTCCGGACCGGGTGGGTATCCCCATTGTTGTCGACCCGATTTCGGGGCCCTCAACAGGTCCCCAGTGAAGATACATGCATGTCCCACCTAATTAGGAAGCCTTTCTCAAGTCTTTACCTACTTTTTGTAGTTATTGACTATTTCTTGCATGAACTACTTATAGGCTAGAAGGTGGATGAGAAATTTCAGTGTTTCTCTTACAAGGTTAGTGGGATGATTCTTATGCTAAGACATTATTAGTTGCTTCTATATTGATAATCCTCCTTGATGCAAATTTCAACATTCATCTGGATTCAGGTTAGAGGTGAGACCTTGGTTCGATTTGAGAGGGATGTATTCCCTAAATATCAACATACCAATGAAGGTAGATGAGATCAAATTCCCCTCATCACATCATACTTTATTTGTAGAGTTCCCCATCTGGTGTTGATCACAATTTTCTCGATGGGTACGATCAAGGCTTGGAGAGAGTGCGAGTATATGAATGCCACTGTTAAGTATGAATAATTTTCATTTTTATGAGAGATTTATCAACATAAATCACATGATATTTCATTTGTCGACGAGTTTCAAACCAACCAGTGTGGTTCATCGTCAGGACAAGTTGAAGAATCAAATCTAGGTTGCATGTTAAATAGACAGAGCAGAACATCCAACGGCTATAATTTTTGACCAAGCAATGGCTATATTGACTAGCTAACGGCTATATTTGACTAGGAAACGGCTAGTTGGACCGGACTCAGGGAAAAAGGAGCATAACTGTATTTAATTAAAAATTAAAAATTAAAATAAGTTAAAGTTATGGATTTAAATAATTATTAAATTAATAGTTAGTTATACTATTATTAAATTAAAAGTTAATGGGATATATGAATTTACATAAAAGGTATTAACAATTCAATATTTATTTTAATTTATTATATATATAATAAAATATTAGAATAAATTAATTTAGGTATTATATGGTAAGAATAAATATTTATTTAATTGTTTAATTGTTTAATTATTTTTAATTATAAATTAATAAAAACATATTATCATAGATCGATTTCAATATCAAAATAATTAAAGTTAAAATAATAAACTATTGATTACTTTGATATTGAAATCGATCTAAGATAATGTTTTATTAATTTATAATTAAAAAGAATTAAACAATTTAACAATTAAATAAATATTTATTCTTACCATCTAATACCTAAATTAATTTATTCTTATATATATATATATATATATATATATATATATATATATATATATATATATTAAAATAAATATTGAATTGCTAATACCTTTTATGTAAATTCATATATCCCATTAACTTTTAATTTTATAATAGTATAACTAACTATTAATTTAATTATTATTTAAATACATAACTTTAACTTATTTTAATTTGTAATTTTTAATTAAATACAGTTATGCTCCTTTTTCCCTGAGTCCGGTTCAACTAGCCATTTCCTAGTCAAATATAGCCATTAGCTAGTCAATATAGTCGTTGTCTGGTCAAAAATTATAGCCGTTGGATGTTCTGCTCTATCTATTTAACATGCAACCTAAATCTACTTCTTCAACTTGTCCTTATGATGAACCAAACTAGTTGGTTCAAAACGCGTTGACAAATGAAATATCATGTGATTTACATCGAAAAATCTCTCATAAACTTGATATGGATCATAGAAGCCTCAATTCAACAATTTTCATTTTGTTGTTGCTTGTATATGTTATTCCTTATGCTAAAAATTTATGCTATTAGTGGTCCTATTAACCACCTCTTTAAAATAATCAACAAGCTTCCAACCAGGTCATAGCACCTTCTAGGAACGGACCTTGTGTGCAACCTCTAGATTGATGAATCATTGTTCATCGTAGAAGTTTCTATGGGTGGCTAATCCTTTCAACAAACTGCAAGATGTAATACCACTTGGAATCTCAGGTAGATGAAACAAGTTAGGAGGTTTTGTATGCAGTTGTCGCCAGCATTCAAGTAGACTTGATCTAGGTGGATCTTTAGACACAATGGCATGGATGGCTCAAAATTCAAAGTTTTTGAATTATGCTCAAACTAGGACTAGATCGAAGGCCTCGTCGTCCTGATCATGGTGGTGTGAATGGTTCGTCAAACCGAGCTCGTATGCAAAAGGTAGAACTCTTCAAAGTTTTACATGACAGGAGAAAGTGGGGCCCACAGTGTGCCACATGGCATCCTAATAAGCAAGTGGATCCACATGGCAGCCCATCAACCATTCACACTTGGAATTTTCTCATTGTCTCCTAAACTTTCATAAGAGACAAAATCATTTTTAAATGGTTAATAAATAACCATATAACACAACAAAACACATGGTTTTGGGATCAGCGGCAACAAACCTCGCCGAACTCTTTAAAACAACCTTATCATTGATCGCAAACCATATATATCTATATCAATATATATATATATATATATATATATATATATATATATATATATATATATATATATATATATATATATATATATATATAACAGAACTTTGTGTTAAGGGGCCAAGTGTGGGCCATTGGCGGTGGACCCAGCCCACACCCCAAAGCCATATATATACATATCACCCCGACCCATAACAATCGTGTCGATGTCTATGCCGAAACCTCCGTTAAAGCGCCGATTGAAAGTGCCGATCACCAGTCGCGATAGATACACCGCTCGATCCAATCACCAATTTTCACACATCGCCGATAATGATATCGGAGGAACCCCTGATATTGCGTTGATTTAATCAGCGTCGATCCCTGATGACCACTGATTGCGATAAATATACATGCCGATAATGGATTAATGTAGGGTTTAAGGGGCATATCGCCCTATTTCAAATACATTATGGTTATAAAGTTTTCATATGTAAAGAAGGTGGGCTTTGATCCCTCGACCTCTCCTTAACCATATGCCTCCTTTACCAATGCGCCAACCACTTTACCTTAGTGAATCCGCCCAAGGTTTTCCTATTTAAACAAACATTTTTACCTCTGCACATAGTTTGAGACAGAGAGAGACCATAGGCGGGGATTTTGAGGTAGAATGCAAGCATAGAATTCAAGGCAGTGAATTAATTAATATTTTAATGTAGGAACCATGAATTTTGCAAGAGGGAAAAATTCTCACTTTCTCAAAATTTGACATGTTTTCTATGGTTTTTACACCTCTCATCACCACGAACACAATGATGCTGCTTGTTTCTTCATCAGAGTCTACATTTTCCAATCATTTCCAGAATGCACGTGGAACCATGATTTCAGCAAAAACAGGGAGCGGAACCATGAGCCATGAAATTTCCCAAGGAGTTAAAATTTTGACATTTCAGAATATAGTCAAGTTTATACTTGTCTTTCATGGTTTTCCATAGGGATCGCAATGGAGTGATCAGATTCGCCATCTGAGTTGCATATTTCCAGTCCATCCATGGAGCAGAATTTTTGAGGAATCCCTAGGGAATCTAAAAGATTCCTTGAGCCCAGAATTCTCAACTTCTCAGAATTTGGATTTTGGACAGTCGATTCAGCACTACTCAACGCCAAAAATCGGATGGTGTCTTTAGATTTCTTATTCTCTCATTTCTTCTTCTAGCCACTTTTCTAAGTGCCAGTGCAAATGTCCACATTCATGTGTGAACAGCCATCTTGATATGATCGATGCCTTGAGATCGATGGTCCGAATAGCTTCAGCAGTGTGACATCCACTTCTTCAGATGTCCCTTGGTCATGAGGTACATGATGTGTTCATGTACTCTTCTTTATGCATTATGTTGCACAGATTCTTGATTGATGTTGATGCAGGATCATGTTTATTACATGTTGTCATGATACCTTGCTTGCTTTGATGCGGAATATTTTATGTGATGTACTTGTTGTCATAACTCATCATGTTATGCTTTGAGATCCCTTGTTGTATGTTGCTGGGATACTCTTGTTGTCATCATGCATGTGTTTTTTTTTTACATCCCTTTTGTGCCATGTTGGCAGGATGCGCACCATGAATGTTTTTGTGTCATACTGATATGAGTCTTTTGATTGAGAGTTCTAGTCGTGGAACATCTATTAGATCCACTCCTACATGAGGGCATTCTTCCTTGTATGATCGAGACATCATCTCTATGTACATCACAATTATTGACAGCACTTAATGCAACGACCTACACCATCTTGACACCGAGCCTGGAGACATAGTCCCTCCTGGACGAACTCTGTTATCAACGCTTATGTTTTCATGTGTTGATGATTGTTATGTTCCTCTTCTTTTCCGCATGCAGATGTATTCGTTAATGTTATTTTAGAAAGCAAATTTTAACACATCACGAAAGTAAAATGTCTTGGAAGGGTCCTTCTTCACCCTTAGACCTGGATCAAGTGGTATCAGAGCAGTCTTTATGTGTACGTGAATTGCAATGTGAACAATGGAACGTGAAATGACAAAGGATGAAAGAGCGATGTATGATACCATGCTCCGCATTTCCAAGAAAGTGGAAATTGTGTATGAAGCTCTACAGAAAGAAGCAAAGGAAAAGGAGTGGTTGCAGCTTCAGTTGAAAGCCATAGAAAAGGCCATGGAAGAACTGAAGCAAAATAAACGTAATCTTCAAATAGAGAATGATGAATTGAAGATGCGCTTACATGAAGAGAAAGAGGAAAAGCAAAGTTTTCTACGACAGCTGCAAGCAAAGGACGAGGCGTTGGAAAAGTTGCAGCGTGACCCATGTGAGGTAAAAATTAGTCCTCCATCTTCATGTATGTTTCGTGATGATGATTTCACTGTGTTTGAAAATCACACCACAGGAAATGGCTCCAAAATGATGAAGAGAATGGGGTACGAAGGAAAAGTCTTGGGCATTAATGGCCAAGGCATTGTCAACCCCATCCAAGTAGAAGAATTACTGTGTCGAGTAGGACTTGGGTATGCTAGGAAAGAAGTTGGGGAATGCACTGAGACAGTTAGCGAACCACCAACAACGGATGATGAGTATCCCTTATCATTTCTTTCCAAATCGAAAGAGAAGGTAAAAGATGTTGATTTCCTTTTGATTTTACCCTCACATAGTATGATGTCTGTTAGAGATATGGAGACCCCAATTACAGGGACAAACATTAGGCTCCTTACAAAGATAAGGCACGAGGAGAAAGAACTTGGTGTTAACAACCAAGGCATCACTCAACCTTTGGAGGTTGTGCATGAACATCAATTTTCAGGCTCGAGATACACTAAAGGAGAGTTCTCAAAGGTGTCAGATTCGTTCGAGACATCATCGAGGAAAGAGAATGATGGGAAAACATCCCCATCATCCCATGGCAGTTTCCATTGCAAGGACAGAGTTGAGGCAAGCTCTCATCGCCATACTAACACCAGAAATAGCAAAGGAAGGTATAACCATTTTCGATCTTCAAATGTTAATTTTGATTATGATCATGTTTTCAATAATGAATGAAGATTAAAGCATCACAAAACATGTACCTTTTGTGGTTTACCTAACCATACCTTTTCCAAGTGTTGGAAAAGAATTGTAGCACTCATGAGGCATGAAAGACCCTCTCAATAGCATGAAAAGAAACATGTTAAGCAGATATGGAGGAAGAAAGCCTACTGCAATCATTGTGACAAAAATGGCCATCAAAGAGCCACTTGCTGGAAGCTCCATCCAGAGGAGCACCTTAAAGAGAAAACGTTGGTGCATGAACCAGGAAGACAAGTTGTTCGACAAGCAAAACCACCTCAAGGAGGTGACCCATTCACAAATATAAGTGAGAAATGGTTTCTAGACATGTTGTCATTTCATGGTCATTCTTCTATAAATCACTTGTTGAATTTTAAATGTAAATGTGATGATGTGTTTCCATCACGTGGTCAGAAACAATGATGTTTGGTCATGTTTTGAGTCGCATATTAAAACTCTGGAAGTGATGTTATGTTTCCATCACTTGTCCACACAATAATGTTTGGCCTTATGTGTGTAAATCATGTGTTGCAGTGATGATGTGTTTTCCATCACTTTTTTGAAGCAACCATGATGGTTGGCCTTGTTTTCATAGCTGGAGTATTACAACCGTCTTTGATGTAAACTTGACCACCGAGTATGAGTTATAAACTTGTGGCAAGTGTGGGACGTTTGGGTCATTAGTTGGTCATGTCATTTAAGCATGTAATTTGCAAAACAATGTACTACAGGTTGCAGATGTAGCAGGTGTCAATTCATTGCTTAAGGCTTCGAAGAACATAGGTGAAGGAGAGGGAAGCAAGACCTTTTCAGGATGCAGTGATGTAGACAGGGTACATAGAGAGTTACATAAGGAGGACCAAAAGCTCCTCATTGGGGAGGATTGATCCAGGTGGATCATCAGACACAATGGCATGGACGGCTCAAAAATGAAAGTGTTTGAATTATGCTCAAACTAGGACTAGATCGAATACCTCATCGTCTTGATCTTGGTGGTGTGAACGGTTCATCAAACTGAGATCGTATGTGAAAGATAGAGCTCTTCAAAGTTTGACATGACAGGAGAAAGTGGGGCCCACAATGTGCCACATGGCATCCTAGTAAGCAAGTGGACCCACATGGTAGCCCATTAGCCATTGACACTTGGTGTTTTCTCATTTGTCTCCTAAACCTGCATAAGAGACAAAATCATTTTTAAATGGTTAAGAAATAACCATATAACAAAATATGTTTCAATATATATAGTTATTAAAAATAACTATATAACACAAAATAACACATGGTTTCAGAATCGGCGGCAACAAACCCCGTCGAACCCTTTAAAACAACCTTATCGCTAATCACAAACCATATTATATATATATATATATATATATATAATAATGGGATTGACAGCCACAACCTCCACCAAACCCTTCATAACTGTCGCACCCATATATATATATATATATATATATATATATATATATATATATATATATATATATATATATATATATATATATATATATATATATATATATATATATATATATATATATATATATATATATATATATATATATATATAATATAACAGAACTCTGTATTAAGGGGGTGGGCATGGGCCATCGGCGGTGGACCCAGCCCGCACCCTAAAGCCATATATATACATATCGCCTCGACCCATAACAATCGCATCGATGTCTATGCCGAAACCTCTGTTAAAGCGCCAATTGAAAAATCCGATCGCCAGTCACGATAGATACGCTACCCGATCCAATCGCCAATTTTGATACATCGTCGATAACGATATCGGCGGAACCCCTGATATTGCACCAATTTAGTCAGCACTGATCCCTGCCGACCACTGATTGCGATAAATGTACACAACGATATTGGATTAATGCGGGGTTTAAGGGGCAGGCCACCCTATTTCAAATACATTATGGTTATAAAAGTTTTATATGGGGAGAAGGCGGGATTTGATCCCCCGACCTCTCCTTAACCATATGCCTCCTTTACCAATGCGCCAACCACTTTACCTTGGTGAATGCGCCCAAGGTTTTCCTATTTAAATAGTCATTTTTACCTTTGCACATAATTGGAGACAGAGAGAGATTGCAGGCATGGATTTCAAGGCAATGAATTAATTAATATTTTAATGTTGGAACCATGAATTTTGCAGGAGCGCAAAATTCTCACTTTGTCAGAATTTGACAAGTTTTATATGGTTTTTACACCTCTCATCGCCACAAACACAATGGTGCAGTTCATTTCTTCATTAGAGGTCTGAATTTTCCAGTCATTTCCAGAATTCACGTGGAACCATGATTTCAGCAAAAACAGGGAGCAGAACCATGAGCCATGAAATTTCCAGAGTTAAAATTTTGACATTTCAGAATATAGTCAAGTTTATACTTGTGTTTCATGGTTTTCTGTGGGGATCGCAATGGAGTGGTGAGATTTTCCATTTGAGTTGCATATTTCTAGTCCATCCATGGAGCAGAATCTTTGAGGAATCCAGGGGGAATCTAAAAGATTCCTTGAGCCCAGAATTCTCAACTTCAAAGAATTTGGATTTTGGACAGTCGATTCAGCACTAATCGATGCCACAAATCTAATGGTGTCTTTAGATTTCTTATTCTCTCATTTCTTCTGCTAGCCATTTTTCTAGGTGCCAATGTAGATGTCCACATTCGTGTGCGAGCAGCCATCTTCATACAATTGATGCCTTGAGATTAATGGTCCGAGCAGCTTCAAAAATGTGACATCCACTTCTTCAAATGGCCCTTGGTTGTGAGGTATATGATGTGTTCATGTACTTCTTCTTTCTGCATTATGTTACATAGATCCTTGATTGATGTTGATGCAGGATCATGTTTATTACATGTTGTCATGATTACTTGCTTGCTTTGATGTGGAATATTTTCTGTGATGTACCTGTTGTCATAACTCATCATGTTATGCTTTGAGATCCCTTGTTGTATGTTGTTGGGATACTCTTGCTGTCGTCATGCATGTGTTTTGTTTTGACATCCCTTTTGTGCCATGTTGGCGAGATGCGTACCATGCATGTTTTTGTGTCATACTGATAGGAGTCTTTTGATTGATAGTTCTAGTTGTGGAACATCTCTTAGAGCCACTCATGCATGAGGGAATTCTTCCTTGTATGATTGAGACATCATCTTTGTGTACATCACCATTATTGACAACACTTAATCCAGTGACCTACACCATCTTGACACCGGGGCTCGGAGACGTAGTCCCTCTTGGATGAACTCCTTCATGTGTTGATGATTGTTATGTTCCTCTTCTTTTCCGCATGCAGATGTATTCGTTAATGTTCTTTTAAAAAGAAAATTTTAACACATCACAAAAGTAAAAGGTCTTGGAAGGTTCTTTCTTCACCCCCGAACCTGGATCAAGACTAGTCAAAATAATTGCTGACGTGATGGCTACACATTGCGATATTGATGTGCATCCAGAATTTTGAAACTAACAGCCCTTAAAAAGCACTCAAGCCAAAACACCCTTGTTGACATTCATGTCCTTCAAACATAGAAGTCTGTCCATCAATGTCAAGATTGGATTTAACCACAACTATTTGATCTATACTGAGCATATGCATATGCATTTGACCATATCAAATTCATATGCAGCCTCTTCAAAGTCGTTGTTACCTTCATCCTACCTTCCGAAAACACTGGTGGAAAGGTACATATTTTCTTGAGTAGCAGTAGAATGCTATGAGACCTTCATTTCCATACGACATATGTATCCATTTGAAACTTATTGATAACCATACACAAAATACTTTAACGACACTCGCCATGTACATCCAAATAAGGTTAGCTCAATTCCATAATTATTCATTTATGGCTAGATGAACAAAATCTATATTAGGAAAACCAACATTTTTCTGCTATACATGTGCATCTAATAAAACTATCAATATAGCCATAAAAATATTTTATTTTAATGGTTATCCAAATAGGATAATTCAATGAGATAAATTTATTGGAGTCCACAATTTTGGCAGCTCTACAATTACCAGGTTCAGGCATTGTAACTTTTTGATAGTTTCCTATAAGCCAACCTCTCAAAAATCTACTTCTACAAAATTTGATACTTGCGCCAACTCTTGCCTAGTTGATCATGTAATGGAAGTCTTTATCTAACACAACATGATGATATTGATTTCAAGGAGCTAAAATAATTCATTCATATTCTATTGCTTAGCACTTAACAATTGCTGGAACTTGGCATTGAATATTATTCATTTATGGTCCAGTCTACTCTACCAAGGTGGTATATGTTTTCTTCACATTACCTTCTTTCTGTTGGAGATCTATCTCTGGAAATGGAAACTTAAGTTCCAATAGACTTACCAATTGTTGCAATACTGTAAAATATTTTGCATATGTTGTTTAACACACTCAGTAGGAGTATAAATAACTGATGTAGAAATACTTACAAACATTTTGGCCATTGCACATGCCAGAGAATTATTTCCAATTTTTGGAAATGTATTGTTGGAGCTTGTTTATTGTAGATGAGTTTCTAATCCCAAAGACTCCTCACTTCTTAGAGGGCCCGTCACCTACTTTGTTGAACTATTATCAAATTTATATTTGCTAGATATTTTTCCTTGAGTAGAAGAAATAGGTAGTATAAACAACCTTAGTGAGCTATTAGAATGTCATATGTACTTCATAGACTGATGAAACCCGTTTTGGTTAACAAAGTAAAATAATGAGACATAGTTGGGCTCTTGTATTACCAAAAATATTGAGCCATTGATCTTTGTACAATCAACTCTACTCAAATCATAAATATGTTTCTACATGGTCTTCCATTATTAGTAATTGCACAAGAATATAATACCTCACAATAATTTTTCACTTGACAATTCTGGAGATCAACTTGGTGGTATTGTGGCAGTATCCACAAACACAATGGTTCTTTGTGATCTAGATAATTCTTTAAACTTTCATTTTTACAAAGATTTGTCACCAGATTCTCCAAATCCATCTTTATTCGTGATTGCTGCAATATTCTCTTCTCAACAAAACACTTTTTTATCAACTGATATACAATCACCATTTTTTCTTGGCCTATCCTATGAGATCCTAATTGAGTTCATAAAGAACAAAAATATACATCATATAATAATTTTATATGCACTTGGAAAATTGATTCCAACCCCCCTGGTCTAAGTTGAAATAAAAAAAATAAAAATTTCATTATCTGGGCCACTGAAGTTCTTTATTCAATGTTTCTTTTATAATGTTGAAGTGCTCACATCCATTCAAAAATTTACAAATTCTAAGAAGTCCAAGAAGTCTTCAAGTATATCAAGCATCCCTTTCAACCTTATTTTAGTTGTGGAAACACATTTCCAATGCCTGAAGCTTTCTAGACACTCTATCTAGCATCTCAAATATCTTTCTTATAGAATCACTTACTAGTTATACCAAGAGATAGAGATAAGGAACCCCTGAGAAAGGAACTATGTGTTGTTAACAATTGTCGCTATGTAATGCATTGAATGTATTCATGCAGGCAGTGACATAGTTTCTCTGACAACATTACCTTCCGTGACATCACTTCTATGTTTGTTGTAATGGAATGTGAGTTTCCAACGTTACCACCAGAAGATATAAAAATCCACCAAGAAGGCCCCTATCAATTCATATGTGATAGAAGAGAAGGCCCCAAAAATTTAATGGATGTGATTTATTATGTTCTATGTTCTCACCAGAAAACATTGAGCATGTAATTTACATATGATTATATCGATTGATTCATGCCCAATTGCTTTGATCGATCTATACCTCCAAGAACTTGACACCGAACACTTTCACCTTGGATTTATGCATTGACAAGAGAACCAAGGGGCAAACACAAACTTTGGTTGGAAATAAAATATAGAAAGCCTACTTACTCAATTTACAATCTAGAAGGAGGAGAATTTCTGGAATGATATATTTAAGTATTAGCTATAATAGGATCCAGTAGGACCTATTAATTAGGGCTTGTTGAATAATTTTCTCTTGAAAAGAAATTATGGCACCTTGTGAAACAATTATATGAATCCTTCCATATAATGCTCGAATAAAAGAAGAAAATGATGATTTTACTTGCCATGAAATTCATAAATGAAGAGAATAAAGGGAAAGAAAATAATGTTTTGATCATGCTTCTTCCATGTTCAGGAATATATGAGAGTTTTTAAATAGCTACAATAGATGTGAGGTAGTGTAGAACTGATTTCTAGAGGTGCACAAGGTCTCCAATTTTTTTCTTTTGTTGTTGTTTGTTTTGTCCTTCTGCACCAGAACCATCTTGATTTTTAAGCTTGGTCACATTTGTTGGCATTATGAGACAAGTGTTGCCCTTGATGGAAAATCACACAGATGACAGATCATAGTGTAGCAGGTCAGCAGCAAGGATTTGATGATCAGACTACAAGAATGAAAAGAAAATATATATACGCAGGTTCATTGTTACCGAGCCACGTATACACGCGGGTTAGTCGTTGAAAAGACGCGTATGCGTATACACGCACTTTCATGAAAGAGAAGGCGCGTACATTGAGTTTTGGACCATGGTAGTTAGTCCTTGGTATTTGAACCTATGGTTTTGGACCATAGTATCTCGTCAGATGTGTTGATCCCAAGTATTGGGTCCATGGTATTGGTTTGTTATGGTTTTGGACCATGGTATTGAGCAAGGCCTAAGACTATAAAAGGAGAAGGATATCATTAGGCAAGAGCATCGAAAAAGTCTTGAATATCTATTGAAGGATGAGATCCAGTATGCAAGTTATGGGTTGATGATGCATTGGTTGATCTGAGCTAAGGAGGGATCTCACCGGTTGATGGAGAACAAGATCTAAGGATAGATCGGGATCAAATGGTTTGAAATGAACTATCTCTATATGATTGATTATGTTTATTCTAGATCTGTATACTGACGCATGTAATGTTCTGAACTGGGTATAACCTAAGTTTGAAATCACTGCAAGTCATGATTGAATATTTATAGATCTGTACGCGGGTTGGCTTTGGTGTAAGGGCGTATTTACGCGGGTTTGGTTCATTGTAGTAGCATATACCATTTGAGCTATGATGTTTGAAGTTACAGGTGGTTCTGGTTGTTGATGAGTTCTGATGGCAGTTTAATGGTGTCAGTATTCTGCATATCCTGTTTGGTTGACTGTGTTTAGCTTCAGTATTGATGGATGAGAACTAATATTGGATCAGGATCTTAATGACTCATATTTATGTGATCTGATGGACTAGATCTGGGTGCTAACACACATATTATCCTTCTATATGTAATAATCTGGATATGTCTAAAGACAGGAAGTGCATCAAGTTATAAGTAATAAATTGATGACATATACGCTGGTTCACCTTGGTGAAGTTGCGTATACACGCTGGTTCAGCACTTCCAAGTAGCGTAAGCACTATGATACATGATTTTGATGATACAGTTGGTTCTGAATATTGTTGCAGAGTTTAGTGTTCTGCTCTGTGTTCTGGTGACTGTGTCATTAACAGGGTTTCAGTGTTTCAGTGATTCAGAAATTGATGATGCTAGTATTGATTGTTTTATGCTTCAATGATATTTATTGGTCCAGTATGAAAATTTGATGAAACGTGGCATTCATATTATAGTGTTGTGCTTTAAGAGTATCCAGTCTGAAAATGTATGAAATGTGGTCCCTGGAGGATGAAAGGAGATTATAGGTGGGCGCCTACGTACTAGTACATCAGCTAGTACAAGAGCAAAGGGGGTAGTAGCTCCCTTCCAGTAGCAGCTAGAGAACAAGTGAAGATTGGAGCATTCAGTAGGCAGGCACCTACCTACTAGTAAATGGATCAGCTAGTACAAGAGCTAAGGGGGTTGTAGGTCCCATCTAGGAGAGTCTGGAGAATGAGAGAAGGTTGAAGCCTTCTGCAGGTAGAAACTTGTGTACTGGTATAAGACTGCACCAGTACAGAAACATTGTAAAATGAAGTTTCTTATTAAAGGAAGATAGAGATGACTTGCACCAGGTGGTTTTCACCCACATTGGGTTTCCACCTTATATCATGGTGTTCATGTGTGCTTCTTGTGTGTGATGATATATTATGTTTTACTGCACCTGCTTACTATTAATGAAGTTCTGATGCACTAACTAAAGATCAAAATTTAATGGATTAACTAAATTATAAGTATTCTGGATATACGCTAGTTCCATTAGACACAGTTGCGTATACACGCAGGTTCCATTAATTGAAGTAGCGTATATGTATCTAAGTATGGAAATGAAAAAGTTTTATTGATTTGATAATACTGATTCACCCCCCCCCCCCCCCCTCTCAGTATTATTTCCAACACTTGTTATCAGAGCAGGTCCTTTGGTAGAAGCTTGATCGCTTGAAGGAGATCCTTGGAACAATGGGAAAGAAGCTTAAGAAGAAAGCACCTAAGAAGAAGAAGACATCTCATAAAGTCTATGACAGTGGGAGCATCGATTGGGGATTATGTGGAAGAAGCACTTCAGGTTCAGAATCACTTCAGAATGAAGATGAACAAGATATATCAGGTCTGAATTTGTTATCCTCTGGTGATACAGGTATCTATCCATTTGGAAAAGATGATGAATGTGATAGAAAAACAACTGAATTTTCACTTATGGGTGAGCAAGAAAGATATCAAATAGAGGCAGAATTTAAAATGCTTACAGAAAAAATTAGAGATCAACAAGATCTATTGAACACAAAGGAATGTGCTTTCAAAGAAGAAGCTACCAAACTAAAAGCTCAACTAGAGGAAGGAAACAAGGTAAGGAAGATCAATGTCAAAAGTTGCAGGATGAAGTGACATCATTAAGAAATGAAGTCAATGAAAGGACCACATTCATCAAGAAACTCAGAGATAGATCCAGTTATTATGAAAGACTTGAAGCTACGATCCGCTCGCTAAAGGAATATCTTGAAGAATCAAAGAAGCAGAATAAAGATCTACTCCAAGCTCTTGAAAAACAAGAAAATGAAGTTCTTGAATTAAGGCATCAGTTGAAAGAAGGAAGGAAAGCTGAAGAAGACATGAAGAAACACTATCATGAAAAGGAAGAGCATCTTCAGGTTGAGGTAAATATTCTAAATGATAAATTAGAAGAAAAGGATAAGCTCTTATGATTTCAATATAGTACTAAGATATTGGATGATATTCTTAGTAGTCAAAGGTCTCCTGCTATCAAAACTGGTCTTGGTTTTTATGAATCCACTGAAAGTGAATCCAGCTCACAAGGAGAGGCAAGAAACTCTAATGAGAAATCTGAAATGCACAATGAAGAGATGAGAAGAAAACCCCATCAACAGCCAAGGAAAGAAATTCTTCAAAGGAAATATTTTACTCCTCCAATGCATAATGTTGAATGTTATAATCTTGGACATGTTGCAGCTAGATATAGAAGAAGAATGGTTCAAGATCATCACATTCCAGGTACTTTTAGGGATATTGTTTTTCTTGCAATATGTTTGGTCACAAAGCTATTGATTGCTACAGGAGAAATATGAAACATATGATATGTTATGAATGTAACAAGCTTGGACATATAGCAAAGGAATGCAGGAAGAAGGTTTAGGCATCACACCAAAAGGAGAAGACATCATCACTCTTGAAGATATGGAAGAAGAAGGAAGTACAGTCAGAAAGATGTGGCACAGCACAATATACTCAGACACAGCACAACACAGACTAAGGGGGAGCTGAAAGTGTAAAACTTCAGTGTCCTAAATCTCATACGCAAGTTTCATAAAGTGAAGTCACGTATATACGCAAGTTAGACACTGCAAAGTCGCGTATATGTCAGTCTGAGGAAAAATTAGTGGGGACAGGCTCAGAAAAAGGGTCTGATATGACTCAGTCCATTAGATGCTCCATTGGTTAAATAGTTACAGACTGCTGAGGATGTGTGGAAATGTCTTGATACTTGTAAGATGTCTAGAAGTGTTTTGATCCTAACTTGATGATGATGATGTCTTGATACTTATTGCTGAGATATGCATGATCAAATCTAACAGTAAGCAGATGGCACAGGTTGAGGGGGAGCATATGCCTTTAATAATGCATTGTTGGCATTATGGTTAATAGTCCTTGGTGATGATGCTTATATGGCTAAATGATATATCTTGCTATGATGTGGTTATGAGTTGTCCATGATAAAATCTCATATGATTCTTGGGGTTACATAGTTGATGTTCAGATCATATTTGTGGATTGATTCTCAGATGGTGCATATATGATGCTTACATGGTGATCTTCATAAGGATAAGGAGAAGTACAAAGCTTGAATACACAACTTCATTACTTGATGATGAGTCTCTCATATGCTGCTGTCGTCATGTGCATAAAGATCATCTAATACAATTATGATGCAGGATTCCTATAGTTCTTGGTGCTCATGTGGATGAGGATTGTTGATGTTGATGATATTGACAAAAGATCTTGAGCTCAAGATACATAGTGTTGGATACATGAATGATTACTCTAAGTTGCATTGTTGGAGACATGATGATGATGAGTTCTTACCTACATGTTGATAGGTTGATACTTACATATGTTGATTGATGCAGATATTCCCAAGTGATGATACATGGATGATCTTGTTGATAAGATGGCTATGGTGTTTTACGTAGATGATATAATGTGAATGATTTTATGATGATGAGTTGATATCTATATGTAGACATACCTTGTCATAGGACATTTACAGGTTGCTGATTTGGAAATGGTTGTACGCAATTTTCATAAGGAGTAGTCGCGTATATACGCTTGTTTCTATGGATACAGTCGCGTATATTTTAATTTGAAGGAAATCAGTGGGCCAAACTTAGAATCAGAAAAGTCTGATATGGGTCTGACAGAGACCATCTGGCATAGGTTCAGGGGGAGCAGATAAACTTCTGATAATGCATTGTTGGAATTACATTAGAAGATCTTGGTTCAGGTTCATAGCTGTTGATCTCAGGTGGAAAAAATGCAGAGGGAGAATAGAAAGAAAACATCGTTGCCGATCTGAATAGTAATTGACAGATGCTGCTGATATCAGTTATTGGTGACTTTCATAAGTCTTGCTCTAGATATTTCATCTCTATGTCATGTATCTCCTATTATTGTGTCAAGGTCATGTAACGACCTATTTTGGTTTCCCCACTATGCATAGGATGAATGATGTAATGTACTTGGTTGTCATATGTAAACTTTTGATGTATCCCCACTTGGTTGGGTGGATGAATTAATATTGGTATATCCCCAAGGATGGGAGATGGATGTATGTATGAGTCTTTGGTGATAGGAAGGTCATTTATGATAGAGTCATGTACTTTCCTATAGAACATCTTTTTGCAGACCTTTCTTACAGTCAGGGGGAGCATGAACATCACATTTCAGCAGAGCAGAGACTTCAGCATGTACTAAAAGTGCGCATGGATATATTAGTACACCTTGGCATATACAAAGGGGGAGCTCATTCAAAAATTCAGCAGGTACTCAGAGGGAGTATGGTCAGCGGGATGTTTATCAAAGAAAGTGAATATCTTGGTCCGCCCTTTGCCCTTGATGTCAAAGGGGGAGAGTGATTTGGTGTTGTTGCCATCAAGTCCAAAGGGGGAGATTGTTGGCATTATGATGCATGTGTTGTACTTGATGGCAACCCACTCATAGAAGAACATCTCACTTAGTTATAACTAGATGAATCTTCAGAAGAGATATCAAGATGTGACTGAATGCATGGGATGCAGGACAACTCAAAGGAATCAGATGATAGTTCTAAGTGTGACAAGTTAGCTTTGCCATCAAGTCCAAAGGGGGAGATTGTTGGCATTATGAGACAAGTGTTGTCCTTGATGGAAAATCACACAGATGACAGATCATAGTGCAGCAGGTCAGCAGTAAGGATTTGATGATCAGACTACAAGAATGAAGAGAAAATATATATACGCAGGTTCATTGTGACCGAGCCGCGTATACACGCGGGTTAGTCATTGAAAAGACGCGTATGCGTATACATGCACTTTCATGCAAGAGAAGGCGTGTACAATGAGTTTTGGACCATGGTAGTTAGTCCTTGGTATTTGAACCTATGGTTTTGGACCATAGTATCTCGTCATATGTGTTGATCCCAAGTATTGGGTCCATGGTATTGGTTTGTTATGGTTTTGGACCATGGTATTGAGAAAGGCGTAAGACTATAAAAGGAGAAGGAGATCATTAGGCAAGAGCATCGAAAAAGTCTTGAATATCTGTTGAAGGATGAGATCCAGTATGCAAGTTATGGGTTGATGATGCATTGCTTGATCTGAGCTAAGGAGGGATCTCACCGGTTGATGGAGAACAAGATCTAAGGATAGATTGGGATCAAATGGTTTGAAATGAACTATCTCTATATGATTGATTATGTTTATTCTAGATATGTATATTGACGCATGTAATGATCTGAACTGGGTATAACTTAAGTTTGAAATCGCTGTAAGTCATGATTGAATATTTATAGATCTGTACGCGAGTTGGCTTTGGTGTAAGCGCGTATGTACGCGGGTTTGGTTCATTGTAGTAGCGTATACCATTTGAGCTATGATGTCTGAAGTTACAGGTGGTTCTGGTTGTTGATGAGTTCTGATGACAGTTTAATGGTGTTAGTATTCTGCATATCCTGTTTGGTTGACTGTATTTAGCTTCAGTATTGATGGATGAGAACTAATATTGGATCAAGATCTTAATGACTCATATTTATGTGATCTGATGGACTAGATCTAGGTGCTAACACACATATTATCCTTCTATATGTAATAATATGGATATGTCTGAAGACAGGAAGTGCATCAAGTTATAAGTAAGCAATTTATGACATATACGCTGGTTCACCTTGGTGAAGTTGCGTATACACGCTGGTTCAGCACTTCCAAGTAGCGTATGCACTCTGATGCATGATTTTGATGATACAGTTGGTTTTGAATATTGTTGCAGAGTTCAGTGTTCTGCTCTGTGTTCTGGTGACTATGTTGTTGAATGGGTTTCAGTGTTTCAGTGATTCAAAAATTGATGATGCTAGTATTGATTGTTTTGCGCTTCAATGGTATTTATGGGTTCAGTATGAAAATTTGATGAAACATGGCCTTCAAATTAGAGTGTTGTGCTTCAGGAGTATCCAGTCTAAAAATGTATGAAATGTGGTCCCTGGAGGATGAAAGGAGATTGTAGGTCGATGCCTACGTACTAGTACATCAGCTAGTACAAGAGCAAAGGGGGTAGTATCTCCCTTCCAGTAGCAGCTAGAGAACAAGTGAAGATTGGAGCATTCAGTAGGCAGGCACCTACCTACTAGTAAATGGATCAGCTAATACAAGAGCTAAGGGGGTTGTAGCTCCCATCCAGGAGAGTCTGGAGAACGAGAGAAGGTTGAAGCCTTCTGCAGGTAGAAGCCTGTGTACTGGTATAAGACTGCACCAGTACATAAATATTATAAATGAATTTTCTTATTAAAGGAAGATAGTGATGACTTGTAGCAGGTTGTTTTCACCACATTGGGTTTCCACCTTATATCATGGTGTTCATGTGTGCTTCTTGTGTGTGATGATCTATTCTGTTTTACTGCACCTGCTTACCGTTAAGGAAGTTCTGATGCACTAACTAAAGATCAACATTTAATGGATAAACTGAATTATAAGTATTCTGGATATACGCTAGTTGCATTAGACACAGTTGCATATACACGCAGGTTCAATTAACTGAAGTAGCGTATATGTATCTAAGTATGGAAATGAAAATGTTTTATTGATTTGATAATACTGATTCACCCCCCCCTCTCAGTATTATTTCCAACAACATTTGAAGTATCAATTAAAAGCATATATGCACTTACATAGTCGCCTAGACCTTGCAGCCTCTTGTCAAATCCCTATAACATCCATGGAATTCATCGCCTTCTCAGCTGAGTCTTGTCATGACATAGTCCTCAATTGCATAAGAAATAATCCCACCAAAAATAATTATAGTGCCTCCCAAAATGTGTTGTAGGACCAAATCATGCACTCCTCTAGGGTTCTCTTACAACAAAACCGCCTTGAATACAGACAAACAAGCCCACAAAATACGCAACCCTGAGGAAACAACCTGTCATGTTGCCTTGTTGGCCCCTTCATCCAATTTGCTTGATAATGAAATTATTGTTTTAAAACCAGTAACCCAACTTTTAGCCTCCGTTAGGCTGGTTTGTTTCCTTGAAAATGCCTTTTTTTCTTCTCCATTGATTTTCTATAACCCAACATGTAGAAAAACTTGAGCCAATTTCACAATTCGCCAAAACTCCTCAACGAAGTCCCAAACTTGGCCTAGGAATTTCCGGATGAATTCATCTTTACAACATAATGCTTCAACCAAGAATTGTCCAATGCTTGGAGTTTATCATGATTATCTATTTCCATCTACCTTGAGGGTTGTTGAGGAAGTAGAAAAGTTGTAACTCCTCCATGTCTCTCCTCTCCATGGTTTCAAAGAGGCAACATTCAAATGAAGAGGGTGTATTATCATTAAAACTCGAGAACAATGTCGAAGACTTTCCATGATATATTTCAAAACATCCTAAGTTAGATGCAAATAGATCTGTCTATGAAAATGAGATGTTGGTTCCTTTTTTCTAATTCCCATATCCAACATTAGCTTTCTCACAGTGACTACATCATCCCATAGAAGTAGCATAGATGTTTGACAATATCAAATATGCTCCATTCAAGTGTCTCGAGTGGCTAAGGAGGTAAACCATGCATGCATGATGCTCCACTCTATGATTTGTCTCAAACTTTCTACTAATTTAATCAAAATGATGCTAGCCTTCATCTACTAGTCGTTCCTTGCTGCAGAAAGGTAAATTAGCAATGAAGCTGATATGGCTTACCTTAATGCATGCTTATTTTATTTCATAAAAGTGTTAGGAAATCTTCCTCATGCCCATGCATTCAATACCCACACTGCAAAACTACTAAATCATTACATGAAGGAAAAATAATTTATATGGTAATAGAGTTAGGCTTCACCTCTGGAAATTTCATTCTATTGAAGAGTTTCAAGGATTCAACACTATGACCAAATTGAGTATATCTTACAATGACCACACTAATTACATCTGTTGATTCCTATGATTTTGAAGTTGATAAAAGAGTCACAACACCTCATCGCAATATCCATTCAATGCACATAACAAGAAATTATTGCATTCCATGAGATTAGATCCCTCTTTAGCATATTGACAAACACTTCATATGCATCATCCAATTCTTTTATTATTTTAGTGCTGCCAATTCTAAACAAGAAGCGAGAGCACTGACAATAGGGACTGAATTAGCTTTCACTCCAGTCATACATTTTAGAAAATATTTTAGTGCACTATTGTCATGACCATTCTACTCATACTTGGATATCATCATGCTCAAAATTATCACGGCAGGTTTCAACCTTCCCAACTCCATTTCATCAAGTAGCTTTCCCTGATCTTCACAATTTCTAATTTCGAAATATCTTGTGGTTGTGGTGTTCCATGTAACTATGGATTTCCCTGCCCTACTGTAGGGCTGCAATCTCAGCTCACACCTTGAGGACAATTGGAAAGGTGTGTATCCACTTAGTCCTCCCTGTTGCATTTGGTAATACAACTTGAGGGCTTCCTGGCAGTGTCCATCCCTGACACAACCTTTGAAAATAAAATTCCATGCAGACACATTTTTCTTGGGAATTTTTTCAAACACCTAGCGTGTGCCCTTCATACTTCCACAATAAGCATACATGTTGACAATATTAGTTACCAAGAAAACACTCTATATTAATACTCCCATGAGGATCATTTGGGCATGGAATTTATGGCCTTCTGATGGGGTTTTCCTATTGATAAATTCCTACAACAAGAAGTAATAGGTGTCTAAGTCAATTGTGTATATTTCATTAACACCCTGAAAGTTTGCCTTTATATTATAAGAAGGCATCCCATTGGTAATCTGGGTATGTTTCCCCTTACTATTTCCATCACTTATTTGAATTGGTTTTATGGAGAATTCCAAATCCAGTAGTTAAATTCATTTGTTAGTTTTAACTTTGGAATTTGGTATTGAAGTTTAATTGATAAATGCTCAATTATGGTCCCTCTTTTATGTTTCATTTTTTCTATTTACTATTAATAAATGTTATTTAACAAAATATTTTCCCTGCAATTTTGTTTTACTTTTCTCCCAGCTTCTCTTTCCTTGAGTGTTTCGATAACTACCTTGTTGATTCCATATCAAACCAAATTCTCAAGTGCCATCCTGACTATGACAAATGACTTTCTTGCTTCTACAAATGTGTAGCATCTTTCCTTATATCCATTCTTTTGACTTTAAGTTGGAAAAGCCCAGGGCTCAAAATTTGTTCTCTCTTTTGCTTTGCAGTTCCCTACAAGCCCTTTTATAATTTTTATGATTATAGTTTTAACATTTATATTTTCATCTGTAGCAACCCTGGTGCCATGGGGAATGTTTCAATTCACCCTTTTCAGAAGGATTCAAATGTTAGAATTATGCCTTGTTCATAGAGGACCGACAATTAAGCAAGAGGTAGATAGCCTATTCAAGAAACCCATTTTCAGTGATGAAAATAAAAAATGTCTGTCAAACCTTTATGTTAGAGGAAATGGTGATGTCACCATTTTTTTGGAGGAAATTACAAAAGCGTTGAGCTTCATGAACATGGTAAAGACAAGGGAAATTCATAATTGGGTATACTTTGGTTTTGGCTAGTTGAATAATCATTGTTTGTTTTAGATTCTAGAATCATGTTAACTAGGTGAAAACTTCCATGTTCTACTCACTATGTGGCAATTTTCTATCTGATTCTCAAAGTATCAAATATATGGCTGATAATATATGCCCATAATATCAAGCATAGCCAAAAACTTTGCCTGTATGGCAAGTATAAATGAAACATTGTTTAGGTGCAGCAATTCTCCCAAATTACAAGGGGGTTACACTTCAAGAGATTATAGAGAAAATTTCCAAATACTAAGAATAAGAATTGTGACACAGTGTTAAAATTTTTTTCATGTTTCATATCTCTGCTAGTTTACTAGTGCTCATGTAGCCCTTTCTTGTGGGATGATGCACTTAATAACATTAATTATTATATTAGGTTGGGATCACCACAAACTGAACAGAACTCACGTTCAATTTTAGAACCAAGTATCGACTCATGGATGAGGCAAATTGGATTAAAGAAGATTAAATCTTATTTACATACAATAATTCAAATTAAGATGTTTGCTTTGCTTGAAAAAATAGTTAAAAATTTGATAAAATGGACTAGCCACTTCCTGTATTCATTGTCACTTAAGGAATGTTTTACAGGTTCAGTACAAAGCACACACATCTCTACTCACTCTAGGAAAAAGCAAGAATTAGTTCTTAAGGTGATTTAAGTTGATGTCTTGCATTAGTAAGTTTCCTTAAATTTTCCATAAATAGGAGCTCATATTGAAATTCAAAGAAATGTTATCTTGTCTTTTGTGACTCAAAGAAGGCTCATTGTCCAGGTCAATTAGTATTGTCAAAGTTATTCTTTTCTCTTGGGGCCTAAAATATAGTAGATTGGATCAGATTATTCCTTTGATATGTGCATAGGCATTTGTAGCAATGGAAATCATGGACCTCATAGATATTATGATTGCACCCGAAGGGCTAAAATCAACAATTGCTCCCTTTGGTGTTTTTCGTGTTGTGTTGTTTACTGCCCCAATCTCACTGACAGCACAAGTAGGCTTTAAACATTTATGATCCATTTTTCTATTTTAAGTAATATCTCAAAGAAAGTAGAAATCACAATTCCAAGAGTAATCTAGTTAAACTCAGACTTAAAGGCCAGCACTAAAATTACTGTAAACATACTAATTTTCTCATGTAAAATTAGTACTATATTAAACCACCTAATACAAGAAATAAACAATCAGGCCTCCTTTTGAGCATTTTATAAATTTGACAACTTTGATTTTGAAATTCATATGCAGAAATACAATATATTTGTTTCTCGTATTGGTTATGCAACACTTGGACTGACTACATTAGCTGTTTTTGGCCCAAGTTGGGTTCCCCGTAGTGTTTCCCTAGCTGCATCTATGGAATTCATGATATATTCCAATTCTTTCCATCCTCCTAGTTTGTTTCCATTCATTTATCCCATTCCCGGAAATTGTATCTATACGATATCACATTACATGGAATCAACTTCACTTAAACCTCAAACTTCTTGTTGCATTGTCAGTCAAATTCGCTTCAATTTGTTGTACTTTCAATTTGATGTTGGGCCCGTGACACAAAGTTGATGTGATATCTTTATAAAATATCTAAATTTCGGAGCATTCTTTGCAACTGTTGGACTGCCTATACTTTTCATTGATGGACCAAAGTTTCAACACTTGCAATGGTGGTACTCCATGTTTCCTAGATCAACAGGTTGCATTCTATTATGTTTTATGGTAAGTCTTTCCCTATCTTGAATGGTTTCATTGACTCTATATCAATAGAGATGCTCGTGTTGTTTCTACACCAGTGTAGATTCTTCTTAACTCAATATCTATTGAGCATTAAGAGCAATAAAAAAGAAACCAATGTGGAAATTTCTCCATGCTTAAAGAACTAGAGTTGTTAATATGTAATTATAACAATATATATGACTATAACTTGAAGTCTCCAAATAATCCCTTCTCTGTTTGAAAGTTGTTTTCACAAAAATGATTTCCATACATAGATTTCTAGTGTTTCGAACTAATGTATTATTGTCAAACTGACGTATTATTTATTTCTGTAAATTATTTTTTCAAAGGAAAAGCATGGAACTATTGTCTTCTTGATTAGTTGTAGGTTGTAGACATTTTTTGGTAAGTGTTGTGGGCTTTTAAAAATTATGAAAGTAGAACTTACTGCATTGAGTGAATTCTTTCCATCTACAACAAGATGTTTCACTACCAAACTGCATGCAAACCATTAGATTTATCTTTTCCCAATTTTATTAAGGACTCCAAAGTCAATACTTGGATAGCATCTTGAGCCTTAGAATATTTTGGTTAAGATCTCTTAAATATCTTAATTTGAAATGTTTCTCTAAACTATACTAATTTGGTTTTTTGTTGCAGCAAGAGCTAGTGACTTTCTTGAAAAAAAATTACAAGTTTTGAAGAGTTGATGTAATTCGAAAAGCTAGTATCTCCCTCGCCAGAAAAATGGTTATAGCCCACAAAAAGAGACAAAGTTTCACCTGTAAATGAATATTTCTTTGGAAAAAATTAAAAAATGGAAAATGCACCATAACTATGTTCATGGAGTGCCTTTTGAAGTCTATTGCAGCAAGATAAAGCAACTCTTGCGCTCTTCTCATTAAATCTATAGTAGAAGGTGAAATTGCTTTATGAACTTTTTTGTTGCAATTTTAATGCAAGAAATTGTTACATGCACGTTGTCATTTGTTTGGAAATATTTAGAATTGGTTGTTGAGGTTGTTCTAGGAACCAATATATATGTGCTTGTAAGAGAAAACATGGAATTAAAATTTTAAAATAAGTACTTTGCATAGTTTCCAGGTTCAAATTGTTGAAACATTGTCCTTGAATATGCTTGTAAGTATAAATCCTAGTTTGTAATTCTATGTCAATCCCTGAAGTTAATGGCTAAATGTTCACATCAAAATATGATGAAATGTTGTTGTTGTAAGATTGCATGCATCTATAATTTCTAGAGAGGTTAGTTCTTTGTGAAACCATGGTGGAATAACTTTTGGAGTTGGTAGATTACGGAAAGTGTAATAGTCCACTGTGCTCACAAACATCAAATTTGCAATGTTCAAAATCTTCAGTTTCAGACAATTAATGTGGAACAAAGCATGGGAGGGTGGCAGAGGGCATGGGTAGGGGAGGAGGGTGGCGGAGAAGGAGGAGACGAAGTTTGGTGGAGCCTTTCAGGTGATGGGAGGAAGATGGGTTGCCGGGATTGGGTTTCCGATGCGAGGGGAGCTGTCACCTCAACTCCATTCCTTTCCTGCAATAGACCACTCCATTCTAAACTATATGTTTTGCTGGTCATTGTCTCTGGCTGACTTTTTTCTTTTTATTTTTCTAGTGGTTCATGGTGCCCAGAGATCCGTGTTACATTTGCATAGAATTTTAGATATCATTCAGATATCTAAAATTTTTAATTTTCTATTTGAATTTTTACGTGATAAAGGAAAGATAAAGGTCCCAATTATAAAAATTCACCCAACAACAACGAAATTTAGATTTTTTCCACTCAAAATCTAATATATTGCATCTGTCTTCATCAATGCTCTTCTTCCCTATGCTATTTCATTTATGATGTTTCCTTTACAACATCTGGTGCAATTGATAGTTATAGGTCATTTATAGGTTGTAAATGTCTTCAAAGTTTCACTTCTAATTGAGTATTCAATTGAACATGTTGTGTTTTTTATACGTAACTATTTTTCCCTCTACCCACTTTTCATAACTTCCATAACCATTAGGAAGGGACCTGTAATGTCAATAATATTTTCCTTGTTTAGTAAAAGGTTTCCCAAGACTTTTCTAATTTTTATAATTTATTGAAATTTGTAGAATTTACAATTTATAAAGTTTCAAGGTCAAATTTTTTATATTCTAATTTTTTGAAGGGTGCTTGCTCAATGGAAGAGCACCGGCTTTACAAGAAGGAGGTGCTGGTTAGATTCCATCGTGCCCTGATATTGATATGGAATGGTGACGATCAATTTTTGGTGATCGAGGTTCTTTTGACCATCACCAATGAGCTAGTGGTGACATTTTTCGACCCTCACCATAATATTAAATGGTGATAGCCAATGAATGCCACCATATATACACATCAATAGTGATGGCCATGAAATGTAAATCACCATAAATCATCATTTTTTATATGAAATGGTGACGATCTCTATTTTTCATTATATTCATTATTCGTGATGGACCTTGAATGTCACCAATGAGGTTATCATGACATTTTTTGACCCTCACCAAAATATGAAATGGTGACGGTCAATGAATGTCGCCAAATATATGCATCAACAATGACGACCATGAAAGGTCCATCACAATAAATTGTTGTTGTCAATATGAAATGGTGATGGTCACTATTTGTAATTATAATGAATATTCGTGACAAACCTTGAATGTCACCAAAACACCTATACTTTTGGTGACGCCATCTTTGGTGACATTCATTTTTTTGGTGATCGAGGCTAGTGTTTGTCACCATTGCTCATATGAAATGGTCAAGGTCACTATCCATCATTATAAATCATTATTAGTTTCGTACCTTGAACTTCACCACAACACCTATACTTTTGGCGATGCCACCTTTGGGGACATTCAGTTTTTGGTGATGAAGGTTCTTTTAACCGTCACCAACAAGCTTATGGTGACATTTTTCGCCTCTCACCAGTGTCCTTTTTTCTTGTAGTGATCTTAGAGGATTTCTTAGGTTGACAGGGTATTATCACAAGTTTTTTAAGATTTACGAGATAATAGCAACACCTCTAACAATATTACTGAAGAGACATGAATTCTCTTGGACTCCAGAAGCAATTAAGGCCTTTCAACATCTTAAAGAGGCAATGTGTCAATCACTGGTCTTAGCTAGGCCTGACTTCACAAAAGCCTTTATTGTGGAATTTTATGCCTTAGGAAATGGAATTGGTGTTTTTTTAATGCAAGAAGGAAGACTCGTTGCTTTTGAAAGATGTTTAATCAAAGGAAATTATTTACACAAACCTATTTATGAGAAGGAAATGTTGGCAATAATACATGCACTAAAGCAATGGTGACCTTACCTAATGGGAAGAAACTTCAAGGTAAAAATGGATCATGATAGTCTTAAATACTTTTTGCAACAAATATTATCTTCAGAAGAGAAACAAAAAATGGATCAAAAAGACGTTGGGTTATGAATTTGAAATAATCTACAAAAAAGATAAGCAACATGTTGTTGTAGATGCACTCTTAAGAAAGGATGAGTATGTGGAAGCATTACTTTGTTCCATTTCTATTATCCAACATGATTGGATAACCAAAGAAAGGGATGAATGGAAGGAATGATGAAGAGGTGTGGACATTGAATCAAAAGTTGCAGCAAGATCCCAGTACATCTGATACATTTAGCTAGAAAAATGATTCATTATGGTAGAAATATCGCTTATATCTTTTTAACAATTCCTAACTCAAACAAAATATTATTTTGGAATTGTACACCTCCCCCCTAGTAGGGTACTCAAGGTTTTTAAAAACTTACCACAAGGTCAAGATTAATTTTTTTTGGGATGGCCATAAATATGATATTAAGAAGTTTGTGGCAGAATGTTTGGTTTTCCAACAAAATAAAGTTGAGACAATTAAGACCCAAGGTCTATTACAACCTTTAACAATTCCAAGTCAGCGTTGGGAGGAGGTCTGAATGGAGTTTATCATAGGTTTACCCAAGCCTAAAGGAAAGCGTGTCATCATGGTGGTAGTTGATATACTTACCAAGTATGCACACTTTTGTGCATTTTATCATACTTTTAAAGTCAATACAATTTCTACTACATTTATCAAAACAATTCAAAAGCTACATGGAAACCCAAAGATTATTGTAATTGACAGAGATCCCATTTTCACTATAAATTTTTGGAGAAAACTATTTCCTTGTCTTGGTACTCAATTAGCTCATAGTGCATCTTATCATCCTCAATCTGATGGCCAAACTAAGATAGTAAACAAATGTTTGCAATGATATCTTTGTTTCTTTGTATCTGATAAAAAAAAATGGGTCAAGTGGCTACCTCTAGCTAAATGGCAGTATAACACTTCCTTTCATACTACAAAAAAATTGACCCCATTTATGGAAGTTTATAGATATCATCGACCATCTAGCACATCATCTTTAAGATAAAATTCTAATGCTCAAGTAGTGGAAGGTCACATCGATCATTAACAACAAGTTCTCCAACTCTTAAAGGATAACCTCACTCTGGCGCAAAATCGAATGAAACAATGGGAAGATTAGCATCACATTGAAATAAGTTTTGGTGTGGGTGATTAGGTATTTTTATGGCTACAATCATACAAACAAATGTCCCTCAAGAAAGCTAAGAAGGATAATAAATTATCAACCAATTATGGTCCTTACAAGGAGTTACAAAGGATTGGTACTATGGCATACAAATTGAAGTTGTCTGCATCTTCCCGAGTACACCTAGTTTTCCATGTTTCATGCTTAAAAAATATTATCGGTGGAAAGCTCCCAGTTCAAACAGTGTTTCCAAAACTTGACGAGGAAGGAAAAACATACTTGAGCTTGACGCAATCACAAAACAAGAACCCAACAACTACATAATCAATTAATGTAACACCACCTCCCATATTTACCCACTTTCACCACCTTGCCTAGGTAAACATGAGTTGAGGGCTACTATGAAATGACTCAATCTCCAAGATAGAATTAAAGAAATGGAGGCGACAAACCAAGACTTAATTGCCCTTTCTCAGGTACTACAGGACCCCCAAGGGCTAAACCACCCTTCCAAGTGTCCAAACCCTGACTTAACTTTCCTTTTCAGTGATCTGAACTCCCAATCGCATGAATACGCCTACATCCATGTGAATTTAGGCCTCCAGTCACACGCATAACCACTGCAAGGGTGTGACTGCAATCTCTTTCAACTAGTTTTATGCCTAAGACGCGAAATATATGCCACCTTTTCGGGCTAGACTCTAGGCTATTGCCCAGAACTTAAAAAAACTTTCTAGAATGATAAATGACACAAGGAAAAATCCTCTAACATAAAACTTAATGAAGGACTTTACCTAACCTGATCTAACCAACATAGCCATTCTATCAAACACATGGTCAAAATGAAATATATAGGTCATGAATGTATATCTGAAGATAGAGATATGAAAATTATCCAAGAAACATCAAGAAGGACTAATGCTCTCTCATAATAGCTACAATAAAATCTATTAGGTAATGCATTCATTAACCATGCAATTACCAATCAAACATGATAAGAGGCTTAACTTGAATCTGTCATACAACCATGCTTATAACCAGCATATAACAAGACAAATAATGCTTATAGAACAACCATTAGAGCCACATAATAACAAGTACATTTACTCATGAAATAAAAGAACTTATGTCTTATTAACATATGTGAAGGCTAATCAAGTAACGGACTTCCAAGTACCACCCGACCATATATTAAGTTGGACCAAATCTTTCATTCATCCAGACACCCCCATACCATATTCCAAGCATGAATGTGGGATCCCATGGAATAAACCAATACATAAACAACCAAGGGAATCTAGAGGTTAAACCACCTCCACCCTCACCATACCGTGATCTTACTTAAAATGTCTCTGAGATCACAAAACCAAACTGAGCATGGATGCTTCAGAATTCCTTCTCTATCCATTAAGGAAGTTTCCTGTCTCCACCTACCTATTGAGGGCTTCACGGAGAAAACCATATCCACCCCCAACCATTAGGATTTTCCTGAGACCAGCTCACTCGGATACAAAACCTTCTATAAATATAAATCTCAACTGAGAAACAATCCCATCACACCATGGTTATTCAGAAATGGCAAGCCAAGGCTAAAAACCCACTTCCAAAAGCTCAGAAAAACCATTCCATTGACATAAATGAGAACAAATAAACACATGCACTTACCATGCATTCGAAAACCAACTAGGAAATCATACATCTAACCTATTACCTACAAGTATTCCTGTTGAAGTCGCTTGATCCAACCTTTCCTTTCTTGATCCTTGCTTCCCTTTGCTTTTCTTTGCTTTCATTTTCTTTCCTTGTCCTTACTTTTCTTGCTTTGTTTCTTTCTCCTCTTGGTTCTCTTCTCCTCTCTGAAACCAATTCTAAAAGTGAACTAACAAAAGGTTGTGAACTAATCATCAAAATCCTATTTATCATTGATGCCTCTATTTTCTTCATTTTCCCTCTATTTTATTTCAATTTCCTCCTCACATGAAACTTGTGACCTTTCACCTTCCTTTTCTTAGAATCTCCTTTATTTTCATAAATAAAATGTTAATTAATGCCCATTTTCTTTTTCAAGACTTTTCCAATTTCCTTAGCCATAAATAAATCGAAGTGAACATCCACTAGGATGTTTTTCCTAACATTCAACTTGGAATACATGTCCCATGACCTTAGTCTTATTTTTTCCTTTATTACCTTTATTACATGAATTTTTAACCTGGGGCTATTACAGACCCCTCACCCTTAAGAGGAACATTGTCCTCGGCGTTCTATGACACCTATAACCAATAAGGCCGTTGAAAACCAAAACATACTCCCTGTGGATATTTATAACACAACATTGTAGTATTTACAATTACCACTATTGAAAACATGACAAACATACCGTTTACTAGAACTTTATAACAAATCGCATTGCGGTATTTACAATAATAACCACATATACACTTATACACATTTTCTTCAACCAACAATTAATCATATTGCCTATGGAGATTTATCAATCCAACTCGATACAATATTTACAATAAAATACACATAAATACATATGCACATTTTCTCAACGAATAAATAAAGGATATAACGCGTGTATTAGCAACAAGGGAATCTACAGGCTCACACATCCACCCTCAAAGTAATACTAGGATTCACCTCCTTCCTAGGAAGTCCAGAATCCACTATTAAGGCCAAACCTGCATCGAATGTCCAATGCTACAAACATGCACCACTTATCCTCTCAGTGAACATTTACTGGCTCATTGTTCTAGCGCACACTCCCAATGTGTATCTAATTATGAAAACAAATCCATCCCCCAACCTTCCCTTCTCTACTACATAGTCCCTCGGGAAATTTGGTCACTCCCTTCCATGTAGTCACTCACCTTCCAAGTTCCCCCACATCCCCTATGTTGGGTGATCCATCCCTTGGAAACGTTTCCATCATAGGAAGATAGAAAAACCAAGGCGTATCCCTGCCTCAAAACCATCATACTGATCATACCACGCTCATGGAAATCAATGGGCACTATTGGGTACCAATGTCCCACAATGGCCCTGTTCATGAAGTTCTTTGCCAGCATACCACTACCTTTTCCAATTCCTTTCATTGTTGTTGCTAATCTTGCAGTCAGTTCCAACCACCCAACTGGGCATTTTCATGCTTCCCTGTACCAAGCACATAAATTCCATTAGATTAAAAAGGAATTGAAATAATTCAAATCATACCTCATTGATGGCTTGTCAATAAGGTACACTTGAAATTTAGTTTACTTCCTTTAACAACAAGTCAAACTAGATGTTTTCTCACATCATCATGTATAGACATATCACATCTAGTTAGCTCAAACTAAACCACCATAAATCAAAATTATAAATCACATGCAAGCATCATAAATCACAGTCATAGATCACATGCATAATTGAAACTAAAATAAAACACTGATAATTAGCTTTCAAATGATTCTTTTGCTTCCGCCTTTGTTATCTGTCCTTTATATACACACACTACATCAGTTTCCAAACCCAACAAGGATCTAGTGACTTGTCCTTAAGAAACATGGGAATCCAAAGACTGAACCACCTCGTCCCTTAATATTAGCAATAAGGGTATCCCGATACTAAACTACCTAAAACCTCAATAAAAACAAGGGTATCCCGATACGGAACCACCTCAACCCTCAATATCAAAAATAAGGGCATCCAGGGACTAAGCCACCTTAATCCTAAATAGAAACAAGGGTATCTCAAGACTAAACCGCCTCAACCATCAATATCAACAACAAAGGCCCAAACACTCCCATGCCTACCAATCTCATTACACTATACAACACATACACCTACAATGCACAACACAACACATACACCTACACTTGGTGTACAAAATTACACATACACCTACCCCTAGTGTACAAAATGAGACATATAGCTACAACCAGTGCACAACACAATACATACACCCACACCCAACATAAAAAATTACATATACACCTACACCCGGTGAACAAAGAAACACCTACACCTACACCTGGTGTACAACACAACACATACACCTACACTCAGTGTACAACACTTTACATATGCCTACACCTAGTGTACAACACAATACATATACATACACACCATACAATACCACAAATACACTTGTCATGATACAACGATTGCACAATACCCATTACACCATAAAAAATATGCACAACACAACATGGACAATGTGTACAAAATACCACATGTATACAATGCCACCTGCACAACGTGTACACAACACCCAATGTGCACAACACCACCTGCAAAATGTGTACACAACACCACATGAAAAACATGTACGCAGCACCACCTGCACAGAACACCCCATGTACAACATGTACACAACATCATATTCACACAACACCACATGTACATAGCACCACATATCCAACTTGTGCATGTCAACACCATATGCACACAACACCATTTGTACAACACTACATAAACAACATGTACACATCACTGTATACACATAACAACACATGTACACACTGTTAAACACACATGGGCGACAACAAAATAGGAAAGATAAAACATGACAGTACAATTTTTATTAACAAGAGATATACATTTATAGTACATTATGTGACCGCTAGGTTTTACATCCCAAGGTCTCTTGGACTCCTTTTGTCCATTCGGCTTCCACACTAACCCATTGAGGATTAGGTGTCCAACATTCCCCCCCTTAATCTGAAGGGTTATGTATGAGTCCAAGAAGAGAGTTGTAATACAAAATGTGCAAAAATGCATGGCAGCACTAGGCTGAATGTGCTCTTTGAAATGTTGGTATAAAGGGCGGTGGTTTAAGGATGACCACCAACACTGGAGTGCTTAGTGCAGTTCTCGAAACTCTTCCAAAACTGGAAAGAAGCTTAAGTATTCTACTAGAGGAAGTGCTCCTATTGATTTGAAGAGGGAAACCTTCAACCAATAAAGGGAGGTCTCACCTCGCATAAAAGGGAGAACTTCAACCTGAAAAGGGAAGTCTCAACCTGTGATGGTTTAAGGATGACCAACAACTCTGGAATGCTTAATGCAATTCCTGGAACTCTTCCAAAACTGGCAAGAAGCTGGAGTCTTCTGCTAGAGGAAGTGTTCGCAATTTTGTTCCTAGAATTCTTCCGAAACTGGAAAGAAGTTGAAGTCTTCTGCTAGAGGAAGTGTCCCAGATTGCCAACTGAAGGCATGTTCAAGGGCATCTTTGTCTCTGGCTACAACTCTGAATCTGGTGTGGCAGGTTGTGGCTCAGGCTCACTTGATGTGACTTTGAAGCTTGTAGATGACCATCATTTCCCCCCCTGTCAGATAGAAGGTGAGATGATGGAGAAAACTCAACTGCAAGATTGTTCAATACTCTGGAACAAGTTCTGACATGCGTTTGGAATATCTTCTTGGCTGTGATGCCCATTTCCAAGAAGTGATCCATCCAAGATGAATCTTTGTTCTTGCAGGACGTTTATTTCTGAAGCATCTATGTGAAGAATGACTAGTTTTATGATAGTGCTTACATGGATGAAGATCAAAACAGTGATGTTTCAAATGGCCAATTCGGTCACAGTGTTGGCATTTCACATTCTGTTGTTGTTGTTGTTGCTATGGAAGAGGGACAGAATCTGGAACAGCTGGAGGTGAACTGTCATGAAGGAGTCCAGCACTCTGAAACTGAATGGGCTTTGAGTAGTCTGGAATATGAAAGGACAAGTCCTTGTCATATCCAAGACCAATTATGTGATTGTTGTGGACAAGCTGTTCCCAAGGTCTGATGATGGGCTTGGGAAGTGCAGACTAAGTTTTTGCATCTGCATGTACAAAATCTGAACCAAATGTAACATTATTGACTTTCTTCTGATGGGTTGCAGTCTCAATGTTCTAAACAAAAACATGTTCAGAATGACTCCTCTGTTTTAATTCTTCTTGCTGTAGCTGAGATTCGAACTACAAAAAATCAACTTTGTCTTGTACATTTTGCAAGCAAGTTTGAATGTTAAAAAGAGTTTCCTTACTGACTTTTACCATCCCATCAACAGTGGAAAAGATTAGACTATTCAATAACTGTAATGCATCATCAATTTGCTCCATTTAATGACAATGTTGCACAAATATCTCACACAATGCCAAATAATCGCAACTTTAAAGAATATAAACAGCCCCCAATGCTTATGAACATTGAACTCTGTCATTCCAATTAATCCTCCAATTGATGAGGGTGCCCTTTTAACAGCTCAAACCACATTAATAGAAATGTCTCAGTTTTTTTTTTTGATGGAATGGATGAGGATGGAAATCTTTGAAATGACAAAGATGGAGATGTTGGTTATTTTGAAAAATAATGCATAGTGGCACCTTCTAGTAATGGCAAGCAGTCTATTCAACAGAGCAATGCTATAAGGGAAGGTGCAATCAGTGGTAAACAAGGAACCCCAGGAGATAAAAAGGCAATGGGAGACACAAAATCACATATTCAAAAGCAGAAGAATATTGATCATAGACATTCAATTAGTATTCCAAATGATGGAGCTGCCACTTCTATGCGTGTTAAGAATACAAGTGGAATGCCTCAGAGGAATGAACTTAGGGACAATGTCCATCGGTGTAGTGATCCAATGAAGAATCAAATAAGGGATGCTTCTCTTCCACCTTGAAATAAGCCAACATCTTCAGTACACCTTGCAGAGGCCACTCTCGGATGCTTCAAGGATGAGATGCTCCATCTCCTTACCAAGAAACGCATAGACTGGCAACTGGAGAAAAAAACAGTCAACAATGGCAATCAACCTCTGAATCGAATCTGGGACCTTCCCCAAGCAACAGTTTTTGTCATGAGAATAGAGCCAAGGACAAGAGATCAGTTGAAGTTGAACTTTCAAAGGTACTCGAATCCAATATATTCTCCAACAAATCGTCGTCTCTGTAATGCCCAATCTCTCTAGAGCTGATGACGGATCATGTAACTCTCCAGCAGTTGGTTCTAGGTTCTAGGTTCTGTCAGCATGCGACTACGACTTCCTTCACAGCAACTAGGGTTTAGTGGCAGGCTCTGCGGGTCTGCGTTTTCTATGCTCCTCGACTTCTCTTGTACGCGGGCTCAGATATGGGCAGATTTGGTGCTCTGAAGAAAATGTGGCCCAACTTCTATCAACGGGCACAGTTGTTGTTTTCTGCTACGCGACACTCACGGTTTTCCGACATCAATATATAACAGCAACAAAAGCAGCGGTCTCGGGTCCATGACCCTTCATTCTGTTTTCTCCGGAACTCAGTCGTAAGTGTTGTAATGTTGTTTTTATGCTTGACAACAAATTTCAGAGACCCTCATCCATTTTCTCATACAGAAACATTCCTTCTTTCAACGACCATGTGCGCTGAGGTATTCCGCTCTTAAGGTTGTTACTATTCGAATATGAATCTATAGATTCCAGATCGCGTGAATGAGAAGAATCAGATAGCCATGCGGACAGAATAAACATAGTAGTGTTGTTTTCCACCATAGCAACGTTCTTCAATGTGACAGTGTTCTTTTTCCTCCAGTGTTCAACGGAGCAGTGCGTTTACACAGGATATCAGAAAAGGTCAGACAACTGATAGGCAGGTAATGGCAGCGTATTATACAGAGCAGGCTTTGTATGGAGCAGTGCTTTTAAATGGAGCGTTTATGGATAGAGAGTGCAGGTAATGGCAGATAGAATGCAGGCAGTGTGATAGAGGGAGGACTAAGGTATGCACGCAGTGGAATAACATGTATAGCATGTCAGGCCATACGTTACAAAAAAAGGTTTTTAACCAATGCAATAAAGTAACTGCAACGAAACCAATATAATAAAATTTCAGAGCTAGAAATGGCAGTATGGAAACAATGTTATTATGGAGACAGTGTTAACGTATGAGGTCTGTGTATCAAACATTTTGAATATGGAGCGTCTGGAAGTGCAACATGTGCCTCAAATTTGGGTGCATTGATTTCCCAAGATTTCTATATGCATAATTGAAAGTAACATTTCATGCAAATCAATCAACACAGATATGAAATGCATAGTTGATCCAATGAACCAGCACTCATGCCACACTACAGACTTACCAGTTTTCCATCTTGAATGTTATTGTGAATTCCGCAAACAACTGCTCCATCATTGATATTACCGATTGGAGAGTAGATGTACCAGGAGGAAGGGTTATTACTGTTTAGATTTTTGAATCAACGCTCTACAAGACCGCTTTTGACTATACAGTCTCCATTCTGACTGTAAGATTCCATCGAGTCAAGCATATTCTAGATATACGTCTTCAAGACGAGCTTTGGGATAACGTAGCTACTATGGCCACCCAATTCATTAGATGTTGCTACTAGAAAATGAGAGAGAGTGCCCAAGTGCACAACCTTCAATTCAGGGTTTGTAACAGGAGTTCGACGCATACCATGACCATCAAGGTTTCAACACACAGAGATGCATAAGTGAAGACATTTCACAATTACACATAAAGAATTCATCAGAGGATTAATGCATTATTCAAACGCATAGGTGGTGCAACAGTCAATGTACAGAGAGATGTATAAGCGATGTGCAACTGGGAATATAGTCGTCAGAAAGGAGTTAAAAACACCATTTTTGATATTTATCTGAGAGAAGGAAAAAACAAATGTGAATTACGCAGAGAGACATAGATGAGAAACTTTTTGTATTCCCATGAACTACACTCAGACTTCAATCTCAATGAGCAATATGAATTTATCCTAACAAATGATCGCAAACCCACAAGCTTCATTAAGACATAGAAGCATTGGTTTACACAGGCCAGAAAAACAAGTGGCTTAAACAATATTGAGAAGGTTATGAACATACCAGCTCTGATACCATGTTAAACACACATGGGCGACAACAAAATAGGAAAGATAAAACATGACAGTATAATTTTTATTAACAATAGATATACATTTATAGTACATTATGTGACCGTTAGGTTTCACATCCCAAGGTCTCTTGGACTCCTTTTGTCCATTCAGCTTCCACACTAACCCATTGAGGATTAGGTGTCCAACACACACCATCACGGGTACAACATATACATAAAAATAGTACCACACATCCATAGGTTACAATGTACCACCAGGAAACCTTGCTTCTATTATCTTTCGACTATCCATGCTTTTCCATCATGTTGCGGATTACACTGCATTCATTCAGCTGATGTATCCTCAACATTACCTGCCATAACATAAAAATATGCATAGTATAATCACATAATATCAATTCATATTCACATGATACTCACCTCGTAGATATCTCAGGATACTCTTCCACTTGATTCCTCATAAACCAGGAACCTCTTCATGACATTCACTTGCATAAGAAATCATTCCTCTACAAGAATGATCCCGACGATCCTGTCAGACATCGGCATACATACATACATACATATAAACATCAACATAAAACAATCATGATCCCTGACGACCCGGTCAAGAAATGACATACATCCATACACACATACATCCATATGCATATGCATACATATAGACATCAACATAAAACAATCATGATCCCTGATGACCCTATCAAACAATTACATACACACACACATGTATACATATATAAACATTAGCATATTCATGAACACAACATAATTACTAGATATCATAGAGTTAAGGTTATGAGAACTTCCTTTATCCATGCACAAGATTGAGAACAATAATTCCTAACATAGCCAAGGCATCTGACACCTCAAGTCCATTTTCTTTACCTTGTCTGTCACCTTTCTCATGATTGTATTGCCAATGTCTGTTTACCCCAATGGACCCAACCATTCGAACTCATTGTCATATTCTTGTCTTCAACTTCCCTTTACTCATGCACCGAGATTCATTCGGGTCCTAGATTACCTATTGAGTACCACATAGCTCTCCCTGAGCTCCATTAGCTTCCTCCTTTCCCAAACAATTCCCAAGACCCTCAATACATAAAAGGTAAGAACAAGAAACAAACATGAAGAAAACCATGGAAAATCAATAGCAAAATGACACCAGAAACAAAGTGGCATAATCATGCACCATACCCAAACAAAAAAACAAGTCAAGTGTAAAACATCACAAAACAATGAAAGCACAAAATTAGAAATAAACACATTGACTCAATCCCCATGGGTTCCCAATACTTCCAAAAGAAAGTTCAACCCGAGCCTTCTTCGAGATTTCATGGCAGTCTCTTTTTCCATGCAAATACCTGCATCATACTGCCATAAAAACATAATTGTCAGTATATAAATAAATATAAAAATATACCAATTACCTTACCTTGTTTTGCCAAGCATGTTGCCTTGTAATTGAACATGTACATATATAATCTCTCAAGGGACTCCAATTCCTTGACAATTCCAGCTATAAATAGAAACCAATTGTGGTACCTGTCAAATGCATGTTCATGAACCTATCACATATCCACATAATGTCAGAAAAAATCAAGGTTAAGAAGACTTCCTATATTCATGCAAAGCCCTCATTCATTTGGAATTGTGGTTTCCAAAAACATCCAAAGGAATTCTCACCCAATTCCCTTCTTTTACCTTGATGGAATTGATTCTTACTATATACTATCACATCACCCAATTGTTAGTTATATAAAAAGATCAACTATTACCTTGTCATTCTATTACCAAACATGATGTCGTATAATTGTTCACACATGTCAGTCACATGTTCCAAAGATGAAGACATTATATTTATTAATTTGAAATCAACATTCACCAAGACTAACATCCATGTCATAATCAACTAATAGTCATTATTCATACTACTACAACTAGCACCACACTCAAGTGCATATCAACTGTCTCAACACATCTTAAAACAAGATAATTCTTTCATGCAATCTTATAGACACATACACATATCATGTAATTAATCAACATTAAAACAAATTATAATCATACCATGTTAGCTAAACCAAATATATGACATAATCAACCTCATATCTTAATGTATCTCAAGGGAGGCTATCACATCTGCACAAGTCAGTCCAGATAAGCACGATACATGATAATATAAAGAAATAACTATCATACAAGCACCTTCATGACAATAATCCCCATGCATATGACCATAATAACCATAACATGACTTCCATCCATGTGACTACAATGCATATAACAACCAGTTGCTAGCTTTCATGAATCTTCGATGCATGTTCATATGACCGCACTGATCAACTAACATCTATCATGCATGTAACCACAAATAAATATAATTATAGGCATGTAGATAACCATAATGTATATAACTACCATTAACCAACATACCTACATACCCAACATATAAACTTATATGACAATCTTCTCTTACCCCAAGATCTAACGCTGCAACCTCACTCTAATGATCTACATCTCCTACTCTATCCTGGAAAACTTGTTAGCCTCATAACATACCAACAACATCATAATGACATAGATTACGTACAACAACCTTAACCATAACAACACATGCATAACAACATGTATCTAGCCCATCAGGTCCAAGTGTTGAACCATGCTCTAATACCACTCTATAACGCCACCTCCCATATTTACCCACTTTCACCACCTTTCCTAACTAAACATAAGGTGAGGGATAATATGACATGACTCAACCTCCTAGATAATCTTAAGGAAATAGAGTCGAAAAAATAAGACTTAATTGACCTTCCTCAAGTGCTATAAGACCCCCAATGGCTAAACCACCCTTCTAGGTGTCCAAACCCTGAGTTACTTATCTTTTCATTGATCTGAACTCATATTGGCATGAAAAAGACTACATCCATGTGAATTTAAGCCTCCAATCACATGCATAACCACTGCAAGGGTACGACTGTGGTCTTTTGCATCCAGTTATGTGCCTGAGACTGCAAAAACTGTGCCACCTTTTCAGGGCTAGACTCTAGGTTACTGCCCAGAACTTGAAAAAAAATTCTAGAATGATAAACGAAACAAGGAAGAAGCCTCTAACACAAAAATTAATCAAGGACTTTACCTAACCCAGTCTAACCATGACAGTCATTCCGCCAAACACATCGTGAACATGAAATCTAGAGGTCATGAACACATATCTCAACACAGAGATCTAAAACTTATCTGAGAAGCATCAAGAAGGACTAGATACCTCTCACAATATCTACAATAACATCTATTAGGTCATGCATTCATTAACCATTCATTTATCAATCAAACATGATAAGATCCTTAACTTGAATTTGTCATAGAACCATGCTTATAATCAGCATATAACTAGATAAATAACATTGATAGAATAACCATTAAAGCCACATAATAACAAGTACATTTACACATGAAATACAAGAGGAACCTATATCTTATTGACATATGAAAAGTCCAACCAAGTCAAGGACTTCCACGTACCACCTCACCATAGACTGGGCTGAACTAAATCTTTCTTTCATCCAATCACCCCCATTCCATAATCAAAGAATGAATGTAAGATCTCATGGGATAAACCAATCCATAAACAACCAAGGGAATCCAGAGGTTAAATCACCTCCAACCTCACCATACTATGATCTCACCTAAACCAGATTTGAGATCACAAAACCAAACAGTGAATGGATGCTTCAGAGTTCCTCTACCATCCCTTGAGGAATTTTCTGTCTCCACCCACCTATTGAGGGCTTCCTGGAGAAAACCATGTCCACCCCAAACTCTTGGGATTTTCCCGAGACCACCTCACCTAGATCCAAAACCTTCCTACACTTTGAATCTCAACTGAGAAGGAATCCCATCACAATTCGGAAACGACAAGGCAAGGCTAAAACCCACTATCAAAATCTTGGAAAATCCATGCCACTGACAACAATGAAAATAAATACACACACACATACCATGCATGACAAAACTAGATAGGAAATCATACATGCAACATGTTACCTGCAACTATTCCCACTGAAATATCTTGATCCAACCTATCATTGCATGATCCTTGCTTCCCTTTTCTTTTCTTTTCTTTTCTTTGCTTTCCTTATCCTTCCTTTGCTTGCTCGCTTTCTTTATCCTCTTGGTGCTCTTCTCCTCTCTGAAACCAATTCTGAAAGTGAATTGATAAAAGGCTATGAACTGATTCTCACAATCCTTTTTATTAGTGATGCCTCTAATTTCTTCTTTTTTCCTCTATTTTCTTTCAATTTCCTCCTCACATGAAACCTATGACCTTTCACCTTCCTTTTCTCCTAATTTATTTTATTTTCATAAATAAAATTCCAATTAATTCCTCTTTTCTTTTTAAAGCTTTTGTCATTGCCTTTGCCAATTTCCTTACCCATAAATAAACCGAAGTGAACACCCACTACAATGTTTTTCCCAGCATTTAGCTTGGAATACATGTCCCTTGATCTTGGTCCTATTTTTTTCTTTATTAACTTTATTACATGAATTTTTAAGCCAGGGTTGTTACAATTAATTTCAAAGTATCTCATTAAGTGGATGAACTTGCCCACAGAAGATTCCACATGGGAGGATGAGAATTTTATATAGAAGCATTAGAAACTACTCAAGTCTTGAGGAAAACACTTTTTTGAAGCAGAGGGGCATGTTAGGTCCCTCTAATACTAGTGTATCCCCCTTATTGTTATTGTTATTGTAACCACCTATTGTTATTGTTGTGCCCTTACATTATTATTGTTATGTAGGCTCTAATTTATTCTTTCCACGAATGTTGGGTAGATGTCTAGCATGGGGTCTGGGCCATCACCTTGGGAAAATTTCTTTTGGACCCTATATTAGGTGGGCAGACCTACCTATGGTTTTGTGCATAGATTTCACACATGGTTTTGGCCATAATGATTTTTTTTCCATGGTATTTTGTAGATCCATTCAAGGGAAATACGATTATGTTATAATCTAGGGTTAATGGATTGGGGTTTACTAATGCTTCGACATGTATATATATATGTATTGTAACATTGAAAGGAATATAATCAAAAATCAATCTAGTAGTCGTGGTTTTGGGGTACAGGGGAAAATCTGTGTATATCTATTTTATGTTTTATTCTCTCACCATTGTTTATTTTGTGTTTTTAAGAATTCATTTACAGGTAATTTTTGTACATGATTAAAACCTACAAGAGTCACCTTGTGAAGTAGTGAGATAAATTGTACGTGTGCAAAGATTGTTCAGGTTGAACAAGCATTGTATTTTCTTCTCTATTTTTCTGATCTAATGCAATATACAGATAGGAAGGGGTTTTGAGCAACAAGATTTCCCCTTAGATAAATCTCTGAGCATATGTGATATAATATTGTCTCACGTTTTATGATTTCTCGATTGATTAATTATTTCCACTAATGAGTAGAGTAAATTGAAGTCTTTTGTTTTATCAAATTATAGAAACAGTTTGAATCTACAAGGAATATATATATAAAACCCAGCATTCTCCCACTTTTTGTTTTATTTCCACATAGGGGGTCACAAGAGAGTTTAGTCATTTTTCCAACCCTGCAATGCCCTTTGTTTTTCTACACCAAGAAAAATTCTTAGTGCTCACAAACTTCGTCGGTGCATCTACAGCATTCTTCAAAGTTTCCACCTTTACCAACAACACCTTTTTGTCCTCAACCATATCCCTCAGAAAGTGACACTGAACATCAATGTGCTTTGTCTTTAAATGATAAGCATGGTTCTTTGCCAAGAAAATTTCTCTTTAGTTGGCATAGTCTATCCTTATAACTCACTGTATGTTGTGGGGAAAAATGCCTATGCAGGACGATCCTATCCACCTAAGGTGTGACAGTGCCTTAGCAACAAACGAATACAGCTACACTGGTTTCTTCCTTTATGAAATGTGAAAGAAGAGAGATCAATAGACTTACCGGTGTCTTCCGTTTGTCCCTCGATCCAATCTCCCTTCTCTTTGGGTGTTCACAGCCACTTGCCTTCTTGCTTATCCAGCTACAACTTCCTGCAAGATCACAAGAGAATAGCTACTTGCAACAAGAGAACAGCTACTTGAGACAAGAGAAGAACACTACACAAAGACAGATGTTCACATTCATAACTAGTTTAGGATTAGAAATAAACCAAATACACTAATACATTTATACATCAAAATACATCAGCATATAGGAGAAACCAAGATAGCTTTATTGATGAATAACAAGGTTCAGGAAGAGATACAACCCAGAGGGCTCCAATCCAGCATCTCCTTCCTAGCAAATGGAATTCCTATCTTCAGCCCCTTCAAAGCATTAAGCACCCAATGATTCCAGTCTCAAACCAACAACAATTCTTTGCAATAACAAAATTCCAGCCCTTAGATCTCATGGAGGAGAGATCCATATATAGATGTTTGGAGAGAGGATGAGTCAGCTTGAGATCTGACTAGTGTCCTCTCCCTCTATCAGTTCTTGAGTCCACTTGGAGGTTCTTGCTTCCACTTGGAGATTTGGAACCTCTTACTCATCACCAGTCGAATTCCCTGAGGCAAGTGTCATTTTGGAAGCTTCCTGGGTTCTGACACCTTGAGGAATGAGTCTGCCACTTGTCCAATCTCGCTCAGCGCAGGTAGCCAGTGTTGGAGTTGACATTTAGCGCAAGTAGCCAGTGGAGCCATTGACATTCAGCGCAGAAGGTCAGTGGAGCAGTTGACATGATCCTGAATTGACTTGTTTTTGAGCAGTTTTAGGTGGAGAACTTTTGTGAATTGTTGTGGTTTGTTAGCCTTGTTCCTCTAGGGGTAGGAACAACATGTTTAGGGACTTTGGATCCCTTATATTATGGACATTTCATGCTCAATGCTGTAAGGCACAAAAATGTCTATAACAGTTGCCCCCTAAAGTATGAGGCTGTTTATCGGGCGAAATGCTTTATCAGGGCGATCCGAAGTTCATCCAATGCTGGGAGGGAGACCTGTAATACAATACATTATTTTTCATACTGCTTTCATGATCTAGCTGAGGCAGGCATTCCCATGCTCAGCTTTATAAATACATTTTTCTGTACATAGAACAGACAATCGTCTGATGATAGACTGATAATTTTGATGAAATTATCATCCTTTGAGTAGGATGATTATCTGCTGCAATGATGTACATGTCAATGTCTTTATCTTCCCTGAATATATATCGCAGCCCGGATGGATGAAACTAGATCTGGTGTCTTCAAAATCGTTCGATCTTCACTCTAAGTACAAGTCGATCCATGTGAGAATTGTTCTGAAGTCGAACATGGAAAGACATCGCTTGATTACCGGTCAATGATGTAAACCGTTAACAAGCGCGAGAGGAATCACGGATAATGATAATGACCCTCAAGGTACTGCAGTACAATTTACGTGGTGTGAATAAAGGACTTGGCGTCGAACACCACACAAAATCTTATGGTCGAAGGTCATTGATGTATACCTGTCGCCGGAAGTGAGAAACTTGCCATTGTGGCATGCAAGCTTCAAAGTATTGAAGGGGTTGTTCCTAGATCACTTCTTGGATAATGAGCTGACGTCGACAAGAAGCGATCCGTCACGGGAGGGCCTTAATGAATCCCACATCAGTGACACGGAACGGAGCTAATGATTTTAATGGAGGTGAAAACGATCTGTGACATATGATTCAGGGTGGCGGTCATGAATGGATGAAGGATAATGTATGGCAGTGGATGGGACACGGTTGACTCTTTCTGAACGACTTCTCTTGAACATATGGCGACACTGATGCGATGGATCGGTAGCATTACCCCAAATATGGATGGTATGGCAAGACCATGGTGATGTGACCGGTGAATGAAACAACCCAACCTGATTGTGGTACGGAGGAAAAGTGTCATGTTCAAGAGCGACTTGCTACCATCAAAGTTTTCTTTAGTTTCTCCCAATTTTTCCCCAGTCATTGCTGACCAGTACCTCTTTATTTTTGTCAAGCTTGAGGAGGATAACATTTGCTTGTTCTATAACCTGCCCTTCGGGCAAGCCCATCGCTATGTTTTAACGAGCCTAGCGACAGTGAAACTCGTTCTCGTCTAAAGACAAGTTTGTCGCTATTTAATAATTTTAACGAGTCTAACGACAAGGATAACTCGGTCCTTTTCATTTTTAGAGAGTCTGAAAAGGTACATAAAATCAACTCCAAAATTCCTTTTTCGTCATCTAATCCCTCAAGTCCGAAAAAGTATAAAACAATACAGAAGGGATGAGTTTTCGATAGTTTTAACGAGCCGAATAAAACAAGCGCTCGATCTTTTTGTGCAATACTCCCTCAGGTCCAAAAAGATTAAAATCTAGAGGAGGGATAGCTCTTCCGGTCGCTTTAACGAGCTGGAAGGCCAAAACTCGGCAACCTTTTCATATTTTACGAGTCAGTTGAAAAGAGCTTAAAGAAGACTCGTCTTTTGAGGAACGAGTGATAAACGGGGTTAGCAGCTGATTCCAGGTACAGGTTGGAATTTTCCAATCACGGCAGTGTCACAAGGATGGCTAGGTGAAATCACTCTTCGCAGCTGTTCCTCAAAATGGGTAAACAATCATATGGAGGTGAACGATCGACCAAATGAAAAGTGGAGGTGACAGGTGCAAACACGACCAAGGCTTTAATGGCTGATGATATTACATTCACGGTGGTTATTTACCAGGTAGGTTCATTTTTTATTTTAAAATGAGCTTAAACACTGGAGGAAACTCTTGCTCATTGCTTATGTTTATTTTATGAAGTCCGCGTTAAAACTGCTCGGATCTTGCGTTTATTTTTTAACGAGCATGAACTTTATGCTAAAACTGCTTGATTACCCAGTCATATGATAAGAGTGTCTCATTGAGATTCTATTTTTTATGGAGCTTCATCTCACAAAGCTTTGCTCCGGATCCTTTCTTTATGCAAGTTTGGAAACGACTAATCCTACGAGTTTAAAGGGTTAGAGGTCCTAAAAATTTAAAAAATAAATAGTTGCCCCTTGCTTGCACTCCAAAAGGTTTGCATGCCCCCAGGCATAGAGTACGATTTCAAGGTTACCTCTACTTCACTTCCGCCAAAACATTTGTTTTAACGAGAGAGGCTTACCTCTTTCAGGTTACCCAAAGATTGTCTCGTTCACAGAGCAAACAAAACATTTCTTCGGCGATGTCTACCGAAATAGGCAAAGGTGAGCGACGTAGCCCGCCAACTCACATAACTTTAACAAAAGAATCTTATTCTAGAACAACCCTCTTCCTAGACCGACGGGGTACGGACTAGTCATATTCTCCCGCGGAAACCTACCCTATCTATACCCAAAGTTTTCCTGCCAAAGCAGACCAGGACGCATGCCCCCTAGGTTCCAGTCATATCCTCCCAGATTACTCGCGCTCATCAAGAGGACGGACCGTGGGTTGAGACACTTCTTGTGTGAATAGACCATTTAGGGATGGTACATGACTATTTGCGATGCGTGATCCGGGAAACGAAAGTTGGTCCACGAGCTTGACCATTCTTCCTTCATGTGGAAAACACATTACTCTAAAGAGTGAGGAGACGATAGCTCCCATGCAATATATATAGTCTCGTCCAAGGAGTAGGTTATAATCCAACGGTCCTTGAACGACCATCACGTTCATTTGAACGTTCTTCCCTTTCAATGTTATGGGCACATTGGGGAGGATCCCTAAAGGTTGACTGGTTCCTTTATCAAAGCCTGATAGATTTCTCATTTCAGGCAAAAGCGCTGGCGAACCAAGCGCTTTCTAAGCAATAGAGGAAAGGATACTCACAGATGCCCCCTCATCAATGATAGTGCCAGCCATTACCATTCTGTATATTTGGACAATAATTCTGAATGGTATACTGGCTGGCAACCGGGGTCTGCCTAGTTGGTTCCAGTCGAACGAGACAACTAGGTTTCTTGGTGGTGGGACCGAGTAGACGGCCGGATATCGCTCTGATGAACTTCCTTCCTGCGATAAAGGAATGGTGGCATTGCCCCCTTGTTCATCAGAGTCAGTGCTGATGAAGAGAATTTGGACGATGTCATCTTTATTCTCCTCTGTGATGATATCATCCGAAGATAGAGCCTCTGAAGGCAAAACCGGGTCAACTGCCATATCAACCTGTTGACTTCCATCAGGCATGGATCCAGACAGTTCCTCTTCAATGACAGGTGCTTCGGCTGACCACCTGGGCGGGTCAGCTAGGTTCTCAACTAGCGAAGGACTTGGCAGGAGTCTTTGATATCCAGGAGGAAGTTGCGCTCGTAAAATCGGGCGATCTTCCAGAACTCTTTTTGCCTCGTCTAAGAAGGGACAACGGTGGATGGCATGATCGCCTTCACACAGTCTACAGGGAAATTTAGCTTTCCCTCTCTGTCCTGGGGCTTCACTCCCACTAGTTGACGGTGAGCAATCAACATGGCTATCAGAGGTTGATGCTACCGAATTGTGCAAACGGGGAGACCAGTCCCTTAGTATTCGAGGGATACAGGGACAATCTCTATGGAAGTGGTCTCCCTTGCATATGACGCATGGCGATTTAGGCCTGGTCAATGCTGTGTGTGGATTTTTGTCAGATGACTCTCGTTTGCCCCAAGTCGCCTTTGGCTCCTTCTTCTTCTTTTCTTTCTTCTTCTTCTCCTTCTTCTCCTTAGGAGCCTGGTTTTTGGTTTTACCAGTTCCGTCAAGCGAAGAGGAAGGAGGAGAGGAAGATGAAGTAGAAGGCTGGTGGGCGACTCTGGTCTGGTCTGACTGTTGACTCGACTGTTCAGGAATGGTGACGTTCTGAATGACGTTGGTTGAAAAGAGCCAGACTGGCAGGCCAATTGTCAGTCCTGGAAGCGACAATGTGGCCATGTGGGGCGCACCAACATCTCCCCAAGAGGAGAAGGGACTAGGATTTCCACCAAGGGGAATTCCTTGGTTGGTGTGCTCCATCTTTCAACCTAAAGATCAACACAGGAATTAAAGGGTGATTGTTCCGTTTAAAATAAATTTTAACGACGCTTTAGACACAACTTGCTTTTTCAGTTTTAAAGAGTTGAGAAAAAGCTAAAGATGACTCTAGTCTCCTTCGATGTTTTAACGAGCCCAAAGTGACAAATGCTCAGATGGACTTTTTCTGTTATAGAGTCTGAAAAAGGCCAAAAGAAACTGCTCTGGAGTTCTAGGCAGAGGGTGTGCCAAACTTTTCGCAAAACCGCAGAATACTTTTTAAGGTACGGGCAGTCGATCTTCGTGAATGCTGTGTTCACTGCATTGCGATCAGTAGGGCGGCCAACGCGGCTTCCTAAGGATAAAGGATATATGCCTATAGGGGTCTCCCAATATATACGCAACGGTACGTGGGAGCACAATCCGTACTAGCGGTATCGTCCCTCAGGAGGAATCACCCACCTTCCATGAGATCGACAGTCACTAGGCTTAACGATGCCGGAACACGTCTCTAGCCTAGACCTCTATGTTGTGCGTTATGTTACAAACCGTTGTTAGGTTCATTCAGTTTATTTTAGGTTGATCTTTTTAAAGTTTGCCTTTCAAGGTTCACCACGAGATGTATGATACAAATTCCTAAATGCAGTCTAAAGATGATAAGCAAGCTTTATTATCTTTTCAACTTTGAAAGTCCTAGCTACTGAGGGAAAAGAAAGACACCATCTTTTCTCAAAGAGCAATCAACACACTCTAATGCACTTTTCCTAAATCCAACATGAAAACTATCAAATGCAAAATGCACAATGCAGGTGTTTGTTTTCCACTTTCTTAGTATTGATGCCTACAAAGAAAGATTTTTGTACAACTTTGAATTTGCTTTTAAATGATCAATACAAACAAGTTCACTTTTTCGAAATTAGAGAAGATAGAAGAGATTACAACACTTAACAATTTTCGAAATAAAGACTCGTTTTGACACTTAAAAGAGACAAATTCAAACCAATAAGCAAAAGTAAATGTATAATCAATCTGAAAACAGCCAGTGAACTCTCTTCTAAGACCACAATTAATCAGATCTGAATCAAAGGCTACAGGATGACTATTTTACTCATGCAAAGGAAAACTGTAAATGACGCCACAAACACATAAAAACACTCACAGTCTTTTTGTACAAAAGGAGGCGGAATCTAAGCAAAGAAAAGGAGTTATCTGACTGGTACCTATGCTGGTTAAAGGTTGCAAAAAATAGAGATCAAAACAGGGCAACAGAGAGCAGAGAACCCGAGCTGCACAAGGCCAAACTGGTTCAGCGCAACCTCAACACTGAGGATTTGACATTCAGTGTAGGTAGCCTTCACGGGACCTGCGTTGAAATGCAGACTGCCTTCATAGCAGTTGCGCTGAAGGAGAAACTCTCGTTTCTCCTAGGTTCTGGGTCACAAATTGCTCAAAAATCAACAGTTTCAGGCCAAATCAGAAACACAAACAAGGTATAATCAAAGGGATGCTTTGAAAGCTACTAATATCTATCACAAGGATCATCAAATCATTTGTGAATCCATTGTTCAGATCATAGACAAGTCCAGCAACTTGATCAAAGCAGCAACTTTCTACTTTGCATCCGGGAAAGATGCAGTTCGATTGTTGCTGTCAAGTCTATGAAGTAAACAAATGATGGAAACACAAATAAAATGACTAAACAAATCCTTCCCCAGCGGAGTCGCCAATTTTTTGGGGAGGATCAATGCATATGCAGGACGATCCTATCCACCTAAGGTGTGACAGTGCCTTAGCAACAAACGAATACAGCTACACTGGTTTCTTCCTTTATGAAATGTGAAAGAAGAGAGATCAATAGACTTACCGGTGTCTTCCGTTTGTCCCTCGATCCAATCTCCCTTCTCTTTGGGTGTTCACAGCCACTTGCCTTCTTGCTTATCCAGCTACAACTTCCTGCAAGATCACAAGAGAACAACTACTTGCGACAAGAGAACAGCTACTTGAGACAAGAGAAGAACACTACACAAAGAGAGATGTTCACATTCATAACTAGTTTAGGATTAGAAATAAACCAAATACACTAATACATTTATACATTAAAATACATCAACATATAGGAGAAACCAAGATAGCTTTATTGATTAATAACAAGGTTCAGGAAGAGATACAACCCAGAGGGCTCCAATCCAGCATCTCCTTCCCAGCAAATGGAATTCCTATCTTCAGCCCCTTCAAAGCATTAAGCACCCAATGATTCCAGTCTCAAACCAACAACAATTCTTTGCAATAACAAAATTCCAGCCCCTAGATCTCATGGAGGAGAGATCCATATATAGATGTTTGGAGAGAGGATGAGTCAGCTTGAGATCTAACTAGTGTCCTCTCCCTCTATCAGTTCTTGAGTCCACTTGGAGGTTCTTGCTTCCACTTGGAGATTTGGAACCTCTTACTCATCACTAGTCGAATTCCCTGAGGCAAGTGTCATTTTGGAAGCTTCCTGGGTTCTGACACCTTGAGGAATGATTCTGCCACTTGTCCAATCTCGCTCAGCGCAGGTAGCCAGTGTTGGAGTTGACATTCAGCGCAGGTAGCCGGTGGAGCCATTGACATTCAGCGCAGATGGTCAGTGGAGTAGTTGACATGATCCTGAATTGACTTGTTTTTGAGCAGTTTCAGGTGGAGAACTTTTGTGAATTGCTGTGGTTTGTTAGCCTTATTCCTCTAGGGGTAGGAACAACATGTTTAGGGACTTTGGATCCCTTAGATTATGGACATTTCATTCTCAATGCTGTAAGGCACAAAAATGTCTATAACACTGTACCAACCCCATACTTGAACACAATCTTAGAAGCCAAACTGCTTCATTTCTTCCATGAGTTGCTACGATGTATTTTGTCTTTGTAGTTGAAAGTCCCACTACAAAATGCGTTTTGCGCATCCAACTTATTGCACCTCCAAATAGGTTAAACACTTACCCACTTGTAGATATTCTCTAATATAGATATCTAGCCCAATCTACATCAACCAAGCCATGAATTTCCAAAACTTTATCCAATCCTGGTCTTCTTTGGGAGCACAGACCATAATCACTAGTGCCACACAAATACCTGGAAACCCACTTCACTACTTTCCAATGCTCCTTACCTGGTTTTGACATAAACTTGCTCAATACTCCCACTACATGTGTAATGTCTGGTCTTGTACAAACCATTTCATACATCAGGCTACCGACTGTACTTGTGTATGGAACATGGAACATGTCTTCTTCCTATTCTTGTGTCTTGGGACACTTTTCAGTAGATAACTTTACACCTACAGTGATACGAACCTTGACTGGTTTACTATCCTACATATTAAACCTCTGTAGCATTATCTTGACATACTTCCTTTGGTTTAACCAAAGCTTCCTCTTTTCCTGATCTCGTTTAATTCCCATGCCCAAAATATAGTTTGCAGCACCAAGATCTTTCATGTCGAATTTGGATGACAATTTGGTCTTCAATTCATGGATATTTTCTTTGTCATTTCTAGTCAACATCATATCATCCACATACAAGACCAGATAAATAACACTGTCACCAATTAATTTAAAATATACAAAGTGATCTTCTTTGCTTCTGGTGAAGCCAGGTCCCCGTATATATGTATCAAATTTTTGATACCACATCCTTGGTGACTGTTTTAACCCATACTAAGACTTTTTTAACCTGCATACCAATTATTTCTTACCCTTCACCACAAAGCCTTTAGGTTTCTTTATGTAAATCTGTTCTTCCAAATCCCCATGAAGAAATGTTGTCTTCACATCCATCTGTTCTACCTCAAAATCAAAAGCAACAACAATAGATAAAAGTAATCTAATAGATGTTACCTTAGCAATAGGAGAAAATCAATTCCCAACACTTGGGAATAACCTTTTTCTACCAAGCAATTTTTTTATTTCTCCATTTTGACTTCTACATTCATATTATTCTTAAACACCCATTTTCATCCAATGGGTTTCCTTCCAGCTGGAAACTCCACCAGATCCCAAGCTTCATTTTTCTCCAAAGATTCCATTTCATCAACCATGGCCTCTTTCTAGAGTTTTCCATCCCCTTAATCTACTTCCTCCCTCACAATTTTGGGATCATCGTCAGTAATAGATAAAGAAAAAATTGAACAAAAAGTATATGGACTATACCTTTATGGTTGCCTTCTTTCTCAAACTGATCTTCTCATAGCTAGAGTTTGTGGCTCTTCATCTTCTGATTCTTGTTCTGTTGTAGAGTCTCATTCTTCCTCCTTTAGCTCAAACATTATCTTCTCAGGTTCCTTTGGTAGGACTTCATGTTTAATAACATATTTGACCTCTATAAACACCACATCTTGGCTATACACAACCTTCCTTGTTTCTGGGGTCCAAAGATGATAACCTTTCAAACCATCCTTGTACCCAATAGAGAGGCACCTTTCAGATTTACTATCCAACTTAGTTCTTTTCTCCTTTAGAACATGTACATATGCATCACAACCAAATACCCTCATATGTGAAAGAGAGGGTTTATTACCAGTCCATACCTCATGTGGAATCTTATCCTCCAATGTTGATGATGGTGATATATTGACCCAGTAACATGAAGTCTCCACCGCCTCTTCCCCAAAATATTATCCTAACCCGACACCACTAAGCATGCTTCTTGCCTTTTCCATCAATGTCCTATTCATTATTTCCGCAACTCCATTTTCCTTAGGTGTGTATGGAGTAGTCTTCTATCATGCTATACCACACATCTTACAGATCTCTTCAAATGCCTTCCTGCAGAAATCTCCACCATTGTCCTCGGCACCTTTATCTTCTTCTCTACCTGGTTTTGCACCAGAGCCTTAAATTCTTTAAACCTGTCAAATAATTCAAATTTATTCCTGAGGAAATATATCCATGCATTCCATGAGAGGTCATATATAAATTATACATAGTACACAGACTTACCCAGTGATAGAAACTACACAAGTACAAACACATCACTGTGCACAAGCTCTAATATCCCCTTCGCCCTCTTAGCACTAGAGGGGAAACTCATTTGATTCTGCTTCCCGTATACGCCATGTTCACAGAAATTGAAATCCAAATATAAACTAGACATACCTTTTACTGTATCATTACCATGAAGTATTCAAAGGCCCTTCTATCCAATATGTCCAAGCCTTTGATACCATCGCATGGTCTTTTCTCCAAATATCACTAGATTTTTTGTTCCACTTTCAGGAACCAGATAATTTTTGCACCCATCAATAACAATACTACCCAGAAGCTTGCACACAGTTCCAATATGATCCTCACATCAATACCAATGCTCCTTAGATCATCTTGTAGGTATCTTTATCGAACACTTCTTTCACACCTGCATCATCCATCTTTCTTACAAAAAATAGATTCTAGCCAATGTAGGAATATGCAGAACACTCAAAAGTTTTCTAATCATTCCACCTTGAAACTTCAACTTCACTTTTCCATATCTGATGATCCTATCTTTCCTATCATCCCCTAAGGGGACATCACCACCATCATATTTTTCATACCCGCTATGGGGAGTGAAGCAAAAGGATGCACTCGAGTGAATCAACCATGCCTCATGATCTACATGTGTACTTGAAGAAGAAGAAAAGAACACATCCCCACCTTCATCTAAGGTGGTTTTTTCCTCTATATAATGAGAATCATCAGATCCCTTTCCTCTCTCAGGAGCTTCATATCTACAATCCTTTTTTAAGTTCCCTTCATTTCCACATATCTAGCACACCCTTACAAGTTTTCCTAGATATTCAGATCTCCCACTTGAGGAATTATTTTTGTTTATGTTCTATGACCTTCCTCATATAGATAAGGCATCTCCATTCTCTCCTCCATATTTTTCGGCCTCATCTCCTTCGATAGAAAGGATGAGACTATTTCATCAAACTTCCAGGTAGTTGTATTGATACTTATTGCAAAAATCAGTCTATCCCATGAATCTCGTAGAGAACACAACAAACTGAAGCCCTTATCTTCATTTGAAAATTTAATATCAATAGATAACAATTAAATTACCACAATATTAAAGGCATTCAGATGCTCTGTAATCAAGTCTCCATCCTTCATCCTCAGGTTATACAACTTTTTCTGTAGGAAGAGTTTGTTCACGAGAGACATAGATTGGTACAAATTCCCTAACTTGTCCCACAAATCCTTTGTTGTAGCTTCCCCTGATACATTCAACAATATTGAATTTAAGATACACAATTGTATTGTGCTCCTTTTTATATCAGTCTCAGGGTCATGTGAAGCGAAAGGATGCACCCTGAGATTGATATAAAAAGGAGCGAAATCACTATCATGAGACTGACCTTCTAATGTTGGCCCAAAGATCAGCTCAGGACTGTCATCCTCCATGTTTACCATGTCAGATGATGGATCTAAATTCAAAATTTTAGACACCTAACCTTTATAATTGTTGTTCTTCGTCAACTCAGTCAAAGGAATGGATATTTTTAACTTAGAAATTTCATTTTCTAAGTTAAAAACTGAGACGTTTTCTACCTCTTTCGCTGAAACATCCTTCTTTTCCATTTTCTCCTTTGACACACTTGGCTGATTGGGTCTTTCACTTGCTGATGGCATTTTTCTGGTGTTAGGATCAACTGTCTTTTTTCCCTTTTTCTGCACATTGGGAGGATCATTCTTTGACGTTGCTACCTCCTTCCTTTTCTAAATTGGATTTATGGGCACATCTCTACTTAGAAGTGAATATTGTCGCTGCTGAGCTAACAATTCATTCATGTATCCTCTTTGGTATTCATCGGAATCTTTCTCAAGAACTGTTTCATTTGCCAAAATGAAATTTTCATCCCTTTGTTCAACTGAATTCTCGGAGTACTCTTCATCTTCAGTGATGAAAATTGGCATATCATTAGGTGTAAAGAGACGATTCTCTTCTCCGATTACTTTCTCCTCCTCATCTGATTCCAAACCATGTACAAAATTCTACTGCAAGGGTGTCTTCACTTACTGCTGCGCTGCTTGATCTTGTGCTCGCTGCTCTCTTTGTTTTATCCTAAATTGTGGCTGCTGTTAGACATGGAAGTTAGGATTTCTGAATTGTGGTTCAGATTTGTCAATTTTCAATCTGTCGAACATCTTCTCCATCTTCCGAAGCACTTGATCTAAAGTGGAAACCTCTTCCTTTATTGTTACCTTCTTTTCAGCCTTTGCTCTAGCTCTCTTGGCAAGGAGATTAGCTTCAACGCTGACTGCAATTTTCTGCATGTCTTCCAAAGTAGCCAGATCTCTCTCTCTTAATTGATAGGCCATATCAGTATCAAAACCATCCATAAAATTAATCAAAGCCAGCCCCATAGGTGGCTTTATATGATCAGGAATTGCATTGTAAATTGAATTGAATCTAATACAGTAATCTTGAATAGACTCACCAACATTCTGCTTGATGTTCTCATATTCGGAAAGGATTTGAAGAGGATTTTTCTTCACTTCCCAGCGATCCAAGAATTGTCTCTGCAGATTAGCCAATGTAGTGATACTTGCAGCCGGCAAAGCTCTGAACCATTTCCTCACTTCACCACCAAAGGTTTGTACAAATAGTCTCATGGTCACATTTTCTGCATCAATCTCATGGAGGTCAAAGAAATTTGTCATCCTATCCACATGTTGCTGAGCTGTAACACTGTGAGGGGTGCTATCAAACAATGGAATTTTACTTTGATAATCAATGGGCATATCATCCAAATTTTTAGGCAGCATAAGGGGTGCAAAACGAGCAGCCATTGCTCTTGTTGGATTTGCAATCGGTCTTGGGGATGTTGGGGGAGTGGGTGGAGCTGATGTATGGGGTGTATGAGGAGGTGTGTGTGGAGGCAAAGCAATCTCGGATTTTTGAGGAGTAGAAGGAGTGTACGGAAGCGACACTACTACAAATTTTTTATCAGAAACAGTAGGCTGCACAGGGATGGTGGGAATGAAATGCAGTTTGGTGGGAATTTTTGAGCTAGATGCAATTGCAGATGACCCAAGGGTTGCAGATGTAGTCTCTAAGAAATCAGCAATATTAGAAGCCACAATTGAAGTCTGTAGCTAATTCAAGATATAATCATCAATAAATTTATTGGCCCTTTCAGTTTCAAGATTTCTAACAAACTCTGGCTTGAAGGCAGTTGAAGAAACAATGCTTTCAGATTTGGTTTCAAACAAAAACAACTTGAACTGCTCATCAAACTCAAGATCCTCAAGATACTCAAAGCCAATAGGACATGAATGAGATTTGAACATGGGAATCACAGAACTTCCTTGGCGAAGGATTCTCATAATAAGATTGGGATTTTCATACATAGGAGGGGGATCAGGGTCCAGATATGCTCTGGTATGTCTTCTGGAAGCCAGTGTGCTATTATTTCCAAGAAACCAAATGGACATTAACAACTTGTTCAGGCTATCAAATCCTAAACTTATCATCCAAAATCTTAGAGTTATGAGATGTACTGGGGTGATTTGCAAGTTAGATATTCTGTTTATAAAACTAGACTGGAGATTGATTGAAGTAGAAAATGGAAAAGAGGGATGTTTCAGTGAAAGAGGTAGAAAAAGTCTCAGCTTTTAACTTAGAAAATGAAATTGCTAAGTTAAAAATATCCATTCCTTTGACTGAGTTGATGAAGAACAACAATTATAAAGGTCAGGTGTCTAAAATTTTGAATTTAGATCCATCATCCGACATGGTAAATGTGGAGGATGACAGTCCCGAGCTGATCTTTGGGCTAGCATTGGAAGGTCAGTCACAAGATAGTGATGTCACTCCTTTTTTATATCAGTCTCAGGGTGCATCCTTTTGCTTCACATGACCCTGAGACTGATATAAAAAGGAGCGACATCACTATCTCGAGACTGAACTTCCAATGTTGGCCCAAAGATCAGCTCAGAACTGTCATCCTCCATGTTTACCATGTCGGATGATGGATCTAAATTCAAAATTTTAGACACCTGACCTTTATAATTGTTGTTCTTCATCAACTCAGTCAAAGGAATGGATATTTTTAACTTAGCAATTTCATTTTCTAAGTTAAAAACTGAGACTTTTTCTACCTCTTTCACTGAAACATCCTTCTTTTCTGTTTTCTCCTTTGACACACTTGGCTAATTCAGTCTTTCACTTGCTGATGGCGTTTTGTTGGTGTTAGGATCAACTGCCTCTTTTCCCGTTCTCTGCACATTGGGAGGATCATTCTTTGACGCTGTTGCCTCCTTCCTTTACTGAATTGGATTTATGGGCACATCTCTACTTCGAAGTGAATATTGTCACTACTGAGCTGACAAAGCATTCATGTATCCTCTTTGGTATTCATCGAACTCTTCCTCAAGAACTGTTTCATTTCCCAAATTGAAATTTTCATCCCTTTGTTCAGTTGAATTCTCGGAGTACTCTTCATCTTCAGTGATGAAAATTGGCATATCATCAGGTGTAAATAAATGATTCTCTTCCCTGATTACTTTCTCCTCCTCATCGGATTCTGGACCATGTACAAAATTCTGCTGCAAGGGTGTCTTCACCTGCTGTTGCGCTGCTTGATCTTGTGCTCGCTGCTCTCTTTGTTTTATCCTAAATTGTGGCTGCTGCTGGCCACGGAAGTTAGGATTTCTGACTTGTGGTTTAGATTTGTCAATTGTCAATCTATCAAACATCTTCTCCATCTTCCAAAGCACTTGATCTGAAGTGGAAACCTCTTCCTTTATTGTTACCTTCTGTTCAGTCTTTGCTCTAGCTCTCTTGGCAAGGAGATTAGCTTAAACGTTGACTGCAATTTTCTGCATGTCTTCCAAAGTGACCGGATCTCTCTCTCTTAATTGATATGCCATATGAATATCAAAACCGTCCCGAAACATAATCAAGGCTAGCCCCATAGGTGGCTTTATATGATTAGGAATTGCATTGTAAACTGAATTTAATCTAATACAGTAATCTTGAATAGACTCACCAACATTATGCTTGATGTTATCGTATTTGGAAAGGATTTGAAGAGGATTTTTCTTCACTTCCCAGCGATCCAAGAATTGTCTCTGAAAATTAGCCAATGTAGTAATACTTGCAGCCGGCAAAACTCTGAACCATTTCCTCACATCACCACCAAAGGTTTGTAAAAACAGTCTCATGGTCACATTTTCTGCATCAATCTCATGGAGGTCAAAGAAATCTGTCATCCTATCCACATGTTGTTGAGCTGTAACACTGTTGAATTTTACTTTGATAATCAGCGGGCATATCATCCAAATTTTGAGGCAGCATGAGGGGTGCAAAACGAGCAGCAATTTCTCTTGGTGGATTTGCAATCAGTCTTGGGGATGGTGGGGGAGTGGGTGGAGCTGATGTATGGGGTGTATGAGGAGGTGTGTGTGGAGGCGAAGCAATATTAGATGTTTGAGGAGTAGAAGGAGTGGACGAAGGCGACACTACTACAGATTTTTGATAAGAGATAGTAGGTTGCACAGGGATGGTGGGAATGAAAGGCGGTTTAGTGGGAATTTTTGAGCTAGATGCAATTGCAAATGACCCAAGGGTTGCAGATGCAGTCTCTAAGAAATCAACAATATTAGAAGCCACAATTGAAGTCTGGAGATGATTCAAGATATAATCGTCAATAGATTTATTGGCCCTTTCAGTTTCAATATTTCTAACAAACTCTAGATTTAAGGTAGTTGAAGCAACAACATTTTCAGATTTGGTTTCAAAAAAAGGCAACTCGAATTGCTCATCAAACTCAAGATCCTCAAGATACTCAAAGCCAACAGGACATGAATGAGATTTGAACATGGGAATCACATAACTTCCTTGGCAAAGGATTCTCTGAATAAGATTGGGATTTTTGTACACATGAGGGGGATCAGGATCTGGATTTGCTCTGGTATGTCTTCTGGAAGCCAGTGTGCTATTATTTCCAAGAAATATAATGGATATTAACAACTTGTTCAGCCTATCAAATCCTAAACTTATCATCCAAAAGCTTATAATTATGAGATGTACTGGGTGACTTGCAAGTTAGATATTCTGTTTATAAAACTAGACAAAAGATTGACTGAAGTAGCATTTATCTACTTGCGCTAATGCAAAGCAAAAGCGTTTCGAAGGCTACCTGGCTAATCTTCAGACTCTGTTTGTAGTTTATAAAATGAAGAACACTAACAAACAAACAATCTCTTTCCCAGTATGGTCGCCACTATGTTAGTGCCTAGATTTACCTCAGGCTGAGAAAAGTAGGATCCAAGGCCAACATCAAACCATTCTTAACCTAGTAGCTAGCCCTACCAGGTCAGGAGAGGGCTCTCTCCGGGTCAATCTCAGCAAATTATGATCACCAAGGGCTTGAGATATCACTGATTTAACTATTGATCTTAGGCTAGGTATATGTGCAAAGAATTTGATTGGATAAAATGATGTTTTTGTTGGCTCTAATGGAAAGGCAGATTTTGGGTGTGGGGAATGAGGCTCAGTCTTGCAGAGGTCTCAATGGGGCAAGGTAGGCAACTGATTTTGGCACTTCAATTCGAATGAGATGGAGGAATTAGACAGGTGAGGAGTTCAAGAGGGAAAGAGAAACCATGGATCCTCTCCAAACAGCTGAAAACATCAAGAAACTAAAGCAAACCTCAAGTAGAGCACTGCAATTTCAATGGATTCTACTTACACTCTTGTTTGATTTAGTTAGGAAGAAACAAGATAGATAATGGCATACATAACGCATAAGTAAATTCACAATTACAAGGAAAAGCACTGTACCAAAACAAAATGCCACAGGGATCCCAAAGAGTGTTGCAAACCCTGGTCTTAATTCCTTAGCCAAAATGCTGATATGAGTGTACAATGAACCTCAAGGCTTTCTCAAAAGTCCAACCATGCCAATGACTGAAAAAAAAAAACATGATATAGACAAACCATAGCTCATCCTAGCCTCTAGGGGTTGAGATCACATGTTTAGGAGCTGTTTCAACTAATTCTAAACTTATAACTAGAAATCAAGAAACAGAACAGCATGCCTCTAGAAACAAGGGAACTGATTCATTTAGTTTCAAACAACTTTTTAACAGATGAATCTACCTCCATAAGTGAATGTTTCACATATTTACATCATCATCCATCAATTTATATTAAATTACATAAAAAAATTGACACTAAGCATGTGAAAAAGTCAAACTTGCAAAAGTTGGGCGAAAAATAGAGCATTCCTGGTCAAACTAGGCCAAATTTCCTCTATGCGCCGCGCCTGATTCTCTATGCATAGCGCCTGTTTGGAGCCGCTTTTGAAGGCCTTCCTGGTGTCAAAATTCACTCCAATTATGCTTGTTGAAAATTTTTGCCTGTCTACTTTCCAACCCAAGTGGAATTTTCGAATTTAGCCTCCATTTGCCCCTCCAAAATTCAGTTCTCCCAACACTGCTTCCTTTGTGTCAAAATAGGGGCAGTGAGGTCATTTTTTGAGTGTTTTTGACCTTTTTGAGGGCTCAAAACCTGTCCAAATTTCTTGGCCATTGGTAGGAAAGCATATTTTTTCATGCCAAATCTAAAAATGCTGAGTTTTTGTCATTTGGAGACTCCTATCAAAAGCGAGCCCCAGGTGGCGTGGCGCATAGAGCAAAAAATCCTATTTTTTGTGCCAAAATTTCCAAAAATGCAAAAATTGCCACAAATTTTTTGAAATTTTGGCTGGGTCTTCTTCATCAAGCATTGTGTTGGGCCAAGGAAGCCTTAGCCAATATCTGAAGTCCTTCATGCTTCTTTTTCCTCCTTGATGCTCTCTTCAGTTTTGCCTTCAAGCTCCTGATTCTAGCTTGGCACACCATATTCCTTGACAAATAATGATATGCCATGTTTCTCAGCATATTCTTTTCATTGATGGCATTTTCTAACCTCCTCTCCAAGTGGATATTGGCTCTTTCAAGCCATGAATCGCGATCGACATTAACTTCTTGCTCAAGTGAAGTGAGCTCCACCCCCCTCCTTTGGGTAGCTTGGCGATTCTCCTGAATGTTTTGCAACTCCATAATCAATTATTGATCTTAAAGCTACTTATTTCTTTGCTCCAAGTATTGTATTGTCAATTTAGCCCTTTCCAAGTTGAGGGAAAAGGCATTGGTGTCTGCCTGCTGCTCTTGAATGACTTCTTTGAGATTTGTGCTCTGCGGGCCCATATCCGTATCATCACCCTCAATGAGAATGAAATCAGTCTCCCACTCACCTGATGGTCCTTCATCCTGTAGTGACCTCTTGCATTTTTCCTAAACCTATTGTGTGATGGCAGAAGCAAGACCCCTTCCACTCCGGTGGATATAATACTCGCTTACCTGTTGCGAACAACCGTCTAGTGCCCTTCTGATAAGTGATAAACACTGGCATACTAGTGGTCTGTGTCTCATGGCCCTCATGTTGATATGAAGGTCCACCTATCTCATGTACAGTCTCTGAAGGTCCCTGAGGAGCTGTGAAAAACTCACAAGAATTGAAGTCCTCCCAAGTGATGCCCTGTAAGCCAAGCTGATGGATGAGCACAATTTTAATGAGAGCAAAATGATATATACTGTTGAACTACTGCTGAGGAGTCTTGTGCTATACTAGGGTGGTCATCTTCTCAATGTTTTGGCACATGAAGTAGGGGAGGTTCATCATCCTCACCCTGGTAAAATGCATCAGCAGTCTAATATGATAAGCATATAAACGGGAAAACCGACCCTCACAGCTGAAATACTTCATGATCAGTTTCGTTAAAGGAGCATATGAATCTTCGAGGTACCGAAAAGGAAAAACTCTCCTGAGCTGTCTCAAATAACTAGGTTTGATGTATGGTTCATAATGCTGCCAGTCAATTTGCTTCCTCTTGTTCCATTGCTCTCCAATGTTAGTAATACTGGTTGCTATTGAAATAGATTCTGGTGTTAATGTGAAAGTGACACCGGATAGAGTGGCTTGACCATCATGTAAATGCAACACAAATAAATGAGCCAACTCATGATGAAACTGAATGCTAGCAACCTTCTCATAAAATTCATAGTAGGGCTGGTGCTGAAAACAAGTGATGGCAAGAGGGTAGGCTTATAACTCAGCAAGAGTGGTTGGTTCTTCTCGAATATGTTTGCCACCTCTATGAGGCCTCCTGGGTGCATGTACCTCTGTAGGTGAGTCACTATGTGTCTCCTCTTCATAATTATATGAGGGATCATATGCCATCTCTGCTAGTGGGTGAACTGTCTTGGAGTTGCCTTGATGAGAAGTAAGTGATTGTGATGTTCTTTTACTTTTGCCACCAAGGGAAAAGTGATATGAGGGACTGTAGAGGGTGGAAACAATGAGGGATTTAGGGACAGATGGGAAAGGGTTTAGTTAAGGGAACAAGGAATTAGAGAGTAATTTGGGAGCTTTTGGTATAGGACTAGGGTTTGGGAATTTGTATTTGGGGTTTTGGGAAATGGGAATCAGGGATATGGGATATGTGAATTTAGGGATATGTGAGTTTAGGGAATAGGGAAATGAGGGAAAATGGAGTGAGGGAGTAGAAAGGTGGACTTGGTGGCTAAATATTCAATACAAACCATAGGCAGTAGTTTCCTTTGAGAGATTTCAAGAGATAGGGTTTGATTTCTTTTTAAACAATCACCATAAGACAACCACCATAAATTGTGTAGTAAAATCTTTCACTAGCCAAGAGGAGAAAGGTACTTACTTATTCACTGGAATATTTTGGTGATTTTGGCATTTTGGAGAAGTTGCTGAAGATTTTGGGCTTGCCGGCTCTATGCGTTGTGCATCAAACCCAACGCATCACGCCCTATGTATGCACTGCACCCTTTCAGTTTAACACTGGAAATCGCGGCCCAATGTGCCACGCCTGCTATGTGCGTCGTGCCCCCTGCCGAGTGCACCGCGACTCTGTCTTGGGGCAATTTTTCACCAATTTCTCTTGCTTTCTCACCAACACGACTTTGCTTTGCCCAACTTTGTCTTTGAAATGCAAATGAACCTTTCAATGGAAGAAATAACATATATACAAGGAGCTTTTAATTTTTTGGTTCATAAAACCCACTTTACAATGTTTGGAAAATGACTTTATTTTTGTAACTCTGTTTTTAGCTTTTCCACTTTATTTGCTTGTGATGAACTAAATGACCTGTGTCTTGTTTTCTTTGCAGGGGGTTGGAGCTATTGAGGCTAGGAAAAGTGACCAGGGTTGCAGGTGAAGTAATTGACATATGAAGGAAATAAAAATTACATGAATTTGTACAATAAAATCTAAAGATACCCTATTTTTCCGGAAAAACACATCTCTGAACACTTGATCATGAAATTTATTGATGTTGGGACCTCCTCATGTGCCTGCTGGTTATTATTGGACTTTTTAAAACCCTTTTTGATGAAACCCTAATGAAACCCTAGAAAAGACTTCTGCAATCTTTAAGACAAAAAGGTGACTGTATACAATTTTTTATAAATAAACATGAGCCAGCAGGTAAATGACATGAGGGAAACTGTAGGAGAAGCCACTACCTTCAGATGATCCATGCACCTAATGGAATGCAGCTAATTGGGTGGGACACTTAATATGCAATGCAACAAGAGGATTTGATCTCTGACGGAGGGATGAAGATACCGACACTAACAACCTGTTCGAATTAAATCATCAATATATAATACTATAATCAATAATTTACCTTTGACTTCAATATGGTAAAGGTTTGCATCTACTTCACTTCTCGTGGAGCCCAACCTAGTGAAATAGTTATCGATCCTGATGTCCAAGCATCGAGTGCTTGTTTCAATCCATACATCTCTTTCTTGAGTTTTCACACATGCAACTGTCTCTCAAAGGTATCAAATCCTTTCGACTGATCAATGTAAACCTCTTCCCCAATCACTCCATTCAAGAATGTTGTCTTCACATCCATCTGATGTATCTTCCATCCCATCTATGTTGCAAGTGCTAGAATTGATTTGATAGAAGGGTACCTTGCTACTGTAGAAAAGGTCTCCTCATAATCAATTCCCTCTACTTGAGAGAACCCCTTGGCCACAAATCTAGCCTTTTATTTCTCAATGCTTCCATCTAATGCTTGCTTCACCTTATAGATCCACATCAAACCTACCACAAACTTATTTGCTGGTCTTGGGACAACTTCCCAAACATTTTTTTGACTATGGAATCATATCCCTCTACCATGGGATCATCCCATACTAGCTTATCCACTGCTTCCTCAAATGAGGGTGGTTCCATCTCGACTAGCTCACTCATCAGAGCCATGTACAAAGTGTACCGATCTAGTGACCTCCTCTTCCCGTGCTGTGATGTGGATGCTCCCACATTCTCTCTAGTATCATGCAATAATTTTTTAGCTTCCCTGGTGTGATTTATTCCATCTCTAGATGTATCTTCATGAGTGGGTGCTTCCACTCTCTCCTCCTCTGCTTGTGGCTACTCCACATCATCTTGAGGTTCTTCCTTTGGATCCAGAAGCTCTTTATTCACATGTACCTAAATCTCCCTCTCAAGGGAACATCTCATATCCTTCTCTTCATCGAAATTCACATCTCTATGAACAAATCTCATCCTGTAAGATGGTAGCTACACCTAATAGTTGTGAGGTGTATCAGTGTACCCAAAAAAAATGCCCAACTAAGTTGTCGACTCTAGCTTTTTCCTTTCATCCTTGGTAACATGACAATAAACTGATGAACCAAAGATCCTGAAGTGTGACACATATGGTTTCTTCCCTGAAAAAATATTCTTCTGGTATACTCATCCCGAGAATTCAATGAAGACTCATATTCTGAATATATATCATTTTGTTGCATGATTTAGCCCACAAGTGCAACAATAGGCTCTAATCATGAAAAACTGCCTGTGCATCTCTCACAATACTTTTTTTCTTCCTCTCAGCCACCCCTTTATTTTTTGGGTTATGGGGTGCTATTAACTCTCATCGAATGCCTTTTTATGCACAGAATTTCTTGAACTCATTCAACAAATATTCTCCATCATTATCTCTCCTGAGAGACTTCACTTTCTTACCAGTGAATTTCTCAACAACTGCTTTAAATTCACAAAATTTGGAGAATGTTTGGTGTTTCTTTTGGATGAAGAAAATACAACACTTACATGAGAAATAATATACAAATATCACATAATACCAATGCTTGGCCATGGGTTATATCGAGAAAGTTCCACACACATCTAAGTGAACTCTTTCAAGGACTGCTTACACTCTACTTTCCTTATTGTGAAAGGTGGATTTAGTGTACTTCCCTAGTGTACACCCTTTGCATGTATCTCTTTTCTCTAGTGCACCTTTGGGAAGTCCTATAGAAATATGTTGCATGATCTTAAAGGCTCCATGGTGAAAATAACCTTGTATCCTCTACCATAATTCATCGATGTCTGCCTCTACACCTTCTCTGATTTCGTGCTCAAAGAAACACAGTCTTCTACGTCCAATTTTTAGAGGTTCTTCACCCGAACCCCAATCGGCTTCACTTGTCTCATGGAGATATGTCTAAGGAAGGCCTTTCCTTTGCTAAATATCAAATTGTATCCATGATCTTCCAACATAGCAACTGAAACTAAATTCTTCTTCAGACCCAAAAAATACATGAGATCTTTTAATGTGATAGGAGAACTAGACCCCCTCTGAAAAATAATTGTACCTATATTGGTTGCATTATACCTTCCATCTCAATGTGAATATGAGGTCCTTCTCCTCCAACTCACTGAAAAATTATTTGTTATGCATCATATGGAATGAGGCTCAACTATCTAGATACCACACACTACCCATCACCGATGTCACCATGCATAAAATGAGTGTAAAATCCAACTCGAATTGTGAAGCTAGAGCTTCACCCACCACTCATCCCGAGGGATTCTTGTTATCCCTCTTGTGAAGACACTTCATGGCATAGTGTCCCATCTCATGATAGTGAAAATATTTAATCTTCGAAAAGTTATTCTTACCTGCCTGACCAGAATATCCTTTGGATTGGAATTTCTTCCCTTTCCCTTTCTTTGCCTTTCCAACCAAGTCACATTTCTCCTCCTCATCATGCTTGGATGAGGTTCCATCTATGGTGTTTTAGCATATCTCTTCTTATACCAAATGGGACCACAATCACTCCCAATTTGGTAGCTTGTCCCTCCCATTTATTGAATCCTGGTAGTTGTCCCAGCTCTTGGAAAGGCCTAGAAGTGCTAGGCTTACTAGATCACCTTCAACAGCTGTAATACCAACACTCCCAAGTAAATCCTAACATTGGGTGAACTTACTCAAGTACTATGGTACTTTGTCTTCCATCTCCATCTTGATTTTCTGAAGCTTTTCCTTTAATGTCAGCTTCATGTCATCATTTTGTTGAAAATGAAACAAAAAAATCCCAATTTAATTTTGTCCTTGAATTAAATTAGGAATAAAATTGTAATTCCACATCTCATGCCAACTTGTATTAGTTACATAATTTAATTTGACTTAGTCGGCTCAGTTAATTTGAGTTGAGGGTCTAACTAGAGTCATGTAGGGTGTCTCATACAATTAGGAGCACTAGTTGAGTTTATTTTGAGTTGTAATTATTTAATTCAGTCTAACTCAGTTAAAGTCAATTAAACTAGTTCCAACTGATAGAGGAATTAGTGGCAGGTCTAGCACTGGGGTGTTTCCTGTAGTCTAGTGGGGTGTTTCTTATAGTTGAGTGTGGTGTGAAGTACAATGCGGTGTTTCCTGAAGTGTAGTGTGGTGTTTCCTAAAGTACAGTGCTGTGCTGCCTCAAGTTCTCCACTCACATTAAAATATGTCATGTATGTTCCGGGTTTTAAGAATAATTTGGTTTCAGTTGCCATGTTGGAGGACCATGGTTACGATATGATATTTAGTAAGGGAAAGGATTTCCTTCGTCACATAGCCTCAAGACAGGTGAAGCATATCAGGGTTTGGGTGAAGAACCTCTACAAATTGGATGTAGAAGACTATGCTTCTTTGAGAAAAAAAATAGAGAAGGTGTAGAGCCATGACATCGGTGAGTTGTGGCATAGAAGATTGGGTCACTTACACCACAGAGCTTTGAATATCATGTAGAAAATCTATACAAAACTCCCCAAGGGTACACTAGAGCAAAGAGACACATGGAATGGGTGTACATTAGGGAAGTACACCAATGCTTCCTTTCTTGATAAAGACAGTCAAGCGCAAGCGATCCTTGACAGAGTTCACTCAGCTATGTGTGGACCATTCTCGATAGCCTCCACGGCCAAGCATAGGTATTATGTAATATTTTTTGATGATTTTTCTCGTAAGTACTGGATTTTCTTCATGTAGAATAAAGATCGAATGTTCGCTAAATTTTGGTGAATTTAAAGCACATGTCGAGAAAGATACTAGCATGAAAGTTAAATATCTTAGAAGTGATAACAATGGAGAATATGTTTTCAATGAATTCGAGAACTTTTGTGCATGAGAAGGAATGTGATGGGAGTTAATAGAACCCCATAAACCATAATAGAATGGTGTGGCTGAAACGAAGAACAAAGGTATTATGGGAGATGCGCAGGTGATGTTACATGATCATGGCCTACCATTTCCCTTGTGAGCTGAAGCATGCAACACAATTGTATATGTTCATAATAGGAGTCCTCATCGGATTCTCTTCATGAGTACACCAGACAAAGATTTTTTAGGTAAGAAAATAGATATGGCACACTTCAATCTATTTGGTTCATCATTTTACTCTCATGTTACCAAGGATGCACAAAAAACACTAGAGCCAACAACTAACTGGGCATATTTGTGAGGCACATTAATACACCTCAAAACTATGGGGTGTACCTTCCATCCAATAGGATGATAGTGATTTGTAGAGAGGAAGAGAAGGCCATGATATGTTTCCTTGAGAGGGATCTTCAGTTACATGCAGATGCTTCCAGTCTAGCCATAGAAAAGAGAAAGAATGGTTCTTAGGAGAAGGAATTCATTGTTAGTTCTTCCTAACTATTGGCAGTCGAATATGGGTTACTACCCGAGAGTTTCCTTACATGTATCCTAGTTGTGGGCTACCAATATTTTGACAATTGAGAATTGAAACATATCCATGTGATTTCATAGTATATTTCTCATTTCCCCTTATTGATGCACCCATTAGATCACTTAGGAGTAATATACCCCCATTGAGGAGCTTTTAGCTCTAAAGGAGGAACCTTAGGATGATGTGGAGGAGAGAGTGGAAGCACCCACTCATGCAGATACTTCCATAGTTGGAAGGAAGCACACTATAGGGGCTGAAAGATTGATGCATGATTGTAAAGAGAATATGGGAGCACCCACATGACAACACAGGAAGAGGAGGTCACCAGATCGGTACACTAGCTACGTGGCTCTGATGAGAAAGAGTCTAGAGGTTGAGACATCCTCAATTGAGGAAGCAGTGCAGCAACCAGTATGGGTTGATACCATGGTTGAGGAGTATGACTCCATTATTAGAAACAATTTTTGTGAAGTCATCCCAAGACCAACAAACAAGTTAGTGGTGAGTTCCAGATGGCTTTACAAGGTGAAGCAAGTACCATATGGGAGTGTGGAGAAATAGAAATCCAGATTTGTGGCTAGAGGGTTCTCTCAGGTGGAGGGAATTGATTAAGAGGATAAATTTTCTCTAGTAGCAAGGTACTCGTCAATCATATCTATTTTAGCACAATCAATGCAAATGGGATGGAAGATACATCAGATGGATGTGAAGACAACATACCACAATGGTATGTTTGAGGAAGAGGTGTATATTAGGCAACCAAAAGGATTTGAGACCTTTGATAGAGAATCGCATGTGTGATGACCCAAGCAAGCGATGTATGGACTAAAACAATCACCCCGTGTTTGGCACACCATGATTGACAACTATTTCATTAGGTTAGGCTTCACTAAAAGTAAAGCAGATGCGAACATTTACCATATTGTGGTTGAAGGTAAATTGTTTGTTATAGTATTATATGTTGATGATTTAATTCTTATAGGTGATGAGAAGTAGATAAAATCTTGCAAGAGAATTTGAGATGAAGGACCTAGGGTTCATGTATGATTTCCTTGGTATGGAAGTATGGTAATGAGATGGGGAACTGTTTTTCTCTCAGGGAAAGTATGCCGATGAGATACTAAAAAAGTTCCACATGGAGAGAAGAAAACCCATGGAGACTCCTCTAGAAGTTAATTGGAGGAAGGAAGATGCTACTTCAAATGAAGTAGTGGTCTCTCAGGGAAAGTATGCCAACAAGATACTAAAGAAGTTCCACATGGACAGAATCAAACCCATGGAGATGCCTCTAGCATGTAATTGAACTAAGGAAGATGCTACTTCAGGTGAAGTAGTGGAGGCTACTATTTATGTGGAATCACTCATGTATTTCGTGAACACATGACCAAACAATGTTTTGTATTTAACCAGCTTATTCAAGAAATGGTTAAGACAACCAAACTCTATTGGAAGGCAGAAAAACATGTGTTGAGATACCTCAGATGCACCACTCAGTTTGGTCTTTGATACAGATGGATAGAGGGAATGAAGCTTCAAGGCTTCACATATCCATATTGGGATGGGATTCCATTTAGATAGGAAGAGCATATCAAGGGGAATATTCAGAATTGGGTCAGCAACAATTTCTTGGTACAAGAGGAAGAAAGGATCATTTGCACTCAGTTTAGCAAAATCAAAGTGAATGGTTTCTATTCAAGTAACTTGTGAGGCCATTTGGATGAGGAAGGTCATTGTTGGGTTATTTTTTTAGCAGATGGATCCTATAGTGATTTAATGTGACAATCAAAGTTGTATCAATCTCTCTGAGAATCTAGTTTTTCATAAGAAATCCAAGTATATCGACATCTGATATCACCATCTACGAGATTGTGTGCAAAGGAGAATCATGTTGCTAGTGTACATTCCCACAGAGAAGCAGGATGTAGATATTTTGACAAAGGAATTGTCAAGACGAAAATTTGAGTTTCATAGAGGCATGATTGGGGTAGAATATAATTCATTTCTTGTTGAGAGGGAGTGCTGAAAATGTAACAAGAAAATCCTAATTTAATTTTGTGATCCAGGTGGATATTGGTGGCCACCCGCCAAGTCCACTTGGAGCCCCACCATTGTTTCTTTCAGCTTTTCAGTTTCCTTAATTGTAGCACAGTTTACTATTTTTAGCATTTTTTCAGGTCCTGAACTTCCCAAGGTTGTAGATCTTGGATAGATATTTCTAACGAGATATTGTGTGCATCAAACAAAGATTGTATGCCAAAGTTACGACCCCGGGAAGTTGATGTACCAATTTACCCAAACGGGGCCCACAATTTGGCGTTTCATCTTCTAGGGTTAGGTTTTTGGATGTTTAGGGTTCTCCATTGTTTCTCAACAATAAATATTCCTTCGAGCCTCATTGTAACATAGTTCAGAGGCATGTAGCCACAACATCTCTTCTCAGAGATAAGCTACCATCGCCCTAGCTGGTTTATTTCCATTTCTGTTTGTAAGCATATTTCAGTATTTTACAGTAATGAAATGAAGTATTATTTCCACTACATCTCTGTGTTTCTGGTTATCTCTATAATTTTTTGCATTCCTCTTTAAATCTGGATCACTGGTATCAAAGTGTTCTTCTCGTTCTCTGTCTTTCCTTTCATGTCCCCAACGAGGTCGAGAGATAAGGAGTTAGGGCTTGAACTAGTCGAACCTTTGCAAGACCAGCCTTGCAAATCCCAACAACCTCGCATGGTGGATGAAAAGAAAGACAAGGGGGCAGGAGATCCTATCAAAATCTTGCTTGAAGAGGCCCTCGAGCAACAAAGGAACATGATGATGGACAACTTTAAACAGATCCTTCAGCGGTTACCCAGGGGAGACACATCTACTTCCAACAGCTACTCTGGAAGCGCCACACCCTTTAAGGTACAAGTTAACTTTGACATTCCCATATTTGAGGGTCGAATAGATGCAGATGTCATAGATACATGGTTAAATATGCTAGAAGGGTTTTTTTCTGTTCATAATTTTCCTGGCCAGGAAAAGATTACTTTCGCTCTTCTCAAAGCCGGCCCCCATGTCAAGGACTGGTGGGAAACCTACTACGAGCAGAAGGATGAAAGTACAGCCTCACTATTTTCAGCTACATCCACTTGGGATTCATTCTAGACTACCATCAAGGAGAAATACTACCTTGTCGGAAGCTATGAGGATCAACACATAAAGTGGACGACACTACGGTAGGGAAGGGTCCAAGGCATGTCAGAGTTTACCAATATTTTCCATACCCTTCACACAAAGTCGGGTATCAAGGATTCAAAGCAACATTTGGTACTCAAATACCACGGTTGCCTACAAAAGTACATTTAGGAAGAAATAGAATTCCTGAACATATCCTTACTCGGCACAACATCCTAATATGTCGTCAAGATCAAGAAAAAATTTAAATAGAAGAAGCGAGACTTTGGAGCTGTGAATCTGAAGCAAGGGAAAGGTGCCCCCAAACTACAGAACAAAGGAAAAATCCAAGGTAGGTCATCCCAAGAAAACACGCCAGAGATGCAAGAAAAGAACAACACCGTGAAGCTGAAAAAGGACACAGGAAGTGGTGTGAGTTCCATAAGAGCTCCACTCACAACACAAGTGAGTGTCGGGCCAAGCAGTCACTCATGGCCAAGCTAAGGGTTTCAAAATCATATGCATATTCCAACTCTGAGTCAGAACCTAACGAGGGGAATGACAAAGGGAAGAATATTATCGATGCGGAGCCCAATGCCACTATTGCCACAACGAAGATCCAAAAGGAGGAACTCGAATATCCAAAGGAGGAGCATCTCTTCCACTCATAGATGTGGATAAAGGGCTCCCCGCTACAGTTCATTGTCGATAGCGGGAGCCAAAAGAACCTCATTTCAGTAGAGTTCGTGAAGTGATTTGGATTATCGACCATAGCACATCCACAACCATACACCATCTGGTGGCTTCACCAAGGATGGGATCTTCTCGTAAGCCAGCAATGTCATGTTCCATACAACATCAAACCCTTCACGGATGAGGTATTGTGTGACGTTGCCCCCCTTGATGTTTGTGATGTATTATTAGGACAACCATACTTTTGGAAGTGACATGCTATCTATGAATCATGGCCCTGTGTTGTTTTTTTTACTTAGGGAAATAAGTTTTACATGATATTGGAGGTAGCACTGCCTACCTCCATCTCTTTGCTTACTACAAAATGATGCAGTAACCTCATTTCCAAAACTGGGAAATGTGTTTTCCTGATGATACGACCTTAAGGAAAGAAGAAGACAGTGGCCATGACCTCTAAACAGGGCCCTCCGCACGAAAACTATAGATGGACAAGGTCATGGAGGAGTACGAGGACATCTTCACCTCCCCCTGTTATAGACATTTTTGTGCCTTACAGCTCTAAGCATGAAATTTCCATAATCCAAGGGATCCAAAGTCCCTAAAAGTGTTGTTCCTACCCCTAGAGGAACAAGGTCAACCAATTACAGCTTCTCCCAGAAGTTCTCCACCAGAAACTACTCAGAATCAGTCAAATCAGGATCATTTCAGCTGCTCCACTAGCTACCTGCGTTGCATAGCACCCAAGTACACTAGCTAGGTGTGTTGCAACGCACCTAAAAGCACTACCAGGGTGCGCTGAGCGGGAAATGACAAATGGCAGTGCCATTCCGCGAGGTGGAAAGACAATGGAAGCTTCCAGAATCTTCCCCCATGACACTTGCCTCACTGAGTTCGACCAAGGATGAGTAAGATGCTCTCAGCCTCCAAGTGGAAGCAAGAATTGACAGAGAGAAGCCACAAGTCAAATCATAAGCTGACTCATCCTCTCTGCATACATCTATATATGGATCCCTCATCCCAGAGATCCGGGGGCTGGAATTTTGTACTTTGCAGAGAATTGTTGTTGGTTTTGAGATTGAGATTAGTGCATTGGGTGATTTATGCTTTGTTGGAGGTGAAGAAGGGATTCCTTTGCTGGGAGGTAGATGCTGGATCGGGACTCACTTGGTTGTATCTCCTCCTGGATCTTCTTGTTATATCAATAAAACTATTGAGTTTCTCCTGCATGCTTGTGTATCAATGATGTTTTGTTATATTTGCATGTTTAGCTTAAATCTGATCCTAAGCTATTTATGAATGTAAATCTATGTCTTTGTGTAGTTTTCCTCTTCTGTGATCTTGCAGGAACTTGGTGAAGCTGGGCATGTAAGGGAGCAGGTAGCTGGAAGCTGTCAAAGAGGAGAGCGATTGGATCAACGGACTAGCGCAAGACACAGGTTAGTTCATCCTATTCCTCTTCGTTTACATTTCATAAAGAAGAATACGAAAGTAGTTTTCCTTGTTTGTTGCTAAGGCACTGTCACACCTTAGAGTGGGATAGGGGTGTTCTGAGTAGATACTTTTCCCAACAACAAAATGGCGACTCCACTGGGGATCGTGTCTAGTTAGTTTGTTTGTGTTTCTCTTGTTGTTTGCTTCATAAACACAGAAGTAGCAATCGAACTGCATTTGCCATTATCAAATGCAAAGTAGACACCTACTACTTCAATCCACTCACTGGATTTGTTTATGATTTGAACAGCTGATTCACAAATGATCTGATGACCCTTTGTGATAGCTCTTAGTCCTCCTTTAAATCATCCCTCTGATTGTACCTTACTGATTGCTTTTACTCGGCCAAAATCCATAGATTAAACTGCAAACCGTGACCCAGAACCCGAATAGAAGTCTCGTTTCTGCCCCAGCGTAGGCCCTGTGAAGAGGTTCTGCATTTCAACGCAGGTCTCGAGAGGGCTACCTGCGCTGCAATTCAGTTTCTCTGTGCAACAGGTGCGCTGATCAACCTTTGCCCTGTGCAGCTGAGGTTCTTTGCTTCATTTTGTTCAGTTTTATCTCTGATTTTTGCAACCTGTTATCAGTGTGTGTACCTGTCTGAAAACCCCTTTTCTTTGCCTTAATTCTGCCTCCTTTGTACAAAAAGACTGTAGGTGTTCTTTGTGTGTTTGTTACATCATTTAGAGTTTTCCATTGAAAGAGTAGAATATTCATACTGTCGTCCTTATATTTAGATCTGTCATAAGTGTCGATTTTGATCTTAGGAGAAAGTTTGTTTGTTGTTGACAGTTGATTATACTTTTTACTTTTGCCTTTGGTTTGAATTTGTCTCTTTCTAGTGTCGAAACGAGTGTTTATTTCAAAATCATAAAGTGTCGTAATCTTCTCTACCTTTTTGATTTCGAAAAGAAGCTTGTTTGTGTTTTTCACTTGAAAGCAAATTTAGATTTGTACATCAACTTTCTTTTTAGGCATCAATATTAAGAAAGTGAAAACAAATACATGCATATGTGCATTTGCATATTGATAGTTTGTATGGTTTGATTTAGGAAAAGTGCATTTACAGTGTGCTCTTTGCTCTTTGAGAAAAGATTGTGTCTTTCTTTTCCCCTTGTAGCTAGGATTTTCATTGTTGAAAAGAGATAAAAGCTTGCTTATCATCTTTAGATTTCATTTAGGAATTACATCTACATCTCGTGGTGATCAAAAAAGGAAAACTTCTAAGAAATATCAACTTAAAATAAATTGAATGAATCTAACAACGCATTGGAACTTAACGCACAACATAGAGGTCTAGGCTAGAGACGTGTTCCAGCGTCGTAAAGCCTGGTAACTGTTGTCCTCACTGATGGTTGGGTGATTCCTCCACTGTGAGACGATAAGTGCCAGTACAGATTGTGCTTCCACGTACCGTCGAGTATATATTGGGAGACCCCTATAGGCTTAAAACCTTTTATCCATAGGAAGTCGTGTCGGCCGCCCTACTGATCGCAATGCATCGAACACAGCATTCGAGAAGATTGACTGCCGTACCGTAAAACGTATTCTACAATTTTGTGATTGGTTTGGCACACCCTCTACCTAGATCTCCAGAGTAGTCCCTTTCATTCCTTTTCAGACTCCTTAATAGAAAATGTCCATCTGAGCACTTGTCACTTCAGGCTCATTAAAAATCGAAGGAGACTAGAGTCATCTTTTGTTTTTTCTCGACTCTTTAAAATTGAAAAAACAAGTTGTGTCCAAGCATCTTAAAATTTATTTTAAATGGAATATTCATACCCTTTTCCTACGTTGATCTTAGGTTGAGAAAATGGAGTCTACCAACCAAGGAATTCCCCTTGGTGGAAATCCTAAGTGGAGATGTTGGTGCACCCCATATGGCCACATTGTCGCTTCCAGGACTAACAATTGGCTTGCCAGTCTGGCTCTTCTCAACCAATGTCGTTCAGAACACCACTATTCCTGAACAATCGAATCAGCAGTTAGACCAGTCCAGAGTTACCCACCAACCTTCTACTTCCTCTAATTCTTCCTCTCCTCCTTCCTCTTCGCTTGATGGGGCTGGCAAAGCCAAGAGTCAAGTTCCTAAGGAGAAGAAGGAAAAGAAGAAGAAAGAGAAGAAGAAGAAGGAGCCAAAAGCGAATGGGGGAAAATGAGTGTCGTCTAATGAAAATCCACACACTGCACTGACCAGGCCTAAATCGCCATGTGTCATTTGCAAGGGAGACCACTTTCACAGAGAGTGTCCTTGCATCCCTCGGATACTGAGGGACTGGTCTCCCCGTTTGCACAATCCGGTGTCGTCAACCTCTGATGGCCATGTTGAAAGCACACCATCAACTAGCGAAAGTGAAGTCCCAGGACCAAAAGGGAGAGCTAGATCTCCCTGTAAACTATGCGAAGGTGATCACGCCATCCACCGTTGTCCCTTCTTAGACGAAGTTAAAAGAGTTTTGGATGATCGTCTGGTTTCACCGTTACGACTTCCTCCTGGATATAAAAAACTCTTGCCGAGTCCTTCATTAGTTGAGAATCCAGCTGGCCCGCTCAAGTGGTCAGCTGAAGCGCCTGTCATTGAAAATAAACCAGCTGAATCCATACCCGATGAAAGTCAAAAGGTCGAGGTGGCAGTCAACCCGGTCTTGCCTTCAGAGGTTTTATCTTCGAATGACACAGTCACTGGAGAGAACAAGGATGACACCATCCAAATTCTCTTCATCAACACAGACTCCGATGAACACGGGGGAAACCTACCCATTCCCTTACCGTAGGAAGGAAGTTCGTCAGAGCCGTACCCGGCCGTCTACTCGGTCCCACCTCCAAGAAACTTAGTTGTCTCCTTCGACTGGAATCAACTAGGCAGACCCCATTTACCAGCAAGCATACCATTCAGAATTATCATCCAAATATATAGAATGGTCATGGCTGGTACCATCATAGATGAGGGGGCTTCTGTGAGTATCCTTTCCTCTACTACTTGGAAAGCACTTGGTTCGCCATCGCTTTTGCCTGAGATGAGAAATCTGATAGGCTTTGATAAAGGAACCAGTCGACCTTTAGGGATCCTCCCCAATGTGCCCATAACATTGAAAGGGAAGACAGTTCAAATGAACGTAATGGTCATTCAAGGACCCTTGGATTATAACCTACTCCTTGGACGAGACTATATTTATTGCATGGGAGCCATCGTCTCCTCACTCTTTAGAGTAATGTGTTTTTCGCACGAAGGAAGAGTGGTCAAGCTCGTGGACCAGCTTTCATTTCCCAGATCACGCATCGCAAATAGTCATATACCATCCCTAAATGGTCTCTTCACGCAAGAAATGTCTCAAACCACGGTCCGTCCTCCCGATGAGCGCGAGTAATTCGGAGGGATATGACTAGAACCCAGGGGGCATGCGTCCTGGTCTGCTTCGGCAGCAAAACTTCGGGTATAGGGTAGGTTTCCGCAGGAGAATATGACTAGTCTGTACCCCGTCCATCAATGGAAGAGGGGTTATTCTAGAATAAGATTCTCTTGTCAAAGTTATGTGTGTGGCGCTCATTGTCACTCACCTTTGTTTATCTCGGTAGACATCGCCGAGGAAATGTTTCATTTGTAACGCGAATGAGACAATCTTTGGTAACCTGAAAGAGGTAGGCCTTTCCTGATAGAACAAATGTTTTGTCTGCAAATTGAAGGGTAACCTTGAAATCATATTTTATACCTGGGGGCATGCAAACCTTTTGGAGTGCAAGCAAGGGGCGGCTATTTATTTTTTAAATTTTTAGGTCCTCCCTTTAAACCCGTAGGCTAACCCTTTAAACTCGTAGGATTAGTCATTTCCTAACTTGCATAAAGAAAGGATGTGGGGAAAAAATCTAAATGTTGCCGTTTTATATGAGACATTCTTATCATATGACTGGATTATCGAGCAATTTTAGCACATAGTTCATGCTCGTTAAAAAATAAACATAAGACCGAGATGAGTTTTCCATTCATGTGGTTTTGCAAAGCAAAATGTAGTATCAAAGTTTCTGGACTGACAGTCTAAGCCCAAAATCGCCATTTTCACGTGGCTCCAAAGAACGCTTTCTCTGAACCAACTGGATCCACTCCCAATCACCAATTTATTCTCTACTACCAGGCATTCATCATCCTTGGATGCTAGGAGAGCTTCCACCCTAGGTGAGTGAGCGTTCTGCCTGCCACCAATATCCTTCGCCTTGTGGAGTTAGCGTTCATCCACGATTCTCCTTGCACTCGGAAGCGCAAGACCCTCCTTCATTCGTGGTGGTACATACATGCCGTGAGATTCGAGGTTAGGTATAATCAATTTTTATAGAGATAGCGCTTCCGCGTTTAAGCTCGTTAAAAAATGAACTATCCTCCGGTAAATAACCACCGTGAATGTAACATTATCAGCCATTAAAGCCTTGGTCGTGTTTGCACCGTCACCTCCACTTTTCCATTGGCCGATCATTCACCTCCATTTGATTGTTTACCCATTTTGAGGAACAGCTGCGAAGAGTGATTTCACTAGCCATCCTTGTGACACTGCCGTGCTTGGAAAATTCCAACCCTTACCTGGAATCAGTTGCTACCCATTTTATCACTCGTTCCTCAAAAGACCAGTCTTCTTTAAGCTCTTTTCATCTGACTCGTAAAACATGAAAAGATTGCCGAGTTATGGCCTTCCAGCTCGTTAAAGTGACCGTAAGTGCTATCCCTCCTCTAGATTTTAATCTTTTTGGACTTGAGGGATTATTACACAAAACGATCGAGCGCTTGTGTTGTTCGGCTCGTTAAAACTATTGAAAATTCATCCCTTCTGTATTGTTTTATACTTTTTCGGACTTAAGGGATTAGATGACGAAAAAGGAATTTTGGAGTTAACTTTACGTACCTTTTCAGACTCTCTAAAAATGAAAAGGACCGAGTTATCTTTGTCGTTAAACTCGTTAAAAACATTAATAGCGACAAACTTGTCTTTAGACGAGAACGAGTTTCACTATCGCTAGGCTCGTTAAAACATAGCGATGGGTTTGCCCGAAGGGAAAATTATAGAACAAGCATATGTTGTCCTCCTCAAGCTTGACAAAAATAAAAAGGTACTGGTCAGCAATGACTGGGGAGAAATTGGGAAGAAACTCAAAGAATCTTTATTGGTAGCAAGTCGCTCTTGAACATGACACTTCCACTCCGTGCCTGAGTCAGGTTGGGTTGTTTCATTCACCAGTCACATCACCATGGTCTCGCCATACCATCCACATTTGGGGTAAATGCTACCAATCCATCACATAAGTGTTGCCGACATGTTCAAGAGAAGTCATCCAGAGAAGTCACCCGTGTTCCATCCACTACCATACATTATACTTCATTCTTTCATGACTGCCACCCTGAACCATATATCATCAGATCGTTTTCACCTCCATCAAAATCATTTGCTCAGTTCCGTGTCATTGATGTGGGATTCATTAAGGCCCTCCTATGACAGATCGCTTCTTGTCGACATCAGTGTTGTTGGGAAAAGTATCCAATACGGAATGACCCTATCCCACTCTAAGGGTGATAGTACCTCAGCAACAATCAAAGCAAAGCTATTCAAGATTACTTCTTTATGAGATGTAAGAGAGAGGAGAAAAAGATCCACTAACCGTTATCTTCCGCTAATGATTGATCCAATCTTCCCTCTTTGCTACTTGCTCCTAGCTCCTTGCTCTTTCACTGGCCCAGCTACACAAAGATCCTGCAAAAGCACAAGAAAAGGAAGCTACAAGAAGCATATATCCATAATTGATTCAAGGATTAGAATAAATCAAATATACAAGCATCAATACGCCACAAAGATACATGCATATAGAAGAACCTCAAATGCTTTATTAATGGAAGAAGTAAAGTTCTGAGAGTGTTACAACCATAAGAGGCCCAATCCAGCAACACCTCCCAGCAGAAAGAAATCTCCTCTTCACCTCCTTCAAGCGAATCACCCAATAGTTCTATGCACAAACCAACAGCACTTTCTTACATTCACAAGATTCCCGCCTCCATAGACCTCATGAGAGAGCTCTATATATAGGAGTTTTGGAGAAAGGATGAGTCAGCTTGAGGCTGGCATGAAGCTGACTAGTGTCCTCTCCCACTTTAGTTATTCTTCAGTTCTTGAGTCCACTTGGAGTTTCTTGCTTCCACTTGGAGATCTAGATCCTCTTACTCATCACAAGGCGAATTCCCTGATCCAAGTGTCATTTTGGAAGCTTCCTGGGCATTTGACACCTTGCAGAATGACTGTGCCACTTGGCCAATCTCGCCCAGCGCAGGTAGCCTTCATTAGATTTGACATTCAGCGCAGGTACAGAGTGGAGCAGTTGACATTCAGCGCAGATGCTCAGTGGAGCAGCTGACATGATCCAGAATTAGCTTGTTTTTGAGTGTTTTCAGGTGGAGAACTGATTTTCAGTGCTGTGGTTTACTGACCTTGTTCCTCTAGGGGTAGGAACAACATGTTTAGGGACTTTGGATCCCTTAGATTATCGACATTTCATGCTTCATGCTGTAAGGCACAAAAATGTCTATAACAGTTGCCCCCTAAAGTATGAGGTCGTTTATCGGGTGAAATGCTTTATCAGGAGGATCCGAAGTTCATTCAATCGTTGAGAGGTGCCCTGTAATAAAATACAATACAATACATTATTTTTCATTCTGCTTTCATGATCTAGCTGAGGCGGGCATTCCCATGCTCAGCTTTATAAATTCATTTTGGTACATAGAACAGACGATCGTCTGATGGTAGACTGATAATTCTCTGCTGAAATTATCATCCTTTGAGTAGGATGATCATCTGCTGCAATGATGTACATATCAAATGTCTTTATATTTCCTGAATATATATCGCAGCCCGGATGGATGAAACTAGATCCGGGGTCTTCAAAACTCGTTCGATCTTCACTCTAAGTACAAGTCGATCCATGTGAGAATTGCGCTGAAGTCGAACATGGAAAGACATCGCTTGATTACCGGTCAATAATGTAAACCGTTAACAAGCGCGAGAGGAATCACCAATAATGACAATGACCCTCAAGGTACTGCAGTACAATTCACGTGGTGTGAATAAAGGACTTGGTGTCGAACACCACGTAAAATCTTCTGGTCGAAGGTCATTAATGTATACCTGTCGCCGGAAGTGAGAAACTTGCCATTGAGGCATGCAAGCTTCAAAGTACTGGGGGATTTGTCCCTAGATCAACTTCTTGGATAATGAGCTGAAGTCGACAAGAAGCGATCCGTCAAAGGAGGGCCTTAATGAATCCCACATCAGTGACACGGAACGGAGCTAATGATTTTAGTGGACGTGAAAACAATCTGTGAGATATGATTCAGGGTGGCAATTATGGGTGGATGAAGGATAATGTATGGTAGTGGATGGGACACGGTTGACTCTTTCTGAACACATCTCTTGAACATATAATGACACTGATGTGATGGATCGGTAGCATTACCCCAAATGTGGATGGTTTGGCGAGGACCATGGTGATGAGACCGGTGAATGAAACAACCCAACCCGATGTGATACGGAGGACAAAGTGTCATGTTCAAGAGCGACTTGCTACCATTAAAGCTTTGAGGTTCTCCCAATTTTTCCCCAGTCATTTCTGACCAGTTCCTCTTTATTTTTGTCAAGCTTGAGGAGGATAACATATGCTTGTTCTATAACCTGCCCTTCGGGCAAGCCCATCGCTATGTTTTAACGAGCTTAGCGATAGGGAAACTCGTTCTCGTCTAAAGACAAGTTTGTCGCTATTTAATCATTTTAACGAGTCTAACGGCAAGGAAAACTCGGTCCTTTTCATTTTTAGAGAGTCTGAAAAGGTACAGAAAGTTAACTCCAAAATTCCTTTTTCGTCATCTAATCCCTTAAGTCCGAAAAAGTATAAAACAATACAGAAGGGATGAATTTTCGATAACTTTAACGAGCCGACTAAAACAAGCGCTCGACCTTTTTGTGTAATAATCCCTCAGGTCCAAAAAGATTAAAATCTAGAGGAGGGATAGCTCTTCCGGTCACTTTAACGAGCTGGAAGGCCAAAACTCGGCAAACTTTTCATATTTTACGAGTCAGATGAAAAGAGCTCAAAGAAGACTCGTCTTTTGAGGAACGAGTGATAAACAGGGATAGCAGCAGATTCCAGGTACAGGTTGGAATTTTCCAATCACGGCAGTGTCACAAGGATGGCTAAATGAAATCACTCTTCGCAGCTGTTCCTCAAAATGGGTAAACAATCATATGGGGGTGAACGATCGGCCAAATGGAATGGAGGTGGCAAGTGCAAACACGACCAAGGCTTTTTATGGCTAATAAATTTACGATCACAATGGTTATTTACCGGAATAGGTTCATTTTTTAATGAGCTTAAACTCTGGAAGAAACTACTGCTCACGCTTTTCTATTTTTTAACGAGCATAAATTCCACGGTAAAACTGCTCGATCTTATGTTTATTTTTTAACGAGCATGAACTATGTGCTAAAACTGCTCGGATCTCGCTTTTCTATTTTTTAACGAGCATAGATTCCGCGGTAAAACTGCTCGATATACTAGTCATAAGATAAGAAATGTCTCCTGTGAGATCTCTATTTTTTATAGAGCTTCATCTTCACTAAGCTTTGCTCCCTCTCATCCTTTATTTATGCAAGTTCAGAAACGGCTAATCCCAAAAATAGATAAATAACCGCTCCTAGCTTGCACTCCAAAAGGTTTGCATGCCCCCAGGTATAAAGGACAATTTCAAGGCTGCCCCTACTTATCCGATAAAACATTTGTTTTAAAGGGTGAGGCTTGCCTCTTTCTGGTTACCCGAAGATTGTTTTGTTAACACCATCAAACGAAAACATTTCCTCGGCACTGTCTACCGAAGTAGACAATGGTGAATGACTGTTGTCAAACAAGTAACCTTATCAAAAGAATCTTGTTCTAGAACAACCCCTCTTCCATCCACGGACGGGGTACGGACTAGTCATATCCTTTCGCGGAAATTCTACCTTATACCCAAGGTTTCCTCGGCCCGAAGCAGACCAGGATGCATGCCCCCTGGGTTCCAGTCCCATCTTTCCGAATCACTCGCACTCATCGGGAAGGAGGACTGGGGGTGGAGACAATTCTTGGGTGAATAGACCATTGAGGGTTGGTATGTGACTATTTGCGATGCGTGATCTCGGAAATGAAAGTTGGTCTACGAGCTTGACCATTCTTCCTTCGTGTGGAAAACACATTACTCTAAAGAGTGAGGAGACTATAGCTCCCATGCAATATATATAGTCTCATCCAAGGAGTAGGTTATAATCCAAGGGTCCTTGAACAACCATCACATTCATCTGAACGGTCTTCCCTTTCAATGTAACAGGTACATTGGGTAGGATCCCTAATGGTCGACTGGTTCCTTTATCAAAACCCGAGAGATTTCTTATCTCAGGTAAAAACTCCGGGGAACCCAGTGCTTTCCAAGCAATAGAGGGAAGGATACTCACAGATGCCCCTTCATCAATGATAGTTCCAGCCATTACCATTCTATAAATTTGGACTATGATTCTGAATGGTATACTGGCTGGCAACCGGGGTCTGCCTAGTTGGTTCCAATCAAAGGATACAACCAGGTTGCTTGGTGGTGGGACCGAATACACGGCCGGATATGACCCTGACGATGTTCCTTCCTGCGATAAAGGAATGGGCGCATTGCCCTGATGCTCATCAGAGTCTGTGTTCATGAAAAGAATCTGGATGGTGTCATCCTTTTTCTCTTCAGTGAGGGAGTCATTTGAAGATGAAACCTCTGAAGGAAGAACCGGGTCAACTACCGTATCGACCTTTAGAATTTCGTCTGGTCTAGATTCAGTAGGTTCATTTTCAATGACTGACTCTTCAGCTGACCACTTGAGCGGGCCAGCTGTATTTTCAACCAACGAAGGACTTGGCACGAGTTTTTTGTATCCAGGAGGAAGCATTACCGGTGAAACCGGACGATCTTCCAAAACTCTCTTCGCTTCGTTTAAGAAGGGACAACGGTGGATGGCGTGGTCGCCTTTACACAGTTTGCAGGGGGATCTTGCTCCCCCTCTTTGTCTTGAACCTTCACTTTCGCTGGTTGACGGTAAGCATTCAACATGGCTATCAGAGGTTGATGCTCCCGAATTGTGCAACCGGGGGGACCAGTCCCTTAGTATCCGGGGAATACAGGGACAATCTCTATGGAAGTGGTCTCCTCTACATATGACACATGGTGATTTAGGCCCGGTCTGTGCTGTGTGTGGATTTTTGTCAGATGCCTTTTGCTTGCCCCCAGTCGCCTTAGGCTCCTTCTTCTTCTTTTCCTTCTTCTTCTTCTCCTTCTTCTCCATGTGAGCTTGGATTTTGCCGGCTCTACCTTGCGAAGATGAAGGATTAGAGGAAGAGTTATAGGAAGTAGAAGGCTGGTGGGTAGCTCTAGACTCATCTAACTGTTGACTCGATTGTTCAGGAACCATGGTGGTCTGAACTACATTAGTTGAGAATAGCCAAATAGGCAGGCCAATTGTCAGTCCTGGAAGCGACAATGTGGCCATGTGGGGCGCACCAACTTCTCCCCAAGAGGAGAATGGACTAGGATTTCCATCATGTGGAATTCCTTGGTTGGGGCGTTCCATGTTCTCAACCTAAGATCAACGCAGGAATAGGAGGTGATTATGTTCCGTTTAAAATAAATTTTATAACGACGCTTTAGACACAACTTGCTTTTTCACTTTTTAAGAGTCGAGAAAAAGCTAAAGATGACTCTAGCCTCCTTCGATGTATTAACGAGCCCGAAGTGACAAATGCTCGGTTGGACTTTTTCAGTTATAGAGTTTGAAAAAGGCCAAAAGAAACTGCTCTGGAGTTCTAGGCAGAGGGTGTGCCAAACTTTTCGCAAAACCACAGAATACGTTTTACGGTACGAGTGGTCAATCTTCGTGAATGCTGTGTTCACTGCATTGCGATCAGTAGGGCGGCCGACACGGTTTCCTATTGGATAAAGGCTTTGTTCCTATAGGGGTCTCCCAATATATACGCGACGGTACGTGGGAGCACAAGTCCATATTGATACTTATCGCTTCACCGTGGAGGAATCACCCAACCACTCAATGCTAAGATATCACGTTTAACGACGCCGGAACACGTCTCTAGCTTAGACCTCTATGTGTTTGCGTTATGTTTCAATGCGTTGTTATGTAAATTCAATTTATTTTAAGGTTGATCATGTTTAGCAGTTTGCCTTTATGGATCACCACGAGATGTATAGTAACACTCCTAAATGCAGTCTAAGATGATAAGCAAGCTTTTCAATCTTTCAACTTTGAAAATCTTAACTATTGAGGGAAAAGAAAGATAACATCTTTTCACACAGATCATAGAGCACACACTAATGCACTTTTTCCTAAATCAACATGCAAACTGTCATAATGCACATGCACAATGCAAGTATTTCTTTTCTCTTTCTTAATGTTTGTGCGACACAAAAAGAAAGCTGTTGTATAATTTCGAATTCAATTTCAAGTGAAAGCAAACAAGCTTGTCCAAAATCAAAAGACACCTTAAGATTTACTTGTTTCGACACTAGAAATATATAAATTCAAACCATATGACGAAAATAAATGCTCAATCAGCTATGAACAGCAAATAAACTAACTCTTAAGATCAAAACGACACTTAATCACAGGTCTAGATCTAAGAGGCCACAGCAAGACTAGTTCACTTTCGTTATGGGAAACTGTAAATGATACAAGAAATACACAAAGAACAAACACAGTTTCTTTATACAACCGAGGCGGAATAGTGGCAAGGAAAGTTGGTTTCAGATAGGCACATTGACTGGTAGCAGGCAGCAAAAACAAGGGTGAAAACAGGGCAAGAAACAGCAGGAAACCCCAGTAGCACAAGGCAAGACTGGTCCAGCGCAGGTGGTACACAGGCAGTTTGACCTTCAGCGTAGGTAGCCCCTTCGGGAACTGCGCTGAAATGCAGACAGCCTTCACACAGCCTGCACTTAAGAATGAAACTTTCATTTCTCTTGGTTTCCGGGTCACAGATTGCTCAAAAATTCACAGTTTTTGGCCAAATCAGAAGCTATCAGTCAAGGACACACTAAGGGATGACAAGGAGGATGAAAAGCTATCACTAAGAGCTTATTAGAGTCCTTGTGAATCAGCTCTTCAAATCATAAACTTGCCCAGAAACTGAGCTAGAGTAGCTGCCCTCTACTTTGCATTTGAAAGATCCAAATGCAGTTCGATTCGGTACTCCCTGTGTTTATGAAATGAATAGCAAAAAACACAAACAACCAACAAGATACGATCCCCAGTGGAGTCACCAATTTTTTGTTGGGAAAAGTATCCAATACAGAATGACCCTATCCCACTCTAAGGGTGATAGTACCTCAGCAACAATCAAAGCAAAGCTATTCAAGATTACTTCTTTATGAGATGTAAGAGAGAGGAGAAAAAGATCCACTAACCGTTATCTTCCGCTAATGATTGATCCAATCTTCCCTCTTTGCTGCTTGCTTCCATCTCCTTGCTCTTTCACTGGCCCAGCTACACAAAGATCCTGCAAAAGCACAAGAAAAGGAAGCTACAAGAAGCATACATCCATAATTGATTCAAGGATTAGAATAAATCAAATATACAAGCATCAATACGCCACAGAGATACATGCATATAGAAGAACCTCAAATGCTTTATTAATGGAAGAAGTAAAGTTCTGAGAGTGTTACAACCATAAGAGGCCCAATCCAGCAACACCTCCCAGCAGAAAGAAATCTCCTCTTCACCTCCTTCAAGTGAATCACCCAATAGTTCTATGCACAAACCAACAGCACTTCCTTACATTCACAAGATTCCCGCCTCCATAGACCTCATGAGAGAGCTCTATATATAGGAGTTTTGGAGAAAGGATGAGTCAGCTTGAGGCTGGCATGAAGCTGACTAGTGTCCTCTCCCACTTCAGTTATTCTTCAGTTCTTGAGTCCACTTGGAGTTTCTTGCTTCCACTTGGAGATCTAGATCCTCTTACTCATCACAAGGCGAATTCCCTGATCCAAGTGTCATTTTGGAAGCTTCCTGGGCATTTGACACCTTGCAGAATGACTGTGCCACTTGGCCAATCTCGCCCAGCGCAGGTAGCCTTCATTAGATTTGACATTCAGCGCAGGTACAGAGTGGAGCAGTTGACATTCAGCGCAGATGCTCAGTGGAGCAGCTGACATGATCCAGAATTAGCTTGTTTTTGAGTGTTTTCAGGTGGAGAACTGATTTTCAGTGCTGTGGTTTGCTGACCTTGTTCCTCTAGGGGTAGGAACAACATGTTTAGGGACTTTGGATCCCTTAGATTATCGACATTTCATGCTTCATGCTGTAAGGCACAAAAATGTCTATAACAATCAGCTCATTATCCGAGAAGTTGATCTAGGAACACCCCATTCAGTACTTTGAAGCTTGCATGCCTCAATGGCAAGTTTCTCACTTCCGGCGACAGGTATACATCAATGACCTTCGACCGAAAGATTTTGCGTGGTTTTCGACACCAAGTCCTTTATTCACACCACGTGAATCATACTGCAGTACCTTGAGGGTCATCATCCTTTTCGGTAATTCCTCTCGCGCTTGTTAACAGTTTACATCATCGACTGGTAATCAAGCGATGTCTTTCCATGTTCGACTTTAAAACATTTCTCACATGGATCGACTTGTACTTCGAGTGAAGATCGGACGAGATTGAAGACCCCGGATCTAGTTTCATCCATCCGGGCTGCGATATATATTCAGGAAAAATAAAAACATTGACATGTACAGCATTGCAGCACAGATAATCATCCTACCAAAAGGATGATGACTTCATCAGAATCATCAGTCTACCATCAGACGATTGTCTGTCCTATGTACATAAAAAATGAATTTATAAAGCTGAGCATGGGAATGCCCGCCTCAGCTAGATCATGAAAACAGTATGAAGATAATGTATTGTATTGTATCTTATTACAGGTCTCCTCCCAACATTGAAAGAAATTCGGATCCTCCTAATAAAGCATTTCACCCGATAAACGGCCTCATACTTTAGGGGGCAACTGTTATAGACATTTTTGTGCCTTACATATCTAAGCATGAAATGTCCATAATCCAAGGGATCCAAAGTCCCTAAAAGTGTTGTTCCTACCCCTAGAGGAACAAGGTCAACCAATTACAGCTTCTCCCAGAAGTTCTCCACCAGAAACTACTCAGAATCAGTCAAATCAAGATCATTTCAGCGGCTCCACTAGCTACTTGCGTTGCATAGCACCCAAGTACACTAGCTAGGTGCATTGCAACGCACCTAAAAGCACTACCAGGGTGCACTGAGCGGGAAATGACAAATGGCAGTGCCATTCCGCGAGGTGGAAAGACAATGGAAGCTTCCATAATCTTCCCCCATGACACTTGCCTCACTGAGTTCGACCAAGGATGAGTAAGAGGCTCTCAGCCTCCAAGTGGAAGCAAGAACTGACAGAGAGAAGCCACAAGTCAAATCATAAGCTGACTCATCCTCTCTGCATACATCTATATATGGATCCCTCATCCCAGAGATCCGGGGGTTGGAATTTTGTACTTTGCAGAGAATTGTTGTTGGTTTTTAGATTGAGATTAGTGCATTGGGTGATTTATGCTTTGTTGGAGGTGAATAAGGGATTCCTTTTCTGGGAGGTAGATGTTGGATCGGGACTCACTTGGTTGTATCTCCTCCTGGATTTTCTTGTTATATCAATAAAACTATTTGAGTTTCTCCTACATGCTTGTGTATCAATGATGTTTTGTTATATTTGCATGTTTAGCTTAAATCTGATCCTAAGCTATTTATGAATGTAAATCTATGTCTTTGTGTAGTTTTCCTCTTCTGTGATCTTGCAGGAACTTGGTGAAGCTGGGCAAGTAAGGGAGCAGGTAGCTGGAAGCTGTCAAAGAGGAGAGCGATTGGATCAACGGACTAGCGCAAGATATAGGTTAGTTCATCCTATTCCTCTTCGTTTACATTTCATAAAGAAGAATATGAAAGTAGTTTTCCTTGTTTGTTGCTAAGGCACTATCACACCTTAGAGTGGGATAGGGGCGTTCTGAGTAGATACTTTTCCCAACAACACCCCCATAGGGGTTCCTCTGCACTGTCAAGTCAAGCACTCCATCGATCTGACCCCAGGTGCGTCGCTACCCAATGGACCAATCTATTGGTGCTCCATGCTAGAGAATGATGAAATCAAGAGGCAGATTCAGGAGCTGTTGCAGAAAGGTCACATTTGTATGAGTTCATCACCCTGTGGGAGCCTGATCATGTTGTTACAGAAGAAGGATGAGACTTGGAAACTCTGTATTGAATATTGGGCACTGAACAAGATCACTGTCCGTAATAGGTTCCCGATCCCACGGATTGATGACCTCTTGGACCAACTGAAGGGGGCAAAATATTTCAGCAAGATCGATTTGAAGTCAGGCTATCACTAGGTACCAATTGAACCCTCTGATGTGTGGAAGACTACCTTCAAAGCCAAGGAGGGACTTTTCTAATGGTTGGTTACGCTTTCGGATTGATGAATGCTCCTATAACCTTCATGAGGCTAATGGATGACATCTTGCAGCCATTCACCAACTCATTTGTAGTGGTATACTTGGATGACATCCTGATCTTCAGCCAGAGTTTCGAAGAGCACCTCCACCACATCCAACAGGTTCTCCAAACACTGTGGCAACAAAATTTATGTGCCGATTTGGAGAAATGCACTTTTGACATGACCCAGGTTTAGTATTTGGGGTACATTATTGATGAAAAGGGGGTGCATGTGGATCCCGCCAAAATCCAAGTCATTTTGGATTGGCCATCTCCAACCACTCTGACAGAGCTCCACAGCTTTCTAGGTCTTGCCAACTTCTACCACAGGTTCGTGTTGGGATTTTCTCATATCACTTAGCCCTTGAGTCAAGTCACCAAGGGAGGAGTGCAAAATTCTTTTGGTCTGAATCTCAACAGAAGGCATTCATAGAATTGAAAGATCGCCTTTGCTTGGTAACAGTGCCCGCATTACCATATGCCTCTGATTATGCTATTACGGCAGTCCTTACTCAACACGGGCATCCAGTGGCATATCACAGTGAGACACTTTCAGACACAGTCCAAAATTATCCCACTTATGACAAAGAAATGTATTCCATTGTGGAGGCCTGCAGACAATGGAAGCATTACATTTTGGGGAAGGAAATAGTCATCCACACAGACCATCGACCCCTACAGTTCATACAAACCCAATGGAAATTGCAGAATGATCGCCATAAGAAGTGGTCCATATACCGACAACAGTTCCATTTGAATATCAAGTATCAGAAGGGCAACACCAATAATGTTTCATATTGCCTCAGTCGACCACTAATCATGTGTTGACCATCGTGCTCAACTCTTATGGGCATGAGACTTCCGATTCACCAATTCTCTGCAAAAGCAACCCAAAATTCGGCCACACATACCAAACACTCTTGGAGGGTTAGCATGTTCCAGATTTTCACCTCCGGGATGCCCTATTATGCCACCTGGGTCACCTTTTTGTTCCTTCAAGTGAGCGTGCCAAGATGATTTGGGAAACACACTACAGCTGGGCTATTGGGCTTTTCAGGGTCAAGAAAATGGTGGCAGTACTGCATTCATATTTCTATTGGTGAAATATTAGACAAGATGTCAGGAAGTACATCCTTTCATGCACTATCTGCGCCATTTCCAAACCAACTATCAAGAAGCAAGGCCTCTATACCCCTCTGCCTACCCCTAGTCAACCTTGGGAATCCATCTCCATGGATTACATTTTAGGCCTTCCTTCTACTAATCATGGAAACAACTGTGTTTTTTTGGTCGTCGACAGGTTCTCAAAGATGGCCATTATGGCGGCCTGCAAGAAGAATATCACAACAGAAGCCACTGCTAAAATCTTCTTTGAACAAGTGTGTTTACACTTTGGGATCCCATAGTCTATCAACTCAGAGCGGGATAGCAGGTTCCTTAGTACATTTTGGTCCATTCTCTGGTTGATGCTGGACACCAAACTCACTAAGTCCACAGCCTTCCATCCTCAAACTGATGGCCAGATAGAGGTTATCAACAGGATGATCATACACATTCTGCGCATGTACAACTCAAGGCATCCACGCACATGGGACGAGAGCATCCCCTATGTTCAGCACAGCTACAACTAGGCTCTCCATAGCTTGATTTGTCACTGCCCTTTTCAGGTGGGCTTGGGATTCCAGCCACTATGTCCCATTGATGTGGCCATGCCAATTATAGCTACTCACATAGATTCGCTCATGTCCAGTCCGAAAAAGATAAGGTAAATAGCTTCATTGATCACATCCAACATATTTGCCAGTAGGTCCTTAAAATTATGGAGAAACCAAATGTCAAGTAAAATCAATGACATGATCAACATAGGGCTCCACACAAGTTTTAGGTGGGTGACAAAATCTGGTTGCATTTGCAAAAGGAATGCCTTACTGGAGCCTATCAGAAACTCAAACCACTCCAATATGGTCCTTACACCATTACCAAGGCTATGGGAGATAATGCATTTGAGCTCAACATTAACCCATTCCTTGGCCTGCACCCAGTGTTCAATGTGGACCACCTTCGGCCATACTTTCCACCATTACCTGACACATCCAACATTGCAGAACATCTCACACCCACAGAGCTAAATCCAGATTGCATGGAACAAGCTGCAACTGATCGGATCATGGACACATAAATCAAACACACTCGACAACAGAATATCCAACTGTATCGAATTGTCAAAGAAGGCCAACTCCTTCACTAGGGCAAGTGGCTCACCAAGGGCCAAGTTTAGCAGAAGTTTCCTCATCTCATGGAGGAACCCAACGTAATGGGGAGCATTGCTTCCAAAGGGGAGAGGAATGATCCAGGTGGATATTTGTGGCCACCCGCTAAGCCCACTTGGACCCCCACCATTGTTTCTTTCAACTTTTTAGTTTCCTTAATTGTAGCACAGTTTACTATTTTTAGCAGTTTTTCAGATCCTAAACTTCCGGAGCCGTTTTGAGGCCCTAAACGACATTTTTTGGGAAAATTACGATCAACATGGGTCCATGGAATGATGTTGCTCTTCCCAAAGTTGTAATTCTCGAACAGATCTTTCTAATGAGATATTGTGCACATCAAACAAAGATCATATGCCAAAGTTACTACCGCGGGAAGTTGATGTACCAGTTTACCCAAATGGGGCCCACAATTTGGCGTTTCATCTTCTAGGGTTAGGATTTTGGATGTTTAGGGTTCTCCATTGTTTCTCAACAATAAATAGGCCTTCGAGCCTCATTGTAACACAATTAAGAGGCATGTAGCTGTAGCATCTCTTCTTAGAGATGAGCTACCATCACCCTAGCTGGTTTATTTCCATTTTTGTTTGTAAGCATATTTCAATATTTTACAGTAATGAAATGAAGTATTATTTCCACTGCATCTATGTATTTCTGGTTATCTATGTAATATGTTGCGCTCTTGTTTAAATTCAGATCATTTTGTCCTTGAATTAAACTAGGAATAAAATTGTAATTCCACATGTCATGACAACTTGTATTAATTAACTAAGTTAATTTGATGTATGCTTAGTTAATTCGAGATGAGGGTCTAACTAGAGTCATGCAAAGTTTCTCCTACAATTAAGAGCACTAGTTGAGTTAATTTTGAGTTGTAATTATTTAATTCGGTCTAACTGAGTTAAAGTCATTTAAACTAGGTTAATTGATGGAGGAGTTAGTGGGAGATCTAGCATCATGGTGCTTCGTGTAGTATAGTGGGGTATTTCATCTAGTCAAGTGAAGTGTTGCCTAAAGTACAGTGGGATGTTTCCTGAAGTGTAGTGTGGTGTTTCCTGAAGTACAGCGGTGTGCTGCCTAACGTGTAGTGTGGTGTTGCCTGAATTACAGTGTGGTGCTACATGAAGTGTAGTGTGGTGTTTCCAAACTATAGTGTGGTGCTACCTAAATTGGTTTTAACCCCATACAAAAATTACTTGTATACAAATTCTAAAACACAAAATAAACAATGCGATAGCATAACACATAAAACACATATACACAGAGATTTTCCCCTCGATCCCAAAACTGGGACAACCAGCTTGATTTTTCATTATGTTCCTTTCAATCTTATAATACATATTTATACATGCTGAAGCATCCAATACCATGGACTGAAAACCCATCGCGTCCAAAGCTATGGACTGAAAATCATCGCGTCCAAAACCATGAGTGAAAAACCATGCACAAAACCATAGGTAGGTTCACCCAACCTAATAGGGTCCAAAAACAAAATTTTCTAGGGCGCTACCCTAGACCCCATAGAGTGGGGTTACTTGCACCCCTCAAACCCCCCTGTGCCCCCCCTCGCTATGCAATCGGCGCAACAAAGGGGAAACTATGCCCCCCTTCTAACACCCCAATTAACTATGTGGGCTAGTCATGGAAAGAATATAACACAACCCAACATTCTCCCACTTGTTGTTTTCTTTCCACAGGGGACCACAAGAGAGCTTAGTCATTTATCTAGCCCTACAATGCCCATCATTTCTCTACACCAAGTGAACTTCTCAGAGCTCATAGATTTTGTCAATGCATCTGCAGTATTCTTCAAAGTTTCCACCTTTACCAACAACACCTTTTTGTCTTCTATCATATCCCTATCAAAGTGATACTGAACATCAATGTGCTTTGTCTTTGAATGATATGCAAGGTTATTTTCCAAGAAAATTGCACTTTGTCTGCCACAGTCTATCCTTATAGCTCCCTGTACTAACCCCATACTTGAACACAATCTCTACAACCAAACTACTTCCTTTCTTGCACGAGTAACTGCCATGTATTCTGCCTATGTAGTTGATATTGCCACTATAGATTGTTTCTTACTCATCCAACTGACTGCACCTCCAAATAGGTTAAACACATACCCACTTGTGGATATTCTTTGATCTAGATCTCCAGCCCAATCTGCATCAACAAAGCCACAAATATCCAACACTTTGTCCAATCCTGGTCTTCCTTGGTAGCACAAACCATAATCACTAGTGCCACAAAAATACTTGAAAAATCACTTCATTGCTATCTAGTGCTCCTTCCCTGGTTTTGAAATAAACCTGCTCAATACTCCCACTACATGTGCAATGTCTGGTCTAGTACAGACCATCGCATACATCAGTCTACTAACTACACTTGCTTATGGAACATGGGACATGTCCTCTTCCTCTTCTTGTGTCTTGGGACACTATTCAAGAGATAACTTTACACCTACAGGAATAGGAACCTTCACCAGTTTACTATCCTGTATATTAAACCTCTACAATATTGTCTCGACATACTTCCTCTGGTTTAACCAGAGCTTCCACTTTGTCTGATCTCTTTTAATTTCCATGCCCAAAATATAATTTGCAGCACCAAGATCTTTCATGTCGAATTTGGAGGACAAATGGGTCTTCAAATGCTGGATAATTTCTTTGTCATTTCCAACCAGCAACATATCATCCACATACAAGACCAAATAAATAACAAGGTCACCAATTAATTTAAAATACACACAGTGATCTACTTTTCTTCTAATGAAGCCAAGTACCCATATAAATGTATCAAATTTCTGATAGCACATCCTTGGTGATTGTTTGAATCCATACAGATACTTCTTTGATTTGCATACTGGTTCTTTCTTACCCTTCACTGCAAAACTTTCAGGTTGCTTCATGTAGATCTCCTCTTCCAGATCCCCATGAAGAAATGTTGTCTTCACATCCATCTGTTCTACCTCAAAATCAAAAGCAGCAACAACATATAAAAGTACTCTAATAGAAGTTACCTTGGCAACAGGAGAAAAAATATCACCAAAATCAATTCCCGACACCTGGGAATAAACTTTTGCTACCAACCAAGCTTTTATTTCTCCACCTTTCCTTCTGCATTTTTCTTCTTCTTAAACACCCATTTGCTGACAATGGGTTTCCTTCCAGTTGGCAACTCCACCAGATCCCAAGCCTCATTTTTGTGCAAAGATGCCATTTCATCAACCATGGCCTCTTTCCAGAGTTCTTCATCCTTTGAATCTATTGCTTCCTTCACAGTTATGGGATCATCATCAGTAGTATATAAAGCAAAATTTGAATAGAAAGCAGATGGACTATACCTTTATGGCTGCCTTCTTTCTCGAACTAAACTTCTCACACCTGGAGTTTGTGGCTTTTCATCTTTTGATTCGTCCTCTGTTGTAGAGTCTGATTCTTCCTTCTCTAGCTCAAAATCTATCTTCTTAGGTTCCTTTGGTTGGACTTCATGTTTAATAACATATTTCACCTCTCTAAACACCACATCTCGGTTGTACACAACCTTCCTTATTACTGGATTCCAAAGCTTATAGCCCTTTAAACCATCCTTATACCCAATAAAGATGCACTTTTCGTATTTACTATCCAAATTGGTTCTTTTCTCCTTTTGAACATGTACATATGCATCACATCCAAATACCCTCAAATGTGAAAGAGAAGGTTTCTTACCAGTCCATATCTCTTATGGAGTCTTATCTTCCAATGCTGATGAAGGTGATCTATTGACCAGGTAACATGCAATCTCCACTGCTTCTGCCCAGAATTCTTGTCCTAACCCAGCACCACTAAGCATGCTTCTTGCCCTTTCCATCAACGTCTTGTTCATTCTTTCTACAACTCCATTTTGATGAGGTGTATATGGAGTAGTCTTCTGTCGTGCTATACCACACTTCTTACAGAATTCTTCAATTTCCTTACTACAAAACTCTCCACCGTTATCTGTCCTCAACACCTTTATCTTCTTCTCTATCTGGTTTTCCACCAGAGACTTAAATTTTTTAAACCTATCAAAGACTTCAGGTTTCTTCTTAAGGAAATATATCCATGTATTCCTTGAGAATTCATCTATAAATGATACATAGTACATAGACTTTCCCAGTGATGGAACCTTCACAGGTCCAAACGCATCACTGTGCACACATTCTAATATATGTTTCACCCTCTTACCACTAGAGGGGAAACTAACCCGATTCTGCTTCCCATATACACAATTTTCACAGAAATCAAAATCCAGATAGCTATTACTCATACCTTATACCATACCTTTACCGAAGTATTTGAAGGCCCTTCTCTCCAATATGTCCAAGCCTTTGATGCCACAACATGGTCTTCTCTCCAAAGACTACTAGATTTTCTACTCCACCTTCATAAACCACAAAACTGTTGCACCCATCAATAACAGTGCTACCTCAGCTTGTACAAATTTCCAATCTGAACTACCCACATCAATACCAGTGCTCCCTGAACCATTTTGCATTTATCCTTCTCGAACACTGTTTTTACACCTGCATCATCCAGCTTGCTTACAAAAATCAGATTTCTAGCCAATGCAAGAATATGTAGAACAACTGGAAGTGTTCTAACCCTTCCACCTTGCAACTTCAACTTTACTTTTCCATGACCAATGATTCTAGCCTTCCTATCATCCCCCAAGAAGACATCACCACCATCATATTTCTCATACTCGCAGAATCACTCTCTATGGGGAGTGAAGTGAAAGGATCCACCTAAGTCAATCAACCATGCGTCATGATCTACATATGTACTTGAAGAAGCTAAGTACACATCCCCACCTTCATTTGAGGTGGTTTTTACCTCTACAGAAGGAGCATCATCAGATCCCTTTCCTTTGTCTAGAGCTTTAAATTTGCAATCCCTTTTGTAGTGTCCTTCCTTTCCACATTTCCAGCACACCACATTTACAGGTTTTCCTAGAGATTTAGATCTCCTTCTAGATTTAGATCTCCCAATCGATGAATTATTTTTGTTTCTGTTCTAGGACTGTACTTGTATAGACAAGGCATCACCATTCTTTCTCTCCATATTTTTCTGTCTCATCTCCTCTGTCAGCAAGGATCTATTTCATAAAACTGCAAGGCAGTTGCATTCCTAACTATTGCAATTACCAAACTATCCCACGAATCTCATAGAGAACACAACAAACTAATGCACTTATATTCATCTGAAATTTTAATTTCAACAGATAATAACTGACTTACCACATTATTAAATGCATTCAGATGTTATATCACCAAGTCTCCATCTTTCATCCTCAAGTTATACATCTTTTTCAGTAGGAATAGTTTATTCACCAGAGACTTAGATTGGTACAAAGTCCCTAACTTGTCCCACAAAGCCTTAGTCGTAGCTTCCCTTGATACATTTATCAATACTGAATCTGAGACACACAATCGTATTGTGCTCTTTTCCTTCCAATCCAACTTCTTCCATTCTTCATTGGACACTCCCATTGGTTTAGTACCCGGATCTACCACGATCCACTGATCTTTATCCACCAATAGATCCTCCATCTTGAGTTTCCATAACTCAAAACTCTGACCATTAAATTTCTCGATCTCTATCTTTCCACTGCTTGCCATCCTCTTTCACCACTAGAATCGATCTCGCAGATCTCCCACTAAATAGGGTCTACCACAGGCCTGAGCGAAACCCCTCAGCAACAATTGCGTCCCCTTGAAGCCAAAACAACTTTGATACCAAATGTAGGTTTTAACCTCGTACAGAAATTACCTGAATACAAATTCTAAAACACAAAAAATAAACAATGCGAGAGCATAACACATATACACAGAGATTTTCCACTGGATCCCAAAACCAGGACAACCAGCTTGATTTTTCATTATGTTCCTTTCAATGTTGCAATACATATTTTTACATGTCGAAGCATCCAATACCATGGACCGAAAACCATCACGTCCAGAACCATGGACCGAAAACCATCGCGTCCGAAGCATCCAATACCATGGACCAAAAACCATCGCGTCCAAAACCATGGACCGAAAACCATCGCATCCAAAACCATGGACCTAAAACCATCGCGTCCAAAACCATGGTCCGAAAACCATTGCATCCAAAACCATGCACAAAAAATCAAGCACAAAACCATAGGTAGGTCTTCCCATAAAGTGGGTTTACCTCCTGCACCCTTCAAACCCCCCAATGACCGCCCCCACCCCTAACTACGTAATTGGCACAATGAATGGGGGGCTCCACCCCCATTCTAACCCCCCAGTTAACTACTTGGGCTAGTCGTCGAAAGAATATAACACAACCCAACAATCACAACATCTCTTCTAAGAGATAAGCTACCATCGCCCTAGATGGTTTACTTCCATTTCTATTTGTAAGCATATTTCAGTATTTTACAGTAATGAAATGAAGTATTATTTCCATTTCATCTCTATATTTCTGGTTATCTTTGTAATATGTTGCGTTCCTGTTTAAATCCAGATCATTTTATCCTTGAATTAAAATAGGAATAAAATTGTAATTCCACATGTCATGACAACTTGTATTAATTAACTAAGTTAAATTGACGTATTTGGCTCAGTTAATTAGAGATGGGTGTCTAACTAGAGTCATGTAGAGTGTCTCCTACAATTAGGAGCACTAGTTGAGTTAATTTTGAGTTGTAATTATTTAATTCAGTCTAACTAAGCTAAAGTCATTTAAACTAGGTTCAACTGATGGAGGAGTTAGTGGGAGATCTAGAATTGGTGTGCTTCCTGCAGTATAGTGGGGTATTTCATACAGTCAAGTGTAGTGTTTCCTAAAGTACAGTGGGGTGTTTCCTAAAGTGTAGTGTGGTGTTTCCTGAAGTACATCAGAGTGTTGCCTAAAGTGTAGCGTGTTGCTACCTGAATTACAGTGTGGTGCTACCTAAAGTCGAGTGTGGTGTTGTCTGTAGTGATCAACTAGTAAACTGAAGATTCACTCATAATTAACTCATGCATGTCAAATCAAAGAAAGACCCAATTGATATTGGAGTTCAGGGACAATGTACTATCAGTGGTAAATTCATCTAAATTAAACTGATGGTGCATGCAATCAGAGGAAGGCCTATGAGGATTTAACAATTCATAATTGAGAAATTTCCCAATAAAATAGGGGCTAATTCCTTGAGGAACAATGCAAGGAAATTGGGACTTGGGTAAGCAATAAATTGTCTAAGTATTGGCCTAAGATTGTCTAGGAAGCAGTGAGATAGATAGTGATAGTGCGGAGGTTGCTCGAGCTTGAGAAAAGCATTGTGATCTTTTCATATTTTCCGACTAATGAAATATATAGATAACAGGGGTTTTTAGTTGCGGCTTTCCCCAGGAAATCATTGTGTTATGTGTGATTTAATTCTTTATCTTATATGCTTCATGATTTAATCCATCATTTATTGTTTCCATTGATGAGTAGATTAGATTCAAGCCAATTGTTTTAGAATATTACAATTTGGAGTTGGAATCTATAAGGGATTTCTACATGGTATCAGAGTTGAAATCACTATAGAAGAGGAGAATATGAGTTTCTCTTTTGCAAGAGAAATCGAATTTGCAGTATCATACCTCAGAGCCTGCAAGATGTCATTGTATAGATTGAGACTTGAATATGCCCTTGAGGGTATTTCAAAGTATATTTCTTGGAAGGAAAGGATGGAGGTAGTGTTGGGAGACAATGGGGTTAAGGCATTCATAGAAAAATATATTCCTATGCCTGCAACAGTTGATTCTTAGGATCTGGCAGAGTGGAGAAAATATGTTGTAAAGACGAGAAGGATTTCAAGATCATATTGTCTTGAATCTCCATTGTAAGGAGACTCCATATGTGATGTAGAAGGCCTTGACAGACTTGTTTCAAAACAACATTGACCATAGGAAGTAGGAACTGAAGGAAAATCTCAGAAAAATCATGATGGAGAAGGGTGACACAATACTAAAGTAGTTGACCAAGTTCACCCAATGTCAGGATGGGCTTCGAAGTGTAGTTGTTATAGTTGTTGAAGATGATCTAGTGAGCCTAGTACTTCTAGACCTTTCCAAGAGTTGGCACAACTACCAGGACTCGGTTAGTGGGAGGGAGAAACTACTAGAGTGGGAGTGTTTTTGGTTCAACTTGGTGCATGAAGAGATCTGGTAGAGCACTAGAGATGGATCCTCATCTAAGAATGATGATTAGGAGAATTGTTCCTTAGTTGGAAAGGTGAAGAAATGGAAGGGGAAGTCATCCCATTCCAAATCAAATTCCAGTCAAGGTAGAAATAAGAAGGACATGTCAAAGATTAAATATTTTAACTGTCACGAGTTGGGACATTATGCCATGAAATTTTTGCACAAGAAGGCTAGTAAGAATCCCTTGGGAGGAGTGTCAGGTGAATCGCTTGCTTCACCATTTGAGCTGGATTTCACCCTAACCACTTGCATGGTGGCGTCAGTGATGGGTAGTGTGTGGTACCCAGATAGTGGAGTCTCATTCCATATGACCAAAAACAAGGAGTTCTTCAGTAACTTGGAGGAGAAGGACTTCCAGATGAATATCAAGATGGGAGATGATGGGAGGTATAGTGAAACTAGCATCAGGACTATTACCTTTAAGAGGGAGTCTAGTTCTCCACTCACATTAAAAGATGTCATGTATGTTCCGGGTTTTAAGAATAATTTGGTTTCAGTTTCATGTTGGAGGACTATGGCTATGATGTGACATTTAGTAAGGGAAAGGCTTTCCTTCATCACATAGCCTTAGGATAGGTGAAGCAGATCAGGGTTTGGGTGAAGAAACTCTACAAATTGGATGTAGAATAATGTGTTTCTTTGAGAAAAAAAGTACAAAAGGTGCAGATCCATGACATTGGTGAGTTGTGGCATAGAATATTGGGTCCCTTACACCACAGAGATTTGAATATCACGCAACAAATTTATACAGAAATCCCCAAGGATACACTAGAGTAGAGAGACACATGGAAAGGGTGTACATTGGGGAAGTACACCAATGCTTCCTTTTTTGATAAAGACAGTCAAGAGCAAGTGATCCTTGACAGAGTTCACTCAGATGTGTGTGGACCATTCTCGGTAGCCTCCATGGCCAAGCATAGGTATTATGTAATATTTGTTGATGATTTTTCTCGTAAGTACTAGATTTTATTGATGCAGAAGAAAGATCGGATGTTTTCTAAAGTTTGGTGAATTTAAAGCACCTGCCAAGAAAGATACTTGTAGGAAAGTTAAATCTCTTAGAAGTGATAAAAATGGAGAATATGTGTTGAATGAACTCAAGAACTTCTATGCATGAGAAGGAATTTGATGGGAGTTAATAGAACCCCATAATCCACAATAAAATGGTGTGGCTGAAAGGAAGAACAAAAGTATTGTGGGAGATGCACAAGTGATGTTACATGATGATGGCCTACCATTTCCCTTGTGGGCTAAAGCATGCAACACAATTGTATATGTGCAGAATAGGAGTCCGCATCGGATTCTCAGCATGAGTACACCAGACAAACAATTTTCAGGTAAGAAAATAGATATGGCACACTTCAATATATTTGGTTCATCATTTTACTCTCATGTTACCAAGGATGCACAGAAAACTCTAGAGCCAACAACTAACTTGGGCATATTTGTGAGGTACACTGATACACCTCAGAACTATGGGTTGTACCTTCCATCCAATAGGATGATAGTGATTTGTAGAGAGGAAGAGAAGGCCATGATATGTTCCCTTGAGAGGGATCTTCAGTTACATGCAGATGCTTCCAGTCTAGCCATAGAAATGAGAAAGAATGGTTCTAGGGAGAAGGCATTCATTGGTAGTTCTTCCTAACTATTGGGAGCTGGCTATAGGGTGCTACCCGAGAGATTCCTTACATGTATCCTAGTTGTGGGCTATCAATATTTTGAAAATTGAAAAGTGAAATGTATCCATGTGATTTCGTAGTATATTTCTCATTTTCCCTTATTTATGCACCCATTGGATCACTTAGGAGTAATATACTCCCTAATATACCCCCATTGAGGAGCTTTTAGCTCTAAAGGAGGAACCTTAGGATGATGTGGAGAAGAGAATGGAAGCACCCACTCATGCAGATACTTCCATAGATGGAAGGAAGCACACTATAGGGGTTGAAAGATTGATGAATGATGCTAAAGAGAATGTGAGAGCACCCACATGACAACACAGGAAGAGGAGGTCATGAGATCGGTACACTAGCAACATGGCTCTGATGAGAAATTCTGTGGAGGTAGAGACATCCTCAATTGAGGAAGCAGTGGAACAACTAGTATGGGTTGATGCCATGGTTGAGGAGTATGACTACATTATCAGAAACAATGTTTGGGAAGTCATCCCAAGACCAACAGACAAGTTAGTGGTGAGTTCCAAATGGCTTTACAAGGTAAAACAAGTAGCATATGAGAGTGTGGAGAAACACAAATCCATATTTGTGGCCAGAGGCTTCTCTCAGGTGGAGGGAATTGATTAAGATGGATTTGAAGACAATATTCCTCAATGGTATGTTTCAAGAAGAGGTGTATATTGGGCAACCAAAAGGATTTGAGACCTTTAACAGAGAATCTCATGCGTGAAGACCCAAGCAAGTGATGTATGGACTAAAACAAGCACCCTATTCTTGGTACACCGCGATTTATAACTATTTCACTAGGTTAGGCTTCACTAAAAGTGAAGCAGATGCAAACCTTTACCATATTGTGGTTGAAGGTAAATTGTTGGTTATATTATTATTTGTTGATGATTTAATTCTAATATGTGATGAGAAGTTGATAAAATCTTGCAAAGAGAAACTTTCAAGAGAATTTGAGATGAAGGACCTAGGGCTCATGTATTATTTCCTTGGTATGGGAGTATGGCAAGGAGATGGGGAACAATTTTTCTCTCAGGGAAAGTATGCCAACGAGATACTAAAGAATTTCCATATGGAGAGAAGAAAACCCATGGTAACTCCTTTAGCATTTAATTGGAGGAAGAAAGATGCTACTTCAAATGAAGTAGTGGCCTCTCAGGGAAAGTATGCCAACGAGATACTAAAGATGTTCCATATGGAGAGAAGCAAACCCATGGAGACTCGTCTAGCAGGTAATTGAACTAATGAAGATGCTACTTCAGGTGAAGTAATGGAGGCTACTATTTATGTGGAATCACTGATGTATTTGGTGAACACATGACCAAACAATGTTTTGTAGTTAACCAACTTATTCAAGAAATGGTTAAGACAATCAAACTCTATTGGAAGGCAACAAAATATGTGTTGATATACCTCAGATGCACCACTCAGTTTTGTCTTTGGTACAGAGGGATAGAGGGAGTAAATCTTCATGGCTTCACATATCCATATTGGGATGGGATTCCATTTGATAGGAAGAGCATATCAAGGGGAATCTTCAGAATTGGGTCAACAACAATTTCTTGGTACAACAGGAAGCAAGGATCATTTACACTCAGTTTAGAAAAAGAAAAATGAATGGTTGCTATTCAAGTAACTTGTGAGGTTATTTGGATGAGGAAGTTCATTGCTTGGTTATTTTTTCAGCAGATGGATCCTACAGTGATTAATGTGACAATCAGAGTTGTATCAATCTCTCTGAGAATCTAGTTTTTCATAATCTGTTCGAGTATATCAACATCTGATATAACCATATACAATATTTTGTGCAAAGGAGAATCATGTTTCTAGAGTACATTCCCATAGAGAAGCAGGATGTAGATATTTTGACAAAGGAATTGTCAAGATAAAAATTTGAGTTTCATAGAAGCACAATTGGGGTAGTAGATAATCCATTTCTTGTTGAGAGGGAGTGTTGAAAATGTAACAAGAAAATCCTAATTTAAATTTGTGATCTAGGTGGATATTTGTGGCCACCCACCAAGTCCACTTGGACCCCCACCATTGCTTCTTTCAGCCTTTCAGTTTCCTTAATTGTAGCACAGTTTACTATTTTTACCAGTTTTTCGGGTCCTAAACTTCCGGAGCTGTTTTGAGGCCATAAACAACGTTTTTTTGGAAAATTGGGATAAATGTGGGTCCATGGACCAATGTTTCTCTCGCTAAAGTTGTATTTCTCAGATAGATCTTTCTAATGAGATATTGTGCGCGTCAAACAGAGATCGTATGCCAAAGTTATGACCTCGGGAAGTTAATGTACCAATTTACCCAAATGGCGCCCACAATTTGGCGTTTCATATTCTATGGTTAGGTTTTTGGATGGTTAGGGTTCTCCATTGTTTCTCAACAATAAATAGGCCTTCAAACCTCATTGTAACATAGTTAAGAGGCATGCAGCCACAACATCTCTTCTCAGAGATAAGTTACCATCGTCCTAGCAGGTTGATTTCCATTTCTGTCTGTAAGCATATTTGAGTATTTTACTGTAATGAAATGAAGTATTATTTCCACTGCATCTCTGTATTTATGGTTATCTTTGTAATTTTTTTCTTTCCTGTTTAAATCTGGATCGGTGGTATCAAAGCGGTCTCCTCTTTCTCTATCTTCCCTTGCATATCCCCAACGAGGTCGAGATATAAGGAGTTAGGGCTTGAATTGGTCGAACCTTTGCAAGACCAACCTTGCAAACCCTGATGGCCTCCCATGGCGGATGAAAAGAAAGATGAGGGGGTAGGATATCCTATCAAAATCTTGCTCGAAGAGGCCCTCGAGCGACAAAGGAATGCGATGATGGGCAAGTTTGACCAGATCCTTCAGCGACTACCCAGGGGTGACACATCTACTTCCAACAGCTACTCTGGAAGCACCACACCCTTTAAGATACAAGTTAACTTTGACATTCCAATATTTGAGGGTCGAATAGATGCAGATGCCATAGATAAATGGTTAAATTTGCTAGAAGGGTATTTTTTTGTTCATAATTTTTCCGGCTGGGAAAAGATTACTTTCGGTCTTCTCAAAGTCGCCCCCCATGTCAAGGATTGGTGGGAAACATACTGCGAGTAGAAGGATGAAAGTATGGCCTCACTATTTTCAGCTACACCCACTTGGGATTCATTCTGGATTGCCATCAAGGAGTAGTACTACCCTATTTGAAGCTATGAGGATCAATACATAAAGTGGACCATGCAATGGTAAGGAAGGGACCAAGACATGCTGGAGTTTAGCAATACTTTCCATACCCTTGGCACAAATTTGGGTATCAAGGATTCGAAGTAGCATTTGGTACTCAAATACCACGGTTGCCTACACAAGTACATCCAGGAAGAAATTGAATTCCTTAACATCTTCTCACTTAGCATGACATACCGATATATCGTCAAGATCGAGAAAAATTTTAAATAGAAGAAGCGAGACTTTGGAGCTACGAATCTAAAGCAAGGGAAAGGTGCCCCCAAACCACAGAACAAAGGAGAAAGCCAAGGCGAGGTGACCCAAGACAACCCGCCAAAGATGGAAGAAAAGAATAGCACTACGAAGCCAAGAAAGGACACAGGAAAGTGGTGTGAGTTCAATAAGAACTCCACTCACAACACAAGTGAGTGTCGAGCCAAGAAGTCACTGGTGGCCGAGCTAAGGGTTTTAGAATGATATGCATGTTCCATCTCTGAGTTAGAACCCAACAAGGGGAATGACAAAGGGAGGCAGATTATCGATGCGGAGCCCAATGCCATTGCTGCCACCACAAAGATTTAGAAGGAGCAACCTGAAGATACATAGGAGGAGGAGCATCTCTTCCACTCCCAGATGTGCGTAAAGCGCTCCCCGATACAGTTCATTATCGACGGTGGGAGCCCAAAGAACCTCATTTCAGTAGAGGTGGTGAAGCGGCTAGGCTTACCAACCACAACACATCCACAACCGTACAGCATTGGGTGGCTTCACCAAGGACGGGATCTTCTCGTAAGCCAGCAGTGTCGCCTTCCATACAACATCAAACACTTCATGGATGAGGTATTGGGTGGCTTTGCCCCCCTTGATGTTTTTGATGTATTATTAGGACAACCATACTTGTGGAAGCAACATGATGTGTATGAATCAAGACCCCGTGCTGTTTTTTTTATTTTGGGAAATAAGTTGTGCAGGATATCGGAGGTAGCACTGCCCTACCGCCATCTCTTTGGTTACTTCAAAACAATGCAGTTAGTTCATTTCCAAAATTGGGAAATGTGTTTTCTTGATGATACGCCCTCAAGGAAACAAGAAGGCAATGTCCACGACCTACAAACAGGGCCCCTCCACACGACAACTACAGATGGACAAGGTCATGGAGGAGTATGAGGAAATATTCACCTCCCCCACAGAGGTTCCTCTGCACTGTCAAGTCAAGCACTTTATCGATCTGACCCTAGGTGCGCCGCTACCCAATGGACCAATCTATTGGTGCTCCATGCTGGGGAACGATGAAATCAAGAGGTAGATTCAGGAGCTGTTGCAGAAAGGTCACATCCGTTCGAGTTCATCACCCTGTGGGAGCTCGATCATGTTGGTACATACGAAGGATGGGACTTGGAGACTTTGTATTGACTATCGGGCGTTGAACAAGATCATTGTCCATAATAGCTACCCGATCCCATGGATTGATGACCTCCTGGACTAACTAAAGGGGGAAAAATATTTCAGCAAAATCAATTTGAAGTCAGGATATCACTAGGTACCAATCAAACCTTTCGATGTGTGGAAGACTGCCTTCGAAGCCAAGGAGGGCCTTTTCGAATGGTTGGTTATGCCTTTCGGATTGTCGAATGCTCCTACAACCTTCATGAAGCTAATGGATGACATATTGTGACCATTCACCAACTCATTTGTAGTGTTATACTTGGATGATAGCCTGATCTTCAGCTAGATTTGGGAAGAGCACCTCCACCACATCCGACAGGTTCTCCAAACACTACAGAAACACAAGTTATGTGCCAATTTGGAGAAATGCGCTTTTGGCATGACCCAGGTTCAGTATCTAGGGTACATTATTGATGAACGGGGGGTGCAAGTGGATCCCGCCAAAATCCAATTCATTTGGGATTGGCCATCTCCAACCACTTTGATAGAGCTCTGCAGCTTTCTAGGTCTTTCCAACTTCTACCACAGGTTGGTGTTGGGATTTTCTCATATCACTTGGCCCTTGAGTCAAGTCACCAAGGGAGGAGAGAAAGAAAAATTCTTTTGGTTTGAATCTCACCAGAAGGCATTCACAGAATTGAAATATCGCCTCTACTCAGCACCAGTGCTTGCATTACCAGACTTGCAACAACCATTTTAGGTCAAGATAGATGCTCTGATTATGCTATTGGGGTAGTCCTTACTCAATATGGGCATCCAGTGGCATATCACAGTGAGACTCTTTCAGACATAGTTTGAAAGTATTCCACTTACAAATAAATGTATTCCATTGTGCAGGCCTGCCGATAATGGAAGCATTACATTTTGGGGAAGGAAACGATAATCCACACAGACCACCAACCCCTATAGTTCATATAGACCCAAGGGAAATTACAGAATGATCTCCATCAGAAGTGGTTGACATACCTACAACAATTCCATTTGAATATCAAGTATAAGAAGGGTAGCACCAATAATGTTGCAGATTGGCTCAGTCGACCACCGATCATGGCATTAACCATCGTGCTCAACTCTTGTGGGCACGAGACTTCTGATTGGCCACTTCTCTACAGAAGCAACCCAAAATTCAGCCACACATACCAGACACTCTTGGAGGGTCAGCATGTTCCATATTTTCACCTCCAGGATGCCTTGTTATGCCACCTGGGTCACCTTTGTGTTCCTTCAAGCGAGCGTGCCAAGATGATTTGGGAAGCACACTACAGTCAGGTTGTTGGGCATTTCAGGGACGAGAAAATGGTGTCAGTATTGCATTCATATTTCTATTGTCTAAATCCTCGACAGGATGTCAGGAAGTACATCAGATCATGCACTATCTGCGCCATTTCCAAACCGACCATCAAGAAGCAAGGCCTCTATACCCCTTTGCCTACCCCTAGTCGACCTTGGGAATCCATCTCCATGGATTACATGTCAATCCTTCCTTCTACTAAGCATGGAAACAACTGTGTTTTTGTGGTCTTCGACAGGTTCTTGAAGATGGCCATTATGGCGGCATGTAAGAAGAATATCACAACAGAAGCCACTACTAAACTCTTCTTTGAATGAGTGTGGGTACACTTTTGGATCCCACAATCTATCATCTCAGATCAGGACAGCATGTTCCTCAGTACATTTTGGTCCAGTCTCTAGTCGATACTGGACACCAAACTCACTAAGTCCACAGCCTTCCATCCTCAAACTGATGGTCAAATATAGGTTGTGAACAGGATGATCATACACATTCTACGCATGTACAACTCAAAGCATCCACACACATGGGATGAGAGACTCCCCTATGTTCAGCATAGCTACAACCGGGCTCTCCATAGCTCGACTAGCCACTGCCCTTTTCAGGTGGGCTTGGGATTCCAGCCACTATGTCCCATTGATTTGATCATGCCAATTGCAGCTAATCACGCAGATTCGGCTCATGTCCAGTCCGAAATAGATAAGGCAAACAACTTCATTGAGCACTTCCAACATATTCGCCAGTAGGTCCACGACATTCTGGAGAAATCAAATGTCAAGTATAAGAAGCGACATGATCAACATGGGGTGCCACACAAGTTTCAGGTGGGTGATAAATTCTGGTTGCATTTGCAAAAGGAACACCTTACTGGAGGCTATAGTAAACTCAAACCACTCTGATATATCCCTTACACCATTACCAAGGTTGTGGGGGAAAATCCATTTGAGCTCAGCATTCTCGCATTCCTTGGCCTGCACCTAGTGTTCAATGTGGACCGCCTTCGGCCATACTTTCCACCATTACTAGACACATCCAACATTGCAGAACATCTCACACCCATAGAGTTAAATCCAGATTGCATGGAACAAGCTGCAACTGATCGGATCATGGACACACAAATCAAGCACACTCACTAACAGAATATCCAATTGTATCGAATTGTCAAAGCAGGCCAACTCCTTCACCGGGGGAAGTGGCTCACCAGGGACCAATTTCAACAGAAGTTTCCTCATCTCATGGAGGAACTCAACGCAATGGGGACCATTGCTTCCTAAGGGGGGAGGAATGATCAAGGTGGATATTGGTGGCCACTCGCCAAGTCCACTTGGACCCCCACCATTGTTTCTTTCAGCTTTTCGGTTTCCTTAATTGTAGCACAATTTACTATTTTAAGCAGTTTTTCAGGTCCTAAACTTCCGGAACCGTTTTGAGGCCCTAAACGATGTTTTTTGGGAAAACTGAGAGCAACATGGGTCCATGAATTGATGTTTCTCTTTCCAAAGTTGTATTTTTCGGATAGATCTTTCTAACGAGATATTGTGCACATCAAACGGAGATCGTATGCCAAAGTTACAACCCGGGAAGTTGATGCACCAATTTACGCAAACGGGGCCCACAATTTGGTGTTTCATCTTCTAGGGTTAGGTTTTTGGATGTTTAGGGTTCTCCATTGTTTCTCAACAATAAATAGGCCTTCGAGCCTCATTGTAACACAGTTCAGAGGCATGTAGCCGCAACATCTCTTCTCAGAGATAAGCTACCATCACCCTAGCTGGTTTATTTCCATTTCTGTTTATAAGCATATTTCAGTATTTTATGGTAATGAAATGAAGTATTATTTCTATTGCATCTCTGTATTTCTAGTTATCTCTGTAATTTGTTGCGTTCATGTTTAAATCCGGATCATTTTGTCCTTGAATTAAACTAGGAATAAAATTGTAATTCCACATGTCATGACAGCTTGTATTAATTAACGAAGTTAATTTGACATAGTTGGCTTAGTTAATTCGAGATGACGGTCTAACTAGAGTCATGTAGAGTTCTCCTACAATTAGGAGCACTAGTTAAGTTTATTTTGAGTTGTAATTATTTAATTCGGTCTAACTGAGTTAAAGTCATTTAAACTAGGTTCAACTGATGGAGGAGTTAGTGGGAGATCTAGCATTGGGGCACTTCCTGCAATATAATGGGGTATTTCATACAGTCAAGTGTGGTGTTGCCTAAAGTACAGTGGGGTGTTTCCTAAAGTGTAGTGTGGTGTTTCCTAAAGTACAGTGGCGTGTTGCCTAAAGTGTAGTGTGGTGCTGCCTGAATTACAGTGTGGTGCTACCTGAAGTGGAGTGTGGTGTTGTCTGGAGTGATCAACTAGTAAACTAAAGATTCACTCATAATTAACTCATGCATGTCAGATCAGAGAAAGACCCAGTTGAGATTGGAGTTTAGGGACAATGTACTATTAGTTGCAAATTCATCTGAATTAAACTGATGGTGCATGCAATAAGAGGAAGGCCTATGAGGATTTAACAATTCATAATTGAGGAGTTTCCCAATAAAATAGGGGCTAATTCCTTGAGGAACAATGCAAGGAAATAAGGACTTGGGTATGTATGAAATTGTCTAAGTATGAACTTAAGCTTGTATAGGAAGCAAAGAGACAGATAAAGATAGTGCAGAGATTGCTTGAGCTTGAGCAAAGCATTGTAATATTCTCATATTTTATGATGATGCAATATACAAATAGCAGGGGTTTTTAGATGTGGCTTTCTTGAGGAAATATTTGTGTTTTCTTTCATTGAATGATTTCTCTTATATTCTTCATGATTTCATCGATCGTTTATTGTTTCTACTGATGATTAGAGTAGATTCAAGTCAATTGTTTTAACATATTATAATTTTCAGTTTGAATCTATAAGGAATTTCTACAACTATTGTTTTGAAACAAGTCTATCAAGACTTTCCACATTGCATATGGGGTATCCTTCCAATGGAGATTCAAGTTAATATGATCTTGAACTCCTTCTAGTATGATCCTCCTCGCCTTTACCACACATTTCTTCCACTCTGCCAGATCTTGCGCATCAGTTATTTGAAGCTTAGGAATATCATGTGCTATGAATTCTTTCAGCTCATTATCTTACAAAATTTCCTCCATCCCGTCCTTCCAAGAAATATAATTTGAGATACCCTCAAGGGCATAATCAAGTCTCAATCCATAGAACAACATCCTGCTAGCTCTGAAGAATGATCCTGCAAATTCAATTTACCTACAAAGACAAACTTGAATTATTCTCTTCTATTGTGATTCATGCTTTGATACCATGTAGAAATTCCTTATAGATTCAATCTTCTTCTATAATTTGCTAAACAAAAGACTTGAATCTACTCTACTCATCAGCGGAAATAACTAATCGATCAAGAAATGATAAAACATGAGACATGATTCAATCACATATGCTCAAAGATTTATCTAAAGGGAAAGCTTGCTGCTCAAAACCCCTTCCTCTCTGTATATTGCGTTAGATTAGAAAAATAAAGAAGAAAATACAATGCTTGTTCAACCTAAACAATTTATGCACAAGTACAATCTATCTCACTACTTCATACGCTGACTCAGGCCAATACTTAGAGATATTTTCTTCCTTCCAAGCTCCTATTTCCTTGCATTTTTTCCTTGAGAATGAGCCCCCTATTAATTAGGGAAATCCAAATATTGAATTGTGCAATCTCTATAGGCCCTTATCTAACTGTATGCACCACCTATACAACTTGGAAAATTATACAACTGATAATACACTACCTTTGAACTTCAATCTCAACTAGTGCATGCATGAGTTAATTATGGTTGATTTATCATTTAACTGGTTGAACACATGAAGTTTCACCCCATTGATAGACCTCCAATAGTTGGAACTAGTTTAACTAACTTTAACTCAGCTTAACTGAAATAAGCTATTACAACTCAAATTAAACTCAACCTAGGCTCATAAAATTTAGGAACCACTCTACATGACTCAAGTTAGGCTCTCAACTAGAATTAACTAAGCTAACTAAGTGATAATTACTCAGTTAACTTATATTCGTTGTCTTGTGATGTGGAATGACAATTTTCTCCTAATTTAATTCAAGGGAAAATTAAATCAGGATTTTCTTGTTGTCATTTTCAACAATATATATATATATATATATATATATATATATATATATATATATATATATATATATATACAATTTGAGCAAGCCTAATGGTTAAGTGCATGTGTTTCCTCCTAAGAGGCTACAGGTTCAAAAGCAGAAGTGATGGAGGGGTTGCAGGCGGTAGAGACAATCTTCCTAATCTGTCACAAAGTTCTTCTATGTCTTGATCAACTTCCCTTTCTGGTCCTTCTTTAATATCAGTCATCAACTGATAGTCTCATTGTCCCTCCAATTGCAACTTGGCAAAACAGTCGCTTTATCTGTATCAGCAGTAATTCTCAAAGAATTATGCCAACACAATATCGGAGGTCTTATAAGAAGGGTTAAAACCCCAATACTATCGGCGATCGCTTTACAAATGGAGGACTTATACAATATAATCTATCAGGCAGTAATTCTAGAGAATTACTTTAACACACACACAGTCGCGCTTTTATATTTCCCCTCTTCCTTATATCGGCAGTCGCTATCCCTTTGGTATATCGGCAGATTATATGGAGAAATACTCGATATGCTACGGACCCGATGTCCTTATTCTACCGTCTCTATATTGAATTCGGGTCCGATATGTATCGCGCTCGCTAAAGCAAAGCTTGCGGACCCAATATTTTATATGCAGTCTTTAATAATTTCGCTGGGTCCAGTTATCGGCGGTCACCACAATTGAAAGCCCTTCCACCTCCGAAATGACGGACCCGACGAACCCTTTCTGAGCCATTCTATAGGAATTTCAGGTCCGGCCTTGTCGGCGAATTCCGTCGGTGGGTGTTAACACAATGGACCTTACGGACCCGTCGAAACCATTAACTATGATATATTATATTTCGGCTCCGGATTTCGGAGCTCACCAACTTAACTGTGCCGAGGGTTCCTTTCGGACCCGAAAAGATTATAAACCCAACTCTATAACAAATCGGCTCCGGGATATCGGAGTTTTCGCAATGTTAAGGCCTCTCCTTCCGATGTGATCTTTGGTTTGGACCCGATGGGTTATGAACCAATATAAATAGTTTTGACGTCCGCTACAGTGCCGCTTAATGTATGAATATTTAAAGTAAACTGAAATATTTGCGAAACTTATAAAATCTAATTAAGGGCCTACGGGCACACAAATGAAAAGGAAAACGACCAAATGCCAGTTTACACAGTAGGTGTATCAAGCGGAAACAGTAAAACAATTTCACACTGTCAATACACAAAGTGATAAATTATGCATACATATTACCAGAACCCATTGGATTAAGAACGCCGAGAGAAAAGTTTCAATAATGATGCTTGGCACTCGCCCCTCTCTTCTCTCCTCCTTGAGAGCTTTGCTACCTCTTTATTTATAACTAAGGATAGGCCTTCTCGGTCTTTATCCGATACAAAGAAAAGCATGCTTTATAAAGTGATTTAAAGCTTGAAAAGCTTTGTTACAGCTGAGCATAAATAGCATGTTTTATTGCTAGATTCTATTCTATCTTTTAACTAAAAAAAACATAGAAATTGCAGGCTAAAGGACCCCACTCCCTTGCCTGTAGATGTTTTTGGATTTTTTTGAATAATTTGGAAGATTTTTCCCCTCTGAGTCACATGCTCCCGCATCAGACTCCTGAGGAAAAAATTCTTCATGGGCTCCTGTCCATGAGCTCATCTATAGATTTGCCCAATTTCTGTAGAATGTCTTCTGTAACCCAAGTAGCTTCAGCGATCGGCTGTCCCTTCCATTTCACCAGATACTGGAAATACTCTCGTGCCCTTGTCTTCTTATACACTTTCTTGTCTAGAATTCTTTCTGGCTGTAAATTATTGGCTGTGGGTAACTGTTTTACCCAGTCAATCTCTGGAGTCTCTTGATCCTGTGCTGTATCATCTGCAGCTTCATTCTCATACTTGTACAGGTCTACAACATTAAAAATTGGTGATATTCCCACACCAAGTGGTAATTCAATCTCATAACCGTTTGTAGAGAACTTTCTCAGTATCCTGCATGGCCCAATTTTCTTGGATTTTAACTTATTATATGCTCCCTTTGGAAATCTCTCCTTTCTAAGTTGTGATAAAACCAAGTCTCCAACTTCAAAGTTCACTTCTCTTCTCCTTGTGTCTGCTCTAGTTTTATATTGAATGTTGCTGTCTTGTAGCTGTTGTTTCACCTGTTCATGTATCGTCTGCATTCTTGAAGCAAATTCTTCACCTTCTGCACTTCTCATTTCTTCTTTTCCCAAATTCCTTAATTCAGATATTCCCCTTGGGTGCATTCCATAAACAATATGGAATGGGCTATGTCTTGTGCTCCTGTTTGGTGAGTCATTATATGCATATTCAACTTGTGGTAACACTTGATCCAATTGCTTTGTATGTTCTGCAGTAAAGCTCCTCAAAAGATTGCCTAAACTTCTGTTCACAACTTCAGTCTGTCCATCAGTTTGTGGATGATAGGCAGAACTGAAATTTAATTTAGTTCCCAGCTTCTTCCATAGTGTTCTCCAGAAATGTCCAACGAACTTTGAATCCCTGTCTGAAACAATGCTTTTGGGCAATCCATTTAATCTTATAATTTCTTTAAAAAACAAGTTAGCAATATGAGAAGCATCACTAGTTTTATAACATGGAATAAAGTGTTCCATTTTTGAAAATCTGTTCACTACAACAAAAATTGAATCATAGCCTCTTTGAGTCTTTGGCAATCCTAGCACAAAATCCATACTTACCATATCCCAAGGCCTATCTGGAATTGGCAATGGAATATACAACCCTGTGTTCTGGCTCCTTCCTTTTGCATATTGGCAGACTTTACAATTTCTTACATACTTCTCTACTTCAGATTTCATTTTCGGCCAGAAGTAAAATCTGTTGAGCTGTCCAAAGGTCTTCTCTCTACCAAAATGTCTAGCAAGTCCTCCACTATGCTTCTCTTTGATTTTCTCTCTCATTGAACAGTTGGGTATGCACAACTGATTTTTTTTTAAATAACAGTCCATCTTGTATAAAATAATCCAGCCACTTGCTCCTGTCCGCCAAAACAGGATTCTTACAAGCCTCAAATGCCTCTTTAAAATCTGAATCGGTCTCATATAACTCTTTAATAAAATCAAAACCCAACACTTGGATTTGACTTTCTTGCAGCAATACACTTCTCCTACTTAAGGCATCTGCAACTTTGTTTGATTGTCCAGTTATATGCTTCAACACAAAATGAAAGCCTTGAAGATATTCTACCCATTTAGCATGTCTCTGGCTGCGTTTTAGCTGCTGCATTATAAACTGCAATGCATGGTTATCTGAATAAAGAATAAATTCTTTCGACATTAAATAATGCCTCCACTTCTTTAGTGCCTGCACAACTGCGTAAAACTCCTTATCATAAGAAGAATACTTCCTTTTGGCATCATTTAGCTTTTCACTGAAATAAGCTATTGGTCTATCTTCTTGGCTTAAAACCCCTCTAATTGCTTCTGCGCTGGCATCACACTTAACTTGAAAAGTTTTGTTAAAATCAGGAAGAACCAAAACAGGCTTTTCAGTTATTTTCCTCTTTAACAGCTGAAAATTTCTCTCTGCTTCAGCAGTCCACTTAAATGGTTGTTTATCCTTATTTATGGTCTCAATAATAGGTGCATTAATCTTACTAAAATTCTTAATGAATTTTCTGTAAAAACTAGAAAGACCATGAAAACTCCTTACCTCAAAAATACTCTTGGGTGAAGGCCACTCCACAATTGCTTTGATCTTTTCTGGATCCATCTTTAATCCTTCAGCTGAGATAACAAATCCCAAGTACACCAGCTCCTCTTTCATGAATAAACATTTCTTCAGATTCAACAATAATTTTTCTTGTTGTAGCTTCTGTAAGACATAATGTAAATGCCTCAAGTGCTCCTCTTTGGACCTGCTATAGACTAATATATCGTCCAGATATACTATTACAAATTTACCAATGAATTCTCTAAGAACTTCATTCATAAGCCTCATGAATGTACTTGGTGCATTGGACAACCCAAAAGGCATCACTCTCCACTCATATAATCCTTCATTGGTCTTAAAAGCAGTTTTCCATTCATCCCCTTCTCTTATCCTTATCTGATGATAGCCACTTTTAAGATCTAACTTTGAAAAATATTTTGTGCCAGACAAGCAATCCATTAAATCTTCAATTCTGGGTAATGGAAATCTATACCTGATTGTAATCTTATTGATGGCTCTTGAATCTGTACACATTCTCCAGCCTCCATCTTTCTTCGGGTTCAGCACTGTTGGCACTGCACAAGGACTTAGGCTTTCTTTGATCAACCCCTTGTCAAGCAATTCTTGCACCTGTTTCTTAACTTCTTCATTTTCTGCAGGAGTCATTCTATATGCTGCTTTGTTAGGTAAGCTTGCTCCAGGAATCAAATCTATATGATGACTGATTTTTCATATTGGCGGTAATTCATTAGGCAAATCATCAACAATAATATCACAATAATTCTCCAGCATTTCTTGAATTTCAATGGGTAATTCAGAAATTTTAGTAGAAGTCAATATTACCTTGGGCTTGCAAATTACAGCAAAGTTTACCTCATTTTCTTCAATCTGCTTCAAGTATTCTTTCCCTCCAAGCAACAGAGTTTTTGGACTAGTCTTCTGTCCCGGTACATCTTCTTCTTGCAAAGGCAACAATGTATGATTAACACCATCCTTTCCAAACTTGTAGGTGTTTCTCTTCCCATCATGTATGGCTCCTCTGTCATATTGCCAAGGTCTTCCAAGCAATATGTGACACACGTCCATTGGCATTATATCACAAACAATTTTATCTTTGTACTTGCCCACTTGAAATTCCACTTCACACTGTTCACTTACCAACAGTTGATGTCCCTTTTGTAACCATGACACCTTATAAGGTGTTGGATGCTTCATTGTCTTCAGCTTCAATTTCTCCACTACTTCTGTAGAGACCAAATTATCAGTGCTGCCACTATCAATGATCATCTGGCAACATTTCCCTTGGACTTTGCACACTGTCCTGAATAAAGTTTTCCTTTGTGGTGGTTCAGCAGCCACCTCCTTCATTGGCTTAAGTAAGACTTTATTAACCACCAGAGATTCTCCTCTTTCTGGTGTATTTTCTTCTTCTGCTACCGCTGTCGCTGGTGCTTCTTCTTCAGCTGGAGCAGCAATTGCATTCCTCTGCTTTATGTCTGCATTCTCTGGGCACTCAAAAGCTCTGTGTCCCAGCTTGTTACATCTGTAACATCTTAATTCTCTGCCTCTTCCTCTGCCTCCTCTTCCTCTGGAAAAACTCCCTCTGCCTCTTTCATCACCTTCTCTGGTTGCATGCTGGGTTGAGCTACTGCTAGCTCCATCTCTAGGTGTTGTAGACCTTCCTCTACCACCTTGACTTCCTTTTCCTCTGAAAGTCCCTCTCCCTTTGGCATACTGCTTCCTCATGAGTTTTTCCTCAGCTTTCAGCGCTATCTGATAAGCTTCCTCTACTGTTTTAGGAGACAGCAAACTTATCTCATCCTGAATGTCCATCCTGAGGCCATTCATATATCTAGCCACCTTCTCATCTGTGTCTTGGGCTTCTCCAGTTCTTATTCTTACTTTATAAAACTCTTTTGTATATTCTTTTACTGTTAAAGCTCTCTGTCTAAGATTTTGCATTTGTCTAAACAATGTTTGCTGATAATTACTTGGCAAGAACTTACCTCTTAACTTTGCTACCATTCGGCTCCAGTTCTTGATTGGCTGCTTACCAAGTCTCTTCCTTTCCACCTGCACACCATCCCACCAGAGTGTTGCATGGCCTTTTAACTTGGTGACAGCAAACTTTACTTTCTTCTCATCCTCTATTTCCTCATAATCAAAGAATTTCTCCATGCTGTTAATCCAGTCAATCAATTCTTCTGGATTCAGTCCTCCTTGATATATCGGTACTAATTGGTTCCATGGCCTGGCTGTGGATTTCAATACTGACTGAAAGAACCTCATCTCAGGAGTAACCTGTACAGTTTCCTCCTCTTCCGCAGCTTCAATTTCGGGCTCACTGACATCTCCATCATCTATATTTCTATCTGAAGTTAATGCATCCACTCGAGCTCGCATCTCTTCTACTGTTTCCATTAGTTCAGCATTTGTAGCAGGTCATCCTCTTCCACCACGTCCTCGTCCTCTTCCAACTCTGAAAGCCATCCTTCTTCCGCTCCTGAGATTCAATTCAGTGTCAGTTGATGGCTCTGATACCACTAATGATGGCAGGGTTGTAGGTGGTAGAGACAATCTTCCTAATCTGTCAGCAAGTTCTTCTATGTCTTGATCAACTTCCCTTTCTGGTCCTTCTTTAATATCAGTCATCAACTGATAGTCTCATTGTCCCTCCAATTGCAACTTGGCAAAACAGTGGCTTTATCTATATCGGCAGTAATTCTCAAAGAATTATGCCAACACAATATTAGAGGTCTTATAAGAAGGGTTAAAACCCCAACACTATCGGCGATCGCTTTACAAATGGAGGACTTATACAATATAATCTATCAGGCAGTAATTCTAGAGAATTACTTTAACACACACAGTCGCGCTTTTATATTTCCCCTCTTCCTTATATCAGTGGTCGCTATCCCTTTGGTATATCGGCGGATTATATGGAGCAATACTCGATATGCTACGGACCCGATGTCCTTATTCTACCGTCTCTATATTGAATTCGCGTCCGATATGTATCGCGATCGCTAAAGCAAAGTTAACGGACCCGATATTTTATATGCAGTCTTTAATAATTTCGCTGGGTCCAGTTATCAGCGGTCGCCAGAATTGAAATCCTTTCCATCTCTGAAATGACGGACCTGACGAACCCTTTCTGAGCCGTTCTATAGGAATTTCGGGTCCAGCCTTTTCTGTGAATTCCGTCGGCGGGTGTTAACACAATGGACCTTACGGACCCGCCGAAACCATTAACTATGATATATTATATTTCGGCTCCGGATTTCGGAGCTCACCAACTTAACTGTGCCGAGGGTTCCTTTCGGACCCGAAAATATTATAAACCCAACTCTATAACACATCGGCTCCGGGATATCAGAGTTTTCACAATGTTAAGGCCTCTCCTTCCGATGCGATCTTTGGTTCGGACCCGATGGGTTATGAACCAATATAAATAGTTTTGACGTCCGCTACAGTGCCGCTTAATGTATGAATCTTTAAAGTAAACTGAAATATTTGCGAAACTTATAAAATGTAATTAAGGGCCTACGGGCACACAAATGAAAAGGAAAACGACCAAATGCCAGTTTACACAGTAGGTGTATCAAGCGGAAATAGTAAAACAATTTTACACTGTCAATACACAAAGTGATAAATTATGCATACATATTACCAGAACCCATTGGATTAAGAACGCCGAGAGAAAAGTTTCAATAATAATGCTTGGCACTCACCCCTCTCTTCTCTCCTCCTTGAGAGCTTCGCTGCCTCTTTATTTATAACTAAGGATAGGCCTTCTCGGTCTTTATCCGATACAAAGAAAAGCATGCTTTATAAAGTGATTTAAAGCTTGAAAAGCTTTGTTACAGCTGAGCATAAATAGCATGTTTTATTGCTAGATTCTATTCTATCTTTTAACTAAAAAAAACATAGAAATTGCAGGCTAAAGGACCCCACTCCCTTGCCTGTAGATGTTTTTGGATTTTTTTGAATAATTTGGAAGATTTTTCCCCTCTAAGTCATATGCTCCCGCATCAAGAAGGAGGTAGAGTATGTATGCCTTCATAGACTTAACAATCAAATTGTTGCATAGAGGTGGGTCCCTTGTCCCACAAACAAGGGGGTTTCATACACCAATTTAGTGTCTGCCTTGGTCATGACCATCAAATTATATATATATGTGTGTGTGTGTGTGTGTGTAATCTTTTCCTTATAGAAAAGTAACTATTAAAATATCTTGTGATAAGGTGTAAGTGTCTCGAGGAAGGATTCTGTTATGGGTAAGGAGTGAAGGTTTACAACATTACAATGGTCATTTTTATCTATAGAACTCAACTACCTTTCCCTCAATGTGTTACTACCTTCTAGAGATGGGAAAAGGGGAATTTTATTGTTACATTATTCAAATCTTAGGATGATATTATTAGAGAAAGTGAAAAGGGATACACACTTCTATTCTGATTTTATGTGCACTTAAAGATGAATAGTTTATAGGTGAGAAATCATATTTAAAAGTTTTAATTATTATTTTGGAAAATTTTCTCTTTCATATCATTGAAGTATCTTGTGATTTTTGTTAAGAATTAGTAAAGAGTCTTCATTTTGGAGTGTGCTTTTACCTTTGTATCAACATATGTTTAATGTGAAGTAATTAAATTCTAGCAAATATATGTCTTCTTGTAGAACTTCATGTTTTCCTAAATTCATTTAAGAAAATATGATTAGACTTGAATTCTTTTAGGAAGATCTAAATTTCTCTAAGTGAATCGAGCAGATCTCAAATATTTAGTGGGCAATACATCTTTTAATTTAGTTCATTATTACAAGTAGGGTTATCAAATATTTGTGAGAAATATTATGGATAAATCTATTATCATTCTCATAAATTATTTTAATTCTATTATTTCCTTCAAGAACTAACTCCAAGCCAAAGTGGCTATCTCAATTTCCTCTAACATTTGAAAGTGTGCAATATGAGGGTAAGTAGTCAGATGACCTAATCACGCTATATGATTATGGAATCTATAAGGTCTCTACCATTTGTTTATCTTTGTGATTATGGGGGTGGGAGGATGGTTCGGGGTTATGTCTTCTTCCATTAGGGATAATCCCTATTACGCTAAGCCCATATATTGTTCAGAAATATGATGAAATGTCAACTTTGCAGATCAAGCAGTGGAAGGTAGCAATTCATTTTCTTACTTAACGTTAAGGTAGAAATATGTAGTTTTAGTGAATTTTGGTTGTGATTGGTAATTTTACATAAATAGATATATTCTAACTAGATTAGGAACTATGAGATCTTTTTTTCTAGTAAATATTTTTTCTTGTACAATTTTATATTCATGATGGTTATAATAGAAGATTTGAAGATTGTATCCAAAATGCCATTTTGATTCAAGTTCTCTAATAGAAATCTTTCTTTTGATTCTATCAATGTTTAATGATATTAGAAATAGTTTGACCATGTATGCAAGCATTTGTATCAATATTGACTTTTGTAAAATTCTTCCAATCTAAATGTTGTTGAATTTACATGAAAATTTTAAATTAATTTATTGTTTGGATCATGAAAAACTATTTTTAATAATTAACACTATCTTTATCATTAAATAAGTCACCATCTATAAGAAATATATCTTAATGTTATAAATCCTCTTAGCAGAAAAGAAAATGAATAGGTTTGTAAACATAAAAATTGACAATCATATGATATTCATTTTTGGAATGTTGAAAAAAGTATATTGGATTTTCCTTTTTTAAATTTTAGAATGACTATAAAGAAAAAATTGATGACATGACATAGACAATAGATATATTTGTAGAGAAATAAATGTGGAAAAATCCTCTTTGTAAAATTTGGTCTTAAGTAACGTTCTACGTGAAAAATTAACAGTTTATATGATTATAAAATTTCTAATTTTAATAAGAAAAATTATTTTTTTGAAAATTAAAAAATTCATCACAAGTATATCTTTTCCATTTATAATAATAACAAGAAAAATGGTTTAAAAACTTAAAATAATCAAATAAATATTCATTAATATTCTTTAAAATTAAAATATATGAAAATATTTATAAATTATTTAATAATATTTTATATATATTTAAAATATATATCATTACTATTATTATTATTATATTTTATAAATTATTTAATAACATTTTTTATATATTTAAAAGATAAATTATTACTATAATTATTATAATTATATTTTATAAATAAAAATTAAATTATAAAATTAAATTATATAGTTTAATTTTAAGGAATTCTCTCATAAACAAACAAAATAAAATTTTTTCTTAAAAACAAAGAATCATATTTGTTAATTTCATCCACGGGGAGTGAAAATACTTAAAGTATAAAGTGAAAGCAACACCCGCTTCGACCTTCCCACATGAAGGCACATGAAGATCTGTATGCCTTATGCCTCGAGCTCCTCGGTGAAGGGCGTAAGGACAATACCCAACTTTTTTTTGGCTACACCATTTTCGAGTGATACATAATTTCATAATCAACGTTAACGATTGGCATTGTAAAGGAGTTGTCTATAATGCGACTTTTTGGAGATTCCGGTGACGGAATCCGGCGGAAGAAATTGAGATTAAATCATGATTTGTTGCAGTTAAAATGGTTTTTTAACTGCGTATTTGAATTCAGCACCATGAAAAACCCTTGAGACGCTTCGATTGTGCAGAAACTAGCTATCAAACTTGGGATTCCAATAAATTGCTGCCGGATTTTCACCGGAAAAACCCGCCGGAAAGACTTTCAAAAAGTCGAGTTATAGAGAACTGCCATTGTAAATGGATAAAAAAAGGTGGGTCCAAACTATCATTTCAGCGTGTTTAACGAATTTGCAATTGGGATAAGGATTGTTGATCTGACGTAGTGGAGAGATTGGAAACATTTTCACCGTTCACACGTTTTGTTGTTGAATATGTAGTTGAATAAGATGAAATTTCTTATGGATTTCTTAAAATTCTATTTCTATCTTTGATGTTCCAGTAAAATAGGTTGCCAAGGATTTGGCCATAATGTTCTTCATCATCCAATAAACATAATCCACATGTTGAAATCGAGTGTACTGACTCTGCAATGGCTAGGGTCTGAGACAAAATCCCAACATTCTTCCATATCTATTTCAGTACCTTCAACCTATTGATTTAAGTTGAAATCCCATCCTGGAATTAGTTTCCAAATCTGAGGCTGAGTGTTTTCTTGGTAGGCTTGGGTTGCTTCCTAAATTAGGCTCGAGGTATTTTTGCTACCACGTCCCCTGATCAGGCTTGGATGGGTCTGACATTCACCACACCCCTGTCCACTACCTCGGCTCCTCCCATGGCATCCCATCATAGAATTACCTCACCCTAAGGAGGGATGTGCCATACTATATCACTTCCAATCACAAAGGTAAGAGAAAAATCAATATTCAAAATCTAATATCGTTAGCACCAGGCACCTCGTCCTGACTGGGAACAAGCACATAAGCAAACGACTTAGCATAGGGTCCTGACAAAGCCAATGAGGGTTTAGACCTATATAAATGAAACAACAAAGTCCAATAGGATAATAAGCATATAATCTATAAACCAAATTTCAATTTTCGCCTCATAGCTTTGAACTCAGTTCGACGAAACAAGCCATCAACAACATCCGAAGGGTCCTCGAGCTTTCTTGAAATGGGGACCATTGTTAATTCAAGGGGTTTCTTACCCATAGATCCCCATCTCATGTCAGGTAATGGGTTAATCAAGGATGCTATATATTAAAAAAAATCACCCGTGCAAGCGCTGCATACCAAGTTCCACTGCTCAAACCCTAAATGCATGAACATCAAAGAAAGAAAAATTCCGTAACAGATAGAGATAATTTGACAATACTCAGGCAATGTAACAAAGTAAATGATTATTTCCTCTCATATTTCCCAGGAGGTTTCATTTCTGACCCAAGACGTCATCTCAGAGACAACCTTCCAACCAATTATGAGGTAGCATATGAACATAGAGGTAAGGGAATACACAAAGTGAACATAATTAACATACCTATAGCAATCGCCTACTGAGAGGGGTGATTTCATTTTTACCTAGGTATAGGTTTTAACCCCGTACAGAAATTCCCTGCATACAAATTCTAAAACATACAAAATAAACAATGCGAGAGCATAACACATAAAACACATATACACAGAGATTTTCCCTAGATCCCAAAACTGGGACTACCAGCTTAATTTTTCATTATATTCCTTTCAATGTTACAATACATATTTATACATTCTAAAGCATCCAATAACATGGACCGAAAACCATCGTTTCCAAAACCATGGACCGAAAACCATCACGTCCAAAACCATGTGCGAAAAACCATGCACAAAACCATAGGTAGGTCTACCCAACCTAATGTAGGTGCAAAAAAAAATTCCCAGAGGCGCTCCCCCATAGAGGGGGGCTACCCACCCCTGTCAAACCCCCTAGAAAGGGTGGGCTATCGCCCCCTCTGTGACCCCCCCACTACACAACGAAGGGGAGGCTGTGCCACCCCTCTAACCCCCTGGTTAACTATGTAGGCTAGTCTTGGAAAGAATATAACATAACCCAACATTCTTCCACTTGTTGTTTTCTTTCCATTAGGGGCCACAAGAAAGCTTATTCATTTATCCAGCCCTACAACGCCTACTGTTTCTCTACACCAAGAGAACTTCTCAGAGCTCACAGATTTTGTCAATTCATCTGCAGTATTCTTCAAAGTGTCCACCTTTACCAGCAACACCTTTTTGTCTTCTATCATATCCCTCACAAAGTGATATTGAACATCAACGTGCTTTGTCTTTGAATGATAAGTAGGGTTCTTTTCCAAGAAAATTGCACTTGGCTATCACATTCTATCCTTATATCTCCCTGTACTAACCCCATACTTGAACACAATCTTTGCGACCAAACTGCTTCCTTTCTTACATGACTGGTTGCCATGTATTCTACCTCTGTAGTTGATAGTGCCACTACAGATTGTTTCTTACTCATCCAACTGACTGACCCTCCAAATAGGTTAAACACATACCCACTTGAAGATCTTCCTTGATCCAGATCTCTAGCCCAGTTTACATCAACAAAGCCATGAATATCTAACACTCTATCCAATCCTGGTCTTCCTTGATAGCACAAACCATAATCACTAATGCCACGCAAATACCCGAAAGCCCACTTCACTGTTGTCCAATGCTCCTTCCCTGGTTTTAACATAAACTTGCTCAATACTCCCACTTCATGTGCAATGTATGGTCTAGTACAGACCATCGCATACATCAGGCTACCGACTGCACTTGCATATGGAACATGAAACATGTCCTTTTCCTCTTCTTGTGTCTTGGGACACTGTTCAGTAGATAACTTTACACCTACAGGAATAGGAACCTTCACCGGTTTACTATCTTGCATATTAAACCTCTGCAATATTGTCTGACATACTTCCTCTGGTTTAATCAGAGCTTCTTCTTTGCCTGACCTCTTTTAATTTCCATGCCCAAAATATAGTTTGCAGCACCAAGATCTTTCATGTCGAATTTGGAGGACAAGTGGGTTTCAAATCCTCGATAATTTCTTTGTCATTTCCAACCAACAACATATCATCCACATACAAGACCAAATAAATAAGACGGTCATCAATTAATTTAAAATACACACAGTGATCTACTTTTCTTCTGGTGAAGCCGAGTCCCCGTATAAATGTATCAAATTTCTGATACCACATCCTTGGTGACTGTTTTAACCCATATAGAGACTTATTTAACTTGCATACTAATTGTTTCTTACCCTTCACCATGAAGCCTTCAGGTTGCTTCATGTAGATCTCCTCTTCCAAATCCCGCTGAAGAAATGTTTCCTTCACATCCATCTGTTATACCTCAAAATCAAAAGTAGCAACAATAAATAAAAGTAATCTAATAGAAGCTACCTTGGCAACATGAGAAAAAATATCACCAAAACCAATTCCCAGCACCTAGGAATAACTTTTTGCTACCAACTGAGCTTTGTATTTCTCCACCTTTCCTTTTGCATTTGTCTTCTTCTTGAACACCCATTTGCTGCCAATGGGTTTCCTTCCAGCCGACAACTCCACGAGATCCCAAGCCTCATTTTTGCGCAAAGATGTCATTTCATCAACCATGGTCTCTTTCCAAAGTTTGCCATCCTCTGAATCTACTGCTTCCTTCACAGTGATGGGATCATCATTAGTAACAGATAAAAAAACTTTGAATAGAAAGCAGATGGACCCTACCTTTCTGGCTTCCTTCTTTCTCAAACTGATCTTCTCACACCTAGAGTTTGTGGCTCTTCATCTTCTGATTCCTCCTCTACTTTAGAGTCTGATTCTTCCTCCTTAAGCTCAAACTCTATCTTCTCAGGTTCCTTTGGTTGAAATTCATGTTTAATAATATCTTTCACCTCTCTGAAAACCACATCTTGGTTGTACACAACCTTCCTTATTGCTGGGTTCCAAAGCTTATAACCCTTTAAACCATCCTTATACCCAATAAAGATGCACTTTTCAGATTTACTATCTAACTTGGTTCTTTTCTCCTTTCGAACATGTACATATGCATCACATCCAAATACCCTCAAATGTGAAAGAGAGGGTTTCTTATCAATCCATACCTCTTGTGGAGTCTTATCCTCCAACACTGATGAAGGTGATCTGTTGACCAACTAACATGTTGTCCCCACCGTCTCTACCCACCACTGAGCATGCTTCTTACTCTTTCCATCAACGTCTTGTTCGTTCTTTCTGCAACTCCACTTTTCTCAGGTGTGTCTGGAGTATTCCTTTGCATGCTATACCATACTTCTTACAGAATTCTTCAAATTCCTTGCTACAAAACTCTCCACCATTATTTGACCTCAACACCTTTATCTTCTTCTCTCATTGGTTTTCCATCAGAGCCTTAAATTCTTTAAACCTGTCAAAGACTTCAGATTTCTTCTTAAGGAAATATATCCATGTATTCCTTGAGAAGTGATATATAAATTATACATAGTACACAGAATTACCCAATGATGGAACCTTCACAGGTCCAAACACATCACTGTGCACAAGATCTAATATCTGTTTCGCCCTCTTACCACTAGAGGGGAAACTCACCTAATTCTGCTTCCCATATACACAATTTTCATAGTAATCAAAATCCAAAGAGCTATTACTCATACCTTATACCATACCTTTAACATGAAGTATTTGAAGGCCCTTCTCTCCAATATGTCCAAGCCTTTTATGCCTTGGCATGGTCTTCTCTCCAGAGACCACTAGATTTTTTGCTCCACTTTCAGGAACCATAGAACTGTTGCACCTATTAACAACAGTGCTACCTTGCAGCTTGTACAGATTTCCAATTCGAACTCCCCGCATCAATACCAATGCTCCCTGAACCATATTGCAGTTATCCTTCTCGAACACTATCTTTACACCTACATCATCCAGCTTGCTTACAGAAATCAGATTTTTAGCCAATGCAGGAATATGCAGAACACCTAGAAGTGTTCTAACCCTTCCACCTTGCAACTTCAACTTTACTTTTCTACGACAAATGATTCTAGCCTTCCTAGCATCCCCTAAGAAGACATCACCACCATCGTATTTCTCATAATTTTTCGAGACCCTGTTATAGGTTCTATCCAGAGCCATTTGGATTGACGATTCATAAAAAAATTTATTCAATTCCATCCTATTGAAGTTGAGGGAATAGCCAACTTTTTTATCCTTTCGTTCCCAAACTCTTATGAACTATCTATATAGATAGATAAATTTTTAGTTAAGTCAGCCAAGTTTGTCTTCTTGTCCATTCTTACCATCCATTTCAAATGGGTCCTTCCCTAATTTCTCAATTTTAGAAACAACATTGGATCAGTGGAGTATAAATATCTCCTGGAATAGATATCTATACCGTATGAAAAAAGAAAACCGACCACATTAACATATTGACCCATACCTATTTATTGACATATGTGTAGATCCTATCTGTATATGTATATGAATATGAATATGAATAAATATCCATATTCATATAAATATATATATATATATATATATGAATGAATATGGATATTTATATCTATTTTAGATGATATAAGATAGAAATCTTATAGACACAAAATAGGTATAAATATCTCTATGGGGAATGAAGTGTAAGGATGCACCTGAGTCAACCAACCATGCCTCATGATCTACATGTGTACTTGAAGAAGCCAAGTACACATCCCCACCTTCATCTAAGGTGGTTTTCGCCTCTGCAGAAGGAGCATCATCAAATCCCTTTCCTTTGTCACGATCTTTAGATTTACAGTGCCTTTTGTAGTGCCCTTCCTTTCCGCATTTCTAACAAACCACCTTTACAGGTTTTCCTGGAGATTTATATCACCCTCTAGATTTAGATCTCTGCCTTGATGACTTATTTTTGTTTATGTTCTAGGACCGTCCTCGTACAGACAAAGCATCACCATTCTAGCTCTCCACATTTTTTGTCTCATCTCTGTTATGAAACCAGCTCAAGATGGTTGGTACCCATAAAGTGCCATAAATGGGGTCATTTTTGTTGTTGTATGGAAGGAAGTGTTATACCACCATTCAGCTAGAGGCAACCATTTGACCCATTGTGTCTGTTTATCAGATACAAAGCAACGAAGATATCCTTCCAAACATTTGTTTACTATCTCAGTTTGCCCATCAGATTGAGGATGATAAGATGAGCTATGAGCTAACTGAGTGCCAAGACAAGAAAATAATTCTGTCCAAAAATTTCCAGTGAAAATGGGATCTCTGTCACTCACAATAATCTTTGGGTTTCCATGTAGCTTTTGAATTGTTTCCATAAATTCAGTAGAAACTGTACTGGCTTTAAATGGATGTGATAATGCACAAAAGTGTGCATACTTGGTAAGTCTGTCAACTACCACCATGATGACACTCTTTCCCTCAGACTTGGGTAAACCTGTGATAAAATCCATTGAAACCTCCTCCAAACGTTGGCTTGGAATGGATAAAGGTTGTAATAGACCTGGTGTCTTAATTGTTTCAACTTTATTTTGTTGGCAAACCAAACATTCCGTCACAAACTTTTGAATATCTGATTTAAGGCCATCCCAAAAAAATTCCTTCTTAACCCTGTGGTAAGTTTTTAAAAATCCCGAGTGCCCTCGTAAGGGAGAAGTGTGCAATTCCATAAGAATCTTTTGTTTTAGCTGGGAATTCTTACAGAGGTATAAGCGATCTTTGTACCATAACGAATCATTTTGCCAGCTAAATGTATCAGAAGTACTGGAATCTTGTTGTAGCTTTCGAATAAGTGCCCACACTTCTTCATCATTCTTCCATTCCTCCTTTGCTTCGTTTATCCAATCTGGTTGGATAATAGAGATGGCACACAACAATGCTTCCATATCCTCATCCTTTCTTGAGAGTGCATCTGCCACCACATTTTGCTTCCCTTTTTTGTAGATGATTTCAAAGTCATAACCCAACATCTTTGTGACCCACTTTTGTTGCTCTTCAGAGGATAATCTTTGTTCTAAAAAGTATTTAAGGCTATCATGATCTGTTTTTACCTTGAAGTGTCTTCCCATTAGGTAGGGTCGCCATTTCTTAAGTGCATGGAGTATTGCCAACATTTCCTTCTCATAAATAGCTTTGCTTAAAAACTTTCCCTTGATTGGACGACTTTCTAAAGCAATGGGTCTTTCATCTTGCATTAAAACAGCACCAATTCCATTTCCTGAAGCATCACATTCCACAATAAAGGTTTTTGTGAAGTCCGGTGTAGCTAAGACCGGTGCTTGGCACATTGCCTCTTTAAGATGTTTAAAGGCCTTTGTTGCTTCCGGAGTCCATGAAAATGAATCTTTCTTCAATAATGTTGTTAGAGGTGCTGCTATTCTCCCATAATTCTTGACGAACTTGCGATAATACCCTGTCAACCCAAGAAATCCTCGCAGATGCTTTATTGATGTGGGAATTTTCCATTCCTTAATGGCTTTAATTTTGCTAGGGTCTACCTTAACTCCTTCATGAGATACAATATGACCCAAATATTCCACCTCCTGGACTCCAAAGAAACATTTGGATCTTTTTGCATATAATTGTTTCTCCTCCAATAGTTGTAGCACCTTGTCAACATGTTCAACATGCTCCTTCCAAGACTTGTTGTAGATTAGTATATCATCAAAAAATACTAACACAAATTTTCTAAGGAATGGTTTGAAAATTGAATTCATCAAACCTTGAAATGTTGAAGGTGCATTGGTAAGGCCAAAAGGCATGACCAAAAATTCATAATGACCCTCATGAGTTCTAAATGCCGTTTTAGGAATGTCTTCAATCTTCATTCTAATTTGATGATATCCCGAACGAAGATCCAACTTGGTGAAGTAAATTGATCCATGCAATTCATCCAGTAATTCATCAATGACAGGAATGGGGAACTTATCTTTAATAGTGAGCTTGTTGAGCTCCCTATAATCTGGACACATGCGCCATGATCCATCCTTCTTGTGCACCAATATTACTAGAGCTGAGAAAGAAATTTGACTCGGTTGAATTATACTAGCCTCTAGCATTTCTGCAACCATACGTTCAATTTCACTTTTTTGGACATATGGATATCTGTACGGCCTGATGTTTGGAGGAACACTTCCTGGAATCAGATGGATAGCATGATCATGATCATGCATAGGTGGGAGACCTTTGGGAGTCTCAAATACCTTGGAATGATTGTTCAGGACTTTTTGGAGATCTGGAGAAATAGATGATTCCAATGTGGAAACATCTAGCGAACATAATTGTGCAATGACACCTCTTTCCTCCTTTTTTAGAAGCTTTGTCATGCCATTAGAGCTGATTATCTTTCCTGGTTTCCCTGCAATACCCCTTAATTCAACTTCCTTTCCTTCCATAGAAAATTTCATGAAAAGTTCTTGGAAATTAAAAGCTATTGTACCCAAGGATTGTAGCCATTGGACTCCTAGTACAACATCAGCACCTCCCATTGGAATGGAAAGCATTGGGCTAGTCAATACATATTCTCCCATGGATAGCTTGATATTATGGCACTTTCCAGAACAATTTATTGTTCCTCCATTTGCAATCATCACTTGACACTCTGGTGCTGGATATAGGAAGCAATTCAATTCTTTTGCTACCCTACAATGAATAAAATTGTGGGTGCTTCCTAAATCAATCAACACTATTACCTTTTTCTTCTTGATTTGTCCTTCTATCTTGATGGTTTGAGGAGTGGTAATTCCCGCCAATGCATTATAAGATATGGTCGGATTTATTTGTTCTTCATATAGGCTTTGTTCCTGGAATATATCCTCTTCTTTTGACCTTTCTTGCTCCTTTTCTTCTTCCTCTTCACAATCTATGTAGAATAATTTCTTCTCAGCACACTTATGACCTTTTGTGTATTTGCTATCACAATTGTAACAAAGCCCTTTTACTCTTTTTTCTTCCAATTGTTGTGGTGTCAACCTTGTAGGTTGTGGAAGACTATGGGCAACAACACTTCCGTCTTTATAGTTGTGAATGGTATGCTTCCTAGTTGCCATAATTTTGCTTTCCATTTTTCTTGCTAACCTGAATGCCTTCTCTAATGAATCAGGTTCCCAAAGGCGCATATCATGTTGGATATTATCCTTTAAAGACCCTATGAACACATCAATCCTATGCTCCTCTGGAATATCTTTTACCCTTATGTTCAATTTTTGGAACTCCTCAATGTGCTCCATTATTGAACCCTTTTGTTTGAGACTTATCAATTGGCTAAAAAAAGTGTTGCTTTTTGTATCCTCATAATGTGCTATCAATTCTTCCGTAAAAATTGCCCAAGTGATAAATTGTTTACAAGAACAAAGCCATTGACACCATACAAACTGATTTGGTTCCAAATATAAAGTTGTCATACGTACCTTTTGTGTGTTTTGCACATTATTGAGATCGAAGAATTGCTCCATCTGTAATATCCATGTGGCGGGATCCTTGCCATCAAACTTCCTCATATTGATTTTTGGAACATGGTGAGTCTTTGATCCAACATTAGCGTCTATGGTATCATGATTAACATTTCTTTTGTTCTCATCATGAGTTTCCTTTACTACCTTTTCACCATTAGTGACACTTTCTTGTAGCAACTTCTTCAATTCTTCCATATCTGTCTTCAAATCTATCTTCAAATCTGCCATGTCTCTCTTCAAATCTGTCTTCGAATCATCCATCTTAGCTTCCATGCCCTTTATCTTAGATTCCACGCCACTTATCTTAGCTTCTGTTAGCTTTTGTGAGCGTGACATTTGTTGCACTTGTTCTTGTAATTTTGATATATCATGTAGCATTTCTTCTTCTTCTTCATGAGTCATGCTAGAGCTTTCAGGTTCCTTACTAGGTGTTTGCATTTTCTTTCCTCGGGGCATCAGTTACCGATAATAATGCTTTACTATGCCCTTTGAATTCCGTTAAACCAAGCTTACACAAAAATTTAAAAAAAAAACTACACACATTTTTTCACTTTATAGAAGCCTGATATTGAATCTGATGTATCTCTTTAATTTCGAATCATCCAGTTCTGAAATCGCTACCTGCAATAGCCTTCTGCGTCCTCTTTCCAATGCTACAAGTCTGAGCCAAATTGGATTCTCCAAGGAAGATTTATGTGAAATCTCCCACAGTGACTTGCTTTTAGACTGGTTCAGTAGAGCGAACTTCTACGACATGCCACGAGTCAGTGTTTCAACCTTTGAATCTGAAACACACATACAAGAAACTACAGTCCGTCCTCTTTCTGTACCTTTTTACGAAATTTCAATCCGATCCTCAGAGAGAGAGTTATGACGATTTTCCACAGGTCACCTGTTTTGAATGTAATTCAGGAGTATGCAAAAAGGTCAACTTCCTCAGATCATATCTCCGAAAATATCATGCGAAAAGCTCTGAAATTCGGACCTAAGGTTCAGCGCAAATTCTTCTCAAATGGGTTTTTTTGCGGCTTCTGAAACGTCACAAAAGAAAGTTATAGCGAAAATTCCACGATGACCTGTTTGGAGCAGCGAAACCCTAGAATCCAAAGCTCTGATACCAAATGTTATGAAACCAGCTCAAGAAAAGATAGAAAAGATAAATCCACGCCTTAGAATTCAGCCTCTTCGAGGGGGCAACCTCCTTTACATTACATAAATGAACAATTCTTGGATGATACAAATGACAAAACCTCCTTTCTATATATAGGAGTCTAAGGAGTCACAATATAATCCAGCTGACCTAACAATAATAATATAAAGCCACAAAAATAACAATAGAGTGATTCTAAGGGGCACAGAAATAACAATATGGGGGTAATAGGGGCACAACAATATAAATAAGGGGTATAACTACAATAGTAATGGGGTAATCACTAGTATTATAGGGACCCAACAATCTCCTCCATCAGCGAGGATGAGACTACTTCATCAAACTATAAGGCAGTTGCGTTGCTACCTATTGCAATAACCAGAGTATCTCATAGATATGGTAGAGAACACAACGAACTGATGCACTTATCTTGATATGAAATTTTAATATCAACAGATAATAACTGACTTACAATAGTACTAAATGCGTTCAGATGCTCTGTTACCGAGTCTCCATCTTTCATCCTCAGGTTATACAGCTTTTTCCTTAGGAATAGTTTATTCATCATAGACTTAGATTGGTACAAAGTCCCTAACTTGTCCCACAAAGCCTTAGTCATAGCTTCCCCTGATACATTCAAAAATACTGAATCTGAGACACACAATCATATTGTGCTCTTTGCCTTTCAATCCAATTTCTTCCATTCTTCATCGGACACTCCCGTTGATTTAGTACCTAGATCTACCGTGATCCACTGATCTTTATCCACCAACAAATCCTCCATCTTGAGTTTCCACAACTCAAAAATCTGACAATTAAATTTCTCGATCTCTATCTTTCCACTGCTCGCCATCTTCTTTCACCACCAGAATAGATCCCACAAATCTCCCACTGAGCAGGGTCTACCACAGACCCGAGCAAAACCCCTCAACAACAAAGGTGTCCCCTTGAAGCCAAAATAACTCTGATACCAAATGTAGGTTTTAACCCCGTACAAAAATTACCTGCATACAAATTCTAAAACACAGAAAATAAGCAATGCAAGAGCATAACACATAAAACACATATACACAAATATTTTCCCCTGGATCCCAAAACTGGGATTACCAGCTTGATTTTTCATTATATTCCTTTCAATGTTACAATACATATTTATACATGCCGAAGAATCCAATACAATGGACCAAAAACCATCGCATCCAAAACCATGGACCGAAAAACATCGTGTCCAAAACCATGTCCGAAAGACCATGCACAAAACCATAGTTAGGTTCGTCCAACCTGATATAGGGTCCAAAAAAATATAACACAACCCAACACTAGGTGGCTAACCTAGTGAGGTACTGATAGAGTCACCCTAGAGACTTCTAGAGAACCTATTTTAATACATACAGCTAAATTATATTCACTCCATAAAAGCCCAATGATATTTCGTCTCATCGATCTTTGCTCCACCATTTAATTCCTATCACATGCCTTGCCACCTTGCATATGAGGGTGTATGTGTGAGGGATATCGTTTGGCCACCCCTTATCCCTTCTCATAACTATCTTATCCATGGCACGTTTCCCATAAGTTCTCTCTCATCAACTCTTGGCCAGATGGGGGATCTCTTATTTGAAGCTTAGTGTTTGAGGTTATTGTCACTAGCATCATTTTCCAGGATCCACTCTAGCCTATCCATCTCTTCACTATTCTTTCTTGGAGGCCATGGTGTGTCTAACACCCTTCCTACATTTTTGGTAACCTCAGGTCGCTAGAAAATATGTTGCCCTATTACCTTCTCATCTAATGTGGGATGGAGTTAAGTAATCAAACCCAGTGAGGATGTTACCAATATTCTGCACCAATTGGGTTGTTCTCCAGTTGTGACTTATATTTTCACTACTAGAGCCTTGGTTTGGTTTTTTTAAATCCTCAATCACTAATTTAGAATCACCTTCTATCATAAGTTTCATGTATCCTTCTCTTTTAGTTATGAGTAGTCCTTTCTTTAAAGTAATTAATTCTACCTAATTATTGTTGGAAACACTACAGTCTACTGCATAAATAATTTTTGTATGGTTCTGAGAGTCTCTAAATAAGCCCCCATACCCAGCCTCCCTAGTATTTCCTTTGGAGGAACCATCAAAGTTAAGCTTCATGAATCATTCTGGAGGGGCGAATATTTGTTTGGAGAAGATCTAGGAAAAACCAGAAGTTTCAAGTGTAGAGTTGTAACTAGGGTCTCTCACACCGCTAATTATCCCACATTAATAAGTCAATCCGGGAATGCTTTGTTATTGCAAGGAGTAACTCAATCCGAGGCTGTTTGTCCAAGTAATGCTCGGTAGTATAGTGTCCTAATGGTCTGAAAGAAAACAGATGCTAAGATGTAATGAAACTAACCCAAAAGATAAAATCACGCAAGGCAGTTGATCAGTCAAGGGTATGGAAACAATAACCTATCCCTTTAGAAACTGATAAAGAAGGGAAATCAGAGCATGGACTTATAGGTCTGGGGCTAAGCAGCATCTTTTTGAGGCTCACGATAGCCTTAGGCCTGCTCTCACACTAAAACAACAAAGGCAGGTAAATCAAGCAGCGAAAAGTAAAATAGAACAGCAATCTGGAAATGGAACAGCAGTAAAGAAATGGAACAGCAGTAAGAAAATGGAACAGCAAGAATAAATGGAACAGCAAGAATAAATGGAACAGCAATAACAAATGGAACAGCAATGATAAATGGAACAGCAATAATGGAACAACAATAATGGAACAACAATAATGGAACAGCAATCCTCAACCATATGTACACGTTCTCTACTACTACAGCAATCTGAGAATAATGGATGATACGACTATGTTCCTGAACGAAGTAATATTGCTTTCAAGTCTTACAAATACTATTTCACATGGATCTGATAGCAATACATTCATACCAACATTCCGCTACAGAAATAGCTGAAAGATGTAATTCGAATAGATCCACTTTATACAATGCAGAGACATGCGATAAAAGGACTCATTTAGATGTCAGTTATAACGACACATAGCATATCACATAAAAGATGTATCAGATTACTGAAATAATGGAAATAAACAAACCACACAGTATAATAGTACAAAAGCAAGTGTCCTTCGGAGCTGGGCCCTTGGCTACCAATGGAACACCGCCTGAAGTTACTCCAGATGCAGAGACAAAATGAACACCAAGTCTTTTATATTAATTGCATCAACAAAAGTATAACAACGTCAAGTCTCAGAGAGACTCAATGATTACAGTTGGTTCAGGAATTGAAAATTACAAAGACAGTCCTCCTCCGTTCAATGGCGTGGTGCCTTTATATAACAAAAATGACGGAGGTATCTAGATAATCAAAAGATAACTTAAAGCAGCGATCCCTCAGGATCAAAGATCCTGAGGGATTCGCTAATCGTTCGATTCTTCTCTTTCCCTTCTTGCGTTCTCCGACTCAGTATCCCGCCTTCTTTCTTTGGGCTATTCGGCTCTAATTTTACTTGATCTTGTCCGCATCCGGTTCCCTTTTGGCGGGACAGTGGTTATTTTCCCTTTGCTTCTTGCTTTCAATCGCCGATCCTTTGTTTTCGCGTCTTCCTGCATAGAAAAAGTCAATCATTAGCACTTAAGCTTCCTTTATCGATTGTTGCACATTTTATCAAAACCCTTTATCTTCTTTGAACTCATAATGCAGAAAAGGTTACAACTATTATTGAAAAACCACTAAATTGCTAGTCAAAAGCATACCTTCCAGGTGCTCCACACACCCTCCTGCTTACCCTGTTTCATGGCCTCATGAAAACATTGTAGTTGAGATGCAAGGCGGTGAGAGAATAGGCCGGAGAAGGGATCTCGTGAGGAGGCCGGCAACCGTGATGAGCAACTAGATGGTCAAATAACTGGTCTATTTGATCTGCAGGCATCTCATATAAGGCCTGATATCTGGGTGCAGGGTGCCAAATAATTGGACTGTGAAATCGATACCCTAACCAGGATGGCCCTGCTTGCAGAATCCGTTCCCCATAAAGGTTCAACCGGCTGGCAGCCAGCTCAAAATTATCATATTTGAATGGTTCCCTGAGCTGGATGCTTGGACTAGAAGTCCGGTATCGAAATTTTGCAGCATCGAGGGCAAGATCTTTAATAGTCAGGAAATATTCCAGACCATTTCGGATCAAGTCTTCGTGCATGGGCCCTATTATCTCAATGACTCCTGGGGTCCTTATGAGACTCCTATGCTTTCTCCATAGCGTCACTGGGTCTCTAGGTTCAGCTCGTATCCACAAGTCTAGGCTATTTTCTTGTCTCTGAAAGGTGTTATAAGCTCTGAGCCATTTCACCTGATTAACCCCAAATGAGATGAAGGCTTGGAATTGTACATCACCAACAAAAGGGCCAGGATTTAAGTCAGTTTCCTGGTCTAGCACAAGATTGTGCAGGTAAAACTCGCATAATAATCTTTGAACTCTAACTCCATAGTTCTTGCAACAGTCTATAAAATCATTAACAGTGATGATGTGAATAGGTGCTCCTGCCCTAACGGCTTTTATTTTTAGTCTCAGATATCGTTCAAGCAAAAATAAAGCATAATTTTTAGCAGGGGCCCTACAAGTCAAAATATCATTATATAAGGAACACACGGTGTCCATCTGCTTAACAACACTATCTAATCGACGAGTTACCTTAGCAACCTTTTCCTGCTCCTTCTGCCATCCTTCAAAGGCCTGGCTCTCGGACTGACTGATGTCTCGAAGTTGTTGTTGGAGCTCTTCGTATCTTTCCTTGGGGACTGTCTGTTCTCGCAATTGCTCGGCTTCCTGCTGGGCTTCCTTCATCATTTTATGCAAGGTTCTGGTTTTTGGGTCCTTCTTCCACACAGCCGTAGAGGCTGGGAGTTTAACCTGGACCTTCTTATTACGTTGCTTTGAGTTTCGGACCCGAATTACACCCGAGGGTGGTGCTTCTGTTTGGACCTCTTTGATTTCTGTTTCCTTCTTAATGCGAACAAAGGGTTGCTGTGGTCTTCCTGCCATCGGAGCCTCTTGTTGTTCCATTGGGATATCCATTCGTTCTTCAAGGCCAGACGGAACAGCAGTCTGTCCCTCCGCGCTATTTGGAATAGCAGTTTGTCCCTCCATGTCATTTGGAACAACACCCTGTTCCGCATTATTATTTGGAACAGCATACTGTTCCTCGGCAGTAGGTCTCCTGATGGGGTTTCGTCCATCAAAGCAAATTCTCGTCCTTGGGGTTCTTGCTACCGTGGTCCTCTTCCTTTTCCCTGCAGTCTTTTGTATCCTCAGACTGGCTTTCAGCATTCGAATTTGCTGTCGGAGTCTGGCTATAGTGCCCAACAACCTCTGTTGCTTCCTTCTTAATTTCGCAATTTCCCTTGTTTCGGTAGAGGGTTTGGTTTTCAGGCTTGCGTCTTCTGTGATATCTTCCGGCATCCTAGGGACAGATTGTCCCAGACTGTTATCTTCCATTTCATTATCATGGCCAGGCAGGTTTTCTCCCCCTGCCTCTTCTGCATGCATTTCCTCGGGTAATTCTCTTTCTGTGGCACCGTTAGGGACACCTCCTGTGCTGGAGTCCTGGCCATATTCTCCCATATTGGCCAGAACTGCTGCCAATTCCTCCTCACTTGGAGGGTCTTGCAACGGGCTACCCCCTGGCTGTGCAATTTCTTCTTCTTGATTGCCCTGTTTGGTGGCCTCTTCTCCCTCAGAGGGTTCATGTCCTTTTTCAATTTCTCCTTCCGGCTGGTCAGTCTCGGCCTCCGATTGCTCAGCATTTCCTTCGGAGGGTCTTCCCTCTGATTCTGGAGGTTCATCCGCAATTTCAATTGGCTGGGCCGTTGTTCCCTAAATTCTTTCCAACCTTCCTCGTATCCGGGCTAGCCGAGCTGACTTCCTTGGCCTCTCAAGTTGGTCGGGAGTATCAGTAGGTTCTGCGGGTTTCTCTGGTTGCTCTAGCGTATCGGGAGGTTGCTTCCGTTTTGAAGCGGCATGTCTCTCTGCTGCTGACTTCTTGCGTTTCTCTAATCGTTCCGGCGTGCCAGAGGATTGTTCAGGTTTTTGGGGTGGTACAGCCGATCCCCCTTCGACTATTGCGACCAATTCCTCCCAAGAGCTTTGCTGTTGAGTGAGACCGTGGCTCACTATCAATCGAATCAGCCCATGGTGGCTAACGACTGTTTCTATGTGCTGGGCCTTTTTCAGGCTTTGGGCCGCGCCATGCAGTAACGAATTTAAAAGTGCAGGGAGATTTACAGAACATTTTCCTTTTAAAACAGCTAAGAGTTTCAGATGACGAGGTCTTACCACATCTTTTCTCCCTTCGCAGGTGATATAGCTTTGTACTGTCTTCGCTAGCTCGGTCCAGGGTTCCCCTAGTGCTGCCGGCAGAACTCCTTTCCCTTTGACTGTCAAGCTTTGGCCTTCGTCCTGGAAAGTTTCCATAGCTTTTTGTAATCTCTCCTTCTTCGGCGCCCATTTGGGTCCAACAGCTGGTAATCCTGAGACTTCCGTGATGATATCCTCTGTAACCTCTATCCGCTTTCCTCCTACTACGGAGTAGTTTTCCTGCAAATTCTGCAGGAATTCCAATGCTACTGCTTCGTTTGATTCTTGCAGGCGGTTGAAGTAATTCAACCATCCTGCATTTTCCAGGATTTTGCAAGCAGCATCGGAGACTGTCAGCTTGTGAGGTTCGCTCCGGACCGTCCTTCCGCCCATGATTCAACTCAGAAATGGACTCAGAAATGGAACAGCAACTGTTTGCGGTATTTACGACGCAAAAAGGATGATCGATGCCAATTTAGGAAAGGACTACATAGGGCATGCAACAAAAAGAAGAGATCGTGGACGGCAGTCTCCGTGAGATGGAAGCATCATACCGTTAAATCATGCCATTTCCTTGTACATTATTTTGCCCGAATGGTATGCAGCCACGTAATCCATGGAGTAATGAGGTTACTTCCCCCCCGCGATCTGATAGGCTGCCCACAGCCGTCAAAGAGAGGAGCAGCAGCCAGTCGGGAGTGCAATCATCAAGTACATCATATGAAAGTATGCCATGTTGTAAAAGAACAATGAAATGCCGAAACCGAGGCAAAAAGGTGGATCGCGTTTTATATAATCTTGCGTGATATAATGAAGAACCGGGGGATTGGACGTCTGTCAACTGTACGAAGTCTCCAGTAGTCATTGTCAGTTTCGTTGCCATGATTGGTGGTAATGTTCATGTGATAAATATATTGGGGTGTGACATATGATACATGCGAAGGATATAAGAGACAGAAAGATTTTAATATCATACATGTTGGTGTAAATATTACGACTTCGATGCCATTAACAGAGCTCTGCTGCCAACAGGTGTTCATAACCTTGGCAGAGTTGTTTATCTCACCCTCCGGAACCATGATCCTTTGTGTATATTTTGAAGAGTGCTTTGTCAAAATGCAGGCCATTATGCTGGCTTGGTGACCAGATAGTCATAATGCCATTCACAAGGTAGGCGCGAAACGTGGTCAGGCCGGCTCGCGATGAGACCTCCTGTTCCAAGATTTTCTTGTTAATTTATTTTTGGACCATATCCCAAGTGTGGTGGCCATTATGGGAATGCCACTTCGCTTCCACCCTTATGATCATGGTAGGCCGGCTCTGAATGAGACCTCCTATCCTGCATTTGACAACTTTCATATTTTGTTTTTGTTTTCTTTTGTAGAGCATCTCTCTTGTTTATTTTCACATCAGGGTGGTTCTGCACTCCTTAAGAGCGGGGAATGGTGGAAGAAGTCTTACGATCCTAACAGATAGATATAAATCATTCGTTCTTACTCCCAAGTAGTGATCAAAAAAGATTTTTAGGGAAATAAAGATCACCAATAACAATGGTACCGGTAAATGACAATGACAGTGAAGATTAAAAGTTCACGTCCCTCCTCCTGTTATTTTATACATACTGGCTTCATAGTGATAGCGATTTATGATGTGCTGATTTCGGTATCTCATGGTTTATGTTCACGGCATAAGTTCATTGCTGTATCTAAAAGATTGAGGAAACCATGGTCACAAAGCATCCTCCATAAAGACGAAAACATGACAATGGAATTCATAGGATACCATTTCTTTGAGAGGAGGCACTGAAAATCGCAAATGCTATTCCTTTTGAGAAAGGAACAGCAGACACGCTCAAGTGCTGTTCCTTTTCGCAAAGGAACAGAAAAACACACAAGTGCTGTTCCTTTTCGCAAAGGAACAGAAAAACACACAAGTGCTGTTCCTTTTCGCAAAGGAACAGCAAAACACACAAGTGTTGTTCCTTTTCGCAAAGGAACAGCAAGACACACAAATGTTGTTCCTTTTCGCAAAGGAACAGCAAGACACACAAGTGTTGTTCCTTTTCGCAAAGGAACAGCAAAACACACAAGTGTTGTTCCTTTTCGCAAAGGAACAGCAAAACACGCAAGTGCTGTTCCTTTTCGCAAAGGAATAGCAAGACACACAAGCGCTGTTCCTTTTCGCAAAGGAACAACAAAACACACAAGTGTTGTTCCTTTTCGCAAAGGAACAGCAAAACACGCAAGTGCTGTTCCTTTTCGCAAAGGAACAGCAAAACACACAAGTGTTGTTCCTTTTCGCAAAGGAACAGCAAAACACGCAAGTGCTGTTCCTTTTCGCAAAGGAACAACAAAACACACAAGTGTTGTTCCTTTTCGCAAAGGAACAGCAAGACACACAAATGCTGTTCATTTTCGCAAAGGAACAGCAAAACACACAAATGTTGTTCCTTTTCGCAAAGGGACAACAAAACACACAAGTGCTGTTCCTTTTCGCAAAGGAACAGCAAAACACACAAATGCTGTTCCTTTTCGCAAAGGAATAGAAAAACACAGAAATGTTGTTCCTTTTCGCAAAGGAACAGCAAAACACACAAGTGCTGTTCCTTTTCACAAAGGAACAGCAAAACACACAAATGCTGTTCCTTTTCGCAAAGGAACAACAAAACACACAAATGCTGTTCCTTTTCGCAAAGGAACAACAAACACACCAATGTTGTTCCTTTTCGCAAAGGAACAGCAAAAAACACACCGGTGTTGTTCCTTTTCGCAAAGGAACAGCAAGAACACTTGGGAAAAAAAAATCAAGGAAACATATATACAAGATGCTATGTACAAGTTATAAAATGAATTTCTTAAGCTATAGGTGAGGAAGATTGCGCTTCCTCTCCTAAAATTTTCATATCAGTATCTTGTCGCAGCTATTGACAGAAGGATTCCCGAGTGAGTGGCTTTCGATAAAGGCGAACTCGGTGGCCATTTACTTTGAATGCATATCCAGAACCGTCAATTGTGACCAAGGTAAGGGTCCCATTCTCGTGTACCTTCTGGATTTCGTATGGTCCTAGCCATCGAGTCTAGAGTTTCCCCGAAAAATCCTGAAACCGAGAGTCGTATAACAGAGCCCAGTCTCCTTCATGAAAGACTTTATTCGTGATCAGTGCATCGTGCCATTTAGCCCGCTGCTTCAATGCTGTATTCTGTAATGCAGAGAGCCTGATTTCGTCTAATTCATTAATCTGCTGTAATCGGTTGATTTGTGCCTCACTCAGATCTAGGCTGACTTCCTGTGCAGTTCGTAGCGTTCGGATTTCGAATTCTATGGGGAAAATTGGCTGCTTTCCAAACACTAATTGATAGGGTGAATAACCTGTAGTGCTTCTCCATGTGGTTCTGTAGGCCCACAGCGCCTCAGGAAGTCGAGCGGCCCAATCTCGCCGATGCAATGCAATGGTTTTTGTTAAAATTGATTCTATTACCTTATTACTACTTTCTACTTGCCCATTTGCCTGCAGATGGTATGGGGTAGTAATCTTATGTTGGACATGGTAATTGTTAAGTGTTGCAGCTAATTTATTTCCAACAAATTGTGGTCCACCATCGGTGATTAATTCTCTCGGAAGTCCATAACGTACAAACAAATGGAACAAGAATTGTATCACAGAGTCTTCTGTAGCCCTAGGTAATGATTCGGCCTCGACCCATTTAGTAACATAGTCTGTTGCCACCAGAATGTATGTCCTCTGATTTGATGATGGATTGATGGGCCCAACGAAGTCCAGAGCCCATCGTTCGAATGGCTCAATGACCAATTTTGGTCTCAGAGGCATTTCATCTGCTTGGCCAGGTTTTCCTGCTCGCTGGCAGCTGTCACAGGCTTGTGCAAACTTTTTTGCATCCTTGAAGATTGTAGGCCAATAGTATCCGGTCTGCAATACTTTATGTGCTGTTCTTTTTTTAGCGAAATGTCCCCCGCATGGCCCGTCATGGCAAGCTTTTAGAATGTCGAAGATTTCGTCTTCTCGAATACACCTTCCGATTTGCATGTCTGCCCCTGTATGGAACAAATGGCCTCCAATCCATGAAAAGCGAGTGCTTTTCTGAACAATCTGCTTGCGTTCCTGAGGGGTTAAGTGTTTTGGTAACTTACCGACTGCGAGGTAATTGGCGACATCGGCATACCAGGGTGTTCGAACAGCAACAGCGAAAAGGTGCTCGTCAGGGAATTGATCGTCTACTGCTACTGTTTCGACTGCTTTCGGCATCCGTGAGAGGAAATCAGCTACAGGGTTCTCTTTGCCAGGTCGATCCTTAATTGTGATGTCGAACTCCTGCAATAAGATCAACCACCTGGTTATTCTAGCATTCGTAACAGGTTTATTTGCCAAATATTTGATAGCAGAATGATCTGTATATAACACAACAGGATAGCCTGTAATATAATGTCTAAATTTGTTAACAGCATGTATTACAGCCAGGAATTCCTTTTCAGTAACAGTATAATTAAGTTTGGCAGAGGATAAATTTTTGCTGATATAGTAAATAGCATATGGCTTCTTATCCTCTTCTTGTCCCAGGACTGCACCAATTGTTGTGTCCGAGGCATCAGTTGAGATTTGAAATGGCAAATTCCAGTTGGGTCCTCGAAGGACTGGAGCTGTTGATAACAGGTTCTTCAATTCCTTAAAAGCCTGGTCGCATTTTTCTGTCCACAAGAAATCAACATTGCCAGTCAAAGCATATAGAGGTGCAGCAATACGTGAGTAATGTTCTATAAATCGTCTGTAATACCCAGAAAATCCAAGGAAACTGCGTACCTCTGTTTGAGTAGTGGGAGTAGGGATGAGCAAAAGAATCTGAATTTTAGCCGGGTCTACCTGGATGCCAGCTGCTGAGATGTAGTGCCCTAGAATGAGCCCTTCTGTCATCATCATGTAACACTTTTCGTGACTCAGGCAAAGTCTGGTAGCGATACAACGTTGTAGGACTTTCTCCAGGGTATCCGGCGCTGGGTCAAAATCATCTCCATACGGTGTAAAGTCATCCATATACACCTCAAGTCCGTCATTTATTAGGTCTGCAAAGATGCTGAGAACAGCTCTTTGAAATGTAGCAAGGTCATTGCATAGGCCGAAGGGTAGTACTCGATAGGCAAACGTTCCCCAAGGGCAAGTAAAGGTAGTTTTATCCTGATCTTCAGGGGCGATTTGGATTTGGTTATATCCGCTGAAGCCATCCAGGAAAGAGAAAAATTTCTTCCCTGCTAAAGTGTCCAGTACTTGATCTATAAATGGGAGGGGAAAGTGATCCTTCTGTGTGGCCTTATTTAACTCCCTGTAATCCACGCAGATCCTCCATTTCCCATTTTTCTTGGGTACCACCACTAAGGGAGAGACCCACTTACTGTCGGAGATGGGGTAAATAAAATTAACATCTAAAAGTTTCTGAAGTTCGGCTTTTACTATTTCTTTTAGATGGGGGTTGAGTCTTCTTTGTGGCTGGCGAACAGGTCGTGCATCCTTCTCTATATAGATGTGGTGGGTGCATAATTGAGGATCAATCCCCTTCATGTCAGGGTAATCCCACGCAAATGCTCCCTTATATTTTTGTAACAGACTAACAAGCTTCATTTCTTGATCTGGTGTCAGGTTGACGTTAATATTTAGAGTCTTACCAGGTTCGATTTCCACTACTTTACTATTGGCAACAACAGTTACTAGTATTGTTTGGTCATGTGGATCTTTTAAGGGGTCTTCTTCTAGCTCACTATCAAATGTTGCCTCTATCATAAAACACTATGTGTGAGAGCTAGATTCGGTTTGACTGATGAAGTTATTGATAGCATCATCTTCTATCTGATCTTTAAAATCTAAAGCCTTCTGTACAGTTAATGGAGATATGATATTGTTAGTAAGGTATGACACAGGATACTGATTGGTTTTGATCATTGGCAGGCTTGGCTGTGCTGGAGGATATAGAACGAGATTTTTAACATCTGGTCCTTTAGTTATAGTCATGTTTCCCTACCGGCAACCAATGTAGGCATCGACAGTAGCAAGCCAAGGTCTTCCTAATATTAGCGGATGTCCATCTAGTCGGGTTTTTGGATTAATTACCAGGAAATCGGTTGGATACTCCCAGGAATCTACGGAAACCATGACATAATATAGAGTGCCTTCGGGTCGAACTACAAATCGATCTGCCAATTCTAACAAGGTAGAAGTAGGTTCTACCGATGTGATGCCAAGCTTTTGGCAGGTGGAAGTTGTCAAAATATTGATTGCAGCTCCCAAGTCGACTAAAGCATTAGGCAGGGTTTGACCATAGATTTGGACAGTTACAATTGGGTTCCCGGGATCTTCGTATTTGATAGGTGTCTCTTTTCCTGATAACAGGTCGGATAAAGTTCCAACTACTTGGACTCTAGGGTTAGTAGTTATATTCCTCCTTGATTTTTTTATGCACAGTTCTTTTATAGTCTTTGCGTATATGTGAATATCTTGAATGGCCTGGAGGAATGGGATTTTTATATACAAGTTTTGTAACTCTCCCAGAATGTCGAAGTCTGGATGTTGCACTGGTCACGGTATGACTAATCGTTCTGGGAAAGGAGGAGAGGATGTATTTGTTTGTTGATGGGTCTGTTCCTTATTTACATCCTTTTGTTGTAGCGGTTGTTCTATTGGTAACTGATCTTCAATATGACCTATTTTGTCTCCCTCTGTTTCTATGATACGTCCAGATCGTAACTGAAGGTCATTGCACTCCCTTAAGTCAAGTCCAGTTTCTGATGTGTCTATGATTTGGATGGATTGGACTGGTCTATTATTAGGATTAGGGTTGGGTTGGGCTGGGAGTTGTGGCCTTAAATTAGACTGGGGGTTTTTTTGTAAGGCTGGCAGAGTTGGTTGAGGGAGTGGAATAGTTCCTGTTGACTGATATGTCGATCTTGGCCAATTGGTCTGCCAGGTTGAACCTTGTGATGTGGGGGGAATCCATTGCGGAGGGTATGAATTGTTCTGCCAATATGGTGGGGTATAGGGAAAATTTGGCCATCCGAATTGGTTTGTCTGATTCATCCATGGATTTGGAGAAGGAAATGGCTGTGATGACCAATTCGGGACTGGGGGTGTAGGTTGATTTTGCCACATACCATATTACTGAGCATTGTATTGTGGAGGTTGAAAAGAAGAAGCTGGATCCGAAAACATACCTGATTGCCTCGGTTGCCATTGGCGACGTTGGTTAACAAAGTATGCTGGTTCTGATTCTTCTTCTGCTTCTTTATATACAGCCTTCAATCCAGGAAGTGAGGGGCAGCTTTCAGTAAGGTGGTCTTTCGTACAGATGGCACATGCTTGAACTGTATCTAGCGGACATTCTTTGTGGCTGTGTTTTCTTCTGCATCTGGGGCAGAAAATTGCTAGATTTTTCTCTGCCTCCATTTGCTTTTGTTTAGCCTGCACAATATCAAGCTGAGTAGTTAATGTCCCTAGGATATCAGTTTTAAAATTTTCTAGTAAATTCCCAAGTTCTACCCGTGTTACCCCTTCTGTTGATATTTTGTTATCTCTAACAAACCTATCATATTCTATTGGTTTTATCCTTGTGCTACCCCTTGAACTCCTAATACATAAATTAATGATATTGGAAAAATTCTCTTGGTAAATATCTCCTTTTCCCATGATATTCAACGTTTCGATCCACTGTTCTTTCATACCTCTAATTAATGCAGTTTTCAACACATTGTCAGGCAGAGGTAATGATGCATAAGGGGATCTCTGTAAATTATACTGGAAGCGTTCTACATATTCCTCTAGAGTTTCATTTGGTCTGGCCGTCATTTGGAAGATTTCATCTTTCAGTTCCCTTGACCTACAGTAATCCTGATATTTCTTGAGAAAGGACTCTTTCATTTGCTCCCAATTGTTTATGACTCCACCACCTAGACCCATAAACCATCTCAGAGCTGCTCCCTTCAAAGTAGAGGGAAACAACTTTAATTTCTGAGGATCAGTGGTGTAATCATACCCTCTACATAACACATCGAATTCAAATAAGAACGCATCAGGGTCCTCTGATGTCAGTCCATGAAACGTTGGGATGTGCTGAAGAGGAATTGCCTTCATGGGGGCATTCGCATCAGAATCTACTATAGGATATTGCAATGTAGAAGCTTGGGTATTTGGCTGATTCTGCGCCATGGGATCGAAGATGTGCCAGTAACCTTCCGGGATTTCTAGGAGGGTGTTCCTAGGTTGAGAAGGGGCGGCCTTGGCAGGGGCTATCTTGATGACACTTCCTTTATCAGGGATTTCTATCTGAAGGAATGGGGTGCTTTCAGTATTAATTCTGGCTGCGCTTCCCTTATCTGGGCTGTTTAACAGCTGGATTATCCTGGAGGGAGATTTCGGTTCCTCTATTTCCCCTGTTTCCCCCTCTCCTTCACAAAGGTTGCTTGAGTTCCCTTCTTGCAGTCGTTCAGACACAGGATTTTTGATTTCTTGGAAGTCCTGTTCAACAGTCTGACTCTGCACCTCAGCGTAGGCTCCAGATGGTGATGCTGTAGCCTGAAGGGAATTGGTAGGCTGCTTAGAATAAGTCTTTCTGAGGCCTACTGACGGCTGAGATTCAGTTTTCTTGTAGATTTCGTCTATGAAGGTCGTTCGGCCAAGGGTCACCGGTCCTTTGGCTTTCTCAGGTTTGGCTGGGGTTTTGGTATTCTTTTCTAACTTTTTCTGCTTAGTCATGCACTCTAAAAACTACTAAATCCTATCAACCAGCAATTCTACTAAGAGAGCGGACGGTGGAGCAGGGCTTTTACGTGCTCCGTACGCAGGTTCTTACCTTCCGTTTTTAAAATCCAACTCCCCCCTAGCAGATTTGCGCACTACTCTGTAAAGGGAAAATGGCTATTACTCCTCCCCGGCAACGGCGCCAAAATGTAGAGCTGTAACTAGGGTCTCTCACACCGCTAATTATCCCACATTAATAAGTCAATCCGGGAACGTTTTGTTATTGCAAGGAGTAACTCAATCCGAGGCTGTTTGTCCAAGTAATGCTCGGTAGTATAGTGTCCTAATGGTCTGAAAGGAAACAGATGCTAAGCTGTAACGAAACTAACCCAAAAGATAAAATCACGCAAGGCAGTTGATCAGTCAAGGGTATGGAAACCATAACCTATCCCTTTAGAAACTGATAAAGAAAGGAAATCAGAGCATGGACTTATAGGTCTGGGGCTAAGAAGCGTCTTGCTGAGGCTCACGACAGCCTTAGGCCTGCTCTCACACTAAAACAACAAAGGCAGGTAAATCAAGCAGCGAAAAGTAAAATGGAACAGCAATCTGGAAATGGAACAGCAGTAAAGAAATGGAACAGCAGTAAGGAAATGGAACAGCAAGAATAAATGGAACAGCAATAATAAATGGAACAGCAATGATAAATGGAACAACAATAATGGAACAGCAATAATGGAACAGCAATCCTCAACCATATGTACACGTTCTCTACTACTACAGCAATCTGAGAATAATGGATGATACGACTATGTTCCTGAACGAAGTAATATTGCTTTCAAGTCTTACAAATACTATTTCACATGGATCTGATAGCAATACGTTCATACCAACATTCTGCTACAGAAATAGCTGAAAGATGTAATTCGAATAGATCCACTTTATACAATGCAGAGACATGCGATAAAAGGACTCATTTAGATGTCAGTTATAACGACACATAGCATATCACATAAAAGATGTATCAGATTACTGAAATAATGGAAATAAACAAACCACACAGTATAATAGTACAAAAGCAAGTGTCCTTCGGAGCTAGACCCTTGGCTACCAATGGAACACCGCCTGAAGTTACTCCAGATGCAGAGACGAAATGAACACCAAGTCTTTTATATTAATTGCATCAACAAAAGTATAACAACGTCAAGTCTCAGAGAGACTCAATGATTACAGTTGGTTCAGGAATTGAAAATTACAAAGACAGTCCTCCTCCGTTCAATGGTGTGGTGCCTTTATATAACAGAAATGACGGAGGTATCTAGATAATCAAAAGATAACTTAAAGCAGCGATCCCTCAGGATCAAAGATCCTGAGGGATTCGCTAATCGTTCGATTCTTCTCTTTCCCTTCTTGCGTTCTCCGACTCAGTATCCCGCCTTCTTTCTTTGGGCTATTCGGCTCTAATTTTACTTGATCTTGTCTGCATCCGGTTCCCTGTTGGCGGGACAGTGGTTATTTTCCCTTTGCTTCTTGCTTTCAATCGTCGATCCTTTGTTTTCATGTCTTCCTGCATAGAAAACGTCAATCATTAGCACTTAAGCTTCCTTTATCGATTGTTGCACATTTTATCAAAACCCTTTATCTTCTTTGAACTCATAATGCAGAAAAGGTTACAACTATTATTGAAAAACCACTAAATTGCTAGTCAAAAGCATACCTTCCATCACCTTGGTTTTTTAAAATCCTCAATCACTAATTTAGAATCACCTTCTATCATAAGTTTCATGTATCCTTCTCTTTTAGTTATGAGTAGTCCTTTCTTTAAAGCAATTAATTCTACCTAATTATTATTGGAAACACTACAGTCTACTGCATAAATAATTTTTGTATGGTTCTGAGAGTCTCTAAATAAGCCCCCATACCCAGCCTCCCTAGGATTTCCTTTGGAGGAACCATCAAAGTTAAGCTTCATGAATCATTCTGGAGGGGCGAATATTTGTTTGGAGAAGATCTAGGAAAAACCAGAAGTTTCAAGGAGGAGGGGGAAATCATTTGGGGAGATAGGTTCAATTGGTCAAGGATCTAGGCTTCATGGGGAGATACCTACCAGTTATCTTGATTCCATTGGTCTGTTAGAATTGTTTCTCTTATATTCTAAAAAATCAAATTCCCTATCCCCTCCTGGGTTGTCCATTGAGCCTTAAATATTCTTCTATTGCATTCTTTCCATATTTCCCAGAGAAGAAAACCAATTTCCGAACCCCAATCATGATTAAGGATTGGACTCGATAAAATATCATTTCTCCTTATTTCAATGGTTTCTTTAATGTTATGACAGTCCCATTCTAGATATCCAAAGAGGAGGTCTATCTTGCCCCATAGCCGCTTAGAAAATGGGAACATGTTCAAAATGTGTTCCATGTATTCTCCCTATAGGCTACATAAAATGCAATGGGATGGTCCTTGAACTCGCCTTTTTTGCAGTTGGTCCTAGGTGAGGATTCTTCTCCACTACAAGCCATAAGAAATAAGCTACCTTTGGCCAAAGTTTCTCTTTCCATAACTTTCTCCACGGAGGGCCAAAATGGTCTGGATTTTCTTCTGCAATAGCTAGTTGGTATGCCTCCCATACATTAAACACTACTTTGGTGGAGTAGCCCCATCTAAGCATTTCTTGACCTTCCTGTTTAGAAATTTTCCTGGTTTGGAGCTCTTTTTCTAGAACCTACTCCTAATTGGTTGTAGAAGGGTTTTCCCAATCCTCTTGTCTCTTCCGTTGTCTCTAATTCAATTCATTCTCTATGGATCTAAAAAATTTATCAACCAATGAACAACTTTGAGTGCTAGTGAAAAGGAAGATGTCTCTAAATTCCTACCGATTGGATAGCCTCCCTCATTTTTTCCATGCATATTTCCAAAAAAGAGTGCTTTTCCCATCTTGGATTTCTTAGAATGTGTGGTGTTTCACAAGATATTTATTATTTAATGCTAAGTTCAAAGTTCAAGAGTCCTTGGGGATATTCAAGTGTCTTAATTTTTCCACTGAAGAAGCTGACATCCTATATTTTTTGGTCCATATGTTCTTCCATAGATCTAGATCTCCTTGTAACTAGTTCCACCATAGATTGCCCCCTAGTATTTTGTTTACAATCTCTGGGTCTCTGAGGTCCAAACCTCCTACTATTTTAGGCTTTGTAGCATTTTACCAAGAGACAAGATCCCATTCCTTGGCCTGTTGGACACCTCTCCAAAGGAATTTTTTGGAGATCTCCATCACAGCAAGATAAGTAGATATGGGGGATGCCAGGCCTAAGATTTGATACACCTGAATGGATTGTAATATTTGTTTCAAGAGTACCACTCTATGTGCTACGTTTAGGGCTCTAAAGGCCCATCCATTAAGACTAGATTGAATTTTATGTAAGAGATATTTCCAGCAGACATTCCTTAGAGAGTTGATGACCAAAGGCATACCCAGGTATTTGATAGGAAGGGATCTAATACCAAATCCTAAGGTCTTATCTAGGAAGGCTTGAATGGAGTTGGGGGTATTGAAAAAGAAGATGTTCAATTTTTCATTGTTTATCTTAGTTCCAGAGACTTGCATGAACTCATTCAGAATATCCTTTATCTTTCGTACTTCGCATAGGGAGACTTTGCAGAAAACATAATGTCATCCACAAATTATTGGTGGGCGATAGGGAGATCATTCCCCCATAGATGAATAAATTTGAGATGAGAGGACTTGGTGGTTGATTTTATATACTGCCCCAAGCCTTCGGATGTAAGGATGAACAAAAAGGGAGACAGTGGGTCCCCTTAAAGGATTCCTCTAGAAGGGTTGAAGGTTTTTGAGGCTGAACCAATGACCAATATTGAGAAAATGGGAGTAGAGATGAGGAAGGTAACACAACTAATCCATCTTGGGTTAAAACCATAAGCCTTCATGATACTTAGAATATAGGGCCAACTGGGGTAGTCATAGGCCTTGTATAAATTAAGTTTTATCATCATATTTGGGGTTTTAAGTTGCTTAAGAGAATGGACCACTTCTTGGCAAGTTATGATTCCATCCAGGATCTCACGATCTTCAACAATACCTATTTGCTCTGGAGAGATGAGTTTTGGAAGGAGAGAATTAATCCTTTTTACCATGATGTTAGATATGATTTTATATATAACATTACATAAATAAATAGGTTTGAATGCATTTGGATCCTCAGAATGAGCTACTTTCAGAATCAACGTAATGAAAGTAGAGTTGAGTCCAGGATTTACCTTTTTAGTCCTTATAGATTCTTCCACCACGTCTAAGATTTCTTTCCCTATGAAGTGTCAGGTTGTCTGGAAAAGATCTATTGTGAAGCCATATAGACCCAGGGATTTATTTCAGGCCATGCCTTTGACGACTTCTTCTACCTCCTCGAGAGTAACTACCCTCATCAGGGTAAGGTTTTGATCTCTATTGACCAGCTAAGATATATGACTAGTTATTCATTGAATAACCTCTATTTTATATGGGATCGACTTAGAAAGAAGAAAGTGTAAGTGTTCAACCAAGATATCTTCCATCTCCTCATATTGGGTGAGGTGATTCCCTGCCATGTCCTTCAAAGAGAAGATTTGGCTCTATTCACGGTGTTGAATCATGGCCTTGTGAAAAAGCTTTGTGTTATTTTTCCCTTCTCTGAGCCACTAGAATTTTGATTTCTACTTCTAGAGGATTTCCGCCTATTTCCTCCTCTCCTCTATTTGGTTCAGGACCTTGCCTTCTTCCACAACTAGTTCCTCTTATCGGCCTTCCATGATCATTCATTGTTGGATCCCTTGAATTCTCTCTTGTAGTTGACGATGCTTCCACATGATATTTCCAAACTCATAATTATTCCAAATATTTATTTCCTATTTGAGGTCCTTAAATTTAAGCTGGAAGGTGTGCATATGATTTCTATCTTGCATTACACTAGTTTTCTACCAGATTTCCATTTTACCTAGAAAGATAAGGTACCTAAGCCATAAAGATTCAAATTTGAAAGGTCTATTTCAAGGTGCTAGCTTGAGATCAATTTGCAACCTTATCAGCCACTAATATGAGCCCGATCAGGGTAGGATTGAAGACTTGAAGAAAATAATATTGCTTACCAGTTGCTCCGATACAATAAATCTATCCAGGTGTGAAGCCATTTGATTGGTACCTCCCTGACAGTTGTTCCATGTGAAGGTTTCATTGATGGTTGGGATATCCACCAGCGTCAGGTCAACGATTAGGTCCCTAAATGCTTCCATCTCTCAATCTATCCTACAAATCCCTCCCTTATTTACTAATGTCAAGGAAATTATATTGAAATCACCTCCTATTATCCATAATTCCTCTGAGTGGTGACTTCTTAGCTTTCCTATATTTCAAAGGAAATTTGTTTCTTCTCCTGGAATGTGCGGACCATCAACAACTGAAATTATGACCAATTCTTGGGTCCTGATATGTCTGAATCTCCCAGTAAGGATTCACATAAGGTTGACCTATTCATCAAAGATTATCTCCATTTGGTTCCAAATGATTGCTAATCCTCCCACACTCGCTCTTGCATCCAAGGCCACGACCTCATAATGTGGTTTAATTCCTATGACAATTTCCTACAACTGACCTTCAGAAACTTTAACTTATTGGACCAAAATGATACTCAGAATTTCTTGTTTAATACTCTTCTTGATATATCTTTGCTTTCCTCAGATGTTGAGGCCTCTCACATTCTAGGAGATGATTATCTGTAACATCCCTAGTGAAAAGATCATGTAATAAAAGTTAATAAAGGAAAAATAAGACCATGATTAAGGGACACATATTCCAAGCTGAATGGTTGGCAAATGTATCCTAGTGGGCATCACTGGATGTGTGTTTTGGCTAAGGAAACCTGGAAAAGGCTAAGACAAAGGCACTAAAAGAAAAAAAAGGCATTTTGGGTTATGAAAATAAAGCAATTTAGGAGAAAGTTAAGGTGAAATATCACAGGCTACATGTGAGGAGGAAATTGAAGGAAAATATTGGAAAATGAAGAAATTAGAGGCCTCATGCATAAAAGGGCTTATGAGGATTAGTTCATGGTTTTTTTTTCAAGTTCAAGTTTGGAGCTCTCTCATTATTCTTTCTCTCTCTCTCTCACTCTCTTGGTCACTTAGAGTTTTCTTGGATCACTCTATTTTGGAGCAAGGAAAGGGAAGGCAAGGAAAGGAAAGGAAAAGCAAGAAAAGAACAAGGAAATGAGAGCAGGATCAAGAAACTTCAGCAAGAATACTTGCAGGTAACCTTTCACATGTGTGATTTCCTAGCAGGTTTGGACATGCATGGATTTGCATGTTCGTATATGGTTCTCTTGCTATAGTTGCATGGTCTTGTCAAGCTATGATAATGGGTTTTAGCCTAGCCTAGCATTTTTCTAGATGCCATGGTATGTTGGGATGTTTATTTCAGTTTTGGAACTTTGGAATTGCTTGATGGATTTTGCAATCCAGGGAAGAGGTGGTATGAAGGTTCATTCCCAAAGGCCTAGGAATCCCCTGACCAGTTTTGGCGCGATACACAGTAAAGCCTGAGGGAAATGTATCATTTTAGGGCCTAGTGATTTGGACCTGGATTTGGGTAAAGCCTGAGAGACAAGGAGACAAAAAATTCCTCAAGGATAGTGATGGATTCCTGATGGCATTCCAAATTTTTTTCGGTTGTGATCGGAGCACTGGTTTTGGTTTGATCATGGTTGGATGAGGGTGGAGGTGGTTTAACCTGTGGATTCCCTTGGCTATTATTGGATTGATTTTTCTATGATATCCCACATTAATGCTTGGAATATAGCACGAGGGTGGATGAAAGAGAGATTTGGTTCAACCATGTCTATGGTCGGGTGGTACGTGGAAGTCCCGAACCTAGTCAGATTTTCTTATGATTAATAAAAGATAAGTTATCTTACTTTTGAACTAATTTATATGTGGATTTAATGGCTATCATATTTACGATATTTATATGGTTTTATGTTGGTTATAAGCGTGGTTGAATGGTTGGTTCATGTCATGGTTATTTCATATATTTACTTGTAACTCTTAATTGAATGGATGCAAGACCTAATTGATGATATAATAGCTCAATGGAAATGGATGTGATCCTTCTCGTTATGATTCATAAGTTGTTTCAGTCATTTATGCTCTGTTTTGTGTCCTAGACCTATAGGTTGCATTGATTCCAAGTGTTTGAGAGAATTTCAGTCCTAGTTGGGGATGCTCAGGCCTTATCCTGAGGGTTTCTTTTTATTGATCAACATGGTTATCATGTTTTTAATGATTTCTAAAAGTAACAATAAGTTATGAGTAGAGGCCAAGATTATAGGCTATAAAAGTGGCTCGAATATCGACGTTGCTAGCACATAACAGAAAATTATGAACCACAGTCACTAGTAGGTAGGCCTGTGAGAGCGAATTTAGGTTGTTGGTCAATCCCTTTCCCATAGAATGGGAGTGACTATGGCCTAAGAGCTACATAATATCAGTGGGACCCAGGGACAAGATGTCTGAGTGGTTTACTTATCTCATGAGGGTTATGTTGATGATGTTGGATGATTGTATGTGATGTTCCATCGATTCCACTTCGTTAAGGTGAATTAGGAGGTCGAATCTGACTGTAGTAGCATCTCTCCTCATGTTTACCCAAGTTGGCATGGTTACTTTGGGTAGACCAAAGAGGGGGTGTTACAAATTGGTATTAAATCATGGTTACGCTCTCTTTGGGTCATATTTGGTGCTACAGATATGGGTGAATGTGTTGTTCATGCATGCATGTCAGTTTCATGTGTGGCTCTTAGATTAATGTTCCATGTGCTTATTGCACTGCATCATATTGATCATGGTAGAAGTAAGGTTACAATGAGTAACTTGATGTTGATTTTATGGAATGCATCGTCATGAGTATATGACTGGTATACAATTATATGCAACTTGATTATATTATTGTATTTTGGGTTGCATTCTTGTTTGTTTGATTACATGCATCAGTCTTGTAGGTTGATTACAAGAATTGGTAACTTATGCTCGACTACATGTGGTTATGTATATGTGTAGTTGATTAGGAATTTCTTATGCATGTTAATAGTTGTTTGAGGCAATGTGTATACTAGAGTATTAGTTGTTGTCATGCATGAGGTCATAACAAGCATTGTTGATATGGCCTTACATAGATGACTGGACCTAAGTAGTATGATGGTTATGAATTTATGCACTTATTGATAAATGTCTATATGGTATTATTGTTATGTTGTACATGAATCACATTGATTTGATGATCTTGCAGACAAGGGATCCCCCTCGAGTATGATAAGGTAGCCTAATTTATGGTGATTTGGTTTAGCTGACATAGTATGCCTTGCAAGAAAGAGATCATATGGAAAGCAAGGTGGTAGAATACATAGAATGTTGGGAAGGGGTCCCTGGGGTCATTTGGTTCAACGTTCTGGTAGATTTTGTAATAGATTTTTGTAGCGAATGTAAAGCCTCTACGAAATGTGGAAGCGAAGTGCAAAGCTAGTAGAAGTCAAAGGGGATTTAGTCCCTTAGGTGGGTAGGTGATAGAGAGTTTTTGGAGACCCACCCATGGTTCACAAACCATGGTATTGTAAAGAAAATTCTATATATAGATGAGTCATAGCAAGTCTTAAGAAGTATCTAATAGTGAAGAATCATTGTAAGGGAAAGGTGGTAAGGAAAGGAAGGTTTGTTTCCTATACTTAGTCAAAAGGGGAAGGCTCATGCAGCTGAGTGCGTAGAGACATTGGTAAGTCCACAAGCTGAGTGCGCAAGCCCCTGCAGCTGAGTGCACAGGGAAAAGAAGTTTGTATCTAAACTATTATAGTTAATAAAGACTATTTTGAGCCAATTCTGATGCATTTGTGTCTTAATTATTATTTCTGCAAATTTTATGTATCTTCACTATATGTTATGATTTACGTGAATTAATTCTTGTGTACTGCGCGAAAGTAGTAGATCTGTAATCTTTACGCATGATAAGTATAATTAGGAACCTTCACGAAGATCTGGAAGTTGTTTAGATAGATTTATAGTAGTTGCCTATTTGGAAGCTTTAGGGGTGCGTGAAGGTAGATCTAAGCATTGCAGACTGTAGGTACACATCACACAGGCCTATGGATGCAAAAACTTGGTTCTTGCATCCCCCAGTACTACTTTGGGTTAGACTACAGCCTACGCTATGCAGGTTGTTGCTAAAAGGGCCAGTAGTTAGGGTTTTGTTGGTTGGTGTAGATAAAGCTGAAACAGGGTCAAGCCCCATCAAGGCAATAAAGGTTCTGTTGTTGGGACCGAGATCTGTTTGAGGAATGTGTGATGTCAAATAAGTGGCTTCCTACTAAGAAGGAAATTGAGAAGTTTATTGATCGGAAGTTGCATGCATTTTTAGCTCAAGAGAATAGAAACCTAAAGTTATCCAAGGAACATTGGCTGAATAAATACCTGTACATAGACGAGACAAAAGCATTCTTCTATTTCTTCCCTTGCGAACTACACAAATGGTTGTCTAGGCTAGTGGATAGTCAGGATAGGTGTAGACTTGACGACCCTATTGCATGGACTCGAGAGTTAGTGCAGCACTTGGAAGCTTTGAAAAATAACATCACGCGGGTCATTGATTACTGGATTGATCATATCCTAGGAGCATTAATCATTGAGCTTGTGATAGATACGAGCATGAACTATAGTGAAGTAGAGAGAAATATCTTCAAAGGTCCAAGAGGTAAGTACTTAAAGTCTTTGAAAACCTGGATTTAGATGCTATTGTGTGAGAAATGGGTTATACCATTACATTGATGTTTGGGACTACGCTAAGTGGAAAACCCTTCATAAGGAATAAAGAATCAGGCTTTGAATACAGTCCACAGATAGGATCCTCTTCTAGAGATGACGAAGGAACTATTCTGAGCACACCAAGAAGTGCGCTTCAGTTGGTAAGTCAGGGTATCGCAGGGATACCTCTTCCATTCACTCCACCTCCACCTCCACCTCCACCACATAAACCTACACCTCCACCTCCACCTCCACCTCTGCATAAACCATTCAAAATGGCAAGAATAATGATGATTCCAATTTTTAAAGGGGTGGGAAGTGAAGACCCCGAACAAGTCTGGTTTGTCGCAAATGTTGTATGGATAACGCAAAAAATTACAGATGATAATATGAAGAAAGCGTTGCTGATCATAGCACTACAGGACAAAGCATTAACTTGGTAGATCAAGTTCTGTACGGATGGACCTAGAGTAATGATGGCAGAGACTCAACATGCGTTGAAAAGTGAGTTTAAGAAGCCTAAGTCTTAGACGTAGTATGTAACCGAGTTTAAGGAAATACAATAGAGGGTAAATGAGTCCTTGTGGGATTTGGATCAGAGGCTAAAATTCTTGATCTGACAGGTTAATATCAAGATCATGGATGATCAACACAGAGACTGGTATATTGCTACGTTATTGCCTCATTTGAGATTAGCATTATCACAACAAAAGATAGGAATGCAAGCAGAGGTTGTGGATATTGCGATGAGGTTGGAATCCTCGCCAGTGTAGGATACGAACCTTGGAGTACATAAAATTCAGTTGTAGCTGGCAAGCCTGCACATGGACTTGCAAAGATTGAAGACTGGAAAGGAAGCTCAGCCGAAGGTTTGTGCTAAAGTTTGGTGCATAAAATGTAAAGATAAAGGACATGATAAGGATCGCTTCCCTATGTATCAAAATTATTTGATCGGAGGAGGTCCTATTCCTTTGAAGCCTGAAAACATTGCGAGACTGAGCACAGGAGTACCCTTATGGTGCGATATTTTCCAAATAGTTGGGAAACATGTGACTAACCATTGTCACCTATTGCAAAAGTTTGTTCAGAATCCGTAACAGTTTTTTTGTACCTTCTGTAAGTCAGTTGGACATGATGAGCAAAACTGCCGAAGCTATGAATTAATGATGGAGCGAACCCCTATGTATCGAATGCAGGTAGAAAATCGACCTTAGGATCAGAGCATAGGTGTGGCACGTGGAGGATTCCAAGGTCATGGAAGAGGAAGAGGAGGAGGGGTTGGTAGAGATCATGGAAAAATCATTTCTTATAACTACGGCGAAGCAAGACATTTTGTGCGCGACTGTCAGAACCCAACACATCCATCTTGTTAGTATTGTAGATAATTTGATCATGTGATAGAAGATGTTCCAGTGTTGATAGTGAATATGCAAGAGAAAAAGACACAATACCCTAGGAAAAACATACATAAGATGAGGGTAAAGCCTCGGGATGAGGATCACAACATTAATATAGTGACCCAAAGTGGTATGGCCATAGGAGAAGATAAAGGAAAGAAGCTAGAGACCGAAGGATGGGTGCGTGAGGCTGTCTAAAAGGAACTCATATTTGATCTCAACTAGGCTAGAGAAACTTTTATGGAGGCCAAGAAGAATTTTGTTGAAGCTTCTACATGAGGGAGCCAAGAGAAATCGATTGAAAACGTTGAAGTCCAGGATGTGGATTCCTCTCTATTAGCCACTTTTCTAAAAGTTTGTATGAAACTATTGAGAGATAAGAAGGAAATGGAAGGGCTCCAGGAGCTAATTGACAATTGTGTGGGTAAAATGAGAACTCCTCCTGAATAGCGTGCTGTGAGGAAATTGGATAAAATTAAGAAGCAGATAGGGCGCAAGATGATACTAATCATGTAGATTGGAGAATATTTAATGGATCATGTCATCTTGGATCTGGCATTTGATGCGAATGTACTACCCAAGAAGACGTGGGAGAGGATGGGGAGACTTGCGCTATAATAGTATCCTATACACCTACGTATGGCCAATTAGCAAAATATCAATCCTATGGGGCGCCTGTATGGGGTAACAATAGACATTGAAGGGGAAAGCGCTTTGTCCGACTTTGAAGTAATTGAAATAGTGGATGAAAACAACCCTTACCATGGGCTATTAAGAATTGATTGGGCATTGTACATGGATGCGGTAATTAATTTGAAGAAGTGAAGGATGAAATTTGAGAAGAAGGTGCTCCGAGCTATTGTACCATTGGACCATGCTGAATAAGCGCGCTATAATGAACCAATCCGCGACTATGAGGAGGATGACGATTTGGATCAAATATACAATCCCACTGCTGATGGATGGATTACATGGGATAGGGATAGCTTTTGTACCTCAGATTCAAATGAAGAACTCGAGCAAGGGTAGGATAGGCTACATGAAGTCTCTATGCTACGTCACCATATGATGACAAAATAACTGCGGTGCATATCCATAGAGCTAAGGAATCTTCCGCATTATGATGGCCTAGATGATGTTAGTTTATTTTTGGATAATTTTGAAAGGGAGGTGCCCGAAGAACATTTGTACCATGCACTTGATCTAGAACTTCACTCTACGCCTACCCATTGGTAGGGTATGCACAAGGATAGCTTTTATGACTAGGAGTATAAGTGAATGATGAAGCTAAGGTTTCGATACACTACTAGTCGTATAACTGAGAAATATAGTGGAAAGGATGCTCCGCGCGATCACTTAGATCGATGGACTAAAGCTTGAGGAGAAGAGCCTCAACATGAATGGGTACATATCTTTTGTCATGCCCTAGATACTATTCCCATGAATTGGTAAATAGAATCAGAGCTACGCCATGGGATGGCCGAATGGTATATCTTAAGGGAAAGTTTCTTGTTAACTTTCAGCTTTGAGGATGGTTTTGAGTGCATTGATGAAGCACTTCAGGAAATTAACATCATTATCTTTAGAACAGCTAAGGAGCCAGTAGAATGGGTTCAACCAGAAGGGAATGCACAGTTTCATCATGCACTGGAATACTACAATGTGACTGTAGAAGAAGAAGGAAAGGATCCATGGAATATCAACATTCCAGAAATTGAAGGACAACGCGAGGTTGAAGGATACAAAGCAGCGAACCCTGATACAATAGAACCTTTTAAAACCAGGCAAGAAAAAAACAGCTCTGATGCACAACCCAAGTTTGCAAAGATAGGTGATTATTGAGATGAAGATACAGTTGATAAAACTATAGAATTGTTGTGCGAATACCAGGACTTGTTTCCTACCAAGTTGTCAGAACTAAAAGGAATAGTAGGGGATCTAGGTGTAATGAAGATCACCTTAAAGCTTGATGCGAAGCCTGTGAAACAGAGACCCTACCGTCTAAATCCCAAGTATAAGGAGATGGTGCGCAAAGAGTTGGATAAAATGTTGGAAGCTAGAATCATTGAGCCATTAGAAGAGTCTGATTGGGTAAGCCCTATGGTTGTTCAAGAAAAGAAGCAGCAAGGTGAAATCAGGATATGCGTAGATATGAGAAAGCTTAACAATGCGTGTGTTCATGACCCATTCCCACCCCATTTATGGATGAAGTTTTGGATAATGTTGGATGGCAGGAAGCTTATTCGTTCACTGATGGGTTCTTAGGGTACCATCAAATTAAGATTGCACCAGAGGATCACAACAAGACAACCTTCGGGATAGAGCGAGGATGCTTTCAGTGCATAGTGATGCCATTCGAGCTAAAGAATGTGCCCATGATCTTCTCAAGGGTTTTCATTGCAACATTTAAATAATTCATCCATAAATTCTTAGAAGTATATTTTGATGACTGGACAATGTTCGGATTGGTAAAGTGCCACGTTGCAAGTCTGTGCCTTATGTTGGATACTTGTCGCAGATACCAAATTGCCCTGAATCTAAATAAATGTATATTTTGTGTGCCTTATGGGATATTGCTAGGCCATGTGGTATGTAAGCAAGGATTAATGATAGACCCCATGAAGATAGTTGTGATTGTCAATTTAGAAGCTCTGAAGAATGTAAAGTAGTTGTGTGCAACGCTGGGGTGCACTGGCTACTATAGAAAGTTTATCAAAGCTAATGCACAGATAACTACGCTGATGGAGAAATTGCTAATGAAGGACGTGAATTTCTAGTGGGATGAGGAGTGTCAGCACAGTCTGGATGTGTTAAAGGAAAAGATGGTGACTACACCCATCTTGGTGTTTCTATATTAGAAGAAAGAGTTTCATGTTCATGTGGATGCCTCCTGTATTGCGTTGGGTGCAGTATTAACCAAGCCAGGTGAAGGCATGATAGATCACCCTATCGCCTTTGTGAGAAGGAAATTATCAAAGGTGGAGAAGAACTACTCAACTACAGAGCGCGAGGGATTAGCGATGGTCTATGCACTGCAGAAATTTCGACATTACCTGCTAGGTGCACATTTCAAAATGTACACAAATCACTTCACTCTCAAATACCTGGTCAACAAGCTTGTGTTGGGGGGGATACCTGTAGGTTGTTATTTCTATTCCAAGAATATGATTTTGAGGTAATTGTGAAACCCAAACGATTGAATGTGGGACCGGATTATCTATCCAGAATTGAGACAAGCGAAGAACATACTAATTTGGAGGAAGGGTTGTTGGATGCGTACCTCTTTGCTATACGTGTCACAGATGATCATTTTTCTAATATAATCCAGTTCTTAACCACTGGCACAACCCATAAAGGATATTCTTCACAACAAAAAAAGGAATTGGTGGTCTGTGCAACTAATTTTTCAGTGATCGCAGAACACTTGTATGAGATTGGCACTGGTGAAATACTACGCTGATATTTTCCAGAGTATGAATGACCTAGAATCCTCACCAAAGCAAATGGTGGAGTGGCGGGAGGACTTTATGCAGACAGGGCGACCATGTAGAAGATTCTGCGCGCAAGATTGTGGTGGCCAACGATGCATAAGGATTCTAAGATGTTTTGCAGGGCATGCGATGCTTGTCAACGGACGGGGAAGTCATCACGGAGGGACGAATTTCCCTTAAATCCTCAGACTTCATTACAGGTGTTTGAAAAATGGGTGATTGGATTTATGGGTCCAATATAGCTGCCATGGAAAAATATAGGAGCATAGTACATTATTACTATGACAGAGTATTTGACAAGATGGGTGGAAGCACAGCCAGTGAAAGATTGTAGCACTACTACGACTACAATGTTTCTATTTGAATATGTCTTTACTCAATTTGAATGTCCTAAGATACTAATGAGAAATAGGAGTACCCATTTCTTAAATGAAATAATTGTCGTGATGCTTGAAGAATTCTAGGTCTAGCATCAAAAGAGTACACCCTATCATCCTCAAGAAAACAGTACAGTTGAAGCATTCAATAAAATACTAGAGAATGTGTTAACCAAGGTCTGCAACATGCAGAGGAATGATTGGGATGTGTGCATACTCATGGTCCTATGGGCATATAGGACGACGTGTAAAACGTTGACAAGCCAAACTCCATTCAGATTGGTCTGTGGGATAGAGGTTGCGATGCCCATGGAGTATATTGTGTCAAGTCCTTGGATTGTAGCATTAACTGATTTGGCATATCACGAGACTATGGAGGAACGCCTTGTGCAGTTGTTGGAATTAGAAGAAGACCGATTTCTAGCAGGATTTCACCAAAAGGTGCAAAAAGAGTATGAGAAGCCCTGGCATGATTAACATATTAAGCTGTGCACCTTGAAGGTAAATGATTTAGTCCTACTTTATGATAGAAAATTAATGAAGTTCCCTAGGAAGTTTCAAATGCATTAGGCAGATCACGAGACTATGGAGGAACGCCATGTGCAGTTGTTGGAATTAGAAGAAGACCTATTTTTAGCAGGATTTCACCAACAAGTGCAAAAAGATTGTGAGAAGGCCTGCCACAATCAACATATTAAGTTGTGCAACTTCAAGGTAAATGATTTAGTCCTACTTTATGATAGAAAATTAATGAAGTTCCCTAGGAAGTTCCAAATGCATTAGCTGGGACCCTATGTAGTCAAGGAAATTACACATGGTGGCATAGTTCAGCTCGCAAAGTTGAATGGGGAATTATTTCTAGGTAAAGTTAATGGAAGTCACTTAAAGTTGTTGTAGAAAATCTGTGATAGGTTAACTTGATAATGTAATATAAATCAAAGAAGAATATTATAACCTACTTCTACTATGGATTTGCGGAAGTTTAAACATCAAGCTGAATAATATAACTAGAAGAAGAAGAATCAATGGCACAATACACACGAAAATACTTTGGGGAAAGTCTAAGATAAAAATCCCACACTATTGTATTATCATACATGGTGGAAATACATAGGAATTATACAAAGCCTTAGCTCTCATAGCTAGTCAGCTCTCAGTGCAATCCTCATAGACGCTCACAGGCAATCTTGGCTTCTCTCCAGCCTTCCTCTCTGCCCTCCAAGCTCCTATTCCCTTTCATTGTTCCTTGTGGATGATTAGCCTATTACCAAGTGGAAAAACAAACCTTCAAAACTACGCAATCCTACAGGATGAATCCTTGATTGCATGAATGAGTTTTCTCCATGAGAAAACACATGCAACTGATAGTACACTATCCTTGAACATTAATCTCAACTGGGTATTTCTCAAAATAGACATGCATGCGTTTTCTATGAGGGAATCTTCAGTTAACTGGAGTAGCACTAGTTGAGTGCGTTAATGCATCAACTGACTGTTAACTCACTATTAGTTCCTCAAATAGTTTGGAACTAATTTAACTGGACTTAACTCAGTAAACTAAGTTAAGTAATTACAACTCAAATATAACTCAATCTTATCTCCTTAATTTAAGGGATAACTCTTGCATGACTTCAGAAAGACTTCTAACTTGAATTTCTCCAACTGATTAATTTAAAATAAATTAATTAATTATTTGCAAGTAGTTGTTAAGACTAAATTCGATTTTAATTAATAATTTAATTCAAGGACAAATTAAATCGGAATATTCTTGTTGCCATATTTCAACAGTTGTACAAAGGGGATCCCACCCTTGTGCAATGACTACATGATGGTGGCATAGTCTTAGTACTCCAGGCAACTGCAAGGAAGTATAGGACTATAAACTACACTGCCCAAGAAGTCGAAAAATGGAGTAAGGGGGATGTGAGATGGAGGTAAGAAGTGCACCAGGAAGAGCTGCACCAAGAGGGCTATGCCATGAAGGTTGGGGCCATGCAGTAGGGTTACAAAATAGTCATTGGGTGCATTGTAGCTGATTGGATGGTGAAAATCCCATTAGGAGGAGTGGGTAGACTGCATTTATGGCACAAATATTTGGAAATCTCTCACCAAAGGTGCACTTATGATCAGAATTTGGAGGGAATGGTTGGATTTGAATTTGAAATCGCCTATAAATATAGCATTCTTCCCTACATTAGAACACTTTTCTTTCAAAGAATTTTCCTCCAAAAAGATTGTTGTATGTCTGAGAAAATTTGGGAGGATATTTTAGCCTGATAGGAGTTCGCCTGCTTACCTGAGTGGCACAACAAGATCATCTTCAAGAGAATGATGGCCACAAATTCTGCAGAAGCCACAAGTTCTGAAGTCGCTGCCTCTCAAGTCGCAGCCCCTGAAATTTCATCAGCGATGGAAGCCACACCGTCTATGCCTACGACACTGAGGTTACCTAGGCCCAAACCATATTCCGCTAAGGAGAAATAGAAGAAACCACAATCTGTTCTAGTGAGGCAGTTGCCGAGGAAGAACCCCACTAAGATTTAGAAGAAAGGGAACATGGAAAAGTCAAAACAGCAACATGAACCCCTGGATATTGATGAAGAAGAGCTTCGTAAAGGTGTTGAAGAGTTGGATGCTGAGGAGGGAGAGCCTATCACTAGGTTCCCAAAGTATATCCCCCTACAGAAAGGCAAAGTGAAGGTACCAAAAGACCCGAAAACCACTAAATTCATGATTTCTACTCCACTATTTCCAAAGAAGGTGGTCTTTTAAGGCACACTCTAAGGGCACGTCCCTACACTAAAAATGGAAGACTAGGACCTAGTTGACAATGAGAAATTCCTGCATTTGACCAAAAACAAGTATTTGACCAAGATCTATTATGAGGAGACCGGAGTCACGCAAATGGAGCCTATGAAGTGGGTCACGGTGGTTGAGAAGGCTGGATTGCTGAATATGTTATGGGAACCACATTTCAGCATAACCAACATCAACACAGTGTGTGCGCAACAATTCCTCACTTTGGTTCATGATGGGTGTCTCTGGTTGGGAGAACCTATTCCCATCACAGATATGCTAATCCACCGTATCACAAGGTTTCCATATCAAGGGGTGGATCGGGCCGAGGAGTTTGGAGGAAAGACCAAGGAAAAGAAACTCACATACAGAATGAAGAGCGAGTTTGGCTTAGTAAAGAAGTCGCGTGGATACTCCATATTCTCAATCACAGATAAGGACGTACAATTTTCCCCATAGATTTTGGCCTGCAAGGTCATGTGAAAGTGCCACACGGATGAGGTTCTGGCACCAGTTATTTTGCTTGTTACCCAATGTGCGAAGGGGGTACAGTACAACTGGGCACAATATCTGTGTAAGGAGTTTTTGTTGAATTCTTGCGAAGCACAAGATGAGGGAAAGGCATTCCATTATGCTTAGCTACCATTGTTGATTGCCCTCATTGCGTGGAGGTTGCCAAAGGACAGTCAATTCCCTCCACAAGATGCCGACTAACTAGAGGCCACGAAGTTTGTTTCGCTATGGGCGACAAAGGACCCTACGAGGGTCATGGAGACCGAGATGTTCTAGGTATTAGTCGAGATGGATCTCCGCATGGTAATAAGCCAAAGGTCAAGGTTGTCACCAACCCTATTTGAGTAGTTGGAGGCACATAAGGAGTTCAAGGTAGATTTTCACAATGTATCTATCCACGCGCAACGTGATCCTAAGAAGGTATGGTACAAATTGTCGTACCTAGTCACTGAAGCAGATGTACACGAAATTTTGGTGAGATGGCCAGGGGAGTGGTTGCGCCCCACAGATCTTGGCATAGGCACAAGAAATAGGGGATATTTTCTCTGCACAGACTATAACAGTGCAAAATCAAAAAGAGGCATAGAAAGTTGCAACCCGAGAGACGACCGCACAACAAAAGAAGGAAATTATTGCCAAGGCGGCTGCTCCTAAGGAAGCTACTAAAAAGGAGCACGTCGCATAAGAAACCATGGTGGATGTTGAGGAGTATGATTCTCAACACTTTGAGGAAAAAGGAGAGCTTGATGTTGAAGGAGGCAGGGGCAAGGAGTAGAGAACTCCCTTTATACGGTAGAAGCAGACCAAGGAAATAACTTCTAGGCTAAGAAAAAAACAGAAATATGACAAGCTCTCACATGTTGATCCAATGGTCCTCACTGAGGGGGACTTGGATGAAATGAAAGACAAGGTCCGCGATACAACGATTGAACTATGGACACAGTTCGAGAAACAGTTCCAGTAGGCATTGGTGAACGTTCAGAAGGATCTGCGTGAGTTGCAGATTCAAATAGGACAACTACAAGTGAGCATGGGATAGGTGAGCGGGATTCAAGTGAGCTTGTAACAAGCGAGCGCAACTATGCTAGAGAAAGATAGGACTCTAGACCTCAGAGTTATACCATTACCATAGGGATCACTACACGCACATTAAGAAGAGGCGAACACCTATCTCGCCCAAGTAAAGGATGTGGGTGCTGACCTAGCCATCTTGCTTATTCAGACCCTCCACGAACTACATCAGGGGGTATCAGATGAGCCTGGGGTGAGGGAGCAGCACGTGTTGTTATTCATCGGCAAAGTAAAGATGAATAATGAACAGATCTTTGTGGAAAAGGCACAAGCACTGAGAGAGAAGGAAGAACTAGCCATGCAAAGCCAGAACTTAGAGGTAACCATTAAACAAACATGAAATGAACTTCCGGAACTCAAAATTCCCAAAGATACAGCATCAACAATGAAGATTCAAAATTTTGTTGCCATAGTTAGAGAATCAAAAGAGGAGGTCAGTCGAGTTTGATTTTAGTTACAAATGCAGATCTTTGAATTACAGTTAAAGCTGCAACCAACTACTCCGCTAGAAATCCAGGAGCAGTGCGAAGCAACCATCAAAGAGGGAATGGCCACGTTAGATGCAACGGTCAAGGGCTGCACAAAGTTCTTCGAGCAAGAAATGGAATTATGGATGACTCTACAGGAGTACCCCACTCTACAAAAAATTCGCACAGATATCTGGGAGAAGTAGCAGCAATTTGATGAACTTAGGGAGACTATGTGAACTTTGGTGCCAGCCCAGCGCTTCGCATGCTTGACAGAAGGGAAATAGTTGCAGACACAAATTGAGAAACTTCAAGGAAAGAGGCCATCTTGAAGTCCAGTACACAACTGTGGATAGAGGAATCAAGTTATCTTACTCTGTTAGTACAATAGAAGTTGAAGAAAATCCAGCAAACACAAAGATGATGGGCCTCGCCGTGGAAGGCCCTACTATGGAAAAGATGGTAGAGGAAGTGCAGTAGTCTACGGTGTAAGGTACTGCTGATTTGGAGGTACAGAAGATGGAGTTTCGCAAACTCTAGGTGAATATTTCGGTGCAAGTTGAGTGACTCGAGGGTGAGTCACCCAATTCTTATTGGGGGCCTATTGGGAAGGGGTCCATGGGGTCATTTTTGTCAACATTTTGGTAAATTTTGTAATAGATTTTTGTAGTGAATGTAAAGTCTCCATGAAATGCCAAAGTGGAGCGTGAAACTAGTAGAAGTCAAAGGGCTTTATTCCCTTAGGTGGGTAGGTGATAAAGAGTTTTTTGAGACCTTCCCATGGTTCACAAACCATCGTATTGTAAAGCAAATGCTATATATAAATGAGTCATAATGAGTCTTAAGAAGTATCTAATAGTGAAGAATCATTGTAAGGGCAAGGTGTTAAGGTAGGGAAGGTCTATTTCCTATACTTAGGTGAAAGGGGAAGGCTCCTACAACTGAGTGTGTGAAGACCTTGGTAAGTCCATAGGTTGAGTGCGTAGGACCTATCAATTGAGTGCGCAGGGAAAAGAAGTCTACCCCTAAACGATTATAGTTAATAAATACTATTTTGAGCCAATTCTGATGCATCTGTGTCTTAATTATTGTTTCTGCAAAGTTTATGTATCTTCGCTATAAGTTATGATTTACATGAATTAATTCGTGTGTATTGCACGAAAGTAGTAGATCTCTATTTTTTATGCATGGTAATTATTATTTGGAACATTCCAAAAGATCCAGAAGCCATTTAGATATATTTACAGTATTTGTCTATTCAGAAGGGTTACGAGTGTGTGAAGGTAGGTCTAAGCCTTATAGACTACATGTACACATCACACAGGCCTTTGTATGTAGAAAATTGGTTCTAGCATCCCCTAATACTTCTTCAGGTGAGACTGCAACCTGCGCTATGCAGGTTATTGCTGAAAGGGCCATCAGGTAGGGTTTTGTTAGTTGGCGTAGATAAAGTTGAACCTGGGTTAGGCCCCATCAAGCCAACATAGAATCTCCCTATGAATCAGATGGCTAGCAAAGTGGTAGAATACATATAATCTCCCTATGAGTCATATGGGTAGTGTTGTGTGGGGCACTCTTCTGACTTAGAAGGAACCTCGAGAAGCTTGAAGGAAGAAATAAGGAGTTGCAAAGTAGGCAATGACAAAATCATGTAGGCACAAGAGAAACAAGCAGAGGTGAATGTGATATTACTTTAGATTTTGTCATATTTGCAGTGAGGACCTCTTTGGATCAACCATGGACATGAGGATAGAAATAATGGGGCATATGGCATTAGGTCTCATAGTAGACACAGTTCAGATAGATATGACATTATCAGAGATGGCAAGTTGATGGACACTCTGGATAGGAGAGGTACTGGACACAGGTATTACTCTAGTTCTAGTTCTAGCAGACATCATGATCATCATCATTATCATCCGTACATGAGGAAAATGATAGGGGATACTTTTCGGATGATTTCAAGAAGGCAAAGACACCTACCTTTGATGGAGATATGAAGAAATTGTAGAATGCATAGGCTTGGTTGCTTGGCATGCATAAATTTTTTAGATTGCATGATTACTCAGAAAACATGAAAGCAAGGATAATTCTTTTCAGTCTCAAAAGTAAAGCAGACATTTGGTCTGAAGACATGAAGAATGTCAAGGACATACATGAGGATGATTTGACTTAGCATGTGTTTGAAAGACTCTTCAAGAAGAGGTACTTTTCTGAGAGGTATTATGATGATAGAGCTAAGGATTTTTATGAGCTACGGATGGGTTCTATGATAGATGAGGAGTATACTAGCACATTTTTGGAGTTGTTGAGATAAGTACCTTGCCTCAAAGAGGAGAAGGCCAAGGTTCAGAGATTCATTACTAGATTTCCAGTTGCATATAGAGATTGGATTGAGTTCGATGAGCCTAGATCATTGGAGGAGGCCATCCAAAATTTGAAGCATTGTTATGAGTAGCTGAAGTGCAAAGTTGAGAGGAAACATGACTTGAAGAGACACGACAAAGCTAAATGAAAATGGCCACCAAAGAGAGGAAGAGCTCAAGATTGAAGTGAGAATGATAATTCATATCCTTACAATAGATTCAATGCAACTGAGAAGGGACATGGAGAGCAGAAAGCTAGAGGCAGTGGTAAGGAACCATTATAGTGTTGGATGTGTTGTAAGGGGCATCATAAGAGGGATTGTCCATAGTATTAGAGTGGTGGTAGACCCAAGATCTACATGCTCACGAGGCACATACTGTTGGTGATGTTGGTCATAGAATTTCTCATATTTATGTAACTGTGGAAAACAGGAAGGAAAATCATCAAGCATCGATCATTGAGATGGACGGTAAGATTTGTGATCAAATTGTTTCTATTTTGAGTGATCCTAGATCTAAATATAGTTATATTAATCCTGACCTGGTGGATAAGTGTGGTTTGAGAAAATAAGTGCATGAAGAATCTTGGTTGGTACAGTTGGCTACAAGTACAAAGAAGCAAGTTCACCATTGGGTAAGAGCTTGTGCATTTGAGCTAAATGGTATGCCTACAACAATGCATTTGAATGTATTTCCATTGGGATCATATAGTATGATTTTGGGTATGGATTGACAATACCTTCACAGAACCAAAGTGGATTGCTTCAACAAGGCCATTGAGTGTGTGGATGATAGTGGGGAAAAGAGGACCTTGAAGGGAAAGAAGAAGCACACATTAGTAAGGATGGTTACCACTATGCAGGCTAAGTGTAGTTGTAGAAATGGTTGTGTGATGTTTACGGTACACATTTCCAGTGACAAGGGTAAGGAGGTTGAGGATGCTAATGTATTGAGTAGGTACCCAGTATTGCAGCAGTTTTGGTATGTATTTCTTGAGGACATTTCATAGTTGCCACCTCATAGGGAGGTAGAATTTTCTATTGAGTTAGTGCCAGGGACAACTCTAGCATCGAAAGCACCTTACAAGATGAGCACACCTGAGTTGGTAGAGTTGAAGTTGTATCTAAAGGAAATAATAGACAAAGGATATATCAAACCTAGTGTATCACCTTGGAGCGCACCAGTGTTTTTTGTAAAGAAGAAAGAGGGTACTCTCAAATTGTGCATTGATTGCAGGAAACTAAATAAGGTAATGATCAAGAACAAGTACCCTTTGTTGAGGATTGATGATTTGTTTGATCAACTAAAGGGATCGGCAATGTTCTCTAAGATCGACTTGAGACCGGGATACCATCAGGTATGCATCAAGGAAGAGGATATCTTCAAGACTGTGTTCAGGACCAGGTATGGGCATTATGAGTTTGTTGTTGTTCCATTTGGTTTTACTAATGCTCTAGCTACATTCATGTGTTTGATGAATAGTGTGTTGTGTCCTTATTTGGACAAGTTTCTTATTGTATTCCTTGATGACATACTGGTATATTCTAAGAATGAGGAGGAACATGCTGAACATTTAGGAGAAGTGTTGAGATTGCAAATAAAGCATTAGTTGTATGCTAAGCTTAACGAGTGTAGCTTCTTTCAAACTAAGGTACACTACTTGGGACATGTTGTCTCCAAGGAAGGCATAGCAGTAGATCCGAAAAAGATAAGGGCCATCATGGAATGAGAAACTCCTAAGAATGTAGATGAGGTGAGATCATTTATGGTATTGGCAGGTTACTACAGGAGTTTCATCAGGAACTTCTCATGCATTTCATATACTATCACATCATTATAATGGAAGGGTAATAATTTTGAATGGATAGCAGAATGTGAAGATAGTTTTGAGCAGCTTAAGCAGTTTTTGATAGATTCACTAGTGATAAAGATTACAATCCGGACCAAGAATTTTTTGTGTGTACATATACTTGTAAAAGGGGACTTGGTGGAGTTCTCATGCAAAAAGGACAGGTAGTGAGCTATGAGTCACATAAACTAAATGAGCACAAGCAGAACTATCCAATGCATGATCTTGAGCTAGGAACAATTATACATGCATTGAAGATGTCGAGACATTATCTTCTGGGTAGGAGGTTTACATTGATGAGAAATCACAATAGGTTTAGATATTTGTTTGATCAGCCGAATGTAAATGCTAGGCAAGCTAGATGGTTGGCCATCCTTAGTGAGTTTTACTTTGAGATCAGATAAATCGAAGGGAAGGAGAACTGGTTTGCAGATGCTCTTAGTAGGAAGGTACAAGTAAATCATAGAGAATCAATAAGCTCTTATGGGACAAATTTACAGGATAGGATTTTGTAGGAAATTCAGCGGGATGACAAATACATGGAGATCATGCGCAGGTTACAACAGAGTACAGGAACGGGTACATGTTTAGGTGCAGGGATAGGTATAGGGTATCAGGATGCAAATTATCGTCTAACGGAAGATGGCTTGCTGAGGTTTTGAGACAAGATCTATGTGCTGAATTACAATGAGCTCAAGAATATTATCTTGAGGGCGTTTCAAGTGAAACCATATTTGGGTCATCCGAGATATCATAAGAAATTGATGGTGCTGAAGAAGTTTTATTATTGGTTGAATCTAAATAAATAAGTGGTTATGTTCATGGTTGGATGTTTAGACTACCAGTAAGTAAAGGCAGAATGCAAACATCCAAGTCATCTACTACAACCTATTGTGATTCTGGAATGAAAATGGGAGGTTATTTCCATGGATTTCATCACATTTCTTCGTAGGACAGTGAAGCAGCATGATTCTTTTGTAGTCATGGTCGACAGGTTGAGCAAGGTAGCTCACTTCATTCGGGTAAAGACTACATATTCCACTAGTGAGGTAGAACAGGTGTTCATCAAAGAGATAGTGAGTCTACATGGTGTTCTAAAGAATATTGTGTCGGACACGGATGCAAAGTTAAATTCCAAGTTTTTGAAGGAGCTATTTGCAGGCTTGGGTATAAAGTAGCCTTTAGCATGACTTATCATCCCTAGACAGATGGTCAGACAGAGAGAGTCAACAAGATCTTAGAAGATATGTTGAGGATGTATGTGATGCACCAGCAGATGAAATGGGAAGAGTATCTACCATTGGTTGATTTCAAATACAAAAATGGTTATCATGAGTCATTAAGGATGAGACCTTTCAAGGTATTTTATGGACAGAGTTTTAACACTCCCATCAACTAGAGTGATCTAGTGAACAAGGTACTTATTGGACTGAACATGTTGATAGACATGGAGTAGGAAATGCAAGTTATAAAGAAGAATATAAAGGAAGCACATGATAGACAAAAGATTTATAGATCAACATAGGGTTTTCATGGGGTTTCAGGTTGGGGAGCATGCGTATTTTCACATCAAGCCCAAGAAAATATGTTTGAGGATTGGTTCATATACCAAGCTGGCACAACGGTATTGTGGGCCTTTTGAGATCCTTAACAGGATTGGACAAGTGGCATAGCGACTTGCACTACCTCCAACAGTGAAATTCCATGATGTTTTCCATATTTCATTACTTAAAAAGTATATAAAGGATGTTGATCATGATATTGATTGGTTTGTGTTGTAGGTGGAGCAAGAAGGAGAGTTCCAGCTGGAGCCTCAATGCATATTGCAGTGGAAACATCTCATGCTCAGGAACAAAACCATAGATCAAATTAAAGTGCAGTGGAAGCACTTTGGGGCTGATGAAGCTACACCGAAGATGGCGAATCAGATGCGGACCCTATACCCTTCATTGTTTGCTGGTTGATGCAAAGTAGTTTTGGTTTGATGTTGGCTTATGTTTGGCATATATTTTTATCATGTTTTGATATTTGCATATGTATATGTATATGGATGTAAATACTGCCATGAGCTAAGTTATAAAGTTCCAATAAGCGATATGGGTGTCATGTTATTATGGTTATTATCTTGTCATGTTGTCATGATGTTTTTCTTTTGAGCGGGCTCTTCATTGTAAATACTGCAACAAGCTAAGTTATAAAGTTCTATAGGTAGTATGATTGCTTTTCGGTGGTTTTGTTGAGGTCTTGGTGTGGTTTAACATCGAGGACGATGTTCCCCAAAGGAGAGGGTTTTTTAACAACCCTGGTGAAAATTTCATCTAATAAAAGATAATAAAGGAAAAATAAGACCACACTTAAGGGACACTTATTCCAAGCTGAATGTTGGGCAAATATATCCTAGTGGGCATCACTGGATGTGTGTTTTGGCAAAGGAAAATTGGCAAAGGCTAAGGAAAATTCATTAAAAGAAAAAAATGGCATTGTTGGCACATTTATATATGAAAATAGAGGAAATTAGGAGAAAGGTAAGTTGAAATGTCATAGGTTGCATGTGAGGAGGAAATTGAAGGGAAATAATGGAAAATGAAGAAATTAGAAGCCTCATGCATAAAAAGGCTTCTGAGGATCAGTGCATGGTCTTTTGTCAAGTTCAAGTTTGGAGCTCTCTCATTATTCTCTCTCTCTCACTCTCTTGTTCACTTAGAGTTTTCATGGAGCACTCTAGTTTGGAGCAAAGGAAGGGGAAGGAAAGGAAAGGAAAGGAAAGGAAAAGAAAGAAAGGAATAAGGAAAGGAAACAAGGAACAAGCAACTTCAGGAAGAATACTTGCAAGTAACCTTTTGCATGTGTGATTTCCTAGTTATTTTGGACATGCATGGCTTTGAATGTTGGTATATGGTTTAGGAATCCCTTGACCAGTTTTGGTGGGATACACAATAAAGCCTAAGGGACCAGTCTCATTTTAGGGCCTAGTGATCTAGGTTTGGATTGCGATAAAGATTGAGAGACAAGGAGATGAAAAATTGCACAAGGATAGTGATGAATTCTGGATAATATTCCAAGTTCTATTTAGTTGTTATCAGAGCACCTATTTTGGTGTGTTCGCGCTTGGATGAGGGTGGAGTTGGTTTCACCTCTAGATTCCCTTGGTTTTTCTTGGATTGGTTTTTGTATGAGATCCCACATTCATGCTTGGAATATGGCATGGGGGTGACTGGATGAAGGAGAGATTTGGTTCAGCCATGTATATGGTTTGGTGATACGTGGAAGTCTCGAACCTGGTCAGATTTTCATATGATTAATAAAAGCTAAGTTCTCTTATGTTTTAATTGATTTATATGTGGATTTAATCGTTGTAATATCTCTGATATTTATATGGTTTTACGATGTATATAAGCATGGTTGGTTCATGTCATGGTTATTTCATATATTTACTTGTAACTATTAAATGGATGGATGTAAGACCTAATCTATTAGATCAATCAAGATGGAGGTGACCCTTCTCGTTATGTTTCATAAGTTATTTCAGTCATTTATTCTCTTTCTTGTATCCTAGACCTGTAGGTTGCATTGATGCCAAGTGTTTGACAGAATGTCAATCTTAGTTGGGGATGCTTAGGCCTAGTCCCGAGGGTTCTTTTTGATTGATTATCATGGTTATCATGTTTTTAATGATTTCTGAAAATTACAAGTTTCGGGCAGAGGCCAAGATTCTGGGCTAGAAAAGTGGCTCAAATCTTGGGATCACTGGCACAAAACTAGAAATTTCTGACCACATTCGCTGGTATGTAGGCCTGTGAGAGATACTTTAGGTTGTTGGTCAGTCCGTTACCCATATAATGAGAGTGACTATGGCCTAAGAGTTACAAAATAGTAGTGGGACCCAAGGATAGGCTGTCTGAGTGGCTGACTTGTCTATTGAGGGTTTTGTTGATGATTTTGGATGACTGTATGTGTTTTTCTATTGATTCCACTTCCTTAAGGTGACTTAGGAGGTCAAATCTGATTGTAGTAGCATCTCTCCTCATGTTTACCCTAATTGGCATGGTTACTTTCGATAAACCTAGGAGGGGGTGTTACATTATTATTTAGAAGATTTGTTAGTTTGGTGGAGTACTACAAAAAGTGCTACCACCCATCCTGAATTCACTAATAGGTCTCAGACCATCTATATTGATTCATGCAAATTCTTTTGACCTCTATTTTTCCCCCTTTCCCCTATAAGCCTTGATCTGGGTTATTTCAATCTTGGGATATAATACTTCCTTATTGATTTATTGAGTCTTGGTTTTTGCTAGCTTGATACTTATAGAAAGTGCCTCGATAAATTTTCTTTTGGTCTTCTGGAATGAATCTTTCATCCAAATTTATCCATTTGTTCAGAATCCATTTCAGTATTATTGTTTTTGTACTCAGTTCCTCTCCTACCCCATCAATCTCCATATTTTTCAGGTCCTTTGGCTGCTTATCTTCCTCCCATTTTGTAGGATCTTCCTAAGATTTTGTTTTTACGTTGTTATTTCCTTTAGGTGGAGCCGTAAAATTTTCCATGTTCATCATTTTTCTTGAATTATTTTATCCTTTATTGTTGTCCTTTAGTACTTCATACCTGTTTCCACTGACTTGGTTCTTGCATTACATTTTTTGTGTATTTGTCGAAGGTGGTTTAGGGGTCTTCTTTTTGTTGGTTACCTCTTGGAAACCCTTTTTATCTTCTTAAGATTTGGGACTATCCTTATAGTTTTCTTGTCCCATTGTCCCCATTTGATTTAGGGGACAATATCTAAACAAATGGCCATATGCATGACATTTCTGGCATTGAAATGGGATGTGCTCACAGTCCAAGGGTTGCCACCATACCTCATCCCAATATTCTAGCTCAATAAACACTAGAAGGGGTTCAATAATGTTCATATAGATGCATACTCGAGCATATGAGGTAGATCGTCCTATCTATGTGGAATATTCTACTTTGAAAAATCAATCGATGGACTTTCTAATCCCGTCTAGGATTTCTGGATTGCAAAAATTGATTGGAAGAGCGAACAAACGAACCCAAACTGGGGCTTCCATAAAATTTTCTTGATCTTGGTTGTAACATTCCTCTTAGAATTGCATAAATAAATCTGCATTATAAAATAAGTATGGCCCATTTTGAAAAACTCTCTCTTTATCCTCCAGGATGGTGAAGATCACTGTGAAGAGGCCTCTAGCTCCCAACTTCACATCTATATGCCCTTTCGACCACCATTTTCGCTAGATCCATTTGATGATATCTTTCTCTGAGGGCTATATCCTTATAAATTTAGAGATCAAGGCATGATCTTTCATGAACTTGCGATATTCTTCTAGTTTTTTGTTTGGTATCATGAATCTCAATTTTCTTACAACCTGTGACAAGGATTGGCCCTTGATCTGTGCTTTCCATTGTGCCCCCATCATAGGGTTTCCATTAGTTCTTCCTTCATGATTCATAACAACTAATTGTAGAAATTTTGAATAATATGACACTTATTCAAAGAGATTATCCCGATTATACACTATTGCGGAATACATGCACAATACATAACCTCCTCTATGTTGATCATCAATTTAGCAGCATCAAAAACAATGAAACATCAATCACATGCACATTAACACAGTATGTAACTCGGGGAAAGCTTACAGATGAAAACCCCACACTATCTGTATATTAATGATTGAGAACATGTAACAATACATAGCACATTACTCCTCACAAGTACTCAGTACTATCTCCACATGTTACACACAAAACTAGCTCAGATCCGAACAAGTCACAGGTTCAAATCTCCTCTGCTGCTTTGCCTGCCTCCACTACACAATCTTGCAAGAGAATCACGTGAGCACGAGCTACAATTGCCTTGATATTGGCCCACACTGTGCAATCCTCATTGGCATAACTCAATCCATGCATGTGCACAATCTCATGCACAACTGATAGTCACAACTCACCCTTTCACTTACATCTAACACCTGTCTCTGTTGAACTGTCCATGCACTGAGTTAACTGATGTATTCTTTAGTTGCTTTATGAGTTAATAATTAGTGAATTAATTAAAAATCAATTCACACAACTCATCACTAGTGTATTCTTTAGTTAGACTAAATACAACTAGTTCAACTAAGTCAAACTGAACACAACTCCATCAACTCCACATCCAACTCCACATAACTCACATGCATGAGTTCTAACTGAAGTCCTCCATGCAATAGCTCAACTAACACATAAGAAACCATGTGATTCCTTCTGTCAGCTGCATGTGCCACATCCATAGCTTGAACTGAAGTGCTCCAAGAGAATAAGCTAATGTTTAGAGTCCAAATATTACTAAGGGCTAATAATATTTGAATGTTTCTATTTTTTGCCTGGCAATCTAAAAATAGACTCTGATCACTCCGCTGTGAACCAAAAATAGAAGTCCATCTATTTTTCCCAACATGACCAATCATCCATAAATAGCATCCTGCAACTCATAGACCATGATCCATATGTCTAAAAATAGACTTTGCGCCAAAAATAGCCTGCGGGCCCACTTAGTGAAGGCGACTCCTTTCCACTAAGCTCCATCATCTTGTTGCATTTTAAACACTCCCTCTCAACAAGATATGGATTATCTGCAACCCTTACCCTGCAACTCTGGAATGTTCTGCATGCAACACATTTGCCCGGTCCACTTGCTCCAACAACACTTGGAACAAAAACACTCCCAACTGACCACTTTGTTGGGCTAGGAACATACTCTGATGCTGAAGCTCTACCTGCTGTTGAGAAGTGCTCCCTCTCTGACATCTGCACTACTGCAACATATCCATGCATCTTGCACCATTGCACACCTCTCTGTGCCACCTAGAACTGTGCAAAACACTTGTGCCTCTCGCATTGCTGCAGCCTGCTAGCTATGTGCCGTCCTGGGATTCTCTACACCGTCGCTCTCTCTGCTGCTCCATCTGCATCTGTCTCTACCCAATCAGTCAGTTCCTGCTACTCCACATCGGGGCTCCCGTAGCAAGGTATCATCCAAGAGGTTGGGTACCTCAAGGATCCTTCCCCTCCTCCTTGGGACGATCAATCCACATCACCCCACCTCCTACCTGGAGGTATGGCTGCATGCGATCCCTCAGCCCACCTGGCTCGATGTTTTGTCCTATTAGAGGTCTCTACTTGAGTAGATGTCTCTACTCGATCTCCTCTCATCTTCCCTTGTTGTGGCTGCTCCACAACCTCCTCAAGCTGCTGCACCAATCGTGGCTCCTCCACAATTGCCTGAGACTTCTTCTGGCTTTGCATGTTGAGAGGTAATATACGCTCCCTCTCAACCACCAAGTCTCCATCAGTTTCCTTGTTGCTCAAGGCTTTTCATGCATCTACATGCAACTGATAAAGGTTCCTGACTCGAACCCCTATCTTCCGGGTTTCTCCAGTTGTCTTGCTGTGCAAGAAAGCCTTTCCCTCGCTGAAAACAACATCATATCCCTTGTCTTCTAACATCGCCACAGAGATAAGATTCTTCTTCAATCCTGGAACATGCATCACTTCCTTCAATACGAAGGGTTACCAGACTCCATCTCAAAGGAAATGGTATCGATACCGGTCGCACTGTATCTACCATCATCGCCGATCTCGATGTGCACTCCAAGATCTTTCTCCTCCAGATCAGAAAACAAATCTCGATCTCCTGACATGTGAAAAGATTCACCATTGTCCAAGAACCATACCGATCCCATCACACTTGAAACCAAGCATGCGATCAATGAAAAATCAAGCTCAAACTGCGAGGCTAGAGCCTCTCATGCTGCAAATCCAGCAGCTTGCTTGTTCTTCTTCTTCTGCGGACAATTAGTGGCATAGTGTCTGTGTTGGTGACGGTGAAAGCACTTCACCTTGGACATGTCCTGCTTCTTGCCTTTCACATGAGACTGAGAAGCTTTCTTGCTCTTCCCCTTCTTTGCTTTGGAAACCAAAGCGCAATTTTCTTCATCAGGTCCCTTTAATGAAGATTCGTCCCTGGTATTCCGCCTGATCTCCTCCTGCACAAGATCTAACCAAAGTCTCTCCCATCCTAGCAGTTTCTCCTGACCATTGACAGAGTCGTGATAGGAATGCCAACTCTTCGGAAGACCAAGTAGAGCCAAGCTCACCAAGTCCTCATCATCGACAATTGCCCCCACACTTCCCAGCGCATCCCGACACTGAGTGAACTTCATGAGATACTTGGGCATACTGTCTCCCTTCTCGCATTTGATGTTTCTGAGTTTATCTTTGAGCGCCAACTTCCTCTGATCGCTCTTGCTTTGGAATAGATCTATCAACACTTTCCACATCAAGTATGGAGAAGCCTTTCCATGCAGGCTGGACACAATGTGATCCTTCACGCCCTCCAACAGAATCCTTCGACGCTTTGTTGTCTTATTTTGCCAAGCATCAACATGAGTAGCATCAGTAGGCTTTGGGACATCAACCTCTATGAAATCCTTCAGGCCATCATCATCCAACACTGCCTCCATCCTATCCTTCCATGCAATATAGTTCGAGCTGCCCTCAAGAGCATACTCCAATCGCAATCCGTTGAAAGACATTGCCACGTTGATACCAAGAAAACACTGCTGCAAATTCGAATTCTAAAAGCTCCAAACTCAACCGCCTCCGATCTAGAATTCGTGAGAACAAAGTATTTCTCGTACAGATATTGACTGTATGGGCTTTTACCAGATATCTCACCTTCCAAAGGAAGGATGAATCCAGAGGATACTTGGCCCGATTACAGACTCTGCCTGAAGAAATAAGATGTAAACACTTTCTGAATAATAGATCTGATGATCAACAGCTCTGATACCATGTAGAAATTTTGAATAATATGACACTTATTCACAGAGATTATCCCGATTATACACTATTGTAGAATACATGCATAATACATAACCTCCTCTATGTTATCATCAATTTAGCAGCATCAAAAACAATGAAACATCAATCGCATGCAAACATTAACACAGTATGTAACCCGGGAAAAGTTTACAGCTGAAAACCCCACACTATCTGTATATTAATGATTGAGAACATGTAACAATACATAGTACAATACTCCTCACAAGTACTTAGTACTATCTCCACCTGTTACACACAAAACTAGCTCAGATCCGAACAAGTCACAGGTTCAAATCTCCTCCACTGCTTTGCCTGCCTCCACTGTACAATCCTGCAAGAGAATCACATGAGAACAAGCTACAATTGCCTTGATATTGGCCCACACTGCACAATCCTCATTGGCATAACTCAATCCATGCATGTGCACAATCTCATGCACAACTGATAGTCACAACTCACCCTTTCACTTACCTCTAACACCTGTCTCTGTTGAACTGTCCATGCACTGAGTTAACTGATGTATTCTTTAGTTGCTTTATGAGTTAATAATTAGTGAATTAATTAACAATCAATTCACACAACTCATCACTAGTGTATTCTTTAGTTAGACTAAATACAACTAGTTCAACTAAGTCAAACTGAACACAACTCCATCAACTCCACATCCAACTCCACAGAACTCACATGCATGAGTTCTAACTGAAGTCCTCCATGTAATAGATCAACTAACACATAAGAAACCACGTGATTCCTTCTGTCAGCTGCATGTGCCACATCCGTAGCTCGAAATGAAATGCTCCAAGAGAATAAGATAATGTTTAGAGTCCAAATATTACTAAGGGCTAATAATATTTGACTATTTCTATTTTTTGCCTGGCAGTCTAAAAATAGACTTTGATCATTCTGCTGTGAACCAAAAATAGAAGTCCATCTATTTTTCCCAACATGACCAATCATCCATAAACAACATCCTGCAACTCATAGACCATGATCCATATGTCTAAAAATAGACTTTACGCCCAAAATAGCCTGCGGGCCCACTTAGTGAAGGCGACTCCTTTCCACTAAGCTCCATCATCTTGTTGCATTTTCAACACTAATGGTTCTCCTTTGCTGCTTGCTTTACCGACAAAAATGCTACTGTAGGAGGGGGTATCTCCCCTCCCATTTGGCTCGCTCATATGGCTCGCCAAGGATTTTTGAATGGAGAAGACCCATTGATTTGATGTGACTGACGCATTGTAGATATTTTCATAAATGACAGGTTGAAACCCTAGAAAATCTCATCGACCTCACATAAATTATTACTATTATTATTAAAATTAAATTTTATAAATAAAAAATAAATTATATATTAATTTGAAGGAATTCTCTCGTAAACAAACAAAATAAAATATGTTATTTAAAAAAATTCAGATATGTTTAGTTCATCCACGGGGAGTGTAATTAATTAAGGTATAAATTGAAAACAACACCCGATTTGACCTTCCCAAGCGAAGGCACATGAAGATTTGTATGCCTTATCCCTTGAGCTCCTTGCTAAAGGGCATAAGGACAATACCGAATTTTTTTAGCTACAACATTTTCTAGGTATACATAATCTCGTAATCAATAATAACGTCTATCATTATAAATGGAGAGAAAAAGGTGGGTCCAAACAACCATATCAACATGTTTAATGAATTTTCAATTGGAATAAGGGTTGTTGATTTGACGTAGCAGAGAGCTTGGAAGCGTTCACATGTAGGTCCCAACGACAAATTTTGATTCTCAGCGGGAGCAAGATTGTTGACAATGTTACCCTGCAATAGTTGGTCGCTCCTAGCTCGATTTTTACCTTGCACGGATGCTTATAGATCTTATCCATGTTAGGCTTGTTTCTAAATTCCTTCATATGATGGCAAGAAAGTTCCATGACATGGCAGCCTCGCAGAATCGATAACACTAGTCACTTCATCATAAGGAGATGGTGCATTGTAAATTATTTTTGGAGCAGTCTACGCAAGTGGAAATTTTCCCGAGAATGGACACTGGTTGGAAAAAAATCTAACTCTAGCCGTTGAGTATAGCGACATCAAAAAGAGTCAGTGACATGGATCAGTTAGACTACTAGTTCCATATGATAGGGACTATGTAGGTATCTAACGAATGTTAGTTAATGGAGTGGGTGGCAGGTGGGCGAGTCACTAAAATCCCATGAAACCTGATAAAATTCAAAATTGCGCGCACCTCAAAATCAAATTACCGCTCGTTTTCCATTCCTCATTCTCCAACCGTTACTCTTTTTCCATTCTACAATCAATCTGAGCCATTTTCGAGTGCACCTACAACTCAACAGGATGCTCGTTCTCCATTCTCCATTCTCTAATTTTTGGCTCGTTGCGCATTGTGCAGTTAGTCCAAGCCATTTATGCTTATGCCTACAACGTGTTCTTCATTTTCTCTTGCTTATAGGTTTTGTTAGTTTATGAATATTTAGAATATTTCTACTGTCAAGAGTATAATGGCTCTCCCAACACCAGACAATGTTTGATACACTGAGAACGTGAATTTGTGTTTGTGAATTGAAAGACCATACAACTAATTATTCCCCCATTGATCGAATCAATTGGGCATTCGTGTATCTATCATTCACCTAGGATTAATCAAATTAGTAGTAAAAAAAATAACAACCATCCTTTGTCTCCATGTTGTAAAATTTTTACTATTAAATCTTTGTCTTCCTTCTAACATAATATGGGATAGGTGTACCTTTTTTTCTCAATGTTTTAAAAAAAAAAAACATGTTTGAATTCACTAAAATTACTCAGTGTTCAAGAATCTTCCATATTTTTTTTTGTTTACACATAAGAAGTCAACTACATACCAACTTCTTTGTTTATTGGAATGTCACATTGAAATTTTTTTAAAGAAGTAAATTTCTATTTTAAAAATCTTTCATAGAAAACTACTCAATCGGAATTATTTAAGAAAAAAATCACTCTGAATTTTTCTTAAACAATTTCTAATAATGAAAATATGTCTAACAATTTCTATCAATTGTTTATCAAGTAGTCATTTGTGTATGTTGACTATCTTCTATTTCAGTTTGGCTTGGTTTTGCTAATTAAGTTGGCCTCTATCCCAGGTTGGTGTGGAAATAGATACGCATTAGCGCAATCAAACATAGATCAGAGTATCCTTTTCTTACATTCATGTTCATGTTTTATTTGGAATTTGATGGAACATGGTACAAATGAAGGTGTGTAACACATCTAACAATATCACTTGGTAGGGTTGTGAAAATTTTGTTGCATCTTTTCTTTGATGCCACTTCTCATTCTATAAGTTGTCACTATTTAGAAATTCACATGGCATATCACAAAATAGACAAGTAAAAAATTCAAACTACATAATATCTATAATAACCCGGAAGGCAACAATTACCATCTGTGGAACACCCAGCCGCTAGAGGTCAAGGTCTTAATCATTATTAGAGCCTAGTGAGTCTAGTTATAATAGTATAGAAACTTTTATTTTTCTCTAAGTTTTTGTAACCTATTTTTGAGTGCCTTGAATCTAATCTTCTTTATACAACTTATTGTTTCCTCCAATAAAATGCCTTTTTTCTCTCCCTATCAATTTTATATGATCTGATATAAGAAAGAGAAGGTACAAATGGCATGCTTTACCTGTGGTTAAGAACGAAATTGAAATTTCAACATGTTTATCCTGGGTAGGAACTAATGACCCCTTAGACACTACCACTTGAGACATATGAAAAGGTTAAAAACAACTAGAACCAGAGATTGTCAACATGATTGTTGCATTGCATGTGTTATAAATTGTATTCCATTAGATATATATATATATATATATATATATATATATATATATATATATATATATATATATATAGATATATGAGTGAAACAAAAGGTAATAGGTTCCTTTTTTCATGCATTATTGATCTATAAATATTAGTTTTTGTCTATTGTATGACCATTATCCATTCACATGTTTTCTATCATCTATTTGCTTAAATGTTATTTTTGCTTTAGAATGGATATATTTGTTGCTAACATATTTTATATATGCTATTTCTCTTATGTTCTTTCACATTGTCTTACAATGTCAATTCAAAATGGGTAAGCAAAGAAAATGGTAGCATATCATGGATATTGAGGTGAAAGACCTCAAAGACAAGATGACATTCTCTATTAAAGACTTAGTTTTGACTGAAATAAACAGAAATAACAATAGTATTGATCGAGTTTACTTAATCCCTTCACAACAAGTTTCTGATTTTATCAAAGGAGAGGAAGAAAATCCCATTGCTCCATGTAATTTAATATGAAAGAAGAACAAAGAACCAAGACAAAGAGCTACTTCTGCATTGCAATATGAAATGTAAGTATTTCAAAAATGCATTGTCTATGTCCTTTGAAACCACATTTATATTTCTTTGTATGTACTAACATTTAAAAAAAAATTGGTGCATATATCATTGTTCATTTGGCCCATAGGACAAAATAGGAGATCCTTCAGCTAAATGAAGAACCTCATTTGTGTAGAAGAGGGGTTTCCAATGCCATTTTATTGTGAAGGTTATGAATGAAAGTATTGATAGAGAAATAATAACTTTCAATATGTATGAACATGAATATGGGGAAGGTGGTCCTAGTCATGGCCGACATGACACTTCAGGTGAGGCCAAGACCTTACATAGGCTAAAGATTTAAAGAGAAGTTGTTGCATATGTAGCAAGTTGTTTCTTTTTTGGAGTGTCTGTTGATATAGAGTATAGAACTCACATTAAGATACATGTTGACATGGATGTGGTAGCTCGAGATAGGTATTTCTTCTTATGTAGGAAAGATATTGTAAATGTATATAACATGTTGGCGAAGGGAAATTATCAATTTCACAAAAAGGATGAAATGACTGTAAACCTTTGGTATCAAAAGCATCGGGAATATTTTTTCTTTTACCAAAATCCCAATGATGTGAAGGTCCATTTTATAATAGGGATTCAAACAAATCAGATGTCGAATACAATGGTAAAGATATCTTACAATAGCTTAATAGCCATGGATTCAACATTTAATATAAATAAATATGCGGTAAGTTGGATGCCAATGATTGATTAAATACACTTATTTAAGTTGTAAACATTAAATATGATTAATAACTTGTATTTGACTTTATGTAACGTTGAATATGACAGTATCAATCATATACACTAGTGGAATTTGATGAACAATAAAGCGAGGTGCCAGATGCATGGGTCGTTGCATCACAAAACACATCATATGATATTTCATTATGGTTGGAGCAACTCATGCACAGGTGTTTCCAAATTTTTCCTGATTGGAAAGTCAATGCCTTCATGGCCGATGATGCATTGGTTGAAATCATTACATTTAGGAAAATTTAACATTGTCATGATATAAGAAAGGTTGAAATCATTGCATTTAAGCAATTTAACATTGTCATGATATAAGAAAACTTGCATTTATTCTAAAAATATCACACAAATTCAATGAATGTGGTAGGAGGATCACAAGTTGTGATGTGATCATATGCGTTTGGCATGTATGGAGGGCTTGGTTAAAAAATGTCAACCGATTGGCCAATAGTTCCATAAAATCCAATGAGATGTTCAGTGAGTTAGGTTTCATCATGAAACACTCTCAATATTGAAGTGGATGATGTAATCAATCAATTTTTTTATCAAATTTGCAGATGAAGAAAAGTTATCATACTATTTCCACAAGAATTGGGTTGTTGGAGATAATAATCGTAATTAAACAAACTTTTTGTATTATATGAATTTTTGTCTTCTATAAAGGTGATATATTGAGACTAACATAGTTATCTTTGCAATTATGGATATGGGTGAAAGGTTGTTGGGATTTTCCTCATGAAAATTGGGAGACCAATAATGTTTTTTAGTCATACCATTTCTACTTAAAAATGGCATTTCTATATGATAGAAGAAAAAAATGTGCTCGTAGGATGGATTGGATGTTGCATATGCTACTAAAAAATGTTGAACTTTTTTATCAGTTCAAGGAAATACTAAAAGAAGAAGGATTTATAAATAAATACAAGAAAGAAAAGTAGCTTGAATCATCAGTGGAAAGAGCAAGAAAAATTCTCGGTTGTGATTGTTGTACTCATGAGAGCATAACTCGTGCTTACTGGGTGAGAATTCAAACATATCGAGGTAAAAGATACCTTTTCACCTAGTATCGCCTGAATTTTATAATTTGTGAATGTCCATGGTCTATTGGTTGAAACATTTGCAAGCATTCCATAAAGGTTAATTGGTTGTATTTACACTTGGATAATTCAAATCCATTACTTCATCAGCATGCAAAGGATAACATATTCAATGACCCTCCTGAGATCAATATAGAGCCCCAAAACCATGATGTAGATGTCACTGTTACTCTTATGGCCACAATATTATTGATGTAGATGCTGAGGAACTTCATTTGGAAAGGGAGGAGTTGTTTAGACATGTATATTTAATTTTATATAAGCCTCCTACTACTTTGATGAAGAAAAACCAATTGATTGTTCTAGTTAAAACAATGTTGGATGAAGCCAACAATTTGTACATTATGGATTTTGACTTCACACCTTGGTTGGGTTATCTTAATTCATCTTTGAAGAGTAATAAGAGTTTCCTTATCCCTACAAAGAAATGAAGAAGCAACATAAAACACAATGGTTTGGAAATTGATTTAAATGTTGATCCATTAGAATATGAACCATTTGATTTTCAATAACTCAATAGGCAAGGACGTCCTCAATCAAATAATTTCTTGTCTATGGTCCTACATTAGTTTCATGTGTTGAATAGAGTCATGGTTTTAGATTTGTTTATTTAGTCATTTCCATTCGTTTACAAGTGGTATGTTTGTTTTTATAGTGATGCAACAATCCACAACCATGGCAATAAACCAAGACCGAAGGGAGATGCAAGACCATCCAACCTTACCTACCATCCCAGGTAAATTTATGTGTACACGTATACCTTGATGTTATAAAAAATTTCATTGTGGTAACATATGACACTTTGCTAGGTAACTATAGAACAAGTGGAGAAGCATAATCTTCTACCATGACTATTCATCCATAGAAGGGCTTCAGCTATAGTGGGAATCAATGAGCTATGCACAAACAATATGTAAGTACTTTCCAGGGAGTGTATGCATGTACTTTCCGAAGTGATGACCCAATTAAATGCATAAGTAACTTGGATAGGGTTATTTCATTTTTTTGGTTTGAGTGGTAAAATATTCTTAATATTCCTTATTCTTTCATGTGAAATTTGCATGTGCCTCACATTGCTTGGGTTGGTAATGGATATGAAAAGAAATAAGTGTATGATTTAGTGGGATTCTTGGGCGTATGATATGCTTTATATATTTTCATGAATTTCATGCATTAACTCATATGCCATTCATATTATTCAATAAGTAGACCACATGTTGATTCTTTCCATGCAACTAAATTGATGCTTCAAAATCTATCATATAAATTACTTCTTGAAAGTACTCTTGTAGATACATATATTTATCTCTTGAATTGGATGAAATGATCTAAAAATAACCTTAAACAACGTATACGCAAATGTAATTTCCAAATAAGAATGGAAAAATCACATTATAAATGTGCAAAGCTTCCCTTTCAACCAATGTGAATAGACTAGAAGCTTTTTTCCCAATGAAAATTGTTTACTCCTTACTACTATTAATACTAATAATGTTATTGAGTAAATCCTTTGTTTAACACAAATTGAGACTACACAAAGTGTTGCATTAGTAGATATTTTATGATTTAACGTTGTTGGTTCCACTATTTGTACATTCTACAAAAATTTTGAGAATAATAATACCAAATCATATTATTTACAACTGTAGAGAAGGACATTGTTACAACATAATCAATGTGACATGGTGGGAATCAATGACATGTTCACTTCATGCATTCATCCTCCCAGTGAGGAATGCCAAGTCAATCTGAACTTGTAGTCCAATTTATTTCATATATGTTGTCAGATATGCTATTTTTGCCTATCAAAGTAATTATAGACTTAACATGGAATTTGTTTTATTAATAAGATTTCAGATCTATTCTTATGAAAGCTACATATATCAAAAGGTTGCCACTTTCATAGAATCGCCCATAGAAGAAAATAGGTTTGAAATCTATAGTTCACATTTTAAAAGGTTATGAGTATGAACCTGTTGTAGTGGCTACAATCACCCTCCAAAATTTTGCCTTCGCTTTGTTTGGAGCCTCCCTCCTTAAATCTTAGAAACTTGTCTTGCAATCCTCAGGTACTTGTGTTTTCATTTAAATTTATCTTTCACTTTATAGCTTGTGATTTCTCACTTAATTTTTTGTCTAACCACAAGCTAATTCCCCTTGACTTGGTTACATCTGGTTCTTGCATTGCGTTGGCAAACTGCACAATCCTAGAATGCAGTCATCCTTTCTCTCAGGAATTGCACAGTGTAGCCTAGCAATAAGCCTTGCTCTCAAGAATTACGCTAATCAACCCAGCAGTGAACTTCGGCTCCACAACAACACAGACCCATCTGACAGCTAGTATTCAGCTAGGAAATTGTACAGAGCCTCAGAGGCATCCCAGAACCACTCATCCCAGAAATTGCGCAAAACATACTATGCTCAGAAGACTGCTTAGCGCATGAACCAAAGAGTTGTCTGGTCCTTCCCAGAACTGTGCAATATTTCCAGGTAGTGCATGTAATTTTTCTCGAAAAGCAAGAAGCCGAGAGGAAAAGCATCCCTAGGAATTAGGGATTTATTAGTACCTTCCCAAAGGTGACACATTGCCATATTTATAATTTTACCCCAAGTGTCGTTGTTTTCCTTGATCTCAAGCATACACATCATGAAATCCATTTTTCTCAAATCTATGTAATGCACGCTCTAGAGATCACTTATGCATTTAGTCATCAAGCTCTAGCCTCCCTAGGAGATCAAGGAGCCTTCATAGCATTGTCATTGCTTTTTGGGGTGAGTTTTTCTTTTATCGCCTTATGCCACTTTTTCTGTCGCTTCTGCATGTTTAGCTTATGAGGGTGTTATTTTACTCATTTTGCTGAATGACCATTGGTGTTTTAATTTGTTTTAGCTTGTAGAAGTGTTGTCTCAAGTTATACATTTCGTTCCCCAAGTGTCACATGAGTTTTACTATTTTTGCACCAACGGTCGCCATTGTGGCAACTCCCTTCACATGCTTCATGTTCCTTTAGTTTGATCCATTGATGCACTTGTTTTACATGTACACATCTACACTTAGTCATATCTTCACTCAACATCACACCATCCTTTAGATCTGCCCATTTTCATGCTCCCCATGAACAGGTTTGGGCTTCCCTTGCTGGATATCACATCTCACTATGTGCACTACATAATCTAGGAGCTCAAGGCCTCTACCTTGGCTTCTAGAATTGTGTAGATCCTGTCCTCGGTTGCATCCAACTATGCACTATGCATTTCTAGGAGCTAGTCTCCCAGCTTTGCCACTGAGACTGCACAAGGTGCAATATCTCCCAGGCCCTATCCCAGACTAAACTATACATTACACAGTTTTAGTCATCAAGATTCCACACTGACTACTAGGACTGTGCAGTGAATGTTCCCATAGTCAGTCAGTCACCCCTGTTAGTCAAAAATGTGCATTTCCTCTCATCAGATGCCCCAATTTCTACTTGATCATGTTGTAATGTTAGATTTGTAAGAGCTAATGTTCCCTTTCCATTATTTTCCTTTCTGTCCAACAAGTACCACACTCGTGAAGTGCTTCTCTCTAACAGTCATTATACCATGGCACCAAAGATAGTTGTTTCAAGAGTGAACATTGAAATAAGTACTGGGAAATCGTTTGAGCAAGCACTAGTTAACTTGCCAATATATGTAAATGCCCAACTATTTACAGAAAATGAGCCAACACTAACATGGCAGCAAGACTAATAGTATTGGAAGAAGGCAGCAATCCAGTACAAGATCAGGGAAACATGAAATTGTTGACATAAAAAAGGGAGAAAAAGTTGCAAAGTGAAAGCGGATTAAATCTTCATGCAGGAAGCTTTGACATTAGAAGCAAAAGGAATTAGAGTACAGAGAAAATAGAGCGAAGGAAGAGAGAAAAGCAGAGCTTGCACGTAGCAGAATTGGTATCACAACAAGCAGAACAAGAGATGAAGGGAGAACAAGAGTTGAGAAGTAGAAATAGGAAGAAGAACAAAGGCAAGGCAGAATGACAGAGAAAATAGTGCTAATACAGGTTGATAAGATGGAATAGCCAATAGATGAGGAAGAGAGTGAACAGATGTAGGTTCGCTCACTAAAGCTAAGCACAAGAACCAAGTTCAGTTAGAGGTTGATAGGTACATGGAGCAGTCGATGCACGCGGCCACCAGTGAAGACTTGCAGCTGAGTGCAGACAACATGCAGAAGTACATTGGTGGTCCCACCACACTTAGGATAATGTTCACATGCTTTAGGACGAGATGGACATAGGTTCGAAGACCACATGCTCAGATGCCATGGAGGAAAAAGTTTGCTTTCAGCAAGACAACTTCAAGAAGTTTGGGGACATCATAGCATAGTACCAATATTGGCATCAGTACATAACCGAGAAGCATCAAGTGGATGTTTCCGAGTTGGTATTTCCCCAAAACTTGGATTCATAGTGTTTTTTCTTGTTAGGTTGTCTCTAGCCTATTTTTTCTCACATGGGTACATGTGGAAAATTGTATTATTATAGATATGTTGTAAGTGAAATTCCAAGTGTCACTAGTGGAATTTGAACAGTCACTGTGTAATGTGAAGAGTCATGAGGGTATTCCAAGAGTAAAAGGGGAATGCCAAGGGTCACCTCACCCTTTGTTATATATAGAACCTCATAACTCATAGTAAGGGCTTTTGGGATCTAAGCTTTTGTCTATGCATTGCTTAGAGAAGGCTTAGAGAGTATTGTGATGAGCCTTGGCTTCTGCACAACGTAGAGTGAGTACATCTCTTTAGAGGAGTAGGTTGTGTTGACTGTAATGTTCCACTATTGGGGCTAGTGGTTGTCAATGGTGTATGTATTGTTTCTGGGAAAACTAGTGTCTTTTCGATCGACTACCCCTCTAGGATTGGCAGCTACCCTAGAAACAAATAGTTTAAAGCAATTTACGATTTCCTCTATGTATAATAGATAAGAGAGAGGCAAAGGAACCAACCTAGATCTTTCGCTTAACTCCTTGCTTGATCTCTCTCCCCCTTGACAGAGCTTGCACCTCCTCTCCTACTTATCCCACTTAGAGAATACCTATAGAAACAAAGTAACAAAACACCATCAAAGCATCTTGATCTATTATATCATAAGCATTGTAGAATCAGAAATACAATGAACATACAATGGCATTCACAAATAACAACATTCACAAATACACAATTGTATGGAGGAAAACTCAAAGAACTTTATTAAAATAGAAGGGAGAATTACAACCTAGTTGTCTGATCTAGCATCATCCTCCCAGCATCAAAGCCCTCTTCACCTCATGAAAAGCAAGATCACCCAACAATACAATGCTCTTTCTCAAACACAAACTATCAACACTTCCTTACAAATTACAAAATTCCAGCCTCTAGATCTCTCAGCTATGGGATCCATTTATAGATGTATGCAAGGGTGTGAGTCATCTCTGGGTTTTTGATTAGTGTCATTCTACTTGTTGTTTTTGGCTCCACTTGGAGATTTCTTGGATATCTTACTCATCCCTGAGTGAATTCAGAGAGGCAAGTGTCATAGGAGAAGTTTCTATAAGATTCCATGAGCATCCACTTAGCAAACTATCTCGAACATTTGTCCATTATCACTCATCGCACCACACAGAAGGCCCCTTCAGTATGCATCACACCTAGCTAGTGTAGAAGTCAGTATGCATCGCACCTTGACAGTGGAGCTTTCAGTATGGTCCAGTTTAGGCCAGTTCTGGATGGTTTTTTAGGTGGAACTTTGCGGGAATGACGTAATCAGTTGACCATGATCATTTAGGGTATGAAACAACACTTTTAGGGATTAAAGAGTCCTAGTTTATCGACATATAAGATTGCGGTTGAAGTGCCCAAATATATCTATAACAATTGGCCCCTAAAGCATGAAGTCATAAATCTTTGATGTCGGGTGAAATGCTTTAACATGAGGATCTGAGGTTTCGAAACTGGAAGGTGACCTGTATAAGATACAATAAAATACATCATCATAATATAATTTTTCATGATCTAGCTGAGGTGGGCATTCCCATGCAAGGCTTTATAAATCCATTTCATGTACATAGAACAGATAATCGTCTGCGGTTACAGACTGGTGATTCTTCATATGTAGGGTCATCATCCCTGGCTTGGATGACCATCTGTGCAGCTTCTGTGTACATTTGATGTCTTTATATCCTTGAATATATCATAGCCCGGATGGATGAAACTAGATCCGGGGTCTTCAAACTCGTTCAATCTTCGCCCGATGTACAAGTCGATCCATGTGAAAAGATGTTCTGAAGTCGAACATGGAAAGACATCGCCTGATTACCATCCAATAATGTGAGCTATTAACAGACGCAAGAGGAATCATCGATAATGATAATGACCCTCAAGTTACTACAATACAATTCACATGGTGTGAATATATGATCCGATGTCGAACACCACACAAAATCTTCCGGTCGAAGGCCATTGATGTCAACCTGTCGCCAAAAGTGAGAAACTTGCCATTAAGGCATGCAAGCTTCAAAGTACTGAAAGGGTTGTTTCTAAGTCAAATTCTTGGATAATGAGCTGATGTTAACAAGAATTGACCCGTCGTAGGAGGGCCTTAATGTATCCCACATCTACGACATGAAACGAAACAAATTATTTTCTGGAGGTGAAAATGATCGATGACACAAGGTTTAGGAATGGCGGTCATGAAAAATGGAGGTTGAAGGTCTTGCAATGGATGAGGCATTAACTGGATGGTGAATTCTCAACTGAATGACTTCTCTTGAACATATTGGCGACACTGAGATGGATTGGTAACGTTAACCCCAAAATGGATGGTTTGAAATACCAATGATGAAATGACTAGTGAACAGAATAACCCAACCCGACTCAATCATGGTGATGGAGTGAAAGTGTCATGTTCAAGAGCGACCTGCTACCATAAAATTCTTCAAGTTTTCTTCCCTTTTTACCTAGTCATTGCTAACTAGTACCTCTTTATTTTTGTCAACCTTGAGGAGGATAACATATGCTTGTTCTATAATTTGCCCTTCGGGAAAACCTGTCACTATGTTTTAGCGAGTCTAACGACAGCGAAACTCGTTCTTGTCTGGGTGGGCAAGTTTGTCACTATTGTTTTAACGAGTTTAATGACAAAGATAACTCGGTCCTTTTCATGTTTAGAGAGTTTGACAAGGGACAAAAAGGAAACTCCAAGAGTTCTTTTTCATAGCATAATCCCTTCAGTCCGAAAAAGATTAAAATAATACAATAGGGATGACTTTTCAATCACTTTAGCAAGCCGAAAAAGACAAGCGCTCGAACATTTTCGTGAGATAATCCCTCAAGTCTGAAAAAAAATTAAAATATACAGGAGGGATGGCATTTCCCATCACTTTAATGAGCTGGAAAGGCCAATTGCTCGACAATCTTTTCATATTTAACGAGTCTGAAAAGGGTTTAAAGAGGACTCGTTTTTGAGGAACGAGTGGTGTCTAGGGTAGCAACTGGTTCCGGGTAAGTTTGGAACTTCTCAAAACATGGTGATGTGAAGAGGGTGGCTAATAGGACTACTCATTGTAGCTGTTCCTCAAAAAGGTAAACAATCAAGTGGAAGTGTATGATCGGCCAAAATAATGGAGGTGATGGCAGGAACACAACCAAGGCTCAAAAGGCTGATGTAATGGAAATCACAAAGGTTATTCACCGAAGGTAGGTTCCTTTTTTAATGAGCTTGAACTATGGGAGAACATATGCTCTATGGTAGGTTTATTTTTTAGCGAGCTTGAACCATGTGATAACATTTGCTAAGTGTGGGTGCGGGTACATTTTTTAACGAGCTTGAACCTTGCGGAAACTATGCTCAGTGTGGGTGTAGGCTCATTTTTTAACGAGCTTGAACGTTGCGGAAACTATGCTCAGTTTTTAGTTTTTCTTTTTATGCGAACTAGAAATGACAAAACTAAAAAAGGCAAAACTAAAAAACTAGAAAAACTAAAAAGCTAAGGAACTACTAAGGTTAGGTAGGATATTTTTTTGTCAGCAGTTAGACAAAACACTTCCTTTGCCTCGTTTGTAGTGTGGACAAAGGTGAATGGTGTATTGGACCAATCACCTAACCTAAGGAGTTAAAAAAAAACTAAAAAGCTAAAAAGCTAAAAGGCTAAAAAGCTAACAAAACTAGGAAATGAAATTGGTCATTTTTAGCTTGCATAAAAAGGTTTGCATGCCCCCCGCGTGATGAAAAGGAGAGTCTCGAGTAACCATATGGAAATCATTGTGGCTAGGTATGATAGACAAAATAATTCCTTCGATTCGCCTGCCAAATAGACAAAGGTGAATGGTGTCTCAGACCAATCACATAACCTACAGGGAAACTTATCTTTTCAGCCGGGTTCGTCCGCCAAATAGACAAGGGTGCATGCCCCCTAAACTTCATTACATTCACCAGACTACTTGCGATAATTAGGTAAATGGAATGAAGGTTGAAGAGACATTGCTGACATACAAGGACCATTTAGGGGTGATGATTGACTTGGAGTTATGCTTGAACTAAGAAATGAAATCTGGTCAATGGTGACAATTTTGCCTTCAAGCGGGAAACACATCTTTCGGAAGAGTGTTGAAACAATAGCCTCCATGTTGTAAACATAGTCACGTCCAAGGATTAGATTGTAATCTAACGGTCCTAGGACTACCATCACGCTCAGGTGAACAATTTTCCTTCCCAAAGTTATCGGTAACTTAGGAAGGATCTCTAACGGTCGACTAGTTCCTTTGTTAAATCCTGACAAATTCTGTGTAACAAGCATAAGCGATGGTGAACCAAGCGCTTTCCAAGAAGTTGAGGAAAGGATACTCACTGACACACCCTCATCTATGATAGTGCCTGACACGATCATTTTCTAAACTTGTACTATGATCTCGAAAGGTACATAAGAAGGAAGGCGAGATCTCGCTAGTCGATTCCATTCAAAGGAAGTGACTAGACTGCTTGGAGTGGGTACCGAATAAACGGTTGAATTAACCCCTTGAGTAGTGGGAACTAGGGAATTCTCTTCCAGTTGTGAAGGAACAGGCGGATTTCCCCCGAGTTCATCAGACTCTGAATTAACAAAAAGAATTTGAACAGTATCATTCTCACTCTCTTCGGGAAGGATATGATATTCTGAAGGTAAAACTGGGTCGACCGCCATCTCGACTTGTTGACTTTGGTCCGGTATGGACTCAGAAGATTCACTTTCAACGATAGGTTTTTTGACCAACGGTTTAGTTAAGTCAGTCATATTTTCAACTAGTAAAGGACATGGGGAGAGTTTCATGTATCCAGCTGGAAGTCGTTGCGGTGAAGCAGGACGGTTATGCAAGACTCTTTTGGCCTCACCGAAAAAAGGACAACAGGGTAGGCTATGGTTTCCTTCACATAACTCACATGGTACTTTGACCTTTCTTTTTTGTCCGTGGACTTCACTATCACTAGTTGATGGTGTATTATCAACATGACCAGCAGAGGTTGATGACACCTGGTTGTGCGAACAGAGGGACCATTCTCTCAAGATCTAAGGGAGGCACAAAAAATCTCGATGAAAATGGTCTCCTCTATAGATTATGCATTGAAATCTGGGTTTAGGAGATTTAATGTGCAGATTTTCACCAGCTGATGCATCCAAATATATGGTTGCTTGGTTGCCCCCTTACTGAATTGGCTTCTTCTTCTCCTCCTTACCTTTCTTCTTCTTTTTAGCCACCTGGTTATTAGTATCACTACTTTCACCAAGTGAATAGGAAGAAGGGGAGGGAGAAACAAATGAAGAATAAGGCGAAGGGTCAACTTTAGTATCAACCAGATGCTAATTTTATTACTGAGGAATCACGTTATTTTGAACCACAGAGGTTGAGAATAGCCATACTGGCAGGCCAACAGTAAGTCCCGGAAGGGAAAAAGTTGCCATATGAGGAGCACTAATACTTCCCCAAGAAGTAAAAGGACTAGGATTTCCCTCAAGAGGGATTCCTTGATTGGTGGACTCCATTATCTCAACCTAAGACCAACGAAGGAACAGGGATGTTATTCCGAATTAAATGAATTTTAATGAAACTTTGACACAACTTCGCTTTTTCAATTTTTAAGAGTCGAGAAAAAGCTAAAGATGACTCTAGTCCCCTTCGATTTTTAATGAGCATGAAGTCACAAGTGCTCAAATGGACCTTTTCTTTTAAAGATTCGAAAAGGAACGAAAGTGACTACTTTGTAAATATAGACAGAGGTATTACCAAACCAATCGCAAAACTACAATATACACCTTGGTGATAAATTAAAGAGAAATTACGAAGGACTTATGTACGGCAGTCAATCTTCCTGAATGTTGTGTTCAGTGCATTGCGATCGATAGGGTGGCAGACACGGCTTCCTATGGATAAAGGATATAAGCCTATTGTGGTCTCCCAATATATACTCGACGGTACGGGGAGCACAAGTCCATGCTAACACTTGTCATATCAAGGAGGAGGAATCACCCAACCTTCAATGAAAATGATAGTTACTAGATTTTACAATGCCAGAACACGTCTCTAGCCTAGACCTCTAGATGTGTTGCGTTAAGTTCCAAAGCATTGTTAAGTTCATTGAAATTTATTTTAGAGTTGATCTTGTTTAAAAGTTTGTCTTTCAATGGTTCACCGCGGGATGTAGATTTAAAATTCGTAAATGTGCAGTCTACAATGATAAACAATCGTTGTTTATTTTGAGCAATAAAAATCCTAGCTACTAAGGAAAGAAGATTACAATTCTTTCAAACAAAGTGCAAAGAGCACACACTAAATGCACTTTTCCTAAATCATTTTTTGCACATAGTCTAAATGAAAATGCAAATGCATGTATTTTTTTTTCATTCCCCTTAATGTGAAAAATTCCAAAAAAGGAAAACTAAGTAGAGCAAAGATCTGAAATATTTTTACTCAAAGCGACATTTCGACAATTTCCTTTTCAAAATAGAAAGGAAGACTAAATGACACTTTTCGATTTTGAATAGAAAATGCTTTCGACACTTCAAATATCAAAAAATCAAATCAAGTACATGACAAAAAGTTCAATCGACTATCCAGGGAAGGAAGACTCAACGACACTTCTCTTTTTGACACAAAACAACAGTTACAACACTTTTTGTACGAAAACGACAGATCGATTTAAGCAAATTTTCGACAAAGGATCGTAAATGATGTACAAATACATAAAAACATCTACTAATCCTAATAAATGGAGGTTAATCTATCTGTTGCAAGGAGGCTTCAGTAATGAGGTACTGTTCATAAGCAGAAAAACAACTAAACAAAGCTGAAAACAAGGAAAAAAACCCCAAATTTCAAGAAGGGAAATAGTCTCAATCAGTAATCACACCTAGGCTTCACAGAAACATGGATGCATCACACTTTTTAGGCTCAGGAGGTGTGATGCATACTAGTTGATAGTGACAGACAGTGCGATGGGCCAGGGAGCGCAACTAAGATGGGTTTTGGATCAAATTTGCAGCTGATTTCAGTGAGTTAAGCTGAGCTATGATAGACAGTAAAAAGAAAAGTACAGAGGTATGATCTTGAGAGGTTACTTAGCTACAAAAAGGGCATCTAGAATTTTTGTAAGTCAAATTTTCAATTCATAAACTAAACCGGAGATTGAATAAAGCAGCATTCATCTACTATGCAATTATAGAGCAAGAGTAGTTTGAAGGATATCTGGATAACTTCAGGCTCCGTCTATAGTTTATAAAACAAAAAACAATAGCAAAAAAACATTTATTCGATCCCCAGTGGAGTCGCCATTTTGTTTCTGGGAAAACTAGTGTCTTTTCGATCTACTACCCCTCTAGGATTGGCAGCTACCCTAGAAACAAATAGTTTAAAGCAATTTGCAATTTCCTCAATGTATAACAGATAAGAGAAAGGCAAAGGAACCAACCTGGATCTTCCGCTTAACTCCTTGCTTGATCTCTCCCCCCCTTGACAGAGCTTGCACCTCCTCTCCTACTTATCCCACTTAGAGAATACCTGTAGAAACAAAGTAACAAAACACCATCAAAGCATCTTGATCTATTATATCATAAGAATTCCAGAATCAGAAATACAATGAACATACAATGGCATTCACAAATAAAAACATTCACAAATACACAATTGTATGGAGGAAAACTAAAAGAACTTTATTAAAATAGAAGGGAGAATTACAACCCAGTTGTCTGATCCAGCATCATCCTCCCAGCATCAAAGTCCTCTTCACCTCACGAAAAGCTAGATCACCCAACAATACAATGCTCTTTCTCAAACACAAACTATCAGCACTTCCTTACAAATTACAAAATTCCAGCCTCTAGATCACTCTACTGAGGGATCCATTTATAGATGTATGCAAGGGTGTGAGTCATCTCTGGGTTTTTTATTAGTGTCATTCCACTTGTTTTTTTTGGTTCCACTTGGAGATTTCTTGGATCTCTTACTCATCCCTAGGCGAATTCAAAGAGGAAAGTGTCATAGGAGAAGTTTCTAGAAGATTCCATGAGCATCCACTTAGCAAATTGTCTCGGACATTTGTCCATTCTCGCTCATCACACCCCACAAAAGGCCCCTTCAGTATGCATCACACCCTGACAGTGGAGCTTTCAGTATGGTCCAGTTTAGGCCAGTTCTGGATGGTTTTTCAAGTGGAACTTTTGGGGAATGATGTAATCAGTTGACCATGATCTTTTAGGGTATGAAACAACACTTTTATGGGTTAAAGAGCCCTAGTTTATCGACGTATAAGATTGGGGTTGAAGTGCCCAAATATGTCTATAACACTTATGGATGGAACTTTCACTTAATAACATAACTGAGCCACCATGGTTTGATGCATTTGTTGTTATTGTAGTTCGACTATTCTGGTTACTTGAGCAATCTATGTTATTTAACTTATGCATTTGTGTATGTACTATTTTGTATGCAATTTTACGAATCTTGTTGAAGATGTGTTGTCGTATTAACCCATCACTTTGGATTGTGGACTATTTCACTTCCATCTTGTGATGTCATTCCGCTCATGTGTTCCTTTCAGGCTATGTACTATTACAGGCTTCTAAAGGACACAATTTCCTTCCCCTCTATGTGTTAGACCCCTAATGCATCTCACTTGACTTGCTGCAAGGTCACACACTTGCTTCTGAAAAATTTATCATACTTACCTCTACACACTATTGCGAAGATGGGACTTCTTTTCGGGGAGATCCTATGACATGTTGGCAAGTCGAGCACCATCAACATTTCTGGTGCTAGAAGTAGAGCCAGATGACAAGTTGATCCCTCAAATTTTGTTTTGACTCTCTGCACATCATTCATGATGTATATTACAATCTCAACTTCGGTATGTTTTTTTCATGCACATGATTTCGAAGTGTCATAGGATATCATCGATGGCTTGTCACAAATTAAGTATGATAGTGAAGGAAAATAAAACCTACTAAGGCACGAAGTTGCCTTTGTAGGCTTATGTCATAGGAATGAAATCTTGTTAAATGACATTGCCTGTGGGATGTTCGCATACACGCTCGATGGACATGCTGGCCAATGGTGTCGCATATTTCCTGGAACATATATTGACTCGTATGATCACATGATCATAGAGTTAATCTATCCTTTCTATAATTATGACAGGAAAGAACTGAACAACAAAAAATCTGAAATTACAGAAAGCACCTGATGGATCTCTTACACAATTTTGGGTGTGCTCCTTGAATCTTACTTTTCAAATCCTTCAAGATAAAATTGATTGGAAATTTCTCAAGGAACAGTTTCAGTATATTCTTCACATATATGAAAATCCTCATGAGTTAGAATCATTTGAACTCCTCCCAGTATACCTTATTATTAGACTTGCCAAATCTAATACGAACATGGTTATTGTCACAGGTGACCCATCGTCTACTCCTCGTCAAATAGCTCTAGCTCCATAGGATAAGGTAGGAGAAGTTGCAAACCCATCTGTTGAACCATCACCTCCTCCCACCCCACCTGCTCTGGATACCTGTGCAAATTTGGACTGCAACCCCAGTGGTTGTCATGAGGTATTGTCTTCTCATCCTCCGTCCTCTGGTTCCTTTGATCCTCTGGATTATAATGCGTTGTGTTCACCTATTCCAGAATCCACCCCTATTTATCACAAGGATCAAGCTTTCAACGAAATTGGTGTTGAGCAACGAACTTGCACTGTCATTTTTTATAAGTGTGGGAATCTGAAGAAGAACTCGTGGTGAAGGATGGCCTCCTTCTATCCACACCTCATCCGCTATTTCCTAACATCTTCTATGATCTTGTCATTTCTAATTTGTCTTGTGAAAATTTACTCTTGAATGTTTATATTTCTGATCATTCACAGGACACACAAGATGTTAGTCTGTCATGTGATTGTGGTGAGGACAAATCTTTATTTTCAAATCCACTCAACTTGTCATATTTCATTTCCAAAACAATGAGAGGGTGGAAAGTTCTATTTCTAATCAGCCCCTCTGTGTGATTCTCCCGATCATGAGGCTACTCATGTACATCTCCAATTTTCTGATCGTGGTTTTTTTCATCTCTTCACTTAGTCATTTGATCACGATGTTTATTCACTTGCTAGTGATCTTTCTAAGCCACCGGTATTTGATGATCTACCAGCAGATGAAGCAGAAACCCTTGAAGATATCGAGGCACTTCAGCCCGAGCTGATGGTTATGTCAAGTTCTTGCGCTCTTGAGGTCATTTCCACTCTCGATAAGAAATTTTTTGAGACACCCCAGGCTCCTCATCACTCTCCCATTTGCATTGAAAATCAATCTGATCCATAGATTTCACATCCTCGAGCAGAATCAAATCATCCTATTGCTCATGCATTGGAGGAGTCATATGTAGCAAGTGTTAGCACCAAAAAATTGATCATCTAGGCTACTTTACTAGATAGATCAAAGTATACCATGTAAAGCTAATTTTACCATAGTAAAATTGCTTTCACTTTGAGAACTTACTTAATAAACCACCTTTCTTAAGTAATTTATAGTTAAACCCATGAAGAATAATTATATAAATAATTATTTATTTGATTTTCTTCTAGAAATAATTAATTAAACCATTGTTCAATTATTATTCCTTGTCATATTTGACCGAATCATGAAAAATAAATAGATAAGTAATTAATTATCTTATTTTTCTCTAAGAATAATTAACTAATCACTAATTAATTATTATTCTTTGTTAAATTTGATAAAATCCCCTAGGAATAATTAAATAAATCCTTATTTATTTATTATCTCCTTAACTAATTCCTTGAGATGATAAATACATCATTTATTTATTTATTATTTCTAAATAAAAGTTTAAATACTTTTTCCCTCCTTACTAAATATAATAAAATATTCCAAGTGGTTATTCCAAGAATGGGATCAATAATATTTTATTATTCCTCTTTATTTTAGGATAAGTCAATATTTTGTTATAAGTAAAAGGGTCTTCCAATTATTATTCACTTTTTGTTATTTTCATTGTTTCACTCATTGTTGTAACTCTGATTATTTTCATTGTCGCACACCATATTTTGTTGCGTTTATATATTATAGAGGAGAGAGACTCTACACAAGATGAAGAAGTTTGAGGATAGCCAATAACCCATCCCATATAGGGGGATTGGTAACATATATTTGTTCACTTCTCAGGTGTTATAATAAAAACCATTCTTTGTATATATGGTTTCCATTGGATGATTGAAGTTATTACTCTTTCTTTTTTTTTGTTTAACTATGATTGTGGCATAGATTCGGACGTTGGTAGGTTTTGTTTCTATTAGTTGTTGTAGATCTACAATCTTTAGCAGTGATTTATATTGTTGAGATTGTTTTTAATCCACATTATTAAGTGGGTTGTTTTCGTACATCTTTGAGAACAAAACACTACAAAAAAATTGGCGACTCCACTGGGTTTTATACTTCAAATCCAGAAACCTGGATGACCTTTGGTTTTTAGCTTAGGCTTTCTTATTTTTTCAATTCTCTTAATGTTTCCTAGTTTTATAATCCTAGATCTATTAAATTTCTGACTTTTGCAAGCTTTCTAGTCGTTTCCACAGGTCACAGGAACCAATCGTGACAAAGGTGGTAGTTTTTCTGAGATTTTCCGACTTGGATCCACAGAGTAAAAATTGAATTTTTTGGCCCAAAAAGTGTGATCCCTACTGGAAAACAGGTCAATACTTGCGATTTTTGGGTTTTAGGGTTTTTCTCAGATCTATTTCTGGGTTTTGCAAAGAGCTGCCTGCTGGGTTGTCTGAACTCTGTCTCATCCTGCTCAGGCCTTGATCTACTCTGATTTACTCATCAAAGTCAAATTTATCACCCCTAGAGATTCTAGTACACTTCCACCTTTCTAGGAGGAGTTTAGCTGAGTGAGTAGTCTGCGTTTTTGCAGCGGTTTCAGCCATATTTTCCAGATCTATACCCTTCTATTTTAGATCTATTAAGATAGGTTGTTACCATCCATAGTTTCACATTTAAACTTGTTTGGTCATTTTCCTTAGGGTCCCATCAGTTTCCCTAGGTGTTTCACCCATCTCCCTATATTTTTGTAGCGATCTTCCTCTCTGGTTTTTTTCTATTGAAGTTCCATCAGCTTAGTGTCACTTGATCCTAGTCACACTGACATTTAGATCTCTTGACTATTTTAGTGTATTTTCCATCGATTTAGCCACCAACTAGCACAGTGTTTGCAAGCCCACTTTGGGTGGGGTTTAGTTAATCGTTTTGTTTTTCATTTTCTGTTATTAATTTCAGTTTATTTTAAGCAAGTCTTTTTTCATTTTTACAAATACGAGCTGGGCTTAATCAATTAATACACTTGCACACTCAAGCACACCTTAAGCGAGGGTGCTTGGTTTACACCGCCAAGCCAAGACTTAACATAATAAATTTACTCCCCTAATTGAGACAAAGGAATATTGTTTATCTCCCTTCACCATTTCTGTGTCACATGTGTCTTACCACCATTGCACCACCAAGGCATTTTTCTCAGAGACTATTAGGACTTCACCCCTAGTTTCCACTTGGGCATATTACCCTTCCCCATCATGTTCAAGTTCATAGCCCTCCAAATCCCCATATCAACTCTTCTCCTAGTTCTTTTGATTCCTCATCTGATTCTGATCCTCCTTCACCTTATCTCATCACCATGTTTGGACCCATAGCTGGTGCAGGAACCCAACCTAGTGTTGGCTCTGATTCTATCCCAGTGGTCACATCAAGTGGAACAGTCTCAAGAACCGTTCTGGAAGCCCCCATGCTCTCCTTTTTGGCTGGGTTAAGTCTACCATATTTTAACCAATTGATAAACGACCTATACACTATGATGCTAGTTGTCCCTCTATGCCGACTAAACTTCCCTCAGACATCCCAAACTTTGAGTGTAATGGTGGAGAGGATCCTACCAAACATGTCTGATCCTTGCACGTGTGGTGTTCGTCCAACTCCATAACCAATGACTCCATTCGTCTTTGGCTATTCCAATGCATGCTCACTAGAGACGCTGCAAAATGGTATCTAGATGATCCCTCCACATCTCATTCCATTTTCATGATGCTTGCTAAAGTGTTCTTCTCATATTTCTAGTTACCTCTCCGATATGACACTAGTACAGAGCTATTGCCTCATTTCGTCAGTCCTCCGCCACTCACCTTTCTGACCATGTTCAAGAGTGGCATCAAAGGAGGAGTTCATGTTGTGCCCCGCCTTTCAAAGACCATGTCTATCTAGATTGGTTTCTTAGGAACCTTCTAACACTCATTGGAAAATATGTCGCATCCCATTTTCCTCAGACTAAGGAAGAAGCTCTCTAAACTGCTCTAAGGTATGATCTAATTTATGCGCAATCTGGTTATGTATGTCTATACCATAATTCTAGACCTCCCTCATCTTGGAAGTGCCAATGCGCTGGGGGCATCTCACGCCACCGACGATATCGTTGGAACTCTTTAACACCCTTCGCCATATACTCAGTAAAGTTATGGCTATCTGTAGGGGGGCACGAGTTCCTCCAACACTTATGACCCTCATGTTAGCAACATGTTTTCAGGTCCCCAACCTGTCTACCAAACTGTTCCTCCTCCTTATGCATAGCTGAGTGCTCCAACCCCTCAAGCATTAGTGCCACAGCCTCCCATGCATCCTCAACCCCAACCACCACTGCCTCCTCAGGCTCAGGTGTTTGCACAGCAAAGTGTGACTAATCCCAAAAATTTGAAGAAAAAGAATAAGGGGAAGGGTAACAAGGGTAACCAGGGTAATGAAGGTAATCAACCAAGTGAACCCTAGGGGAACCAGCATAACACCAACAACCAGCAATAGGGCATCCAGCCAAAGTAGAACAAGGTTATTCGTACAAAAAATCCTTGTGCATGTTGTGGTGTACATGGCCATTATACACATTAGTTTCCTCTCTTAACCCACATGCGCCAAATGTGGGAAGCTCAAGCAACTTCTAGAGGTCAACAATCACCTCAACATCCTATGCCATCTCAAATCGCAGTGCTCACAAATCCTTTACCTTAGTAAGGATTTGCTGTTGCTCAATCTCAGCCAGGTCAAGCAGCCCATCCCCCCAACCTTATGGTCCTGGTGACTACCAGATCCTTATGATGAACTCTGATGAGATTAACCCCTCAAATATCAACCTGCAAACTCAGTCGTGTCAATATGACAAGCCCTCGACTTCGTCTGCCACTAAGTACAAAACCAAAGTATCTGCTGACCCTCTTACAACACCAAATAGTCTATTACAAATCACTCAATCTAAAGTTGAGGCCATTCCAAAGATCCCAAAGGGACCATTATGTCGTAATGCGGCTTCTAACAAAGTTTCCCATACATACATTATAGTAGACAACTTGGCACAATCACTTGTTGCCATGTCGACTTTGGAAGTCCTCCAGTCGTGCCCATCTCAAAAGAAAGCTCTACTAATTGCCTTAGGTGCAGTAGATCATTCTGACAATCGTTTGATTGTCTTCCTGGTTGATACATAAGAACATCCCCCATTGCCTTCGTCTATTGCTTTCCGATACCAGTTAGAGTCCGTAATGACATCATCTTCCGATGCATTATTGATGAAGGCACATCCACCTATGTGATGTCCGCTACTGTTTGGAAACAACTTAAGTCACTTGAGTTGTCCCCCTCCACCACCACTTTGCGTGCTTGGGACGGACACTCCTCCCAGCCCCTTGGCGAGTACCACAACTATTCAGTGACCCTTGCAAGCAAGATTGTCCATCTTGACATTGAATTCATCGATGTCCCTTTGGATTACAACATTATCTTAGGTCATAGTTACACATATTCCATGTTAGTCGTCGCATCTGCGGTGTTCTACAAGATGTTTTTCCCCATGAAGGGAAGATTGTTACCATCGATCAACTGACTAAATACGAGTCGACATCTGTGACCTCCCCCGAGTCCATTATCTCATCAATGTCTGACAAACAGTCTTCATCTCCTCCCACCGGTGTTTCACCTAGATTCTATAAAGATTCCTCATGTTGGGTTCTTTCCCTGGTCCTCCCCCTCCCATATCAGAGCCTAACTCTATGACTGTTTGCATGTTACAAGCATCATGTGCTACCCTTAAACAATCCAATACACCTAATCAACAACTAGCTCCTCAACATCCTATTGTTGCCCTTCCAGCTAATCCCTTTGGATCCACCTGCCTAGTACCTCTTCCATTTGTGGGTGCCTCTCCTATGTTTCCACCAGGAACTGTTCCTCTAGGTCTCAACCATCCAGGAGCTCTTCCGTCGGGACATTACCCTACAGGCCAGACACAGTTCTTATTTTCCCCTCTGGGAATATTTTCTATGCCTATCATGGCTTCACTGGTCCTTCCTAACATGACTTTGGGGATCCCATTATGGTACATCGATCCCCCAGCGAACACTCTACTTGGTTAGCTCAGACCATATCATGCTTTAACCCCAGTCCAACAAGTCCCTACTGTCCCTGCCACTACTTCAGCTCCATCACAGCCTCAATAGGAACCCATTCCTGCTTTGAAATCATCTGGATAGGTGGGAAAAGATAAGAGGAAAGAAACTAAGGACAATGATCCCCTAGCTCCTACAGCCCCTAAGGCCCCAAAGCCATCACCTCCGTGCTCTTTGTGTAAAGTTGTTGGTAATGCCACCAATAATTGTCCCGAGCTTCCTCATCTTAAACCTTTGGTTTATGAAGCATTCCCTAAGTCAATTATCCTTGATGTCCAAATTACCTTATCGGGACCAATCAAGAAACTCAAAATTCTATGCACAAATCACCCTTGTGCCTTGTGTGATCATTATGGTCACTATTCCCATTGTTGCCCTCATCTCGACAAATTTTGTGATTTCCTTCAGGTGCTTCGTGAATACGGGACCGCTCGTAGTGGAACATCTACTCCTCTACCCATGGATTATGATACCACTAGTCAACCACAACAGGGTGACTCTGCTCCTACCATTGTGATCCTTCCCCCCATGTCGATATGACAGACACCACAGGCCATATCCTTTACCTATCATCATCCTTGAGTTCCTCGCAGAAAAACCTTTCTGAGGTTTCTATGTGTGCTTCTATTGAACCTATTTCGATAGAATCCTATGTCTCAACATCATATATCCTCCATCTACCAGCTCGTTGTCTACCATTCAATATCATGCATATGTGAACCTTCTTTCTCAGGATTATGCACCAGGTATTGCCGCCACATCATGCAGTCAATATTCCTCTCGTCTCCCCATCTTCCATTCCAATAAGGACATAATGGAAGCCATGACTACCCCTGATTATCCTTGGAATGATATGCACCATCATGTGTACTTCCTCCCATATTTGGAGTCCACCACTCTAAACACATCCAATATTCACATAGCATACTAGGGGGGCACATAGGACCTTACATCTCATTATCATCCTTTGGAGGATCTTGTGCCAAGTTGGGTCGAGATGCTTCAACCCTTTTTTTGAGCACTCTAAACACAATGGAGCTCCACAAACTCCTCCTGCTAGGGGGCATCATCCCCACCTTTTCATACCAGATCAGTCCCCTCCATCACATATGTTTTCGGGAAGTATCCCATGCTTAGGGGAATGATGCTTTTCCCCTGTCCATCTTAACTTAAGTCTCTACCTTGATCCCACTGGAGAGCCTAGGTATGGTTGATTATCCTCCCATTCCTTGGCTAGTTTGTCCTACCGGCCTCTCTAGCGAGCCATCCGAACATCGCATATCGTAGACATTTGATACCATATCTTCAAATATTCTACTCTATACCACCTAGTCCCCATGTTTAACTTAGTGGGCGAGGATGATTCTAGACCACCTCTAGTACTTCATTCTCGGTTTCCTCTTCCCTTAATTCTTCACCAAGAACCATTGTTCCAAGAAGAATTAAGGCCATATTTAGACAAGTAAGGCCACTTGCCTGAAAGTTGTAGATCTCGATTCTGATGGTTGATTTGTCCACTATGATCTCCACAAGATTTAGGGCCTTCTCCTCCTCTCAAATTGGGGAAACTTGTCCTTTCATAGAAAAATCCAAAACTTTTCTATCGCCCGTTACAACTAGACCATAGCTCAGTTTGATGAACCATAAACATGTTGGAAATCTCTCATTGAGTACTATAACGGGTCTTCATCAATGTTTGATGATTTGACACTTCACTAGGAAGTCATTTTTCCAAGAAGGATCACTTCGTCACCTCTCAAAATCAAATTTTGTCATTAAGAGACACTTGTACGTTTAGGTCATCTTCCTCTAAATACTTGTCGTACCATGCGTCGACTTTTTTGAAGAGTAACCATCATTTACTCATGTTTTCATGGTCCCCATCAGGCCTATTCTGTGTGGAAGTGTCGTCGAGTCACCCTTGTTCATAGCATCTGTGATGAGTCACCCTTGCATCCATGGAGTTTGTTTCACGTCCCATTCTATCATGTCACATCATTCCATCCTTATTTGCATGCCATTCATCTTGTGTTTCCCATTTCTTCCTCCATTCATACTATCCCCATCCCCTCTGGAGTTGAGTCAGTTGTTGCGAGGTCAACCATGCACTTTATGCTATGACAAGGGAAGTCATCTGTTTATCCCTCAGTACCACTTTTCCCATTATAACTCATGTCAGTTCATTAGTCACATTACTATTTTCCCTCATGCCTTAGTTGAGGATCCTCATTACCTCACCTATCGCAGGCCCTATCTTTCGACATCAGCTCATTTATTCCAGAAGAATGGCCTAGAGGGTGGTGTATCTTGGTTCCAAATTTCACTCTTGTTCGACGGCTTGGATTGAGCAGAGGGACTCATTATTTCCCTTTGAATTGATTGTTTCATGTTCATGATCCATACACTTGATGGTCCAGTGATGTAACAGATTGTACCAGTGATTCCCAGGTGTGTGTGAGATGTTTCAGACCTCACACACATTCCTGGCTCATATTTTTCGAGGTGCATTATGTATATGTGACACATTGTATTATTTTCTGGCTCTGTTATGCCAATATGTCATCTACCATTCACCATGTACTCCATTGCTCAGTTTTATATTTCTAGGCGAACCATTATTTATGTACTAAGTTATCTCGGTAGGTATGGGTATGACTCCCCCCCCTCATTGAGGTTCGGTACCACAACATAAAAGGAGACTTGCATTAGTCTGGCCCCCTCTGTCCCTATCCTCTGTCAATTCAACTTTATTGGTCCCTCTCTCTCTCTCTCTCTCTGACTCCTGTGTGTTGACTAGTGATTGTGTCTTTACAACATACTTCACTCATACAATTTGCTCCTAACACTCGTACGTTGGGGGAAATCTGTTATCACCAAAAATTGATCATCTAGTCTAATTTACCCGATGGATCGAAGTACACCATGTAAAGCTAATTTTACCATAGTAAAGTTTCTTTCACTATGAGAAATTACTTAATAAACCACCTTTGTTAAGTAATTTATAGTTAAAACCATGAAGGATAATTAAATAAATCATTATTTATTTGATTTTGTTCTAGGAATAATTAATTAAACTATTGTTCAATTATTATTCCTTGTCATATTTTACCCAATCATGAAAAATAAACAGATAGATAATTAATTATCTTATTTTTCTCTAAGAATAATTAATTAATCACTAATTAATTATTATTCTTTGTTAAATTTGACTAAATCCCTTAGGAATAATTAAATAAATCCTTATTTATTTATTAGTCCTTAACTAATTCGTTGAGATGATAAATAAATCATTTATTTATTTATCATTTCTAAATAAAAGTTTAAATACCTTTTCCCTCCTACCAAAATATAATATAATATTCCAAGTGGTTATTCCAAGAATGGGATCAATAATATTTTATTATTGCACTTTTTTTTAGGATAAGTCAATATTTTGTTATAAATAGAAGGTTTTTCCATTTATTATTCACTTTTGATTATTTTCATTGTTGCACTCACTGTTGTAACTTTGATTATTTTCATTGTCACATACCACATTTTGCTAGGTTTATACATTATAGAGGAGTGTTGTGGGGAAAAGTATCCGATGCGGATGACACTAACCCTTTCTAAAGGTGACAGACTTTAGCAACAACTGAATGACAAAGTTTTCATGTTCATCTTTATGAAAGCACAGAGAGAATAGAAAGAGGATCAACCAACCTGGTGTCTTGCGCTTAGTCGATCCTTATCCTTCTCGCTTTGTATCCGATTCCCAGCTCTTTGCTCTCCAAGCCGATCCAGCTACACACAGAATCTGCACAACAAAAGGGAGCAAACTACGAGATACAAGCAATCATAACTGAAGCATGGATTAGGTTGCATCAAATATACATGTAAACACAAAAGCATCTATGTAAAACAAGTATATAGAAGAACATGCAAACTTTATTGATAGAAAGTAACAGGGTTCCAGAGGAAGTTACAACCAATGATGTTGGCTCCAATCCAGCAGCACCTCCTCGGCAGCAAGAACTCTCTTCTTCACCTCTAGTAAAACAATCACCCAATAATCCTGGCAGTATACCAACAGCACCTCCTTGCTTATACAAAATTCCAGCCTCCTTAGACCTCATAGAAGAGCTCTATATATAGGAGAGAAGAAGAAAGGATGAGTCAGCTTGAGACTGACATGAAGCTGCCTTGTGTCCTCTCCCTCTTCAGTTAATCTTCAGTTCTTGAGTCCACTTGGAGATCCTTGGTTACACATGGTGATCAAGTACCTCTTACTCATCACAAGGCGAATCTGATGAACCAAGTGTCAGTTTGGAAGCTTCCTGGGCAATTGACACCTTGCAGGAGGACTGTGCCACTTGGCCAATCTCGCCCAGCGCAGGTAGCCTTCATTGTTTTTGACTTCCAGCGCAGGTACAGAGTGGGACGGTTGCAATACAGCGCAGAAGCTTAGTTAAGCAGCTGACATGATCCAAAATAAGCCTGTTCTGAAGTGTTTTCAGGTGGAGAACTGATTGGAAGTGTTGTTGATTGATGACCTTGTTCTTTTAGGGGTAAGAACAACATGTTTAGGGACTGAGGATCCCTGTAATTATCGACATTTCCTGCTCCTTGACGCGAGGCACAAAAATGTCTATAACAGTTGCCCCCTAAAGTATGAGGCCGTTAATCGGGTGAAATGCTTTAGCTAGAGGGTCCGAAGTTCGTTCCAGTGCTGAGGAGAGTGCCCTGTAATACAATACAATACAATACATTATCTTTCATTCATCATTATTTTCATGATCCAGCTGAGGCGGGTATTCCCATGCTCAGCTTTCTATAAATACATTTTGGTACATACGACAGACGATCGTCTGAAGACAGACTGATAATCTTCCGCTAAAATTATCATCCTTTGAGGAGGATGATCATCTGCTGCAATGATGTACATGGTAAATTCTTTTATATTTCCTGAATATATATCGCAGCCCGGATGGATGAAACTAGATCCGGGGTCTTCAAACTCGTTCGATCTTCACTCTAAGTACAAGTCGATCCATGTGAGAATTACGCTGAAGTCGAACATGGAAAGACATCGCTTGATTACCGGTCAATAATGAAAACCGTTAACAAGCGCGAGAGGAATCACCAATAAGGACGATGACCCTCAAGGTACGGCAGTACAATTCACGTGGCGTGAATAAAGGACTTGGCGTCGAACGCCACGCAAAATCTTCTGGTCGAAGGTCATTGATGTATACCTGTCGCCGGAAGTGAGAAACTTGCCATTGAGGCATGCAAGCTTCAAAGTACTGATGGGGGTGTCCCTAGATCGACTTCTTGGATAATGAGCTGATGTCGACAAGAAGCGATCCGTCAAAGGAGGGCCTTAATGAATCCCACATCAATGACACGGAACGGAGCTAATGATTTAGTGGAGGTGGAAACAAACTGTGACATATGATTCAGGGTGGCGATCGTGAAATGGATGAAGGATAATGTATGGTAGTGGATGGGATACGGTTGACACTTCCAGAATGACCCCTCTTGAACATATAACGACACTGATGCGATGGATCAGTAGCATAACCCCAAATGTGGATGGTGTGGCGAGGACCATGGTGATGAGACCGGTGAATGAAACAACCCAACCCGATAAGGTACGGAGGAAAAGTGTCATGTCCAAGAGTGACTTGCTACCTTTAAACTTTGATGTTCTCCCAATTTTTCCCCAGTCATTTCTGACCAGTACCTCTTTATTTTTGTCAAGCTTGAGGAGGATAACATATGCTTGTTCTATAACCTGCCCTTCGGGCAAGCCTATCGCTATGATTTAACGAGCCTAGCGATAGGGAAACTCGTTCTCATCTAAAGACAAGTTTGTCGCTATTTAATCATTTTAACGAGTCTAACGACAAAGAAAACTCGGTCCTTTTCATTTTTAGAGAGTCTGAGAAGGTACGGAAAGTCAACTCCATAATTCCTTTTTCGTCAGCAAATCCCTTAAGTCCGAAAAAGTATAAAACAATACAGAAGGGATGGCTGTTCGGTACTTTTAACGAGCCGAACAAGACAAGCGCTCGATCCTTTTGTGCAATAATCCCTCAGGTCCAAAAAGATTAAAATTTAGAGGAGGGATAGCGTTCCGGTCATTTAACGAGCTGGAAGGCCAAAACTCGGCAAACTTTTCATATTTTACGAGTCAGTGAAAAGAGCTGAAAGAAGACTCGTCTTTTGAGGAACGAGTGATAAACAAGGATAGCTACAGATTCCAGGTACAAGTTGGAATTTTCCAATCACGGCAGTGTCACAAGGATGGCTAGGTGAAATCACTCTTCGCAGATGTCCCTCAAAATGGGTAAACACACAAATGGAAGTGAATGATCGGCCAAATGACGCTGGAGGTGACGGTGCACAAACACGACCAAGGCTTTTATGGCTGATGAATTTACGATCTCAGAAGGGTATTTACCGGTTCATTTTTTCTGAATGAGCTTGAACTCTAAAGGAAAGCCTGCTCATAAACTTATGTTTATTTTTTAACGAGCATGAACTATGCGCTAAAACTGCTCGGATCTTGCGTTTATTTTTTAACGAGCATGAACTATGTGCTAAAACTGCTCGAGATAAGTTTGCATGCCCCCAGCATAATAATGCAAATCGAGGTGCATGCCCCCCAAGCTTCATTGCATCCAACTCGGTGGTTGGAATGAAGGTTTACCTCGGGGATTTGTTTCATTTTTTAATGAGGTTGACCTAGTAAAAGAACTATCCTCATGACTCCTTGTTTCATTTTTTAACGAGGTTGACACGAGATAAGAACCGTCCTCAGGGCCCACTGTATTTACAGTATTTCCATTAGGGCGACGATCCATGCTGACAAAATATTTAGGAATCTTCTGAATCCGTTGGATATGGAAGATTTTATATTGTAGTTTTCCACTGTGGCTACTTCCGCCAGATTACTTGCCGGCGGTAGGGCAAAAGTACCCATTAAGGTTGGGTCTTTTAGGAGACCTACTCCAATATTTTGGAGCGATTGATTACTCTCATGGATCATTGTGCTGCTTCCCGTAACTTGAGAACTGTTGGGGAGAAATGTTTGTTGGTCGACGATTGTAATTTTTCCTTGAAAAGGAAATACAATCCTCCTGAAGTAGGTCGACACAACTGCGGCCATGGCATATATCCAGGGCCTTCCTAGTAGGATGTTGTAATCGAGGTTTCCATCAATTACTTCAACATCAATTCCTACTGTTTTGCCCCCTAGTTCAACTTGCAAGTTACCTAAAATCCCGTATGGAGTGTATGATCGTCCATCAAATGCTTTTAACGTCGTTGACGATTTCGACAAGGGTGGTGAGCCTAAATCTTTCCAGCAACTCATCGACATAAGACATGTAGATGCCCCCTCATCAATAATTGTTCGATGAACAGTTTTGTTGAGGGCGTTCACTTTAACAAGGAAAGCTTGTTGAGCTGGTAACTGAGGATCATATCCTTTGTGATCAAAGGATATAAGATCGGAATCTTTAGGATCCACCCCACCAATTGCTGATAACAATGCCTGCCTTTGGGATGGGCAATTTTGTAGTACCTCAAGAGTCGACATAGCAGATGGCGATTGGGCCAAATCCTCCACTATATTATAGTGTTGCGCCGCTCTGGCGCGAGGGTTGAATGTCGACTTGTGGACTACTCCCTTAGGCGGCTTTATTGTTAATTCATGTGTGATGGGGGGTACAACTTCTGCCGAAGTTGTTGTCGAACTGCTAGGTTGATCTTTCCCTTTGTCGTTCGACACCGATGGATTCCCATAATCTTTGTTCCTTGTCGAAATTAAAGCATCATTGTGTTGCTTTGATATTGATAACATAAGCACTTGCGACGGTGAAGCATTTCCATTACCAACCAGATTTTTTCCTCGATCGGGAAACGGATCAGTTAACACAGCTGGAGTTTGCGGACTCTTTAAGAATCTTTTTAGATCAGCTTTGTATGGACATTCTCTCGTCCAGTGATCCTCATCACATATCTGACACCCATAAGGTGGTTTCCTATCTCGAGGAGGGCTTGAAGAAGTTTTTCGAGGAGATGACTCTCCTTGTTTCTTCTTCTTCCCTTTGTTTTGATTCTTCTTGCTTCCTGGTTGATTGGAGTTTTTGCCTTTATCCGTAGATACAGCATTTACCTCCGAAGCAAGAATTTCTTGATTTGCTTTTTGATTCGAAGTCTTACGGGCTTTCTTATTCGAATCCCTTGTCGACTTAGCGTTTGCAGTTCCAATCACGCCATCACCGGCATGAGAGTCACTATTCGATCCGGGAGGAGGAGGGATTGAAAATTCTGGTCTGGGGGCATCAGGTATCTTATCATAGAGCGTGCCCGACTGAGTATATACTAAGTCCAAATATTGAGCACGAGCAATAACTTGCTCCTCTGTTACGACGCCTCCCTTGGCCACATCTTCTGTAATTGTCGGCAGAAGCGACTTTATAAACCACTCAGCTAATAGCTGATCTGGAACATAGGTTTTTACCATTCTGCGACGACGACGCCACTCATGTATATGATCTGATATATGCGTGGCCGTTGTCTGCTTGAAATTGGTCAAGATCTCTGTTCCAGTTTCGTACCTTATAGGTAACTGAAAGTGTGTTAAGAAAGTCGTGGCTAGGGAACTAAAATTGTCGAAAGAGGCTCTAGGTAATTCAATATACCATTTGGCCGCCGGACCAGTCAATGTCCTCTGGAAAAGGCGAAGCCTTATCGAATCATCATTCAAGGTATTCGACGAACACCACAGATGGAATGTCATCACATGATTCGACGGGTCTTCGCCCGGATTTCCATTGAATTTAGGAATGTCCGAAGGAAGTTTGTGAGGAATCGCTGGCCACCAATGGGCATAGGCGATTGGATCGTTCGTCAATCGATGTAAATCTGGTAATTCTAAAGTCGCCACGAATGGCAACTGCTGATTCAGGTTCGGCGAGGCGTACCCAGGGTACGATGGAATCGCCTGAGCAGTAGGTCTTTGCATACCAGTATAATGCAACTGGTGTTGATATGACTGATATGGTTGGTGGGCTTGGCCACTGTAAAGTGGTTGATTTAACCCGTTCTGAATATAGGGTTGCCCATTATTCGCAAAGATCTGTTGCTCAGATCCTTGGTACACCTGTTGAAACTGAGGTTGTTGGTATTGCACCATCCATGGTTGTGAAGCCATGTTTTGCTGTGCGACACTAACCGACGGACCAAGATGCGGGGTTATGGTCCCCGTTTGTATCTGTGTCGTCCCGGCAATTGGCGATTGTGGTTGTGTTGCAGGGTCAATAGGCTGTTGCATTACAACTTGGGGTTGACATACAATAGGCATCGATTGAACTTGCGACACGGTTACAATTGCTGGCGTCGTCGGGATACTAGACATAGGTACACATTGTTGCATGGAATATACAACTCTTGGTTGTTGGGGTAACATAGGTACCCAACCACTCGTCGTTACTTCAGTCAAACCTGAATGTGGTTGAAAACTGCCGTATGGGTATCCCCCCGAAAGGGGAAGTGAAAGGGCATATTGCCCCCCATACGGTAACAATCCGGAGCTCAAGGGTATAGATGGCCTTTGAGGACTGGATGGTCCAAAATGATTCCCAAAGGGATCAATTTGTCTAGTTTCAACATAAGAATTACCGGGTATTATACCGGAAGAACAAACTGGAACAGACCAAGTTGTCATAATAGTCCCTGGGTGGACTCCTTCTAGCTGATGAGAGCTAGTCGGGACGGCTGGTATGCCGGCAAACATCGTTGGATTGGCAGCAGGAGCTTCTGCTGTCGCCGTGTCGTTTGGCACAGTTCTAGATGTCGACGGTTGTTCAGACATTTTAAGTCTATCCAATAAACTTCCTAACGATTCTTCAGGAACTTCTTGTGGCGATAGACAAACTTCTGATGCAGAAGGAAAAAGAGTGGAACCTACTCCAAAATGAATTGGAGTATTTGCTTGCTGGTCCTCTACGATTTCTTCTATTGCGATCAGACCAGGAGGAAGAGGCAGACCGTCAGGTCCGTAATAGATTTCTGGTGCCGAAGAAGGGGTTGTTTCGACAGCGACAGTTGTTTGAACAACAAGACTCTGTGGACCGGTTTCAAATGGAACTGGTTCAGTTAAACAAGTACTTGTTTTCAGACTAGGATCAATACAATTGTCCTTCTGTTGCCGTTGAACTTCTTCAATAGAGGCAGGGATTCCAGAAATATTGGGAGTGACCAGAATCTCAGATGTTGTTGGAACTTCCGTTCTAACTTTAAAAGGAGATTTTGACCTGGTCCAGCGAGATCGCTTTGCTCGTACTACTTTCGGTTCCGGAGACAAAGATGGTCGACCTGCAAGCCTCCCTGAACGACGGGGTTTTAATTGACCTTCCTCCAGGATTGCGGATTACTTGATCAACTAAAATACAAAAAGGGGAATTATGTTTCCGTATTGAATGAATTTTATTAGACGCTTTTAGACACAACTTTGCTTTTTCATGTTTTAAGAGTCGAGAAAAAGCTAAAGATGACTCTAGTCACCTTCGATGTATTAACGAGCCCGAAGTGACAAATGCTCGGTTGGACCTTTTCAATTATAGAGTTTGAAAAGAGCCAAAAGAAACTGCTCTGGAGATCTAGGCAGAGGGTGTGCCAAACCTTTCGCGAAACCACAGAATACGTTTTACGGTACGGGTGGTCGATCTTCGTGAATGTTGTGTTCACTGCATCGCGATCAGTAGGGCGGTCGACACGGCTTCCTAAGGATAAAGGATAATTGCCTATAGGGGTCTCCCAATATACGCGACGGTACGCGGGAGCTCAAATCCGTATTAGTGCTATCGTCCCTCAGGAGGAATCACCCACCTTCGTAGAGATCGACAGTCACTACGTTTAACGACGCCGGAACACGTCTCTACCTAGACCTCTATTGTGAGCGTTATGTTACAATGCGTTTTTAGATTCATTCAATATATTTTAAGTTGATCTTGTTTATCAGTTTGTCTTTCAGGATCACCACGAGATGTATTGGTACAAATTCCTAAATGCAGCTAAAATGATAAGCAAGCTTTCACAATCCCTTTAGCTTTGAAAATCCTAACTACTGAGGGGAGAGAAAAACAATATCTTTCCACACAGAGCACAAAGCACAAACTAATGCACTTTCTCCTAGATCAGACACCCAAACTTATCAAAAATGCAAATGCAAGATGCATGTATTTCTTTTCTTTTCCTTTAATGTTGATGCTTAACAAAAGGAAAACTGTTGTATGACTTTCGAATTCAATTTGAAGCGTAAACAAACAAGTATTGTCTAAATGAGAAGACGCTTTACAGGTACTTGTTTTACACCAAAAATATATGAATTCAAACCATAAAGTGAAAACAAACCAACTTAAACAGCTATGAACAGTAATAACACTAACTCATAAGATCGCAATCTAAGAGGCCACAGCTACTAGGTTCGCTTTTCACAATGGGAAATTGTAACTGAAACAAGAAATACTGGAAGAACGTTTACAATTTCATCACACAACTGAGGCGGAATAATGTCAAGGAGAAGTGGTCTACAGCAAATACAATAACCAGCAAGCAATCAGCCAAAAACAAGTGCAAACAGGGCCAAGACACAAAGGAAGAGCTGAGCTAGACTAAGGCCAACTGGACCAGCGCAGGCACTGGTCTACCAGTTTCACTCTCAGCGCAGTTCCCGAAGGGAGCACCTGCACTGTAATGCAGACTGCCTGTGGACAGCCTGCACTGACTTACGAGAGTTACGTCTGCTAAGAATTCCGGGTCATAAAAAATGCACTGTTTTTGCTGAAATAAAATGCTACGGGTTAAGTACAGGCTAAGGGATGATCAAGAGGATGAAGATCTATCACAAAGAGTAAAGATTCATCTGTAGATTAGCTCTTTAAATCTTGAATTTTCTCAGCAAAGGAGCAAGAGTAGCAAAACCCTCTACTTCGCTTTTGATATAGTCAAAAGCTTTTCGATTCGGTACTCTTTTCTTCAAGAAATGAATAGCAAAATACTACAACAACAAGATACTAGGATCTCCCCAGTGGAGTCGCCAGTTTGTTGTGGGGAAAAGTATCCGATGCGGATGACACTAACCCTTTCTAAAGGTGACAGACTTTAGCAACAACTGAATGACAAAGTTTTCATGTTCATCTTTATGAAAGCACAGAGAGAATAGAAAGAGGATCAACCAACCTGGTGTCTTGCGCTTAGTCGATCCTTATCCTTCTCGCTTTGTATCCGATTCCCAGCTCTTTGCTCTCCAAGCCGATCCAGCTACACACAGAATCTGCACAACAAAAGGGAGCAAACTACGAGATACAAGCAATCATAACTGAAGCATGGATTAGGTTGCATCAAATATACATGTAAACACAAAAGCATCTATGTAAAACAAGTATATAGAAGAACATGCAAACTTTATTGATAGAAAGTAACAGGGTTCCAAGGAAGTTACAACCAATGATGTTGGCTCCAATCCAGCAGCACCTCCTCGGCAGCAAGAACTCTCTTCTTCACCTCTAGTAAAACAATCACCCAATAATCCTGGCAGTATACCAACAGCACCTCCTTGCTTATACAAAATTCCAGCCTCCTTAGACCTCATAGAAGAGCTCTATATATAGGAGAGAAGAAGAAAGGATGAGTCAGCTTGAGACTGACATGAAGCTGCCTTGTGTCCTCTCCCTCTTCAGTTAATCTTCAGTTCTTGAGTCCACTTGGAGATCCTTGGTTACACATGGTGATCAAGTACCTCTTACTCATCACAAGGCGAATCTGATGAACCAAGTGTCAGTTTGGAAGCTTCCTGGGCAATTGACACCTTGCAGGAGGACTGTGCCACTTGGCCAATCTCGCCCAGCGCAGGTAGCCTTCATTGTTTTTGACTTCCAGCGCAGGTACAGAGTGGGACGGTTGCAATACAGCGCAGAAGCTTAGTTAAGCAGCTGACATGATCCAAAATAAGCCTGTTCTGAAGTGTTTTCAGGTGGAGAACTGATTGGAAGTGCTGTTGATTGATGACCTTGTTCTTTTAGGGGTAAGAACAACATGTTTAGGGACTGAGGATCCCTGTAATTATCGACATTTCCTGCTCCTTGACGCGAGGCACAAAAATGTCTATAACAGTTGCCCCCTAAAGTATGAGGCCGTTAATCGGGTGAAATGCTTTAGCTAGAGGGTCCGAAGTTCGTTCCAGTGCTGAGGAGAGTGCCCTGTAATACAATACAATACAATACATTATCTTTCATTCATCATTATTTTCATGATCCAGCTGAGGCGGGTATTCCCATGCTCAGCTTTCTATAAATACATTTTGGTACATACGACAGACGATCGTCTGAAGACAGACTGATAATCTTCCGCTAAAATTATCATCCTTTGAGGAGGATGATCATCTGCTGCAATGATGTACATGGTAAATGCTTTTATATTTCCTGAATATATATCGCAGCCCGGATGGATGAAACTAGATCCGGGGTCTTCAAACTCGTTCGATCTTCACTCTAAGTACAAGTCGATCCATGTGAGAATTACGCTGAAGTCGAACATGGAAAGACATCGCTTGATTACCGGTCAATAATGAAAACCGTTAACAAGCGCGAGAGGAATCACCAATAAGGACGATGACCCTCAAGGTACGGCAGTACAATTCACGTGGCGTGAATAAAGGACTTGGCGTCGAACGCCACGCAAAATCTTCTGGTCGAAGGTCATTGATGTATACCTGTCGCCGGAAGTGAGAAACTTGCCATTGAGGCATGCAAGCTTCAAAGTACTGATGGGGGTGTCCCTAGATCGACTTCTTGGATAATGAGCTGATGTCGACAAGAAGCGATCCGTCAAAGGAGGGCCTTAATGAATCCCACATCAATGACACGGAACGGAGCTAATGATTTAGTGGAGGTGGAAACAAACTGTGACATATGATTCAGGGTGGCGATCGTGAAATGGATGAAGGATAATGTATGGTAGTGGATGGGATACGGTTGACACTTCCAGAATGACCCCTCTTGAACATATAACGACACTGATGCGATGGATCAGTAGCATAACCCCAAATGTGGATGGTGTGGCGAGGACCATGGTGATGAGACCGGTGAATGAAACAACCCAACCCGATAAGGTACGGAGGAAAAGTGTCATGTCCAAGAGTGACTTGCTACCTTTAAACTTTGATGTTCTCCCAATTTTTCCCCAGTCATTTCTGACCAGTACCTCTTTATTTTTGTCAAGCTTGAGGAGGATAACATATGCTTGTTCTATAACCTGCCCTTCGGGCAAGCCTATCGCTATGATTTAACGAGCCTAGCGATAGGGAAACTCGTTCTCATCTAAAGACAAGTTTGTCGCTATTTAATCATTTTAACGAGTCTAACGACAAAGAAAACTCGGTCCTTTTCATTTTTAGAGAGTCTGAGAAGGTACGGAAAGTCAACTCCATAATTCCTTTTTCGTCAGCAAATCCCTTAAGTCCGAAAAAGTATAAAACAATACAGAAGGGATGGCTGTTCGGTACTTTTAACGAGCCGAACAAGACAAGCGCTCGATCCTTTTGTGCAATAATCCCTCAGGTCCAAAAAGATTAAAATTTAGAGGAGGGATAGCGTTCCGGTCATTTAACGAGCTGGAAGGCCAAAACTCGGCAAACTTTTCATATTTTACGAGTCAGTGAAAAGAGCTGAAAGAAGACTCGTCTTTTGAGGAACGAGTGATAAACAAGGATAGCTACAGATTCCAGGTACAAGTTGGAATTTTCCAATCACGGCAGTGTCACAAGGATGGCTAGGTGAAATCACTCTTCGCAGATGTCCCTCAAAATGGGTAAACACACAAATGGAAGTGAATGATCGGCCAAATGACGCTGGAGGTGACGGTGCACAAACACGACCAAGGCTTTTATGGCTGATGAATTTACGATCTCAGAAGGGTATTTACCGGTTCATTTTTTCTGAATGAGCTTGAACTCTAAAGGAAAGCCTGCTCATAAACTTATGTTTATTTTTTAACGAGCATGAACTATGCGCTAAAACTGCTCGGATCTTGCGTTTATTTTTTAACGAGCATGAACTATGTGCTAAAACTGCTCGAGATAAGTTTGCATGCCCCCAGCATAATAATGCAAATCGAGGTGCATGCCCCCCAAGCTTCATTGCATCCAACTCGGTGGTTGGAATGAAGGTTTACCTCGGGGATTTGTTTCATTTTTTAATGAGGTTGACCTAGTAAAAGAACTATCCTCATGACTCCTTGTTTCATTTTTTAACGAGGTTGACACGAGATAAGAACCGTCCTCAGGGCCCACTGTATTTACAGTATTTCCATTAGGGCGACGATCCATGCTGACAAAATATTTAGGAATCTTCTGAATCCGTTGGATATGGAAGATTTTATATTGTAGTTTTCCACTGTGGCTACTTCCGCCAGATTACTTGCCGGCGGTAGGGCAAAAGTACCCATTAAGGTTGGGTCTTTTAGGAGACCTACTCCAATATTTTGGAGCGATTGATTACTCTCATGGATCATTGTGCTGCTTCCCGTAACTTGAGAACTGTTGGGGAGAAATGTTTGTTGGTCGACGATTGTAATTTTTCCTTGAAAAGGAAATACAATCCTCCTGAAGTAGGTCGACACAACTGCGGCCATGGCATATATCCAGGGCCTTCCTAGTAGGATGTTGTAATCGAGGTTTCCATCAATTACTTCAACATCAATTCCTACTGTTTTGCCCCTAGTTCAACTTGCAAGTTACCTAAAATCCCGTATGGAGTGTATGATCGTCCATCAAATGCTTTTAACGTCGTTGACGATTTCGACAAGGGTGGTGAGCCTAAATCTTTCCAGCAACTCATCGACATAAGACATGTAGATGCCCCCTCATCAATAATTGTTCGATGAACAGTTTTGTTGAGGGCGTTCACTTTAACAAGGAAAGCTTGTTGAGCTGGTAACTGAGGATCATATCCTTTGTGATCAAAGGATATAAGATCAGAATCTTTAGGATCCACCCCACCAATTGCTGATAACAATGCCTGCCTTTGGGATGGGCAATTTTGTAGTACCTCAAGAGTCGACATAGCAGATGGCGATTGGGCCAAATCCTCCACTATATTATAGTGTTGCGCCGCTCTGGCGCGAGGGTTGAATGTCGACTTGTGGACTACTCCCTTAGGCGGCTTTATTGTTAATTCATGTGTGATGGGGGGTACAACTTCTGCCGAAGTTGTTGTCGAACTGCTAGGTTGATCTTTCCCTTTGTCGTTCGACACGGTGGATTCCCATAATCTTTGTTCCTTGTCGAAATTAAAGCATCATTGTGTTGCTTTGATATTGATAACATAAGCACTTGCGACGGTGAAGCATTTCCATTACCAACATTAACTCAGATCAACCACCTGTATTAATGGTTCTGTGCAACCATATTGCTCGAATTCAAGTCACCTGTAGCTGATCAAACATTTACGCAGTCTTATTGTGATGCATGTAGACCACCTGTAGCTAATTTTCCTCAAATACAGTTGTGAATATTTTCTTTTAAATACCAGTTGTACAGAACCGAGAGGGATTGAAATTTTTTTATGTATTAATTTCAGACTTTCAGCTCTGTAATTTTGGACTTTGTTCCTTTTTATAATATAAAGACGTGTGTTGACCAATGATTGTTTGAAAGAGCATTTTCAATTAGTTATCAGCTCAACCCAGTCAGTTGCAGATGACCCCTACACTGAAGGAGGTTTTCTTTTCATTTTTTTTTATGTTCAGTTTTAGTTTCACCATTTCCTTTTAGCAGTATTTCTAACTTAGGTTGATTTCTTGTAGTTTCATTTCTTTTAGTTTTCATCAGTAGCATAATGTCAGAATTCAATTGTGCAGTCTTGTTTCTCCAACGCAATTCATAAAGGAAACGACTTTGTTTCTAAATAGATTAAGGTTGAAAGTAATGAGAATGTATTGTTGACTAGTTTACTGATTGTTTTTGTTATTTATTTCCTAGTTCAGATTGTCAATGCACTGCATTAATGAATGTTTTTTATCACCATTTCAAGTTGATACCCATCCTAAACTAAATGGTTAAACATTCACTTTACACAATGATTGAAACCAATCAGTTACTTTCTGCATGTTTTATTTTTGTTCTCTAGATCATAAAGTACAGAAAGTTGCTTGTATTCCATCTCAATAAGGTTATCTTTCAAAATTGAAGGTTAGAGTAACTAGAAGTACTTCAATTAATTTAATCCTCTATATTTACTTCAACATGCCTTATAACTTCACCTTTTAATTTTAAGTATTATATTCATGACTTAGGATTAATGACAAGATAGGACAAATGCTCTGTTTTTCCCTCTTTTAACTTAGATTTTGACTAGTTTTAAGCTCTTGGTTCACCTTTAGGAAGTTTAGATTCAGTTTATCATAGTTCAGTTTGTACATCATTAGGAATCAAAGAACAAAAACCCCCAAAACAATATAAAAATACAAAACAACAAAGTAGGAATGGTTAACTAAGCACATATAGTGCACTACACTTCATCAGCTTACAAACCTTGGTTGATAATTCATGCAAGCAATTTAGGACACTAAATTGACTGAGCACATAGTTCTCTGAAAAATGAAAATGAAAAAAAAAAATGAAAATATAATAATAAATAAAGGTGAAATAAGAGAAATGCTTCCTGTGCAGATAGGTGAATCAAGTAATTGTGTAGGGGTACTATCCAGGCTCAATAGCAGTGGAGCAATGCTTGTGTTCCTGAAGTGACTCCGACGTGGTACATTCCAAGCCTACTGGTAGTAGAGCAACACTAGAGATGAAACTTAAACACAACATACATTACTTGTGCATCAATATAACCCTCATCCCCAATCAAAACAACTCATTTGACTTGGCTTGGATGTGTGTGACCGATCAAGAGAATGGTAGGGACTATATCCTTTACTCAAGCTAGTGAGGAAGCCATTACAATCAAAGAATCGAAAAATACTTCCGAAGGAGTTAGACTCACTTTACATGAGACAAGGTACATACAGAATGTTGGGTTTCTACTAGTGTGTCGCCAATGTTGTAGTGGCTACAACCATGCTCCAATTTTTTTCCTTCACTTTGTTTTGGAGACTCCCTCCTTAAATCTTAGTAGCTTGTCTTGCAGTGCTCAGGTACTTGTGTTTTCATTTGAATTTATCTTTCTCTTTATAACTTGTGTTCACCTACTTTATATTTTGTTTAACAACAATTTGACCCCTCGTGACATGGATGCATCTGATTCTTGTACTTCCTTAGCAAACTGCACAGTCCTAAAAGGCAGTCAACATTTCTCTCATGATTTGCGCAATGCAGCCCAAAAATGAGCCTTACTCTCAGAAATTATGTCGATTAACCTAGCGGTGAGATTCAGCTCCATAACTACACATAATAGGCTAATAACTTTCCTTTAGATGGGAAATTGCACAGAGCTTCAGAGGCATCCCATAGCCACTCAACCCATAAATTGCTTAAAACCTATTGTGCTCAGAAGACTAATCAATGCATGAACCAGAGAGTTTCCCAGTCCTCCCTAGAACTACACAATATTTTCAGGAAGTGCATGGAAGTTTTCCTGAAAATCAAGAATCCAAGAGGAAAATCATCCCTTGGAAGTAGGGATCTATTATTAATTTCCCAAAGGTGACACATCACCATCTTTAGAAGTTTCTTCCAAGAGTCATTATTGTCCTTGATCTCAAGCATATGCGTCATGAACTCCATTTTTCTCAAATATATGTAATGGATGCTCTAGAGATCACTTATGCATTTAATCATCAAGCTCTCACCTCCCTAGGAGATCAAGAAGCCTTTGGAGCATTGTCATCACTTTTCGGGGTGAGTTTCTCTTTTATCGCCTTATGCCACTTTTTCTGTCACTTTTGCTTATTTATCTTGTGAGAGCATTATTTCACTCTTTTTCTTGAACGATTGTTGGCGTTTTAACTTGTTTTAGCTTATAAAAGTGTTGTTTCAAGTTATACATTGCCTTCCCCAAGTGTTGCATAATTTTTCTTGTTTTTGCACTAACGATCGTCATTTGGGCAACTCCCTTCACATGCTTCATGTCCCTTCAGTTTGATCCATTGCTGCACTTGTTTTAAATGTACACATCTACACTTAGTCACATATTCACTCAAAATCACACCATACTTTAGATCTTCTTGTTTGCACGCTCCACATGAATAGGTTTGGGCTCCCCTTTGCCTGGATCTTACATCTCATTGTGTGCACTGAACAATCTGGGAGCTCAAGGCCTCTGCCTTGGCTTCTAGAATTGTGCAAACCCTGTCTTGGGTTGGCTCCAACTACACACTGTGTAGTTCCAGGAGCTAGTCTCCCAACTTGGCCACTAAGACTGCATAATGTGTAGTCTCTCCCAGGCCCTATCCTAGACTAAACTATGCATTGCACAGTTCTAGTCATTAATTTTCCACACTGACTGCTAGGACTACGTAGTTCCCAAAATCAGTCATTCACCCCTATTATTCAGAACTGTGCATATCCTCTCATCATATTCCCTGGTTGATGCTTAATCATGTTGTAAAGTTAGATTTGTACGAGCTAATGTTTAATTCCCATGAGTGTCCTTTCTACCCCACAGGTACCACACTCATGAAGCACTTCCCTCCTATAGTCATTGTACCATGGCAGTAAGGAGGGTTGTTTCAAGAGCAACCATTGAAAGAAGGACTGGGAAAGAAGTTGAGAAAGTGCTAGTTTACTTGTGAATATATGCAGATGCCCATTTTTTTACAAAAAATGAATCAACACTAACATGGATGCAAGATGAGTAGTAGTGGCAGAAGGTACCAATCTAGTACAGGATTAGGGAAAGAGGAAATTGCTGACATAACAGAGGGAGAAAAAAGCTACATAGAGAAATAAGATTCAATCTTCATGCAGGAAACTTTGATAGTAGAAGCAAAAGGAAGTAGAGGACACAGGCAACCATGTGAAGGAAGAGAGAAAAGTAGAGCTTGCAAGTAGCAGAACTAAGGTCGTAGAAAGAATAACAAGAGTCGAAGGAAGAATAGGAGGTGAGAAGTAGAAACATGAAGAAGAAAAAAGGCAATGCACAATGATAGAGAAAACAACACTAATACAGGTCGATGAGCTGGAACAACCAGCAACTGAGGAAGAGAGTGAATAGATGTAGGTTCCATCACCAAAGCTAAGCATAAGAACCAAGCCCGGCTAGAGGTCGACAGGTGCATGGAGTAGTTGATACATAAGGCCATCAGTGATAACTTACAGCTGAGAGAAGAAAACATGTATAAGTACATTGGTGGTCCAACCATACTCAGTAAAATGTTGGGCATGCATCAGGACAAGATAGACATAGGTTCCAAGACCACATGCCCAGATGCAATGGAGGTAAGAGTCTACTTTCAGCAAGACAACATCAAGACTTTTGGGGACATCACAGCACAGTACCAAGCTTGGCATTAGTACATCACCGAGAAGCATCAGGTGGATGTTTCTGAGTTCGTCTTCCTGATGAGCCCCAAAAATTGGTAATTATATGGGCTCATTTTGCCTCTTAATTCAACTTAATCCACCATTCTCATTATTTTATTGCATTTTTTTTAATATATTTATGCTAATAGAGTGAATTTTGTTAGTCATTTTGCCATGTAGTCTAATGTGTGCTTTATGCATATTTTTTGGTCAATTTTGGACAAAAGTCAAGGGATTTATGAGAAAATGGCAGCAAATACTCGAGGAAACAGGGAAAAGGATTTGTAGGGGGGTGTCTCCTTCATTTATGACCACTTTCCTCAAATCCTCCATCAGCAACTTGGAGCACAAAGGTCCACATTGATGTATCCAAGGGACAGCCGAGCAAGTAAAGAAGGACTGTTGTTTATCTCCAGTTTTTGGAAGCCGAGTTCCTTGATTTTACGAGGATTGTTGGAGGAATCCATTTGCAAAAATAAGGGGGCTTAGAGCCTCAGTAGGTTAACCAATCATTAGTATAATTTTCACACTTTGGTGCAGCACTTGTTCAGCTTATTTTCGAGTTGCTTTTTTAAAACAGTTTATGTAATGTGACTGTTGTTTTTTATAATGAAGATGAAACAGTTTTTGAGCCAGGACTGTTCTCTTTCAAAGGGATAAAGCTCTTGGGTTAGGGCCCAACCCAAGCTGCCCAACACCTCTTGCTTTGTACTTATATGTTTTTTCTTCAGTTCATGAGTAAATTTTTGTTACATAGATTTATTTTACTTTGTTAGACTATGTTGCTTTTGATGGTTTGCTTAGCTGTTTTTGTTTCAATTTCTCAATTAGGTTACTGCAGTGACAGAATAAGATTCAAAAAGGCCAACAACAAGCCCTGATCTCCTTTCTCCCTTTCTGGGGCTATGATTTGAGGTCAAGGCACTACTGCTGCCACCAAAAACACAGTTTTGCTCTTCCATGCAACTTCTAGTGTGATGACTTGATTCGGAAAGATCGATATTGATTCAGATTCAGTTGCCTAGATCATTTCCTATTCTTTTACTATATATCTCTCTGCATCCTTTTCTATTCCAGGGTTACTGTTCGACATTTTCTGTTGTAGGTCAGAAATTAGGTCAAGCTAGAGAAATTTATGTTTTCATGGTATAGTTAGTTCTTTCCTTGATCAGTTTTTGTAAGTAGATGTGAAGATCTCTTGCAGGACACCTAAGCTCACCATACATCCATAAAATAGCCAACACCAGCTCATTGTTCACAGATTCCCCAAGTAATTTGCAACATTTCGCCAATCTGCCCTAATTTCTGCGTTTTTCTCCATAAGCTGCCCTCTTGCCGTTTGAACAAATCCAACCATCATGTTCTTTCTTGATCTTCCTTAACAAGATCCAGACACATCAACACCTTCATCTAGGTTTTAGTTCCCATTTCCCATCATTTTTCCACCTTCAAATCCTCCAAAAGTAGCTCTCGGCCTCCTCCTGTAGATCCTCTTGTAGATTCTCCTGTAGACCTACTGCAGCCTCCTGTAGAATTTCCTGTGAGTGATTTTTTGAATTCTGATTGCAAGGGAATCCTTTAGAAGGGTACTATGGGTTCTTAGGACCTCTCCACACCTTTCCTCCACCTCTGCAAAAGCCAACTCCATCTTCCTTCGCCACCAAACCTTTGCACAATCACAACCAGAAAATCACAAGCATAATATTTCACATAAAAACACTCAATAGCACAAAAAGATGTTTTCTTATCATTTCTTTTCAGAAGTAGCTTGAATAAATGCAATTTACCTTTTTTAGTAGTGAATGGCACTCATCACATCAATTTCTATCTCTTTTTTTGCAAAAGTAGGGTTAGTTGGATAAATTAGGGTTTGTTAGGGTTTTCCTTACATTCCAGTGTTCTTTATCTTTCTACAAATAGAATAGCCTTTGTAGAGTTAGCTTTCTTTCATCATAGTTGGAAGCTTCTTCTAGAAATCCATAGAAGTTAGCTTGAACTCTTAGTGATATTGCGCTAGCTGACCAAGTGACAGCATGCAATAAGAGTTAGTACTTGTGCATACAACACCATCACTTCCAAGTTTCTTACGAACTACTGGGTTGATAAAAGTAGTAGGAAGCCCCAAGAGTTGCAGCATTATTTCTGCAACACTGGTGCTCGCCACTTCTTTTGGCACCGTTGCCAGGGAAGCGTCAGAGTATTTTGTGATTACTTCTTTCTTCTATTTCTACTGCAACATTCTACTAAGTAGTTTATTTCAACAAAAGTAGAGTAGTTGTTTCATTTCCATTCTGCACTTTCAATTCTGCAAAAGTAGATTAGGCATTTCCTGATTTCATTTCAATTCTGCAATTTCCATTTCAACAAAGTAGATTAGGCATTTCCAGCTTTCATTTCAATTCTGCAATTTCCATTTCAGCAAAGATAGATTAGTCATTTCCTAATTTCATTTCAATTCTGCAATTTCCATTCCAGCAAAGTAGATTAGTCATTTCCTTTCTTTCATTTCAATTCTGCAATTTCATTTCAGCAAGTTCATTTCAGTTAGTTGCAATTTGTTGTTCAATCCATTTCATTTTTGCAGGTACAAGCAGAAGAAGAAAAAAAAGTCACCCAAAAAGAGATTTCCTTTCATGCCTCATAGAACAGAGATAATTCAGGAAAATTCCTACCCAACGCCCCCACCAAATCACAAAGTCACCCTTCTCTCTTCTTCAGTGGCAGTGATCTAGAAGAACCTATAGGTTAACCACCAGAGATATAAGAAGATCTTATAGCAGAAGAAGAGGAAGAAACCATCCCTCCTGAGACCACAGCTGAAAACAGAAACATTAGAGGGAATGGGGAAAGAGTAGAGGGTACCTTTCCCCTCTGAGAGACCAATGGGGACACTAAAATGAAGAACGTAAGCCCTTCAGCCTTACCTCACTTCCATGGGTTGACTACCGAAGATCCTGATACCTTTTTGTTTGAATTTGTTGTTACCTGTCAAACCTATGACTATGCAGAAGTTGAAATTGTTTCCTTCTACCCTCAAGGATGCAACATTGCGCTGATTCATGGGGTTACCTAGAAACAACATCACAACTTGGGCTCAGATGCAGCAAGCCTTTAACAACAAATATCGGGACTACTGTAGGTCAAAGGATACTAAGGAAGAAATCTTCCGAATGACCATGGAAGCGATGAATCCTTGGAAGATTATGAAGAGAGGTTTTAGCTCAGTTATAAAAGGGCCAGGTGCACACTTGACCCTGAATCTCTGAAGTTGGTCCTGCTCAGAGGAGTCCCGAAAGACCTTCTAGATACCCTCCATTTGCTGGCTGGGGGGGACATCTACCAACTACCTTATGAAGACATAAAGACTGTGCTTAGAAACCATTCTAGGGCAGCCAGAAAGAGAGGTAGGGGAAGTCAACCCTTAGCTAGTACATCCTCATCCAATTCATCCCTTAGAGGTGAATTTGAAGATATGCTAGAAGAATTCAAGAGCTAGATGAGGCAGACTCTTGCCATGCAAATGGATACCCTACATATCAAAAGAAAACAAGAGGAAGCATAGAGGGCTTTGGCCATTTTTTGTCCTAGATGCACTAGAAGGCATCCTAGGAACGAATGTCCATTAAACTCTATAGAAGTGTGTTCAGTCTATGAAGAAGACCATTCTATGAATCAGTGCCCTTCCTTGCCCGGACTTAAAGCTGCATACCAGGGGGCCAAAGGAGCCACTGAACCACTCTATTTCATGAACCAAAGGAGGACACATGGGCCCAAACCTTACCAGCAAGGAATGCAAGGGACATCCCAGACATATTACAACCCTAATCAAGCAACTTCCATGCCTTATTGTGGTCCCCCTGCTCATCCTTCCTGGTCCACACCCCATCCTTGGTCATATCCATCTCAATACCATGCTCAACCAGCTGCTCATTCATTTCACTCTTATGCTCAGCCACAACCTCAGTGGAATGCACCTCATCAGGGGTGGAGGCCCCAGTACAACTCTCCTCCCACTCTTTCACCTCCACCACCTGCTCAACAACAACCATTACCTCTTGCTCCACCAAGGCAACCCCAAATACCTGCTCAACCGAACCTGAACTCGAATAACAGACATGCCCAGCAGGTATATAGTGTGGAAACATCATGCCCGACCTATGGTGTGGAGATTCAAGATATTAATCTACGATCTAGGAAGGTTCTCCTAGATAACCAGCCTCCCCCTAAGGAGGATAAGGAAGAAAAAGAGGAAAGTGAACCAAAAGCCACTCCACCCTTTCCTGAGAGATTATCAGGAACAACACAACCTACCCCAGAAGAAACTAAACTTCTAGGAGAACTGAAACAATTATGTGTAAAGATAACACTTCTCCAAGCCATAAAGGATGTGCCTATATAAACAAGATGATCAAGAAGAAGTTCTTCAAGAACCCAAGTAGGCGCAGGAGAGATGCTCCAACTATTAATGTCATAGGACAACTATTTGACCTGATGTTGGGGCAGGTAATCTTTCTTAAATATCTAGACCCTGGAAGTCCCATAGTCGATGTCCACATCAATGGCACCATAATCCCCCATACCCTAATTGATCTAGGGGTTGCCTTTAATGTGATGACCAAGCACAACATGCTCAAGCTCAACCTTTAGGGCTCCCTGAGAAGGACCACAACAGTACTATAGTTAGCAGACTGCTCCACCGTGACCACTGAAGGGATTGTGGAATATGTAATGGTCTCCATCGATTCTTGGGAGTACCCTGTTGATTTCCCAGTACTCCAACCAAAGACAAAGCTCATTGGGTATCCTCTCATCCTGGGAAGACCCTGGTTGGCTACTGTAGATGCCTACATCAGTTGTCGAGCTAGGAACATGACAATCAAGAATGGGCATATGTCCAAGAAGCTAGTCCTATATCCTCCTACCCAACCTTTGTTGGAACATGATCTACCCCTCTGGTTGGAGGAGGAAGATGAGGATGAATTCTATTCCACACCACTGTGTGCAGTGGAAGCTACCATGGGGGGGGGCACAAACCGAGGATGATATTATTGAAAACTTGATCTAGAATCCACCCCCCAGTGTGTTTCCATTAGAAGAGCTGGTGGAAGAAACCCAAGCCAATCCTTTAGTTGATCTCTATGTGGCTGACCCAACCTCTCTCTGAGTTAAGAATATGGAATTCAGCCCAGAAAGAACCTTGAAAATCAACTCATCCCTATCCACCTCTCAGGAGAAAGAACTGTGTAGCTTATTAAGAAACCACTTGGATGCTTTTGCTTGGAGCTATAAGGAGATGAAGGGAGTGCACCCTTTAGTCTGTACTCATCACATTTACATTAAGGAAGATTGCAAACCAGTCAAGCAGCCTCAAAGGAGGATGAATCTAGCCCTTAAGGACATTGTCAAAGAAGAACTGCAAAAGTTACTGGATGCAGGATTCATCTACCCTATCTCTGACAGCGAATGGGTCTCTCTTTGGTGCTAGTGCCAAAGAAAAATGGGAAGTGGAGAATTTGTGTCGATTATCAGGAACTAAACAAGACCACCAAGAAGGACCATTTTCCTTTGCCTTTCATAGATCAAGTGTTATATGGCCTAGCAGGGAAGAAGTTTTTCTCCTTCCTAGATGGGTTTAGCAGGTACAACCAGATCCAAATCAGCCCAAAAGAACAATATAAGACCACTTTCACTTGTCCTTGGGGTACCTTTGCATATCGGGTCCTTCCTTTTGGATTGTGCAATGCTCCTGCCACTTTCCAGAGAGTGGTATTGAGTATATTTGCTGAACTGGTTCATGATGCAGTGGAAATCTATATGGATGACTTTACCCCTTATGGTTCTAACTTCCAGGAAGCTTTGTCTAACATGGGAAAAGTTTTGGAAAAGTGTATTGAAATGAACCTATCCCTCAGTCCTGAAAAATGTGAATTCCTGATGACTGAAGGGACCGTGCTAGGTCATGCAATCTCTCAGCAAGGATTATAGGTGGACCCCAACAAAATTTCCATCATCCAAAGGGTCCCACCTCCTCAAAAGGTAAGAGATGTTCGAAGTTTCCTAGGCTTAGCAGGGTATTATAGAAGATTCATTAAGGATTTCAGTAAGCTAGCCTCTCCATTGTTTGGTCTTTTGGGAAAAGATGCTGAGTTCATATGGACTAACAACTGTCAAGAGGCTCTAGATACCTTGAAAAGTAAACTGGTGACTACCCCAATTTTGAGAGGCCCAAACTGGGCCCTACCTTTCCACATTCATACAGATGCCTCGAACAAAGCGATAGGAGCAACCTTAGGGCAAATTGATGAGAAGCTACCTTATGCCATATATTTTGTAAGTAAAAACTTGTCAAAGGCAGAACTAAACTACACTAAAACTGAAAAGGAACTCCTAGCTGTAGTCCATTCCCTAAATAAGTTCAGACACTACATCACTGGCTATCGAACATTTGTACACATTAATCATACTACAATTAGGTATTTAATGAAAAAACCAGATGTAAATGCTCGCATTATTAAATGGTTGCTTTTATTGCAGCAATTTGATTTAACCATTGTTGATAAGCCGGGTAAGGAAAATGTTGTTGCTGATTTTTTGTCTAGAATAGATTTGCCTGCAGGTGAAGAAGGAATGGTGGATGATCAAATTCCAGATGAACACCTATTTTCTATCTCAATACTCTCTCCATGGTTTGTTGATATAGCAAATTACTTGGTTTACGCACAGTTTCCGCCACACCTGTCCTCAAAAGAGAAGAGAAAGATCGTGAAGAAAATTGCTTCTTTCATCTGGATTGGGGGAAATCTCTTCAAACTTGGCCCAGATCAGGTTTTGAGGAGATGTGTCAGGGAGGAGGAAGTTTTTGACATTCTCCTAACCTGTCATGATGGGCCCTGTGGGGGCCATTTTGCAGCAAAGAGGACTGCCTTCAAAATCCTGCAAGCAGGTTACTATTGGCCCACTCTTCATCAAGATGTAAGGAGATATATCAGCCAATGTGATTGATGTCAAAGGATGGGGAAACCTACTCCAAGGGATGAGATGCCCCTGCAACCTCAAGTGACTTTCGAGCCATTTGAGAAGTGGGGCATGGACTTTGTGGGTCCTGTCAACCCTCCTTCAAAGCAGAAATCTTACATCATCGTGTGCACTGATTATCTGACAAAATGGGCAGAAACAAAGGTGATCAAGGCAGCAATAGAAGAAAATTTAGCTAAGTTTTTAAGAGAGAATATATTCTACAAGTTTGGATATCCAAGAGAATTAGTCACAGATCAAGGGAGTCAGTTTATCTCCAATCTGATTGAAGACCTGCTCACACATCACAAAATTAAGCACATAACTTCCACCCCTTATCATCCGCAAGCAAATGGGTAGGTGGAAGTCACTAACAAAGCTTTGGAAGGGATTTTGACCAAGGTAGTGAGTAGCAGTAGAAAAGATTGGGCAAATCAATTGGTTGAGGCCACCTGGGCTTATAACACCACCTGGAAAACCACCACAAGGTTCACACCCTATGAGCTAGTCTATGGGAAGAAGGCTTTGCTGTTAATAGAATTTGAATATAACACACTAAGGATGGCAGCTCAGCTAGACCTAGATCTCAGCCATACACAAAAGGAAAGGTTACTTCAGCTAAATGGATTGGATGAACAAAGATTGCAGGCCCTTCTCCACTCAGAGGTAGTCCAGCTTCAAAGGAAAATATGGCATGAGAGACACCTCAAAGAGAATCAATTTCAGGAAGGAGATTGGACGTTTCTGTATGATTCAAGGTATAAAGATTTCAAGGGCAAACTTAGGACAAGACGGTTGGGACCATACACAGTAGAAAGGTGCAATGACAATGGTTCAGTTTTGATCAGGACCATTGATGAAGAAGCCATCCCCATGCTTGTCAATGGGAATAGGTTGAAAATCTATAGGAAGCCCCTCTCCAAGCAATAATTCATTGAGAATCTGGGTAAAACAGTGTTGGTAGTGAAGCAAGTTTCTACCTCCACTCCACCCACACCCTAAAAAAAAAAACAGAAAAAAAAAGGAGAATAAAAGATCCATGGGTGAAAACCTCCCCTTGGAGGCACCCAAGGTAGGTAGTGAGGATGAAAACCTCCTGGAGGCGCCCTAACTGTCTCATAAAAAAAAAAAAAAAAAAACAGAGAAAAAAGAAAAAATAGGAACAGAAAAATTAACTTTCTTTGAATACATTGCAGGTTGCAGGAGGGCCACAGAAGAAAAAGGGACATGGCCGAGCCAAATACACCTCTGATAGACCATTTCTCCATCGCTATTGTCTTTTCCTAGTCCCTGGTCTCACATGTTCTGTAAATTATGCATCCTACAGGAGGTTGTGTGCATTCTACAAGAGGTTCCTGTAGAAACCACAAAAAGCTTGAAATCAAGTCAAGAAAAGGATCAAAGGGCTAAAAACTTGTCCAGAAGACCTGTGGACCACCCTGCCACCATTCATCCTCCTAACTCTCCATTCCATACCTGCACCACTGCATTTCCACTCGCTTCTTTCTTCCATGCACAAAAAATATAGAAATTCTGTTTCTTTTGTTTAAAAAAAAAATATGAAGAATAAACAACCAGCACCCTTAACTTAACTCTTACCTAGTGCATACCAGCTACTTTTCCTTGACCAACAAAACCTTCCTTAGCTATCTCTCCAGTCCCTGTTCAAGCCTCAGCCAAAAGTTTTAGAGGGAGAAGCAGTTACAGGAAATCCTGCAGGATTCCTGTAGTAGCTGATCCCCTTAAAAATCGAGCTCTAGAGGCAGGGTCAGTGCAGCCACAGATGATAAAACGCGCAAGGAATCGGTCCTAATTAAATATCACCAGCCCGAGGTAGCCGAGCCACCAATTCAAAAGCCACAACAACAGCAATCCATGAGTAGAAGGCCAAAGTCTGAGCATGCAACAGCATGGTAGCGACTAACAGGTAAGTGACTAAACTCGTTCCTTTGTTGCATGAGTATATTTTAGAAACTGCATGGACAAGTGAGATGGTTGTGATTAAATGAGATTGGTGGACAGCTAACTAGCCACCCTCGTCCAGTTCAAACAGTGCTCAGTGGGTGCAATTGACACGTGTGTTCAGTCAACTCGGGAAAAACTCAAAACAATTAGTGGCGGCGTATAACGCGAATAATGGAAATGATTGCAGGCAAGCGGCATAAAGTTTCATAATGGCACTGAGGTAGGGACCAATGGTCCGAAAGAGGATAACGTACCTTCCTACCACCTCATCTCCTCACCGCAACTCTCTCCCGTAAGCTTAAGTACGCTGCATTCGACCTTCACCACCCTCGTTTTCATTTGTATCATCGTGCTCTCAGCTGTAGCAACCTACCTACCACCTCCAGAGCCTCGAAACAATTGCTCTCTTCCAGTTTCAGAACCCTTCTGCTTATTGGGCTCTACAAGAGCGAAAACACAATCCTACAAGAGCCTTTCTATAGGAAGGCCAGTGAGCAGCACCGCAGAGGAAAACTCAAAATTTCAGGACAAATTTGAGCTGAAAAAGGTAGGCTCAGTAAAACCCACTCTGCATTTCCATATATATACAAAAGGTGGTGGAATTCGAAGCGAAGTATTTAGTTGAAAAGAAGGGAAGAGTGACAACGGAGTCTGCCTATGTTTTGTAAAAAAATTATAAAGTTTCTCCATTTTCTCTTTACACTAAAATACTGTCTCTTTCTCCTCCGTGGTATTCTCCTATGTAAATAGAAGATGCAACTTTAGAAAATTAAGCCTGTAAAAAAAAAGTGAACTTGCATTGGGTGGTCTGCATATTTTGTGAAAGGAAAAAAAAAACATTGTCCTGTATGCTCTCTGTTTTTTCCAAGTTATTGTTTCCCTCAAATAGACCGAGAAGTAAATTAAGTTTAAGAATAGAGTTTGAAGGGAAGGAAATTTGCAATTTGTTTTTGTTTTTGTTAGAAAGAAGGAACACAAAAAACTCTCTCTCTGGTTCCAGAAAAGAAAACCTCAGTTGTTCCTCTGTTTTCGGGTTTGAAACTTGTTGCCTTCCTCCTCACTTGAGAACTTCCAACAGTCTCTGAACATCATGACATGGGGTTTTCTGAGGAAGGAGCCTCTGAATTCAACTAAGTTGCATGAACATACAGAAGTGGTAGCCCTCTTTACTAGGGAAAAATGGATGCCTTTCTTTGAAAAATTTCATGGCTATGATGAGGAAGTCACAGAGGAATTTTTATTGTCTTTAAAACCTCACTCAAAAACCCATGCCACAGTTAGTTTCAGGGGTCTAACCATAGAACTTACACTGGAGTTCATCAGCAAGATTACAAGTCTCCCACTTGGACTCCCCTGGAGCAAGGAAGAAAAACCACTGGGCCAAGTTGCCAAGAAGACCTTTTTCTAGCCTAACGAACATCCTGTGGAGGATAAGAATGGCATTAGGAGGACAAGTATACCTTATCCATGGGGTGAGGCCAGTTATCATATCATGAAATACATCTCCTGTGAAGGAAGATACAACATAGCCTATGGGTATCATTTCAGACTGTTACATGAACTGAGATATGGCATGGACCTTCCTGCATCCAGAAAACTCAGTATTCCATATTTTCTCCTCCAATCCTTGATAGAGTCTAGCACCAAATTGAAGGCAGGGGTTCCAGACCAATTGGCTCACCATGGGCTAATTAAATTGCTGGTGGAGGATGCCCTCCACACTTACACAATCCCCATAGCCTGGGAGATTTTCAAGAACATGACTAAAGAGGATGATATAAAAACTCTCACTGATGACCTTAGTCCATCTAGAAGTGAAGAGGAGGAACAAAAAGGGGAAGTTGAGAAGGAAATCCATGAAGAAGAGGAACCCCACACAGAAGAAGAAGGAAACCAGATAAAAGAGGAGAAACATGACACCACCACAGATGAGCCTAAAGTAGAGAAGAAGAAAGAATCAAAAGCAAAAAAGGGTAAAACCACAGCAGAGAAAAAGAAGAGGACAAGAACTAAAAAGAAGAAGCCTAAGACAGTTCAGAAAAAGGCTGCCACAAGAAAGGCAGAAACTAAACAAGAAGAGGAGAAAACAAAATCAGAGACGGAAGACACAAAACCAGAAGAAACAGGCAAAACAACAGATGAAGAAGAAGCACAGCGAGAAGTGTCTCTTAAGAGACTAGCAAGAGAGGCAGCAGCTGTTCTTGCTGCACTTAGTACTCCAGCCAAGCCCAAAGGAAAAAGGAAGAGACAACCATCTATGTACTTCAAGGCTCGAAAGAGCACTAGAATAAAGATGGGGAAGCCTTAGCCACCTTCAAAGGAGCCCATCATCATTGAGGATGTCCCTACTGCAACAAAGGAGGAATCTCCCTCCAAAAGCCCCATCACTTATGAAAGAGGAAGTCTTAAGACCTCTACTTGGAAAGAAAGGATCAAACTAATGGACTCTAAAATAGTCCTACAGGAGGCGCAGACCTCTCTACAGGAGACATTGGCAAAGCTCCAAGAGACTGAAAAACTTGAAAAGAAGGCAAAATAAAAAATGAAGGAAGAAGACAAGGCAAAAGAGATACCAGAGCCTGGACCTCAGCCTAACTTAGGCTCCTAATACAACCTTCTAGGAGAGGGGGAAATCATCCTCCAAAAGTTTGCAGTCCCTCTTTTCTTCAAGTTGGAAAAGGAAAGAGTCAGGACCCATACATAGATGAAAATTGCAAAATCAAAATGGGTGGAAGACATTGGGCACATGGAAAACAAATTGAGGGAAATAGGCAAAGAATTGAGCATGGTTAGGAATACAGAAAGCATCAAAAGAGCTCAATTGGAGGCAGAAAATGAAATGTTAAAGAAGCAGCTACAAGAAAGGGAACCTCAAGGAGGAAATGAGCTGTCAATCTTAAAAAGACAGCAACAAGAAGAGGGACCCAAGGCAGACAGTGAGACATTAATAAAATAGCAACAGGAAAGAGAAACCCAAGCAAAAAATGAGGTGTTGATTTTAAGAAGCCAGCTACAGGAAAGGGAAGCCCAATTAGCCTGCATGGCCAACTGGGCTATGAAGGCATTACAGTGCAGGCAGCCAGCCAAATCATATGTAGTGTACCTCAAGGATCAGTGGCTCCAATTTCAGATCAAGACACTAGCCCAGAGGGGCACAATACCTTTTTAGGATTATGGCCAATTCGTGCATCTATGTGATCACAGTTCAACTGAGGACAAATCAAAGCTAGCAGAGTTTTACTTGCACAACCTGGCCTTTACTAATATGAACCTATGGGATCCCAATGTTGCATTAGGGGACTTGCAGCTGATGTCCATGCCATCTTGGATGAGCCATGAAGAGAAAAGGGCATCAGAGATCCAAAAAATGATGGCAATAGAGCTGAATTAACTCCTGATGATTAGAGCAGAACCAGCAGAACCCATGGCTCTCATCTATGCCCACCAACACCTTGATACTAACCCTCAAGTTGTCCCAGACTATGTTGATAAGCAGGCCCAGGCTATTTCACATTTCGAGGACATGGAGAGATTGTTTGGAGATGACTGCATTCATGCCTGCATGAGAAGGTGGAACACATTGCCACACAACCTACAAATTAGGGAGTATCACTCCCCAAACAGGATGAGGGAAGCCATGAGGAGAATGCCACTATATAAGAACTCTATGCAAAGTTTGAAGGCTAACTGGATTGGCCTCAAATTCAATCCTCCATTGCTGCTAGGACTACTGGAAGGAGTAAAAGAGGAGGAAGAACAGAAATAGTGGGAAGAGGTGGATGGAAAAGTAGGATTCCATGACAAAGAGGAAGATATCACATCAAAATCATGGGATGTCAGGGAATCTGTCAGATCCATCAAGGATGAAGAGTTAGACTAGTTGCTTAGAGGATGAGCAACCCATTCAGTAGGGGGTGATGATGAGCCCCAGAAATGGGTAATTATATGGGCTCATTTTGCCTCATAATTCGACTTAATCCACCATTCTCATTAGTTTATTGCATGTTTTTGAATATATTTATGCTAATATAGTGAATTGGGTTAGTCATTTTGCCATGTAGTCTAATGTGTGCTTTATGCAAATTCTTTTTGTCAATTTTGGACAAAATTCAAGGGATTTATGAGCAAATGGTAGCAAATACTCGAGGAAAACATGCAAGAGGATTTGTAGGGGGGTGTCTCCTTCATTTATGACCCCTTTCCTCAAATCCTCCATCAGCAACTCGGAGCACAAAGGTCCACATTGATGTATCCAAGGGACAGTCGAGCAAGTAAAGAAGGACTATTGTTTATCTCCAGTTCTGGGAAGTTGAATTCCTTGATTTTAGGAGAACTGTTGGAGGACTCCATTTGTATAAATAAGGGGGCTTAGAGCCTCAGTAGGTTAGCCAGTCATTAGTAGAATTTTCGCACTTTGGTGCATCACTTGTTCAGCTTATTTTCGAGTTTCTTTTTTAGAACCGTTTATGTAATGTGACTGCTATTTTTGATAATGAAGATGAAACAGTTTTTGAGATAGCATTGATCTCTTTCAGAGGGCTGGAAACACATATTTCATTAAAATTAGAAATTTTTTATTACAAGGACATCACTAACCTTTGAGTTTTTTGGTTATTTTGAAATTCTAAATCCACCATTTAATTCAAAATTTAATGAAATATGTGTTTGAAGCTCTTAGGTTAGGGCCCAACCCAAGCTGCCCAACACCTCTTTCTTTGTACTTATATGTTTTTGCTTCAGTTCATGAGTAAATTTCTGTTACATAGATTCATTTTTCTTTGTTAGATTAGGTTGCTCTTGATGGTTTGCTTAGCTGTTTTTGTTTCAGTTGCTCAAGTAGGTTATTGCAGTGATAGAATAAGATTCAAAAAAGACAACAGCAGGCCCTGATCTCCTTTCCACCTTTCTGGAACTATGATTTGATGTCAAGGCACTACTGCTACCACCAAAAACACAGTTTTTCTCTTCCATGCAACTTCTAGTGTGATGACTTGATTTGGAAAGATTGATATTGATTCAAATTCAATTGCCTAGATCATTTCCTGTTCTTTTACCATAGATCTCTCTGCATGCTTTTCTATTCCAAGGATATTGTTCAACATTTTCTGTTGTAGGTCAGAAATTAGGTCAAGCTAGAGAAATTTATGTTTTCATGGTATCGTTAGTTCTTTCCTTGATCAGTTTTTGTAAGTAGATGTGCAGATCTCTTGTAGGACACCTCAAATCACCATACATCGATAAAACAGCTAGCACCAGCTCACTATTCACAGATTCCCCAAGTAATTCGCAACATTTCGCCAATCTGCCCTAATTTCTGCATTTTTCTCCATAAGTTGCCCTCTTGCCATTTGAACAAATCCAACCATCATGTTCTTTCTTGATCTTCCTTAACAAGCTCCAGACACCTCAACACCTTCATCTAGCCTTTAGTTCCCCTTTCCCATCATTTTTCCACCTTCAAAACCTCCAAAAGTAGCTCTCGGCCTCCTCTTGTAGATCCTCCTGTAGATCCCCTGCAGCCTCCTGTAGAATTTCCTGTGAGTGATTTTTCGAAGTCTAATTGCAAGGGAAGTCTTCAGAAGGGTACTAGGGGCTTCTTAGGACCTCTCGACACCTTTCTTCCACCTCTACAAAAGCCAACTCCATCTTCCTTCGCCACCAAACCTATGCACAATCACAACCAAATAAATCACAAGCATAATATTTCACATAAAAACACTCAAAAGCACAAAAATATGTTTTCTTCTCATTTCTTTTCAGAAGTGGCTTGAATAAATGCAATTTACCTTTTTCAGTAGTCAATGGCACTCATCGCATTAGTTTCTATCTCTTTTTCTGCAAAAGTAGGGTTAGTTGGATAAATTAGGGTTTGCTAGGGTTTGCCTTACATTCCAGTCTTCTTTCTCTTTCCACAAATAGAATAGCCTCTGTAGAGTTAGCTTTCTTTCATCATGGTTAAAAGCTTTTTCTGGAAATTCATAGAAGCAGGCTTGAGCTCCTAGTGATCTTACGCCAGCTGACCAAGTGACAGCCTGCATTAAGAGCTAGTACTTGTGCATACAGCATCATCGCTTCCAAGTTTGTTACGAACTACTGGGTTAATAAAATAAAAGTAGGAAGCCCCAGGAGTTGCAGCATTATTGCTGCAATACTGGTGCTCACCACTTCCCCCAAACCTTGGAGTGATAATTTATTTTCTTGTCAAGTTGTTTATAGCCTATTTTGTCTCACATGGGTACATGTGGAAAATTGTATTATTATAAATATGTTTTAAGTGAAATTATAAGCGTGACTAGTGTAATGTGAACAGTCACTATGTAATGTGAAGAGTCGTGAGGGTAGTCCAAGAGTCAAAGCATAATATCAAGGGTCAGCCCACCCTTTGCTATATATAGAACCTCATAATGCATAGTAAGGGCTTTTGGGAGCCAAGATTTTGGCTAGGCATTGCTTAGAGAAGTCTTGGAGAGTATTGTGATGAGACTTGGCTTCTCCACAGCATAGGGCGAGTACATCTCTTTCGAGGAGTAGGCAGTGTTGACTATGATGTTCCACTATTGGGGCTAGCCGTTGTCAGTGGTGTCTGTATGGATGGAACTTTCACTTAACAATATAACTGGGCCAACATGTTTTCATCCATATGTTGTTATTGTAGTTCGACTTTTCTGGTTACTTTAGCAATGTATGTTATTTAACTTACGTATTTGTGTATGAAATATTTTGTATAAAATTGTATGAATCTTGTTGAAGACGTGTTGTTGTATTAACCAGTCACTTTGGATTATGGATTATTCTGGTTCCAGCCTGTGATGTCATTCTGCTCGTGTATTCCTTTCAAGCTCTGTACTATTATAGGCTTCTAAGGGACACACTTTCCTTCCCCTCTATGTGTTAGAACCCCCATGCATCTCACTTGAGTCGCTACAAGGTCACAGACTTGCTTTTGACGAAGTTATCATACTTACCTCTGCAAGCTACCGTGGGCATGACACTACTTTATTATCCACTATTGGGACTCCTACTCCAAACAGTCTGAGGTCTAGTTGGGAATTCTTACCAGGGAGATCCCTGACACATTGGTAGGTCCAGCACTGTCAACAAAATATCATATCATATATACTAATTTTTACCATATTTAGTGATCCATAGATAATTGGCCTACAACCTATCCATCCCATCAACATAGATTCTTGTTGCGAAATATAAAGTATTACTATTTTAGTAGCATGAACTTTCTGGAGTGCTGAATTTTGGCTACAAATGAAATAATGTGAAATGGTAAAAAAGAATCCATGGATTGGGAACAAAGTGAAAAGATATAAATGTGCTCATAACTTAATCCCAACTGCCACTCTAAGGGATGCCAAAAATGATCTTTGTAGCATGTGAACATACTTTAGACAATCTACTAGGATTAACTTATGTTCAATGCAACTGCTCCAGCCATGGACTTTGTTTATCTCTAACATCATTCAAGATAATAATAAAAAATGTCATTGAAATTTATGTGATGATGTTATTTTAGTTGCATGATATTTATGGAGTGTTGGTTGAGTACAGATGAAACATTGTGAAATGGTAAAAAGATATCCAAAAAAATGGTTGTGGTCCTTCATCATTAGAGAGTATGCATTAGCTTTATATGTCCTACAAAATTAAGTAACAAAGTTAATTGAATAAATGTGCATTCTCTCTTGGATATTCTCTTGAGCTTCTATTGTGCCACAAAATTCACTTCTTGCAATCTATATTTGTGAGATTTGAGGGTCTTATCAACAATGACTTGTTGCATTGTGAAATGGCTAGATTTCATATTCCACACCAAAGTTAAAGGGTGAATCCATGAATATGGGTTACACTTTTGGGCCAAATGTGGCAACAAAATTTCACGTTTTTCCTCTTTTATCAAATTGCAGCCCTCAAAATTCATATAAACATTGTGAATTTTGATTCAATGAAAAGGATAATATGAGGAGAATTATTGTGTTGTCCTAATGATATCTTTTGCAAAAAAAATTAGTGCCATATAATTTCTCAGTTTTCCATTAAATGCAATATATGTCCTTTGAAATTTTTGTAAAACTTAAGAGGTATGTGTGTGTTAAGGTAGCATAACTTAGTTTAAGATGTGGAATTTGAATCTATATCTATATCTATATCTATATCTATATCTATATCTATATCTATATCTATATCTATATCTATATCTATATCTATATATATATATATATATATATATATATATATATATATATATATATATATATGAGAATGCTCTACATGGAGAGAACTAAGTTTTTAATATTAAAAAATATATTTTTTTATTGTTTTTCAAAGTTGGCGAAATAATATTTCAATTTCATGTTGGAGACACATGTGTTCATGTAATCATTTCTTCAACTCTTTAAATAAATTAAAAAACCAAGAGTACCCTTTTGAAGAGGACCCGTAAAGGAAGATAGTGGTATTTTTTGAATTTTTTTTGTTGTGTATATTTTATGTTATTGGTTTTTTATTCACCCCCTTTGAAATTGTCAAAAAAAAGTTTCAAGCATTATGTTTAAAAGAAATAGATAAAAAATATCATATGAATTCAAACATGTCAAACTCATATTTCATTGGATAGAGGGTTCCTTCCCAAATCCAACATGATCAACTCTACCACTTAAGGACAAATTTTTCTTGGAGTTTGCTAGGGTACAAAATGGTGTTGCAAATAAATCTACAAAAGAGGAGCTAAAACTTTGTTTTTTAGGCCCTCAATAGCTCGATTGAGCACTTAAAACACTCAATCGAATGTTTGGAATTCAAATTTCAAATAGGTCAATCGAGGGTTTAAGAAACCCCCGATCGAGCCCTTAATACTTGTCTTTAAGCGAAATATAAAATTTATTTATTCCACAAAAATAATTTTTATAAATATTCAAATATATTCCAAATTATAATTTTCTTACATTATAAATCTAAGTTTTATTTTATTTTACCAAGAAAATAATTATAATAATATATAGAACTTTCTATAAAATATTTTAACCTTGATTTTTCAATTTTGAAATTCTTAAAAATGATAATTTGTTTATTGTTTTGATTTTAAATATAACATATTTTTATAGTGAATCATTTTATAATCTTTTATGTAGAAAATTTCAATAAAAATAAATCAAACTATAATAAATAAATAAATAAAACAACAAACTAAAGTAAACTAAACTAAAATTTATAATATTATTATTTTAAAAATAATTTCATATGCACATTTAAATCTAGATTACTCAAATTCAAATTAGTCAAATAATGTTTTAAAATTTATGATTTCCTTATGTTTTTATTATTTTAAAAATATATATTGCAAACCTAAGTGAGGAGTAAAAATTTCTATATATACTTCGCACTTGTGTAGACTAAGGACAAAATTGAGTGCAATCACATTTTACAAGTTGAGAGAGATTTATAACTGCGAATATCATTGCATCCATTACAACAATATTAATTATAACTTATAACTATAAGACTAACTGCACCCATTTTTTTTTTTAAACAAGTATATATATATATATATATATATATATATATATATATATATATATATATATATATATATATATATATATGATTATGACTAACTAATAAATAAAACAACAAACTAAACTAAACTAAAATTTACAATATTATTATTTAAAAAAAAATTCTTATGCACATTTAAATCTAGATTACTCAAATTCAAATTAGTCAAATAATGTTTTAAAATTTATTGTTTCCTTATGTTTTTATTATTTTAAAAATATATATTGCAAACCTAAGTCACGAGTAAAAATTTCTATATATACTTCGCACTTGTGCAAACTAAGGACAAAATTAAGTGCAATCACATTTTACAAGTTGAGAGAGATTTATAACCGCTAATACCATTGCATCCATTACAACAATATTAATAATAAGTTATAACTATTAGAGTGCAATCACATTTTACAAGTTGAGAGAGATTTATAACCGTGAATACCATTGCATCCATTACAAACAATATTAATTATAACTTATAACTATTACAACAAACTGCACTCAAAAAAAAAATTCTTCTTCTTCTTCTTTTGAACAAGTGTATATATATTTGATTTTAATAGATATTATGACTATGGGAATCGTGTTTATTAACTCTTCAATGAATTTTATAAAATACATATTTCCAATAGTGCCAAATTCACATTTTTGAGTTACACTTATTCATATAAAAAATTATAATATTTATTAAAATCAAATTGATAAATTTTCTTATGTTTAATCAATTTATTATTTAAATTATATTTATAATCAATTTATTATTTAAATTATAACATTGAAAATTTAAATCATAGTAAAAAACTATTTTTTAAGTTACTAAATTAGAAATATAAGAATATTACAATTTCAATTGCAACTTAGATAGAATCCTTTTTCAAATCTATACACCAAAACGCTAGAAATGTAATGAGAAATTAATGCATGTCATTGTTAATTACATATTCAAATGTAATTAGTAATTAAATTCAGTTTTTTTTTTTAACTATCAAATACTTACAATTTTAAAGTTTGCATATCATTATTGATATTTAGATAAATGTTAAATTTCCATCTTTAAGGCTCGATCAAGCCATAAAGCTCGATTGAGCCTTAAAGCTCGATCGGGCTCCTAACTTGGGATTATAGAGGAGCTCAATCGATGGTTTGTTTACAAGCTTGATTGAGCTAGTTTTAAGTGCCTCAACGGCTTGATCAAGCACTTAAGATTGCTTGATAAAGCATCATTTTTTTCACGAAAACGCACCCTTATTTCACCAAAAAGTGTGACCTAGCTCCATGCTATCACCATCAAGTGCTACCAAGTGACATACCATTACTTGTACTCTAGCTTGTGGGTGTGTGCCAAAACATGCAACGGTGATTGGGGCAGGTGTAACTTCATGGCTAGTTTGGCAAAATAAATGTCCCTTGAAGTCCTGTTGTAGCATTTTCTTGGCCAAAGGAAAAGCTACTAAAAAATAAAATTGTTTACAATTGGTTCCCTAGCTAGACTCTTAGTCATATAATTTGTAGCTAAGGGAAAAAAAATTGGGGTTCACAATGGCCATTTGGGCTATTGGGCCTAATGGTTTATATGGGAAAAAATGGGTTTATTTTACCAAAAAAAAAAGAAGTATGGGGCTTGAAAACCCAATCTCTAAGTCTATATTCCATGATTTATATGTCATCAAATTTCACCAAGTAACCAAATCACAAACCAAAACAATGCCCAATACATCAAGCAACCAAGTCACAAGCCAGGGCAATGCCAAATACATCAAGTGCTAAACCACAAGAATAGGGCATTGTATTGTGCGCTACACATCAGTATGCTTTCTATGGAGAGGTGTATAGAAACACTATGACCCTCGAGCCTCGTCTACTTGGTCAACATGGGATAAATCCCATAACACAAACAAACAAAAAATGAACACATAGCTCAAGCACCTAAGACATTAAGCCTTGGATCAATGGCCTAGGTGAATTTTGGGATATGAATTTGCATGATTTTTATTTCAAAATTAATTTCCGGGTTGAAATGTCAAAGGGATACAGTGCTTCGCCTTTTCATGGATGATATTGCATGCGAAATCGACGACCATAAATCAATTGCACCACAACCTTTCTTTTCGAAGTTTAATGGAACGGGGCTGCGAATTTATTATGTGGCACTCTGTGGTGAATTGTGCACCCCGCACCCTCCCCCCTGCCTCTCCTCCCCCATCTCAAAATTGTTTACCGCCTACGCCTATGCCTACCCCTCTACCCTGCAAACCATAAACCTTTCTTTTCGAAGTTTAATGGAACAGGGATGCGAATTTATTATGTGGCACTCTGTGGTGAATTGTGCGGCCCCATCCCCCCGACTCTCCTCCCCCATCTCAAAACTGTTTACCGCCTACGCCTATGCCTACCCCTCCCCCCTGCAAACCATAAACAGTTTTCCTCCAATTTAATGCCTCCACTAAAATATTGTCCTCTTTTCCATATTAACTATCAAAATCATATTTGATTTCTTTAGCTAGTAGCATCATGTTCCTTCAGTAGCAGGAAAAGTGTATTGCATATTTCTTAGTTGCATTTCATGTCATCATATGGGACAAGTTGATGAGCGGATGAGAGCTGCAGGAATTAACAAATAACTTTATTTTTCAATATAATTTTGTCTTGTTACAATTACTTGTTGATGGATGTCTATGTAGATTTATATGAACAGTGAAAATATATTGAGAGTCAACAACATATTTAGTCTTACTAATCATGTTTGTGTGGATTTCTACATGTTAACTTTCCATTTTTTCTTTAAAGTATGATCTAATAATAGAGATTTTTTTTCTAGATTTGGAAACAACTCTAACATTAGGGGCCTAAATTGCATGGGGGAGAAACATATGATTTAGGATGTTGATGGAAGCAAGCAGGATGTTGGGAAATTTTTGTGGAGATGTCATTTTGTCAAAAAATGATAAATTTCATTCTCTCATATATATTCTCCATGTTCAATTGTAAAGAAATTTCTATGGTTAATGTTCCTTTGTATGCAACTACAAGTAGAAATTTCCCAACAACTTCTAGACCTGCTCTATTCATCTATGAAATATTGTAAATTAACTAGATATGTACTTTAATAAGATACCAGAGAATATATTTCTAGATACACTGCTAGTTCTCTACCATACACTGATGTATAATACATGAAAGCTAATGGATAATTAAAATCCTACTACATTAAATGCATGAGAACTTGTGCACCTATTTTTATGTGTTCGATTGCTATTGCGACCTCTCTCTCTTAATAACATCATTTAACTCATCATTTTTTCTTGTCCATTGTGATATCAAGCATGGAATGTGTCTTTTCTTTAGTTCTAATTATAATTCTCAGACTGGGCTTGAAGTTGCTTGTCTCCATTTATATGATTAAATCATTTAATGGAATTGATGGGAAGAAAGGTAAATAAATTGCTTAATTCAAAATAATTTTATAGTTGTGAAGGAAGCATCATCTTCTCTTGATTTTTATATTGAAGTGTTACATTAATGTAGATATGCATTTGTATGCACTTCCAAAAAGAGATGATCACATTAAAGTCAATTTTGCAATTTATTGTATTATTTAGTGTCAAATTCTTCCATGAAGTCAGAGATTGTTTTCCTGGATTATATGAACTGTGGACTAGTAAGATTGGAGTCTCACATAACTACAAGATAACAATAGCTGTAACCATAAATATACAGAATAGGAATTTTTTATGTCAAGTTATTAGTGAACCATTTATTTTATAGAGTATAAATGACACATACATCTTGCAAAACAGTTTGCACACATAAAGATGGGGACACTGGTAGTAATGAACCACAGAGAGAAATTTGTTTGTGCCCTAAGAGAGAAGATGTTCTTTAAAAAGAGAAGCAATTGGACACATATTAGAGAACCTTCCTGCCAGGTAAACCTTGTGTTATGTGTGCTCGTGAAAATAAATTCATTTATAATTTTGAAAAGATGATATATAATGTCAATGCTAAGCTAGTGCCATGTGAAAACCTTATAATGGATTTTTTCCACTTTCCTCTAATCAATTAAAATTTTGCAAGCTTAATTCAAGGAACATGGAAATTTAATGGTTAAGGAGTGCCCCTTCCATTATGTCTCTCTATTAAATTATGAGTTTGTTACTGAGAAACATTGTTTCCTTTTGACATCTAAATTTTCCAGTTGGGTTTCATAAAATTGATGATTATTCTGAGTTTGGAATGGGTGATATGTTTGATTATTGTATGATATTGTAATTTTTAAGAAGGGTTATCCTCCTTTGATATATTTTCACTGTTGTGAATTTTCTTTAGACATCTATTAGAATCTTAGTCTCATTCAAGAAAAATAGAATACATTTGTCTCGAATGCTAATTTATTGAGGCAAGATGTTGAAGCATGCAAACTTCCAATAAAATAAGCTTGAATCCTAGGGTTGTATGATCTAGAATATTTTAGAATTTTAGTTACATCATCACTAGCCATATTTTTCATCACTTTTGTTTATTTATCTTCTTGCTTTTTTGTATGCTAATTATGGAAGAAGCAACAAACTATAAGATAAAACGTCTGCAACTTTATATGAAACACAAAATATTTTTTATCGCAATTTAAGAAGACATACAAGAATAGGAAAACTTAAAAGATATCTTTTTCATTGTTGTTATGTGGAAGTAATTGAATATATGAACAACATCATGGGAAAATTCAACCTCAACGAGAAATACAATGAGCCATACACTTGTGCATGAGCCATTGCAACAAAATCCTCATGTAGAGACTTCTTGACATATAGTAATGTATTTTATTTAAGCTCAAAAATATTGATTCTATTTGCAAGTTCTCTTAAGCATCCATTCCCTCATCTATTTTGGTATTTGGCCATAGGTCACTTACATTTTTTGTGGAATTATATGTAGATAGAAGTTGATGTCATAAGTAGAAACTAGCTTGTTCCTCAAGTAACTTGCAAGGCATCAGGACATCAATATTTCAAAGTTATCTAGACATGGCCCAGAAGGCAACTATAATGAAAGTCATGAAGAGTTTCGAAAATTTTGTGAATTCATAGAGCTAATTATTTGTGAATTCACAGAGCTAATCCCATTTTAACATGCCATGTGGGGTTCTGAGATGATATTTGTTAAGTCAATTCACAAAACTTGGATCATGTATTTTTTCTTTAAGATGGCATTTGGATCATTGATAAGGTATTTATTAAGGCAAATATGTTCAAGAATTGTGCTACCCTTTTTATTTTCAACATGTAGATTTTAACATATTGTTTGGGTAATTTTTTTGGTGACCATTGAGTGTTTTGTGTATTGGAATGTTATCTCCTCTGTTGAATTTCAAATTCCACTAGGAACATCTTCAACCTATTTATATAAAATTGAGCGAGTATTTATTAGGTCAAATGTGACCAAAGAGTGAGTATTGATTAGGTCAAATGTGACCAAAAACTTACACCTTGCTCATTCATTTTAGAACATCTCATTTGGTAACTGTGAGGATATTTTTTCTATCAAATTATAATGTCTTATGACATTTCATTTGGGAACTATAAGGATTTTCTTCTGTCAAATTTGATTTTGTATAACATCTTGTTTGTTAATTGTGAGGGTACCAAACCCATTCATATTATTATGGAATTTTGGGTCATTAATTGTTATCTTTACCAATGTTTCTAAATAAGTTGAAGAATTTCATGTGTAATTTGGTTACTTGGATGTTCTAGTTTTCAAGTTTTTTAGATAATTTGTAGAGTGACAGGTGAAAATTTCATTCAATGGATGTTCTTCTTTGCATCTTTTCTAAATAATTTGTAGGGCAATTTGGTTCATTGGATGTTCGTTCTTTTCAAGTTTTCATACTTTATAGCATGACAGGTGAGTGTTTTTTAAAGTTTTCTCAGTAATTTGTAATTGCATGACAAGTGGGCATTGATTGTTGAGCACCTCCCATAGAGAACGAGTGAGGAAATTGAGAAGTGTTGGAGAATGAGAAGTCAAGAGATTCATCACAGAAACGATTAAGAGTTGTTGGAGTAGTTCCTTTACAATTTTGTTTGTCCAAAAATTATTAGAAGGTTATAGGCTACACGGATGTGAGAAGACTCATGAATTTCTAACAATATTTAGGATATTTTGCAGTAAATATACATGTATTTACTATTGGAAAGACCACATAGTCTCCATTGCAAAAGATGTAACCACTGAAAAAACAAATTATAATAATAGAACATGATTTGAAAACCTTTGTATAAAATTCATGTAATAGCTCTCTGTTAGACATGTTTAAACTTTATTTTTCATTATGAGCATCTATCGCATTATATTTTAACTCGTGTTTTCTTGGACTTTTAATGACAACCGTAATGTTTGTGGTAGTTTACATGTTATATATTTTTGGAGTTTTTCAAGGTATACTTTTCTAGGGGATTTTTCTAGAATTTGGTAAGGATTTCTTAGAATCACAAGTTTACCTTGTGAACTCTCCAAGATTAGAGTCCCTCAGGGATTAGAGTAAATTCTCCACGATTGAAGTGCCTCAAGGATTAGAGTAAACTCTCCATGATTAGAGTGCCTCAAATATTAGAGTGAACTCTCCAAGATTAAAATGTCTATGGATTTTTCAAGATGTGCGATTAAAATGTATATGGATTTTCAAGTTGTTAAATCCATATAGTCAAAAACCTATTTTAAAGAATAAAAAATAATGATTTGACTAACAAAAATATTTTGCAAGATTTCATCAAAAAATATAAAAGATAAAAATTAGTTATACAACACCATAATGTTTTTATGGTAATCACAAGACTATGAACAAATTAGTTTTTTCAAGTTACATTTGTCCATATACATGGAATATATTATATTTTTCCATAAACTTGTTAGCCATACAAAAAACCCCAATCATTGCAAGTTGGGGAAAAATAGTACATTAACAAGTTCTTCTTTAGTGAAAGAATAGTGCCATTATAGACCCATGAAAAAGGATAACAAGAACCCATTCACATAGTGGGGACCTATCTCGATGCTTATCAATGATTTATGTTGCAGTTGATGGTGATCCTATGTCATCTTTGACAACTCCATCCGCACTTGATACTGCTCTTGAGAGAGTATATCAATGGACATATTTTGAATGTCCGCAAAGTAATCTATGGTAAAATATTGAAATTGAGAACTCCAATTATTGCTTCTCTATAAAGGGGTTTTAAATTGTCTTTATGAACTCAGTAGATGCCTTTAATTTGATTACATATTAGCTTTGAGTTGGTGAAGACTGCAATATCATTGACATCATGTTTTTTCACCTCTTTCTGTTAGGACATTCCGACACATAGGAAATAGTTAAGTACAACTTGGTCTAGTATAGAGTTAGGTATAGAGTTAGGTAAAGTGTGTTTCTTTACCGTTTTACATTTTGTAACTTACAATCCGACGGTCACGATATGTAGTGATCCAACGGTTCATTCTCTCCTCGGTATTACCGACACTTGATCCGTGGCTTGACACTCGATTGGTCCATGATTTCTATTTAAAGCGCATGGAGGGTCATTTGTAGGGTAATCTGTGCATGAGAGAAGCATATGTAAATTTTCATTCTTTTATTAATAAATTGCCTGAAGTGGCCGCGTTGGCTCAGGCCGTGGACTGTTTCCCTCTTTGAGGGTTTTAACCACGTCAAAAATATTGGTGTATTGATCTGTGATCTGGTTGTGAGTGGTGTCCTTTGGTGTTCTGTCTGAGGAACTTACCCTGTAAATTCCTACATGGTATCAGAGCTATTTGAGGGCCGCGTCCGTTGGTGATCCAAATCTAAAGCCGGTAGAACTGCATCCGACTGCCGTTTCCTAGATCTATTGTTTCTGACTGCTTTCGGGCATAGAGGACTGCTCTGTTGTGTTGGGAGCATCTGTTCCAGTGAGGAACCCCTTTCGTTTCAGGCGAAAAGGTTTCCGGTAGCCCTAGCTGCGTCATTTTTAAGATCTGGAGGTATACAGTGTTTATTTGCAGTTTACAGTTATTTTCTCTCTGCTTATTTCGGTTTCGGTTTACTTAGCCTTTTTTATTACCGGATCTATACCTTTCATTTCTGTGTATGGTCTTTGCCCTGCGACTCTGTTCGATCTGGGCAAATCAGAAACAGAAAGGAAGGATTTTTCTCATGCGTATGCTCTTTTCCCTGCACCTTAGTGTGATCTCGGAAAATCAGAAACATAGAGAAAAATATTTAGTTTCCGGCCAAAGCTAACTTTGAGCCGCAAGGTTCATTTTTGAAAATATTTAGTTTTTCAGCTAAAGCTAACTTCGAGCCGTAAGGTTCGTTTTCTTTGCATGTCCGTGTTGGGTTTTGTGTTTTTGTTTTGTAGGGAAAAAGAGCTTTCTCAAAGCAAGCACACAACCCAAAGCACCCCCCCCCCCTCTCTCTTGCTCTCTCTCTCTCTCAAATTTTTTGTATAGCTCAATTGGTTCAAAGCTATCTTAAGAGAGTAGAGGTCTTGGGTTCAAGTCTCCATTTTGTGGGGGTGGACTTTTTCATTTCCGGACATTCCCGCACTTCGTCGGCAACTTCATCAACTTTTTTTCAAAAAGCCATAACTTCTTCATCCGGAAGCCATTTTCAGAGCCGTTTTTTTTAAACCAGCCTAATTTTTCGAGATCTATCCATTGGAACACTTAGTTTCAGCATCTTCAGCTTCAGTTTCTGTTGAAATGGAAATTCAATACCAAGTTACCCTTGACAGCACCAACTACTTCCAATGGTTGGCCTACATTGAGGATTTACTTAGAAGTAAAGGTCTCTAAAGAATAGCCTCAGGCCAAGAAAAGAAATCGAAGGATGAAGATAAGGCTGCTAAATGGGAAAATAGGCAAGATCAAGCACGTGGATTGATAGGGATGTCTATTTCTCCAGATCTTAGATTCCATATTGCAGAACTTGATACTCCTGATGAAGAAATGAAACAAATCAATAAAGTTTTTGGGATTAAAAATGAACTTCGAGCCCATCAACTTGAAAATGAGTTGCTTACATTGGACCCTAATAATTTTTCTTGCATTGAAGATTTATTTTCCAAGTTCAAGACTCTTAGATATCTCTTGGAAGGTGTTAAAGTTAAGAAAGAAGATAGTAACCTTATCTATTCCATTCTTACTAAGTTGGGACCAGCCTCTCTGAGTTTGTTTCCACCTTCCATTCTACAAGAGAAGCCTTCATTTCTCAAGGAACAGACTACAAGTCCCCTTCCTTTGACTCTTTTTGTGATTCTTTAATAAGAGAACAAGAAAAACTCTTACACCTTGGTCTTCTTAATCTTGGAAACTCTTCCAAGAAAGCGTTAGCCGCCCAGCAGCAACCAAATTCAAAGAATCCTAAGAAGTCATATCCTAAAAAGAATGGTCCTAAACCAAACAAGGGTCCAAAGCAATCTCAGCCTCAAAATGAAAAATCATTTCAACAAAATGATAAGACAAATAGAAACAAAGGGAAGAAGACTGATAGACATTGCAACTTTTGTAATCGAGATGGCCACTTAGAATCCAAATGCTTTAAGAAGATGGAAGCCTTGGAAGCAGCGATGAAGAAACATAACATCCATTTGGAGCATTCTTCACCTTCAACTTCATCTTCAGGAATGGCACTTTCTGCATGTGGTTTTCAATCATCTCGGTCTGGTTATGCATTAAATGTATCTTCTTCTTCTTCTCATTCTCATGAGTGGCTCATTGATTCTAGAGCTTCTTATCACATGGCCAAAAACAAAGCCATGTTTTCTTCTTTAAATGATTGTAACACCAAAAATATATATGTTGGTGATGATAGATCTCTTAGTGTTGTAGGGACTGGAACTGTTCATCTAGACAATGGTCAGTTTAATGATGTATTATGTGTTCCAACCTTATCCTACAACCTTCTATCTGTATATCAGATAACTCATTCAGGTGAAGGTAAAATCGTTGAATTTTCACCTCATGATGTTGTAATCAAGGACTTAAGAGATCCTAAAAATATTTTGGCTACTGGCATTGCTGATGATTCTACAAGGTTGTATAAGTTTCACAACTTTGGGTCATCAAATATTCCCTCAGTATTTGTTGCTCATAACGATGAAGTGAGCAAACTTTGGCATGAGCGATTTGGTCACTTAAACTATCGCTCCTTTCAGCATCTATGTAAAGAAAATATGGTGACAGGTCTTCCTATGGTATCTTGCAGAGATGGTGTTTGTTCCGGATGTGTACTCGGAAAACATCATCGGGACAGTTTTGAAAAACGTGCCTCTTGGCATGCCTCAGCCCCTTTACAGCTTGTGCATAGTGATTTATGTGGTCCACTTCCTGTTGTTTCATTCTCTGGCTGCAAGTATTTCTTAACTTTCATTGATGATTTCTCCAGACGCACTTGGGTATACTTCTTAAAACTCAAGAGTGAAGTATTTAACACATTTTTGGCCTTCAAAGCCTTTGTTGAAAAACAATCTGGACATCAAATTCTTAAGCTAAGATCTGATAATGGCGGAGAATATGTTAAAAACACATTCATCAACTTTTGCACTGAGAATGGAATTCAAATGCAACATACTGTTCCATATACTCCACAACAAAATGGTGTAGCTGAAAGGAAGAATCGCACCTTAAAGGAAATGGCTAATTATATGCTACAATCTAAAGGACTTGGTCTTAGTTTTTGGGCAGAAGCAATTAACTGTGAAAATTACATAATAAATCGCACTCCTACTAAGGCTTTAAAGAATATCACTCCAGAAGAAGCATGGAGCTCAATCAAACCAGATGTTAGTCACTTTCATGTTTTTGGAAGTGAAGCGTGGGCCCATATTCCAGATGAAAAGCATAAAGCTTTAGAACCTAAGAGTGAAAAATGTACTTTTGTTGGATATTCTGAAGATGTCAAAGGCTATAGACTTATTCCATTTAAGTCCAAAAATGTTATCATTAGAAGAGATGTAAAATTTGATGAAAATATATCGGCCTGCGAGCCTAGTCCGGCGGATGTGCCACCTCTCCCTATCTCTTCTACTTTTGAAAACATTTCTTCCTCAGATGATGATAGTGAGGATGACAATCCTCCCCCACCTTCTCAGGATCCTCCTTCAACTCCTCAGCTTCCAAAATGGGTCCGTGCTACTTGGGATGCAGCAGGTGATCTTGCCGGTGATCCTACAGATCAGCGACGTACACGTTCTCAATTCGAGAGAGCCTCTTCTTTACTGGCTCAAGCTCCAGTAAATTATGATCCTGACACCTTTGCAGAAGCTTCAGGCCATCCAGAGTGGGAAGCAGCTATGAATGAAGAATATCATTCATTGTTGGCAAATGATACATGGGATCTTGTTCCTCTACCAAAGGGACGAAAACTTGTTAGATGCAAATGGGTTTACAGAACCAAGTATGGACCAGATGGGAAAGTTGATAAACATAAAGCCCGTCTTGTTGCTAAAGGTTTTTCACACGTTGAAGGCATTGACTACGGTGAAACCTTCCCCCCTGTTGCCAAAATGAAATCTATCCGCCTTGTTCTTTCCCTTGCTGCCTCATTCAAATGGGAAGTCCATCAGATGGATGTTAAATCTATCTTCTTGCATGGGGACTTGCATGAAGAAATCTACATGGAACAACCCATTAGCTTCATAAAAACAGACTCCAACCTTGTATGTCGGCTTAAGAAATCCCTTTATGGTCTCAAGCAAGCTCCTCGAGCTTGGTATGCCAAAATGGATAGATTTCTTTTAGAATCTGGCTTTTCTAGGTGTCATTCTGACAATACTGTCTACACCAAGCAAGTGGGCAAGTCTCTTATCATTCTTGTTCTTTATGTTGATGATCTTATCCTTACCGGTAGTGATCCCAACCCTATAAACCATGTGAAGTCTAGCCTTAAAAGGAAGTTTGAAATGACAAACTTAGGACACTTACATTATTTTCTTGGTCTTCAAGTCTTGCAATCCAAGGAAGGTATTTCCCTTTCTCAGTCCAAGTATGCCTGTGATATTCTACGCCACTTTCACATGGAAGACTGTAAGCATGCCCCTTCTCCCTTTCAGTCTGGACTCAAACTTTCAGTCACTTGTACTTCTCCTGAAGTTGATGCTACCTTATACCGTCAACTTGTAGGAAAACTTTTGTATCTAACCCATACTCGTCCTGACCTTTCCTTTGCTGTTGGCCTTGTTGCTCGGTTTATGAAAAACCCACGTGAAACTCATTGGAAAGCAGCTAAAAGAATACTTCGTTATGTTCGAGGTACAGTTCAGTTTGGGATTCATTACAGTGCTGAAGCAGCTCCTCTATTGGTTGGTTTCACTGATTCTGATTGGGCTGGTGACCCTGATGATCGGAAGTCTACTGTCGGTTATGTGTTCACTCTTGGTTCAGGACCTATTGATGAGCCCCAAAAATGTACAATTATTTGGGCTCATTCAACCTCCTAATTTGGCTTAGTCCACCATTCTCATTTGTTTATTGCATGTTTTTGATTATTTTTATGTTAATAGAGTGAATTTGGTTAGTCATTATGCCAACAAGTCTAATGGGTGCTTTGTGTAGCCTTTTTGGTCAACCTGGAGACAAAATTGAAGGTCTTAATGAGCACTTGGTAGCCAAATTCGTGGGAGAACAAGCTAGAGGATTTGTAGGAAGGTGTCCCCCTCATTTATGGACCCTTACCTCGAATTCTCCACCATCAGCTCGGAGTTCAAGGGCCACCGAATCAATCAGCTCAAGGGCAGCCAAGCAAGTCAAGTTGGACTGCTGTTAACTACAAGTCTTGGGCAGCCAAGTCCCTAACTTTTAGGAGGACTGTTGGGTCCTCAAAATTGTATAAATAAGAAGGCTTGGGGCCTCATTTTGGTTAGCCAGTTAGTCATTTTGTTTTAGCCATTAGTTAGCTAGTTTGTAGTTTGATTTTTATGCAGTAGATTAGCTTTGCTTTTAGCTCATGCTCAAGTTCTTCTTGTGGACAGTTTTGATGTAACTTCTCATTTCTTGATTAATAAAGATGGATCCAGCTTTGCACCAGCTCTAAATCGCTCTTGGGAGGCTGTAGTTCTTGGGGTTGGGCCCATCTCAAGCGCCCAGTACCTCCCTTGTTTATATTTATGTGTTTGCTGCGTTCTTGAAATAAAATCTGCTCTTTAGATCTTGCTTTGTTATTGTAGTTGGTTTTGATGGGTAACGTAGCTTTTTATGCTTAGAATCGATTGGTAGGAGTTTGTATGCATTTAGATATTTTGGCATGTTCTTGATCACGTGATGTATATGGTTCTCTTTTCAAACAAGGCTGTTGTTTATTCATTCATTAACAGTTGGATTGAGTTAGCTAGGACTTGGTTCGTTTGCAAGAATTCATTGATTTGTTTGAATAAGCATTGTGCAGGGCATCTCTATCACCTTCATCACCTCCTCGTTCATCTGAGCCTCGTTCAGGTCAGCTCCTCCATCACCAAGTCTGTTTCTTCATCTCCCATCTGCTCTTTTGCCACGTAACCCTACCTTCTTGCTTTTCCATTGCCTCAACCTTCGTTGATGCAAGTCAGCCTTCCACATCATCTCACCACTCCATCCATCAGTTCCTAGGTCACTTCAGACCCCCATCCTACCTCCATAACCATCCATGCATCTTCCATCAACCATCCATCCTCAAAAATCCAATTCGTAAACATCATGTAGAAGAATTACATAACATCCTGTAGAAACTTCCTGTAGAAGCCCCTGCAGACTTCCTGTAGAAGTTCATGAACACGGTTGCATGTCATCCAGACTTTGTGAAACTCTCAGAAAGAATACTGGGGATCCCTTAGACCCTCTCTGTACCATCCCAACCTTTCCCAAAGCATTTCATCCCTTGATCCATCCCTGCACAGTGGAAAACTAGTTAGAAGCACATGCATGATAATTTCAACAACTTAATAAAAAATACAAAAATATGTTTTCTTCAGATAGTGATAACTTAGACACATGCATTTTACCTTCCTAGAAGTAATGGCATCTCTTTTCGTTGTTTGCATTCTTTCCTTTGCATCAGTAGGACTAGCTGGTAGAATTAGGGTTTGCTAGGGTTTGCTAGGGCTTGTGTTTCCTTTTGGCTTTCAGTTTCTTTTCGCAAGTAGATTAACTTCCTTTGAGTTAGCTTTCGTCCATCAGTTAAAAAGCTTCTTCTGAGAGCATATAGAAGTTGGCTTGAGCCCTAGCGGACTTGTGCCAGCTGACCAAGTGACAGCTGCAACAAGAGCTAGTACTTGTGCATACAGCACCATCGCTTCCAAGTTTGTACGAACTACCGGGTTGATAAAATTAGAGATAGGGAGCTCCAGGAGTTATAGCATTATTGCTACAATACTGGAGCCCACCATCTTTTTGGCGCCGTTGCCGGGGAAGCGTCAGAGTATTGGTGATTGTCGCTTTTCTTCTATTTTATTACTCTTGCCTTCTGCTAAGTAGTTTATTTCATTTCCATTCTGCAAAAGTAGCATAGACATTTCCTGCTTTCATAGATTAGTATTTCCTGCTTTCATAGATTAGCATTTCTTGCTTTCATAGATTAGCATTTAAATTCCGCGATTTCATTTCTGCAAGCGTAGATTAGCATTTCAATTTCGCAAGCGTAGATTAGCGTTTCCTTCCTGCAATTTCATTTGAGCAAAATAGATTAGTCCTTTACTGCTTTCATTTCAATTCCGCATTTTCATTTTAGCAAGATAGTTAGTTGCAGCTCAATCTATTTTAGTTTTGCATGTAGAAGTAGAAAAAAGAAAAAATCAACCAAAAAGATTTCATTTCATGCCTTGTAGGAGTAGAGATAAGTTAGAAAAATGATTGCACAACACCCCCACTGCTTCACACAGCCAAGATTCTCTCTTCTTCGATGGCTGTGATTGAAGAACCCCTGGGTGGACATCAAGACATATCTGAAGAACCTCTAGGGGAGAAGAAGAAGAAAACATTCCTCTGGAGCAAATGGCTACAAGCAGAGATGTTGGGAGCAACATCTTGTCCAAAGATGAATTTGAAAATCAGATCAAAGATTTCAAGAGTGATATGAGGCAGTTTCTTGCCATGCAACTGGATACCTTGCGGATCCAAAAGAAGCAAGAAGAAGCCAAGAGGGCTTTGGTCATTTTTTGTCCTAGGTGTACTAGAAAGCATCCTAGGAACGAATGTCCAATGCACTCCCTAGAAGTGTGTTTCATCTGTGAAGAATACCATCCTATAGATCAGTGCCCTTCCTTACCCAGAATCAAAGCTGCATATCAGAGAGCCAAAGGAGCCACTGAATCACTCCGTTATATGAACCAATGGAGGCCATATGGACCTAGATCTTACCAACAAGGACTGCAAGGGACACCCGAGACCTATTATGACCCCTATCAAGCCACTTTCATGCCTTCTTGGGGTCCCCCTACTCATCCTTCCTGGTCTACACCTCCTCCTTGGTCATATCCTCCTTGTTCCTTCGCAGATCCATATTATGCCCAACCAGTTGCTCATTCATTTCACTCTTATGCTCAGCCATAGCCGCATTGGAATGCACCTTATCAGGAGTGGAGGCCCCAGTACAACTCTCATCCCGCTCATTTTCCTCCACCACCTGCTCATCCACAACCATCGCCTCCTCCTCCACCAAGGCAACCCCAAATGCCTACCCAACCACAACCCCATCCATCTCCATCTCAATTTCACACCTCCGCTCAACTACCCGTACCATTTCCAAAGCCATACAATGGAGTAGCTCAACCCCATTGCAAATCTGAGGCACAATATATCCAAACAACTCCTCTTGAGCCCAATGATCTTCACCAAAGCTCAGGAAGAGTGTTGCAAAGTAGAGATTATATTGACAACATTGAAGATCCAAAAGCAAAAGAAGATTCCAAAGAGGATATCAAAGAACCATGGGTTGCACTTGATGAAGAGAAGAGATCAGAATCAAAGATTGAAAGAGTTTCCTCATGGTTACCATCAAATCTTCCATGTATTCAAGAGAAAGATCAACAAAAAGAGGAAGATGAGAAAGTCATGTTAGAAGATGACATGAAACATGATCCAGATCAACAAAAGAACCAAGGATATCAAAGCTATATTGAGATATGGTTTCAGAAGGTCACTAAGTTGCAGCAGTACTTTCTTCCTCAGCTTTGTTTGATCCCTTCAACGCCAGATCATTTGGTCTCTGAGATCTGGATACTTGTCCAAGCATGCATTTCGAGCCTTCACATCATTTTTTCTCTAATCTCGATGTGCACATGGCTCCATTGGAAGTATTCTTATACTTGAAAATGATTTTGTTCTTCAAGTAGGGTAGGGTAGAAAAAAAAAGAAAAAAAAAAAAAAAAGAAAAAAGAAAAAAATGAAAAAAGAGGAAAATAGAAATCTAAGGTGAAAACCTCCTCGGAGGCGCCTTAGATTGGCTCATTGATTGAAAACCTCCATGAGGCGGTCAATGGGTTGAAAAAAAGAGAAAAGAGAATAAGATCTCTGGGTGAAAACCTCCCTTGGAGGCGCCGAGGGCAGGCAATTAGGGTGAAAACCTCCATGAGGCGCCCTAGTTGTTTTTCAAAAAAAAAAAGAGAAAAAGAAAAAGAAAAATAAAGCTAATCTCCATTGAATAATTTCATGTTGCAGCAATGACATTGCAGGTTGCAAGAAGGACGTGTCATGACAGGAGGAGCACTCAAATCAAGGTCAAAGGACTCTTTCTTGTGCCTTTTACAGGAAGCTCTGTATTTCTACAAGAAACATCCTGTAGAACCTTTGGACGAGCCAAATCCAATTTCAAAAGTGAATCTGATGGTGGGAATCTATTGATTAGGCCTACAAGCACTTGTGTGTCCATCCCTTGCCTTCATCCATCATTTTTTCACCTCCTTGTGCTTCTCATTGTGCTTCTACAGGAACTTCCTGTAGAAATTGTGGGAAACTAGGCATGCATTTCAAAAAATGGTTTGGCGAACATGGTAGCTTCCTCAAGGGTTCAAAAGTCCTCATGCAATCTTCCAACTCCTCCTCCATCATCTCCATACTTTCATCACAGCCAAAATTCATTTTGTCATACCATGCAAACACATGCAAAGTGCCTTGAAGCAAAAATCCATAGAGCAAAATTTGTTTTTGCCATAACTTGAAAACCATGCATCCATTTGACAAACCGTTTTATGGGGAATTGTACAAGGTTGATGACAACATGCCTGAGCAGTTTCACGCAATTCTAGTGCACGGTTTCCAAGAAATCAGCCTCCATCACCATCAGCCATTTTTGCATTTTCTCCATATCCGTGCATCCGTTTTAAAACCTGTTTCATGGGGAGATGCACATGGGTGATAGTAACCTACCAAAGCAGTTTCAGCCGATTCCGATGCACGGTTTCCGAGAAATCGAGCTCTGAAATCTTCAGCCATTTTCCATTTTTCTCGAAATCCGTGCATCCATTGATCACGATTTTGATATGGGAGATGCATAATGATGATAGGAACATGCTCCCCAAGTTTTAGATCAATCCACTTCACCGTTTGGGAGAAATGGCGAAAACGAGTTCTGGTCCTGTGAAAATTCAATGGCAGCAGTTTGAGGGCGCAAATCTGAACGTGGAAATGAACTCTTGTTGCATGCATCTGGCCAAAGGACACCTGCACAAGGAAACCAGCCATGAATCAGCAACCAAGCCATCATGCAACCATAAAATCAAATGCATGCAGCAATGACAGCCCACAACAGCTCACGGCAGCCATTCAACTTCGAGGTATGTGACTGACCTCATTCTTCTATTGCATAGATTTAATTTGAAAACTGCATGAATTGATGGGATGGTGGAATTAAGCCACGGATTAGCGAGGCTCAACCGATTGTCTTCTCTAGCGCTCAAGGCAAAAATCACGCAGCATGATCGGCCATTCACGTGGAAGTTGAAAAACACAGTTAGTGTTAGATCAGTTGAACTCCAGTGCACAGGACGTCAAATAATTACAGATAGATGAAGACATGCAGTTCATAACATCACTGCAGTTCTAAAACGCCAGCACACACGTTTTGCCACCTCACTCCACCAAAAATCACGCAGAATTAATGAGCGCTCAGCTGAAGTTCACGAACTACTATTCATCTGCACTTGCCACATCGTCAACTGAAGTCTGCACAATCTATCAACTTGTCATCCTCCACCAAGCTTTCTCGGCCATATTTTTTTAAACCCACCTATGCAAGGGCATTCTACAGGAAATGGGTGGGTCTTCTACAGGAAAGTGCAGCAGAGACTTCCAGAGCAGAGAAGCCTAAGGTTCTTCATCCAATTTGAAGCTTGAAGAAATGCAGTCAAGGTTGTTGCAAAACAACTACAGCCCAAGAACAAATGGATTGCTTCTCCGCGGCAGAGTTTGGACAGACTAAACAGGGATAGAGCGCTCCTGAATCAAAGTTGTATCTTCCAGATGTGTTCTGGTTTTTGAAGGGTTGTACATCAACGAATTAACAGATTATTCCTCCTTGAAATGAATTTAACAGAGAATAATCCAACAAAAGCAGGTGTAATGGCAGTATCTATCTCTATATTGACTCGGATCAAATATACTTAAGTGAAAAATACTACCTTCCGGCATTCTAGTCCAAAATATGGGTCCTAAGAGTTAATGTTGAAGTCTGCCAGCACTGTATTTCAGCTTTCTGCATTATCATGCCACTGCCCTATGCTTGCAATTACTTCTGTCACTTGTCAATACAGTGTATTGTCTTCAATGCCTGAGACATTTCCTATCAATGATCTTAAGGAAAGCTCTGTTTTCGGCACCTGAATTGGGGCATTTGAATTCAGCAATACATTATATTGTTTCTGCTGCCCTGTGTGATATTTTCCAACTATGATAGGAAAATACAGCGTATAGAAAAGAGAGCACTGACATTGGCCACCTGATTTCTCAGCAATACACAGCATGCTATTTGAGACATATTTCAGAAACACGGCATAATGTATTTGCTGCCTGTGATGTTTTCCGATTATGATAGTAAAAATAGCACTGCTTCAGGCTCTAGATTTCTTAACATTATGCATACTGTTCGGGGCATCTGATTTTTCAGCATCAATTCAGGGTAGATGATTTTTCAGTAGTAAGACATAATACATATTTCATTGCCTGTGATCTTTCCAACTATGAAAGTAAATAGAGGACAGGTCAATTTGAGGCACATGATGTCTGTTTCTACAGGAAGCCAAGAAGCAGTTTCTACAGGAAGACAGAAAACAGTCAGCACAGGACTTTCTACAGGAAGTCTAGAAACGGAGGAACAAAAAGGGAAAATCGCCTGAGATTTTGGCCAAGGAGGCAGTAGCCATGCTTTCCACCATTAGCACACCTCCAAGACCAAAAAGGAAGGGAAAGAGGCAAACCTTCATGCACTTTAAAGTGAAAAAGGAGCACATAGATAAAAGTGGGCAAACCCAAACCACTGTCAAAGGAGCAAATTGTCATTAAGGACACAAAAGCTAAACAAAAGGAGGAGCCTCCTTCAAAGATATCCATCAGCTATGAACAGGGAAGCCCAAAGACATCCACTTAGAGAGAAAGAATGAAAATGTTGGACACAAAGACTGTTCTACAGGAAGACAGAGGACTGTTTCTACAGGAAGCCAGCGAACAGTTTCTACAGGAAAGGTTGAAAAGAGGGAAGCCAAACGAGAAGTCAGCCAAGATGTTAGCCAAAGAAGCCACCAGGGCCATCAAAGACAAGGAGAGAGATTGGTTGCTCAGAGGATGAGCAACACTTTCAGTAGGGGGGTGATGATGAGCCCCAAAAATGTACAATTATTTGGGCTCATTCAACCTCCTAATTTGGCTTAGTCCACCATTCTCATTTATTTATTGCATGTTTTTGATTATTTTTATGTTAATAGAGTGAATTTGGTTAGTCATTATGCCAACAAGTCTAATGGGTGCTTTGTGTAGCCTTTTTGGTCAACTTGGAGACAAAATTGAAGGTCTTAATGAGCACTTGGCAGCCAAATTCGTGGGAAAACAAGCTAGAGGATTTGTAGGAAGGTGTCCCCCTCATTTATGGACCCTTACCTCGAATTCTCCACCATCAGCTCGGAGTTCAAGGGCCACCGAATCAATCAGCTCAAGGGCAGCCAAGCAAGTCAAGTTGGACTGCTGTTAACTACAAGTCTTGGGCAGCCAAGTCCCTAACTTTTAGGAGGACTGTTGGGTCCTCAAAATTGTATAAATAAGAAGGCTTGGGGCCTCATTTTGGTTAGCCAGTTAGTCATTTTGTTTTAGCCATTAGTTAGCTAGTTTGTAGTTCGATTTTTATGCAGTAGATTAGCTTTGCTTTCAGCTCATGCTCAAGTTCTTCTTGTGGACAGTTTTGATGTAACTTCTCATTTCTTGATTAATAAAGATGGATCCAGCTTTGCACCAGCTCTAAATCGCTCTTGGGAGGCTGTAGTTCTTGGGGTTGGGCCCATCTCAAGCGCCCAATACCTCCCTTGTTTATATTTATGTGTTTGCTGCGTTCTTGAAATAAAATCTGCTCTTTAGATCTTGCTTTGTTATTGTAGTTGGTTTTGATGGGTAACGTAGCTTTTTACGCTTAGAATCAATTGGTAGGAGTTTGTATGCATTTAGATCTTTTGGCATGTTCTTGCTCACGTGATGTATATGGTTCTCTTTTCAAACAAGGCTGTTGTTTATTCATTCATTAACAGTTGGATTGAGTTAGCTAGGACTTGGTTTGTTTGCAAGAATTCATTGATTTGTTTGAATAAGCATTGTGCAGGGCATCTCTATCACCTTCATCACCTCCTCGTTCATCTGAGCCTCGTTCAGGTCAGCTCCTCCATCACCAAGTCTGTTTCTTCATCTCCCATATGCTCTTTTGCCACGTAACCCTACCTTCTTTCTTTTCCATTGCCTCAACCTTCGTTGATGCAAGTCAGCCTTCCACATCATCTCACCACTCCATCCATCAGTTCCTAGGTCACTTCAGACCCCCATCCTACCTCCATAACCATCCATGCATCTTCCATCAACCATCCATCCTCAAAAATCCAATTCGTAAACATCCTGTAGAAGAATTACAAAACATCCTGTAGAAACTTCCTGTAGAAGCCCCTGCAGACTTCCTGTAGAAGTTCATGAACATGGTTGCATGTCATCCAGACTTTGTGAAACTCTCAGAAAGAATACTGGGGATCCCTTAGACCCTCTCTGTACCATCCCAACCTTTCCCAAAGCATTTCATCCCTTGATCCATCCCTGCACAGGGGAAAACTAGTTAGAAGCACATGCATGATAATTTCAACAACTTAATAAAAAATACAAAAATATGTTTTCTTCAGATAGTGATAACTTAGACACATGCATTTTACCTTCCTAGAAGTAATGGCATCTCTTTTCGTTGTTTGCATTCTTTCCTTTGCATCAGTAGGACTAGCTGGTAGAATTAGGGTTTGCTAGGGTTTGTGTTTCCTTTTGGCTTTCAGTTTCTTTTCGCAAGTAGATTAACTTCCTTTGAGTTAGCTTTCGTCCATCAGTTAAAAAGCTTCTTCTGAGAGCATATAGAAGTTGGCTTGAGCCCTAGCGGACTTGTGCCAGCTGACCAAGTGACAGCTGCGACAAGAGCTAGTACTTGTGCATACAGCACCGTCGCTTCCAAGTTTGTACGAACTACCGGGTTGATAAAATTAGAGATAGGGAGCTCCAGGAGTTGTAGCATTATTGCTACAATACTGGAGCCCACCACCTATTACATGGGCTTGCAAGAAACAAGCTGCCATTTCTCTTTCATCAGCAGAAGCAGAGTATCGTGGTGCCGTAGAAGCTAGTAAGGGAGCCTTGTGGCTTCATCAGATCCTGTCAGAGTTTGGCTTTCAGCAGCAGCATCCGACTACACTTTGGTGTGATAATCAAAGTGCCATTCAACTATGCAAAGATCCAGTCCAACATCAGTGCAGCAAACACATTGAACTGCACATGCACTTCATCGGAAAGCTCATTCACGACCATGTTCTTGAAGTGCAATATTGTTCAACAAATGATCAAGTTGCAGACATCTTCACAAAGGCTCTCACAGAGGCGAAGTTCACTAAACTTCGATTTATGGTTGGAGTTCAGGAAGTTGTCACTAAGGGGGGATAGGCTCTAGTGCCTCCTTCCTTCTCCTATTGTGTCATATCTGTAAATCCTTCAATCCTATCCCAAGTTGTTCTTAAGGTGGGATGTTAGGATATTCTGACACAAAGGAAATAGTTAAGTACAACTTGGTCTAGTATAGAGTTAGGTATAGAGTTAGGTAAAGTGTGTTTCTTTACCGTTGTACATTTTGTAACTTACAATCCGATGGTCACAATATGTAGTGATCCGACGGTTCATTCTCTCCTCGGTATTATCGACACTTGATCCGTGGCTTGACACCTGATTGGTCCATGATTTCTATTTAAAGCGCATGGAGGGTCATTTGTAGGGTAATCCGTGCATGAGAGAAGCATATGTAAATTTTCATTCTTTTATTAATAAATTGCCTAAAGTGGTTGCGTTGGCTCAGGCCGTGGACTATTTCCCTCTTTGAGGGTTTTAACCACGTCAAAAATACAGGTGTATTGATCTGCGATCTGGTTGTGAGCGGTGTCCTTTGGTGTTCTGTCTGAGGAACTTACCCTGTAAATTCCTACATTTTCGCCCTCCAAAAAGGGAAATATAGCGTGCTTCATTGTTTTTTTTCCTTCCATGCAATTCTCTCTTTCTATGGAGCACTTAATTGTTGCCCAATTATGAAGGACAAATTTCACAGTTGCTTGACCTGAATTTGAAAGAAGGACACTTCAATTCATAAACTCCACTTAAAATACCTAGAAAATAAGATAACAATAAATTCATATTAGACGAGTAGGAATTTATCTATTTCTTAATCCTCGACATGTTTTGAGTGGCACATAATTGAAAAAATCAATTATCTATTCCTAATCTATTCTACTAACTTCTAATAAGAATGCATTATACTTCTTTTGGCCTCTCCTAACTTACATTCTTTGAAAACTAATCCTATTTATTTCGCATCATTTGTGTAATTAATTCAAAAAAGTGAGCTTATTAAACCAACACCTTTACACACAGAGTGGGTATAGTGGTACTCATTTAACAATCCTTTGAATAAAAAACCTTTACTACAATTATCTCAACACACACACACATAAACTTTATCTCACTCTGAAAATATTATTTTATATAACTACATTAAACATTTCCATTATTCTTAACTACTAATTTATATCATAAATATAATAACACCTGCTAAGACCCATGCAATCACATAATCAGTCAAAAATTTCATGAATTCTCAGTCTGGTAGGTTTGAAATAAAAGATTTGGGAGGATCTACCTAGCTATGACACCACCACTCTACACCTCCATAAAACTGGAAACTAAATCCATTCCATCTTAAAAATGAGTATCTAACTAAGTTCATTCATTACTAGGATTTCTTTAAGTGTGTGTCATAGATTTCACCATAATTTGAATGTTGGTAAAATGGTTTCAAAGGGTTAGTGAAAATGTATATACAACAAAGGCGTGTGGAGTAAAGTGTGTTTTCAATTATGCTACTTATCCCCATTTGATAAACAAACATTAGTAGTACTAAATCACATAGTAGAGAATGTTCCTAATTTAAATGGTCTAAGGGACCACTATTCACCGGCCAAGAAATAACAAGCACAATTTCATTTTGGACAATTTAGTCTTTAATATAACTCACTTAATGATAATACATCCTTTCATAGACATAAAACCCAGATTGGGAAGATTGTAAGAGAAATCAAATAACATCATTATGCTAACTATTTCTTTGAGCAACTTATAAAAAAGCACAAACATAGAGAAATCCAATGAAGTCCCAGTATCACTGAGAAGTCGAGTGAAGAAAGCATTGATCCTTCTTCTTAGCTTCTAAAAAAAGAAGTCATTCTCAAACAAGGAATAGGATCAAGCCTCAAAATTATGCATGGAAAACCATCAGATGCCAATAAATACATAATATACAAATTAGAAGCAAAATAAATTTGGTTCATTTCTATGAACATTCTTTTGTTCCTTTCAAGAACTTGACAATTTGTAACATTGTAGGACGCTTTACAGGGTCATCAACAATGCCAAGTGTTTCCACCTGCAACAACTTGAGCATCATTTTCCTAGATCTTCCATTGAAAATCATAGGATCTACGGTCTGAATTGGTTGATCTCTTTTAATAATTTGATGGACCCAAGTCATTAAATCTCCACCATCTATATTATAGAAATTCTCACTGTAGATCACTTGATAATGCAATATACTAAATCAAAATACTTGATCTACTTCTACAAACAAACTTGCAGAAGCTTAACTGATTTTGAGAAAGATCAAATAGAACACGTATTGTTATAGACATTTTTGGGCACTACAACCCCAAGCATGAAATCTCATTAAACCAAGGGCTCCTAAGTCACTAAAAGTGTTGTTCTAACCCCTAAAGGAACAAGGTCAACTAATTACAGCTTCTCCCAGAAGTTCTCCATGAAAAACTGCTCAGAACTGGTCAAAACAGGATCATTTCAGCTGCTCCATAGGCAAAGTGCATTGCATCTCACCTAAACACACTGTGTGGGTGCGTTGCATTTCAAAAAGCCCTTCTATGGGGTGCGATGGGCGAGAAGTGACAAATGGCAGTGTCATTCCGTGAAGTGGAGAGGCATGGAAACTTCCAGAAACTTCTCCTGTGACACTTGCCTCTCTGAATTCGACCAAGGATGAGTAAGAGATCATCAATCTCCAAGTGGAAGCAAGAACTATCAGAAGGAAGACACTAATCAAATCACAAGCTAACTCATCTCCCTTACATATATCTATATATGGATCCCTCATCCCAGAGATCCAGAGGCTGGAATTTTGCATATTGTAAGGAATTGTTGTTGGTTTCTTGAGACAACATCAGATTGTTGGGTGATCTAAGCTTTGTATGAGGTGAAGAGGGGCTTCCTTGCTGAGAGGATGATGCTGGGTCAAAACAACTGGTTGTAACTCCCCTTGGCTCTTTCTTATTTATCAATAAAAGCTATTCAAGTTTTCCTCCATACTCTTGTGTCATTTATGTTTGCTGCATTTGTATGGTCAATTTACATCTGATCCTAGATTGTTTATGATTATAGATACATGTTCTTGTATAGTGCTATGCTACTATGATCTTACAAGTACTCTGTGAAGCTAGGTGTGCAAGGGAACAAGTAGCGAAAGACTATCAAGAAAGAGAGGAATCGAACCAGGAGATTAGCGCAAGACAGAGGTTGGTCTTCTTTGTTCTTCTCTATCTATACTTTATAAAGGAAAAACGAAAGTAGATTTACTTTGTTTGTTTCTAAGGTAGCTATCACACCTTAGTGGGATAAGCAGTTTTGTGTAGACACTTTTCCTTGTAACAAAATGGCGACTCCGCTGGGGACGAATTAGTTTGTTTTTTTATCTTCCTTATTGTCTATTTTATAAACTTACAGACAGAGCCTGAAGTCGAGCCAGGTAGCTTTCAAACTGCATTTTCTATGCAAATGCAAAGTAGATAAATGTCGCTTCAGTCAATCTCCGGGATTTGTTTATAAATTAAACAACTGATTTACAAACTCTCTGATTGCCCTTGTGATAGCTCTTAGATCCTCCTTAGATCTACCCCTGATTGTTGCATTACTGATTACCATTTGCTCGGCCAAAACCAATGAACTGAACTGCAAACTGTGACCCGGAACCCAAGCGAAGTCTCGTCTCTAGCCCAGCGCAGGTACTACTCTGAGAATCTGAAATTCAGCGCACTTCCCGAGTGTAGTAGGTGCGCTGCATTTCAAATTCCCTGTGTTACAGGTGCGCTGATCAGACTAGGCATTTTTCAGTTTTGGTTTCTGTGATTCATTCTTTCCAGTTCTATTCATGAATTTTGCTGCCTGTGATCAGTATATCTATGTTTGAAACCCCTTTTCTTTGTTGTTATTCCGCCTCCTTTGTACAAAAGAACTATAAATGTTTTTATGTGTTTGTTGGGTCATTTTCAATTCTCCTTTGCAAAAGTAACGTAATCGTATTGTCGTCCTTTGATTTGAAAGCATCGCAAGTGTCATTTTCAGGCATAGGAAAGAGTTTGATTGCTATAGATAGTCGATTATCCTGTTACTATTGTATTTGGTCTGAATTTATAATTTTTCTAGTGTCGAAAACAAGTATTCACTTCAAAATCGTAAGGTGTTGTGATTGCCTCCATTTTTGATTTCGAAAAGAAACTTGTTGATAATTGTCGCTTGAAAAGTAATTCAGATTTGTACATCAGCTTTCTTTTTACCATTTACATACTAAGAAAGTCGAAAACAAATACATGCATGTGCATTTGCATTTAGACTGTTTGATTGGTTTGATTTAGGAAAGTGCATTTAGAGTGTGCTCTTTGCTCTTTGTGAAAGAATTCTGTCTTTCTTTCCTTAGTAGCTAGGATTTTCATTACACAAAGAAGATAAAAAGATTGTTTATCATCTTAGATTGCATTTTAGGAATTATACTACATCTCGCGGTGAACCTGAAAGGCAAACTTCATAAATAAGATCAACTATAAAATAAATTCAATGAATCTAACAACGCTTTGGAACCCAACACACAACATTTAGAAGTCTAGGCTAGAGACATATTCCGGCGTCGTAAAGCCTGGTAACTGTTGTTCTCACTGATGGTTGGGTGATTCCTCCACTTTGAGACGATAAGTGCCAGTACAGACTTGTGCTCCCACGTACCGTCGAGTATATTTTGGGAGACCACAATAGGCTTAATCCTTTATCCATAGGAAGCCGTGTTTGTCGCCCTATCGATCGCAATGCACTGAACACAGCATTCGGGAAGATTGACTGTCGTACCGTAAAAAGTATTCTGCAGTTTTGCGATTGGTTTGGTAATCCCTCTACCTAGATTTCCAGAGTAGTCCCTTTCATTCCTTTTCAGACTCCTTAACGGAAAAGGTCCATCTGAGCACTTGTCACTTCAGGCTCATTAAAAATCGAAGGCAACTAGAGTCATCTTTTGTTTTTTCTCGACTCTTAAAAATTGAAAAAACAAGTTGTGTCAAAGCGTCTAAAATTTATTTTAAACGGAATAATCATCACCCTTTCCTACGTTGATCTTAGGTTGAGAAAATGGAGCCCACCAACCAAGGAATTCCCCTTGGAGGAAATCCTAGTCCCTTCTCCTGTTGGGGAGATGTTGGTGCACCCCATATGGCCACATTGTCGCTTCCAGGATTGACAATCGGCTTGCCCATATGGCTCTTCTCAACCTCTATTGTTCAGAACACCGCAATTCCTGAACAATCGAGTCAGCAACTAGACGAGTCCAGAGTTACCCACCAACCTTCTACTTCCTCCAATTCTTCCTCTCCTCCTTCCTCTTCGCTTGATGGGGCTGGTAAAGCCAAAAATCAAGTACCTGAGAAGAAGAAGGAAAAGAAGAAGAAAGAGAAGAAGAAGCAGCAGCCAAAAGCGAAAGGGGGCAACCAAGCGTCGTCTAGCGAAAATCCACACATTGCACCGACCAGGCCTAAATCACCATGTGTCATTTGCAAAGGAGACCACTGTCATAGAGGTTGTCCTTGCATCCCTCGGATCTTAAGGGACTGGTCTCTTCGTTTGCACAACCCGGTGTCATCAACCTCTGATGATCATGTTGAAAACACATCGTCGACTAGTGAAAGTGAAGCCCCAGGACAAAAAGGAAAATACAGATTTCCTTGTAAATTGTGTGAAGGTGATCATGCCGTCTACCGTTGTCCCTTCTTAGACGAGGCTAAAAGAGTTTTGGACGATCGTCCGGTTTCACCGTTACGACTTCCTCCTGGATATAAAAAACTCTTGCCGAGTCCATCACTAGTTGAAAAACCAGCTGACCCGCCCAGATGGTCGGCTGAAGCATCTATCATTGAAGACAAACCATCTGAACCCATACCAGACGAAAGTCAAAAGGTCGAGGTGGCAGTTGACCCGGTCTTGCCTTCAGAGGTTCCGTCTTCAGATGATACAATCACAGAAGAGAATAAGGATGACACCGTCCAAATTCTTTTCGTAAGCACAGACTCTGATGAACATGGGGGCAATTTACATATTCCTTTACCGCAGGAGGGAAGTTTGTCAGAGTCGTACCTGGCCGTCTATTTGGTCCCACCTCCAAGCAACCTAGTTGTCTCCTTCGACTGGAATCAACTAGGCAGACCCCGTTTACCAGCTAGTGTACCATTCCAAATTATTGTTCAAATATATAGAATGGTTATGGTTGGTACCATCATAGATGAAGGAGCTTCTGTGAGTATCCTTTCTTCGATTGCTTGGAAAGCGCTTGGTTTGCCATCGCTTTTTCTTGAGATGAGAAATCTAACAGGCTTTGACAAAAGGAACCAGTCGACCGTTAGGGATCCTTCCCAATGTGCCCATAACATTGAAGGGGAAAACCATTCAAATGAACGTAATGGTAGTCCAAGGACCCTTGGATTATAATCTACTCCTTGGACGAGACTATATTTATTGCATGGGAGCGATTGTCTCCTCACTCTTTAGAGTAATGTGTTTTCTGCACGAAGGAAGAGTGGTCAAGCTCATAGACCAAATTTCATTTCCCAGATCACGCATAGCAAATAGTCATATACCATCCCTGAATGGTCTTTTCACACAAGGAATGTCTCATCAATCTCTAGTCCATCCACCTTATGAGCGCGAGTGATTCAGGGGACGTGACTGAAACCCAGGGGCATGCACCTTGGTCTACCTCAGCAGGAAAACTTCGGGTATAGGATAGGTTTCCGCGAGAGGTATATGACTAGTCTGTACTCCCATCCGTGATTGGAAGAGGGGGTTATTATGGAATAAGATTCCCTCGTCAAAGTTATGTGAGTGGATTGTCTCACCTTTGTCTATTTCGGTAGACATCGCCGAAGAAGTGTTTTGTTTGCACTGTGAATAGAACAATCTTTGGTAACCTGAAAGAGGTAAGCCTTTCCTGATAAAACAAATGTTTTATTTGCAAATTGAGAGGTAACCTCGAAACTCTGTTTTATACCTAGGGGCATGCAAACCTTTTGGCATGCAAGCAAAGAGCGACTATTTATTTTTTAAATTTGTAGGTCCTCTAACCCTTTCAACTCGTAGGATTGGTCGTTTCCTAACTTGCATAAAGAAAGGATGTGGGGAAAAAATCTAAAAGTTGTCGTTTTTATATATCAGACATTCTTATTATACGACTGGATTAATCGAGCAGTTTTAGCGCATAGTTCAAGCTCGTTAAAAAATAAACATAATCCCTGAGCAAATGTTTCCCCCCACGTTTAAGCTCATTAAAAAATGAAATATTTCCCGGTAAATAACCATCGTGAATGTAGTACTTTAGCCTTTAAAACCCTTGGTCGTGTTCTCACCATCACCTCCACTCTGTATTGGTCGATCATTCACCTCCATTTGATTGTTTACCCCTTTTGAGGAACAGCTACAGAGAGTGATCTCACTAGCCATCCTTGTAACAATGTCGTGATTGGAACATTCCAAACCTTACCTGGAATCAGCTGCTACCCATTTTTATCACTCGTTCCTCAAAAGACGATTCTCCTTTAAGCTCTTTTCAACTGACTCGTAAAATATGAAAAGATTGTCGAGCCATTGGCCTCTCCAGCTCGTTAAAGGGATCGGAAGTGCTATCCCTCCTTTAGATTTTAATCTTTTTGGACCTGAGGGATTATTACACAAAAAGATCGAGTGCTTGTTTTGTTCGGCTCGTTAAAAGTATCGAAAATTCATCCCTTCTGTATTGTTTTATACTTTTTCGGACTTAAGGGATTAGATGACGAAAAAGGAATTTTGGACTTTCCTTTACGTTCCTTTTTAGACTCTCTAAAATTGAAAAGGACCGAGTTATCTTTGTTGTTAAACTCGTTAAAACTTAATAGCGACAAACTTGTCTATAGACGAGAACGAGTTTCACTATCGCTAGGCTCATTAAAACATAGCGATGGGTTTGCCCGAAGGGCAAATTATAGAACAAGCATATGTTATCCTCCTCAAGCTTGAAAAAAATAAAGAGGTACTGGTCAGCAATGACTGGGGAAAAATTGGGAAGAAAACTTGAATAAACTTTGTTGGTAGTAAGTCGCTCTTGAACATGACACTTTCCCTCCGCATCCAAGTCGGGTTGGGTTGTTTCATTCACCGGTCACATCACCATGGTCCCATCACACCATCCACATTTGGGGTTAATGCTACCAATCCATCACGTCAGTGTCACCGACATGTTCAAGAGAAGTCATTCAGAGAATTCACCTGTGTCTCACCCGCTACAATACATTTACGCTCCATTCTTTCATGACCACCACCCTGAACCTTATATCACCAGATCGTTTTCACCTCCATTAAAATCATTTGCTCCGTTCCGTGTCATTGATGTGGGATTCATTAAGGCCCTCCTGTGACGGATCGCTTCTTGTCGACATCAGCTCATTATCCAAGAAGTCAATCTAGGAACACCCCATTCAGTACTTTGAAGCTTGCATGCCTCAATGGCAAGTTTCTCACTTCTGGCGACAGGTTTACATCAATGACCTTCGACCGAAAGATTTTGCGTGGTGTTCGACGCTAAGTCCTTTATTCACACCACATGAATTGTACTGCAGTACCTTGAGGGTCATTATCATTATCGGTGATTCCTCTCGCGCCTGTTAATAGCTTACATCATTGGCTGGCAATCAGGCGATGTCTTTCCATGTTCGACTCCAGAACATCTCTCACATAGATCGACTTGTACTTCGAGTGAAGATCGAACGAGATTGAAGACCCCGGATCTAGTTTCATCCATCCGGGCTGCGATATATATTCAAGGAAATAAAGACATCAAATGTACAACATTGCTGCATAGATAATCATCCAATCAAAGGGATGATGGCTCTACCAGAATCATCAGTCTACACTCAGATGATTGTCTGTCCTATGTACATGAAAATGAATTTATAAAGATGAGCATGGGAATGCCCACCTCAGCTAGATCATGAAAATATTATGAAGATAATGTATTGTATTGTATCTTATTACAGGTCTCCTCCCAGCTTGAAAGAACTTCGGATCCTCATAATAAAGCATTTCACCCGACATCAAAAAGATTAACGACCTCATGCTTTAGGGGGCAACTGTTATAGACATTTTTGGGCACTACAACCCCAAGAATGAAATGTCCATAAACCAAGGGCTCCTAAGTCCCTAAAAGTGTTGTTCTAACCCCTAAAGGAACAAGGTCAACTGATTACAGCTTCTCCCAGAAGTTCTCCATGAAAAACTGCTCAAAACTAGTCAAAACAGGATCATTTCAGCTGCTCCATAGGCAAAGTGCATTGCATCTCACCTAAACACACTGTGTGGGTGCGTTGCATTTCAAAAAGCCCTTCTATGGGGTGCGATGGGTGAGAAGTGACAAATGGCAGTGTCATTCCGCGAAGTGGAGAGGCATGGAAACTTCCAGAAACTTCTCCTGTGACACTTGCCTCTCTGAATTCGACCAAGGATGAGTAAGAGATCATCAATCTCCAAGTGGAAGCAAGAACTATCAGAGGGAAGACACTAATCAAATCACAAGCTGACTCATCTCCCTTACAGATATCTATATATGGATCCCTCATCCCAGAGATCCAGAGGCTGGAATTTTGCATATTGTAAGGAATTGTTGTTGGTTTCTTGAGACAACATCAGATTGTTGGGTGATCTAAGCTTTGTATGAGGTGAAGAGGGGCTTCCTTGCTGAGAGGGTGATGCTGGGTCAAAACAACTGGTTGTAACTCCCCTTGGCTCTTTCTTGTTTATCAATAAAAGCTATTCAAGCTTTCCTCCATACTCTTGTGTCATTTATGTTTGTTGCATTTGTATGGTCAATTTACATCTAATCCTAGATTGTTTATGATTATAGATCCATGTTCTTGTATAGTGCTATGCTACTGTGATCTTACAGGTACTCTGTGAAGCTGGGTGTGCAAGGGAACAAGTAGCGAAAGACTATCAAGAAAGAGAGGAATCGAACTAGGAGATTAGCGCAAGACAGAGGTTGGTCTTCTTTGTTTTTCTCTATCTATACTTTATAAAGGAAAAACGAAAGTAGCTTTACTTTGTTTGTTTCTAAGGTAGCTATCACACCTTAGTGGGATAAGCAGTTCTGTGTAGACACTTTTCCCTGTAACACATATAATAGATGAAGAAGAAACAATCACACATGGAAATAGAAGAATACTTTGGGGAAAGCCTCAGCTAAAAACCTTGATCTCTGTATTATCATACAAGTGGAAATATATCCGAATTACACAAAGCTTTAGCTCACAAGCTATCCAGCTCTCAGTACAATCCCTGAATGCTACTCATAAACTGAATAGACAAAATTTATGCCTTCCTTCAGTCCTCCATGCCTCCTATTTCCTTGCGCAGTTTCCCTGGGTCCTCTAGCTGCCACCTATGCGAATTCACCTCTCACAAAACTCACAAAACTTAGAAATAACTGCATAATCCTCAAGGAATGAATTCCTTCTGCATGCAAGAGATATCCTCATGGGAATATTCCAACAACTGATAGTACACTATCCCTTCCTCTGATCTCAACTGGGTCTCTGACTGAACTGACATGCATGAGTTATTTATGAGAGAATATTTAGTTATCTGAAGTACACTAGTTGCATGCATGCATGCATTAACTAAATGAACTCACAATCAGTTCCACAAATTGATGGAAATAATCTAACTGGACTTAACTCAGTTAACTGAGCTAACTAATTACAACTCAAAGTACAACTCATCCTGTTCTCCTTAATTAAGGGATAACTTCCTCAATCAAAGGGATAATTGTTGCATGTCTCCACATTGACTTCAAGTTTGATTTTCTCCAACTAATTAACTCAAGATGAATTAATTAATTATTTTTCAAATAGCTGCTAAGATCAAATTCGAATTTTAATTCTCAATTTTAGTTTAGGGACTAAATAAAATTAGAATGTATCCCGAAATGCTATTTATAACAATGTTATTTTTAGCACTTGTATATTTATCATTTCTTGTTGCTATTTTCAACACTCCCTTTGAACAAGAAAGGGATTATTTGTCACCCCGATCCTGTCTCTGTGGAACTCGAATTTGCATTTTGACAATGCCTTAATCAAAATATCTGCATCCTTCTCCTTGGTCGAAACATACTGCAACAACATGATCCTCTTCACCACACAGTCTTGAAGATGATGATATCATATATCGATGTGCTTGGACCTGTCATGAAATACTAGATTCTTAGAGAGTTTGATACAACTCTGATTATCGCAATATATCACAGTTGGATCCATCCTCTGATCAAACAATCCAACTAGAATTTTCTGTATCCAAATGGCCTCACATGTTGCCTGACTAGCAGCGATGTATTCAACCTCTGCTGAGCTAAGTGCAACTGACCTTTGTTTCCTATTGTACCAAGTAATTGCAATTGAACCAAGGTTGAAAATTCCTCCTAAAGTGCTCTTCTAATTTGATGGACTACCTACCCAATCTGCATCTTTGAAGCCCTGAAGCTTCACCCCCTCTGTTCGTATGTACCATAATCCATACTGAGATGTGCCTCTGACGTATCTCAACACATGCTTCACTGCCTTCCAAAATAGCTTGGTAGGCTGAACCATAGCTTGACTCAGTTGGTTCACCGCAAAGCACAAATCTGGTCGTGTGTTCACTAAATACATCATTGAACCCATAAGCTGCCGATAAACAATAGCAGCTACCTCGTCACCTAAAGTAACATCCTCCTTCCTCCAGTTACCTGCTAGAGGAGTCTGCATGGGTTTGCACTTCTCCATGTGGAATCTCCTGAGTATCTCATTGGCATACTTGCCTTGAGACACAAACACTTCCCCATCCTTTGCCACACTTCCATGCCTAGAAGGTAGTGCATGAGACCCATGTCTTTCATCTCGAACTCTCTTGAAAGTTCCTCCTTGCAAGACTTGATCAACTGATCATCACCTGTCGATATCAGATCATCAACATAAAGAACAATGATCAATGGCTTACCTTCTACCATGATGTGGTATAGGTTTGCATCCACTTCACTCTTTGTGAAGCCCAACCTGATGAAATAACTGTCGATTTCGGTGTACCAAGCACGAGGTGCTTGATTCAGCCCGTACAAATCTCTCTTGAGTCGGCACACATGCAACTCACAATTGAAGGTCTCAAATCCTTCCGGCTTCTCTATGTACACCTCTTCCTCAATCTTTCCATTGAGGAACGCAGTCTTCACATCCATTTGATGGATCTTCCAACCCATCTGTGCTGATAGTGCCAACATCGATCTGATAGATGAGTACCTTGCTACAGGAGCAAAATTTACATCATAGTTGATCCCCTCAACCTGTGAGAAACAACAGGCAACAAACCTTGCCTTATGTTTCTCAATACTACCATCAATTGCTTTCTTTACCTTGTAAAGCCATTAAAAACTCACCACTGACTTGTCCTCTAGTCTTGGAACAACATCCCAAACATTGTTCCGAACTATGAAGTCATACTCCTCCGCCATAGCATCAACCCAGACTAGCTGTTGCACTATTTCCTCAAAGGCAGATGGTTTGGTCTCTATACATTCCCCAACCAGGGCCATGTAACCTCCTCTGTCTGCACGTAGAAGATGGTTGTCCCACATTCTCTCTCGCATCGATAAACAATCTGTTAGCTTCCGTTGAGCATTTCCACCCATATTTGGAAGACTTTGCATGAGTGGATGTATCCACTCCTGGATCCTCTGCATGCGGCTGCTCTGGATCAGTCCGAGGCTCCTCCTCCTTAGGAACCAAAAGTTCCTCCTCTACATGCAACTTGAGCTCCCTCTCAAGGGAAACTTGCATGGTCTTCTTCTTGTTGAACTTCAGATCTCTGCATACCATTGTCCTCTGACTGGCAAGCAAGAACACCCGATAGTTGTGGGGTGTATCAATGTACCCCACAAGTATCCCCAACTCAGTTGTTGGCTTTAGCTTCTTCTGGGAATCTTTGGTCACACGGAAAAATATCGATAAGCCAAAGATCCTGAAGTGACTCACATCTGGTCTCTTCTCGGAGAAGGCCTCCTTCGGTGTCTTCATCATCAATATACAATGTGGGCTTCTATTCTGCAAGTATACTATTGTATTGCATGTCTCAGGCCACAAATGAAGTGGTAGGCCTTGGTCATCCAGCATCGCCCAAGCTGCTCCCACAATCGTTATGTTCTTCCTTTCAGCCACCCCATTCTGATGTGAGTTATGGGGCGCCATCACTTCCCGTTTAATTCATTCTGCTACATAGAAGTCCTTAAACTATTGAGAGACATACTCTCCACCATTCTCACTTTGCAAGGCCCTATTTTCTTTCCAGATTCTTTCTCAACCAAGGCTTTGAACTCACAAAACTTTGAGAAGGTTTGATCCTTCTTCTACATGAAGTAGATTCAACATCTACGAGAAAAATCATCAATGAAATAACGTAGTACCTTTGTTTAGTAGTGGAGGTTGTCGAGAATGGTCCACACACATCTGTATGAACTCACTCCAAGATTGCTCCAGCTCGACTGTCTCAATCCTAAAAGGAAGATTTTGCATACTTGCCCAAGGTACACCCTTTGCATGTATCCACTTGCTCCATTTTACCCTTGGGAAGTCCGGTAGAAATATGTTGCATGATCTTCAAGGCCCCATGGTGCAAGTGGCCTAGTCTTCTATGCCATAGCTCACCAATATCTTGGCTTTGCACCAACTCTACTTTGGAACTAAATGCAGCACAGTGATCTACGTCCAACTTGTAGAGATTCTTTACTGGAATCCCAATCCTTTTGGTCTGTCCCGTGCTGATGTGCCTCAGGAATGCCTTTCCTTTACTAAATACTACATCATAGCCTTTGTCTTCCAACATAGCAATGGATACCAGGTTCTTCTTCAGTCCAGGAACATTCTTTACATCAGTCAAGGTGAGAGGAGCTCCATTCTCCCTCTGAAGCACAACGGTGGCTTCACTTGAAACAAGGTACTTTCCATCATCGCCCATCTCTATGCGCATCTAGAGATCCTTCTCCTCCAAGTTACTGAATAAACTCTTGTCGTCGGTTATGTGGAATGAGGCTCCACTGTCCAGGTACCAAACACAACCCACCATCGATGAAACCACGCATGCGATGAGGGTGAAATCCAATTCAAACTATGAGGCCAGTGCCTCACCATCTGATCCTTTTGAGGATCCCTTCTTGGATTTTTTCTGTGGAAAATTCGTAGCATAATGGCCCACCTCATGACAATGAAAGCATCGCACTTTCAATTTGTTAATATTCTTCCCACCATGGAAGGAACTGGATTTTAAATGGGAATCCTTCCCTTTCCCTTTCCTCACCTTACTCACTAAGGCTAGATTTTCTTCATCATCATGCTTTGATGAAGAACCATCTCTGGTGCTTCTCCTGATCTCCTCCTGCATCAGATCCAACCATAGTCATTCCTAATCTGGCAGTTTCTCTCTTCCATTTACCGAGTCTTGGTAGCTATGCCAACTCTTAGGAAGACCGAGGAGAGAAAGACTCACCATGTCATCATCGGCTATCGTGATTCCTACACTTCCAAGCTCATCCCTGCAGGTGGTGATCTTGTTCAGATATGTAGAGGTCGTGTCGCCCTTTTCACACTTGATTTTTCAAATCTTGTCTTTCAGCGCCAGCTTCCTCTTATCGTTGTTGTTCTGATATATATCCTTAAATGTTTTCCACATTGAAAACTATGTCTCCTTCCCATGGAGACTCGAGACAATGTGGTCTCGAACTCCCTCCAGAAGAATCCTCCTCGCTCTAACCACACATTTCTTCCATTCCGCCAATTCTTGGGCATTAGCAGCTGTTGTCTTGGGGACTTCTTGATCAATGAAGTCCTTCAAACCATTGTCCTCTAATATCACTTCCATGCGATCCTTCTAGGCTATATAATTTGAGCTGCCATCTAGGGCATACTCGAGTCTCAAACTGTTGAACGCCAATGGTGAACTTTGAGATGTGATAAGAATTTGATTTCTATAATCAAGAACTTCAAACTTCGAACTTCTCCAATCTTTGTATACTGTTCTCCTCTTTGATCACCTTTGCTCTGATAGCATGTAGAAATTATCACTGTAGATCACCTGATAATGCAATATACTAAAGAAAAATACTTGATCTACTTCTACAAACAAACTTACGGAAGCGTAATCGATTTTGAGCAAGATCAAATATAAGACATATAACAGATGAAGAAAAAACAATCACACATGAACACGGAAGAATACTCTAGGGAAAGCCTCATCTAAAAACCTCGATCTGTATTATCATACAAGTGGAAATATCTCTGGATTACATAAATCTTTAGCTCACAAGCTATCTAGCTCTCAGTACAATCCCTCAATGTTGTTCATAGACTGAATAGACACAACATGTGCCTTCCTTTAGTCCTCCAAGCCTCCTATTTCATTGCGCAGTTTCTCCTGGGTCCTCTCGTTGCCACCTATGTGAATTCACCTCTCACACAACTCACAAAACTCAAAAATAACTATGCAATCCTCAAGGAATGAATTCCTTCTACATGCAAGAGATATCCTCATGGGAATATTCCTACAATTGATAGTACACTGTCCCTTCCTCTGATCTCAACTAGGTCTCTGACTGAACTGACATGCATGAGTTATTTATGAGAGAATATTCAGCTATCTAAAGTACACTAGTTGCATGCATGCATGCATTAACTAATTGAACTCACAATCAGTTCCACAAAATATTGGAACTAATCTAACTAGACGTAACTCAGTTAACTGAGCTAACTAATTACAACTCAAAGTACAACTCATCCTGATCTCCTTAATTAAGGGATAACTTCCTCAATCAAAGGTATAACTATTGCATGTCTTCACATAGACTTCATGTTTGATTTTCTCCAACTAATTAACTCAAGATGAATTAATTAATTATTTTTCAAACAGCTGTTAAGATCAAATTCGAATTTTAATTCTCAATTTTAGTTTAGGGACTAACTAAAATTGGAATGTATCCTGAAATGCTATTTATAGAAATGATATTTTTAACACTTCTATATTTAGCATTTCTTGTTGCTATTTTCAACATATATTTCGGTGTTGTTGGCTCCTTTCCAATGAGAAGATCAAGAAGTATCACTCCAAAATTATACACATCCCCTCTAGTATCCAAATATGCTTGCAATATAGATGTGTTTCGCAAGCACTGGTGATGCGTGACCTAGGAACTAAGATAACCATTGATTGTTGTTTAAGGAAACAAAAGGTGACATAATTTAATGAGTGAGAGAATTGGCTCAACAACAATGCAATCACAGGGAAAGAAATAAATCACCCATGGTTATATAATTACCCAATGAGTGAGTGAATTCATAGGGCAAGGAATAAATCACCAATGGGTATATGAAATCATATAGGCTCAAAATAACATGCTCAGAAATGATATAAAACACATAGGAGGTTGTGAAAATGTCTAGGACATAAGTAAAACATCCAAGAGGATTTAATCTTAGCCCGGGCACAAGAAAAACGTCTAGCACTATGTAAAACCGATCTCAATGACAAAAATTTGCCCCAAAAATTGAAAATTCATCCCTAGCAAATAATTTTAATGCTTAACGATTAAATAAATCACTCAAAGACTAGTGGAAGCCCTAGAAACTAAGTGAAATTGATGTGTACAAGTTGTGTACGGGCATCTGACCTGTGGGTATTGGAAATTGTAACTAGACCCAATTTATTGCAATTTGACTGAGGAAGAAGTCTACTTGGCAATTTTTAAGAGCACCCGTGCAAGAAATTACAACTTTGAGGTGTGAGAAATTCACCCAATAATATAAAATTACCTAATATCATATGCAGTGCACTTGGTTTCAAGGTTCACATCTACACCATGAGTTACTAGAAATGGTCTAACAGATCTTGAGATACATCAAAGGGGCTTTGAATTTTATTTTTTGGCATCGAGACGCTATCTGAGGAGACTTGTGTCTCATAGGGATTACTAATTGGGTTGGTTGTACTGGTGATTGGAAATGATTGGGTTGGTTGTACTGGTGATTGGAAATGATTGGGTTGGTTGTACTCGTGATTGGAAATCAACTTCTGGATATGTATTTTAGCTTCATTTATGACCAATCGCATAGAACAGTAAAAACAAGATCATTGTTGCATTATCATCTATTGAGGCAGGATACAAGGCAACAAGTTTAGCAACAATTGAAGAGGTTTGTATATGACGAATTATTGGTGACTTAAATCTCCAACAAAATTGCACTACTATGATGTATTCTGACAATCATATTACCATTCAACTGGCAAAGAATCCCATCTACCATGCTAGGATGAACAATGAGATTCATCGTCACTATATTTGAGATTTATTTCATAATTGTGACATAGAACATGCATTGTGGTAGAGGGAAGGGGTTGCATGGGTATACATGTTTTACTGGGGACTTGTCATTCTCCTTTCTTAGGAATGTTTGCATAGTATGGTTTCAGGGCGGAGGGGATTCAAGTAATGATTGACCTAGATTTCAATGAAAATGTCAAAGGATGCTTGAACAAATCACACGAAAATCCCAGCTACATGGTCACATCCTGTGGAATTGGTGGGAGGAAATCATATATCACTGATCATGGCATCATTTCTAATTTCCTTGGCATGTGGCCCTCAAAGACAAAGCTAAAGTGGTGGTTCAGAACAGACTGAAATCTCAAGGGAGTTGTCAACCTCAAGCTTGGAGCCAAAGGCTTCTTTATGACTATCTTTCCTTGCACAAAATACAAGGATACCATATATCTTTGAAGAAATCCTTTACTTATTTGACTCAGTGGGTATTTACACATGCTACAAGGTTTAAATGTTTGATCCTTGCAAATATTGTTTATAAAAAAACCCAGAAACCCATTACATATGTTTTTTTTGTTGGGTAGGAGTCATATCTCAGATACAAGATTAACCCCTAAATAAATAACCCTCGGCAATGATGCTCCAAGTGGGATTACCTCTAGATATTTTCACCTTCATGGGAAATGTGGTAGAGGGCAGATCTCTCGAATATTATGTTAGAAGGAAGACAAATATTTAACGATTAAAATTTTACCACATGGAGATAGAGGATGGTTGCAATTTTTTTTACTACTGATTCGATCAATCCTAGGTGAATGATAGACAGGGGAATGCCCAACTGATTCAATCAATAGGTGAATATCTAGGTGTATGGTCTTTCAATTAAAAAATAGAAATTCACATTCTTAGCATATCAATTGTTGTTTGGTGATGGGAGAGCCATTATACTGCTGACAGTAGAAATATTCAAAATATTGTTAAACTACCTAAACGTATCAGCAAGAGAAAATGAAGAACCTGTTGCAAGCGCGTGAAAAAATGGCTTGGACTGATTGCAAAATGGATGAAGAGAAAACAGTTGGAGAATGGATAATGGAGAATGAGCATCTAGTTGAGTTGTAGGTACGCGCGAAAATGGCTCGAGTCGATTAAAGAATGGACAACTAGCCAATAGTTGAAGAATGGAGAATAGAGTCCAGTTGAGTTGTAGTGTGCACAATTTTGAATTTTCTCAGTTTTCATGGGCTTGCAGTGACTTACCCACACGCCACCCACTCCATTAACTAACAATTCTTGAATAGCCTGGATAGTCCCTGTCACGTGGACCTCACAATCTGACTGATCCTTGTTGCTGGCTATTTTTGATGTTTGCCAGACTCGGTGGCCGGAGTCAAAAAAAATTCAACCGACGTCCATTCCCAAGAAAATTTGATGCTAAATCAAAATAATTTTAAACGAAAATTTGTAATAAATATGAAATAAAATAGTTTAAATACCCCTTTTTGACATAATTGTAAAACAGATGAAGCTACGTCCTGATATAGCTGAAATCATAGCTATGGAATGGGGTTGAATTAGGTCAAACAATAAGAACTTCAGCTAATTAAATTCAATTTCTTTAACGCAAGTCATTCTAACTTTATATTCTTTATATTTTACCATATTCAAAAAATTACATTGGTAAATACTTCAAAAATTACACTTTTAAATTCATATGAGAAAATTTTGGCAATAAACATGGACATTATTCTTTTATAACCTATTTCAAACCAGTTGCTTCAACTTAGCCAAAGATCTCTAATCTTATAGATCTATATTCATGAATTTCAATACTTAAATGAAGTGTTTCTTATTAGTCCCTACCTCCGGCATAGCAGGGACTATAGCGATCGATCGGCCATATATTTCATATTAATTCAGACGCACCATTACACTTAACCAATGTTTTTAAAAAAACATATCGTGGTTTTTTTGTTTTATCCAAAATTTTGTTTTGGAGGTCTTATTGCCGGGATATTGATTGATTTCATATGAATACGCCGTACTGATCCATTTTATCCAAAGTTCTGCGATTTTATATATAGCTAGGGCAACGTTGCATAAACCTTTGTTCAAAAGGTTTTAAGTGGTGATTACACCTGTTACTGCTAGTGACCACCATTATTTACACCTGTCGCCCATGGCCACTGTCGACTGCCACCGACTCTCTACTTGAAGCAATTGAAGCAGACATCAGCCTCATTGCAAAGCCATTGAAGCAGACAAGGTTACAGTTCATCTCGAAACACCTTCTTCTATCATCAGTGACAGAAATTTGAAAGGATTTACCTTCTGTACTTTCCCGGAGTGGCCGCATACTCCCACAGGCCAAGCGGAGCTCGGCCTTTCCTTGGAGCAAGCTTTGACATGGCCAGTGTTATCATTTTCATTTTAATATTTCCATCTGCTCAAGATTTACCTTATGTACTTTCTCCAAGTGGTTGCATACTCCCACACGACAAGCAGAGCCCGACCTTTCCTTTGGAGGATAGTTTGACATGGCCAATATTTAAAAGGCTGAGACTGGTCCGAATGGCCAAGTAACCATTCAAAATATTTCATCTCCAACCACGTCTGACCGTAGGTAGAATTCACTTGAATCTGTAATTTTCATATTTTGATCATGAAAAAATACTGAAATGCTTTTGTTAAAATTTTTAGCATTGCTTAAAATATTTTATAAAACATGAAATTTGGAAGGGTAAGTCACTCGTACGCATGTGTACATGAGCACTCATTCTGGTTTTTCCTCTGCCAAAGTTCTGCACTTCGCAAGGTTTCTTTCCTGTTTTCAATCTACTTTCAATCTGCAAGATGTAGACTTAAACAACTCATAGTAGACTTAAACAAGTCATAAAATAAATAGTGATTCAATTCATTAGATTAGTAGAACATTTATATGGAAAAATAGAGATTTGAAAACCCTTAGACTCCAGCTTCATCTGCATTAATTAGTTTCGGGTATTTGTTCACATAGATATTTTGCAATACAAAAATGCATACCGAACTATAAAATGAGGTACTCATATGAGGTTGTAAACTTTCAGAAGTTCAAAACTTGCATGTAGCATTAAAGAAATCTGACACAAAAAGGGTTACTTTGCTTATTTAACTGTGCACCGAAAACAAAAACAATGTTGATTTCCAAATTTTTGAAGATCGCAGAACTTGCATTCCTAGAATTAAAGAAAGGGTTTTTCTTTTCTTTTCTTTTTTCAGTCCTTTAAGAGGAAACCCAAACAAAGGATAAAGGGCTGACATGCTGCATCTAAAACCCTTCTAATCCATTATTGCATATACTACATTTTGGAGATTCTAGACCTAGATTTGCATTCTTCACCTTTTCAGGAAATTTCTTCTTCTTCTGTACTACATGAAAGTATTATTTTAACGAAAAAGTTCTATCAGAAGGCCCTTGCGATCTAGAGTTCAACTTTGAGAGTTTATTGTGTGCTTACCTGGTTTGTCAGATGCAACTTGTGATGATGTACATGGACCATATTCAAACACTATTCTTCTTTTGTGCATGGCAAAGTCTCCCGGTTTGATGACAAGGCTAATAGTTCTTGAATTTTGACTACTCACATTGTCTTGTTTTCTACTTGCACAAACCAGAGCGAAATTAATGGCTTGAAGGCGGCCCTCGGTCGAATGATACATCTTGTGGTTGCTCGAGCGAGCTTACCCATCCGCCTCCCCCCAAACTGTACTTGCAAGTTTCACTGCAAAAAGCTCTCCACGCCTACCCTACCATTGACACTCGGGGAGTCTACTATTTCCCACGGCAACATGAGAGGCAGATCCTTGTAGAGCTTCATCAAACGCCCGCCTATTATGGCCGTGTAACACGTTGGACATGCAAAAGAGACAGAGGTAAAGACGTTGGGTATGCAAGAAGGACGAGAGGTAGGCAGGTGGTAAAATTGTGGGCCCACGGGATTTTGTGTGTTTGAAAGAGGCAGGCAAGTGGTAAAATTGTGGGCCCATGGGATTTTTCATGTGTTACAAGTGTCTTTTTAAAAGATCTGTCTCTCACAAATCTGAATAAGGACATCTGAGTTCTTCAGTTGTGTATATACCCGATCTAAGTATTAGCAGCTTCCATGGCTTCTCTCTTGGTGCCGGAGGCGATAGGGGTAATAGAAAGTTTATAAAGGCAAAGCGGGACAAGACATGGAGAAAGTAAATCTCACAATCTTCGTAGACTAAACCGTTGGTTGATATTATGTATACTTATTCATATGAGCTGCTTCAAGTTTCAAGGGTGGAATAATGGGCATAATGGTCCATGATTTCGACACATAAATTTTTGGAGGGAACACCACTCGAAACTACGGTGTTGTTGCAATGTTTACTTCAAAATGCTTGTTACTTGCATGAACTGGACTATTGGCAGTTAAGAAGGCAAAGTGACCTTTTTATTATCCAAAGTGTACCGGCTATTCCTCTTTGATGTTTCAGGGAGATCTTGAGAACCTAGTCGAATATCTATATATATATATATATATTAAATCTAGTAATGATATTCCAGGACAATAATATTTTCATATGCATGTAATTCTTGTTTGTAACATAGTTATTCTTTTCTTTTTAATCGTAAGGCCACCGGGGTACTTGAATGCATGTAAATTTATTTTATAAATCAATCATTTTTTATGGTCGATTATCCTCTTTGTTGTCAACTGGGTTTGTTGATGGTTTAGCGATGCTAGTTGGTGTAATTCTGAACTTCGATTCACATAGTATCACATTTAACATTCTACGGTGTACTCTCTTGTATGGTCCGCAGGTAGTATGCTACTAACCTGGGTGTGCAAAACATTACCTCTTTACATCATGCAGTAGAAACATAAGTGCATTGTTGATCATTTTATATGTTCATACATTAAGAGGTTGATTCCGAGTGGAAGTATGTTCAAACATGCAATATCTTTTCTGTATTTATTTGGTTGTTATTTTTTCTTGCTTGTATAAAAGTTATTCCGCTACACTTCTAAAATTAATTTGGGAGGTTATGCATCAACATTTTATGTTTTGGTTTGCACTAGAACACAACTATGATGCTCAGAATAGGTTTGTAATCATTACGAAGATTGTGTATCAACATTTTTGTACAGTTAGCACAATTCTGAAAAGTTATTCCTAGAGAGGAAAGTGAAGGGGTTGTTCCTCTGAATATCTTATAAGCAACTCAACCTCTAAATATTATATTGGTTGATTTGTTTGTGTGTTTATTTGCCACTGGCTGCTAGCTTTAGTTATTAGCAATATACACTTTAGCAGGGCCAGTGTTGAAGCGCAAACAGCAATGAACAATAGTCATTATACTTAAGGTAGAGTGGCTTTTGATGTAAAGCATTGAAGCTTTTTTCCTTTTAATTGTCTATGTAATTTTAATCAACCGGGATAATTTTTGGAAATTTCGATCCAGCGTAGTTTCAATTCTTTTTTTTATATATATTTTATTCTGAAATATGATGTCTGCAACGTGGAAATGTTTTGCACATATGCTTGAAGAAAGGCTATATCACATGTATCACGCTGCCAAAGGTGTTGGGATACTTTTGGAGTCGACCAAATTGAGGTTCTCCATGTTTGGTGAGTTACGAAGCGAAAAGATTCTTAAGTTGGCGAGTTATCTTTCAGTAAGAATGCCTTAATACTTTTACTTAATGTTTTGGATCGGATGCAAATTGGCCTATTGCGGCAAATAGGTTTGATAGTGCTGTCTTTTGTTAGAGTACTCTGTTTTATGATATTGTTAAACAACATATAATCTATTGAAATAGAAAGTGCACTCTTTGACGGCACAAGCAAATCTTGAAAGATAAATCCATATTTAGTGAAACATATTATGAACGTCATCTCTCATTGACATTGTTAAAGCATGTTATCTACCGAGAACTGAAACTGCAAGTGTACATCCTCCTCTATAAATGGCACAAACAAATTTTTAAAGATAATATTATATTAAAGATAATTTTGTTTTATTTATTTTTATGATTCTTGTATCACTTCAAAGTGTACTGCTTAATATTTGTATTTGTGATGGTAGTAACGAAATTCTGTGTAATGAACATAATTTTCATTTTTACATCCAAATGAAGTTCCCACACTTGTTTCTCAACCCCGATAGGGACTACCGCTACTACAGTGGCTCCCTTGTTCACTTATGGTCATCATGGTTACTCTTACTTTCACGTAAGCTGTTTAAATAAAAACTTTGTAGGCCTTAACGAGTCTCATTCTCACAACCTTCTTACTATATTACTTTGTTGGACTTTCATTGATCCCTAGGAATATTGGTATGAAATGCCCATCATAAGGGATAATTTATACTAGCATACTTTAGAGGCAATGAAAAGTAATAATAAAGAGGGAGAAGAGATAATTTTGATTATTTAGGAATGTATTAAATGCTAAATTAATGCTAAATTAACAATTCATTTAAAAAAAAAGTGTTGTAGAATAGTCTAGTTCTTGCCACTTAAGTTAAAAATTAATCAAATATTGAGTTAAGGTATATCAAGAAAAGTGTATGGATTAAATTTAACAAAAAGTTATATGTCATAGTAGAGTCGGTAGAATGGAATTTAGGTTATATGTCACGTAGAATTTGTATTTTGTCAATAATGTTTTAAATTAGATAGATGGGCTTATTCGGGATCCAATGGGTTGACTAAAGATTTAATATTAATATATTATAATATTAATAATATTAAATTCAATATCATATTAAATTTAATAATTTTGGATTAATATAATATTCACTTTAATATAATATTAAATTTTATATATTATAATATATATTAATATATTAGGTTATATATCAACTTCACATATATATGGGAGGGAAGAAAAAGACATAGAGATAGAGGTGGAGAGAGAGGGAGTGACAAGGGATAGATGGAGAGATATTAGTTTTATAAGTTGTAGAAATAGATAGACTTTTTATGGTATGCTGGAGACAAGCACCTAGCTATGTATCTTTTGATTTCTTTTAGACTATCAAATTATGCATTTTTTTCTTGAAAAGAAAAATATTTCAAATTTAAGAACTTGTTGACAGTGTTGGACGCGCCAACATTCATAGGGTCTCCTCAATATGAAGTCACAATTAGATCTCACACCATTAGGAGTAGGAGCCCCATGTGGAACATAGATCGGTTTCCAAAGCCGTGGTTTTTAATGATATTCCTTGGTTGCAACACTGCATAGAATAATGTATTTGTAACTTTGATGAACAAGTGTGTGACTCTGTGGAGAGTCAACAACAATGCATGAAAGGTTCTAACACAATAAGGGGAAAATGAGTGAGTCCCTTAGAAGCTTGTAATAGTACACAACTTAAAAGGAACAAACAAACATAAAAGACATCACAACTCAGTATAAAAAATAGCTCACAAATTAGCCATGATGGAAATATATAACAACACACATTCAACTAGATTCATACTAATGTAAACAAAATAGTTCATAAGAGTTAGCGTAAATGGAATGACATATATTACAAACATAACAAGAATATTCCTACTATATTCACAACATATGCATGAAAAGGTGTTCGCTATGAACTTTTAATAAAGTGAAAGTCCCAAGCATACATATACAATTGATGAATCACCAGCCCCAATAGTGGAACATGAAGCCAAAACCTACTCCTCCAAAGAAAGATATTTCCTCTATGTTATGGAGAAGCCAAGGCTCAAAACTCCCAAGCTCCTAATACTAAGCCAAAAGCTTGGCTCCCAAAATCCCTTCACATGAGTTCTGAGGACATTTTATAACAAAAGGGGTGACTATTCATATCCCTTTTGTGACTCTTGGACTTCCCTCATGACTCTTCAACTTATTTACAAATGACTCTTCACATTCCACAGTTGACACTTGGAATTTCACTTACAAATTAATTACAAAAGAATATTACAATATACTCGTTTCCATATAGGACAAAATTGGGTAGCGCCAACTAAATAGCCTAATAAGACAAACAAGTTAAGCTTGAGTTTGGGGAAACTCCAGCTCAACAACTTCGACTTGAAGGTTCTCAGTCACATGAAGGTGCCAACCTTTGTACTAACCAATGAATTCCCCAAATTTTGAAATGGGATCATGCTGGAAGCAGACTCTAGCCTCCATGGAATCTGAGTACACTGATTGGGAACCGGTCTGAATTTCCTTCTTTAGCATGAGTAACATGGTATTGATCTGGACAAGGCCACCAATGTACTTCTGCATGTTCTTCCTATTCACTTCAAGATATTCCTTGGTAGCGATCTGACTAAACTAATCCAAGTGTTCCTCAACCTCCTCCCTGACCTGATTCCTATGTTTTTCTTCAGTGAGTGAGAAAATTGATGGGATCCTATGCGATTTCACCATCAAATCCATGTTGTTGTACAATTGTGCATAGGAGGACTAAATATTGGTGATGAATGATGCGACTTATTTTTTACTCTAAATGATCATTCACACTTGTGCTTTCTCCAACTCTACTTGTTGCCTTGTTTTCTTTGCCAATTCATACAATCCCCCTTTGTATTACATTGACCACTCATGTATGGGAGTGATGGTTGTATGTAAATCCTTGGGGGCTTTATCATTATCCTTACACTTTTGTTCCATGCCATGCAAGAGGATAACTTCTTTATGCACGGTGGAAAGCTCATCATAAAGTCTCTGCATGGTTTCTCCTAAGGTAGAGACTTCACTAAGTATGGTTGTCTTAAGTTCTTCTGGATATACTTGTGCAAAAGCTACATTCTAGACCTTTGCTTGGAGTTGCTCAACTTCTTTCCTCTCATATTGTAATTTCTTTTCCAATTGTTTATTCTCGGCCATCAGATACTTTTTCTTTGACTTAGTAGCACCTACGAAGGCCAACTTGGCTGCGGCAATGGCATTTGGATTCCTTATGGTGTCTTTCACAATCACACCTTCTCTAATGAATGCAGGAGATGTGAGATCATCTAGAAAATGTTTCTTATTTTCTTGTACAATCTTCTTCTTAATCTCATCGTAACTCATATTGTTCGTGTCCATGACCAGATCCTCATCAAGAGGAAGAATTTCCTCTTCCTTGCTTGGAGCTTGCTATGTTGTCAAAGGTGGGGGAGACTGAATGGTGACCTATTAAGTTCTCAGAATCAAATCAACATCTCAGTTCAATGGATCTTGTTCCACCTCCATGACTTGAATCACAATCAACTCCTCAATTTCTTGAGCAAGCTCCTTGTCATGCAGTTGTTCCCTCTATCTCCTAGTAGTCAGTTTTTCTCTTGTTTTCGTGTTGCTTCTTCTTCTTCTCTTCTCCGCCTTTATTCTTCTTCCTATATTTTCCTTTCTTCTTCCAATATTCTCTGCTCTTTTTCTTCCCTTTACTTCATCTCTTCCTCCTTCTTCCTTTGTTTCCTCCTCTTTTCTACTGTTATGGCCACCCTTAGGATGATTGGATCGACTTTCGTGTTACGTCTTTACTCTTCCACTGGACTGTGTGCAACTTTCCTCTTGCCCTTTTCGCACACTAGTTTGCATATTTCTGTTGGTGTTGCCTTTAGAGTGACTTCTTTTTGTAGAGTAACCTGTGATGTTCCTATGAAGTTGAGTGGTTCATAGGACTTGGAGGAATTATAATAGTTCTTCATCTCCTCCTCCTCAGGCCTGTGAAATGTCTCGCTTGGCCATTACAAATGAATCCTTACATAGTGGTATTTACAAACATTCATAGGATCATACGGATTGAATTCCAAATGAATGAATATGAATTTTTCTATCTCCTTTCCTTCAGCACATGCAAATTTCATGTTCTTGGCTTCGTACAATCTAATTTGCAAAGGAAGAGTGGGCCAAGGTTCTTTTTTCTTCCCGTGGAAAACATATAATAACCCTGGGGAAAGATGGTAAGCAACTTCTTGCATGACCAACTTATCAATGGCATACCTTGGTAGAAGATGAAAATACTTCTATCTGCCAAACGCTCTAAGGAAAGTGCCATCCAGTCAGGAAAATTAATTTTCTATTTCTGACACTTCTCCCATTACCCCACGTGACATGCAAGGTGGCTCTTCCTCAAATAATAATTTTTACAATGGAATGAGGAAGTTATCAATTAGCTTTTCCATTAATCCTTTATGTCTGCACTCTGAAAGCAGATTGCAGTAAATCTATACGACAACCTCTCTTGGTGTCCAGGTTGAATTCATGCCAGGAAATTAATTGTGAGTGCATATTGTATCCAATAGATAGGCAGACATGTAGAATCTGGATTTCTTACCCTTGGGAGGATTATTGGCAATAGCCACATGGATCTTCGGTTTTTGAGCCAACAATTCTGACTAGTTGAAAGGTTTTGCTTCATTCACAATCTAATTCAACAAGAATTCCCACCCTTCGAGGAAAGTCTTGGTACTTTGCTGACCATAGATTCTACTACATAGATCTATCAAGTACTGATAAGCCTTCCTAAGAGATTTTGTCTTATAGGTGTTGACGGGTGTCTCACGGAGCTTTACTAGCTCTTTCACCTAGTCTATGACAACCTCTTTTATTCTCAAGTAGCAGGTGGTTGCATAGAAGTAAGAATCCATGATCGATTCAAGCTCTGACAAATTATACATGAGATGGTAATGCAGTGCCAGAAAAGAGGAAATCCTTTGTCCGCTAGAATTGCTAAGAGTCATAGTCTTTACATCTGTATGAGATAGTATCTAGCTAAGAATGTATGCACATGTTAAATTCTAGTAACTGGATCCAATCTTGTGTAACCCTGACCTTTGAACATTAATATAAGCCTGTCAATCTTCAAGGTCTACTTTGAAGCTTCTTGTTGAGAACCCCTCATTCATTTTGTGTCATGTGATATATGAAACTTTTTCCATATCTAATAAAAGTAGCAAGTTCACTGGAGTACTCTTAACTTTCTCACGAGTGCGGCTTTCTGTGGTGTTCTTTGAGGCAGATCTCTTGGGGGCCATGAAAATAGTGACTGATCAAGAGAAGTGCTCAAAAACTACAATACCTATAGTAGGAAAAATCACTCATGGAAAACATGAATTAGTTTTAGCAAAATGAATCACAAGGAAATATCAAGAACATACCCACAATATTGAGGGAAACATTTGCACAATTATTGAGCTAGGGGAAGGTACTGGCTCTAAGATCTTTGCATTATGCAGTCTTAATAGCTAGGGGAGCAACGTGAGGCTTGAGGTTGTGCAACGTGCAGTCTCAACTTGGGTAGAATGATGGGGAGACTACGTAATACGTAGTCTTAGTGGCCAAGGATGAGGCTTGAGCCTTATAACTGCGCAAAGAAAAATTGGGTAAGCCAAGACTATGCATTACACAGTCTCAGAGGCCAAGCACCAAGCTTGAGCCTTGGACTTGTGCAATGCCCAGTTGAGCAAGGAAATTGTTGGCCAAGTGATGGAAAGATCTACTCGGAAAGAGGATGGGAAAGTGGTAGATATGAGTGATATAGTAATTTATAGTGTAAATTTGACTAATGAAAGATAAATCAATGAACATCAAGTGCAGAAGATCAACATGCAAAAGGAAAAACAAACATGCATAGGGAGTTCCCGAAACAATGATCACTAATGGGCAAAAACAATAAAGTTGATGTGACACTAGAAAAAGGTGGACGACAGAATGAACCGACACTTGTATAAGATAATATAAATTAAAAATCTAGAAACCATGAAAAGAAACAAGAAAAATAGAATTCACAGAACTGAAATGCCAGAAAGCGACAAAAACAAAACTCACCCGAAAAAGTGTTGCAAACTCCATCGAAGGCTCCTTAATCTCCTTGGGAAGGCTAGATCTCCAAGATCGAATGTGAAAATGAGCTCTAATGGAATCAATTATATATATCTAGGCTCTAAGTTAGGGTTTATGACATGCATGCCTAAAATCAAGGGAAAAGCGACACTTCTTAGAAAGTCCAAAAATAACAAATTGTGCCACTCGGGGTACTAATTATCCACTACCTATTTTCTAAGGATTACTTTCTTGTTTCTTACCTTTTTAGGAAAACATCCATTCACATTTTCAAGAAGGATTACGTAGTTCCCAATCACAAGGGATAGGGTAACTCCTTGACTGAATGAATTATGCAGATTGTGAGAGAAATGGAGGCTTTACGCAATTTATGATCTCAAGGTTGGGTTATCTCCCATAATTGCATAGTTTCTGAGCTCAAGGATGGCATGCCTGTCTCAATTGCATATTTTGAATCCTCAAGACTAGCCTTCCTTACAAGATTGCATAGTTTCTGGAGGGAAGACCAACGATGCTACAAAGTCAAGTCAAGAGATAGCTTGTGTCTGAAAGGTATCAAACCGGGATCAAAACAACATATCACAAGCATTGAATGAAAGGAAATGCTTCTAGGAAAGCATGAATACTTGACGATAGTGAATGATAAGCTCATGTGGACAAAAGGGAGGCTCCAAATCAAAGCATGGGAAACATTTTGGAGGGTGGCTATAGAAACTACAACACTTGGTGACACACTGGTAGAACTCCATCTCTCTGTATGGGTCTTAACTCGTGTAAACCAGGTCTAACTCTTCATGAAGTATTTTTTATTTCAATGATCCCCATAGATTCTTTACTTAGCTTGAGTTAAAGATATAATCCCTACCTTTCTCTTCATCGGCGACACACTAAAAAATACAAGTCAAACTCAGTTGTTTCAATTAGGGTGGGGAGTATATACATACACAAGTGAAAATGATTGTCAGAGTCTTAGTTTTCTTCTTTGGTGTTGCTTTGCTGCCAACATGCCTGGACAGTACCCCGACAGAGTCACTTTAGGGACACAAATATTTCTCTACTTCTAGCGAGCCTAGACACTACCCCAACGGTGTTTCTTACTTCACCTCCCTGTGCAGGAAGTATTTCTCTTCTTTCACCCTTTTTTTTCTCATTTTATTCATAGAACTGTGCATCGACACTTATTTATTTCAAGAGGTGGGGGAGGGATACTAACTGATGAAGAGAAGAGAAGGTTGTCCCTTCACATAAGGGTATTTATACACCTCTTAAGTACAGTTCAGTTGTTGAAGTTTCCTTCCATCCTTACTCTACTTGACTTAGTTGACAAGGAGAAATGAATAATTATAAAAAACGATTAGAGTAGGTGGTATTAGTTATAGATTCAAGCATCGTAAATCCACTATTATTCTCTTTGAGAAAGAATGTATTTCCCATCAGGGTATCACTGACTAAAGGGTGCAAGATCCACACAAAGAGAGGGGATAAACATATAACCAAGCATTGATAGTAGCAAAATTTCCTCTCGAACTTCATCATGCTTTCTTCGGGAACCAAACATGATATCATGTGGAATTTATCCTACAATGAAACAAAAATAAAAGAGCAGGGTGGAAAGTAAATTAAATAAAAAAAATAAAGAAAACAAACAAGAAAACTATTCCTACTCCTAAACTAACTAAGAATAGGCCAGACTTACATAAATGAAACTTCTAGTGCAACCACCAATGCATAGGATGACCTATATGTGTGAGGGAATCCATATTAAGAAATATATTCAAGAATAACAATAGACAAGAAATATGGATCAATACATGCTGCAATATTCGAAGAGTGAAAATGCACGCAGAAAAATACAATAGAAAAGCACATGCAAAACACTCTGCAGATGCATTATGGTGTTTGTACACATCGCAACAAAGTAACATGAAAGAGAAACCTTTCGAACTTCTAGACTCAGAAAAGATAAAGAAAGTGAAAAACTTATGTTTCAAAAACAAGCTTTCCATGTATGATTCCTCCCATGATTAAGCGATGGCATTGTGCAAAATAGATGGAGGGTGCGAAGATTCTAGAAAGGATTGGTTTTCAATTTGCACGATCAAACGATGAGGATATTTGAAAGTTAAAGAACTATCTTGATCATGGTTGGAACTAGCACCAAGAATGCAAGAAACTGACATAACTATCAACACGGGCTAAAGTGCCTTGACATCTTGCGGTAGTTCCCAAACATCAAAAGGTAGAATCGAAAATTGGTGGTTTAGAAAAATCAAGAGTAGAAAATGTGGATTCGTGGCTAGATGAATCAATGAATAGGTCACATCGGCCATGATCAGAGAGTTAAATATTGAAGAAAAAGGCATCCTCTTGATCTGATGAATCATAGAGAAGTGGAGATCGAAAACAAGAAATTTCACCCTCTATTTCTTCAGAATGATCAAACGATCGATTGGAGCGATAAAGAAGAAAATACTTTTCCTCTCCATGTTCAAGTGTAAAATTGACAATCCACTAGTCCCGAGCCTGATCAGAGTTGACATCATCAGAAACTGATTCTCCAAAATATTTAATAGGTATGCCAGATGGTGAGCTCCAGTATTGCAGCAATGATGCTGCAACTCCTAGGACTCCCTACTTTACTTTTATCAACCCGGTAGTTCGTAACAAACTTGGAAGCGTTGGTGCTATATGCACAAGTACTAGCTCTTACTGCAGGCTGTCACTTGATCAGTTGGCACAAGTTCGCTAGGAGCTTAAGCCAACTTCTATGAGTTCTCAGAAGAAGATTTTAACTGTGATGGAAGAATGCTAACTCAAAATAGGCTAGTCTACTTGCAGAAAGAAGATGAAAGCTGAAAGGAAATGCAAACCCTAGCAAACCCTAATTTTACGCACTAACCCTACTTTTACAAGAAAAGAGATGAAACTAATGAAATGGATGCCATTGACTAATGAAAAGGTAAAATGCATGTATTCAAGTTACTTCTAAATGAAAATATGGAAAAATCATCTTTTTGTACTTTTGAGCAATTTTATGCAGAATTGTTATGCTTGTGTTTTAACTATTTGTGACTGTGCAGAGGTTTGGTGGTGAAAGGAGATGGAGTTGGCTTTTGTAGTAGGTTGGGAAGGTGTGGATAGGACCTAAGGAGTCCATAGTACCCTTCTGGAGATTTCCACTACGATCAGACTTCGAAAAATCACTCACGTGAACTTCTATAGGAGGCTGCAGGGGATCTACAAGAAGTTCTATAAGAGGTTCTACAGGAAGAGGCTGAAAGTGGTTTTTGGAGGTCTAAAGGTGGAAAAATGGTGGGAAAAGGGAAATGAAGGCTAGATGGATATATTAAGGGGTCTAGGACCTTGTAAATGAAGATCAGGAGTGAAGGAGATGGTTGGATTTGTTCAAAGGTCAAGGAAGCAATTTTGCACAAGAACGTAGAAATTAGGGCAGTTTGGGAAAGTATGGCGAATGAGTGAAGGAAATCTTGAGAGATGGATTGGAGTAGGTCGTGTGATGGAAGAATGATAAGCTGTAGTGTCTTACAAGTGAGATGCATGTTTCTTTTCAAAACTGTCCCAAGAAAAAACTAAGAAAACAAAGTTTTACCTATTTTTGACCTTATTCTGACCTAAAAACTAGAAAAGTGTTGAACAGAACTATATGGACTGTCACACGGAATCTGTCAAGGGTGCGGACACGACTGACCTTCCTAGAAGTCTAAGACATTCTAATGACAAACAAGACAAAATGGAGTGATCTTTCTCTAAATACACCTTTTACAACATGAAAACTACAAGTGTTTAGGCTTACCTTATTCCAAAACGCTGTTGTTGAAGTCCGTTCTTGACGATCCGGATGAGCTCCTCCTTCAAGTCAATTCCTGCAACCACAAACAATCAAACAATTACCAAGCACTTGCATTTCATATAATAAAACATATATTCAACATGCAGACCAAGGAACACATGAAATAACTCATTAACACAAGCTATTGAGAAAAATAAACCAGTTTGTATTAATAATGAAACAAAGAAACTCTTACAACCTGGCCTTGGTGTTGTGCAAGTTCCTCCCAGGGTCCATCAAGGGTTTTCCTCTACTTTGACAAAGCTCACCCTCTCCCAAGTAGAATCAAGTGAAGACAATCTCTCCTCACAAAGGCTCTAATGGAAGACCTAAATCCTGCAGCATTTACCCAAAGAAAATGTATAGCTCCAACCTCCTCTCCTTCTGGCTCAATGCCTTTATTTATAGTGTTGTAAAGAGGTTATTCAGGTCCACTATCAATGGGATCATCCCCCTCTTTGGGTGGGATAGTTCCCTTATTGATGGGATAAGTTCCCCCTTAATAGAGATACATGAACCAACTGGAGGCGCATCCATTTCATCAAACCGACCTCTAGAATGTTCTAGAAGTAACCACAAGTAACTTTTTCAAGATAAAACTCGCGCATTTTGACTTTTACAGAGGGACGCACCTGTCCCTTAACATACAGAGCGTCCATGGACGCAGATTTTGTGAACATGGTCAGCGTCCCCGCAGGTAAGGCTAGAGAGAACCTGCGACCCCAGAGATAAACATGATTTTTACAAGACTTTCTCTCTTCTTTGAGTTTGAGATGGATAACAGAGGCATGAGACTTGCCTAAGAGGGTAGCATGACTTGTTGATTTGAGCCATACTAACTGTAAGTAGTCAAGGTGACATTTTTTAGTGTAAAAGATTGCCCCCTAAAGTGCGAAGCCTGGAATAGAATAGGGTTTTGTAATTCTAGGAAGGGTGAAGCGCTTTATCATTTCAAGGATTGCCTTGTGGATGGCCTGGTTGGAACCTGCAATTTTCAACACAAAATACATGGATAAGATTATATCATCACTGAGGTAGGCATTCCCATACTCAGATTCAAAACTTTAACTAATGGACTAACTATCCTGATACAGGAATGATCTTGCAGTACATTATTTTTATAGACTTTTGTAGACACAGTATGGACGCAGCCATCTGTTTATGATAAGTCTACATAGACAATGAATACAAAACTCCTCGCAGCCTGGATGGTAGAAACTAGATCCAGGGTCTTCACTTCTACTTCCCGAATTGGTACGATTCTAGCCATGTGACTAAATGATTCGATGTCGAACATGGTAGAAACCACTTGATTACCAGTCAATGATGTAAACTGTTAACAAGCGTGAGAGAAACCACCAGTAATGTCAATGGTCCTCAAAGTACCAAGCACAACCCGTGAAATGTGAATAGATGTTTTGATGTCGAACACTTCACGGAATCCTCTGATCGAAAGTCAATGATGTAAACTGACGTCAAAGGCGAGAAACCTGCCATTGATGCATGCAGACTTCAAGGTACTGTCGATTCCTAAGTCATCTTTCTAGATAATGTGTCGATGTCGATAGAAAGCGACCCGTTGCAGGCAAGCCCGCAACACGAAATCATTGTTCAAGTTGAAGAAATGTTGCTGTAAGGACTGACTCAGGGATGGTCAAATGGATGACAAGTATTTTGCAGATGAAAGTTTTGCTTGCAGACCTCTTGAACACATAACGACACAACAGATGGTTTGGTGACGAATAACTCAAAGTTGATCCCTGAACCCGGTTAAAGATTTTCAAAGTGATTTAGCCAACTGTGAGGTAAAAGATTTCCCAACCCAGGTGAATGAAAAGTGTCGTGTTCAAGAGCGGTAATAAAGTTTCTTCTGAGGCAAAAGGTGACAAATAGGTTCATTCTTCTCTTTTTTCCCCCACCATTTCTGGCAAGTACCTCTTTATTTTTAACAAGCTTGAGGAGGATAACATATGCTTGATTATAATCTCATCCTTCGGACGAGTCCAACCTAGTTTAAATGCGAACCCTAGGAAGGAGTGGTTCGTTCCTGTTTGTAATTGAACAGGTCCTTTACTGTAAAAGTTTAACGAGCCCAGTATAGGAGAAACTCGGCGTTTTTCATTTTTAGAGAGTCTGAAAAACTTAAGGAAACTCCACGTTGAACTTTTTCGTATATTTGTGTCCCTCAAGCCCGAAAAAGTATAAAATAATACCTGGGGGAACCGCTTGATCTTGCGACCAAGGAGTACTTTCATAATAGTGTCGTTGACCTGAAAAGTAAAAAGCGATCAAAGACACGTCGTTTTATTTCCTTATCGAGTTTGAAACGACAAAAACCCGGCAATCTTTTCCTGATTTTGCGGTCAGAAAAGAGCTAAAAGGGGACCGTCTTTTAATTCCGTTTTAACGAGTGAAAAAGAAACACTCGGCGATCTTTTCATGTTTTAGGAGTCAGAAAAGGGCTTAAAAGATGACTCTGAAATTTTGTTTGTGAAAAATTACAATTTCCCTCGAAATCCCTTCGTCCTGCACAAAAGCGACACATTACTCATACCTGTTTAAAATAGGCAAAAATACATTTGAAAACATCTTTTCATGGTAAAAAATGAACTAATTCATCCAAAAAACCTATAAAAAGACCTTTTACCATGTCATTTTTACCGTTTCACTGTTGAGGTTGAAAAAGGAGCTTTTGACAAGAATCTTCCCGTGGTTGCTGCGGAAAATCTGACCGTCAGAATCGAACGCCGCTTCACCGAGGTATTTTACACATCCCACTCTTCATTTTTATCCGTTTAGTTTTTTGTTTTCGGTCTCTGTTTCATTTTTTGGGGGGGTTTTGGGTTCAAAATGCGCCCCTCGGCGGACGCAGGTGCCCTTCGGGTGACCCGCGTCCCCCGACTTTTTCTCACACGGGAAAAAGGTCGGGGGACGCAGTTCGCCTTCAGGCGAGCTGCGTCCGGACGCCCTGTGCTACAAAGCCGGGGTGCGTCTTCCGCAAAGGGCGCATTTCAAAACCCTAGCTCTCTCAAAAAACCACCAAATTTGCTCAAATTAATTTCTAATTGACTCTTTTGATGTGCAGGACCTTAAACATGTTAGACTGGAGAGAGAGAGAGCACGTAGAGGACGATGAAGCTGCGATTAACCACCAACCCTCTCTGGATGCCTTAAGAACATGTGGATTGTACAAATATTGGACCGTACCGGGCATGAGGGGCCAGGTAAGATTTTTGGAATGGCTGGTTGAGCGATGGAACGTTCAAGATCAATGTTTTTACATTGGAGGGCACCAGCTTGAGATAGAGCCCTCGGATGTATACTTTCTCACTGGCTTGCCAAACAGAGGTGAGCAACTCAACCTTGCGGGGACCAGGCCGGGTGGCCAATCCCTTGATGATCTCCGCGAGGAGTGGTGCAGACCAGGGACTCGCCATAAAAAAGGCGTGGAGATAAAGCACATCGCTCTGGCGGAACTTAGAGTTATTGCATTTACGGTCACTAGGATTTGTGGCGCGGCCGCCTTGCACATTGCCTCCGGATCCCAAATGCGGATGGCAGTTGACTGTTACCAAGGCACCATCTTCAACTGGTGCGAAGCTGTGTCGGCTCATATGAAGAGCCAACTAACCAAGGCAAAGAACGGACGACTAAAGACTTTTGGATATGGGCCTCTAGTCGTGAGCTTTGCCTTGGAGAGAGTTCCTATGCTGATCCCTCAGCAACTCACTGTTGATGACTTGGGTCCTCGGGAGCCAAAGCTTGTTCGATGGGTTGCGGTGATGGCCCGGCATCCTGACGAGGGTGCTGCAGTGGTTCGATTCTCAGACAGTTACTTCGACTGGCTAGAGGGCCAGCTTTTTGTGATACAAGACTTTCCATATGCCGGAATGGATTTCAGAGGTGATCCGGACATGGTTCTTCCACAGGGAGAACAATGGGATGACAGAGGTACTTTCATTTTCACAAGTTTTCTAATTATGTATTTTTTATTTTTCATATATATCGTCTCAAAGTAACAGTAAAATTTTAAAAATGCAGATGTTGGACCACAGCGTCCAGCCAATCTCCGGCCTTACGACAGACGACATCCAGCTGCACCGGCACCGGCCCTACAGGATGCGATAGCAGAAGTACTAGCCGATTTGGAGCATGATCTAGAGCGTCTCACGGCAGATATACCTGAGACTACTATGGATGATATTCCAATGAGGCTTCAGCGCTTCGTGGTCGCGGTCCCTGGACCGTTTAGGAGATTTCTGCGCAAGATAGCCCGCGCAGTGGTGTCGTACAGAGAGCACCACCAGTGATTGACTAGTCACTTTTGTAGTCACATGTGACATTTTTGACTTTTTGCACTATCATTTTGCCGATCATAAGGTGTGTTAAACCTATGATCGAAGACGATGTATATATTTTTGGACACACTTCTTATCTATATCTATATATCACTATTACCGGCTTATCTTGTTTAACATGTATGATGAAATGTCTTTAAATTTACTTGCATGATTAATATAAATGTCTGTCCAACACTCGAGAAGCAATTGCATCTGCTAATGTATTCAAAGACCTTGGAATATGTTGATATTCAATGTAATCAAATTCACGTTCCAAGAGACGCACTCTCAAAAACAACCTTAATAACACAGGATTTCTAATGGCATAAACTCTATTAAGCTGTAATACAACAAGTTCAGAATCTAACCTCACTATCAAACGTCGAATTCCAAATGAAATAGATTCGGATAATAATTCAATCACTGCACTGTATTCTGCAATGTTATTCGTTGTTTGACCGAGGCTTACCCCATGCATAGAAACTAACTCGTCAGAGGGTGAATAGATAACCCAAGCTGCGGAAGAGATATTCCGTGTACTACGACAAGCACCATCAGCAAATCCAATGTATGTTTGGAGAGGCGTCGACATCTACAATATCAAAAGTAAAACCAAGATGAGCCAAAAAACCACACTTGCTAAGCTAAGCACACTGACTAAACTAACACACTTGCTAGCTAGAAAGGAAATCTAACCTATCTAAAAATTTCTCCATCCATCATTTTAAGCATAATACCTCTTTAGGTAAAGTCCATTTCTGGGTTTGCCCAAAGAGTCCCCATCAAAATCAACTAACTCATAAGCCCCTTTTGCTAGCTTTCGCTTTACAATGTAGGGCCCATGCCACATGGGAACGAACTTTCCGGCACCTAGTTTATCGTTAGCTTGATCATATAATAATACTAGGTCTCCTTCCGAAAAACTTCGAGGGGTTACATTTTTATCGTACTGAGCTTTCATTCGTTTCGCGTGAGTCTCGATAGCTAAAGTAGCGTCACGTCGAGTCTCATCTAATTTAGCTAAGTATAACAACCGTTTCTCCTCTTCGGAAGTAGCTGGAAGTAATTCGACAGCCATTTGAAGTGATGGGATTTCGCACTCAATAGGTAACACAGCTTCTAAGCCATAAACTAGCTGAAAAGGGGTGAAACCTGTTGAATTTTTCACTGAAGTTCGATATGCCCATAGCGCCGAAAATAACATGTTATGCCAATTCGTTCGATGGATACCAATGATCCGTCGAATCATGATGACTAGAACTTTGTTGATTGACTCAACCAAACCGTTGGCTTGCGGATAATAAGGTGTAGAGCTATCGTGGCGCAAACCAAGCTGGCTTGTAAGCTCAGTCATCATGACATTTCGAAAATGGCTTCCATGGTCCGTAATGATTGCTTGTGGGACACCAAACCTAGTTATGATATGATTGAATACGAAAAGTGCAGCTGTCTTGCCGCTTGCGTCGAATGTAGGCATCGCCTCGGCCCACTTAGTAAAATAATCAACCGCAAGGATGATATACGCATGCCCCCGGCCGAGTGAGGGTTACAAGTAATAAAGTCAATGCCCCATTTGGCGAATGGACCAGCGGCAATTATAGGGTGGAGAGGAGCAGGTGGAGCGCGCATCTTGCGATCAAACACTTGACAGTTGTGGCATTTTCTGACGGCAAGGATACAATCTTTAAACATAGACGGCCAGAAATAGCCAGCGCGCAACACCTTCTGAGCTGTGGCATACCCAGACATATGACCGCCACATGCTCCAGAGTGACAATCATTCAAAACTCTCTCAGCCTCATCGTGAGTTAAACAACGTCGAAAAACTAAGTCTGCCCCCAGGCGATAAAGTGTATCTCCAATAATTCTGTATTGCTGGGATTGAAACCGAATTTTTCGACGGTTTTCCTTGGAAGTTTCAGGCCGAAAGGTTTGGGTTTGGAGATAGATGATTATATCCCCATACCACGGATCTACAGTGCTAATAAGAAACAAAGATTCGTCCGCAATGGACTCCTCTGCCACTGTCTCTGTGTCAGCACTCGGGAAATCACACATCAATTCCGCGAAGACTAAAGATTTCTTAGACTTGGACTTCTCAAACTCCAAGTCGAACTCTTGCAGGATGACGATCCATTTAGAGTACTTGCCCCCTAGCAGTTGTTTTGTCAATATATAAATCATAGGGTTGCAATCCGAAATAACAGTAGTTTTGCGGAGAAGAATGTAGTGACGAAAACGCTGGACAGCTTGAACGGCTGCCAGGGCCAATTTCTCCACATGTGAATATTTTAACTCAGTTGGATTTAAGGTTCTGCTAAGGTAATATATCACATGCTCTGCCTTGAATTCATCTTCTTGAACTAACACCATTCCAATGGTGGAATGCGAAGCTGCGAGGTATAAGAAGTAGTCCTGGTTGTAGTTGGGAGGATGCAATAACGGTGCAAAAAAGTTCGCTTTCCCTTGCAAACTTTGGAGTTGGCGCAAACTCGAAGGAGGAGGCAATTGGATGATAGCCTCGACTTTCGAGGGATCGACGCGAATGCCGGTTTTGGAAACAACAAATCCCAGCAATCGACCTGTTTCTATACAGAAAACACACTTGTGGGGATTCAACCGAATTCGATAATGCCTACACCTCATAAAGATTGCTCGTAAATGGACAAGGTGATCAGCTCGGTGTAAAGAATGAGCAGGCAAATCATCGAGATAGGGTTGCACAATGTGCTTGATGTCATGAAATGCATAAGACATGGCCCGTTGAAAAGTAGCACCGGCATTCTTAAGGCCAAAAGGTAATTTGCAATAAGCAAATGTCCCCCATGGACAAATGAATGCCGTTTTTGGTTGATCGGCAGGTAGAATATTGATTTGATTATACCCGGAGAAACCATCCATGAAGGAAAACATCTCACTTCCGGCACAATCATCAATAATTTGATCGATATAAGGCGTAGGATAGTTGTCTTTTGGACAAGCTCGATTGATATCCCTATAATCGATACAGATTCTTATTGTTCCTTGTTTTTTATTGACGGGAACAATATTCGATACCCAATCCGTTAACGGGATCGGATAAATGAAACCTGCTTTCAACAGCTTTTCGACTTCGGCTTTGATTGCAGCTGCTTTTCGAGGGTGAATCTGACGCAACCGTTGCCGAATGGGTTTAGCATCCGGGTAGGTTTTGATTTCATGAACAACAATGGCAGGATCGATTCCTGGCATTTCTTCGTAGGACCAGGCAAACACGTCGCGGAATTCTTGGAATAGGGCCTTGTAAGTTTGGATTTCTTCTTCAGTACATGCGGCACCTATATGAATGTTCTCCTTGATTCCGGGCTTCACTGAAATATCAATGGGAATAGTACGAGAAATATTCCCTAAATTCAGCTCTGAATCAGAATGTTTCGTTGGATCCTGAGCGTCTTTGACATATTCAGCGGTAAAGATAGATGAAAAATCATTTTCAAAGGCATCATCCTTAGGTAAAAACGAAGATCTGTGATGGAGATCGTCCCATGGTAGATCATCTACACTTAGGATTTCGCGAAGTTGTTCGTCAGATGACACTTCTTCGGGAAACGTTATCCGTTCTAAGGGTGAGGTGAAAAGTGACTCTTCACTGACCACATTCATTTGGTCGGTTGAATGAAAATCGGTAAAAGACATAAGAGCTTCATAAGCAATCTCATACGGACTCAACGGCATAACATCACCGAGTGAGTCTAGCTCAGAGTCAGAGGGAACATACCAAGGATCATCATAAATAATGTTTTCTGACGTGATCATATGAATTGTTGCGAACGAAGGGTCTGCATTGAGTGGAGGGAGAGGAAAAGTTCCCAGTAAACCGGAATCCTTAACTAAACCTACACCAATGTCCCTATAAGGGATTGTTGTTTTACCAACATGCTGGATAGTTTCTAAAGAGGTTGGGTCGGATGAAAAGTATGTCAGCTGATCAATAGTCACGATCTTACCGTTATGTGGAAACTTAATGACTCTGAAGACCGATGAAACGACCGCTGTCATAGCATATGACCAACTTCGACCCAAAAGAAGGTTGTAGTCTAGAGGGGCATCAACCACTTCCACATCCAGACTAACGGTTTTACCTTCGACCCCTATAGGCAATTCTTGTAGAATACCAAACGGACGGAACCCACGGCCATCAAAGGCCTTAAGGATGGTGGGGGATTGGTTCAACGAAGGAGAACCAAGCGATCTCCAACATTGAATCGACATAATACACGTAGAAGCTCCCTCATCAATCACAGTCCGATGAATAGGCCTGTTTTTGACTATCACTGGAATTTGGAAAGCCATTTGATGGGGGAGACGCGGTGTACTACTTTCTAGATCAAAGATCATTAGGTTCGGGTCCTGAACATCGACAGCTCCAATAGCCGACAAAAGCAATTTTCGTTGCGCTGGACATGATTGCAGCACTTCGAGTGCCGACATTGCTGAAGGTGAAACAGCTAAGTCTTCAACAATGTTGTAATTCTGGGCTGCTCTCGCATGTGGATTGAAAGCAGACCTTCGAAGTACACCCTTGGCGGGCGGCTTAATCACTAAGTCTGGGTTAGGTTTTTCGATCTGTAGTGGATCGGAACCAGGAGCTGAGGTTGATGGGTTAGAGTTAGAAGATTCTGCTTCTTTACCATCAACAGGAGCCTTACTACCATAATCTTGCGATCGAGTCGCAATCCTGACATGAGACATCATCAAAATGGGTTCTTCACTGGCATTCGAAGAAGAACCTATCATCTTATTTTCCTGCTCGGGGAATGGATTCTTTAACACAGCAGGAGTGGGAGAACCTTTAACTATTTTCACTACCTCGGCCCGATGAGGGCAGTCTCTCGTAAAATGATCTTCTTCACAAATAAGACAAGGATAACGAGGTTTGCGCTTTTCGTCATTGGTTTCCGACTTTTCCGTTTTCTCCTTTGGAGCCTTGTCTGCTTTAGCCTTCTTCTTTCCTTTCTTCTTTCCACCGTTTTTGGATTTGGCCGTAGATGACTCTACAGCGTGAATGTCGGCGGTAAGTTCAGGAGGAGAAGACTCTCCTGTCGGAGAATCAGGCAAAGTGATAATTGGAGTATTGGAGGTCTTGGAAGACTTCTTCTTACTCTTCGTAGTCACGATACCGATCATACCATCAGCGGCATGAGATCCCGAAGGAGCAGCAGCGATTTGGTTTGACTTTGGAAGATCCGGAATTTTCTCGTGTAACGTACCCGACTGAGTGTAAACTAAGTCAAGGTATTGTGCCTGAGCAATGACTTGCTCCTCAGTAACTACGCCGGCCTTAGCTACATCTTCAGTAATTCTTGGTAATAATGATTTTACAAACCATTCAGCTAAAATTTGGTCCGGGATAAAAACTTTCACTAATCTTCTTCGACGTCTCCACTCATGGATGTGATCAGAAATGTACGTGGATGTCGATTGTTTTAGCGAAGTTAATAATTCCGTACCATTATCGTATCTGACTGGTAACTGAAAATGAGTTAAGAATGAAGTAGCTAACTGGCTAAAGTTGTAAAAAGAAGCCCGTGGCAACTCAATGTACCACTTGGCTGCGAGACCAATGAGTGTACGCTGGAAAAGACGTAAGCGGATAGAATCATCTGAGATGGAATTTGATGCACACCAGAGGTGGTAAGTCATCACGTGATTAGACGGATCCTCTCCAGACTTACCTTCGAACTTGGGTATATCGCTGGGCAACTTATTTGGCATTGGCGGCCAAAACGGAAGATATTGAATTGGATCGTTCGTTAGGCGCGTCAAGTCGGGTAAATCTAAAGTTGCAATAAATGGTAACTGCCGGTTAGGATCTCTGAAACTCTGAGTCACAATACCAGCCCCAGGAGGAGGATATCCAGGATAACTAGGAACAGGATTTGCATTGGGGATATTATATCCTCCTGGAAAACCAGGATTAACCGGACCGTACTGGGGTTGTTGAGGTGGTTGATAATTGTACCCAGGATACGGTTGATACTGGTAAACCGGTTGTTGGGCAGCTTGCCCAGGTTGATACTGTCCCTGGTACGGAGGTTGAACAAATTGAGGTTGAGTAGTAACAACCGTACTTGTACCAGGTTGGCCTGCAGGCATCTGGACTGTGGTTTGAACCGTGGGTCCAGACAACGGTACAGATGTCTGAGGAGCGGTTACAGGGACAGTAGAAACCGGAGCTGCCGATACTCCAGATGTAAGCATGGTAGATGAAGCGGTAGTTGCTGCAGCCGTGTGAGGTGGAGTACTCGGTGCAATTGGCGGCTGAGTAACTACAGAAGTTACAGGGGTCTGAACACTTGACTGGACAGGTTGCGGTTGCTGGGGTGGACCAGGAACTGCAGGTTGTCCTGCTTGAGGTACCGACTGTATACTTGGTTGCGACATCTGTTGACCCTGTGACGGATCCCATGTTAACATTCCAGGGTATTGACTCGTAACAGGTTGAGGATACTGAGATCCATAGCCGTATTGAGGATAGGGTTGATAACTGTAAGGTGTAGTCCCATATGATTGCCCTTGAGGTGGTTGATAACCTTGACCAGGGTATTGACCCGTAGGTTGATAACCTTGAGGTAAATACGAATACTGGGGTTGACCTTGACCTTGAGGTTGGTATCCTTGAGGTTGATACCCTTGGGGTTGATACCCTTGGGGTTGCCATCCTTGAGGTTGCCATCCTTGAGGTTGATACTGATACTGAGGTTGACTTTGGGGTACGTATTGAGGCTGGGGTTGATACCCTTGGGGTTGATACCCTTGAGGTTGCCCCCCAGTCACAAATGAAGTACCTTGAGGTTGCCCCCCAGGCATTAACGAAGGTTGCCCCCCAGGCGGTAATTGGCCACCTTGAGGTTGGTTAATGGGAGTTGAACCTGACATCATATAAACTTCACCTATACTCAATGGTACATTACCACTGTTTCCAACTAATAACCCATGATCAACAGGTTGAGGAGATGCTCCCGCAAAGGTACCAGAAAGTGATTGATACCCAGTAGGAACAGAAGGACCGCCATGTAAAAATGATTCAGGACTTGGTGAAAACACAGATGACTGACCAGACATATTTACAGGAGAATGAATTCCTCTAGGTGGAACCGGAGTACGAGGTGTAGAAAAACCTACTGAGTTGTCTAAAAAATTGGTTAATGCAAGGTACCAAGATTCACTTCTAGGAGGACTGTAAAAGATGGATTCACGCTCCCTTAGATCAAGGGTAATTAGATCTTCAGAATCAGAAACGCCTATTTCTTCCTCTGGAACAAGTTCTTCTATAGCAATTAATCCAACAGGAAGATTTTCGGTGATAATTCTTTCTATTCTTGGTGAATCAGGAACACTAGGAGTTGGAGTAACAGGTTCTGAAATTTCAGGTTCTTCGCCTGTTTCACTGGCAGATGAAAAACTACCAGCAAGCTCGGAAACTGTAACAGCTTCGGGATTGTAACCTGTTTCTAATCTTTGGTAATCTGGATGGACTACCAAGGAAGATTCTCCTTCTTCAGGTGAACCTACTCTACTGCCACTAAGAGGAGTTACAAGGACCTTTAAACCCTCTAAATAACTGGGGTCGTCTCGAGGAGGTGAACCCCTAAGTTCACGGGATCTTCTCAACAATTCGGCCACAGAAACAACTTCAGGAGACTGGCCCGCAATGCGACGGGACCTTCTCGGTAATTCCGCCACAATTAAAGATTTTAACTACAACACACGAAATCAAAGTAAAAAAAAATTTCAAATCAAACCACCTAAAGTCTTCTAAAGAACCAATCAAATTTGAAGCACACGCCTAAATAATCTAGAGCGTCAAACCACACACAAACAGAAGTCTTCCGGACCAAAAGCGCTAGTTGGTGATTAGGCCCAACCTCGCAGGATTCAGTACAGAAATAGTGGGTGGAACAGTTACCCCGGCAACCTGCTTAATGAATAGACTGGACCAAGTTCCTCCACTTTAACCGTCTCGAAGTGAAGCGAACCCCCCAGAAAATCCAAGTGAGTATAACCGACGTCTGCTCCAGGTACAGTGGGACCTTCCCTCCACCGTCACCTTGGGTAGAATCCTAGATATTATGGCCACTAAGGTTACCAATCACAACAATTACACCTGGGGGAACAGTCTAAACTCCGACAGCACGCAAGGGCAGAGTAGCAAGCTCCAATCCCCTTACCGGCTCCTTGACAACAATCCAAGGTTTACCGATAAGTGACCCCTGGCTCCTCGACAATGGTTAATCCGAGGTTTACCGTTTGTAATACGTACTGCCTGGTGTCTTTCCCAACGAGGGAGGAATGATCCCCTCACTGGTTCGGACACGAGCTCGTGTTTCTCCTTTAAGAGGAGCTTTCCCAGAATGTAACTGAAACAATTGGATTTGTTCTACTCAAGATAGACTATCTGTTTGGTTTTGTAGTCTTGGAGAGTTAAGTACTCACCTACTCCAAGACCCTAGCCTAAGCTATGTTGGTGCTTCAGAGCCCTAGAAAAATAAAGATTACTAGATTGATTTTAATTTAAGCGTTACTTTTAAGGTTGTTTCTTAAGTCAAAAGGTGATGGAAGTGAAACTAGTGGTGTGTTGACTCGACTCGAAACCACTACAAAATGCACCTAAAATGATTTATCCACTACTTTACTTTTTCGATGAATTGCTTAACTAAAAAGTTGAGAGAATGCAATCTTTATAAAAGCAACTTCTTAATTGAAGACAATCAAAGAAACAATTCGTTTTTCTTTTCCAAGCATAAAAACATAACTTCTCTTTACATGCACGAAAAAACTCTTTTCTTCTTTTGAAAACAAAGAGCTACTTGAAACAAGACTTTTTAAGAAGATGTTTTTGTATTTTTCTTTTAATAAAGCAAATAAATCTAATATAACCAAAAAACAATCTTAACAACTCTTAAAATCTATGAAAATGCACTCATAAGCAAACTAAAGGCAAATTTACTCTAAGCAATCTTAACGAGGCCAAAACTAACAATGATTATTTCTAAGGTGTTTTACTTGATCACAATCAAATCAAGGACTAGCTTATTGCAGAATCAAAAACTAGTCAAAACAAAATTCTAATCTTTTTGTCCTTTTTGAAAATGGAAATCAATACTTTAAAAACAAGCAATTCGAAATTTGACCCAAAACAACTCAAATGACAAGTTGCTCAAACAAGGAGACTTTACGGCAGGCTCAACTTCTAAGAAGGTTGACTAACCAGAGATATCTAAGGCTGGACAACTTTCTAAGCTCAAAGTCACTACAAAGCCTTTCCAAAAATCAAACCCTAGGTCTAAACTTCGTTGAAAACCACTAAAACACTCAAAGCTCACAAAACGAGTTCAGGTGAGAATTCTTGACAAGGTACTAAAGGATCTGGGCAGAAAACACTAAGAAAAAACAAAATCTAAAAGTAATTTAAGGCAAAAATGGAATTTTCTTAACTTTTACAGGAAGACGCAGGCCACCCGTTGTCACAGGTGCGGCCCCGCACTGTGCAGTCGACAACAGCGCGTCCAAGGACGCACTGTGCAGCACACAGAGACTGCGTCTTTCTGGAAAAAGGAAGAAAAACTAAAGCCAACTAAATCTACAGCTAAGCCACCCAAATACTAATTCTCACAGTCAAAAACCAGAAAATAAAAATGATTTTCTCAAAGCAAAGTTCATATAAAGGAAAAGACTCTCTCATTAATGGATTCCCCAGCGGAGTCGCCAATTTGTCACACGGAATCTGTCAAGGGTGCGGACACGACTGACCTTCCTAGAAGTCTAAGACATTCTAATGACAAACAAGACAAAATGGAGTGATCTTTCTCTAAATACACCTTTTACAACATGAAAACTACAAGTGTTTAGGCTTACCTTATTCCAAAACGCTGTTGTTGAAGTCCGTTCTTGACGATCCGGATGAGCTCCTCCTTCAAGTCAATTCCTGCAACCACAAACAATCAAACAATTACCAAGCACTTGCATTTCATATAATAAAACATATATTCAACATGCAGACCAAGGAACACATGAAATAACTCATTAACACAAGCTATTGAGAAAAATAAACCAGTTTGTATTAATAACGAAACAAAGAAACTCTTACAACCTGGCCTTGGTGTTGTGCAAGTTCCTCCCAGGGTCCATCAAGGGTTTTCCTCTACTTTGACAAAGCTCACCCTCTCCCAAGTAGAATCAAGTGAAGACAATCTCTCCTCACAAAGGCTCTAATGGAAGACCTAAATCCTGCAGCATTTACCCAAAGAAAATGTATAGCTCCAACCTCCTCTCCTTCTGGCTCAATGCCTTTATTTATAGTGCTGTAAAGAGGTTATTCAGGTCCACTATCAATGGGATCATCCCCCTCTTTGGGTGGGATAGTCCCTTATTGATGGGATAAGTTCCCCCTTAATAGAGATACATGAACCAACTGGAGGCGCATCCATTTCATCAAACCGACCTCTAGAATGTTCTAGAAGTAACCACAAGTAACTTTTTCAAGATAAAACTCGCGCATTTTGCCTTTTACAGAGGGACGCACCTGTCCCTTAACATACAGAGCGTCCATGGACGCAGATTTTGTGAACATGGTCAGCGTCCCCGCAGGTAAGGCTAGAGAGAACCTGCGACCCCAGAGATAAACATGATTTTTACAAGACTTTCTCTCTTCTTTGAGTTTGAGATGGATAACAGAGGCATGAGACTTGCCTAAGAGGGTAGCATGACTTGTTGATTTGAGCCATACTAACTGTAAGTAGTCAAGGTGACATTTTTTAGTGTAACATGGACAGGAAGTTAGGCAAGCAAGCTATGGAAACTGACAAGAATAGATCTAAGCATGTAAATATAGTTGATATCAACTTCTCCAACTTGAAATCTCACACTAGCAATTGCATTGGAAAGAAAAAATAGTGTTTTGGTGGCAGCAAGAGTTCCTTGGTCTCAATTCATGGTCCCAAGGATGGAGAAATAAGATCAAGGCTTGCTTGGTAGCCTTTTTGTGGACCTTTTTCTGTTATCAAACTATCTAATCAACCTGAAGAAAGAATAACTATTCTAATCATCAAAAACAACCTAAGTAACAAAGCAAGATTTAACCTAAACAACAGAAATTATTTCATGAACGCAAGAAAAACACATATAAATACACAAAGGAGGTGTTGGGCACTTGGGTTGGGCCCAACCCCAAGAGCTACAGCCCCATAGGAAAAATCAGTGCTAGTTCAAAGATGGATTCATCTTCATAGATAAAAAAATAATAGTTACATCACAAAATTATCTTCAAAGAGAGCTCGAAAATGAGCTGAGTACAAGGCTGCACTAAAGTGTGAAAATAGACTATCAAATGGCCAACCTACTAAGGCTTGAATCATTCTTATTTATACAAGTGAGGACCCCCAACATTCCTCCTAAACTTTAGGAACTCAGCTGCCTAAAACTACAAATAACAACCACTTCACTAGACCTGCTCGGCTGCCCCTTGAAATCATCTTTTGTGGGCTGTTGAACTCCGAGTTGTTGATGTAGAACTCAAGGAAGGGGTCATTTAATGTAGGAGACACCCCTCCTATAAGTCCTCAACCTTGTTTCTTCAAGTTTGGTTGCCGATCTGCTCATAAATGCCTGGTCTTGGTCCAAAAATGTCCAAAAATCTGCAATAAACACTCATTAGACTTTGTGGTAAAGTGACTATCCCCGTTCACTCAATTAACATAAATATATTCAAAATCATGCACAAAACTATGGAGAATGGTGGATTAAATGAAAATAATAGACAGAATGAGCCCATATAGTTACCCATTTCTGGGGCTCATCATCACCCCCTACTGAATGTGTTGCTCATCCTCTGAGAAACTAATCCAGTTCTTCATCTTTGATAGCTTTAACAACCTCTCTGACATCCCAGGCCTCTGAGGTGATGTCCTCTTCTCTGTCATGAAAACCTATCTTTCTGTCCACTTCCTCCCATGTTTTCTGTTCCTCCTCTTCCTTAACCCCTTCCAACATTCCTAGCAGTAGTGGAGGACTGAACTTAAGGCCAATCCAGTTGGCTTTCAATTTTTTCATTGATTGTTTATATAGGGGTACTCTCCTCATAACTTCCCTCATTCTAGTTGGGTAGTGATACTCCATTATCTTTAGGCTATGGGACAATGTATTCCATCTTCTTGTGCAAGCATGAAGGCAGTTATCACCAAACAGTCTCTCCATATCTTCAATGTGAGCAATAGCCTATGCTTGCCTTTCAACATAGTCAGGTGCAATTTGAGGGTTGTCTGCAAGGTGCTGGTGGGCATATACGAGAGTTGAGGGATCTTCTAGTTCTGCCCTTAGCATGAGGGGCTCACTTAGCTCCCTGGTCATAATATTCTAAATTTCTACTACCCTCTTTTCTTCATGGCTCAACCAAGAAGCCATAGCCATGAGTTGTAGGTCTCCTAATGCAGTGTTTGGATCCCATAGATTCATGTTAGGAAGTGCCAGGTTGTGTAAATAGAATTCTGCTAACTTGGCCTTATCTTCAGCTGAGCTACTATCACATAAATGCATAAACTGATTATAATTCTAGAATGGGATTGTGCCCCTTTGGGCCAATGTTTTAATTTGGAATTGAAGTCATTGGTCTTTAAGATACAATGCATAGGATCTAGCTGGTTGTCTACATTGCAAGGCTTCCATTGCTCCTCTGGCCATGCAGGCCATTTGGGCTTCTTTTTCCTGTAATTGTTGTTTTAAAATCTGCACTTCATTTGCTGCCTGAGACTCTTTTTCTTGCAACGGTTTCATTAGCATTTCAACATCAGCCTGTGGCTCTCCCTCTTGTTGTTGTTTCTCTATTACTTCATTGTCTGTTAGGGGATCTTCTTGCTGTTGCTGCCCTCCCAAGATGGATAATCTATCTCCCTTATGAACTTCCTATTGCTGTACTACTTTTTCAGCAGTTCATTTTCTTCCTGTAGCTGGGCTCTTTTACTGCTTTCTATGTGCTTACCATGGCCAACTCCCCTCTTAATTCCTTTAGCTTGTCCTCCATGTGCCCTATGTCTTCAACTCCTTTAGATTTAGTAATTTTCATCCATGTGTGGGTTCTGACCCTTTCTTTTCCTAATTCAAAGAATAGAGGCACAACGAATTTTTGTGGGATTATCTTCCCACCCTCTAGTAGATTGTAATAGGAGCCTAAATTAGGTTGAGGGCTTGGTTCAGGTATTTCTTTGTCTTTGCCTTCCCCTTGTCACTGTTCTGCTGCCTTCTCTTCTAATTTTTTGGTTTCTTTCAGCTTGGCTAGTGTTTCCTGTAGAGATGTTTCAGCTTCCTGTAGAACTGCTTTTGAGTCCATCAACTTGATTCTTTCCTTCCAGGTGGATGTTTTGGGACTTCCTCTCTCATAGGTGATAGAGATCTTGGAGGGAGATTCTACCTTCTTTTCAGTGGGTGTATCCTCAATGACAATTGGTTCCTTTGATGGTGGCTGGGGCTTGCCCACTTTGATCCTGGTGCTTCTTCTGGCTTCAAAATACATAGAGGTTTGCCTTTTTCTTTTTCCTTTTTGTTTTACTGGTGTGCTTAATGTATCAAGCACAGTTGTTGCTTCCCTTGCCAATGTTTCAGGGGATGTTTCTTTCTGTTGTTCTTTTCCTTCATCTTCTGCTGCCTTTCCTATGTCTACTGTTTTTTCTTGTGTCTCTGCCATCTCTGGTGGTGACTTCTCTTTTTCTTGTTGGGTCCCTGCCTTGCCAATGGCAGTCTTCTTTTCGGCTTTCTTGGCCTTTTTCTTCTCAACCTTTTTCCTTTTCCTCTTCTCTATTTCTAAGGTTGTCTCCTTTCCTGCCTTAGGCTCAGCAATAGTTTCGTCAAATTTCTCCTCTTCAACCTGTTTCTCCTCTGTTTTTCCCTCTGTTTGAATGTCTTGTGCTTCCTCATTATTGTTCTTCTCAAGTTCTTCGGTTTGCTCCTCCTCTTTACTGCTGGATGGGCTAATGTCCTCGGTCAAAGTTTTGATGTCATCATCCCTGGACATATTTCTGAAAATTTCCCAGGCTATGGGGATAGTATATGTGTGTAAGTCATCTTCTACCAATAGTTTGATGAGCCCATGGTGGGCCAGCTAGTCTGGGACCCCTGCATTTAGCTTGGCGCCACATTCTATCAAAGACTGGAGGAGGAAATATAGGAGACTCAATTTTCTAGCTGGAGGTAGGTCCATCCCATATCTCAACTCATGCAACAACCTGAAGTGATAACCATAAATTATGCTGAATCTCCCTTCACATGTGATATACTTCATTATTTGGTAGCTGACTTCACTCCATAGAGGAGGCAAGCTTGTCCTTCTGACCCCATTTTTATCCTCTACAGGATGCTCCTCAGGCTGAAAAAATGTCTTCTTAGCAACCTGTCCCAATGATTTCTCCTCCTTGCTCCAAGGGAGCCCAAGTGGAAGACCTATGATTCTACTGATGAAATTAGGTGTAAGCTCTAGGGTCAGATCCCTAAAACTAACTGTAGCATGTGTTTTCGAATGGGGTCTTAGGGACATCAAAAATTCTTTAGTCACCTCCTCATCATATCCTTGAATTCTTTCAAAGAAGGGTATCCAGTTTGCCTTGGTGAAGAGGGCCACCACCTCAAGGTGCTCATGCAATTTACTAGAGTTCAAAGGTTCTTTTCTCATGAATCCTCCTGGCATGGTGTTGAGTGCTTTTTTTTTTTTTTTAACAAATGATCAGGTGAAAAAGCAGGAAAAACTGAAAACAGAGGGATAGCTGAATTTTTGTCTTTTTCTTAAACCAAATAAGGAATTTCCCATGTGCTTCTCCTTACAACATCAAGTTGCAATATTTCCCTTGTTTTAAACTACTTTTCTCCTGAATTTGACTCTCTGCTTTTGAAAAGAATTTTTTTTTACAGAACAGAGGATAAATAACACAGCTTCTTTTCAGAGGGTAGAAAAATATGCAAATTCGTTTTTTTTTGTTTTCACACAAGCTGGTTTCTACGGTTGCATGTATTTTCTTTGTAGTAGAATTTGAGAAAGAAGGAGATAGACTTCGAATGCAGAGAAGAAAACAGAGCACTGCGTAGAACTTTGGGAAAATATGCAGGCAGACTTTTAAGCTCCACTCTCCTTGTTTTCAATCCAATGCTATGTTTTTAATCCACCACCTTATTCAAATAAGTCATATGTAGAGAGGTTTCTCGAGCCTACCTCGTTTCAAGCTCAGATTTTGACGAAAATCCCGAGTTTTCCTTCTGCAGAGCCGTTCTCTGCTTTCCTGTAGAAATCTTCCTGATCCTGTAGAATGCAACAATGCTCCTGTAGAGCCCGATAGGCGGGAGGGTTTTGAAAAACTGGCAAAAAACTGGCGAAGGACGACTGGTTTGCTGCTTTAGAAGTGGTAGGTGAGTACTGCAGTTGAGAACGTCGTGAATGAAGAATGAAACAAAGGGTGGCGGAGGCTTCGACCGCACTGTCCTTTAATTGTTGGCGTAATCCGTGGTGAGGAGATGAGGTGGCCGGATGGGTACGTTATCCCCATCCGGACCGTTGATCCTACATCACAGTCATAATGGTTCAACATGCTGCCTGACCGCCATCACCTCCCTTACTGCCGTTATACGCCGCCACCACTACCAGTCCCTGAATTTTTTTCCCAAATTGACATACCACACGTGCTGGTTGCGCATCTGATTAGTAGTTTGAATTTGACGAGGCTCATTTGAATTCTACGAGGGTGTGTAACTGAGTGAGGGTGGCCAGTTAGCTGGCCATCGATTCCATTCAATCGTGACCATTCCCACAGTTCATGCAGTTTTGAAATATTATTCATGCAATCAAGGAATAGGTTTAGGCACTTACCTGCTCATTCGTTGCTGTGTTATGCATATTTTGGACTTTGGCACTCCATTTCTTCGTTATTGTTGTTGCTTGCACTCTGCATGCTTGGCCTTGGGCTTTTGCTGATGATCCCACGTTCAAACATTGCTCCTTGCATGTTTCATATGTCCTATTGCGCTGACCCTGTTTTTGGAGTATGTTTTTCAAAGGGATCAGCTGCTACAGGAATCCTTTAGGAATTCCTGTAGCTGCTTCTCCTTCTGAAATTCAAGCTAATATTTGAGTAGGGCTACAACTACTGAAGAAGGTCTCAACTGAAAAGAAATCACAGCAGGAGGGTGTCAGGTAGGAATGAGGAAAAATGTTGTTGCTTTTATCTGTCATCATGTTTTGGTTTGCAGAATAAAGGAAACAGAATTTCTGTGTGTGGCTATGCAGGGACAAAAAACGAGTGAAATGTAAGTGTACAGGGATGGAATGGTGAAATAGGAAGATGGATGGTGGTAGGGAGGTTCACATGCCTTATAGACAAATTTCCAACCCTCGAGTCCTCCTCTGAGATTGATTTTGGCCTTTCTGTAGTTTCTACAAGATCCTCCTGTAGAATATACAGAGTTTCCTGTAGGATGCGAAATTTCAGACAAAATGAGACCAAAACTTGGGAAAGGATAACGATGATGGGGGGATGGACTGTGAAGGGTGCATGCAGCTTGGCCATGTCTTTTCTCCTCTTGTTTGACCCTCCTACAACCTACAATGATATTCCTATGACCTGCAATTTATTCAAAAGAAGTTATGTTTTTCTTTTTTCTTTTTTCTTTTTTCAGTTTGAGACAGCTGGGGCACCTGCAAGAGTTTTTCACCCTCACTGCCTACCCTGGGCACCTCCAAGAGGTTTTCACCCAGGGATCTTTTATTCCATTTTTCTTTTTTCTTTTTTTCTGTGTTTTTCTTTCTTTCTTTTTTTCCTCGGGGTGTAGGTGGAGTGGAGACAGGGACCTGCTCCACTACCAACACTGATTTACCCAGAGTCTCAATGAACTCCTACTTGGAAAGGGGCTTCTTGTAGATCTTCAATCTATGCCCATTGATGAGCATGGGGATCGTTTCTTCATCAATGGTCTGGATAAGGACTGAACCATTGTCATTGCATGTTTCTACTGTATATGGTCCCAGCCATCTTGTCCTCAGCTTGCCCTTAAAATCCTTGTATCTTGAATCATACAGCAACGCCCAATCTCCCGGCTGAAATTTTTTATCTTTGAGGTGTCAGTCATGCCATATCTTTCTTTGAAGTTGGACTACCTCTGAGTGGAGAAGGGCCTTCATTCTCTATTCATCTAATCCATTTAGCTAAAGCAATCTTTCCTGTTGTACATGGCTGAGATCTAGGTCCAGCTGAGCTGGCATCCTCAATGTGTTATATTCAAATTCTATGGATAGCAAAGCCTTCTTCCCATAGACTAGCTCATAGGGTGTGAAACCTGTGGTGGTTTTCCAAGTAGTGTTATAAGCCCAGGTGGCCTCAACAAATCGGTCTACCCATTCTTTTCTGCTGCTGCTCACTACCTTAGTCAAAATCCCTTCCAAAGCTCTGTTAGTGACTTCCACCTGTCCATTTGCTTGTGAATGATAAGGGGTGGAAGTTCTATGCTTAATCTTGTGATGTGTGAGCAGGTCTTCAATCAGATTGGATGTAAATTTACTTCCTTGATCTATGACTAATTCTCTTAGGTAGCCAAACTTGTAGAAGATATTTTCCCTCAAAAACTCAACTAGTTTTTCTTCTGTTGCCGCTTTGATTGCCTTTGTTTCTGCCCACTTTGTCAGGTAATCTGTGCACACAATGATGTAAGACTTCTATTTTAAAGGAGGGTTGATAGGACCCGCAAAGTCCATGCCCCACTTCTCAAATGGATCGAAAGTCACTTGAGGCTGCAAGGGCATCTCATCCTTTGGAGTAGGTTTCCCCATCCTTTGACATCGGTCACATTGGCTGATGTATCTCCTGACATCTTGATGAAGAGTGGGCCACTAGTAACCTACCTGTAGAATTTTGAAGGCAGTTCTCTTTGCAAAGTGGCCCCCACAGGGCCCATCATTATAGGTTAGGAGGATGTCAAAAACTTCCTCCTCCCTGACACATCACCTCAAAATCTGATCTGCGCCAAGTATAAAAAGATTGCCCCCAATCCAAGTGAATAGGGCACTTTTCCTCACGATCTTGCTCTTCTCTTTTAAGGACAGGGGTGGCGGAAGCTGTGCTGAAACCAAATAATTTGCTGTATCAGAAAACCATGGAGAGAGTACTGAAATAGAAAATAGGTGTTCATCTGGCATTTGATCATCCACCATTCCTTCTTCACCTGCAGGCAGATCTAGTCTGGACAAAAAATCAACAACAACATTTTCCTTACCTAGCTTATCAACAATGGTTTCCATTCAAATTGCTGCAATAAAAGTAACCATCTAATGATACGAGCATTTACATCAGGTTTGTTCATCAAATACCTAATTGAAACATGATCAGTATGTAGGAATGTTTGATAGCCAGTGATGTAGTGTCTGAACTTGTTTAGGGAATGGACCACATCTAGGAGCTCTTTTTCGGTTACAGTGTAGTTTAATTCTGCCTTGGACAGGTTTTTACTGACAAAATATATGGCATACAGTAGCTTCTCTTCAACTTGTCCTAAGGCTACGCCTATAGCTTTGTTCAAGGCATCTGTGTGAATGTGGAAAGGTAGGGCCCAGTTTGGACCTCTCAAGATTGGGATAGTTATCAGCTTACCTTTCAAAGCATCCAGAGCCTCTTAACAGTTCTCAGTCCATATGAACTCAGCATCTTTTCCCAAAAGACCAAACAATGGAGAAGCTAGCTTACTAAAATCTTTAATGAATCTTCTATAATACCTTGCTAAACCTAGAAAACTCCGAACATCTCTTACCTTTTGAGGAGGTGGGACCCTTTGGATGATAGCAATCTCGTTGGGATCCACCTGTAAACCTTGCTGAGAAATTGTATGACCTAGCATGGTCCCTTCAGTCATTAGGAATTCACACTTATCAGGACTAAGGGACAGGTTCATTTCAATACACTTGGCTAAAACTTTCCTCAGGTTATTCAAAGCTTTTTGGAAGTTAGAACCATAATGGGTAAAGTCATCCATATAAATTTCCATTGAATCATGAACCAACTCAGCAAATATGCTCAATACTGCTCTCTAGAAAGTGGCAGGAGCATTGCACAACCCAAAGGGAAGGATCCGGTAGGCAAAGGTACCCCATGGACAAGTGAAAGTGGTCTTATCTTGGTCTTCTAGGTTGATTTGGATCTGATTGTCCCGTTAAACCCATCTAGGAAGGAAAAGAACTTCTTCCCTGCCAAGCCATCTAACACTTGATCTATGAAAGGCAAAGGGAAATGGTCCTTCTTGGTGGCCTTGTTAAGTTCTCGATAATCTACACAGATTCTCCACTTCCTATTTTTCTTTGGCACAAGCACCAAAGGAGAAACCCATTCGCTGTCAAAGATGGGGTAGATGAATCCTGCATCCAGCAACTTTTGCAGTTCTTCTTTGACAATATCCTTAAGGGTTGAATTCATCCTCCTTTGAGGCTGCTTGACTGGTTTACAATCCTCTTTAAGGTAAATGTGATGAGTACAGACTGAAGGGTGGACTCCCTTCATCTCCTTATAGCTCCAAGCAAAAGCATCCAAATGACTGTTCAATAAGCTACACAACTCTTTCTCCTGAGAGGTGGATAGGGATGAGTTGATCTTCAAGGTTCTTTCTGAGCCAAATTCCACATTCTTAACTCAGAGAGAGGTCGGATCAGCCACACAGAGATCAACTAAAGCATTGGCTTGGCTTTCTTCCACCAACTTTTCTAGTGGCAACATAGTGGGGGGTAGATTTTGAATCAAATTCTCAATAAGATCATCCTCGATTTGAGGACCCCCCTTGGTAGCTTCCACTGTGCACAATGGTGCGGAGTAGACTTCATCCTCATCTTCCTCCTCCAACCAGAGAGGTAAGTCATGTTCTAGTAGAGGTTGGGTAGGAGGATATAGGACTAGCTGTTTGGACATATGCCCATTCTTAATGGTCATGCTCCCAGCTTGACAACTGATGTAAGCATCTGCAGTAGCTAACCAAGGCCTTCCCAAGATGAGAGGATACCTAGTGAGCTTTGCCTTTGGCTAAAGAACCAAGAAGTCAGCAGGGTACTCCCAGGAATCAATGGAGACCATGACATCTTCCACAATCCCCTCAAGAGTCACAGTGGAGCGGTCTGCCAACTGCAGTACTGTTGAGGTCTTTCTTAGGGAACTCTGAAGGTTGAGTTTGAGCATAGCGTCCCTGGTCATTACGTTAATGGCAGCCCCTAGATCAATCAAGGTGTGGGGTATTATGGTGCCATTGATGTGGACATCGACTACAGGACTCCCAAGGTCCAGATATTTTGGACAGATTACCTGTGCCAACATCAGGTCAGACAATTGTCCTATGACATTGATATTTGGGGCATCTCTCTTGTGCCTGCCTAGGTGCCTGAAACACTTTTCTTTGATCAAATTGTTGTAGATTGGTACGTCTTTTATGGCCTGGAGAAGTGGTATTTTTACACATAACTATTTTAGTTCTCCTAGAAGTTCAGTTTCTTCTGGGGTCGATTGTGTGGTTCCAGTTAGTCTCTCAGGAAAGGGTGGAATGGATTTTGGTTCACTTTCCTATTTCTCTTCCTCATCCTCCTTAGGAGGAGGTTGGCTATCTGGGAGGACCTTCCCAGATCATAGGTTGAACTCCTAAATCTCCACAACATAGGTAGGGCATGTTGTTTCTCCAGTATATACCTATTGGGCCTGTCTATTATTAGGGTTAGGGTTCGGTTGAGTAGGTATTTGGGGTTGTCTTGGAGGAGCAAGAGGTAATGGTTGTGGTTGAGAAGGTGGTGGAGGCAAAAGAGCAAGAGGAGAGTTGTATTGGGGCCTCCACCCCTGATGAGGTGCATTTCACTGAGGTTGTGGTTGAGCGTGAGAATGAAACGAATGAGTAGCTGGTTGAGTATGGTATTGAGATGGATACGACCAAGGAGGGGGTTTGGACCAGGAAGGATGAGTAGGGGGACCCCAAGAAGGCATGGAAGTGGCTTGATTGGGGTTGTAATAAGTCTTGGATGTCCCTTGCATTCCCTTCTGGTAAGGTCTGGGTCCATGTGGCCTCCTTTGGTTCATGAAGTAGAGTGGTTCATTGGCTCCTTCAGCCCCTTGGTACATAGCTTTAAATCCGAGTAAGGAAGGGCACTGATTTGTAGGATGGTCTTCTTCAGAGACAAAGCACACTTCTACGGAGTGAAATGGACATTCGTTCCTAGGATGCTTTCTACTACACCTAGGACAAAATATGGCCAAAGCCCTCTTGGCTTCCTCTTGCTTCTTTTGGATTCGCAAGGTATCCATTTGCATGGCAATAGTCTATCTCATCTCGCTTTTGAAATCTTCCATCTGATTTGCAGCTTCATTTTTAAGGAATGAACTAGATAAGGGGGTATTGGCTAAAAGTTGACTTCCCCTACCTCTTTTTTTGGCTGCCCTAGACTAGTTTCTAAACACAGTCTTTATGTCATCATAAGGTAGTTGGTAGATGTCTCCCCCAGCCAGCAAATGGAGGGTATCTAGAAGGTCTTCAGGGACTCCTCTGAGCAAAACCAACTTTAGAGATTTGGGGTCAAGTGTGCACCTAGCCCTTTTATAATTGAGTTGAAACCTCTCTTCATAGTCTTCTAAAGATTCATCACTTCCCATGGTCATTTGAAAGATTTCTTCCTTTGTATCCTTTGATCTATAGTAGTCCCGGTATTTGTTGTTAAAGGCTTGCTGCATCTGAGCCCAAGTTTTGATACTATTTCCAGGTAACCCTATGAACTAGCGTAGTGTTGCATCCTTGAGGGTAGAGGGAAAGTGTTTCAACTTTTGCTCGTCTTCTGCATAGTCATAGATTCGACAAAGGACAGCAAACTCAAACAATAAGGTATCAGGGTCTTCAGTAGTCAATCCATGGAAGTGAGGTAAGGTTGAGGAACTTACGTTTTTCATCTTTATGTCTCCATTGGTCTCTCGGATGGGAAAGGCACCTTCTATTCTCTCCCCATTTCCTCTACCGTTTCTTTTTTCAGCCATCATGTCAGGAGGAATGGTGTCTTGCTCTTCTTTTATTATAGGATCTTTATATATCTCTGGAGGTTCACCTATAGGTCCTTCTAGATCACTGCCACCAAAGAAGAGAGAAGGGTGACTTAGTGATGTGGTGGGGGTGTTGGGTAGGAATTTTCCTGAATTGCCTCTGTTCCTATGAGGCATGAAAGGAAATCTCTTTTTTTGGGTGTTTTTTTGTTTCTTTTTTCTGCTTTTACCTGCAAAAACTAAAATGGATTGAACAACAAATTGCAACTAACTAAAATCTATCTTGTTGAAATGGAAATGAAAAATTGAAATGAAAGCAGGAAAGGACTAATCTATTTTTCTGAAATGAAATTGCAGAATTGAAATGAAAGCAAGAAATAGCTAATCTACGCTTGCTGAAATGAAATTGCGGAATTGAAATGAAAGCAGGAAATGTCTAATCTATGCTTGCTGAAATGAAATTGCAGAATTGAAATGAAAGCAGGAAATGTCTAATCTACGCTTGCTGAAATGAAATTGCGGAATTGAAATGGAAGTAGGAAATGTCTAATCTACTTTTGTAGAATTGAAATTGCAAAATTGAAATGAAACAACTACTCTACTCTTGCTGAAATAAACTACCTAGCAAAAGGTTGTAGTAGAAAATAGAAGAAAAGCAGTAATCAGAAAATACTCTAATGCTTCCCCAGCAACGGTGCCAAAAAGATGGTGAGCTCCAGTATTGTAGCAATGATGTTGCAACTCCTGGGACTCCCTACTTTACTTTTATCAACCCAGTAGTTCGTAACAAACTTGGAAGTGACGGTGCTATATGCAAGAGTACTAGCTCTTACTACACACTGTCACTTGATCAGTTGGCACAAGTTTGCTAGGAGCTTAAGCGAACTTCTATGAGTTCTCAGAAGAAGCTTTTAACTATGATGGAAGAAAGCTAACTTAAAAGAGGTTAGTCTACTTGCAGAAAGAAGATGAAAGCTGAAAGGAAACACAAACCCTAATTTTACCCACTAACCCTACTTTTACAAGAAAAGAGATGAAACTACTGAAATGGATTCCATTGACTACTGAAAAGGTAAAATGAATGTATTCAAGCTACTTCTAAAAGAAAATATGGAAAAATCATCTTTTTGTACTTTTGAGCAATTTTATGCATAATTGTTATGCTTGTGTTTTAACTATTTGTGACTGTGCAGAGGTTTGGTGGTGAAAGGAGATGGAGTTGGCTTTTGCAGGAGGTTGGGAGGGTGTGGAGAGGAGCTAAGGAGTCCCTAGTACCCTTCTGGAGATTTCCACTATGATCAGACTTCGAAAAATCACTCGCATGAACTTCTATAGGAGGCTGCAGGGGATCTACAGGAAGTTCTAAAGGAGGTTCTACAGGAAGAGGCTGAAAGTGGTTTTTAGAGGTCTAAAGGTGGAAAAACGGTGGGAAAAGGGAAATGAAGGTTGGATGGAGATATTAAGGGGTCTAGGACCTTGTAAATGAAGATCAGGAGTGAAGAAGATGGTTGGATTTGTTCAAAGGTCAAGGAAGCAATTTTGCACAAGAACGTAGAAATTAGGGCAGTTTGGGAAAGTATGGCGAATGAGTGAAGGAAATCTTGAGAGATGGACTAGAGTAGGTTGTGTGATGGAAGAATGATAAGCTGGAGTGTCTTACAAGTGAGCTGCATGCTTCTTTTCAAAAGTGTCCCAAGCAAAAACTAAGAAAACAAAGTTTTACCTATTTTTGACCTAATTCTGACCTAAAAACCAAAAAAGTGTTGAACAGAACTATATGGATAGGAAGATAGGAAAGCAAGCTATGGAAACTGAACAAGAACAGATATAAGCATGTAAATACAACTGATATCAACTTCTCCAACTTGAAATCTCACACTAGCAATTGCATTGGAAAGTAAAAAGTGTTTTGGTGGCAGCAAGAGTGCCTTGGTCTCAATTCATGGTCCCAAGGAGGGAGAAATGAGATCAAGGCCTGCTTGGTAGCCTTTTTGTGGACCTTTTTCTATTATCAAACTGTTTAATCAACCTGAAGCAAGAACAACTATTCTAATCATCAAAAACAACCTAAGTAACAAAGCAAGATTTAACCTAAACAACATAAATTATTTCATGAATGCAAGAAAAACACATATAAATACACAAAGGAGGTGCTAGGCACTTGGGTTGGGCCCAACCCCAAGAGATACAGCCCCCTAGGAAAGATCAGTGCTGGTTCAAAGCTGGATTCATCTTCGTTGATCAAAAAATGATAGTTACATCACAGAACTGTCTGCAAAAAGAGCTCGAAGATGAGCTGAGTACAAGGCTGCACTAAAGTGTGAAAATAGACTATCAAATGGATAACCTACTAAGAAGAAGATGGGCACGCGCAAGGGACAAGGCTAGGGTTTACAGGCATATTCTAGGGTTCGTAGGGCATCTGCACAGACGGTTCCATAGGGCGGAAGCACCGACAGCTACTCGACAGCTCCTGGACGGTTACGGTCACGGACTCAGCTTTCGCCACTGCTACAGCTACACTATCGAATTTCTCGCCTGTCCCTTTCTGTCACCGACATTATTCAGTTATGGATCGTTGGGAGTATGAAGAGGTTGATTATTCGGCGGATCCCACACCGGAGAACGTCATATTTGGGACTCCGCATTTTATCTCTCGCTCACTAAACCCCCATTCCGCTTCCTCATCTGCCCAGCCGCATCAACCTACACCTGCATCTGCACCTCTCTCTACTGTCGTTCACCCTCCTATATCTCCGCCGTTTGAGGTCCCTCCGCTCTCGCCTGGGCACTACAATTTCTGGCCTCAAACACTCCACCATCACCTTCATTTGATCCTCTGTCCACTATTCCATCGGTGATCCCCCCTTCGCCGATCTCTACACCTGCTACATTCGCATCGGCCTCTGGTATTCGCCCATCGGGATGCTTTGAGACGCCGGCGGTATCCTCCTTTCCCACTAACCCGTCTCCCCGGGAGGGCATCACAAACCCTCTGGTTGATCATCCTTCGGCCCCTCGCTCTGGATCTAAGAAGGTTAAGTGCATTAGATCGACGGCAAGAGATATCTCCATCAAATTTGACGAAGCAAAACCGCTTGGAGAATATATGGATATTGCAAACACTGTGTTGGTTGGGCACGTCAGGGGTCGATCATACTCGAGGCAGAGACTTAATCTTTGGGTTAAGGAGATCTGGGGTGGAGTACTTTTTGATCTACCAGAAGTCCATGTCCTCCCCAGAGGATGGTTCTCTCTTAAATTCTCCAAGGTCAGCCAAACAGAACTTGTTCTGGGTCGATATTGGCACATCGAAATGGCCCCTGTTCTTCTCAAGTGATGGAACCCTCTCTTTGATCCAGATCGTGAACAGCTAGGTGCCGGTCCAATCTGGGTGAGACTCCCTGGCCTTCCAATTCCATTCTGGGACGAGGAAGTTTTCATTAGGGTTGGGAATGCCCTAGGGACATACTTGGACTATGATCACACCTATGTGGAATCTGGGCATCGTACACTGGCCCGGATTTTGGTTCATTTGGACACTCGAGAGGGACTCGAGGAACAGATCACGCTTCAATGGGGCAGGTGTATTCGTGTTCAACTGTTGGATTATGAAGGCGTACCATATCGGTGCAGGCGTTGCCACAAAGTGGGGCACCTCGCAAAGGATTGTCCCCTCAATAAGAAAGCTGCAGAATCAGTGAAAGGCACCCCGGCATCAACGAGGACTGCTTCCCCCATCATATCTCATCCGTCGTCTGCTGGTCCGGCCCTATCGACATCTCCACCTGCGAGCGACACTGATCTCCGGAGATCCTCCCCACCAAAAACAAGGGCGCGCTCGGCGGCAGAAGCGGGTATGAATTCTGTTTCTTTTACTTTGCATTCAGCTTCAAATGCATTTCATGACTCGGGTTCATCTGCACATATCCCCATGATCCCCTGCTCTCTATCTCAACCTCTCACTTGCTCCGACCCTATTATCTCTACATCTCTTGGATCCTTTACCTCCCCGAGCCCATCCTCCCCTCCCCATCCGTATTTCCTTAGGTCTCGGAACACAACAAAGGATCAGGCTGTCGGACACTCGGGGCTAGGCATTATCATTCCTGAGGGGACATCATTGAATCCCAGAGGGCGAAAATCGCACCTTTCTAAAGCCATCAAACAAGCCAGGGCTGAGGTGGTCTCAGGTCGGCAAGCAACCATTGACGGGGTCCTTAGAGCAGGACACACCCCGAGAGGTGTTCCCCCATGAAGTGCCTTTCATATAACTGCAGAGGTATGGCTAGTTCCTCCAAAAAACTAGCCATGAAGAGGCTCATTGCCACTAAGCCGATTGACATTATCATGCTTCAAGAAACACTTTGCTCCGCAGATCAAATTATTGGTGTTATGCAATCTTTGGTCCCTGGATGGAACTTCTTTGCTAATGATGCTGTGGGTCGATCTGGAGGCATCGCCATCGGGATAAATCCTCGTTCCATCAAGCCCATCTCAACCTGGGGAGGTGCTGGTTTCATTGGCCTGGATTTCTTCTCGGCGGAACTTGGTAAGGATCTAAGAATTGTCAATATTTATGCCCCATGCTCCCAGAGAGAAACATTCTGGCAGAATACTCTTCAGCTGCCCCTACTAAATGAGGACCATGTTATTATAGGAGGAGATCTCAACTTTTCTCTGGGTTACAGGGAATCATGGGGTACTGAGGCTCAAATTGACGCTATCACTGATTATATGACAAATCTCCTGGAACAATCAGATTTCTCGGATATACCTGTGCAGCGACTGCTACCTACTTGGCGGAATCGAAGGGTAGGGGATGCTGCGCTTGCAAGAAGACTTGATAGATTTCTGTTAAAAGGTCCTCTTCTGCAACAACTGCACCTATACAGGCAATGGGTTGGCTCGGGGGGGATATCGGATCACAATCCGATATACCTGGAGATTCTGGGACCTTTTAAGAAACCCAAGGCACCCTTTAAATTCAATCCTTCTTGGCTCAAGGATCCAGCATACATTCAGATGATAAAAGATTTTTGGGCCTCTCATCCCATCAATGAATCTGTTCCCCTTGCCAAAGGTTTCTGTAGGAACCTATCAGAGATTAAGCATTGTTCTATTACGTGGGCAAGGGAGAAATTTGTTCGGGAAACAGCTGTGCTATCCCAGATTGAAGCGGACTTAAGTTCATTAACAGATGACAGAGGACAGGGCTTCTTGACTGCTGCGGACAAAACTAGGCTTATTGAACTAGAAAATCAAAAAGCCAAGATCCTCAATGAGAGAGAGGAATCCATTAGATTAAGGAGCCGAGCCTTATGGATTCAAGCTGGGGATGACAACTCAAAGTTTTTCCACAACTATGCAAAATGCAGGAAGGTATCTAATACTATCTGGAAATTACCCACCCCGGATGGAGACATCGCGGACAATTTTAATAAACTGGCACAGCTGGGCATATCACATTTCAGGAACCTCTACAGGCGTCCGCGTGAAGAAAGCTTACTTGATATTATTAATATAGCTAATCACTTCCTGAGATTTGTGGAAGATGAAGATGTGGAGACCCTTACTGACCCGGTCACTGCTGAGGAGCTAGAAGGAGTTCTGAAATGGTTCAAGAAAGACAAGAGTCCAGGGCCGGACGGATGGACTATCGAATTCTTCATTGCCTTCTTCGACATTCTGGGACAGGACTTGCTTCAGGTGGTTGAAGAAAGTAGGACATCTGGATCTATATACCATGCCATCAACTCTACATTTATCGCTCTTATCCCCAAATCTGACTCCCCTGCATCTTTTGATGACTACAGACCCATTTCTTTATGTAACTGCCTCTATAAAATTATTTCGAAGACCATTGCAAATCGTCTTAGACCGATCCTCTCTCGTTCCATTGGCCCGCAGCAATTTGCTTTTCTAGAATCTAGACAGATCCATGAGGCCATTGGACTAGCACAAGAAGCCCTCCATTCCATCTGGTCAAAGAACTTAAAAGCCATCCTTCTCAAAATCGACCTATCCAAAGCATTTGACCGTGTCAGCTGGTTATATCTCAAAATGATTCTCATTCATCTGGGTTTCCCACATGCCTACATTACCTGGATCATGGCCTGCATTACCACACCATCTTTCAGCATTCTTATCAATGGTTCGGCCTCTGACTTCTTTCACTCTGAAAGGGGTCTAAGACAGGGATGCCCTCTATCACCTCTCCTCTTCTTACTGGTCATGGAAGGCCTCAGCCGTCTCTTGGAATCTGCTATGCGTTCTGGAGACATTAGGGGACTCCGCATCTCGGATCACTATTTTCTCTCTCATCTACTTTTTGTAGATGATGTTCTTATTCTTCTAAATGGCAGTGTGCATGACTCTCGATATTTCTTAAAGATCCTGCAACTGTTTTCCTCTGCCACGGGAATGGTACCTAATCAGCTGAAATCTACCATTACATGTGCTCGCACATCTGCTCAGGAGACCCAGATCGGCCTACTTGCTTTCCCATACTCGATTCACCCCCTGGATCGAGGTCTCAAATATCTGGGATTCAACCTTAAACCGACTTGTCAAAGGATTGCTGACTGGGTCTGGTTGGTTGCCAAATTGGAGAAAAGACTTACTAGTTGGAGCTTCAGATATCTCTCCAGGGCTGGGAGACTTGTGCTCATAAAGTCTGTATTAGAAGCTACCCCTGTATTCTGGATGGCATTAGCCTAGATTCCTAGGAACATCCTGGGACGTCTACAACAGCTCTGCAATAGATACCTCTGGAATGGGAGACAGGATAAAAAAAATTTTGCTTGGGTTGGATGGAAGAAAATCTCTCTGCCAAAAAAATGGGGTGGCTGGGGTCTAAAGGAACTACCTGAATTTGCAAAAGCACTTGCCGCCAAGATGGGGTGGATTCTGCTTACAGGACAAAATCTCTGGTCACAGGTAGTTTATCATAAATACATCTGGCCCCTAAATTTATTGGATTGGGCCCGTCTACCAACTTGGTCAACTTCGGGATGCTCATCGGTTTGGAAGGCTCTGATTCAATCTCTGCCACTCATACGGAACAATCTTGCTTGGCGCATAAATGATGGCTTGACAGGTCGCATTGGCATAGACCCCTGGATTAACTGTGGGGGGCGACACATCCTTACTCCAGATCTTATCCTTCACCTTCAGACTCGGGATATCCGTCATTTTGCTCATATTGCAGACCAGCAGCGCACTGATATATTTTCACAGGCTTGGAAATCCGCCCAGCAATTGAACCTTCCATTACATTGGCATCAGGAGTGGGATCGTTACACTGAGGCATTAACTGATTCACATATCCGTATCAAGCAAGGCCCGGATGAGCTCATATGGTGCGCTGCTGAACATGGTGTATACGCTCCTAAACTTGGATATACTGTTCTTATATCGCACAGAATGCCAGACCAGTTGCAGTCATGGTGGCAAGCCATATGGAAACTAAAGGCCTCTCCCCGGTCTAAACTTTTCTTTTGGTGCGCTCTCAAAGGCACTGTTCCCACTGGGGAATATCTCACTCGCAGAGCCATATTTGGTCCCTCTTGGTGCGTATTCTGTAAAAATTCAACAAAGACACTGGATCATCTATTTCTCATTTGCCCTGTCATCATCAATCTATGGAATAACATCTGCAATCTGCTGGGTATCGCTGTCGACTGGATTGGGCATGACATTGTGAGTGCATGGGATATCTGGACACACCGTCATCCGGGCACAAAACTACAAAATCTCCCCCCTGTAGCTACCTGGCACATATGGCTCGCGAGGAATCGAGCTATATTCGATGACAGAGCGATAATTTGGGCTCGAGTTGAGGCCTCCATCATTGCAGCATATCACGAATTACCTGATCCCCCTCCCCCGAGACCGCGAACCATTCAACCTTTGCCAGATATTGACAGATCTGTCCCGTGGGCTTTTTTTGACGGAGCAGCAAACCAGGAAGGATGTGGCGGGGGTTTCATTCTGCACTTAACTGAACATCACCGTTACCTTGCCAAAATTGGTTTTGGAATCGGATCGAATAACTTTGCTAAGCTATCTGCTGTCCACAATCTATTGCATTTTGCATTATCGCATCATCATACAAGCATCAATATATATGGGGACTCATTGGTGGTTGTTAACTGGATTAACAACATTACTACATGTCATTCACAAACTCTCAGCAATTTATTACACGATACTCTCATCCTCAAAGCTGCTTTTAATATCTGCACATGTTTTCATATTTACAGAGAACATAACAGCGATGCTGACAAATTATCCAAAGAGGCCACGCTACTTCCCAGAGGCGAGGGGATTATAACAGAACAGAATGGAGCAGAGGAGTACCAATATTACCACAGGCCATTCATAGAACAAAGGGAACAAAGGGACAATCGTCCCAATTGATGATTGACAAGGGCATTTTTGTTTTTTATTTTTGATAATAGAAACATCTAGAACACGGATACTATGTTATATAACAAAGTCCTCTAATGGACATTGGACAGTTTATACAGCCTGACGAAGAACTCAAAACTTTTTTATTTTGCATACTCCTACAGAACTATACCTTGAAAAAGGGATTTTTGTATGAACAATACAGCAATGCCTCGGCATCTACTTATGTAATTTTCAAATATAAATGAAAGTTACTGATTTTTCCAGTGGGAAAAAACCTACTAAGAATTGAAGGCTTCTTATTTATACAAGTGAGGACCCCCAACAACCCTCCTAAACTTTAGGAACTCAACTGCCTAAAACTGCAGATAACAGCCACTTCACTAGACCTGCTCGGCTGCCCCTTGAAATCATCTTTTGTGGGCTGTTGAACTCTAAGCTGTTGATGGAGAACTCGAGGAAGGGGTCATTTAATGTAGGAGACACCCCTCCTATAAGTCCTCAACCTTGTTTCTTCAAGTTTGGCTTCCGATCTACTCATAAATGCCTGGTCTTGGTCCAAAAATGTCCAAAAATGTCCAAAAATCTACAATAAGCACTCATTAGACTTTGTGGTAAAGTGACTCTCCCCATTCACTCAATTAACATAAATATATTCAAAATAATGCACAAAAATATGGAGAATGGTGGATTAAATGAAAATAATAGGCAAAATGAGCCCATATAGTTACCCATTTTTGGGGCTCATCACCAGAATCTTGGAAAATGTCAGGATAATGAGTGAGAGGCGAACAAGGAGAAACATCAACTTGTATCACAAATTCTTGTTCCGAAATAGAATCCCACACATAGTCATCATAAGTGATATCGCAGGTTGGCTAGCCAACATTGATCTAAATTTAAATAGGAATGCAAAAAATTATAGATATAACCATAAATACAAATATGCAGTAGAAATAACACTTCATTTCAATAATATAAAATACTAAAATATGCTTACAAACAGAATGGAAATAAGACTAGCTCGGGCGATGGTAGATTATCTCTAAGAAGAGATGTGGTGGCTACATGCCTCTGAATTGTGATACAATGAGGCTCAAAGGCCTATTCATTATTGAGAAACAATTGAAAACCCTAAACATCCAAAAACCTAACCCTAGGAGTTGAAGCGCCAAACTATGGGCCTCGTTTGGGTAAATTGGTACATTAACTTCCTGGGTCGTAAATTTTCCACGCAATCTTCGTTTGATGCGCACAATACCTCTGGGGACGACAACTTTCAAGCAAATAAAATCAATCGACAACCCATGTTGGCCTTGGTGTTCCCAAAAAATGTCGTTTAGGGCCTCATAATGGCTCCGGAAGTTCAGGACCTAAAAAACTGCCAAAAATAGTAAATTGTGCTACCCATAAGGAAACTGAAAAACTGAAACAGACAATGGTGGGGGTCCATGTGGAATAGGTAGGTGACCACCAACATCCACCTGGATCATTCCTCCCCCCTCAGGAAGCAATGTTCCCCATTGCGTCGAGCACCTCCATGAGATAGGGAAACTTCTGCTGAACTTGGAGCCCGGTGAGCCACTTTCCTTGGTGCAGGAGTTGGGTAGCTTTGAAAAACCAATATAGTTGGATCTTTTGTTGGTGAGTGTTCTTGACCTATGTGTCCATAATCAAATTAGTTCTAGTCTATTACATGTAGTCTGGGTTTAACTCTATTGGTGTGAGTTGTTCTGCAATCTCTAATGTGTCCAGTAATGGTGGGAAGTATGGTCGAAGGGAGTCCACATTGAACACTAGGTGAATTCCAAGTAATGGGGGAATTCTGAACTCAAAATCACTGTTTCCCATAGCCTTGCTAATGGTATAAGTGCCATATTGAAGTGGTCTGAGCTTTTCATGGGGTTCGGTAAGGTGTTCTTTCTGCAAATGCAACCAAACTTTGTCTCCCACCTGAAACTTATGTGACACCCAATGTTGATCATGTCATTGCTTGTACTTGGAATTTGACTACCCCACGATCTCGTGAACCTACTGGCAGACTTTGGATGCATTCAATAGACCTGGTCACTTTATCAGCCTCTGACAATACATGTGTGGATTCCATCTATCTAGTCATGTGTAACATGGAAACATCAATCTATCACAATGGTTGAACTCCTAGACCCACTTTAAAGGGGCAGTGACCAGTTGAGCTATGCAGAGCTCTATTATAACTATTCTTCACATATGGAAGACTCTCATCCCAAGTTCAAGTATGCTTGGAGTTGTACATGAGGAGTATGTGCACCATCATCCTATTAACGACCTCCATTTGGCCATTAGTCAAGGGATGGAAGGCAGTTGACTTGGTGAGCTTTGTGTCCAATAGTGTCCAGAGGATTGACCAGAATGTGCTCAGGAACCTACTATCCCAATCTGATATAATGGTTTGTGGGATCCCAAAATGTACCCATACTCATTCAAGGAAGAGTTTGGTAGTGTCCTCTGTGGTGATACTCTTCTTGCAGTCTGCCAACATAACCATCTTAGAAAATCTTTCCATGACCAAAAATACATAGTCATTACCATGTTTGGTAGAAGGGAGGCCAGATATATAGTCCATGGAGATGGATTCCCATGGCTGGTTGGGTGTATGCAGTGGAGTGTACAAGCCTTGCTTCTTTATGGATGGCTTGGCGATGGCGCAGGCAGAGCAAGATTTTATATATTTCCCAACATCCAGTTAAAGTTTGGGCCAATAGAAGTAATTTTGTAGTACAACCACACTTTTCTCCACCCCAACATGTCCTATGATCCAAATGTAGTGTGCCTCCCAAATCAATTTGAAATGCTCACTTGAAGGAACACAAATGTGGACTAGCTAGCATAATAATGCATGGTTGGATGGGGTCCATGGGGTTAAGGTTTGGTCAAATTTTGGATTAAATTTTGTATAAAATGTAAAGCCTCTACGAAATGTGGAAGTGGAGTGCGAATATAGTCAATTTCAAAATGACTTTAATCCCTTAGGTGGGTAAGTGATAGGAAGGTTTTGACACCCACCCATAGTCCACGGGCCATGGTATTGTAAGTGAAATGCTATATATATATATGAGTCATAACGAGTCTAGAAAAGAAACTAATATAGAAGATCATTGTTTTGGGCAATGAGCTAAGGAACGAAATGTTTGTTTCCTATACTTAGGCGAAGGGGAAGGCTCTTGCACCTAAGTGCGTGGGCCCCTGCAGCTGAGTGCATAGGGAAAAGAAGTCTGCACTCGAATGATTATACTTAATAAAGATAGTTTTGAGCCAATTCTGATGCATCTATGTATTATTTATTTCTGCAAGTGTTTATTATTTCGCTCTATGTTAAAATGTATATGAATTAATGCTTATGTGGTGCACGAAAGTAGTAGACCAGTAATATTTATGCATGTTATGAATAATTAAGAACCTTCACGAAGATCTGGAAGTTGTCTAAGTGAAATTATAGTAATCATTTGTTTGGAAGGGTTAGAGTTCACGAAGGTATATGTAATCCGCAGGAACCACATGAACCTATCACATTAACCTTTGGATGTAGAAACCTGGTTCTTTCATCCCCCAATACTCCTTTAGATGAGACTTCAGCCTTTGCTATAGTAGCTATTGCCGAAAGGGCCAGTAGTTATGGTTTTGTTGTTTAGCGTAGATAACGTTGAACCTGGGTCAGGCCCTATCAAGCCAACAAATGGTTTCATTGCTGGGACTCGTAGCTTGCTAAAAGGATGTGTAATAAATGGTTCCCCATGAAGAAAGAAATTAAGAAGTGGATTGATCGAAAACTACATGTGTGTGCAGCACAGGAAAACATAAATCTACGCTTGTCCAAGGAAGAGTGATTGAACAGATACCTGTACACATACGAGCTTGAAATCTTCTTCTGCTTTTTTCCTTGTGAGTTGCACGAGTGGCTATCCAGGTTATCGGATAGTCATGGTATGTGGAATCTTGATGGCCCTATTGTGTGGACGCCAGAACTAGTAAAGCGCTTGGAGGCTTCAGAAAAGAACATTGTGTGGGTCGTTGATCACTGGATCGATCATATCTTGGGAGGATTCATCACTGAGTTTGCTATCGATATGACTGTCAACTATAGTGAAGTAGAGCGCAAGTTCTTCAACGGACCAAGAGGTAAGTACTTAAAATCTCTAAAGACATGGATTAAGATGATGTTGTGTGAAAATAGGGTTATGTCATTACATTGATGTTTGGGACTACGCAAAGCGGAAAACCCTTTAGAAGAAACGAAGAATCAAGCTCTGAATACAGTCCACTATTAGGATCTCCTCATAGTGACGATGAAGGAAATATTCTGAGAACACCATGAAACATGCAAGAGATAGTAAGTTAGGGTATCCCAGGGATACCCCATCCATCCACTCCACTGCCACATACACCTACACCTCCACCTCCACCTCTGCATAAACCATTCAACATGGTGAACATGATGAAGATGCTGATATCTAAAGGGGTGGGAAGCGAGGACCCCGAATAGTTTCGGTTCATTGCGGATGTTGTGTGTAAGGAACAACAGATTACTGATGATAATATGGAGAAAGAGAAGTTGGTCACAGCACTGCAGGACCAGGCATTGACTTGGTATATCAAGTTATATATGGATAAACACAGTGCGATGATGGCAGAAACTCAGCAGGCAATGAACAATGAGTTTAAAAATCCTAAGTCTCGGGCGCATTCTGTAAGAGAGGCTAAAATTCCTGATCCGCAGGCTAACATGAATATCCTGTATGATCAACACAGATACTAGTATATTGCTTCATTATTGCCTCATCTAAGATTGCCATTATCACAACAGAAAATAGGAATGCAGGAAGAAGTTGTGGAGATTGCGATGAGGTTGGAAGCCTCAACATTGCAGGATATGAATGTTGGAGTACAACAGATTCAGTCACAGCTGGCAAGCCTACAGATGGAGTTGCAGAGCTTGAAGACAGGAAAGGAAGCTCAACCGAAGATGTGCGCTTAAGTTTGGTGCATAAAATGTAAAGATAAGGGACATGATAAGGATCAATGAAATGTTCATCACAATTACCTGATTAGAGGAGATCATGTTCCTTTGAAGCTTGAGAACATTGCGAGACAAAGTGCAGGAGTACCCTTATGGTGCAATATCTGCTAGATAGTTGGGAAGAACACGACTGACCATTGTCACCTCTTGTAAAAGTTTGTACAGACTCTACAACAGTTGTTTTGTACCTTCTGTAAATTGGTAGGGCATGATGAACAAAACTGCCAAAGCTACAAATTAATTATGGATTGGATGCCTACATATTGGATGCAAGATGAAACTAAACCTCAGGATCAGTGTGCAGGTGCAATGCGCGGAGGATTACAAGGCCATGGAAGAGTAAGAGGAGGAGGGGCTAGAAGAGGTCATAGACAAGTTATTTGCTGCAACTGTGGAGAATCAGGACATTTTACGCGTGACTGTCAAAACCCAACACATCTATCATGTCTGTATTGTAGACATTTTGATCATGTGATAGAGGATTGCCTGATGTTGATAGCCAAAAAGAAGGAGAAAAAGACTCAACCAACCACACAAAATATATAGATGATAAGGCCGAAGCGTCAAGAAGAGGACCATAGCATCAATATCATGATGTGAAGTGGTATTTCCATGGGAGAATATAAAGGAAAGCAACCAAAAACTGAAGGATGGGTGTGTAAGGCTGCCGAAAAATAGGTCGGATTTGATCTCAACAAATCTAAAGAAACTTTTATGGAAGCCAAGAAGAAATTTACTCAGGCTTCTACGTCAGGAAGTCAGGAGAAATCGGCTGGACACAATGAATAGAAGGATGTGGATCCCTCGCTATTAGATACTTTTCTAAAAACATGTATGACGCTGTTGCAGGATAGGAAGGCTGTGGAAGGGCTCTAGGAGCTAATTGAAAAATGTATGGGTGAAATCAAGACTCCTCCTGAACAACATGTTGTGAGAAAATTGGGTAAATATAAGAAGCAGACAGGGTGCGAAATGAGGCTGACCACATAGATTGGAGAGTACGAAATGGATCAAGTCATCTTGGATCTGGGATCTGATGCGAACGTGCCGCCAAAGAATACATGGGAAGGATGGGGAGACATGCGCTACAATGATCTCCTATATAACTACACATGGCCAATCAATAGAAGATCATTCCTATGGGGCGCCTATATGGGGTAACAATAGACATTGAGGGAGCATGTGCTCTGGCCGACTTTGAAGTAATTAAAATAATGGATGATAGCAATCCTTAACTTGTGCTATTAGGAATTGATTAGTCCTTCGAAATGGATGCGGTAATTAATTTGAAGAAGCAAAGGATGACATTAGAGAAGAAGGCACTCCAGTTTATTGTCTCATTGGATCCCATTGAGGGAGATCACTACACTGAACCAGTCCATGACTATGAAGAGGGAGACAATTTGGATCAAATATACAATATCACTACGTGCTGTGAATATTAGATCAATCCCACAGTAGATGGGCGAATTACATGAGATAGCGATAGCTCCTATACCTCAGATTTAGATGACGAACTCGAGCAATGGCAGAATAGTTTGCACGAAGTCTCAATGCTACACTGCAATATGATGAAAAATTCACTTCATTGTGTATCTATAGAGGTACAAAATCTACCTCATTATGATGGTCTGAATGATGCTAACTTGTTTTTGGATAAGTTTGAAAGGGAGGTTCCAGATGAATATCGGTTCCAGGCACTAGATCTGGTGCTGCGTGCTATGCCTACAAGATGGTGGGGGACACATAAGCATAGCTTCATTGAATAGAAAGAGTACAAGAGAATGAAGAATCGAATGTTTGGGTAAGCGAGTACCCACCTAACAGAGAAATACTTAGGCAAGGATGATCCATGTGAGCCTCAACCAGAATGGGTACATATCTTTCATCACACCCTAGATACTATTCCAGTGAACTGGTACTTAGAAACGGAGATGTGCCAAAGGACAACCGAGTGGGATATCGTGAGGGAAATTTTCTTGTTAAATTTCATCTTTGAGGATGGATTTGTGTGTATTGATGAAGCGCTCCAAGACATTAAGGCCGCAATATTCAATACACCTAAGGAGTCGATAGAATGGGTTCAACTGGACTAGAATACAAAACTATGCCATGCGTTGGAATGCTACAACGTGACTGTAGAAGAAGAAGAAGAGGATCCATGAAATATCAACATTCCAGAGTCTGAGGGACAGCACAAGGTTGAAGGATACAAAGCAGCAAACCCTGATATAATAGAACCTTTGAAGACCAATCAAGTGAACATTGGATCTGATGCGCAGCCTAAGTTTGCAAAGATAGGTGATTATTGGGATGAAGGTATGGTTGATAAGGTTGTGGAACTATTGCGCAAATACCATGACTTGTTTCCTACCAAATTCTCAGATCTGAATGGAATAATAGGGGATCTGGGTGTAATGAAGATAACCTTAAAGCCCGATGCAAAGCCTGTGAAATAGAGACCCTACCGTCTAAATCCCAAGTATAAGGAGAAGGTGCACAAGGAGCTGGAAAAAATGTTGGAGGTTGGAATCATTGAGTCAAAGGAAGAGTTTGATTGGGTGAGCCACATGGTTGTTCAAGAGAAGAAGAAACAAGATGAAATTAGGATATGCATAGATCTGATGAAGCTCAACGATGCGTGCATTCATGACCCATTTCCAACACCATTTTGGAGGGTAGGAAGCATATTTTTTCACTGATGGGTTCTTGGGGTACCATCAGATTAAGATTGTGCCGGAGGATCGCAACAAGAATAACTTCACTACAGAGTGGGGATGCTTCTAGTACACAGTGATGCCATTCCGGTTGAAGAATGTGCCCATGATATTCTCAAGGGTTGTGGTTGCATATTTTGGGGAATTCATCCATAAATTATTAGAAGTTTCTTTTGGTGATTGGACTATGTTTGGATTGGTAAAACTTCATGTTTCAAGTCTGCGCCTCATGTTGGATACTTGTTGCAAATACTAGATTTCCCTAAATTTGAAGAAATGTAATTTTTGTGTGCCCTTTGGGATATTTCTAGGCCATGTGGTATGCAAGCAGGGACTAATGGTAGACCTTGTGAAGATCATTTTTATTGTCAATTTAGAGGCTCCAAAGAATGTTAAACAATTACTTGCAACGTTGGGCCACACCAGATACTATAGGGAGTTTATCAAATATTATGCACAAATCACTGTGCCAATGGAGAAATTACTGAAGAAGGATACAACTTTCTAATGGGATGAGGAGTGTCAAAACAATTTGGATGTTTTAAAGGAAAAAATGGTGACTACGCCAATTTTGGTGTTCCCAAACTGGAAGAAAGAATTTCATTTTCATGTGGATGTCTCCTGTATTGCATTAGGTGCGGTATTAGCCCAACTAGGTGAGGGCGAAATTGATCATCCTATAGCCTTCGCAAGTGGAAAATCATCAAAGGCTGAGAAGAACTAATGAACTACAAAGTGCGAAGGCTTGGCAATGGTACATGCGCTACAAAAATTTCAACATTACCTGTTGGGCACACACTTCAAAATGTACATAGATCATTCTGCTCTCAAGTACCTAGTCAACAAGCCTGCGTTGGGGGGGGGAAGATCTGTAAGTGGCAGTTTCATTTCCAAGAATATGACTTTGAGGTGATTCTGAAGCCCAGGCGATTGAATGTGGGACTAGATCACTTATCCCAAATTGAGACAGGTGAAGAGCCCACTAGTTTGGAAGAAGGGTTGTCGGATGCATAGCTCTTTGATGTACGTGTCGCAGATGATCACTTTTTTTGACATAATCCAGTTTTTAACCACTGGCACATCCTTGGAGGGATATTCTACACAGCTAAAAAAGGAATGGCATAGCCCTAGAGGGATATTCTACACAACTGAAAAAGGAATTTGTGGTTTGCATGATTGATTTTTCTGTGATCAATGGACACTTATATAAGACGGGCTCTGATGAGATACTACGCCGATATGTTCTAGAATTTGAACGATCCAGCATCCTCACAGAAGCACATGGAGGAGTGACGGGAGGACACTATGTTGGTAGAACAAATGCACAGAAGATCATGTGCATAGGATTATGATGGGCAACGACGCATAAGGATTCTAAGTCATATTACATGGCATGTGATGGTTGTCAGAGGATGAGAAAACCATCATAGAGGGATGAAATTCCCTTAAACCCGAAAATTTCTTTGTAGGTGTTTGACAAATGGGTAATTGACTTTGTGGGTCCGATACAACCACCAGGGAAAATGATGGGCGTGTGATACATTATTACTTCAACCGAGTACTTGACGCGTTGGGTAGAGGCACAACCAATCAAAGACTGTAGCGCTGCTACAACTGCGAAGTTCCTTTTTGAGTTTGTCTTAACTCATTTTAGTTGCCCGAAGATATTTATGAGCGATATGGGTACACATTTCTTGAATGAAACTATTGCTGCAATGTTGGACGAGTTCTGAGTTTATCACCAGAAGAAAAAGCCCTATCACCCTCAAGTTAATGGTATGCTTGAAGCATTCAATAAGATCTTGGAGAGTGCATTGATGAAGGTCTGCAACACGAAAAGGAATGATTGGGATGTCCACATACTAGCATTCCTTTGGGCAAAAGTTGACAAGCCAAACTCCCTTTAGGTTGGTCTATGGGATTGAGGTTATGAAGCCCATGGAGTATATTGTGTCAAGTCTGCGGATTGCAACACTCACTAATATGGATGATCACGACATGATGGAGGAGTGTCTCACATAGCTAATGGAATTAGAGGAAGATAGGTTTTTGGTAGGATTTAACCAACAAGTACAAAATAATCGTGAAAAGGCCTAGAACGGTCGACATATTAAGTAGCACACCTTCTTGGTAAATGATTTAGTGTTACTTTACAATAGAAAGTTGACAAAGTTTCTTGGAAAATTTCAAATGCATTGGTTGGGGTTGTATGTCATCAAAGAAATTATAGATGGTGGCGCAATTCATCTCGCGAAGATGAATGGAGATATGTTTCCAGGAAAAGTTAATGGCAGCCAGTTAAAGTTGTACAAGGGTGATCCCACCCCTGCACAATGACTATATGATAGTGGGATAGTCTTAGTACTCCAAGCCGCTACAAGTAGGTATGAGACTTTCAACCACTCTGCCACAATCGCAAACGGACGAAGGAAAAGGGTTGCGTAATGGAGGAAAGAAGGGTGCAAAGGGGAGCTTCGCCAAGATAGCTACGCTACAAGGATGGGTTCTGCGCAGACCGTTCAAGTAATAACCATTGAAGATACTATAGATTATTGGATGGTAAATTTTCTATTAAGAGGAGCAGGGGCGTCACATTTATTGGGAAAATATTTAATAATCTACCACCAAAGGAGCATTGATGATGGGGTTTTGGTGGGAACAATTGGATTAGAATTTAAAATTTCCTATCAATATGGCAGGCTGACCATCATTCGAACACTTTGATTTCAATGTGTTTATAGCCAGAGAGATTATTGTATGTCTAAAAATATTTGGGAAGATATTTTGGCATGACGAGAATTTGACAGCTTACCTGAGTGGCGTCGAGAAATCATGTTTGAGAGAATGAAGACCACTCCCCCTGCAACCAAAGCCGCAATCTTTGAACTCACACTTGGAATGGAAGAAACACCCTATGTACCTATAGCACCGAGGTAACCTAGGCCTAGGCCAGCTATAGCCAATACCAAACGAAAGAAACCACAGTCCATTATGGTGAGGTCGTCGCCCAGGTAGAAGGGGAAAATGGAAGAGTCACAACAGCCAGTTGAGACGCTGAATTTGGATGAAGAAGAGGTGCATGAAGGCATCGAAGAGATGGGGCTGAGGACAATGAACTGATAACGAAGCTTCCAAAATAGATCCCGCCGAGGAAGGACATAGCTAAGGTGCCTAAGGACCCATATAATGCAAACTTTATGGTATCCACACCGTTGTTTCCTAAAATAGTGGTATTTGAGGGTGTGCTGCTAGGTTGAATCCCTACATTGAAGTTGAAAGGTTGAGATCTACGGGATCACTCGAAGTTCCCTTAGTTAGCGTCGACAAAATATTTGTCAAAAATCCACTACCCAGAGACCAGAGTCATGCGATTGGATCCCATGAAGTGGGTCACTGGTTTTGATGTTGCGGACCTCCTGAACATGCTATGGGTGCCGCATTTCAACCGCACAATCATCAACATGGTGTGTATCCGGCAGTTTCTCACACTGGTAAATGAAGGGTGTCTTTGGTTGGGAGAGGCCATCCCTATTACCAACATGTTGATCCATAGGATCACTCTGCTTCCATATGATGGTGAGGATCCCACAGTGGAGGCAAATAAAAAGAAAGAATCTCGCAAACCATATGAAGAGCGAGTTTGGCTTGGGGAATAATTCATGCATATCTTCCATTCGCTCTATTACAGAAAAGCAATGTAGTTTGTTGTGTAGATATTGGCTTGCAAGATCATGTAGAAGTGTTGCGCAGACGAGGTTCCAGCGCCTATCATTTCATTGGCTGAGCAATGATCGAAGAGAGTCCAGTACAACTAGTCGTAATAACTCTGCAATGAGTTTATGGCGAACTATCGGGAGGACCTATATGAGGGCAATGCATTTCATTACGCTTGTTTGTTACTATTACGCTAGTCGCATGGAGGCTAGCGGAAGACAATCAATTCCCTCCATAGGAATCTCATTTACCATAAGCCGTGAAGTTCGCCTTGTTATGGGTGACAAAGGACACTACACAGCCCATGGAAACTAAAATGCTCTGGGTATTGGTTGAAATGGAGTTGTGCATGGTGATCAGCCAGAGGCTAAGGTTGTCATCCATAGTCTATGAAAATTATGATTCGTATGCATAGTTTAAGGCATACTTTCACAATATTTACATCCACATCAGAAAAGACAGGAAGAAGGTTTGGCACAAGCTGTCATATCTGGTAAGCACAGTAGACGTCGTAAGAAAATGGCCCAGTGAATGGACGATCCCCTTGGATATAGGTGTAGCGATGAGCCAGACAACACAAGAAACATCTGCAGCCACAACATAGAAGAAAGTAGTTGTAGCTAGGGAAGCTGTTGCTAAATAGGCCATGGAGAAAGAAGTTTCTGACAAAGTATCTACAGAAAAAGAATTGGTCATGCAAGAGACAACAATTGAGGTTGAAGAGTTAGCGTCATTTCACACTTAGGACCAGGAAGGGCTTGAGGCTGAAAGAGATGAGGGCGCAGAGCATCACACTCATTTTTTTGTTAAGAAACTAACTAAACAAACAACTTTAGGCCCTAGGAAGAAGCATAAGTTCGACAGCCATGCGCATGTCGATCCAATGGTCCTCACTAAGGGGGAATTGGACGGAATCAAGGATAAGGTCTACGACACCACAACAGAACTATGGACACAGTTTGAGTAGTAGTACCAACAGGCGTTGGGCAATGTGTAGAAGGATCTATGCAATTTGTAGATCCAAACGAGGTGGCTGCAATCGAGCATTGGCTAGGCAAGCGAGATACAGGTGAGTATGTAGCAAGCAAGCACGATCGTATTGGATATAGATCGAACTCTAGACCTCAGATTCATTTAATTATTGGATGGGGACCTGGGTGCCCAGTCAAAGGAATTGAACAACTAGCTATCGCAACTTAAGGATTTCGGTGTCAATATCATGACACTCCCTATCCAGACCCTCCACGAACTGCACCAAGGAGTATCTGATGAGCTACAGGTTAGGGAGTAGTGTGTGATTTTGGTGATCAATGAGGTCATGACCAACAACTAGCAAATATTCACAGAAAATGCGTAGGCATTGAAAGAGAAAGATGAAATGGCCACACACAACCAACAATTGGAAGCAACGCTTACACAAGCGTGTAATGAGCTTCCAGATCTATAAATTGTCGCCGATGGAGAATCGTTGTCAAAATTCAAAAGTTGGCCGCGCCAATCAAGGAGTCAAAAGAGGAACTGGGCAGAGTTCTCTTCGAATTAGAAGTGTAGATTTCAGAGCTACAACTCAAGCTACAGCCAGCAACTCCGATAAAGGTTGGAGAGTAGCATGGTGCTGCCATAAAGGAGGGGATGGCCACTTTGGATGCAACGGTTATAGGTTGTACAAAATTTTTTGAGCAAATAATGGAGTTGTGGACGTCGTAGCAGGAGGACCCGACCCTGTAGAGGATTAATACAGATTTAAGGAACAAGTAGTTGTAGTTTTACGAGATCAGTTAAACTACACGAATGTTAGCACCAGTCCAATGGTTCATGAAGTTATAGAAGGGAAATCAGTTGTAGATTGAGATTGAGGAGTTTCGCAGGAAATAATTTGTACTCTCGACCAAAATGCAGCCATGAACAGAAGAAGATAGTCAATTAATTTTGTCTATGCATAAAAAATTAAAGGGTATCCAGTAGACACAAAGATCAATGGGCCTCGCGGTGGAAGGCCCTACTATAGAGAAGCTCATCGAGGAAGTCCACTAGGCAACTATGCGAGGCACAACTAATTTGCAGGTTATGAAGATGGAGTTCCATGAACTCCAGGAAAAGATTGCAGCACCAGCTGAGTGACTCGAGGATGACTCACCTAATTGTGTTGGGGGCCTCTTTGGATGGGGTCCTTGGGGTTAAGTTTTAATCAAATTTTCAGTTACATTTTGTATAAAATGTAAACTCTCTGTGAAATGTGGAAGTGGAGCGTGAAGATAGTCAAAGTCAAAGGGACTTTAGTCCCTTAGGTGGTAAGTGATAGGAAGGTTTTGAGCCCATCATATGGTCTGCAAGCCATGGTATTGTAAGAGAAATGCTATATATAGATGACTCATAGCGAGTCTAGAAAAGAACCTAAGATATAAGATCATTGTTTTGGGTAAGGAGATAAGGCAAGAAAGGTTTGTTTCCTATACTTAGGCGAAGGAGAAGGCTCCTGCAACTGAGTGCGTGAAGACCTTGGTAAGTCTGTAGGCTGAGTGTGTGGGCCCCTGCAGCTGAGTACGCAGGGAAAAGAAGTTGGTACTTGAACGATTATAATTAATAAAGAGAGTTTTGAGCCAATTTTGATGCATCTGTGTATTATTTCTTATTCCTTCAAGTGTTTACTATTTCACTCCGTGTTAAACTTTATATGAATTAATGCTTATCTAGTGTGCAAAAGTAGTAGATCAGTAATATTTATGCATGTTATGAATAATTAAGAACCTTCGCAAAGATCTGAAAGCTATCTATGTTGAGAAATGGAAACAAGAGAGTCTAGTTTAATTTTTCCCTGAATTAAACTGGAAATTAAATTCGAATTCTATTCTCGTAGCAACTTAAATAGTTAAATTAAATTTATTAAACTTACTTAGGAAATTCAAGTTGGAAGTATTTCTGAAGTCATGTATATGTTCTCCCTAAATTATGGGAGGCCAGTGTGAGTAAATTGTGATTTGTAAAATAGAAGACTCAGTTTCATGAGTCAGTTTAGTTAAATTAGTTCTCAAACTGATTGAGAGAACTAATAGTGAGTTAACAGTCAGTGGTGTCACTAATGAACTCCACCAGTGGTACTCTAGTTAACTGAATATTTACTCATCAGAAACACATGCATGTCGATTATGAGAAGCACCCAGTTGAGACTAGAGTGCAGGGATGGTGTATTGTTTGTTTTAGATTTTTTTTAGTTGCACTGATAATGTATGCAATCAAGAACTGATCCTTAATGGATTGCGCAATTTTTAGAGGATTTATTTTGCTTTAAATATAATCTATCCTCCAGAGGAATTACAAATTGGAATAGAGACTTGGAGAGCTTGTGAAGAGGCCAACCTTTGGCATTGAACTTGATTATGAGTTGGAGATTGAATTTGTTTAGTGATGGGATTGTTCTAGAGAGAACAAGCATTTTAATTTCATCTTGATTTTACAGATTAATACAAATCAAATAATGGGGTTTTGAGCTATGGCTTTCCCTGAATATTTATTATGTTATGTACCTTTGATTCTCTTCCTCTATTGATTATTGTTCTCTTGACTTTTATGGGCTTCCACTGTAAAGAGTAGAAGTATATTCTTGTCTCTTGCTTTAGAAAATTGCATTAGCTTATGAATCTACGGGATTTTCTACATGGTATTAGAGCAAAATTATTTTTTGGGCCGAGAGTTTGCAGAGCAGATCTAAAAAATTTATGAAAAATTTTGAGAAATAAATTGCAGATCTGGATTCCTTGGGAAAGGGTACCCAAATTCAAAAAACAATTGGCTGAATCAGAGTTTGGATGAGGGATATATCACTGATTTAAAATCCACTCTCTAGAGGATATTTCAAAGTTTTGGATTTTTGGGTTATAGGTGAAAGTAAAATTTGCAATACATACTTCAAGATCGATAGATGGCGTTCCATGGGGTGAAGCTTTAGTATGCCTAGGAAGGCAGCTCGAATTTCATAGCCTGGAGGGACAGGATGGAGTTTTTGCTAGAGGAAAATGGCTTGTAGGAATTTGTTGAGAAAGCAATTCCTAAGCTAGCAGCTACTGATGCATAGAACTTGACCTAGTGGAACAAGTGTGTGGTGAAGGCATGGTGGATAATCCTTGAGGGAGTTCGAGATCATATTGTCTTGAGTCTCCATGGAAAGGAAACCCCATATGCTATGTGGAAAACATTTGACGAACTTGTATCAAAAAAGCAGTGATCAAAGGAAGTTGGCACTGAAGGATAAACTTCCTAAAATCAAGATGAAGAGAGGCAGGACGATTCTAAAGTACTTGACCAAGTTCACTCAATGTCGGGATGAACTTGGAAGTGTTGGAATTATAGTTTTTGATGAGGATATGGTGACCCTTACTCTTCTTGGACTCCCAAAGAGTTGGCATAGTTATCAGGACTCTGTTAATGGTTGAGAGAAGATGCTAGATTGCAAACGATTATGGTCGGATTTGATGCAGGATGAGACTTAGGAGGAACACCAAGGATGGCTCTTCATCAAAGACTAATGAAGAAGAGAACTGTGCCTTAATGATGAAGGAGAGGAAGGGGAAAGGTAAAATTTCCCATTCCAAATCAGATTCTTATCATGGAGGTAAGAAGAAGGACATGAAAAATTTAAATGCTTTCATTGTCACAAGGTGGGTCACTTTGCTACAAATTGTCCATTGAAGAAGTCTAAGGAGAAGTCCTCAAGAGGAGCAGTGGGTGAGACTTTGGCCTCACAATTTGAATTATACTTTTCCCTCATTGGATGCATAGTGTCTTCAATTATGGGAAGTGTCTGGTACTTAGACAGTGGAGCTTCTTTCCACATGACTGGCGACAAATTGTCATTCAGTGAGCTGGAAGAGAAATATCTTGATATGCATATCGAGATGGGTGATGACGGTAAATATAATGTTACTGGTGTGGGTACTATTACTTTTTAGAGGGATCATCTAGCTCCACTCACCTTGAAGATTGCTATGCATGTACACATACTGAAAAAGAACTTGGTATCCATTTCCATGCTTGAGGATAGAGGCTATGATGTGATATTTTCAAAAGGAAAGGTGTTCCTTCAACACATAGCCATGGGTCAAGTAAAGAGGATAGGGATTTGAGTTCATAATCCATATAATATAGAGGTAGAGGATTGTGCTGCTTTGAGTTCAAAAGTGGAAAATATGTTGAACCGAGACGTCAGCGAGTTGTGGAACAAGTGATTGGGCCACTTGCATCATGGGGCTTTGAATATATTTCAGTAAATCTCTACTGTTCTTCCCAAAGGTACACTTGAGCAAGTTGATACATGCAAGGGTTGTAGTTTGGGCAAATACACCAAGTCTTCCTTTGGAGATAGAGACAGTCGAGTAGAGTCTATTCTAGAGAGAGTGCATTTAGATGTGTGTGGACCATTATCGACAACATCCACGGTCAAACATAGGTATTATGTTATATTTGTTGATGAATATTCTCGTAAATGTTGGCTTTTTTTATGTAGAAAAAGGATCAAACTTTCACAAAGTTTTGTGAGTTCAAAGAATTAGTAGAGAAAGTGTCTGGAAAGAAGGTTAAAGCTCTACCGATTGATAACGGTGGTGAGTATGTCTCCAAAGAGTTTAATAAGTTCTATGTAGCGGAAGGGATTAAATGAGACTTGACGACACCTCATCACCCTCAACATAATGGGGTTGCCGAGAGGAAGAATAGGAGCATAGTAGTGGTAGTAAGGGAGATGTTACATGATCCGTACCTACCACTGTACTTATGGGTTGAGGCATACAACACAATGGTTTATGTTCAGAACCGTAGCCCACATCGGATACTTGAGATGGAGACACCATAGGAGGGTTATTCTGATAAGAGGTCAGATGTTGGTCACTTCAGGATTTTTGGCTTATCGGTTTATTTCCATGTGACCAAATATGCACGAAAGAAGCTTGAGCCAACAAAATATTTGGGGATCTTTGTGGGGTACACTGAAACACCCCACAACTATCGGTTATACATGCCGACCAGTCGGATGACAGTGGTTAGTAGGGATATCAGGTTCGATGAGGAGAAGGCCAAGCATGATCCAGGTGGATATTGGTGGCCACCTGCCAAGTCCACCTGGACCCCCACCATTGTCTTTCTCAGCATTTTCAGTTTCCTTAATTTTAGCACAACTTACTATTTTTAGTAGTTTTTCGGGTCCTGAACTTCCGGAGCCGTTTTGAGGCCCGAAACGACGTTTTTTGGGGAATCCGGGGGCAACATGGGTCCATTGAATGGACTGATGTTGCCCGTTCCAACAATGGTATTACTCGGATAGATCTTTCTAACGAGCTATTGTATGCGTCAAACGGAGATCATATGCCAAAGTTACGACCCCGGGAAGTTGATGTACCAATTTACCCCAACCGGGGCCCACAGTTTGGCATTTCATCTCCTAGGGTTAGGTTTTGGAATGTTAAGGGTTTTCCATTATTTCTCAACAATAAATAGGCCTTCGAGCCTCATTGTAACATAGTTCAGAGGCATGTAGCCATCACATCTCTTCTCAGAGATAAGCTACCATCGCCCTAGCTGGTTTATTTCCATTTCTGGTTGTAAGCATATTTCAGTATTTTCCATTAATGAAATGAAGTATTATTTCCGCTGCATCTTTGTGTATATGGTTATCTCTGTAATTTGTTGCGTTCCTGTTTAAATCCGGATCAGTGGTATCAGAGCGGTCTGCTTTTTCTCTGTTTTTCTTTGCATGTCCCCAACAAGGTCGGGATAAGAGGAGTTAGGGCTTGAACTGGTTGAACCTTTGCAAGACCAGTCTCGCAAATCCCGACGGCCTCCCATGGCGGACGAGAAGAAAGACGAGGGGGCAGGAGATCCCATCAAAATGTTGCTCGAAGAAGCCCTCGAGCGACAACGGAACGCGATGATGGACAACTTTGCCCAGATCCTTCAGCGGCTACCCAAAAGTGACGCATCGGCTTCCAGCAGCTACTCTGGAAACGCCACACCCTTTAAGGTACAAGTTAATTTTTAAATCCCCATATTCGAGGGTCAGATAGATGCAGATGTCATAGATAAATGGTTAAATCTGCTAGAGGGTTATTTTTCTGTTCATGAATTTTCGAGTCGGGAAAAGATTGTTTTTGCTCTTCTCAAAGCATCCCCCCACGTCAAGGACTGGTGTTATAGAAATTTTTGTGCCTTACAGCCTCGAGCATGAAATGTCCATAATCTAAGGGATCCAAAGTCCCTAAACATGTTGTTCCTACCCCTAGAGGAACAAGGCCAACTAACCACAGCAATTCACAGAAGTTCTCCACCTGAAAAGACTCAAAAACAAGCCAATTCTAGATCATGTCAACTGCTCCACTGAGCATCTGCGCTGAATGTCAACTGCTCCACTGTCTACCTGCGTTGAATGTCAACTCCAACAAAGGCTACCTGCGCTGGGCGAGTTTGGACAAGTGGCAGAGTCATTCCTCAAGGTGTCAATGCCCAGGAAGCTTCCAAAATGACACTTGGGTCAGGGAATTCGACTGGTGATGAGTAAGAGGTTCCAAATCTCCAAGTGGAAGCAAGAACCTCCAAGTGGACTCAAGAACTGAGAGAGGGAGAGGACACTAGTCACTTCTCAAGCTGACTCATCCTCTCTCCAATATCCCTATATATAGATCTCTCCTCTATGAGATCAGGGAGGCTGAAATTTTGTGAATGCAAAGAATTGCTGTTGGTTTGAGACTGGATCATTGGGTGTTTAATGCTTTGAAGGGAGCTGAAGAAGGAATTCCATTCTGCTGGGAAGGAGATGCTGGATTGGAGCCCTATGGGTTGTATCTCTTCCTGAACCCTGTTACTTATCAATAAAGCTATCTTGATTCTTTCCTATATGCTGGTGTATTTTGTATGATTGCATTAGTGTATTTGATTTACTCCTAATCCTGAATCATTTATGAATATGTATATTTGCCTTTGCATTGTGTTCTTCTCTTGTCGCAAGTAGCTGTTCTCTTGTCACAGGTAGCTGTTCTCTTGTGATCTCATGGAATTCAAGTAGTTGTTCTCTTGAGCAAGCGAGGAGACAAGTAGCTGTGGACACACAAAGAGAAGAGGATCTAGATCGAGGGACAACCGGAAGACAACGGTAAGTCTGCCAATCTCCCCTCTTTCACATTTCATAAAGGAAGAAATCATAATAGCTGTATTCGTTTGTTGCTAAGGCGCTGTCACACCTTAGGTGGATAGGATCGTCCTGCATAGGCATTTTTCCCCACAACAAATTGGCGACTCCACTGGGGGAGAACTTGTTTATTCATTTCATTTGTGTTTCCGTCATTTGTTTATTTCATAGACTTGGCAGTAACTATTGAACTGCATCTTTCCCGGATGCAAAGTAGAAAGTTGTTGTTTTGATCCAGTTGTTGGACTTGTCTATGATCTAAACTAGATCCACAAATGATTTGATGATCCTTGTGATAGTCTTTAGTACCCTATCAAAGTATCCCTTTGTTTATACCTTGCTTGTGTTTCTGATTTGGCCTGAAACAGTTGATTTTTGAGCATTTTATGACCCAGAACCCAAGGGAAACGAGAGTTTCTCTTTCAGCGCAACTGCTATGAAGGCAGTCTGCATTTCAATGCAGGTCTCGAAGGGGCTACCTGTGCTGAATGTCAAGTCCTCAGTGTTGAGGTTGCGCTGAACCAGTTTGGCCTTGTGCAGCTGGGGTTCTTTGTCCTCTGTTGCCCTGTTTTGATCTATGTTTTCTTCAGCCTTTAACCAGCATAGGTACCAGTCTGATAAGCCTTTTCTTTGCTTAGATTCCGCCTCTTTTTTGTACAAAAAGATTGTGAATGTTTTTATGTGTTTGTGGCGTCATTTACAGTCTTCCTTTGCATGAGTAAAGTAGTCATCCTGTAGCCTTTGATTCAAATTTGATTATAATCTTAGAAGAGAGTTCATTGGCTGTTTGCAGTTTGATTATAGATTTACTTTTGCTTATTGGTTTGAATTTGTGTCTTTTAAGTGTCAAAACAAGTCTTTATTTCGAAAGTAGCAAAGTGATTGTAATCTCTTCTACCCTTGTTGTTTTCGAAAGAGTGAACTTGTTTGTATTGATCATTTTAAAAGCAAATTCAAAGTTGTGCAAAAAGCTTTCTTTGTAGACATTTATACTAAGAAAGTGGAAAACAAACACCTGCATTGTGCATTTTTCATTTGATAGTTTGCATGTTGGATTTAGGGAAAGTGCATTAGAGTGTGTTGATTGCTCTTTGAGAAAAGATAGTATTTCTCTTTTCCTTAGTAGCTAGGATTTTCAAAGTTGAAAGATAATAAAGCTTGCTTATCATCTTAGACTGCATTTAGGAATTTGTACCATACATCTCGTGGTAAACCTTGAAAGGCAAACTTTAAAAAGATCAACCTAAAATAAACTGAATGAACCTAACAATGCTTTGTAACATAACGCACAACATAGAGGTCTAGGCTAGAGACGTGTTCCAGCGTCGTTAAGCCTAGTGACTGTCGATCTCGAAGAAGGTGGGTGATTCCTCCTGAGAGACGGTAGCGCTAGTACGGATTTGTGCTCCCACGTAACGTCGCGTATATATTGGGAGACCCCTATAGGCATATATCTTTTATCCTTACGAAGCCGTGTCAGCCGCCCTACTGATCGCAATGCAGTGAACACAGCATTCACGAAGATCGACCACCCGTACCGTAAAAAGTATTCTGTGGTTTTGCGAAAAGTTTGGCACACCCTCTGCCTAGATCTCCAGAGCAGTTTCTTTTGGCCTTTCTCAGACTCTATAATAGAAAAAGTCCATCCGAGCATTTGTCACTTCGGGCTCATTAAAACATCGAAGGAGACTAGAGTCATCTTTAGCTTTTTCTCGACTCTTTAAAACTGAAAAAGCAAGTTGTGTCTAAAGCGTCGTTAACAATTTATTTTAAACGGAACAATCACCCTTTAATCTTGCGTTGATCTTTAGGTTGAAAAGATGGAGCACACAAACCAAGGAGTTCCCTTGGGTGGAAATCCTAGTCCCTTCTCCTCTTGGGGAGATGTTGGTGCGCCCCACATGGCCACATTGTCGCTTCCAGGACTGACAATTGGCCTACCAGTTTGGCTCTTTTCAACCAATATCGTTCAGAATACCACCATTCCTGAACAGTCGAGTCAACAGTTAGATCAGACAAGAGTTGCCTCCCAGCCTTCAACTTCATCTTCCTCCCCTCCTTCCTCTTCGCTTGACGGAACTGGTTGAATTAAAAACCAGGTTCCTAAGGAGAAGAAGGAGAAGAAGAAGAAAGAGAAGAAGAAGAAGGAGCCTAAGGCGACTGGGGGCAAACAAGTGTCATCTAACAAAAATCCACACACAGCACTCGTAAGACCTAAATCGCCATGCGTCATATGCAGGGGAGACCACTTCCATAGAGATTTTCCCTGTATCCCGCGGATACTAAGAGACTGGTCCCCCCGTTTGCACAATTCGGTAGCGTCGACCTCTGATAGCCATGTCGACTGCTCACCGTCAACTAGTGGGAGTGAAGCTCCAGGACAGAGCGGGAGAGCTAAATTTCCCTACAGACTGTGTGAAGGCGATCACGCCATCCACCGTTGTCCCTTCTTAGACGAGGCAAAAAGAGTTCTGGAAGATCGCCCGATTTTACGAGCGCAACTTCCTCCTGGATATCAAAAACTCTTGCCAAGTCCCTCGCTAGTTGAAAATCCGGTTGACCCGCCCAGGTGGTCAGCCGAAGCACCTGTCATTGAAGATGAACCGTCTGGATCCATGCCTGACGAAAGTCAAAAGGTTGATACGGCAGTTGACCCGGTTTTTCCTTCAGAGGCTCCATCTTCGAATGACACCATCACAGAGGGGAATCAAGACGACACCATCCAGATTCTCTTCATCAGCACTGACTCTGATGATCAAGGGGGCAATGCCACCATTCCTTTATCGCAGGAAGGAAGTTCATCAGAGCGCTATCCGGCCGTATATTCGATCCCACCACCAAGCAACCTGGTTGTGTCCTTTGATTGGAACCAACTAGGCAGACCCCGGTTGCCAGCCAGTATACCATTCAGAATTATTTGTCAAATATACAGAATGGTAATGGCTGGCACTATCATTGATGAGGGGGCATCTGTGAGTATCCTTTCCTCTGTTGCTTGGAGAGCGCTAGGTTCGCCAGCGCTCTTACCTGAGATGAGAAATCTACTAGGTTTTGATAAAGGAACCAATCGACCTTTAGGGATCCTCCCCAATGTACCTGTAACATTGAAAGGGAAGACCGTTTAAATGAACGTGATGGTCGTTCAAGGACCCTTGGATTATAACCTACTCCTTGGATGAGACTATATATATTGCATGGGAGCTGTAGTCTCCTCACTCTTTAGAGTAATGTGTTTTCCACATGAAGGAAGAATGGTCAAGCTCGTGGACCAACTTTCGTTTCCTGGATCACGCATCGCAAATAGTCATGTGCCATCCCTAAATGGTCTATACACGCAAGAAGTGTCTCAACCCACGGTCCGTCCTCCTGATGAGCGCGAGTAATCTGGGAGGATATGACCGGAACCTAGGGGGCATGCATCCTGGCCTGCTTCGGCAGGGAAACTTTGGGTATAGGGTAGGTTTCCGCGGGAGAATATGACTAGTCCGTACCCCGTCCATGGATGGAAGAGGGGTTGTTCTAGAATAAGATTCTTTTGTCAAAGTTACGTGTTTGGCACCAGTCATTCACCCTTGTCTATTTCGGTAGACATTGCCGAGGAAGTGTTTTGTTTGAAAGAGTAACGAGACAATCTTTGGGTAACCTGAAAGAGGTAAGCCTCTCTCTATTAAAACAAATGTTTTGGCGGAGGGTAAGTAGAGGTAACCTTGAAACTCTGTTTTATACTTGGGGGCATGCAAACCTTTTAGAGTGCAAGCGAAGAGCGGTTATTTATCTATTTTTTGGGTTAGTCGTTTCCTAACTTGCATAAAGAAAGGAGAGTGAGCATAGCTTTGGTAAGGCGCAAGCTCTATAAAAAATGGGATCTTTCAAGAGACACTCTTATCTTATGACTGGGTAATCGAGCAGTTTTAGCATAAAGTTCATGCTCGTTAAAAAATAAACGCAAGATCCGAGCAGTTTTAACGCGGTCTTCATGCTCGTTAAAAAATAAATAAAAGCAGTGAGCAAAGTTTCCTCCAGTGTTTAAGCTCATTTTTAACTAAAAAATGAACCTATCCCGGTAAATAACTACTGTGATCGTAAATTTATCAGCCATAAAAACCTTGGTCGTGTTTGCACCTGCCACCTCCACTTTTCATTTGGCCGATCGTTCACCCCCATATGATTGTTTACCCATTTTGAGGAATAGCTGCGAAGAGTGATTTCACCTAGCCATCCTTGTGACACTGCCGTGATTGGAAAATTCCAACCTGTACCTGGAATCAGCTGCTATCCCTGTTTATCACTCGTTCCTCAAAAGACGAGTCTTCTTTAAGCTCTTTTCAATTGACTCGTAAAATATGAAAAGATTGCCGAGTCTTGGCCTTCCAGCTCGTTAAAAGGACCGGAAGTGTTATCCCTCCTCTAGATTTTAATCTTTTTGGACCTGAGGGATTATTGCACAAAAAGATCGAGCGCTTGTTTTATTCGGCTCGTTAAAGATTATCGAAAACTCATCCCTTCTGTATTGTTTTATACTTTTTCGGACTTAAGGGATTAGACGATGAAAAAGGAATTTTGGAGTTAACTTTATGTACCTTTTCAGACTCTCTAAAAATGAAAAGGACCGAGTTATCCTTGTCGTTAGACTCGTTAAAATTATTAAATAGCGACAAACTTGTCTTTAGACGAGAACGAGTCTCCCTATTGCTAGGCTCGTTAAAACATAGCGATGGGCTTGCCCGAATGGCAGGTTATAGAACAAGCATATGTTATCCTCCTCAAGCTTGACAAAAATAAAGAGGTACTGGTCAGCAATGACTGGGGAAAAATTGGGAAAAATCAAGAAAACTTTGATGGTAGTAGGTCGCTCTTGAACATGACACTTTTCCTCCGTACCACATTCGGGTTGGGTTGTCTCATTCACCGGTCACATCACCATGGTCTCGCCATACCATCCATATTTGGGGTAATGCTACCAATCCATTGCATCAGTGTCGCCATATGTTCAAGAGAAGTCGTTCAGAAAGAGTCAACCGGGTCCCATCCACTGCCATACATTATCCTTCATCCATTCATGACCGCCACCCTGAATCATATGTCACAGATCGTTTTCACCTCCATTAAAATCATTAGCTCCGTTCCGTGTCACTGATGTGGGATTCATTAAGGCCCTCCTGTGACAGATCGCTCCTTGTCGACATCAGCTCATTATCCAAGGAGTTGATCTAGGAACAACCCCTTCAGTACTTTGAAGCTTGCATGCCTCAATGGCAAGTTTCTCACTTCCGGCGACAGGTATACATCAATGACCTTCGACCAGAAGATTTTGCGTGGTGTTCGACGCCAAGTCCTTTATTCACACCACGTGAATTGTACTGCAGTACCTTGAGGGTCATTATCATTATCGGTGATTCCTCTCGCGCTTGTTAACGGTTTACATTATTGACCGGTAATCAAGCGATGTCTTTCCATGTTCGACTTCAGCGCATTTCTCACATGGATCGACTTGTACCTAGAGTGAAGATCGAACGAGTTTGAAGACCCCGGATCTAGTTTCATCCATCCGGGCTGTGATATATATTCAAGAAAAATAAAGACATTTGACATGTACATCATTGCAGCAGATGATCATCCTACTCAAAGGATGATAATTCCGCCAAAATTATCAGTCTACCATCAGACGATCGTCTATTCTATGTACAAAAATGAATTTATAAAGCTGAGCATGGGAATGCACGCCTCAGCTAGATCATGAAAACAGTATGAATCATAATGTATTGTATTGTATTTTATTACAGGTCTCCTCCCAGCAGATGGATGAACTTCGGACCCTCCTGGATAAAGCATTTCACCCGATAAACGGCCTCATACTTTAGGGGGCAACTGTTATAGACATTTTTGTGCCTTACAGCCTCGAGCATGAAATGTCCATAATCTAAGGGATCCAAAGTCCCTAAACATGTTGTTCCTACCCCTAGAGGAACAAGGCCAACTAACCACAACAATTCACAGAAGTTCTCCACCTGAAAACACTCAAAAACAAGCCAATTCTAGATCATGTCAACTGCTCCACTGAGCATCTGCGCTGAATGTCAACTGCTCCACTGTCTACCTGCATTGAATGTCAACTCCAACAAAGGCTACCTGCGCTGGGCGAGTTTGGACAAGTGGCAGAGTCATTCCTCAAGGTGTCAATGCCCAGGAAGCTTCCAAAATGACACTTGGGTCAGGGAATTCGACTGGTGATGAGTAAGAGGTTCCAAATCTCCAAGTGGAAGCAAGAACCTCCAAGTGGACTCAAGAACTGAGAGAGGGAGAGGACACTAGTCACTTCTCAAGCTGACTCATCCTCTCTCCAATATCCCTATATATAGATCTCTCCTCTATGAGATCAGGGAGGCTGAAATTTTGTGAATGCTAAGAATTGTTGTTGGTTTGAGACTGGATCATTGGGTGTTTAATGCTTTGAAGGGAGCTGAAGAAGGAATTCCATTCTGCTGGGAAGGAGATGCTGGATTGGAGCCCTATGGGTTGTATCTCTTCCTGAACCCTGTTACTTATCAATAAAGCTATCTTGATTCTTTCCTATATGCTGGTGTATTTTGTATGATTGCATTAGTGTATTTGATTTACTCCTAATCCTGAATCATTTATGAATATGTATATTTGCCTTTGCATTGTGTTCTTCTCTTGTCGCAAGTAGCTGTTCTCTTGTCACAGGTAGCTGTTCTCTTGTGATCTCGTGGAATTCAAGTAGCTGTTCTCTTGAGCAAGCGAGGAGACAAGTAGCTGTGGACACACAAAGAGAAGAGGATCTAGATCGAGGGACAACCGGAAGACAACGGTAAGTCTGCCAATCTCCCCTCTTTCACATTTCATAAAGGAAGAAATCATAATAGCTGTATTCGTTTGTTGCTAAGGCGCTATCACACCTTAGGTGGATAGGATCGTCCTGCATAGGTATTTTTCCCCACAACAACTGGTGGGAAACCTACTGCGAGCAGAAGGATGAAAGTACTGGCTCACTATTTTCAGCCGCACCCACCTGGGATTCGTTCCGGGATGCCGTCAAGGAGCAGTACTACCCTGTTGGAAGCTATGAGGATGAATACATAAAGTGGACCACGCTGCGGCAGGGAAGGGACCAAGACGTGCCAGAGTTCACCAATCTTTTCCATACCCTTCGCACAAAGTTGGGTATCAAGGATTCGGAGCAACATTTGATACTCAAATACCGTGGCTGCCTGCACAAGTACATCCATGAAGAAATACAATTCCTAAACATCCCCTCGCTTGGAGCAGCATACCGGTATGCCGTCAAGGTCGAGCAGAAGTTTAAACAAAAGAAGCGAGACTTTGGATCTGCGAATCCAAAGCAGGGGAAAGGTGCTACGAAACCACAGAACAAAGGACAAAGCCAAGGCGGGACAACCCAAGACAACCAGCCGAAGCTGCAAGCAAAGAACAGCGCCGCGAAGCCGAGAAAGGACACTAGAAAATGGTACGAGTTCCATAAGAGCTCCACTCACAACACAAGTGAGTGTCGGGCCAAACAGTCACTGGTGGCTGAGCTAAAGGTTTTAGAATCAGATGCATGTTCCGACTCTGAGTCAGAACCCGATAAGGGGTATGAAAAAGGGAAGCAGAGCATTGATGCGGATCCCAGCGCCACTGTTGCTACCGCAAAGATCCAGAAAAATGAACCTGAAGATCCAAAGGAGGAGGAGCGTCTCTTCCACTCTCAGATGTGGGTAAAGCGCTCCCTGATACAGTTCATTGTTGATAGCAGGAATCAAAAGAACCTCATTTTGGCAGAGGTCGTGAAGCAGTTGGGCTTACCGACCACAGCACATCCACAACCATACACCATTGGGTGGCTGCACCAAGGACGAGATCTTCGCGTGAGCCAGCAGTGTCGCCTTCCATACAACATCAAGCCCTTCACGGATGAGGTATTGTGTGACATTGCTCCCCTTGAAGTTTGTGATGTACTACTAGGACAACCATACTTGTGGAAGCGACATGCTGTGTATGAATCAAGGCCCCGTGCTGTTATTATTACATTGGGAAATAAGTTGTTCAGGATACCAGAGGTAGCACCACCTACCGCCATCTCTTTGATTACTGCAAAACAATGCAGTAAGATCATTTCCAAAACTAGGAAATTTGTTTTCCTGATTATACGCCCTCAAGGAAAGAAGAAGACAGTGGCCGCGGCCTCCAGACGGGGTCCCTCTGAACGACAACTACAGATGGACAAGATTGTGGAGGAGTACGAGGACATTTTCACCTCCCCGGCAGGGGTTCCTCTGCACTGTCAAGTCAAGCACTCCATCGATCTGACCCCAGGTGCGCCGCTACCCAATGGACCAATTTATCGACGCTCCGTTCTGGAGAACAATGAAATCAAGAGGCAGATTCAGGAGCTCCTGTAGAAAGGTCACATCCGTCCGAGTTCATCGCCCTGTGGGAGCCCGATCGTGTTGGTACAGAAGAAGGATGGGATGTGGAGACTCTGTATTGACTATCGAGTGCTGAACAAGATCACTGTTCGTAATAGGTACCCGATCCCGCGGATTGATGACCTTCTAGACCAACTAAAGGGGGCGAAATATTTCAGCAAGATCGATATGAAGTCAGGATATCACTAGGTACCAGTTGAACCCTCTAATGTGTGGAAGACTGCCTTCAAATCCAAGGAGGGCCTCTTCGAATGGTTGGTCATGCCTTTCGGATTGACGAATGATCTTGCAACATTTATGAGGCTAATGGATGACATCTTGCAGCCATTCACCAACTCCTTTGTAGTAGTATACTTGGATGACATTCTGATCTTCAGCCAGAGTTGGGAAGAGCACCTCCACCACATCCGACAGGTTCTCCAAACACTGCGGCAACACAAGCTATGTGCCAATTTGGAGAAATGCACTTTTGGCATGACCCAGGTTCAGTATCTGGGATACATCATTAATGAACAGGGGGTGCATGTCGATCCAGCCAAGATCCAAGTCATTCGGGATTGGCCCTCTCCAACCACTCTAACAGAGCTCCGCAGCTTTCTAGGTCTTGCCAACTTCTACCGCAGGTTTGTGTTGGGGTTTTCTCATATTTCTTGGCCCTTGAGTCAGGTCACCAAGGGAGGGGCGAAAGCAAGATTCTTTTGGTCTGAATCTCAACAGAAGGCATTCATGGAGTTGAAGGATCGCCTCTGCACGGCACCAGTGCTCGCGTTACCAGATTTACAACAACCATTTGAGGTCGAGACAGATGCCTCTGACTATGCTATTGGGGCAGTCCTTACTCAACATGGACATCTAGTGGCATATCACAGTGAAACACTTTCAGACACAGTCCAGAAGTACCCCACTTATGATAAAGAGATGTATTCCATTGTACAGGCCTGCTGACAATGGAAGCATTACATTTTGGGGAAGGAAACGGTCATCCACACAGACCACCGACCCCTGCAGTTCATACAGACCCAAGGGAAATTGCAGAATGATCGCCATCAGAAGTGGTCTACATACCTGCAACAGTTCCACTTGAATATCAAGTATAAGAAGGGCAGCACCAATAATGTTGCAGATTGCCTCAGTCGACCATCGATCATGGCATTAACCACAGTGCTCAACTCTTGTGGGCACGAGACTTCTGATTGGCCACTTCTCTACAAAAGCGACCCAGAATTCGGCCACACATATCAGACACTCTTGGAGGGTCGGCGTGTTGCAGATTTTCACCTCCAGGATGCCCTATTATGCCACCTCGGTCACCTTTGTGTTCCTTCAAGCGAGCGTGCCAAGATGATTTGGGAAGCACACTACAGTCGGGCTGCTGGGCATTTCGGGGTCGAGAAAACAGTGGCAGTACTGCAAAATTATTTCTATTGGCCGAATCTTCGACAGGATGATGGGAAGTACATCAGATCATGTACTGCCTGTGCCATTGCCAAACCGACCATTAAGAATCACGGCCTCTATACCCCGTTGCCTACCCCTAGTCGACCTTGGGAATCCATCTCAATGGATTACATGTCAGGCCTTCCTTCCACTAAGCATGGAAATGACTGTGTTTTTGTGGTCGTCGACAGGTTCTCGAAGATGGCCATTATGGTGGCCTGCAAGAAGAATATCACAGCAGAAGCCACTGCTAAACTCTTCTTTGAACGAGTGTGGGTGCACTTTGGGGTCCCATAGTCTATCATCTCAGATCGGGACAGTCGGTTTCTCAACACATTTTGGTCCAGTCTCTGGTCAATGCTGGACACCAAACTCATGAAGTCCACAACCGTCCATCCTCAAACTGATGGCCAACCAGAGGTTGTCAATAGGATGATTGTGCACATTCTGCGCATGTATAACTCAAAGCATCCACGCACATGGGACGAGAGCCTCCCCTATGTTCAGCACAGCTACAACCGAGCTCTTCACAGCTCCACTGGCCATAACCCTTTTCAGGTGGGTTTGGGATTCCAGCCACTATGCCCCATTGATGTGGCCATGCCACTTGCAGCTACTCACATGAATTCAGCTCATGTATTGTCCGAAACAGATAAGGCCACCAGCTTCATTGAGCGCATCCAACATATTCGCCAGCAGGTCCATGACATTCTTGAGAAATAAAATGCCAAGTACAAGCAGCGACATGATCAACATCGGGTGCCACACAAGTTTCAGGTGGGCGACAAAGTTTGGTTGCATTTGCAAAAGGAACGCCTTACTGGAGCCTATCGGAAATTGAGACCACTCCGATATGGTCCTTACACCATTACTAAGGCTATGGGAGACAATGCATTTGAGCTCAGCATTCCCCCATTCCTTGGCCTGCACCCAGTGTTCAACGTGGACCGCCTTCGGCCATACTTTCCACCATTGCTAGACACATCCGACATTGCAGAACAGCTCAAACCCACAGAATTAAATCCAGATTGCATGGAACAAGCTGCAACTGATCGGATCATGGACACACAGATCAAGAACACTCGCCAACAGAATATCAAACTGTATCGAGTTGTCAAAGCAGGCCAACTCCTTCAGCAGGGCAAGTGGCTCACCAGGGAACAAGTTCAGCAAAAGTTTCCTCATCTCATGGAGGAGCTCAACGCAATGGGGACCATTGCTTCCTAAGGGGGGAGGAATGATCCAGGTGGATATTGTTGGCCACCTGCCAAGTCCACCTGGACCCCCACCATTGTCTTTCTCAGCATTTTTAGTTTCCTTAATTGTAGCAAAACTTACTATTTTTAGCAGTTTTTCGGGTCCTGAACTTCCGGAGCCGTTTTGAGGCCCTAAACGACGTTTTTTGGGGAATCCAGGGGCAACATGGGTCCATGGCATGGACTATTGCCCGTTCCAACAATGGTAGTACTCGGATAGATCTTTCTAACGAGCTATTGTATGCATCAAACGGAGATCATATGCCAAAGTTACGACCCCGGGAAGTTGATGTACCAATTTACCCCAAATGGGGCCCACAGTTTGGCGTTTCATCTCCTAGGGTTAGGTTTTGGAATGTTAAGGGTTTTCCATTGTTTCTCAACAATAAATAGGCCTTCGAGCCTCATTGTAACACAGTTCAGAGGCATGTAGCCATCACATCTCTTCTCAGAGATAAGCTACCATTGCCCTAGCTGGTTTATTTCCATTTCTGGTTGTAAGCATATTTCAGTATTTTCCATTAATGAAATGAAGTATTATTTCCGCTGCATCTTTGTGTATATGGTTATCTCTGTAATTTGTTGCGTTCCTGTTTAAATCCGGATCAAAGCAAGTATCCCTTGAGAGGGAGCTTGAGATACATGCATATGAGGAGCTTTTAGCTCCTAAGGTTGAGGGACCTCAGATTGATGTGGTGTAGCCACATGCAAAGGTTCAAAGAGTGGAGACATCCACTCAAGCGGAGTCTTCTAGAGAGGGAAGAAAGCATAGAGAGGCTGACAGATTGTTGGATGATGCATGGGACAATGTGGGAGCACCCTCTTCTCAATGCAGAAAGAGGAGGTCACTACAAAGGTACACTGGATACATGGAAATTATGGGTGCATGTATTGGGATAGAGCCATCTTCCTTTCAGGAAGCAGTGCAACATCCAGTTTCAGTTGATGTGATGGTGGAGGAGTATCACTCCATAGTTTGAAACAGTGTTTGGGATGTGGTCCCGAGACCGGAGGACAAGTCAGTTATGAGCTCCTGTTGGCTTTACAAAGTAAAGCAAGCTAAAAATGGTAGTGTGGGATTGACTATGATGAGACCTTTTCTCCTGTTGCAAGGTACTCATCAATCGGATCTATTTTGGCACCATCAACACAGATGGGTTGGAATATCCATCAGATGGATGTGAAGACTACCCTCCTAAATGGCATGATTGAGGAAGAGGTGTACATAAAGCAGCCTGAAGCTTTTGAAACCTTGGACTGTGATTGACATGTGTGCTGAATCAAGAGAGCGTTGTATGGGCTAAAGCAAGCACCCCATGCTTAGTACACTAGGATAGATAGCTACTTTACTAGGTTGGGCTTCATGAAGAGTGAAGCAAATGCGAAACTGTATCACATAGTGGTCGAAGGTAAGCGATTGATCATTGTACTTTATGTTGATGATCTCATACTAACAGGTGATGAGAAGCTCATCAAATCTTGCAAGGAGGACCTTGCAAGAGAGTTTGAGATGAAGGACATGGGGCTCATGCATTACTTTCTTAGCATGGAGGTATGGCAAGGAGATGGGGAGTTGATTGTATCTTAGGGAAAGTATGCCAATGAGATACTCAGGATATTCCACATGGAGAGCAGTAAACCCATGGAAACTCCTCTAGCTAGTAACTAGAGGAAGGAGGATGCTAATTCAGGGAAAGTAGTGGAAGCTACTATTTACAATAAGCTTGTGGGTTCACTCATGTAATTAGCAAACACATGACCGAATATGTGCTATGCATTTAACCAACTTAGTCAAGCAATGGTTAAGCCTACCGAGATGTATTGGAAGGTGACAAAGCATGTATTGAGATTCTATAGAGGCACTACTCAGTTTTGGTTATGGTACAGAAGTACAGAGGGAGTGAAGCTTCAAGGCTTCACCGATGTAGATTGGACAGGGAGTCCATCCAACAGGAAGAGCACATCAGGTGGGATCTTTAGTATTGGGTCAGCAGCAGTTTCTTAGTACAGTAGGAAAAAGAGATTGGTTGCACTCATTTCGGCTGAGGCAGAGCACATGGCTACAATTCAGGCAACATGTGAGGCTATCTAGATGAAGAAGATCCTAGTTGGTTTGTTTGTTCAGCAGATGGATCTGACAATGATTTATTGTGATAATCAGAGTTGTATCAAACTCTCTAAAAATCTAGTTTTTTCTTGATCAATCCAAGCATATTAATTTATGGTATCATCATCTCAGAGATTATGTATTGAGGTGGATCATGTTGTTAGATTACATTCCCAGGGAGGAGAAAGATATTGACATCTTGACAAAGGAATTGTCAATATGTAAATTTGAGTTTCACAGAGACAGGATTGGGGTAGCTTATAATCCCTTTATTGTTGAGAGGGAGTGTTGAGAAATGACAACAAGAGAGTCTAGTTTAATTTTTCCTTGAATTAAACTGGAAATTAAATTCGAATTTTATTCTCATAGAAACATAAAATAGTTAAATTACGTTTACTAAACTTACTTAACTTAGGAAATTTGAGTTGGAAGTCTTTTTGAAGTCATGTATATGTTATCCTTGTATTATTGGAGTCCAGTGTGAGTTAATTGTGAGTTGTAAAATAGAATACTTAGTTTCATGATTTAGTTTAGTTAGATTAGTTCTCAAACTGATTGAGAGAACTAATAGTGAGTTAATTGTCAGTGGTGTCACTAATGAACTCCACTGGTGCTACCCTAGTTAACTAAATATTTACTCATCAGAAAATTGTACATGTCGATTCTAAGAAAGACCTAGTTGAGACTAGAGTGCAAGCACAATGTACTATTCGTTTTCGATTTTTCTAAGTTGCACTGATAGTGCATGCAATCGGGAATTGATCCTTAAGTGATTGCGCAGTTTTTAGAGGCTTTATTTCCCTTTAAATACAAGCTATCCCCCATAGGAATTACACATTGGAATAGAGACTCAGAGGGCCTATGAAGAGGCCAAGCTTTGGCCTTGAGCTTTCTTATGAGTTGGAGATTGAATTTGTTGAGAGCTGGGATTGTTCTAGAGAGAACATGCATTGTAATTTCATCTTGATTTTCCAGATTAATACAAAATAGATAGTGGGGTTTTGAGCTGTTGCTTTCCCTGGATATTTATTGTGTTATGTGCCTTTGATTCTCTTCCTCTATTGATTATTGTTTGCTCGATATTTATGGGCTTCCGATTTAGAGAGTAGAAGTAAATTCTTGTCTCTTTCTTTAGAAAATTGCATTAGCTTGTGAATCTATAGGATTTTCTACAGTCAAAGTGAAATTATAGTAATCATCTATTCCAGAAGGGTTAGAGTTCACAAAGGTAGATCTAAGCCCTTCAAACCACATGAACGTATCACATTAACCTTTCTATGTAGAAACCTAGTTCTTTCATCCACCAATATTGATTCGGGTGAGACTTCAACCTGCGCTACGTGGGATGTCGCCAAAAGGGCCAGTAGTTAGGGTTTTGTTGGTTGGCACAGATAACATTGAACATGGGTCAAGCCCCATCAAGCCAACAATGCATCCTCAAGGTGGAAATATGGAACTTTCTTCCCATATACTAGCATCTGTTATGTGGAGGCTAACTATGGATCATTTTGGTATAGTTGCGGCCATCCAAAGGTCCCATGACCACAAGTGTTGAGAAAAATTGTCAATGCTGCAATTGGGGGATGATTGAGGCAGTATGCAACGTGATTGGTGCTACCCTTCTTGTATTTTATGTTCAAGTGGAATTGTTTCATATGTAAACAACTTCTGATGGCAATCGTTCTGCAACTTCCCTAGTGTCTGTATAAAGTGAAGAGGTTTGTGATTGGTGTGGATGATCATCTCCTTCCCCACAATGTAGTGCTTCCACTGTCAGCAAGCTTGCATGATGGAATACATTTCTTTATCATAGGTGGGGTACTTCTGAATTATATCGGAAAGTGTCTCACCATGATAGGCCACTGGATGCCCATGATGGGTGAGGACTACACAAATAACATAGTATGAGGTGTTTGTCTCGATTTCAAATATTTTGTACGGGTATGGCATTGTGAGTACTCTTGTAGAGAAGAGGAAGTGCTTCAACTCAACGAATGCCTTCTGTTGGGACTCAGACCAGGGAAAATTTTCTTTCGTTGTGCCCTTAGTAATTTGACTCAGAGGCCAAGTGATATGGGATAATCCCAACACGAACCTCTGATAAACATTTGCAAGGCCCAAAAAGCTACGAAGCTCTGTTAGAGTGGTCGAGGCTGGAAACTCCCGAATGACTTGGGTCTTGGTCGGGTCCACATGCACGCTATGCTCATCTATTATTTATCCCAAGTATTGGACCTGGATCATGCCAAAGGTGCATTTATCCAAGTTGGTACACAACTTGTGCTGCCAAAGGGTTTGAAGGACCTGTCAAATGTGTTGCAAGTTTTCTTCCCAAATCTTGTTGAAGATGCGGATGTTGTCTAGATAAACCACCATAAACAAGTTGGTGAAGGGACATAGGATGTCATCCATTAGCCTCATAAAAGTAGTGGGGTAATTTGTCAACCTGAAGGGCATGACGAACCATTCAAAAACGCCTATCTTGGATTTAAACATCATCTTCCATACATCTGTGGGCTCTATTGGAACCTAGTGATAACCAGACTTCACATCGAACTTACTGAAATACTTGGCCCCCTTGCATTGGTCCAGAAGGTCATCAATCAATGGGATTGGATACCTGTTCCTGATAATGAATTTTTTTTTATGCCTGATAAATAATGTAGAGCCTCCAGGTTCCATCCTTCTCCTGTACTAGTAGAATCATGCTCCCACAAGGCACGAAACTTGGTCCGATGTGCCTTTCTTGTAGCAACTCCTAGATTTTCCCCTTGATCTCTTCATTCTCCAAAATGGAGCGGTGATATATCAGCTCTTTCGACAGAGGTGCTTTGACCACATTCACGACCGCATCCACCTTCTTCTGTTTCTTGGAGGAACCCTTCCCGGGGACCATGGATGTGGCTACGACCTTCCCCTTACTTTGAGAGTGAATTAGAAAGAAAAAAAAATACCAGTCTGGGATGACCTTATTGCATTTCTTAATAGAGATCAAGGAGATGTGGTAGGTGGGGCCACCTCTAGTATCCTGTATAACTTAGCACCGAAAGAAATAATAACAGAGTGAGGTCTAGACTCAGATACAACATGCCACTTCCATAAGTATGGTTATCCTAATAATACATCAGCTACTTCAAGAGGAGAAACATCACATAATACCTCAAACATAGAGGGCTTGATGTTGCAGGGAAGGTGGAAATGTTGGTTGATTCAATGATCTCATCCTTGGTGAAGCCACCCGATGGTGTATAACTATGGATGTGTTATAGTTTGTAGGCCCAACCACTTCATGACCCCTACTGAAATGAGATGATTTTGGCTCCCGTTGTCGACAATGAACTGTAGCAGAGAACCTTTTTCCCACATTTGTGAGTGGAATAGGAACTCCCCCTTTTTTGGATCTTCAGTCTCAGTCTTCTAGATCTTGGTGGTGGCCACCGTGGCACTAGGCTCCCCTTCAATGATATGCTTCCCTTTGTCATTCCTCTTGTTGGGCTTTGAATCAGAGTTGGAACATGAGTCAAACTCATAAGCCTCTAGCTTAGCCACCAATGACTACTTGGCCCGATACTTATGTTGTGAGTGGAACTCTTATGGAACTAACACCACTTTCCCGTGTCCTTCTTTGTCTTCATGGTTTTTCTATTTTCTTTTGGTTTCGGCAGGTTATCCTGGGTCACTCCACCTTGGCTTTTCCCTTTTCTCTGTGGTATGGGGGTGCCTTTCCCTTCCTTCGGATTCACAGATCTAAAGTCTCGCTTTTTTTTTAAAGCTTCTGCTCAATCTTGATAGCGTATCGATACGGCATGCCGAGCAAGGAGATGTGCAGGAACTCATTCTCATACTATATTTACCTGTGTAGGTAGTTGTGACACTTCAGTAAATGTTTCTTAGAATCCTTGATTCCCAAATTCGTGCGAAGGGTATGAAAAATATTGGTAAAATATATTACGTCTTGGTCCATTCCTTGTCATAGTGTGGTTCACTTTATGTATTTAACCTCATAGCTCCCAACAGGGTGGTACTTCTCCTTGATGGCATCCCGAAATGAATCCCAAGTGGGTGTGGCCGAGAATAGTGAGGGTATAATTTCACCCTTCTTCTCACAGTAGGTTTCCCATAAGTCCTTGACATGCGGGGTGGCTTTGAGAAGAGAAAAAGTAATATTTCCCTAGCTAAAAAAATCATGAACATAAAAATATCCCTCTAGCAGATTTAACCATTTACCTATGTCGTCTGCATCTATCTGACCCTCAAAAATATGGGAATGTCAAAGTTAACTTGTATGTTAAAGGTTGTGGTGCTTCCAGAGTAACAACTGGAAGTAGATACGTCAGTAGCCGCTGAAGGATCTAGGCAAATTTTTCCATCATTGCATTCCTTTGTCGTTGAAGGCCTTCTTCAAGAAAGATTCTGATATGATCTCCTAGCCCATCCTCTTTATTTTCTTCCACCATAGAAGTTCGTCGGGATTTGTGAGGCTGGCCTTGCAAAGGTTCGACTTGTTCAAGCCCTAAATCCTTATATTTTGACCTTGTTGGGGACATGAAAATAAAAATAGAGAAAGAGTAGACCACTTTGATACCACTAATCTGAATTTAAACAGGAACACAACAAATTATAGATATACCCATAAATAAAAATATGCAACAGAAATAACACTTCATTTCATTAATATCAAATATTGAAATATGCTTACAAACAGAATGGAAATAAGACTAGCTCATGTGATGTTAGCTTATCTCTTGTTATAGCACCATTTACCACTCTTGGTAGATCTGATGCTTTGTTTATGGCCTAGGGAAACCCTTCCTTCTAGACTTGGTCCAAAATCTTAAAAAGCAGTGTTTTAGTCCCTATACGCTACGTTTCCCTATGTTAAAAGCATGTACACACGGGTTAGTATATACCCAACCCACGTACATATGTTAAAAAACTTTAAAAAATTAAATTTCCTTAATTTCGAGTGGAGTTCACGGGTTTTACCTGTTACTCACCTCATATTTCCAGTGGACAATCTATTTCCCAACTGGAAAAACTAACTTGGAGAGGTACAAACAAACCTACAAGGGGAAGGCCTTAAGGGAGAAAGTATGGGATATTGATACTATAGCGAGATTATCCCTCATCAAGTCTGAAGAATCCCTGTGCCTCCTGCACTCCCCAAAGCTTCAAGAAACCCTTGTTCCTTAATTATAGATATCCCTCGTCTTGCTTGAGATATCCTTGTGTTAGTGATGGAGGAAGATTGTTGAAGGCCGGGAAAGGATGAATCCAGAGGACAGTTTCGCTTGGAGCCAGAGAAAGACTCAGGTCATATTTCTCCACCTTATCTATAGCTTACTTCAATAAAAAGGAATGTTGTTCTGTTTCTGAATTTGAAATGTGTTTATGCATCAAGGTTATGTTGTAATTCATTTATGAATCTTTATTGATGTATAATTAGTCATTCATTTATATGATTTGAACTTAACATCATGTATATCCTTTATGTTTCTACTGTCTTGTATGTTCTATTTGAATAATTTTCAGGTTTCAAGAACATTGGGAGAAGCTGAGGGTTTGCACCTTGCGGGATCTACCCAAACGAAGGACATCGGGTAAGGACACTCCTACGTGATTTAGTAGAATAAGGATGTTTAATGATTGTTTGAGCATTTCTTGTTGAATTTTTCCCTCTACTCTGTTGGGGTTCTCAACCCAAAGCCCTAGGGTGGTTTCACCCGTAACAGAACTAGCGACTCTGCTCGGGCTAACAATATTGTTATTCCTGGTTTGGGTTGTTTGTTCTCAATCAAGGATCACTTTCTTGTTTGCATGCTTTTGTAGTATTATCTGGTCCTTTAGTGTCCCAGGAATCAAGTCTGATATTCTTGGTCATACCTTGATTTTTATTTTTCCTTATAAAGCTTTGTATACGCTTTTTACTTTGTTTTTTTTTTTCTCCGTAAATGCTACTTCTATTAAAAAAGTGAAAAATATGTACAGTGAGGTCAAGACCTCAGAGGAGGCCGAAGCCAATCCTCAGTCAAAAAAACAGGGATATTACATTTCAGCTCGTCAGCCAGACTTACAATGCCAATTTCAAAGGTTTTGCTATGGTTCCTGACATACTGACTAAAATTACCAGACCTACAATCTTCATGGCCTGCATTGACTAAAAACACAAAATGGCCCCTGGCATGATCATTTGTAATACAAAAAATGAAGCCTGGATTTGCTGTTGTTGCCACCTGAAGCTTGAAAATAGACCAGACAACGACCTCTAACTTCAGACTCAAAACCATAAGAGCAAAATGACAAAACATAAGAGCTAGAAAGCCACCCGGCAAGAAGGAGCTGTGTTCAATCGGCACGACTAGGCAAAGCTGGCATGTCCTCCTTTTCCTGGCTAGTAGAAGCCAGCCAGGTCACGAGACCATCTGCGTCCAGTACCGGCTCACCATCCGGATGAGTGACCAAGTGCAGAACTCCAAGTTCTCGTTGAGATGGCCCGCAAAGAATAGCGTCTTCCTGTAGTGGAACCGGCTGCTGAGGCGCTTCCGAAGCAGGGGTGTCCTCTTGCATATGGTCGACATGATACACTCGTCCCAAAAGGTCTCCTAGCAGAACACTGTCATCCAGAGAAGGAGAGGAAACAGAAGGAGTCAAACTAGACTGATTGCTTTCCTCTTCTGAGACAAATATTGTAAAATTGACTGTCACTTTAGGCCTGTTGAGCTGACTCTGGAAAGTGAACCTGGAGGTTTGATAAGAATTGTTCAGAAGAAACCGGTCCTGATCCACAGGCGGGGAAGAGGGAGGAGCTAAGGCAATAGGAGCGATAATCTGAGGAGTAGGACGTGAAAGGCTTCCTCTATTTCCTGAGTGACTTCCCCTGCGCGGAATTTTTCTTCTGCGCGGCATGATTATAGGGGCAGAGACACAGGGAGGGCAATTGAGAAAGAGTAGACCAGAAGAAATGAAAACGCTGCAAACTTCAGGGTGTCTCCAGAACCAATCAAACATCCAAACCCAAATGACAATACAGCAGGACTGAAACGGCTTCTCTTCATAATACCCTGAGATATTAATGGCGTTACGTGGATCCATGGCACTGAGCCAGAGAGTATACAGAGCCGCCATGCTCGAAATGAATTCCAACCAACCTCGAGACTGTGCAGGAGTTAATTATCCTACCCTTAACCTGTTATATCTACCTACGGCCTGTACCATGCAGTGCTCCCGCATGCCATCCGTAAGGCCAGCTGTCTATCTGGCAGATTTCCTCATTAAATACCGGAGTAGTCACCCACATCCGGGTGAATGTTCTTGATCTGAGACTTGTCCCGAGTGACAATTTCCTGGACTTTGTCAATCTGGTCCTCAGAAACTAGGCTGGCAATGGTACCTTCAAAGTAGCCACCCTGAGCTTCCACTCCAAGATTGGCAAGAAAGTCAGCGAGCTTATTTCCTTCCCTTCTGGTGTGTTTGCAAGAGATTGCTTGATGCTGAGAAAGCCAGTTGTTGATCAGCTCCAGCCTCTGGGCCATTCTCCAACTATTGCTTACTTTGTGAATGGGAGAAACATGCATAAGTTTTATGATCATTCTAATTATGATTTGCGAATCCCCTTCTATAATGAGAGGAAAGAAACCTTTTTCCTGGGCTAATTTGAGACCTCTCCATAATCCCTCCAATTCTGCTGAGTTATTGGTGTCCCAACCTATAGAGCCCATGAAAATGCATTGAGGGTTACCCTTATGATCTCTGAAAACTCCTCCATATCCTGCTTTCCCTGGATTTCCTTTTGAAGCGCCATCAAAGTTAAGCTGGAACATGTTAATGGGTGGCGGAGTCCAATTGCTTATTTCCTGTCCCTTCATTGTGGGGTTCTTTATAATGATGAGCCTTTGGTTTATCTGAATCCCCCAATTATCCCATATTGTTTTTTCCTGAGATGAAGTGGGAAGATCTTCTGAGTGCCAGTCTTTAATTAAGATAGTCTCCATGATGTTCTGATGAAGTTTATTCCAGATTTGCTCTAGGGACATAGATTGATCTTTGAAGATTCTTCTATTACGCTCTTTCCATATGTTCCACATTAATAGGCCAGGTATGAGATGCCACAGAGTATTAAGGAGACTACTTTGAAATGGCTTTTGACTCCAGTTGCATAAAGTGGCCTTAAGATCTCCTTGTACTCTGCCCTCTTTTTGACAGCGAAAAGCGACCTTTTCCCAAAGTTTTCTTCCAGTTTGGCATGTCTGCATAAGATGTATGGTTGTTTCCTCCTCCTTCTTACATAATAGACATATAGATGGACCTGAGAAGCCTCTTTTTCTAAGATTATCCCAAGTTAGAATTCTATTGTGACCAAGAAGCCATAAGAATGTGGAGACCTTCGGCCAGTTAGATGTGTGCCAAATTTTTTCCCAAAGTTTATCTTTGTTTAGCCGATCTTGGATTATTATTTTATACGCTTCCTTTGTGGTAAAAATTCCTTTCTCTTCATAGCCCCATCTGAGAATGTCCATTCCTTCTGAGCTAATGATTTGCCTCTTTTGTAATTCTGTATTTAGATATTTCTTTGTTTGTTCAGAGCAGTTTAATAAAATTGATTTGCATTTTTCCATTGCCTATTTCCTTGAGTTATATCTGTTCTCCAGAATTGGCTGACCTTGGCGTATTGATTAATCTCCCGCTCTGGAATTTGATGATCTTGTAAGATGTCTCTCAATCTTGGTAACTGCTGCCAGGAGTCTTCCCAAAATCGCGCAGTTGTTCCACTTTTAATTTCCCAAAAGCTGTGTTCTTGTATGAGACTTCTGTGTTGTATGGCCGAATTCCAGAACACCGATCTCGTGCTTATCTCTGTCATTCTTACTCGTTCTTCCATGGGATAGTTTCTTGCATATTTAGCTGTCCATAGAGAGGCCCATGGAGTATTAGGATGGGCTAGCCATCTCCACCAAATTTTTTCACCCATTGCTTTATTACTATGCTCAGGGTCCCTTAGCCCAATACCACCTGCTTTTTTAAGAAGACATACTTTATCCCATTTCACCAAAGCCCATTTTCGGTTTTGCCCTGAGCTTCCCATAGAAAGTTGCATTGAAGATTCTTGATTTCTCTGAGAACCCATTTTGGGGTGGCCAGAATGGAGAATAAATATAGGGGCATGGACTAAAGAACCGCTTTGATGAGAACAATTCTGCTGGCCATATTCAGAGCTCGATTGGTCCAGAGGGTGAGTCGAGTCTCAAGTTTTTCCAGCAATTGCTTCCAGGAAGAGTGTTTGAGAGCTGAGGCCATTAAAGGGGCGCCCAGATATTTGGAGGGCAAGGAGGCAATAGTGAATCCCAGAATTCGTCCAATAGCTCTTTGGGTAGGCACAGGGGTATTGAAGAAAAAGATTTGGGATTTAACTTGATTAATGAGGGCTCCCGAAGCATCAAAGAAGATTGACAAAATAGATTTGAGGAGGCGAGCTTCTTGCACTAAAGGGTGGCCAAAAAGCATATTATCATCTACAAATTGCTGGTGGGAGTAAGCAGGGGAATGATTGAAAGAAAGGCCTCGTATTTGCTGGGCTAGCCTAGCTGAGGTGATACTTCGACCTAATCCCTCTGCCATAATTACAAAAAGGAAGGGGGACAAGGGATCTTCTTACCTTATACCTCTGGAGGGACGATATGTCGCTGAGGGAATGCCATTAATTAAAACAGAGAAAAAAGCTAAAGATAAGAGGTTAAAAATCCATCTGACCCAAGAATGAGCAAAACCAAAGGCTATAAGAATTTTTTTAATATAGACCCAACTGAGACTGTCAAAAGCTTTGGATAGATCTAACTTAAGCAACATACCTGGCTTCTTGGTTTGCTTTAAGGAGTGGATTATCTCATGCGTTAGAATGATCCCATCCGTTATTTGATGCCCTTCGACATAACCCGATTGCTCGGGCGAGATAATCAGAGGGAGCAGCGGCTTTAATCTTGTTGTTATTACTTTTGAAGTAATTTTATAGATGATATTACACAAAGCAATTGGTCTGTATTTGTCTGGAGTATTGGAGTCTTCCCCCTTTGGAATTAAGGCTACGAAGGTGGCGTTTAACCCTGGATACATCCATCTGAGTGCTCTAGATTCCTCCACTACCTGCCAGACTTCATCCTTTATCAAGTCTCAGAACTTATGAAAAAAATTTGATGTGAAACCATCCGGACCCGGCGCTTTCCCTTCCTTCAGATGTCTCACTGCTTCTTCAACTTCTTCTAAGTTGATGGGCTTGATGAGAAGACTGTTGTGTTCCTCTGTTATTATCCTTGGTATGTTCTTTATTAGCTTGTTGATAGCCGGCATTCTATCTATATTGGGCTCCTGATGCGCTTTCTTGAAGCAATTGAGGAATTCCTCTTCAATGCCTTCATGAGTTTCAATTTTATCCCCCTGTTCATTTGTAATGTGAGTAATGTTATTGATCATTCTGCGCTGCACCGTTGTTTTATGAAAAAATTTAGTGTTCTTTTCTCCATTTTTTAGCCATCTAACCCTTGATTTCTGTCTCCATAATATTTCCTCCTATTTATCCCTTTCTAAAATCCTAGATTCTATGACTTGCTCCTGCTTGGTTTATTCCTCCGTGCGCCCTTCAGTAATGATGGTTTGCTGGATTTTCTTCATTTCTATGTTGAGGGTGGTTTGTGCCATAAAGATGTTGCCAAATGTATTATGATTCCATCTTTTGATTACTCCCTTCAGATGCTTGAGTTTTTGCTGAAACCTGGACATTCTGGTACCTTCAGAGGGATTGAAGTGGAGCCAAGTTGATTTTACTAGCCTCTCAAAGTCCGGGTGAGTTAGCCAGAATTCTTCAAATCTAAATGGACGTTTGAGATTGTTACCTGGCCTATTCCATTGTAGTTCGATAGGGCAATGATCTGAACCTGAAATAGGAAGTATAGATGTTGTAAATCCCCCTCCTAAGTGAATTGCATTGTCTGAGATGAGGAACCTGTCAAGACGCGAAGCAATCTGCTGCGCTCCTTCTCTTTTATTACTCCAAGTGAAGAGGCCATTGCTTGTGGGAACGTCCACCAGCCAGTTGTTGTGAATAAATTTTTTTAGAAGATTGCCATCACTGTTTGCTCTGCTTCTGCCTCCTTGTTTTTCTTCTATGCTTGCTGTCATGTTGTAGTCACCTCCAAAGATCCAAAGTGGATGTGGCCTGTCTAAATTGAGTTCTGACAATGTACTTAGGATTTGATATTTTTGAGCCGTTTCATGAGGAAAGTATACATTTGTTATCAGCCCATCTATATTAGTACCTAAGAGATGGAAGGTTGCCTGAATGAAACTTTTATTAGCTTGTATATTATTTAATTGGATGACTCGCGCATCCCAAAGGATTGCAAGTCCGCCCGAAGCTCCCTGAGCATCAACAACTACTGCATGCGCTCCTGGCCAAGCTTTCACTGCTATTTTTTCCAAGAATGTTGAACTGCATTTCGTCTCCTACAGAAAGAGTATACTTGGTTTTTCTTGCATCAACATATTTTTTAATAATCTACCTTTCCTGGGGCTATTGAGCCCTCTAATGTTCCATGATATCAACTTCATTGAGAAATTTGGGGGTTTGCGTTGAAATACTTGGTCAGTTTGGCATACCTACCTCACTCCACTAATATTTCTCCAATCTTGATGGTTCTCTCTAATGTCGTTTTCCTCCCTCTCTTCTTATTATCCTTGGTGATAAATTTGCCATCCCATGGACTTCCTATTTGGACTCCTAGAGAGTATTTCTTCTGAGCTTTGTTCAAGACTTCTACTAGGTTATCCACTTGTCGTTCTGGTATTTTTTCAAAATTTCTTGTTTTGCATGCTAGTTCTAGGCCTAGAATGTCCAACTCCCCTATGTCTAAAAGCTCCGGATCTTCTTCCATACTTTGAGGTTCTTGGGAGGTATCTGCTTGTTCCTTTGATAATTTTTCATTTGGCACTGTATATTCAACATCCATTCCTTGTGAATGCCATGAGGTGGATGTAGGTTGAGATTGCATGTTTGATTGTTTCTGAATATTCTTTCCTGTGTGCTCTGAGGTTTCTCCTGGTTGTTCTGGATCAGTTTCTTTGTCCTTCTGCCTGTCCTTCTCCCGATCTTGCTCATCATTTTTGGCCAGTGCCTCGAAACTATTGCTAGTTGTGGGCATTGTCTTGTTAGCTGGATTTGCCTTGGGATTACCTGTTGCTTTCTTGTTCCCTCTCCTTCGATTTGTTACCCTAGTGAAGCCGTCTGTTGTTTGATTATCTGAACTGTCTTGGGATGAGGGTTTCTTATTTTGTGGACAGTCTCTGTAGAGATGCCCTATATCATGTCATTTTCTGCACCTAAATGGTACATGCTCATAGTCTATAACTTGAATCCATTCAGAGTCTTCATGAAAGAAACTTACCGTGTCTGGCAGCGCTTGCTTGAGGTCCATATAGACACAGATCCGAGCATAGGACGTGTATCTACATGATTTTTTTTCTTCTGCTATCTTTACGAACTCGCCAAGAGCGTTCCCAATCTCTTGTAGAGATTTTTCTTCCCAGTACTCCCACGGCAGTGAATAAAGCCTTATCCACACTGGCGCATAGGTCAAGTCCTCTTTATCTGGGTTGAACCTTTCAACCCACGCTTTGAGATATAATCCTGCGGAGTTGAAGAAATAGGGACCCCCATCCAATATCCGGTTGCGATCTTCCTGACAGTTAAAAACTACTGTAAAGAACCCCTTTGCTCCCAAATGCAGAGAGATGTGCTCCTTTGGATGCCATTTAGCGCTAATCCAACTTCTCAGCGCCTTCTCCATCGGCCATATTCCTATGAATTTACCGATCAGCGCGTGATCTCTCATGTACTGTATCCTAGCATTGATACAGTGACCTGGGAACTCCACCCTTGGTCTGTGGGTAGCTACTGGCTTGCAAGTTGAAGAACTTGCCTTGCTTCTTTCCTCTGTTTCTATGTCCTTGCCCTTCCGCTGATTCATTTCCAGAGTACCGCCGCTCAGTTCATTGTCATTTTCCCCTTCTTCCGTGTGTTGTGCCCGCCCGTCCGTATTGGGGGGAGGCACCTGGCCCTCCCCCTGAGGGAGTTGCATTCTGCTTTTACCCTTATGGCCACTTAGCCCTGATCACCAATCCGCCTGAAACTACCGTATGAACCGGGTTTGACAGGCCTACCGTTGCAAGTTTCACAGAAACCCTAGTTTTGGTAGCAGCGGCCGTGCACAGGAACCCCCCGCTTTTTACTTTGTTTACAGTAGCATATACATGCAGTTTTCTGTAAAGTAGATTGGTGTATCCGTGAGTTTCCTGTATTATAAATGTGTGTGCATGCTTCTATGTTTTTACACAGTCGCGTATGCAATTGTTTGGATGATTTTCCAAATCTTTCTACCTAGTTAGGTTTGTAGCCTGATGTTTTATATTGTTGTATGGTCATCTGCTATCTAGAGAATCTATTTTTCTTGCAAGCTTTCTTTTTCAAAATCTCTTCCTCGCAAAAAAAAAAATTGGCCTAGGTTTGCTTCTTAAGCAAGTTTGTAGTTTGTATCTCGGTGTTCAAGGCTTCGTTTTGAAGTTCTTGATTGTTCTGGTCTTCTAGAATAGGAAATTGTTTTCAATTTCGTTTTCAAGCCTGGATTTCAAGTTCTCTTGCTTTTCTTTCTCTTGTTTGGTGGCCTTGTTTCTTTTCTTGTTTTTTGAGAGTTTCTTTTTGACAAGTTTGAAAGTATCTCTTTCTTGGCCTTTTGGTCAGTTTGTCGAAATCTTTTGCTACTATTTGGGTCAGTTTGTACAAGTTGTAGTCTTTCTTGGTCAAGTTTCATTCATTTTTGAGTTTATAACTTGCAAGATTAAAAGACTCCTTATGCTTAAAAGAAAAATCTTAAAAAACATTGCTTGTGTTTTTCTTTCTCCAAGTTTTTGGTTTACGGTTTCTTTTGTTTTATTGTTGAAAAGTGAATTACAATCTTTTACAATTTGTTCTTCTGGCTTTGAAGAGATATTTGTAGCCAAATTTTTGTACTCTTCAGTTTTAAGTTGACTCATTGTTTCTATAAAGTATTGCATTTTCTTATTAAGGTTGTTTAGGATCTTGCATCATCATTGTAATTTGCATTAGTGTAGTTTTCATTTTAAGGCATTCTTAGTATTTTTAGTTTTTTGGTGTGAAAAGAAAAGAAAATTATTTTTCTTTATATAAAGTTTTTGTATAACCCAAGTAGAGATAACTCTTCATCGACGAAAATGACTGCATTCATATAGTTAGATTTCTATTGATTTATTTTCTGTCATAAAAACATCATCAGTTTCACTCTCGTAATTTCCCCTGACTTAAATAAAAGCTATATAAAATCAAGCGATTAATAAAATGAACTAGAACTTTTATTATTGTCACTAGAAAACACCAACAAGTTTAGATTCGTTAGGACCTTGTATTAGGTGAGAAGAGAGTTAACTCTCTAAGTTCGATCAAATTACAAAATGTAGAAGTTGAATAAAGAGAGAAACCCAATATCCTTAGGAAGACCGGGAAAGATTCGTGACTGGGAGTTAAGCATGAGGGAGAGTGAATACAAGGAAGAGAGATACCCCCTCTCCTACTTGTTGGATCCCACCTCACGACTATTCCGCTCGGCTTTCGATACGAGTTGGTATCCATAGTTGCCTATCGTAGGAATCACATAGGTGGCGGCGGAGGGGAATCCTGTGGCACCTGAGGCTAACATTGTATCAAGTTCAGCAGTACTCCTAGAGGGTACCATTGCAAAGCTTGGGTGCTTGCACTAGAAAAGGCTGTTGTCTGGAGGTCAGCGTCACTGCTTCTAATACCTTCGCTAGTAGACCTGGGGCGTAATTACCCCAGTATATTTTTGGAATGCCCTTGATTTTAGCTTTCTTGTATTTTGGTGTCTAGTCCTAATCACCTGGAGTAGAAATCCTTGAGAGTTGTTTGATTTCTTTTATCTTTAGGGACTTTTAAAGAGTCCTCTTTTCTCCTAGTTGACCTAACTTTATAACTTTGTTTTGAGTCTTTAAGTAGATTTCTTAAAAATAATTCAAAGTGGTTGATCGAGCAACTCGTCAGTCTAGGAGACTCTGTGGGCTATCACCTATGAGTCCTGAGCCTTCTCCTTGAAGGCGTAGGAGAAATACTGCCAGTGGTTTTCAACCAGTGGTAGCAGGCGCATCGGAGATTGATCCTCTGGTTGGAGTCATTGATTTACAAGATAGACCTGGCACAAGTAGAGAGTTAGAGAGGAACACCCCAGTTCTTTCTTGAGTCCTCTTCTAGTCGAAAGATAATATTGAGGTTGAAGAGATTTCTGAGTCGATTGCAGCTCCTAGATCTCCTCTTCCTCCTGATCATCCAAACTCTCTATTGTACGTCATAACTCCGACCAATAAGCCTTCAAGCCCAGGTTTACATCAATCTATTCCTCCAATAATCACTGCTGGAAGCATGGCATCCACGACAATTATTACGAGTATGCAGACTCCCATATATGTACAAGGAGGAGGAATAATTGTTATACCTTATGTTACTCCTAGCACTGCTATATTTGGTTCTACTTCCATTCCATCATCGAGTGGAAGTTCTAAAGCTGTTGCCTCCAGCATGGGCTTTTTTCCTTTTGGAATGATGAATAGCGTGATTCCTTCGGTTCCTTTGAGTATTTCGTCAACTACTTCCGCGTCCATGGCAAGTGGATAGGCTTCTTTTCAGGGTTTTCCATTTAGGGGCAGTCATATACCACATTCCAACCGAACAATAGGATCAATGCCTTTTACCTTTACAAGTCAAGGTAATTATGGATTTCAGAGTTGGAAAAACCCTGCAGTTAGTGGTTTAGGAGCTGAGAATCAATATTATTTCAGTCAACATGGGAATATGCCATATTCTTTTGTCAATTATTTTCAAAACTTTTCTCCCTATGCTAATGCATGGAATCCTTATCAGGGGCTTTCTGCTCCTTTTAACACTTCGTTAGGGGGTAACTTTACTAATTACGAAGGATTTGCGGCAGGAGTTGCTCAAACTCCGAATTTTTTTGGATCACAAGGATCTTCTTATGGTTTAGTTGGGTCTAAGAATTACTTTGGGCAACCTAGTGACTTCACAAATCCAGTTCATTCTTTTCAGAACGTTGGGAGTTGTGCCCACACCGAGTGGAATCCTCAGGGTCCACCACGACTCCCTTTTCTGGAAATGTTAAACATGCTATATATTACTAAATTGACTAATTATCTAATTAGGTATAACTCGATTTGGCCTCCGGTCCCAACCAAACTTCCCTCCAATATCTCAAAATTTGAGGGGAAGACAGTTGAAGATTCGAGTGACCACGTAACCACTTTCCACTTATGGTGTTTGTCCAACTCCCTGATAGACGATTCAATCAAGTTGATATTATTTCAACGTACCCTAACTGGAAATGTGGCTAAGTGGTACATAGAGCTACCAGGGGGCACCTTTACTTCTTTCAGGGATTTGGCTACTCTCTTTTTGAACGATTTTCAATTTCCTGTTTGATATGATGCTAGAACTGAGCTTCAAGCTAATTTCCAACAAGATCAGGAAAGTCACATTTTTAATCATATTCAGGAATGGAGGAGAAGGAATAGGCTCATCAAAGTTGATATCCCATAAGAATTCCTTCTCGAATGGTTTCTTAAATCATTACAACCTGAGATCTCTAAGGAGGTGTCCCTCTCCGGTGTTTTCACTGAAGAGCAAGCTATTTTCAGGGCCAAACAGTTAGAACTGATCTATTCTTAGTCTAGTGTTCTTCAAAAAATTCTACCTAACGCTCCTAGATCCAAGGTGGATATAGCCAAACCGAAAATAGGTCTTCATATCGATGGACTAGTCGGATCAATAGATGTTAACATGGTGAACCTGCTGAATCAATTACAGCAGTTGTCTCTACAAATTTCTTCTTCTATGCAGGAATCACCGCTTGTATCTACACCTTCCCAACCTATGTCTATAAATGTTGTCCAAACTTCTAACCCCAAAGGAAATCAACAATCTGATGGGAAGAGGAAAGGACAAGGTAAGAAGAAGAACCAGGAAGGGAAGGGAAATGCAAACAAACCCGACAATGATGCCGAGAGGGTAGGAAAGAGTCTAAGAAAAAGGTAAAATTCCCATGTAAGTTATGCAATGGGGATCACTTGACTCGTCTCTACCCTAAGATCCAAGATGCTCCACGCTTATTAGCCCAGCAGAGGTCTTCTAGCTCCCAGGTTGTTCTTACTAACCCTTTTCCCCAAGGGTAGCAATTACTTGCTGGCACAAATTCTAATGCTGGTACCCCCACAGGGGGCAACTAGGAAGGGGAAATTTCATCAAATGTTTATATGATGAGCTCACATATCAACGTCGCTACATGATCACGTGATTATGGTGAAACAAATCATCTAAGGCTAAGTCTGCTTCTGATGCCTCAAAGTCACTCCATATTCAGAGGTCCTTTGTTGAGTCTATACCTCGGATACTGAAAGGCTTCGCGAAATGCTCGAATATTAACCCTAATGCTAGGGTAGCCCAGAACTACTCGATTGTAGAAGATTTGGCTCAGAGTCCTTGTGCTATGTCAGTGTTAGAGGTACTCTAGTCATGCCCCGCTCAGAGAAGTGCTTTGCTCTCGACAATCAGAGTAGTAGATCCAAAAAATTCTCTTGTGCTCACTTTTGATATGTCAAATGTCAAAAAGAGACTTCCCCATCATATGGCTTTCTAGATAAAGTCTACATACTAAAATACCAACATCTTTCGAACCATTATAGATGAGGGAGCTTCCACGTGTGTGATGTCCATGTCATGTTGGAAGGCCATTGGATCACCTCAAGATGTTCCTTCACCAACTCTATTGACGGAATTTGATGGACATTCTCATAGGCTGCACGGGATTATTCCAGCCTTTCCCATATGTGTTGGGGGAAAGGTGGTAAATATTGAGGTAGAAATCGTAGATGCAAACCTGGATTACAACCTCCTCTTAGGTAGGAATTGGATTTACGAGATGGATGCCATAGTTTCATCATTATTTCGCATCCTGTGTTTTCCTCATGAGGGAAGGATTGTAAGAGTTGATCAGATGGATTATTCCCCGGGTGACTCTCACACATCTTCTGATCCTATTGTTCCTGTAGTGAACAATCCCAAGCATCCTATTGAAAATTTAGGAGTTGGGATGTACTCTTCTTTAATGGGTATTTTTGATCTCCCTACTCCTTCAGCTAGAATCAACATTATTTCATCCTCCAGGGGACCTTCTCGAAGAGATTTCTTTCAAACTCATTATTTTTCAGACACTTTGCCCTTACCTTCATCTACTACCACATTAGATGGAGGACAGGTAGGTGGAATGGAATTCCCCATGTCTGTGGCGGAAATCACTTATCAATCTATCATTAACTCTGCAGACACCCATCCTACTCCTTTCTCACCAGAGGAGTTAGATGGAGATGTGGCCCCGGCCTCGGTCCTCAATTCAACTTTAGCTCAGGATTTCCTAGATACACTCTTACCATCTGAGGAAGCAATTCTTAAGGCAATGATGGGTGTTGATAGACCATGGTATGATATACATCATCATTCATTTTTTCTCCCTCATTTGCGTGAAATTGAGTCAATCTTGTCCAGTCCGTCAACTAGTGATGTTCATACAATTTTAAACCCTTTGGCTCCAGCACAATTTTCTGCCGAAGATAACATGTCGGTTATATCGTGAACTGTACCTATGAACATCTCTAGGAATCCTAAGGTAATCGAGAATTTCATCATCAAAGCTAACTGTTCCCTTGAAGAAATTCAAATTTACACTGATCTCTTCAAAGAGTTTCGGGATGTGTTTACTTGGTCTTATGAGGAAATGCCTAGAATTGACACATCTATAGTCCAGCATGAGATCAAGACATATGAAAATGGTAGACCTATTCGCCAAAAGCTTTGACTGGTTAATCCTAGAAAAGCAATAGATATTAAAGCTAAAGTTGAAAAGCTGCCTAAGGCAAGATTCATATATTCTATTCCTCTAACTGAGTGGGTCTCTAATCCAGTCCCCGTAGATAGAAAGAAAGGAACGATCTGAGTATGTATCAACTTCAGGGATTTAAATGAGGCTTGTTCGAAAGACAATTACCCCACACCCTTTATTGATCAAATTATTGATGAATGTGCAGATAATGAAATTTTTTCGTTAATGGATGGATTCTCTAGTTAAAAACAAATTACTATCCGTCCAGAAGATCAGAACAAGACAACCTTTATTTGTCCTTGGGGTACGTTTACATACAAAAATATTCCTTTTGGCCTTAAAAATGTTGGAGCAACGTTCCAGCGGGCCATGTCTTATGTTTTTTACAACATCAAACATATTATCAAAGCGTATCTAGATGATTTAGCTACTCATTCTTGAAAGAGAATTGATCATCTTAAACACCTTCGGTTGATCTTTGAACGGTGTCATTTTTATAAAATTCGATTGAATCCAAATAAGTGTGTTTTCACCATCACATCCAGTCCATTTTTAGGATTCATCGTATCGACAGAAGGGATTCAAGTTGATCCCTTCAAGGTTGAGGCAATAATTCCGTTTCCTCCCCCATCTTCCATTCGTCAACTTCAAAGTCTCCAAGGAAAGGCAAATTTCTTGAGGAGATTCATAGCAAATTATGATGAGATTACAAAAGGATTTATGCGTTTTCTTAAGAAAGGAGTCCCATTTTTATGGGATGATTTCGCGCAGCTATATTTTGATGCTTTGAAAAAATAATTAACCTCTTCTCTATTGTTGAGTCCACCCAATTATAGCAAAGACTTCCTTTTGTATCCCGCTGTTGCAAAATCAACTATTATTATGGTTCTGGTTCAAGAAGATGATGCTTTCTGTGAGCATGTAATCTACTGCCTAAGTCAAGGCTTGGTAGGTCCTGAACTACGATATTCTCCCATTGAGAAATTGGCTTTGGCAGTTGTCCATGCTATCCAGTGGCTTCGACATTACATTCCACTTCGAAAAATGTTTGTCTTAGCAGCCGTCAATCCATTCCAATTTCCTCTTAGTAAACGAGTGATTGGGGGAAAATACAATATATGGATTGTTATTTTGCAAGAATTCGATCTAGAATTCATGTTGGATAAATCTAAGAAACCTTTAGTATTTGTAGAGTTGATATCAGAACTTCCTTGTGAAGAAGTAGTTATTTACGAGGAAAATTTTCCCGATGAACATTTATTGCTCATCTCTTCACAAGATCATTGGTATGGAGATATCATTATATATCTCCAGACTTCAAAGTTTCCACTGCTTTCTCCAAAGACGAGCGTAGAAAGTTGCGTCACCTCGATAAGAATTATGTAATCATAGGTGACACATTATATCATCACGGGATTGATTCAATCCTTAGGCATTGTTTAACTTTGGAGGAAGCTGAGTTAGTTCTTAGTGATTTCCATAGTGGAGCTTGTGGCAGTCATCTATCAGGGCTTGCAATAGCCAAAAAAAAATTGCGAGCAGGCTACTTTTGGCCTTCGATTTTCAAAGACTGTATTGAAGCGGTCAAAAGATGCCATCCTTGTCAAGTCTATACTCGGAAAATGTGTGCACATCCAGCTCCGCTTTTCCCTGTTATCATCATCGATCCTTTTATGAAGTGGGGCGTTGATTTTACTACTTGTAATCTACCTTTGACAGGAAATCAAAAGTATATCATTGTAGTCGTAGACTACTTTACTAAGTGGGCTGAGGCCATGCCTACTTTCAAAAATGACAGTGAAACAACGGCCTTGTTTCTCTTAAATCAGGTTATTTCACGATTTGGTATCCCTAAAGTGATTGTCACTGACCATGGCAGTCACTTCCAAAATCAACTGATGTCTGAGTTGGCTCTCAAGCTGGGTTTTCAGCAGGAGCATTCATCTCCATATTATCCTCAGACCAATGGGCAAGCTGAAGCTATGAATAAATCCCTTAAAATAATCTTGCAAAGGAAAATTGACAAAGTTTGATCCAATTGGCACATCATGTTGTATCCGACATTTTTGGCATACCAAACGTTAGTTAAGACTGCCACTAGTTTTACTCCTTTTCAACTAGTTTATGGGCTGGAATCTATCTTTCCTATCAAATGTTAAATCCCTTCTCTTCAGCTAGCTGTAGAACTTCTTCCAAAGACTTCTAGTCTCGAGGAACACCTCATTAATTTGGATCATCTTAATGAGCAGCGTCGAGATGCTGCCATAATAAACAAATCCCATAAGAAAAGGATAAAAATTTAGTATGCTAAAGCTGTTTGTCCTCAGAATTTTTCTGAAGGCGACCTTGTCGTGGTCTATGATTAAGACAAAGACGCCCTAGGGCAAGGCAAGTTTAAATCCATGTGGTATGGTTCCTTTATAGTCAAGCGTGTTTTGAAAAAGGGGGCTTATGAGTTAATTTACTTTGAAGGAAACAAGTTGGTGGAGCCCAGAAATGGGCTCTACCTTAAGAAGTATTTTTCTTACACTTTGATGAGCACTTACTTGTTTTGTTTATATTGTATGTTTGTACATATCTATTTATCGGTTTTAGTGATATCGATATTTTTTTATCTGTTATGGCAGGTATTGATGGATGATTCAGTATATCTAGGATTCGCTGATGGTGCGAGTAGGAATACCCGGAACGTTTCTTCCATGGCTTGGGTGATTTATTATCCATATGGCCAGTTGATGGTTTCGAAAGGAGTATGTATCTGTCCTGCTTCGAATAATATTGCCGAATATACTACCATTGTTAATTTGCTATCTGAAGCAATATCCCTTGGTATTGTTTCATTAGTGGTTTATTTGGACTCACAACTGGTGGTATCTCAGCTGAATAACGCTTATCAGGCACGTGATCCCTATTTATATCACCAATTTTTTAGAGTGATATTATTGCAACGATCATTTGTTTATATCACATATGTTCACATTCCACGATCAGAAAATTCATTAGTAGATTCTATTGCTAATCAAGCATTATATTGCCATATCAATCATTCATCAATTAAAAAAAAACGAAAATGTCATCTGTATATATCATAAAATTGCTTATATGTAGATAAAGTGTTGATGTCCAAAAAATAATATACAAAATTGGGACAAAATTCCCTACAAAATCTGGGCTTATGCCCATCATCATGTCCAATCATAAAAATATTTGATCATCTATCTAGCTGGCTCAGGATGAGCAGCTAGAAAATATACAACAACATTGGCTACACGTTGGAATAATCGCACCTAGTCTCGTGGTACTCCTACCACACGACGTTGCATCTCCTCGAGCAAATCCTCTATGGCTATCATTGGTACTTGGTGAGTCAGCCTCACTAAGTTCCTCCGAACTGCATGGAGAACTCTCTCCGTCTTGGCTGCAGCCTCCTCGACACCTCTTCCGCGACCCCTGTGTCTTGGAAATCCACCAGGTCTCACTGGTTCAACATCTGAAACATAATCAATATATTTTTTAAGTGTCTTGTCTCATAAAAAAATATTCTAAGTTCATTTATATTAAAAATCCAAAAAAATATTAACAAATCTTAAAAATTAAAAAATTGTTACCTATGGTACCCCATGCTACATTTGGTGGTAACTCTAAGTCTGGATCTTCCCGGAAATCCATATTGGAATAGGGGTAGTCATCGACTACGATGACTTGTTGATCCCACCAGGTGAAAAACTCGTCGTCAAAGGTTATTCTGGGCACATCGCCACCCCGAAGGAACTTCATCAGATTAGCCCATCTACCCACTCATGGACCTTTAGGGCTGATGATAGTCGATAATACCTTGGGTCAGAGCCGAGGTACATTCTCAAAGAAGAATGAGCATAGGATTTTGCAATACCCAAATTATCTGTCTGACCCTTCTGAATGGAGGTAAGTTGATTCTTCATATTTTTGAGTAGAGGCGTGCACCAATCAAACACTATGGTGAGACATTCCACTGCTAGGCTCATCGATTCTCGTGAGGCCTGATGTAAAGAAGCTAAGCCATTTACCCTGGCAATGGTAAATAGTAAAATCTTTAAGGACAAGCTCTCTATGTGTTTGATTGGAATCTGACTTCCAATCATCTCTAGATGACCGGCACAGTATATGTGGACATAGTCTTCTACAGAAAGACTACTCCTCATCTGTCTAGTTGAATGCACCACCTCTCCTCTTCAGGAAATAGCGGTAATAAAGTAGATATCTTTGATCTCAATCCTTAGAGGCATCTGATCGATCATGAAGGTATCATATTCTAAGCTCCAGTAATGAATCAAAAGCTCAAGCAATCGTGTGTTGGCTTTCATATTCGGCATCTTAAAGAATTTTAGTAAGCCATAGCCTCTTAAAGCATCCAAAGCATTTGGGTCCTCCATAACTTCATTATCTATAGCACTATGCTCTCTTTCCCTCCAGGTGATGGTCATCCTGTCCAAAAAGATGTTTCAAATCGTTAGTTTTTGTTTTAAAATTTTAACTCGTGCACACGTGAGTTCCCTTTACACACAGTCGCATGTAGGGTCGTCGTATACACAGGCTGCCCATATTCAACCCGCGTGTATGCAAAGTTGAATTTTTTGACATATTTTTCCATGGTTAAAAAAACATCTGAAAAGTATGCCAAATCATAAAAAGCAGGATATAAGGGTTACCTAGAAACTTTGGAGTGATTTTAATGGTTCAATTGGTCAGAGGAAGTTTGCTTGCATTTGTCTCCACAACTCCTTGCTCAAAACTCAAATGAAAAAACTGTGAGTCCAAAATTCCTTATATAAGTTGGAAAATACAAAATATTTTTTCAAAAATTGGTTTTTGTCTTATGGATTTTTTGACCTTTTGGCTTGGAGTGTCGAGACTGGGTTGTCTTTACAGGATATTTTGGAGACTTCATCGAGACATTATTCTGGTCCCATTACTACAAGCCCGTCATGGTAGGTATCATTTTGTTACTGGCATATAGGTTAGGGAATACCGCTTTCTGCTGCATTTTGCACACTAGCCTCCATACTGCAATAAATTGGCCATAGGGTCAACCCCATCATGTCTTGGTTCGAAAACCATTTTCACTTGTCGACTTTAAAAATCATGACACGATGGTAGAACCAACCTTTACATGGGCATCTTAGTTCAATCCTTGCTGACATTGGCTGCCCACGCTTCTATATTGAGTAGGCTCGGGAGTCCATTGAAGATTCATTCTCATTCTTCTCCACTGCTTTTTGGCCTTATACCCTAGAGGCTCCTTTGTGTTGAATTGTATTGCTACATTGCATATTGACTACTTGCACCTTTGGGCCTTGAGTCGGCTTCACTTGGACTCGTGTTTAAGCCACTTTTTCGACCATGTCTTCTGCAAAATCAACCATGCAATCACTTAGCTTTTGCAACTTGACATGCCATTTTAACCGTGGAAAGAACATCCCTTTGAGTGTCCTTGACCAGTTTCGCCACCTTGCATTGAGCATAGGAATGTTCCCCTCCTAAGAACTAGAACATCTGTATTTTCCTGACACTCATTCTTTCCACTGTACTATAGCATTATTTTATCCTTTTTCCAAATTCATATAAAAGAAAAGACATAAAAATATGTATTCCAGAAAGAGCGGGAACGAGACATTATTTCCATATTTTGATGGTAGCTAGAGTGAGTCGTGTCGTCCTTGAACAAAGCACTCAGAAGAAAGTCTTTCCTCCATTGGGCTGGGTTATAGTTTGACTTAGGAAAGCCTTAAATTTGTTACTGAGTTAGTTCTCCTCCTATTGGTTACCTCTTCCAATCATATGGAGAGTTTGCTTATGCGTCCTACATGACAAACTTATACAGAGTTATCATATGTTGCCATATAGTCACAGTTGAGTTGTGATTTTGTTCAAGGGAAGTAAGCCTAATTCGACCTCTCCGGGGTGTCTCTTGACCTATTTTTCAGTTGGAAATCCCTAGTTGTCAATGTCATGTTCGTTAGCACATTAGTTGTATTGGTCCTTTTCTCATGCCAGTTTGAGAAGGTCTCCATTGACTTCTTGCTGGCGGGTCTTGTCCTTATCGACTACGACAAATTTCTCTGAGGGTAGATCTAGAGCCGCACCCTGGCCCTATTTTAATTATTGATAGGTCACCTTGTGCTCAACATCGATCAGTATTATGGATCTTTGACTGGGAGGTTTCCCTTGTGTTCGACATCAGCTTTCATTATCACACATTGGGATTCGTGCAGTGCCTTGGTTTCCATTTGACCCTATTGGTGCATTCCTCACCTCTATGTCAACTTTAATTATTGGTTGGTTCAGAGGGTTTCAATCGTGTGCTAGATACATCTTGTGTACACTGGAAACATGCTTCAGTTGGATTGCTACATCTTTGTTTGTCCGATTCCTTCCACATTATTGGCCTACAGGTTACACTCGTGCTAGATTGATGAAGGATTCCTTAATGCCTTCCTTCTATCGGATATTTTCCCATCGACTTCAGCTCATTGTTCTGGGAAAGAGATCTAGAGTCCATTTGGCAATACCTTAGGGTTTGTAGTCATCATTAGCAGATTCCTTCACTATCGACAGTGGGAAAACATCATTGTCTCCTGATAGACAGATTCTTTCAAGTGTTCAACTACAACTCATATACTCGCACTTGTTAGATTGTACTGAGTACCTTGACTCTCATTATCATTCGCTGTGAGTAGTCTCGTGTTTGTTAACAATATACATCAATGACTGGTAATCAAACAATTTCTCACACGGTCGACTTCATATCATTCATTCCCATTGTGTAGAAATGTACCACAACAGTCGGTGAAGACCTCATGTTTGCATCAGCATGTCTTGGCTCACTTGTTAGTTGCTCCTATTTCTGCTAGTTGACGCCATCCACCTTATATGTTGCAGATCCTTACAGCGACATCTTATATGCTAGCACCCAAGTTGCGGTGCAGTATCATTTATTCCATCATGTTCACTTGGTACTACTGGGATCAGTTTCTTTACTTTAGTGATTAGCTTCATACTTCAGCATCATTGATTAGCTCTTTATATGTGATAGTCATACATGTACTTTCTTGAATATGATCAGATGATCCATTATGTACTTTTAGTTCCTTTATACTTGTATACATATTGGATCCTCTTTTGTACTTGATATGCAGACATACTTTACTATTTATGAGCATGGGTATGCCCGCCTCAGGCAACAGTTTCTTTCTGATCCCTTTCGATGGCTTGGCAGGCTGAATTCTGGTGAACTCCTCCTCGATCTCGGCATGATTTTTTCCATACACTTAATACATTTCGGCCATCATGTACCCCTTTTGACCTCATATATTAGGGGTCATCTGTTATATCACCATTTACCACTCTTGGTAGAACTGATGCTCTATTTATGGCCTAGGGAAACCTTTCCTTCCAAACTTGGTCCAAAATCTTAAAAAACAGTGTTTTATTCCCTATATGTTACTTTTCCCTGTGTTAAAAGTGTGTACACGTGGGTCAATATATACCCAACCCGCGTACATATGTTAAAACACTTAAAAAAAAAAAATTCTTTAATTTCGGGCGGAGTTCACGGGTTTTACCTGTTACTCACCTCCTATTGCCTGTGGCCCAACTGTTTCCCAACTAAAAAAAATAACTTGGAGAGGTATAAATAAACCTCCATGATGAAGGCATTAAGGGAGAAAGTATGAGATAATTATGCTATAGTGAGATTATCCTTGATCAAGTCTGAAGAATCCCTGTGCCTCCTGCACTCCCCAAAGCTTCAGGAAATCCTTGTTTCCTTAATTATAGATATCCCTCATCTTACAAAGATATCCTTGTGTTAGTGATGGAGGAATATTGCTAAAGGCCAAGAAAGGATGAATCTGGAGGGCAGTTCCACTTGGAGCCGGAGAAAGACTCAGGTCGTATTTCTCCACCTTACCTATAGCTTACTTCAATAAAAAGGAATGTTGTTTTGTTTCTGAATTTATAATGTGTTTATGCATCAAGGTTATGTTGTAATTCATTTATAAATCTTTATTGATGTATAATTAATCATTCATTTATATGATTTGAACTTAACATCATGTATATCCTTTATGTTTCTATTTTCTTGTATGTTCCATTTGAATAATTTTCAAGTTTCAAGAACATTAGGAGAATCTGAGGGTTTGCACCCTGCGTGATATACCCAAATGAAGGACATCGGGTAAGGACACCCCTACGTGATTTAGTAGAATAAGTATTTTTAATGATTTTTTGAGCATTTCTTGTTGAAGTTTCCCCTCTACTCTGTTGGGGTTCCCAACCCAAAGCCATAGGCTAGTTTCACCCGTAACATCTCTGAGAAGCGATGTGGTGGCTACATGCCTCTGAACTATGTTACAATGAGGCTCACAAGCCTATTTATTTTTGAGAAACAATGGAAAACCCTAAACATCCAAAAACTTAACCCTAGTAGATGAAGCACCAAACTATGGGCCCAGTTTGGGTAAATTGGTGCATCAACTTCCCAGGGTTGTAACTTTGGCATACGATCTTTGTTTGACATGCACAATACCTTGTTAGAAAGATCTATCTGAGGACTACAATGGTTAAGTGGCCAAAATTAGTCCAACACCCATGTTGGCCTCGTTTCTCCCAAAAACAACATCGTTTAGGGCCTCAAAACAGCTCCAAAAGTTTAGGACCTGAAAAACTCTCAAAAATAGTAAATTGTGCAATAAATAAGGAAACTGAAAAACTGAAAGAGATAGTAGTGGGGATCTAAGTGGAATAGGCAAGTGGCCACCAATATCTACTTGGATCAGTCCTCCCCCCTTAGGAAGAAATGGAACCCATTGCATTGAGCACCTCCATGAGATGGGGAAACTTCTGTTGAACTTGGTCCCTAGTGAGCCACTTGCCTTTGTGCAGGAGTTGGCCAACTTTGACAACCCGATATAGTTGGATCTTCTGCTGGTGAGTGTTATTGACCTATGTGTCCATAATTTGATCAGTGGTGGCCTGTCCCATGCAGTCTGGGTTTAACTCTTTTGTGTGAGCTATTCTGCAATGTCTAATGTGTCCAGTGATGGTGGGAAGTATGGTCAAATGCGGTCCACAACGAACAATAGGTGCAGGGCAAGGAATGGGGGAATTCTAAGCTCAAAAGAATTGTCTCCCACAACCTTCGTAATGGTGTAAGGACCATATCAGAGTGGTCTGAGCTTCCAATGGGGTCTAGTAAGGCATTCTTTCTACAAATACAACCAAAATTTGTTGCCCACCTGAAACTTGTGTGGCACCCGATGTTCATCATTTCGCTGCTTGTACTTGGAATTTGATTTCTCCAAGATATCATGAACCAACTCGTGGATGTGTTGGATGTGTTCAATAGAGCTGGTCGATTTGTCAACCTTGAAAAATACATGTGTGGATTATGTCTGTGTAGTCACCTACGACATGGCAACATCAATCAGACACAATGGTTGAAATCATAGACCCACTTGAAAGGGACTGCAACCAATCAAGCTATGGAGAGCTCTATTATAACTATGCTACTCATATGGAAGACTATCATCCCAAGTTCACAGATGCTTGGAGTTGTACATGTGGAGTATGTGCATTATCATCCTATTGACCACCTTCATCTAGCCATCATTCTGGGGATGGAAGGAAGTCGATTTGGTGAACTTGGTGTCCAATAGTGTCTAGAGGCTTGACCAGAATTTGCTTAGGAACCGGCTATCCTAATTTGATATAATGGTTTGCGGGATCCCAAAATGTACCCATACTCATTCAAATAAGATTTTGGTCATGTCCTCTATAGTGATACTCTTCTTGTAGGCCACCAATATAAACATCTTAGAAAATCTATCCATGACCACAAATACATAGCCATTACCATGTTTGGTAGAAGGGAGGCCATACGTATAGTCCATAGAGATGGATTCCTACAGCTAGCTGGGAGTAGGCAGAGGAGTGTATAGGCCTTGCTTCTTGATGGATGGCTTGGTGATGGTGCAGGCAATGCGCAATTTGATATATTTCCCAACATTCAATAGGAGTTTGGGCCAACAGAAGTACTTTTTTAGTACAATTGTAGTTTTCTCAACCCCAAAGTTTCCTGAGATCTGACTGTAGTGCATCTTCCAAATCAGTTTGGCACACTCACTTGAAGGAACACAAATGTGGTGAAGGTAGAATAATAATGCATCCTCGAGGTGGAAATCAAGAAATTTCTTCCCATCTAATAGCATCTGGTATGTGGAGGCAAACTCTGGATCATTTTTATGGTTGCAGCCATCCAGAGGTCTCATGACCAGAAGAGTTGAGAATAGTATTTAGTTCTACAACTTGGTATCGAATGAGGTAGTGTACAGCATGATTCATGCTACCCTTTTTGTATTTAATGTTCAAGTGGAATTGTTGCAGATATGTAGACCACTTCTGATTGTGATCGTTCTCCAACTTCCCCTGTGTATGTATAAAATGATGAGTTCGGTGATCAGTGTGGATGACCGTTTCATTCCCCATAATGTAGTGCTTCCATTGTCGGCAAGCTTGCATGACGGAATACATTACTTTATCATAGGTGGGGTACTTATGAATTATATTGGAAAGTGTCCCACTATGATAGGCCACTGGATGCTCGTGCTGGGTGAGGACTACACCAATAGCATAATCTGAGGCACCTGTCTCGATTTCAAAATGGTTGTTGCAGTTCTGGCAGTGTGAGTATCGGTGCAGAGCAGAGGTGGTGCTTCAAGTCAACGAACACCTTTGGTTGGGACTCGGACTAGGAAAAATTTTCTTTCACCCCACCCTTAGTAATTTGACTCAAAGGCCAATTGATATAGGAGAATCCCAACACGAACATCAGATAAAATTTTGCAAGGCCCAAAAAGTTACAAATCTCTGTTAGAGTCATCGGGTTGGCTAATCTCACTTTCATATTGGTCGGGACCACATGCATGTTGTTAGAGTTAGTCTTTGCAGCCTTCCACCAGTGATCAAACATGCTCTTAGAAAGTGGTCTTAGGGTGTCAAAGTCAAAATTTTTCATTTCGGTGAGCCTTCGAGTAAAATTTGGTCACTAGGTATTAGGTCTAGGATTGTTTTCACTCCTCCCAATTTTTTCCAAGGATTGGCCCATGTCACCATTTGGCTCAGTGTACCATCATTAAAAGAGTTTTCATCATTATTTCAAGTTCCAATGGGTCATTTTACACCTTGTTTGTGCTCCAATAGTGCTTAGGTAAGGCTCATTTCCCTCTCCTAGGGTTTTGAAGGTAATTTTTCATGGATGGTCAAATAAAAAACAAAACTTGTATCCTGATTCTCATACACATTCCCCTATCCTTAATATACCTTCTTAAACACTTCCCCTCACTGATATCCCACAAATTCATCATTTTCCCACAAACCCTAGCCTATTGCTGCAATTTCACACTTTTCTAGGTTAGGCCTGTGTTTTTCCCTTTTGGACCCCTTCCCATCACTCAATCCTTGAAATTCCACTTTCCCCTGTTTCCTAACATCCCTATATACTTCCAAAAATTTTCTCAAGAAATTAGAAGCCTTTTATCCCCTTCATTTCCCTTCATTTCTACAAATCCTCTATTCCACACATCAGGATAGGTTTTATTCAAATGATGTTTTTGAGCAAGAAAAGATGAAATTAACAAAATTGAGAGAGGTTTTTCTCCACCATAGCCCCAAGAAGAAAAACCTCCTTCAGTTTTTACACAAGCCTCATGGTTTGGGAGAAATGTCCAAAACATCATTTGCCTTAGGAGAGTTGATGCACTTCTTGAGTGACCTTGGGAAAATAAATATTTCTCCAAGCTAGAGTAACCAAATGACTTGCTTGATGAGTAAATGGATAACAATATATAGAGAGATTTACAATGAGCTATCATGAGCTCAATGTGGAGTTGAGGAAGACCTCCAACAATTGATTGAAACAACACTGTGCATTTTGGCAGCCTCATTCTGCATATTTTGACCAGTATTGGGAGATTGGGCTTTTGATAGGACAAATGAGCTCCAAATTAAAAATTTCAAATGTTCTAGAAAGTAGACTCAACAATCTTTCCAACAAGCTATCTCATGCCCAATTTCGACATCATGAAGGTAGTCAAAAGTGGGCTTGAAGTGGCACTGCACATTTAGGAGGTGGCGTTGCACGTCTGTGGTTGGCGCTGTGCGTTGAGCAGAAAGACCAGAAAGGCCTCAAAACTTAAAAAAACTTCAAAATTTCCCTCTCTTCCCTTCACACAAGTAATTTTTCCTCCCATACTACATTTTTGGTTTGCATTCAAACTTTTAAACATAATTCCCCATGGAAAATGTCAAACCCTAAATTCTCCCTTGGTTATGCCTAAACCCTAAACCCCAATTATTCCTCCTATCACCTATCACTAGAACTCTAAACTCTTTCCCTATTACATTCCATAACATCCACATCCCTTTATCCCTCTTCCCAAACAACAATATCTCAAACAAACCAAGCCCTCCCTCTCATTTTTATGATTCCTACTCCCTCTTTCATTTTCTAGCCCATATGGTCATCTCCCATCAACTCACTCCAAAAAAACTTTCACTCATTCCCTTCATACAACCTCAAATTTGCAAACATGGACCGAGAAGACAGAGACTATGAGGAGGAGGAAAACATAGGTAGTGACAGTTCGACAGATAGACCTTGGCATCAGAGGAAACCACACAAGGAGATTATTTGCCATTGATAGGCAAGTGTTTACTCCACAGGATGTGGAAGGCACCTTGCCTTCTTCATCAACTCATAGGAAAATGCTTGCTCCATAGGGTGTTGAAGGTGCTTTGCCTTCTTCATCAACATAGCAGGTACAGGTGCAATAGCTACACAAAGGGAAAGAAAAGATGCCGGAGGAAAGTTTTGATGATGAGGAGGAAGAGAGAGACTTTGATTTGACAAAGCATGATGAGTTGGAGCAGCATTATACTCATCATGGCGTGGAAATAATTGACTTAGAGGCTTAGGATGAAGAAAAAATAAAGGAAATCATCATACAGGAAAAGGAGGCTCAATTCAAAGCGTTTATGGACAATTTGGAGAGGGCCAAGTATGTCATCACATATTTGGAACAAGAGAACAAGCAGTTGAGTGACAAGCAGGTCCTCATGGAGCTGGAACTTATCAAGGTAAAACGACAAGGAGGCACTGGTCACTTTGACTCCAATTGAGAAGGAAATTGAGGGTGATAGAGAAATTTGTCTTGAGAGATTCAATTTTCACCTAGAGGAGCTGTTGTAGAAGGCCAATAGAGATAACCAGATGATTAGGCACATGGCCTACCACTATAAGACCCAAAACAAAATTTGCAACATGAGGGTAAAAAAGATGAAAGCTAGGCTAAGGTGGGCTCTAAAGGGAAAAAAAGAGGAGGATAGGCTTAGGTTTCTTGCTAAATATTACTTGGCTCATCAAGATTCTTGATGGTGGTGCTTCTCACCAATTTTGGTCAGGTTTGGAGAAGATTTTTTTTTTTTCAAATTTTGGAAATTGCAGACACAAAAAATTTGGCTCAACGCACAACGCCACTGGCGCTACGCTTTTCCTAGGGGAAATTGATGAAAAAATGGCTTGCATTTTTGGATTTATAGCGATGATTACATGCACCCTATGGATTTTCTAAGTTTTTGGGGCAGAACTGGTCCACCAAAAGGTCAAAAAACACCCTAACAATGACCTTTCTACCACTTTTTGGACACATAGAAGCAGTCTTGGGAGAATCAACTTTTGAGGGGCCAAATGAGCTTCAAATGAATAAATTATAGGTGTTTTGGAAAGTATACTTGAAGACCTTTCCAATGGACTATCATGAGCTAAATTTTGATGCCGGGAAGGCATCCAAAAGGGACCTGAAAGTGGCAATGTGTGTTGGGCCAGTGGCACTGCGTGTAGGGAAAATTTGCATAGGATGGCTATTTTTCCATTTTTTTTACTGTGTTCATGGATTTTCTCTCATGGAGGATGTTTTACTGATGTAAATTATGACTTGGCTTGAAAATGTGATGGATAATTACTAGTAGAGGGTAGGTTCATTATATTAAAAGTCAATTTGAGCTTAAATGAATCAGTTTTATCACTTTTAGAGGCAAGTTGTTAAGATGCCTATATTCTAGTTTCTTGTTCAGAATTGGTTAGATTAGCTCCTCATCTTAGGGATTCAACCCCTGAGGATGGGAGGAGGTTGAAACAATTCCTATATCTTCTTCTTCTTTCTCATTGTAAAGGGTTGGACTCAGCTGGATGCTGAGACCTTGATTGTACATCATTTTGTAGCAGTTTAGTAGGAGATTAATAAGAATTGCAACTATTTTCATGGGATCCATGTGGTATGGAGTTTTAGTACAGTTTCTTCTATTGTGATCATATGTTAGTATGTTTTTTGTATTTCGTTAATCATTTCATTTCTTCTAAGTGAATGTAATCAAGTTGATATGCAGAATTCATTACATCGTTGCTCTGCCTTGGGAAAATATTCACCATTATATGTTTTCTATAGTTTCTAAAGGATCCATGATAATCACATGCTATTCCTAGCCTCTCACCAGTCTTAAACACCTCACCCATCAAGCCCTAGAGTGCTAAACCTTATTCCTACCTTGCCCCATTGAATACCTTGCAAATTTTGACCTAATTCTCTATCCCTAACAATCAAGATCCTCCTGATCTAGCAAAACCCCTTCAAAATAAAATCAAACCTTGTCTACTATACCTAGCCTAATATCATTTTCCTGATCCAGTCATCTTGGCCGAGATCCTTATGGAGACAGCCCTCTCCCGGCCTAGTAGGGCTAGCTACTTGGCTAAGCGTGGTTTGTGGTTACCCTGGCATTACCTTCCTTCAGCTTGAGGTTCAATCCAGGTGATAACACATGCCACGCTCATCTATGATGTGCCCCAAGTATTGGAACTAGCTCATGCCAAAGGTGCATTTCTCTAATTTGGCAGACAACTTATGTTGTTGAAGTGTTTGAAGGACCTGTCGAATGTGTTTCAAGTGTTCTTCCTAACTCTTGCTGAAGATGAGGATGTCCTCTAGATAAAGCACCATGAACGAGTTGGTGAAGGGCCAAAAAATGTCATCCATTAGCCTCATAAAAGTAGCGGGGGCATTTTTCAACCCAAAGAGCATAACCAATTATTCAAAAAGGCCTTTCTTTGATTTAAAGGCAGTCTTCCATACATCTGTGGGCTCTATTGGAACCTGGTGATAACCAGACTTCAGATCAATCTTGCTAAAATACTTGGCCCCCTTGAGTTGGTCCAGCAGGTCATCAATCCGTGGGATTGGATACCTGTTCCTAACAGTAATTTAGTCTAATGTCCGATAAGCAATGTAAAGCCTCCAGGTTCCCTCCTTCTTCTGTACCAGTACAATTGGATTCCCACAAGGCAAGGAACCTGGTCGAATGTTCCCTTTTTGTAGCAACTCATGGATTTACCACTTTATCTCTTCATTCTCCATAATGGAGCGGTGATATATTGGCCCATTGGGAAGAGGTGATCCCGAGAGTTAGATCGATTGAACGCTTGACATGACAATGCAAGGGTACCCTTATGGGTGAGGAGTAGATGTCCCTGTATTCTTCCATGACCACATCCACCTACTTCTACTACTTGGAGGAACCCTTTCCAAGGGCCATGGACGTGGCTATGACCTTCCCCTTACTTTGATAGCGAATCGGAAAGAAAATAATTTTCCCAGTCTAGGAGATGACCTGACTACATTGCTTAGCAGAGATCAAGGAGATGGTAGTAGGTGGGGCCACCTCTGGTATCTTGTATAACTTAGCACCCAAAGAAATAATAACAGAGTGAGGTCTAGACTCACATACAACATGCCACTTCCATAAGTATGGTTGTCCTAATAATACATCACAAACTTCAAGAGGAGAAAAATCACACAATACCTCATCCGTGAAGGGCTTGATGTTGTAGGGAAGGCAACATTGTTGGCTGACACAGAGATCTCATCCTTGGTGAAGCCACCTAATAATGTATGGATGCAGATGTGACGTAGTCGGTAGGTCCAGCCACTTTGTGATCTCTACTAAAATGGGGTTATTTTGGTTCTCATTTTCAATAATGAACTTCAGCGGAGAACCCTTCACCCACATCTGTGAGTGGAATCGGTGCTCCTCCTCTTCTGGATCTTTATGTTCAATCTTCTAGATCTTGGCGGTAGCCACTTTGGCACTAGGCTCTGTGTCAATTATCTTCTTCCCTTTTTCATTCGCCTTGTCATGGTCTGACTGGGAGTAGGAACATGCATCAGACTCATAATCCTACAGCTCAACCACTAGTGACTGCTTGGCCTGACACTCACTTGTGTTGTGAGTGGAGCCCTTATGGAACTCACATCACTTTCTCATGTCTTTCTTTGTCTTCGTGGTGTTGTTCTTTTCTTGCGGCTTCGGCAGGTTATCCTAGGTCACCCCACCTTGCCTTTACCCTTTGTTTTGCGGTTTGGGGGCACCTTTCCCTTGCTTTGGATTCGCAGATCCAAAGTCTCACTTTTTTTGTTTATTAATTTTCTCAATCCTGATAGCATATCGGTATGTTGTGCCAAGCGAGGAGATGTCCAAGAAATCCATCTCATCTTGGATGTACCTATGTAGGTAGACGTGGTAGTTAAGTACCAATTGTTTCTCAGAATCCTTGACACCCAACTTCCTGTGAAAGGTAAGAAAAACAATGGTAAACTTGGGCAAGTCTTGGTCCCTTCCCTGTCGCAGTATGGTCCACTTTATGCATTTATCCTCATAGCTCCCAACAGGGTATTACTACTCCTTATAAAAACCCAGAATGAACCCCAAGTGGGTGCAACTGAAAATAGTGAGGGCATACTTTCATCCTTTTGCTCGCAGTAGGTTTTCCACCAGTCCTTGACGTGGGGGGTGGATTTGAGAAGAGAAAAAGTAATCTTTTCCTGATTGGAAAAATCATGAACAAAAAAAATATCCTTCTAGCATATTTAACCATTTATCTACTGCGTCCACATCTATTTGACCCTCAAATATGGGAATGTCGAAGTTAACTTGTACCTTAAAGGGTGTGGTCATTCCAGAATAGTTGTTGAACGTAAATGCATTGCCCCTTGGTAGCCACTGAAGGAACTGGGAAAATTTATCCATCATCGCATTCCTTTGTCACTTGAGGGATTCTTCTAGCAATATTTTGAAATGATCTCCTACCCCCTCATCTTTCTTTTCTTCCGCCATGAGAGGCTGTCAGGATTTTCAAGGCTGGTCTTGCAAAGGTTCGACCAGTTCAAGCCCTAACTCCCTATATATTGACCTCGTTGGGGACATGTAAATAAAAATAGAGAAAGAGAATACCACTTTGATACCACTGATCCAAATTTAAATAGGAACACAAAAAATTACAGATATACCCATAAATACAAACATGTTGCAAAAATAACACTTCATATCATTAATCTCAAATACTAAACTTTTCTTACAAATATAATGGAAATAAGACTAGCTCGGGTGATGGTAGCTTATCTCTAAAAAGAGATGTGGCGGCTACATGCCTCTGAAGTGTGTTACAATGATGCTCAAAGGCCTATTTATTATTGAGAAACCATGGAAAACCCTAAACATCCAAAAACCTAATTGTTGGCTTTGTGGGGCCTGACCTAGGTTCAACATTAGTTAGCCAAACAAATCCCTACACTACTAACCCTTTTGGCATCAGCCAGCAGGGCTTGGACCAAAGTCTCACCCGAAGCAGTATGGGGGGATGCTGGAACCAAGTTTCTGCACACTAAGATGGTCATGATGTCGGTTTTTACCCTCATGCCCTACTTTCGTGCAGGTCGCTAAGCCTTAGGGCTCTGTCAGTATACCCCTTTATTCCGCCCTTCAGTACCTCCACGAAGGTGTACGATTGACCTTCGTGCAACCTTAACCCATGATCTAGGTACTTCTACACATCTATGACAGCATACTATATAGGCTCCCAAGTTATCTGAAGTGTTCTACTTATATTACTAAGCAATCATATTTAGCACCGCATAAACTGATATTCTTACTTGCGTTTAATTAACCAAATAATTACATATATTTGCGCATCACATAAACATTTTAAATTAAACCCAAAACGCAATATAATCATATGAATTAACAAGAACTAAATACACAGTAATCATGGAATACTTCCCTTTGTTGATATCTTTAAGTTAATACAGACTCTATCCACCCTGTGCACTTAGCTGCAAGGGTCTGCGCACTTAGCTGTAGAATTCCACCTTAGGCCTCTGTGCACTTGGCTACAGAGCCTCTACCTACGCTAAGACCCAAGAACACCGAGACTCCAATGCTTAAATCCTCACCTCATTCTTCGCTACTTTCTTCACAACTTTAGAGCTTACTTAGCTCCTTTTTATACAGTCCCATGGTTTGCGGACCATGGGTGGATCTTTACAGCCGACTTTACACTTTACAAAATAAGGGTGGACAACCCTTTATGGCTCTTGCCACCTTCACGCTTCGTGAGCACAAAATATGGAGACTTTATAACTTATTACAAAATTGTCCCAAAACATGGGATTTTAGCCCCAAAACTATCCTTGGGGGAACCCGTTCCCAATAGGCCCCCAACACAAGCATGGTGACTCTCCCTCAAGTCACTCTGCAGGTGCAGATATCTTGGCGTGAAGACATCCTAGCTCCGGAAACCTCGGTGGTGCACTGTGCGGCTGCCTGCTTCGCTTCTTCAACCAACTGCTCTGTTGTTGTTCCTGAATTGTCAGCCTAAAGCTTCTGTTGAGTCGCTTGCAAATTAGCAAGCTTGCCTTCAATGGAGGTCATGACTAAATAATCTTCGTCCAACTAGGGCTTCAAGCGCGCCTTCAACACTACCTCCTTGTGTTGCGCTACATCGACCTGTTCCTTCAATGTTTTTGCATCCTACAGTTTCGCCAGTCTTTGATTGACAACAACGGCGCGTGTTGTACGTTTTACTTCGTCATAGTAATGCTGCAGTTCTCGTGCCTCTGTCTCCAGCCACTGTACATTAGGGTCCTCCTGCAGGCTCATTAGGACCTCGAACGACTATTCAAACAACCGTGTGCAATATTCTACTACACTTTGTACCACCTCTATCGCCTTTGTGACAACGGTTGCATGCTGCTGCTTTACTTCTAGTGGAGTTGAGGCTGGGTCTTCAAATGTAAATCTTCAATCAATAGGTTCATCTCCAGCTAAACCTTATCCAACTCTGTTCGAGCATCACGCACCCTATAGCAAGCTTGTAGACCTGTTCATCTGCCTCTACGTCCTCAGGAATGGCCAATTTGGGCACCATTTGATAAGCTTCCCTCACGACCTTAATCATGTGCATATTTGTGTTAGTAAGTTTCACCATGGAAGTGAGGGCAGCATCTCACTGCAGGGCCATCTGTTCATTATTAATCTTCTGCTCACTAATCACTTGCAAAGTGCAGTGTTCGCAGGCCCTCAACTTCGCGATCACTCCAACCTGTAGTAGGTAGAGCGCCTCACTAGGGAGTGTTGCCAAGTTCAACCCCACTCCCTTGAGGGCACTAACAGTGGGCCTGTCAGCTTGATTTTATGTGGTCAGTGCTCCATCTGGTAGCACTATCGCTCGGAGACCTTTGCATGCAGTGTCTCGGCATCTTCTGAAGTATCGATAGCAAGGCTGGTGGACACCGTGCTATCTTGTGATGTGCGGGTTTGTAGCTCTTGCAGATGCATCTAGATGGCCCCCAATACTAGCTGCTATTGCTACTCGAACTGTTGTAGTGCCTCCACGGTGACATCCCGTACTGTGTCTCCAATGTCATGCAAATGTCCCTCTGTGAAGGTGATTGGGTCTAGCAATGCCTTACTGGACTTGGATTTCTTCATCGACCCCACTTTTTCCTATTCCCTTGGATGCTTGATGTGGTCCAACGTCGTCTGTGGGGTCGAGCCATGCTGCTCTGTTCTCATCTATTTCTTCCTGTGTTTCGGGCAAAGGCGACCTCGCGCCTTTGTCAGAGCCATGCTCCATTTCACCTGTCTGCTTTTTCGTCTGCTGGGCTGCATTGCGCTCTGCTTGGGCCTTGTCAGTGAGCTCCTTCTTCCTCTTCTCGTCTAGCTGTGTCATATTGAGCTTAGCCTCCTTCTTTTTGCATTGCGCAGTAGACTTTCTTGACCCCACCTCCAAGTTTGAGGTAGTGCACCACTCCGTCGGCTAGCGATCAAGTACTGCATCAATCGCATTGTCCATTTCCAAGTAATGCAAGTCATACCATGTCTTCTCAGGGTCCTTCTGTGCCCTGATCGATATGCCTTGAAAATCTACCTTGAATTCCATGTACTCGTGTAGTTTGGCATACACAGTAGGTGACAATCTGATAGCCATGTGGATGTTCATTTCCATCAAGATCCAAAATATCTTGCTATCTTTGATGTGCTGAGCATCCCTAGTCGCCCACAGCAAAGTGTACTTCGCTTCTTTTGGAAGGTCCGGAGTGACTGAGGGGAATTGACTATCTTTCAGCAGCTCCTAGGCTACCAGCACAATAGACAGCAAGAGCCATGCATAGTGGAAGGTAATTTTGAGCTCCTGTGCCTCGCGACAGTTTGCAAGGAACTCACTGCAGAGATAACGCACCCAATTAAATTGGACTCCTTCGAGGCATTTAGCTGCTAGCGCGACGACTAGTGTCAGCACTTCATCTGCGCTACACTTCCTCATAACCTTTCCTGCCAAGATCTGCATGGCCACCTTGACCACAGGTTCGCAGATACTCGAGATGGCATAGCCTCGTGGCTTCTTCACGAGCTTGAATTTCTCCTTCATGGCCTCTACGAGGGCCTGCTCGCCACCTTTTCCACCAAACATCATGGCCGGATTTTCCCCTGTGTAGGGTAGCTGCGTGATCCTATGGATCAATCTATTGGTGATGGGTATCCACTCCTCCAGCCACAAATACCCATCGTGCACCAAGCATAGCAGCTTCTTGGTGACCAATACTGTAATGGGGGCACGATTGTAGTGTGGCACCCATAGCAGGTTGAGGAGACTTGCCTTGTCTACTCCCCTGAGCCACTTCTGTGGTTCCAATGCAGTCATTCCGGTGGTTGTGTCAACAATGCAGAGCATTTGCTGCTCTATTTACAAGTGCAGGAACTTCTCATGGTTAGTTAAGTCCCAATCTTCCAATTTTAACAGAGGAACCCACCCCAAGCACGGTCCTTCAAAGAAAATCTCGTCCGGAAGAAGAGGGGTGTGTAAGGTGACATTGCTCTTGTCAAAGTCATTTGGAACCTTGGTCTTGCCCTTGCACGGAGGGACGTACTCGGGCAACTTAGTGATAGGGTCAGAACCCTTGACTTTAACTTCCTCCACTTCTACCCCCAAGTCCTCATCATCCATCAAGATGTCCTGAAGTTCTTCCTCCTCTGGCTCCAGGTTAATGGTTTTACCCTTTTCCTATGTGGTGGAATTGTCCTTCTGTGGGTTTCGTCTAGGCAACGTACACACCAGTATCACAGCTTTCTTGCCCTTTTTGTCCTTCACACTTTCCTTGGTCGGGGTCGGTTTCGGTCTAGGCATCCGTGGTGATTTGGGGACTTCAGCTAATACCTCTGCAACCTCTGGAGCAGCTCCCTCTACCTCCTTAAAAACCTCTGGCACAACCCCCTCTGCTGTCACTGCTTCAACGCTCATAGCTTCTGTGGGCATCGACATGATGATATGCAACAACTCTTGTGTCTCCTTTGGCAACGTCTCAAATACTGAACTTGCTAGAAAAGCTTCATAGTTTTCACGGTTCATGTGCGCCCGAGAGTTCAACCACTCAATTCTCAAAATGCCAAGTGTTTTTCGTTGGGCCTCCACCTGTAATTTATAGGCCATTTTGAATTCAAATCCAGCCATTCTACCCACATTCGATTCATTAATGCCGAATTGGTGGCAGATTTCCAAGGATCTTACACATAAATTTTGTCTTAAATGCTGACCGCCCGCTCCATTTGGCTGCATTATTAACGTCAAATCATGAACAATGACTTTAACAATCACTTCTAGGTTGACCTACATGATTTATCCCTGGGTAGCGCAGCTCTCTTCACGCTGTCGTGAATCCTGTGACATTTCCTTGTTCTGTACAATCCTCTAGTCGCACAGCTCCCCAACCTGAGTAGTGTAGTTTATAGTCCCGCGCCTCCTTTCAGCTGCCTAGAGTGCTAAGACTATGCTACCCTCATATAGTCACCTAGCCGGATCACTGGTGTATGGCTTCAATTGGTTGCCATTCACCTTTCCTAGGAAGGGATCTCCATTCAATTTAACCAACTGAACTGCTCCACCGTCAATGCATTCTGAATTTCCCTGGAAATTTATCAAACTTGTTGTCATATACCAAAACCAGATCATTTACCTTAAAGGTGCGCAGCTTAATGTGTCGATCATGCCATGCTTTTTCACACTGCTTTTAGACCTGTTGGTGAAATCCAGTTAGAAATATCTCTTCCTCAAGCTCAGCAATCTACGCAAGCTCTCTTCCAAGGCTTCGCGATATGTCATACCTGTGAGTACCGCTATGTGTAGACTAGGCACAATGTATTCCATGGGCATCACTACTTCAACACCATATACAAGCCTAAAGGGTGTGTGTCCAGTCAACTTTTTGCATGTCATCCGATAGGCCCATAGTACTACGGGTATGCGTACATCCCAATACCTTTGCTGAGCGTTGAAAACCTTGGTCAGTGCGTTCTCCAACACTTTATTGAATGATTCCACAGTCCCATTAGCATGTGAGTGATAAGGCGTGCTTTTCTGGTGATATACCTGAAATTCCTCTGCCAGCGAGCTGATTGTTTCATTTAGAAGGTGCGTACCATGATCACTCATCAAAATCTTTGGACACCCAAATCACGTCAGTACATACTCAAAGAGGAACTTCGTAGCAGTCGTGCCTGTGCAATCCTTCACAGGCTGTGCCTCTGCCCACCGACTCAAATACTCAGTCACGGTGATAATGTACTACACTCTCGTCTTCTTTCCTTTGGGCTGAATGGGTCCCACAAAATCTATCGCCCATTTGTCAAAAGCTTGCAACATCATCTATGGGTTCAGAGGCAGCTCATCTCTCAGTGATGGCCTGCCAGTCCTTTGACACACATAACACGCCTTGCAGTAAGATTTTGAATCCTGATGGAGGGTTGGCCACCACAACCCTGCATGTAGAATCTTTTGGGCGGTCGCCCTTCCTGCATAATACCCTCCCGTGGTGCCCCCGTGATATTTCACAAGGATACTACTCCTTTCAAAATTTGGCACATATCGTCATAATACTTCATCATATCCCATTTTGTACAGATGTCTGGCAATGACAAAAAAGTTTTCCGCACGCACCACTAACTCCTTTTTCTGCTGGATGGTGTAGCCTTCCGGGGTGGTTCCTGTCATTAGGAAGTGTATGGTGTCTTCAATGTGACCATCCGTGATGCGCACTGCAAATAGCTGCGTGTCAAGCATCCCTCCTCCAAATTAGTGGGCTCTTCCCCCATTTCAATACACGACAGATGGTCTGGTCCTATGTTCAGTCGTCTAGGCTTCACAATAAATTCAAAATCATATTCCTGGAGCAATAACAACCACCTACAGATTCTCCCCCCCAACATAAGCTTATTGACCAGGTATTTCAATACAGAATGATTCGTGTACATCTTAAAATGTCCACCCAGCAAATAATGTCTAAACTTCTGGAGCGTGTATAGCATGGCTAACCCTTTGCGTGCTTGGTCGTGGAATAGTTCTTCTTAGTCTTGTATAACCTCCTGCTTGCAAATGCTATAGGATGGTCCAATTCTCCTCTGTCAGCCTATGTCAGTACTCCTCCCAGTGCTATACATGATGCGTCTACATGTACATGAAACTCTTTCCAATCCGAGAAGACTAAAATCGGCGCGGTGACCATTTTTCCTTTCAATACATCCAAACTTTTCTGACAGTCCTCGTTCCAACAGAATGTGACATCCTTTTTCAACAACTTCTCCATAGGCACAGTGATCTGGGCATAGCCCTTGATAAACTTCCTGTAATACCCAATATGTCCCAAGGTTGCACGCAGCTGTTTCAAACTCCTCGGTGCCTCCAGGTTAAGTATCACTGTGATCTTCGCCGGATCTACCATTAGTCTTTGTCTACAAGCCACATGACCCAAAGGAGTCCCAAAAGGAACACAAAACATGAATTTCTTTAGATTGAGCACAATTTGTTACCTTCAACAAGTATTTAACATTAGGTGAAAACTTGCCACATGGCGTTTTACCAACCCAAACACAATCTAGTCATCAAATTACACCTCCATAAACTTATGAATGAATTCTTTGAATGCAACAATGACTACGCGCGAAAAAATCGCATGTGAATTCTTCGATTTGAAAGGAATTATAGTGTACTAAAAATATCCCCACTCATTCACGAAGGTCATCTTGCTTCTATCTTTAGGTGCAATTTTTATTTGATGGTACCCAGAGAAACCATCAGTGAAGGAGTACGCTTCCCGGCCAACTACATTATCCTATACCTCATCAGTTAACAGAGTCGGGAAAGGATCATGTACACAAGCGTCATTCAACTTCCTGAGATCTAAGCATATCCTTATTTCATCCTTCTACTTCTTTCCCTGTACCACCATTGGGCTCACCCAGTCAGATTCTTCTACGAGCTCAATGATGCTTGTCGCAAGCATCTTGTTTATCTCTAAGCGGACCTTCTCTTTATACTTTAGATTGAGACGATAGGGTCTTTGCTTAACCGACTTTGCGTCGGGTTTTAACGTGATATCCATAATGTCAAGGTCCCCTATTATCCCCTTTAACTCTGTGAACTTGGTAGGGAACAAATCGTGGTATTCGTAGAGAAATTCAATGACCTTATCTACTATCACGTCATCCCAATAATCTCCAATCTTCGCGAATTTGGGCTCCGCCTCTGTACCAATATTTACCTATTTCATTTTCAGTGGTGCGGTTATATCAGGATTCTCAATCTACGGTCCCTCAACCTCATGGCGAACCTCAATTTCAGGGATATTAATATTTCATGGGTCCTTGTCTTCTTCTTCAGCAATCACATTATAGCATTCGAGTGTGTGGCTCAGTTGAGTGGTCCAATTGGGTTGAACTATATCCAAAGGATCCTGCAGTATCCTAAAGATTGTTGCTTTAAATTCTTGTAGCACTTCGTCAATACAGTCAAACCCATCTTCGAAGCTGAACATCAATATGAATCCTTTGTGCAAAATATCATGTTCACCTGTGCCATGGCGGAGCTCTATCTCCAAGTACCAGTTCATCGGGATGACATCCAAGGTATGACAAAACAAGTGCACCCATTCACGTTGGGGCTTCATTCCTTAAGCCTTAGTAGATTTGGCCAAGTGTGCATGTGGATCATCCTTCCCGTCATATTTGTCTGTCATTCGTACCTTCAGCTTCCCAAAGCATGCTCGCATCATCCTCCTACACTCGTTTCAATTGTAAAACTACTCTTGTGCATACCTCACCATCTCGCGGGTGTAGTGCGCAGTGCCTAGTCCAAAGCCTGGAAGCGTTGCTTCTCTGGTACTTCCCTCTCAAATGAATCCAAAAATACATATACATCATTCAAGCCATCGTAAGTAGGCAGATTTCTTACCTCTGACGATACACAGCGCAGCGACCGGGTCATCATGTTACAGCTCAGCGTGGTTACTTCATGTAGTCGGTTCTACTAGCACTCTAATTCTTCATAAAAGTCTGAGGTGCAGGAACTCTCACGATCCCATGTAATTCATCCATCCACTGTCAGATTGACCCAATCTTGGTCTCGCGTTGTTATCTTATATATGCAGTCCAAACGTTCATCGCTCTCATAATCGCGGACTGGTTCAGTGTAGGGAGATCATTTAGTAGGATCTAGGGGTACTATTACACGAAGCGATTTCCTTTCAAATATCATCTTTTGCACCTTTAGGTTGATTAGCCCATTCATGTCAATAGCCCAATCAATGCCAAGGAGCGCAGGGTAGGGGTTGCTGTCATCCACAATTTCTATCACTTCAAAGTCAGCCAATGCACTCGTTCCTTCAATATCTACAGTTTCTCCTTACAACCGTCCCATGGGGATGATCTTCTATTGATTTCCCATCATTAACTGAATCAGAGACCATTGCAGTGTGGGTCTTCCCATACGTTCCCAATTTTGCTTTGGTAAAACGTTCGTGTCTAACCCCAGATCTAGAATAACCTAATCCATTTCACATTCTCCTATCTACGCAGTCAGTCTCATCTCTCGTCTTGTCCTTTATTTATTCTTACCAATCTTCCGTACCACGTGTGGTTCACCCAGAGTGTTTATGACGCATCTATTTATAATCTCCTGTAACCCCTTCATAACTTTGTTATCACACAACAACTTCATGCAGGTCTCTAGAAAGGTCGTAAGCATAGAAGGGTCCATTTCCTAATCAAGTTTATCGCTACTCCCTAAGGTATAGGCCTCAGGAAATCTCTTCTTTTCTTCCCTGAATGTTTTGTGTGCGCGCTCCAAATCAAATTCAGCCTCCTTTGCTGGAGCTTTGAAAACCCATGCGTTGTCTTCGGGTTGTTTCCCCTTATCATCGCCCATTGCAATTCCACTTTGGAGCACTATATTCATGTTCAGATCCTCTTCTCGAGGCACAACCCTCATCATCTGTAGGTTTTGAGTCAGCTGAGTGGCAGCACCCCTTTGTCGCATATCCTTGCTATCAGTGCAGGACAGTCCTCTGTCTCTGATTAGACTGAGTACAATATTTTCAATATGAACGCATTGGGTTAGTGCATTCATGGGAATAGTGTCCTCATCCTCCGTAATTGTAGCAGATTAGCTATCCTCGACCTCAGCCAGGTCCTCCTCCGCCTTGGCCTCGTCCACACCCCTGAAAGTTTGTTTGCACCATCCCAACACTTTGGTCAGGAGGTTGTGTTTCTGCCTGGACTCTATAGGCGAGTGTTCTATCCATCATCAATTCATAACTTTGGCAGTTATGCTCATCATGCCCTACTGACCTGCAGAAGTTACAGAATAGTTGTTGCGGTGTTTGTACAAACTTCTGTAGCAAATGACAATTATCTATCGTATGCTTTCTTGCCACCTGACATATAGCGCACCACAACAAAGTCCTCGCTCTCAGTCCTACTTGGGATTCTGGCCTCAAAGTCATTGGTCCTCCTCCTGCAATATGGTTCGCAAAGACCGGGCAGTGGTATTTGTCATGCCCCTGACCTTTACATTTCAGGCACCATATTTCTTCGCGTGCCTCTGATCGAACTGTTTTGTCCTGCTTCAAACTTTGCATTTCCAGGAAAATATTTTGCAACTACGCATGTATCTGTTGAACCCCCAGATTCAGATCTTACATCAGCATTTCATATAGTCTTATGGCAATCTCCAAGGCCTTTTCCTGAGTCGTAATCTTCTGTTGTGATAGTGCAACCCTTAGGTGAGGTAGGAGCGAAGCCACAAACCATTCGTGGCGTTGTCAATCTGTTAAGTTCGTATTGGCTTCATGATTTTACACTTCAATCTCTGATCTAATTCCCAAGGTGTCTCACCTAGCTTCATCACGATTTCCTTGAACCCCACAATCGACTGTGCCTTGGATTTAGGCCTACTGAACTCTTTATTCAGCACGGTCTGTATTTCTGCCAACCCAGTGTTTGGGTTATCATTAGAGTACTTGATGTACCAATTTAGTGCGCAATCTTGAAAATCAATAACTAATGTCACCTTCTTCATGTGATCATCTATGATGCCCTGAGCTCCCATACAGCTTTCATGATGAACCAAAACTGGTCTGGGTCCTCATTTACCAAGCCCTTAAACAAAGGCAGCTTTACTAAATTTTCCATGTTGAACTGTGGTAGAGGTGGTGGTGGTATGGGCGAAGTCACAAATGACGGTGGTGAAGTTGGAGGTGGTGTAGGTGGAGGTGGCAGTCATGGGAATCCTTGTCTTATTAACTGAAATGCACTTCGCGGAGAAGCCTGTGCTTCTCTCTCTTTGTCACCCAACGGCGGTGAAATTAATGGGCTATATTTAGGACCCTTTCTTCCTTCATTTCTGCAAGTCTTTCCACTTCGCGTAGCTCCAAACATCAAGGTAGCTTCATAACCGATTTTTTGCACAATAAAATCTTAATTTAGGTATTTAAAGACTTCAAGTAATTACCTCGTGGACCTTTGAAAAAGCGTCACTCCGCCTCATTGTAACTAACTGAGGTATCGACCACAAATTCAGTCACGAATCCTCCTATGATGCAATCAAGCCAATGATCAACAACATGGGTGATCTTATCCTTAGAGGCTTCCAGTCTCTGCACTAACTCTGGGGTCTAGACAATAGGACCGTCAATTCTCCACCTTCCTTGGCTATCCACTAGCTTTGCAATCCACTCGTATAAGTCAACTGGAAAGGAACAAAAAAAGATCTCATGGATTTATGTATATAGGTACATGTCCAGCCACTATTCCTGTGTCAGCCATGGATTTTTATTCTCCTATGCCGCGAAGTCGTGGATCTTCCTATCCAACAAGTCTTTGACCTCTTTCATAGTTGGATTCCAGTGATACGACATCACACATATCTCATGCAGATTCTGGTCCCAACAACGGAACCATTTGTTGGCTTTGTGGGTCCTAACCCAACTTCAGCGTTAGTTAGCCAAACAAATCCCTACACTATTGGCCCTTTCGGCATCAACTTGCAGGGTGTGGACCAAAGTCTCACCTGAAGCAATATGGGGGGATGCTGGAACCAGGTTTCCGAACCCTAAGATGGTTGTGATTTCGGTTTTTACACTCAGCCCCTACTTTCACGCAGGTTGCTAAGCCTTAGGGCTCTGTTAGTCTACCCCTTTATTCCGCCCTTTAGTACCTTCGCGAAGGTGTGCAATTGACCTTTGTGCAACCTTAACCCATGATCCAGGTACTTCCGCGCAGCTATGACATCAACTATATAGTTTCCCAAGTTATCTTAAGTGTTCTACTTATCTTACTAATCAATCACAATTAGTGCCACATAAAATGATATTCTTACTTCCGTTCAATTAACCAATATAATTACATATATTCGCGCATCACATAAACATTGTAAATTAAACCCAAAATGCAATATAAGCAGATGCATTAACAAGAACTAAATACACAGTAATTGTGGAATACTTCTCTTTATTGATATATTTAAGTTAATACAGTCTCTATCTGCCCTGCGCACTTAGCTGCAGGGGTCCGTGCACTCAGTTGCTAACTTCCACCCTAGGCCTCTATGTACTCAGTTGTAGAGCCTCTACCTATGCTAAGACCCAAGAACACTTAGACTCCAATGCTTAACTCTGCACCTCATTATTCACTACTTTAGAGCTTACTTACTTAGCTCCTTTTTATACAATCCCATGGTCCATAGACCATAGGTGGACCTTTACAGCCAACTTTACACTTTACAAAATAAGGGTGGACAACCCTTTATGACTCTTGACACCTTCGTGCTCTGCGAGCACAAAATGCGGAGACTTTACAACTTATTACAAAATTGTCCCAAAACATGGGCTTGTAGCCCCAAAAATGTCCTTGGAGGAACCCGTTCCCAACACTAAACCTAAGAGATGAAGCGCCAAACTATGGGCCCTGTTTGGGTAAATTGGTACATCAAATTCTTGGGGTCGTAACGTTTCCATACGATCTTTTTTTGACGAACACAATACCTCATTAGAAACATCTATCTGAGGACTACAACTTTAGAGTGGACAACATCAATCAATGACCCAAGTTGGCCTTATTTTTCCCAAAAAACATCGTTTAGGGCCTCAAAATGTCTCCAAAAGTTTAGGACCCAAAAAGCTGCCAGAAATAATAAATTGTGCTACAAATAAGGAAAATAAACATTGGAAAGAGACAGTGGTGGGGGTCCAAGTGGAATAGGCATGTGGCCACCAACATCCACCTGGATCAAACACTAAATCCATCCTAAATTTGATCCTCATGAACATTAGAAGAAACAATTGAAACCGGTGAACACAACAAGTTGCAATTAGGAGGACCAAAAGAACCAATGGATGGAGGGTGGGGAGAAAGAACATCACCAAAAAAACCAAATCCGCAGTCCAAACTTGCGTTTAAATTGTGAATATGTGTGGTGGGAGATGATGGTGGTAGATCAGCGGATGGAATCTCAAGTTCTTCAACCTCAACCTGCGTAAATGGAGTTGTTAGATGAGAGGGAGATGAAGAGTCATTTGGAACAACAACATCCTTCGTCACAGATTTAGGAGATCCATAACTAGTATATGTTGGGAGACGTTCAAAATATTCATAATCTATTGGATTCATCGAAATATGAACAAGAAATTGAAACTTGTCTTTCATTAAATCCAAATCAATATCATCTTTGGAAAACTCATAACAGAAATGGATAAAGAAATCATGAAAATGGTTAAGAGATTCATCAAGTGATTTTCTTAAAAATAGATTTATAATCATACCTATCAAAGACGTGATAGAGCTCATTGACAAGATGTTTGAAAGAGTGAATATAAATGGTTGGCAATGTGTAACACCATTCCTTAGCATGCGCTTCTAATGTGAGAACAAACAAACTGCAAGCAGTATCATCACAGTGAATATCGTGCTGAGGGCGAAATTCAAGGAAACAAGTGGTGTGATCAACAACAGTTGTTCCACCCTCACCATCAAATTTCAGATTTGACAAGGCATTAATTATCCCCATGGACATTCTCAAATTTGTGGTTATGGAAAAACATGTCAGGGTTAAGATATGGGAATAAGCCATTAAAAGATAAGTAAAGTTCAAACAAGCTTCACATTCTCAACTTGTCATCTGGACCTCCTTCTAGCATAAACAATGTTGATGAGGTTGAACCCGCCAACATTTAGGGGATCTCCCTAATATGAAGTACTAATTAGACCTAATATTGTTTAGAGTAGGATACCCTTCTGGAATATAGCCTGGTTGTCGAAGCAGTGGGTTTTAATGATGTGTCTTGGCTACAATAATGCATAGAATGGTGTATTCGTAACTTTGGTGAATAAGTGTGTGTCTCTGCTGAGGGTCAAGTGTAATGCATGAAAGGTTCTAACACAATGAGGGAAAAATGAGTGAGTCCCTTAGAAGTCTATAATAGTATGTAGCTTGAAAGGAACACATGAGCATAAAAGAAATCACAAGTAAGCCTACAAAATAGTTCACAAGTTAACCATGATAGAAATATATAACAACACACATTCAATGAGATTCATACTAATGAAAAAAAATAGCTCATGAGCATTAGCATAAATGAACTAACATATATTGCGAACATAACAAGAATAGTCCTACTATATTAACAATATATACATGAAAACGTGTCAGCTCTGAGATTTTATTACAGTGAAAGTACCAAACATACATATACAATTGACGAACCACTAGCCCCAATAGTGGAACATGAAGCTAACACCTACTCCTACAAAGAAATATACTCCCTCTATGCTACGAAGAAGCCAAGGCTCAAAAATCCCAAGCTCCTGATCCTAAGCCAAAAGCCTATCCAAAATTTTGTCTCCCAAAACCCCTTTACATGAGTTATGAGGACATATTTATAACCAAAGGGGCGACTATTCATCTCCCTTTCATGACTCTTCAACTTCCCTCATGAATCTTCAACTTATTTACAAATGACTATTCACATTCCACATTTGGCACTTGGAATTTCACTTATAAATTAATTACAAAATAATATTACAATATACTCGTACCCATATAGGACAAAATTGGGTAGAGCCAACTAGACAGCCTAATAAGACAAACAAGTTAAGCTTGAGTTTGGGGAAACTCAAGCGCAACAACTTTGACTTATAGGTTCTCAGTCACATGATGGTGCCAAGATTTGTACTGAGTAATGACTTCCCCAAACTATGCAATGAGATCAGGCTAGAAGTGGACTCTAGCCTCCATGGCATCCATGTATACTGATTTGGAACTGGTATGAGTTTCCTTTTTTAGCAGAAGCAACATGGTATTGATCTGGATAGAGCCACCAATATACTTCTACATGTTTAGCTTGTTCACTTCAAGATCTTCCTTAGTAGTGATATGTCTAAATTGATCCAATTATTCCTCAACCTCCTGTCTAACTTAATTGCTGCGTTTGGCTTTAGTGAGTGAGAAAACTGATGGGATCCTGTGCAATTTCACCATGAAATCTATGTTGTTGTACAGTCGTGTGTAGGAGGCCTGAATATTATCAATGAATGAGGTGATTTGTTTGTTACTCTAAATGATCATCCATGCTTTTTCTTTCTCCAACTCTACCTATTCCCTTATTTTATTTGAAAATTCAAATGGTGCCCCTTTGTATTGCATTGACCACTCATGCATGGCAGCGATAGTTGTATGGACAGTCGTGAGGACTTTAGAATTATCCTTACACTTCTATTTCATGTCCTGGAAGAAAAAACTGCTTTATGCATGATGACAAGCTCCTCACAAAGGTTTTGCATGGTTTCTCCTAAGGTTGATACTTCACCAAGTATGGTCATCTTAAGTTATTCCATATATACTTGTGCGGAAGCTGCATTCTAGACCTCTTCTCAGAGTTGTTCAACTTCTTTCCTCGCAACCTGTAATTTCTTTTCCAACTCTTTATTCTCTATCATCAGATACTATGTGTTTGACTTAGTAGCACCTGTGAAGGCCAAGTTGGTTGTGACAATGGCATTTGGATTCCTTTTGATGTCTGCCACAATCACCCTTTCTTTGATGAATGAAGGATATGCGAGATCGTTCGAAAAATGTTTCTTCCTTGCTTGTACAATCTTCTTCTGAAGCTCATTGTAAGTCAGATTGTACATGTCCATGACCAGACCCTCATCAAGAGGAACAATTTCCGCTTGCTTGGAGCTTGCTCTGTTGTTGGAGGTGGGGGAGACTGAGAGGTGACCTGCTGAGTGCTTGACATCAGATCAACATCTTGGTTTAAAGGCTCAAGTTCCACCTCCATGTCTTGAACCACAATAAACTCCTCAATTTCTTGAGCAAGCTCCTTTTCCTGTAGTTGTTCGCTCTCCTCTCCTAGTAGCATGTTTTTCTCTTGTTCCTCGACTTGTTTCTGTGCTTCTTTTTCTTCTTCTCATCTCTGCCTTTATTCTTCTTCTTGTGTTTTCCTTTATTCTTCCAATATCCTCTTCTCTTATTCTTCCCTCTACTTCATCTCTTCCTCCTGCTTCCTCTATTTTTCTCCTCTTTTTTACTGCTATGGTCATATTTAGGATTTTTGGACCTTCTTTCATCTTCCAGGTGCTCTTCCACTAGACTGTGTGTAACTTTCCTCTTGCCCTTTTCGTGCACTGGGTTGCACCTTTCTACTAGTGCTTCCTCTTCAGTGACTTCTTTCTGCAGAGTAACTTATGATGTTCCTGCGAAGCTGACTGGATCGCGAGACTTAGAGGAATTATAAAAATTCCTCATCTCCTCCTCCTCAGGCTTGCGAAATGTCCCACTTGGCTAGTGAAAATGAATCCTTTCACAGTGGTCTTTAAAAAATTCCTAGGATCATACAGATTGAATTCAAAATGACCTCATGTGAATTTTTCTATCTCCTTGCCTTCAGTGTCTACAACTTTCAGAATCTTGATTTCGTACAATCCAATTTGCAAAGGAAGAGTGGGCCAAGTTGCTTTATTCTTTTTGTGAAAAATTGTTCATAAACCTGTGGAAATATGGTAAGAAAATTCTGGCATGACCAACTTATCGGTGGCATACCTCAGTAGAAGATGCAAAGGCTTCTGTATACCAAACACTCTGAGGAAAGTTCCATCTAGTGAGGCAAACCAATTTTCTTTTCTTAACACTACTTCCATTGCTCTTCCTCAAAGATTAATTTGTGCAATGGAATGAGGAAGTGATCAGTCAGATTTTCCATTACTCCTTTGTGGCTGCGCACTGAAAGAAGTTTTCAGTAAATGTGCACGATAGGCTCTCTTGGTGTCAATTCATGCCAAGAAATGAATTGTGAGCACATATTTCATCCAGTAGATAGGCATACATGTAGAATATGGCTCGCTCCCTTGGGAGGATTCTAGGCATTATCTACATGAATCCTCGGCTATTGAGCCAACAAGTCTGACTAGTTGAATGGTTTTCCTTCATTCACAATCTAATTCAGCAAGAATGCCCACCCTTTAGGGAAGGTCTCATTTTTCTGCTAACCATAGATCCTATAACATAGAACTATTAAGTACTGATAAGCCTTCCCGAGATATTTTTTCTTGTAGGTGTTTGTGGGTGTCTGATGGAAATTTTTTAGCTCTTTCACCCACCCTTTGACAACCTCCTTTGTGCTCAAGCATTCGGTGTCTACATAGAAGCAAGAATCCATGAGCGTTTCGGGCTCCGACAAATGATACATGATATGGTAATCTGGTGCCAGAAAAGATGCAAGCCTTTATCTGTTGGCATTGCTAAGAGTCATAGTATTTGCATTTATATGAGACAATATCCAATTGGTAATGTTTGCACATGGGAAAGTTCGGTAACTACATGAAATCTTATGTAGCCCTGACCTTTCAACATTAATATACACCTGTCGATATTCAAAATCTTATTTGAAGCTTATTTCTTAGAATTCCTCATTCACTTTGTGCCATGTGATGCCTGACCCTTTCTCTATGAAGAATTGAGTAACCAAGAAAACGGGAAAGCTCACTAGAGTACTCTCAGTTGCCTCCCCGTTGTTGCTTTTTGTGGTGTCCTTTGAGGCAGATATCTTGGAGGCCATGATAAAAGTGTCTGATCAAGAGAAGTGCTCAACAACTGCAATAAATGTAGGAGGAAAATGCACTCATGGAAAACATGAATTAGTTTCAGCAAAATGACTCACAAGGCAAGATAAAAACATCAACTACAAGACTGAGGGAAAAATTTGTACAATTATTGAGATGGGGGAAGGCACTAGCTCCAAGATCTACACATTGCGCAGTCTCAGCAACTAGGGGAGAAGCTTGAGGCTTGGGATTACACAATGTGCAGTATTAGCCTAGGCAGACTAAGGGGGAGATTGTGCATTACTAAGTCCCAATGGTTAAGGATGAGGCTTGAGCCCTAGAACTGTACAATACATAGTTGGCTAAGCCAGGACTCTTTATTATGCAGACTCAGAGGTCAAGCACAAAGCTTGAGCCTTGGACTTGCACAATTCCCAGTTGAGAAAGGCAAGTGTTGGCCAAGTGATGGGCAGATTTGCTCGAAAAGAAGATGGGAAAGTGACAGATCTGAGTGATAGTGTAAGTTAGAGTGTAGATCTGACTAAGGAAAGATATCTTAGTGAATATCAAGTGCAGAAGATCAACATGCGAAAGGAAAAACAAACATGCATAGGGAGTCACTGAAACGACGACCACTAATGGGAACAAACAAGAAAGCTGACGTGACACTTGTAAAAGTCGAACAACAGACTAAACCAACACCTGTACAAGCTAGTATATGTTAAAACACCAACAACCATGAAAAGAAACAAGAAAAACAACATTCGCAGAAGAGAAACAACAAAAAGCGACAAAAGATGACAACAAAAAAACTCACCTGGAAAAGCACTGAAAACTCCACTGAAGGATCCTTGATCTCATTGGGAACGCTAGAGCTCCAAGATCAAATGTGTAAATGATCTCAAGGGGCATCCAATATATAGATCTAGGCTAGTTAGGGTTTATGATGTACATGCCTAAAATCAAGGAAAAAGCAGCACTTGTCATAAAGTCCAGAAATAGAAACTTGTGCCACTCTTCAAGAAGCTAATTATCCACTCCCTATTTTCTAGGGATTTATTTTTTACTTTTTTCTTTTAATTTTTTTCTTTTTCCGGAAACTGACCATTCACATTGTCAAGAAGGATTGACTAAGTGAACTGCATAGTTTTTTAGCTCAAGATTGGCCTACCTATCTTGATTGCACAATTCAGATCCTTAAGGTTGGCCTACCTTCCAATATTGCAGTTTCTGGAGGGAAGACTGACAATGGTGCAAAGTCAAACCAGGATCAAAACTACACATCACAAGCATGGCATGAAAGATAATTCTTCTAAGATAACATAAATACTTGACGACAGTGAATGATAAGCTCTCATGGACAGAAGGGAGGCTCTAAAATCAAAGCATGGGAAAAATTTTGGAAGTTGTTTGTAGTAGCTACAACAAAACTACAACTTTATAAGCTAAAAAATTCCCTTTACAGTTGTGTATTTATTCCTTTACTAAATTTCTGCTTCTAGGTTGTATATATATTCCTTGCTACTCTGTCAAGAATGGTGATCCAGTTTGAGTCTTGCGGAGCCTTGTGATTATTGTAGGTGCACTTCGTTGTTTTTTTTCATCACTACAAACTAAATATTGTTGAAGAATCCCTATAAACATAAAAAGAAACAAACTAACTTTCTATAGAATTAAAACAGAGTTGAAGATAAGAACATGTGCAGTTTTGGTGGCAAGTATTAAAACACATTTAAAAACACATTACAATAAACAATAAGATAGATGGTGGTTGTGCTTACTTATTTTTGTTTTATATGCTAATGTTCTCATTTATTTATTTCCTATTTTAAATGGGAAGAGCTCATGTTAAGTTCCATGAAATGTTTGTAACTCGAGTAATCTTATTATAACTATCTTGGGGTTCAAGGAAATGCATAAAATAATGTCGATTGAAAAAATACTCAAATTAATTGACCTATAAGGTGTTTGCAATCAACTAGAGTTATGGAAGCAAAACTAAGGATGTCCTCTATTTTGAAAAACCATGTTTACTTTGTTAGTTGACATGAAACTACATATTTCATCAAAAACTAATTTCATAATGACTAATTTATTAAAGACGAAGATGGATAAAAGACAGAACCCAAGTTGATATAGATCCATGCTAATGTCTATATATAAATATATGTTAAACATTTTCTTATTTTAATAGACAATATGTTTTAGTGTTACACAAAAAGTAATGAAAATATCCCCACTTAGAGGTCTATAAATCACTATGTTTCTCTTGGAGCAATGGCATTGGCTTATATTTACATAGCTTATATACAATCATTGCTAAATTTGGACAATGACTAACTTATGCCAAGTCAGCTATAATGTACACAAAGATACATCAAATTTGAAAGAATTATAATTTTATTGCCTTGTTTGACGAGTTTTCTTCCCCATCTCATATCACGCCATGTAGAGAGATCGAAGAGTTGACATGGTTTCCATAAACACCAAAACTCTGATGAGTGTTCTATTAACACATAATTATAGGCTTATAAATACATGAAGGTATGCCTCAAGATAGATACATTATTTTATCAGACTAACAAACTATTGAAAGAATATCTCAATCACACACCAAAATAGGAGCTAGCTAGTTGGAGAGAATCTCTCTTATCCAATTAGATTTAACATCCTTCTAAAACTTAGAAACAAATCTCTCATGTCGTATGTAGAGACAAACTCTACCTCATAATGACCAACCATAATAACAATAACAAACGACAACCTTCACATATGGTCAAATATCACACATTAAGTTATACGACAAGTAGAAGTTACTCATTCCAACACTCCCTCTTGACATGTATGTCTTCATCATTGTTTAGTGTTTTGAAACAAATTCTCCACCATGAATTGAAGAACCTCCTAAGTAGAAAAGTGTGTATATTGTCCAACCTGCAACTCACATTTCGTACTTCACATGCATACATCACCAAATTGTCAAAATCCATATAAAGGATAAAGTTTCCACTGGAATACATAGGTACCTAATTACTACAATTGTAGATCTAATAGTTTGTCCTTAAGGTACATGGCTCATTCAACTTTTTGATGAACTCCCCCCTAATATAGGTAAAACTTCGTAGGCATAATAAACTTTCGAGAGTATAGAACCAACACGACTCACTCATAGAGCTTCTGGCCAAACCATGGCAAAATCCAAGTGTTTAAGAACTCCATAACATAGGTTCTACACTATACTAAACATATCTAGACATACCTACCCATGGCCAACTACACTATACCAAGCTTGGATGCTCTCTGATGGGTTTATTCAAGAAGACATGTTTGGCTTTATTCAAGAAGACATATTGGAAAATGTCTGTCCATGGTTAAACACTGTAAATGGATGGCTGCCATTACTCAAACCTTTATTCGACTTTCTATGGTGATATGCGAGTTAAGCCTCACTATTATTAATTATTAATTTTTAGATGATACCTCACTTAATTGGGTTTACCCACTTAGAAGGGTGGCCATCAACAGAGGGTAGATGGTTATATATATAGATGCGAGCACACACACATCGTTGGGTTTTTTATCTTAAGTCATCTACACTTGTGTTCTTACAGGAATTTCTTAGCTAGCATGAATTATTTCTTATTCCGGTAAAGTATTTTAGTATGACATGCATGTATATGGTCTCTAAATGTCGATGTCTCATTAATATGGCTTACATTATTCATTGTCTCTGGTTTTATAAACATTGTAGTTTACTTTTCCAATTATAGAAGCATTTTTACAATTATCTTTCTCACTAGACGTTTGTACAACTATAAAATAACAATTGCCTAGCTGCTTATGCCCTTGGAACCATTACAAAAGACTGTATCTTATACGATTGTAAAATCCCATTGTGTGATCGAAACTTACCAATATTGCGTGTAACTCTCTTGTTTTATAAGTTAATAGATTACGTACAATAGTCTATCAACAAGTACACCTTACCATTTCCAATAATTACTCAGCCAATAAGGCGTTTTCCCTAGGAGTTGAAAACTCAACCCTGATATATTTGTAATGAATTAAATTAATGAATATTTAAATAGCATTTACTTGATGATTGTTAGACTTACAAATATAATTCGAGTGATGTACTTTCTTAGAGCAGTTTACTTATTCCCCGTTTTCTTACAGAATAGAAACCTTAATGTTTCATCCCATTTATAGTTTTTATGTCGCTTCGTTCTCTCGGAGATGCTAATGATAGCTCAACTAGTTATGTGGTATGTCACTTTAAAGTTAGTCTCATGTTCTATTTATGGCTCAGGTATAGAAGGATTGCTCTACCAGAATTTCCACAAACTTCAGTTCTTGAACTTTGCTCTTTGTATGGCTAATGAACGAATTCTTTCCGGGAAAATTGAAGGATTATAATGGATGGTATTTACATAAGCAGAAATGTACTACGTTGCATCATGATGAGTTGTGGTGGTGACGACTTATGTTCATCCCTTCTTGCCCTTAAATCATTACCCGTATCTAAGTTCATTTGTGTTCATAGTGATGAATTTTGGTGGCGCTGACTTATGTTCATGTCTTCCTGCTCTTAGATCATTAATCGTACCTAACCTTCATAATGATGAGTTGTGGTGGTGGCTACTTTTGTTCATGCCACACGATTATGGTGCCCGCCATTATTACCTTTGCTCATTAATTATATGTAAATTAGGTTGGTATCCATGTTACTATTACCTCATATCCAAAAACATGTTCCATTTTGGTCCGTATATTGTTCCTGATGATCCATTGTGATTTCTCACACTAGTGATATCTGATGGCATGAGGGACTCTTGCCCCATAGAAATTTAACAAGGGAATCTTACATTTGAATCCATGTCAATACCACTCACACAAAATCATTCACAGATTAATTGAGAGAGCTCTTCCCTCTTTTCAAAACTGGAAGAGGTCTCTCAAACCATTAATGGTTTTGTTATTAGGTCCATTTGTCCTTAAGCAAAAAGTACTATGGTTTTCATTGCCTTTATTTTAAATATTATTGTATATATATTCTAGAAGTAAAAAAAAAAAACCAGAACCATTATAATTGTGACCTTGCACTTTTTCATGCAAATGCTAATCTACTTTATTGCGTTAAAATAGTAGAATCATGTGCTTATTATACCTGGATACTATGTATTCAATTTTTCAAGGTACTTGCTATTAGTTTTTTTTACTAAAAAAAATTAAAATCTATTTAAAGTTTAACATTATGAAATTAAATTTATTATTTTTAAATAAAATTTATTTCTATTTATCTCAAATATGATTGGTTGAAATGTCTCTCCTCTTATTGTGTAATGATAACAAGAATTGACTTTTGTGTACTCTATCATTAATTACTATATAGTATATCACTAATTACTATGTACGATAAATATAAATAATTTGAAAATTAACATTATATATTAATTACTATGTACCATAAACACAAATGGTTTGTAATTAAATTCAAAAATACCATTTTCTCATTTTATAAAGTATTGAATATACAATTTTTATGGGTTTTATTTTTTAATTGTAACAAAAAAATAAATTAAAAAGTATAAATTTGAAAAATAAAAATAAAAATAACATGTGTACGATTTGCATAGTTCTCATTATATCAATCAGTACTCTAATGACATGACATGTGTACTATAATTATTATAGTGTACCCTCCATTATTTAAAAAATATTTTTTTGATGTATTTGTTTTTTATTTAATATTCTTTTAGTATTCTTTTATTTTAATATTAATAAAAAATAAAAAATAAAAAATTGAACTATAGCTCACATTATGAAACACAATTGTATTACTTAATATCATTAGTAGTTGTTAAAAAAACTTGATAATTTTTTTAATAAAACCATAAAATTAAATAAAAATAATGTAATTGTATATATACATGCACTGTGGTTATTTAAAAAATGAAAGGGAATCTTGGTAGATTTTCTTTTGAATTGTTTTTAGTAAGAACAAAACATTAGGAAATACATTTTTACCGTTTACTTGCTATAGAATTTTCATTATTCTTACATAAAAAATTGTCAAACTTAATATAACCACTTTCTAATAAAATTTTAAATTTTTCATAATTTCTTTGGTGTACGTAGTTTGATGAGATGAGTATTGATAATTTAGTAATACAAATTTAAATAATGCAATTTCATATAAAATAAATTTGATTTTAATGATAAGTATAAGTTAAATAATAATAGAAATATACAATTTTATATGTGAATTAGGGATGATTTTATTATAATTTTTTTTAAATATTTATTATTTTAACATAATTTTGATATAAAGGTTTATTATAGTTATAAATAAATAATTTTGAATTAAATAGGTATAAAAGTATTTTTCAATTTAGAAACTTCACAACTTTGGTAATAAAAATGACATCTTTTGTTAAACGTAAGAGTTATTTAGAAATATTAAAAAAATGTAGTGACACAATGTTTATTTCAATTTAAAAATAAATTTAAATTGGCTTTCTAAATATACCATGTTGCATATAATCTTTCTATATTTCCTCAATTCTCTAAATTGATAAGTGATGCACACCAAGGCTCTCCTTGAGATGGGGTTGTCTAAAAACAAAACAAATAAAAACTCAACAACAAATTTACAATTATAATCATTTTTTAACCAAACTTTAAATAAAATTAATTAAAAAATATATGGGGAAAAATCCAAAATTTAAATTTAAATTATATTTTCAACTCTTTTTTTAAATAAAATTTTTTCAAATTCAATACAATAAAAAAAATTAATTACAAGTAAAATTTAGTATATATATCTATATCTGTATAGTCCAATAAAAATAACAATTTATTTTTTAGTTGTCAAAATTTATTTAAAAACATTATTTATTTATGAGTGGAGATTTGCATAGTTATTGTATTGTCAAAAACTTTCTACACAATTTATATCCAAAAAATTCTGACAATTATTTTTTTTTTTTTTTTTTAATAATTTCATGCAGAAAAAAATAAATCAAATGAATTTGATTTTCTTTCCTATTTTTTCATTTATTTACTTTAATTTAAGTATATCTAAACTAAAAAAAACTAAAAAAATAACTTATTTTAAAATCTGAAAATTTCTTCTCTGCATATATTAGATAACCCTCCGACGACCCCTGTTTATAGATTGATGCTTAGCGTTGACAACAGTTAATGGAATTCATGCGAGGGCATAAAATGAAAAATGAGAATCGTTCGAATGATATGTTCATTGTATTTTGTAGGACACGTATTATGCATTGAGCGGTGATTTCTTACCCAATTGTCTCGTCGTATTCGACGTATTTAAAAAGGGAAATGGGAGATAAATAGGTACCGGTTTACAAAGGGTTTATTTTAATTGGGTGAAAAATATGTGTTTTATTATAATTTGGTAATATAATTTTAAGTGAGATTATAATTTTTATTATTTAATATATATTTTTAAATGTATAATATAAATTGATTAGTACATGGAAAATTTTAAGGTACTAAAATTTGATAGATCAAAAAATTTAAAAAGGTCTAGATTATATTTTTGTTTAAATAAGCAATGATTTGGTTTAGATTTTTTGTTTGAATTTGATTAAAAAAATTCAAAAAAATTGAAATTAAGAGTGTTTGGAAAGTGGAAATGCATCTTCAAAAGCTTATGAAGTGAAATACTGAAACTTAACATTTGGATTTCCAAAAAAATCAGCTAAATTTTATCAAAATCATGCCAGAAAAATCATTCTTTTGCAAGAGAGAACATGGCATGTAAATATCACTTATTTAAACTACACTCTGATAAAGAGATACAAATTAGACTATCCAATTATGGTAGAGCCATATAGGATATTGAAGCCTAGGAATTTGAATGAATGATTTCGCACCCCCAGCCGCGAGGCCACCATTTGTTTCGGTGATGCCCTTCACTTCACTTTTCTTCGGTGATGCCCTTCACTTCACGCTTCAGCGATTTGTCTATCTGCTGGCCACATATGTTGTATGATGATGATGCTCTTCTCGCTTCGGCGATATGTATATTTGCTGGCTTCGACCACATATGTTGTATGTTGATTCTTCATAAAAGATCTCTCCCCCACTGAAAAAAGATTAAGCTTTTTTAAAATATCTGATTGAAAAAAAAAAACAAAATAAATTTTAAAATAATTTTAATGAATGAAACCCAAGGATCATCGTGTTGAACACTATCGTCCCGGTCCCCACGTGATATGGATCCGTGGATTGTCATTGAAGTAAAACGTTTTAAAAGGCAGACATGGTGTCTATCTAATAGTTAAGCAGTGCATAAGTTATTTGATCTCTTTTTCAGCATGGACAGAAATTTGTCTCACTTATAATTCTTGGGTCGTTGGCTCGTTAGGGTCCATGAATGAAGATATTTCCATCTTCAGACGTTAGTGTCCATGAATGAACGTATTTTTCTCTTACATTATGAGACTCGGAATGCATCTATCTTCCAATACAAACCATTCATTTCATGATGCTTTCACTTGGTTGATCATACTTTGATAACGAAATACTGCATCTCTTTAACAATATGCTAACGTCATGATAACTGCATCGGGCCTATGGGCTTGGTGTAATGGCTAGGTGTGTGGTGGTTAGGTCTTCACAAGTTTTTAAATCATTTTCATAAGTTAGATTCCCACAAGTTTTGAAGTCCATTTTTATAAGTGATTTTCTTGGGGTAATATTTCCAAACTAATCAAAACACTCCTTTTGCTTTCACTTTCCAGGTGTATAAGAGTAAACTCAAACCTCTCTTTTCCGTTCCATTTTCTTTTTTTTTTGTAAGCTTCTGCGGGACCCTTTTTTTTTTTCATTTTTACAACTTTTTACAACATTTACAACCTTTTTACATCAATCACCTGCCTCTGCAGGACTCGAACCTAGGTGGGGGGAGTGACAGCCTCCGCCCCTACCATTACACCATGCACGTAATGGCTCCGTTCCATCTTCTTAAATTAAGTTGAAGTTATATTATTTTTAAAGGTATTAATACATTAATATTAATATTCTTATTCTTAGTAAGTCATTAACATATAAGAATCTAATTAAAATTAAAATGATATGTATACAATTATGCAATTATGATTAGAAAAACTCTTTAAACCTTAGTGTTGTGGCAGATTCATGCCCTCGACTGCTTTGCCTATGGCTCTTACCGTCAAATGTTATTTCTATTGTGAATGCCACTAGAGGGAGTGACAATCCCTCATAGAATCAAATCATTGTAGATGGTCAAGAATCTCGTAAGCAAAAAGCCTCAAACCTAAATTCTTCTAGCATTATTCAAACTCCTAAACAACACGATCAGTAGTAATAAGCAAACCAAGCCAAAAGATGAAGATCAAGTAGTTGTTTGTTGAAAGTAGTTATAGATCCCAAATGTGAAGTTTGATCTAATCAGATCAAAGAGTTTATACATTACATGCATGGTCATGGACTCATAGGGAAATTCTTGGGGATCTGGCCTACAGAAAAAAGCCTTGTTCCAATGGATCTAGATTAAGTAAAAGCCACAAGGTCAAAACAAGCTAGAGCTTGGCTCTAGAGGTTTCTTTACTATCATATTTTCCAATGTGGAAGACCGGGATAGATTATTTCAAAATGGGCCATATTTCTTTAACTTTGTTAGTCTATACCTACACTCGTGAATGAAAAGTTTGAACCTAGATAATGAAGATTTCACAGTAGTGCAAGTGTGGATCCGAATGTACTCACTACCAAGAAAATTCTAGGAGGAGAAGACACTAGCTAGAATTGGAAATCCCTTAGGGAATTATGTCAAAGTGTCTAAGACCACAAATCAAGGATGACATACAACATATGCACACATCTATGTGTATATGAATATATCTGAGCCCCTCCCAAATTTGATTGATATGTACTTCCACGACAAGTTATGGAAGAAAACAATTGACTACGAGCACATCCCTTTCAGGTGTAGGAGATATCACAAGTAAAAACACTTAAATCAAGACTGCCCAATAGTTAAGTAGACCGAAACCCTAGAAACAATGTCAACCCATGGTAGAGATGGATTTATGGTGGTAGGTTCAGGTTAACAAAATCCAAAGTAGTAGTCCCAACATCAAAACACAATGGAAAGGAAATAAAACACAATGAATAGGATTGATCCCATGGTGTCATTGAGCAGGGATGAAATCCCCAATCTAGACTAATCAGTGGACATGGATATGCACGAGATAGCGGGCCTTCCACAAATTCCACTGGTGGGAAGCATGCAAAGGATCTAGATGTTCCAATGCATACCATTACTCTGTCTTCACCGATAATGGAAAACCAGGTGAAATATGACCTCCCTCCTACTGATTCTCTTGTCCCATTATTATATCCATTGATTGAACTACATGCAGTGCCAGAGGATGTTGATCTGAACCCAAAAAAAACTAATGAGATGGAAATAGACCTGGATGTGTTGAACTTACCAAAAGTAGAAAAGGCCTAGCAGAGTAAGGCTTTGTTCACCCTCCCTCGACAACAAGTGTGTATGATAGGCCATGCATACCTTAAATACAAAAATATAGTTGCTAAATCGGGCTTAGGGTCAGGGTCTCAAGGGGTTCAAGCACAAATTTTGAATGAATCAGGGAAATCACACAAGGAGTAAAAAAAAACGCGTATGAAAGAACAAATTACAAATGTTATATGAAATAGGAAGTAACTTGCCAACTTTTGGGTGTGCCAAGATCATCACTAAGGTTTTCTATGGCTCTAACAAATTTCAAATATGAAGATTATATGGTGGAGCATGAGGGGTCTTACTATCTACAAAAAATAAAGACTCCTGAAAGAGAAATGGATACAAGAGAAACCCACAATTTTGATGCTTCAGGAAACCAAGATCTCAAGGGAAGCCCTAAACAACCTAACCAAAAACTAGAGAAGACAATGCCAACCAATAGCAATAGATGCCTAGGGTCATTCAAGAGGAATAGAAATAACATGGGATGAACAAGAGATTACAATGTTATACGTGTTTACTACATTTTGAGTCCTAATTGTAGAAATACAGTTTGTTGGCTCGAGGGAGTTGCTCTCTATCTCAAATGCATATGGAACAAACTTAGTTCCTCACAAGAATTTGTTTCTTCCATCAATCTCCCAGACTCACTTTAATCTCCCCAAATCCATGGATAATTGGAGACTTCAACCTATTTAAATCTTTAGAGAAGAAGAAATGGGGCATTCAGTGATTGGAGGTAGAGGCTACTTCGTTCTAGGACACCACAGAAGGATTAGGACTCATAGAGATCAAAACAATTAATGGGGTGTATACATGGAACAATATAAGAGGAGGCCAACATCAAATTTGTCAAAGTTGGATCACTTTTTCATCATGGAGACTATTCTGGCTTGGGATGTTTTCACAAAAGCTTCCACACTCCCAATTCATGGTTCATACCACTAGGAAAACGGTTTAAACCTTGATTTGAAGGCTCACTCCCACAACTGTACATTCAGGTTTGAATTTTTTTGGCTTACGCATACAGAGTTTCTCACAAATATTTAAAAGTGGTGGGAACTAACAAGACCAATAGGAGGTTCAAAAATGTTCAAGCATTATAAAAAGCTAAAACACATCAAATGGCAGTTAAAAGGGTGGAACAAAGAGAGCTGTTGTGACATTCTATAGGAAAGGTGGAAGCTTGATCTCAAAGTTTCAAGCATATAATAGGAGGCCATAGTAATGGACAATCAGAGGAGTTGATCAAGGTAGAGGAAGAGACTCTTAGTGCTTTAGAGGGACACAAAAATAAAGAAGAAATATTGTGTAGGTAGAAGACTCAAATTCAGTGGTTAAAATAGGGGGAGAGGAACTCATCTTTCTTCCATAAATCTATGTTACACCATAAAAACCATAACCAAATCTATTCTGTGAAAGGGTCAGATGGTCGGAAGCTTGAAAAAAACCAGGAGATATCCCAAGAATTACTACAATATTATCAACGCACCCTATCAAAACCTAGATGGGACAAACAAGGAGCTATAACATAGGTTACCAAGCACATTCCCTCAATCACAAAAACTAAGTAGAACGATGCACTTCTTCAGGAAATTACTCAGGAGGAGGTTGAATCAACCATTAAAGTGACTCCCCTCAATAAGTCCCCTGGAATAGATGGGTTCACTAGTAAATTCTTCCAATCTTGCAGAACAATAATCGAGGAGGAGGTTTGGCAAGTGATGTAAGGATCCTGAAAAACAAAAACCATTCTCAAAGCATTGGATGACACATTCTTTCCATTGATTCCAAAGAAGGATAAGGTAGAGATTCCTAGTGAGTATTAATTTATTATTTTTTGCAATGTGCTATACAAAATTATAACCAAGATCATAGTGAATCATCTTAAGTCTCTCCTTCATAAACTTTTCTCTCACGAGCAGACAAGATATGTTGAAGGAAAGAAAATTTTGGATGGAATCATGGTGGCACACGAAACTATCCACTCATTATAGATTACTAAAAAAATAGGGATGATGCTTAAGCTGGACTTGTCTAAGGTGTATTACAAGTTGAACTAAACTTCATGTGTGGCACTCTAAGAGAATTTTGATTCACAAATGATTGGATTATGTGGTTATACAACATAGTTTCCTCAACATCCTTCTCAATTATGATCAATGGGTCACCGCCCACACCCTTTCTGTCCTCCAAGGGGATACAGAATTAGGGGGATTGCCTATCCCCCTTTTTGTTCATTCTTGTGGTGGAAGGGTTGGGGTGTATTTTCAAAACAATGACAACATAGATCAAAATGAAAGGAATCATACTATATGGAGAAGATCTGTAATTAGCCCACCAACAATTTATTGATGACACAATGGGCCTGGGGGTACCAATAGTGTAGGAAATGAGGACTTTCAACAAAATCCTAAATTTTTTCTTGTCATCCCCAACTATGGAAATAAGGAGAACCAAATCCCAATTTTCCTTCTTTAATACTCCTATGATGTCCATAGACATGTTTCTAGAATCTTGAAAATTCAAAATAGTAAAATCCCTTCAAAATACCTTGGGTCCCCTCTAGTAGAAAGATCTCTATATTGGATTGGTTGGGAAGATTTGTTAATAAAAGTCCAAAATAAACTAACAAACTCGACCTTCAGACCTTTAAATATCGCAGGTTGTTTATTACTCCTCAAAGTTGTGCTACAAACACTACTTGTTTATCTATGTTCCACAATGATGGTACCTATGTCCATCCTCTAGGAATTGTAATGAATTTAGAGAACCTTCCTTTGGGGTGGCTCAATATTAGAGAAGAGATGGCCCCTAATAGTTTGGGACAAAATATGCCTACCAAAATTGAAGAGAGGTATAGGCACTACTACAAATTCAATCAATTTTTGACAACCTTTGGTCGCTCTTTTGACTCATTGTCATTGCTCACATGGAAAATCAGGGTTCCAGTAAATGTCGCATGGTGTGTAGTCGAAATTTTGAAATTCCAATTTTTTTTCAAAATTTTGACACTAACCATTGTTGAAAACTTGGTCATTCAAGGAAGCGACATTCGTCCAAAGCCCTCCATATATTGTCATAAATTTGACAACAAATGCCTTTGTCTAGTGACATGATTACCAATGAAATCAACACAAAAACCATTATTTGTCATCAGAACCTTCGTCACAAGATCAACACCTATGCCAAGATATTTTCGAAAATTTTACCATAGTGATGATGTGCTATGCCATCGGAACCATCGTTGCAAGATCGAATCCTACAACTATATTTTTCTAACAAATTTGTTGTACTAGCAACATCTTATGTTGTTAGAAAATTTGGTGCATGGCCGATGCCTACGGCTAGATTTTTCTGGCAAATTTTTCATGTTGGTGACATTCTGTATTGTAGGAACATGCGTCAAAATACCAACGCAGATGCCAATTTGAGAAAATAAATTGAATCCCAACCCCACACTCACAATTCCGTTTGAATTTTTGGGCATGTCATCTAATGGTGTTTCGTTAATCTGCCCATATAATGGTATGTGGGGCCTCACCTTTTCCCCGGTGATGTCAAAGGGGGGGAAGGTCCCACCACATTATTCATCATCAATCACTCAAGACCCATACAATGGCCCTGATCCAAGCGGGATCTCCCCCCTCCTTTATTGACGACATAGGGAGGGAGGCCTTGTTGATCTCCTAGCTATTAATCTCTCATAAGCCATTTGATGGTTGTGCTTCAATCGGGTGTTCCCCTCCCCTTGTTGACATCACCGGGGGGGGAGGAGGGGGCAGATGGCCTGCTACACCCCCAACCATTGATCTCGAAAGGAGATCGCTGTCATCCATTCTGCCTCCAGATTTTCACCCTCAGTTACAACAGTCGGATATATGATTTCATGGCCTGGCCCTAAGGGCTAAGCCTTCAATTCAGCTCATACAAGCCCCTACCCATGGCCATAATGTTAGTTGCTTTTGGACTTCGCTCGACATTAAGCCTAGTTCTCATTAACATTTAATTACAGTATATATATATATATATATATATATATATATATATATATATATATATATATATATATATATATATATATATATATATATATATATATATATATTATACAATATATGTACATTCATAATGATATGTATGTGTGCAGGATGAAACTTCTCACCACAGGCTATGTAGACCTTAAGCCCTAGAATTGAAAATTGATTTTGGAGCCTCGTTTGACCATGAATTGCAGTTTGAGTTGGGTTCATGGATATTTTTCCAAGACAGGGAATATATGTTTCCAATTCTCATGTATTAACAAATATATCAAAAAGATTGGGGCATATATTTCCTTCCTTATGCATGTCTTGGGTATAGGAACATATGAATATCCCATTGAAGCTTGGATGGAATTTGTTTGCAGTAGTTTAGATTTGCACAAGCATTAAGGAGTCTCTTTTTTACTTGGAAGTGTGAGGTTTTAGGTTCCACCTTCACTTGTCAGCAACAATATTATTCAAATACCAACATAGTTTTGGAGGTAGCTCACAATATCCTTGGTTTGTTGTATAATAAAATATAAGGGAATATTTGTGTAACTCTAGTATAGCCATTTGCAGTTCGATGCCATGGAAAAAGTATATTACTTTTGTCAAAATTAGGATTGGAACACTCATTAAAGCTCATCGATGGGATCACAATAGAGGAGGAATACTATCAATGGTTACATAGTGTGCCCTTTTGCTACAAATCTTTTGTGAATTTGGGGTTCGATGATTTACTAACATGAAATGTTTTTTATTCTTATGAAACATATTCTAATAATGTTTCAGTTTTGCTTGCAATTAGTGTGAATATTGCTAATAGAAATAATCATTGGGATACTTTAAGAAATGATAGTTCTTTAGATTGTGAGGTGGCTTGCCATATAGATAACATAGGAATTGCACAAAAACTCGATATTGTGATGGAGACCACTCCATCAACACCTAGTGTGCAAGTTCAATGTTATATGATGCAAATGAACTGGATGGATATACATTACGAGTTGAGGTGGTATTCTTCACTAGTTTAGTTTATGTAATAGTTGATTTAGTATAGAAAATTATAAACGTATGTTGTGGTGATAAAATATGTGTTTCTGGATGTATGAGAAAGCCCCAAATATTTAGCTTCATCTTCAAGAAATTTGAAAACTTTATGTAGATAGCCTCATAACAAATGTTTTTCAAAGTTCATTAGTTTTTTCCAATATATTGAACATGGTTCAGTGATGAACAACGTGCAAGAGATTTTTTTTTTTATAATTAGACCTCACCTTAAACGAGAACGGAAGAGGAGAGTATAACAATGGCTATGAATTGCATTTAAAAACAATGAGTAGGATGGAACCTTATCAACAACCTTCAAATGGAATTACCTATTACAGTATAACATCTATTGTATGGTCTCAACGCATTAAAGGGGAGAGAGACAAAATTGATGATAGAAAAAAAGAAGCAACATTGTCTCATCATGAAAGATAGTGATGTTAGTGACATTGAGGAGGAATTCACACCTAGGAGAAGAGAAACAATGATATCACATATAATCAATCAACCATCAACTAATGTTTATGATTTAGTAGGCTAAAGTCAATTTTTGAGGAGATCAATTGAAAACATGTTGAAGATAGTAGGATGTAGTTAATGACATTACTTATTTTGATGACTTGCCCCATAGGAAACCTTTAGATAGTAAAGGGTTTCCATGATACAACGAGCATGCTTATATCATGAAGTCAAGTTCTTTTTAAGAACATAGCTAGTTTTATTCAAAACATCCACTATCTCAACCTCTCAAGTTCCTACCTCTAGTTGTTTCTATGGTATCTGAAGCCAGTATTCAATCTATCCTTTTGAATGAAAAGGTCCTTTTAGGAAAGGTTTCAACATTAGCCAACACATTTTTTTAAACAATATCTAATGAGGATGAGCATAATAGTCTAAGGATGACATGGAAACCAAGTTAAACTTCAAATGATTCTAAAAGGAATCTTATTGAAGTCCATATGAAAAATAAAAAATCTCAAAGGAACATGTATTTTCCTAAGGGAATAAGTAGTAGGCAATAAATATTTCCATCTTTTGTTTGGAATTGATTGGAAAGGTAGATTACATGACATGGCCTTCTATGGTTGAAATGATTATTTTAATAAGGCTTAAAAGTTTTATCAATATGGCCATTGAGTGTCTGCTACTAGTATTTAGAGCACTTTATTTTCTTATGTTGTTTCCACCATCCATAGTAATTGGGACATTTGTAGAAGACACAAACATATGGATTCACTCTCTTTGCTTGAGTCTCCTTCTTTGAACAGTTGAGCATGAGACCTTTATTATGTGGGGATAATGGGTAGGAACTCACCCACATATATTTCTACCAGACATATGCAGTGAACCTCCCAAGCTACATTTTAAGGCCATGGTGCATAATTTTTTGGAGACAAGAAACATTGTGAATAAGGCTTTCATTTTTCCAATTGAAGAAATATTTAAAGGATTTTTAGATAAACTAGTGACATTTGGTAGCATTTCACAAGTTCATTAGGAAGTATTAAAGAAGAAACTATCTCCACAAGAGAATTTTATCACTGTAGCAATTAAGGTGTGCCATCCTCATGTAAGCGAAACAATCCAAGGGGATTTCACAATAATAAAATATTTTGCAAAGGCTTCAACGTTGATGCCTCATATAAAGCATTTGCAACTTGAAAAGCGTGTGCACCAATTTTCAAGTTTCATAACTAAGCATATTAATTTTGTTGGATTATGAAAGGATGATAGCAGACATCAATATGCTAAGGCTTTGTGGAGTAGCTGAGATGGGGTGTCATAAGAAAAATTATACCTATTTCTTTTTTTGATAGAAATAATGTATAACCAGTCCTATAATTGATTTAAATCATCTTGGGATGGCATCTAGGGCACACCGTAACATAATTAACTGAAAATAAAGTGTGTAGCCCATCCTCATGGGTAAAATGTTCAAATCTTTTCAAAAGGTTATCATGGTAAGTGAAGAATTATTTCTATCTGAAGGAATCGTTTCATTTATTACCATTTACAAGGCAAGAAAAATATGTCAAGGAGGTCAAGCAAGCCCACCAAAGGGATAATTACAATGCACTTGTAAATGTAGTTCATCACAATAATATGGTAGCTAAACTATGAAAATACATGGGCATCGATGACCTAGTTGTTAGGGATGTTTGGGAAGGATTTTGAGCATACCTAGAACTACATGGAATGCTTTGGAATAGGACAAGAGGCAAGAAGACAAGAGTTGAGTCATATAAGTCTTATGTGATCTTTTTCCAAGCTTAGGGATTAGGTAGAATGACATACTTATGTCAACTAACTAACAATAAGATATAAGTAAGCCCTATAGGAGGAATTCCTACTGGTGCTTCAAGGACTAGCTCATACAAGGTTGTTGGATAGTGTTAGGAGGCTCTTGGGTGCATCCCATTTAGATGTGTTGTGCATTGTGGATATTTTAAATGTTTTGAATGTTATTGTTCCTTGAATATATATTTATTATTTTATGAAATTGGTCAAGCCTTGTATTGCAAAACGTTTTAAGGCTACAATTGGATGTATGTATGATATTTTTTATTGGATGAACTAAGTGGGTTAAACATGGCAAGGCATCTAACTTCTTCTAGTCTAAGTGATATAACCCTTAGTTGAAGAAGGATAGTCTAATTAATCTACCATTTAATCTCAATACCACCCATTTAATCAAATACCTTGTTATTCAAATATGATAACAAGTCCCTATAAATTTGTCCACTTTCTTACCAACTTTGTTATGTTTGTGGACGACAACTTTTTGGAATAAGAATACTTGCAATGCACATAAATTGTGTTAAATGTAGTTAAAGAACAACAAGATAATAAAATAAATTAAGAAACATTTTTATGACTAAATAAAAATTATAAAGAATCAAGTGCATGAATACCTAAATGAGCTCATCTTGGTTTCAAGAATCATTTATTGGAGTAGTATAATCTTGGATAAAATGTTCATTGATTTGGTGAAGCACCAACTAAGTCAACATTGACTTTGTTTTTTGTCTATTGGAATGAGGGAGGTTTTCTCCAAGACTATCCAAATCCTAAATTATTCTCTACTGCATAAGGCCAAACACGTGAAGGTGGAAGTTCTTATGGCATCTTCCCCCCCACCCTCCCTCGGTACTCTCCATTCCCTAGTACCCAATCTATCTACTATAAAAAAAACTGATAGAAACACATTAAAATTCATGCATACACACTAGAAAAACATAAAATTGATAAAGAAACATATTTGTTCACATTCATCCTCTTGCAACTCTAAGCAAGTATATTTCATATGTTTCTAAGATAATTACAAAAAATTATGTAATATCTCATTCAAAGTGATCATATATCTGAAAAAAGAGTATGCAAGAACTCATTCAAGTATTATATTAATACATCAATATGTATTTTTATACACAAAAAATATTATACAATGATCTATCTTATACAATATATTATAACATCTAACATCATCGATTTTTTTTCCTCTTCTTATTACGACTTAAATAATTCTTAAGTTTTTCAACCATTTCTAGATTTTCATCTTCTGTCTAGGGTTTTTATGATGATGATTGTAATTGTCTCCTTTGATGCATTACACCCATGGTCATGATGTTCTCACAAGTTCGAGGATGTTGTGGAGGAGAATTTCCCACAAAAAAATATTAAATTTATATGGCTAGTTATTGAATATCATTGAAGTAGTTTTTTAATAATAAGAAATAGCTTTGCAATGTAATTTTTTACCTAGTGCACTAGTCGACACTGTTGCAATGATTGACTCATGGTCCTCTTCTCATTGAGGATCCTCCTGTACCACATGCTATACCATTGAAACCACAAAATTTATAAGTAGACAATCGTAAATAAATAAGTAAAAAAAATACAAGTACATACTTTGTAAGTATGAAATTATTAAGTATATGATTAATATATAACCCTATTACTCAATATATAATCATCAGTGGATCTCTGGATAATAACCACGAACATGTCATAATTACCATTTGGGAAACAAACCAAAATAATAGGAATACTGGCAACAAACCTAACTGGCAATAATATCTGAAACACTCCACATTAATTATAGCATTATTCGCTTCTCACGCTGGAAAAAAATACTAAGTTAATTTCCCACTATCTTCATTTTTTTTTTTTTTTTTTTGAGGATGTATTAGCATAAACCTAAACCTTGAGGTTGTTATACGTAGTTTCTACAATAGAGGGTTATCCCACACATAAAATAACATAAAAATCTTAAACTTCCATGTAAATTTGCATAATTATATCAGCGTATGGATTACTTTGTTGTGAAGCAACAATTACCTTATTTATACTCATACTTGTAGCTTGTAGGTATTGGTTAGATAAACAATACTTGTATTACATTACATTAGGCCTACACATCTCCCTATAGAGATGACATTTAAAAAATGTTTACATATAACTTGTTTACATCTAACCTCTAACGCCTAAACATCTCCCCTATACTAGGTTGTAGAGCCCCCCTGTGCTCATAACTATTTGTAACTATCAAATGTCACTATCACTATACCTAATTTCTCATAAATATACCAAAACCTTACTATCCATAATTTAAAAAATGAAAAACTAAACCATCTCCATCTTAGTTAATGATTATTACTACCTTGTCTTTATTTCATACCATGTTATTTCAATCAACACCGACGAAAAGGATTTTAGGCTAGATGTAGTAACACATTTTTCTCTAATTGATAGCTAAGTCAGGCAATGTGGGGTTTATGAAACAAACAGACTATTTGAAAGGGTGTACAAGCATAAAAAAATTGGCACGGGGTAAGAAAGTGCTTTCCAACCTTGCTAAGAATGGAATTTGAGAGAAACAAGCTTATCAACATGTAATTTGCAAATGAGAGTTGGAATTGCAAGCATGTAGTCCAAGTGTTTGAAAAAATGCACAAAAGCATTATGTTTGTGCATAAAACATTATAATTGCAAACCCAAAATGGTAATTGTGATGAAGCTTTGAAACTTTATCCACAAGGGGAACTTGTCGGAGTGAGATCTAATCCAATTATCATTTCTAGAATTCTCCCATCATATTTTGTGTGGTTGACTTGGATCAGGTTTCCATCCAACTCGATATGGTGATATTGTTTTATACACATCAAAGAAAATAATGATGGCACCTACAAACCTATACAAAAAAAGAGGTTAATATTGAGGGGTTTACTGCCCTGCCAAGTTTTATGCAAAAATAATGATATTGCACTGATGGGAAATTACATGAATCCATTCTTCCAAGCATGTTCATGCACTAACCCCCAAGGTGGAAAAGCTTCAAGATGAATAACTTAAAGGTGTTCTCAATATACAAATTTTCTGTGAACTTGCCAACTCTGGACGTGGAGTACAATCGAATTTTTTTGTCTCTGGTAGATATAATTCATGGTATTAATGTCTTTGCTTAAAATTGGCTTCTATTGTTTTCCTTCAAAGAAACGGTCTGGAGATAAGTTCACTTGACATATATGGACCATCAAGAGACAAAATAAATATGTTGAGTTAGAACCATCACCCAAAGTTTCCAGGAATGTTGGTGAGATATGAAGAATGATATGGAGGAGCCAACTCTCTTCTAGTTTTCTGATCAAGACCAATATTAATGTCCAAGCAATAATTAAACTAAAGATCTCCTTGCAGAATCAAGTCTAGCACATCCTCTTGCAGTTATTCTGGAAACTCTTGTATTTACTCAATCAACGCACACCCATTGCAGATCTTATTGTCTTGGTTATTGTTTGAAGCAAGCGAAGCATTTAATTATGAGCCAAATAAATTTAAAGCAGCGTTGATAGTGGCAGTTTTGGGAGCATGAAAAGTTTATTTATTTCCATTCTCTTTTCTCTTCCAATGAGTCTAATAAGATTGTTGGGCTCAATTATCCTAGTAATGACAAACTGGGTGCAATTGGATCGTCCTCTCCTTTTGGAAATCTTACTTGAGAATGTTTTTTTAAAGGAGAGACATATGTAATATAGAAACAGAGCATTTTTTTGACTATATGTATAGGCATTGAACAAAAAGGTAATTCAATATACTCATCAGTTACAATAACAAAATCATCTTTTGACATTTTTTAAACTTGTGTCTATTAAATGTTTCTTATTATGATATAGTAACATTAAAACCCTTAAAACTAGTGGTTGTTCATATTCATGGTTGGATTTTCATGATTGCTCAAACCATTGAAGTTTTAAACTGTAATTGTTATACTTTACATATAGTGAAAAGGAAAATTGTGTTGATAAGTGCTTCACCTAGTGATTGTTTTTAGAAATTGGAACATTTGTTGAGGTAGCTATATCATAAGCATAGGGGAAAGTGAGAATGAATTTTCAAGTTGTGCTCACCTTGTCCACCTTATGCAACAACTAAATATTAGATGAAGAGCTTTTTTTGCTGATAAACAACTAGGAAAAATGTTCATTCTCATTTGATTAAGTATTGTTGTTGAGAAGCTTGACTACATGGTTTTTGATTCATAGGTGATGAAAAAATTAAATTGTAAACATTTCATGGAATGTTGTGGGATCGACATCTTGGGTTCCAAACTTGACATGCAGCAAGAAGGATAAAGGTGAAATTATGGTAGAAATAGTAGTTGAAGCAAATGAATTGAAGCAACATGTGAATGCATGGAGGATTATGGTAGAAATAGTACTTGAAACAAATGAAGTGAAGCAACATGTTGATGTATGGAGATAAAGAAAAACCCCTTGCACAAGCATCCTATAACAGGATTTCAACACTTTGTGTAAGCTTGAATCATCCTGAGGATTTTGGGAGACATTGATATGGGATGATAGTAATTTTCTGTCAGTTTTTAAAGAGCGTTGAGGTTGATCTAAGGCCCCTACAAAGGAAAGAAGTTGGATGGAGTACCTAGAAGCCCTCGTTGTAGGTGGGGACAAGGTTTGAGAAGGTGGAAGAAGTTCTTAGAACCCTCATTGAAGGTGGAGATAGGTTTTGAGGAGTTCCAACCAGCTATTAAGGTTAGAACACCCACATTCTCACTTCTAAATTCAATCGCATCCTGGAAAAATTTGTAGCAGAGTAGAAAAGGGTTAATTCTGTAGTTAGATCCTAATTTTTTGGTCATGTTCGAATTACACAGTATAGTTTGGAATTATAAAAGTGTCAAAATCATATTGAACTCTAGTTTTTTAGAACACTTGAAATTTATATTGGACTATATTCGACTAGTTGGATTATTTGGACAGTGAACTCAGTTAACACTACAGTTTTTTTGTTGATGTTATATGAGATTTATGAAAGTTGACAGAAATATATCCCCTAGGTTTGGGGGCTAACCTAGAACAAAAAAATGAAAAAGGACCTAATGTTTTCCTTAAACTAAGTAGATGAGGGGAAGAAACCTACTTGGAATCTGTCGTATGTTTTTCTCCTTCTTTGGCTTGAATGCTCCAATCATAGCTCTAGCTACCAAAATTAGAACCTGCACAACTAGACATCATAAGCCAAGAAACTACAAGATCTATGCATCATCATCTATTTACTTTATTCAATAGATCAATATGTTATTGAAATATATGAAATAATGACATCACATATAGGAATAAAAGAGAACTCTTTGTATTGATATAAATGGAGTGAGTTACAACCATAAATAGGTGTTGATCTTGTAGAAGAGATCCTCCAAGTTGTTGACTTGTCCTTGCTTTGTCACAAAGTGTCCCTCCAATCACACTAAATTCATGAAAGGATAGCTCTTACATCAGCAACATAAGGGTAGAATCACTCTCCAAAATCCAACCCCTTGCATATGGAGGGCTATAAATATATATAGAAGTGAGGTAAGTTGGGATTTGTTACGATTTTACCAATATTGGGATTGAGATCCACTCTTGATGGGAGGATTGGATCTAAGGATAAGCGATGGAAACTCCAAGGTAGGATAGGATAGGATTCAAAAGTTTAATATGAGGTAAATGGTTACAATAACTCTTGGAAGCTTCTACAAATGGAGGCTTTTGGATTCTCTCTCTTTTTCTCGGATTTCTAGAAACAAAGTAGGTGAAAAGAGGGAAACCTGTAGGTCATCAATGCAGGCCACAATGGAGAAACCTGTAGTTGAACGTTGTCTAGCAAGAGGCCAGGGTGTGTTGTTCCTAAAAATAGCTTAGATGATGTAGCTTAGGGAAGAAATTGTGGGGAATGAGAGAATCATGCATAGGGATTTGTGCAATGATGATGTAAAGGGGGAATAGGATGTTGATTGATCACATTAGTAGGTTGATTGATCATGTGTGACAAAATATCCTATAATAGAGTGCCACCTAAAGTCCAAAGTCGGAGGTGATGATTGATGAATGAAGTGCTTTACCTTGTGACAAGTCGGGATCAAGAACAACTGGCGAGCTTCATCTTTTGTTACAATACATTTACATCATGACATATTTTTGCTGAGGGAGGCATACCTATACTCAACACATAAGCTAACGTAACATGTAAAATGATCAAAAGACATGTCCACTAATGACTGATGATGGAACCATGACTGGATCACTGTCAGTATGATCATAGCCATCATACATAGTGAACTTGTACAATCCTGAAATATTACCTTGGATGGAAAAAACCAGATCTGGGGTCTTACATCTCATTCACATGACCAATCAATGTACGAGTCTAACTAGTTGAATCAATGAGTTGAGGTCGAACATGTTAGACACCATATGATTACCATCCAATGATTTAAGTTGTTAACAGATGCAAGAGAAACCACTGATGATGTTAATCGATCTCAACTTACTCAAGTACAATCTATATGGTGTGAATAAATGAGTTGATGTCGAAAACCACACCGAATATTTCGGTCGAATTCCATTGATGTAAACCTATTGTCGATAGTGAGGACACTTCCCATTGATGTATGTAAGCACCAAGACATCGATGGGTATTTCTAAGTTAACTTCTTGGATATTGTGTTGATTTTGACAGGAAGCAACCCACCGCAGGAGGGCCTTGATGTATCCCCCATCAATGACATGAAACAGGTATCATGACTGAGACAGGATGATTAGAATGATGTTGATATGGAACTAGATTAGGAAAGGAAAACATGGAATGAAGGCTTAAGGGTATTGTAACGGATATCAACTAAATGAATTCTCTTGAACAAAACAACGACACTAAAATGGAGTTGGAAGCATTGACCCAAAACCGAAATGGAGGTTCTTTGAAGGTATGATGAACTGAAAGACAAGCATATTACCCAACCCAACAACCACGAAGATGAAGTGGAAGAGTGTCGTTTTTAGGAGCAAATCACTACCATTAACAAATGGACTACCCTGTTTTCCCAATTTCCCCAACCATACTGGTCAGTACCTCTTTATTATTTAACAAGCTTGATGAGGATAACATATGCTTGATCTGTAAGTCCATATTTTAGATGAATCCCTCAGAGTATATTTAACAAACCCTGAGAAGGAGTGGTTCGGCCTTCTCATGTTCGAAAATTCCATCGTTGTTTGATGTTTTAACGAGTCCAACAAAGGTAAAACTCATCATATTTTTCATGTTTAGAGAGTTTGAAAAAAAGATGAAAAAGAAAACTACAGATGTTCCTTTTCGTAGGTAGTCTCTTAAGTCTGAAAAGGTAGAAAAAAATACCCAAGAGAAACTCTTAGCCATGTTTGACTAAGGTATTCTTTTCTTTTAGTTAGTCTATCTATGTTCGGAAAAGGGTTAAACTTATACTGAGTAGACGTATTTTCATTTACTTTTACGAGTTTGAAAAGACAAGAGCTCAACAATATTTTCATGTTTTGGGAGTCTAAAAAGAGCTAAAAGAGGAATCCTCCTGGAGGAACGAGTGGTATAAATGGTATCAATTCATTCCAATCATGATGAAACTGCGCCAAACACATAAAGGTCAATAGGAAGGCTAATAATACCACCCATCGCAGTGGTTCCTCAGAAAAGGTTAAAAACCAAGTGAAAGCATATGATCGGCCAAGCAGGTGGTGATGATGAAATGAAAGAAAACCAAATCTCATATAGAAAAAATAGGCTGATAAAAATGGCAATAGCGAGGGATAAAATGGGAATGGTTTCATTTTTACAAAATCTGGAAACATGTGAAACTATGCTTGAAATTGGTTTCATTTCTACGCAAGGTTGAAACAGAGAAAATTGACGCTTGAAATTGGTTTACACGCCCCCAACATAATGACTCAATTCGAGGTACATGCCCCACAAGTTTCATTTCGTGCACCTAAGTAGACTACTAGGTACTAACAGGTGGATGTAACGAAGGTTCATTTACGAGATCAAGTGAAAGACTCGACTGGGAATTCACGAGATCTAATTAGAGACTCTAATTGAAATGGGATTTATTTCATTTTTTATCGAGCTTGACACTGGAAAAGAACTATGCTCATAGGAACCTATTTCAATTTTAACGAGGTTGACATAGTAAAAGAACTATCCTCATAATAACTTGTTTCATTTTTTAGTAAGCTTGACATAAGAAAAGGAAATCTTCTCCTAAGAACCTTGATTCATTTTTTGACACAAGACAAGGAACTTTGCTCCAGGAACCTTGTTTCATTTTTTAACAAGTTTGACACAAGAAAAGGAACTTTTTTCTAAGCTTGACATAAGAAAAGGAACTCTGCTCCGATCCTGATCATGGCCTCTGAGAGACCATGGCTTCCAAGAGGTTCTCATCAGATGGGAGAACAATTCTCTGGAAGGGATATATATCAAGGGATCCAATGGAAAGACCATAATCCAATGCCCCCAGTAAATGATGCACTACATCACATACTAGATCTAGGTTGAAAGAAGTTTAGTAGACAATGAAAGGCTCATCCTCAGTAGTAGGTACCTGAATGGGATAGGTTTCCACATAATTAACCTATGGCGGGGAAGATACCACTTGCACATCCAAAACACTTAGGGAAGTAGGATGATTTACGTTCAATTCGAGACCAACAAATGAATATTGATCGATAGCCACAATTCATCCATCATGCAGGAAGAAAATCACTCGAAAGAGTGTGGATACAACAATATTCACAACATAAACATAGTCTCGCCCTTCAATCAAATTGAAGTCCAAAGGGTCTATCACAACTATAACATCAATACATACAATTTTTCCTCCCAACTTAATAAGAAACTGAGGAATGATCCCTAAGGGTTGACTGGTTCTTTTGTTAAAAGCTAACATATTCAAAGCGGCAGACACAAGTTATGGGGAACCTAAAGCTTTCCAAGCAGAGGAGGATAGAATACTAACAGAAGCTCCCTCATCTATAATAGTGTGATGGATGTCCTTATTATAATCCTCTACCATGATCTTAAAAGGCATGTAAGAAGGGAGACGAGGTTCTGTCAATCCACTCCAATCAAAGGAAATGACCCGTTTCCTTGGAGGGGTTTCGTAGGGATGGGAGAAATTCTCCTTTGTCTGGTAGAATCAGAAGAAACAAGAAGAACCTGGATGGTATAAAGTTCACTCTCTATGGGAAAGGTACGATCAGATGAAGGTGGAATCAAGTCAACCGTTTTCTCAACCAATGATTGGTCAGGAATAGATTCATGGGATTAACGTTCAAAGAGAGTGGGATTGATTGGAGATGGATTCTGATCAATCACTTCATCAACTAGTAGAGGATTGGGATAAAGCTTCTAGTAACCAGTTGGAAGTCCTGGCTAAGAAGCTATAAGGTTTTGCAACACCTTTGAGGCTTCGTCAATATAAGGAAAAAGTTGAATAGGATGATTCCCTTCACATAACTTACAAGGAACTTTGACTTTACCCTTTTTCCCATGGACCTTACTATCACTAGTTGAGGGTTTGTAACCGATATGATCTAAAGAAGCTGATGACAAAAGATGATGTAAGCCTATGGACCACACTTCTAATACCTTGGGAATACCAAGAAAATATTTAAGAAGGTGGTCACCCTTACATAAGATGCAAGGGAATTTAACTTTATAGGGATGATTGGAATATTTTTCCATACTAGTTGTGTCTATAGAAATGGTTTCTTATTTCCCCCTTGCTTATTTCTATTCTTCTTCTTCATCCTTTTATTCTTCTTCTTAGATTCTTGGCTACTAGAATCAAGAATTTCACCAGGAAAAGAGGAAGAAAGGGATGAATAAACAATATACAAAGAAGGAAAATGGTCAAATTTATGATCAACTTAAGGTTGATATTTTTTAGGTGGAGCAGAACTTGGTTGATAAGTAGTTTGAACATTCGGAACCATAATAGTTGAAAAAACACAAACTAGCAAACCAATCGTAAATCTGGGAAGGGACAACATTTCCATATAAAGAGCACCAATATTTCCAAAAGAAGGAAAAGCACCAGGATTCCTATCAGAGGTGTTTCCTTTACTGGTGGACTCAGGAACTATTTCTATTAGTCTCAACCTAAGATTTACTAAGGAGTTGTTCCAGAGTAACGATATTTTTCCGCAGTCAATTAATTGATTTTAGAAATTAAAGACACAAACAAAAAAAGGGTAACTAGGCATAAAGGTTTACCAAGAAAATGTGAACTACAATATACACCTTGGCAAACTAGGGACCTAATGTGCGTACAAGTGATCTCCCCAAATGTTGTGTTTGGTTTATCACGATCTACAAGGCGATAGACTTGGTTACTTATGGATGGATAGCATCCTATTTGGGACTCCCAAAATATACGCAATGGTACGTGGGAGTGCAGTTCGTAGTAGTGTTTCCTAATGCATAGTAATTTACGTGTGTGGAGCGCCACCAATACACTTGAAGGTATGTGGAGTATGGTCCTATACACTCATATACGTGGAATGGTATTTCACCCCTTCGATGTAATGCTAGAAAACAATGATGGCTCCTACGTTTAACAACGCTAGAACACGTCTCCAGCCTAGACCTCTATACATGTCATTATGTTTCAAATGCTCCTTAGGTTAATTGAAGTGAATTTTAGAGTTGATCTTGAATTAGATTTCAATTTCAAGGCTTAAAACTCGATGTCACCTAAACAAACCTATGATGAAACTAATATGATAAAAATAACTCTTTCAATTTGAATGAAAGCTATATACTATAGGGAAGAGGTGAAAACAATGATGCAACAATAAAATATGCAGCAAACAATGGCTTACTAACTAGATCTTTCAATTTCACTATTTCAATTTAATTCAAAGCATTAAAAGATGCTAGACTATGCCATGTAATCTATGCATGATTCCCTTGAAAACTATTCAAATTTAATCTATACAAAATTTCCTTTCCAGTTGTGAAAATGAGAATTCTAACTATGCAAATGTGATCATGCAAGAGAATTCTTCAAAACAAACACAATATTATTCCAATGAAATCAAACATAATCTGGGATTTCATGAACAGAGGACTCAAACTGAAATTGGGTGAAATTTTCAAAAATGAAAAGAGATGACACCCAAAGGTGATTAATACTCGTAAAAAAATCAACCCCCCCACCCCTGAGGATTGAGGGGGATTTTTTTTTTACAAAAATGAAAGAAAAAACATGCAATTTCACACTAGGGAATTCCAACTTCACACACAAAACCCTAAATGCAAATGCATATATTTTTCTCTTCAACATACTTAATTTTCGAAATGAAGAAAACTAAGATGAAAATGTTTAATCACTTATTCAAACACACTTTTCGGAATGAGGACTAAAACAACAATTCAGTCAAGCGATCGATAATCAAACAAAACAAGTTTGCAAGCGACCTAATGATAACCAAAAAAAAATTGAAACCAATTCTTACCAAAGGCAATAAAACATAAATGCAAACAAGATGGATGCTTCAAAGAGACCACAAGACACTCAAGGCTCAAGGAAGGTCAGTTAGAAGTACATTTATCAAAGCAACACTGAGTAAACAAGAAAAGTTTTGTACAAAAACAGGGATCACCGCAGGTGCAGAAGAGGCGCCAGTGCTCTGCAATGCAGGTATAGAGAGGGCCCAAGTGGGGTGAAATGCAGGCACATAGAAGGCCCAGGTGCGGTGTCACACTCTGTCAGCAAACCAAAGGGTGTGTTAGTCCTGGGAAAGAGGATTTTAGTACAAAAATTACAAACAAGACTCAATGTAATCACCTCCTCGGTTTGTTCTTGGTTGGTTAAAGTATCGAAGGTCTATAAAAGAGGTAAATCAAACACAATTGACAAAAAAAACACCAAGGGAATTCATATTTCTCCCTAGTATGGTCACAAATTTGTCATGTAGGATTTATGACCGCGGACAGAAATATCTCCCCTAGGTTTGGTGGCTAACCTAGAACAACAGAATGACAAAGGATCCAATGTTTTCCTTAAAGTAAGTAGATGAGGGGAAGAAACCTACTTGGAATTTGTCATATGTTTCACTCCTTCTTTGGCTTGAATGCTCCAATCCTATCTCTAGATGCCAAAATTAGAACCTTCACAGCCAAACAACATAAGCCAAGAAATTACGAGATCTATGAAACATCATCTATCTACTTTATTCAACAGATGAACATGGTATTGAAATATATGAAATAATTACATCACATGTAGGAAAATAAGAGAAAACTTTGTATTGATGTAAATGGAGTGAGTTACAACCATAAATAGGTGTCAATCTTGTAGAAGAGCTCGTCTAAGTTTTTGACTTGTCCTTCCTTTATCAGAAAGTGTACCTCCAATCATCGAAAATGAATTAAAGGATAGCTTTCACATCAGAAACATAAGGGTATAATCACTCTCCAAAAGCCAACACCTTGGATATGGAAGGCTGTAAATATTTAGAGGAGTGAGGTAAGTTGGGAGTTCTTATCCTTTTACCAATATTGGGATTGAGATCCACTCTTAATGCGATGATGAGATCTAAGGATAAGGGATGGAAACTCCAAGTTAGGATAGGATAGGATTCTAGAGTTTAATCTAGGGTAAATGGTTACAATAGATCTTGGAAGCTTCTGTAAATGGAGGCTTCACGATTCTCTCTATTTTTCCCAAATTTCTAGAACCAACCCAGGTGCAAAGAGGGAAACATGCAGGTGATCAACGCATGCCATAGTGGAGCAACATATAGGTGAACGTTGTCCAGCAGGAGGCCAAGGTACGTTGGTCCTAAAATTGGCTCAAATGATATAGTTTAGGGAAGAAACTATGGGGAATGAGAGAGTCATGCATAGTTCTTTGTGCAATGATGATGTAAAGGGGGGAATAGGATGTTGATTGACCATATTATGAGGTTGATTGACGAGGTATAAAAAATTAGTCTATAACAGTTGAACCATAATGTTATGTTGTATTGTTGATTTTTTATACTAGCAGATATATTTTTTACTAGTTTATCTTGTGAATTGCAAAGAAAATTGTTGAATAAAACCTAATTGTGCAAGAAATCTTAGGGAAAAATTACCCTATTTTGTTACATGTGAAACCATAAGCCAATATCGAAGAGTATTGTTTGTTTTAGGGCAGTTTTGAGCATGTATGTTTTAAGGTATGGTGAGTGGATAGAAATCATACATGCTTGTATACATTGTTACCCAACAAAAAGTTTTGAAGCCAAACTGAACAATTTTGAAGAATGAATAAACCACATAACCATTTTGTTGCTTTGTTTCTTAGCCTTTCCTTGTGGCCTTAGAAAATAATTTGTCTCCTTAGACGTGACCCTATCAAATCAATGTTTCCTCTGATGCGACTTTAGCATATCAATGTCTTGGCACTCAAACCGCATTCAAGATAATGAAATTGAAGCCGATTGTTTTGGTGCTCAAGAATAGAGACATTGTTCCATTGAGTGAAACAACATAAGAACCTACCAACTATTAGAAGATTTGTTAAAATATCCAGTAGAAGATACAATGAATGACTTGATTGAAAAGAACAATTATATAGATATAATAATAAGCCTTACGTGTTCATTGTTGGTGGAAGGTTCGTCGAAGAAAGATAGTGTGCTACATTCCTTCATGAAGCACTGATTGATTGAGCCATTGAGAAATTATGTTTTCTATTGGTGGAAGAATCACCGAAGAAAGACAATGCCCTACACTCCCTCATGAAGAATTGAGTGATTAATCCACTAAGCGATTAAACCATTGAGTGATTGAGTGAGGGTTTGAATGAATCCCTTCCTTGCACATTCCCTCACAAATGAAGGATTTGTTTATTGATTGATGGATGGGTGTGATGGAAGGTTAGATATATTTAGAAGCCTCACATGTTCGTTGTTGGTGGAAGGGTCATATAAGAAAGACAATGGGCTTCATTTCCTCATGAAGAATTAATTGACTGGGCCATTGTGGGTGAAAATGTGAAGTTGGGTTACACTTTTGTGAGAAATGCCTCCGAAAAATTCCCAACCTCATTTTTTCGGCCGAACAATTTTATTTTTTTTGGCCAAATTCCCTAAATTTATTCTACCAAACTATTATACAAACATTCGACCAAACTTTTGGTCATTTAGACTAACGTCGATTGTTAAACTGAATTTTCGTCGGAGTTGAAAAAGTTGGCAAAAAAATTGTTCGGCTGAAAATATTGTTCGGTCGAACTAGTTGTTCAGATGAACTAGGTTTTTTGGCCAAATTATTTATTCAGCAAAAAAAATGTTTATATATGTGTCGGGCCATACATTGTTGTGAATTTTTTAGCTCTGTTGATTTGTCTTTTGTGTGAAATCCAAGCATTGTTGCTTTATGTTGAGTGATCTGTTGCCGAGAGTTGTTGTGTTGTGTGGTCTGTTGCTAAGCATTGTTGTGTGGTATTTTACCAAGCAATGTTGTGTGGTATTTTTTCGAGCGCTGAAACCAACAAGGTGATTGACACATTTTGTTTTCTATGAATTTTTCAATTTAGTGAAATATTATTTATGATATTTGTGTAATTTTTTTGTTTTTGTTTTTGCAGTGTGGAAGATTTCTCTCCTCGTCACTAGAAGCTCCTCATCTGGAACAGGTAAGTCATCATCGCTAATAAATTCTTTTAGTAGAGAATAAGCTCCTTGTATCCAGTAGGAAATTAAGCCAAGCAGTAAAGGTTGCTGCTATTGTTATAGAAATATTTGGGCACTACAACCCCAAACTCATATGTTCATAAACTAAGGGCTACTTAAGTCCCTAAAAGTGTTGTTTCATAACCTAAAGGATCATGGTAAACTGATTACATAATTTCCCAGAAGTTCCACCTAAAAATCCACTCAGAACTGGCCAAAACTGGACCATACAGACTGCTCCATGGGCAAGGTGCGATGCATACTAGCTGCCAAACTAGCCAGGTGTGATGCATACCGAAATGGCCTTTTGTGGGGTGCAATGAGCGAGAATAGAAAAATGGCAGAGACAGTTTGCTAAGTGGATGATCATGGAATCTTCCAAAAACTTCTCATATGACACTTGCCTCTCTGAATTCACCCAGGGATGAGCAAGAGATCCAAGAAATCTCCAAGTGGAACCAAGAACTATCATTGGAATGACACTAATCAAAAACCCAGAGCTGACTCACACCCTTGCAAGACATCTATAAATGGATCCCTCATCTGAGAGATCTAGAGGCTGGAATTTGGTATTTTGTAAGGAAGTGTTGTTGGTTTGTTGGTGAGAAGAGACATTGCATTGTTGGGTGATTTGCTTGTTCATGAGGTGAAGAGGGCTTCTACATCGGGAGGATGATGCTAGATCATATAGCTGGGTTGTAATCCTCTCTTTCACTACTATTAATAAAGTTCTTTGAGTTTTCCTCCATATAATCGTGTATTTGTGAATCTTATTGTTTATGAATGCAATTGTATGGTCAATGTGTTTCTGATTCTGCATTGTTTATGATGTTTTAGATGGAGATGCTTTGATGGTTTTCTGTTACTTTGACTCTACAAGTACTCTTTGAAGCGGGACAAGTAGGAGAGGAGTGGCAAATTCTATCAAGGGAAAGGGAAATCAAGCTAGGATCAAAGCGAGAGATCCAAGTTGGTCCTCTTTTCTTCCCTCTAATTTATCACACTTAAAGGAACTCTTGAAAGGCTTTCATTGTTTGTTTCTAAGATAGCTACCCATCTTAGTGGGACTAGTAGTTCGAATCGACACTAGTTTTCCCTGAAAAAAAATGGTGACTCCACTAGGGAACGAATAGTTCGTTTTGTTTGATTATTTTTTTCTTTATAAACTACAGACGGAGCCTAAAGTTAGCCAACTAGCCTTCGAAATGCCTTTGCTATGCAATTGCGAAGTAGATGAATGCTGCTTCAGTCAATCTCCAGGTTGGTTTATGAACTGAACATCTGACTTACAAAGCATTCTAAGTGCCCTTGTGGTAGCTCAGAACCTCATAAGATCTTACCCCTATGCTTTTTTTTTACTGTCCATCATTACTCAACCTAAATCACTAAACTTAGCTGCAAATTTTGAGCAAAAACCAAGCTCAGTTTTGCTCCCTAGCCCATCACACTGTATGTAACTGTGCAACCTAGATGCATCACACCTCTCGTGTGTTGCAGGTGAGATGCATCCCTATTTCCCTGTGTTACAGGTGCAATGATTGAGTGATACTGCTTTCTCTCTCTGAAAGTTGGTTTTATTTCTCCTTGTTTTCAGCGTTATTCAGTAGTTTTGTTGTACATGATCAATATCTTCTTACTGAAACCTTCTTCCTTCACATATTTTAGCCTCCATCAGTTAGCAATTGTAAATGTTTTTGTGTATTTGTGAATCATTTACAGTCTTCCATTATCGAAAGTAGCTTAATCGAACTGTCATTTTTTATGCAAGTGTCGTAACTGTCATTTTGAATCAAGAGAAGAGTGTCGTAAAGTCTTCCTCTTCTAGATAGTTGATTGTACTTTTGTCATTGTACTTGATTTAAGTTATTAGTATTTGAAGTATCGTTTTGTAATTTTCAATTCGAAATCGAAAAGTTTCGTCATAGTCTTCCTTTCGCTTTGAAAAGAAATTGTTAGAAATGTCACTTTGAAAGAAAATAGTTTAGATCTGTAATTAGCTTTCCTTTTTGGCATTCACACATTAAGAAAGTGGAAAATAAATACATGCATGTGCATTTGCATTTTGACTGCATGCGAAATTTTATTTAGGAAAGTTCATTTAGTGTGTGCTCTATGCTCTCTGCTGAAAGAAAAAATCATAATCTTCTTTCCTTTGTAGCTAGGATTTTCATTGCTAAAAGAACATAAACAACTGTTTATCATTTTAGATTGCATATTTATGAATTTGACATATACATCACACGGTGAACCTTGAAAGACAAACTTCTAAGCAAGATCAACTCTAAAATAAATCTCAAAGAACATAAAAACACTTTGGAACCTAACACAACACATCTAGAAGTCTAGGCTAGAGACGTGTTCCGGCGTCGTAAAACCTGGTAACTATTGTTTTCATCGAAGGTTAGGTGATTCCTCCTCTTTGATACAACAAGTGCCAGTGCGGACTTGTGCTCCCCGTACCGTCGATTATATATTGGGAGACCACAATAGGCTGATACCCTTTATCCTTAAGAAGTCGTGTCTGCCGGCCTATCGATAGCAATGCACTGAACACAGCATTCGGGAAGATTGACTGTCGTGCATAAGTCCTTGGTAATTTCTCTATCATTTATCACCAAGGTGTATTTTGTAGTTTTGCGAACGGTTTGTTAATCCCTCTGTCTAGATTTTCCAGAGTAGTCACTTTCGCTCCTTTTTGACTCCTTAAAAGAAAAGGTCCATTTGAGCACTTGTCACTTAGGCTCATTAAAAATCGAAAGTGACTAGAGTCACCTTTAACTTTTTCTCGACTCTTAAAAATTGAAAAATCAAGTTGCGTCAAAGTGTCTTTAAAAATTATTTTAATTGGAATAACATCCATGTTCCTTCGTTGATCTGAGGTTGAGATAATGGAGTCCACCAATCAAGGGATCCCTCTTGGAGGGAATCCTAGTCCTTTCTCCTCTTGGGGAGATATTGGTTCTCCATATATGGCTACATTGTCCCTTCCAGGAATCACAATTGGCCTGCCATTATGGCTTTTCTCGACCTCTGTCGTTCAAAACACCGTAATTCCTCAACAATCTAATCAGCAACTAGATGATACTGAAGTTACCCCTTCACCTTCTACTTCATTTGTTTCTCCTTCACCTTCTTCCTCTTCACTTGGTGGGACTAGTGACACTAAAAACCAAGTAGCTGAGAAGAAAAAGAAAGGAAAGGAGAAGAAGAAGAAGCCAGCTAAACAAGGGAACAACAATGCATCATTTGTAGGAATTTACAGGGTAAGTTCCTCAGACAGAACACCAAAGGACACCGCTCACAAACAGATCAAAGATCAATACACTAGTATTTTGACGTGGTTAAAACCCTCAAAGAGGGAAACAGTCCACGACCTGAGCCAACGCGGCCACTTCAGGCAATTTATTAATAAAAGAATGAAAATTTACATATGCTTCTCTCATAGATGGATTACCCTACAAATGACCCTCCATGCGCTTTAAATAGAAATCATGGACCAATCGGGTGTTAAGCCACGGATCAAGTGTCAGTAATACCAAGGAGAGAATGAACCGTCAGATCACTACATATCGTGACTGTCGGATTGTAAGTTACAGAATGTACATAGTAAAGAAACACACTTTACCTAACTCTATACTAGACCAAGTTGTACTTAACTATTTCCTATGTGTCGGAATATCCTAACATCCCCCCTTAAGAACAACTTGGGATAGGATTGAAGGATTTACAAATATGACACAATAGGAGAAGGAAGGAGGAACTGGAGCCTATCCCCCCTTAGTGACAACTTCCTGAACTCCAACCATAAATAGAAGTTTAGTGAACTTCGCCTCTGTGAGAGCCTTTGTAAAGATGTCTGCAACTTGATCATCCGTTGAACAATATTGCACTTCAAGAACATGGTCATGAATGAGATTTCTGATGAAGTGCATGTGCAGTTCAATGTGTTTTTTGTGCTGATGTTGGACTGGATCTTTGCATAGCTGAATGGCACTTTGATTATCACACCAAAGTGTAGTCGGATGCTGCTGCTGAAAGCCAAACTCTGACAGGATCTGACGAAGCCACAAGGCTTCCTTACTAGCTTCTACGGCACCACGATACTCTGCTTCTGCTGAAGAAAGAGAAATGACACCTTTTTTCTTGCAAGCCTATGTAATAGGTCCTGAACCAAGAGTGAACACATAACCTGCAGTAGACTTCCGATCATCAGGGTCACCAGCCCAATCGAAATCAGTGAAACCAACCAATAGAGGAGCTGCTTTGGCACTGTAATGAATCCCAAACTGAACTGTACCTCGAACATAACGAAGTATTCTTTTAGCTGCTTTCCAATGACTTTCATGTGGGTTTTTCATAAACCGAGCAACAAGGCTAACGGCAAAGGAAAGGTCAGGACGAGTATGGGTTAGATACAAAAGTTTTCCTACAAGTTGACGGTATAAGGTAGCATCAACTTCAGGAGAAGTACAAGTGACTGAAGGTTTGACTCCAGACTGAAAGGGAGAACGGGCTGGCTTACAGTCTTCCATGTGAAAATGGCGTAGAATATCACAGGCATACTTGGACTGAGAAAGGGAAATACCTTCCTTGGATTGCAAGACTTGAAGACCGAGAAAATAATGTAAGTGTCCTAAGTCTATCATTTCAAACTTCCTTTTAAGGCTAGACTTCACATGGTTTATAAGGTTGGGATCACTACCAGTCAGGATAAGATCATCAACATAAAGAACAAGAATGATAAGAGACTTGCCCACTTTCTTGGTGTAGACAGTATTGTCAGAATGACACCTAGAGAAGCCAGATTCTGAAAGAAAGTTATCCATTTTGGCATACCAAGCTCGAGGAGCTTGCTTGAGACCATAAAGGGATTTCTTAAGCCAACATACAAGGCTGGAGTCTGTTTGTATAAAGCCAATAGGTTGTTCCATATAGATTTCTTCATGCAAGTCCCCATGCAAGAAGGCGAATTTAACATCCATCTGATGGACTTCCCATTTGAAAGAAGCAGCAAGGGAAAGAACAAGACGGATATAGTTCATTTTGGCAACAGGGGAGAAGGTTTCAGTGTAGTCAATGCCTTCAACTTGTGAAAAACCCTTAGCAACAAGACGAGCTTTATGTTTATCAACTTTCCCATCTGGTCCATACTTGGTTCTGTAAACCCATTTGCATCTAACAAGTTTTCGTCCCTTTGGTAGAGGAACAAGATCCCATGTATCACTTTCCAATAATGAATGATATTCTTCATTCATAGCTGCTTCCCAATCTCGATGGCCTGAAGCTTCTGCAAAGGTGTCAGGATCATAATTCACTGAAGCTTGAGCCAGTAAAGAAGAGGCTCTCTCGAACTGAGAACGTGTATGTCGCTGATCCGTAGGATCATCGGCAAGATCACCTGCTGCATCCCGAGTAGCACGGACCCATTTTGGAAGCTGAGGAGCTGAAGGAGGATCCTGAGAAGGTGGGGGAGGATTTTCATCCTCGCTTTCATCATCTGAAGAAGAAATATTTTCAAAAGTAGAAAAGATAGGGAGAGGTGGCACATCTGCTGAACTAGGCTCGCAGGCCGATATATTTTCAGAAAACTTTACATCTCTTCTAATGATAACATTTTTGGACTTATGTGGAATAAGTCTATATCCTTTGACATCTTCAGAATATCCAACAAAAATACATTTTTCACTCTTAGGTTCTAAAGCTTTATGTTTCTCACCTGGAATATGGGCCCATGCTTCACTTCCAAAAACACGAAAGTGACTTACATCTGGTTTGATTGAGCTCCATGCTTCTTCTGGAGTGATATTCTTTAAAACCTTAGTAGGAGTGCGATTTATTATGTAATTTGCACAGTTAATTGCTTTTGCCCAATAATTAAGACTAAGTCCTTTAGATTGAAGCATACAATTAGCCATTTCCTTTAAGGTGCGATTCTTCCTTTCAGCTACACCATTTTGTTGTGGATTATATGGAACAGTATGTTGCAGTTGAATTCCATTCTCAGTGCAAAAGTTGATGAATGTGTTTTTAACATGTTCTCCGCCATTATCAGATCTTAGCTTAAGAATTTGATGTCCAGATTGTTTTTCAACAAAGGCCTTAAAGGCCAAAAACATGTTAAATACTTCACTCTTGAGTTTTAAGAAGTATACCCAAGTGCGTCTGGAGAAATCATCAATGAAAGTTAAGAAATACTTGTAGCCAGAGAATGAAGCAACTGGAAGTGGACCACATAAATCACTATGCATGAGCTGTAAAGGGGCTGAGGCGTGCCAAGAGGCACGTTTTTCAAAATCGTCCCGATGATGTTTTCCGAGTACACATCCGGAACAAACACCATCTCTGCAAGATACCATTGGAAGACCTGTCACCATATTTTCTTTACATAGATTCTGAAGAGAGCGATAGTTTAAGTGACCAAATCGCTCATGCCAAAGTTTGCTCACTTCATCATTATGAGCAATAAATATTGAGGGAAGATTTGATGACCCAAAGTTGTGAAACTTATACAACCTTGTAGAATCATCAGCAATGCCAATAGCTAAAATCTATCTAGGATCTCTTAGGTCCTTAATTACAACATCGTGAGGTGAAAATTCAACGATTTTACCTTCACCTGAATTAGTTATCTGATATACAGATAGAAGGTTTCAGGATAAGGTTGGAACACATAATACATCATTAAACTGACCATTGTCTATATGAACAGTTCCAGTCCCTACAACACTAAGAGATCTATCATCACCATCATATATATTTTTGGTGTTACAATCATTTAAAGAAGAAAACATGGCTTTGTTTTTTTCCATGTGATAAGAAGCTCCAGAATCAATGAGCCACTCATGAGAATGAGAAGAAGAAGATACATTTAGTGCATAGCCAGACCGAGATGCTTGACAACCACATGCAGAAAGTGCCATTCCTGAAGATGAAGTTGAAGTTGAAGAGTTCTCCAAATGGATGTTATGCTTCTTCATTGCTGCTTCCAAGGCTTCCATCTTCTTAAAGCATTTGGATTCTAAGTGGCCATCTCGATTACAAAAGTTGCAATGTCTATCAGTCTTCTTCCCTTTGTTTTTATTTGTCTTATCATTTTGTTGAAATGATTTTTCATTTTGAGGCTGAAATTGCTTAGGACCCTTGTTTGGTTTAGGACCATTCTTTTTAGGATACAACTTCTTAGGATTCTTTGGATTTGGTTGTTGTTGGGCAGCTAATGCTTTCTTAGAAGAGTTTCCAAGATGAATAAGACCAAGGTGTAAGAGTTTTTCTTGTTCTCTTATTAAAGAATCACAAAAGGAATCAAAGGAAGGGGACTTGTAGGTTTGTCCTTGAGAAATGAAGGTTTCTCTTGTAGAATGGAAGGTGGAAACAAACACAGAATAGGCTGGTCCCAACTTAGTAAGAATGGAGTAGATAAGTCTACTATCTTCTTTCTTAACTTTAACACCTTCCAAGAGAAGTCTAAGGGTCTTGAACTTGGACAAAAAATCTTCAATGCAAGAAAAATTATTGGGGTCCAATGTAAGCAATTCATTTTCAAGTTGATGGGCTTTAAGTTCATTTTTAATTCCAAAGACTTTAGTAATTTGTTGGAGTGCTTCATCAGGAGTATCAAGTTCTGCAATATGGAATCTAAGATCTGGAGAAATAGACATCCCTATTAACCCACGTGCTTGGTCTTGCCTATTTTCCCATTTAGCTGCCTTATCTTCATCTTTCGGTTTGGTCTCTTGGCCTGTGGCTATTCTGTAAAGACCTTTACTTCTAAGTAAATCCACAATGTAGGACCACCATTGGAAGTAGTTAGTGCTATCAAGAATGACTTGGCATGGAATTTCCATTTTTAACAGAAACTGAAGCTGTAGATGTTGAAACTAAGTGTACCAATGGAAAGATCTCGAAAAATTAGGCCGTTTCAAAAAAACGTTTCTGAAAACGGCTTCCGGATGAAGAAGTTATGGCTTTTTGAAAAAAAATTGACGAAGTCGCCGATGAAGTGCGGGAATGTGCGGAAATGAAAAATCCGCCCCCACAAAGTGGAGACTTGAACCCAAGACCTCTACTCTCATAAATTAGCTTTGCACCAAGTGAGCTATACAAAAAGTTTGAGAGAGAGAGAGAGAGAGAGAGAGAGAGAGAGAGAGCCCAAGACCTCTACTCTCATAAATTAGCTTTGCACCAAGTGAGCTATACAAAAAAGTTTGAGAGAGAGAGAGAGAGAGAGCGGGGGGGGGGTTGATGCTTTGGGTTGCGTGCTTGCTTTGAGAAAGATCTTTTTCCCTACAAAACAAAAAACACAAAACCCAACACGGACATACAAAAAAAACGAACCTCACGGCTCGAAGTTAGCTTTAGCTGGAAACTAGATCTTTTCAAAAACGAACCTTGCAACTCAAAATTCTAGCCGGAAACTAAATATTTTCCTCAATGTTTCTGATTTTCCGAGATCACACTAAGGTGCAGCGGAAAAGAGCATACGCATGAGAAAAATTCTTCCTTTCTGTTTCTGATTTTCCCACATCGCACAGAGTCGTAGGGCAAAGAGCATAAGCAGAAATGAAAGGTATAGATCCGGTAATAAAAAAAGGCTAAATAAACCGAAACCGAAATAAACAGAGAGAAAATAACTGTAAACTGCAAATAAACACTGTATACCTCCAGATCTTAAAAATGATGCAACTAGTGCTACCGGAAACCTTTTCGCGTGAAACGAAAGGGATTCCTCACTGGAACAGATGCTCCCAACACAACAGAGCAGTCCTCTTGGCCCGAAAGCAGTCAGAAACAGTAGATCTAGGAAACGGTTGTCGGATGTAGTTCTACCGGCTTTAGATTTGGATCACCAACGGACGCGGCCCTCAAATAGCTCCAATACCATGTAGGAATTTACAGGGTAAGTTCCTTAGATAGAACACCAAAGGACACCACTCACAAACAAATCACAGATCAATACACCAGTATTTTGACGTGGTTAAAACCCTCAAAGAGGGAAACATTCCACAGCCTGAGCCAACGCGGCCACTTCAGGAAATTTATTAATAAAAGAATGAAAATTTACATATGCTTCTCTCATAGACGGATTACCCTACAAATGACCCTCCATGCGCTTTAAATAGAAATCATGGACCAACCGGGTGTTAAGCCATGGATCAAGTGTCGATAATACCGAGGAGAGAATGAACCGTCAGATCACTACATATCGTGACTGTCGGATTGCAAGTTACAAAATGTACATAGTAAAGAAGCACACTTTACCTAACTCTATACCTAACTCTATACTAGACCAAGTTGTACTTAACTATTTCCTATGTGTCGGAATATCCTAACATCATCCGGCGAAAATCCACACACTAAAGTTTCCAAACCAAAAACTCCATGCGCAATTTGCAAGGAGATACATTACCATCGAGATTGCCCTTGCATCCCGCAAATCTTGAGAGAATGGTCTCCCCGGTTGCACCATTCAGTGTCATCAACCTCTGACAGTCAGGTTAACAACACACCATCAACTAGTGAAAACGAGGTCAATAGACAGAAATGAAAAGTCAAAGTTCCATGTAGGTTATGTGAAGGTGATCATACTCTTCATCATTGTCCTTTTCTAGACGAAGCCAAAAGAATTTTGGATAACCGTCCTGCTTCACCGCAACAACTTCCACCTAGATATAGGAAACTCTTACCAAGTCCTTTGCTAGTTGAAAACATGATTGACATAACTCAATTGTCAATCGAATCACCTATCATTGAAAATGAACCTTCTAAGTCCACACTGGACCAAAGTCAACTGGTCGAGATGGCAGTCGACCCAGTCGTGCCTTCAGAAGGCCCACCTTCAGATGATGCAATTTCCAAAGAGAATGAGAACGACACCGTTCAAATTCTTTTTGTCGATACAGAGTCTAATGAACTTGTGGGCAATCCACCCATTCCTTCACAACAGGAAGAGAACCCCGCAGTTCATGAAACTTATCCAAACATTTATCTGGTACCTCCTCCAAGCAGTCTAGTCATTTTCTTTGATTGGAATCAACTAGCAAAACCCCGCCTTCCATCTAATGTACCATTCCAAATCATAGTACAAGTTTACAAAATGATCGTGCCTAGCATTATCATAGATGAAGGGGCTCCAGTGAGTATCCTTTCCTCAACTGCTTGGAAATCGCTTGGTTCGCCATCGCTTTTGCTTGAAAAACAAAATTTGTCAGGCTTCAACAAAGGAACCAGTCGACCGTTAGGGATCCTTCCAAAGTTGCTGATAACTTTGAGAAAGAAAACCGTTCATTTGAACGTGATGGTAGTCCAAGGTCCACTAGATTACAATCTACTCCTTGGACGTGACTATATATATAGCATGGAAGCTATTATTTCCACATTCTTTCGAGTGATGTGTTTTCCACATGAAGGCAGACTGGTGCAACTTGTTGACCAGCTTTCATTTCCTAGTTCAAACACAGCTATGAATCAACCATCATCCCTAAATGGTCACTTCACATCAACAATGTCTCTTTAACCTTCATTCCATCCACCTAATTACGCGAGTAGTTCGATGAGTGTGATGAAGTCTAGGGGGAATGCACCCTAGTCTGCTTCGGCAAGCGAACCCAGAGGAAAAGAGAGATTTTCTTGAAAGATTATAATGCTTGGATTGAAAAACATTCCCGTGTAGGTTATGTGATCAGTCTGATACACTTATTTCCTTTGTACGATTGTGATTGGAAGCTCACACCATTCACCTTCATACGTTATGTGATTGGAAGCTCACACCAGACACCTTCACCCATTTCGATGGACAAAGCAAAGGAAGTGTTTTTGTCTGCCGACAGAAACAATCCTGACTAACCATAAGGACTTCCATTTGGTAACCTAGAAACTCCCCTTTTACTGAAACACCTAGGGGCATGCAAACCTTTGTATGCAAGTGAAAAACGACCTTTGATTTTCTTAGTTTGTAGGTTCTGAACCCTTTAACCTCGTAGCTCAGTCGTTTCTAGCTTGCATAAAAAAGGACATGAGCACATGTTATAGTAAGAGTAATAAATCTACCAAGAGACATTATCAAAAGACTGGTAAGAGTAATGTTCCCGCAAGGTTCAAGCTCGTTAAAAAATCAACCTGCACTAAGCATAGTTTCTCCTGATCCAAGCTCATTAAATAATGAAACCACCTTTGGTAAATAACCTTTATGATCGCCATGCTATCAGCCCTTTTGAACCTTGGTTGTGTTCCTACCGTCACCTCCATTCATTTGACCGACCATACACTTCCACTTGATTGTTTACTCTTTTGAGGACATCTGCAACGAGTGATTCTGATTGCCACCCTCTTCACACTGACATGTTTTGAGAAGTTCCAAACTTACCTGGAACTAGTTGCTACCCAAAAATACCACTCGTTCGTAAAAAATGAGTCCCTTTTAAACTCTTTTTAGACTCGTTAAATATAAAAATATTGTCAATCCATTGGCCTTTCCAGCTCATTAAAGTAAGGGGAACGCCATCCCTCTCATATATTTTAATCTTTTTGGACTTGAGGGATTATTAAACAAAAAGATCGAGCGCTTGTCTTTGTCGGCTCGTTAAAACTATCGAAAATTCATCTCTCTCATATTATTTTATACTTTTTCGGACTTAAGGGATTATGCCATGAAAAAGGACTGTTGGAGTTTCCTTTTAGTTCCTTTTCAAACTCTCTAAACATGAAAAGGACCGAGTTATCTTTGTCATTAAACTCGTTAAAACAATAGCGACAAACTTGTCCACCCAGACAAGAACGAGTCTCACTGACGCTAGGCTTGCCAAACACAAAGTGATAGGTTTGCCCGAATGGAAAATTATAGACCAAGCATATGTTATCCTCCTCAAGCTTGACAAAAATAAAGAGGTATTGGTCGAAAATGACTGGGGAAAATGGGAAGAAAACTTGAAGAACTTTATTGGTAGCAGGTTGCTCTTGAACGTGACACTTTCACTCCATCACCATGATTGAGTTGGGTTGGGTTTTTCCGTTCACCATCACCATTGGTCCTCCATACCATCGATGGGGTTAACGCTACCAAGTCCATATAAGTGTCGCCAATATGTTCAAGAGAATTCATTCAGAGAATTCACCATCCAGCAAACGCCTCATCCACTGCAATACCTCCACCCTTCATTTTTCATGACCACCATTCCTGAACCTTATATCATCAGATCGTTTTCACCTCCACAAAAAGTCATCTGCTCTGTTTCGCATCGTAGATGTGGGATACATCAAGGCCCTCCTACGACAGGTCACTTCTTGTCGACATCAACTCATTATCCAAGAAGTTGACTTAGAAACAACCCTTTCAGTACTTTGAAGCTTGCATGCCTCAATGGAAAGTTTCTCACTTCCGGCGACAGGTTTACATCAATGACCTTCGACCGAAAGATTTTGCGTGGTGTTCGACATCGGCTCATATATTCACACCACGTGAATTGTACTGTAGTACCTTGAGGGTCATCATCATTATCGGCGACTCCTCTCGCATCTGTTAATAGCTTACATTATTAGCTGGTAATCAGGTGATGTCTTTCCATGTTCGACTTCAGAACATCTTTCCACATGGATCGACTTGTACACCGGGCGAAGATTGAATGAGTTTTGAAGACCCCAGATCTAGTTTCATCCATCAGGGCTACGATATATTCAGGAAAATAAAGACATCAATTATACACAGAAGCTGCACAGATAGTCATCTAAGCCAGGGAAGATGACTCTTCATGCGAAGAATCACTAATCTGCAATAGCAGACGATTGTCTGTCTTATGTACATGAAAATGAATTTATAAAGCTGAGCATGGGAATTCCCGCCTCAGTTAGATCATGAAACTAATATGATGATGATGTATTGTATTGTATCTTATACAGGTCACCTTCTAGTACGAATACCTCGGATCCTCATGATAAATCATTTCACCCGACATCAGAAGATTTACGACCTCATGCTTTAGGGGGCAGCGATTATAGAAATATTTGGGCACTACAACCCCAAACTCATATGTCCATAAACTAAGGGCTCCTTAAGTCCCTAAAAGTGTTGTTTCATACCCTAAAGGATCATGGTCAATTTATTACATCATTTCACAGAAGTTCCACCTGAAAAACTACTCAGAACTAACCAAAACTAGACCATACAGACTGCTACATGGGCAAGGTGCGATGCATACTGGCTGCCAAACTAGCCAGGTGAGATGGATACTGAAATGGCCTTCTGTGGGGTGTGATGAGCGAGAATAGACAAATGGTAAAGACATTTTGCTAAGTGGATGATCATGGAATCTTCCAGAAACTTCTCATATGACACTTGCCTGTTTGAATTCGCCCAGGGATGAGTAAGAGATCCAAGAAATCTCCAAGTGGAACCAAGAACTATCAGTGGAATGACACTAATCAAAAACCCAAAGCTGACTCACACCCTTGCAAGACATCTATAAATGGATCCCTCATCTGAGAGATCTAGAGGCTGGAATTTGGTATTTTGTAAGGAAGTGCTGTTGGTTTGTTGGTGAGAAGAGACATTGCATTGTTGGGTGATTTTCTTGTTCATGAGGTGAAGAGGGTTTCTACACTGGGAGGATGATGTTGGATCAGACAGCTGGGTTGTAATCCTCTCTTTCACTACTATTAATAAATTTCTTTGAGTTTTCCTCCATATAATTGTGTATTTGTGAATCTTATTGTTTATGAATGCAATTGTATGGTCAATGTGTTTCTAATTCCGCATTGTTTATGATGTTTTAGATGGAGATGCTTTGATCGTTTTCTGTTACTTTGACTCTACAGGTACTCTTTGAAGTGGGACAAGTAGGAGATTAGTGGCAAATTCTATCAAGGGAAAGGGAAATCAAGCTAGGATCAAAGCGAGAGATCCAGGTTGGTCCTCTTTTCTTCCCTCTAATCTATCACACTTAAAGGAACTCTTGAAAGGCTTTAATTATTTGTTTCTAAGATAGCTACCCATCTTAGTGGTACTAGTAGTTTGAATCGACACTAGTTTTCCCTGAAATTACTATGACTGCCATCATTGGCTCTATTCATATCTCCTATTTCTCTTTTATTTTATACCAATTTTCTAATGGCAATGAAATCTTGTATTTTTCCTTTTTTTTTAATGATAATGAACATCCCCTGTTCCTCCCATTTATATCACTAAAAAAATAACAATATCAAACAAACTTCCCGATGTTCACCAGAAAAGCACTAGAACGTAATCAATCTCAAATTCTTCTCCTCTGTGAACCATATGCACCCATCCTTTTTCCAACATCATAGGAACATCATTCATTGTTAGGTTGGGCCTTATGATTATAGCATCTCCACTTCTCATGACTCTGACCCAAAATACATTAACAAAGAATATATGTAAGTGGATAATGTTTGCATTCTCCATATAATAGTAAGAAACAAGCCTTGTTCTTTCGTCGTGCTGAAGATAAAGATCTAACATAATGTAAGCTTAATTTGATCTAAGTGATTAGGGAAACCTAAAACCCTTGTTCATTGATATACAGGTAATGTTCAGTCTTATGTAGAAGTGCGATGAGTACATGTAACTAATTATGGAAACAACATATACAACTAATGTTACAATAGAACCAGTAAGATTAATCATACAAGAAACATAGAACCATTACCATTGTTACTTAGATTAGGTGAATAGCTCATATTACACAAAGGTATAAGCTTAGTTATGATATATGTCCCATGTATTGAATATGGGAACACTGGTGATTTTTGTACACAATAGATATGGGTTAGTAAGTTGTAAGTAAATCATGTTTTATTAGAATTACAATCTTAGATCGTCATAATAGGAAAAAGAAATTCATGCACAAGCTCGAAATACACTCTCTGTCTTCGTTGGGATTTTAAATTATAATCCATGTCCATCTTTTTCCTTTTCCATTTAGTGAAAAAGCTTTAGTAGTTGGCTCAGTCCTTCATTCAAATATGGGAAAATTCAATCTGCATTTATTCTAAGTTCTCCTGGAGAGGGCAATCTCTGTTTACAAAAAATATATGAGAAATATCAATATCTCATTCAAACTTATAAGGATTGAACTTATAATACAAATATAGAAAACAATCAAATTTACTTATAACCATTTGCATTATGTTTGAAGGGCTTCATGGTATCTACCCATCCATTTTCTAGCATCATAGGAACATCATTCATTGTTAGGCTGAGCCTTATGATTATAACATATCCACTTCTCATGACTCTCACCCAAAATACATCAATAGAGAATATATGCAAGTGAACAATGTTTGCATTCTCCATATAACAGTAAGAAACAGCCTTGTTCTTTCATCATGCTGAAGATAAATCTCTAACGTAATGTAATCTTAATCTGATCTAAGTGATTAGGGAAACCTGAAACCCTTGTTCATTGCTATATAGGTAATGTTAAATCTTATATAGAAGTGTGATGAGTACATGTAACTAATTATGGAAACAATGTATACAGTTAGTGTTACAACAGAACCAATAAGCTTAATCATATAGGAAACATAGAACCATTACCATTGTTACTTAGATCAGGTGAATATCCCGTATTACACAAAGGTATAAGCTTAGGTATTATATATGTCCCATTTATTGAATATGGGAACACTAGAGATTAATGTACACAATAGATATGGGTTAGTAAGTTATAAGTATGTTGTGTTTGATTAGAGTTACAAGCTTAGATCGTCATAACAAGAACAAGACATTCATGTACAAGATCGTAATACACTCTTTGTGTTCGCTGGGATTTTAAATTCTAATCCATGTCCATATTTTTCCTTTTCCATTCGGTGAAAAGGCTTCAGTAGTTGGCTCAGTCCTTCACTTGGATCTAGGAAAATTGAATTTGCACTTATTCTGAGTTCTCCTGGAGAGGGCAATCTCTGTTTACAAAAAAAGAAAAGAAATCTCAATATGTCATTCAAACTTATAAGCATTGAACTTATAATACAAATCTAGACAATAATCAAATTCACCTGTGACCAATTGCATTGCCTTTCAATGGCTTCATGGGTGACAAAAATATATAGCACCTCAAGCCTACCTACACATTTTCAAGTGCTTCATATAAGGCCTTCCTATTTTTCCTAGAGAGCCACTGCAATACAATCACAGAAATATTATTATTGTAGATAGACCTTAAGTTCAATTGATCATTCGACATGTGGAATATACACCTATATAAAAATTTGTGTTGATCATAATAAAAATGTTGGTTGTTTATTATTGGTATTGGCCTACATATTTTTCCTTATGCGTTGATTTCATACTACTGTTGTTCACATCCTCTCTTATTGAATGAAAAATTCGTCTGTCTGGGTAAACTACTATGTATGCCTGAGGGCTACTCCAAGCACGATTTCTTCAGTTGAAAAATCACAAATAAACCATAAAATACTCTCTCAATTTTACCAAAAAATCCTTCCCAATATTACCTTAGAAAATTCTAATTGCAGGTTTATTTTTCTTTCTAAAACTACTAAAATTTTGTGTTCATTTAATAAAAATTTAACATATTAATGAATTGAAAATATTCAAATAGGAACGAAAAATACCGAATGGATGGACTTGATGCTTGAGAAACCACCCTACCAAGGCTAAACAAAATGTCTCTCATTTTTTGATGCCCAAGTTAAAACATTGCACAAAATAATTTCCACGATGTGATAAGAAGAATAGAGTCTGATCTACGTCCTCCTAAGAAATAAAATCACCAGATTATTAATGCATCTGCATACTTCTGGTAGAAGATTCAACTACCACATTAAATCCTAGCACAATTAAGAAATCTCTAAATTAAAAAAGATTATCTGTAGCAACAATACAATATAGATATCATATATACTAAAAAATTAAATGTATGATTCCACATTACATACTTATAATGAATCAAATAATGTACAAATCCTCTACTAGAATTAATTGAAATAAAATTAGCCAAATGAAAAAATGGACAAATATTTTAAAAACGCTTTTCAAAAATGGATATTTTCACTTGATTTGAAATCTTACAATTACATTTACTTTCCTGGATGAATTAATTTGACTATTTGTTTGATGGTGAAGGAAAACATTAATGAGTAATTATAGTGTTTCCATTGCTTTGCCATATTTTTTTGGTGTTTTAATTTTAATGTTATTGGGTTGCTAATCAGAGATCTCTAGTTGTCTTCTTCTTGCAATTCTCCAACCATCCAACCAAGTAGAAACAACCTTTCTTGCTACCTAGCCTTCCGACAAATTTGTCTAAACAATAATCTTTTGCACAACCTAACAATACATGTATAAATATATTAAATTCATTTTATTGAATTTGTTTTTTTACAGGGATTAGAAAACCCATTAAACTTGGTTGAAAAATGGACCTTATGCATAGAAGTTTCTTGTTATCCCAATCCACGACAGGAAGAGATTACTTATGTGTTATGCAATATTGTGACAAACAAATTCCTCCAAAGGAAAAGGAATGTACCTAGAAGAACAACAAACAATGAAGCATATTATATTGCATTGATAAAAGGATTAGGAAAAGCTAGGGAGTATGGATCCAATGGAATTTTAGTCTTCACCAATTCTAAACTTGTGTGCAACCAGATGAAAGGCATGTACCAAGTTAAAAAGGAGAGGTTAAAACAACTACATGGAGAAGTAAAAAATATTGTCAGTCAATTTCAACCATTTAGCATAACACATTGTGCAAATGTTAATACGATGTCTAGTGATCTATCATATGGGGCAATGCCAATTCAATATTTGTGTGAGAAACATAAATTATTGTTAACAAGTTCTCCATCAATATTTATTGATGAACATTGTAAGATATCTTTGATACGTGTGTGTTTTTTAGCTATCAATGTGTCATTTTTAATGACCGTGTGTTTTTTTCAATTCTATACCAAGTGTGCTCCCACTATGTAAGCACAACTTGATGAACTTGATATGTTTTAGAAACAATTGTATTTAATTTTCAAAATGTGCATGCTTCAACACTTGTGTTTTTAGTCTTTCAATGTTTTTAAATATAAATTTTAAGACCTTAAAATGCATGATGTAATTTCAAGGGTTAAATCAATTAAATGCATGAGGTAACTTCAAGGGTTATCTCAATTTTACTTCATGGTTCTCTTAGATCCATAGGTCTATTCATTTGGAGGTCGGCAAGGTCAACATCATAGTGTAGGGTCAGATCAGTGTTGGGCTAGACCTCCCATTACACAAGCATTTGATCCAAAGATCCAGAGGTCTGCGAGTGGTAAGTGTTGTCAAGACATTTATAGCCTTGATAAGCCATGAGCTGGATATAATGATGAAGTGATAAAAAAAAATATGGGTGAGAACCAGGTGGATCTTGTGCTAAGTCGATGTGTTAATTCCACTAGGGCATGACAAGGGAACAAGTGGACATCCACTGATGATGTGGCCTAACATAATTGGCCAAGTTCTAATGGGGATAACTTTCACTCCATAAGTTGGATTGAGGTCAAATTTATATTGTCAAAACACTCTTGACCACCTAAACATGATCGTGACATTTGTTTTGAGATCTAAATATTTTAGGAAAAGAGGTTTTTGGTAACCCCATCTCCATAAAAAACCTTGGGGGTTGGGTTGAAGAAAACAACATCTACCACAACCCAAGATGGGATAAGGGGATAGAAGAGAGTGTTACAGGGTGGTATTAGAGCCCAAGTTCATCACTCAGACTAAATGGGCCTTAAACAATAAAATTTAGAGCTCTGTCACAAATTTATATTTAAAACAAAGGTTTAATGTTAGACCTTTGGAAACAAAATTTAGGCCAGAGAATGGATAAAATTTAAACTATTGTTTAATTGCTAAATTTGTTTTTAATATTAGACTCACAATTGATGTGGATACTAACCTTGATAAAGTGTTGATGTGATATTTTGTTTTCTAGCCTACATACTGACATGGGATTTGAATTTGTAATGTGATTAAGGTATGAATTCTTAAGTGTGGATATTGAATATTTTGATTTATTTATGCTTGATTTAACTAATAGTTGAGTGTGTATAATACCACATAAGAAGACACAAATTTAAAGCACGGAAATACAAGAATAAGTAGCAGAATGGTATAGTACAACGCAGATAGATCCCAACATAATTAAGAAAAGGACTATGTTGGGAAGAGGATAGAGGAAAATTCCTTGAACTTGATGGAAACCCTCAGGCGTTTAAGGGTTGAATTGAGAATTTGTAGGGAAGACAATGAAAATATTTTCAGAGCTCAAGAGAAGAAAGAAAAAGTAAATCTAGTGATTTTTCATAGCTTATCAAATATGCAAAAACAAAATCAACATGAGCTTGGTGCCACCTATGTAGGTAGGCACAAATCCAAGCAAATTCCATATGAAATATAAATGCATGGATTGAAGACTAATAGGGAAAAGGGAAGAAAGTCAAATAAATGATATAGATGGGAAAGTGAAGACAAAGTGAGAGGAGGAACAGCTCGACACACTAGAAAGAGGGGAAGACAACCATTATTGATTTTCTAGTGTTACAACTAAAATACACCACTAGAAAAGTAGGAGCGAGAAGAACGGATGTCGAAGGAATTCAAGAAAACAAAGCACCATACCTTTGATGGACAAATTAATAAGGTTGAAGAGGCAAAATCTTGGCTATTGGGAATGAAGAAATAATTCACAGTGCATGACAACTCTGAAAACATGAAGGCTAGAGTAGCCATTTTTAGCTTGAAGGGAAAAGCTAATATATAGTGGAGTATTTGAGAAATGTCAATTGGATTAGAGAGAAATAGTTTTCATGGTGAATATTTGAGAAATATTTCAGTGAGGAATACTTGTTAGGAGGTACTATGATAGTAAAGTTAAATAATTCCATGAGTATAAGCTAGGGAAACTTACTGCAGATGATTACACTAGTAGATTCTTAGAACTATTGAGGTATGTGTTGTGCATATGAGATGAGATGAGAAGGTGAATATTCAAAGGTACTTTAGTGGGTTACTACAAGCTTGTCGAGACATAATTGAGTTTGATAAGCCAACCTGGGCAGCCACTATCAGAAAGGACAAGTATAAGCCAATCTTTCACCATTCTTCATTAAAATAATAATTTCTGCCTCTCTCCCACAAAATAATATATTTTCCCCTTTTTATTCAATATTACCAAAAATTGGCAAAATCGCCTTAATGATTTTGCACACATAAAATTTGAAACACTAAAAGAGGTGTTAGGGATCATCTATAAGTGGTGAATTGGGCCTGACAATATTGTGAGAAAATCCCTCCATCAATTAGGGAACATATAGATAAGTTTGAATATGATTTAAGGGGAAAACATAACCATTTATTAGCCTCAAATGTGATGGGATTTGTGTCAACATGGGTTCTAGATGTTGTCCACACTCATAGCAGAAAAAACCAATACTTTTATACCATTGATCTTTATTGGTGCATGAAGGCTCTCTTGGGCAGGGTCCTACTGGATAGGAATGACACGAAAGAGGAAATTCTTCTAAATCTAAATGATATGGTGTTACAACTCAAGGAAATTAATGCTTGCTTAGTTTATATTGAGGAGGTTGTTGGTCATGGTACAACATCGAGCCACCTCAATCTTGATCGTGCATAACCCTTTGAGGTTTATGCCTCTCCTTCCACTTATTATTTTTATGCTTAGCTTCACCAGGCCATCATTGGTTTTCTATAGTATGCCTAATAAGGTTCATAGTTTAAATAATGATAGCTTTTCTAGAAAAATTCAAGTAGTTGTCTCCTATGAAGAGTACAAGCATATTTTATCCTTTTTGCATGATCTTGCTATCTTTTTGAATAGTTTTTGTTGGTTCTCTAACAAACTTACGTTTTGTGAATGGTATGGTTTCCCATGTGGTAGCCACTAACACGGAACAACAAATGACTTATGTAATTGGAAGTTACTAATAGAAATATTAATTCACAAATAAATACTGGTAGAAATCACCTATTTCTTTAAAGAACAAAACTTTATCCTTCTTTAAATGGGACCAAATATATTAACACTACATCATCATCATCATCATTATTATTATTATATATTTATTTTTCCATGGGAAATATTTTATATTCCATATGAGGAATACACATGTTCCAGTCCTTGAGGTATTACTCCAACTAAACAACAAGGATCAAATCCATTACAATAAAGCTCATCATGTCACTTGTGGGAATTGAATCTAGACAGGGAACATAACAATCACTCCTCCCACCCACCCAAGATAAACTCAATTTACAACATTATTTGTGTGTTTGTGAGGGAGAGAGATTCTTAACATAAGAACATAAATACTTTAAAGTTCACATAAAAATAAACTTTAAAGCAAAACTAATTATAAATATCATCAAGTTAATGGTTCAATGTGACATAATATTGAAGTTTAGCTTTCAATGTTAACTATGGCCAAGCATCTTAAAGTTGCAATATTAAATAACCCTTGATGAATGTCACATTAAGGAACTTATAAATTCAACATGAGTAAAAAAATATTATCATTTCAATGTGGCATAAACATAAAGTAACATCACTACACAATATAACCCTTCAAGAATCTTACAATGAGACATAACATGTGATGAACATCACAATGAGACATAATCCTTCAATAACATAGCAATTTGGCATAAGCCAACTAAGATATGTGTCACAATGTGGCATAACCATTGAGACGCAATTGAACATAATACTTGAGAAATATCATAACACAACATAACCCTTTGTGATTCTAAATAGTTAAACCAATACGTACATTGTGATACAACATAATTGTAGTCTACTATAATCATCGTGGCCAAAAACAATAAAAAGTGGGTAAGCATAGCATACTTGTCACCAACCCAGTCTGCCTATATGAGATTATCCTTTATATATGTTAAAACTATGTTTATAATTTGGTATTATGAAACTACTTGCAAGTTTTCCTAGCTAGGAAATAATTCCTTATAGGTTGAATTGATTTGACCAAGGGGGCTAGAAACCAAATAAAAGGCCCTTTGTGTGGATTTTTTTCCATCCAGTTAAACCCCTTTGTTATTGAAGATTTCTCCCCACCCATTTCCCACCCCCACCCAAATTTTCCCCTTATAGTCAACATGGTTAACCATGGACAACCATATTCAACCAAATATATTAACACTACATTGCATTATTTAACAGATACATTTCAATGATAACAAAAAAATAGCAATCACATCATTAAAAATTTAGACATAATCTAATAAATAGTAAATAATTTCAATGAGAATAATTTCTTCAAAGTTAAAATAAAAAAAAAAAATTATTAGGTAAAGGAATAGTAATTCCTATTATCAACCTATTAAAAAATTGCAAATGATTATAATGTTGGAGTGAACTTTTTAATGTCAACCATGGTCAACAATCTTAACATTGCAACACAACCTAATGTGACATAACCATTAAGTAATGATAATTCATCATAAATGAACAAAGATGAATGGTGCAATGTGACATAACCATTAAAGAGCATCACAATCTCACATAATCCTTCAAGAATGCCACAATGCGACATAACCATCCATTGATGTAGCAACTTAATATAAGTTGAGGAATAAGGTTATAGTGTAACATACCCATTGAGGAACATAATAACCTAACATATATGTTGAGGTACATTGCAATGTAACATAACCCATTATGGACAATGTATTATGGCATGATTAAGGAACACAACAATTTAGCATAAGTCAACAAAGATGTACATTGAAATGCAACATAGTCATAGTCAACCGCATTCAATCATGATGAATCAAATTCAAAAATGCTAAACCATGTTCAATCATATTAAAACATGATTATCGTAGTCATTAATAGTTAAACATCACTAACCTTACTCAATTAGAGTCATTTAAGTAGCATCACAATTTTACATAACCCTTTAGGATTGTCGCAATGTCGCATAACCCTTGATGAACATCAAAATGCAACATAACCATTCAGGAACATGGTGATTTGACATAAGTCAAGTAATATGAAAGGTGCAATGTGACACACAGTAAGAAAAATCACAATTAAACACAACCTTTAAGCTAAATCATAATGTGACATAATGATTTATGAACATCACAATATGACAAAACATTGAGGAACATAAAAATTCAATAGTTATATTGAAATGTGACAACCATAATAAACCATAGGCAACCATGGTTATGCATGGTCAATTATGGTAAACCAAAGTCAACCATAGTCAACCTAAATTAACCCTGATTAACCATGACCAACTAGAGCCCTAAATTCACTATCTCCAACCATAGTCATCTATGTCAAACATAGACAACTTATTCAACAAAAGTTAATCATAGTCAACCATCGTAACCAAAGTCAACTATGTTTATCATTGTTCAACTAAATACAACCATAGTAAAACATGGTCAAACCGTAGTCAAACATAACCAAACATGGTCAACATGCTCACCCATAATCAACCATATTTAACCTTAGCCAACCATAGCCAACTATAGTTAATCATGGTTAAACAAAGTTAAGCATCATCACACATAGTCAACCATCATCATTTATGCTTAAACATAGTCAAGCTAAGTCAAATATGGTTAACCATGCTCAACCAAAGTTACCCTTGGTCCACCATGGTCAACCATAGCTAACCATAGTCAAACATGGACAAACATAGTTAAACATAGTCAGCGATAGTAAAAAATTATCAACCATAGTCAAACTTATTTAACCATGGTAAAACATGGTCAATTACAAACAACCATTTTCAGTCATATATAGACATGGTTAAACCATGGTTAAGTAGGACATAATCAACTATATTCAAGCATATATAAATATTGATAGTCTTAATCAAACATGATCAAACCATAGTCAACTGTAGTTAACCATAGTCAACCAAAGTCAACCATGATCAACCATTGTTAAATATGGTCAAAAATATTTAACCATAGTTAATTGTAATCAACAATAGTTAAATAAGTTTGAACATATTCAACCATGGTCAACCATAATAAACAAATGTCAAACATAACTATCCATTTTCAAACGTGGTGAACCATATTTAAGCATGGTCTACCACTATCATCTATTGTTCACCGTGATCATACATATTCAACCATAGTCAACCTTGGTGAAGCTTAGTGAAGCATGGCCAACCATTACTATCCATGGTTAATCAAGGAAAATCATCATCAACCATGATCAACTATAGTCCAACATGCCCAGCCATGCTCAACAACTATCAACCATCATCAATTACAATAAACCATTATCAACTATAGTCACACATAGGAAAATATTGTTAATCAAATCATCATATTCAACCAAAGTCAAGTATATTATACCAAACTCAAATATGGTCAACTAAATTCAAGCATGATCAAACATAGTCAACTTTAGGCACCCTTGATGAACCAAAGTCAACCATGGTCAACTGTGATTGACCATGGTGAAACATGTTCATAGTAATCAAATGTCATAAATATTTTATATTAATATTTTATTTTCAGAAATATATTGATCATCCCCATGCATGCAAACCATATGTTACCACGACCACATAATAAAAGTGGTTAATATAAACGCATTGACACTATTTTTAACTATTTTAACTAATGATAACAATTAATTGCATCAAGAGGCTCTCTACATCCAATATAGGGGCGATGTTGTAATGGTGTAAATGTTTGTAAACATTTAACATAAATAAAAAAATAAAAAATCAGTTATTAATGTAATGTTAGTTTCATATGTTTTAATTAATATTCAAATTAAAACTTTTATAAATTTAAAATGTAAAAGGCAATGTAATGTAAAATTTAATGTAAAATGTAAAATGTAATATAATGTAAAATGTAAGATGTAAAATACAAAATGTAAAATGTAAGGCATATAGTTACAAATTTTATTACAAAAAAAACTAGTTTATCTATAATGTAAAGTTAACATACTATTGTTTCTTTAACATGTTATTTATTTATATATTATTATTAGTATAAGAATCAATAACATTGATTATTAGTATTCCAATATATTATAATAATAATATTCTCCATTATAACTATTATTATATTAGACCTTACATATATTATTGATTACACAATGACAATTTTTGACCATATGGGGAGAGAGAGAGAGAGAGATGGGGAGAGAGCGAGGGAGAGAGGAGAGAGAGATGGATAAAAGGGAAGGGGAGAGAGAGAGGAGAGAGAGGGATAAAAAGGAAAGAGAGAGAGAGAGAGAGGGATAAGGAGAGAGGTATGGAGAGAGTGACAAAGTTGGACAGAGAGAGAGAGATGGGGGGGATAGAGGGAGGTAGGAGAGAAAGGGAGAGAAAGGAAGAGAGAGATGACTTGAGAGAGAGAAGAAGAGATGGAGGGAGGGAGATATGGAATTTGAGGGGGAAAGAGATGGAGGGGAGAAGAAACACATGTAGAGAGAAAGGTAGAGAGAGATAGGGAGTGACAAGGGAGAGATGGAGAGAGGGTGAGGGCTATAGGAGAGTAGAAAAGAAGAGAGAGAGAGGGAGAGAAGGGGAAGAGAGATATGGAAAGGAAGAGGGAGGGAGAGCGAGTGTATGTTTGAAGGGTGAGATAGAGAGACACGCAAGGAGAGACAAAAGGAGATAAATATATATATGGATGGGGGGAGAGGAAAGAAGAGAGAGAGGGAGAGATAGATAGATATGGAGAGAGAGAGAGAGAGAGAGTGTGTGTGTGTATGTTTGTGGGGGTGAGATAGAGAGACAAATAAGGAGATATTGAGGGATAGATATATATATATATATATAGAGAGAGAGAGAGAGAGAGAGAGAGAGAGAGAGAGAGAGAGAAAGGGGAAGGAGGGGGAGAGAGAGAAGGAGAGAGGGAGGGAGGTAGACATAGAGATGGAGGGGGAGATAGAGGGAAGAAGAAAGAAACACACATAGACAAACACATATATTATATAGTATTAAATAATCTTGAACATTATTAACCGTATAGTAATAGGAAGTGAGGATTTTACAAAAGGTAAAAGAAGTTGGATTTATAAATCCATAAATATTTTGGTTTTTCACTAAAATAGATGCATTAATTTCAGTGTAGATGTTGATTTCTAATATTATGTAACTATATGTATGATGTACATTAATTTAGAAGTATTTAGATTAATAATGTGCATTGATTTTGGTGTAAGAAAAAATATTATTGATGACATGCATTAATTTTTGTGACAATATTTTAACCATTAATAAAATACTTGAAATTTCATCTTAAATAAAATGTTCACTTAATTGAAATGCTCGCTTCTTGAAACTGTAAACTATTTGTAATTGACTATATTCTTATTATTCCCATTTTCCATCATTCAACATTATTAGTCACTTTGGATTCAAATGAGGTAATATAAATCAACTACCATTGAATCTTACTTGAGGTTTAACACTCCATAAGTCACAATGATTGATGTTGGAGAAAGCTGTTGTTAACATTGATCACAATGAGGACTATTTGTAATTGACTACATTCTTATTATTCACATTTTCTATCATTCAACATTGTTACATTGTCACTTTGCATTCAAAATTTTTATTTCACCATTTTTCATCATTCAAGTTATTAACATAGTCTATTATCTCAACAAACTTAGATAACTGAGCAAATTTAAAATTAAAATGACTAAATTAATCTTAGACATATTTAGCATATTTAAAATGATCAGAATAATTAGGTGTTCAACAAATTTTGTGATACTGTGCACTACTGAAACCAGCCTAGATCCATCTTAACCCCGAATCTATCAAGCACTGAGAGGAATAAAATCTCTCAAGGTGCAAACCTTTCCCCAAGTTTTGCACTAAAAAATAGGTTTTCACCTCGATAGATTTGATCCCTCTCAACACTTGATAGATCCGGGGTTAATATGGATCTTGGCTAGTGTATATCAATCAACTTCACTATGTTATATAGTTGTGCTAATAAACTAGAATAGATCCATCTTAATTATAGATATACCAAGCATTGAGAATAAACAAATCTCACAAGGTGAAAACCCTTTTTTTAACGTAAAACTTGAGAAAATGTTTGCACCTCCAGAGATTTGATCCCTCTTGACACTTGGTAGATCTAGAGTTAAGATGGATCTATGATAGTTCTTTATAATATTATTAATATTATATATAAATTTAACATCTCTCTCTATATAAAATATGTTTATTTTTAATTCTATTAAAAAAATCATAATACACGTAACTACATACATATACATGACATTTTCTTTGACATGTTTTACAAAAAAAATTAATTTAATTTTGTATTTTGATATATGCATAATGTAACACACCCTCCCAGGTCTACCCAAAGTAACCGTGCCAACCAGGGTAAACATGAGGAGAGATGCTACTATGATCATATTTGACCTCTTATGTCACCTTAAGGAAGTGGAATCGACGGAATATCACATACAGTCATCCAACATTATCAACAGAGCCATTAGGAGACAAGTCATCCACTCAGAAGCCTGTCCCAAGGTCCCACTGCTACTGCAACTCTTAGTCCATATTCACTCTCATGCTATGGCAAAGGGAGTGACCAAAAACCTAAATTCTCTCTCATGGTCCTGCCTACCTGCGACTGTGGACAAAAATTGCTAGTTCTGTGCCAACGACCACGGGATTTAAGCAACTTTTCTAGCCCAGAATCCTGACCTGTTCCCAAAACTTGTTGTAACTTCCAGAATTCATTAAAAACATGAAAACAATGTTGATCAATCAAAAATCACCCTCAGAACTAGGCTTGAGCATCCCCAACCGGGACTGACATTATGTTAAACACTTGGCATCAATGCAACCTACAGGTCTAGGATACAATACGAGCATAAACAACTGAAACAACAGATGAAACATAACCAGAAGGATCACATCCTTCTCCATTGAACTACTATATCATCAATTAGTTCTTGCATCCATCCATTTAACAGATACAAGTAAATATATGAAATAACCATGACAATAAACCAGTCATTCAAGCATGCTTATAACCAGCATAAAACCATATAAATATAATAGATATGACAACCATTAAATCCACATATAAATATGTGAAAAAGTAAGAAAAAATAGCTTTTATTAATCATAGGAAAATCCGACCAGCTTCGGGACTTCCACATACCACCGACCATAGACATGGCTAAACCAAATCTCTCTTTCAGCCAGTCACCCCTATGCCATATTCCAAGTATGAATTGGGATCTCATAGAACAACAAATCCAATAACAACCAAGGGGATCCAGAGGTTAAACCACGTCCACCCTCATCAAACCATAATCACACCAAAACCAGTGCTCCAATCACAACCGAGCAGAACTCAGAATGCCATCCAGAATCCATCACTCTCCGTGAGAAATTTTCTGTCTCCTTTTCTCTCAGGATTTACCGCAATCCAAACTTGGATCACTAGGTCCTAAACCAAGACTTCTCCCTCAGGATTTACCATGTATCCCCAAAATAGGTCAATGGATTCCTAGGCCTTTGGGAATGAACCTTGAGATCACCTCCACCCTAGATTCTGAAATCCATACAGCGATTCCAAAGCTCAAAAACTGAAATAACATCCCAACATATCATGGCATCTGGAAAAAGGCAAGGCTAGGCTAAAAGCACTGTCATCACCCAGCAAAACCATGCCACTGATAGCAAGAGAACCATACACCAACATGCAAATCCATGCATTTCCAAACCAGCCAGGAAATCAAACATGCAAAAGGTTACCTGCAAGTATTCTTGTTGAAGCTGCTTGATCTTGCTCTTCCTTCCTTAATCCTTGCTTTCCTTCCTTTCCCTTTGACTTCTTTTCCTTCCTTGATCCAAAGTTAGAGTGCTCCAAGAAAACTCTAAGTGACCAAGAGAGTGAGAGAGAGAGAATAATGAGAGAGCTCCAAACTTGAACTGATAATAGGTTGAATTAATTAATCTTAACACCCATCAACCTACCAACTAATCCTCAGAAGCATTTTTATCAAGGAGGCCTCTAATTTCTTCATTTTCCATTAGTTTCCTTCATTTTCCTATTCACATGCAACCTATGACCTTTTACCTCCCTTTTCTCCTAATTTCCTTTATTTTCATAAATAAATGTGCCAAAAATGCCTTTTTACATTCTAATGCCTTTACCTTAGCCTTTGCCAATTTTCCTTAGCCAAAAACACACATCCAGTAATGCCCACTAGGATACATTTGTCCAGCATTCATCTTGGAATACGTGCCCCTTACCCATGGTATTATTTTGCTTTTATTTACTTTTGTTACATGAAATTTTTCACCAGAGTTGTTACATAACCCTCCCCCTTGGGGAACATCGTCCTTAGTGTTAAACCACACCAAGCTGCCAAAAAGCAAACATACCTCCCATGGAGCTTTATAACTTAGATCGTTGCAGTATTTACAATAAAAGACTTGCTCAAAAGCAAAACATCATGACAACATGACCAGATAACAATCATACTAAATATTGGAGCTTTATAACACAACTCATTACGATATTTACAATAACCAAATATACACATATGCATATTTTCTAAACCAACAAATAAAAGGATATCATTCTTATATCAATCGACAAGGGAATCTAGAGGATCACACCTCGACCCTCAAAGTAATAGAAAGATTCACCTCCTTCCCAGGAAGTCCAAAATCCACTGCCACAGTCAAAGTTGCATCCAATGTCCAGTGATACAATCTTGTGCCACCTGTCCTCTCAGTGAACAGTTACCGACTCATTGTTCCAAGGTGCACTCCCAATTTGCATCTAATTCCATCTGGCAATGATAGTGACCAAAGCCAATATATCTGCGACCTTCCCTCTTCTACTACATAGTCCCTCGAGAAATCTGGTCACCCCCTTCCGTGCAGTCGCTCACCTTCCAAGTTCCCTAGAATCCCCTATCTCGGGGGATCCATCCCTTCACAAGGCTTCCTCGCATCGAAAGATACAAAACCAAGGCATATGCCTGCCTCAAAACCATCATACTGGTCATAACATCTCTTGGGAATTGATGGACACTATTGGGTACCAGTGTCCCACAATGACCCTGTTCCAGAAGTGTTTTACAAGGATATTGTTGAATGTTCCAATCCTTTTGTTGTTGCTGCCAATTCTTGCAGTCGATTTCAACCACCCTACCAGGAATGTTCATGCATTCCTGTTCCAAGAACATAATTTCCATTAGATTCAAATAAATTGAAATAACCTCAATACCTCATTGGTAGTTCGTCAATAAGGTACACTTGCAATCACATTTACTACATGTCACAAGAAGTCAAACTAGCATCTTTGACCAAATCATAATGTATAAACATATCATATCATGTTAGCTCAAACCACAACCATCAAAATCATAAATCACATGTAACAATTATAAAGAAAAATCATAGACCACATGTAATCGCCATAGACCATAATCATAAATCACATGCATAATAAAACTGAACTAAAATATTGATACTTATCCTTTAATCAATCCTTAGCTTCCACCTTTGCCCACATTCCATACACACCTCAGATTGATTACCACACTCGACAAACACCAATTTCCTTCTCCTCCACCATGTGTACATACACATAGTACCACATGTACACAACACAATATGTATGCCATGCACATAATACTGTATGTACATCAGTGCCATATTTACAACATGTACACAACACCACCTGCACAACGTGTGCAAAACATCACATTTACATGACACTACCCACACAACGTGTACACAATGCCATATGTACAATGCACCATCTGTACAACATGTACACAATATCACATGTACATAACACCACATGCACGACATGTGCCCGACATCACATGTACATAGCATCACATGCATGACATTAACACAAGACCACATGCACACAACACTACATGTATATGGCACCACATGCTCACAACACCACTTGTACAATCATGCACACAACACCATATGTACATATCACCATATATACAACAAGCATAGAACACCATATCTTCATAACACTGCATATCCAACATGTACATAACATCATATGTACACAGCACTGCATATCTAACATATTCACAATACCATATGCACACAACACTGCATATCCATCATGTACATAACATCATCTATACCCAACACTGCATATGCAATATTTGCACAACACTATCCATATCGTCACGTACATAACATTACATAAACAACATGTACACACACTATGTATACACAACACCTCATGCATACAACATCGTATATGCAACATGTACAACATATACAACATATGCAGAACAATAATACCTCACATCCAAAAGTACACTATCTCTACCAAGAAACCTTTCTCCCAGTGTCTTATCTATGCTTGTCCCAGGATCTCGCAGACCACACTGCTTTCATTCGATGATGTATCCTTCCACATTACCTCTCATAAACATAGGCATAATACAAGTATACAATATCAATTCATATCAACATGATACTGACCTCGTATATTTGTCATGACTACTCTTCCCACTTGATTCCTCATGACCCAAGAACCACTTCATGACATTCACCTGCATAAGAAATCATTCCTCCACAAGAACGATCCTTGAAAACCCTGTCAGATAGTGACAACATACATATATAATCATTAGCATAAAATAATCATCATCCTATTAGAAAACAACATACATACATACATGCATACATATATAAACATCAACATAATCATGATCATGACATAATTACCAAATAACATAAGGTCTAGGTTAAGATAACTTCCTTTATCCATGTACAACATGTACAACATTGAGAAAAATCATTCCCAACATAGCCTAGGCATCTGACACCTCAGACCCATTTAATTTCCCTTTTCTAGATACCTTTCACATGTTCGTACTACCACCTTCCATTTACAACTATGGACCAACTAGTCCAACCGACTGTCATAGTCTTAGCTTCCATTACGCTTACACATGTACAGAGCTTCATCTTGTTCTTACCTTACATGTTGGGTACCACATGACTCTCCTCAAGCTCCACTAACTTTCCTCTTTCCCAACCAATTCCCAAGGCTAAAAAAATAAAAGGAAACCCAAGAAACAAACAAGAAGATCATAAAACCCATAACAACAATACGACGTCGTAGCATAGTGCCATAGTTATGCACTAGACACATGCAAAATCACAAATCAAGCGCAACAATATCAAAAGAAAATAATCATAAGACTAGCAATAGACACCATCACTCAATCCCCATGGTTCCTAGTGCTTCCAAAGGAAAGCTCAACCTGAGCCTTCTTCAAGATTCATGGAAATCTCTCTTGCCATGCAAATCCCTGCATTATACTGCCATAAACACATAATGTCATTGCATAAATAAAGATAAGAATATATCAGTTACCTTATCTTGTCGTGCCAAGCTTGTTGCCTTGCAACTAAACACATCCACGCCATCTCTCAAGGAACTCCAAATATTTTGACAGATCCACAATTAGAGACTAGCTAATATACCTGTCAAGTATATATTCATGAATCTAACACATATCCACATAATGTCAACAAAATCAAGGTTAAGAAGACTCCCTGATGCAAATCACTCATTTGTTTGGAATTAGGGTTTCCAAACATAGCCAAACAAATTATTGCCCAATTCCTTTATTTTACCTTTTTCTTTGTTGCAATTGAGGCTTACCATGTGTTGTCGCATCACCCAATTGTTAGTTATATAAACAAATCAACTATTACCTTGTCACGCTAATACCAAGCATGTTTCTTGCAACTACTCACACATGCCAACCACATGTTCCACATATCAAGACAATCATATCTATCAATTTGAATTCAACTTTTACCAAGACTAACAATCATGTCATAATCCATAGTCAGCTCATAGTCATCAATCATAATACATAATGCTACAACTATCACCTATCATACTCAAGTACATGTGAGTTATCTCAACTCATATGTATTAACATAATCATCTTAAAAAAATATCATTTGAACACATACTCATATTATGCAATTCATCAAACATTCAACCAACTTGCAACGTACCATGTTAAATAAATCAACTACACGACATAATCAAACAGTCAAGCACTAAATATACGACATAAGGAAACTCGTACCTTACCGTATCTCAGGGGAGGCTATCTTGTCTGCACAATCAAGCTATTTAGCATGATATAACTTCTCAACACATCAACTCAAACATAAATAAGATCATCATATCCAGAATACTCACTAGCTAACATGTTTACATCATAAATCACACACAATTATCGTTCACACATATGAAAAGTCAATCTAGATTAAAGCAACACCATATCAAAAATATGTCGGCTCATACGTGAATATCGTAATCATAACCATCTGCGTATGCTAATCCAATTTAGCATGATGCATATAACAACAAGGTATAAATTCTATAACTCTAATCATCAAGTTAACTATCATTCTCATTAACAACATATAACCTAATCGTCAAGCTAACTATCATATAACAACAAGAAGTTAACCTATAACATAATCATTAGCAACATATAACATAGTCATCAAGTTATCTAATATAAAACAATAATAGCAATGCATACAACTACAAGTTACTATCATTCTTGACTATCCGACACATGTGCATATAACTACACTAATCAACTAACATCAAAAGACATCTACATAACCCTAATGTATATAAACCTAATCCATATAACAATCATTAACTTACATACATGCATGCCAAACATAAAATACCTATATGACGATCTTCTCTTACCCCAAAGTCCAATGCTGCAACCTTATTATGATGCTCTGCATCTCCTGCTCTATCCCATCCAACACATTAGCATCATAACATACCAATATCACCCCCATGACCTAAGTTGCATACCATGACTTCACAAAGCATGTTTGACCTACTATTCATGCATAACTATAACCAAGACCACACATGCATGACCAAAACCATTACTCCATTGTACACAATGCCTCATGCAACTATCAACCTGCATAAGAAATGCTTAATCAACTACACATACACATAACCGCATGTAGTCAAACATAAGAGATCAATTCTTGTAACCAACCTACAAGACTGATACTCGTAATCAAACATACAAGAATGCAACCTAACATACAAGAATGTAATCGAGCTTGATTATATGCAACTTCTGACAATGCATTCCATAAAATCGACAACAAGTTACTCGAGATAACCTTACTACAACCATGAACAAGATTATGGAGTGCAATAAGCACATGGAATGCAAGTGTAAGATACACACATGAAACCGACATGCATGTGTGACAAACACCTTCACCCAAGGAGAGCACAACCATGCTCTAATACGACTCTAAAACACCCCCTCCTATGTCTACGCAAAGTAACCATGCCAACCAGGGTAAACATGAGGAGAGATGCTACTATGATCAAATTCAACCTCCTATGTCACCTTAAGGAAGAGGAATCGACGGAACATCACATACTATCATCTAACATCATCAACAAAACCATTAGGAGACAAGTCAACCACTCAGTCAGTTTGTCCCTGGGTCCCACTGCTATTCTACAACTCTTAGGCCATAGTTTCTCTCATGCTATGGGTAAGGGTGGGACCAAAAACCCAAAGTCGCTCTCACAGGCATGCCTGCCAGTAGCTGTTGACCAAAGTTGCTAATTTTGTGCCAGCGACCCCGAGATCTCAGCCACTTTTCTAGCCCAGAACCCTGACCTCTGCACAGAAATTGTTGTAACTTCCAAAATTAATTAAAAACATGAAAACAATGTTGATCAAACAAAAACCACGCTCAGGACTAGGCCTAAAAATCCCCAATCAGGACTGACATTCTATCAAACACTTTGCATCAATTCAAACTACAGGTCTAAGATACAAGACTTAGCATAAACGACTGAAACAACTAATGAAACATAACCAAAAGGATCACCTCCTTCTCCATTGAACTACTACATCATCAATTAGGTCTTGCATCTATCCATTTAACAGATACAAGTAAATATATGAAATAACCATGACATAAAACATTCATTCAACCATGCTTATAACCATCATAAAACCATATAAATATCAGAGATCTGATAGACATTAAATCCACATATAAATTAGTGCAAAAGTAAGAGAACTTAGTTTTTATTAATCATAAGAAAATCTGACTAGGTTTGAGACTTCCACGTACCACGCAACCATAGACATGGTTGAACCAAATCTCTCTTTTAGCCAGTCACTCATGTTCCATATTCCAAGCATGAATGTGGGATCTCATAGAACAACCAATCCAAGAACAACCAAAAGAATCCAGATGTTAAACCACCTCCACCATCATCAAACTGTGATCACACCAAAACCGGTGCTCTAATCACAACCGAACAAAACTTGTAATGCCATCTGGAATCCATCATTATCCTTCAATAATTTTGTCTCCTTGTCTCTCAGGCTTTACCACAATCCAAACTCAGATCACTAGGCCCTAAATTGAGAATGCTCCCTTGGGCTTTACTGTGTATCCCACCAAAACCAATCAAGGGATTCCTATGCCTTTAGGAATGAACCTTGAGACTACCCCTACCCCAGATTTTGAAATCCATCCAACAATTCCAAAGCTCAAAAACCAAAATAACATCCCAACATACCATGGCATCTGGAAAAAGGCAAGGCTAGGCTAAAAACCACGGTCATAACTTGGCAAATCCATGCCACCGATAACAAGAGAACCATATACCAACATGCAAAGACATGCATGTCCAAAATAGCTAGGAAATCACACATGGAAAAGGATACCTACAAGTATTCTTGTTGAAGCTGCTTAATCCTACTCTTCATTCATTGATCCTTGCTTTCCTTCCTTTCCCTTTTCTTTCTTTTCCTTCCTTGATACAAAGTTAGAGTACTCCAAGAAAACTCTAAATGACCAAGAGAGTGAAAGAGAGAGAGAGAATAATGAGAGAGCTCCAAACTTGAATTGACAAAAGGTTGAACTAACTAATCTTAACATTGAGCAACCTACCAACTGGTCCTCAAAAACCTTTTTTTATCAATGAGGCCTCTAATTTTTTCATTTTCCATTATTTTCCTTCATTTTCCTCTTCACTTGCAACCTGTGACCTTTTACCTTCCTTTTCTCCTAATTTCTTTTATTTTCATAAATAAATGTGCCAAAAATGATTTTTTTCCTTCTAATGCCTTTGCCTTAGCCTTTGCCAATTTTCCTTAGCCAAAAACACACATCCATATATGCCCACTATGATATCTTTGCCCAACATTCAACTTGGAATACATCTCTCTTACCCGTGGTCTTATTTTTCCTTTATTTACTTTTGTTGCATGAAATTCTCACCAGGGTTGTTACACATAACATATACTATATGTACATATATAAAGATAGATTATTGTAAGTATTAAGTCTTTATATGATTATTAACTAAATTTAAACAAATTTCTTTAAAAATCATGGGTATGAATATGAATCAACATTATTTTAATTTATTTTAATGTAATATGTATATGACGAAATTTTTTCGAAGAAGTTATTTATTAATAAAAATAAAATTGCAATATCAAAATTTGAATTCAATTGACTTATTACTTTTACTACTTTGTAATTAAGTCGATATTATGTTTTAGTATTATTATTTTTTATTTAACACTTCACTCCAATAACTTTCCCATAATGTAGTCGACATTAATTTTCTTTTTAAATTTAATGTCTCATTGATTTAACACTCCATTAAAACATCTCTCCCACATGCTGCACTATAAAACACCTATTGCCACAATAAACTTTTGAAATGATAATTATAAAATATTTATCACATAATCTAGGGTAGTAGGTGCATTGGAGGTGATCTTTTGCCCTAGAGGACAAATAGAATTAGCATATTATTAGGGGTTGGGGATAGCTATAAAAAATCCAGATGAACTTTATGGGATCTACAAGGGGCTAACTTTGGTCTTGGAAAAGGTATTCAACTCCATAAAAATAATCAGGGACTTTCAATTCGATGCAAAATTGGCAGAGGGAGGGGATCTAATACAAACTCTGAGATAATAACATGTTGGACTCTAATGTTTCTTACTGATATGAAAAATATTAAATGCATTCAAATTGTATGGGATTCAAAATGTCTAATATATTAGCTGGCAGGTAAAGCTCAGTGACTAAGTTTTGAACCTAACTCCTTAGAAAAATAAAAGTGTGGAGTTAAATAATCACTTTTTGGAAATCAACTTCAAGCATATCCAGAGAGAGCTTAATTCAACAACATACCTCCTCTCAAAAAGAGCCCTTTCCATGGACACGGGTTTAATCTATTTCAAAGAATAGGTTGGAAACTCAGCTCAAGTGCTCATACAATGGCTATCTGCTAAACAAATATGTTTATTTTTCTTCACTCCAGTCTGACATAAAACTATTTTTTCCTTCTAGCTCTCCTGTGGTCTTTTCCCAGTTTGGGTATGTCAATGAAAATCAATTTCATATGGATCCAGTGCTCTATATCTTCTTAGAGGGCTAGTGGTTGTCCATCATGCTTTTTCTGACAGCGTTTGTTTTCACTTTTCAATTGTTTAGCAATCTATTTGTTTTACTCTATCATTATGTTTTTTCTTTACTAGCACATCTATCATTTGACAACAATTTGTTTATTTCCTTATAGTTTCTCTGTTGAGTTTATAACTGATATAATATGTACTTTTTTTTATTCCTCTTGAATAAAAAAAATATATATTTTATTATTTATTTATTTTTGTTGAAAAATATAAGTCTTTTAGGATATAATCCATTAACATTAGTTTTTAAGATATAGTTCTTCATCAATATATTAGTGTTGATTACATAGTAAATATTATGTATTAAATGTTATAAATGTCATAAAAATTGGGATATACATTATTCAATTTTAAAATTCACTAATGTATATTCTAACCTACACAACATTCATAATGTATATTCTTGTTGAGTGCATATTATTTATCTCAATGTCAATACTAGCATGTGCTTTAATGGAGGACACTCTAACTTTCTTATGAATAGCATAACCAAAACGAGTAGATTTTAAGTCCGAATTTTCAAGAAGTTTTTCAGTTTATTTTCTAATCTAATTTGTCTAGAATCCAACAGAGATTCATTGAAACTACAAGTTTGACAAGTGAACTCTTCAAAATCGAAGTGCCCGAGGTTTTTGAGAGTGTTGAATCGATATATGCAATCAAAAACCAATTTAAACAACACAAATCAAGATTTGGCACAAATTGTTTCTTTGAATTCCAGCCAAAAATCTGCCAAAAACTGCAAAAAATCTCACTTAAAAACTACTCTTAATCAAAATAATTGAATATGCCTACTTGAAAATGTTACTAAAATAGTAGTGACCTTACATTATGATTATCTAGATATTTTGGGAAGTATTTTATCCAATTTCACCTGTGTATATGATATTTTAATGTCTAGACCTTGATATTTGGGAAATATTTTATCCAATTTCTTTTGTGTATATGATGTATTAATATTACTAGGATTCATAGAGTCAATGGTTGAAACAAAAGGTTTGATGCAAAACAAATTAGTGAAAAATGCCATGTGATATCCAAACCACCGAGTGCAAACATGAAGAAGCTCAAATTCAAAGTGTTCAAACTTGTGAAATATTCATTTTTACATAAGTAGGAAAAGTCTTGCACACAACCATGTTCGAATTACCTCAAGTAGGTAATGTAGTTCTCTAAATTAAGCCATATTTGTTATATTCTACCCACTTGAATATCGTCAATTTACAATTCTTAAAACAAAGATAAATATAGCCATCCCTGTAGGTTGGTAAAGTGATTAGCATCAGTGATGAACAATTATGTATATAATTAGTTTTCTAAATTTATATGAATATTTACGTATTTAATTAGTTTTTCAAATTTATTGTGTTGAGAGATGATCTAAGTTTAGTGGGGAAAAATGTTGCAATGATTATAAATGAGCACGAGTACTAAATTTGGCTGTATTGGCTAATTCTATTTAGTACGATAGTTAATTTGGCACATTTCAAATCGATTTTCAAGACCAACAATTTTATATTTGAAAAAAAAAAAAAAATTCCATATTGAAAAAAGTTATAAAATGTTCTTTTCTCTACATTGCGTTCCAAATCCACTACAACATTGTTATTCAGCGCCCCGCCTATTCTTAGCAAAGAGGGGTAAAGTGACAAAGTAATCGAATCTAGAACATTCCATCGCCAATGTTAGCTTTCACCACTAAAGGCGTAGACTTTCCAAAATACTGTACAATGTCATTAACTAGCTTATACTAACTACCTCCGTCTATGAGAGCTTATGGTTATAACCTACGAGCTTATGCTTAAAATGTACGGGGCTGGGATATGACACTTCTTTCTGCAGTTGTAAAGATAAGTCTACTTGTAAATAGAAAGGTATGAAAAAGGTTACTTCTACCTACTTCTTTCCGCAGTTGTCAAGATAAGTCTGTACTTCTAAATAGAAAGGTATTAAAAAGTAACTTCTGTTCATATATTTTTGTCTGTAATTGTAAATTGTAAAGATAAGTTTGTATTGGTAAATAGAATAATATTGAAAATCCCCGGGAAAAAGATAATATTGAAAATAGTAATTTTTGTATGGAAAAAAATGGTAAAATGGTAAATTATAGTTGTAAATAGTAAAAGTGAGCTGATTTAAGTAAATTTACATGTTATTTCTCTATTAAAAAAATAATTATAAAATAGCAAACTGTTATGACAAATCATAAAACTAAGTTTAAAATAGAATAATAAGTAAATTTACATATTAAATTTCATATATAAATCTCCAAACAAATTTTAAAAATATTAAGTATTTGTAAAATGTATATTCTTAAATTTGGTAACTGTATTTGATATATTAAAAAAATTGTTACATATATATATATATATATATACACAATTATATATTAAAGAAAAATGTTACATATATATACAATTATATCTATTATTAAAATTAATAACATGAAGAGTTCAAAAAAAATATTTGCATCTTAAAATATTTGATCTCTCTATTTTTTTTTAGTAAATTTAAAATTAAATAAAATTTATATTAAGAATTTAAGTTAAAATAAATTTAAATTAACAATATGATGTGATGACACATTCCCATTGATCGCCAATCTCTTACATTTTGTCCAGACATTCTCAAGGTGGTTTTTATAAATGTTTCAGGTTCCCACAACTTTCAAACTTTTTGTCACGATCCTACCCATGATAAATGTAAATAAAATCTTTAACTTATTATACCCTTTACATGTTTAACCCTACCATAAACTTTATGCCGCACATATTCTGCCATTACACATAGTTATTCGGGTTAATAACATTATTGGAAATTTATCGTACCCATGACAATCTATTCAAATGTTTGGTTCATGGTTTGTTTGTATGCATTGTTTACACATATACACATTTGGCAACCGGGATGTGCACTGGCATAACGCTTTGTGACTGGAGTAATGTTTACGGCGTTGAGTTGTTGGGTTGCAATTAATTTTATGGGCAGCTGTTTAATGCTCCCAGCACAGTTGCCCTGTCCCTCCTGCTCGGCCATGTGAACATGCCGGTTTCCGTATCCTCGTCCCTCACGCCTTTGGTTCCCGCTTCTTTTCAATGGTGTGGATCTATCGATCTGGATCCGAGGGTGGAGATCCGTCTGAGGGTTTTAGGACTCTTATTAAGCGCTCTGAGTTCCCACTTGGCTCATTTGGTCCTGAAACTGCTCCCGGGTTCTGCTTGCCTCTTCGCACATCGGATTTACTTTCATTCTCACCTCCTCCGAGGTTTCATCTGCAACTCAGGGGTTTCACGCTCGATTCTTCGGAATTATTCCACACAGGTAATGGCTTTTCTCACAGTTTAATCCATAGTTTCGCTATTATGTTATTCTTTCATTACGGGTTTCTCCGTTGGTTTTGCATGCGTATTAACAGTTCTTGTTTCTTGGGCGTATGAAGGTAAAGCTATGGCGATGCAACCTTCCAATTCGCAGGACGACGGGCCTTCGGCATCCCGACCTCCTTCACTGCGTACCAGGTATGCAATATCAGCTCATAGATTCCTGGTGCGATGATTGGGGTTTCCCCTTTTTTGCCTGAGGTGGTTGTGTGATTTATACATGCTTGATTTTTCACTGGCTTTCAGATTCCTATAATCTGATCGAGGTTACCCAGGACAGGGTCCTTGTGGTTTTGCTTTCGAGGCTATTCATGTGTTTTCGTATTCTCAGATTTTTGTGTTCCCGGCTTACCCTATTGGGTTGTGAGGAACAGTCGGTTCCTTTCGCGCGGGAGGTGCCTTAGCAGTTTCAACAATTGAATTATCTCGAAGGCCTATTTGTTTTTCTATGAATTGTTATTCAGATGTAATTATTTGTGTACAAGTAGTAAGGACTACTGGTGAACTGGCCGCGGAATATGGACCTCTCTGTTTTTCAATGAATATTTTATTTACATCTCCAATGAATATTTTGTTTATACTTCCAGTTCGTCGTTTCCTGGAATAGATACTTGCTCTGTAAATGTCGTTTTATTTCTGGGTTTCCTCGGAAGGTTTTAATAGCAAACTAACTGTATTTCAGAGTGCTTGACTCCGGTGCTCAATGGACTTGCCACTCTGAATCAGTTAATGCGATTATAATGTTATCACAGTTGCTTGTATATGCTTTCATGGTTTCATGCTACGGCGGAACTGCCATTGTCTTTAGAGAAAAACTATTGTCTGCTATCTGTTCTTATTCGACTTATTGTTCCTTTTCGAGCTGCTAAGGAAGTCTGTTATGTTTTCGACATATTGTTCCTTACTGTCGATATGCATTGTTTATAATGGAAGAGTTATGGTTATTGCTGAGAATATGTGTTTTAGTTGGTTTGAGCATTAGATACTCCTTCTGTTGTCGCATCTACTACCGCGGCTAAGGTGAATCGTGCGGTTTGCATTTTCGTTGTTTCATTAAATGAAAATACTGTAGAGTCTGGTTCTGGTTCATATTCTTCTTGAACCCTCTCTTAAGATTATTCACATTCTTACGGTTAACAACTACCTCTGTCTGTGTATTTTTTTTTAGTTATATGTAGTTGCTTTACAGTTTATGCAGACTGTCTCGTTTGTTATAATCTCATATGGCCTTCTAAACTCTTTAATGTACGTTCACACCGTAAATGTTAAGGTGTTTAGTTTCAGCGGGTTTTCTCACTTCAGTTCTGGTAACCCCAGCTTGAAGCCTATTATAGCTTGAGGCCTGTTATTCTTCTCCCCTCTAATGATGAACAAGCTCAAGTCGTTAAAAGAAAACTTAATCATTTTCTTTATGTTTATATATACATTAATTCCTCGGTATTCTATACAGTGCAATTTGACCTCCGTCTTGTTTTTCTTTTCTTGAAGTTACCAATAAACATATCAGCATCAGGGTTTTTCTCAACAGTCATCTATTAATATTTCGGTAATATTTGCCTGAGCCAGGTAACATTACAGCAAGCATAATAATGATATAAGAATGTATAATTTTAATTAGTTTTCACAGCCATTCTATTGTATTTAGGCTACTGTAATTTCAGTTAACAGTAATATCTATAATCACTGTTGAAATAATTTCCTCAGAGGCTGTTACATACCTGGTCCGCCAGATTTGTAATTACGCTTCAGAAGTTCACCTGTAATCCTTGTTTGCTCTTGACCACCCAACCATGAGATCCATTGCCAAGACTGGATTCCCCCCCCCCCCCCCCCCCCCCCCCCGGAGCTATCTTGCAGGCCCAAAACCCTCAACAAGATACATGCAGCTTGTGCCTAGTTATCTGGTCCTCACCAGACTTAACCAGCTTTCTTTTTTTTTCCCCTTTTCTTCTGTCTGTCCTTACAGCATATAATTTTTGTCTCTACGCTCCCTTTTCCCCTGGAGGCCTCTCCAGTTAGGGAGGGTAGTTTCATGCAGTTTTCATAACTGATTTCCTCTTCCAATCTTCCTTTCAGAAGTTGCCAGCATTTCAAGAAGTATATATTCCTTTTCAATATATATTTAATTCACAATAAAATAATATGATTAGAGTTTTAAAAACAGTCTTTCAATTCTATCTTTTACTACAGTAAAATTCCAATATTTACATTTTCCGGGGTCATCACATCTCCCCCTCCTGAGATTGGACATCGTCCCGATGTCTGATTTCCATAAACAATTCCGGGTAAGCCTTTTTAATGAGCTCTTCATCTTCCCAAGTGGCCTCATCAGGCCCATAGTGCTGCCACTGCACTTTAACTTGGGTAATAGCTCGCTTCCGCAGCTGCACTTCTCTCCGGTCGAGGATGTTCAGTGGCTCGACCAGAACCTCGCCTTCCGGTTCGACCTGCAATCAACAACAATTCCAGTCATTTCCTTTCTGGAATAAAAATTTTAATTAGATCAACCAGATTAGTTCTTACCCGTATATCCTGCCATTTGATCACATGTTTAGGGTCGTAAATGTATTTTTTTAGTATAGAAACATGGAAGACATTGTGGATTCTAATATGGCTTGGCAGGGCGAGTTGGTAAGCCACCGGCCCCACTCTTGCCAAGACCTGAAAAGGTCCAAAATAACGAGGTGCAAGTTTGGCACAACCGCTCCATTGCAGGGTACTCTTTCTGGCTTGGATCCTCACATAAACATGGTCACCGACCTGGTATTCTTTGAACCTTGTTTTCTGATCTGCAAAGCTCTTTTTTCTGTCCTGAGCAACTTTAAATTAGTACGTACCCTTTTTACCATGTCCTCCATTTCTTTGAGCATTTCTGGCCCCAATCTTAATTTATCCTCAGGTCCACCCCAGCTTGAGGGTGTGCGGCATTTCCGCCCATACAAGACCTCAAAGGGGCTCATTTGTGTTGACGTGTGATATCCGTTATTATATGCGAATTCAACCAAATGTAAATATTCCTCCCACTGGGTTGGTTTCTGCATTATGCATGCTCTTAACATGTCCTCCACCACTTGGTTCACTCGTTCTATTTGACCGTCGGTCTGGGAATGATAGGCTGTGCTGAAATTTAGCTGTGTTCCCAGTTCGGTAAACAATGCTCTTCAAAAAATTGACGTGAATTTTACATCAAGATCAGATATTATTACCTTCGGAAGTCCATGCAGTTTGAACACATTCTGCATAAAAATGTGAGCAATTTGCACAGCCCTATAAGTGGACTGCACAGGTATAAAGTGTGTTGCCTTACTCAGTTTGTCTACCACTACCATAATAGAATCATTGTTCTTCTTTGTCCGAGGCAATCCTGTTATAAAATCCATAGAAATAGTTTCCCATTTCCACTCCGGAATGGGTAAAGGTTGTAATAGCCCCGCTGGGTGCAAATGCTCCGCTTTAATCTGTTGACACTCCAAACACCGTGCTAAGTATTCAGCTACATTCTTTTTCATTCCTGGCCAATGGTATTCTTTTCGAAGTGCGGTGATCATTTTTTGGTACCCCGGATGTCCTGCATAGTGGCTGATGTGAAATTCATCCAAAATCAGATTTTTAAGACTATCCTTATTAGGTACATACAACCTCTTATTATAATACAACATTCCAGCATCATCTAATTCATATCCCTGCTGATTTTTTCCGCTAGAAAGTTGTTGTACCTGCTGTTTTATTTGCTGGTATTCAACATCTTGATCTGCTGCTGTTTTTATCATTTCAATCAAGGGATTCTTCCATTTACTGGACGAAATTTCATACAAGCATTGCGCCTTCCGACTTAATGCGTCAGCCACGCGGTTCTCCTTCCCTTTCAAGTGCTTAATTTCAAAATCAAATCCACTTAAAAAATCCGCCCAGCGGGCTTGCCTCGTATTTAAGGTAGGTTGGCTGAAATAATTTGTCAAACTGTGGTGATCTGTTAGCAACATAAATTTTCTCCCCATGAGATAATGCCGCCACATCTTCAGTGCATGTATGACGGCTGCGAATTCTAAATTGTAGGCAGAATATTTCTTCTCATGCTCCTTTAGCTTTCTTGATTCGTACGTGATCACTCTTCCTTCCTGCATCAACACACTTCCCACACCCTCCTTACTTGCATCAGTACATACCACGTAATCCTTATTAGGATCAACTATACTCAATATGGGTGCGGTGGTGAGTAAATGTTTAAGTTGCTCAAAGCTCCGCTGACACTCTGAGGTCCATTTGAATACCCTTCATTTTCTCTGTAATGAGGTGATAGGGTATGCTACCCTTGGAAAGCCTTCCACGAATCTTCTATAATAACCAGCTAGTCCCATAAAGGACCTGATGTCTGCCACATCCTTTGGTACGAGCCATTCCATTATAGTCCTTATCTTTTCAGGGTCCACTGCAATCCCTTCTTTTGTGATTATATGGCCTAAGTACTGTATTTCCTCCTTGAAGAAATCACACTTGCTGAACTTAGCATACAACTGGTGTTCTCGGAGAGTTTGTAACACTAACCTGAGATGCTCCTCGTGCTCCTCCTTAGAACGGGAGTAAATCAGAATATCATCAATAAATATTAGCACAAATTTATCCAAAAACCCATGAAACACGTTGTTCATTAAACACATAAAGGTGGCGGGTGCATTGGTCAACCCAAAAGGTAGCACTACAAACTCGTAGTGCCCATACCGTGTCCTGAAAGTTGTTTTAGCAATATCTTCCTCTTTAATCCTAATCTGATGGTAACCTGATCGCAAATCGATCTTAGAGAACACTGTTGCACCCTTCACTTGATCAAAAAGTTCATCAATCCGAGGTAAAGGATATTTATTTTTGATCGTGAGCTTGTTCAACTGACGATAATCTATACACATTCGAAGAGTTCCGTCTTTTTTCTTGACAAATAACACTGGGGCTCCCCATGGAGATACACTGGGGTGAATATAATTTTTGTCTAGTAGCTCTTGTAGTTGCATTTTTAATTCTGTCAATTCAGGTACGCTCATTCTATAAGGTGCCCGCGACACTGGTGCTGCCCCCGGTGTCAATTCGATGGTAAAGTCTATATCTCTTTTAGGTGGCAGCCCGGGTATCTCCTCTGGAAAAACATCCGCAAATTCTTGTATTACGGGAATGTTTTCCAGCGTGGCTGTTTTATCCTTTGAATTTGCATAGCCTACCTGAATGGCATAAATTTGACATCTTTTCTTGATACATTTAGCTAGTTGGGATGCAGTGATCGGCCGGATCTGCACGGGGCGCTTAATCCCTTGCATTTCCTGTTTCTCTCCAAAGTCATCTTTGTAATAAATGGTTTTCGTTTTGCAGTTTACTAGTGACCAGTGTTTCTCTAGCCAATCCATCCCAATCAGAACATCATATGAGCCCAAAGGAAGTACATTCAAATCTGCTACTACTGGCTGTCCTGCTACGGTTAAAGAGCAATTATTAATTTTTGCCAAGACCCGTCTCTTGGCCCCCGTAGCTAGCTGTACCAGCCATGGATTCTTGAATTTTTCAGATTGTAACTTACACTGTTCTACTATCTTTGGGCTAATATAACTTAAAGTAGCTCCTAGGTCAATTAGAACAGCTATAGAAAGATTCGAAATTTTACCTTCAAATTCCACCATAGTCGGTTGGTATTCCGCCTGACGGTCATCCAGGGCTGCGTTAATCCTTGGTACGCTACGTCCCACATCGCCAATGGTCGATGCTTCATGAATCTGAGATATCTGATCAGTACCCTTTCGCTGCGGGCAGTTTTTGACGTAGTGTGGTCCTCCACAACCCCAGCATTGAACTGGAGGTCTGGCCATTCCTTCGCCCTCCAGCCTAACAGGCTGTTCACTCACTCTAGATTCACTGATTGGCTTAGACCTGAGTGAACCTCTTGGTATAGTTCTGTTGTTCTGCCCTTTACTAACTCCCCTACTTCCACTGCTGCGACTTCCTTTACTGTTCCCAACTGTTTTATTACCTCTTCTTTCATTCCATCTTTTATTTGGAGCATCTCCTTTCTGTTTATTCTGCTGGTAGCAGATTCTAGCCTTGCGGATAGCTTCATCCATCGTCCTAGGATTGTCAAACTCGATCCTTTCTCGTATGTATAGGGGTAAACTACTAACAAATCTTTGCACCTTGGCTTTTTCTTCTTTAATATAGGGCACATAGCGAAGCAGGGAGGTAAAACGGTTGATAAACTCATCCATAGTCTGCTGTCCCAACCGTAAATCATGGAATTCCCTTGCTTTTTCATCATAGAAGCGCTCGGTCAGATATCTTTCTTTGAAGTATTTCTGAAACTTCTCCCATGTTATGGTCCGTTCGCTTACCCCCTTGACGATCTTAACTTCCTCCCACCACAGGGTTGCTTTACCTTGTAACTGAAAGATGGCCAATCGTGCCTTCAGGTTGTGGTCATATTCATACAACTGAAAATATTTGTTCATGTTAATTAACCATGCTTCAACCGCTTCTTCCTGTTCCCCATCAAAATGTGGGGGTTTAATTTTTCGAAATTCTCCCTGTAGCTCCACTCTCTGACGTTTTGAAGTCTGCTGTTCGGATACATTATCAGAATGGTCCTCCCTTTCTTTTGATTTTTCAGGTTCAGTTTGATAATTTCGTTCTTCTGTCATCCTCTGCTGTTCCGCACTGGGATTAGCTAGTGGTGGGTTCTGCCTGTCCGACAAACTCTTCAGAATTCTTTCTTGTTCCACCGTCAGTCGTGCATTATCCTCTCGTAATCGTGCCATCTCATTCTTCAGTTCCTGAACCGTCTCTAGTATTGCAAGGTTTGTGCTACGTGTCTCCTCGCCAAGCTGTACCCACAGCTCTGGGTTATCCCTAGGATTTACTGCAGGTTCCTGACCTGCCATCGATCTATGCGGAGCGCTGCCAGCTCTCTGCATATTCACTGTTTCTGTCTATTGCCTATTTGCTGTTGTTTTCCTGTGTCTCAACCCTAGAAATGGAACAAGAAGAGGAGTTAGTTAAATTAGTTGTCCTTCTTACAAATATAATGAGATGGTTATCTGTACATTGTTTTTTTTTTTTAACATGTTGTTCCAGAGGTCACAGTATTGTAACCTTGCTCTGATACCAATTTGTCACGATCCTTCCCATGATACATGTAAATAAAATTTTTAACTTATTATAACCTTTACATGTTTAACCCTACCATAAACTTTATGCCGCACATACTCTGCCATTACACATAGTTATTCGGGTTAATAACATTATTGGAAATTTATTGTACCCACGACAATCTATTCAAATGTTTAGTTCATGGTTTGTTCGTATGCATTGTTTACACATATACACATTTGGCAACCAGGATGTGCACTGGCGTAACACTTTGTGACTGGAGTAATGTTTCCGGCGTTGAGTTGTTGGGTTGCAATTAATTTTACGGGCAGCTATTTAATGCTCCCAGCACAGCTGTCCTGTCCCTCCTGCTCGGCCATGTGAACACGCTAGTTTCTGTATCCTCGTCCCTCACGCCTTTGGTTCCCGCTTCTTTTCAATGACGTGGATTTATTGATCTGGGTCCGAGGGTGGAGATCCGTCTGAGGGTTTTAGGGCTCTTATTAAGCACTCTGAGTTCCCACTTGGCTCATTTGGTCCTGAAACTGCTCCCGGGTTCTGCTTGCCTCTTCGCACATCGGATATTACTTTCATTCACACCTCCTCCGAGGTTTCATCTGCAACTCAGGGGTTTCACGTTCGATTCTCTGGAATTATTCCACACAGGTAATGGCTTTTCTCATAGTTTAATCCATAGTTTCGCTATTATGTTATTCTTTCATTACAAGTTTCTCTGTTGGTTTTGCATGCGTATTAACAGCTCTCATTTCTTTGGCGTATGAAGGTGAAGCTATGGTGATGCAACCTTCCAATATGCAGGACGACGGGCCTTCGACATCCCGACCTCCTTCGCTGCATATCCAGTATGCAATATCAGCTCGTAGATTCCTGGGTGCGATGTTTGGGGTTTCCCCTTTTTTGCCTGTTGTGGCTGTGAGATTTATACATGCTTGATTTTTCACTGGCTTTCAGATTCCTTTAATCTGATCGAGGTTACCCAGGACAAGGTTCTTGTGATTTTGCTTTCGAGGCTATTCATGTATTTTCGTATTCTCAGATATTTGTGTTCCCGGCTTACCCTATTGGGTTGTGAGGAACACTCAGTTCCTTTCGCGCGGGAGGTGCCTTAGCAGTTCCAGCGATTGAATTATCTCGAAGGCCTATTTGTTTTTGTATGAGTTGTTATTTAGATGTAATTATTTGTGTACAAGTAGTAAAGACTACTGGTGAATTGGCCGTGGAATATGGACCTCTCTGTTTTTCAATGAATATTTTGTTTACATTTCCAATGAATATTTTGTTTATACTTCCAGTTCGTCGTTTCCTGGAATAGATACTTGTCTGTAAATGTCGTTTTATTTCTGGGTTTCCTCGGAAGGTTTTAATAGCAAGCTAACTGTTTTTCAGAGTGCTTGACTCCGGTGCTCAATGGACTTGCCACTCTAAATCAATTAATGCGATTATAATGTTATCACAATTGCTTGTATATGCTTTCATGGTTTCATGTTACGGCGGAACTGCCATTGTCTTTAGAGAAAAACTATTGTTTGCTATCTGTTCTTATTTGACTTATTGTTCCTTTTCGAGCTGCTAAGGAAGTCTGTTCTGTTTTCGACATATTGTTCCTTATTGTCGATATGCATTGTTTATAATGGAAGAGTTATGGTTATTGCTGAGAATATGTGTTTTAGTTGGTTTGAGCATTAGATACTCCTTCTCCTGTCGCATCTACTACCGCGGCTAAGGTGAATCGTGCGGTTTGCATTTGCGTTGTTTCATTAAAAGAAAATATTGTAGAGTCTGGTTCTGGTTCCTATTCTTCTTGAACCCTCTCTTAAGATTATTCACATTCTTACGGTTAACAGCTAACTCTGTCTGTGTATTTTTTTTTTAGTTATATGCAGTAGCTTTACAGTTTATGCAGACTGTCTCGTTTGTTATAATCTCATATGGCCTTCTAAACTCTTTTAATGCACATTCACACCGTAAATGTTAAGATGTTTAGTTCCAGCGAGTTTTCTCACTTCAGTTCTGGTAACCCCAACTTGAGGCCTGTTATAGCTTGAGGCCTGTTATTCTACTCTCCTCTAAGATGAAGAAGCTCAAGTCGTTAAAAGAAAACTTTATCATTTTCTTTATGTATATATATACATTAATTCCTCGGTATTCTATATAGTGCAATTTGACCTCCGTCTTGTTTTTCTTTTCTTGAAGTTACCAATAAACATATTGGCATCAGGGTTTTTCTCAACAGTCATCTATTAATATTTCGGTAATATTTCCCTGAGCCATAATAATGATATAAGAATGTATAATTTTAATTAGTTTTCACAGCCATTCTACTGTATTTAGGCTACTGTAATTTCAGTTAACAGTAATATATAATCATTGTTGAAATAATTTCCTCAGACGCTGTTACATACCTGGTCCGCCAGATTTGTAATTACGCTTTAGAAGTTCAACTATAATCCTTGTTTGCTCTTGACCACCCAACCATGAGATCCATTGCCAACACTGGAATCTCCCCCCGAGCTATCTTGCAGGCCCAAAGCCCTCAACAAGATACATGCAACTTGTGCCTGGTTATCTGGTCCTCACCAGGGTTAACCAGCGTTCTTTTTTTTCCTATTTTCTTCTGTCTGTCCTTACAGCACATAATTTTTGTCTCTACCCTCCCTTTTCCCCTAGAGGCCTCTCCAGTTAGGGAGGGTAGTTTCATGCAGTTTTCATAACTGATTTCCTCTTCCAATCTTCCTTTCAGAAATTGCCAGCATTTCAAAAAGTATATATTCCTTTTCAATATATATTTTAATTCACAATAAAATAATATGATTAGAGTTTTCCAGGATCATCACACTTTTGATATGCCTTTGTATTTCTACATGTCTTCAACTTAATACGCAGAGTATACTCTAGTCTGTACTACAGACTTCACAACGAAATCAAGTTGGACGCATAGCTGGCCATAAGTTATCTATGATTTGATCATAATCTTCTTTAATGATCAAGTTGGACGTTTTACCCATGAAATCCTATACATTCAAATTAATATACACCAAATCGACGAGGCTTCAAATCATGCATTTAACCTCGAGATAGCAATTACAGACGATTTAGTCGGGATCGACTTCCCATGAACTAGCCGGGAGTGAGGATAACTTGTATATGCAATAAACAACGAACACACGGGGTTGGGATCTAAGAGTTAGTTGAAGAGGTTTAGTTTTTATAAATTTTGTGATATAATCTCAAACACAGCTACCCAACAAGACTACCAATACCTAAAAACTACTCCACACATAATTTTTTCCATTGTCAAAGTCGTCGGGTCCGGGCTAACTCATACAACCTTTCCGGACAATTAAAGGGCTTGATTGAAGTGGGGGCCGATTGCACTATACCTAGTTGGGGGTGGAATCCTTAACAAACCTCGAGTGAAAATTCAGGTAGTCGGGTGCGACTATAAAGTTATAAAGGGAGGTCGGGATAGAATTATTAATGACAAGTAACGGATCTACGGAAATTGACATATTTTAATCCTTTTAGTTAAAAAAACCAAAGTGTCGCACTTTAACAATACGTCTTACTTAGAAAAATATGGTAAGAGGACTTTGATCTACGATGAAATTATTGTTGACTTCAAACTGAAAGAAAATCTCCCCTACGATGCTCCGCTCAGGCTTCATATATCAATTAAGAGCAATTTTTACGTGAGAAATTAATTGCCCAAAGGTTCATAAGGTTCCATTAACAGGCTAACGTGTGCCTTAATTCATGCACATCACAATTCCTGAACAACTTCGCCAGACCTGCAACATACTCAATTCATTATGAATTATAGAGGTTCCAGTTCACACAATAACTGGACAGAGGTTCTTTGGACGACAGTCCTACAACACTCCAAGTAAAGAATTGTTCCTTCATTAATACACACACTGTGCACAATTTACAGAAGGCCTCCCCCTTTACCTGATTTACATTAACTGCTCTTTATTTGGCCGTTGGCCAATGCTGACCTGCCAATCTCCTGATTGGTTTCACTCTCTATTCTCTATCTCCTCTTGACTGCCTCTTAGGCCAAAAACTTTTTAAAAAGGACTATAAAACTAATTATGTTTCCGATCCACAATCCACTCAACTAACAATTCTTAAGATTTTTCTAGATTCTACAAAATCTTCAAGAGATCACTTTCGAATCTCCAATCCCCTACAATTCTCTCTTAAAAGCAGATCTGATTACATTCATTTAACTGATACAACCAATCTATATAGATATTTTAGGATTCTTTTATAAACATAAGAATTTTTACGAATTTCTATATGCGTAGTCTAACGCGGCGGAGGAGTTGCCTGGAAAGTTATGGAAATTCCGGTCATAGTTAGAGAAATCCGGCAAGGATTTTTGTAAATCCAAGTTATAATTCTTAAACTTCAAAATTTTAGGTGTCGTAGACGTTTTTGATGGTGTTGAATCCATTTCCACCATTAAAAACAAGATTCAAACAATGCCTCTAACAGATTTTTTGAAATTTTTTTGCCGGGCCCGGCAATTCCTCCGCCTCATTAGAAGACTCATTTCTATATAGATATTTTACTATTCTTTTATAAACATAAGAATTTTTACGAATCAATATTTATAGAACCAACTTTTTTGATAAATGAAATTGTTTTAGATTTAATTAAAAATATTTATGAAATTGTTTTAGATTTAATTAAAAATATTTATTTAGTTTTTCCCTTTATCTAATTTCTTATTTATTTAACTAAAAAATCTTTTTAAATCTTATAAGTAATAATTTATTTACCTAATGACATAATTAATTCTAATAATTTTTTAGTGAATAAATATTGATTATTTAATAAATATTAATTATTAAATTAATTATAAGAGGAGATCTAGTTTAACAATATGACCTTTAGGTTAAATGATAAATAAGAAATTATTAATATTTATATATAGTAATTTGATATGAATATATGATATACCATTAATATTGAGTTAGTTTGAGTTAGTTATATATTTTTTGGATATTCTATTATTAATAAACATGTACTTTGTTATGGTATTTACCTATTGTAATTATATTTAACAAGAATACTATTTATTTTAATAATATTGGAATCATAAATTATTTAGATTATTTAATAAATATAATTTATTGTATAACTTATGGGCCATTATAATTAAATAATTAATTAAAAATGATATATTAAGGTTTACCTATGGACCATTAGATTTAGATAATTATTATTAAATAAATACTCTATTACCTAATTGTAACATAATTCTTAGAATAGTAGTAATTTATTACTATTTATTTAAATAATATTGAATAATAATATATATAGATTATTAATAATTATGTACTATTATACGAGATATAATTTGTTAATGGATTATATAAATATTATATTATACTCAAATTAGGAATATTAATAAAAAATTAGTGGTTTGACTAGGTTCATTAGGTCAAAATTAGCCGTTAGCATTATGGTCGTTGGAGTCTCTGCACACTCTATTTAATCAAGCTAAGCCGGATTGGTTCTTCAACTTGTCCTGACGATGAACCACACTGGTTGGTTCGAAACGCGTCGACAAAAGATTGGTTATGTGATTTTGCCGAAGATTATATAAACAATGTTATGGATCACAGAAGTCTAAATTCTTAAAAATATTTATATTTAATTATTTTTTTATATTAACATTTCCTCAAAATTTACACTCAATAATATAATAAATAAAATTGTTTTAGATTTAATTAAAAATATTTATGAAATTATTTTAGATTTAATTAAAAATATTTATATTTAATTATTTTTTTATATTAACCTTTCCGCCTTTTAAAATAATTGATTCCTGTGAATAATTTTAAAATGAATAATTAATAAATTTAAAATTCAAATAAATTTATATTAATTTAATCATTTAACGATATAATCACATGAGCTCTAAAATACTTTTATATTTATATTTAAGAGTTAATACATACGAGGCAGAGTTAAAAAATAGTTTCCAATATTGTTTTGGCAAGCGAAATCTTAGGTAACATAAATTTACAAGTGTCTGATTTGAAACTGTGTTCTTACTTTAATTTTTCAAAACAATTTTTTTGTACTTATGTTTAGATTTTAGCATTTTAAATTTATTTTGGTTAATAAATATTTATTTTATTGAGCTATTTATATTTATATTTAAGAGTTAATACGTATGATGTACAATGAAAAATTCGTATTAGTTTCCACTATTGTATTGGCAAGCGAAATCTTAGGTAACATAACTTTGTAAGTGTTTGTTTTCACACTTTTTTATCTTAAAAATCAAAATTTTTATAATTATGTTAAAATTTTATTTTTGTTAATAAATATTTATTTTATTAAAATATTTTAATTTATTAATTTTTATATTTAAATGTGATATCATTATTAATTAGTGCAGATCAAACAAACTATTTATTTTTTAGTTGTAAAAAAAATATTTTTGAAATTTATTTTTTTAAAATAAAATAACAGTTATCAGTAAATATTATTTTATTTATTAATATTATTTTAAGTATTAATTCGTTAAAGAAAAAGAAAAAGATTAAATAAATATTATTTTACTTATTAATATTATTTTAAGTATTAATCCATTAAAGAGAAGGAAAAAGATCATGAGGATAGAGGTATTTCAGATCAAAAAGAATGGTGAACAAAAATGAAAAAATTTGTGTTGTTTATGAAGCTATGTCTGGTTTGGACCAAATAGCAGTGAGATTGTAAGTTCGTTCTCAACAAAAAGAGTTATTTTTTTTAAATAAAATAACAATTATCAGTAAATATTATTTTAGTTATTAATCCGTTAAAGAGAGACAGAAAAAGATTTTTTTTAAATAAAATAACAATTATCAGTAAATATTATTTTACTTATTAATCGGTTAAAGAGACAAAAAAAGATCAAGAAAAAGATCAAGAGGAGAGGGTATCTCAGATAAAAAAGAATGATAAACAAAAATGAAAAAATTTGTGTTGTTTATGAAGCTATGTCTGGTTTGGACCAATGTAAATTTGTTCTTAACAAAAGGAGAGTTCATTTATTTCCGTTAAAAGAGACAGAAAAAGATCAAGAGGATAAGGGTATCTCAGATCAAGAAGAAGGATGAACAAACAAAAATGAAAAAATTTGTGTTGTTTATGAAGCTATGTCTGGTTTGGACCGAAATTGTAAATTGGTTCTCAACAAAAAGAGAGTTCATTTATTTAGGAGCAACTCAGGAGCAACTCGGGGGAGACTAACTAAGTGAAATTGTAAGTTGGTTCTCAACAAAAGTTCATTTATTTAGGAGCAACTCGGGAGCAACTCGGGGGAGACTAACTAAGTGAAATTGTAAGTTGGTTCTCAACAAAAAGAAAGTTCATTTATTTAGGAGCAACTCAAGAGCAACTCGGGGGAGACTAATTAAGAGGCAAAGAAGGGAGACAAAGAAACAGGAAGAGAGTTCATTTATTTAGGAGCAACTAAGGAGCAACTCGGGGGAGACTAATTAAGAGGCAAAGAAGGGAGGCAAAGAAACAAGAAACAAGGTCCGGTTGCAAACTGAAACATGAATAATTCTAGCTAATCAGCAGTACACATAGGTGAAAGTTCCTTATGCAGTCCACACAGGTGAAAGTTCCTTATATACTTAATAGTTAGATTTTATTCTGTATGTTGATATAATGTAGATAAGTGAAAGTTCCTTATAGTTAATGGTTGGATGGATTTTATCTTGTATGTTGATATAATGTAAGTATATTAATCATTTCCAACCATTAGGAATGGATTAGTTTGATTAATTAAGGCAAATGCTATAATAGTCTGTGAACGGATATTTCATGTAAAGGACAGAATAGTTAGAATAGTTAGTATTCAGTAAGACTTTATAGCCAACTTTCAATAAACATAACTAGAAACTGACTAGGAAATGTAAGAAGACTATCATAGTTATGAATCTAAAATACAAATATGCTATCCAAAACCAAATCCCTATTTGTCAAATATTATCAAAGAAATTATTATACACTAATTTCATAATACATAACCTTCCTGACAGTGTCAGGAAGTTATCATAGTAAAGAAATTTATGATACTATATCGCTTAAAAGATCTACGCACCAAGTAGAATACCAAACCCCAGGGAAAGAAGGTAGCTTCCGATTCCACAAATATAACCAGAACCCTGATTTATTAAGAATGCTTGGATCCCAATTTAATCCCAGAACTCAGGAGCAAGTTGAACAGAGAAAAGAAAACAAAGTAAGGGAAACATTTTAGTAGAAATCCCAGTCAAGAAAGAAATCGAATGTCCAGGCTAACTTTATAAATTAAATAATTTAATGCGAGAACTATAACAGAAACTCTCAACCATTTTAAAGTATTGAGATATATTACAACAGTAAACCTGGAGACCTTTCTTCTAAAATTATAAGCTCCTATTACTGGAAGAGACAGGGCGTGCTTTTGCTCTAAACTAATTAATGCAAAAGAAAAACGCAATATCAACAGACCCTTAGAACGCAAGCATTAAGCTAATGAAACCCTCGCAGATGCGCTGCGGAAGAAATTCCAAATTAATACGAGGATGGAAAATAATACATTCAAACATTGTAGTTATAGTCATAATAGAAATATTATTTTCTTAACTGTCTTCAAAACACGAATGTAACCATTACCAGCCAGGATTTGAAATTCACCAACCCTGCTAAGTTCACATAATGGTTGCGTCAACTTTTATAGTGTTATTTTTCCTAGTAACTAGGGGGAGGGATTTATTAGCAGTGTTAGTCTCTAGGCCTTACAATCACCGATTAAGGGTAGCTTGAGGTCAAGACAATTCCAGGCCTATAGGGGTTATAGGGGTGGTGTTTGTGGGTTAGTTGTTTTTGCTTGGATTTCGGGGTTAGAGACATTGGAGTGGGATGATTTCCTAAGACTTGAAGGCCATTTAGTTGAGAACAACGATATAGGGTGGTAGGATAGTTTGTGCAATGAATTCAATTTCTTCTTGGTGGTGCATTTATGTTCAAGGGGTGTTGTTATGATCGAGTCTGGTTAGAATTGGGATGGCAAATGGGGTCTCCCTCTCTAGTCTCAACAAATTGGGGTCGTTGAGGTCTGTTTAGAGTTCTAGGAACTTCAACTCTATTTTTGGAGCTGAGCTATTCGGGTTGGTGGAAAAACTGTTGGAGGAGAGCATTTGAGGCCCTCTGGTGATAACAACTCAAAAAAGTTTGGAGTCGACTCTTGTTAGAGGTGTGGCTCTTGTAGCACTGGAATTCTATAGTTAGGTGATGGGGTTGATGGATTCATCGGTTTGTGGTGCATAAAAGGAAGCTTGGTGCTGGGATTAGTGGGTTTGGGTTGTGGTGAAGATGTTTAGACATAGGGGCAGAGTGAGGAAAGGGATAGGGCCGTGAAGGAAGGGGGAAGAACATAGAAGATAAGTATTAGCAATGGAGGGAGAAGGTGTCCAGGAAGCATAGCTAAATGAGGTGGTAGCCTGCAACCCTAATCAGTCTCTTGACCATGTATTTCTTCCTGGCCCCATTGATACCCTGGAAGCACAATTATGGAAAGTCACTCCGCTATTGGAACAATTAAGTTTGAATTATCATGATGATCGTAATAAAATTATAAATTTGATGAACGATTTGCAACACAATCAATGGAATATATAGGATCGTTTGGCATCACTCAGGTGAGGCCAAAGATGGCTAGTTGAGCATATGGAACAAATAGCGTGACGTCTGGCACATGTAGAATTTCTTATTCATGGGGAACTCAGGTTTCCAGATCCTTTAGGTAATGAGTCAGATAATCCTCCTGTTCATTGATATTTGTGGGTCGTGTCTTTATATTGAGGTTCTTTTGGGCATATTGATATTTCTGTTTTTTGGTTCTAAGCAGCTTCTCACATTTTGTAATCAACTTTTGTGTTGTTCTTCTAGCCAACAAATCTGGTAAAAGTGAGATTAGTAAAACATAGAATTTTGATCAAACATACTATAACCTTTTGATAAATTAATAGAAACCTTTGATCGACCCAAAAAAAATATAATTTATTTTAATTTATTATATATATAAATATAAAATGATTTTCTTTAGTTTATCCTTTCAAATACATATCATTAACTATGTGATAAAAAAATTAAAATTAAAATTATATTAATTTAATTTAAATACTATTTTTGAAATATATTTTTATTTTCTTATTTATTAATATAAATTTTATTTAAAATTAATTTTATCGTAACTATTTCTATTTAATTTTGGAGAAATGTCATATAACTTTACATATGAATTCATTTAGTATGTCAACAATTAATTTTTTTTTGTAAGCTAACATGGTACCATTCATATTCTATTAATTCGAGTTGAAACCTGTACAAACACATGGTGGCCTCAACCCGCCCCGAAGGGAAACCAGGTCTGTTGGCCACCTCAAGTTTTTAACAGCCATCCAAAAATAGAAAATACTGAGTCTTCTTGTCCAAGCTAAGTAAACTAGACATTCAAAAAGATTACTACTATCTCCTATCTGCATCATATATTGTAACAAGATTTAAAACAGACTCTCTGCATCCTAACTAAGAAAATTTATACATATCTCCAGGTATTAGTCAGCCATGGCTTCCAGTTGGTAGCCTTCTTCCTTTATTCCTGAGTTAATCTTCTTTATCTGTTGCTTTATCTCTTCCAGTTTGTTATCCTGCATAAGAAGGGTTACCTGAATGTTCTGCATCTCTTTTTTCAGGTTAGGAATTCCTTGGGCCAGTTCCGCCATCTCCATAGCAACCTGCTCCATAGCTTTTTCCAAGAGCCTCTTCATGACCCAATACACATGAAGAGCCTGTTTGTACAGGGTCATGCGCCCTCTGGTATTTCCTGGATCCGGCAACAAATATTCCTAGTCATCCATTTCGGAGCCCGACTGTCCCTGAATAGCTTCTTCCTCCATTCTCTGGATTATATTCCAGATGTCCTCGTCTGTGTTTTCGTTGTAGGCCCTCTCAACATACTGGACCCTCCGTTTCAGCGTTTTCCTGCCCCTTCTTTTGCCCACTGTCGATGGTTCGCTTCTCTCCTGATTTCCGGCTAGCCTTCCTCTCCCTCTACCTCTTCGGCTCCCTCCCCGTCCTCTGCTCCCTTTGTTATCATCCTTTACCTTGCTACCCTGACCCGCTATGCCAGGAGGGCCACCAAGGTCACTTTCCTCTCTTCGTCTTCTGCCTCTCGTTTCTCTGTTCTTCGTTTCTTTCACCATTACGCTCCTCCTTAGCTGCTCATGACCATCCTGCTCTGAATTATACATCCCCTCTTCTTCTTCCGACCCTTCCATACCTGTCTTATACTGTTCCATTGCTTCCCAGGGATTGTCCATATTTCCTTCCTTGCTCTTCCCCTTTTCATCCCTGCTCGCCTTAGTCTCTTCCTTCCTCATTCTTCTCATTGTTGCCCGTCGATCAATCCTTATGGGGGTTGGCGGTCTGTCTTTCCGCCTTCTCCTTCCTACGTTAATCCTTGCGATGGTCTCCACCACCCTGCTCCTTTGTTTTCTCCCTCCAGTTGCATATACCGAATTCCTTCCCTCGCCCCTTCCTCCTTCTTCATAGTTTTTCCTTTGCCGCCCATCCTCATTCCTCTTCCCCACTTCCCTCTGCCACCTACAGTTTCCATAATCACCCACTTCTCCCCGTCTTACTTCTGTGCTATCATACCCACGTCCCATCACTGAAGCGTTTCTACTACCGCTTATGCCTTTCATTACTCCATCTTTGTTTCTCCTTGGTATTATATCCCCTATGAGGATCTTCCTGTATGTCGTCATCATAACCCATATACTGAATGGCTTATCATGTCCCTTCACCCCGACCGTATTAATCATCCTCCTGACCGCCATATTCACCCCGATCGGGGAAGGATGTCAACAATTAATGAATATAAATGAAATCTTTAATTACCCCTCCCAAGTGGGAGGATTTTCAAAGACAATCTATGTAAATCTTTAATATCACCTCCCAAGTGGGAGGATTTTCAAAGACAATCTATGTAAATCTTTAATATCACCTCCCAAGTGGGGGAGAATTTAATTTTCAAAGACAATTTCATAGGATTTACTTAGAGTAGCAATAGAGGGTAAATAAGTAATATGTTATTAAAATTATTTTTTTATTAATTAAATATATGGATTATTTTATTATTAGTGGTTTGTAAAATTGAAATTTTATTTTTAAAATAAAAATGATTTTTTAGTTTAAATATTAAATATCAATTTGTTTTTTAATTATTTATTAGATTGGAAATCAAATTAATGTCAAAAGATTAATCTTTTTTATTTCAAATTTTTATAATTAGATATATACAAAACAAAACAAAAAAAACCTTATTGACCCAGATTTCAATGTCATAGTATTAGTAAATTTTAAGTGAATGTGAAAATATCAATAGTGTCTCAAATGGTTAAACTAATTAGAAGTGCAAAATTTGATTTGTTGAAAAACTATTCAATGCAAATTTATTATTCATGTTATTTCAACCTAATAAAATAATCTTTAATACATATTAAATTATAGAATATTATAAAATTTTAGATTTAATATTAATATTTTTTTTTTCAATATTAAAAAAACACACATCTAAATGAAATTAAACCATTATATTTTAATCATTTTATTTATATAAATTTTATTTTCACGTAATAGATTATTTTTTATTCATTAAAAAAAAAGTTTAAAAAATGAGAATAGTTTAATTTTAATGTCTTATTTTTATAATTTATTAGTATTTATTATTTATTATAAATTGATAATATTAATAATACAATTTCTATTATCCTGGTGGCGGCCGATCAAAGACAAGTTCATGGTAGGATGTGTTGTTAATAATTGGGGAGTGATCCCGACATTTGGAAATCGATGTGGTTAATGGAGATCACTCTAATCATCGTATCGAATGGAGAATTATGAAGAGAAATCCGTGGTGGTGTGGGGGGATTTACGAAGTCAAGAGGCAAAGGAGAGCATCAGGTCCATTAGTTGGGTAGGTGAGTAATTGTTTTCTTTTCTCTAGAAAGCCTTTCGCAGTTTTAGGCTGGGCTTATATGAATTTCTATTGGGTTCAAAGCTTTACACTCTTGCTATCATATCGGCTTTGGATTCCTTTCTCAGGATTTTCCTTTATCCATTATGTTCAAACCTACCTCCATTTCTCGGTCTCGATACTGCTCTACTTCATCACCCGATGTTTTCTTAGGTCTCTGCCAGAGGCTTTTATCTTTTTGTCATTTATTTAAATTATGTTCTATTGTTCCTATGATTCACCTATTTATTCGAGCAACTAGTGTCTTTTGGAATCCCTAGCTGGGGTTGTAGTTTGAGTTCCCTTGCATCCTTGTTCAAGATCGTTGGGGTTGTCGTTTGAGTTCCCCTGCATCCTTGTCCAAGATCTTCCTCTTGCTTCGGCTGAGAAGATCTCTAAGATTGAGTGACCATTGGGGTTTTTTTCTTGGGCTCCTAGGAATCCATAGTGTTTCCCTTGGTTTAGTCCTTATCTTTCTGTCTGAAAACTTCTTTCTTGCTTTTTCCTGTTGTGTTGTCACTGATGAGATTAATGGAGAATGCATTATTGGAGAAAGTTCGTTCATCAGTTGTGTGTGAGTCTTAGCTTGGGAATTAGTTCCTATACTTTAGGTGGTTGTTCTAACTCTCCTATTTACATGTAATCTATATATTCTTGATGATTAATGTTGAATGTGTAGAGCGTTCTGCGAGAGGCAGTCTCCAGGTGAAGCTCTTGACCTGTGAGCTACACAGTTTTTGAATATATGTTTGCTTATTCCATTTTTAACATGGTATCAAAGCCGAAGTGAAGAGGAGATCATGGATCTACGAAGTGTGTGGTGAATTTGCGTGGTGGCTGGTGGCATCAAGGCCGAAGTGGTGCGGTGAGCATGGAGCCATTATACGGTCAAAGAAGATGGAGTGCGTTGTCCTTGCATGACGAAAATTGCATTGTAGTACTAGAATTGAATTTTATGTCATCAAAGGGTATTGTCAGAACCGTTTTTTATTTTTATTTTATTTAAATGGTTTTAATATTTTAAAAGGAAAAGTGCGTTTTGTTTTCTTTTGGGACGCACATATGAAAGGGGCTCATATGTTTTTTAAAAGGAGTTTCTATATCCTTAAAAAGGGATTTGTTTTGAGTGTCCATCTGAAGGGGTTGTATTTTAAAAGTTTTTATATTGTTTTTCAAAAAGAGAGAACCCATTTTTTTAGATCCATTCTCTAGATCTGGAGACAAATCCATTGCTAACAGATCTGGAAATTAAATTTCCCCTTTATCAATTGTTGGCGGTTGAAGGGATCTTGGAGCAGATTCATAGATCAACCTGTCACGATGAATAATCTGATGGCAGAGGCATACTTGAACGAGAGAAATAAACTCGATGGGTCTAATTATTCTAATTGAAATTTAAAGTTGCAGACCCTGCTTGAGGGGAAAAGTGGATGGGTGATTGCAAATGGGGACGAATTGAAGCCAATTGTAGTAGGAGGCAGAACAGTTGCAGCAATTCAGGATTGGGAGAAGAGGGAGAACAAGGCGAAAGTGTTGTTGAAATTGTCAGTGAAAGACTGCATTATCCCTCACATCAGAGAGTGTAAATCAGCAAATGAGATCTGGACAACTCTCAAGGATTTGTATGAGATAAAGAATACAAATCGCTTATTGTTCCTAAAGAGAAAGATTCTCTCCATTAAAATGGAGGAGAATGAATCAGTCACAACATTCATCTCTTGGATCAAGGAAACAAGAAATAAGTTGGACGATATAGGGGAGACAATGTCGAACACTGATCTTGTCACGGTTACCATGAATGGTATGATTGATGACTATTAGATGTTTATTACAGGACTGAATGCAAGGGAGAAAACCCCCAATATCGAAGAATTGACAGGGATCTTGATGCAAGAGGAAGAAAGGCGAATGACTTTAAAACCCCAGAATTTAGATCTTGCATTAATGGTGAAGAAAAATCCTTTCAGAGGGAAAGCAAGCATAGAAAAGAAATACAGTGGTACAACACAGAGAAATCCACCTCAAGGTATGTCTTCGACTAGAAATGTTTCATGGATTAAAGTTTTCTATTGTGGTAAACTTGGTCACGTTGCTAGAAATTTCCATAAGAAGAAGCTTGATGATGGTCGACATAGTCATAAGAAGCATGCAAGGCACTTTGCTGATGAAGACCAGAATTAGAACCTCAAATTATTTGTATGTGATTATGCCTTCTCTGCTGAGAATGATGAAGCAAAAACTTAGTTTGTGGATTCAGGAGCTTCCAACCACATGGAAGGTAACATACATTGGTTTGAAATTTTTAAAGAAACCAACGGTGGTGCTAATATATACCTTGGTGATGACAGAGCCTACAAGATCAAAGGACATGGAGGCATTCATGTGATTTTGCCTGATGGCAAGATCAGGAAAATCTAGAATGTGATGTATGTACCATGAATTAAAAAGAATTTAATTTTTGTTTCAATGATTGCAGATCGGAATCTTAAGGTAAAGTTTTTAAGTCTTATTGTATCATTAAGGATTTGCTAGATAAACATAAACCGGTTGCATATAGAATTCAAGTTGGAGGCCTATACAAGTTGAACGTCACAAGCATACCACACTAGGTTTTGACTTCATCAGTTATGACTGAACAAAATTTGTGGCATCAAAGATACATTAATTTTCATGACCTATTGCTACTTCATAAACGAGCTATGGTCAATGGTCTCCATGTTTTGAAAAATTTTGATGTTGATTATGACGCATGTGCTCTTGGGAAGATGAATAGGGGTGATTTTCCCTCCAATTTAGATAGAAATAAGAGAGATATACTAGAGCTTGTGCACACTGATATATGTGGGTCGATGCATACAAGGTCATTAGGAGGTGCCTATTAATTTTTATTATTTGTTGATGATTACACGAGATTTACCTGGGTATATTTTCTTAGAAAGAAGAGTCGTACTTTTGAATACTTTAAGGAGTTCAGAAGAATGGTTGAGAAACATATAGGGAGGTTCATCAAAATTCTCCGCTTAGATCAAGGGGGAGAATACAAGAAGACTAGCTTCATCGAATATTGCAAGTACCATGGGATAGTTCAACAATTCGTAGCACCCCGCACTCCTTAACGGAAAAGTGTTGTAGAGAGGAAGAAAAAAACCCTTGTGGAGTGTACACGCATCATGTTAAAAGATAAGAACTTGTCTAATGGTTTTTGGGCAGAAGCAATAAATACTGCAATATATTTAAAGAATAGGAGCCCAATGAAAAGCCTTGAATTTAAGACCTCATTCGAAGCTTTATAGGAATTAAGCCTGCAGTTAACCATTTAAGAGTTTTTGGCTCGAAATATTTTGCTCATGTTTCAAAAGAGGATAGGAAGAAACTAGAATTAAAGGCCATTAAATGAATTTTTGTTGGGTATTGTACAGAGTTTATAACATATAAATTGTTTAATCCCTCTACTCACAAAGTTTTTACGAGTAGAGATGTAGTATTCCATGAGCAAGTTGATGATGGAAATTGTAGTAAAGGCAATGAAGAGTGACACATGCCTTTGCAAGTGGAAGATGGAAGTGATGAAACAAGGGACAACCATAAGCAGCAGCTGCAACAAAAAATTGGAGAATCAAGTGATGCAGATACATTTAGCAATCGAAAATGAGCAAGACAGATTTGAGGCAAGTCCACCACTAAGGAGATCTAGTAGAAAAACTCAATTACAAGTAAGATATAGGGATCATGCTCTTATAACTTTGTCCTTCAATATTGTTGAGCCCTCAAATTATAAAGAAGCAAATCAATATAGTGAATGGAGGGAAGCCACTGAAGAGGAATATGAGTTAATACGTAAAAACAAAACCTGGGATTTAGTTGAATTATCGGAAGGGAAAGAACCTATAGGTTGCAAGTGGTTATATAAACCTAAATTTAAATCTGATGGTAGTGTAGACAAATACAAAGCTAGGTTGGTAGCTAAAGGTTACTCACAAAGAGAAGGAATTGATTATGAGGAAACATTTTCTCCAGTAGCTAAGTTAAACACTATTAGAATGATGATAGCTTTAGCTACAAAACATCATTGGAGTCTACACCAACTAGATGTGAAGTCTGCATTTTTAAATGGAGAATTGAAAGAAGAGGTTTATTTAAAACAACCTGAAGGGTTTATCAAACAAGGGCAGGAGCATTTAGTCTGCAAATTAAAGAAGGAATTATATGGTTTAAAATAGGCACCTAGGTCATGGTATGAAAAAATTGATTCATTTTTTCTACAGCATAGTTATAAGAGGAGAAATATTGACCCAAATTTGTATATTGTGTTTGATGAAAATGGGAAAATTCTTTTGAATTCATTATATGTAGATGATCTTATTATTACAGGAAATGTTGATGATATAATTAAATAAATCAAAGTGCAGATGTCACAGGTTTTTTAAATGAAATACCTTGGAGAGTTACACAATTGTTTAGGTCCTGAAGTTTGGATGGATTTTGGCCAGACTTTTCTGTCTCAAGGAAAGTATGTTAGGAGCTTATTGAAAAAGTGCAAAATGGCTCAGTGCAAAGCTGCACTAGTGCCTTTATAGCAGAATGTCAAACTTTAGAATGACGATGGTTCTAAGGAGGTGGATGCAACACTATACATACAACCAGTTGGGAATTTGATTTATCTAACTACAACTAGACTTGATTTAGCTTTCACAGATAGTGTTTTAAGCCAGTTTATGTCAAAGCCTCTTAAGACTCATTGGGTTGCAGCGAAAGGTGTCTTAAGGTATCTTCAAGGAACCTTAGACTTTGGTATTAAATATACTGATTCGCTTGATGTTAGAGTGACAGGTTTTTCAGATTCAAATTGGGTCGGAAATCTAGATGATAGACGTTCCATAACAGGTTATGTATTCATCATTGGGTTCGGGGTCATTGCATGGAGCAGCAAAAAGCAGAATAATGTATCCTTTTCTTCAGCAGAAGCAGAGTATCAAGCAATGTTTGCAACAACATGTGAGGTAGTTTGGTTGAGGAGACTTCTCCATGAAGCCGAAGAAGAACAAAAATATCCTACAGTTATCAAATGTGAGAACCAAAGCTCAATCAAACTTGCAAACAATCATGTGTTTCACAAAAACACAAAGCATATTGATACACAGTTTCACTTTGTTAGAGAGAAGGTTCAATCAAAAGAGATTTATAGTGAATATTGTAATACTTGTGATGCAGTAGACATCTTTACCAAGCCCCTTGGAAGAATTAAATTTGAATTATTTAGGGAGATGTTAGGAGTACTAGTGAACCCTTTATCCATTAAGGTTTAGTGTTTTAATTAATGGAGAATGTATTATTGGAGAAAGCTTGTTCATCAGTTGTGTGTGAGTCTTAGTTTAGGAATTAGTTCCTATACTTTAGGTGGTTGTTCTAACTCTCTTATTTGCATGTAGTCTATATACCCCTTGGGATTGGTAAACTTTTTGAATATGATTGACCAAATGAATCTAACTTTTCTTGATGATTAATGATGAATGTGTAGAGTGTTCTGCTAGAGGCAGTCTCCAGGTGAAGCTCCTCACCTGTGAGCTGCATAGTTTCTGAATATATGTTTGTTTATTCCATTTTTAATAGTCACCCTCATCTCACATTGTTAGGAGACATGACTAAAGGAAAAGGAGCTCATAGAAGAGGTCATCACAATGTAGTTAGTACTTCATTGTTACTTCCACTTCTTAGGTGCAAATGGTGGTAGAGAACTCATCCAAGGTCTAGCATACGCAAACTCTCCCAACAGTCCAAAATGAGATTGAAAATGTTGAAAGAGGCATTCATTGAACATATCTTTGTCTCAAATGATGAGGTTCTAGAGCAAGTGGGTAATTGGGTCTTAGATATAGGCACAACCAGGAGTCAGGACTAGGCACACAAAATACATGTAAGTTGTGGATATATACTGGGAATTAAATACAATAATGGGTTGGGCATTGGTTGAGAGGTTGGAGGAATAAGATGAGATTTTTCTTTGTCTCGATGAAACTTAGAAACATGTTAGGAACCTGGACAAAAAAGTGACTAGGCTAGCTAAAGCATTGGAAGACATGGAATAATATGCCCTTCACTATCCAGGTGGACATCCCCTATGACTCATTGTACAAACCAAAATTTAGTATATATTTTTAGTATTGTTTTGTGATTATATATGGATGGGATAGGAAATACAATAGACAATTTTAGTGATAGACATATCATACATTAGTCTCTCAACAATTTTTACTTTACTTTCAAAAAATTTATATGGGGTGAAATAGTTTCAATATGTGATTGGTCTAATTTCCTACATGGCAAGTTCATTTAAATAAAAGACATATATCATGTATCTTTCTTTTGATATGTTATAACATAAAACACCTTTCTCATATATATATATATATATATATAATAAATTAATGTCAATACTACCATTTGGTTCCACCGATATTAAATTATGCAAAATTTGAAATAAAAAACAAATCACGTAATTAAACTAACTAGATTGGTTTTTGAGGGTTTTATTATGTAAAGTGATCAAGGATTGAAATTCACAATAGTTGAGAAAAGACACACACACACACAACAACAACAACAACAAAAAAAAATCAACCATGTTAATAGTTGGTGTGTCCCAAGCCATGTGTGATCCTGGGGTAACTTTGATAGCTTATATGCCCCTAGGTAGTGATTTGTTAGACCATAGACTGTTCCACAAGTCATAACCATACTAGCAACAAAAAAAAAACACAAATCAAAAGACGTTTGCTATAGCATAGTCAAATTTATTTCTTATTAACGTTTTAATGTGACATAATGTTGAAGTTAGTTTTTCAAAGTTGACTATAGTCAACCCTTTTAATGTTGCAATATGACACAATCCTTGATGAATGGCGCATTGTGAAATAACCATTAAGGAATTTAGTAATTCAACATGAATCAATAGATACGAGCTTTCAATATCAAAAAACATTAAGGAACATTGATATGCAACACAACCCTTCAAGAAACTCACAATGTCATATAACCCTTTGATGAACATCACAATTGAACATAACTATTCAATAACACAAAAGTTTTGGTATAAGCCAACCAAAATGTGTATCTCAATATCGCATCTCTATTGAGGAAGGTTGCAATCCAACATAATGCATTAGTAATATCACAATACAACATAATTTATAACACCCCAATACGTGAATTAAGTTTTATTGTTACTATACAATTATTACCATTTTAATTATATAATTAGTAAGTCTGAGTTGTGTTTTAGATACTTTAAATTAAAGTATAATAATAAAGTCATGATAGTGACCCAAGAATAATAATAATAAAGAAAAAGGAATTAATTTTAATTTTGGGCGTCAAGATTCGAATTAGTTGTCTTGATTTTCCTTCTCCTCTTTATAGATAGGGGAGGAAATCCCGCTCTTGGTGGAAGCTTCGAGGATAGAAATATTGGCTGGATTTGTTGGAGAAAGAAAGGAAAAATTAGAACCTACATGGTTCAAGACACAAGAAGAGTTTGCTAACTTAGGTTCTTGAGCTGAACAGAGAGTCAGTGGAACCTTACAATTTATTCTGAAACGTATAGTACTAGGTTGGGTTCGAGATCCTGAGATAAAGGTACATGATACCTTCAATGGAAAATTGTGGGCAAGGAAAGGCTCGTGGGAGACATGACGTAATAGTCAGTCTCATGATTAGGAGGTGAAACTTTACCAACACACTTAGTACACAGAACAATTAAAAGATAAGTATTTGTTGTACTTCTTGATATGTTTACAGTTAGTAGAGAATGAAATTTGTTCTGGTTAAATGATCGTATAAGAGAACTAAATGTATAGACCTGAGGTCATGGTACTTGAAGGAAAAACAAAAAAGAAATATATGTACAATTTGTATTAAATGGGTGTAGTAAATAAAGATAGATGATTATGGATACAATTGTTTCTTTAATAAAAATTGTTTATGTTGTGTTCTATATAAGAGAATAAACATCAGAATGCAAACTGGAATCTTATAAAAGAAAATTTGTAATATTTATTCCATATTATATGAGTAGAAAATCTAATTGATTTATGTTGAAATAAGCGGGTTTATGCTAGAGTTTATTAGGAAAAATGTTGGATATATTCTTCACACCATTCTAAGGAAAGAAAAGATGTGGTATTGCTCAAAGAAAAGCTCAGTTTTGGGAAAGCATTAATAAGAGAAGAAACATAAAGCACATCGCACAAAGTTTCTCCAGGAGAAGAACTCGTAGGGTTTATATCATAGAATCCATTCTATTAATAATACAATAATTTGACAATTAGAAAACTCAAAACATGTAATATCCTTCATCATTCAGAACCTTCCTTAAATACTTAGGAAAAATATACAAGAAGATTGTACCATAAATATTGGTTAAATCAATTAATCATTCTACGAATGAACTGTAACTTCAAGTAGGCCAAAAGGCGGGTTGTAATTCGTCCTTCACTCTCATAAAATCATTTAACATAAATGCATCTTATAAGAATCAAGAGTAAAATAATAGGCTACAACAAAGATTCGTATGCCATGCAAAAACTATTTATCTAGTGCATAAAAGCCTGGAAGGACAAAATAGTATCCAAGTCGAATGTTCATAATTCCCATAGCCATACTTAAGAAAAAATCCAAGGGTAGACCCAACCTTTGCGTGAAGTACAAAGAATAACCTAGAGTAGCTGTGGTAGAGCTTTCTCGAGGTACCAGGAAGTCATGAGAAATTGAGCTGAAGTAGAACCCTAGGAAGGCACAAACAAATTGCGTTAGTATCAATGGAAGCAATGGTTGAAATTTTGTAAAATTAATAAGTATAACATAGAAACCTGGCCATCTTAGGTTACATGCATGCAAGTGAAATGGTCGTTTAGGGTTTGATTCTAGAAATGATTGCTTTCTGGAAGGGGAACCTATAAGAAAAAAACAAAATAATTACTCTAAGATAGGATAGAGCAACTAGTAAAATGGATTAAGGGTTTTAGAGCGGAAGAAAAATATTCTTGCTTACCTCGAGACATGATATTAAAACCCAGAAAATATTAATGGGAAATTGGTAAGAATAAATAACTACAACCATGAAATAAACGATGGGAAACATAGTTTGAAGGCTCGACCCCCAGAGTTGTGGCAAGATTCCACATGAAAAAAATCAACATTCCTTTATTCGAGTATTTCTATAAGAGATGTTTGTCAAAGAAAAAGGGTTTTAGAAGAAAAATCGAACGACACACCTGTGGGCAGTAAATCGATGGAGAATTTCAGTGGCAGAGCTGAACACAGGTGGTTTGGTTGCAGAGCTTTGGCTCGCATAGACAACCCAGCAAATGACTTGGCTCGAGCGAGAACTAAGTCGAGGTTAGTTACCCTAACAAGATTTAGGGAAATCTAGACCATCGATGGTTCAACTGTGATCTCACGGTAGGCATAAGACAACCTTCCAGTCACCTCATTTAATAGCTGCCAGTAAGCGCTCATCCATAGGATACCCACTACGATGGTGTCACTTCATATTAAACCATAAAGTGCAAATTGTGATCCATACCTACCCCAATCTCCATTGACCTCCAAACTCATGTAATTTGATGTTAAGTAATTAACATGCCATGGGCACATGTCCGCATACCTGGGGAAGGGGGTAGGGTCATAGGTTAGTTGTATTAATATCCATTAATGTGAAAATAAATTCATAAGTACAATGTATGGTAGGATTATGTTTTTACATACATTACTATAATATGTTGATGTGCACTTATTGTTAAAAAAAATATTCTGAGGTGATAGAATCATGTTTAAATGATGTACATGTTACAAGTGCTATCAGAGCACAATTATCAACATTGTGGCCTGAGACATCTATAATGACTATGGATTATGTTTATATGCATAGAGGAGAGAAGAAAAAGTAAATAGATCAAGATGAGGAGGGGAGAAGGAGGCCCCTTTTAGCCAAAAAAATAGTAGAGTCTAGGTCCATGCCAAATCCTGAGGCAACCTTGAGAATGTGAGTGCAATTAGGGGCAAAACAACAAAATTAGACCAATGCATTGCTGGAAACTATGCAACAATTGCAAGCTGAGATGGTTTGGTTACGAACTGATAATGAAAGGTTAATGTAGTAACATGAGTGAATTTTGAAAATCCTTTCCGTTATAGACATTTTTGTGCCTTACAGCTCTAAGCATGAAATGTCCATAAACCAAGGGATCCTAAGTCCCTAAAAGTGTTGTTCCGGCCCCTAAAGGAACAAGGCCAACAAATTACAGCTTCTCCCAGAAGTTCTCCACTAGAAACTGCTCAGAATCAGTCAAATCAGGATCATTTCAGCTGCTCCACTAGCTAGCTGCGTTGCATAGCACCCAAGTAGACTAGCTAGGTGCGTTGCAATGCACCTAAATGCACTACCAGGGTACGTTGAGCGGGAAATGACAAATGGCAGTGTCATTCCGCGAGGTGGACAGACAATGGAAGCTTCCAGAATCTTCCCCAATGACACTTGCCTCACTGAGTTCGACCAAGGATGAGTAAGAGGCTCTCAGTCTCCAAGTGGAAACAAGAACTGACAGAGAGAGGCCACTAGTCAAATCATAAGCTGACTCATCCTCTTTTCATACATCTATATATGGGTCCCTCATACCAGAGATCCAGAGGCTGGAATTTTGTACATTGCAGAGAATTGTTGTTGGTTTTGAGATAGATATCAGAGTATTGGGTGATTTATGCTTTGTTGGAGGTGAAGAGGGGACTCCTTTGCTGGGAGGTTGATGCTGGATCAGGAATCATCGGTTGTAACTCCTCCTGGATCTTCTTGTTATATCAATAAAACTATTTGAGTTTCTCCTACATGCTTGTGTATCATTGATGTTTGTTACATTTGTATGTTTAGCTTAAATCTGATCCTAAGCTATTTATGAATATAAATCCATGTCTTTGTGTAGTTTTCTTCTTCTGTGATCTTACAGGAACTTGGTGAAGCTGGGCAAGTAAGGGAGCAGGTAGCTGGAAGCTGTCAAAGAGGAGAGAGATTGGATCAAAGGACTAGCGCAAGACACAGGTTGGTTCATCCTATTTCTCTTCATTTATAGTTCATAAAGAAGAATACGAAAGTAGTTTTCTCTGTTTGTTTCTAAAGTCACTGTCACACCTTAGTGGGATAGGGTCGTTCTGAGTAGACACTTTTCCCGTTAACAAAATGGCGACTCCGCTGGGGATCGTGTCTAATTAGTTTGTTTGTGTTTCTCTTGTTGTTTGTTTCATAAACTTAGAAGTAGCAATCGAACTACATTTGCCATTAACAAATGCAAAGTAGACATCTGCTACTTCAATCCATTCATTGGATCTGTTTATGATTTGAACAGCTGATTCACAAATGATCTGATTGCCCTTTGTGATAGCTCTTAGAACTCCTTTAAATCTACCCTCTGATTGTGCATTACTGATTGCTTTTACTCGGCCAAAAACCATAGATTAAACTGCAAACCGTGACCCAGAACCCGGATAGAATTCTCGTTTCTGCCCCAGCGCAGGCTCTGTGAAGAGATTCTGCATTTCAACGCAGTTCCCGAGAGGGCTACCTGCGCTGCAATCCAGTTTCTCTGTGTAACAGGTGCGCTGATCAGCCTAGCCTTGTGCAGCTGAGGTTCTTTGCTTCATTTTTTCAGTTTTGTCTCTGATTTTTGCAGCCTGTGATCAGTGTATGTGTCTGTTTAAAAACCCCTTTTCTTTGCCTTAATTCTGCCTCCTTTGTACAAAAATACTGTAGATGTTTTTGTGTGTTTGCTACATCATTTACAGTTTTCCATTGAAAAAGTAGAATAGTAATACTGTCATCCTTTGATTTAGATCTGTCGTAAGTGTCGATTTTGATCTTAGGAGAAAGTTTAATTGCTGTTGACAGTCGATTATGCTTTTACTTTTGCCTTTGGTTTGAATTTGTAACTTTCTAGTGTCGAAACGAGTATTTATTTCAAAATCATAAAGTGTCGTAATCATCTCTACCTTTTGATTTCGAAAAGAAGCTTGTTTATGTTTGTCACTTGAAAGCAAATTCAGATATGTACATCAACTTTCTTTTTAGGCATCAATATTAAGAAAGTGAAAAACAAATACATGCACATGTGCATTTGCATATTGATAATCTGTTTGGCTTGATTTAGGAAAAGTGCATTTACAGTGTGCTCTTTGCTCTTTGAGAAAAGATTGTGTCTTTCTTTTCCCCTTGTAGCTAGGATTTTCATTGCTGAAAAGAGATAAAAGTTTGCTTATCATCTTTAGATTGCATTTTAGGAATTACATCTACATCTCGTGGTGATCCCAAAAGGCAAACTTCACAAGAAAGATCAACTTAAAATAAATTGAATGAATCTAACAACGCTTTGGAACTTAACGCACAACATTTAGAGGTCTAGGCTAGAGACATATTCCGGCGTCGTAAAGCCTGGTAACTGTTGTCCTCACTGATGGTTGGGTGATTCCTCCACTTTGAGACGATAAGTGCCAGTACGGACTTGTGCTCCCACGTACCGTCGAGTATATATTGGGAGACCCCTATAGGCTTAAATCCTTTTATCCATAGGAAGCCGTGTCGGCTGCCCTACTGGTCGCAATGCACTGAACACAGAATTCGGGAAGATTGACTGTCGTACCGTAAAAAGTATTATGCAGTTTTGCGATTGGTTTGGTACTCCCTCTACCTAGATCTCCAGAGCAGTCCCTTTCGTTCCTTTTCAGACTCCTTAACGGAAAAGGTCCATCTGAGCACTTGTCACTTCAGGCTCATTAAAAAATCGAAGGAGACTAGAGTCATCTTTTGTTTTTTCTCGACTCTTAAAAATTGAAAAAGCAAGTTGTGTCAAAGCGTCTAAAAATTTATTTTAAATGGAATATTCATACCCTTTTCCTACGTTGATCTTAGGTTGAGAAATGGAGTCTACCAACCAAGGAATTCCCCTTGGTGGAAATCCTAGTCCCTTCTCCTCTTTGGGAGATGTTGGTGCACCCCATATGGCCACATTGTCGCTTCCAGGACTGACAATTGGCTTGCCAGTATGGCTCTTCTCAAACAATGTCGTTCAGAACACCACCATTCCCGAACAATCGAATCAGCAATTAGACGAGTCCAGAGTTGCCCAGCAACCTTCTACTTCCTCTAATTCTTCCTCTCCTCCTTCCTCTTCGCTTGATGGGGCTGGCAAAGCCAAAAGTCAAGTTCCTAAGGAGAAGAAGGAGAAGAAGAAGAAAGAAGAAGAAGAAAGAGAAGAAGAAGAAAGAGAAGAAGAAGAAGGAGCCAAAGGCGAATGGGGGAAAACGAGTGTCGTCTAACGAAAATCCACACACTGCACCGACCAGGCCTAAATCACCATGTGTCATTTGCAAAGGAGACCACTTTCACAGAGATTGTCCTTGCATCCCTCGGATACTAAGGGACTGGTCTCCTCGTTTGCACAATCCGGTGTCATCAACCTCTGATGATCATGTTGAAAGCACACCGTCAACTAGCGAAAGTGAAGCCCCAGGACAAAAAGGGAAAGCTAGATTTCCTTGTAAACTGTGCGAAGGCAATCATGCCGTCCACCGTTGTCCCTTCTTAGACGAAGTGAAAAGAGTTTTGGATGATCGTCCGGTTTCACCGTTACGACTTCCTCCTGGATATAAAAAACTCTTGCCGAGTCTGTCGCTAGTTGAGAATCCAGCTGGCCCGCTCAAGTGGTCGGCTGAAGCACCTATCATTGAAGATAAACCATCTGAATCCATACCAGACGAAAGTCAAAAGGTCGAGGCGGCAGTTGACCCGGTCTTGCCTTCAGAGGTTTTATCTTCAGATGATACAGTCACTGAAGAGAACAAGGATGACACCGTCCAAATTCTCTTCATCAACATAGCCTCGACGAACATGGGGGCAATCTACCCATTCCCTTACTGCAGGAGGGAAGTTCGTCAGAGCCATACCCGGCCATCTACTCGGTCCCACCTCCAAGCAACCTAGTTGTCTCCTTCGACTGGAATCAACTAGGCAGACCCCGTTTACCAGCAAGTGTACCATTCCGAATTATCGTTCAAATATATAGAATGGTCATGGCTGGTACCATCATAGATGAGGGGGCTTCTATGAGTATCCTTTCCTCTATTGCTTGGAAAGCGCTTGGTTCGCCATCGCTGTTGCCTGAAATGAGAAATCTGACAGGCTTTGATAAAGGAACCAGTCGACCTTTAGGGATCCTTCCCGATGTGCCCATAACATTGAGAGGGAAGACAATTCGCATGAACGTAATGGTAGTTCAAGGACCCTTGTATTATAACCTACTCCTTGGACGAGACTATATTTATTGCATGGGAGCCATCGTCTCCTCACTCTTTAGAGTAATGTGTTTTCCGCACGAAGGAAGAGTGGTCAAGCTCGTGGACCAGCTTTCATTTCCCGGATCACGCATAGCAAATAGTCATATACCATCCCTAATTGGTCTCTTCACGCAAGAAATGTCTCAATCCCCAGTCCGTCCTCCCGATGAGCGCGAGTAATTCGGAGGGATATGACTGAAACCCAGGGGGCATGCGTCCTGGTCTGCTTCGGCAGGAAAACTTTGGGTATAGAGTAGGTTTCCGCGGGAGAATATGACTAGTTTGTACCCTGTCCGTGATTGGAAGAGGGGTTATTCTAGAATAAGATTCTCTTGTCAAAGTTATGTGAGTAGCGGGCATCGTCGCTCACCTTTTTTAATCTCGGTAGACATCGCCAGAGAAGTGTTTTGTTTACGTTGTAAATAGAACAATCTTTGGGTAACCTGTAAGAGGTAGTACCCTTCCTAATAAAACGAATGCTTTGTCAGCTCGAATAAAGGGTGACCCTTCCTGATAAAACGAATGTTTTGTCAGCTCGAATAGAGGGAGACCTCGAAACTCTGTTTTATACCTGGGGGCATGCAAACCTTTTGGAGTGCAAGCAAGGGGCGGCTATTTATTTTTTAAATTTTTAGCACCTCTAACCCTTTAAACTCGTAGGATTAGTCGTCACCTAACTTGCATAAAGAAAGGATGTGGGGCAAAACTCTAAAAATTGCCAATTTTATATGAGACATTCTCATCATATGACTGGATTAATCGAGCAGTTTTAGCACATAGTTCAAGCTCGTTAAAAAATAAACATAAGACATTAGCAAATGTTTCCACCCGCGTTTAAGCTCATTAAAAAACGAACTATTCCCCGGTAAATAACCACCGTGAATGTAACATATCAGCCATTAAAGCCTTGGTCGTGTTTGCACCGTCACCTCCACTTTTCCATTGGCCGATCATTCACCTCCATTTGATTGTTTACCCATTTTGAGGAACAACTGCGAAGAGTGATTTCACTAGCCATCCTTGTGACACTGTCGTGATTGGAAAATTCCAAACCTTACCTGGAATCAGCTGCTACCCATTTTATCACTCGTTCCTCAAAAGACGAGTCTTATTTAAGCTCTTTTCAACTGACTCGTAAAATATGAAAAGATTGCCGAGTTTTGGCCTTCCAGCCCGTTAAAGCGACCGTAAGTGCTATCCCTCCTCTAGATTTTAATCTTTTTGGACCTGAGGGATTATTTCACAAAACGATCGAGCGCTTGTTTTGTTCGGCTCGTTAAAACTATCGAAAATTCATCCCTTCTGTATTGTTTTATACTTTTTCGGACTTAAGGGATTACATGACAAAAAAGGAATTTTGGAGTTACCTTTACGTACCTTTTCAGACTCTCTAAAAATGAAAAGGACCGAGTTATCTTTGTCGTTAAACTCGTTAAAAAGATTAATAGCGACAAACTTGTCTTTAGACGAGAACGAGTTTCACTATCGCTAGGCTCGTTAAAACATAGCGATGGGTTTGCCCGAAGGGAAAATTATAGAACAAGCATATGTTATCCTCCTCAAGCTTGACAAAAATAAAGAGGTACTAGTCAGCAATGACTGGGGAAAAATTGGGAAGAAAACTCAAAGAATCTTTATTTGTAGCAAGTCGCTCTTGAACATGACACTTCCACTCCGTGCCTGAGTCGGGTTGGGTTGTTTCATTCACCGGTCACATCACCATGGTCACGCCATACCATCCACATTTGGGGAAAATGCTACCAATCCATCACGTAAGTGTCGCCGACATGTTCAAGAGAAGTCATCCAGAGAAGTCACCTGTGTCCCATCCACTACCATACATTATACTTCATTCTTTCATGACCGCCATCCTGAACCGTATATCATCAGATTGTTTTCACCTCCATCAAAATCATTTGCTCCGTTCTGTGTCATTGATGTGGGATTCGTTAAGGCCCTCCTTTGATGGATCGCTTCTTGTCGACACCAGCTCATTATCCAAGAAGTTAATCTAGGAACACCCCATTCAGTACTTTGAAGCTTGCATGCCTCAATGGCAAGTTTCTCACTTCCGGCGACAGGTATACATCAATGACCTTCGACTGAAAGATTTTGCGTGGTGTTCGACGCCAAATACTTTATTCACACCACGTGAATTGTACTGCAGTACCTTGAGGGTCATCATCATTATCGGTGATTCCTCTCGCGCTTGTTAACAGTTTACATCATTGACTGGTAATCAAGCGATGTCTTTCCATGTTCGACTTCAAAACATTTATCACATGGATCGACTTGTGCTTCGAGTGAAGATCAAACGAGATTGAAGACCCCGGATCTAGTCTCATCCATCCGGGCTGCGATATATATTCGGGAAAATAAAGACATTGAAATGTACAACACTGCAGCACAGATAATCATCCTACCAAAAGGATGATGGCTCTATTAGAATCATCAGTCTACCATCAGACGATTGTCTGTCCTATGTACATGAAAATGAATTTATAAAGCTGAGCATGGGAATGCCCGCCTCAGCTAGATCATGAAAACAGTATGAAGATAATGTATTGTATTGTATCTTATTACAGGTCTCCTCCCAGCATTGAAAGAACTTCGGATCCTCCTAATAAAGCATTTCACCCGATAAACGACCTCATACTTTAGGGGGCAACTGTTATAGACATTTTTGTGCCTTACAGCTCTAAGCATGAAATGTCAATAAACCAAGGGATCCTAAGTCCCTAAAAATGTTGTTCTGGCCCCTGAAGGAACAAGTTCAACAAATTACAGCTTCTCCCAGAAGTTCTCCACCAGAAACTGCTCAGAATCAGTCAAATCAGGATCATTTCAGCTACTCCACTAGCTAGCTGCGTTGCATAGCACCCAAGTACACTAGCTAGGTGCGTTGCAACGCACCTAAATGCACTACCAGGGTGCGTTGAGTGGGAAATGACAAATGGCAGTGTCATTCCGCGAGGTGGACAGACAATGCAAGCTTCCATAATCTTCCCCAATGACACTTGCCTCACTGAGTTCGACCAAGGATGAGTAAGAGGCTCTCAGTCTCCAAGTGGAAACAAGAACTGACAGAGAGAGGCCACTAGTCAAATCATAAGCTGACTCATCCTCTTTGCATACATCTATATATGGATCCCTCATCCCAGAGATCCAAAGGCTGGAATTTTGTACATTGCAGAGAATTGCTGTTGGTTTTGAGATAGATATCAGAGTATTGGGTGATTTATGCTTTGTTGGAGGTGAAGAGGGGACTCCTTTGCTGGGAGGTTGATGCTGGATCAGGAATCATCGGTTGTAACTCCTCCTGGATCTTCTTGTTATATCAATAAAACTATTTGAGTTTCTCCTACATGCTTGTGTATCATTGATGTTTGTTACATTTGTATGTTTAGCTTAAATCTGATCCTAAGCTATTTATGAATATAAATCCATGTCTTTGTGTAGTTTTCTTCTTCTGTGATCTTACAGGAACTTGGTGAAGCTGGGAAAGTAAGGGAGCAGGTAGCTGGAAGCTGTCAAAGAGGAGAGAGATTGGATCAAAGGACTAGCGCAAGACACAGGTTGGTTCATCCTATTCCTCTTCTTTTATAGTTCATAAAGAAGAATACGATAGTAGTTTTCTCTGTTTTTTTCTAAGGTCACTGTCACACCTTAGTGGGATAGGGTCGTTCTAAGTAGATACTTTTCCCGTTAACACTTTTAGACAGGCAGAACCATCAAACTTCTCAACCTAGTCCTGACCCCAAGACCACAGCTGATGAAGGGCAACAACACCAGGATGAGGAAGTTCCAAAAGGGATTCACACTCAAGGGAATGATGGTAGTAGCAACCATCATGAAGAAGAGTCAGGTAATGTTTCTGACCAAAGAAAATAGAAAAAAACAGAAATTAGAACTACGAGGGGAATTTAGAAAAATAAAACCCCTAATGTTTGATGGAGAGGTTGAGGAAATTGCGGAAGCTTGGATTATTAATATGAATAAATATTTTCAAGTTTATGGGTACAACAGTAACCTTAAGGCAAGACTAGTTGTTTATCAACTCCAAGGAAAAGCCACTCTGTGGTGGGAGGAGGTTAAAGAAGTACAGGGATCTATGATAAATATATAACTTATGATGAATTTCAAAGGCACTTTAAGAATAAATATTTAACTAAATGGTTTTATGATGAAAATGCTAAATAATTCCATGATTTAAGGTTGGAAAAGTTAACTATGGATGAGTACATGACTAAATTTACATCATTATTGTGTTATGTACGTAAATTCGAGAGGAAAAAGCTAAAGTGCAGTGTTTCCTTAGTAGCTTGCTAGTATTTATGAAGGAAAGAATAGAATTTGACAATCCTAAAATAATGGATGAGGCAATTCAAAAGGCTCGAATGTGTTATCAACAGGTGAAACAAAAAGGAGACAACCATAAAAATTGGCCCCAAAAGAAGAGTCAAAACAATTATCAGAACTCTAAAGGTACTAAGTCTGCTAATTTTTGAAATGGCCAGAGAAGTCAAGAAAATAAAATATTGGGAAGGAACCAACAAAAACCTAAGTGGAAAAAAGAAGCCAAAACCATTGAAGCATCAAACAAACCAGAACTTGGCCAAGGAAAAAAGCCTCCCTTGCAGTGTTAGGGCTACAGATAACCCCACTACTATAATAATTGTCCCCATCATGTTAGGACTGAACCAATTAATAATGTGCAAGAAGCATCTACAGTCAAAGAAGTGGCAAGGAGAATGCCTAGAATTAATGCAGCACTGGAGGATCACCAAGCAGATTATCAGCCTACAATGGTGGAGCTAGAAGGTAAAATAACTAATCATCCTGTATCTATTTTGGTATATCTAGGCACAAGTTTAAGTTATATCAGCCCCAGAGTAGTGGAAAAATGTTGTTTGCAAACTTCCAAATTAAAAAAACCTTGCCTAGTACAATTAGCCACCGGAACCAAAAGGAGGGTAAATGCTAAAGTACCCAATTGCTCCATTGATATAGGAAACCATCATCTAATTGTGGAAATGAATGTTTTACCTTTAGGATAATATGATCTATTTCTTGGGATGGATTGGTTGGAGGGACATTGGTCTATAGTAAATTGTAAGGAAAAATCCATCAGTTATTTGGCTACAAATGGATCTCAACAAGAGATCTAAGGAGTTAGGAAACCCATGAAGTTGCAACCCATTACTACTTCTAAGTTGGGAAATTTTATAAGAAAAGGTTGTATGATTTATGCAGTACAAGTCAGGTATTCTAGTTCCCCAAAGAAGACCCTCCCCATGGGAAATATATCCGTAGTTCAATAATTTATTGATGTATTTCTTGATAGTATACCAAGACTAACCCAAAACATGATATTGATTTTACTATTGAGTTAATTCCTGGAGCAGTGTTAGTTTCAAGAGCCCCTTACAGTATGAGTGTGCCTGAATTAACCAAACTTAGGATGCAACTGCAGGAATTTCTTGATAAGGGTTATATTCGACCTAGTGTGTCACCTTGGGGAGCACCAATGTTATTTGTAAGAAAAAAAGATGGTACACTATGATTGTGTATTGATTATAGACAGCTTAATAAATTAACTATTAAGAACAAATATCCCTTACCCTGAATTGATGACCTATTTTATCAAGTGAAGGGTGCATCTGTATTTTCCAAAATTGATTTACGGCCAGGGTATCATCAAATTCGAGTAAAGGATGAAGACATTTGTAAGACAACCTTTATAACTCGTTATGGACATTATGAGTTTGTAGTACTACCTTTTGGCTTAACTAACACACCAGCTACATTCATGAGCCTAATGCATGGCATTTTTCATCCTTTTTTGGATAAGTTTGTGGTGATTTCATCGATGCTATTTCGGTCTATTCAAAAATATTAGAGGATCACAAGGAGCATCTTCAAATAGTATTCCAGAATTTACGTGATCACCAACTACATGCCAAATTTAGTAAATTTGATTTCTATAAAGATCAGATTTAGTACTTAGTGAACATTATTTCAGCATAGGGAATATTTGTTGATCTTGAAAAGATGAAGACCATCATGGAATGGCTAGTGCCCAAAAATGTAGTTGATATATGATCATTTAAAGGGCTAGCCAGGTGTTATCGGTGGTTCATAGAATGATTCTCCCAGATTGCATATCCTATCACCTCTCTATAGAAAAAGGGAAAAAATTTCAAATGGACTAACACTTGTCAGCAAGGGTTTGATCAATTAAAACATTTATTGAATACAACCCTTGTATTAAAAATTGTTGACCCGAATAAAGAATTTGTGGTTGGCACGGATGTTAGTATAGAAGGAGTTGGGGCCGTGTTAACACAGGATGGTAAAGTGATAGCATATGAATCACAGAAATTGAAGGATCATGAGCAAAGGTACTCTGCCTACGATCTAGAATTAACTTCTTGATGCAGGAGCATCTAGACTTAGCCAGTAATTTGATTGTTTGTTCACATGTTGTGGTTAAAAGAATTGAATTTCATGACCTGAGTGGTCAAAAATTTAGTTTTAGTAGAGAGGATTGGACCTATCGCAGATGAGTTTTACTTCATTATTGTAATAGTTAGGAAATTCTATTATTTTAGCCTAAGGCTAAGTTGTTAGCATAGGTGTGTAATAGAGCTTAAAGATAGAGATTTGATTGTTAGATTGATCAAAATATAGATTGAGTTGTTAGTGAAGTTAGAATAGAGTATGACTCATAAAAGAAAGAAAATGTAATGGAAAAAGATTAGTCGAGTTGAGATGATTGAGATTTGAGTGAGAGGCGAGAGTTTGAGTATTAGAGAGTGTTTGAGATTGAGACAAAGGTCAATATATTGTTGTAATTGAGCTGAGAGGGCCAAGACTTTGTAACATATATTATATTAATGAAATTGATTCAGTGTGTATTTGTAGTATTCTTAGTGTGGATTTTTGTTTACTCTGTGTATTCGCATTCAGACAGTTAACTGGGTATTTCCTTTATTTTCATGCCTTAAATGAAAATCTCAATGTTTAATGTATTTTCTCATAAATCATGGTTATTTTGTGTTAAGGGTTAATTTTGCGATTAAACAATAAAACCCTTGATTAAGAGCTTTGTTAAGTATTGAGTTAATGCACGTGGTTATATCCGAAAGGTGGGTTTTAAACGGTGAAGGCGGTTAGCAGGAGGACAAAGAGCTGTAAGTGGTATTTCGGGGAAGTCACCTGATTCCAATAACCAAGTGACACGTAGCACTCGGTGGAGAGAGAAAACTACCTTATCAGGCGGGTATTCTCCATGCAAGTGGTGCACTCGATATCCTTGTGAACTGTCGGATCTAGCACGTAGATGATCGAAGGTGGAGGATCAACGGACTGTTTTGTTGATCGGGTTGAGTGTTGACTGTCAGATCTGATTGTGAAGAGATCTACAGTGTGGATTGAAGCGTTGTTTATAAAGCGAAAGTCAACGTGGGACCGAAGTTCTAAATAAAAAGTGGGGACCCTCCGTGTAAAGCTAGACCACGAATAGAATCTGCTGAGAGCACCGGATTGGTTCTAAAGTAACCAATATTCTATCTAAAGACATAACCTTGTTTTCACCAACCTGCTGCGTCATTTTTGGTATCAGAGCACAAATATTAAGATTGATTTCAGTAAACATGCCAATGAGGAGAGGAGCTAGCATTGGTCGAGGAAGACCTGAAGCAAATGCAGTTCTGCTGGAAGGGATCTGGAGTCTGCATACGAGAATGGAAACAATTAAGACTACTCAGATAAGAACACCTGATGAAGGAGCTGATAATGTTAAAGAAGAATCTTCTAAGGAAGAAGAAGAGGAAACTGAAACTACCAGAGTTATCAAGATGTTGGCGAAAGTAGGAAGAAAATCAAAGGTGGAAATTCCTACATATGAAGGGAGTCTCAATGCAGAAGAGATAATAGATTATATCAGTTCATTGGAAAAATATTTTGACTATGAAGAGGAAGCTGACGACAAAAAGAAGGTGAAATTTGCAGTTACCAGATTGAAGGGTCATGCAGCTATTTGGTGGGATGAATTACAAACATCCAGAATGAGAAAAGGAAAGTCCAAGATAAGAAATGGGATAAAATGGTGAGTAAAATGAAAGAAAAATTTATGCCTAAAGATTATTAGTTAAATCTTTTCAACCAATTGCAGAATTTAAGGAAAAAAGGAATGTCTGTTAAAGAATATATAGAAGAGTTTTATAGATTGAGTATTAGAGCAGGACATGTAGAGGATGACATGGAGAAGGTAGCCAGATATATCAATGGCTTAAGGTATGACATCCAGGATGAGATCAGCTTGTTGAGTCTGAAGACTATTGAAGATGCCTATCAAGCAGGTTTGAAGGCAGAAGAGAAGATGTTGAGAAAATAGAATCAGAGGAATAGAGGAAGAAGTTCAGTAAGAGGTAGAGGAACTACCAGACCAAGGGGTCAGCAACATCAGCATGAAGTAGGAAGTTCAAGTAGTAGACCACCACAGAGGGGAGATTTTAATAGAGGAAGATTTTCACCTAGAGGAAGAGGCCGAGGAAGAGATATTCGGTGTTACATATGTGGAGAATGGGGACATGGATCATGGGATTGTCCTCATAACAAAAAAACAAGTCAGAGGAATGTGAATGTGGCTAAGGAAAAGGAAGAAAAACCTCAAGTTGCAGACAAGGAAGAATCACCTGAAGTAGGAGAATCCCTGTTGTTGAAAAGGGCATTGCTTAAAGTTGAGAAAAAGATTGGAGAACCAGCTCAGAGGAAGAGTTTATTCAGAACTACATGCAAATCTAAAGGTAAATGTTGTAAAGTGATAATTGACAGTGGAAGCACTGATAACCTTGTTTCTACAGAGATGGTGGACAAGCTAGGATTGGTAAAGACATTACACCCTACTCCTTATAGAGTGTCATGGTTACAGAAAGGACATCCGATCATTGTGACATAACAATGCAAGGTAGAGATATAGATTGGTACTTATAAAGATGTGATACTGTGTGATGTAATTCCAATGGATGTATGACATGTATTGTTGGGAAGACCTTGGCAGTTTGATCGGAGAGCTATTCATGATGGGAGGAGAAATACTTATACTCTGAAGAAGGATGGAAATAAACATACATTGCTGCCATTGAAGGATGAAGCTGACAAGGGAGCACCTGGAAACAACGTTATGCTGATGAGTGGAAAGGAGCTATTACAAGAGGTTGAAAAAGGTGAAGAAATGCATTTTTCTATCATAGGGAGACCTAAGGTAATTTTTATTTCCACAAACTTAGATGATTTACCTGAAGAATTCAAAATTTTTTTGAATGATTTTGCTGATTTTATTGTGGATGAGTTTCCAAATGCATTGCCACCAATCAAGAGTATTAGTCATCATATTGATCTAATACCAGGAACAAGTTTGCCAAACAAAGCGGCATACAGACTAACTTCGCAAGAGAACGCAGAAGTTGGAAGACAAGTGCAAGAATTGGTGGATAAGGGACTAATCAGAGAAAGTCTTAGTCCATGTGTTGTACCAACAATACTCAGTCCAAAGAAACGAGGTGAATGGCGAATGTGTACAGATTCTAGAGCCATAAACAAGATCACTATCAGGTATAGATTTCTCTTACCACGCATGGATGATTTGATGGATTGTTTGAGTGGATCAAAGTATTTACTAAAATAGATTTGAAGAGTGGATATCATCAAATAAGAATTAGAGAAGGAGATGAATGGAAGATTGCATTTAAAACAAATAGCATTAGGATATTCTGACACATAGGAAATAGTTAAGTATAACTTGGTCTAGTGTAGAGTTAGGTAAAGTGTGCTTCTTTACTATGTACTTTTGTAACTTACAATCCGACAGTCACGATATGTAGTGATTCGACAGTTAATTCTCTCCTTGGTATTATCGACACTTCATCCGTGGCTTAACACCTGATTGGTCCATGATCTCTATTTAAAGGACATGGAAGGTCATTTGTAGGCTAATCGTTCATGAGGGAAGCTTATGTAAATTTTTCGTTATTTTATTAATAAATTGCCTGAAGTGGTTGTGTTGGCTGAGGCCGTGGACTGTTTCCCTCTTTGAGGGTTTTAACCACGTTAACAATACTGGTGTATTGATCTATGATCTGTTTGTGAGCGGTGTCCTTTGGTGTTCTGTCTGAGGAACTTACCTTGTAAATTCCTACATGGTATCAGAGCAATTTGAGGGCTGCATCTGTTGGTGATCCAAATCTGAAGCCGGTAGAACTGCATCTAACTATCATTTCCTAGATCTACTATTTCGGACTACTTTCGTGTTGAGAGGATTGCTCTATTGTGTTAGGAGCATATGTTCCAATGAGGAACCCCATTTGTTTGACACGAAAAGGTTTCTGGTAGCCCTAGCTACATCATTTTTAAGATCTGGAGGTATATAGTATTTACTTGAAGTTTATTTATTTATTTATTTTTTTTTCTCTCTCTCTCTATTTATTTTGGTTTATTTATCTCTTTGTTTTTTATTATTGGATCTAAACCCTTCATTTCTACGTATGCGCTTTTCCTCACGACTCTGTGCGATCTAGGCAAATCAGAAACATTGAGGAAAATTGTTAGTTTCTGGGTAAAGCTAACTTCAAACCATAAGGTTTGTTTGTTTTTTTTTGTATGTCCATTTTGGGTTTTGTGGTTTTTGTTTTGCAGGCAAAAAAGAGGTTCTCAAGTAAGCAACACCCCAAATCTTCGGTGACTACTAAAAAAAAAAAAATTCCTTCCTCTTTTCCAAAAATTACTAACCTTTTAAACTAGCTCACTTGGTCTAAAGTTACTTTATGAGAATAGAGGTCTTGAGTTCAAGTCTTTCTCTTTGTTGAGTTAATTAGATTAAGTTTGGAAAGAGGGCAAATTTTCTTTAAAATATAACATTATCATTCATTTCCGCACATTCCCGCACTTCGTCGACATCTTCAACAACTTTTCTTCAAAAAGCCATAACTTCTTGATACGAAAGCTGTTTTCAGAGCATTTTTTTTGAATCAGCCTAATTTTTCGAGGTATTTCCATTGAAACACTTAGTTTCAACATCTATAGCTTCAGTTTCTGTTAAAATGGAAAGTCCATGCTAAGTTATTCTTGATAGCACCAACTACTTCTAATGGTGGTCCTACATTGTGGATTTACTTAGAAGTAAAGGTCTTTACAGAATAGCTTCAGGCCAAGAAACGAAACTGAAAGATAAAGATAAGGCAGCCAAATGGGAAAATAGGTAAGATCAAGCACATGGGTTGATAGGGCTGTCTATTTCTCTAGACCTTAGATTCCATATTGTAGAACTTGATACTCCTAATGAAGTAATGAAATAGATCACTAAAGTTTTTGGAATTAAAAATGAACTTAGAGCCCATCAACTCGAAAATGAGTTGCTTACATTGGACCCCAATAACTTTTCTTCCATTGAAGATTTTTTGTCCAGGTTCAAGACCCTTAGACTTCTCTTGGAAGGTGTTAAGGTTAAGAAAGAAGATGGTAACCTTATCTATTCCATTCTTACTAAGTTGGGACCATCCTACTCTGTGTTTGTTTCCACCTTCCATTCTACAAGAGAAGCCTTCATTTCTCAAGGAAAAGACTACAATTTCCCTTCCTTTGATTCCTTTTGTGACTCTTCAATAAGAGAATAAGAAAAACCCTTACACCTTGGTCTTCCTAATCTTGGAAACTCTTCTAAGAAATCCTTAGCTGCCTAGCAACAACCAAATTCAAAGAATCCTAAGAAGTTGTATCCTAAAAAGACTGGTCCTAAACCAAACAAGGGTCCTAAGCAATTTCAGCCTAAAAATAAAAAATCATTTCAACAAAATGATAAGGCAAATAAAAACAAAGGGAAGAAGACTGATAGACATTGCCACTTTTGTAATCAAGATGGCCACTTAGAATCCAAATTCTTTAAGAAGATGGAAGCCTTGGAAGCAGCAATGAAGAAGCATAACATCCATTTGGAGCACTCTTCAACTTCAACTTCATCTTCAAGAATAGCACTTTCTGCATGTGGCTGTCAAACATCTCGGTCTGGATATGCACTAAATGTATCTTCTTCTTCTAATTCTCATGAGTGGCTCATTAATTCTGGAGCTTCTTATCACATGGCCAAAAACAAAGCCATGTTTTCTTCTTTAAATGATTGTAACACCAAAGATATATATGTTGGTGATGATAGATCTCTTAGTTTTATAGGGATTGGAACTGTTCATATAGACAATGGTCAATTTAATGATGTATTATGTGTTCCAACCTTATCCTGCAACCTTCTATCTGTATATCAGATAACTCATTCAAGTGAAGGTAAAATCATTGAATTTTCACCTCACGATGTTGTAATTAAGGACCTAAGAGATCCTAGACAAATTTTAGCTACTGACATTGCCGATGATTTTACAAGGTTGTATAAGTTTAACAACTTTGGGTCATCAAATCTTCCCTTAGTATTTGTTGCGCATAATGATGAAGTGAGCAAACTTTGGCATGAGCGATTTGGTCACTTAGACTATCACTCCCTTCAGAGTCTATGTAAAGAAAATATGGTGACAGGTCTTCCCATGGTATCTTGCAGAGATGGTGTTTGTTCCGGATGTGTACTTGGAAAACATCATCGGGATAGTTTTGAAAAACGTGCCTCTTGGCATGCCTCATCCCCTTTACAGCTTGTGCATAGTGATTTATGTGGTCCACTTCTAGTTGTTTCATTCTCTGGCTACAAGTATTTCTTAACTTTCATTGATGATTTCTCCAGACGCACTTGGGTATACTAAATGCAAGAGTGAAGTATTTAACATGTTCTTGGCCTTTAAGGCCTTTGTTGAAAAACAATCTGGATATCAAATTCTTAAGATAAGATGTGATAATGGCAGAGAATATGCTAACAACAAATTCATCAACTTTTGCACTGAGAATGGAATTCAAATGCAATATATTGTTCCATATAATCCACAACAAAATGGTGTAGTTGAAAGGAAGAATCGCACCTTAAAGGAAATGGCTAATTGTATGCTTCAATCTAAAGGACTTAGTATTAATTTTTGGGTAGAAGCAATTAACTGCGCAAATTACATAATAAATCTCACTCCTACAAAGGTTCTAAAGAATATCACTCCAGAAGAGGCATGGAGCTCAATTAAACTAGATGTAAGTCACTTTCGTGTTTTTGGAAGTGAAGCATGGGCCCATATTCCAAATGAGAAACATAAAGCTTTAGAACCTAAGAGTGAAAAATGTGTTTTTGTTGGATATTCTGAAGATGTCAAAGGATACAGACTTATTCCACTTAAGTCCAAAAATGTTATCATTAGAAGAGATGTAAATTTTTCTGAAAATATATCGGCCTACGAACCTAGTTCGGCGGATTTGCCACCTCTCTCTATCCATTCTACTTCTGAAAATATTTCTTCTTCAGATGAAGAAAGCAAGGATGACAATCCTCCCCCACCTTCTCAAGATCCTCCTTCAGCTCCTCAGCTTCCAAAATGGGTCCATGCTACTCAGGATGCAGCAGGTTCTCTTGTCGGTGATCCTACAAATCAGCGACGTACACGCTCTCAATTCGATAGAGCCTCTTCTTTACTGGCTCAAGCTTCAGCTAATTATGATCTTGACACCATTGTAGAAGCTTCAGGCCATCCAGATTGGGACGCAGCTATGAATGAATAATATCGTTCATTATTGGCAAATGATACATGGGATCTTGTTCCTCTACCAAAGGGACGAAAACTTGTTAGATGCAAATGGGTTTACAGAACCAAGTATGGACCAGATGGAAAAGTTGAAAAACATAAAGATCGTCTTGTTGCTAAGGGTTTCTCACAAGTAGAAGGTATTGACTATACTGAAACCTTCTCCCCTATTTCCAAAATGAACTCTATCTACCTTGTTCTTTCCCTTGCTGTGTCTTTCAAATGGGAAGTCCATCAGATGGATGTTAAATCTGCCTTCTTGCATGGGGAATTGCATGAAGACATGTATATGGAAAAACCTACTGGCTTTATACAAACAAACTCCAGCCTTGTATGTCGGCTTAAGAAATCCCTTTATGGTCTCAAGCAAGCCCCTCGAGCTTGGTATGCCAAAATGGATAGCTTTCTTTTAGAAACTGGATTTTCTAGGTGTCATTCTGACAATACTGTCTACACCAAGAAAGTGGGAAAGTCCCTTGTCATTCTTGTTCTTTATGTTGATGATCTTATCCTTACTGGTAGTGATCCCAACCTTATAAACCATGTGAATTCCAGCCTTAAAAAGAAGTTTGAAATGAAAGACTTAGGTCACTTGCATTATTTTCTTGGTCTTCAAGTCTTACAATCCAAGGAAGGTATTTCCCTTTCCCAATCCAAGTATGCCCGTGATATTGTACGCCATTTTCACATGGAATACTATAAGCCACCCCCTTCTCCCTTTCGGTCTGGAGCCAAAATTTCAGTCACTTGTACTTCACCTGAAGTTGATGGTACCTTATACCGTCAACTTGTAGGAAAACTTTTGTATTTGACCCATACTCGTCTGGACCATTCCTTTGTTGCTGGCCTTATTGCTCGGTTTATGCAAAACCCACATGAAAGTCATTGGAAAACAGCTAAAAGAATACTGCATTATGTTCAAGGTACAGTTCAATTTGGGATTCATTACAGTGCCAAAGTGTCTCCTCTATTGGTTGGTTTTGCTGATTCCGATTGGGCTGGTGACCTTGATGATCGGAAGTCTACTGCAAGTTATGTGTTCACTCTTGGTTCAAGACCTATTACATGGGCTTGCAAGAAATAAAGTGTCGTTTCTATTTCTTCAGCAGAAGCAAAGTATCGTGGTGCCATAGAAGCTAGTAAGGAAGCCCTGTCGCTTCGTCAGATCCTATCAGAGTTTGGCTTTCAGCAGCAGCATCAGACTACACTTTGGTGTGATAATCAAAGTGTCATTCAACTATGCAAAGATCTAGTCCAACATCAGCGCAACAAACACATTGAACTACACATGCACTTCATTAGAAAGCTCATTCATGACCATGTTCTTGAAGTGCAATATTGTTCAACAGATGATCAAGTTGCAGACATCTTTACAAAGGCTCTAGCAGAGGCGAAGTTTACTAAACTTCGATTTATGGTTGGAGTTTAGGAATTTGTCACTAAGGGGGGATAGGCTCTAATGCCTCCTTCCTTCTCCTATTGTGTCATATTTGTACATCCTTCAATCCTATCCCAAGTTGTTCTTAAGGGGGGATGTTAGGATATTCCGACACATAGGAAATAGTTAAGTATAACTTGGTCTAGTGTAGAGTTAGGTAAAATGTGTTTCTTTACTATGTAATTTTGTAACTTACAATCCGACGGTCATGATATGTAGTGATCCAACGGTTCATTCTCTCCTCAGTATTACCGACACTTGATCCATGGCTTAACACCTGATTGGTCCATGATCTCTATTTAAAGAGCATGGAGGGTCATTTGTAGGGTAACCATTCATGAGAGAAGCTTATGTAAATTTTCATTCTTTTATTAATAAATTGCCTAAAGTGGCCGCGTTGGCTCAGGCTATGGACTGTTTCCCTCTTTGAGGGTTTTAACCACATCAACAATATTGGTGTATTGATCTATGATCTATTTGTGAGCGGTGTCCTTTGGTGTTCTGTCTGAGGAACTTACCCTGTAAATTCCTACAAATAGTGGGTTGTATGAGTGGTTAGTCATGCCTTTTGGACTCACTAATGCATCTAGCACATTCATGAGATTGATGAATGAAGTCTTGAAGGAATATGTCGGCAAGTTTATTATTGTTTATCTTGATGATATTCTAGTCTTTAGTAGAAGTAAAGAAGAACATCTGGAGCATCTTAAATTGGTTCTAAGAACTCTACAGAAAGAGAAACTACTGATAAATCTGAAGAAATGTAGTTTCATGACGGAAGAATTAATTTACTTGGGATTTGTAGTTTCTAAAGAAGGATTGAAAATGGACCGAGAGAAAGTCCAAGCAATTTGGAAGTGGCCTATTCCAAGGAATATATTCGAGGTAAGAAGCTTTCATGGTCTTGCAAGTTTTTATAGGAAATTTATTAGAGGTTTTAGTCAGATTTGTGCACCAATTCTTGAAACAACCAAGGAGACTAATCAACCATTCAAGTGAAGAGAAGCAATAGACAAGAATTTTAAGTTGTTGAAGGGGAAAATCACAAAGAAACTAGTTTTGGCTTTACCTGATTTTGAAAAGGTATTTCAAGTTGAAACAAACGCTAGTGGAGTTGCAATTGGAGCAGTTTTGAGTCAGGAATAGAGACCAATAGCATACTTTAGTGAGAAACTAAATGAAGCTAAGAAGAAGTATTCTTCTTATGATAAATAATTTTATGCTATTGTACAAGCCTTAAAGAAATGGAGACATTATTTGCTAGCAAAGGAGTTTATATTGTATTTTGACAATCATGCATTGTAGTTCATAAACAACCAGCCAAAATTAAACTAGAAACATGCCAAGTGGGTAGAGTTTTTGCAGAGCTTTACTTTTGTGATAAAGCACACAAGTGGTAAGTTGAACAAAGTTGTTGATGCTTTAAGCACGGTAAGTTTTATTGTGCAAGAATTAAAAGTTGGTGTTGTAGTATTTGAAGAAATGGTTGAAATGTATAAAGATGATGCAAATTTCAAAGATAACTATATAGCAGTTCAAAATCCAATAGTTCATAACAGAAGTTAGTGGTTAGATTGTCTTATCCAAGGAAGTTTATTTTTTAAAGGTAACAAGTTGTGCATTTCCAAATGTTCTATGAGGGAAAACATAATAAAGGAGAAACATAGTGGAGGATTATCTGGTTACTTTGGACAAGACAAAACCTTTTCACAGGTGAATGCTTTTTACTATTGGCCAAAGATACAGGTTGATGTTAAGAGATTTGTTGAGAAGTGCAGGATATGTCAACATGCTAAAGGGAGAAGCCAGAATACAGGATTGTACCAGCCATTGCCAATACCAAACCGACCATGGGATGTAGTTAGCATGGATTTTGTTTTGGGCTTACCTAAAACTCAAAGGGGGAATGATTCTATTTATGTTGTGGTAGATAGATTTTCTAAGATGGCACATTTCATTGCATGTAAGAAGACTAGTGATGCAACACATATTGCTAATCTATTTTTTTTCAGAAATTGTAAGATTACATGGATTGCCTGTAAGTATTGTGTCTGATAGAGATACAAAGTTTGTAGGGCATTTTTGGAGAACTCTTTGGAAGAAACTAGGAGCTAACCTTAGTTTTAGTTCAGCATACCATCCTCAAACAGATGGAAAAACCGAGGTAGTAAACAGAAGCTTGGGGAACATATTGAGAAGCTTAGTGTATCAAAGTCCTAAACAATGGGATTTAGCACTAGCTCAGGCTAAGTTTGCTTATAATGATACTCCAAACCAAAGTACTGGAATGAGTCTATTTTAGATTGTTTTTGGGATGAACCCAAGAGGTGTGTATGAGCTCAAAGATTTGGGTAAACAGGAGATCAGAAGTGAAAAAGATGAAGAGTTTGCAGAGCAGATGCAGAGACTACAAGAAGATCTCAAAGGCAGATTGTAGGGAAGCAGTGGCAAATACAAACAAAGAACAGATATGAAGAGAAGAGAGAAGGAATTCCAAGTGGGAGATTTAGTGATGGTGTATTTGAGAAAAGAAATATTTCCTTGCTAAGACTTACAATAAACTGAAAATGAAAAAGATAGGACCATGTAGAATTATAAGAAAGTTTTCAAGTAATGCTTATGAAATTGAATTGCCAGAAGGGATTAGGATATCACCTATATTCAATGTTGCAGATTTGTATCCATACAAGGAGACAGAGACAAAGCTACAAGAGGAGACTACAGAAGATGAAGTTCAAACTTTGAACTGGGAAGAAAAAATGTCAAAGACAATTAAGAAAGAGGTGGAAGCTATTTTGGAAAAAAGAGTAACCAAAAGAACCAGAGGATAGGTCTATTTTCAATATCTAGTCAAATGGAAAGGACAGCCAGTGGAGGATGCTAGTTGGATGATAGCAGTAGAGTTGCAGAAGTATGGAGTAAACCCTGAAAGTCTAAGGGACGATTCTTTTCTTCCCCGGGAGTCTGATGCAAGAGCATCTGGACTTAGCCAACAATGTGATTATTTGTTCACATGTTGTGGTTAAAAGAGTTGAATTTCATGACCCGAGTGGTCAAAAAGTTAGTTTTAATAGAGAGGATTGGTCCCCTCAAAGATGAGTTTTACTTCATTATTGTAATGGTTAGTAAATTATCTTATTTTATACTAAGGCTAAGTTTTTAGCGTACGTGTGTAATAGAGCTTAAAGATAGAGATTTGATTGTTAGATTGATCAAAATAGAGATCAAATTGTTAGTGTAGTTAGAATAGAGTATGACTCATAAAAGAAAGAAAACGTAATGGAAAAAGATTAGGCGAGCTGAGATGATTGATGTTTGAGTGAGAGGCGAGAGATTGAGTATTAGAGAGGGTTTGAGATTGAAACAGAGGTTAATATATTGTTGTAATTGAGTTGAGAGGGCCAAGACTTTGTAATAGATATTATATTAATGAAATTGATTCAGCGTGTATTTGTAGTATTCCTAGTGTGGATTCTCGTTTACTCTATGTATTCACGTTCAGACAGTTAACCGAGTATTTCCTTTATTTTCATGCCTTAAAAAAAAATCTCAGTGTTTAACGTATTTTCTCATAAATCATGATTATTTTGTGTTAAGGGTTAATTTTGCGGTTAAATGCTAAAACCCTTGATTAAGTGCTTTGTTAAGTATTGAGTTAATGCACCTGGTTACATCTGAAAGGTGGGTTGTAAACAATAAAGGTGGTTATCGAGTGGACAAAGAGCCGTAAGTGGTATTTCAGGGAAGTCACCTGATTCCACTAACCAAGTGACATGTAGCACTCAGTGGATAGAGAAAACCGCCTTATCGAGCGGGTATTCTCCGTGCAAGTGGTGCACCTGATATCCTTGTGAATCGTCAGATCTAGCGTGTGGTTGATCAACGGTGGAGGATCAACGGACTGTTTTGTTGATTAGGTTGAGTGTTGACCGTCGGATTTGATAGTGAAGAGATCTACGGTGTGGATTGAAGCGTTGTTTATAAAGCGAAAGTCAACGTGGGACCGAAGTTTTAAGTAAAAATTGGGGACCCTTCGTGTAAAGCTAGACCACGAGTAGAATATGATGAGAGCACTAGATTGGTTCTAAAGTAACCAATATTCTATCTAAAGACATAACCTTGTTTTCACCAACCTGCTGCGTCACTTCTTTAATCCATGCGTTAAAAGTACGGAGACATTACCTTTTTGGGTACAAAATTTATGTTGTTAATAGATCATAGTAGCTTGACCAGTGATTTCAATCAACCAAATTTAAATGTGCGCCAAGCCAGTTGGAGTGCCTTCCCTAGTGAAAATGAGTTTGAGATTAAACATCTAAAAGGAAAGGAAAATCATGTAGCATATGCACTAAGCAGAAGAAGACATTGTATTTATGAACTAGGATTTAACAAAATATAGTTTAAATTTATAAGAAAATTAAAGAAGCTGCTCAACGAGACCCTTAGTATGAATTCCTATGGAAGCAAGCTCACCAAACCAGCAGTCAAGGAAAAATATCAGATTATAAGATAAATATAGACCAACTGCTCATTTTTAGGAACAAAGTATATGTCCCCAATCAAATTTCTGTTATGCAGTTGATACTGGATAAATATCACAGAAGCCCATATAATGCTCATCCTGGATATCATAAAATGTTTTTTGCTATTAAAAAAAAAAATTTGGCTAAGGATGAGTAGAGATATTGTAGAATATTTGCTTAAATGTATGGAATGTCAGCAAGTTAAAGTTGAACATCAACATCCTATTGGTCTTCTTCAACCAATACCCATACCTGAATGGAAATGGGAGGTTATCACCCTTGATTTTATTACCGGATTACCCAAGTCAAAGAAGCACAATGATTCAATCATGGTGGTCATGGATAATCTGAGTAAAGAAACTCATTTCATTCTAGTACAATCAACCTTTAAGATGGTTAAAATTGTAGAGATTTTTATGAAGGAAGTGTTTCAACTTCATGGAATTCCGAAGGTAGTTATATCAGATAGAGATGTGAAATTTACATCAACATTTTGGAAAGACCTATTCACCGGTTTGGGAACTCAAATTTAGTTCAGTACTGCATACCATCCACAAACGGACGGACAAACTGAGCATGTGAATCAAGTTTTGGAAGATATGCTTCATATGTATGTTATGCAACAACCTGGAAAATGGGAGGAATACTTGCACTTGGTGGATTTTTCGTATAATAATGGTTATCATGAGTCTCTGAAGATGAGCCCCTTCGAAGTCCTTTATGGATGAAAGTGTAGGACACCTACAAATCTGAACATCCCTGAGAATAGATTTGTACTACGGCTCAACATGTTGGATGAGATGGAGCATAGCGTAAGGAACTTTAGGCAGAATTTAAAAGCTGCCCAAGATAGGCAGAAAGCATACGCAAATTAAAAGAGTACATGCCATGAATTTCAAGTGGGAGATCATGTTTATGTGCGAATCACACCTAAGGAAAGCACCTTGAGGTGGACTAGTTGTCCCAAGCTTGCTCCTCATTTTGGCGATCTCTTTCAAATACTAAAAAGAACTAGACCCGTGGCTTACAGATTAGCCTTACTGGCTCATATAAAAGTTCATAATTTCTTTCATGTTTCTTTGTTGAAACTATATGTGTATGACTCTAGACATGTGATTCATTGGTAGTATGTGCAGGTGACATTTATAGTTGTTTTTTTGTTAAAAAAGTGATGATGATTTCAATTCAAAATTTATTTGTTTCTTCCTCCTGAATTAACTTTAATATGGACAATGTTCAGGTCGAACCAGATGGAGAATTCCTAGTCAAGCCTCATCATATTCTCGAGCAGAGAAAAACAACGTTGAGAAAACAAGCCTTCATCTAGGTTAAAGTACAATGGAAGCACTTCATCTCGAAGGAATCTACCTCAGAAGATGAGTAATTCATGCGAACATCGTATCCATAACTATTCTGGGGAAGAGACTAAACACCAAGGATGATGTTTCTCAAGACGAGGCATATGTAACACGCCGATACGTGAATTAAGTTTTATTGTTACTAAACAATTATTACCATTTTACTTATATAGTTAGTAAGTCTGAGTTTTGTTTAGAGACATTACATTAAAGTATAATAATAAGGTCATGGTAGTGACCCAAGAATAATAACAATAAAGAGAAATAAATTAATCTTAATTTTGGCTCTGACGGTTAGAATCAGTTATGTCTTGATTTTCCTTCTTCTTTTCCTAGAGAGGGGAGGAAATCCCACTCCCGGTGGAAGATCCGATGATAAAAACATTGGTTGGAGGTGTTCAAGAAAGAAAGGAAAAATTAGAAACTACATGGTTCAAGAAACAGGCAAAGTTTTCCTAACTTAGGTTCTTGAGCTGAAGAGAGAGTCAGTGGAACCTTAAAATTGATCTTGAAAGGTATAATACTCAGTTGGATTGGAGATCCTGAGATCTAGGTACGAGATACCTTCAGAGGAAAAACTTTGGGCAAGGAAAGGCTTGGGGGGTGACAGGACATAATATCCAGTCTCACGGTTGGGAGGTGAAGCTTTCTGAACACACTAAGTACACAGACCATTAAAAAGATAAGTATTTGTTGTAGTTCTTGATTTCTTTTACAGTTAGTAGAGAATGAAATTTGTTGTGGTTAAATGACTGTATCTGAGAATTGAATGTATAGACCCGAGGTCATGGTAAATGAAGGAAAAAGAACAAATAAATATATGTACAGTTTGTATTAAATGGGTGCAGTAAATAAAGATAGATTATTATGGATACAATAGTTTTTAAGAAAGAGTTTATGTTGTGTTCTATATAAGAGAATAAACATTAGAATGAAAACTGGAATCCTATAAAAAAAAAAAAAAACTGTAATATTTATTCCAGATTATATGAGTAGAAAATCTAACTGATTTATGTTGAAATAAGCAGGTTTATGCTAGCGTTTATTAGGGAAAATGTTGGATATGTTCTTCACACTATTCTAGAGAAAGAAAATATTTGTTTATTGCTCAAATAAAAGCTCAGTTTTGGGAAAGCATTAATAAGAGAAGAAACATAAATCACACCACATAGAGTTTCTCCATGAGAAGAACCCATAGGGTTTATATCATAGAAGCCATTCTATTATTAATATATTAATTTGACAATTAGAAAACTCAGAATGTGTAATTACATAAAAGTTCGATATCCTTCAGCATTCGGAACCTTCCTTAAATACTTAGCAAAAACATACAAGAAGATTGTACCATAAATATTGGTTAAATCCATTAATCATTCTAGTACTGAACTGTAACTGCAAGTAGGCCGAATGGAGGCCTATAGTTCATCCTTCGCTCTCATAAAATCATTCAACACAGATGCATCTTCTAAGAAGCGAGAGTAAATTAATAGACTACAACGAAAAATATTTGTATGCCATGGTAAAACTATTTATCTAGTGCATAAAACCCTCGAAGGACCAAACTGTATCCAAGTCGAATGTTCACAAGTCCCGGAACCATACTTTGGAAAAAATCCAATGGTAGACCCAACCTTTGCATGAAGTACAAGGAAGAACCTAGAGTAGTTGTGGTAGAGCTTTCTCCAGGTACCAGACAATCATGAGAAATTCGGCTGAAGTAGAACCTTGGGAAGGTAGAACAAGCTGCGTTAGTATCAATGGAAGCAATGGTTGAAATTTAGTAAACTTAATAAGTATAACATAGAAATATATCCATCTTAGGTTACCTGCATGCAAGTGGAATGGCTATGTAGGGTTCGATTATGGAAATGACTTGTTTTTGGAAGGGGAACCTACAAGGAAAAAACATAAGAATTACTCTAAGATATTTAGAGCAACCATGAAAATGGATTAAGAGTTTTACAATAGAAGAACAATATTCTCGCTTACCTTGAGATATGATATTAAAACCCAGAAAATATTAATGGGAAATTGGTAATGAATAAATAACCGCAGCCATGAAATAAACGAAGGGAAACATAGTTTGAAGGCTCGCCACTAGAGATGCAGCAGGGTTCCACTTGCAAAAAAATCAACATCCATTTATTGGAGTATTTATACGAGAGATGTTTGTTAAAGAAAAAGGGTTTTAGAAGAAAAATCAAACGGCACATCTGTAGTTAGTAAACGGGCAGAGAATTTCAATGGCAGAGCCGAACATAGGTCGTTCGGTTGCAGAGATCTAGCTCACATAGACAACCCAACAAACGACTTGGCTCGAGTAGGAATTGAGTCGAGGTTAGTTACTGTAACAAGATTCAAGGAAATTTGGACCGTCGATGGTTCAATTGTGATCACACGGTAGGCATAAGACCACCTTCTATTCACCTTGTTTGACAGCTGACCCAGCAAATGACTTGGATCGAGCGAGAACTAAGTTGAGCTCAACTACCCTAACAAGATTTAGGGAAATCTGGACCGTCGATGGTTCAAATCTGATCACACGTTAGGCATAAGACTACCTTCCAATCACCTTGTTTGACAGCTACTGGTAAGCGCTCATCCATAGGAGACCCACTATAGTGGTGTCACTTAGTATTAAACCATACAGTGAAAATTACAAGTGAGACTGGCCCCAATCTTCATTGACCTCCAAACTAATGTACTTTGATGTTAAGTAATTAACATGCCATGGACACATGTCCACATACTGAGGGCAGGGTCTTAGGTTAGGTGTATTGATATCCATTAATGAGAAAATAAATCCGTAAGTACAATGTTTGGCTGGATTATGTTTTTACATACATTACTGTAATATGATGATGTGCACATATTGGTAAAAGAAATTCCGAAGTGATAAAGTCATCAAGGAAAATTTTAGGGGCTAATATTCGCAGGTGGGCTAATTTTCCATGTTTTTTCGAAAAAAATGATTCGCCAATTTCCATTTTTTCTAAAAATTATTAGCCCAAATTTTATAGTATAAGGCTATTTTTAAATTTTACCTTAAATATTGCCAAAATATCATGGAGAATGTATACAAAATCATTATAAATTGAATATATTTACAAAGATATCACCAAATTTTTTACAATTTACATATTAGGGGCTAGTCAGATTCGCCAAGATTTTTAAACTTTGAGATAAATTACCATCCTTGAAAAAACATACCTACTAGCATTTGCACCAGATGTTGCAAAGGAAACGCCGTAAGGCATAAATTGAAAAAAGCAAATAGAGCAAAAAAATACTTTGATAAAGAATAAAAATATATTGAACATTGAAATCAATGCCCCATTAACTGAAACCACTTAGTAGACATTCCATATGAAATGGGCATGTGATCCAAGAGTCCCATCCCCAAACTGCTTCCTCTCTATGTAAAATTGTTTGGGTTATATTGTGACTCCATGGGATTGATGCCGACCTCGCAGGCAATGCCCATCCCTAGTGAGTATAGAGGTATTTTGGGTGGCATGATTGGAGGAAGAGTGCTGCAGACTCTAATTCTTATGTTTATCACGTATAGGACTCACTGGGACAGAGAGTTATTTACCTGTAATTCCAAATCTACTCTTTACTAGCATTCTTCCTGGGCTTCGTAATTTAGTATATCGCTGGTTTTACCCATAAATTGTAGGCTTCACAAGCTAAAGATCGGATTAAACTTTGGGGAGGTTCAGTAGATTCAATCAAAGACAGTTTAAGGAAGGTAGATAAAGCAAACCCTTTATGATTTACTATGCGATATCTTGTATTATACAGAGATGTTTATTGTTTAGAAGATTAATCCTCTCATGTTATATAGAGATGTTTATTCACAAGATTAATCTTGTGGCAGGATAGCGAAAGAGATGACAGGGAGCAGTTATCTTCTGAAGTATGAAATGAGGATTGCTACACTGTTACTCTGAAGTGATGCATGTACTCTAATCCATCCACATCACCAGTTTCAGCAGATAATAGACATTTTTAAGTGTATTTGAAGAGGACAGTGACTTCATGGTGAATTTGATTATGGTGTCTTCTTCCACAATCAAGAACAAGGAAAGCCATTTTGTCAAGCTGCATTCAATTGTCTAGACAAATTTTTAATTCCCTCATTCATTGTTTTCGTGGAATCACCCTATTCTTTTATTGTAGGCTTTGACTTTTACAAATGTTGATTAATGGTATTCTATTTTCCATAACATCATGTGACTATCAGGTGATGTTGAAAAATATACAATCTTCTGCCACATTCAAGGGCAGGGAAAGTCATTTTGTCAAGCTGCACTGACTTGTCTAAACAATTGTTTAGTTCCCTCATTCATTATCTTCATGGAACCACCCTGTTCTTTTATTGCAGACTGACTTTTACAAATGTTGATTAATGGTTTTCTAATGCTGATTAATGGTTTTCTATTTTCCCTAGCATTACGTGACTATCAAGTGATGTTGAAAAATATACAAATAGAAGGAAAACTTCACCATGTCTATGTGAATTTAAAACACATGACATATTTAAATGTGAAAATTATTTTTGTTTGTTTGTAGGGTTTAATATTTATCAAGCTCTAGGTTTAAATTTCTTGGTGAAGAGTTGAGGATTGAAACTCTCCTATGGAACATCCAGACTTGATCAAACATTAGATACTTTCAATGACAACATCACACAATTGAATAGATTATTCTTCCATCCAACATAAAGCTGAACCTGACATGAAACCAGCCCAACCTAGACTCAACGTTCAACTAATAAAAATTTATAAATAACAAAATTCAAATAGCTAAGAAGAAAAGGACTACTATGGAGTGTATAAATAAAAAGGTATTAAAACTCTATAAATTCTATTCAAATAGAAATAGCAAAGTAGCATAATTAATATGTTCACTTACCTTGGTATCGTTTCTTGCCTCTTGGTTGATTCTTCGGCTTTTACATTGTGTGGGGGCACATTCGTTGACGTTGTTCACCACATCTACTCTCCCTTCTACTTGACTCGAACCTATGTCTGATGACATATTTCTCTACTGGTGTTTTATCTTCTTGAAACATCTTAGTTATCTTGTTTTTCCCCTAGGGCTTGAATTGCTGGACAAATATTTTCCAAACGAATCCAATCTCATATTTCTTCCCAAATTGTTGGACAGATCTTCTCCGGATATAATCAATGTCATGTTTTTTTTGCTAAATTGTATTCTAATATCGTCTTCGAGCCTTCCAATATCATGTTCTTGATTAATGGAAACACCTTTGGCAAATGATTTCATGAATTTGCTTTTCATAAATCTCGGAATTTTATCTCTCTAAATCTTGTGAATAGTCATATGCTTGCCTGAAAGATTAAGCCATGCATATCTACATATTAACCAATTCAGACTTTCAAACTTTAAAACTGTGGATGGCTAATAAGATCCAGTCTGATCACAATGCTTTGAATCTAATCAGATTTCCATATAGACAAGCCACCTCTTCAGTCTTACATAAGTGCCGAACATATCTTCTTTAGACAAATCCGATGTCATGTTTCTTCCTAGATTTCCTTACACATATTTTCTAGACAATCCAATGTCATGTTTCTTCATATTTCTTACCACACACAAGCCACCTTTATATATTTAAATAGATTTAGTGGGTAGTTATAAGTCAAGGAATAGTTTGTTGAGCTCAAGGTAAATAGTAATCAAACTGCCCTATTTTCCTGAGTAAATTTGGCCTTAAATCTAGTTTGAATTATGACGGAAGTCAGAGTTCTGTTTATTGGAGGTGAACTTTGCCTGTGGAATTTATTTTTGGAGTTTTAGTTGATTATCTCTTTTCAAATAAAGAATAAAAAAGAGTGGAACTTTTGACTCCTGGAAAAACAAAATTCACCAAAAATGAGGCGATATGAGTGCTGGATATCAAACATGGATCTCAATATAATTTCATTGCATCAACCTGGTTGTTAAGTTACCAATAATGTGATTCTGTACATGTTTCTCGTTTATTGGTAAATAATACATTTCTCCACCAACCTCTTTTTGTTGTCAATGAAACCATAATGTTTCTTAGAGAAATAATCTTTGTTACTTACGTGAGATAAAAAAAAATTAAACCCAGATTTGGCCACTACAGCAAAGTAAGTCATTTTCCCTTAATGTAATTGTATTCTCTAATTATCATTTGTTTTTGGTTTAATTTCTTTTCAGGTTGTTGCATTTTTCAACTAGGTTCATTTGTTGAGAGGATTAGAAATACATCATTTTTTTTCGGAGTATTGATTTAGACTTGTTTCTTCATTGAATTTTATTTATTTCTAAGCTAAATGGATCACTCACTACTTTTTTTTTTAATGAAGTTCAGATTTGCTTCCTCTGGAGTATACCTTCCCACCTAGATCTAGACTGGCACTCTCTCCTCAGCCTCCGTATTTCAATTTTGAATTGATTTGAAACCCTTTTTTCGATAAAAGACTTCACCAGATCTAATCCATGGATCTTGGCATTCCCACTAAGATTTCACTGAATTTCTTTCAGGTCAGTTAGTTTTGTATTAGTTCTATTTTTTTTTACATTCATTTGTCTCTTACCTCACAAATTTTTAGCTTTGTTATTCTCTTCCATTACTAGCTTGCTTGAACCCAACATCCACTTTTCTCTACGATTTAGCCTATTACTGGCCACATTACACCCCTATCACTGCTCCTGCAGATCAAGATCTTATGCTGTTCACGGTATCTAAAAGTACAGGTCATGCAGGAAGTTGGATTGGGTAAGTAATGTTGATTCTTTTACAATTATATGCAATTTGCTGTGCTACCTCTTCTTTCTCACTTGTAACTTGAATGTTGGCAGACCTTGTACTCTGTTTCTCCGGGTCTGTATGTGTATGCTTGTTTTTGTGTGCATGTGTGTACTCAATGGCTTGGAGTTTGACTGGTACTTATGCATGTCATGTAAGGTATGTACATTTCAAATGGGTTTATCTGTCTGTTGAAGTAGAGACATCAATGAATGGTGGAACTGAGTTGATGTCTCTACTTTAAATGGTTGAAATGAAAATACTTGGCAAAATGGACTAATTACTCTTACTCTGGCCGTCTGTACCAATGCAGCTCTTGCAGGGCTAAAATGTGAAGGAAAGGAGGATGAAAATTGTGATAAGTTATTAAAGAGCAATGGAATCGTCACACGCAGTGGGATGCATTTTGGTGCACCTCAAACTTATGTGAAGTTGAGTATTATTGACAGAATCCAGACCTTCAATCTTTTTCTTGACAGGCTTTCAACTATTCATGGATGATAAGCTGAATCGCTCAATCATTGATGTGAGATCAACTATATTCCTTTTCAATGCTTAGAACTACAAATACAGTAGTATCTTTAACTAGAAGGCCGAGCGACCATGGCAGGATGATACAAGGCTTTACAAAATTTTATCCACTCTTCACAATTCTACAAGCAAATTCCAAATCAGCGTTCTTTTCTCTGTTCTGTTCCAAATAATATTTATATGTATGTGCACCACCTACTCATAAAAAATCATTCTCAAGATTGTGGAGGGCCTTCCACCTTTTTGCTGAACAAAGAATTAATGTCACTCACTATAGCAATTGAACTTGAAACTACTGCCAGAAAAATCATGAACAATGCGATAAATATGTCCTTCCTGGTTGAGATTCCATGGGTGTCTCTGCAATTAAAAAATAATTGAGGTTAGAAGTTACATGCAAGCAAGGTGAAAGATAAAACCAGAAATGAAAAACAAATTTTTTTCTACCTGAGAGCAATGGAAGTTGGGAAGATGAACCTAATACAAACTGTTGTTGTGGCCCCTGTGAATTGAAATGCATCCCAGATACTTGGTATGAATGATGCCCCGAGGAAAACGATTCCAATTAACCCAGCAGTGATCAAAGTGAACCTCTTATTATCCAAAACAAGATGCTTTTTCGCTGGAAAGACAAGCCCATCGAGATTAAGTCTCAGGGGAAAAAAATGAGAGGAAAGACCAGAATCAGATGCACAACATAGGTCACACGAACAATGTCATTCAGCACAACACTGTAGGGAAATCCCAAGTTGGTGTCGAAACTGGCCAGGACATCATCCATGGTCTGGTCTCCAAATAGAAGAAAGCCAAAAAAGCTTGTACTTATGTATACAATTGAGCACAATACCAATGATGTGCGAACAATGGGCTGCATTTCTGAAGGGTCTTCAAGTTCATTGTATATGGAATGAACTGCATGGCGCAAAGACATCACAATTCATTATAACATAATTTTAAATGCAAATTCAACTAACGAACTCTAAGATACTACACTACAGGACTAGAGATGGAGGAAAATAATCCATACCATTGTAATGACAGATGTAAGCAGTCACAATAACTGGTACCACAGTGAAAAGCTGCAATAACGAAGTAAAATCCACAATATCTGGTAACAATCTTGGTGCTTTGACAGTGCCACTTAACAACTTTACAATCGCAATACTAGCCGTAATCACAACAAATATAACAGCAAGTGCAACTGATAATGCAGAAGTGAATTTCAAAGAATCTGCAAATTCATGGAAATGAACACAACAATATAGGCATCAAGATTTGAACATCACAACTCCTAAGGAATAACCCATGATCCACATCCTTGAATGTATATGCCATATGCCAGTTCTAACAGGGCAACATGAAAAGTCAGATAAATCGTTAAGCAGATGCCATAAGTATGTGACATTCCCAAGATATGTTGAATCCCCTCATATAATTACAACAGTTTCCAGACATTTAAATCCCTGATAGCTGTAAGGTTGTATATTTCAAATGGGTCTATCTGTCTGTTGAAGTAGAGACATCAATGAATGGTGGAACTGAGTTGATGTCTCTACTTTATATGGTTGAAATGAAAATACTTGGCAAAATGGACTAATTACTCTTACTCTGGCCGTCTGTATCAATGTAGCTTTTGCAGGGCTAAAATGTGAAGGAAAGGAGGATGAAGATTGTGATAAGTTATTGAAGAGCAATGGAATCATCACACACAGTGGAATGCATTTTGGTGCACCTCAAACTTATGTGAGGTTGAGTATTATTGATAGAAACCAGACCTTCAATCTTCTGCTTGATAGGCTCTCAACTATTCATGGATGATTAGTTGAATCGCTCAATCATTGATGCAACATCAACTATATTCCTTTTCAATGTTTACAACTACAAATACAGTAGTATCTTTAACTAGAAGACCGAGAAACCATGGCAGGATGATACAAGGCTTTACACAAGTTTATCCACTCTTCACAATTCTACAAGAAAATTCCCAAATCAGCATTCTTTTCTCGGTCCTATTCCAAATAATCTTTATATGTATGTGCACCAGCTGCTCCTCATAAAAAATCATTCTCAAGATCGTGGAGGGCCTTCCACCTTTTTGTTGAACAAAGAATTAATGGTACTCACTACAGCAATTGAACTTGAAACTACTGCCAGAAAAATCATGAACTATGTGATGAATATGTCCTTCCTGGTTGAGATTCCATGGGTGTCTCTGCAATGAAAAAATAATTGAGGTTAGAAGTTACATACAAGCAAGGTGAAAGACGAAACCAGAAATGAAAAACAACTTTTTTTCTACCTGAGAGCAATGGAAGCTGGGAAGATGAACCCAATACAAACTGTTGTTGTGGCCCCTGTGAATTGAAATGCATCCCAGATACTTGGTATGAATGATGCCCCAAGGAAAACAATTCCAATTAACCCAGCAGTGATCAAAATGAACCACTTATTATCCAAAACAAGATGCTTTTTCACTGGAAAGACAAGCCCATCAATATTAAGTATTAGGGCAAAAAAAATGAGAGGAAAGACCGCCATCGGATGTACAACATAGGTCATACAAACAATGTCATTGAGCACAACACTGTAGGGAACTCCCAACTTGGTGTCAAAATTGGCCAGGACATCATCCATGGTCTGGTCTCCAAATAGAAGAAAGCCAAAAAAGCTTGTACTTTTGTGTATACAATTGAGCACAATGCCAATGATGTGCGAACAATGGGCTGCATTTCTGAAGGGTCCTCAAGTTCATTGTATATGGAATGAACTGCATGGCGCAAAGACATCACAATTCATTATAACATAATTTTAAATGCAAATTCAACTAATGAAATCTAAGATACTACACTGCAGGGCTAGAGATGGAGGAAAATAATCCATACCATTGTAATGACAGATGTAAGCAGTCACAATAACTGGTACCACAGTGAAAAGCTTCAAGAACGAAGTAAAATCTTCAATATCTGGTAACAATCTTGGTGCTTTGACGGTGCCACTGATCAACTTTACAATCACAATACCAGCCGTAATCACAACAAATACAACAGCAAGTGCAACTGATAATGCAGAAGTGAATCTCAAAGAATCTGCAAATTCATGGAAATGAACACATCAATATAGGCATCAAGATTTGAACATCACAACTCCTAAGGAATAACCCATGATCCACATCCTTGAATGTATATTCCATATGCCATTTCTAAGAGGGAAACATGAAAAGTCATACAAATCGTTAAGTAGATGCCATCAGTATGTGACATTCCCAAGATATGTTGAATCCCCTCATATAATTACAACAGTTTCTAGACATGTAAATCCCTAATAGCTGTAAGGTATGTATATTTCAAATGAGTCTATGTGTCTGTTGAAGTAGAGACATCAATGAATGGTGGAACTGAGTTGATGTCTCTACTTTAAATGGTTGAAATGAAAATACTTGGCAACATGGACTAATTACTCTTACTCTGGCTGTCTGTATCAATGCAGCTTTTGCAGGGCTAAAATGTGAAGGAAGGGAGGATGAAGATTGTGATAAGTTATTGAAGAGCAATGGGATCATCACACACAGTGGGATGCATTTTGGCGCACCTCAAACTTATGTGCGGTTGAGTATTATTGACAGAAACCAGACCTTCAATCTTCTGCTTGACAGGCTCTCAACTATTCATGCATGATTAGTTGAATCGCTCAATCATTGATGCGAGATCAACTATATTCCTTTTCAATGTTTACAACTACAAATACAGTAGTATCTTTAACTAGAAGGCCGACCAACCATGGCAGGATGATACAAGGCTTTACACAAGTTTATCCACTCTTCACAATTCTACAAGCAAATTCCCAAATCAGCGTTCTTTTCTCTGTCCTGTTCCAAATAATCTTTATATGTATGTGCACCACCTGCTCCTCATAAAAAATCATTCTCAAGATCGTGGAGGGCCTTCCTCCTTTTTGTTGAACAAAGAATTAATGTCACTCACTATAGCAATTGAACTTGAAACTACTGCCAGAAAAATCATGAACAATGCGATGAATATGTCCTTCCTGGTTGAGATTCCATGGGTGTCTCTGCAATGAAAAAATAATTGAGGTTAGAAGTTACATACAAGCAAGGTGAAAGACGAAACCAGAAATGAAAAACAACTTTTTTTCTACCTGAGAGCAATGGAAGCTGGGAAGATGAACCCAATACAAACTGTTGCTGTGGCCCCTGTGAATTGAAATGCATCCCAGATACCTGGTATGAATGATGCCCAAGGAAAACGATTCCAATTAACCCAGCAGTGATCAAAATGAACCACTTATTATCCAAAACAAGATGCTTTTTCGCTGGAAAGACAAGCCCATCAAGATTAAGTCTTAGGGCAAAAAAAATGAGAGGAAAGAACGCCATCAGATGTATAACATAGGTCACATGAACAATGTCATTCAGCACAACACTGTAGGGAACTCACAAGTTGGTGTCAAAATTTTCCAGTACATCATCCATGGTCTGGTCTCCAAATAGAAGAAAGCCAAAAAAGCTTGTACTTGTGTATACAATTGAGCACAATGCCAATGATGTGCGAACAATGGACTGCATTTCTGAAGGGTCCTCAAGTTCATTGTATATGGAATGAACTGCATGGCACAAAGACATCACAATTCATTATAACATAATTTTAAATGCAAATTCAACTACTGAACTCTAAGATACTACACTGTAGGGCCAGAGATGGAGGAAAATAATCCATACCATTGTAATGACAGATGTAAGCAGTCACAATAACTGGTAACACAGTGAAAAGCTTCAAGAATGAAGTAAAATCCACAATATCTGGTTAACAATCTTGGTGCTTTGACAGTGCCACTGAACAACTTTACAATCACAATACCAGCCGTAATCACAACAAATAAAACAGCAAGTGAAACTGATAATGCAGAAGTGAATCTCAAAGAATCTGAAAATTCATGGAAATGAACACATCAATTTGGTCTGCCCGCCTCGATTTCTCTCCGTTCTCAGCAGACAGCGCCTTGCTTCACGTCTCAAGCTATGAATTCAGACCGTTTCAATGTAAATAATATATTGTAACTTCCCTTTAAAACAAACAAATACATCTCTGCACCATCAGAATAACAGGGGTTTGACGAATGGGTATAATACCATAGAGTGCAATACGGGGATTTTGTTTGCATGGGTTTCATGTTTATTGATCGTTCAAAGAAGCTATGGAGATTTGTGATTTCTAGCTAATGTTTTTATGGAGATACCCAGGTTTTTATATGTTGCGTGGCAGGAGATAATGACGACTGATTCAGAGAAACAAGAGTCATGCTCCTATAACGATGGAATACAGACTGTTTGCAAGCTTAAATGGGTTTCAAGGGCACCTCGGGTTCTCTTTATTCTTTTATTGACGTTGCTAGTTGTGCTGCTGGTTCAGACCAAGACTGGAATGGATCTTCCCTCGTGGGTCAATCAGCCTGAGGACTTGAGGGATCATGGTGTCTCCGTGGTTGTGTGACCTAATGAACTTTCCCAATCAATCCCTCCACCAAAAAGGAGGTGAACGGTAAAATCCTATCAGCTGGACTCTAAATAGAGTGCAAACTCTTCCAGTACAAGGGCTTCTGGAGCTATGCTATAAATTCAAAATTTAAAATCAATACCTGTGAAAACAATAAGATCTGGCTGCTCTGCTTTAATCATCCTCTTGACAAAAGCAGTAGTATTGAGGTCTGAACATGTGGAAACTTGACTGGGAAACACGTCCAAGCATTTCGTGCTTTGACCGTCTGCATAATGCATGTCTGCCACCTGCCAAAAAAACCCAAAGGAATTCATATCCCAAATTCAGACTGCAATTCATACATCAAAGAAAGAGAGCGAGATACGAAATGTTACAACATTTCTGTTTGAACACCTATTAAACAATAAAAAGGAATGTGTAAACATTTCAGAATGGTTGCAACAACAACATGGCATAGCAGTAGGTATACCTGCAAAATTTTGAACTGCCCATTAGTGTTCTTAAACCAGAGAGGGGGCAAGGGCACTGATTTGGCTGTGGCTGTTGAAAACACCCAGGTAGCTGTAGTGGAAAGAATAAGAATAAAGAATAAGGAAGCTTTCGCCAACAGAGAACGAGAATGCCGAGGAGCCATGAAATGAGTGACCACAAAGTAGAGAGATCAAGTGAAGAATTGGTGTGAGCTGGTGTGAATATTCGGCTGACTGTGTACCATGGCTTTTCTGTCACCTTCTTCACCGCCGAATGGATGGACGCCTCTCCTCACCACACCCTGCCATTTTCGTCAAGGGACATGATCCGCTTCATAGAGCTCCCTGATGTTCAGATCCAAGGGGATCGAGGCGCCTCAGATTGCTGTCCTCTCTCATCCATCGACAAACGCTTGGCCTCTCTTCGCTGACGCTTGGTTTCTAAAAAGGCCGATGATCTAATGGTTGGAGTTTATTCCATCGTCTAACCATCGATCTAAGGGCCCATAACGAGACACCGCGGCACGGAGGGGAGTTCCTCTCAGAGGGAATGCCTTACGGCGTAATTAATATTTTTTTATTGAATCTTTTAACTTGGAAAAAACATACCTATAAACCAACCTATTACATATAAATCATTTTATTTTAGATTATTATATGAGAACGTAATTACCAAGTTAAAGAGAAATGAGGGGTGGTCGAAAGATATTAAGTGTAATATCAGAGTTAAACAAGGTTGCCCCCTCTCCCCTACCCTATTTGGCATTTACATTGACAAGCTAGAAGGTTGTTTAGAGGAAGCAGGATGTGCTGACACGATCTTAGCTGGGATAGTCATCATCCTTCTTCTCTACGCTGATGATATTGTTCTTCTCGCAAGGTGCCCATCTAATCTTGATAAGCAACTTATACTTCTTAAGTATTTCTGCTCTATCATGGGTATGATTGTTAACATTGACAAAACAAAAGTTATGATTATCAAATCCAAGAAGGACACTTACACTAATTTTATGTATGACAATAGTAGCTTGGAGGAAGTGTCTTCCTACAAGTACCTAGGAATTGATATTCATCACAAGCTCAACTGGAACTATAGCATTGTGTTGGTATCATCCTAAGACCCTTTTTCCTTCCCAGAAACACATCATTTATCCATACATTTTCATCATTTATCCCTCAAAATCCTTGAATATTGATTATTAATCGTTCTATAGTTATTAAATTGCATAGAAATTAATTTAGGGGTTTTATGTTCCATAATTAGAGGTTTTGATGACATGGTTACAGGAAGTACCCACATCCTGTAATGGGCTTACTGTTTGACATGTGGCGCAGCAGATGAGCGAGAACGAAAGGCATGGGCGAAAAGCAGAATGTCCAAGCATGGAAAAACACCTATCTCCCAGCCAAATTGAGCCTCCTATGCATGCGGTCAACTTCAGTCAAAGCAGGGTACTCTGGCGCATAAAAGCAGCAACAGCATCCTTCTATTTTCATTTTGATTTTTGTTCTTTTTGAAACATATGGTATGGAAACATTTTGAAAAGGCTATGTAATAAACGCGACAACAACACTATGTACATTCAATGTATCGATGACATGGCTGTGTGTACGCATGTGTAAATACAGTTAGTTCAATGTTTGAAGGTTAATCAATCGTTGAAACATTTTCTCAGAACAGAGTTTTAGTTAATACACAGAACCATTTACAGTCACAACGTGTGTATACCCTTTTGCATTGGTTGATTGCTGAACGGTGGTAGTCAGTATACCCTTAGGCGCGGACGGGCCCTGCGTTCTTCGTTTGGTATACTGCTCTTCGTTTTGTTACATTTCAGTTCATATATATATTTGCACAGCGTTGTATTAGATTCGATTTATATGTTTGCACAGCGTTGTATTGGATTCGATTTATGTATCACATGGGTTGCATCATAGTTTCGATTTACATAACTGTTGATTTACATAGCATACGGGTTGCAATCATATAAGCTTTCGATTCCTTTATCCTTTGAATTTCATTACATGTATATGGTGTGCGCATATGAAGGGTTTATGGTTATGTTGAATGGTCAGCACTAGGATCTGGAACGAGAATCTTGTAAGGGATTCGGTCTCTGTGTGATTTATAGATGCATGCTCATAAACTCTGCTTCATTTCACAGTCTATTTATGTTCTTTTTATATAGTTTAATAGTGTAAATATCTTGCATGCTGTGTGTGTTTACCAAGCAAAGGTTTTCTGAGTGATACCTCTGTAAGGAGGTTAGAATCATTGCCACAGTCATACACAGTACTTAGATTCATAGTTTGCCTTGATAGATGCATCTCATAACCAACATTGTAGTCAAATATATCAGTAGGGTAATCTAGGTGTATGAAGGATAGGCTGCATATAACGGTCTTCCGTAAAGAAGCCTTTCAATCTACCTCATAATCACCTGGGCGGTAATTCTTTATGTCTATATATTTTAGACCACGCCTCTAAGCTTACGCACCTCGGTCGATATTAAATATAGAGTCCAGTCTAGTACCCTAGCTGGAACCACTACATTTTGGCGTCGTTGCCGGGGAGGTGTACGTAAAGGATTCAAACAAAAAGAGAAAAACATTTCAATACACAAAAACAACCAAAAACACAGTTAGAAATCATGTTTATTTATGCCTAGACTTAGAGACACTCAAGGGAGATTTGTGAGAACCCCCCACCATCTCAACACTAACCCATCATCATCAGGAGCAGACTCTCCGGGGAATACAACTGAGGAAAATATTCAAACAATAGCTGAGAAATTTTATTCAGGACAACACATTACTCTTGCTGAGAGGGAAACTCTGTTTGCACATAAATCACAGCATCCACCCTTTCCTAAATCTTCTACACAAGGGAAAAGTAGCAACATTACCAAACAATTTTCCTTTTTCTCTTTTCCACCAAGAGACACTAAGAAACCAAGTAGAATGGCTGAGGAGGGATCTGGATCAGTTCCCCATCAAGAGGAGGAGGAATCAACTTTTAAATTCCCTATACAAGAACCACAGGAGGATGAGGAGATCAAAATGAAAAATATACCCCCATCCGTGCTACCCAATTTCTATGGAATGGCATCAGAGGATCCGGACTCATTCTTATTCGAGTTCGATATTGTGTGTCGAACTTATGGCTATACTGATGATGCTCACAGACTGAGATTGTTTCCAGCCACATTAAAGGCACCAGCCTTGAAATGGTTTATGGGGCTAGGTGAGCATGCCATAGTGGATTGGGATGGCATGAGGAGAATATTTCTGAGGAAATATCAGCCTTATTGCAGATCCAAAGACTCTAAAGATGACATCTTTAGAATGAGTCAACAGGAGGATGAAACCTTAGAAGAATATCTAGAACGGTTTGTCTATAACTTGCAAAAATCTAAACACCGAACAATGCCTCCTGATCTAGTCCGCACAATCTTTTTGAAAGGTATCAGGGAAGAATACATGGATGATCTCAACTTAATGGGCAAAGGTGATATCTCTGCCTTACCCTTTGAAGAAATAGCTGAACTGTGTGAAAAATATTCAAGAAGTAAAGCCAAAATGGGAAAGAGAACCTTGTCATCTAGGGTCATAAAAACTGCCTCTGCTAGTGTCACCCAGGCTGAAATTGGTAATCTTTTAGAAGAGTTCAAAACAGATTTGCTGAGTACTCTAGGAAACCAAATTGATACCTTAAAAGCCAAAAAGAAACAGGAGGAAGAAGACAATATCATGGCTATTTTCTGCCCCAAGTGTCGCAAGAAGCATGCATTAAAAGACTGTCCTCTAGACAATATGCAAGTATGTGCTTTCTGTACTGAGCATCATGATATGTTTAACTGTCCTAAAGTTAAAATTGTGCAGAACTGTAACATGGCAGCCAGCACAGAGATGGAGAACGTGTACTACATGGGTGAAAAGTGACCATGGCAACCAAGGCAAGCACCCCAAGGTATGTTTCCTAATCAAAATATGCAATTTCCTATGAATGATCACATGTATGCACAAAACTCATGGAATATACCTATGCCATGGCAGCATGGAAACCAATCACAAAATCAATGGAGACCATCTCAACAGTATTCCCAATCCTACCATCAGTATCCTCAATCATACCCACCTTACTCACAGCCATATCAGCAGTACCAACAGCCATATCCATCACAATCACAGTCATATCAGCAGCACCCTCAGCCAGTTGTTTATCAGCCCCAACCTTCTCAACAAACTCTGCCTGCTCCTCCACAAATAAATGTACCACAACTTCAATTTCCAACTAACCCACAACCTCCCAGACCCACACAAATACCTGCTCAAACTGTCCCAAATCCGAACAATAGAGCAGACAGGCCAGTTTATAATGTAGAGGAAGGAACCTCCTACTCCACACTGCCTTTGCAAAACATTAATCTGAGGTCTGGTAGGGTGCTCCAGAAGGATTCTCTCATAACAGATCAGCAAGAAGAAAACTTAGAAAAAGAGAATGAAATGACCACTCAAACAAAACCAAGCAGTGAAACCAAGGACAAACAGATGCAATCACTGCAACCACCTTTTTCGGACCGTTTGGTTCAAGTAAAACCACCATTGCCTCCACCACAATTTGATGTCTTGGATGAACTTAAAAATGTCTACATAAAAATCCCTTTGCTGCAAGCTATAAAGGACATTCCTATTTACACCAAAGCCATCAAAGACATGTGTCTCAAGAAACCTGCTAGAAAGAGGATTGATCCTCAGACCATTCATGTTTTAGGAAATTTAGCAGGCCTTATGACCAATACCATCTCCATGGAGAAGTATGTTGATCCAGGCATTCCAAAAGTGACCACCATCATTAACAACATATGGATCCCAAATACTTTGATAGATCTTGGAGCTGCAATCAATGTCATGACCCTTGAAACTATGAGAACACTCCAACTCATGAATTTGCAACATACCACAATTGTTCTTGAACTAGCTGATAGGTCCAAAGTCATTTCTGAGGGGATTTTGGAAGATATCATCGTCTCACTGGACTCTTGGGAGTATCCGGTGGATTTCCTAGTCCTTCAACCCAAATCCAATCTAGGAGGACATCCTATCATTCTAGGTAGACCATGGTTAGCGACTGCTGATGCATTTATTGGATGCCGATCAGGTAACATGATTATCTCTAGAGGGACCGAAAGGAAACAACTCACCCTCTATCCATCGGCACAATCACCTGTAGTGACACATAACTTGTGGCTTGATGACAAATTTAATGACAAAGAGGAGGTACAATCTGTTTTTAGTATTGACCAGATCTATGATTTCCATGAAGACAATACTGATTTGGTAGAATTATTTCTCTCACAGCCTGATATATCTGAAAATGTGAGGAATGAACAATATAATGTTGCAGATGTACTTCTAGCTCAAAACTTTCAGGAAACATGCACTATCCATTCCTTACAATCTACATTTCATGACATCTTTCCAGTTCAATCCATTACCAATGCACAGAGTCAAGTCATAGAGATCAGTCCAGGCAAAACTTTGAACATAGGCAACCACCTTGACTCATCTCAACAAGAAAAATTGATTAGACTCTTGACGAAGTACCAAAAAGCCTTTGCATGGGATTACACTGACATGCATGGGATTCACCCCGACACATGCACTCACCACATTTACACTGACAGCACCATTAAACCGGTGAGGCAACCACAAAGAAGAATGAACCCCATGCTCCAAGACATTGTCAGAGAGGAGTTGCAAAAACTTTTGAGAGTCAACTTTATATATCCTATTTCTGACAGTCAGTGGGTATCCCCATTGGTTATTGTGCCTAAGAAGAATGGCAAGTGGCGTATCTGTGTTGACTACAGACAGCTAAACAAAGCCACGCTCAAGGACTACTTCCCACTGCCATTCATCGACCAAGTGTTAGACACCCTAGCCGGCAAATCATCATTTTCCTTGCTTGACGGTTTCAGTGGCTACAACCAGATCCGGATTGCCTCTGAAGACCAGGACAAAACCACCTTCACCTGTCCTTGGGGCACCTATGCCTACAATGTTTTGCCATTTGGACTTTGTAACGCTCCAGCTACATTTCAGCGAGCTGTGTTAGCTATCTTTGCTAATTTGATACATGATTGTGTTGAAGTGTATATGGATGATTTTTCAGTATATGGCAATTCTTTTGAACATGCATTAGAAAATCTAGAAAGAGTTTTGAAAAGGTGTATTGAAGCTAACCTGTCCCTCAGCAACGAAAAGTGCTTCATGATGCTAAATGAAGGGATAGTGTTGGGCCATTATATCTCTTTTCAAGGCATCCAGGTTGACCCAGCCAAGATACAGATTATTGCCGATTTTCCTATTCCACAGAACCAGAGAGAGGTAAGAAGTTTTCTTGGGTATGCTAGCTATTACCGCAGATTCATTGAACATTTTAGCAAGATAGCCTTACCTTTGTTTAAACTTCTTGCCAAAGATGTATTTTTCAATTGGACTGAGAACTGCCAACATGCATTTGAACAACTTAAGAAGAAACTATCTACTGCACCAGTCCTGAGAGGGCCTAATTGGAGCTTACCATTTCATATTTTTACCGATGCATCTGACACTACCATAGGTGCATGCTTAGGCCAAAAAGAAGAATCTTGTACATATGCAATTTATTTCATTAGTAAAAATCTCACACCTGCCGAGCTAAACTATACAGTTACAGAGAAGGAAACACTTGCCATCATTTATGCTGTGAATAAATTTCGCCATTACATAACTGGTTATGAAGTCTTTGTACATACTGATCACTCTGCCATTCGACATCTCATGAATAAACCAATAACTAGTGGCAGAGTTACCAGATGGTTACTATTGCTGCAGGAATTTAACATCACAGTGTTAGATAGACCAGGCAAAGAAAACCAGGTGGCAGATTTCCTGTCTAGACTGCAAAATCCAGGTGAGATTGTTCCTGTTGAGGATTCTTTTCCGGATGAGCACTTATTTGCAATTTCCATAGTAACTCCTTGGTTTGCTGATTTAGCTAATTACTTGTCTACAGGTAGGACACCTCCACATTTCACTGCAAAGGAAAGGAAAAGACTGATCAAACAAAGTGTTAGATATTCATGGCTCAATGGCGATCTCTTTTACACTGGTTTTGATATGATCATTAGGAGATGTGTACAAAATGATGAGGTAATTGACATTCTAAAATCTTGCCATGATTAACCGTGTGGTGGGCATTTTGCAGCGAAGCGGACAACCTTCAAAGTTCTTACTCTTGGATACTATTGGCCATCCATTTTCAAGGATGCCAAGAAGTATGTAAAGAGTTGTGACAGCTACCAAAGGATGGGCAGACCCACAGCTACCGATCAGATGCCCCTTCAGCCCCAAGTTCACTTGGAACCATTTGATAAGTGGGCTCTGGACTTCATAGGACCTATCAACCCAGCCTCTAATGGTAAGAAGTACATCTTAGTATGTACTGATTATGTCACAAAGTGGGCAGAAGCAAAAGCACTGGTAAGAGCAACCGAACACACAGTAGTCAATTTCATTTTTGAGGAGATCTTTGTGAGGTATGGAGTGCCAAGAGAAATTGTCACTGATCAAGGTACCCAATTCACCTCCAAGCTTATGAAGGACATCACAGACAAGTACCAAATAAAGCATAGGAAAAGTACCCCCTACCATCCACAGGCCAATGGGCAGGTGGAATCCACCAACAAGACTTTGGAGGGGATCATTACCAAAACTGTTGCAATGAACCGCAAAAACTGGGAAGAAAAGATCAAGGAGGCACTCTGGGTTTACCGGATTACTTGGAAAGATACCACCGGATTTACACCATACCATTTGGTGTACGGTAAGGATGTCATGCTTCCTATTGAATTCCAAATTCACACTTTTAAATTAGCTGCAGATTTACTAATTGATTTGGATCAAGCACAAAAAGAGAGAATCCAGCAGTTGAACCAGCTGGATGAGATGAGGCAGCAAGCAGAACAAACCACCACCCTCATGCAAAAGCACCGGAAGCAATGGCATGATTCACACATTAAGAAGAAGAACTTCAAAGAAGGTGACTGGGCTCTGCTTTTTGATTCAAAATTCAAGGATCATAAAGCTAAGTTCACCACCCATTGGATGGGCCCTTATGAAATTGTTCAGGCTTATGACAATGGTTCAGTAAAACTCCAAACTATTGATGGCAAAGGTCATTCTTTCACAGTCAATGGTCATCGCCTGAAGCTGTACAACAAGCCCATCAGCAAGCAAGATTTTCTCAATACACTATCTCAGCAAGAAGAGGTTGAGGTACTGCAGCCCTCAGCTGTAGTATCACTGCCTTAGTTTCATTTTCTTTCAATTTCAAAATCAAGAAGAAAAAAAAAATTAAAAATAAAAATAAAAACTAAATAAAACAAAAACTAAAAAAAACTAAAAATAATAATGGGTTAGATGTGAAAACCAGTATCTGGCACAATCTAACCCCGAATTCCTACCTGAAAACCAATTTATTGGCGGGTATGAATTCTATTTCTGTTGTTCATTGTTTCATTTCTCAGTTGCATCATGACTTGAGGACAAGTCAAACTTTCAGTCGGGGAGAGGGAGACATCTGTTCTGTTACTTTTATCTCTCCCTTGTAAATTCTTTAGATTTCTTATCCTATATTTCACTGTAAATTCTCAACAGCAGCTTGTTTCCAGCATTCTAGACTCTAACAAATAAGCTGTTCTGTCATGATTTTCAGAGGGACCTGGTTATAAATAGTTTGCAGGGGGACCTGTTTTGTTCAGACATCTATGCTACCAACACCAGCAGCAATTGACACCTGTTTGAGACATTCCAACTAGCAGTAAGGGACCTGTTTAAAACATTCAGTTGGGACCTGTTAATTTTTTTTTTTCTTGACACCAAAGGCTACTTCAACAGACTTCCACCAAGCTTTTACAAGGATTTGGGCACCAACACTCCAGCAAACTGCAAGCTCAGTGAACCTGTAACAATACAAAGAGCTGCATGAACATCTTCAAA